>CM035139.1:92571817-95252525 GCA_020205605.1 Panax ginseng
TGATGAGTCAAGAGATTCATCGAAGTTTTAGTGGTACTAAATAAAATATTACTTCATTTTATCGATGAATATATTTTTATTTCAAAGAATGATGTTGTCTCGCTTATTGTGGTCATAAGATGGATGACTTAAAGTCAAGATAGTAATTCCTCGACCCAAGAGACGATGGACTCTAGCGAGGAGTACATGACAAAGTGAGATGATAAGAGATTTGATAGTTAGAACGATGACTTAAAGGTTAGAGTCGAAAAGTGAGGAGGCACGTAATCGCATTTTCAGATTTTAACAAAGAAGATAAGGACGCCGCTTCACCTAACACGTATGGAGTTAGCCGAAAGTTACGAGGGAGGTTGGAGCAGAGAGAGATACAGATAGACAATTGAAGGTTGAGATAGAAGCCAAAGACACCGTGATATATACCTTGAGCAGTTTTTAGACATCGCTTTATGCGATTCGATGCAGAGTGGATGGAGCGCTTTCTAGCAGAGAAAGATAGGCGCTGATGTGTTTATGAGATGGATGAATAAATTCATCGTCAAACAAAATAAGAGACAACGATATATAAAACTCTTGATTGTCGTGGTATATATACTATATGCTAATCGTGGTAACTTATGTATGTAGATGTCCGTGGAAAAGATATGTGGAATAAGAAGGATCGATCCATACCGAGCTAATATCGAGGCCAACAAATCAAATAGAAGCTTACCAAGAACCCAAATCTGACGAGGTGGCTATAGTGGAAAAACGAGTATCGATCCGTAAATGGTGGATTTGATGATAGTGATCGTACACTAAAGTCAAGTCGCCAAGCATCAACGAAAGTGCGTGATCCGGAGAACAAGGTTTCTTCACTAGAAAGGTTGTGGGAGATAGAAAAGTTGCTTAATATTCAATCGCAAAAAGCATTAAAAGAAACAATGGAAGAGCAAGATAAGCTCAAAATCCAAATCGACTCAGATGGGAGCCTCAAGCAACACATCGTGTTCAGCCCGAGAGGTAAAGGAAAAGAAAGATAGAAGATCCCGACTTAGAAAACCCGATAAGAAGAAAGGGAAGAAGATATGTTATATTTTATACCGTGAGGGACATACCTCTCCTCGCTGCCCCAACTATAAGAAAGGTGGATGTTTTAATTCAGGAATGGAAGGACATCGAGTTTAATGAATGTCCGAGAAGAAAGGCTTAGTAGATAAGTAGTATGGGTTATGTTATGTAATATGTGTGATAAGTAATGAACTATTTTCAACTTTTATGTTGGTCAAGATTTTAAATCCCACTTTCAGTAGTCACAAAGGGATAATGATGTTTAAAGCAATATGTGCTATGGTATGTTAAGTTCTATTAATGTGAGGTGCTATGGTTGGAAGTACCATGAGTGTCACAAGTTGGATTAATGAAGTAAGTTGTTATAAAGGTAGCAGATATTTATCTCAATATTGGTTAATATAGTAAACCAAGTTTCAAAATTTAATATTTTGAATACATGATTATTTGAGTAGAAAATTTTGTGTTATATGTCTAACGATAACGATGAGGCTTAGAATGTAAGGAAATGAAGAATAATTTATGATTATGTCACCGAGACGAAAACGAAAAAAAAACCACCGGAAGATCAACCAGATAATCGAACGTTAACGCTAAAGACTTTAAGGCAATCTTATTGCTAGGTATAGAGGATTAAGTGACTCAAGAGAAGCGCTTATGAAAGTTTAGATAACTGAAAGGGTAAAAGATAACTTTTATCACCTATACGATAAAAAGGGAAATGAGATAAAGAGAAAGTTTCAGTGGGCGTAAGAGACATATCTCTTCCAATTGTCCCAATTCAAGAATGTATAAATAATGTTTTATTTATGAATCAATGGAGTATAAGATGAAAGAGTATATTCAAAAGAAGAAGAAATGAGATAAGGAATGTGAATACGAGAAATGACAAAGAAGATATAAAGTATAAACTAAATAAACCGTAAGTGTCTTCATTATGGTCGCTCAAGATATCGTAGTAGCTGAGGATACTGTGGCAAACCGGAAATGGAACTCCTGTGTTCTATTTGAATAACTTCAATGTCTTATATGATTTTTAAAATATATATATACATATAGTAAATTACTTTATTAAAGAAATTTTGAGGAAGGAATTTGAGTTTTTTAGAGATCAAATTTTGTTTATCGACAGACAGACAAGCGTTATGGAGAATAGTTAGAAGATCGGGCTCGATCAAGTATGATCGAGATCTACGCATGCAATGATTATATGTTATGTACCTTCTCGATATGAGTTTTTAAAGCGGTGATTCCGGGACTAATCCTTATAAAGGAGGTGAATGTAATAACCCGAGATTTCCTAAATAAAATAAATAAGAAAATTTTATGATAATTTTTTTTTTTTTTTATTTAATGATTTAGAATAAGTGTCTAGTAATGTGAACGATAAATGCTAATATATTTATTACTTGAAAAATTAGAAATAATTTTGGAATTATTAATTACTACAAATTATATTTTATGGTAATTAATTTCAGAAGGTAAATGTTTTTATTAATTATTTTCCATGAAAACATGATTGGAAATAATATATGAAGTGATAATTAGAATTATATAATATATATTTTATTATATGAATTGTTCGTAATATTTAAATCAAGTATTTTAACTTGATATGCTAAAGAGAAGTCGATATGAGATCCAAACCCCGAATTGGGATTGTGATCAAGAGATGAGAATAATAATATTATATTATTGTTATAATGATTTTACAAAGACAATAATTATGTATCGTATGTAAAGTGCGATGATAATATCGAAAGAATGACTACCAATTAGGTCATAAAGATATTACCGCGGTCGTGAAACCCTAATTATTAAACTTAGTTATGAGAAATGACCGAAAGTAAAGTGATCGTATATGAAGTTTTATCGTATATGAATATCGTGTATAAGATGCCTCAGAATTAGAAGAAAACCCTAATTATCATTGTCAGATGTCGATAATTCAGACAAACCCTAATTATTACAACCCTAATCGATTGAAGTTAGAGATCGTAATGATCGTGTTAGAATATACACGTATAATTAGAGAATCCTAATGGTCAATTAGAAACCCTAATTGATGGCGTTAAGAAACCCTAATTATAAAACCCTAATTTTTCTATGTAAAACCCTAATTTAAATTATCGGGTTTAATTATTACGATGTTAATGTATAAATGTTTTAATTTACCAAAGGATAGAAAGTAATTGGTAAATGATAAGAATTACCATCTAGTGATTAAATATTATATTTAATTGCTATGTACAAAAATGCCCATGAAATTATATGTGAAATTACCAAAATACCCTTTTTTTAGTAGTATTATTAGTTACATTGTTGATGGAATCTTGCCAAAAATCATGGCCAACATCCCTACCCTACCAATTGAGCATCCAATACTCAATTATGCTCACTCAATCAACTAATCTAGCATCCAATGTATCTATATAATTTTTATATAAATTAAAGAGAGAGAAAATGCATTTTAGTGCATTATTTGTGCATTATTGAGCTACCAATCCCTAAAAATCCGGCCAACCACTCCATAATTATCATGTGAGCTCAATAATGGCAGCCAAATCAGTATCCAAGGCTCTTGACATGATCTATAAATAGAAATCAAGGAGATTAAATGAAATTACACACTAAAATTATAGAGCAAACACCTAGCCACACTCTCTCAAGTTCTAACCAACGAAATTATCTTACCCATAAGCTCATAATCAAAGACCAACCATCACAAACCACATCAGAAGCATCAAAGCCAAAAAAATCAAAAATCAAGCTGTAAAAGGTATGAAATTTCTAATTTTGAAATCCTTCGATTCGATGTTAATTGATGCAATTGATTGTTTAAAGTTGTGTAATAGGAGTCTATTAATGTTCGGGTTGTAAAAACACACACCCATAACATCAAAGTGCACTAATTTGAAGATTTAAGCAAGTTGAAAAATCGAATTTCGTTATTTTTCACCAAATGTCGAGGCTATAACTCTTTGTTCTTGGCCACAGTTTTGTTGTTTAAAAGTTGTTATAGGTAGCTTCGATATGTGGTCTTTAATCTCCAAAAGGAATAAAGTTCATAGCTATTGTAGATCGGGATTTATAAGCGGTCAAAGTGGGTTGACCTAAGATCGACCTACTGTTTCTTCAAACCCGTAAAATATTCTAAGTGTCCGTAAAATATTATTTTGGAAAATGTCGTGCCTTATATCTCTGCTATCTTTAATGTGTTTTGTGTTCTAAAGGTTGTTATGTGTAGCTTGTTATGTGGTATTTAACCTCCAAAACTAATCAGTCCATATATATTATGGATTAAGAGTTATTTAAGGTCAAACTGGGTGACTTAAGATTGATCTAAAAATTCGGGCAAATTGTAATTTTCTAAGTGTTAATTTTTCTTACAAGGTTTGACCATACTTTAGATGCTTGATTTATTGTTGTTATGATGATGTTAAGTGTTAGAGTTGTAGTCCTACATGTTGTCTACATAATCGGAATTGATAGATCACATAAACGTTACACCATCATCAAGTTATAGAGGTCCAAAGTAGGCACTCTTTAATCGTTTCTTCGTGAAGAATGCCTTTGGTAGCTACTTTGATGGCTGATTTATCCCAGATCTGATGTTTGTTTAGAGGTTATGATTGTTGGAGATTGTATTCTTGTATTTCCTCTACAAGACCCAATTTATAGATTGTCCAAATTGCTAAGATGAGAGAGTTATTCACTGGCCAAAGTAGGCCACCCTTGCTCGCCTTATACGAAGATCCTGGGTAGGCTCAAGAACACCTATAATATACGCTCGCACACTATAGGGCCTTTAATGATAGCTTTTAATTATTTTAATTTCGATTTTCCTAAAATTAATTTAAAAATTAGAAAAATTAGTTTTTAATTATTAAAATACCAAATAAATTATGAAAAATTATTTTAAAGTCCTAAAAATAGTTTTTAATTATTTTGAGTATATTTCATAAATATTTAATATTTTTGAATATAAAGGTATTTATTTATTTAATTATAATATTAAATAAATGATTTAAAATAGTTTTAATTCATGAAAAATCATGAAAAATTATTTTATGGTATAAGAAAATATTTTAAGTTATTTTCCATGACTTTTAATATTTTGTGATGAATTTCATTAATTAATTATATATTAATGATATTAAAGTTATTTATTGATTATATTAAATAATTAGTTTAAAAATGATTTTAATATTTTAAAAATCATTTTAAATGAAAATAAAGTATTTAAAGATATTTTGAGTTATAAAATATAACTTTTAATATTTAGAAGATAATTTCATTAATAATTATATATTAATGATATTTAGTTAATGATTTGTGATATTAAGTTTATTTAATATTTATATTAAATAAATAGTTTAAAAATGGTTTTATTTATTTAAAAATCATTTAAAGAGGATATTAAGGATTTAAAATATTTTAAGTTATAATTAATGACTTTTAATATTTGATGAATAGTACATTAATATTTATATATTAATGGTGATTATTTAAAATGATTTTAATTATTTTAAAAATCATTTAAAGGTAATATAAATGTTTTAAAAATAGTTTGAGTTATTATAAATAACTTTTATATTTTTGGTAATGGTTTCATTAATAGTTTAATATAAATTAATTATTAATGATAATGGAATTGTTTAATGTTTAAGTCATTTAATTATGATTCGATGTTTCGAAAGTTATAAATTTACCAAACTAGTCGATTAGAGAACCGATTATGAAGTCCAGATTTGATGAAGAGCACTATAAGAATAACAGCTTATATCACTATAAGCCCTCGAGTGATGATTTGAATTATTTTAAATTTTTCAATTTCTCGGAAAATTCAAAATGATTAAAAGTAAAATGTCCGATATTTATGTATGTCGAGGTATAGAATAAGAGTCTTAGACTCAAGATTTACTCCGATAAAGTCAGCTTTAGACGTACGGACAAATGTCGTAATCTCTATAATAGAAAGAAAAGGCTATCAGAAGAGCATGGATGAGATATTTGAAAAATGTATAAAATATTTCAAGTATAGAATATGAATAGAACTAAAAGTATGATCACCGCGATTATGTGATGACGTGATTAGACTATGTGGTCAATCAGAATAGACAAAGATTATGTGTTATGATATATTGTTCTAATCGAACTAATGATCCGATTATCGATAGGTTGTGATAAAGAGATAAAACCTAAGTTGAGATTTGTAATCAAAGAATCAGTAAGTATCCTACCTTTGCATTTTCTTTATGCAATGGACATGAGTAAGAAGTTTTAATTATTCTATTTCTCGCATGATTATGTACGCTTTGATTATCAACATGTTAGCTCGTATATATATTCGTTAAGTTGATTTCTAAATGGTTATACAAGTGTCCCCACTGGATAATCATGGCATTTATTCACATGTTGATATACTTTGTCAATTACCCGTATACATATATGTTGAATTACATATTATTGTCGAGCAAGATTAAAACCTTCTGTTGGGAACTGTGCATGTATGAACATCCCGATAATGGGAAAAATTTTACGCGCTTCTACGGACAAAGGGTGAGCGATGAATTTCGCTCAAGTTATGTAGTATTGATCAATACAGGTACAACTGGTCGATCACCCTCCGCGTTCGTAAGTTACGACATTTACGGGTTTATGGATGAATTTCGCTAAACCTTTTCGAAAATGAAAACAATGTTCATAGATGTTTTTAAACCCTATTCATGGGTGGAGCCTAATTTCAAGAAATTGAAAGAGAGTTGTTATGTGAATCTTTTATCAAAGATGACATTACTTCACAACTTTTGATTCGTTGTAGAAGTGTTATGTAAAGAGAATACTTATATTCTTTCAAATTATATATATAATTGCTATTATCATCGGGCACTCAAATGCTCATCCTTGCTTAAATTAAATGTTTTCAAACATGATGACGATCGAATTCAAGGCCTGTGCACAAACAAGGAAAAGAAAAGCTATTCGAATGAGATTTAGTATGAGTTAATGGTTATAGTTAGTAAGACAATGGAATCTATTGTCGTAGTATTGTAAGGAATGTATTTGAAGGTCACGCACTGGGAAAGTAAACTTTGATGTATGTAAATTAAGTTCGAATTATATTATTATTTAGTATTATTCAAATTTTAAAGAAATGGTATCGTGGAGAACCGAAGTTCGGTTTCAAGTATCCGGATTTGGGGTCGCCAAGATTAACGAACTCTTGCATTAAATTATAGGACCTCCTGGGTTGATTTTCATTAGATTCTTGATTCCTTTGTCTCCTTCTTGGCGGCATTTTGTTGTTAAGAAAACAACACATCAGTATTACTTTCTTCTTGTTGGTTAGTTATTATTTATGATTTAAACAATAACTCATACCCATTACTCAATATTTTCCATAAAAGACTTATATTGATTCATTACTTGTAGTATAATACTACATTGCTTACATTATACAAATTTTAAGTCGATTACTTTACTATCCATGATTGCTTTCCAAAAGTTGGGATTTACAAAAGACTACCCCTTAATATACAAAAGAGGGTTTTACGTCACTACTAGATACATAATATTTACATATCTAACTATTCTAGCTATTG
This sequence comes from Panax ginseng, assembly GCA_020205605.1. Taxonomy (NCBI): domain Eukaryota; kingdom Viridiplantae; phylum Streptophyta; class Magnoliopsida; order Apiales; family Araliaceae; genus Panax; species Panax ginseng. The sequence goes on from CM035139.1 coordinate 92,579,470, forward strand.
CTAAATTACATCTGCCATAGGGCATTCTAAAAATCTTTCTTGGCCAGACCGGCAATAACATCTCGACTGATAGTATGTCAGGTATGCCCTTCTTCTATCGGATACCCAGCTACTTGCTGCTGGAAATCCACATGAGAACTCCTATGTATATAGGACATCCTCTCTACCTTCTGTTTCTTAGTTTTTAACTCATGCTTGAGCTCAAAGACTTCGCATTTCAGCTCGTGGACCTTGTCCTTGACTAAAATTCTATCATCATGCTCCTCTTCCCACATACCCTCCATACTAGTCTTGTCCTCCCGGACAGCTTGGAGTTCCTCTTTTAACTCCTTAACCTCCATAAAATATTGGACGTTTCGATCCAATACTAACATGAATAGTGCCTTCATTGACTCCCCCATAGTCAACTCTTCTATAGGTGCTATCTGGTCAAAAGACATCATATCCACCTCTTCCTCTAGCATGCCATCAAATACAGACATGTAGTCTAAGTTGTCCAAGTCTCTAGACTCGATTACCACCACTTCTGGTTCTACTGTATGGGATTTGGTAGTATCTCTACCCGATTTACCGAATCCTCGCTTACTACATGTATATCTCTATACATTTCATTTTCTCCTGACATCCACGACAAAACAATATAGTTTGATTAGTACACGTCAGTAAAATAATAAAAATACATAACATAATTATAATGCATTTTTATAGGGTTACTTTCCATCTTTTACTTCTTTGACTTTTCTTAAGGTTATGACTTAAGGTTCTAATTTCCCCCTTAAGTTTTATAACCTATGCTTTGATACCAACCTGTAACGCCCCCAAATCCGGGTATCTTCCAACCCGACATATGGTGCAATACGGTACTACCATTCATTCAATTGAAAAGCCTCAAAATAACGAACATGACGTCTATATATTCAAAGTAATATTTACATTTTCCAGGTTCTATACCCATTACAAAGGTTCTTTATCATAATATCAAAATACATTACAACAATTACAACAATAAACCTATACTATTACATAGACCGATTAACGATCTTCCTTAGCCTTTCCTTTATCCTTATTCGATCCTTCGGGACGTTTAGTCTTAGCTGCATTCATGTGGTTCAAGCAAGAGTGAGCATAACTAGCTCAGCAAGTATGACAATTCAATAACAACATGCTTGACACATAAGAATCGTATATCTTCAATAACTGAACAATAGTTATGAAGTACTATTGATAGTTCAAAATAGCACTTCATCTTTCTTTCAAATTGTTTTACAATGAATAATATCCAGTAAAACATAAACTTCGGTCCAAGACCTTGAGTATTTCATTCTTTCTTTGAAAAGGACAACCCGACACTAAGTTCGTAAGTCCGGTATTACTTACGAGCACTTCTAGGTGATCAGCCTATAGTACTCTATGTTGATCAACACTACATTCATTAAACATATGTACGTTTAATTTGTGTCAACCTCACATGCCTGTCGTAAGACGACAAAACATTTGTTTATCATACTCAATCTTCTTTTGAAAACCATATCGAGTAATTGACAAAAGATAACAACATTTGATAACAGATGGATAGATTATAAATAATCCACCAAATGCATTAAGTCTAGCCGAAAGAATTGGCTTTAACTTATCACACATCAATTCATGTGTAAGGATACATGAATTACAAAGCTTGTTCAGATTGAACTGAGACAAGGTTTAGAATACTTGCCTTCAGTGTCTGCTACGGTATAATTACTTTATGTTTGAGTCTTTCAAGTCTCTACAATACATGATCACATAACGCCTAACATTAGGTCATATATAATCAAGTATGTATACTTCTATATCTTACCCTTCATCTCAATCTAATCATGTATTAGATTTGTTTACTATCAATTTCGGCTTGTCATTATACTTGCATTCATATTTGAACAGGTTATCATCAACTTTTATGTACTATCATTAAGGTTTAACAAAGTTTTAACAATTTTACTTCAAGTTCCTTAAAGAAAGCTCAATTTGAATAAATCACATTCCTTTCTTTATACTCATAAACATTCTTTACTATCATTGTTCTAGGGTTGGTATTTGCAAGAACTTGTTCTCCTTAAGCTAGCCATGCACATGAGATTTACAAAGATAGCAAAGTCCGGGACTTTGGCGCCACTGACGAGTCCTTACTCAATGTTCCACGCTGCGGCACCACTTTCCAGTAGGTTAGAAACTATTCACGGCGCTGCAACGTAACAAATTGGCCTAGGATTGGCGCCGCGGCGCCAGCTCTGTGCACCAGATAGTTTGGACAATTTTCCACTTTGCGAATTTCCCGAGCTCATAAATTCTTCGTTATAAGTCCGAATCAGCTCATTCAAAAGCCTACGATTCACAAATTATATACTCTACGTGTTCATATAAGAATTTAATCTATTTGACTTCGTTTGCTAAAAATTCACCTATTGGTTCATTTTTAACGAAAACGATAAACGTTCGTGAACATTCAATGCTCGTTTCTCCGTTCTAAGTCGAAATTCGATCATTTTTGAGTCCGTAACTCTATAATGCCAAATATGACTTATCTCCATTGAAAGCCAACGTTTTTGAGTTCAAACACAAAATTTGACTTCTATTCTGAGAATTTCACGAATTCGACGATTATCGTCCATTCGTGCAATTTTTGGAAAATCTTCATTACTTATGATTTGTTCATTACTTCAAATGAATTCAATTCATCATGTGAACATCTCAACATACGTAATACAACAACTTATTTTTCATGTTGGATTTTGACTTATTCTTTCATTACCTTATAAATTATTAAAGTATAAACTACTTATAACTTCTTTGTTTATCACTTATGATAATTAAAATCTATTAATCATCACCTTTATATGTTCTCAATACATAGTTTCATTCATGTATACATGAGACAAATTCTTTACTTACATACTACTTCTTAAGATAAACTCATAACAAGTTCATATTACTTCTTCATAAGTTAATAACTTATGCTAGCTTAAATGACTTATTTCTGACTTATGCGGCTTAAATCCATTGATTAATAATTCTTCTTATTTCTTAACATCCATGTTCCTTAATCCATACTTTTCTTATCAACCTATCATGGTAGAGATAGAAGATAAATGGAGAAGAAGTCTTACCCTTTGAAGTTCTTGTAAAAAGTCTTCTTCTTCTTCTTACAAATGGAAGTAACTTATTCTCTCTAACACTTGAGCACTTTATAAGTTTGTTGGATGATTTGAACAATTAGCAAATGACTAACATTCTCCTTCTATTTATAGAATTCCCAAAGTTATGGTAGTTTGGTCAATATACCAACCCACCTCCTTAAGCCACCTCCTTACTATTAATTACTTGATTAGCACAACACTTATCTCTTGCTTGATCATTACATCTAAGTCTTGGTCATCACACATAATACTTGGTCATCACACCTAATACTTGATTATCAAGATTAACCACATTAACATGGTTTGCTCCATGGGTCAATCAACTCATGGATCCTAGCTTGGGCTTAGATTAACTTAACCTTTGGGCTTGCATTAATAAACATTAACTTGTTCATTAATTAACATTTGGGCCTTATAATTTATTCACTTGGGTTTGAATAAATTCCTAACCAATCTTACAAATCCAATATCATTGCTCAATACATATACGTATTGTTGACTTATCATTCTCGTATTCTAATTCATATACAACTTCGTTATATATGATATACCGTCCTTCATACAAATTCATATAATACATTGTATTATACTCGTATTCATTACGTCGTACAATACTCACGTATCATACGATTATTACTTAACTTATTAATAAATCACTTTCCTTAACATCCTCAATTTAAGTCCACAAGTGAAATATTTCGTTATCCATACTTAGATTATTATTACATAATTCGTCTTACCTTGACATTCTATCATTACGTATTTCTCAAAAATTCAAAAATAATTCCCGAGCAAATACCGATGAATAGTATTTTTCAAATAATTTCTCGGAAAACTTTTATTTTCGTCTTGAAAATTTAAACACTATAATTCCCTCAGGTAGCTCAAATACTACAACATTCTAACATCATGTTGATTATAGTATGAGAACATTGATTGGTGGACTTAAGTTCATAGAAAGTCATAAGCATGAGGAATTATAGTTCATAAGTTAAATAAGTCATTGACTTATGAGAATAAGTCAAAACCTACTTTGTCTATAAGTTGGTTTAATAAGTAACTTGTAATGATCCTTTGTTGATTAAAATCCATTTAGAATCATTAAGAATGTAGTTTTTTTGAAATTCACACGATTGGACGATTATCGTCGAATTCGTAAAATTCTCGGAATGGAAGTTGTATGTTGTGTTTAAGGTCGGAAACGTTGGTTTTCGATAGAGACAAGTCATATTTGACATTATATAGTTGTGGACTCGAAAATGACCGAATTCCGACTTAGAACATAGAAACGAGCGTTGAACGTTCATGAACGTTTATCGTTTTCATTAAAAAATGAACTCATAGGTGAAATTTTAGTAAACAAAGTCAAATAGATAAAATTCTTGCATGAACGCATAGAGTACATAATTTGTGAACCGTAGGCTTTTGAACGAGCTAATTCAGACTTATAACAAAGAAGTTATGCGTCCGGGAAGTTCACAAAATTTGAAATCTGTAAAAAAATTCTAAGGCAAATAGTTGATGCCGCGGTGCCAACCCAAGGCCAAATAGGTGGAAGCACAATACCGTAATAGTGTCTGAAAGCAAGCGCTAACCTCGTCTTAGCAAAGCCGGATGAAGAACAATATGTGGCGCCGCAGTACAAATCCAAAGTTAGCTTTCGCTAACTTTCATGCAACAGGCGAGATGCGAGAGTAGTAATGGCCAGCAATTAGCCAAATTTCTAAACCATGGACAGTAAAGAATGTTTACAATTATAGAATGAAAGAGAACTCGTTGGTAATGAACTAAGGTGTTAATATAACATTGTTAAGGCATTGTTAGACATGAAATGTATGTTGATTAAGAGTTAATAATCAATCAAAGATGAATGAAACATAAATGACGTAATAAAAGCCGGAAACCCATAATAGTAGATCTAAGTCAGGATTTACATTGAGATGAAGGGTAAGATATAATAGTATACATACTTGATTATATATGACCTAATGTGGTACGTTATATGATCATATGTTGTAGAAACTTAGAGACCTAAAGTGTACGGGTGTTAATCAGTAAGTAGACGCTGAAGGCAAGTATTCTAACCCTTATTCTAGTTCAGTCTGGACAAGTTTTGTAATTCATGTATTCTTTCACATGATGTTTTGAACGATGAAGTCTTAAGCCAATTCTTTTGGCTAGACTTATATTATGATTCTGTCAAGCATGATTTATATTTACCGAGTTATATTGGTATGGTTTTCAATCGAAGACCAAGTATGCTAAAATGTTTTTGCCATTTAATGATAGGCACGTGAGGTTGCCACAACTTAAATGTATACACGTTTAATGAATGTAGTGTTGATCAACATAGAGTACTACGAGATGATCACTCAGACGTGCTCGTAAGATATGCCGGACTTACGGACTTAGTGTTGGGTTGTCCTTTTCAAAAGAATTTATGAATGCTCGTAGTCTTGAGCCATAATTGATATTCCGCTGAGTATGGTTGTTGTAAAATGTTTTGAAGGGAAAGAAGTGCTATTTTGATTTATCGATAGTACTTCGTAACTATTGTTCAGTTACTGAAGATATATAAGTTCTATGTTTCAAGCATGTTGTTTAATAGAATTGTAGTACATGCTGAGCTAGTCATCCTCACTCTTGCTTGAACCATATGAACACAGCCAAGATCGAGCGAACTGAAGGCTCGGGCAAAGATAAGGGCAAGGCGAAGACGAACCCTTAGCTTAGTATGTAATAGAATAGTTCAATGATTGTAATATATTGAATATTATGACAAGAACAAACGAATGGGTTACACAGAACCTGGGAAATGTAATATTATTTTGAATATATAGAAGTTATATTAGTCCTTTTGAGACTATTTCATGGAATGAATGAATGAATGAATGGTAGTACCGTGTTGCACCATCTGTCAGGTTGGAAGATACCTGGATTTTTGGGGTGTCACAGATTGGTATCAAAGCATTAGGTTATAAAACTTAAGTGGGGATTAAAAACCTTAAGTCATAACCTTAAGAGAGGTCAAAGAAGTAAAAAGAAGAAAGTAACCTTATAAAAAAAGGCATTATGATTATGTTATGTGTTTTTATTATTCTATTGATGTGTACTAATCAACTTAATTGTTTAGTGTAGATGTGAGGAGTAAACAGAATGTTTGTAGATGGCCAGGCCATTAGTGAAGAATCGGTGAACCAAGTAGAGGTTATACCGAACCCTATAGCGGCAGAGTCTGAAGTTGTGGTTATTGAGTCTAGAGACTTAGATAATGTTGACTACATGTCAGTGTTCGATGGGATGATAGAGGAGGAAGTAGAGACAGTCTCCTTTAACCCGGTGGCTATAGCAGCGGAGATAGCTCTTGGGGGGTCGATGATGTCTTTATTTATGTCAGTGTTGGATAGAAATATCCATTATTTCCAGGAGGTCAAGGAGCTGAAGGCAGAGCTCCAAATGGTTATAGAGGACAAGACTGATGTCGAGTCCATGTGGGAGTAGGAACATGACGAGAGGATTTTGGCTAAGGACAAAGTCCAGGATTTAAAGCATGAGGTCTTTGAGCTCAAGGAGGAGCTAAAGACCAAGGTGCAGAAGATAGGGAGGATGTCCTATATCTATAGGAGTTCTCATACAGATTTCCAGCAGCAGGTAACTGGATATCCTATGGAAGTGGGGCAAACACGGCATACTATTAGTCGTGATATCATTGCCAATCTTGCCAAGGAAAATTTCGAGAATGCCTTGAGGCAGATGTAGACTAGTAGTAGTTAGAGTAGTATGTAAATATTTTTTAACTAGTAGTGACGTAAAAACCTTTTTGTATAGTAAAGGGTAGTCTTTTGTAAATCCCAATTTTTGGAAAACGATAGCGGGAAAGTAATATAATCAGCTTAGGTTGTGTATGTAACCGATGTAGTATTATACTACGAAGAATGAATATAAGTTCTTTTTATGGAAAGCAATGAGTTATGGATGTTGGATTTATTGTTAATATTAACGATAACTAATAAAGAAAGGAATAATAACGAAATGTGTTTATTGTATCAGCAAAATGCCGCCAAGAAGAGTGCAACGTAATCAAGGTGCGAGCGTAAATCAACCGGAGGGAGGTCCGGTTAATCTAATGTAGGAGTTTGTTAATCTGATAACACCTGCCTTTAATAGAACTGGGACTAATATCCCCGTAAATCCAGGAGTAGCACGAGCTACTACCTTTAAGGATTTCAAGAGCGTGGGTCCGCCGGAGTTCAAAGGAACTACGGACCCTATTGAAGCCCAAATGTGGGTTAAAGAGATAGAGAAGGCATTTGTAATAGCAAATGTCGATGAGGCCCAAAAGGTTGCCTTTGTGACCTATATGATGAAGGGAGAGGCCAACTTTTGGTGGGAAGCCAATCAGGCTAGGGTTGGGATAGAAAATCTGACGTGGGATAGGTTCAAGGAGATATTCTTCGAGACTACTTTCCCACGAGCATGCAAAGGAGGATGAAGATGCGGTTTCTAGAGTTGAAACAAGGGGACATGACGGTTACCCAATACGCCGCCAATTTTAATGAACTGGCAAGGTTCGCTCCACATCAAGTGGATACTGAGGTGAGGAAAGGCTGACAGTTCGAAAGCGGGCTTGAAACCTCGGCTCTATAACCGCATATCGGTTTTCCAAAGTACTTCTTTTGGGACCATTTTAGAGAAGGCGATAATCGCCGAAGGTGGTAGTGAGGCGTTGAGCCAGTACCACAAAGATAAGAAGAGTAAGGGGAAAGTAAATGGGGGAGTAATGATCGAGGGAGCCAGTGGTAGTGGCGAGGGTCAGAAGAGGAAGGTATTTAGCTCTTGGAATATCGGAGTGAAGCAAGGAGACCCAAAGAGAAGAATGGAGGCCTACAAGACCTGTGGGAAGACTCACTGAGTATGGTTGTTGTAAAATATTTTGAAGGAAAAGAAGAACTATTTTGATTTATCGATAGTACTTCCGTGAATTATTCGATGCCATCAAGATATATAAGTTCTATGTTTCAAGCATGTTGTTTATTAGAATTGTAGTACTTGTCGAGTTAATCATGCTCACTCTTGCTTGAACCATATGTTTCATGACCCAAGATTGAAAATTGAAGGTTCGAGGCAAAAGATAAGGGCAAGCTTAAGACGAACCCTTAGCTTAGTATGTAATAGAATAGTTCAATGATTGTAATATATTGAATATTATGACAAGAACAAACGAATGGGTTACAAAGAACCTGGGAAATGTAATATTATTTTGAATATATAGAAGTTATATTGGTCCTTTTGAGACTATTTCATGGAATGAATGAATGAATGAATGAATGAATGGCAGTACCGTGTAGCACCATCTGTCGGGTTGGAAGATACCGGGATTTTGGGGGCGTCACAATGAACGTCTTGGAGACTTACTACCGTAAAACACTAACTTAGGTTGTTTCAGCGTTCGAAGGTTTATACATTTCTTTTGACAATCTATAATTAAACCATGGTTAAACAACCTGTTAGTTCCCAGTAAGCACACAATAGATCTAGAAGGGGGGGGGGGGTTGAATAGATCTTTTTTATTTTCAAATACTTTTCATGTTTAGTTTGTATTGCTAATTAATTAATATATGTCAAACATAAGAATCTTTTCAAGCACAGTGGAATAAACAAAAGAACCCCTTCATTGATATAATCATGAATATGCATACATTGTTCATAGAGTTAGTTAAGTTGTAAGTAGTTAATACATACATAACATTTATAGTAGTTAGGTACATAAAGTAAATGACTAAAATGTAAAAGACACAGGGGATTTTAAGTGGTTCAGAGACTCAAGCTCCTAATCAACTCTTCTACTTTAACAGGCATGCATTCCACTAAGGAAGGGCAACACCCTGAATCACTAAGATTCCTTCAAGGTAAGCAGCCTTGGATGTTTTGTTCACTAAGAACTCTTCAAGCCCAGCAGGCTTAGAACTCCTCTAGTTCCCTAGGAACTCTTCAAGCCCAGCATGTTTGGATCTTCATTTAGTCCCTCTGGACAAGGACCCCTCAAGCCCTGGCTACTTGTTGTTGTTAGTGTTGTTGTTGTTGGTGTTGAGCTACTAAGATGTCTTCAAGCTTGAACATCTTCTGTACTTAGTAGCTTAGTGTGATCCTCTTTATATTCTGCATAGAAACTGGACCACTTCTCCTTTGGTGCAGCTGATCTTCATTATGTTCTACTCATCTTCATCTGATGTCAGTTGTGCACCATCACCATTTAGGTTTTCTAAGTGTTTGAGCTTTTGGTAGACTTCATCTTGCACTTAGCATTCCATGAACCCTTCTTGAATGGTTTGCATATATGGTTCTGCATCTTTTCTGTTTCAGTTTTTGGTTCATGGTGATTCGTAGAGTGGCTCTCTAGATCTTCTTTGTGCTCTACCACTTTTCTGGATGCTATCTTCTTGGCGTTCTTAGCTCTCAGCTTAGCTGTCATCTTCAGTGGCATTCTCATCCTTATATAGTGAAGCTTTAGTCTGTTCAGTTCCTTCATCAAATCTACTTCACTTCCACCTTCGTAGTTTCACTGTCAATGAAACTTGTTATGTTCATTTCTGGTGGAACTCGTAGAGTCAACAATATAGCATTCCAACAACTCAACGATCCTTCAACTCAACAACTATTGATCTTTGAAGCTCTGGCTTATATATAGTCCTTCCCAATCTTCCCCTTTGAATATAGCTGTTGAAAGCTATTTTGAATTGCTTCATAGATCTCGAGTTATTTGGTGCAGACTGTTTGATGTGACATAATAGCTCCTTTATGGCTTTACTGACACAACAGTCTGCTACCTTACCTACCACCTCAGAGTTGTCATTTTTTCATGTCAAGCAGGTAGTCATCTTTATCTCTTCTGTAATAACCCAATATTTTCAATAAGAATTTTTGCGATTTATTTTTTTTTTAATATATATAAAGGTGAAAATATTTGCAAGGTAAAGTATATGTATCTATGTGATAAATAAATTTATTTATTAGATGTAAATAATTTATTTTTAGACTTATTGATCATTATAGATTATATTCTTATAATAAATTAATTTTGTAATAAAAACATTTATTAATTATTTTCCATGAAAATATGATTATGGTATATATGATATGATTATTAGGATTATTATGATATGTATTTTATTATATTGGTTAGGTTAATTATTTTAACTTAATTAATGATGGTATGTATGAAGGTTATGTCAGATATGAATTCAAAACCCTAAGTCTGGATTTTAAATAAGGAATGAGAATAACAATATAATATTATTTATATTTCAGTAATAGAAATATGCCTGATATGTGTGTAATGTTCAGTTATAGTAACACAGTACAAACCCTAGCATTACTGATATACTATGGTACAGAAGTCAGTTATGACTGTAAGATTTGTTAAGTTATGTGTTATGTAGTTAATGACTATTATTATGTTTACTGTTAATTAGGTAAACCCTAATTAATATCTAGAAACCCTAATTAATATCTAGAAACCCTAATTACTAAATTAGAACCATAATTGCTAAGTTATAAACTATAAGTATTAATTTAGCAAGTTTAATAGTAATTAATATAATATAATGGCTAATTTACACAACCTATGTGATTAGGAAACCTAGTGTAATTAGGGAACCCTAATCAACATTTTAGAAACTAAGATTTCCATATTTACCCTTAATACACAATTCTAGATTTAGAGCTTATGAAACCCTAGGGTTAAACCCTAAGGGTCAAACCCTAAGGGTTAAAACCTAATGGGTGTGAGAAGTTATCAAGTTGTCATGCACTTTATAAGTCAAATGTCCAAACTATCCTTTTGATTATTTTAATAAAGTGGAGTGTAGATCTAGCCCTAGTAAGGAGTTGGTGACCAACTCTAGCTAGCCATGTGGTCTAGAAAGCTACTTTAATCAATCAACAACTGATCACATGCTCAGCCGTTGCATTTTACAATTTTATATATATAGATCAAGGATGTAACGACCCCGAAATTCATACAATTTAATTCTCAACTTCGGTCGTTAATAATACATTTAACCTCTAATTTTACATCATTAAACGATAATACAACCGTTGAAAATTTGCAGAATAATTAAAATTTTCTATTACAATTAAAATTTTCTATTACAAACTATTCTCGTTCCCAGAACTTTCAACCTTTACATCTAAATATCTCAGAATCATTTTTAATACTACATTAGTTTACATTGCAAAACAATATTACAATTCAACAATAATACATTATTCGGAACCTTAAACATGGTTCAAATAATAATAACACAACCAAAGTGTTTAAATCTTCAAGTATCACATCTGATTCATGTCTTTCAGGTAACACATAACTTTACCTTGAATCTTGATCCTGCAAAAATGGTTATTTGCAAGGTTGAGCTCGACAGCCCAGCAAAATCTAATAGTTTTTATGCATCACATAACACATAATAGCATGCTCAACATATATCTCATAAACATTGAACTAACATAACATACATGTTACATTTCACATAACAAGTATAAAGATTGAGTTCGCAGTACTCAATCAAAGATGCTTTTACTCAATCAACGTAGTCATAAGTTGACTTTAACATTTCATACATTCAACATATATATAACACATCATGCTCTTTGCAATAAAGATTTAAAACAATCAAATTCACATAGCAAATAGGAACTGAAAGACTTGCCTTGATCGTTGTTTACCAATAACAGTTTAACAGCTTACAGTAATCTGCACTTCACGTGCCCTACATAATTATATAATCATGCACATCAACTATTAGTCACATAGCAACGCATAGTAATTGTAACATAAACTTTACTTTACATCTCATAACCCTTCCTATTATATATACAAAATGTTCAATTTTATTGTGTTAACTTTCAACTTATATCTCACTATATTTCATATTCGAAGTTCATTCAAATGTTTAAGTCTTGCTAGGACTAATTATTGGTTTTATATTAAATTCATGTCATATCTTATAATATTCATTTCAATTGAATTAAAACACTTTTTAAGTTTATTTACACTTGGCACGACGTTTTGACGTTCATTCGTCACACGCCCGATTCGTCTCTCATGTGTGTGCTTAGTATGCTTATACAACTTATCTAACACATCACTTATTAATGTTAAGCATCATTATAGTTACTAATATTCATGTTTTATAACTTACGACAACATCTTTTATCATCATGAGCACTACATTTGCATAAGTGCATTCTCGACGCCCACCGATTGCCTCCTAATACATATCAGTCCCACAAATGATCATTTTGACCCCTGATACCGACCTCAAATTGAAACACTTAAAAACAAAATTTGTAGTTCTATTCGTCTTCTTTCCGGATCATCTTGAATCACCTCAATCGGAGTTTGTATGAAAAGGTTATGGTCGTTGTACTACAGGAGGTCAAAATTGTTCGACTCAGACCACAATTCTCGCGCTGGGGCGCGAGATAGTGGCGTCGGGGCGCGAATTCCAGCTTTGGGGCATGAACTTCTGGCCTATTTTTGACGCTGGGGTGCAAAATTTGGCGCTGGGGCGCGAAATTACAGAACACCCAACCACGAAGAACAGAATAAAGCTAATTTTGTTGACTGTATCTTAATTCTAACACCAATTTATCATGTATAACATACATAAATTACACATAAACGTTACCCATCAAATGTATACTGATTAAAATAATTGAACAACTTCAGAAATTCTTGAATACCATGGTTTAAAGCCCAAAACTCCATGTTCATACACTATTTTCATGTTGTAAACACATTTAGCGAATTCAATCGCCACGACTTCGTTCCTTAACCAAATTGATTCATTCAACTTGCGCTGCTTTCGCTTCTTATCATACTAACATATTCTAACATCAATTTACAGATTATCACATATATTAAACATGGAATTTTGTACTTTCTAAAGCCAATTTCATATAACATACACTTGCTATTTACTTTTCTCCTATAAACCCAAATTCCATGTATTTAACAAAGCAAGTAACAATCATATATGATGATTAATGATTTTGCAAACCTATATAAACATATATATATATATATATATATATATATATATATATATATATACCACAATTCACGTGATTTCCAAATCACATAGAATATATATACACCAAAACTAAAAGTTAAAATAGAGATAGTTTATACCTTGATTAGCATAACAATTAGCAAACCCTTCTCTTTCACTTGATAATCACGGTAAAATTCTCTCAAGCTCTCACTCTCAATCTCTCCGAGTTTATCTTCTTCTCTCAAACCTTCTACGTATTTTCTATATTGTCTAGACTAGGAAAAAATAAGACGCGAGGAAAAATTTAAGCTAGCCACAATCCCACGTAATTGATTAAAAAATAAAAAGGCTTCAGTTAGAAACAAGCCAAAGGCCACAAGGCCTTGTTTGGCTAAACACATAATTCTCATACTAATTTATTTTTATATTATTATATTATATAGTTCTCATGTCACACCATTAATTTAGTTAATTAAATAACCTTAGCTTTAGCTAATTTAAATAACTTATAATAATAAAATTCTTATTATCATTATACCTTATAATTAATAAATAATTATATATCTAATTTAATTAATAAATTAGACACATCACTTTGTTTAATTTATTTATTTCTTTTAAATTAAATAATTAGTTTTAATTTAATTATCTTTTTAAATATTAAGCAATTGATTTAATTTAATTATTTCCATAAATTAAATCCATCAAATAAAATTTACATTATTTAATTTAATTTATATTAATCAATTTAGTTACTAAATTAATTCACCACAATTTTATCAACCATTTATTTACCTCAATAAATAAATAAATTAAAAATATTTATTTAATTCAATAAATATTTAAAATTAATTACTAAATTCATTTAATTCTTTCAATAGTTAACTCAACTATTAAACCTCACTTTTTCAATATATACCTCAATAAATAAATAAATTAAAAATATTTATTCAATTCAATAAATATTTAAAATTAATTACTAAATTCATTTAATTCCTTCAATAGTTAACTCAACTATTCAACCTCACTTTTCCAATATATGAATATATATTTCTCTTCATACCAGATCATATATTTCAACATATATAACACGTACATATACATACTCAAACTCAAAACATCTCATAATAAGAATTTTAATTATTAAATTCTTATTTTAATAATTTATAAAAATTTGGGTTGTCACAAAGGAGAGAGAAGTTGCATAAACAAGCCTCATTTGATCACAACACTTAACCAAAACTCTCTCAACTTCAAACACCCAAAAATTCTTGCTATACTAGTCCCTAATCAAGTCCCAAGTTCACCCATAACAGATCAAGAAGTCAGATTCAAGATTTTGTTCATAAGAGGTATAAACCTAACCCTAGAAATTTGTTCTTTAAAGTCATGTTAGATGTTATGTTTAGATGTTTAAATATATTGTTTGTAGTGTCTTTGAATGATCTGGGTTGTTTTAACTCAGATCCATAACACTTAGATGCTCGAAATAGGAGTTTTCAAGAATATGAGAATTTTAATTTATGTTGTCTTACAATGAATGTCAGACCCGATAGATTCTTCTGTGTTCATGATTGTTGTTGTTTTATGTGTTAAATCAATAGCCTGATATGTTGTCTTTGCTCTGCAACTGAAATAACGATCATATGATGCAAAGATCGTTGACCGGCATTGACCGGGAGATTTCTGGGTAACCCAGATTTCCCCAGGTCGGTCTGATATATAGTTCTTGGGTTCAGATCTTGCAGGTTTTATGTGTTTTGTACATGTTGTTGCATTCGTGTTATAGTATGTAGTATGTACTACAAATGCATGACTTTATATCACCTAAATGACAAGCATGATCAAACTATTCGACGGTCAAAGTAGGCCACTTGCACTTATTTTGCATTTCTGGAATTTCCAGAAAAGAGGACGAACAACCTCTCTACAACGTTTGACCGGATGGTTTCATTAATAATTCATTATAACTAACTTTAATATTTTGGCAATGGTTTCATTAATAGTTTAATATTATTTAAATATTAATGATAATAGAATTATTTGATGTTTAAATCATTTTATAATGATTCCGGTGTTTGAAGATTCATTATAAATTATAATAATTATTTGAAAATTGTTATAAGGCTATGAAAAATAATATAACTGATACTTAGGTTGTCCAGAATAATATTAAGGGTATTGAATAGAGTTTTAAACTCGGTATAAAGTACAACGTCACAAGTCGATCGAAACATGACTTTGAAATTGATACGGACTTAGATAGTTTGACTGTATATGTGTTTATTTGTGATTTAATGACTGTGAAACATGTGTGCCAATGTGATTAGGTTATGTGCTGACTGCAATAAGCAGTGTTATGTGTTATGATATGTGATTCTAATCGTTAGATTGATCTTATTAATGATAGGTTTCGGTATAAAAGATAAAACTAAGTTACGTATTGTAAGCAGCAGACCAGGCAAGTTTCCTATACTTACCCCAATTATTATTGAGCAAGTATCCTACCTTTGCATTTTCTTTATGCAATGGACATGAGTAAGAAGTTTCAGAATTATATTATTATTATGCTAGATTATTAACCCTATTGTGATATATTCTATATCCGATCATTATTTATCAACATGTTAGTATATGGTAATTCAGATATATATTCAGTTCGTTAATTTCTAAACATGGTTATACAAGTGTCCCCACTTGGATAATCATCGTATTTAATCATATGTTGATATATATATATATATATATATATACGTCTAAGCTATTTGACCCAGCTAGACACAGATTCGGAAATATTTTTGAATATGATAAAACCTTTTTGTATCCAATCAAATTTTTTTGGTTCGGATTCCAGACTATGTATGAACATCGCGAACATGGGAAAACTTTTATGCACCCAAGGCGGCCAGAGTGAACGATAATATCGTTCTTGCATGTAGTATTGATCAATACAGGGCACATTGAACAGATCACACTCGTGTCCGTAAGTTATGACGGTTTACAGATGAAGTTCTGTTACACCTTTCCGAAAATTGAGAATAATGTTCATAGTATGTCACCTTAACCCTATTTATAGTCAGTACGTAGTTTCAAAATTTTGATAAAGAGTTGTTATGTTATTATTATCGATCCAGATTACTTCACAACTTTTGATTTGTTGTAGAAGGGTAGTACAAAGAAAACATTTAATCCTTTCAGCTAATATTTATAATTGTTATTACTTGTTGGGCACTCAAATTCTTATCCTTGCTTAATTTAAATGTTTTCAGTTAAGTATGATCAACCAGAGGGCTCTGCCAAGAACAAAAGGAAAGGAAAGCTACCCGAATAAGTTTGAGTTATCTTATGTAGTAGTTAGATTTAATTAAGATGATTATATTTATTATATATCATGTAATGAAATGTTTACGGTCGTGTACCTGGGATTAGACTCTGCTATGTAAATTAAGTTTGATATTTATGATAATATTATTATTTTCGCTCATAGAAATGGTATCGTAATGCACTAAGTTTGGGTTTCAAGTATCCAAATTTTGGGGCGTTACATCTTCTTTCTGACTTCTCGATCAGAAATGTCCTTTTGCATCGATGCTCTCAAATAGCAATGTTCAAATCTCAGTCTTCAGATTGAATCATTTCCATTGCTTCAATCTTCAAATGATCGAACTCTATGATTCTGATGCATATGTTCTTGGACCTGATTATAGTGTGTCTTGTTGAATGTTTCTCATTTACTGATTGAGACAACACTACGATCCTAAAGAGTGTACATTGGATCTTCAATGTAGAACACCTCTTCCTTCATTTGTGTAGTGTTGCAGCACTTCTGTTTGCCTTCGACTAATCGTAGGCACTGATAGCTTGACTCCTTGTTCTGGTCTCTTCTGAATAGCAAGACACCTCAGATTTGTGGCATGCCCAGCTCGTTTTCTCTTTGTGATCTCCCGTTCACTTATCATCAATGGACTGACCCATGCTTAATCATTTTTGCCTTGTTCTCCAAAAGCTGACAAGTATCTCTGTGTAAACTGCATCAGTTCCTGCTTTGTTTGGCAAACACTACGATCCTGGTTATCCCCAAGATCATTGCCTTCTGTTCTATTGACAACTACTGCATTTGCTGACTTTCCTTAGTCAAACACTTTTACTAAAGTATTCTTTCGATCTACTTGTGGAAGACTTTATCTTGAATGGCTTCACAACTTAATCTGAATGCTGATTGGGTTAGTGCTAAAGTCTTTTGTTAGCTTGCAAGCCATTCATTGAGTGCTCTCTAGTTTTCTTAAGGTGGAATGTATCTTTGCAGCTCAAACCAGAGGCTTCATCCTTTGGATATTCTGGGAGCGCTCATTTGTTGAGAATCATGCTCTCTCTACGATTCTGCCTTGGCGTTGTGAGCACTTTTGTTGAAGCCTTAGTTCTGCACTTTACTATTTAGCTTGGGTTCTGCAGACACTACGACTCCGAGATCAGATCTTGACACTCTACATTTTTTGTCTTAAAGCTTGTTGTCTTTGTTTGACCTGGCTTAACTACAATTTATGACTTTGATATGATCAGTAGACTCTACGACTCTGAGTGTGGTCTATGATTCTTGACTTTGCTTTGGCAGATGCTTGATAAGTAGGTTTTATACCTACTTATTCGGTATCTATTACTTGAATTAGTTGCTTTTACTTATATTTCTTAGCTACTTTTCATGCATTTGTTGTTCATTTTGAAGATTTTATGCTTCAGAGTTGTGTGAGCGACCAATGGTATGAAAACGCAAGGAAAACCAATCTGGATATTGTTTTGGCTTTCATGTTCAGTTCATGTTCTTGGCTTAGAACTTGGATTATGTTGTTGACCTTCTTCTTAGATTTCCATAACATCTTGAATCATTCCAATCGGAGTTCGGATGCAAGAGTTATGACCTTTGTACCGACGAACGTTGAACTTCACTATTTTGGGTGGCAATTTGCATAGCAGTAACTTCCAGCCCAATTTCGACCTTCATCCGTCCATTATTTTGTAGGGTTTCGGCACAGAAATGCACAGCGAAATATAAAAATTTATAAAGCAATTTCTGTAACCCAACACAGGATCCATGCAAAACAAATTTAATTCAGTGGTTTAGAATTTATACCGATAATAGAAAACTCTGAAATCGCTTTGAATATCCCACGCAATCCGAAAGAACTACGCCTCTACGGTATCAACACGAACGCTTGCGAATCGTCGCACGATTCTGTAATAAAGGGAGCTGCGGTACTAGCCACCAAAGGAATGGATTTTCTGTTTTCTCTCTAGTCTCTCTCTAAGAGCGGGTAGGGTTTTCTTAGGTTTTGATTAACATCCCTAAAACGCTGATATATCATATATATATATATATATATATCAGTAAATCTGAATTAATCAAAACCCTAATCTAATTATAATAAAATCCAAATTTATATATATTATATCTTAATTAAGTCTTACTTAATTAATATACATATATATATATATACAAATCATCCTTTTTAATTTAAATTCATGATTTAAATACTATCATTCATATTGATATATTTAAATCCTTACAATTTAAATTAATTCCCCTTTAATAACATTCTATGTGTGTGACCCTATAGGTTATTATTACTTTGCCAATAATTTTAAAATCATATTACAAAATTATAAACAATGAGCGGCATCTAGTAATGCATCACTGCTACCCAAGTAATAATAAGATCGATGATTCAATGTAACCTTTTCGTGACCAATGTTTCAATGTAATTTAATCCTTTTAACCTTAATATCCTAGATTAAACTCGAGTCATGGAATGTGTCATACTCTTCATAATTTAATCTGAGTTTTTCTTGATCAATGAGTAGACTATATGAAACAAATCACTATTTGAGCATGGCCATGCATTTCATATTCCTACTCAATCAAGAGGCCTATGGATATCACTCCTAATATATAGGAGGGTAAAATTCAATCTAGATCACTCATATTCCTCACACGATTCATGATGTACCAAATAATCATCTTTATAGTTCACCCTATTAAAGGTGACATTTGATGATATCAAAGTAAATAAATTCCCGTGTAGTAATATAGTGATTTCAGGTCGGAGGACCATTACATCATTGTCACTATGAGAATCACTATCACTAATGACACTTTACATACTGTTCCACATAGAATTCTCATGGTGGGTCTGTCCAGTACATCGTTCTCTAACATGTACCTATGCATTGACATAATATCTCATATATTTATGACCAATGAGATTTGATCATCAGTCAATCCACATACTAGTCTCAATGCATCATTGTTATCCCATCAACAATGATACTCGACAAGGGACATTTAAGAGCAATGATACTAATTGTAATTATATAATCTCATGTTCAAGTCATATACTTGAAACTATATAATTTGTATCACTATTCTAAGGAATTTTATTATGTTAACATTTATATAACGCGGTAAATAAAACCATAATAAAATCATTCATTTATTAAATCAAATATAATATAAAAATGTTAAGCAATTATATCAAATAATTGGCCTCTAGGGCATAAACTCTAACAGTCTCCCACTTACACTAGAGCCAATCACTCATGTATTTAATACCCATTGAACTAGTGTGACCGTCGTGCTTTTGTTGCAACAAAGCCTTGGTCGATGGATCTACAACATTATCATCTGTTGGCACTCTTCCTATATGTACATCTCCTCTATCAATGATTTCACGGATGAGATGGTACCGCCTAAGTATATGCTTGGATCGTTGGTGAGATCTATGTTCCTTAGCTTATGCAATGGCTCCATTATTATCACAATATAGAACAACCAGATCAACAATGGCTAGAACAACACCAAGTTCAGTGATGAACTTTTTAATCCATACTTAGCATCTGTTGTAGAATTGTCTACTGTCTCTTGCTTCGAACTCTTCCAGCTAACAACACCACCATTAAGGCAAAACATAAAACCTAACTGAGACTTATAGTCATCATTGTCAGTTTGGAAACTAGCATCTATGTAACCCTTTACTACCAGTTCGTCTTCACCTCCATATACCAAGACTGAATCCTTAGTCCTCTTTAGGTACTTGAGGATATTCTTGACTGTTGTCCAGTGACCTTCACCTGGATTCGACTGGTATCTGCTCGTCATGCTCAAAGCATACGAGACATCTGGTCGAGTACATATCATTGCATACATGATAGATCCAATTGCCGAAGCATAAGGGATCTTTCTCATACGCTCCTCATCATCTTGTGATTTAGGACATTGGGCCTTAGAGATCTTTACACCATGAGTCATGGGTAAGTGTCCTATTTTTTCCTCTTACATCTTTGAAATTGTTTCAAAGACTTTATCGATATATGTACTCTGACTTAGGCCAAGCATTTTTCTCGATCTATCTCGATAGATCCTGATACCTAAAATGTAGGCTGCATCGCCTAAATCTTTCATGGAGAAACATTTTCTTAACCACGTTTTTACAGCGTGTAATGAAGGAATGTCATTCCCAATAATTAATATGTCATCAACAAATAATATGAGGAATACAATGTGACTCCCACTAACCTTTTTATATACACAAGGTTCATCTTCATTTTTAATAAATCCAAACTCTTTGACTGCTTCGTCAAATAGAAGATTCCAACTCTGAGATGCTTGCTTCAATCCATAAATGGATCATTGCAGCTTACATACCTTTCCAGTGTCCTTTGGAATGACAAAACCCTCAGGTTGTGTCATGTACACATCCTCAAGGAGATTTCCGTTAAGGAAAGCAGTTTTGACATCCATCTGCCAGATTTCGTAATCATAAAAAGTTGTAATAGCAAGTAAGATCCTGATGGATTTAACCATTGCCACCGGAGAGAAGGTTTCATCATAGTCAACACATTGAACTTGCTTGTAACCTTTTTCTACCAGTCGGCCTTTGTAGGTTTGTACATTACCATCCATGTCGATTTTCTTCTTGAAAACCCACTTGCACCCGATTGGTTTTACCCCTTCGGGTGGATCAACCAAAGTCCATACTTTGTTAGTATACATGGAGTCCATTTCAGATCTCATGGCTTCAAGCCATGTCTCAGAGTCTGGTCCATTCATAGCTTCTTGGTAGGAAGCAGGCTCATCTTGATCTATGAGCATCACATCGCCATTTTGAGTCACAAGATATCCATAATATCTCTTAGGCTCTTGGCGTGTCCTACCAGATCTACGAATTCCTTTTATAATTTGAGCAGGTTCACTTTCCATAACATCTTGTGGTTCCTACTCACGTTCTGACTAAGGTTCAATGATATTCTGTGGTTCTCGAATTTCTTCGAGTTCTACTTTCCTCCCACTATTTCCTATATAGACAAATTCTCTTTCTACAAAAATACCAGTTTGAGCAACAAACACTTTATTCTCAGAAGGTTTGTATAAATAATACCCTTTTATTTCTTTTAGGTATCCCATAAAATTACATTTGTCAGATTTAGGTCTGAGCTTCTCAGAATCCAGACGTTTTACAAATGCCTCGCAACCCCAAATCTTCATGAACGACATACTAGGACGTTTCCCAGTCCACATCTCATATGGTGTCTTCTAAACCGTCTTTGTAGGAACACGGTTAAGTTTGAATCCAGCTGTCTCTAAGGCATGAACCCAGAAGCTTATTGGAAGATCTACATGACTCATCATTGATTGTACCATGTCCAACAAGGTGCGATTTCTCCTCTCAGATACACCATTCCATTGTGGTGTTCCAGGTGGAGTGAGCTGTGATATAATACCATAGTCTTTTATAAGGTTATCAAAGTCTTGGCTTAAGTATTCACCCTCTCGATTGGATCGAAGGGCTTTTATGCTTTGAACTTCATTCTTGAATTCCTTGAACTTTTCAAAGGTTTTGGATTTGTGTCTCATAAGATACACATATCCAAATCTACTGAAGTCGTCAGTAAATGTAATGAAGTAATAAAACCTACCTCTTGCTAACGAACGCATGGGTCCACATACATCACTATGTATAAGTCCCAATATATCGTTAGCCCGTTCACTATGTCCAGTGAAAGGGGCTTTAGTCATCTTGCCTAATAAACAAGACAAATATCTCTC
Source organism: Panax ginseng (assembly GCA_020205605.1). Classification (NCBI taxonomy): domain Eukaryota; kingdom Viridiplantae; phylum Streptophyta; class Magnoliopsida; order Apiales; family Araliaceae; genus Panax; species Panax ginseng. The sequence goes on from CM035139.1 coordinate 92,601,795, forward strand.
ATATGATTCTAAATCAAATGAATCCAAAAACTCATCTTTATGGAGTTTGGATATGCGTTTCTAAATTATATGGCCTAAACAACAGTGCCAGAGATATGTCCAAACAAACTAAGGTTCAACAATGGGTTTAATCTGCTTTATTTTTACTCACGAGAGCGATTCTCGTACTTTCCCGCGGTGTTTATTTATTTATTATATTTTTTTTAGCGAGTGCATTTTACGCTCCATTCCGCCCAACCACAAGCTCTAATAAATCAACTTGGGAAGGTTTCAATAATACTTTTCTCTTTCTTTTTTTAGTAAGCATACCCATGTGTTCCCAAAGTTTGATTATCAGTATTTTCACAGCCTAAGTTCACTTTCTTCACAATTCTATTTTTAAAACAACATTTTCTTCTAAGCATGCAAAATATGTTATTCTTATACCAACAAGCATAAATGAACAACTACGTGCTAACCGAAAGCATATTAAACAACAAGCACGACTTACATCATGTAAAACATTATAGCTAAGCTCATGTTATCCACTAAATTCAAAAATCCTTCATAATTCTATTTCATCATTGGCTAGACTAAAACTCCATAAAGCTAGATACTTGGAATATGCAACTAAACACATAACTAAAACATATAATAAACACTAAAAACAGAAACATTTTCTGCAATTATTAACTAACACATGCTAAACACATAAATATGCAAAAATTAAACTAAACATGCAAAAATGATGCAAATGAACTACATGCACTACACTACTACCCAATACCCCCAAACATAACATATCTGTTGTCCCAATGAATGAAGGTATAGTGTTTAAAAGAACTCCCTTAGTTATAAGCTGTACCACCCACTTCGGGTGGTGAATCCGACAGTGGAAATGGTGCTGCTGTCCCAAATTATATAGCATTAACCTTCTTCTCCAACCTTCAAAGTTGTCAATCATCAGTAGCAGCAGTAGCTTGAGTAGAAGTGTCTGCTTCATTTTTCCTTGAGGGCTGCGGTGATGGCATAAGATGGCGTGGGTCAAAGGATGAAACCCTTACCCCTTGGGTGCAGGGTAACTCCTGCCCAATCTTCGAATTTTGATATCAGGGCGTCAGTGATATCCTGACTTGGGTATTACATCTGTTCATCAGACCACCTAACTCCTGCTCGAGCACATAAATGAGCAACAATTAAGGCATGTGGTATACTTCTTGTAGTGCTCCCCCGCATGTAACGTAACATGTTCTGATTAAGGAGATGACAAACGTCAATTTATTTTCCTCTAATAATCCCCCACAGAATGATTACTCACTTAATTGTAATCTCATGTTGATGGGATGATGGCATGAGTTTTGCACAAACAAATAGATTCCAAGACTTGGCATAACGGTTGAGAGTTGAAGCTGGAAAGGTCCTGGGCTGATTAGTGTCTGGCTTGTAAGTCCATTGTTTACCCGGTATACACAAATCAGTTATGACCTCATCTAAGTCTATCTCAAGTAGTTCCGCCTCAACCCAATTTATACGTCCAGTTGGAGGGTCGGATAAATTGAAAATGCCACAAATTACCTTTGGGTGATAGTCTACTTGAACCCCTCTGATAAAAGAAAATCCACTCATTGTCTCCTTTGCATTTGCATAAAACTCACGTACAATGGCCATGGGTGCAGCCATAGGTGTAGAGCAGACTCCATGCCAACATCGTTCTCTGATCATGTCTTTTAATTGCCCATCTTGTGCCTCTGGCTTGAAGCCTCACTCTCTAACAAATGATTTAGCCATGATTCTGTAATATTCTATTTGGGAATCAACACTGACAAATTTGGAAAAATTCACAGTGTCTCCACTCTGGATACTTGCAGAAGACGATTCTGGAGTGCGAGAACGCGCACATTTTAGTCCCATTACACTTGATAGACATACGAACTCTAAATTTCAAAGAAAAATTAGACTGAGAAACTCGTACGCTAAATACCCCCAAACCTACTATTTTCACTGTGCCTCTGACGAAACCCTAACTTCTCTGTGACTAAGTAGAATATAAAGATAGAAGTTTGAATGTGGATAGGAGAATGGAATGCGTATATAATGGGATGAGAAGTTACAAATTTAAAATAGAATGGTTTGGAAGAGAAGAGAGTCGTGCGTCTATAGAGAGAAATGGATACGCACATTACAAGTGTAACTGATATAAGAAATGGGAAAAGACATGTCTTTAAAACACTAAAAAAAATTTCTGGCTCCGGTCTCGGGTGGGACCGCACAGATTTTACACTTAATAAAGGTGCGGGTGCACGATAGGCTATCTTTGATAGAATGACTGGCCTTGTAGCGCCATTTTGTCTTGATTTCTTTCTTGGCAGTAGCGTATTCTATCTCTCTAACCATCTTGATGCATATTTAAAAATAGGAAAGTGGCTACTGATAATCTCCAATGCACATGTACAAACAATAAATATCAGTATGAGATATATTAATTCTCCGAAATTAAAACATGAACTAATTAATATGCATGAATGACTATCCCAACACAATGTTTTGTACGCTACTCCTAATCATCAGTATATACATAATCAGCTCCACAAAACTTATACCACACTTGTTATGCTATAACAACTAACATGAAAATGAGAAACAAATACGATCCAAAACAGCATTAAACAATAGGTAAGGATAGAAATAATGGGGTGCCTACCATCGAGCGCTAAGTTATAGTCAATTAGCTTGAATATCTCTAATTGCATCATGTTGAAGAAATAATGGAAGTGACTTTCTGCCTATCAACCTCACCACCAAAGTAATGCTTAAGCCGCTGTCCATTCACTTTGAATGGCTTATCTGGGAATTTGTCGAATACCTCTACTGCACCATATGGATAAACTGTCTTCACAATAAATGGCCCTGACCACCTTGATTTGAGCTTTCCAGAAAAAAGTTTTAAGTCTTAAATTAAACAACAGAACTCTTTATCCTGGCTCAAATACTCTCTCCAAGATCTTGTGATCATGCCATCTCTTCACCTTTTTCTTCACACAGCTTAGAGTTTTCGTAAGCCTACAATCTGAATTCATCCAACTCATTGAGTTGGAGTAAGTGTTTTTCACCTGCAGCCTTCAAATCAAATTTAGGCTTCCTAATTTCCCAATACGCCTGATGCTCAAGCTCCATGGGAAGGTGACAAGCTTTTCCATACACCAGCTAAAATGGTGACATTCCCAGTGGAGTTTTGTAGGCAGTCCTATAAGCCCATACAACATCATCAAGCTTCAATGACCAATCCTTTCTTTTGGGGTTCATGACTTTCTCCAAAATTCTTTTTACTTCACGATTTGAAACTTCTGCTTGGCCATTGGTTTGAGGATGGTAAGCTGTAGCAATGCGATGATTTCACCCTATAATTAGCCAATAAAGCTGTAAACTGTCGATTACAGAAATGACTACCTCCATCACTAATGATAGCCCTTGGAGTCCCAAACCTTGTAAAAATACTTCTTTGTAAAAATCATAGGACCACCTTGGCATCATTAGTTGGAAGAGCTGCAACTTCCACCCACTTTGAAACATACTCGACTGCTATAAAGAGATATAAATTTCCACATGAAGAAATAAAAGGACCCATGAAATCTATCCCCCAAACATCAAAAATTTCAACCTCGAGGATTGTGTTCAATGGCATCTCATTTCTTTTTGATATATTCCCAACTCTTTGACATCTGTCACACCTCTGGACAAAACTGTAAGCATCTTTAAAAATTTTCGGTTAGTAGAATCCTACTTGTAACACTCTAGCCGCTGTCCTTTCTCCACCGTAGTGACCTCCATATAATGAAGCATGGTAATCCTATAAAATACCTTCTATCTCGCCATATGGGATACATCTCCTTATCATCTGATCAGCACATTGTTTGAACAAATACAGTTCATCCCATATAAACCACTTCACATCATGCAAAAATTTCTTCTTTTGATGTCCAACTAAGTCAGAAGGGATTATCCTACTCACCAAGTAGTTCACATAGTCTGCAAACCATGGCACTTCCCCTTTTACCACAAATAAATGTTTATTTGGAAATGACTCATTAATAACAATCTTGTCATCTATCTCCCTTCCCAGATTTTCTAATCGAGATAAGTGGTCCGCCACTTGGTTCTCAGTTCCCTTTCTGTCCTTACTCTCCAAATCAAATTCTTGCAACAAATGTATCCATCTAATCAAACGAGGCTTGTCATCCTTCTTTGCCACCAAGTATCAAATTGTCGCATGATCCGTGTACATTATCACCCTTGTACCAATCAGATAAGCTCAAAACTTGTCAAAAGCATACACAACTGCCAATAATTCCTTCTCTATGGTGGTGTATTTCAATTGAGCATCAGTAAGAGTCTTTCTTGCATAGTATATTACATGAAAAACATTTTCCCTTCTCTGGCCCAAAACAGCCCCCACAACATAATCACTGGAATCACACATCGAATGGTAGGTCCTAATCCAGTGCTGTAATCACTGGTACTGAAGTTAACTTCCTCTTTAAATGCTCAAATGCAGACAGGCAATCCTCAGTAAACTTGAATTGTGCATCCTTATCCAATAAGTTGCATAATGGCTTTGTGATCTTAGAGAAGTCTTTAATGAATCTGCGGTAGAAGCCTGCATGTCCTAGAAAACTTCGAACACCTTTTACAGAATTCGGTGGTGGAAAGTTTTCAATGGTCTCTAATTTGGCCATGTCCACATCTAGTCATTTCTTCAACACCTTATGTCCCAAAATTATTCTTTCTTGTACCATAAAAGGGCACTTTTCCCAATTCAACACAAAGCTCATTTCAACACATCTTCTCAATACCATCACTAAATTTTCCAGACACAAATCAAAAGAATCACCTAATACTAAAAAATCATCCATAAACACCTCCACATTATGCTCCACCATATCAGAAAAGATATCTATCATACATCTTTGAAAAGTGGTTGGGGCATTGCATAACCCGAAAGACATCCTTCTGAAGGCGAACGTACCATATGGACATGTAAAAGTTATCTTTTCTTGGTCTTCTAGAGCTATCACAATTTGATTGTAGCCTGAATGCCTGTCAAAAAGGAAATAAAACTCATAACCTGCTAGTCTATCCAACAACTGATCAATAAACGGCAGTGGGAAATGATCTTTCCTTGTAGCTTTGTTAAGTCTGCAATAGTCCATGCAGACTCTCCACCCCGTCATTGTTCTCGTCGAAATCAACTCATTGTTTTCATTGGAGACTACGGTCATACCACCATTCTTTGGTACACACTGTACTGGGCTCACCCACGAGCTATCTGAAATCGGATAAATAATGTCTGCATCTAGCCATTTCAACACTTCCTTTTTGACCACTTCCTTCATAATTGGATTAAGTCTCCATTGTTGCTCCATTGAAGGCTTGCTATTATCTTATTGTATGATCTTGTGCATAAGAAAGATGGGCTGATCCCTTTTATATCTGCTATAGTCCACCCAATTGCTGACTTGAACTCTCTGAGAACTCCTAGCAATTTTTCTTCCTGAAAAGATGTTAGTGCAAAAGAAATAATCATAGGTAATTTTGAATTATCATTTAAAAACGCATACCTCAAATGGTCTGGAAGTGTTTTCAACTCAAGTTTTGGAGGTGTCTCAAGAGATGGCTTTAATTTCACAGATGACTTTTCAGCAATCTTTAATTGCTCAACATGAGTCTTGAACTTCCTGAACGGTGGTGTTGTGTCAAGTATTTGAATAATTTCTTCAATCTCACCATCTTCTATCTTTGAGCTTCCCACAATAGCATTTCTCAAAGGTTTTTGTTCCATCAAGTTCTCTACTTCATCATTCAATACCTTTTCCACCGAATCAATCCTGAAGCATTCCTCTTCATCTGTTGGGAATTTCATTGCCTTGAATACATTAAAGGTGACTTCCTGATCATGAACTTGCATTGGCAATTCACCATTTTGAACATCTATTAAGGTCCTTCCTGTGGCTAGGAATGGTCTTCCAAGAATGATCGGTTTACTTCTATCCTCTTCAAAGTCCAATATGATGAAATCAGTAAGGAAGATGAATTTATCCACTTTAATTAGTACATCTTCCACAATACCCTGTGGATAGGTAATAAACCTGTTTGCTAGCTGTAATGAAATGTTTGTCGGCCTTGGAGTTGGCAATCCGAATTGATTGATCACTGACAACGACATCAAATTGATATTTGCCCCTAGATCCCACAAGCATTTGCTGAAACTCATATTTCCAATTATATAAGGTATCGTGAAACTTCCTAGGTCCTTCAGCTTTGGAGGTAATTTACGTTGAAGCATTGCACTACATTCTTCGGTCAAGGCCACTATTTCAAAGTCTTCTAGCCTTTTCTTCTGTGACAAGATACCCTTCATAAACTTTGCGTAAGTAGGCATCTGTTCCAATGCCTCATCGAAAGGTATGTTGATCTGTAGCTTTTTAAACACCTCCAAAAATTTACTGAGCTATTTATCTTCCCTTTGCTTCTTTAGCTTATGTGGAAAAGGAATAGGGGGATGAACAACTAGTATCTTAGTCACTGGTTTCATAGATGGCTCTTCTTTATTCTTCTTCACTTCTCGTTGTTCTGAACCTTCTTTACCCAAACTTTCCTCAAAAAAATTTTCCTCACCGCGCGGCCGCGCGGTTTCCTCATGCAAAAGTGGTACGGGCGCGCCATGCTAAAATTCTGCAGTTTGCTTCTCTGACCTTAAAGTAATAGCCTGACATTGTTCTTTACCCTACCTTCTTGGATTAGCCTCTATTGTACTTGGAAATGAACCATATGGTCTGTTGTTAAGCATGCTAGCCATTTGACCCATTTGAGTTTCCAGATTTTTGTTAGCCACTACTTGACTTTTAATCATCACCTCAGTATTTGCCATATACTTCATCATCATCTCCTCCATCTCTGACTTCTTCTCTTGCTGAGGTGTATGTGGTGGATGATGTTGTTGTTTCTGTGAAAATCTAAGGGGATAGGGTGGTCTTGGTGCAAACTGTTGTTGAGATAGTTGTGCCTAAAATTGATGTTGTGGTTGAAACTGCATACTTTGTTGATTATTTTGATTATTTGACCAACTGAAATTTGGATGGTTGCTGTTGTTGGAGTTGTATGTATTCTGGAACTGACTTTGATTCTTTTGGTAGTTGTTCACATACTGTAAAAACTCTGAACTGAAAGCACATTGGTCGGTTGAATGCAACCCTGCACATATCTCACACACGAAAGCAACTGTCTTCGCCTTACTTTCCATCAAAGAATCAATCTTCTTTTCCATTGATGCCATCTGAGCTGACAACTGAGTGATAGCATCCACTTTTAAAAATCCTACAACTATGGGCTGTAGCATTCTGGCTGTAGGATTTTGAAAGTCATTAGCTGCCATAGTCTTAATAAAAGATTGTAAGCCTCTTCATAGCTCTTTTCCCATAAAGCTCCTCATGCAGCTGCATCTACAATTGGCCTTGACTGCCATCCAAATCCATTATAAAATGTATTAATCACCATCCAATCCGGCATACCATGGTGTGGACACTTCCTTAGCATCTCCTTGTATCTTTCCCAGGCTTCATATAGAGATTCACCCTGCTGCTGCTCGAACTGGGAAATTATTGTCCTCATTTTACCAATCTTAGCCATTGGAAAAAATTTGGCTAAGAACTTCTGTGCCAAGTCCTCCAATGTTGTAATCAATCTTCAATGTAGAGAGTGAAGCCAAATTCTTGACTTGTCCCGTAAAGAAAATGTAAATAGTCTAAGCCTGATTGCATCTTCTGTCACCCCGTTGTATCTAAAGGTGTCGCATATCTCTATAAAAGTCAATAGAGGCTCATTCGGGTCATCTGTAGCAGCACCCCCAAACTGTGCCGAATTCTGCACTATCTGAATAGTGCCCGACTTAATTTCAAAAGTGTTGGCTGCTATAACTGGCATGACGATACTTGACTATAATCCATTTATCTTTGGCATTGAATTATATCTCTATGACAACCCGGAAAATCGGATTGTCCAAAAATTTTAAAGAATTAGTTACTAATAAAAGGAATTTTTATTAATAATATTCTATGATACGTGTTTATTAATCGTTATAGAACCTAGGATGATTATAAATCAGAAGGATTCTAGCTACGAGCTAGATTGAACGAGTAAGAATTTTGAAGACGAAAATTAAAAAATTCCAAGAACAAAAATATTTTCGGGAAAAAAGACGAAAGAAACACTATTCACCCAACGAAACCCTAAGGATGAGAGTTTGAATAGCCTAAGACTTTTCGAGAGTTTGGTGTGTCGTAATGACATTATGTCGAAAGATTTGACGATAGTATATCGTGAAAAGTTAAGTAAGCCGATAAAAGTTTTTCTCGAAAAACATGTAGAAATCGAACGAATTAAAAGTGACGAAAAGTACTGCTATGTACTTTTCATTCATTTAGCTACGTTAGGGGAAAACGTGAAGGAAAATGCTTAATGTCAAAATGTGTTTTTCAGTTTTTTGGAGTTCTGAAGAATACATAAAAGTGAAACTGTAAACGAAAGACGAAATATCCAAAAATATTTGGATTCCGAGAATTGAAGTTTTTAAAACTGTCGGACGAAACCCGAAAGATAGAACCACGAAACTTCCAAGGGAAGTTACATGAATAGTAAGGAGGTGGGAATAGTAAGGAGGTGTGAATAGTAAGGTGGTTTGGCCAAATGACCAAAACACCCCTAGCCTTGAAAATCTATAAATAGGAAGCTAAATTCATTTGAATGGGATTTTGAAAATCCTACAACATGAGATAGAGAGAGAGAGAGTTCAAATGGGAGAAAGAAGAGGAAAAGGAGGAGGAAAGGTTGCTCGTGAGCAAACTTTGTCCGAGAGAAAGAGATTAATGGAGAAAGGAATTGGAATGAGCAGTTCAGCGTAAGCTGTAGCTATGCGTAAGGCAAGTTTCCTAACTTCATTAAAATTTCAAATGAATGCTAGTTTCTTAAACTTCTCAGATGTTGAACTTGAGAAGTTCTGTATATGTGCGAATGTGTGATATTTGTACAAGGTGGTAGAACATATGAGGCCTTGTGCCACAATGTGAACACTTCGGTGTTTCTATGAGATGAACTGTTCTGTGATTGAATTGTTCAATAATAGAATGCTCTGTCTATACATGATTCATTATTGTTAAGTCTGTGCTAATGATTCTAGCCAGACAGAATGCATATAAAAAAGGTAGAAGAAAGAAAGTATTTCAAAGTGAATGTGATGAAGGTTTTAAAATGATAGGAATCAGAATTATTCCTATTATTCAAGTTGCTTCATAATCTTTGTTTGGTTATCAAAGTTCTAAAGGAATGTTTGAATTCTTGAAGTTGTTTGTTCAACTGTTATGACTTACTGGGCAATTGAATGCTCACACTTGCTTTAATTAAAAAATATTTTCAGTGAACGATGTTAGAAGATCTTAAGGATCCCGTAAAGATCAAGTTGACCGGTATCCTGACAAAGTTCCATTCAGTATTTGAATGAGCGTGAAGATTAAGTGAAGACTTGTAATAAAGAATAATTTAATTGAACTTTAGATTAGTTTAATAAACTGTTATGTATCCTTGGTGGCGGATGAAAGTCACTCATGTAAGATGTAAAGAATAATGTAATTGTCATTATTTGTAATGAAAAGGGTTATAATGTTTTAAAACCTGGGAATTGAGAAAGTATATTGTTATATTTCAGTATATAATGATGTATGTTTGGAAGAATGATGTACTCTTGATGCACGGAATCCGGGTGTAAAAATAGATCGGATTTTGGGGCGTTCCAAGTTGGTATCAGAGCTGATAGGTTATAAACCTTAGGTATGGGTACCTAAGACTATAATCATAGAGAGAAGGATAAGAAGATCTTTGAGTTCAACGATTAGGAAAGAAGATCACCACGTGATCATAGTGAATCGTAGTAACATATGATCTGTTAAATGATGAATGATTTATCGTTGTAAAATTTTAATTGAGGACTCATGTGATAGCTAAGTTGTATGAACCTTTGTTATGGGCAAAAGGTTTATGCTTGGTGTAACAACTGCTTAGCTTATTACAGTGATAATCATTGGAATTGGTCGCGCTATCAATATATATGTGATGAGAAGGTGAATCTTTTCTTATGTATATACTCGATAGGTAGAGAACGATAAGGTAGGTGCGAGTTCTTGAAACTCATACTTATGGTAGGTTCGTGACTCATAATGATATGCTATGTTTTTGAACTTTTCAGTAAATGGACGCCTATGGTCTGACTGGGATAGTTCTTAAACTCATATTATTGTGGAAAGTTCCTAAACTCATAATGTGTCGTAAGTTGATGGACTGTACTAAGGTATAGGGATGTTTAGACAGAAAACAAGTTATTATTAGTAGGCTTAGTATTGAAGGTGCTAGAGAAGATTATGTATTCTCACAAGTAAGATAATGAAGGAAGATGGAGAATAGGATATTCCAAGTCATCTAGCTATGCTAGATTTCAAAATGTATTGATATCGTGCTTGTGTTTGCACGTTTTAAAAATGAAAGAATTGGTTCAACTTTTGGTACCAATGGATTTTAAAAGAACTATTCTTTGTATGTCTATGCTAATTGTTTTGGCTAGACAAAAATTGATTTGAAATATCAAAATGAATTTTATATCATCCATGCATTCAATGCAAGGATGGAGTTATTAATGCAATTAAACCAGGTGATAGATGTGATCTTAGGATCAATAACCCGCTATAGTATGATGTATAATGACGAAGTCATAAACTAACGAAGTCCTCAATGTATTGTGAAAAGTACGGTATCATGACGTCATAAAACGTTTTGATGTACAGTAAAAGAATTTAAAGGGTAGTCGATGTCAATTGATTTGACTGAACGAATGTTTCAAGTTGATATCCAATTTATTGGTATGGTCTAAGCTACTTGATTTGGCTAAGACAAATGGTATGTCATATTTAAGAGAAAATCGAGTTTTCTTTGAAGAAGTTGTGCTAAACCAAATTGTTTTGGTGCGGAATCTAATGATTAAGTCTGAGGTGAACATACCCCAAAATGGGGTTATACAATGGGTTGATCGCCTATGTATGAGAGAGGTAGTTTACTTTCTGGGTGATTGTAAATTGACCGTGGAAGAAGGTTTATGGCATCATGCTGTTAAACCTAGTAAGAATTCATGGTCAATTTGGCCCCTCAGCAAATGTATGAAATGTTTTAAAGGAATTTTTATATTCCTCGTTGTTCATTCTACTTCATAATTCTTGATAAGTTATGAAGGTGACAGAATGTTTGAAAGATAAGAACTTCTTTGAAGAGAAGTTGAGAAGAAGAGTAGGCTAAAATTTTGAGGACAAAATTCTGTGAAAAAGAGGTGAATGAAATGAATCGGGAATGGGTGTGGTTTTAAGAAATTTTAAGGACGGAGTTTTTATAAGGGAGGAAGGATGTGACAACCCGAAAAATCGGATTATCCAGAAGTTAAGATTTAAAGAATTAGTTATTAATAAAAGGAATTTTTATTAATAATATTCTATTGTGATACCCCAAATTTTATGAATAAAGATTTAAATTTCTCGAAATAATTTTTTTTGAATATTATGGTGTGGATTTGACATAATGTTATAGTTGTGGGTAATATTTACAAATTTAGCAGAGTAAGCAAGTGGTTATATAATATTCGATTGGTCGGGGAATATTCTTTTTTTGTTTGGGGATATATATCAAATGCAATAAGACAATCATTAGTGGACCCCACAACGGAAGTATTATCGTAGTTAGAAAATGACAAAATTATCATTTTATAAAAATAACGACGAAAGTGTTACCGTTAAAACTGTTGAACTACCCGGTAGTAAAAGAAATGCGATGTCTGGCGTGGTTGCATAGTAGCACAAGGTATTGATTATTGATGCTTAAGTAAGAAGTCACTCAGTTATACTCAATTATTTCTACAGTAATTGCTGCATCATATCTCTCATATTATTGATTCGATTATTGTCACAGTATCATATGTATAATATGTTATATTATTAAATCAATAATTGAGATGGCAAAGTTATTCATATTATTATTTGCAATATTGACAATGTCTAGAAGTTACATCAAGGAGAGGTTTGGTCACCTAATTGCGGCATGATAAGGAGAAATCCTTATCGGAAAGCCCCTCTTTCTGAGGAACGACACGGTTGTTAAATATTGTGAATTATAATATTAATGATGAATAAGTTCGTGTTGATTAAAGATGAATTTGATAGTTCCATTGTGTTGGGAATATTAGTGTTAGTGGAAATCAACATCTATTCCGATGATAATTGATGTCTGGGGGTTATATTGAGAAATCGGGTAATCAATCGGATAAATGAGGAATTAATTGCTACTAATTCACATACTTATATAACTATTTGTTCACATGTGTGTATTATTGAATCACATTAGGGGAGTTGGTGCAAGATTGATAATACTTGCATGACTAAGTTAAAAATGGAGGTATAGTTGAAGGTACTATACTGTAATTCGTATTTGCACATGATTATAACTATTGATTCACATGATTGAACTATTGATTCACATGATTTACTATTAGGGGGGTGGTGCAAGATTGATAATACTTGCAGGACTAAATTAAAATTGAAAGAAAAGTTGGAGGTATTGTACTGTAATATTTTGAGCCCCAAAACGTGCAATTATCGAAACTATATTTTTCTATAAATAGAACTTCATTCTTCCTTCATTTCTCACCAATTCACTAAAGCTATAAAGCAATTATTATAGAGAAAAATTATAGAGAGAAAGAAGAAGAGAAGTTTTCTACCTCTCTACTCCAATATCTAGTTTCTTTCTAAGGTAAGAGGTATTATTCTTTCATATTCATGAAGAGAATTATTTTCTTTCAATACTCTTAAGAGTTGTTATTCCATTCTTTATTATTATGTTGGAATAACCTGTCTATGCGAAGTACCGCATACATGGTGAAATTCTTCTGCTATTCCATTCTTTATTATTCTGTTGGAATAACATGTCTGTGCGGTCTATCGTATCCCTAGTGAATTCTGTTGTTATTCCATTCTTTATTATTCTGTTGGAACATCCTGTCTGTGCGGATTACGCATGACCTGGTCCCATTCTTTATTATTCTATTGGAATATCCGTCACATGCGGATTACGCATGACACAGTTCTATTCTTTATTATTACATTTGGGAATAACTTTTATGCATGCGATCTATCGCATGCATGGTGAATTCTTCTGTTATTCCATTCTTTATTATCCTGTTGGAATAACCTGTCTATGTGGATTACCGCATGCATGGTGAATGATCCTTTGTATTCATTCCTTATTAAATTGTGGAAATGATCTGTTTACGTAGATTACTGCATGGCTGGTGAAAATCTATTTGCAGTTTCGTAATTTTTCTGACTCTCAAAAATTCTGGAAAAATTTGAAATGATAATTTGATGAGTTTTCTATATTGTGTCCAAAGATGGCGATTTTTGGATGTATAGATTAAGAGTTATGAATTTTATGAGAAAAGACTATTTTAAAAGTAAACCCTTATAACTCCTTGTGGTTAACTCCAAAATTGATGAAATTTTTATTGGAAGTACATGTATATAACAGGAGTATACCCTGTAAATTTTGGAATTTTCGGACAAAAGTACAATTTATGATAAAAGTCTAAATATTCGGCAATTTTGGCCATATGAAAAATAGTAAATGAATTTTAAAAATTCTGAGAAAAATATATGTTCAATATGGGACTATATTCTGCTAAATCCCAGAAAAGAAATATTTTTGGGACTGATTTGGTATTTTTCATGAAAATGAACTAGTTATGAGTAAATGAATTAAATATGTTATGTGAAGTAGCAAAATTGGAAAAATAGGATTTTATGGCTTGGAAATCCTATATAGGGTATATGCATATTTTTGATAAAGGATTTGATCATTGGTAATGAAATTTTATGAGTATAGCATTTTTGAATGATTAAATGCATTATTTGGTAAAGTGTAAACAATTGAAATAAATTGTTTAGAAGTTTAAGAAGTGATTAAAATATTGTTATAATATTAATAATATTAGATTATAAGTTTATTAAGTGATTGATAATATTTGGATAAATTTAAAGTCTTTAATATTTATCATTGTTTTCGTTTGGTTAATGCTTATATAATTATCATCATCCTCATGCTCATATGGTGATGAAAGTTATCTTTGACTTACGTGCAAAGAAGGACAGTTGATTATTGAATTGTATATCTTTGGCTTACGTGCAAAGATGGACTGTTCATTATTGAATTGTATATCTTTAGCTTACGTGCAAAGATGGACTGTTGATTATTGGTTTTATAGTTGTATATCTTTGGCTTATGTGCAGAGATGGACTTGGTATGATTATGACCAGGGATTATTCGGTATAATCATGATCTGTAACATTATAAACGATGTGGTAAAAGTCCTCAATGGCCTGTAGTGCATTGATGGACAGTTTTTGGTATGATTATGACCATGGATTACTCGGTATAGTCATGACCATTGATGATTTAATGAATATCCTTGGCCCGTAGTGCAGGGATGATTCGATGATGTGGTTTATTTATTGTCGAGTCTCGTGATAAAAGTTGATGAAAACATTTTAAATCATAGAAGATAGTAGATATCATGCTCTACTTGACTCTTCTAATGGATTGCTTATTCATTGCAGTTAAACTTGATGTCTATTGTATTTTATCGGTTTAACATTGTTGAAGACTAATGATAATTTATTACGCATTATCTTAGTCATAATATTTTTCTTCTTGGGCTAGTTGAGCTCACCCTTTCTTTCATTGTTCTCTTTAGGAAATGAGAATATAGGCGGGAGACGAGTCGGGTAATGGAGTGATGGTCCGGGATAAATGGCTTTAGTAGTCCTCACTATTCTACGGAATAATGTGATAATAATTGTAATGAGGACACCATTGAGTGTGGATATTGTCTAGGTGGCAATATTCTTGTCTAAACTCTCACTATATGTTTTTGTAAGTATTTTACACATTGTTGTATAATTAAGTTGTATTTAAATTTATGTACCATGTATTTGGCGACTCAAGATGGGTGATGTATACTGTTTTGGGGGCATCACGGTTAGTATCAAAGCTTAGGGATATGATCCCCTGGTGAGATGTGAGACAAGAACTAGGAGGAGAGGCGGGAATTCCTTCGCTAGAATGACCTACCTAAGTTTATTTGGTATTTAATTGGTCAGTCAGAGAATAGGGATAATATATGATATGTTAATTAACCCTTGTTTTGTGACAGTGTTTGAAAATGGCATCTGAAAATGTTGAGATCAGCAAGGAAGCACATGAGACCGTTGAGTCACCAACGATAAATACCCAGGATAATGTGCAACAGGAAGACAATAATCCTCAGGTAAATAACAACACCGATCAAATGATGAATGATGGGATGTTCAGAGGCTTTATGCAATTCATGCAATATCAGGTAAAAGAGACTCCTGTTCAAAATATAGGTGGAAATAATGGCAACCCACGGTCGGTCACCGCTAAGCAGTTCAAGGAGCTGGGACCACTAGAGTTTTTGGGAAAGCCATAACCACTTAAGGCGGAGACGTGGTTAAAGTAGATCACCAAGACATTTGATGTCTTGGGATGCTCCGAGGAGCAAAAGGTTCCCTTTGCCACCTTTATGTTGCATGAAGAAGCAGATTATTGGTGGGAATCGTAAAAGCGTACTTGACTGGCGACTCAAGATGTCTTGGGAGAAGTTCCATGAGCTGTTCAACGACAAGTACTTTCCCGAAAGTATTCTTCACATGAAGGAGGTGGAGTTTATCAAGTTGGAGCAAAACAATATGACTGTGTCGCAATACGAGGCTAAATTTGCGGAGTTATCCCGGTTTGCATCCCATTTGATTGATAACAAGGAGTGAATGACACGAATGTTTCTAAGAGGTTTGAAACCCGGTATACGTCAATACCTCATTTCTCACAAACTATATTTAAATTCAGATGTTGTGAACAGGGCTCAGTTATTAGAGCACGATAATGAGTCAGCACAACCAAAAGGCAACGACCAACAACACGATAATAATCATACTGGTGGCAACGACCATCGGAACAATGATAACCATCATGGGGGAAATTATCATGCCAAGAATGGTAACCACTTCGGTGGTAATCATGGCCAAGATAATAGGAGAAGAAATTTCAAGAAGAGAAGGTTCAACAATAATGGAAAGACAGCAGCACCAACACCCGTTTTTAAGGAAGGAGAACGACCACCAATTATATGCTTCAAATGAAGAGGGGAGGGACATATCAGTCCAAACTGCGTGATGCAGTCCAAAGCATGTTATAATTGTGAAAAAGAAGGTCACCTAGCCCGATTTTGTCATGCACCAAAGTCAAGTCTAGCTGGGACGGTGGCACCAAAGACGGATACGAACAAAACAAAGTCGGTGGTTTTAGGGATAGCGTTTTTCGTGACTTCTCAAAAAGAGAGTCACCCGAACGAAGTTAGCACGGGTTAGTTAATTATAAATTTTTACGAAGTCTATAACTTGTTAGATACCGGTTCTACCCATTCTTTTATCTCTCTTGCTTGCGTTCAACATTTAAATTTGACCCTAGAGAAGTTAGAATTTGACTTATTGGTTGAAACTCCATTAGGAGAAACCTTCATTTCATGTGCTATCCAAGTCTTGGATGAGAGTCATAGTTTTTAAATGATATTTCTATTTTTAATAAATTTCCTGACGTATTCCTGAAGACTTCTTGGCCTACCCCCAGAGCGTGAAATCAAATTTTGTATTGACCCCAATACAAAACCCATTTCTAAAACCCTCAAATATTTCTTCAACTAAAATGAACGTATCATGCGCCAAGGACGTTGGCTCGAGCTGTTGAAGATTACGACTATACCATTCAATATCATCGTGGAAGAGTGGACGTGGTAGCTGACGCATTGAGTAGAAGATCGTATGCGTTTATGAGTGCGATGTTGTTAACACAAAAACCCATTTCGTATAACTTACAAATGATGAAGTTAGAGTTAAAGACTCTAGGGACCCACGTGAAGATAACGAATATACGAGTAGAATCGACTTTAATAGATAAAGTTAAAGCCGCTCAAATTACACACCCGAATCTGATGAATGTGAAGAAGAAGGTTCAAGAAGGCGTTATCTCAACACTCGATTTAATTGGCCCATTTAAAATCCTCGATGGAGTAGGAACTGTGGCCTATAGACTCGTTTTACCGCCAAGTATGTCGCGTGTTCATAATGTTTTTCATGTATCGATGTTACGTAAATATGTGGATGATCCAAACCACATTATTAAATTAGAACTAGACGAGATAGCAGAAGATTAACATATGAGGAGATACGTGTTAAAATCTTGGGTAAGAAGGATCGAATTCAACACTCAAAGGTTATACCTCAAGAGTTAGAATCTGAAATGAAGTCAAGGTATCCTCATCTCTTCGGCATACCAGGTACGTACGTAAATTTTGAGGGTGAAATTTCATAAGGAGGGGAGATTGTGAGACCCCAAATTTTATGAATAAAGATTTAAATTTCTCGAAATATTTTGTTTTGAATATTATGGTGTGGATTTGATATAATGTTATAGTTGTGGGTAATATTTACAATTTTTGCAAAGTAAGCAAGTGGTTATATAATATTCGATTGGTCGGGGAATATTCTTTTTAACAGGGAATATCCGTACGACGGCACAATCATTGGTGGACCCCACAACGAAAGTATTGTCGTAGTTAGAAAACGACAAAATTATCATTTTATAAAAATAATAAATTGAAAGTATTACCGTTAAAGCTGTTGAACTACCCTAGTAGTAAAAAAGTACGATATCTGGCGTGGTTGCATAGTAGAAGACACTCGGTATTGATTATTGATACTTACGTAAGAAGTCACTCAGTTATACTCAATTATTGCTACAGTCATTGCTGCATATCTCTCATATTATTGATTCGATTATTGTCACAGTTTTATTTGTATAATATGTTATATTATTAAATCAATAATTGAGACGACAAAGTTATTCATATTATTATTTGAAATATTGACAATGTCTAGAAGTTCTGTCAAGGAGAGGTTTGGTCACCTAATTGCGCGCCAATAAGGAGAAATCCTTATCGGAAAGCCCCCTCTTTCCTGGGAACGACCCGGTTGTTAAATATTGTGAATTATAATATTAATGATGAATAAGTTCGTGTTGATTAAAGATGAATTTGATAGTTCCATTGTGTTGGGATTATTAGTGTTAGTTGAAATCGACATCTATTCCGATGATAATTGAAAACTTGAGGTTATATTGATAAATTGGGTAATTAATCGGATAAATGAACATTTAATTGCTACTAATTCAAAAGCCCCTGCGGATCTAAGAAAAAAAGAAGAGAAAAAGAAAATGAAGTATAAGTACCTTGCTTGAGCCCCTGAGATTAGTGATTACTTAATTTTTGTCGGAACTATCTATTTTTGATATTTTTAAATTTACGCTGCAGGATTCCTTCTAAGAAATTGATTATGTTTTGAATTTGAGTCTGTATCAGTTATCATGGATGTTGCACACACACACACACACACACACACACTGTTCCAGTGATGATGGCTTGAGATTCGAGGATTAAAGCGTAATTGTAGATTGGTTTTTGATGGTTGATATTGTATAGTTGCTTATTTTCGCTGAGGTCGTTAAGTAATCTTGACTCTACGATATTGTTGGATTTGAAAGTATATAAGTTAGGTAGTATTCATTTCTTCTCATTGCATTGCATGTAGTTGTTTTGGTGCTCGAGGACTAGCACGGTTTTGGGGGATTTTGATAAGTTTATTTTATATACGCGATTTAATATCTAATTCATGCTTATTTGTTACTAAATCTTCGCGATCATGTTCATTTTTACTTGTTTTATATTATTTCATGTGTAGGATGGTGGTTGTAGCATTCAATGGACATTTGGAACTATTTGGTATGCTTTGAAGTAAATTAGAGCAAATTTGGAAGAACTTGTGGAATTCATCAAGTCATTTAAGGAAGAAAGCTTTCGTAGGGGTGGGCTATTTTTACTATACACCCCGTCGAGCGGGGTTATGATATCCGATTATTGAAGCAAGGCGTCGGGCGGGCTATTTTATATTGTAATACCCCGCAAAATGGGGTCTTAAGTCGAGTTGAGAGAGAGGATGTTACATGCCATGGCTTATTTATATATATAAACCCCGCAAAATGGGTGGAAAATCTGAGTGTCCTGTTATGTTTGCAATTCCTCTTGGGCACGAATTTTAGCTATTTGCATGGCAATATAACCCTATTTTATCTATATTGATTTGTGCTTGAATCTATGAATTGCCTGATCAACAATTCTTTGTGGAGTTGGATGGAATCGAGAGAGGATATTCAAATCTAGACCTAGTTGATATAGCATGTGTTCAGGATTTTGTTAGTAGCTTAAACTTGATGAGCGTTAAGGTAAAGATATGCTTGACACCGCATGTAATCGGATAGAGAACTTATTCTTCAACCTTCTTCAATTGTAATTCACATAGAGATATAGTGGGTTAGTTGATTAAGGTGTTTAACGGATTTCTATCTTAATTGTTGATTGATGTTAATACGGTATTAGTGCATCGAGAGGTGGTTAATACTACGTTCGTGTTCTTGATTAATAAACTAGGATAGTGCGTTGAATTGGGATAAAGGTGTTAAAATTAAAGTGAAGCTTAGGGTGAAATCATAAGTCTAATTCTCCATTAATTGTTTGAAATTTCAGATTTTGATATTCGTGGTTGCTTTGTGTTAGTTTAATTATTCTTAATTTTAGTTGCATTAATTTAAATTATTAAGTTGATTTGTTTAATAAAAATAGGGTTAATAGAAGATTGATAATTGTAAGTTAAGGTTATTGCTAATTAGTCTCTGTGGGAACGATACTCTACTCATCACTTTATTACTTGTTGACCACGTATACTTGCGTGTTGTGCGTAATTAGATTTTACCCAACAAGTTTTTGGCGCCGTTGTCGGGGACTATAGTATAATTCTTAATATTTTTACAATATCAGTTTAATTAATCCAGTTTTACTTAGACATTTTTATTTTTGTTTTGTGCTTCTTATTTCAGGTGTTGGAAGTAGTTTATGCAAACTCGGTCCCAAAATCCGACATTTGCCTTTTGAGGGCGACATTGAGAAAAAGGTTTCGAGAGGTTGAGTAAGTGGATCAAGGAAATGAGGCAAGAATTGAAACATCGAAAAGGAAGAGATAACGATAATGGCGGTAGAAGATCGGGAAGCGTTAAAGGACTTTACAACAACACCTAAGGTGATGGTGAAGCGTAATCAAGCATCACCAGGCTAACAATAGCAGCAAATACGTTTGAAATTAAGCCTGGGATGATACAAATGATTCAGAATTCAGTTCAGTTTGGGGGATTTGCAAATGATGATCCGAACGAGCATCTAGTCAGCTTTCTGGAAATGTATGACACTTTTAGGTTCAATGGGGTTTCGGATGAGGCGGTGAGACTTCGATTGTTCCCATTCTCTTTACTGGACAAGGCAAAGAGTTGGTTGCATTCTCTACCATCCGCTTCGATAACTACATGGGAGGATTTAGCTTAGAAATTCCTCGCAAAATTCTTTCCACTAGCAAAAACTGCGAAGATGAGGAACGAGATTACTATGTTTGAACAACAACATGGGGAGTCATTATATGAGGCCTAGGATAGATACATAGAACTGCTCAGAAAATGCCCACATCATGGATTTCCCTAGTGGCTACAAATGAACACCTTTTACAATGGACTACATGGGAATCTTAGGACAAGAATTGATGCAGCATCGGGCGGAGCATTCATGGCTAAGAGTTACGAGGAAGCCTACGAGTTGATTGAAACCATGTCGCCTAATAACTATCGATTGGCCCACAATGAGAATGACACAAAGCGAAAGTGGCTGGGGTATTAGAAGTAGATAGTATATGATGTGATGCGATCCGAGATATACGCACTTTCAAAGAAGTTGGAGTCAATGACAGCAGCACAAGCACAACAAACACAGCATGTACAACAAGTGGCAATAATATGCGAGTTGTGCGCGGGAGAGCACCCAACGGAGCAATGTGCAATAAATCCAGCAGCTGTGCAATTCATCGACAATTACAATAGAATTCCTCAAAACACATATCAGAACACATACAATCAAGGAAATAGGAACCATCTAAATTTCTCATGGAGCAATAACCAGCAAAATTAAGCTCCACGACAATCATATCCTCCAGGTTTTAACAACCAGCAACAACCAGCTCAATATCAAGAAAGGAAATCAGATCTAGAGGAAGTGTTGGCAAAATTCATGACTATCACCGATTTGGCTATAAAAAAATCAAGCCATGGCTATGAAATCACAAGAGATGGCGATCAAGAATCTAGAGAATCAGATAAGACAAATTGCATTGGCATTGAATAATAGACCACAAGGGACATTACCAAGTGACACCAAGAGAAATCCTAAGGGTAATCACGAGCAGTGTCAAGCTATTATGTTGAGAAGTGGAAAACAGCTTGTTGGTCAAGAGCCAGAAATTTCGGTTACAAAGGAGGTTGAACCAGAGAAAGAAAATACAGTGGGTGAGGTAAAGCAAGGGAACGAAAAACAAATGGAAAAGAATAAACCAGTTGATGAACCAGCTGTTTATCCTCCCCCACCATTCCAACAAAGAGTTCAAAAACAAAAATTAGACAAGCAATTTTCAAAATTTTTGGAAGTTTTCAAGAAACTTCAAATCAACATACCATTTGCAGAGGCCCTAGAACAAATGTCAAGCTACGCAAAATTTATGAAAGGCATTCTATCAAGGAAAAAGAAATGGGAAGATTTTAAGACTGTGGCACTAACAGAGGAGTGTAGTGCGGTATTACAGAAGAAATTACCACCAAAACTCAAGGACCCGGGGAGCTTTACTATTCTATGCACGATCAGGGAGATGCATTTCAGCAAGTTTTTATATGATTTGGGCGAGTGTAAACCTTATGCCATTGTCAATTATACTTAGAATTGGGTTTACTCGCACAAGTCCTACAAATATCACATTACTGGGTTGGCGGATAGGTGGTAGTCCACATATCCGAGAGGCATAGTAGAGGACATCTTAGTGAAAGTGGATAAGTTTATATTCCCATGAGACTTTATCATTACGGATTTTGAGGAGGACAAGAACATCCCAATTATCCTAGGAGACCATTTTTTTGGCTATAGGCGGACACTCATAGATGTACAAAAGGGAGAACTCACTATAAGGGTCCAAGATCAAGAAGTGAAATTCAATGTGTTTAAGGCCATGAAATTCCCTACGGATGAGGAAGAATGTTTTCGAATGGATTTAATTGAGCAAATCATTATTGATGACATGAGCAAAAGTTTGGTGAACGATCCGTTAGAAATAACGTTATTGGGAGATGAAGAGATCGATGATCCAGAATTAGTGGACCTTCAATCGATAGACTCATTGCCACGATTACCAATATTTAGAACACCGTTTGAACCACTGCACATATAGGAGGTAACCGCAGAAAAACTGAAACCATCATTGGAAGAGCCACCAAAACTGGAACTTAAGCCACTTCCTAAGCACCTCAGGTATGCGTATTTAGGCAATTTAAATTCTTTACCTGTTATTATTTCAAAATTTGACTTAACGAATTCGGGAAGAAAAAGTCTGCGAGGGTGCTTGGGAACACAAATCAGCTATTGGGTGGACAATCACCGACATAAAGGGAATCAGGCCTTCATTTTGCATGCAAAACATTTTGATGGAATATGAGGTAAAACCAACGGTGGAGCAACAGCGGCGACTCAATCTAATTATGAAAGAAGTTGTGAAGAAGGAAATTTTGAAATGGTTAGACGCCGATTTTCGATAGCAAATGGGTTAGTCCAGTCCAGTGCATACCAAAAAAAGGAGGAATGACGGTGGTGCAGAATGACGACAACGAGTTAATCCCAACTAGAATAGTTACAGGTTGGCGAGTTTGTATGGATTACAAAAAATTGAACAAGGCAACCAGAAAAGATCATTTCCCGCAGCCTTTTATTAACCAAATGTTAGATAGATTGGCGGGACACCAATTTTACTGTTTGTTGGATGGCTACTCGGGCTACAACCAAATAGTCATCGCTCCAGAGGATCAAGAGAAGACCACATTCATGTGCCCTTATGTCACATTTACATTTAGGAGGATGTCGTTTGGGCTATGCAATGCACCTGCAACTTTCCAACGGTGTATGATGGCCATTTTTTCAGATATGGTGGAGAAAAATGTTGAGGTCTTCATGGATGACTTTTCGGTCTATGGGGACAGCTTTGATAATTGCTTGAAGAATCTGGTCATGGTTTTGCAAAGATGTAAGGACACGAATCTTGTACTAAATTGGGAAAAATGTCACTTCATGGTTGAAGAGGGCATAATTTTGGGTCATAAGGTATCGACTCAAGGATTGGAAGTTGACAAAGCGAAGCTGGAAACTATTGAAAAGTTGCCTCCACCAAGCTCGGTTAAGGGTATTAGGAGTTTCTTAGGACACGCTAGGTTCTATCGAAGGTTCATAAAAGACTTCTCTAAAATTGCAAAACCTCTATGTAGTTTGTTAGAGAAGGATGCAACGTTCAACTTTGATGAAGAATGCAAGACGGCGTTTGACTTATTAAAGAGGAAATTGACCACAACCCCTGTTATAGTCGCACCGGATTGGAGCATGCCATTCGAGCTTATGTGTGATGCGAGCGACTTCGCGGTTGGGGCTGTTTTGGGCCAACGTCGAGACAATGTGTTTCACGACATATACTACGCAAGCAAAATATTTACAGAAACTCAAATGAACTATACCACCACAAAAAAGGAATTGCTTGCAATGGTGTATGCGTTTGACAAATTTCAGGCTTACTTGATTGGGACTAAGGTGATAGTCTATACAGACCATGCAGCAATTCGGTACTTGATAGCGAAAAAGGATGCTAAGACACGCCTTATCCGGTGGATTCTCCTACTTCAAGAGTTCGACTTAGAAATAAAGGATAGAAAGGGGATGGAGAACCAAGTAGTCGATCACTTGTCGAGGTTGGAAAACTGCGGGAAAGCAAAAGACGACAAATGTGAAATCAACGAATCATTCCCGGATGATTGGCTGTTTGGGATTTTTGCGGAGATTCCGTGGTATGGCGATTATGCAAATTTTTTGTTGTGAGCAACATTCTACCACACTGACCTCACAAGGCAATGAGAAGGAAATTTCGCACGACGTGAAATGGTACATGTGGGATTATCCATATTTGTTCAAGTCTTGTAGATAAGATGATTTGACGGTGCGTCCCATATACTGAAGTGAAGAATATTCTGCATGAGTGTCACTCATCAGCGTATGGCGGGCATTATGGAAGTGAGAGGACGACAGTGAAGGTGTTACAATGTGGTTTTTATTGGCCTACATTATTCAAAGATGCCCACCAGTTTGTCAAATAATGCGATAGGTGTCAAAGGGTGGGCAACATTTCGAAACGTAATGAGATGCCCTTACAAACGATTCTAGAAGTGGAAATTTTTGACGTATGGGATATCAATTTCATGGGACCATTTCCCTCGTTATTGAACAATCAATACATTCTACTCGCAGTGGATTACGTGTCAAAGTGGGTTGAAGCTGCAGCTCTACCAACAAACGCTGCCAAGGTGGTCCTCAAATTCCTTCAAAAGAACATCTTCACGAGATTTGGCACACCAAGAGCAATTATCAGTGATGAAGAGATAAACTTACGCAATAAAGTCGTTCTTTGCTTTTTTGTCTAAGTATGGGGTCAACCACAAGATAGCTACAACGTATCACCCTCAAACCAGTGGACAAGCTGAGGTATCAAATAGAGAAGTCAAAAAGATATTGGAGAAAGTGGTGAATTCGAGTCAGAAAGATTATTCGTTGAGATTTGACGATGCTTTATGGGCCTACCGGACTGCATACAAGATGCCAATCGGGATGTCACCATATCAAATACTGTACGGGAAGGCATGTCACCTACCGGTCGAGCTATAGCATAAGGCATATTGGGCGATGCAAAAACTCAATTTTGATCAAAAAGCTGTAGGAGAGAAGAGATTACTTCAATTGAATGAACTCGATGAGTTTCGCCTTCACGCCTATGAGAATGCCAAACTATACAAAGAAAAAGTCAAAATATGGCACGAAACTTTCGATATCAACACTACTATTCTAATCTTATTCCCATTTTTTTTTCAGACAAGCTAGAACCCAAGATCCACAACTGTAAAAACATCTAAGTCTTTTATTACCTTGCACAAATGTAAGTTTATAAGAGTGAAAAAATAGTCAAAACAATAAACACACAAACTAAATTCGAAGAATAACTAGTTAACACAGTTGGTCGGTGCATGCTAGAAGGACAGATCAATAACAGTCTAAACTTATCAATTAATAAACCCCTAGTACATGGCATGCTTGACACAGCACTACGAGAGACATACTCAATTGGCGCTAGACATAGCCATAATAAAAAATCAGCAATGATAAATATAACACCCTTGCTAAATAGCAGCTCAAAATAGGGTGAAAAGGCCATTTACATGGCACAAGCATCTAAATATGTATAAGCCCCAAAAAGATGGTTAGAAACCACAATCATGCTAATAAAATCGAAATAAAACCAAAAACAGTTCATGGCATACATAATGATAAAAATCCAAACAAAATCTCGTAGTTCAAAATGACTGCACCACAATACTGATAATAAAAACATAATAATAGTACTAAAGTCTGGCAACCTAGCATGGCAGTACGGAAATAAACAGATAGAAGCCCAAAAACACCCCCAAACTTGAGGTAAGCAATGCCCTCATTGCTAAACATAAAGCAATTGTATACAAGAGGGCTTCCCTGAAGATCGCTCACTCAGCAGCGGCATCGGCGTCGGCTTCTTCCTCATCAGCTGCGTCCTGATCATCTTCGACGGGTGGTGATGGTGGAGGGTATGGTGGGAAGACAGGAGGATCGGGAAACTGGTATGGCGTGAACTCAGTGCTCTCGCCACAATAATCAGTGTAGATGCTCTGCATAGTGTTCACCATTTCGACTGATGCTTGCATCGCTATCTCACGCCTCGAGCCATGTTTGTGATATGCCTCATTGCTCATGTGCCTCGGCGTCCGCTTACGATGCAAGGCGAGGTGAGGGATGCCATGATGTCTGCCAAAAGACCCTGACTAGATGGGCCTGCCTCAGGTGCTTGAGAAGGCTCTGGGTCTGCTGAAGGAGGCGGTGTTGTAGGCGGTCCGTACCCTTCGCCCCTGACATGAGACTCTGCCCCTTCCCAAATAGTGAAGCGTTTGATCGTCTGATGGTCAATGATAGCCATGGGCGGCGAAGCTATCTCATTTGGGCCCCACTGTATCCTTGCCTGCTTGCACAATAGCACTGATGGATGGGGAAGTCCCGAAACGACGGTACTCTTGATTGCCTTAATGATCGAGTCATAGATGAGAACTCCAATATCCACGTTCAGACCCGTGACAATGGCGAATAGCAGAATCGCCATTTCTTTAGTCACATCGCTTAGGTGATGGGTCGGGATCATGCTGGCACAAATGAAGCTGTACCACGCCTTCCCATAGCGACTGAGTGCAGCAGACAGGAAGCTGGTCTTTTTGCCCGTATAATCATTTTTCTTCCATGTAGTTCTGGGTGTGCAGAGCCTTCTGATGATTTCCTCCAAGTCATCACTGCGGATTCTCTGTTACAAATAATCATTGCCTGCGTAGTTGGGTACCCCGAACAGTTCATTGATGGCTTGACTGTCAAATACAACGGACCGACCCCTGACTTGAACCACAGCGGGACCCTCTGGACTGGCATTTGCATAGAATTCCCGAACCATAGATACAACTGTTGATACGGGCGGTTTTGTGAAGTTCACCCACTGACGTTCAAGTATCATGTTCGTGAGTTCGCCATCTTTTCTATCAGGCTGCAACCCCCGTTCAGGAATTAAGTTACGCTTGCCAAAGGAATCTCTGTAGCGCTTCTAAGTTTCCTCACTGATAAACTTGGTGGAGTCCCAAGCCTGTGGTGCTGCCACGGCGGACGAAGAAGAACCACCGACGCTCAGGCGTTGCCTCTTTGGTGCCATGGCTAAGTTGCAGTTGGCGAAGGCCAAAAATAGCCCTTAAACAATGCTACACTCTGCAGAAACAACCCTTGAAGCAATGCCAATCATAGCCCCAATGCAAACCTGATGAATTTAAGCCAAAACAAACCCAAATCAGCCCACTCTTTGGTTCAAGCAATTTATCGAACACCTAGAGTGCGCTCTTCAAGACCAACTTGGACAACCTTTGTTTTGCGATTGCTCTATCCAGATTTTCGTCAGTGGAAATCACCCAATCAAGTAAGAAGAAGAACACAGAAATGCACAAATCCAGATCAAATCACTATATCAATTGAACGAAATCTAGGAATACCTTAGTGAGAAAACCCTAGGTGAGACTTCGTGTAGGCGATCTGACCAGAAAATTGTTGGAGGCACTTGGTTATTGTTGAGACTGCAGATTAGAACAGTCAAGAGGAAGTGGATATGGTGCAGGGGCTGTTTGTGCTATGGTGCCGAGAGATGAGTGCTGAGAGTGTCGAGCAAAATTGGAGAAATGATGAGGCGTGGCCGAATTGCTTGCTTAAAACTACAATTAAAATTCAAAACACATTTACTCACGTCACGTCATGGTTGTGAAAGAATCCTTCTTTGTTTGGCGTTCTTGCGGCGAGTTAGCGATAGTGAGTCGAGCCTCGCTTATGGCGCCCGGCTGGCGTGGCTTCCCTTTGTTGGTTGGTATTGGCTACAGTGCGAGTTAGCGATGTGACAATAAGCTCATATAAGAGTTAGCTTGTGGCGAGGTACAAACGTTGCATATTCTTGTCTGTTATCTGCACATGCCAAGGTAAAAAAAAGAAAATCTACACTACAAAGGCTAACAAACATTACTAATAACCTCCTGAACACTAATATAAAATGCCTTACATCAAACTAAACATGCCGCCTGCAAATGATAGACACAAAAGCATTAATGAACAAATAGGAATCCATGTTAGCAACTAAGGTGAACAGACACAAAGTAAACTAGACACAAATAAAGAAAACAGATAAAATTTATACCGAGATGGGGGTGCCTCCCCACCAAGCGCTTATTTTAAAGTTGTCGGCTTGACTATCATCCCGACTTAGACCGGGTCTCCAAGTGTAATGGAGGTATTTTGACAGTCGACCTCGCCGCCCCAGTAGTGCTTTAACCTTTGCCCATTCACCTTGAATGTTAAGTCGGAATTTGGGTCCTTACGCTCTATTGCTCCATGAGGATAAACCTTGGCAACAGTGAAGGGGCCCAACCATCGGGACTTTAGCTTCCCAGGAAATAACTTTAGCCGGGAATTAAACAGAAGAACCTTCTGGCCCGCTTAAAAATGCCTCTCACGGATCTTTTTGTCATGCCACCTCTTGGTCCTTTCCTTGTACAACTTGGCATTTTCATACGCTTGCAGACGAAACTCGTCTAATTCATTAAGTTGCAACAGTCGCTTTTCACCGTCTGCCTCAAGATCGAAATTTAGCTTTTGAATAGCCCAATAAGCATTGTGCTCCAATTCAACTGGTAGATGGCATGCCTTACCATAGACAAGCCTATACGGAGACATCCCGATAGGCGTTTTATAAGCTGTCCTGTAGGCCCACAAAGCGTCATCTAGCTTTTTAGACCAGTCCTTTCGGTTTGGGTTCACAATCTTTTCCAAGATGCATTTCACATCCCGATTTGAGATTTTCGCTTGCCCGCTGGTTTGTGGGTGGTAAGCAATGGCGATCTTATGAGTCACCCCATATTTGGCTAGAAGGGTTGAAAAATATTTATTGCAGAAGTGAGACCCTTCATCACTTATGATGGCCCGAGGTGTGCCAAATCGGGTGAAAATATTCTTCTTGATGAACTGAAGCACCACCTTAGCATCATTAGTCAGCAAGGCAACTGCTTCCACCCACTTGGAGACATAATCCACTGTCACTAGGATGTAGAGATTATTGAATGAGGATGGGAATGGTCCCATAAAATCAATGCCCCATACATCAAATAACTCCACTTCCAGAATATTCTGCAGCGGTAACTCATGCCGTCTTGAAATATTGCCTACCAGTTGGCATCTATCGCAGTGCAGCACATATGTGTGAGCATCCTTGAATAAGGTGGGCCAATAGAATCCAAACTGAAGTACCTTGGCAGTAGTTCGTTGTCCTCCAAAATGACCTCCATAGTCTGATGCGTGGCAATGATGTAGCACACCTTCAATTTCTTCTTCCGGCAAACATCTTCGCAAAATCTGATCCGAGCATTGCTTGAACAGGAAGGGCTCATCCCAAAGATATTTCTTGGCATCCTTGAGGAATTTCTTCCTTTGTTGAAAGCTCAGATTAATGGGGAGAACTTGGCAAGCCACGTAATTAGCGAAATCCGTGTACCATGGAAGCTTGCCATTCACCTCAAAAAGTTGTTCGTCCGGAAAAAAGTCATTTATGGCCTTTTCAGCCTCTTTCGAGGGCGTTGTATTTTCCAATCTGGACAATTGATCGGCAACCTGGTTTTCTGTTCCCTTCTTATCTCGGATTTCCAAATCAAACTCCTGAAGCAGCAGAACCCACCTAATCAATCTCGACTTAGCATCCTTCTTTTCTATCAAATACTTGATGGCCGAGTGATCAGTGTATACAATCATCTTCGTTCCAATGAGGTAGGAGCGGAACTTGTCAAAAGCATATACCACCGCCAAAGAGCTCCTTCTCAAAGAGTGGTGTAATTTAAGCGAGCAGCATCGGTCAATGTCTTACTGGCATAATAAATGGTATGGAAGACCTTCTCCCTTCTCTGGCCCAACAATGCCCCTATAGCATAGTCACTGGCGTCGCACATCAGCTCAAAAGGGTAGGCCCAGTCTGGAGCAACCAAAATAGGCGCCGAGACAAGCCTTTTCTTTAATAACTCAAAAGCGCTCAGGCAGGCGGCATTGAACTGGAAAGGCATGTCCTTTTCCAAAAGAGTGCACAAAGGTTTGGTGATCCAAGTGAAGTCCTGAATAAACCTTCTGTAAAAACTGACGTGCCTGAGGAAACTCCTCATCCCTTTTACTGAGGTGGATGGTCGAAGGTTATTGATCACATCGATCTTTGCCTTATCAACCTCAATTCTGCCTACAGACACCCGATGACCTAGAATAATGCCCTCTTCGACCATGAAGTGACACTTCTCCCAATTCAGTACCAAGTTGGTTTCAACACATCGATGGAGAACGGTAATCAGATTAGTCAAGCAATTGTCAAATGAGCTCCCAAAAATTGAGAAGTCGTCCATGAAGACCTCCAAGGTCTTCTCAACCATGTCAGAGAATATTGACATCATACACCGCTGAAATGTGGCGGGAGCATTACATAACCCGAAGGACATTTTTCGGAAGGCAAATGTCCCATAAGGACATGTAAATGTCATCTTCTCCTGATCTTCCGGAGCAATAGAAATCTGATTGTACCCCGAATACCCATCAAGAAAACAATAGTATTCGTGCCCAACCAACCGGTCCAGCATTTGATCAATGAAAGGAAGGGGAAAGTGATCCTTACAGGTTGATTTGTTCAGTTTCCTGTAATCCATGCACACTCTCCACCCGGTCACCGTCCTGGTGGGAATCAGTTCATTATTTTTGTTGGACACTACTGTCATCCCTCCCTTCTTTGGCACACATTGGATTGGACTAACCCAAGGACTGTCCGAGATGGGGTAGATAATGCCCGCATCTAGCAACTTAATGATTTCTTTCCGGATGACCTCTTTCATAATAGGATTTAGCCGCCTCTGATGCTCTATAGATGGCTTCGAGCCTTCCTCCAAAAGAATTTTGTGCATGCATAGAGTTGGGTTGATCCCTTTTATATCAGCGATAGAACATCCTAAGGCCGTTTTGTACTTCTTGAGCACAAGCATCAGCTTTTCTTCCTGACACTTGGTTAGAGAAGCAGAAATTATCACAGGTAATGAAGATGAAATTCCTAAATAAGCATACCTCAGGTGAGTAGGAAAAGGTTTGAGCTCAAGGACAGGAGGTTCGATGATAGATGGCTGAGCTTTGGATGTAGAGGCCTCATTATCATTCAGAGATTCGAACTGTCGGTGGAATTTCTTTGATCCTTGAGGTTCATCGAGCCACATGGCACATTCCACATGCGAAGGATCTTCCGTATTACTAGCTCCAGTTAATGTAGCTTCCAAAGGGTCTGGAATGCAAGTTTCCGAGAATACCTCCGTCATTGATTTATCAATAGTATTAATCTGGAAGCAATCCTCAGGTGTATTAGGAAACTTCATTGATCGGAAGACATTGAATGTCACTTCCTGATCATGAACTCTCATTGTTAACTCCCCTTTTTGGACATCAATCAGGGTCCTCCCAGTCGCCAAGAACGGTCTTCCCAATATTATCGGAACCTCTCTGTCCTCCTCAAAATCGAGGACTATGAAATCTACTGGGAATATGAACTTGTTAACCTTTACTAGGACATCCTCCACAATTCCCTTTGGATATGTCAGAGATCTGTCAGCTAATTGCAAGGTGACGCTTGTCGGCTTGGCTTCATTGAGGCCGAACTTCTTATAAATAGAGAGAGGCATTAAATTGATGTTGGCCCCTAAATCACACAGAGCCTTCCCAATAAACTGGTCCCCAATGGTACATGGGATTGTAAAACTTCCTGGATCCTTGAGCTTTGGTGGAAGCTTGTTTTGCAGGATGGCACTACACTCTTCGGTCAGAGCCACAGTCTCATAGTCTCCCATTTTCGCTTCTTGGACAGAATGTCCTTTATGAACTTGACATAACTAGGCATTCCTTCCAAAGCCTCTGCGAATGGAATATTTATGTGCAGTCTTTTGAACACCTCCAAGAATTTGGAAAACTGCTTATCCAGCTTCTGTTTCTGCACCTTTTGGGGGAACGGCAACTGAGGGATAGGCTGATTGACCACATTAATTGAAGGGGATGGTGTCGGACTTTTGTCTTGACCTCTGTCTGCACCCCCACTTGTCTCAACATTCTCCTTCACAGAAAGTTCTTCTTCAGTCACTATCTCATCTCCCACAGGAATACCCTCTCCACTTTGCACATTAGTGGTTCTCCCACTTCGTAGGGTTACTATTTTACACTGCTCCTTACCTTCCCAATTTGGGTTGACATCAGTGTCACTAGGAAATGCGCCTGGTGGTCGACTATTCAAGGCAGTAGCCAATTGACCCATCTGTACTTCAAGATTCCTAATGGAGGCTTCTTGATTGTTACTTCTGGTTTCGTTCTGGGCTATATACCTCGACAGAAGATCTTCTAAATTGGGCTTCCTTTCCTGTTGTGGTGGAGGATGGTGAAACTGATTCTGAGTGCTTTGTGGATGTGGGTTGAACTGAGTCTGAGGTTGGAATCCAGGAGGATTAGCATAATTTGGCCTGGTAGATGGAGGTTGTTGTGGATTGGGGTTGTTACAGTTGTTGGAATTGTTGCCCCATGAGAAGTTGGGATGGTTTCTTAACCCCGGGTGGTAATGAGTGGGAAGACTGGTAATTTGTTATCGCCCGTAGTTAGAAACAAATTGAACCGATTCAGGGCTTATCGCACACTGCTCAGTTGGGTGGCTCCCTTGACATAATTCACATTGAACCACGACACTCTGGATGTTTTGAACCGCTGAAGGTCCTATGTTGTCTAGCCTTTTTGTTAGCGCTGCTACCTGAGCCGCTAACGATGTGAAAGAGTCCACTTCATAAACCCCTGCTGCTCTTCTTAGGGCTTGTCTGTCATTAGGCCATTGATAATTGTTGGCAACCATTGTCTCCACCATCTCATATCCCGCTGTGTGGTGTTTGGACATGAATGCCCCTCCAGATGCGGCATCAATACTCGAATGAGTAGACCCGGACAAGCTATTGTAAAAGGTCTGGATTGGGAGCCACTCAGGCAGACCGTGGTGTGGGCATTTCCTCAGCAGATCCTTAAACCGTTCCCACGAGTCGTACAAGGATTCAGATTCAAATTAAACAAAGGACGTGATGTCATGCCTGAGCCATGCTGTTTTGACGGGTGGAAAGAATTTTGCCACAAATTTCTGAGCCAAGTCGGTCCATGTAGTAATGGAGCCAGACAAAAGTGAATGAAGCCAGCTCTTGGCTTTGTCCCTTAACGTGAATGGAAACAAATGGAGTCTGGTGGCTTCATCAGACACTACGTTGCATTTGAAAGTGTCACAGATCTCCACAAAATTTATCAAGTGATCATTGGGGTCATCATTCGGCAGTCCCCCAAACTGAATGTTGGTGCACATTTGAATGGTGCCTGGCTCGATCTCAAAATTATTGGCTTGGATGGCGGGCCTTTGAATGCTCGCCTGGAGATCGTCAATACGAGGCATAGCGTACTCCCTCAGAGATTTCTGAAGTTCCTCAGCCATTATGATAGGAGCAGGAATGACCTCGAGTGTATCTTTGTATTTCTCTCTCCGCAGTCGTTGGAATGTTCTATCAACCTCGGGATCAAAAGGTATTGTATTTCTTCCCTTTCGAGGTGGCATAAACAATGGAGATTACCTAAAAAGAGAGTTAAAAAGAAAAATCAGTTTAAAGTAAGATCGTAATGACTTAGTTTCAATATTGTAAAACAATTAATTCTAAGTCCCCGGCAACGGTGCCTAAAACTTGTTAGCTGATTTAGCAATCAATAAACATTCGCAAGTATACGCGTTCCACAAGTAATATATGAAAGTAGAGTGTCGAACCCACGAGGACAGAGACTTAACAGAAACAAATACTAAGGTAAAGTCGCTACTAAACTTATCTAAACGATTGAAAGGAATGGTTGGTTAAGCTATTTCAATAAGAAAACTAACTAAAAGAAGTTAGTTGTGCTAGGAAGGTAAGATAGGACTACAACTCCCCTAATGCCTCGCCTAATCTTCTAACTCTCCGTAATACAAACGAATCACGGAATGGTCAACCTAGAACAATAATAGGCATAAACTTCTGTAGAAGGTCAAATGCACATCCCTAACAAGCTAGAACACCATATGTCTATTGGTGATACTAACTAGGTCAAGGTCATTAAGCTCGTTTCCAAGGTCGCACAAGGCAAATAAGGATATGTCTGTCCTATTGGCACATTAAGCCCACATTCAAATGTCAAGGTCATAACAGGTGTTGTTGAATTTAAAGACAGACAGTAATATCCATTTATCAATTTCCATCACTATCGCATATTCAATTTCTTTATCAAGAAATCGTATAATACAAACAAAATACAACAACCCATTCCAAAATGCTTCATTATATAAAACGAGAGAGAAAGTTGATTAAGCTATTCAAAAGGTTACATTGCAATCCTAAAAATATAGTTAGTTCATAACTATGGTACTAACACAAATTTCTAATACACTATCCATTATCAGACAAATACAATGAATAGGAGATTTGGAATAAGAAAAACCCCTGTATGAAGAAGTGCTCTTCCGCTAAATCTTCTCTTCACGCACAGAGTCTAAAATGTGGAGAGCAATATCTGATGTTCCCTTTTCATGCTTCTTCCTCTTTTCTCCGCTTGGATTTTATGTTCTATATCTCCATATCTTGTGTTCTACCGCCTCCCTGCTTCTTATAACCTTTTTTCCCCTCTTTTGCTAGGTCAAACAAAGGCCTTGTTGCTGGGAGGCAGGAGGTGGCAGCAAAATTGTGAGGCACCAAGCATTGAATGGTCTTTGGCGCCACATTAGTATCAAAGACACGGAGCTCGCTTGTTACTGCCATGAGACAAAGAAGGAATAGTGGCTCTGCGGTGCGGAGCTCACGTCAGCAAGGAACATGGGGTTGGCCATGCACATGAGCTTTAAGCTAGACTTTGGCGGCAAGTATGGCTTATTTGTGAATGAATTCATTTTGTCCCTTTAGAAATTTGGAAAATCACTGTAAAGCTTTGTAATGCAACGATTAAGCACAATAACACTATATTTATATGAAACTACATAAAAACTATGAATTCAGGCAAGTAGTTAAGTCATAAAGTATCCGATTCGCGGGTATAAATCCCACTCATCAGCACCACTCGACATGTGGACCGTATAAGAAAGTATTATAGACACTCGAAATTTTCTGCACTCCTATTACTAACGTTGCAGGAGGGTAGATTCATCTTTTGGAGATAACCCTGAAAGACAGCTTACATCCATCTCGGATACCACTGGAAGTTCGGTTCCAACCCGAAAAACAAACCGGGAATATCATGTCAACCCGGAACACACACCGGGAATGTCATTTTCGATCTCGGAGATAACCCCGAGATATGCAGATTAAAAGACCGGCAACAACACCGGAGAGGACAGTTCTGTCTCGGCAATAACACTGCGACGTTCATTTCCAGTCCCAAAGACAACATTGGGAGTAGCAACACCATCCTTGGTGATAGCCCCAAGGGATGCCATTGCAGTTCCGGTGATAACCCCGAAAATGCTTGTGTCAAACATGCGATCAGCTTCAATCCAGATGATAGTGAGGCATACAAACAAGTAGCCCAATCTCAGATGTAACCCTGAGCAACGTCTACTTTCCGCTTAAACCGGCGATAACCCCGGTGAGGAGTCACAACGTCATCTTACCACGTCAATAAGATGATATCGCGACATACCAACAAGTAGTTAAATCTCAGTTGTAACCCTGAGCAACGTCTACTTTTAACTCAAATCGGCTATAACCCCGGCGAGGAGTCAAACGTCATCTTGTTCCTTCGACAAATGGCACGTTGTCTCAACACTTTATACATACATACATCTAACAATGTCCCACAAGAACCGAGGAGTGACAATCTCGAGTGACTATCACGTGTGGCAGTACTTTGGATTGAATTTGAAGCTTGAAGACCATGGGCATAGACCCCTCTTCCTAACTTCGTACAACCTCTAATCCATGTCATTGCGTAACTCTCGACACCAGCGGTCCGAAGAAGGTCAGATATACCTCGTTCAGATGCTCGAATTGAAGTTACTGCAAGTTCGACCGGACATTCTGATGCATGGCGCACGTCTTCTACGAGATGAGCCGGGACCCGCGAGGCTCGGATCCACCATGACCGATCAAGTAGTACAAGCTACTGATTCGTCAGTAATATGTACCCTGCGCCATCCGTCTATAAATACAAGGCTTGGGTCAGCCATTTGAGAGAGAGAGAAAAGAAAAAAGGCGAGGAAGCCCTGTCCATTTTACTCTGCATATACATCTTTTGAGTGTTTCCTCTTCTTTAAACACTAGTTAGCTCACATATTGCTATCTTTTATCCGGCGGGAGCTGAGTGTTTATCCATTTAAAGTCATAGAAGTCTACTTTGGCAGCCCACTGTAAGCCTTCTTACATTTTATAAAGCCTTCTTCTCATATATACGCAATTGTTATACACATTGAGAGTCGTGTTGTTGTAATGCGTTTGCGAACTTGATTCTCATGGTTTTCATTTACATGCGTATAAATATACCATATATATGGACTAACATTATCAAGTTATGCCTCGATTGAGCCTAGACTTGATGCAGGCGTTTAATTGCTTTTATATATATATATATATATATATATAAAGCGTAGTCGACTCAATCGATGAGCACAGATTTTATATCCGGTGCGTTTAATCTCTTATATATATATATATATATATATTTACATTCCCGTCAGGCATGGAGTTTACTTCGTGGCCTTTTACTGACTTTATTTACATTTTGTCTCACTTTTGGAGTTTACTTGCGTGGCGATTGATCGCTTTTTATAGCTTTATTTACATTTTGTCCCGCTTTGAGTTTACTTCAGTGGCAGTTGATCGCTTTAAAGCTTTATTTACATTTCGTCCCTTTGAGTTTACTTCGTGGTGGTTGATCGTATATCATATATATATATATATATATATATATATATATATATATATATATATATATATATATTTAACGCTTTTATATATTTACATTTTCGATCCCCCAATGGAGTTGCTTCATGGTGGTTGATCATGTCTGTATATATATATTTACAACTTATATATATATAACTGCTTACTGCTTTCTATACAAATTGCAGTATCGTGTGAGCCTAGGAATCATGTGATCACAGGTTCAGTTTACTGAATCTAGATTCGGTTCCCATGATGGACATTTTTTAGCTGTAAGCAGCTTGTACATTATTTTACAGTGTCTGAATTTCCTTGGATGGTTGTCATGCCCATGAGGAGTTCGGCACTGCTGTATATTATTTTCTCGAGAATGATTCGCATCTCGAAATTAAAAGCAAACAAGCCGGACATTTAATAATAAAATGGAAGTATCAAAGGCCTCAATTACTATTGAGCACAAGGTTTGAAAAACCTCTTTTACAAAACATCATTGTCATATCTTGTTTAAAACTGAATTTTTCTATAAATTCAAACCCTATGTATATAGGTGCGAATAAGGTATAACACTACTTCCAAATAATTTCACATTGATCCACACACACACGCATTCATATAACAATTTCTTTGAAAAGTGGCGATCACCAGTTAGAAGCGTCCCCCGAATCCAAGCCCCCAAATCGCCTCGATTCGCAGACACTAATCTTTCTATTCTTTGTTTTATGGAAGAATATAAACATAAATTGTTTATACATTACATTATACATTATTTCCCAAGGTCGAGTAACCTTAACTTAAACACAAATCATAAGCTATCTATCGATAAGATATTATTCAACTATACTATTACAAAATAGTTGTATAATTTATCCCAATTCGTACTTGGCATTAACCTTTTCTCAGATCCTAACGCATTCACTTTATCTGCAATGTTTATCATGATATAGCAAGGGTGAGCATGAAAGTTGCCCAAAGAAGTTTAAATACAACAATATAAAGATATATCATGATTGAAGAGTATGAATAATAAGTGGTTATAATTCATCAATATAATTGAAAACTATACTTAACAAACTTTTGGTGAACAAGTTTTAAACATGAACAAACATTTTCGAACCAACCCAGTAATGAAGGTGATCGACCTTTCATACGACTTATACACGCAAGATGTACTGAGTACAATTTTCATGGCAATCAAGAATGATTAACCATAAGCTTGAATAAAACACTCTTATTAGAGTTAAGTAAAGAACAAACTTGCTCGAACTGTTGATTCACATAACATAATTTATATCACTTTACTCAAGACCTAATATTAATAATATAGATCTCCAATATTAGAATAATATCATCACAATATAATATCTTGTTATATATATATACGTAATAACCTAAACACATAACACATAAGCCTATCGGTCATATACAACACATAAGACTTAGTATCAAGTCAAACTATTTCAGGTCGACTTAAACTCGACATTAAATCTATCATCCCGACGGCCTAGTGGATTAATATCGAGTTTAAGTTCAATTAAACTCTTCTTAAACATTTAACAATTATCTCAAATAATTTTCTTAGCAAATCAAAACATTTTTCCTAGGCTCGTAATAATTTTGGATAATTATTACCATTTATCAAGATTTTCCAATCATTAATATCAGTATTTAAATGAATTAAATACCACATAATTCCTTAATCATTAATATTCATTTAATATAAAATATTAATGAAAATCCTTCACATAATATTATAATGTAATTATAATATTTCAAAATATTTTAATACCTTAAAATCATAATTATTTGATTTTAAACACTTAAATCCATTATTCGATAATTAATATTAATATTAAAATATTAATATTTTCATCCCAAAATATCAAAAGTTATATTTTATAACTTCAAATATTTTTATAACACTTAAATCATTTTTATATGATTTTTAAACCATTAATTCTATTTTCCTTAATTTATTTAATATATTTATTAAATAAACTAATTACCATTAATAATAAATTATTAATGAAATTTGTCATAAAATATTAAAATTCATCAAAATAACTTAAAATATTTTCTTTTACCATAATATTATTTTTCATGATTTTTCATGAATTAAAAAATATTTTAAATAATTTATTTAATATTATAAATAAATAAATAAATACCATTTATATTCCAAAAATATTAAATATTTTTAAAATATACTCAAAATAGTTAAAACTATTTTCGGAGGACTTTAAAATAATTTTTCATAATTTATTATGTATTTTTTAATAATTTAAAATCATTTTTTCTAATTTTTTAATCATTTTAGGAAAATAAAATAAAGCTGTCGCTAAAGGGTCCTTAGGCGACAAAAAGTGTTGCTAATTGTGTTCTTGGTGTTCTTGACCAATTTCCGAGATCTTAGTATGTCGTAATTCGGTGTGGCATGTTTGACCACTTATAAATTCTTGATCTAAGGTTTACAGGAAATCTAATGTATTGATGTTGTAGTATTAGTGTAATACTACAATTATCAACCAAGATCCTAGCCAAAACACAACATACCAAAGTGAGATCTAATCCATGAAAAACTTATGGAGACATGTTCTTCAATTACAGGTTTTCCGTAAATTGAAGAACGAATGAAATGCTTCATTTGAACCATTAAATATTTACTTTAGTGGCTTGTTTTATGCGATATGAAGGTTCCACCATATATTCCATATGTCAGGGTACGATTATAATGCATCAAACCCAACTAATAACATAACACTAAGCGATTAAGGATGGTCAAAGTTCTGACAAAATAATGGTTCATGAAGATTACAGGTTACCCAGTTGTTTCTGTTAATCGTCGGTCAATATTTGTTTGACCAACAATATTTGCAATCCCGATCTCGATCCGGTGGTTATAAGAGCTTTGTTGTGTAGATTACATGTCATACTATCCGGATCTAACACTAACATGGTAAGTATCATTAATGAGAGAAAGATCTAAGGCTAGAAAATCATTGTCGATTTACGGGAATGCAGAAAAAATTCTGGGTTGCCTGTAAAGCGAAGTGTGTTCTATCAACTAGGTTTCGACTGTTCATATCTTATGATCTATGCATGATCCGACTATGATTCAAGTCTCGGATCCAAGAGCTAACAAAGAAAGAAACGGACTCTACAACATTAAACACACCTAAACATTAAGCATTAAAGATCTAGAGGCCACGACATTCGTTTGTCGGACCTCAATTTTCCACTTTTCGATTTTTATAAACTTTAATTTCGAGCATCAAAATGATATGGATCTCGAGTTTTAACAACCCAGATCATCAAATGACACCCTAAAAAAACACAACTTTGACCGCTCAATTTTAACATATAACATAAGATCAAGAGATTTTGAAATTTAGGGTTCTTTACCATTTTGAGCTTTTGATCTCTAATCCGATCCTTGGTTCTTTGATATTTGACGATTGTGGGTGATCTAAGCTTATTATTTAACTCTCTTTTACTCCCATCCACGAAATTTAAGAGAGAGAAGGGTCTTGGTTGTTTTGAGAAATAATGTAGCATTTTCTCTCTTTAATCTAATATATGTATTAGATACATTGCATGATCAGATCCAAATTACCGATCTAAAGGTGATATAAGTCGTAAGCTAGAGCTAGATTAGGCTGGGGTTTGTTCACCAACTCTTGACTTAGCAAAATTTGCAAGTTGTCTAAAAAAAAATCTAAAAGGGCATAAATGACATTTCCTTAATTTTCTAGAATTTTCCAAATGATAAAACCCTTAGGGTTTAGGGTTTGAGTAATCTAGGGTTTAGGGTTTGGACAAATTTAGGGTTTAGGTTTTAACCCTCAAATATTTAGCAACTTGGATTTCAAAATTAGAAATTAATATTTCTAAATTATAATTAGAATTTTCTAATTATATTAAAATTTCTTAATGACACTTTAAATCTTACTAATTAGGATTAATAATTCCTAATTACCATCGCTAATTAAGCAATTAGGGTTGAAAATCGTCATTAGGGTTTTCAACCCATAAATTTAGGGTTTCTAAATAGAAAATAATTTTCTAATATAAAAATTAAATATTCGTAATTAGATTAGGGTTTTTCTAATTACTTAACTTTAAATATTAGGATTAATATATCCTAATTAACATTAAAATATTCAATTAACACTTTCATTTTCCCCATTTACAAATTAGGGTTTTCAAATCCATCATTAGGGTTCCTGACGGAAAATTTAAGTTTGATAATTTGGAAATTAGGGTTTTGCTAATTAATTAAGCGTTACCCTAATTAATATTATAATAATAGCAGTAGAGCATTATAATTCTCCATTATAATCCCAGATTAGGGCTTCAATTTATCGAATCAAACCCAGGGTTTTCAGATCAAGTATTAGGGTTTCTGATTTTGAATTAGGGTTTTGTAATCAATTTGTTAAGATTAACCCTAATTAATCTTATAATTATTTACACTTATGCCATTAAGTTCCCGATTTAGGGTTTCATGCACCGAATTAGGGTTTCGGATTCTCGAAACTGAAACTAGGGTTTCCAGAACCGATTTCTAGGGTTTCTTATCAAACGCTAGGGTTTTCTAACTGAACGTTGTTGTTCTTAATATATTCTTAGGGTTTGTTACAGATATAATTTATCTGGTCAACCCTTGACCCTTAACCACATTCTGAACACGTACATAACCATAAACACAACACATATTCACATAAATCCTTAATCTTGAATAATTCACCTAAATCCTTCACAGAATTTTGAAATCCTCAAAATTCCATCCTAATAACATCAAACGCATACACTTATTTTCTATCTAGGTCTATTATTTGACCTTAAATCAATCATTTAAGATTTTACTAAATTGTCCAAATTCTCGGGTTGTCACAACCGTGGTAACACGGATGTTGGGGGGTGCCTAACACCTTCACTTCGCATAATCAAGCCCCCAGACCAAAAATGAATCTCGGTTTCACAGACCCATTTAGCAGTGTCAAATCACTGGGTCAATGTGCAAGCCTTTTCGGTTGCGTTGGTGCAACCAGTTAAATACACCAACTGGCGACTCTTAAAGTCCAATCGTCGACATTATACATGTCGGACCTTTTTCACTTGATTTTTCAAACAAATCTCACATTAACATGAGAACACCAAAGAACAAGTAACGAAAAGGACACTCAAAAATTCGGCGTCGACGGTGGCGACTTCTCTTTGGGGACTCGATAGAAGAGGGCTTAAGCCGTTATTACAAGCTTTTCAAAATTGTTATATGCTTGTGTGTGAATTGTGCATTTATATTTCTGATGAATGTGTACGAATGAATTTTAATTACTGCACTGCTAAATATCTATGTGTGATATTAGTGCTTCGCACATTTCATCATTTTGCATAAACGGTGAGACACGTTGTATGTGAATGTATGTTGTGTGGTCCCTCCACTCAGGAGGCTATCCCGCTCGGTGTTTGATTCATTGGACTCGTGGGAAGAATGATTCCCTGTGGCTCGGGAAAGGCACCACTCGATTCACTCGGTTGAACTAACCGGATTAACTTCCGTCAAGTAGAGATCGATGATGATGGGTGTTAGAGTTTATGCCCTAGAGGCCAATTATTTGATATAATTGCTTAACGTTTTGATATTATATTTGATTGAATAAATATATGATTTTATTATGGTTTTATTTACTGCGTAATATAATTGTTAACATAATAAAATTCCTTAGAATAGTGATACAAATTATATAGTTTCAAGTATGTGACTTGAATACGAGATTATATATTACCATTAGTATCGTTGTTCTTAAATGTCCCTAGTCGAGTATCATTGTTGATGGGACAACAATGATGCATTGAGACTAGTATGTGGATTGATTGATGACCAAATCTCATTGGTCATAAATATATGAGATATTAAGTCAATGCATAGGTACATGTTAGAAACGATGTCTGGACCGGACCCACCGTGAGAATTCTATATGGAGCATTATGCCAAGTGTCATTAGCAATTCTCATAGTGACAATGATGTAATGGTCCTCCGAGGCAAATCGCTATATTACTACACGAGAATTTATGTACTTTGATATCATCAAATGTCACCTTTAATAGGGTGGACTATAAAGGTGATTATTGGGTTCATCATTAATCGTGTGAGAAATATGAGTGATCTAGATGGAATTTAACCATCCTATATATTATGGGTGATATCCATAGGCCTCTTGATTGAGTAGGACTATGAAATGTATGGCCATGCTCAAATAGTGATTTGTTTCATATAGTCTACTCATTGATCAAGAAAACTTAGATTAAATTATGAAGAGTATGACACATTCCATGACTCGAGTTTAATCTAGGATATTAAGGTTAAAAGGATTAAATTACATTGAAACATTGGTCACAAAAAGGTTGCATCGAATCATCGATCTTATTATTACTTGGGTAGCAGTGATGCATTACTAGATGTCGCTCACTCGTTTTATAATTTTATAATATGATTTTAAAATTATTGCCAACGTAATAATAACATATATAGGGTCACACACATAGAACGTTATTTAAAGGGAATTAATTTAAATTTTAAGGATTTAAATATATTAATATGATTAATAGTATTTAAATCACTTAATTTAAATTAAAAGGATAATTTGTATATATGTATATTAATTAAGTAAGACTTAATTAAGATATATATATATATATATATATATATATAAATTGGATTTTATAAAATTAGGTTTTGATTTGATTAATTCCTTTTAACTACTATATATATGATATATAGACTACTTAGGTAAGATATCATAATTGAAAACCCTAGCCGCGCTCTTAGAGAGAGACTAGAGAAAACAGCTTCGTAGAAAATCCATTCCTTTTGGTGGCTAGTACCGCAAGTCCTTCTTATTGCGAGAATCGTTCGACTTTGTTCGTGCGTATGTTAAATGGTGGATACAGTAGAGTCGCAATCGGTTTGTATTACGTTGGAGATTCGAGGCAAATGGTTTTGATTCTCATTTTTTTGTTTATATCGGTATAATCTCTAAACCTCTCAATTAATTGATTTTCGCATGGATCCATTTTAGGGTTTCGGAAATTGCTTTAAAATTTTAATTTCATTGTATGCGTTTCGTCAAGCCCAACAAGTGGTATCAAAGCTACTTATAAAAAAGATTAATTCAGATTACGTGTTTTAATTGTATTCGATATATATGATATATGATGATGCATGTTTACCGATATAAAATTGAATATATGATATTCCGTTGTATGTGTATTCTGGTAATATATATGATGATACTGTTAATCGTATCTTTAATCGGTGGAATAACAATATAACTATTCTAATCGGATTAGAAGCATGAATAATCATTTTAATATGATTAATCAAAACTGGAAATATATGATAAATTCTGGGTGTACTGTTATTCGTTTTAATATGATTAAATCGAAACTGGACATATATGATTTGTTATTATGGGTGTTTTGGTGGATTAAAATGTATGATTCGAAACTGCTTTTAGATTCAGATGGAAAAATTCGCAATACGTAATGTAGTTCAAAATTTTTTTTCGTGGGCCAATAATAATACCGATCACCGGACCACCGCTGTGGGAGACCCCCCTTGGACCCCCGTCAGAATGGCATTTATGGTCGTGTCCCTATATTTTATATATAGTTTTTTTTAATTATATATTAATTGTTATGTGTTTATTGTGATATGCATGATGCATGATTATGGCCTTTTGACCCATAGGTTAGTGGTTTTGGTTTTGAAATACTACTTGCATGTCGTGCCTTCTATAAATTCTAATGTAATATTCTCTTCTC
This sequence comes from Panax ginseng, assembly GCA_020205605.1. Taxonomy (NCBI): domain Eukaryota; kingdom Viridiplantae; phylum Streptophyta; class Magnoliopsida; order Apiales; family Araliaceae; genus Panax; species Panax ginseng. The sequence continues at coordinate 92,646,709 of CM035139.1, forward strand.
ATCTAAATCCCCTCGAATGTAACTCGAGGTTTCTTTATGTCATGTAATAATCAGAATTGATGAAGATGTCAAGATGGAGAACACAATGGAAAGATGATGATGGAGAGGAGGCGATGCTAGAGGAAGATCCAAGGAAGTTATTTATTTTAAGATCTTTACCACCTTAGATTGACCTTCAATCTTTCATTAGCTTGAAAAGATTGACAATGGATTGGTCCATAATCGTGACACATTTAATTTTGCACTTTATTTATGCTTGTATGTGATATGATATGATTAATAATGTGCATGCTTAACAAGATTAAAATTGGTGAGATCTAAATTAATAAATCCCTCATTAAATTATTAAGTCTAAATCGGATGCCTTCCAATGAATAACACTCATCAAGACCTTGATCAATAGATGTAGGTTTGCCAAAGCAAAGTACCCTATTTATCTAGGTAAGATGCGATAAGATAATTGTGATATCCAAACTATTAAAATCATTGGGTCCGACTTAACTAAGTTATCTCAATAGGATTGTGGACTTAGAGGCATAGAGTTTGGTTGGTACCATTAGATGGACTAGAAACAAATGTTGTTTACCAAACTATCCCGGAGTTATATATGATATAATTGACAAAGGGTTGTCTACCTAAATAATTATGTTTTGAGAGAATAGCCAAAGCTAACTTAAGGCATAATGAAATATGGATCTTGGCTCACTAGAAAGATTTAATAGAAAATGCTTTCCCAATTAATGGTGAGGGCTATTAATTTGAATAAAATAGTGGGAGGTATATTTTGAATGTACTATTATCAATTATATAATATCAACTCAGTAATTTGACTTATTATTGTTGCACTTATAAATTGTAGATATCAAATGGCAAACAACAACAACACAAATAGTCTTTCATTACGATCACCCTTGAAAAGGACAAGCTAAGTGGAATTAATTTCCTTGATCGGCATAGGAACTTGAGGATTGTCCTCAAACAAGAGCGTAAGTTATATGTCCTTGATGGGCCCATTCCTCGCAAAGACTACCGTCATCGCACCACGCATGCGGAGCATAATGTTTACAAAAAGCATCAAGATGATGCTCGATGTGAGTTGTGTCATGCTAGCAAACTATGAACGCCGAGCTTGTAAGCAACATGAGTTGATGGATGCTTATGAGATGATCGAGCATCTCAAGAAATTGTTCAAGGGCATGCTCGACAGAGAGGTATGATACAAGCAAGGCGTTGTATCACCGCAAAATGGGTGAACGTGATCCAGCTTGGTCCATATATAAATGAAAATGATTGGGTATATTGAGTACCTTGATAGGTTGGGTTTTCCAATCACTCAGGAAGCCCAAATCGACCTTGTTTTGCAATCTTTGAACAATGCAGCCTACTCTCAATTTGTTATGAACTATCTTATGAATGAAATTGAGAAACCCTCATTGAAGTTGTTGAGCATGTTAAGAACCGCCGAGAACAACATGAAAAAGGCGGGACCCGCTCCCATAATGATGGTGCAAAAGGGGAATGCTAAGGGAAATTGGAAAGGCAAGAAGAAGATAGATCTAAATCTTTTGCCAAACCCAATTCCAAAACCAAACAGCTTTAAAACCTAAAGGTGGGGTGGCTAAAGAAGGTGAATGTCACTGTGGAAAACCCGGACATCGGAAAAGGAATTGTCATGCTTATCCGGAAGAAGTGAAGAAAAGAAAAGGAAGTACGACTTTCGATTCGTGTATATATGTTATAGAAGTCAACTTATCTACTTCTACATCATGGGTATTGGATAATCGGATGTGGTTCTCACATTTGTGTTAATGTGCAGGACTTCAAGGAGTAGAACTTTGGCAAAGGAGAGGTTGACCCACGAGTTGGAAATAGAGCAAAAGTCACGCGACCGCCGTAGGAACTTATCATTTATCTTTGCCCACCGGGCTAGTTTTTAGAATTAGAAGATTGTTATTTTGTGCCCCGCTATAAGCAAAAACATTATTTATGTTTCTTGTTTGGACAAGAAAGGTTTTTCATTTATAATAAAGAACAATCGTTGTTTGTTTTACTTAAATGATATTTGTTATGGTGTTGCACAATTGTTTAATCTGGCCTCTATATTCTTGATTTAGAAATGCCTATCTATAACATAAATACAAAACGATTTAAATCAAATGATTCAAACCGACATATCTTTCGCATCGTCGTTTAGGCCATATAAATGAGAAACGATATCCAAACTCCATAAAGATGGGTTCTTGGATTCATTTGATTTTGAATCATATGAGAAATGCGAGTCTTGTTTATTAGGCAAGATGATTAAAGCCCTTTCATCGACATGTTGAACCAAGCTATGATGTATCGGGACTTATACATAGTGATGTATGTGGACCCATGAGTTCGTTAGCAAGAGGTAGGTTTTATTACTTCATTACATTTATCGATGACTTTAGTAGATATGGATATGTGTATCTTATGAGACACAAACGAATCCTTTGAAAAGTTCAAGGAATTCAAGAATGAAGTTCAAAACCAATTTGGCAAAAGCATAAAAGCCCTTCGATCCGATCGAGGAGGTGAATACTTAAGCCAAGACTTTGATGACCTTCTAAAGGAGTGTGGTATTATATCACACTCACTCCACCGGAACACCGCAATGGAATGGTGTATCCGAGAGGAGGAATCGAACCTTGTTGGACATGGTACGATCAATGATGAGTCATGCAGATCTTCCAATAAGCTTTCGGGGTCATGCCCTAGAGACAACCGTGATTCACACTTAACCGTGTTCCTACAAAGACGGTTCGTAAGACACTATATGAAATGTGGACTGGAAACGCCCTAGTATGTCGCTCATAAAGATTTGGGGTTATGAGGCATTCAGAAACGTCTCAATTCGACAAGCTCTGACCCAAATCGACAAATGTAATTTTGTGGGATACCCAAAGGAAACAAAAGGGTATTATTTCTACAAACCTTCTCGAGAACAAAGTGGTTGTTGTTTCGAATCGGTATTTTTCTAGAAAGAGAATTTGTCTCTAAAGGAAACAATGGAGGAAAGTAGAACTCAAGAAATTCGAGAACCACAAAATATCATTGAACTCGAAGTTGAACATGAGCAGTGAACCACAATAAATTGTGGAAAGTGAACTCGCTCAAATTACACAAGTTATTCAGAGATCCGTAGGACACGCCAAGAGCCCGAGAGATATTATGGATATCTTGTGACTCAAAACGCCAAGAGGTGATGCTCATAGATCAAGATGAGCTTGCTTCCTACCAAGAAGCTATGAATGGACCAGATTTCGAGAAATGGCTTGAAGCCATGAAACCGAGATGGACTCCATGTATACTAACCAAGTATGGACTCTGGTTGATCCACCCAAGGGTAAAACCAATAGGGAAAAGTGGGTTTTCAAGAAGAAAACCGATATGGATGATGGTAATGTACAAACCTATAAAGGCCGATCGGTAGCAAAAGGTTTCAAACAAATTCAAGGTGTTGACTATGATGAAACCTTCTCTCCAAAGGGCAATGGTTAAATCCATCAGATCTTACTTGCTATCGCAGCCTTTTTATGATTACTAAAATCGCAGATGGATGTCAAAACCGCTTTCCTTAACGGAAATCTCCTCGAGGATGTGTATATGACACAACCCGAGGGTTTTGTCACCCAAAGGATGTCGAAAGGTATGTAAGTCGCAGCCGATCCATTTATGGATTGAAGCAAGCCTCTCTGAGTTGGAATCTTCGATTTGATGAAGCAACCAAAGAATTTGGCTTTATTAAAATGAAGATGAACCTTGTGTATATAAGAAGGTTAGTGGGAGTCACATTGTATTCCTAGTATTATATGTTGATGACATATTAATTATTGGGAATGACATTCCTTCCTTACAGTCAGTAAAAACATGGTTAGGAAAATGTTTCTCCATGAAAGATTTGGGCGATGTCAGCCTTACATTTTAGGTATCAAGATCTATAGAGATAGATCAAGAAAAATGCTCGCCTAAGTCAAAGTACATATATTGATAAAGTGTTGAAACGGTTCAAAGATGCAAGAGGCAAAAGAGGAAACTTACCCGTGACTCATGGTGTAAAGATCTCTAAGGCCCAATGTCCTAAATCACAAGATGATGAGGAGCGATGAGAAAGATCCCTTATGCTTCTGCAATTGGATCTATCATGTATGCAATGATATGTACTGTCTCTGGATGTCTCAGATGCTTTAAGCATGATTTAGCAGATACCAATCGAATCCGTGTGAAGGTCATCGACGTTAGCCAAGAATATCCTCAAGCACCGAAAAGGACTAAGGATTCATTCTTGGTATATGGAGGTGAAGACTTAACTAGCAATAAAGGGTTACACAGATGTTAGTTTCAGACCGACAATGATGACTATAAGTCTCGGTCCAGTTTTGTGTTTTGCCTTAATGGTGGTGTCAAGAATGGAAAAGTTTGAAGCAAGAGACAAGAGTGATTCTACAATGAGGTCGAGTATATTGTCGCTTCTAGTGCAAACCAAGGAGGTCAGATGGATTAAAAGTTCATCATCGAACTTGGTGTTGTTCCAACCATTGTTGATCCGGGTTGTTTCTATACCGTGATAATAATGGAGCCATCAGACAAAGTTAAGGAACCCGAGATCTCACCAACCATCCAAGCATATACTTAGGCGGTACCATCTCATCCGTGAAATCATTGATAGAGGAGATGTACATATAGGAAGAGTGCCAATGATGATAATGTCACAGATCCACTAATTCAAGGCTTTGTCGCAGCAGGTAAGCACGACGGTCACACTAGTTCCATGGGTATTAGATACATGAGTGATTGGCTCTAGTGCAAGTGGGAGACTGTTAGAGTTTATGCCCTAGAGGCCAATTATTTGATATAATTGCTTAACGCTTTTGATATTATATTTGATTGAATAAATATATGATTTTATTATGGTTTTATTTATCGCGTAATATAATTGTTAACATAATAAAATTCCTTAGAATAGTGATACAAATTATATAGTTTCAAGTATGTGACTTGAACATGAGATTATATATTACCATTAGTATCGTTGTTCTTAAATGTCCTTAGTCGAGTATCATTGTTGATGGGACAACAATGATGCATTGAGACTAGTATGTGGATCGATCGATGACCAAATCTCATTGGTCATAAATATATGAGATATTAAGTCAATGCATAGGTACATGTTAGAGAACGATGTAATCGGATGTAATTCCACCATGAGAATTCTATATGGAGCATTATGCTAAGTGTCATTAGCAATTCTCATAGTGACAATGATGTAATGGTCCTCCGACACGAAATCGCTATATTACTACACGAGAATTTATGTACTTTGATATCATCAAATGTCACCTTTAATAGGGTGGACTATAAAGGTGATTATTGGGTTCATCATTAATCGTGGTGAGAAATATGAGTGATCTAGATGGAATTTAACCATCCTATATATTATGGGTGATATCCATAGGCCTCTTGATTGAGTAGGACTATGAAATGTATGGCCATGCTCAAATAGTGATTTGTTTCATATAGTCTACTCATTGATCAAGAAAACTTAGATTAAATTATGAAGAGTATGACACATTCCATGACTCGAGTTTAATCTAGGATATTAAGGTTAAAAGGATTAAATTACATTGAAACATTGGTCACAAAAAGGTTGCATCGAATCATCGATCTTATTATTACTGGGTAAAGTGATGCATTACTAGATGTCGCTTTCACCGCTTTATAATTTTATAATATGATTTTAAAATTATTGCCAACGTAATAATAACATATGTGGGTCACACACAGTAACGTTATTTAAAAGGGAATTAATTTAAATTTTAAGGATTTAAATATATTAATATGATTAATAGTATTTAAATCACTTAATTTAAATTAAAAGGATAATTTGTATATATGTATATTAATTAAGTAAGACTTAATTAAGATATATATATATATATATATATAAATTCGGATTTTATAAAATTAGGTTTTGATTTGATTAATTCCTTTTAACTACTATATATATATATATAGCAACTACTTAGGTAAGATATCATAATTGAAAACCCTAGCCGCTTCTTAGAGAGAGACTAGAGAAAACAGCTTCGTAAAAATCCATTCCTTTTGGTGGCTAGTACCGCAAGTCCTTCTTATTCACAGAATCGTTCGACGGTTGCAAGCGGCTGCTCAGGTGGATACCGTAGAGTCGCAATCGGTTTGTATTACGTTGGAGATTCGAGGCGCGATCGCTTTTGATTCTCATTTTTTTGTTTATATCTCGTATAATCTCTAAACCTCTGAATTAATTGATTTTCGCATGGATCTCGCTTTTTAGGTTTCTAAATTGCTTTAAAATTTTAATTTCATTGTGTTTAAATGTCAAGCCCAACACAGGAACCTTCATGCGTTGAAAAAGCCGCAAAGAGAACCCTAGGATAGGTTAACCTCTGATAAACCAAATGCGGAGGAAAGTTTCTTCATGCTTTCCATTTTTAATTACTTGTAAAAGCATTTACTTGTAATTTTATTCTATGTTTATCCATATGTAATGGAAAATATGAAGAATATATGTGCATGCATGACATGTTATCAATTAACAACTGGTTTTGCAGGACAAATTCCTAAAACGGACATGTTATGATAACTTTATATTACCCTAAGACTAAACTACGTAGGTCTTTTGTAGGGAAGTAATTGGGCCTGTTACCCGGTCAAAATCCAAAAAAGCTGTGAGCCTACAGCCAATTATGTCCACTTCCAAACAGTCTAATCCTGTTTCCCCAGAAGAATTTGATGGATTGAGTAAACAAATTACAGACTTGGTCGTTCTACTGAAATAATTGCACCAGTCTACTAAGGGTACGAAGATACCTACACATACAGAATCCTCTACACAAGGGGGAGTTCAAGGTCTGGAAAAAATAATTCCATAACATCAGTTGGATACAACCAACAAAGACCCTGAAGGCAACCATCTCAAAGGAGATCCAGACACTGGTGACATCAGGAAGAAGGTCCTTCAAATGGAGGAAACCATTCACGTTCTCAAAGGGATTGGAACACATGGCAGTGTTTGATATGCATACCTTTGCATATTTCCTGGTGTGCATTATCCAGAGAAATTTAAGACCCCAGATTTTGAAAAGAATGACGGATTAGGGGATCCTTACACACATTTAAAGGTGTTCATTAGAGAACTCGGGTCTTACACAGAAAATGAAAGGCTCAGAATGCAGTTGTTTCAGAAAAGTCTGACTGGAGAAGCCCGTTCATGGTATACCAGATTAGACAACTCTAAGATCCATAGCTGGGAAGAGTTGGCTCACGCCTTCCTCACTCAATACAGTTTTCAATCTCAGATGGCTCCTGACCGGTACCAAATCACCAAGGTCAAGAAACAGTCTAATGAGTCATTTACAAGCCATTTCACATCGCAGTGTTATCTTCCGGGTACATGCTAGCAGGAGAATTGATAGATGGAGGCTCATCTCTAAATATTTGTCCTTATGCCACCTTGGTAAAAATGAATATCAATGTCAAGCGGATCCAAAGCAGCCATACGATCATCCTAGCTTTTGATGGATCCCAACAAAATGTCATCGGAAAGATTGAATTGCCAATTGAGATTGGTCCAAATACATTCAATGTATCCTTCCACGTCCTCAAGATAGATTCAGGATACAACCTGCTATTGGGGAGACCATGGATACACATGGCTGGAGCTGTTCCATCCAAATTACATCAACAACTCAAATACATCATCAACAACAGTCTAGTTACTGTCAACGTTGAGTCGGATTGTCTTAAACAAGGAATTCTACCAATTATCAGCTTCAATTCAGAAGTTGAACCGGCCAGTTTCCATACTTTGGAAGTGAGTAACACGCAATACCATTCTATTGGGGCGCCACTTCCCGTACCCAAGATTTCTGCCGAGGTTATGTCGGCCACTCAAGAAATGATGTTATTGGGTTATCAACTTGGACAAGGGCTTGGTAAGGATCAACATGGTATTAAGCACCCTATCCAAATGTCCAATCAAATTGGAACAGCCGGGCTAGGCTATTCTTCTAGTTCTAGACACAGGAATCCTCATAAGCACGAGCAGGTTCCTCAAGCTTCCGCCGCACGACAATTTTCTATGCCTTTACCTCATGAGTTAATGCAATCTCCAGTAAAGGTGCCAGCCCATACTGTGGCTATGCTATTTCCAAAACCAGTGCCAATCAAAGCTAAAGAGGTGCTGATTCCTAATCCTGAAGTGGAAGAAAAGGAACAGAAACGTAAACATTACATTGCCTTGATGATGGCAGGCATCCACGTCATTGTTCATGATGAATATACAAACAGATACACCCCAGACGATGATTGCCCATATGTTATGGTTATCATTTTGGAGAAGGAAGACATTGACGATCCTTCCATCACTGCAGTTCTTCAGGACTTTGCCCTCGACAATTGGAGCAACACTCCATGCATTGGTCGACGAGGGTAAAATGGGTAGAAAATCCCTCTGCCCTGTAGATAACTTTAATTTCTTGCTTTCCTTTACAGCACTAGCAGTTATTTTATCATTTACATGCTAACACTTTTGTATGATCGAACAGTTACATATATTAAGTGAAAGCATCTTTTGTTTTAGGACTCTGAATTTAGATGTACTTGTACTTGCTGATGAGGTGCCTTCTCTCCACAAGGGCTGTAACTTTGATGCAAAGTTAGACTAAGACTTGATGGACATCCAAGAAGACATTAAGACACCTCAAGAGTTTAAGGAATGGGTCGCAGACAAACCCATACCCAATCTTGACCAAACCACTCCTTTCAATCTTGGAACCTTAGACAACCCTAAGCTAATCCAGATTGGTTCATACCTTACCACAACTCAGCGGAATGACATGGTTGCACTGTTAACTCAATTCCAGGATGTGTTTGCATGGTCTCATGAAGATATGGTGGGTTTGTCCACTGACATTGTTCTTCATCGCCTTCCCATTAAAGAAGGATTCAAGCTAGTTAGGCAAAAGCTCAGGCGATTAAAACCTGAGTGGAGTTTAAAGGTTAAAGAAGAAATTGTGAAACAATTTAAAGTTGGCATCATCATGGTGTCTACATATTCAGAGTGGATATCCAACATTGTTTTCGTGCCTAAACCATGGGGAAAGGTGCGAGTCTGCATGGATTATTGGGATTTGAACAAAGCTTGCCTTAAAGATAGCTTTCTCGTGCCCTTTATCCACATTTTTATTGACAATACTGCTCAATACAGCATGTACTCCTTTCCTGATTGCTTTGTGGGGTACCACCAAATTATGGTCGCTGAGGAAGATCGTGAGAAAATAGCTTTCATCACGCCTTGGGGAACTTTTTGCTACAGACGGTTGTCATTCAGCCTCATCAACGTCGGGGCAACCTATCAGCGAGCTATGATGGCTCCTTTCCACGATTTAATGCACAAAGAGATAGAGATCTATGTGGATGACATCATTGTCAAATCCCGGAAGGAGGATGACCATTTATACCATCTCAAAAAGCTTTTCAATAGGTTACGTAAGTACAACTTAAAGTTGAATCCCGCCAAGTGCGCCTTTGGTGTTAAGTCAGGCAAGTTGCTAGGATTCCTAGTCAGCCAGAAAGGGATTGAACTGGATCCTATCAAAATCTAGGCCATCAAGGAAATGCCCACTCCTCAGACAGAGAAGGAAATACGGGGATTTTTGGGAAGGATCAACTTCATTAGCAGATTCATTTCTCAACTCACAGCAACCTGTGAGCCTATCTTCAAATTGTTAAGGAAGAACTCATCCATGAAATGGAGCGATGAGTGTCAGAAAGCCTTCCTCACAATCAAAGAGCAGTTGATTAACGCTCCTATTTTGGTACCTCCCAAGGATGATGTTCCTCTGTTCATGTACCTGTCCATAAATGACAATGCTATGGGCTGCATGCTGGGGAAAAAAGACAATAGAGGCCAAGAACGAGCTATCTATTACCTCAGCAAAAGATTCAGCATCAGTGAACACAAGTACACTCTGATCGAGAAGACTTGTTATGCTTTAGCATGGGCTTCCATGAGCTTACAACATTACCTCCATGGTCACACAACCCATCTCATATCCCGCGTGGATCCTCTCAAGTATGTGTTCAGTAAACCCATACTGAATTGTCGACTATCCAGATGGCAGTTGATCCTACAACAATTTGACATCGTCTACGTGGGGCTAAAACTTGCTCGTTTAATGGGCATCAGGTGGTTAACTGTCTTTGGGGATTCCGAATTGGTAATCAAGCAATCCACAGGAATCTATCAAACCAAAGAATTGCATTTGCTGCCTTACCATCGGCAAGTTTTACAGATGGCTTTGGAGTTCGAGGAAATCTCCTTTCTACACATTCCTCATAATAGGAATGATTTTGCAGATGCATTAGCAACGTTGGCCTCCTTGGTTTACATACCTGACAAGGAAAACATGCCAAGTATCATGTTTGCTCTGCAAAAAGCCCTAATCTATGGGAATTACATTGGAGAAGTATCGGATGAACGACCTCCCATCCACAACCCTTGGTACCAACACATCAAGGAGTATCTGCGAGATGGATCTACACCCGCTGAGCCGAGCCTAACTGAGAAGAGGCTGATTCATCGACTTGCTATGAAATTCTACCTAAGCGGAGATGCACTCTACAAAAGAGATGCAGGATTAGGTCTCCTCAGATGTCTGGACAAAGACTAAGCTCAGCGACTCATGGATGAGATCCATGGTGGAGTATGCGGCCCTCACATGAGCAGACCCCTACTTGTGAAGAAAATTCTCAGAATGGGACATTATTGGCTCACACTCAAAGCTGACTGTGATGATCACGCCAAGAGATGCTATCAATGCCAGATTCATGGGAATGCTATCCACGCCCCTCCAAGGGATCTCCACAATATGAGTTCGCCATGGCCCTTCTCAATGTGGGGAATAGACGTAATCGGGCCCATCAAGCCCAAAGCCAGTAATGGACATCGATTCATATTCACCATGGTCAACTACTTCACCAAATGGGTAGAAGCAGCTTCCTTCCCCAAGGTTACTAAAGAAGTTATCATTGCTTTCATCAGAAACAATGTCATCTGTAGATATGGACAACCAGAGGTCATTGTGTCAGACAATGGTAAGAACCTCAACAACAAAATGATGGAGGATTTATGCAAAAAATTCCACATCAAACACCTCAACTCAAATCATCTCTTGACCAAAGATGAATGGTGATGTCGAGCGATTAATAAAAATATCAAAAGATCATGCAAAAATGTCCGCCAACCACAAAGGATGGCGACCTCTTCGCTTCTCGACTTTATTAGCCTACGTAACTTCCATGCGAACTTCCACTAGGGCACCCCTCACTCATTAGTTCATGGGATGGAAGGCGGTGCTCCCATAGAAGTATAAATGGAATCCCTCAGAGTATTGATGGATGCTCAGTTGGATGAGGACCTATGGGTACAAGACAGGTATCACCAATTGTCTCTGATAGACGAAAGGCGAACTGCGGCTATCTTCCATGGTCAGTTATATCAATAAAGGATCGCACGATCCTACAACAGAAAAGTTCGACTATGGAAATTCAAAAAGCATGACTTGGTTTTGAAGAAGATCATTGGTAACCAAGATCAATCTAAGGGAAAATTCGCTCCTAACTAGGAAGGCCCACTTATTGTCAAGGAAGTATTGACGGGAGGTGCTCTCAGATTGCAGGAAATGGATGGCGATGAATTTCCACAACTTATCAACTCGGACACCATGAAACGGTACTATGTCTGAAGTTACCATCAAACAAACATCCTGGTTTTAATCATCAAATCACCAGTCATTCCGGTTTTGAACCCTTTCACCCTTTTACATGCTCTTCTGCCCCTCAGGGAAACATACACTTCAAGCCAACAACCTGGTTTTACTTCATTCCAAACCTTCCATACAATTTTGATTATCCTGAAGACGGGATTAAACTTTTTTACGCTTGCAGTTTGTCCTGAAGACATATCAGACTTTTTCCACACTTTCAGTTTATCCCCATTATGGGATTAAACTTTCTTCTACCTGCAGTATAGCCTGCACATGGGATTCACATTTTTCTTCACCGCAATTAATTGCCTCGAGGCGAACTAACGCCGACCGATCTCCCTGATACCCGGGGTTACGTAGGCAACCATATTCTATATGGCTCGATCGCAATAAAAAAATACAACAAAAACATTTATGCCATTTCTTCACAAAAATAACAAAAAACAACAAAAATACTTCTACACCCTTCTGCCTTTCACATTCAGCGTTGAATCTCCTACACTAGGTTCGAACTACGCAGACTTGATCTCCTCTTCAATAGGAGTACGTAGGCAGCCATTCATGGTGCAGTCTAACCCCTACCAGAACAAACATACTTGTCACACGGTACCGGGATCTACCTTCAATTTGCCCTATTTCATCGGTTTCAAATCAAAGGGATGGAATTACCCAACTTCTTCTCACAAATAGAAGATTCGGTGACCATCTAAGCTGCGATCGTGCCTCAAAGAGCAATGCCAATCCATAAGAGATGGAATTAACTAGGCTTCTCACAAATAAAAGTAATGGCGACCATCTGTGGTGCGGTCAATCTCAGAGAGGAAGAAACCACCCTCCTCTCCACTTTTCCATACAGATACGAGTCCCAAGACACCAAAGATGGTAGGGATTCACAGAAATCAATGATCCGTTCTGAGAGACCTTGCGACATCTCAATGTCCATCTATCAAGGATAAGTTCAGAATGCATCAAGATCACAAGGCCCTGGAGAAACAGGCAAATATCAAGCAAGTATCAAGGCATAACTAAAAGGGAAGTGAATCAAAATATATTTCCCTGCCATACATAATATTGTTTGATATATACATCTATGTTGTACATGACAAAATTGCTAAGCTAGTCTGTGCAGGAAAATACAACCTATCTACAGATCTGTGTGTATGCGGACTATCAGATCTAACATAGCATCCCTCTCTGAAGACGGAGGAAGCACGGCAAGCTCCTGCCCAAGGGTATCTACACGAGCTAGTAGATCAGAGGCTAATTGCATGGTGGCATAATGCTCATCAATTTAAGCACTCATGTCGGCCAGACTAACAGTCATCTGGGATCTAATAGAAGTGTTATCTGCAATGGCCACATCCCTAGCAGATAAGGCGGCATCCCGCTCTCCAATCAATGAATCCCTGGCTGATCTAGCCTCATCCCTCTCCAACAGAGCGGTGTCTCTCTCATCAAGAGCCGTTAACATCGTGGCCCTAGCCTGATCTCTATCATAGGTCATCAGATGTAAGCTCTGCTCCAAATGTTGTGCCGAATATTGGGTAACAATGGCACTCGGGGTGGGAGAATCCATCACAAATGCTGGCAGCCCAGCAGTCAAATAATTGATGGGAATAACAACCTCCTCTATAGGCTCCTCATCGTCAGAATCAGTCCCCTACACTGTGGGATACTGCCGCAACCGATGCAGTCTCTATCTCCATCCATGCGGAATACTCTGCAGAACAACCCGGATGACTAACAGAAAACTCAGCCAGCTCTCGCTGATCCCAACAGGCATACAACCTGGATCTGTCCTCCGTTGACAAATGGTGTGACGCTTGGTTACCGACTCTTGCCGCCCTCACACGGATGGAATTTCTGGCTGGTCAAACCGACACATCATGGCAGTGATGGGTGGTAAGTGATCATGCCCTCAATCCAAACCTGAGAAGGAGATAATCCATGCCCAGAGCATGAGTAATGAAGTTGTAGGGTGAACTGAGCCCTGAACATGACAATATATCAAATGGATCTCTAATCCCTGTCAGGAAAGCTGACCACGATGCAGCATCTGTACACTCCGCAGGCTGGAAGGAATACGTCATGACTATGTCATGGGTGAAACAAAATCCATGATGTCTAAATGTGCCAATCAGTCTCAAGTGTGACATAAACCACACATACAACAAGACCAAGCTACCTGTGAATACTCCTGCCGGATAAGTGCAGCAGTATGTAGCTGACCTCAAGGTCTCTGGAATGATCATCGGAATAATGGTATGACCCTCCCTAAGAGCTCTCACTGCCATGATGACGTCGATATCTAGCTCATCCATGTACCGCGGCATGCAGACGTATGATAATACGCATAAAAGCAGTACATCTACTCTGGCTGAATGCCAATGATCCTCTGGTGTGGCGAAATCCCTGAAATGCGGTGCATAGCTGTCCTCAAAGCCAAACCTGTCAAACAGGAAACGCTGGGATATAACATGGCCGGATGTAATCTCATCCTGCACCACTCTGCGCCTCAATCCTCTGAGAGTCATGAACTGTCTACTCATGTCTCCCATCACCATATGCATGCGAGGTCTGTCCAGAGGTAGCATCGTCAATCGTGCATACTCCTCCAAAGTAGGAGTCAACTCACGGGTCCCAAATCGGAATACTTGTTTGTCCGGTACCTAGTGCTCTAGCATGCCCTCTATAAATCCTGGATTAACTTGAAACATCAGTAAGGTCATAGTATGCTACAGCAAATCATCTACGATCACCATGTCTGATGGTGATATACTATCATACCATGATCCCATACCAGCTACCACCACAAATGGTGGGGTATGATCGATACGGCTAACTATCGAAGAAGACATCTGTGCGGGTCGTGTCATAAGACCATCCAGGGGTCAATGCTGAGTATCTCTGGACATACATACATATGCATAACATAATAACATGCATGATACAATAAATGGCAATATGATATAGGGAATGGAAAACTGTACATACAGTCCTAAGTATATCATCATCTAATACATCTCTGTACAACTAAAATACAGGGAAATGGGGCGAAGCTACCCAACATACAATAGAGGCCTATCAAAAGATATAGCGAGAATGAGGTGAAGCTAGCCAGATGCTAACAGAGGCCTATCAAAAGAGATAACGAGAAATACATCAGAAAATGTTAATAGTATCGATGTCTACATCATCGATTCTGTCCACCTGATGTAACTCCTCCTGAGTCACTGGATCTCTATCTACAGGGATGTCAGGTCAATACAAAGGAGGATCTGCGCCGGCAAAACCATATGGGTCACCTGAAGAACCAGTGCAAGAGCTGGAAGGATCAAAAGTATCTACCTCTGCAGGATCTCTGCCCAAATATCGAATGAAAAGATGTGATCGGTCCAACTACTGAGTTAGTCTGTCAATCTGTGTAACATGAGTCGGATCTCTGACATAGGCTAGCTAATCTGTCATCATCACGGATCCTGGAACCATATCCCCCATGAACTGTGTGGCGCGGGTCTAAGCTCCAATCGTACAAGGGATCCACCAATGTTGGAATGTCTCCTGAGAACAGGGGCCCTCTGATAATGTAAAATCGTCAATCCACATCAATGGGATGTCAATGACGGGTGACTGCGAAACAGGCCAATAACGCCTGGTAGGAGGCAAGTTCGGCATACGGATCTCTCATGTAGTGCTCCTGATAGCACGCTCTCCTAAATAGAGCTCTCATCCTCCATCTGTGAATAGAGGAATCCTGCGGGTAGAAATGACGTACTCTACTCCAGTCGGGTACCCATCCTCAAATCCAACTCCCAAATGCTCTCCAGAATAGGGAATCCATGTGATGACATCAGCTGTCAATAGCTCCAGCAATAGGCGACAATGAGTGAAATCCTCAGCAACAGGGACCTCCGCCAGTATGGAATGATGCCATCTCCGTCCTCGTGGATAGGTGTCTAAACCCAACACGTTCACAGGACGCAAACAATGAAGCCTCTCATAAGCCGAAAACTGCCAACACAAAGGCAAACGTCTGCTATCAGTCAACACTCTTAACCTATATATGGGAAAAGACAATAGAAACACTCACCAGCAGAAATGGGTAGAATCCTAACCACGCCTCGGTCATGCCCTGCGATCGCATGTGCATTCCCTTGAGGAAGTAGGAAAAGGTGTAGGAACCCCAATCATACTCTCCTATACGGTCCACGTGTCGAGTGGCGCTAATCAAAGAGAAGGACACCGTAGAGAAATTATCTACTATGAAGCAGCCCCTAATGATCATCAGGAACAATCGTCGAAGAATGCGATCCCTGACTCTCACATCATCGGGTATAGGCTCACTCAATAGCCCGCTAATAGCATCTACGCCAAAGGACTCATGTGAACAGTCCCCGCCTCGAGCGCCCTCTGCTGGAACTCCCCGGCCAAGGATCGATGGCGATAGAGGGTGATATCCGTGCAAAGGCACCCGGCTCCCTCCAAACTCCATACCTATGATAAACCGCCAATCCATCTGCGTCATCATCACCTCGTAATCCAACAAATAGAGTGACTGAGTTTAGTGGAACCACCGCTCAGACAATGCCCTGAGGTAACCCCAGGGACAGCGACGGGGTAGAATATAGAAGAACCTCCTGAATCCCCAGCCATGGACGATCTCTCTGAAGTCATCATGCAAGGCCTGATACATAGAGTGGATGCTAAACCAGTTCCCCCGAGGCTATGTGAAGCCGGGAACCTACATCAAATGCAGATCGACATCAGAATCCTTGACTCCTCATCAATAGGAAATAAGGAAGATTAGATATCTAACTTGATACCTCGTTTACGTGCAGGTATACTAAAGGATGCCTACTCAAGTCACCCAGAAGATCTGGGTTCGCCACTTAAATACCTGGAAATTCCCTACGGGGAACACGTACAGCAGGAGCAGGAACTTCGATCGATGCATCCTCCTCCTCGTCCTCGACATTCGGCACCTCAACCCGAATAGGACGTATCACCGCCTCCCATGAAAAGGCAGGGGCTGTCTCGTGGAACAAAGACTTGAGGCTCTTCAAAAGCCCTCCTCCCAGACACACGGAAGTGGTCCTGCGGGAACTACTCGGCTGATCTAGATCCATGTTATCTGGACAGCAAGTCTCCAAATTACCTCAGAAAGGGTGTGGTAATTTCTTACCTGGAGTCTTTTCAAAATGCATTCTATGATTACATGCATGCATGCATTGCTTTAACATACATCTATAGTAGAGTTTAAAATGCATGACTACCCAATACCTACATTTTGGGAAAATTTTGCCATAGCTCCTTTGTAAATGGGACTATCCACATGCGCATAGGCATGACTAGGTGGCCATTTAGTAGCACACCTGTACACAGTCATATACATCCTGTATGCATCAATACATTGCAGTAAAAAATCCGCAAGTGTAGTCTAACTACCAGGATTATTTGGCTTATCTACCTTTACTCATTTGTCGTCATATAGGATAAGAAATGAGGGTAAAAGGTGCCAATTTGACTGTTTCAAAAGTTAAATTTTTTCATATCATTATGTTCAACATGGTTTAATACTAACATTTGCTATGTTGAATATTTTTTATCAAGTCATATCAGCATGCATATTCACTACTATGTGTCTAAATGCATTTCATACGATAAGTCATTTTCCAACGGACAGAAATTGGAAAAAAATACATGCATGTGTTACCAGGACAATGAAGAACGCTTGTACGGTGACAGAATATGCAGAAAGTTGCCTGAACTCAGCAGATCTGAAGAAAAGCTCTCGGATTTCCTTCGCTGCGCAACTTGAAAATGACTTATGAAAGCAACCACCACCTATACATAAAGCACTAATTTGGCAGCAGCTAACTCAGTAGCTCTCAAGAGTACACTGCTGACCCCCTACATGGGTCCCACACCTCCCGGCTCGCTCCAGTTAGAGTTTCAAAGGAGGTCTCATGTTGAAAAGGCCAAATCGGGGAATAAAATGCTACATAATTGAGCGGATTAAGCGAGAAATCACGGTTTCTTGTCGGTTAGAGTTAAACTCCCGTCGCCTCAACGGTATTCGCCTAAATGCAGGGTATACTATACCAATGAGCTAAATTTTTACAAACCATGCTCGGTAATACCCCACAAAGGTCTGATGCCGTCATTTGCAGGGTTACAACCCTAAACAATCCCCGGCGGGGGTTACAACGCAAAAACCATGAAATATCAAACCTCCCCGATGGGGGTTACAACGCCGAAGTTATCAAGCATCTACGTATCCCGGGCGGGGGTTACAACAACGAAGTTATCAAGCATCTACGTATCCCCGGCGGGGGTTACAACGCCGAAGTTATCAAGCATCTATGTATCACCAGCGGGGGTTACAACGCCGAAGCTATCAAGCATCTACGTATCCCCGGCGGGGGTCACAACGCGCATCTTTCAAACTTCTACGTATCCCCGGCGGGGGTCACAACATAATGTAACCATTGATACACACATCAATGAAGGTCAAGCAGCCTTGACGTCATATCAGCCGATGGCAAGTAAACCCATCGAAGCAACCTTACCCAGCAAGGGCTACAACACAATGCTACCATTGACACATACATCAATGAAGGTCAAGCAGCCTTGACAATACACCCAGCAGGGATCTATCTGGTGATACACACATCAATGAAGGTCAGGCAACCCTGGCAGAGACAACACTGTTGGTAGTAACTCTGACAGTATGAGGGAACATGTTATATACATCCTCAAACAGACAAAGCCTTATCCCCACAGATCTCTTCCACGCAAGAGGTACCTCTATGGAGTATAAGCCAGTGTCTAGGATTCAAGACTTTGGTGGTAGTCCCAACGTCAACATCCTTGGAAACTTGGATCGCATGTCCAAGTCATCACTGATTGTCATCCCAGCAGGATTACATGACAACTATGCATCATACATTTGCATCATGTTACTACACATAGCATCATATTTATCTTGCTTGCATTTCAAGTGTCTAGGATTCTTTATCCTATCTATGCCTTGCATTGCATGAATATGATAAAGAGGGGCATCTGTAGACACTCGAAATTTTCTGCACACCTATTACTAACGTTGCAGGAGGGTAGATTCTTCTTTTGGAGATAACCCTGAAAGACAGCTTACATCCATCCCGGATACCACCGGAAGTTCAGTTCCAACCCGGAATACAAACCGGGAACGTCATTTCAACCCGGAACATACATAGGGAATGTTATTTCCGATCTTAGAGATAACCCCGAGATATGCAGATCAAAAGACTGGCAATAACACCAGAGAGGACAGTTCTGTCTCGGCAATAACACCGCAACGTTCAGTTCCAGTCCCAGAGACAACACTGGGAGTAGCAACACCATCCTTGGTGATAGCCCCAAGGGATGCCATTGTAGTTTCGGCGATAACCCCAGAAATTCTTGTGTCAAACATGCGATCAGCTTCAATCCAGATGATAGTGAGGCATACAAACAAGTAGCCTAATCTCAGATGTAACCCTGAGCAACATCTGATTTCCACTTAAACCGGCGATAACCCTGCACAACGTCATCTTACCACGTCAACAAGATGATATCGTGGCATACCAACAAGTAGTCCAATCTCAGCTGTAACCCTGAGCAACATCTACTTTCAACTCAAACCGGTGATAACCCCGGTGAGGAGTCAAACGTCATCTTGTTCCTTCGACAAATGGCACGTCGTCTCAACACTTCATACATACATACATCCAATAATGTCCCACAAGAACCGAGGAGTGACAATCCCGAGTGACTATTACGTGTGGCAATACTTTGGATTGAATTTGAAGCTTGAAGACCATGGGCATAGACCCCTCTTCCTGACTTCGTACAACCTCTAATCCATGTCATTGCGTAACTCTCGACACCAGTGGTCCGAAGAAGGTCAGATATACCTCTTTTGGATGCTCGGATTGAAGTTCTGCAAGTTCGAGCGGACATTACAGTGCATGAGTGCACGTACTACGAGATTACGGGACCCGCGAGGCTCCACCACAACCAATAGCGAGTACAATGTGGTAGCCATAGGTACAACTACATTACCGCAGCAGTGTACTGCTGACCATCCGTCTATATATACAAGGCTTAGGTCAGCCATTTGAGAAGAGAGAGAGCTGAGTGTTTCCTCTTCTTTAAACACTAGTTAGCTCATATATAGCTATCTTTTATCCGGCGGGAGCTGAGTGTTTATCCATTTAAAGTCATAGAAGTCTACTTTGGCAGCCCACTGTAAGCCTTCTTACATTTTATAAAGCCTTCTTCTCATATAGCACACACTGTTATACACATTAAGAGTCATGTTGTGTGCGTTTGCCCGGACTTCAGTCCGTGGTTTTCATTTCTGTCTGTATATATATACTAATATATGTATATATTTCATATATATGGACTAACATTATCGAGTTATGCCTCGATTGAGCCTAGACTTCGGTCTGGAGCGTTTAATTTCTTTTATATATATATATATAAACTGTGATCAGACTCTGTCTAATGAGCCTGGATTTTACATCCGGTGCATTTATTCGCTTATATATATATATAATTGCTGTCGGACATATCCGATGAGCCTGGATTTACATCTGGTGCATTTACTCGCTTTTATATATATATATAATTGTTGTCGGACATATCCGATGAGCCTGGATTTACATACGATGCGTTTACTGCTTTTATATATATATTTGTACATATATATTTACATTCCTGTCAGGCCTGGAGTTTACTTCGTGGCCTTTTACATGACTTTTATTTACATTTTGTCTGCTGGAGTTTAGTTTACTTACGTGGCGGTTGATCGCTTTTCTGACTTTATTTACATTTTGTCACCGCTGGAGTTTACTTTCAGTGGTAGGTGATCGCTTTTATAACTTTATTTACATTTCGTCCCTTTGGAGTTTACTTCGTGGCGGTTGATCATAATCCATATATATATATATATATATATATATATATATATATATATATATATATATATATATATATATATATATATATTTACCGCTTTTATATATTTACATTTCCAATCCCCCATGGAGTTGCTTCGTGGTAGTTGATCATGTCTATATATATATATATTTACAGCTTTTATATATATAACTGCTTACTACTTTCCATACAAATTGCAGTATCATGTGAGCTTAGGAATCATGTGATCACAAGTTCAGTTTACTGAATCTAGATTCGGTTCCCATGATGGACATTTTTCAGCTGTAAGCACCTTATACATTATTTTAGAGTGTCTGAATTTTCTTGGATGGCTGTCATGCCCATAAGGAGTTCGGCACTGCTGTATATTATTTTCTCGAGAATGCTTTGCATCTCGAAAATAAAAGCAAACAAGCCGGAAATTTAATAATAAAATGGAAGTATCAAAGGCCTCAATTACTATTGAGAACAGGGTTTGAAAAACCTCTTTTACAAAACGTCATTGCCATATCTTGTTTAAAACTAAATTTTTCTATAAATTCAAACCCTATCTATATAGGTGCGAACGAGGTATAGCACTACTTCCAAATAATTGCACATTGATCCACACACACACACATTCATATAACAATTTCTTTAAAAAGTGATGGTCACCGTGGTAACACGGATGTCGGAGGGTGCCTAACACCTTCCCTCCGCATAATCAAGCCCCTGAACCAAAAATGAATCTCGGTTTCACAGACCCGTTTAGCAGTGTCAAATCACTGGGTCAATGTGCAAGCCTTTTCGGTTGCATTGGTGCAACCAGTTAAATACACCAACTGGCGACTCTTAAAGTCCAATCGTCGACATTATACATGTCAGACCTTTTTTTCACTTATTTTTTCAAACAAATATCACATTAACATGAGAACACCAAAGAACAAGTAATGAAAAGGGACACTCAAAAATCCCGACGTCGACAAGTATGATTGGGGTTCCTACATATTTGCTTATTTCCTCAGGGGAATTCACATGCGATCGCAAGGCTTGACCTAGGCTTGGTTTATGATTCTACCCATTTCTGTTGGTGAGTATTTCTCTTGTCTTTTCCCATATATAGGTTAAGAGTGTTGAGTGACAGCAGATGTTTACCTTTGTGTTGGCAGTTTTGGGCCTATGAGAGGCTTCCATGTTTGCGTCCTATGAGCGTGTTAGGTTTAGAAACCTATCCACGAGGATGGAGATGGCATCATTCTATACTGGCGGAGGTCCCTGTTGTTAAGGGTTTCACTCATTGCTGCCTACAGCTAGAGTTGTTGATAGTGAATGTCATCACGTGGATTCCCTATTCTAGGGAGAATTTGAGCATTAGATTTGAGGATGGGTACCCGACTGGTGTTGAGCACGTGATTTCCACCCGTAGGATTCCTCTATGGGAGCTCTATTTAGGAGAGCGTGCTATCAGGAGCACTACAGGAGAGATTCGCATGCCGATCTTGCCTCCTGCCAGGCATTATTGGCCTATTTCGCAGTCACCCGTCATTGATATCCCATTGTTGGGGATTGACAGTTTCACATTAACAGAGGGTCCCTGTGCTTAGAAGATGTTCCAGAATTGGTGGTTCCCTTGTACCATTGGAGCCCAGACCCGCGCCACTCAATTCATGGGGGATGTGGTTCCAGGATCCGTGATGATGACAAATTAGCTAGCTTATGTCCGAGATTCGACTCATTTGATACAGTTTGATAGTTTGACCCGACAGTTGGACCGGGCACATTCCTTTATCCGGCACTTGGGCAGAGATCCTTCAGAGGCAGATACTTTCGATCCTACTAGCTCTAGAGCTAGCCCCTCAAGTGACCCATATGGTTTTGTTGGTGCAGATCCTCCCTTATATAGGCCTGACATCCCTGTAGATAGAGATCCAGTGACTTAGGAGGAGTTACATCAGGTGGACAGGATTGATGATGTAGACATCGATACCATTGACTTCTTCTGATGTATTCTCGTTATCACTTTTGATAGGCCTCTACTAGACATTGGGTAGCTTCACCCCATTCTCGCTATATCTTTTGATAGGCCTCTGTTAGATGTAGGGCATTTTTTCCCCATTTCCCTGTATTTTAGTTGTACAAAGATGTATTAGATGATGATATACTTAGGAATGTATGCACAGTTTTTCACTCCCTATATCATATTGCCATCTATTTTATCATTCATGTTATTATGTTATGCATATGTATGTATGTCCAAAGATATTCAGCATTGACCCCTGGATGGTCTTATGACATGGCCCGTACAGATGTCTTCTTTGACAGTTAGCCGTATTGATCATACCCCACCATTTTTGGTGGCATTTGGTATGCGATCGTGGTATGATAGAATGTCATCATCAGACAGGATGATAGTAGATCATTTATTACAGTATACTATGACCCTGTCGATGTTTCAGGTTCCCGCAGAATTCGTGGAGGGCATGCTGGAGAACTAGGTATCGGAGAGGCAGGTTTTTCGATTTGGGGCCCAGGAGTTGACTCTTACTTTGGAGGAGTATGCACGTTTGATGATGCTGCCACTGGACAGACCTTACGTGCATATGGCGATTGGAGATATGAGTAGGTAGATCATGACCCTCACCGGCTTGAGGCGTAGAGTGGTGCAGGATGAGATCACATCTGGCCACGTTATATCCCAGCATTTTCTGTTTGACAGATTTTACTATGAGGATAGTTATGCACGACATTCCAGGGATTTCACCACACCGGAGGATCATTGGCGTTCGGCCAGAGTAGATGTACTGCTACTATGCGTACTGTCGTATGTCTACATGCCACGATACATGGATGAGTTGGACATTGGCTTCATTATGGCACTGAGAGCTCTCAGGGAGGGTCACACCATTATACTGATGATCATCACAGAGACTCTGAGGTCAGCTACATATTGCTGTACTTATCCGGCATGAGTGTTTACAAGCAGCTCAGTAATGCTATACGTGTGGGTTATGTCACATTTGAGACCGATTGGCACTTTCAGATTGCATGGGTATTGTTTCACCCATGATATAGCCATGTCAAACTCATTTCAGCCCGCGGAGTGTACAGATGTTGCATCGTGGTCAGCTTTCTTAGCAAAGATCGGAGCTCCGTTTGATATATTGTTGTATTTAGGGCTTAGCTCACCCTATAGCTTCATTACTCATGCTCCGGGCATGCGTTATCTCCCTTTAAATGGTTTAAGAGGCATGATTACTTACCACCCACTGGCCGTGATGTGTCAGTTTGACTAGTTCCAGGACTTCCATCCTTTTGAGAGGGCATCGAGTCAGCGCTTTGCTTCTCGACATTTATCGGCAGAGGACAGATCCAGGTTGTATGCCTGTTGGGATCAGTGAGAGCTAGCTGTGTTTTCCATTAGCCATCCAGGTTGTTCTATAGAGTATTTCGATGGATGGAGACAGAGACTACATCGGCTGTGGTAGTATCCACAGTGCAGGGGACTGATTTCGATGATGAGGAGCCTATGGAGGAGGCTGATATTCCCATCAGGGAGGATTTGACTGCTGGGTTGCCAGCATTTGTGATGGATTCTCCCACTATGAGTGTTACTATCATTCAGCATTCAGCATAGTATTTGGAGCATATTCTACATCTGATGACCTATGAGAGAGATCATGCTAGGGCCTTGATGTTGACAGCTCTTGATGGGAGAGACGCAGCTCTATTAGAGAGCGACGAGGCTAGATCAGCCAAAGATGCATTGATTGTAGAGCGGGATGCTGCCCTATCTTCTCGGGATGTGGCTGTCACAAATAGTAACTCAGTGAGATCCCTTACAACTGACATCCTTGCCGATATGAGTGCATACATTGATGAGCATCATGCCACCATACAGTTAGCCTTGGATCTGCTAGCTCGTGTAGATACCATTGGGCAGGAGCTTGCAACGTTACCTCCTTCTTCAGAGAGGGATGTTATGTTAGATCTGATAGTCTGCATACACACAGATCTGTAGATAGACCTGTATTTTCCTGCACAGACTAGTTTAGCCATTTTGTCATGTATAACACATATGTATATATCAAACATTATTATATATGGCAGGGAAATATATTTTGATTCACTTCCCTTTTGGTTGTGCCTTAATACTTGCTTGATATTTGCATGTTTCTTCAGGGCTTGTGATCTTGATGCATTCTGAACTTATCCTTGATGTGTGGACATTGAGACGTCGCAGGATCTCTCAGAACGGATCATTGATCTGTGTGTATCCCTACCATCTTTGGTGTCTTGGGACTGGTTTCTGTATGTAGATGTGGAGAGGAGTGTGGCTTTTCCTCTCTGAGATTGACCGCACCACAGATGGTCGCCAGTACTTCTATTTGTAAGAAGCCTAGTTAATTCCATCTCTTATGGATTGGTGTTTCTCTTTGAGGCACAATCGCAGCTTAGATGGTCGCTGAATCTCCTATTTGCGAAGAGAGGTTGGGTAATTCCATCACTTTGGTCTGAAGCCGATGAAATGTGGTGGATTGAATTTTGATCCCAGTACCGTGTGACAAGTATTTTTGTTCTGGTAGGGGGTTAGATCGAACCATAAATGGTTTCCTACGTACTCCTATTGAAGAGGAGATCAGGTCTGCATAGTTCGAACCTGGTGTAAGAGGTTTAACGTTGAATGTGAAAGGCAG
Source organism: Panax ginseng (assembly GCA_020205605.1). Lineage (NCBI taxonomy): Eukaryota > Viridiplantae > Streptophyta > Magnoliopsida > Apiales > Araliaceae > Panax > Panax ginseng. The sequence goes on from CM035139.1 coordinate 92,672,180, forward strand.
ATGGGTATAGAAGCTTCATTAATGAAGAAAGATGTAGAAGTGTTTTTGTGGTTTTTGTTTTTATAGAAGAAGGGAAAAAATGTTTTTATTTTTTTTTATTATTGCGACCGAGCCATATAGAATATGGTTGCCTACGTACTCCCGGGTATCAGGGAGATCAGGTCGACGTAGTTCGCCCCTCAAGACGAATTGCAGCCAAAGAGAAGTATGAATCCCATGTGCAGGCTATACTGCGGGGAGAAGAAAGTTTAATCCTATGATTGGGACAAACTGCAAGTGTGGAAAAAGTTTGGTCCCGTGTTTAGGACAAACTACAAGCGTAGAAAAGTTTAATCCCGTCTTTAGGACAAACTGCAGGTGTGAAAGGTTCAATCCCGTCTTTAGGATAACCCAAATTGTGTGAAAAGTTTGAAATGAGGTGAAACCAGGCTACTGGTTAGAAGTGTATGTTTCCCTGAGGGGTAGAAGAGTATGTAAAAAGGGTTAGAAAATCGGAATAACTGGTGATTTGATGATCAACACCTAGATGTTTGCTTGATGATAACTTCAGACATAGTACCGTTTCACGGTGTCCGAGTTGATAAGCTATGGAAATTCATCGCCATCCATTTCCTGTAGTCTAAGAGCGCCTCCTGTCAATACCTCCTTGACAACAAATGGGCCTTCCCAATTAGGAGCGAATTTTCCCTTAGACTGATCTCGGTTGTCAATGCTTTTCTTAAAAACAAAGTCGTGTTGTTTAAACTGTTGTAGCTAGACTTTTCTGTTGTAGGATCTTGCGATCCTTTGCTGATATAGCTGACCATGGAAGATAGACGCGATTCGCCTTTCGTCTATTAGAGACAATTAGTGATACCTGTCTTGTACCCATTGGTCTTCATCCAACTAAGCATCCATCAACACTCTGAAGGATTCCATTTCCACCTCTATGGGGAGTAATACTTCCATCCCATAGGATAATGAGTAGGGGTTTGCCCCAGTGGAAGTACGCATTGAAGTTCTGTAGGGTAATAAAGTTAGAGGCAAGAGGTCAGGCCATCCTTTGTGATTGGCAGACATTTTCTGCATGATCTTCTTGATGTTTTTATTAGCCGCTTCAATAGCACCATTCATCTTTGGACGGTAGATGATGGAGTTAAGGTTTTTGATGTGGAATTTACTGCATAACTCCTTCATCATTTTATTGTTGAGGTTCTTAGCATTGTCTGACACAATGACCTCTGGTTGTCCATATCGACAGACGATATTATTTCTGATGAAAGCAATGATGACTTCTTTAGTAACCCTGGGGAAGGAGGCTGGTTCTACCCATTTGGTGAAGTAGTCAATCATGGTGAATATAAATCGATGTCCATTACTGGCTTTGGGCTCGATGGGCCCGATCACGTCCATTCCCCACATTGAGAAGGACCATGGCAAACTAATATTGTGGAGTTCCCTTGGAGGGGCATAGATAGCATTCCCATGAATCTAGCATTAATAGCACCTCTTGACGTGATCATCACAGTCAGCTTTGAGTGTAAGACAATAATGCCATGTTCTGAGGATCTTTTTAACAAGTAAGGGTCCACTCATGTGGGGGCCACATACTCCACCATGGACATCATCCATGAACCTCTGAGCTTGGTCTTTGTCCAGACATCTGAGGAGACCTAATCCTGCATCTCTTTTGTAGAGTGCATCTCCGCTCAGATATAATTTCATAGTAAGTCGATGGATCCACCTCTTTTCAGCCAGGCTCGCCTCAGCGGGTGTAGATCCATCTCACAGATACTCCTTGATATGCTGATACCAAGGGTTGTGGATGGGAGGTAGCTCATCCGATACTTCTCCAACATAGTTCCCATAAGATGGGGCCTTTTGCAGGGCAAATGTGATGCTTCGCATGTTTTCCTTGTCAGGTATATGAATCAAAGAGGCCAACGTTGCTAGTGCATCTGTAAAATCATTCCTATTACGAGGAATGTGTAAAAAGGAGATTTCTTCAAACTCCAAAGCCATTTGTAGAACTTGCCGATGGTAAGGAAGCAAATGAAATTCTTTGGTTTGATAGATTCCTGTGGATTGTTTGATTACCAACTCCAAATCCCCAAAGACAGTTAACCGCCTGATGCCCATTGAACGGGTAAGTTTTAGCCTCATGATACAGCCTTCATACTCAGATGTGTTGTTGGTGCTGACAAACTGCAATTTTATGGGAACGGGATACTGTTCCCCCGTACCGGATACTAGAACTCCTCCAGTTCCAGAACCTTCTGTGTTAACAGCTCCATCGAAATACATTTTTTATGTATGGCATGCTTCGTATTGATAGTGTTGCTAAATTGTCATTACCCCTTCATTGGGGAAATATGTTTCCAAGGGTTTGTAATCCCCTGCAGGTGTGGCGACCAGTTGATCTGCAATTCCTTGATCTTTGACAGATTTTTGCGTCACGTAGATGATATCAAATTGTTGTAGGTTCAACTACCATCTGGACAGCCGACAATTCAGTATTGGCTTACTAAACACGTACTTGAGAGGATCCACGCGGGATATGAGATGGGTTGTGTGACCATGGAGGTAATGTTGTAACCTCATGGAAGCCCATGCTAAAGCACAACAAGTCTTCTCAATCAGAGTGTACTTGTGTTCCTTTATTCTTGAATCTTTTCTTTGAGGTAATAGATAGCTCGTTCTTGGCCTCTATTGTCTTTTTTGCCTGAAAGATGACCCATATAGCATTGTCATTAATGGACAGGTACATGAACAGGGGAACATCATCCCTGGGAGGTACCAAAACAAGAGCGTTAACCAGCTGCTCTTTGATTGTACGGAAGGCTTTCTGACACTCATCGTTCCATTTCATGGAGGAGTTCTTCCTTAATAATTTGAAGATGGGCTCACAGGTTGCTGTGAGTTGAGAGATAAATTTGCTAATGAAGTTGATTTTTCCCAAAAATCCCCATATTTCCTTCTCTATCTGAGGAATGGGCATTTCCTTGATGGACTGAATTTTGGTGGGATCCAGCTCAATCCCTTTGTGGCTGACTAGGAAACCTAGCAACTTGCCTGACTTGACGCCAAAGGCGCACTTGGCTGGATTCAACTTTAAGTTGTACTTACACAACCTATTGAAAAGCTTTTTGAGATGGTCTAAGTGGTCTTCCTCCCTTTGGGATTTTACAATGATGTCATCCACGTAGATCTCTATCTCTTTATGCATTAAATCGTGGAAAAGAGCCATCATGGCACTGGCGATAGGTTACCCGGCATGATGATGAAATTTGAATGACAACCGTCTGTAGCAAAAAGTTCCCCAAGGCGTGATGAAACCAGTTTTCTCATGATCTTCCTCAGCGACCATAATCTGATGGTACCCCGCAAAGCAATCAATAAAGGAGTACATGCCGTATTGAGCAATATTATCAATAAGAATGTGGATAAAGGGCACGTGAAAGCTATCTTTAAGGAAAGCTTTATTCAAATCCCGATAATCCACGCAAACTTGCACCTTTCCTCCTGGTTTAGCCACGAGAACAATGTTGGATATCCATTCCGGATATGTGGACACCATGATAATGCCAGCTTGAAATTGTTTCATAATTTCTTCTTTAACCTTTAAACTCCACTCAGGTTTTAATCTCCCAAGCTTCTGCCTGACTGGCTTAAATCCCTCTTTAATGGGAAGGCGACGAAGGACAATGTCAGTGGACAAACCCACCATGTCTTCATGAGACCATGAAAACACATCCTGGAATGGGTTAGTAACGCAACCATGTCATTCCGTTGGTTCGGGGTTAGGTCTGAACCAATCTGGATTAGTTTAGGGCTTTCTAAGGTTCCAAGATTGAAAGAAGTGGTTTGGTCAAGGTTGGGTTTAGGTTTGTCTGCAACCCATTCCTTAATCTCCTGAGGTGTCTCAATGTCCTCTTGGATTTCCATCAAGTCTGAGTCCAACTTTTCATCAAAGTTACAGTCCTTGTGGAGAAAAGGCACCTCATCAGCAAGTACATGCACATCTAAATTCAGAGTCCTAAAACAAAATATGCTTTCACTTAATATATGAAACTATTCAATCATACACAAGTGTTAGCATGTACTTGATAAAATAACCGCTAATACTGTATAGAAAAGTAAGCAATTAAAGTTATTTACAGGGCAGAGGGATTTTTGCCCGTTTTACCCTTGTCGACCAATGCATGGAGTGCTACTCCAATTGTCGAGGATAAAGTCCTGATGGACTGTAGTGATGGAGGGGCTGTCATCTTCTTCCTTTTCCCGAATGATGACTATAAAATCTGGGCAATCATCGTCTGGGGTGTATCTGTTTATATGTTCATTATGGACAATGATGCGTATGCCTAACATCATCAAGGCGATGTCATGTTTACGTTTCCGTTCCCTTTCTTCCACTTCGGGATCAAGAATCATCACCACTTTTGCTTTGAATGGTATTGGTTTGGGAAACAACATAGCCATAACATGGGCTGGCACCTTTACCGGAGACTGTATCAACTCATGAGGTGCATGTGGAAAAAATCGCCGTGTGGCGGAAGCTTGAGGAATCTACTTATGCTTATGAGGATTCCTGTGACTGGAAGTGGCAGAATAACCTAGCCCGGATGTCCCAGTTTGATTGGACATTTGAATAGGGTGCTTAATACCCTGCTTATCTTTACCAAGCCCTTGACCAGGCTGATGACCCAATGACATCATTTCTTTAGTGGCCAACATAACCTCGGCATAAATCTTGGGTACAGGAAGTGGTGCTCCAATAGGATGGTATTGTGTGTTACTCACTTCCAAAGTATGAAAACTGGCCGACTCAACTCCTGAATTAAAGTTGATGATTGGTAGATGTCCTTGTTCAAGACATTCTGGCTCAGCGTTGACAGTGACTAGGCTATTGTTGACAATGCATTTGAGTTATTGATGTAGTGTAGAAGGGACGGCTCCAGCCATGTGGATCCATAGTGTCCCCAATAGTAGGTTGTATCCTGAATCTATCTTGAGGACATGAAAGGATACATTAAATGTATTAGGACCAATCTTAATTGTTAGCTCAATCTCTCTAATAGAATTTCGTCAGGATCCATCAAAAGCTTTGATAACCGTATGGCTGCTTCAGATCTGTTTGAGATTGACGTTCATCTTCTCCAATGTGGCATAAGGACAAATATTCAGAGACGAACCTCCATCTATCAGAACTCCAGCTAACATATACCCGGAGGATAAAACTGCGATGTGCAATGGCTTGTAATGATCGGTCCCTTCGGGAGGTATGCGTCATCAATGAAGGATATCAAGTTGTTGTTGAAAATGTGATCAACTAAATGTTGAAATTTTTCCACATCCACTGATTTTGGCAAGTAGGTTTCTTCCAAAACCTTTAATAAGATCTTCCTGTGATCCTCAGAGGAGAAAACCAAGTCCAGTATTGATATCTGATGTGGAGCTTCTCTTAAGCTTATAACTACCTTGGCTTCATTATGGCCCATAGTGCGAAGGAATTTTTCAATCTTCTCCATGGGAATCTTCCCCTTTGCTTTAAAGGTGGGCTTCATAACCCGCTGAGGAAGATATAGTGGATTTTCCTTTGACACTGTAGCAATAGTATGAGACACGGATCCTTTAGCTTCTCCATAATTCTAAGGGACTTTGTGTAAGCTGACAACATGATACTTATGTCTGAAGGGTAAAGAAATTGGCTCTGGTGCAGCCATTTTCAAAGGATTGTCATCTCCTTTGAGTTGAATTGCTTGGATGGAGAATATTTTGACAGTATCATTAGCCTCAGCGGATATAACTGCTACTAATCCCTTCCATTTAGTAGGACTGGTATTCCCACTCTCGAGTAGCACAGTGTCATCGTCTGCCAGTTGCAGGACACTGCTGTCAATTAGATTCTGAATAAGGTGGCAGAGTGCCCAGCATTCTTCTATGTTGTGACCACGAGAATGTGAATGATATTGACAAACTCCATCAGAGTTGAACCATCTTGAACAGGGATTAATTAGAGGTAGAATGGAGGTAATTCTTTCTTCGTTGATTAGCATATGAAATATCTCCTCCATGGGTTGGCCCAGGTATATAAATTTCCTTTGATTGGCAAAATCCCGACGGGCTTTAGCATTTACTCTCTTCGCAACTTTATCCTCCATAGCTTCGCTTTCTGAAGGTGATGGTGGAGCATTCGTAACAAAATGAAAGAGATACGCATGCTCCTGGCTGACTAACTAGCGTGTGACGTGATGCTGATAGGTCACAAGTTCTGCCAATTGTTCAATTTTCTTACAAAGAGCTTTCATCTTTCGTTCCATAGCAAATTAAAACTTTGCGTAATCCCATCTGTCAACATCATCTTTGATGGTCTAGGATGATTCACTGTTAAAATTGGAACTCTGTCCAGCGCTCCAATTAATCATGTTGACCTCTTCTTCTTTGTGTTAAGGAAAAGGGTTGTCTTGCACATAAGGTTGATCTGGTTTGGTAACCACGATCTCACCATTATTTATTAAATCTTGGATCTTGTGTTTCAAGGCCTAACAATCTTGACTATCATGTCCAGGTGCTCCGGTATGATAAGCACACTTCTGAGTAGCATTGAAACCCCTCCCATTAGGGTTGGCTGGTGGAAGAAGATGTGTGATTTTCTTCTGAGTAGTCAGAAAAGCAAGAATATTCTCGAGCGAGTCCCCTAAGGGTGTGAACATTTGAGGGCGCTTTTCATATCCACCTTTAGGTAATTGAGGGTTTGAAGACTGTGCTTGGAAAGGGGAGTAGTTTCTCCTCTATATAGGCATGTTCTAACTGCCTTTTTGACCTTGTAGTATCAAGGAAACATCCTCGTCTTTCTTTTTATGGACCCTCCGGGGGTTGTTTCCATAAGATTCGGACTGGATGTGCTCAGCAACTGCTTTAAGAGTGGCTAGGTCTTGAATCTTACCAGACTTCAATTCCATCTCAATCATTTCTCCATGTTTGATCATTTCAGAAAATGGTTTGCCAATACCAGCTAAGACTCTCTCATAAAAAGGAGTTTCATGTATGTTTATGAAATTCATGACCATTTCTGACTCTGTCATAGAAGGAATAACTTGAGCAGCAAGGCACCTCCACCTTTGAGCATACTCTCTGAAAGACTCATTAGACTGTTTCTTGACCTTAGTAATCTGGTACCAGTCAAGAGTCATCTAAGATTGAAAACTGTATTGAGTGAGGAAGGCGTGAGCTAGCTTTTCCCAGCTATGGATCTTTGAGTTATCTAATCTGGTATACCATGAACGGGCTTCTCCAGTCAGACTCTTCTAGAACAGCTGCATTCTGAGCTTTTCATTTTCAGCGTAAAATCCAAGTTCTCCAATGAACACCTTCAAATGTGTATAAGGATCCCCTAATCCGTCATACTTTTCAAAGTCAGGGGTTTTGAATTTCTCCGGATAATGAACACCAGGGAATATGCAAAGATCAGCTATGAAACACTTCCATGTGTTTCAATCCCTTTGAGAGAATGGATAGTTTTTTCCATTTGAAGGACCTACTTCCTGATATCACCGGTGTCTGGATCTCCTTTGAGATGGGTGTTTTTCAGGGTCTTTGTTGGTCGTATCCAACTGAGGTTCTGGATTTGTTTTGTCCAAACCTTGTGTTCCTACTTGTGTAGAGGATTCTGTATGTGTAGGCATTTTTGAGCCCTGAGTAGACTGATGCAATTCCTTAAGCAGGACAGCCAAATCTGTAATTTGTTTACTTAATCCGTCAAATTCTTCACAAGAAACAGGATTAGACTGGTCAGAAGAAGACATGATTAGCTGTAGGTTCGTGGCCTTTTTAGATTTTGAGCGGGTAACAGGCGCAGTTATTTCCCTACAAAAGACTTATGTAGTTTAGTCTTAGGGATAATGTAAATTCTATCATAATGTGTCCATTTTAGGAATATTATCCTACAAAAACGGTTGTCATTTGATAACATGTTATATATGCACAAATATTCTTCATATTTTCCATTACATAAAGATGGATATGAAATAAAATTACAAGTAATTGAAAATGGAAAGCATGAAGAGATTTTCCTCCGCGTTTGGTTTATCAGAGGCTGACCTATCTTAGGGTTACTCTCGTAGATTTTTGGCATGAAGGTCCCTAGATCATCGCAATCTACTTAACGGGAAGTTAATCCAGTCTTTCAACTGGAGCAAATATGGGTGGTGCCTTTCCCGAGCCTCGTTGGAATTAGTCTCCCAAAGAGTCCAGTAATCAAACACCGACAGGATAACCTCCTGGTGGAGGAACCACACAACATACATTCACATACAACGTGTCTCACCGTTTATGAAAATGATGACATGTGCGAAGCACTAATATCACAGAAAGATATATTGCAGTGCAGTAAGTAAAATGCATTCGTACACATTTATCATAAATATAAATGCAACATTCACACGCAAGCATATAACAGTTTTGAAAAGCTTTGTAATAGCAGCTTAAGCCCTCTTACTGGAGTCACCAGCAGAGTCGCCACCTGTCGACGTCGGGATTTTTATTTGTCCCTTTTCGTTTCTTGTTCTTTGGTGTTCGTGTTATGTGAGATTTGTTTGAAAAAAACAAGTGAAAAAAGGTCTGACATGTGTAACATCGACGATTTGACTGTAAGAGTCGCCAGTTGGTGTTTTAAACTGGTTGCACCAACGCAACCAAGAAAAGGTTTGCACATTGACCCTGTGATGTAACACTGCTAAACTGGTCTGTGAAATCGAGATTCATTTGGGTTCGGAGGCTTGATTATGCGGAGGGAAGATGTTAGGCACCACCCGACATCCATGTTGCCACGGTGACCACCACTTTTCAAGAAACTGTTATATGAATGTGTGTGTGTGTGTGTGTGGATCAATGTGCAATTATTTGGAAGTAGTGTAACGCCTCGAAGTATGTGCACTCGTGCATTGTGATGTCCGCTCGAACTTGCAGAACTTCAATCTGAGTATCCGAACGAGGTGTACAAGACCATCTACGAACTGTTTTTGTCAAGAGTTACGCAATGACATGGGATTAGAGGTTGTACGAAGTCAGGAAGAGGGGACCATGCCCATGGTCTTCAAGCTTCAAATTCCATCCGGTGTGCTACCACGCGTAATAGTCACTCATGATTGGAACTCCTTGGCTCTTGTGGGACATTGTTGTGTTGAAATGTATGTATGAAATGTTGAGATGACGTTGGGGTTGAGGTGGTAAGATGATGTTTTTGCTCCTCACCAGGGTTATCTCCAGTTTGAGGCTGATAGCAGACGTTGCTCAGGGTTACATCTGAGACTGGACTGCTACAAGTGTTTAAATTCCGCAAAGTCATCTGTAAGTGTGCATGTCTTCCTGGTGTTAGCTCCGGGTCTTTGGTATGAGTGCCTCAACGGGAGGTCTGAGATTGAAGCTAATCGTATGCATTTGAAATAAGCATTTCCAGAGTTATCGCCGGAACTGCAACATCACTCCTTGGGGTTATCTCCAAGGATGAAACTCGGGGTTATCTCTAAGGTTGGGATTGAGATTCCCGGTGTGTGTTCCCGAGTTGAGACTGAACTTTCGGTAGTATCCGGAATGGATGTGAGCTGTCTTCCAGGGTTATCTTCGAAAGACGAATCTTCCCTCCTACAATGTCAGTAACAAGTGTGCAGAAAATTTCGAGTGTCTACATCAAGCATGTGTGAGCCAGGGGTTTGTTTAGTCGATAAGTTAAGATTATTATTGATCCGTCCTTCTTAAGCAAACACCGACCAACTATTTTAACTAGTTATATTTTGAATTTAGTTTGCGTGTTTATTGCTTTGAGAATATGTTCACTCTTTTAAACAGTCATTATTACAAGGTAATAAAATACTTAGATGCTTATACAGTTTCGGATCTTGGATTCTGGCATGTTATCATATATTAAAAAAATAATAAATATTAATTTATCGAAAGTCGTGCGGTGGGTCGAGATGGAGCGTGAAACGCACTCGCCCATAAATGCAGGCCGATGCTGAGATGGATCATTAAATACATTCACCTAATAATCTTTGAATTTCGTAAAGTCTAATTTTGCTTAAGTTAATTATGTGGCCTTTGCTGGTCGAGTTATTAGATTCATAGGGGTGTTCTACACCTAGTGCCCTAAAGTCATCTGGCTTGGGAGTCATTGATCAAAAGCTCATTATTAGGTAATTTTGAATAGCCTAAGGTAATTAAGGATTTCCCGAGTCAGATTTTACTATCGTCATGCTAGATCCTTTTGATCCTTTCTTGCATTTGCGTCTTGTTCTTAATTCTTGTTGATTGTTCAAGTTGTAGAGGGAGCATATTGGTATTAACAATCAACTGTGTTAATTTAATTTTATCTATGATTAGTTAGGATGGTTGGTCTTCACACACATAGAATGGATCGAATATAGTCTTATGCTTGAAATTGAATGAACCCTTATTCATATCTGTGTTTGTCCTATCCTCTGGAGTAGCTATGATTGAGCTCAGAAGCCATGATGCTAGTATCTAGTTTTATATTTCATTCGCGTGTGTTTTACCATAATTATTTTTATGTTGGATAGTTTGCTTGAGGACAATCAAGGACTTAAGTTTGGTGGTATTTGATGAGTGTGATTTATACCCGCGAATCAGATCCTTTAATTCTTAAATAGTTGCTTGATCTTTATAGATTTGATATAGCTTTTCTATGATTATAGTACTATTTTGCTTAATCGATGTGCTGCAGGGCTTAATAGGTCTTTTCCAACTCTTAGGGGGGAAAACAGATAATTTCCATACACTGGCACTGCAGCGCCAATGTCAGGCTTAAACCTGGCGCTGCAGCGCCCCAACCTGGTTAACGATGACGTCAGCATGGTGTTGTAGTGCCACAGTTCCTTTATGAACTCGTGTTGCAGCGCGACCTCTGATGTTTTTGGTGCTAACATGGTGCTGCAGCGCCATTCCAAACTCTATTCCTCGTATCGCAGCACGACCTCCGGTTCCCAGGCAGTGCACAGCTGGATTGGACCTAACTTTAAGAGGAAACTGATAGATATATATGAAAAGCTAGCCTATGTGATATAATCGGTTATCTCCCCCTCTGTAATAGTCTCTCTCTCCTCTTTTGTAATTTCTCTCTCTATGCCTTAGGTAAATAAAGTTTAAGTAGAATAGGGAGAAGTTTGAGATTGCTTGGAGCATCAAGAGCAATGAGCAATACGGATTGGAAATCTTGAAAAGAGTAGAATTCTTGGAGACTTAAGAGCTTTGACAGAGTTTATTCTTATCCATCTGTTTCCTTTGATTTTGTAATCCATAAATGTTATCTTTATTTCTACATATATTATGTTCAAGAAATATGAACTAAGTATTGGCTCTAAGGTTATAATGGAACCCTTTCTTAATTTATATTGATTGTCCTATCTCTTTGGTTTGCACCATATGGTTTGGTTTAATATATTCATCCTTTATGATTCTTACTAAGACATTAGTGATGATTTTGGTAATCTATATGATGTTGAAAGAAGGATTATAGATTTACACCATAATATACTGGCATATGATTATGAGTTGTTGACTTATTTCGACGGCATAAGTTATATGTAGAATAGACATATATATGTGCACCACGTGTGTCCTATTTGAGAACTTAAGCTTTAAATCCTTGACATGGTTAATTCACATAGACATGTGTAGGATTATCACCTAGCGTGGATGTTCTGCTCTGTTATATTCCCTATTGGGTAGATCTATAGAGGATATGTTTGTACATACCTCGACAGAGGTGTATGAGCACTTGTGTGTTCTCGATCAACAAACTGTCGTGACCACTAAGACCAAAGAGAGAAGGGTAAGAAGTTTGATGAAGCATATCACACCAGGTGTTTGACAGAATGCCAGTATGGGGTGAAGTTATGACCTTATCTTGTAGTTCATTCATTATCATTCGTTATCCATTTACTTGCTTTGATAATTAGTTATAACTAGATTAATCACACTTCTATTTTCCTATTGTTTGAATAAGACTTAAGCTGTGACGCCCCCAAAATAGGTATACATCACCCATCTTGGGTTGCCAAATACATGGTACTTAGAGTACCATGTATACAACATGAGCTTAGAGTTTTTACACGAATATTGTCTTCTAGACAAGATCCAAACTCAAATGGAGTCCTCATTACAATTATTATCACACTATTTCATAGAATACTGAGGACTACTATAGCACCATTTTGGACCATCACTCCGTTCCCCGACTAGTCCCGACTACGTTCTCATTTCCCGAAGAGAACAATGAAAGCAAAAGGGTGAGCTCAACTAGCCTAGTAAGAAATATTATGACTAAGATAATGCAGAATAAATTATCGTTAGCCTTCAACAGTGTTAAACTAATAAAATACAATAAACATCAAGTTTAACTGCAGCGGAACAAGCAATCCATTAGAAGAGTCAAGTAGAGCATGATATCTACTATCTTCTATGATTAAAAAAATTTATCAGCAATTTTATCGCTGAGACTCAGCTTAACAAATAATCCACATCACTGAATTATCCATGCACTACGGGCCAAGGATATTCATTAGTATCACAACCATGAATTATCCATGCACTATGGGCCAAGGATATTCGTGTTTTCACCAATGGTCATGATCATGCCAACCATTGTCCATCAATGCACTACGGGTCAATGAGGACTTTTACCACATCATTTGTAACATTACGGTCATGATTATACTGAATAATCTTTGGTCATAATCATACCAATCAACAGTCCATCTATGCACGTAAGCCACAGATGACTTTCATCATAATATAAGCATGAGGATGATGACAATGATATAAGAATTCAATTAAAAGAATGCAAAGGATAAATTTTTAAAGATTTATAATTTAATTTATTCAGAATTCAATAATGTCCAAATTGTCAACATGATACTGCTTTGTGGAGTAAAATTCAAGAATAATATTGTATCAAAAATAATTTGGACAGAAAAGAAATCAATTTTTGTCATGAATAGTACATCGGGTGAATAGTACCCCGTGAATAGTACTTCGTTAATAGTACTTCGGGAATAGTACTCTATGAATAGTACCCCATGAATAATATTTTATGAATAGTATCCTATGAATATTACTTTATAAATAGTACCCCGTGAATAATACTTTATGAATAGTATCCCATGAACAGTACTCCGGCATTAAAAGCTTAAAATTTAACAAGAATGTTCAGAAAAATATCCTTGTGAAACGATACTAGATGAAGCGCAAATTTCAAGGATATTCTACTAATTTCACGGAGTATAGAAGCAATACTTTAATAGAATGAGTGTAGACTTAGTAATACGAAACGAAATAATATTACTCACATACTACAGAGTATGGAAGAAAATATTATTTCTTATGAATACTGGAAAAAAATATCCCTTACTTTAGAAGAAGACTGGATACTGGAATAGTGAAGTAGCAGAATACTCTTCTTTTTTCTCTCTATAGTTTCTCTCTCTATAATTGCCCTTGTGAGTCTTAGTGAATTTGTGAGAATGAAAGAAGAATGAGCTTCTATTTATAGGAAAACATAGTTTTGATAATTGCACGTTTTGGGGCTTGAATTATTACAATATAGTACCTTCATCTTTTCCTCTATTTTTAATTTAGTCCTGCAGGTATTATCATACTTGCACCACCTCCCCTAATAGTACATGGATGTGAATTAATAGTTCCATTCATGTGAACAAATAGTTATATGCATGTGAACTAATAGCAACTAATTGCTCATTTATCCGATTAATTACCCGATTGGTCAATTTAACCTCCAAAAAAATCAATTATTATCGAAATAAATGTCGATTTCCACTAACACTAATAATTCTAACACAATGGAAATATCAATTTCATCTTTAATTAACATTAACTTATTCATCATTAATATTATAACTCACAATATTTAACAACCAGATCATTCCCAGGAAAGAGGGGGCTTTTCGATAAGGATGTCTCCCTACTGGCGCACAATTAGGTGACCAAACCCTTTTCCTCGACAGAATTTTCTAAATATCGTCAATAATGCAGAAAATAATATGAATAACTTTATCGTCTCAATTATTAATTTAATAATATAAAATATTATGCGAGATGATCTTTGTGACAATAATTGAATCAATAATATGAGAGATATTATGCAAAGAATTACTATAGCAATAATTGAGTATAAGCGAGTGACTTCTCACGTAAGCATCAATAATTAAAGATCTTTCAGAAATCTGCGTGGTTATATGCAACCACGCCAGACATTCATTTTTTTACTACCGGGTATTTCAACAGTTAACGGTAAAACTTTCGCCGTTAATTTTATAAAAAAGATATTTCTATTGTTTTTTAACTCCGTCAATACTTTCGTTGTGGGGTCCACCAATGATTGTGTCATCGTACGAATATTCCCTGTTAAAACGAATATTCCCCGACCAATCGAATATTTTATAACAACTTGCTTACATTGAAAAATTTGTAAATATTACCCACAACTATAACATTATATCAAATCCACACCATAATATTCAAAAATATATTTCGAGAAAAATTAATCTTTATTCATAAAAGTTGGGGTCTTACATAAGAGATACAAAGTTGGTGTTTGGTAAATATTAGTAATAGTTCATCGTGGGTACAACACTTTCCTTATCACTGTATTTCTTGTTAGACCGCGTATACTTGCGCGTGTTTAGTAATCGGTTTTCCAACCAACAATTACAATTTCTCCTATTGAATCATTTAAATCAACACACTTCCTGTTAAGCTTAATTAATTATACCAGATTGTTAGTCAAGAACACGAAAGTGAAACATGGCCATCTCTCGATGTACCATACCCAAATCACATATAATCCACAATTGATAGAATACACATGAACACCCACATTACCTAGACCACACTATATGTCTATGTAATTTACAAATAATTAGGGTTTAAGCCCAAATTCTGAATTTACTATGAATGGTGCTTCGGTATGTCTATCCTAAGCATGAATCATACATTCTATCACCATGTAGAATATACAATCACAAGCTATTAAGATCAGATCTAAACCCATACTTCGTCTTTCAAGTTCATATGGATTATCACAGTAATTGATGGCCAATTAACTAAGCAATTAAGCATGATTCTTAATAGACAATCCCATAGCAATTAATAAGACTAACAATGAAGTATATCAAAATAAACTAGGCAATATAATCCATTACAATCCCAAAATAGAGTTTAACTCATAGATAAATTAAATCCACCATCCACAAATTGAATAAATATCATAAGAATACAAATAGGAATCAAAGAGAGGAGAAGATTAGAAAATTAAAGTGCAAATTTGTTCTCTTGCTCCATGTTTGAATCTTTAATGATATCCAATTGCTTTAAATCTTCAGATCTAATTAGATCTAGAAAATAGCTATTAAGTCCACTCTAATCTAATATTGAAAGTAAAAAGAAGAAAAGAGCAATCCTAAACTAAGTGATCCCCTCTCAAGTTGGAATCTCCCTTTACATACTGATATAAGTCTAATATATATGAGTCTAATTTGTATGCCTCCTTATCCAAGCAATAATCCCATTGGCTAGCTTAATTATAAGTTAGCTGCAGAAATAGATGAAGGTGCAATTGCTTATTTGTCTATGTACTTTCCGGTGTGCATTTGCTTCTATGTGGGATCCGGGAAGGCATTTCTTACGCAATTGCTTATTTGTGTCAAAGGAAAGTTAGAGTCGCAATTGCGTGCGTGCACCGATTGCCCCTAATTTGTTCTACTGCAAGATTCTGACATCTTCCATTGCATAGATTTTTACTCCATTTCCTCCTTCCATTAACATGCCATCATGCTTAGCTCCATTTACACCAAGAGAGTTCACATTAATGAAACTACAAAAGAAAGTACAAATGCATGAAAAGCTACGCAATCAAGTGAGTTTAAACAACAAATTAAGTTAGTTGATACCTAAATAAGTGGTTGTAAAACCACTTATCAAATACCCCCAAACTTAAACCGTTGCTTGCCCTCAAGCAACCAAAATAAAACTAATCAAAAATGCAATGCAAAAACTACCATATATACGCAACCTACACTATCATGAAATTGAATCCAATTGTCAGCCAGAAATGAAATTTAAATGAAATGCCTCAAAAAAACTACAAGATAATCAAACAGACAAGCTACCTAAGACAAGATCATAAAGCCAGTTATTCTACAAATCTAAATCTATTAGCACTAATGTAGTGTGTGAGTGTGAAGCAACCATTAAACATGTTATTGAACAAATTCTTCACATACTATACTTCTTAGGAAGAAAAACTAGTTTCAACTCAAGAGCAGCAGTAAATCAGACAAGCTCTAACCAAGACCATGTATCACTTAAGCTAAGGGTCAACATGGGGATTTATGCCTTTATTTACTCACGAGGACGATTATCGCACTTTCTCGCGGTTATCATATTTTTATAGTTCCCATAGCTGTGCAACGTCTCATTCCCTTAGGCTATACAGTGCTACCTCTTAGCGAGCTTTCAACCAACGACTCCCAAACCATTCAGGCTTTAGGGCGCTAGGTGTAGAGACACTCCCTCGGGCGTACTTACTCAAGTACAAAATGCCACGAAATAAGACTACCCACAGTGTTTAATCATTTATATATATATATATATATATATATATATATATATATCATGCACACCCACTAAAATACCTCAAACTTAAAATTTTTACAATCCTAGCTATTACCACCTGAGTACTAACACTCTTTCATTAAAACACAGAATTCCCACCAGAAGACAAGTATGAGAAAATTTAAACTAAGCACATCATGATGGTTACTCTAGAGTGCTAACAGGTTACGTTAGTATCAGACAGATAAGGATTTATATTATGATATGACATCATAATCGAGCCTACGTCTCAAATCAGTTCAAAAATCAAGTAGTTTCAATTTCCTCATAGGCCAACTAAATAACAAACCAACTGGAAACTGAATTCATGCATTATGTCCTAACACAATCAACTAAAACAAAACAAAATAAACCTAAAACACAACAAAATGCAATATGACATGAATTATATTCAAATGCAGAAATAAACCTAATACCCCCAAATTTAAAAACTACAATGTCCTCATTAGAGATAAAAGGTAAATGGAACTCCCCTAGATGTCCTCATCATCACCATCCTCCTCTCGCTCGGGTTGAGTGTCTGGAGGTGGATATGGAGTAGCCGACCCAAATGTAAGAAACTGAACTCTTGCTCCCAGCTGGCTAAATGCGTTTGATAGGACTCAAGAAAACTCGGTAGTAAAGGCTTGAAAGTTTGTGTGCATGGCATCCATCCTTCTCCGGAGGTGGCGAATCTCCTGGTCTTGCCTGCCTGGAGGTGCTCTAGATGACCGAGGAGAAGTGTTGGTTTCCTTGTCTTCTTCATTATCTTCTTCTTCTTCACTCTCTGACCCATCTTCTGGCGGAATGAACCCCAGGCCCTGGGGGTGATACTATGCACCATTCTAAATGGAGTATTTCTGAATAGTGGTGTGGTCTATATCCCGCATCGACAACTGCAGAGCCTCATTATCCCAATCAACCCCCACAACCACACATAATCGAGTAATGATAGAAGCATGTGGTATTCCCCCTGAAGTACTCCCCCTCATATATCGCAGCATCGACTGATTGATGATGTGCCCGATGTCAATTGCTTTCATTTCCAATATGCCATATAATAATGTGGCTCTATTAGTCAAGACATTGGCGTGATGGCTTGTAGGAAGTATGCTCGCGCAAATGAAGCTATACCATGCTTTTGCATATCGACTCAGCGAGATCTGTGGAAAGTGAAATTTTCTGTCTATGCCAGCTTTGGTGGTCCATTTTATCCTTGTTTTGCACAGCTCCTTAACCAACTTATCTAAGTCCATTTCAAATCTTTATGATTCTTCCCAGTTTGCAGCACCTGATGGCAGTGTGTTAACATGAAATATTTTATTAATTGCTTGCTTAGTATATTGTACTTGCCTTCCTCGCACATATGAAATGTCATTCTGAGTTTCACAAGCATTGGTGTAGAAATCTCTCACTATTGCCATTGGGGCAGCCACGGGCTTAACTACCACTAAACCCCATCCATCTGCCACAATCTGCTCTTTAAGTTTCTCATCTTCTCTCCAAGCTTGAAACCCCTCTCTGGTACAAATGATTTGCCCACCAAGACATCCATATAATAGTGTTGGGCGGAGAGATTGACAAATCTGGAGGTGTTAAGTACATCCCTATTATTACCCTCGCTCTCATGGTCACTGCTAGATGATGGAGAGGGAGTACGAATTCTCTTGGGCGCCATAGATTGAGAAATGTGGATTTGGAATGCATTGACAAGGGAAGCCCTAACCTCTCGTTAAACTTTAATAAAACAGGTTGTGTGCAAAACTGAAAGTACCTTGATTGTGCTCACGTATTCGGTACTTTCTTAAGGAATGAAGAAACTAGGGTTTATGGTGGAGAGAGAGTGGTGGTGAGATGGAATCTAAAGGTTGAAGGATCTTAGATTGGATTCAGTAGAGGAGCAGTAGGAAGGGAGATTGTATAGGGTTTGGTTTTTACAGAGAAAGGAAGTTGAGAGTTTCAAAGGTTAGAGTGAAATGAAAGTATGTAATATATCGTCTCCTTGTTTATTTTTTAAAAAAAATTTGATCACGATATGCTTTCATGTACATTTGCACTAGAATTAGCTCTGAAGGGGTGCGATTCGTTGTGTATTGTTCTCGCTTTCTATCATGTGGTAAAATTGCTATTTAGTTTTAGCCTATGCATAAGCTTAAATATACGCCTCTGAGCCCTTGGATCGCTTAACTGTTCTTTCTATCATGTTCTGCAATGTTGTGACCTGATGTTTGAACTTCTCACACTGCTGCCCAATTGATTATTCCTGGAAAGGATCAAATTAACTATCAGACCTTATTTAATTCTAACCAACACTTGCTATTAAAATTTAATTAACTAAATTAAGAATGAACTTATTAATTAAAGTAGTAAGAATTGAACAAAGGGGAAAGAAAATGATAAAACGAAGGTAATGGAGAATTAAACAAATAGGGAGAGAGAGAGAGAGAGAGAGAGATTTGATGGGGTGCCTCCCATCAAGTGCTTGGTTTATAGTCCATTAGCTGGACTATTTTCTTGACACCGCTATCTAATTCCTCTATGATAAGCTAAGAACCCTCCATCCATTAGAACCGCAATGTGTGTTGGTAGGTTCCTTATCGTGAGAGTCTTCAAATTGAAGCCACCTAGCATATTTCTTCTACATGATGCCCCCATTTCCATTGCATAGTTAGGTGCTTCTTCCATTATATTTGTACATAGATTTTTGCATTGAGGCATAAAAAATACAACGGGCTTTTCCTCTTCGATTTTCTCTTCTTCAGCCCACCATGGTTTGTAACACTCCTCATTATCATAAAGATTTGTTCCTTGAATGTGACTACCAAGGGGACATGGGTGTGCAAAATTCACTAGAATGTTCAACTCTAACTGAGAAGGCACTTAGGTTATTATGAAAGTCATCTGATATTCTTCATTTTCCATATCCCCAGTTAGCTCCTCAATGTCCACTCGTTGCAGTTCATATAGTTTCATCATCCACGTCATAGCACCAATTATTTTTAGGACAATTGTTCAAGGCTTCGAACATTCAATCCATCTGATTCTGATGATTTCGAATTGACATTTCTTGCTCAATCATCTTCTCATCAGTTAACGCTATGAACTTGAACCACAAATCCTCCAGTCCTGAATTATCTTTTTCAGTTTCGAAATTCATGTATTGAGGACCATTCATTGAGGGATTAATGAGTTGTTCCATCTGTCTATTAAGATTTTGGGTTGATAACTCCTGGTTCATCATCATCTCTTCCTAGTCTACTATGATCTTTGACATGAATTCCTTCAGCTTTGAATTTTCTTCTTGTTGCATTAGAGGTGGATATAAGAATTCTAATGGATATGTTGGACTTGGGACGCAGTATTGGTCTTGATAGTTATAACTCTATGCAGAATCTGGGTGATACCCCCAACCTTGATGATAATTTGGATAAGCATCGTTGTTGAGGTAATCACCCCTATACTGTATTCGTCCAAATCTAACGATGTAATGATGACTCTGATGATTGCCCGCATAATAATTACAAACTACTGCAATATTTTGACTACGTTGGGCTGTAAGAACATCCAACCTCTTTGAAAGTATTTCCATTTGTGCTGACAATGCAAAAAATACATTGAGTCCATCAATTCTTCTGTCCCTTGATTGAGTCATATTCATATATGGCCATTGATAAGCAAAGTCATCCATGGTGCCTGAAAAGAGAGAAATATAAGAAGATAATTAAAATAAAATAAAATGTTTAAATTAAGACCAATTTGATTAAAATTAATGTTGGCAAAAAGTATTAAACTATTTCCCCGGCAATGGCGCCAAAAACTTGTTGGTCGTATTCCCGATCAATATATGCGGGCAAGTATACACGGTCAACAAGTAATAAAGAGTAAGTAAAGTATCGTTCCCACGGAGAATTAACTAATAAAGTTCACCAAGCACTAACCCATAACCATTTCAATCTTATTTAAATGATTGATTCTATACCTATATATTTAAACTGTAAAATTAAATAAGCCTAACTATCCCTAGAGTGAGACTAGATAATGAAGACTTGATATTACAATTTCTCTTATTGAATCATTTAAATCAACACACTTCCTGTTAAGCCAAATTAATCGTACCGAATTGTTAGTCGAGAACACGAAAGTGAAACATGGCCATCTCTCGATGTACCATACCCAAATCACATATAATCCACAATTGATAGAATACACATGATGTAAATATTTTTATTTGAATAAATAATGAATAAAATTATAATATATGTTATTTATAACGAGTAAACAAGATGAAGGTTGTTCTATAACCTAAAAGTGGAATAATGTCGTAAAGTATTAATACAGTTACATTGATAGAATTAAGGTGTTTGAATTTCCAAGACAAAAATAAAAGCTTTCCGAGAAATTGTAACGATCTAGAAATTTATAATTTAATTTAAATATTTATTGAATTAAATAAATATTTTAAGTAATTTATTTATTGAGGAAAATAAATAATTGATGAATTGTTGTGAATTAATTTGATTAGTGTTAATTAAATTGAATAATGATAATTTATCTAGAGGATTTAAT
This sequence comes from Panax ginseng, assembly GCA_020205605.1. NCBI lineage: Eukaryota > Viridiplantae > Streptophyta > Magnoliopsida > Apiales > Araliaceae > Panax > Panax ginseng. The sequence continues at coordinate 92,693,411 of CM035139.1, forward strand.
TTAAGGAAATAATTAAATGAAATCAATTGCTTAATATTTAAGAAAATAATTAAATTAAATGAATTGTTTAATTTAAAGGAAATAAATAAATTAAATAAAGTGATGTTTCTAATTTATTAATTAAATTAGATATATAATTATTTATTAATTATAAGTATAATGATAATAAGATTATTATTATTATTATTATAAGTTATTTAAATTAACTAAATTAAAGTTATTTAAATTAATCAAATTAAAGTGTGAAAAGTGGAAACTATATAATATAAATATTATTAAAATAATCTAGTTGGGGAAATGGGTGGTAGCCAAATAAGGCCTTGTGGCCTTTGGTTTATTTAACTGACGTCTTTTGTTTTTTTAAAACTGAAACAGAATGTGGGATTATGGCCAGTTATATTTTTTACGCGTCTTTCTAAGGTTAGCTATCAGAGAGGGTTTGGAGAGTCAAGAGAGAAAAACACAGAGGAGATTGGGAGTGAGAGCTTGAGAGAATTTTCTGTGATTGTCAAGTGGAAGAGAAGGGTTTGTTTATCGTTTTGCTAAATCAAGGTATAAATTATTCTTGATTTTAACTCTTAATTTGGGTATTATATATTCTATATGATTTGGAAATCACATGAATTGTGATATATATATATATATATATATATATATATATGTGTGTGTGTGTGTGTGTGTGTGTGTGTGTGCATAGTCTTGCAAAATCTGTTAATCATCATAGATGATTGTTACTTGTTTGTCCAACACGTGAAATTGGGTTGTAGTAGAAGATTCCAAATAACAGTGTTTATATTCATATAATATGGCTTTAGAAAGTACAAAAGTTGATGCTCTATATGTGTTATAATCTGTAACTTGTTATTGGATTATGTTAGTAGGTTAAGAAACGAAAGCGGCATAGTTTAAATCATGTTAATTGATTAAGAAACGAGTTTGTGGCGATCAAATTCGTTAAAAGTGTAAAAATGAAGAAATTTAGAAAAACTATAGTTTTAATTCTTCAAATTTGTGTATATATGATGTTTGTGTAGTTAGAATGATGAATAACATGCTTAACTATGATATTACAGAGTTTTAGATGTTGAAGTGTGTTGAAATTCTATGGAATTGGGATTTTGGCCACTAATGAGTCTAAGTTCGTGTTTGTTACGTAAAGCTGAAATTGATCGTCATGCGGCGATCTTGTCTGGCACGCTTAATGTCTTAACGAACCTATGTTATCTCTTGGCGTGGTAGTATTATTACTCTGCATGAGAGCTGTAATCGATATAAAGCCGGTGCAATCGCGCCATGAGAGTCGATCAGAACCTAGTAATGAGCTGATAACAATATAGCTTGGAAATTGTTAACTTAACATAATTTAATGGTTTGTAAAGGACCAGAAATATGTTACAAGGCATAGTAGTGTATTGTAATCGCAACGCCAAAATTATAGATTATGAATTAGTAAGTTTTGAAAGTTCGTAATGTGATGTCATTTGAATTGGAATTGTTTTACAATCGCCATGTCATATACTATGATATAATTGAGAATTCAGTTTTGTGTTACGTGAATGATTAGGATAATCAAGTCCTAAGTTAATGATTATATACTTGATTAAAATGAAAACTAAACTAGTGAAATGGATGTTAATGTAACTAATTGTTGTTGCGATTTTAATGATATATGTAGGGTAATTGGCGAATATTAGTACTTGTGTAGCTTACATACAAGGCAAATTTCTTACCCTAAACTTTCGTTGAGCGAGTTCCTAACTTCATTTTCTTTATAAGAACGGAAGCTTTCTATTCCTAAATTATCATTGTACAAGTTTCTAAATTCTATGTTAAAGTTGAGCAAAACTAATCTATCTTGTGTATGACTGTACAAGCTCTTATAACCCAATTCGTTACATCGATTAAGTTTCATTTTCCTTAATGTTATTCAAAGCATATGTTGTTTTAGTACATCGATTCAAAGGAGATTGTTCTAACTCTTTTGAATATAGCACATTGCATGTGTATCAAGTGCACTCAATTATATATTGTTATTATTCGATCTTTGACCTTGATAACCTTGTTCAATTCTATATTAATTATATTAAACCTCCAAGTAATAAACAAACTCTTATTGATTGAACTAGTCTATTATGGAATAATGTTCTAAAATTCTAGAACCACTGATAAGTTAGTTCCGAGTTAAACTTTCTTTAGTGCGGAAATTCTAAATTCAAACTAAGACGAACAACCCTAACATAAGGGATTTTGAACGTGTAATGTTTAGATGTTTGTGCACAATACATGGTACAAAAGGTTGATCCCCCTAAGTACGTTAAGAAGGGTCTGTACAGTCTAAATGACTGTTAAGGTTAAGGTATTAATACCTAAATACTGGAGACATAGTTCATGGTCTTAAGACCCTCAGATATTGATTTCGAACTTGTTTTCTATTTTTGATTCGTAGAACAAGTTCAATGTTGTTCAACATTCGTTGTTCCTTCTCATGTTGTTATCATTACTATTCTCTATATCAGTGAGCAATTGTTTGCTCACTCTTGCATTTAACACTGTAGCTAAAGTTGAGAAAGTCGATGAGCCGTCTACTAGCAAAGGAAAGGGTAAGATGTCCAAGTGCTAAGGATTTATTGAATGTAGTTAAATGTTTTACTTTATGAGACTTGTTTTAATATGTGATGTATTCCACAAACTTATGTAATAATTTTAAGGTCAGATTACCTTAGATTGTTTTTGAGATGATGTAACCCTTTAATGGGAAAGATTATTATTTAAGTTTTTTTTAAAATTATGTCTTTATCCTTTATAATAGGTAGTTAGATGTAATGGTTTTGGATAGTGAGCACCAAATTTTGTGGGAATGGAGTACCCGGATTTGGGGGTGTCACAGGTTGGTATCGAAGCCTTAGGTTATGAACCTTAGGTGGGGAAACCTTAGGAAGTAACCCTTAAGGAAACAGAAAACATAGAGGTGTCCAACTCTTATAGAGTTTTAAGGAATGGATTAAGGTATCCATTGAAGTTAAATAATAAAAGACATTATGTGCTATGTGTTAATAACTTATGTGCTCGCGAGTATCAAAAATGTTAAGTAAAACTTCAAATATTTTGTTGTCAGGATGTCTAACGAAGGGGGATCCAGTCCAGCTAGGGAAGCGATACCTCAGATACCTAGAGATAACGAACCCCAGGATATTCACGTAGTGCGGGAGCAGTTGATTCAGGAGGATGAGCCTGTGACTGTTCCGGAGGAGGATAGTTCTGAGGAGATAAAGGAGGATAATGAGGAAGAGGATCATGTGGAGTTTCCACCAAACTCCATATCAGCTAAGATGTATAACGCTCTGTATGACTGTAACATATAATTACATGACAAGTTGAGGAGCTGGAGGAGATGGTTGAGATGCTTCACGCTTCGATGGAGAAGAAGGATGCGAAGATTCAAGAACTCGACTCACGCCTTGGAAACACGGAGTGGGACCTAGTTCATACCAAGGGTCAGCATGAAGACCTATTGGCAGTAAACGAGAAGATAAAGATTAACATGGAGAAATTAAAAGATGACTTCAAAGAGGAATCAGTTAAGCGTGCAAGAGCAGAGGATGCTTGGATGAAGGTGACTCAACGTGCAGACCGTGCTGAGGCTAAGGTCCAAGTGAAGAAGGCCAAGATGAATGAGATAGATTACGCTTTTAATTCTACGATTGATAGGGCCCAGGATCAAGTCTTTTATTACCCACCTCAGTTTGAAGACTCGTCATTGTTCATGATGGATCGTAGAACGGCTTATCGTATCATGGAGGAAGAGCGTCGAGAAGCCTAATGAGGACTTAATATGCCTAGATAGAATAATAGTGATAATAATATGTGGTTAATTATATGAATAAATAAATTGTGAATCCCTTATTCTGAGAGAAATAAAGGGATAGTATGAGTATGTAATCCTGAAACTTGTCTAGTTCAGGAAAGTTAATGTTAATAGCGGTTATGATATCCTTAACGTGTTTTAAAACATTATGAATGAATAAAATATTAAAGTTTATTTGAAATATTATGTGTTATAGCTTTAATCTTAGAATGTTTAAGTTAAACTTCAAATACTTAAGAAGTTGAGTAATAAACTAATCAAGCGTATATTTTAACAGAGAATGCCTCCTAGAAGAAGACAACCACGTCAACAAACACCTCCTGAGGGGTCTACTAATAATAATAACGAGGCCAATGCTAATCCGGTTCAGCAGTTGATAGCTCTGTTGACAGGTGCACTTGCGAATCAACCGCAAACTCAAGTCATGACCTTTAAGGAATTCAAAGCGGTTGGACCGCCAGAGTTTCAAGGGTCTATGAATCCAGTGGAAGCCCAAACCTAGATCACAGAAATGGAGAAAGTGTTCGATGTTGCTAGAGTTAATGAGGATCAGAAGACCGCGTTCGCAACGTTCATGCTGAAGTCTGAAGCTAGCTATTGGTGGCAAGCAAATAAGGTTCATGGGGGACAAGGAGTGATAACATGGAATAGATTTAAGGAGATGTTTTTCGAAATGTACTTTCCAGCAAGTCCTCGAAATCAGCTGGAAGTGCAATTTCTGGAGCTAAAATAAGGAACATTGACGGTGCCAGAATATGTTGCAAAGTTTAACGAGTTGGCAAGGTTTGCCACATATCAAGTCAATACCGACGAGTATAAAGCAAGAAGATTCGAACAAGGATTGAAGCCACGGCTTTACTGAAGGTTTCAATGTTCCATTTGAACACATTTCTTGTTTGTCTTTGGAAAAGGCAATTATCGCGGAAGGTGGAAGCGATGCCTTGACCAAGTACAACCAAGAACAGAAGATAAGGAAGACTGAGAATGGAAATAAGGCTGGTGGAAGTAACATTGGAAGTAACAATTAGAAGAGGAAATGGAGCGAGAATTTGACTGCAGGAGGACAGCAGGGAAATCAGCAGAAGAAAAAGTTTGAAGCTTGTGCAACGTGTGGAAAGAACCATACTGGAGTATGTTTGAAGGGAAATCGAGTGTGTTTATTTGTGGTCGGGAGAGGACACATTGCTTAGAACTATTTTAGTCCAAAGAAAGGAGCATGTTTTACCTGCGGTTCAAAGGATCACATGGCTCGTGATTTCCCTAAGAAGCCAATGGGAAGTTCAAGTGGTAGAAAAGGAAACAACAATGGTTGTGGTGCATTGACTATCACTGGACCAGCACAGTCAAGCCAACCTACTGCGAGGACTTTCAATATGACCGTGCAGGATGCTGTACAATCTAAGGATGTGGTGTCAAGTATATTTCCGATTAATGGTATTAATGCTTATGTACTATTTGATTCGGGTGCTACTTGTTCATTTATATCCGATGAATTTGCTCAGAGCTTAGAATTTCCCAAGGAAGAATTAGAATTTCCCTTAAGTATAGAGATTGCGAATAGGGAAGTGATTCATGTTAAATTCATATATAGGAATTGTAGAGTGGATATAAAAGGTCACGAGTTGATGGTAGACTTGTACCAATTAGACTTTGTGAGTTTGATGTTATACTGGGAATGGATTGGTTATTCAATTACGGAGCAATAATTGATTGCCAAAGGAAGTGTGTTAACCTTTTGACTCCGTCAAAGGTAGTGTTTTATGGCAGCAAGTCACCTCGATAAGCAAGTTGTCTGATGGTGATGCAAGCCAAGAAGTTGTTGAGACAAGGATGTGTAGGATACCTAGCCTACATGGTCGATACACAGAAGAAGAGTGCGAAGTTAGAAGAAATACCGATTATAAGAGATTTTGCAGACGTATTTCCAGATGATTTACCGGGTCTTCCGCCGGATCGATAAATCGAGTTCGTAATTGACTTAATACCAGGAACGGCCCCGATATCTAAGGCACCATATAGAATGGCTCCGGTAGAGATGAAGGAGTTGATGGTGCAATTGCAAGAATTGCTTGACAAGAAGTATATTCAGTCGAGTGTGTCACCATAGGGAGCACCGGTGTTGTTTGTTAGGAAGAAAGACGGATCGATGCGGCTCTGCATTGATTTCTGAGAATTGAATAAAGTTGCGATTAAAAATAAGTATCCATTACCTAGAATCGATGACTTGTTCGATCAGTTGAAGGGAGCGAGATATTTCTCAAAGATAGACTTCAGAAGTGGTTATCATCAGTTGAAGGTGAGGCCGGAGGATGTATAAAAAATAGCGTTCAGAACTCGGTATGGTCATTACGAGTTTCTGGTTATGTCTTTTGGTTTAACCAACGCACCTGCATCGTTCATGGATTTGATGAACAGGGTGTTTAAACCATTCTTAGACAAATTTGTGGTGATGTTTATTGATGATATATTGGTATATTCGAAAACCAAAGAGGAATATATTGAACACTTGAGATTGACGTTGGAGACGTTGAGAAAAGAGAAGTTGTATGCTAAGTTCTCAAAATGTGAGTTTTGGTTGGAACGTGTGCAGTTTCTTGGACACATTATTGATAAGGACGAAATTTTGATGGATCCATCAAAAGTTAAAGCTGTAATAAATTGGGATCAGCCGAAGACACCGTCAGAAGTAAGGAGTTTCTTAGGATTGGCGGGTTACTATATGCGTTTTATTCAAGACTTCCCCAAAATCGCAACTCCATTGACGAACTTAACTAGGAAAGTGGTTAAGCTTGTTTGGACAAAAAAGTGCGAGGAGAGTTTTCGAGAATTGAAAAAGAGGCTGAGTTTAGCACCTGTGTTGTCATTGCCTGATGAGTACAGGAAATTTTGTGGTGTATAGTGACGCATCACATAAAGACTAGGCTGTGTGCTCATGAAAAACGGCAGAGTTATTGTGTATGCATCACGTCAGTTGAAAGATTACGAGAAAGGGTATCCGACTCATGACTTAGAGTTGGCGGCGGTGGTGTTTGCCCTGAAAATTTGGAGACATTATCTTTATGGAGAGAGGTGTGAGATATATACCGACCATAAACGACTGAAGTATATCTTTACACAAAAAGATTTGAATATGAGACAAAGAAGATGGTTGGAGCTGATCAAAGTATATGATGTCAAAATTTTCTATCATCCCGGAAAAGGAAATGTTGTTGCGGATGCTCTAAGTAGGAAGGGACGGGAGAAGTTAATGTTGTTGACTGTTTAGGAGAAGCTAGTGTCGGAAATGGCTAAGATGGTGTTGGAATTAAATATCCGACAGAAGCCGATGGAAAGTTGTTCCAGATGGGAAATAGTTCAACGTTGGTGGATAAGGTGAAAAATGCACAACTTCAAGATGAAGACTGTGAAAAGATAAAATAGAGAGTATGTGTAGGTAAGGAAAACAAATTCAAAATCGATTCGAAAGGGTTACTTCGATTTGAAGGGAGAATTTGGGTTCCGCCAATACCAGAGGTTAAAGAGGAAATTCTGAGTGAAGCTCATAACTCAAGATATTCAATTCACCCTGGGAGTACAAAGATGTACCAGGATCTTAGACATCATTTTTGGTGGCCGAATATGAAGAGGGATGTGGCTGAATGCAAGGAAAAATGTTTAACGTGTCAAAAAGTCAAAGCTGAACATCAAAGGCCGAGTGGATTGTTAAAACCGTTGGAGATACCAGAATGGAAATTGGAGCGTATCACATTGGATTTTGTGGTAGGTCTTCCAACGACTCAACAAGTTTACGATGCCATTTGGGTGATTGTCGATCGACTGACGAAGTCGGCACACTTTTTGCCAATCAAGCTTCAATTTACCCTAGATAGGTTAGCAAAATTGTACGTGAAGGAAATTATTTCAAGACACGGTGTACCTGTGTCCATTGTATCAGACAAAGATCCACGTTTCACATTTAATTTCTGGAGACGATTACAAGAGTGCTTGGGGACACAGCTGAGAATGAGCACAGCGTACCTTCCTCAAACCGACGTACAAATTGAGAGAACCATCCAAACACTAGAAGATATGCTCAGAGCATGTATCATGGATTTCAAGGGAAATTTGTGATGCCCCCAAAATTGGTATACATCACCCATCTTGAGTCGCCAAATACATGGTATAAAATTCAAATACAACTTAATTATACAACAGTCGTGTAAAATACGACAAAACATAATCTAAGAGTTTTAATAAGAATATTGTTATCTAAACAATATCCACACTCAATGGAGTTCTTATTACATTTATTGTAAAAACCGTGAATCTTAAGTCACCATGTATGTATGTACATTTTTTTTTAAACTTTGTATTATATATGGATACATACATTTATGGATTTCATTAAAAATGAAAGCCTTGTGACCTAATTATACATTAGGTAAGGATATTAAATAACCTAAGGGTTATGGTAACACGAAAAAGTTAGTATTTTATACGTATACTAACTTAAGTGGGTAAACTTAGTATTTCAAGTGACTAATAATTTTAAACCTAATTCTTGTAAATCTAATTAGGTTATGAGATAAAATCATATGTATAAGTAATTAAACTTCATATGATTGGAGATGAAAGCCCTAAATTATCAAATTGGGTAACATTATTAAAATTGTTGGACTATGTTTTTATCTAGCCCAAATCAATTAAAAGAGAAGCCCAAGGAAAATAAATTGTAATCCAATACTTAGCCCACTTGATTGGGGTATTCTAGACATTTGATTAATCAAAATTGGGCATTTAAAATAAAAGCTAAATGGTGGATATTATGAGGATCCTAAGTGGAATAATTAATCTAGCTTGTCCATTAGTAGACATGAATAAACATAAGGACAATGTGGTAAGGCTCCCATTGGTTGCCACTCCATTATGCACATTTAATCATGTTTAACCTAAGGTAAGTAATAATACAAAGTGTTTTACCTAATGGGCAACAAAATGATTGTGGGAGAATTAATAATGAATTGCCCATTACATTTTGAATGCACAATTCATTCTTCCAACATCTCATTTTCTCTCCATCTTCTTCATCTTCTTCTTCCACCTCTTGCTCCCAAGCTAGCCAACTTCAAAGAGAGAAAAGAAAGAGAGAATTTCAGCCATAGGAAGAAAAATTATAGGAGTTCTAGTGGTTTATGCCCCCTAAGTTTATTAGTTACTTTGGAAAATCAAGGAAGGTAGCCACTAAGTCAAGGTATAATGTACCTTCATCTTCTTCTCTTACCTTATTTTGATAGCTTGAGTTTTGATGGGGTTATGTATAACTACTCAAGATACACTAGTTATACATACCATCATGCATGGAACTAAGTATCTTGAGTGTTAGATCAAAGACTTAGAGGAAGAAAATGAGCATATGTTCTCCAAGGTGAAAACTCTTGTTTTTCTTCCACTAAATCTTGTGTAACTCAAGTTCTACAACTTGGAATTATGATCCGTCGAAGGGGGTGCTAGATACATGAGTTATCTAGTAAACCCAAGTGGTAGATCACAAATCTAGCATGTTTTGAAACCTTTGAGATTTTTTTTTACAAAAACAGTCCACTTTATATGCTAAAGCCTTGAAATCCAAAAAATGAGCTACTGACTTGTTTTTCATGAGGCTGTTTCGGCTAGTTCCTTGTCTTGTAAAAATCTGGAAAAATATTACAGAGGTACCTTATGAAGTTATCTACGCGTAGGAAAAAGAACGGACACGTTTGAAAGTTATATATTGTGCGTAATGACTATTTAGTAAAGGACTCCATAAATATTATCCTACGAATATCTCACTATGTATACACTAGAAAATTCCAAAATTTTTACAGTAGCTTCATATATGTTAAGAGAGCATACCCTGAAAATTTCAGAATTTTCTGAGTAAAACTCAATTTATGAAAAATAGAGCAAGATCCGAGTGTTTTGGACACTCTAAAAATAGTAAATCATTTTCTAAAATTCTAGAAAAATTAGAGGATCATTGTTGGTTCATATTCTGTTAAAATCCAGAAGCTGAGAATTTTGGAATCAGTTTGCTATTTTTTCCTAAAAATGATTAGAGTTGTAAATAAAAGGAAATAAATAGTTAAATGATGTCTTTAATGAGAAAATATGATTTTTATGCTTGAATGCTCATAATATATTATATCATGACTATCTTAGGGCATTTTGATAATTTATAATAATAAATATTACTTATGACCTTTTATGGATATTAAATAAGAGGTTATTAAAGGATGAACAATTAGAATAAATTGTTTATTAATTTAATAAATCATTGGAATATTATTATAATATTAATAATATTATAATATGATGTTGTTATGTAAATAAAAATATTAGATTAGAGTATTATTATTAAATAATAATATTCGAGATTAAATAAAATATTATTAAATGATTAATAATATTAGTAAGTGAATAAAATGTTGGTAAATGATTTAAAGTATTATTAGTGAACCAATAATACTAGAAGGTGAATTAATATTATCTAAGTTAATAATATTATGTGAATTAAAGGTAGTCGTTAATAACACTATCTAGACATGATAATGTTTATAAGAACTTATTGTAATGTATGATATCTATGTGATTACATAATCGATGTTATCTGATGACTAATTGAAAGGCTAATTATAGGTCTCTCAAAGGAAGATAATTTAACTACATAGTGGATAGAAATTTATTTAAGAGTTGTAACCTACGATCGAGGCAAGTTTCCTAACTCAACTTGAGTTATTATTTTCAAAGCATATTAGTGAATAATTATTGATGATTATTCACGTCTTTATTGATTATTGAAATTAAGCACTTTGTGCAATTGAATTCAGATTCTCTTGCCATTGAATTTGTGAATTAAATTAAAGTTCTTCATTTATGAATTGTTTATGGGATAGATCTATGCTAATTGTATCGACTAGATCAAGCATGTCTAAATTTGTTAAATCAAATGGATTTTAAATAAGCATTCTTATTAATTGATATGGTAAGAACTCTTGGTCGAAAATGAACAAATTTGATTAAGGCATGATATCAATGTTGGATTATTAAGTGTTTATGCATAAATCATGGGGTATGAAAATTTGATCCTTGAATACCAAAACTTTTAAAAGGTCCGATTTAAATCATTTGAGCACATTGGCAAATATTCATGGTTATTCAAAACCACTCGATTCGTATTATTCAATTATCGAATATTCAATTGTTGATTATTAATTCATGTTCCTTCACAATCTTATATTATTGTTGAACATTGAAGGCAATATTTCTTTTCTAAGTCATGATATATCTCCTTTGTCTTTATAAACTTGTGAAGCAAATTAGTTGCTTACTCTTGCTATATCATGACCTCTATTTTCGATTAAGCTTAGAAGGATCTAATGCGAAGGACAAGGGCAAGGGCAAGATCTAGGAGTAATTTTAGAATGAATGTTAAATTAGTTATTATCTAATGGAATTTCTTGAGTAAACTATTTATATTATAAATGGTGTATTTAAAGTTAAGGTTAGAGACCTTGAGACCATATTTTGAGACTTTTTGTATAATGAACAATGTATGTTTATTATTTGAAATAGTTATAGAATGCTTATGATGATGATAGGATCGTGAGCCTTTGAATCGAGGTTAGAACACGGATTTGGGGCGTCATGAGGTTGGTATCAAAGGCGTAGGTTATAAACTTTAGGAATGCGAAACCTAGGTTATAACCTTAGTAGAAAACTCTTATGGAGTATGTTAGGAGATGGATTATGGAAATTCATCAAGTTTGTGTTGTACTTAATAAAATATTATTTCATTTCATCAATGAATATATTTTATTATGGTACCGACGTTGACTTTATGGTGTTTGTAGGATGTCGACGGCCAAGGTAGTTACTCGAGTTGAGCGAGGAACCCATTGAGCATGAGGCCACCCAAGATGTCCCTCATGGTCCTCCAAGTAGGGGACTTGTTGAGGAGAATCGGTCGATTAGAAGGCGAGTGGAGGAATTAGAAGTAGAAAACCACACCCTCCAATTTCTTGAAGAACAATACAAGGATGAGGCTCATCAAGCCCGGATGGAGAAAGTCGAGCGAAGGAAAAATTTGATGAGTCCGATTGCAGAAGTGGAGATCTTGAGGGTACAACTAGAGAATGAAAAGGCAAAGTTTGGAGAAGTGAGCATGAAGCATCTGGAGATGCAAAATGAAGTTAGCGTGAGAAATTGCCGATAAGATGCGGAGTGGAAGAGGCACTCCATGAGTCGGATGGTGGTGGGCCAATTAAAGATTGAGCTACTTGGTAGTAAAGGTCGAGTAGAAACTTTAGGGTGGCCCTTGATGCGCGATATGAGGACCCAGTAGCAGAGGGGCTAGGAGGGTCCACTCTGAGATAGGAGAGTCTAGTCGATCCGTTCGACGTAGAGTCCTGCAGTAGTTGCTTCCCTAGGAGCCTGTGCAGGTGACCTGGCAGGGCCACCAATGGTGATGATGTGATGGCCCAGTTGTAGATAGATGCATTAGTACTTTTCTTGTTGTGTAATAAGGATTTATGTTGATGTAAACCTCAGCAGGTGTGAGGTAGTAATGGTTATGTACTTTCCCTAATTGTGTTTGTAGGGAGGTATTATTATGAGTTAATCCCATCTTTTGTGTTAAAATGGGATAGTAGCATTTATAAAATATACCTGTATTAATCGTGTAAGTCACTGAAGATTGGTGTATGAATATAAATGCAGAATTATTATGATATGTGTAAGAAAATTTTAAATAGTAAATTTTCTATTTAATGTTATGTGAATTCAGTAGACTGATTTGGAAAATGTTCTTTAAAAACAAACTTAACCCACTAAGCAGGGAGAAAGACTTCCAAATCTCGGTAACTTAAAACTCTCACATAATGATCATCTGATTGTTTAAATAAATAGCGTATTACATACTAAGTAATCATATGATAATAAATCAGAAGTAGCGTGTTAGAATTTTGTTTCACTAGATAATGGCGCGTATGCAGACGTGGACTCGGGAACCAAGATATTGAAGAGTCGAGTTAATAATGCGCCGTGGGATCTCAACAAAACCCAATGCAAGATTTTATTAACATGATGGTTGAAGCCATGAGGAATCAAGCTCAACTGCGAGAAATCGAGTGAGCACCCAAATAGTAAACTTTAAGGACTTCAAGGCAAGTGGGACCGCTTGAGTTGAGGAGGAACAACAGACGATAGAAGCCCAAATGTGGGTAAAGGAGATTGAGAAGGCCTTCGTTATTGCTAGAGTATGTGAAGAAGCGAAGACAATTTTTGCTACCTACTTAATGAAGGGGAGGCTAGCTATTGGTGGGATGCCAACCGAACAAAGCCGGAAGCTGGAATCGTGACTTGGGAAGCATTCAAGAAGTTGTTCTTCGAGAACTACTTCCCCGAGAGTGTTCAAGCAAGAATGGAGATCAAGTTCTTGGGCTGAAAGGAGAATATGTCGAAGATCAAGTATCTTTGCGAAATTCAATGAATTGGCGATTCACTCCACATCGGTGGACAAAGGCGAGGAAAGTGAGAAGGTTTGAAAATGGACTAAAAGGTGGATTTATAGTAAGGTAAGCGGTTTTACAAATCGCATCATTCTCAACTCTGTTGGAAAAAGCTCTTATAGCGAAGGAGGAAGCGAAGCGGTCTCAAGATCTGATCGGGAGAAGAATAAGAAGAAATCGGAAGGTGGGAATCAAAATGTCGTGATGATGTGGTAATAACAATAGAAGCGGAAATGGAGCGATGGGGGGTAGTAATGGAGATCAGCAAGGCGTCTGCAACAAAAGAAGTCGGTGTGTGGGGAGCGTGGAAAGGGTCACTGGGAAGTCTTTGGAAAGGAAAAATGATATGTTATACATGTGGGCAAGAAGGGCATACCTCACCCAATTGTACTAAGGTGAAGAAAGGAGGTTGCTTTAATTGTGGTGAAGTGGGACATCGGATCAAGGATTGCTAGAAGAAGAAAAGCATGGATGGCGGAAATGGCGGCGAGGCGATAACACAAAGACAACGGTGGAGGACCATTGACCAAATGCAAACAAAGCCAACAAAGACGGACATTCAATATGACAGTGCAAGATGTTGTGGCATCCAGGGAGGTGGTGTCAGGTATAATTCTGATCAATGATATAAATGCCTATGTGTTATTCGATTTGGGAGCTTCATGTTTTTTGTATCTGATGAATTTGCTCAAAGATTAAGTTTACCTCATGAACTATTAGAACACCCAATGAATGTAGAAGTAGCAAACAAAGAAATTATCCCTGTAAACTACATCTATAGGAACTGTTGTGCTAATGTAAGAGGTTTTAAGCTTAACGTGGATTTGATGACCGATTCGTCTTGGAGAGTTTGATGTAATCATTGGGATGGATTGGTTATCAAGTCATGGAGCGGTCATTATTTGTAAGAAGAAAAGTGCGTACACCTAAAGACAAGAATAAGTCAAAGGTGGAATTTTATGGCGATAGAATCGCCAAGACAATCTTGTTGTCGCGATGATGCAAGCAAGGAAGTTGCTTAGGAAGGGTTGTATATGTTATTTGGCTCACGTTGTGGATACCCGCAGAATCGAGGGTGAACTGGGTCAAATACCTATTATAAGGGAATTCGTTGATGTTTTCCCAGATGAAATTCCGGGATTGCCACCGGATAGAGATAGAGTTTGTTTTATCGATTTGGCTTTGGGGACATCACGGTATCCAAAGCGTATCGCATGGCTCTGTAAAAATGAAGGAACTGATGGTTCAACTATTGGGAGTTGTTAGATAAAGGGATACATTCGACCAAGCGTATCACCATGGGGAGCACCGGTCTTATTCGTAAAGAAGAAGGATGGGTCATTAAGACTTTGTATCGACTCTAGAGAGTTAAATAAGGTCACCATTAAGAATAAATACCCATTGCCCGGGATCGGCGATTTGTTTGATCGGTTGAAGGGCAAAATACTTTTCAAAAATTGACTTGAGGATGGCTATCACCAATGAAGGTGAGACATGAGGATGTTCAAAGACGGCATTGAACTCGGTATGGACACTTTGAGTTTCGGTAATGTCTTTTTGGGTTAACTAATGCACCAAAGAAGATTCATGGATTTGATGAGCAGAGTGTTTAGCGGTATTTGGATAAGTTTGTTGTCGTGTTCATCGACGACATTACGGTATATTAAAGAGCGAGAGGAAGAAGATCATGTTGAACATCTAAGGAAAGTGTTGAGAGGCGTTAAGGAGGGAGAAATTGTATGCAAAGTTCTCCAAGAGTGAATTTTAGTTGCGGAGAGTGCAATTTTTGGGTCACGTTATCGACAAAGATGGTGTTTTGGTAGATCCAACCCAAAAGTAGAAGCGGTTATCAATCGGGAACAAAGCCCAAAGACAACCAAGCGAAATTAGGAGTTTCTTGGGATTAGCGAGGATACTATCGAAGATTCATCCAAGATTTTTCAAAGGTAGCATCGCCATTGACCAACCTTACTTAGAAAGGCGGTGAAGTTCGTTTGGACGGAAAAATGTGAGCGAGTTTCATGGAATTGAAGAAGAGGCTCGATCAAGCACCGTGGTTGGCTTAGGACAACACGGGAGGATTTGTAGTGTATAGTGATGCGTCACACAAGGGTCTTGGTACGTGTCTTGATGCAAGACATGGCAAGGTCATTACAGACGCATCCACGTCGACTAAAGGACTATGAGAAGGGTTATCAGGCTCATGACACAGGAGTTAGCAAAGCGATAGTTTTGCCTTGAAAATTTGGAGGCACTATTTGTATGGAGAGAAGTGTGAGATATATACGGATCATAAGAGTCTAAAGTATATCTTCACCCGGAAGGAGCTAAATATGAGGCGTGTAGATGGCTAAAATTGATCAAGGATTATGATTGTGAGATTACTGTACCATCCGGCAAAGCAAATGTAGTGGTGACGATGCCGGCGAAAAAAGGAGAGAAGTTATTGAAGTTAACCATTCAAGAGGAATTGGTGAAGGATTTGAACGACTTGACTTAGAGGTTAAATGTACCTGAGGTCAATGAGAAATTATTTCTTGTGGCAAATGAGCCCTACTTTATTAGACAAGGTTAAAGAGGCTCAAGAGAAGGAATGAAGATTGACAATGACATCAAAGAAGCTAAGTTAGGTGAAGGGGATGAATTGAAATACAAGATTGAATGCACTTGGAATTTTGCTAAGATTTGAAGGCGAATTTGGAGTACAATTAATACCGAACTAAGAGCGAGATTTAAAGCACATGTCGAGGTACTCGATACACCAGAAGCACAAAAATGTATCAAGACTTACGTCAACACTTTTGGTGGCCAAACATGAAGAGATGTTGTTGAGAATGTGTCGGTAAATGTCTAACTTGTCAGGAGAGTCAAGGCGAACATCAACGCAATAAAGTGGACTATTACTGACATTTAGAGATTCCGAGTGGAAATGGGAGCACATCACGATGGATTTTGTGGTGGGACTTCAAAGACAGCAAAAGGACACTATGCCATATGGGTGATCGTAGATCGTCTTACGAAGTCGGCTCACTTTTTGCCGATCAAGATCGGTATAGTCTGGACCGACCTAGCCAAACTATACATCAAAGAAATTATATCGAGACATGCGTGCATCATTATCTATTGTGTCGGATAGGGATCGCGTTTCACGTCAAACTTACGGAAGAGTCTTCAAGAAAGAATGGGGACGCGACTACGGATGAGCACCGCGTATCATCCTGAGCCAGATGGGCAAAGTGAGAGAAGCGATTCAAACACTTGAAGACATGCTCCGAGCTTGTGTGATGGACTTCAAGGTAGTTGGGAGGATCATCTTCCATTGGTAGATGATACAACAATAGCTACCACGCTTGACATCGGAATCTTGGCCGTCTGAAGCCTTGTATGGGAGGAAATGTAGAACGCCGTATCTTTGGGATGAAGTGGGTGAACGTCAGCTGTTGGGACGAGCTGATGCAAAGAGATCAGAGAGACCATTAAGGTGATTAGAGCCGTGGTAGCGACTCAAGATCGCTGAAAGAAGAAGTATCTGAGACTTACATCGCTAGAAGCGAGATTTTGAGGTGGGAAGCCATGCATTTTGAAAGTATCTCCTTGGAAAGGAAAGATAAGGTTTGGAAAGAAAGGTAAAGGTGAGTCAAGATTTATTGGACCTTTTGAGATCTTGAAGAAGATAGGTGAAGTGGCGTCACGAGGTAGCTCTACCTCTGAACTGGAACATATTCATAATGTGTTTCATGTGTCGATCTTACGACCATATAAGCTTCGATTACAAGCATGTGATATCGTTTGAGCCAATTCAGTGAAAAATATTTATCGTGACGAGGAATTTCCATTGAAGTTTTAGATAGAAATAAATGAAATTGCGAAATAAGGTTATACATTTTGTAAAAGTTCTTTGGAGGAACCACAATCTTTGAAGAAGCTACGTGGGAACTTGAAGAAAGGATAAGAGAAAATTACCCACACCTTTTGAGTAACCTTATATGTAATTAGGGGACGGAATTCTTATAAGGGGGAGGATGTAATAATAGTGAATCTTAAGTCACCATGTATGTATGTACATTTTTTTAAACTTTGTATTATATATGGATACATACATTTATGGATTTCATTAAAATGAAAGCCTTGTGACCTAATTATACATTAGGTAAGGATATTAAATAACCTAAGGGTTATGGTAACACGAAAAAGTTAGTATTTTATCACGTATACTAACTTAAGTGGGTAAACTTAGTATTTCAAGTGACTAATAATTTTAAACCTAATTCTTGTAAATCTAATTAGGTTATGAGATAAAATCATATGTATAAGTAATTAAACTTCATATGATTGGAGATGAAAGCCCTAAATTATCAAATTGGGTAACATTATTAAAATTGTTGGACTATGTTTTATCTAGCCCAAATCAATTAAAAGAGAAGCCCAAGGAAAATAAATTGTAATCAATACTTAGCCCACTTGATTGGGGGTATTCTAGACATTTGATTAATCAAAATTGGGCATTTAAAATAAAAGCTAAATGGTGGATATTATGAGGATCCTAAGTGGAATAATTAATCTAGCTTGTCCATTAGTAGACATGAATAAACATAAGGACAATGTGGTAAGGCTCCCATTGGTTGCCACTCCATTATGCACATTTAATCATGTTTAACCTAAGGTAAGTAATAATACAAAGTGTTTTACCTAATGGGCAACAAAATGATTGTGGGAGAATTAATAATGAATTGCCCATTACATTTTGAATGCACAATTCATTCTTCAACATCTCATTTTCTCTCCATCTTCTTCATCTTCTTCTTCTACCTCTTGCTCCCAAGCTAGCCAACTTCAAGAGAGAAAAGAAAGAGAATTTCAGCCATAGGAAGAAAAATTATAGGAGTTCTAGTGGTTTATGCCCCTAAGTTTATTAGTTACTTTGGAAAATCAAGGAAGGTAGCCACTAAGTCAAGGTATAATGTACCTTCATCTTCTTCTCTTACCTTGTTTTGATAGCTTGAGTTTTGATGGGGTTATGTACAACTACTCAAGATACACTAGTTATACATACCATCATGCATGGAACTAAGTATCTTGAGTGTTAGATCAAAGACTTAGAGAAAGAAAATGAGCATATGTTCTCCAAGGGTGAAAACTCTTGTTTTTCTTCCACTAAATCTTGTGTAACTCAAGTTCTACAACTTGGAATTATGATCCGTCGAGGGGGGTGCTAGATACATGAGTTATCTAGTAAACCCAAGTGGTAGATCACAAATCTAGCATGTTTTGAAACCTTTGAGATATTTTTTACAAAAACAGTCCACTTTATATGCTAAAGCCTTGAAATCCAAAATGAGCTACTGACTTGTTTTTCATGAGGCTGTTTCGGCTAGTTCCTTGTCTTGTAAAAATCTGGAAAAATATTACAGAGGTACCTTATGAAGTTATCTACGCGTAGGAAAAAGAACGGACACGTTTCGAGTTATATATTGTGCGTAATGACTATTTCCGTAAAGGACTCCATAAATATTATCCTACGAATATCTCACTATGTATACACTAGAAAATTCCAAAATTTTTACAGTAGCTTCATATATGTTAAGAGAGCATACCCTGAAAATTTCAGAATTTTCTGAGTAAAACTCAATTTATGAAAAATAGAGCAAGATCCGAGTGTTTTGGACACTCTAAAAATAGTAAATCATTTTCTAAAATTCTAGAAAAATTAGAGGATCATTGTTGGTTCATATTCTGTTAAAATCCAGAAGCTGAGAATTTTTGGAATCAGTTTGCTATTTTTTCCTAAAAATGATTAGGTTGTAAATAAAAGGAAATAAATAGTTAAATGATGTCTTTAATGAGAAAAATATGATTTTTATGCTTGAATGCTCATAATATATTATATCATGACTATCTTAGGGCATTTTGGTAATTTATAATAATAAATATTACTTATGACCTTTTATGGATATTAAATAAGAGGTTATTAAAGGATGAACAATTAGAATAAATTGTTTATTAATTTAATAAATCATTGGAATATTATTATAATATTAATAATATTATAATATGATGTTGTTATGTAAATAAAAATATTAGATTAGAGTATTATTATTAAATAATAATATTAGAGATTAAATAAAATATTATTAAATGATTAATAATATTAGTAAGTGAATAAAATATTGGTAAATGATTTAAAAGTATTATTAGTGAACCAATAATACTAGAAGGTGAATTAATATTATCTAAGTTAATAATATTATGTGAATTAAAGGTAGTCGTTAATAACACTATCTAGACATGATAATGTTTATAAAAACTTATTGTAATGTATGATATCTATGTGATTACATAATATGATGTTATGCAATGACTAATTGAAAGGCTAATTATAGGTCTCTCAAAGGAAGATAATTTAACTATATAGTGGATAGGAATTTATTTAGTAGGCATTTGTAACTCACGATCGAGGCAAGTTTCCTAACTCAACTTGAGTTATTATTTTCAAAGCATATTAGTGAATAATTATTGATGATTATTCACGTCTTTATTGATTATTGAAATTCACACTTTGTGCAATTGAATTCCAAATTCTCTTGCCATTGAAGCGTGAATTAAATTAAAGTTCTTCATTTATGAACTGTTTATGGGATAGATCTATGCTAATTGTATCGACTAGATCAAGCATGTCTAAATTTGTTAAATCAAATGGATTTTAAATAAGCATTCTTATTAATTGATATGGTAAGAACTCTTGATAGAGAAATGAACAAATTTGATTAAGGCATGATATCAATGTTGGATTATTAAGTGTTTATGCATAAATCACGGGGTATGAAAGGTGATCCCTTGAATACCAAAACTTTTTAAAAGGTCCGATTTAAATCACTTTGAGCACCTTGGCAAATGTTCATGGTTATTCAAAACCACTCGAGTTCATGTTATTCAATTATCGAATATTCAATTGTTGATTATTAATTCATGTTCCTTCACAATCTTATATTATTGTTGAACATTGAAGGCAATATTTCTTTCTAAGTCATGATATATCTCCTTTGTCTTTATAAACTTGTGAAGCAAATTAGTTGCTTACTCTTGCTATATCATGACCTCTATTTTCGATTAAACTTAGAAGGATCTAATGCGAAGGACAAGGGCAAAGGCAAGATCCGAGAGTAATTTTAGAATGAATGTTAAATTAGTTATTATCTAATGGAATTTCTTGAGTAAACTATTTATATTATAAATGGTGTATTTAAAGTTAAGGTTAGAGAGACCTTGGGACCATATTTTGAAACTTTTGTATAATGAACAATGTATGTTTATTATTTGAAATAGTTATAGAATGCTTATGATGATGATAGGATCGTGAGCCTTTGAATGCGAGGTTAGAGAACACCTGGATTTGGGGCGTCACATTTATTGTCACACTATTTACGAGAATAGTGAGAACTACTAATGCTTATCATCCGGACCGTCACTCCATTCCCAGAGCTAGTCCCATAAGCTACGTTCTCATTTCACAAGAGAGAAGCGATTGGAGAAAGGTGAGCTCAACTAGCCCGATAAGAAATATTATGACAAAGATAATGCAGAATAAATTATCATTAGCCTTCAACAATGTTAAACTGATAAAATACAATAGACAACAAGTTTAACTGCAGCGGAATAAGCAATCCATTAGAAGAGTCAAGTAGAGCATGATATCTACTATCTTTTGTGATTTAAAATGTTTTCATCAATTTTTATCGCTGAGACTCAGCTTAATAAATAAACCATATCATCGAATCTTCCCTGCACTACGGGCTAAGGATATTCATTAAATCATCAATGGTCATGACTATACCGAATAATCCATGGTCATAATCATATCAAAAACTGTCCATCAATGCACTTCAGGCCACTGAGGACTTTCACTACATCATTTGTCACATTACGGTCATGATTATACCGAATAATCCCTGGTCATAATCATACCAAGTCCATCTATGCAAGTAAGCCAAAGATGACTTTCATCACAATATAAGCATGAGGATGATGACAATGATATAAGCATTAATCAAACGAAAATAAGGATAATATTAAAGACTTTAAATTTATCCAAATATTATCAATCACTTAATAAACTCATAATCTAATATTATTAATATTATAACAATATTTTAATCACTTCTTAAACTTATAAACAATTTATTTCAATTGTTCACACTTTACTAAATAATGCATTTAATCATTCAAAAATGCTATACTCATAAGATTTCATCACCAATGATCAAATCCCTCATCAAAAATCTGCATATATCCTATATAGGATTCCCAAGCCATAAAATCCTATTTTCCAATTTTGTTACTTCACATAACATATTTAATTCATTTACTCATAACTAGTTTATTTTTATGAAAAATACCAAATCAGTCCCAAAAATATTTTTTTTTATGGTTTAGCAGAATATAGTCCCATATTGAACATATATTTTTCTCGGAATTTTTAAAATTCATTTACTATTTTTCATATGGCCAAAACTGCCAAATATTTAGACATTAATCATAAATTGTACTTTTGTCCAAAAATTCCAAAATTTCTGAGGTATATTCTGTTATATACATATACTTCCAATAAAATTTCACCAATTTTGGAGTTAACCACAATGAGCTATAAGGGTTTACTTTTAAAAAAGTCTTTTCTCATAAAATCCATAACTCTTAATCTATACATCCAAAAATCGCCATCTTTGGATAAAATATAGAAAACTCATCAAATTATCATTTCAAATTTTTGAGGTCGGAAAAATTTAAAGCGCAAATGAATTTTCACCGCCATGCAGTAATCCACATCATGAGATCATTTCCACAATTTAATAAGGAATGAATACAAAGGATCATTCACCGTGCATGCGATAATCCACATAGGCGAGAGTTATTTCAATAGAATAATAAAGAATGGAATAATGAAGAATTCACCATGCATGCGATAGATAGCCTAGACATGATTATTCCCAGCGAGAATAATAAAGAATGGAACGTGTCATGCGTAATCCAAGATGACGAGGATATTCAGCGGAATAATAAAGAATGGAACTGAAGTCATGCGTAATCCGCACAAAGTGAGGATATTCAACAGAATAATAAAGAATGGAATAACATCGAATTCACCGGGCATGCGATAGACCACAGATAAAGTTATTCCAACAAAATAATAAATAATGGAACCGGTCATGCGTAATGTCGCATGCGAGCAGGATATTCAATAGAATAATAAAGAATGGAATAATAGAAGAATTTCACCATGTATGCGGTACTTTGCATGAACGAGGTTATTCAACATAATAATAAAAATGGAATAATGAAGAATTTCACCATGTATGCGGTACTTCGCATAGACAGGTTATTCCAACATAATAATAAAGAATGGAATAACAGAAGCTCTCTTCATGAATACGAAAGAAATAATACCCCTTACCATAATAATAATATCCCTTACCTTAGAAAAAACTAGATACTAGGTAGCAGACTTCTCTTCTTCTTTCTCTCTATAATTTTTCTCTATAATAATTGCTCTATAGCTTTAGTGAATTGGTTAGAAATGAAGGAAGAATGAGCTTCTATTTATAGGAAAATATAGTTTCGATAATTGTATGTTTTGGGGCTCGAAATATTATAGTATAATACATTCCTCTTTTTCTTCATTTTTAATTTAGTCCTGCAAATATTATCAATCTTGCACCAACTCCCCTAATAGTAAATCATGTGAATCAATAGTAAAATCATGTGACTCAATAGTAAATCATGTGACTCAATAGTTCTAAACATGTGAAAAAATTAATTATAGTATAGTACCTTCAACTATACCTCCATTTTTAACTTAGTCATGCAAGTATTATCAATCTTGCACCACCTCCCCTAATAGTACCAGAATATGAATCAATAGTACACACATGTGAACAAATAGTTAATAGCATGTGAATTAATAGCAATTAATTGCTCATTTACTCGATTAATTACCTGGTTGGTCAATATAACTTCCAGACATCAATTACTATCGAAATAAATGTCAATTTCCACTAACACCAATAATCCCAACACAATAGAAATATTTGTCTCAACAATTTCATTTTTGAAATTTTGAAGTTTGACTTTTTCTGAAAAAGGCAACTATTGACTTTTTGACCAAAAAGTCAACCCCGAAAAATTTTGTGTTTATAGTCTATTCTTACTAATTTCATCGCTCTGGACTCAAATATCACGTCCGCGTCTCCAAATTCAACTCGAACTCAAATTCGATTTTTAATAACATTTATTCACTATTATTATAACTCATGATATTAACAACCGATTCGTTCTCGAGGAAAGAGGGCTTTCAATAAAGATTTCTCCTTATTGTAGCGCTATGATTAGGTGACCAAACCTCTCCTTGTGAACTTCTAGACATTGTTAATTATGCAAATAATAATATGAATAAGCATATCGTCTCAATTATTGATTTAATAATATATAAAATATCGACAATAATTAAATCAAACTGGTGACTTCTCAACGTAAGCATTAATAATCAATACCGTGTGCTTCTATACAAACCACGCATATTTTACCACCGAATTATTTTATGACAACTTGCTTACTTTGAAAAATTTTCAAATGTCACCCTTAACTTTAAACTTTTATCAATTTAACTATTTACCAAAATAAAAAAATTGAATACTTTTATTTCATAAAATTCGGGGTCTCACAAAATTGGGATGACCATCTACCATTGGTGGAATTTGCTTATAATAATAGTTATCACGTGAGTATTGGCATGCCGCCTTACGAAGCGTTATCTGGTGAAAATCTGAGAACTCAGTTATGTTGGGATGAGGTAGGTGGCGTCGGCTATTGGGTCGAAATTGAGTACAATGATTTGTCGAGATCATCGAGGTTATTCGAGCGAGATTGATCGTAACACAAGATAGACAGAAGAAATATGCCGATCAGCATCGACAAAATAGAGAATTCGATGTCGGTAGTTATGTTTTCCTAAAAGTGTCTCCCTGGAAGGGAAAAATTCGGTTTGGCAAGAAGGGGAAATGAAGCCCTAGGTTTTTAGGACCTTTTGAAGTGCTTTGAAGAGTTGGTGAAGTGGCGTACGAGGTAGCTTTACCTCCAGAGTTGGATCATATTCATAATATTTTTCATATCTCAGTATTGAGGCCATATAAGTCTGACTATAAACATGTTATCGAATATGAGCCCTTACAGTTTGAGAAAGATTTGTCATATGAAGAAGTCCCTGTTCAAATTATTGACAGAAAAGAGCAAGTACTGAGGAATAAGGTGATACTTTCTGTTAAGGTAGTCTGGAGAAACCACAATGCTGAAGAAGCCACGTGGGAGCTTGAAAGCGTTATGATGAAGAATTGTCCTCAGTTGTTTGCTTGATTTTGGATAGCGATTCTGGGGACAGAATCTTGTTAAGGAGGGAAGAATGTAACGAATAAATTTTTCGAGTTGTGATTCTGGGGACAGAATCTTTTTAAGGAGAGAAGGATGTAACGATCGAGAAATTTATAATTTAATTTAAATATTTATTGAATTAAATAAATATTTTAAGGAATTTATTTATTGAGGAAAATAAATAATTGATGGATTATGGTGAATTAATTTGATTAGTGTTAAATCAATTGCTTAATATTTAAGGAAATAATTAAATTAAATGAATTGTTTAATTTAAAGGAAATAAAGAAATTAAATAAAGTGATGTTTCTAATTTATTAATTAAATTAGATATATAATTATTTATTAATTATAAGTATAATGATAATAAGATTATTATTATTATTATAAGTTATTTAAATTAACTAAACTAAAGTTATTTAAATTAATCAAATTAATGTGTAATGTGGAAACTATATAATATAACCATTATTAAAATAATCTAGTTGGGGGAATGGGTGGTAGCCAAACAAGGCCTTATGGCCTTTGGTTTATTAATCGGCGTCTTTTGTTTTTTTAAAATGAAAAAGCATTGGGATTATGGCCAGTTATATTTTTTACGCGTCTTTCTAAGGTTAGCTATCAGTGAAGAGCAGAGAGGGTTTGGAGAGAGTCAAGAGAGAAAAACACAGAGGAGATTGAGAGTTAAAGCTTGAGAGAATTTTCTGTGATTGTCAAGTGGAAGAGAAGGGTTTGCTTATCGTTTTGCTAAATCAAGGTATAAATTATTCTTGATTTTAACTCTTAATTTGGGTACTATATATTCTATATGATTTGGAAATCACATGAATTGTGATATATATATATATATATATATATGTGTGTGTGTGTGTGTGTGTGTATAGTCTTGCAAAATCTGTTAATCATCATAGATGATTGTTACTTGTTTGTCCAACACGTGAAATTGGGTTGTAGTAGAAGATTCCAAATAACAGTGTTTATGTTCATATAATATGGATTTAGAAAGTACAAAAGTTGATGCTCTATATGTGTTATAATCTGTAATTTGTTATTGGATTATGTTATTAGGTCAAGAAACGAAAGCGGCATAGTTTAAATCATGTTAATTGATTAAGAAACGAGTTCGTAGCGATCAAATTCGTTAAAAGTGTAAAAATGAAGAAATTTGGAAAAACAATGGTTTTGATTCTTCAAATTTGTGTATATATGATGTTTGTATAGTTAGAATGATGAATAACATGCTTAATTATGATATTACAAAGTTTTAGATGTTGAAGTGTGGTGAAATTCTGTGGAATTGAGATTTTTGGCCTATAACAGAGTCTAAGTTCGTGTTCTATAAAACTAAAACTGATGCATCGGCGTGGTAGCTTGATGATCTTTGTCTTGTGGTTGTCTGCTAATCTCTATCAAGGCTGTCAGCTATTGCCGCATTTACCGCATACGCTGCATATGTTGTATTTGTAATTCGATGTAAAGCAAAAGTGCGGTAGAATAAGTAATTAGTCAGACCTAGTAATGAGCTGATAACAACATTGCTTGGAAATTGTTAACTTAACATAATTTAATGGTTTGTAAAGGACCAGAAACATGTTACAAGGCATAGTAGTGTATTGTAAATCATAGCGTAAAATTATAGATTATGAATTAGTAAGTTGTGAAAGTTCGTAATGCGATGTCATTTGAATTGGAATTGTTTTACAATCACCATGTCGTATACTATGATATGATTGAGAATTCAGTTTCGTGTTACGTGAATGAGTAGGATAATCAAGTCCTAAGTTAAGTATTATAGACTTGATTAAAATGAAAACTAAACTAGTGAAATGGATGTTAATGTAACTAATTGTTGTTGCGATTTCAATGATATATGTAGGGTAATTGGCGAATATTATTACTTGTGTAGCTTACATACAAGGCAAGTTTCTTACCCTAAATTTTCATTGAGCAAGTTCCTAACTTCATTTTCTTTATAAGAATGCAAGCTTTCTATTCTTAAATTAGCATTGTACAAGTTTCTAAATTCTATGTTAAAGTTGAGCAAAAGTAATTTATCTTGTGTATGACTATACAAGCTCTTGTAACTCAATTCGTTACATCGAACAAGTTTCATTTTCCTTAATGTTATTCAAGCATATTTTGTTTAAGTACATTGATTCAAAGGAAATTGTTCTAACTCTTTTGAATATAGGACTTTGCATGTGTATCATGTTCACTCAATTATATATTGTTGTTATTCGATCTTTGACCTTGATAAACTTGTTCAATTCTATATTGATTATATTAAACCTCCAAGTAATAAACAAACTCTTATTGATTGAACTAGTCTATTATGGAATAGTGTTCTAAAATTCTAAAACCACTGATAAGTTAGTTCCGAGCTAAACTTTCTTTAGTGCGGAAATTCTAAATTCAAACTGATACGAACAACCCTAACATATGGGATTTTGTACGTGTAACGTTTAGATGTTTGTGCACAATACATGGTACAAAATTTGATCCCCAAATACGTTAAGAAGGGTGTGTATAGTCTAAATGATTGTTAAGGTTAAGGTATTAATACATAAATACCGAAGACATAGTTCGTGGTCTTAAGACCCTCAGATATTGATTTTGAACTTATTTTCTATTTTTGATTCGTAGAACAAGTTCAATGTTGTTCAGCATTCGTTGTTCATTCTCATATTGGTATCATTACTATTCTCTATATCAGTGAGAAATTGTTTGCTCACTCTTGCATTTAACACTGTAGCTAAAGTTGAGAAAGTCGATGAGCCGTCTACTAGCAAAGGAAAGGGAAAGATGTCCAAGTGCTAAGGATTTATTGAATGTAGTTAAATGTTTTACTTTATGAAACTTGTTTTAATATGTGATGTATTCCGTAAACTTATGTAATAATTTTACGGTTAGATTACCTGGGATTATTTTTGAGATGATGTAACCCTTTAATGGGAAAGATTATTATTTAAGTTTTTTTTAAATTATGTCTTTATCCTTTATGATGAGTAGTTAGATGTAATGGTTTTGGATAGTGAGCACCAAATTCTGTGGGAATGGAGTACCCGAATTTGGGGGTGTCACAGAAATTCTTCGAAAAACACTATTCATCCATTTTTGCTCGGGAATTATTTTTGAACTTCTGAGAAATACATAATGATAGAATGATAAGGAATAATGGATTATATAATAATAATTCTGTTATGATAAACACAGTTTTTCACATGTGTACTAAGTTCGAGAATGTTAAGGAAAGTAAAGATTGAATGAATGGCGATCGTATTGTGACGCCCCCAAATTCTGGTATCTTCCAACCCGATAGATGGTGCTACACGGTACTCATAACTGTACATTCATTCTATTGAAACAACATCAAAATGAATGTATCAACGACAATCTTATTACATTAATATTAATAAATCCCGTTCCGGTTCTGAAACCGTTACATTATTTGTTCATCATAATATAATTCATACAAACATACTAGTCTATTACAGAATAAATTATTCATTCATCTTCGCCTTGCCTTTATCTTTACTAGAACCCTCGGTTCGCTCAACCTTAGCTGCAATCATATTATTCAAGCAAGAAGTGAGCATAACTAGCTAAGCAAGTCTAACAATATATTATATAAATACCACTTTGAGAATCATATGATTATTCTTCAATGACTGAATAAGTAGTTATGAAGTACTATGAAACATTGAATAGCACTTCTTATCTCATAAAATAATTCTGAAGCACATATAGTAGCTTAGAAATTCTGAGTAGGTCCATAGACCATGAACATTGTCTTTAGTTTTTATTCATAAAAAGGACAACCCGGTACTAAGACCGTAAGTCTGATATTTCTTACAAGCATTTCTAGGTGATCAGCATATAGTACTCTATGTTGATCAACACTCATCCGTTAAACGTATTTACGTTTAAGTTTTGGCAACCTCGTGTGCCCATCGAATAATCGATGTAAAATACATTTGTCTATTCATACTCAGGCTTACCTTGAATCTGTACCAAACAATTAGCGTAGGATAGCGTTATCAATTCTATATTAAAAGACTTGTAAATAAATTAATCAATCTTTTAAGATCAGTCTAGCCGAGTTAAAACTGGCATCGACCCTTTCTTTAAAACCATTCATGCATCTCATAACATGAATCACTAAAAACCTGGCTAACACGAAGGTTAGACAAGCGTTAGGAAAACTTGCCTTTAGCGTTTGCTACGGTTATTACACTTTCCCTTTAAATCCTTGAAGTCTCTACAATACATAACCACATAACATACCACATTAGGTCATAATCAGATATGTATGGTACCTAACGTATCATACCCTTCTTCTCAATCTAATTGTTCATTAGATTTGTTATCATTGGTTACGGTTAACGCATTACATTGTTCTTACGTTCACATTCACATAATCATTAACAACTTTTAGTTGTAAATCTCAAAGTTATAGTCATCATTGAAGATGCTACTTTAAGTTAATTAATTCATCATCAATCAACTATCTTTCATTTCATATACTTAATCGTACTTATTTCATTAATAAAACTCGTTTCAAGTATTTATCTGCCCTTACGGCTTATTATCGTTCATCGTTTTAGTATTAATAACTTACGTTCAATTAATCTTTCTTTCAACCTTTAGTCGTTAACTTAAGGTTTTCAACATCCTAGTTGATGTCACTTTAGGTTTAGGATTGATATGATTCACCATTATCAATTTACTTTCTCTTTACATTCATACTCTTTCCTCTCTGTGCTTCCCCTAATGTTGGCGCTGCGGCGCTAGCTTTTCTTCTTGGACTCGCACTGCAACATGAGTCTTCAGTGCCTAGGACCCGGATATGGCGCTACGGCGCCATCCCCTTCTCTATCAGCCGTGTTGCGGCGCCACTCTTCAGTGGCTAATGGATATTCTCGACGATGCGATGCCACTTACTATGCTTTGGTTGGTTGTTTAATGAACTTTTCGGACTCCAAATTTGATCATTTTAAGTCCGAAATGGCTCGTTCAGAAGCCATTTTCCCATAAGTCACATACTTTAAGTGTTCACGCAAGAATTTTTCATTTTTAAATCTGTTAACTCAAAATTCACCTATTAGTTCATTTTAATGAAAATGATAAACGTTCGTGAATGTTAAATGCTCGTTTCTTCGTTCTAAGTCAGAATTCGGTCATTTTTGAGTCCGCAACTCTAGAATACCAAATGAGACTATTCTCCATCGAAAACCAACATTTCTGAACTCAATGTAAAAATTTGACTTCCATTCCGAGAATTTCACAATTTCGACGATTATCGTCCAAACTCGTGAATTCTGTCATAACTTCGTTACTTAAGATTTGTTCATCGTTTCAAATGGATTCATTCCATCATACTAACATCTTAACATACATATTTCATTAACTTATATACATGATAAGTTCTTACTTGTTCATCATGAGTTTATAACTTATAAAAGTATAAATTATTTATTCATGACTTATTAAAGCTTATGTCCATTGATTAGCCATTCCTACTTCTTCTTAGTGTACAAGATCTACCACTACTCACATCTCTAACAATTGAAGAGAGGGAGAATCATGGTTTAGGATCTTACCCTTAAAGATTACTTGATTAATCTTTGTTCTTCTTCTTGCTCCTTGAACTAACAAAGTCTAACTTTTCTAGCTTTTTCTCTCTAACCAATAAGTACTTATAATGTTGGATGAAATAAAACAACCAACAAATGAACCAACACTCCTTCTATTTATAGGAAATCCTAGATTAGGGTAGTTTAGTCTTTAAACCATCCCACATCCTTAATCACCTCCTTACTATTCCTTTACTTAGCCACCAAGTATAAGCACTTTACTTAGCCACCAAGTATAATCACTTTACTTAGCCATCAAGTATACTTGGTCATCACATAACCTATCCTTTGCTTAACCACTAAGTAATTGCACTTTACTTGGCCACCACTTTGGGTCACCCATGGCTTGCCCCATGGGTTTTAACCATCCGGTAACCATCGGTTCGATCTACGATTTAGTTTCTTACTTTGGGCCTTAGCATTATTTCTCATTGGGCCTATCATGGGCTTGTATAATTCCAATTAGACTTTGTGACAACCGAGATTTTGTAATTTAATTTTAATATTTATTAGATTGAATAAATTTTTTTTTTGATGAATTAATTATTAGATTAAATAATTAATTAATGAAATTGTGGTAGATTAATTTAATTATATGTGTTATATTTATTAAATTAATGTGGAGAATTTTTATTATTCGAAGTATGTAATTATGTGAG
The DNA here is from genome assembly GCA_020205605.1 of Panax ginseng. Classification (NCBI taxonomy): domain Eukaryota; kingdom Viridiplantae; phylum Streptophyta; class Magnoliopsida; order Apiales; family Araliaceae; genus Panax; species Panax ginseng. Next base: position 92,724,507 of record CM035139.1, read on the forward strand.
CTTATTGTAGTAAAAGAAATATTTAATAAGCCTAATAGTATTTTAATTAATTTAATAATTAATTAGAGATTTAATAATTTGACATAGTTAATAATTGAGAAATTATTTTATTTTATTTAAATTAAATTAAACTAGATGTTTGAGTTATTATCTAATTGGACGTGACATTATTAAACTATATTATAAGGGTTTTATTAAATTAAATGGGTATAAGCCTTTTAAGGCTAGCCAAACATGGCATTAGTGGAGGTTGGGGCGATTAACCCATGATGGGTAAGCCGACCTCCACAACGTCATTTTCTTCATTTATTATCGTCTTCTTCTTTTCTTATTATCTGCTAAGTCCGGAAAAAGTAGAGAGAGAGTTTGAGAATTCAGAGAGAAAATTGATAATTTTTGAGGAGATTATGAGTGTGTGATTGAAGAAGAGTTGAGAAGGAATTCATCTCCTACTAATCTATGCTTTGGGTAATTTCTTCAACCCAGTTTAATTACGTTGTTTAAGTTTTTGTAAAATAATTTGCTTTCAAGTTTCTGTAAAGTCTCTGTAATTTGGAAATGGTATTGTTATGAGAATATATGTGATGATATATTAGCATAGCATGTATTACTATATATTATAGTTTTCCATATCATCAGTTTCATAATTATAATTATAACGTATGTTATGGCTTCAAAATTTACAGAGTATAGAAATATGGCCATATGGCCCTTATACGTATATTTAATATGTCAAACATAAATTGTTCTGTAAAATTCACACACGTATATAATCATGCATGTTAAAACGAAGAAAACAAAACTTGAATGGATGGATTTGGTGTTATAATGAATTCGTAGTGTTAAATTTTATGTTTTTGTTCAAAACCTTCAAGAACATCAAGAACAGTAAAATTACATGTTTTAATTCGGTGATTATGTGTTTTAATTGGTTAAAATTGCTCTATAAAGGTTGGGTAATGATTATGTACGAATTCTAGTTTATGGGTATGTTTAATTTGATGAATTTAATGATCATGAAATGACAAATTAAATTCGATTACGTGTTCTTCATGAATCTGAAATTTAGAAAGCTGGAGTTTAAGCTTGTGCGGCTTCAACTCGAAGCCTAAAACTCGCACCACCGCGCCACAACGCCACCGCACCAAAGTCCTCGCCAAGCCCACGCAAGCCAAGAGCGAAGCTTAATAAGTGGCGCCATGGCCACTTAGCAGAATGGTCCAGAAATGAGTTTTTTTTTAAATGTTCAAGTTTAGCAATGTGTTGGTAACTTAATCTAATGAGCATAAAAACATGTTAGACATATAATGAGGTGTTAAAATAAATTCTTAACATGTCAATAACACATTTATGTGTGAATTGAATGATTGAATGCATAGTTAGTTTATCGTTCATGAAGTGTTAATTGTGACAATGAGTGTAGTAATTTGACTAAGTATAGTCATGAATTCGAGTTAGACAAAAGAATGAACTTGTGATGACTAGTACGTTATAATTGACTAGTATTATGAACGTAAATGATATGTAGGATTTAAATCGAGGAACGAGTTTAATTAACATGTAATCTACGCACAAGGCAAGTTTCCTAAACCTACTCGTTATCTTTATATGAGCTTATAAGTTGTCTCTTTACATCGAGCAAACTCTCGTTATTATTGATCAAGTCCATTTTATTATACTAAAATGTATTAATCTTTCAAAGTATGATTCTGTTATACAATAATTACTCTATTGTATAACTTTTGAGATTGCTATTCAATTTTAAATTATCAGTTACTGTTGAACCTTGTTAGATTAGTGAACCCTTAATGATTCGACTAGTCCATAGTTGATGAGCGTTCTAAATTTCAAAACCCTTGATGAATTATCCAAACCAAACTTCCTTTGGTGCGGACTCTAATGTCAAATTGAGATGAACAACCCTGTATAGGGGATTACTTATGCGTTAGCGTTAAGATATTGCGCACAGTATGGTACTAAGGGTTGATCCCCCTAAGTACGAAAAGAAGAGTCCATAGTCTTATGACTATTAAAGGTTTCAAGTATAAACACTTGACAACCTAGGACATAGTTCAAGGTCTTATGACCCTCAGAAGTTCTTTTGTCTCTTCTTTATTCATTCTTGATTCAAAAAAGTCGAGTTTCCTATTTGAAGTCTTTGATTTATTCGCATGTTATTATTCATTTGTTATATTGTTATACTTATGGGCAATCGTGCTCACTCTTGTGTAATAATAACATTGCAGTTAAGAACGAAAGATCAGACGAGCCTTCCACTAGTAAAGGCAAGGGCAAGGTTAACAAATGAGGAAGATTTGTTGTTCTTATGTATTTATTTTCAGACTTGATGTTATTAAGACTTGTTATTGTTTATGATTCCGCACAGATATTTAAGGTTAGAGTGACATGGGAATGTATTTTTATGCAGTTGATGTAACCCCATAAGGTGAGATTCTTTTATTATTTCTATCTATTGCATGGTTTGAATTTATTTATGGGTAGATAGATAGATGATATTTGTATAGTGAACACCAAATCCCGTGGAAATGGAAGTACCGCGATTTGGGGGTGTCACAGACTTTTACAACTTCCTACACAAGCCTACAAGTCCATTACATATGGCTTAAAGCCTTAGAACGTATTATTTACGTATTAATCTCGTATTCCAACTCGTATACTTATTCATCATGTACGACATACAATCATTCATACATACTCGTATAATATCTCGTATCATACTAGTATTCATTATCTCGTACAATACTTACGTATCATACGATATCATCGTTTAACTCATTTACGCTTAACTATCCCTAACGTCCTCAAATTAAGTCCGCAGGCGAAAACTGCGTTTGCCATACATGAATTATTATTACATAATCCATCTCACCTCGATATTCTATCATTACGTATTTCTCGGAAGTTCAAAAAAAATTCCCGAGCAGAAATCAGTGAATAGTGTTTTTTACGAAAATTTCTCGGAAAACTTTTATTTTCGTCTTGGAAATTCAAACACTTTAATTCTACCACATTGTCAAAATTCTAACCACGTCAACACAGTCTAGGTCATAGAACAACCTTTAAATAGCTTACTCACATAAATAATCAATTAAATTCATTTAATCCACATAATCAAATAAAAATTTAATTCTCAAAAAAAAATTGATTTTCTCAGGCGTTACACGTATAATAAGAAAGTACTAGACGAGGCAATGAATACGAGTATGATACGAAGTATTGTATAAGTATATATGAAAGATAGCCTAACGTATATGATGAATGATTATACGAATTAGTATATGAGTAGAATACGAAGATTATACGTAAAAAAACTTAAGTCAATTGTAAATGTACTAATAGAATTTGTGTAGGAATTGGGCAAGCCCAAGTGTAAGCTTGTTAAGGCCCAAAGACTAATAATACAAGCCCAATGTAAGGCCCATAGTTAATTAAAAATAAGCTCGAACCAAGAACCGGACCCGGGGATCGAACCAATGGGTCACCGGGTGAGAAAAAAAACCATGGGGCAACCCTTGTGGGCCCCCCATGACTGAGTCATGGCTGGCCAACTTGGTGGCCAAGAAAGAGATAGGATTTTAGTGGAGGTGGGAATAGTAAGGAGGTGGGTGATTATGACTATAATTCCCTCACTTTGGAAATCCTATAAATATTAGATCTTTGGTTCATTTGTTGCCTTGTTAATTTTCCACCAACATCTTAGAGCTAAGCAATTATATTGAGAGAAAAGTAAGAGCTAGACTTTGCTAATTCAAGAAGAAGAAGAAAGAAAGCTTGAACTTCAAAGGTAATGAACCTTTAAACCACTAATCTTCATCTCTTCATTGGTACTTTGATAGAGAAGTGATTATTGCTGGAGCATGTATCATAAGGAGGAACAAGGATGGCTATTAGTGGACTTAAACCTTAATAAACCATGTTACAAGTGGAATCATAATCATAGTTTATGAACTAATAAAGAACATATAAAGAATTGTCATTTTCTTGTTGATGGACAAGTTTAAAACCATCGTGTATAGGATTAGATGATATATGTTTGTTTAGTATGGTGGATGTATGAATAATGGAATGAATCCATTTGGAATGGAGTAAAAATTTCAAGTAACAAAGTTATGGCAAAATTTATGAGATTAGAAGATAATCGTCAAAATCGTGAAATTCTTGAGATAAAAGTCAAAAGTCACCGTTTAACTCAGAAACCTTGGTTTTCGAATGAGTATAGTATAACTTTGCATTTTAGAGTTGCGAACTCGAGAATGGTCGAATTCTAACATAAAACGAAGAAACGAGCTATGAACGTTCACGAACGTTTAACAAACGCATAATAAAGAACTTAAACGGTGAATTCCGTGTTAAAGGATTTAAAAATGTAAGATTTTCTAATGAAATCGTAGTACACATGATATATGATCTAAACGGCTTTTGAACGAGCCAATTCCGAATTATAATGAGTAAATTATGAGCCTGGAAAGATTGTAGTAGAAAACTTAGAAAAATTTTCGAGGCGAGGCGGAGCCCGCACGCCCAAGGTTATAAAGTTAGCGCATGACCCTAAAGATGAAACCTTGCCAATCTGTTAAGTGGCACGACAATGTGACCCATAGTATAGAATGAATGGTGACAGAATGCGCCGAGGCCTGAGGCATAGAGATCGCTAACTCATGCCGCAAACATGAGCCATACAAAGGAAATTTGGTCTTGTCAGAAATACCAACACTAGGAAAATGATGGTAAAGAATAACAATGAATGTAAAGGAAATGTAAGTTCATTGAAGGTGAATTATAACCTTAATAAATTTAAATTAACATCATTAAGGATGATAAATAACCTTAAGAATTACAACTAAAGGTTGACAAAAGTTACAAGAATGTAATCACAATGTAATACGATAAATCGTAACGAATGTTAATCGATTTAATGAATGATTAGATTGAGAAGAAGGGGAAGATAGATTGGTGACCATACTTGATTGTTTATGACATAATATGGTATGTTATGTACTTATGTAATGTAGAATCCTTAAATACTCAAATGGAAAGTGTATTAACTGTAGAAGATGCTGAAGGCAAGTTGTGACGCCCCCAAATCCGGGTATCTTCCAACCCGACAGATGGTGTTACACGGTACTCATAATTATACATTCATTCTATTGAAATGACATAAAAATGTGTGAATCAACGACATTCTTATTACATTAATAATATTACATCTCGTTCCCAGGTTCTAAAACCATTACATTCTTTGTTCGTCATACTATGATAAACATAACTTACTAGTTTATTACAAGGTAAACTAATCGGTCATCTTCGTCTTGCCTTTATCCTTGTCGGATCCCAAAGTTCATTCGGTCCTAGATACATTCATATGGTTCAAGCAAGAGTGAGCATAACAAGCTCAGCAAGTACAACAATTTCTTTTAAACAACATGCTTGAAACACAAGAATCTTATATCTTCAATAACTGAACAATAGTTATGAAGTACTATTGATAATTCAAAATAGCACTTCTTTTCCTTCAAAATGTTTTACAATAACAATATTCAGTAAAACATCAATCTTGGCTCAAGACCATGAGCGTTTCATAATTTCTTTGAAAAGGACAACTGACACTAAGTCCAAAGTAAGTCAGATATATCTTTCTGAGCATACGGGTGATCGACCCATAGTACTCTATGTTGATCAACTTTACATCCCTTAAGCGTATGTATGTTTAAGTTTTGGCAACCTCGCGTGCCCATCGAATAATCGATGAAAAATACATTTGTTTATTCATACTCAGGCTTACCTTCAATCTGTACCAAACAATTGGCGTAGGATAGTGTTAACAATTCTATATTGAAAGACATGTAAATAAATCAATCAATCTTCAAGATTAGTCTAGCTGAGTTAAAACTGGCATCGACATTTTCGTAAAACAATTCATGTGTGTTATAACATGAATCACTGAAAACCTGGCTAACACGAAGGTTAGATAAGCGTTTAGAAAAACTTGCCTTCAGCGTCTGCTACAGTAAAATTACTTTTCCCTTAAGTCTTATCAATGGTACTTTCAACCATAACACCTCACAAGAGTACCTATCAATTTGCCACCGACTTGCTTGGCACCCCTTATGGAAAGTCTAACTTTCGCACATTACTTAACCCAAACGACATAACCAAAAACTCATCATAACTATAAGGATTTCTGAACGTCATCTTAGGTACCTCATCCTTCCTTACGTTTTACCGATAATACCCCGTACACAAATTTGTCTTAGAAAAATTCTTTGCCCCCTTTAACTGATCTAATAAATCATCGATCCTGGGCCATGGGTATTTTTTCTTAACCACTAATTTACTCCACTCACGATAGTCGATACGTAAACATAACGACTCATTCCCTTTCTTAACATCCTCCTAAGTTACGTCATCGTTAGACCATAAGAACATCGCGGTATTTTATTATCGTAAATTACTACCTTGGATTTTCTTAGAAAACCGAAGATTCATACTTTTATTCTAACAATTTATTAAAGTTATATGATTAATCAACCCATTCATACCGAGAATTACTTCAAATTCTCTCAACTTTATCGGTACTTATCTACCGATACTTGCTTACATTCCTTATTCATGAAACCATTTCCACGAATATAATTAACGAAAGTTATTTCCCCATTCTCTACCTTAACGTATAAAGGTATTTATAATCCCTTCCGAGAATGAACTTAATCACTTAGCAAACTCTAATGCTATAAAAGAAATGTAGCACTCCAATCAAACAGCACATAAGCATTCATTGTATTGGACAGGAATGATACTGCTTATAAATCCATTGATCAACCGCATCATAGCTAACTTACCACTACTAACACCTTTACTTTCCTCCGACCCTTTCTTTGGGCAATTTCTTGTCATGTGGTTCAATAACCCACATACAAAACAGCCATGGTTTTTTTTTAGGATTAGACAATTGGGTAATATATGACCCTCCTGTCCACAGTTATAACAAAACGGTTTCCTTTTTCAGACAGACTTCTAGATGAGTCTTTCCACATGCCTTACATGCTTCCATCCTACGATTAGGTTCCTTTTGTCCCACTCCATTATTCCTGGAGTTAAAAACTCTTTTTTTTGACATACTGCCACTACCACTAGCATTCTCTGCCTTGCTTCCTCTTTCTCCCTTGCTCTTATTCTTCCTCTCTTTGTGGTATTGAGTCAACGCCTCACTACGACCCTCAGCTATAATCACCTTCTCCAGAATGGTCCCGTAGGAAACACTCTGGAACACCAAAATACTACTATAGAGCCAGGGTTTCAGGTCCTGCTCAAACCTGCGAACCTTCATCTTATCATTGTTTCGATGACCGTTGCCACCGGTACGATTATTATCGTGTTGTTGGTCGTTGCCTTTTGGTTGTGCTGACTCATTATCGCGCTCCAATAACTGAGCCCTATTCACAACATCTGAATATAAACAAAGTTTGTGAGAAATGAGGTATTAACGTATATTGGGTTTCAAACCTCTTAGAAACATTCGTATCATTCGCTCCTCATTATCAACCAACTGGGATGCAAACCGGGACAACTCGGCAAACTTAGCCTCGTACTGCGACACGGTCATATTGTTTTTCTCCAACTTGATGAATTCCACATTCTTCATGTGACGAATACTTTCGGGAAAGTACTTGTCATTGAACAACTCTTGGAACTTTTCCCAAGACATCTTGAGTGCGTTAGGCTGGGTACGCTTTACATATTCCCACCAATAATCTGCCTCTTCACGCAACATAAAGGTTGCGAAGGGAACCTTTTTCTCCTCTGAGCATTCCAAGACATCAAATATCTTGGTGATTTGCTTTATCCACGTCCCAGCTCCTTGAACTTCTTAGCAGTGACCATCCAAGAGTTGCCAGTGTTTCCACCTAAATTTTGAACAAGAGTCTCTCTCGCCTGATGTTGCATGAATTGCATAAAGAATCTGAGCATCTCATCGTTCATCATCTGATCAGTGTTGTTATTTACCTGAGGATTATTGTCTTCATGTTGCACATTATCCTGGGTATTGATCGTTGGTGACTCAACGGTTTCATGTGCTTCATTGCTGATCTCAACATTTTCAGGATGCCATTTTCAAACACTTGTCACAAAACAAGGGTTAATTGATATATCACATATTATCCTATACTCGTAGACCAATTAAATACCAAATAAACTTAGGTAGGTCATACTAGCGAAGAATTCCCGTCTCTCCCTCCTAGTTCTTATCTCACATCTCGCCGGGATCATATCCTAAGCTTTGATACCATTGTGGCGCCCCAAAAGCGGTATACATGACCCATCTTGAGTCGCCAAATACATGGTACATAAATCAAATACAAACTTAATTATACAACTGTCGTGTACAATACGACCAAACATAAGCTGAGAGTTTAAACAAGAATATTGCCTTCTAGACAATATCCACTCTCAATGGAGTTCTCATTACAATTATTATCACACTATTTCACAGAATAGTGAGGACTACCAAAGCCATTTATCCTGGACCGTCATTCCATTCCCCGACTCGTCCCAGCTACGTTCTCATTTCCTGAAGAGAACAATGAAAGCAAAAGGGTGAGCTCAACTAGCCCAGTAAGAAATATTATGACTAAGATAATGCAGAATAAATTATCCTTAGCCTTCAACAGTATAACAACTGATAGAATATAATAGACAACAAGTTTTAGATCAATAATTGCAGCGGAATAAGCAATCCATTAGAAGAGTCAAGTAGAGCATGATATCTACTATCTTCTATGATTTAAAATGGTTTTCATCAAGTTTATCATTTGAGACTCGACAATAAATAAACCACATCATCGAATCATCCACGCACTACGGGCCGAGGATATTCATGTAATCATCGATGGTCATGATTATCTTTGAATAATCCACAGTCATAATCATACCAACAACTGTCCATCAATGCACTACGGGCCAATGAGGACTTTTACCACATCATCAGTAATATTACGAAAGTCATGATTATACCGAATGATCCACGGGTCATAAATCATACCAATCAACGATCCATCTATGCTTACGTAAGCAAAGATGACTTTCATCACAATATAAGCATGAGGATGATGACAATGATATAAGCATTAATCAAACTAAATCAAGGATAAATATTAAAGACTTTAAATTTATCAAAAGTTTAAAAATATCCAAATTGTCAATATGATACTGCTTTGTGGAGTAAAATTCAAGAATAATATTAATGTACCAAAAATAATTTGGACAGAAAAGAAATATATTTTTTGGGTAAATAGTACCCCGTGAATAGTACCCTGTGAATAGTACTTCAGGAATAGTACCTCATGAATAGTACCCCGACATGAAAAGTACTCCAAATACTCAAGTGAATAGTAATTGGGTGAATAGTAACCCATGAATAGTAACTCATGAATAGTACTCTGGTATGAAAAGTGCCACGAATACCCGAGTGAATAATATTTGAGTGAATAGTAATCGGGTGAATAATAACCCATAAATAGTAACTCAAGAATAGTATTACGTCATGAAAAGATCAATAATTATCAAGAAAGCTCAGAATAATATTTCCATGAAAAGATACTGGATGAAGCGTAAATATCAAGGATATTCTATTAGTTTCATGGAGTATAGAAGCCAAAACTTCAACAAAATGAGTATAGAATTCAAAATCTGAAACGAAATTGTAACGCCCCAGAAAATCGAACAATTATAAATACTTTTAATAATAAATAAAATAATATTATTTATTATTATTACGTGTTGAGAAGATGAATGTCGTTCTATAACCTAGAAACGTAGGAATGTCGTAGTATTTTAACTATGTGAGTGAATTAAGGTTTTTGAATTTCTAAGACGAAAATAAAAGCTTTCCGAGAAATTTTTCGAAAAACACTATTTATCGATTTCTGCTCGGGAATTATTTTTGAACTTCCGAGAAATACGTAACGTTATAATATCAAGGTGATATCGATTAGGTAATAATAATCGAAGTATGGAAAACGTAATATTTCGCATGCGGACTTAATTTGGGAACGTTAGATTTATTAAGCGTTAAAGGAAGAAAGTTGTGATCGTATAATGTGTATTCATTATATGAAGGTAAGGAATGTAAGTATAATACGACGTATTGTACTATTATGTATGAAGAATGAGATAACGTATATTAAGAATTAATATACGAGCTAGCATACGAAGATTATATGTGGGGTATATATGTTAAGTTGTTTAAATAAGAGGTAATAGACTTGTAGGATTTTAGCCTTATGAAGGGAGTCCAATAGAATGTGACAATCAAGCCCAAGTGTTTGATAAGTTATGAGTCCAAACTATGGTAGTACAAGCCCAATAAGGAATTAACTAGATTAATTAGCAAGCCCAATGTTAAGCCATGATCCATGGGGCAATCCAAGTGTAAAGTGGGTAGTCTTGATGGGCAAATAATATGTGTGGTGACCAAGTGATGTGATGAGCAAGGAATGAATAGTAAGGAGGTGGAGGATTAAGGAGGTGGAATGAGGAGGTGGAATAAGGAGGTGGGATGGTGTAATGACCATTTTATCCTAGCTTTGAGTGGCCTATAAATACCAAGCTTCATTTCATTTTGTTGCTTGATCAAATTTCATCCAACTCCTCTCAAGATAAGCTACTTATTTGGTAGAGAGAATAAGCCACTTAAGCACTTATAAGCCACATCAACCTTTGTTAGATTTTCCAAAGTGAATTGAAGTCATAGTCTTCAAGGTAAGACTCATATCTTTTATCTTTATCTCTTCATGATAGGATTGATAGAGAAGGGGATTGCTTGATAATAACATGTAATAAGTCATTAAGGAATGAACTTAAAATTTGAATAAGTGAATAAGCAACTTGAACTCTAATAAGTTGTTAGAATCATGAAGAACTTATCATATGTTGTCATATGATGTTAATATGTTGATTATAGCATGAGAACATTGATTGATGGACTTAAGTTCATAGAAAGTCATAAGCATGAGGAATTATAGTTCATAAGTTAAATAAGTCATTGACTTATGAGAATAAGTCAAAACCTACTTTGATTATAAGTTGGTGTAATAAGTAATTTATAATGATCATATGATGGTTGAAATCCATTTAGAATCATTAAGAATGTAGTTTTGCCGGAATTCACACGATTGGACGATTATCGTCGAATTCATAAAATTCTCGGAATGGAAGTCGTATTTTGTGTTTGAAGTCGGAAATGTTGGTTTTCGATGGAGACAAGTCATATTTGGCATTATAGAGTTGCGGACTCGAAAATAACCGAATTTCGACTTAGAACAAAGAAACGAGCATTGAACGTTCACGAACGTTTATCGTTTTCGTTAAAAATGAACTCATAGGTGAAATTTTAGCAAATGAAGTCAAATAGATAAAATTCTTACATGAACGCATAGAGTATGTAATTTGTGAACCGTAGGCTTTTGAACGGACCAATTCGGACTTATAACGAAGAAGTTATGTGTCCAAGAGTTTCGTGAAATTTTTAAAATTTTGGAAACTATCTCGAGGCCTGAGTCCATGGCATGTGGCGACTCATGACTTTTAAAGCCCCGCATTTGTGACGTGAATTTGAAAGCAAATCATCTCTTGCTAACTTTCATGGCATGCGTGCGAGATCACGAGAGATAAGTGTAATGGCCATGGCTTCGATCCTAAATTTTGTTGGATGAGAATGTTTACAAGTGTAGAATGAAAAGAACTTGTTAGTAATGAACCGAGATATAAACATAACATTGTAAGTTACTTGTAAGACACTATTGCATGATGATTAAGAGTTAATAATCAATTGAAAGTGAGCGTAATGTGAATGACGTAATGAAAGCCAGGAAACCCATAATAGTAGATCTAAGTCGAGAATTTACATTGAGATGAAGGGTAAGATATAATAGTATACATACTTGATTATATATAACCTAATGTGGTATGTTATATGATCATGTATTGTAGAAGCGTAGAGACTTAAAAGTGTACGTGTGTTAATCGAAGAAAGTAATATTTGAAGAAAAGATATCTAACCCTTGTTCGATTTTTAGTGCGGACAAGCTTTGTAATTCAAGTATTCATGTATTCATGTGTTAATCAGTGTGTTATTATTATTAATGTTAAATTATTAATTAAATTTATCTCAAAATAGCAAAAAGTCATCTTTTATAATTAAAATATTTTTTAACACTTTATTATCATTTAAAATGATTTTTAAAATATTAAAATCATTTTTAACTAATTTATTTAATATAATTATTAAATAAATTTAATATTAATAATATTTAAATAAATTAAAATATTAATGAAAATTATGTCAAATTATCAAAAGTTAATTTTATAACTTAAAATAATTTTTAAAACACATTTTTGAATTTTGAGGAATTATTTTCTATTTTATTGATTTTTGGAAATTAATATAATTAATTTTAATAAAAGCAAATCACTATATAAACTTAGCGACACAAGCTGTCATTTGTTGGTGTTCTTGAGCCTTGAGAACATTCAAAGTCAGTTTTTGGGTGCCTAATTTGACCAGTTTTAATTCCTTGCTCAAGATGTTTCTAGGAATATAAGTGTACTAGTTATGTAGTATTGATATAATACTACATGTACCAACAATGTTCGAGGTCAAACTACATCACATAATGAAGATCTAGGAGCTCAAAGTGACTGTCAGGCCTGTTCTGGATTTTCTGGATTACCCAGAAACCCAGATAGTTCCTGGTAGCTACTTTGTAACTTCAATAACTTTGATTCTATGTAATGTTTGAGTGTTAAAGTGTTACAATCTTGTAGATCATATGTCAAAGAACAAAAGTACTACACTTAGGTAGCTTAACTACATCACATAAGTCAGATCTGGGTTGATCAAACCCTGTCAGAAAACTTGTTCATCAATTTTCTGGAATTTCTAGAAAACTCAAATTGTACTCGGTCAACCTACTTTGACTGCTTACAACTTTGATTCTGTTGATTGTTTATGTGATCTAATGTCATGATCCTATAGTCCATATACCAGGGTATAACAATGATACATTTACATAAGCTAAACACATAACACATGCAGCATCTAAGCCCAACAAAAGGCTGTCAGACCAATCTAGGGATTTTCTTGGTTATCGAGAAATGCAAAGTCATGGCTGGTCAACCCACTTTGACTATTAATATCTTGGAATCTGTACATGATATGAACATGAAGATTACTCCCCTCATAGCATACTACAACACTGATACATCTAACAAGTCTAACAATTAACAGATCTAGATCTATGGCCTCTGACATTTGACTGTCAGGCCATAAATTTAGGGTTTCTTGACAGTTTTGAAAACTTTATTTTTAAGCACTTGGATGTTATGGATCCATGATATATCATCATAGATTACTAAATAACATCCTATAACACATAAATAAATACAAAAACACAAAATTTATCTTAGCATACAAGATCAAACTTAATTAGGGTTTATACCTCTCTTTGAACAATCTTTGATCCTTGCTTCCTAATATGATCTTGGGGTGTTATGGACTAATCTAGGAACGGATTATCTTTCTAGATTTCTTGGCTTTAGAGTGAGAGAGGTTTGACTAAGCGTATGAACACAAATGAGCTTTATTTTGGTTTTTCTCTTTCTTTAATCTCTCAAATTTTGATTCAACGAACCTAAATGTTGCAAGGTGGCAAGTATATCTGATTTGGCTTTAATTTTTAGAGCACATGGGATAATCCAAAGTGATGAGTCATAAGATTTAGAAAATCTTTTAACTTACAAGTTAAGTAAAAGGGTATTTTAGTAATTTTGTCTCCAAAAAGGGTATTTTGGTAATTTTTCATATAATTTTATGGGTAGTTTAGTCATTTGACATGATTTTCTTTAATCGTAACCCTTAGGATTTGATAATCACTATTAGGGTTTGCTAATTAGGGTTTTTGAAAATACAATTAGGGTTCTTATAATCATTCGTTAGGGTTTTCTAACTGCAGATTAGGGTTTCTAATCTACTATTAGGGTTTACTAAGGTCACACCTTATTTGATCAACATTTGATCATTAATTCCATATTGTACAAACACATTATCATCGACACAATTATAATAACCGTATTAACTATCAAATCCCTATCCGTAATTAGGGTTAGAGTTTTCGTTAGCTGGTTAACATAACTTTACTCATATTATTCGGTCAATAAATAGTTTGACCAACTTGCTTTTCTCATATCACAGATACTTAACATAATATTGATAATCAATATTGATATTAAATTAAAAATAAAAATTATTCGTAAAAATTGAATTGTTTCAAATTCAGGGTCCTCACAGTTGAAGAACATTCACTACTATAAAACAGCAAATAGACAACACTTAAATCACAACGTTTTTTATAAAAACGTTATGATATTTTTTTTTTACAACGTTTTTAAAAAAACATTATAGATGTATATGCAAAAACGTTATCTATTTAAAAAGTTATTTTTTTAATTTTAACTATATAACGTTTTTTTTAAAAAACGTTATCTATGTCAAAAAAACACGGAGGTTAAAAACTTGAAATTAAAACTGTGTTTGAAAAAAAGGAGAGCGAGGCTGTCCAGCTAGGGTTTCGTTGCAGTCTCATTTGGCTGGCATTTGGCCATTTGGGGAGGACAAAAAGCTCACATTCAAGCTTCCAAACCCTATAATCGATTTTCTACAGCTCAATAACACCGATTACAGGTTCCCTCTCTCTTGTTGGTGATTGATTGAGTTTCTCCTCATTAATAAATTATGTCCTCACCCTTGAAGAACGCTCCGATTTCTCTCCGAAATCTGGTATTCCGGACTATCTAATTTCTCCTGAGGTAAAGGCTTCAACTCTCTCACTCAGATATGCAGCACATCTCATTCTCCTCCCTCTCGACTCCATCTAACCCTAGAAATAGGGGCGGCGTAGTGGTGGCGGCAGGAGGTTGTTAATAACGGCGAGTCGCAGAACGGAAACTCCAAGGTGGGTGTTGAAGCCTCAGCTGTTCGTGGAGGCTCCGAAAGCAAGCGACGCCGTACTATTCTACAAGGGAGCCGAGGAGGTGAACCGCGTCACGCATCCCAAAAGGAAGGCTGATCAGGAGCTCCCTCTAGTTATCTCTGCTGAACTCAAACTCGGTTCTTCTACTATGAAAATGATGAATGTTCTAGTGTAAGCAAGCGTGGTGCACTTCAGCAATTAGTTGAAGCTTCCATGGCTAATGAGCAATCCATTTGGTCCAAGGTATGATCAATTCCTATATTAAAGCTCTGTGTATGTTTGTGTGTGGTAAAATTCTGTTTTGGCAGCTCGAAATTGAGTTAAAATGTTAACGTATTTCTCTATCTTTAGTCAATGGCCTAGAGTATGCTTATGGCTGGATAATGATTAATATGCTTATAATATTTGGAATTGCAGTACTTCAATCAGATATTGACAGTAGTACTTGAGATTTTGGATGATTCTGATTCATCTATTAGAGAGCTTGCTCTTTCCTTGTTTTATAGTTCTTTTCATTTTTAGCTTGGTATTTTAGAATGCTGATATGGAGGGTTTTCTTCAATTGTAAGCATGTCGTTTGGCAGATAGTTGTTACAATTTCAACAATGGTACTTGACTAATTTGTTGGTCATATACATATAGGAAGCATATTGTTTATTTTTTGTATTATTTTGTTTTTGTTTTTGTGGTATTGTATCGTTGTAAGTGGGATTGCTACTTATCAGCCATTTGATGGGTTGATGGAGTTGAAAGTGGTAAGTGTTTCCATTATGCTCTTTGTTTTAATTGATTAAACTCATACATTATGTTTCCTTGTTGGATAAAAGTTGTTAAAGGATTTTTTCCTTGTGGTGCTCATATTTGCTTTTGAACCTGTGCTTTTATTTTGTTTAATCTCATAACTTGAAGTAACAGTTTGTAATTTGGGCTCTATCATTTTCAATTCTGGGGAATGTAGATGGTTCCTTTTAATACAAGAACAAATAATTAGTTTTTGTGCCATGCCGAATTGCTTTCAATCTTTGGTTTGTATGCTAATTTCATCAGTGCTTCAGGCCGTGGCAGGATTTATGTCTGAGGTCATGGATAAATCAGTGCTCTTCATCCCGTCCCAAATAGTACTGACAGCTGGTGCCGCTTCTGCAATTGAGATGGTTAGCTTCTGCTTGACAGATGCTTCTAAGTATATTTTCAACAACTTCTTTTTTCTTTCTTTCTATTTGTGCATTTTGTTTATATATATATATATAGATTCTGGTCCTTGAGGTCTCACTCCCTCTCTCTCTACACACACAATAACTAACATTGGTTCACTGACGGTTGCTCTTCATGGTTTTCAGGGATGCAGTTTAAGGAACACAGAGTACATAGTTAGGGCTGTTATTTTTACTGGGCAAGAGACAAAGGTGTCATATTATGTAGAGCAGTTCAAATTTGTTCTGCCCTTTTCTTCCTTGTATTCCCCTTTTGCATTTTGTTTTGGGTATGCATGATATAGAAAAGATGAGAATTATTGTTTTATGTTTGTGAAGTACCACCTCTATTTACACTTGCATCACCAAAAAGTCAATTCTAGTGACATGCACTGGTGTTGGGAATGGATCCTGATTTTTACTAGTATTAGATTCTAAAAATGTTATGTCTAATGTTGTAAGTTAAGTTGTTTGCTTTTCTGTTTATAGCTCTGTTCTATGCTAGTTGCTCTCTTTTATATTCAGTTTATTTCTTTAACATTAGAAACTTTGTGGTTACTATTATTGCATGCAGGTTATGATGAATTCCATGAATGTTCCTTCTAAAAGAAGTACACTTGAAAAGAAACTCGACAAAGTTATTCTCGCTCTTTTTTGCCTTCTCTTTTGTATGTGTCTCATTGGGGCCATATGCAGGTTTGATGTTAGCTAGTCTGTTGTCCAACTTTTGTTATTAGCATTTTGGGAGTTCCACATTTCTTTTTGAATTCTCATCTTTATGCCATTTGTTTCGCTTCATGAAATGCTGCAATGCTGTATTTGTGAGTTATGATTATTACTACTTGGATCTTAAGGATAAAAACCCGGGTGAATTGGATCAGTTCAACCCTGATCAGAGGCTTAAGGATAAAAACCCGGGAGGATTGCATTAGTCCTGTAAAGAAATGTTTTGAGGGGAAGGATGGTCTCTCTTATGCCAACATTCTTCGCTCTAGGAACAAATTTGTTGATGCACTTGCCATCTACGAGAGTGTGGTGGAGAAAGACAGTAAAAATGTTGAAGCTCACATTGGCAAGGGGATTTGCTTGCATATGCAGAATATGGGAAGGCCTGCTTTTGAGAGTTTTGCCGAAGCTATCAGACTGGACCCACAAAATGCATGTGCCCTCACACATTGTGGTATTTTTTACAAAGACGAAGGTCGTCTTGTGGAGGCTGCTGAGGTATGCTTATAGCAGTCACATAATTGTTTTCATGGTGGTCATATTACTTTTATTATGCTGAAAAATAACTGTAGTAATTATCTTAAATGTTGAATTTATTGTTGCTTAAAAAGGCTTTCTTATATTTCTCATTAGTTTGAGTTTAATTAGTAGCATTCTTTTATTTCCTTTGGTTTAGTCGGATGTTTTATGCAACATTGATTTGCGTAGATCATGATAAACAAGTGGTAATAACCTTAAAATTTAATCATGTTAACTCTTGTACTGGTTTTATTCCCGTGATTGTTCATATTGTGCTGAAATTTGATTGTGATACTTATATTTATGTGTAATAAGATTGATGTTCTAACTGCATTCATATTACTTAATTTTTCCCACAGTTACTTGCACATAATGAGCTCATATTTACTCAAGTTTAGCTTGGTGCATGGTTAATCCATTTTTATTTTAGTTAGGCTGCGTTTGCTCATTCCTACTAAATGTTCAGGTGCAGTTGTAATGAATTGTCTGTTTATCATGATTTATAGATTTGTGTTAGGATTTATAAAGGAAGGATGTAATGTGATCATACTCACTTCACAAACAGGTTGTCATATTTAAACTTCATAACATGCCAAATTAAGTTGGGTTTCAATAGATGTGTTGAAGCTGATGGGGTCCGATTGTTGAAATTTGACGGTAGTGAGAGTCATAGTACACAGTAGAAGAGAGACAGAGAGTAGTAACAGTAGAAGAGAGAGATAGTGTAAGTAGAAAAGAGATACAGATAGAGAGGGTTGTACACATTTGAAGACTCATTTAGAAAAGTTATCTTTGTCTTGGTCATATATGCACCAATAAAATGGGATTCACTACACAATCTTCAAATGCTAGTTTCATGTGAGCTGCTTAACGTTGCTTTGGCACGATTCATTTACTTATCTTTGACTTGGGTGCATATTATTCTTGTTCAGTTCGCAATTCATAGTTGTCTTTATTCCTTGATACAGTCATATGAGAAGGCCCTAAGAGCAAATTCTTCCTACAAACCAGCGGCTGAATGCCTATCAATTGTACTAACAGATCTTGGTACCAGTTTAAAGCTTGCTGGCAACACTCAGGAAGGTATCCAAAAGTATTATGAGGCTATCAAAATTGATCAACATTATGCGGTAATTTCATGTTCCTTTCACTTTCTGCTTCCTGAAACAGCCTACATTTACATCACTTCATTCAGATTTGTATTATGATGTTTTGAGCTTGTTATGTACTATGCAGCCTGCATATTATAACCTTGGAGTTGTTTATTCTGAGATGATGCAATATGACATGGCCCTTAATTGCTATGAGAAGGCTGCACTGGAAAGGCCCATGTATGCTGAAGCATATTGCAATATGGGTGTCATCTATAAAAATCGTGGAGATTTGGAGTCTGTTATTGCCTATTATGAGAGGTTTCCTGTTATTTATTAGTCAATTTTTTGTTATGAATTGATCCTTGCAAGTACGTGGTATCTGGTTGATAGTTTTTCCTCTGCTTGTACCTCATGGTGATTCATTGCTGTTCTATTTCAGGTGTCTGGCAATTTCTCCAAACTTTGAGATTGCGAAAAATAATATGGCTATTGCCTTGACAGATTTAGGCACAAAGGTGGTTTCTTCATTTACCCAAATTTTAAAATGGGATTATGTAGTTTCATCTTATGACCTACCAAACCTTGTACTTTCTCGAGAATGATATTATTGCCTTTGTTTTTGGCTCTTTGCAGAATCCTGGTCTGCCTTTAGATTAATGTGAATTAAATGCAACTGTTGTAAGAATGGATGGTGCAGTCACATTTTTGTAATGTGAATGATTTTAAATGATGTATATAATATTTTTTATGTTTTATATTATATTGTATTTGTGTTTATTGAATAAATGTGCATTATTAATTAATTTTTATGTTTTATTTTTTTTTTGAATGGTTGATACATTTTGGCTATATATCATGGCATTAGCATATTGCAGGTGCATTGGTAATATAGGTGAATTACATCATTTTTTTTTTATCTACAATATTTAAAAAACGTTGTCTGATATACTAAACACCATTATTTTTGGTGACTCACAACCTTTTTTTTTTTTTAATCTATAACATTTAAAAAACGCTGTCTGATATATTAAACAACAACATTTTTATCCAAAAAACGTTGTGGAATCATACCTTCTACAACGTTTTTAAGTATCTGCTAATTTTTGGAAGACAAATTTATAACGTTTTTTTCCTAAAAAACGTTGTCTATTGAGCTTAACTACAACGTTTTAAAAACGTTGTGTAAGGGTGTCAAATAGATGACACCTTTAACCACGACGTTTTTCTAACTGAAACCACAACGTTTTTTTCGCGTTGTCTATTTACTGTTTTGTAGTAGTGATTTCAGCGAAGGTCAGGCAGACCTGATGTTATTAGCCATTGGCAATTAAATCCAACGAAGTATCGGAGGTGGTCCGGTGATGTTCATCCGTTGGAGAACATTTTAACGAAGGTCAGGCAGCCATGACATCATTAACCGTTGGCAAGTAAATCCAACGAAGCATCGAAGGTGGTTCGATGATGTTCGTCGTTAAAGAACATTTCAACAAAGGTCAGGCAACCCTAACGTTATCAGCTGTTGGCAATTAAATCCAGCGAAGCATCAGAGGTGGTCCGATGATCTCAATTGTTGAACTACATTTCAACGAAGGTCAGGCAGCCTTGACGTCATTAACCGTTGGCAAGTAAATCCAACGAAGCATCGGAGGTGGTCCGATGATGTTCACCATTGGAGCACATTTCAGCGAAGGTCAGGCAGCCCTAACGTTATTAGCCGTTGGCAATTAAATCCAGCGAAGCATCGGAAGTGGTCCGATGATGTTCACTGTTGAAGAACATTTCAGCGAAGGTTAGGTAGCCCTGACGTTATTAGCCGTTAGCAATTAACTCCAGCGAAGCATCAGAGGTGGTGCGATTATGTTCATCCATTGGAGCATATTTCAATGAAGGTCAGGCAACCTTGACGTCATTAGTCGTTAGCAATTAACTCCAGCGAAGCATCGGAGGTGGTCCGATGATGTTCACCGTTGAAGAACATTTCAACGAAGGTCAGGCAGCCTTGACGTTATCATCCGTTGGCAATTAAATCAAGCGAAGCATCAGAGGTGGTCCGATGATCTCAACCATTGAAGGACATTTCAACGAAGGTCAAGTAGCCTTGACAACACCAGCCGAGGGTAGTAACTCCAATGAAGCGTCAGAAAGGCCTGACGATACTAGCTGTTGAAAACCATCCTTATCGGGGAGGACCAATGATGGAATCTGTTATACAGATCCCCAACAACAAAAGCCCAATTCCTCAGAAATCTTTCGCACATAAGAACATCTTAGGTGGAAAGCCTGCAACCGGGGTTAAGGACTTTGGTGATAACCCCAAATGTCAACATCCTCTAGTCTCATTCATGGAGCAACCTCCATTCCATGCATTTAACATACATTCCCATCATGCTGCATTACATTGAATCATGATTATCTTATCACATTTCAGTTGTCTAGTGATCTTTATCATATTTATGCCATTACATTGCATGAATATGATAAAGAGGGGCATCTGTAGACACTCAAAATTTTACATTCTTGTTACTAACCTTGCAGGAGGGCAAAATCGTCTTCCAAAGATTACCCTGGAAGTCAAATCAGCTCAATCCCAGAGACAACCCCGGGATACTCAGTTTTCAATCTCGGGGACAACCCCGAGATAGTCAGTTCCAACCCAGGAGACAACCCTGAGAGACTTAGTTCCAACCTCGGAGATAACCCCGAGGGATGCAATTCCAGTTCCGGCGATATCCCTAGAAAATTAAGTTCTAACCCCGGAGATAACCCTGGGAGACTCAGTTCGAACCTCGGAGATAACCATAGCTCAAATCCCGAGTGACTACAAGAACCATAGCTCAAATCCCGAGTGACTACTACACAAGACAGAACACCGGATATAATTTGAAGACTTGAAGATCTGGTCATGGACCCATCTTCCCGACTTCGTACAACCTCTAATCCCATGTCATTGTGTAGCTCTGGACAAAAACATTCCGAAAAGGTACAGCACGCCTCTATCAGATGCCCGGATTGAAAGTTATGAAGGTTCGAGCGGACAGCTCGTTGCCCGAGTGCACGTACATCGAGATGACGAGACCCACATAACCCTGGGTAACCCTGGCAGCAGCAGGTAGACCCGCGACCATATGGTTGTTAAATATGAGCACTTGGTTGCTCATTTAAAAAAAAAAGAAGAGAAAACTATGTCCATTTCAGCCTGTAAACACCTCTAGAGTGCTCTAAACTGAGTGATTCTTCTTTATAAACACTTGTAAGCTTTTGTTTTGCTCTGAAATTTAACCAGTGGAAACTGAGTTTTCAAGTGTTTAAAGCTATCTGAAGTCTTCTTGACAACCCACTGTAAGATATTTCAGATTTTTAAGCTTTTTATCATTTCTATATATACATATCTACTAACGTTGAGAGTCGCGTTATGTGGGTATGCCCGGATCGTCGATCCATGGCTTTTTATTGCTTATATATATATATAAATATATATATATATATATATATATATATATATATATATATATATATATATATATATAGCGATAAGAACCTTCAGGATGTCGTATCCGAGCTCATTCAAGCGTTTATTGCTTTTATATATATATATATATATATATATATATATATATATATATATAAAGTATTTATATATATAAAAGCGATAAACATATAGGATATTCTATCCGTGCTCATTCGATTCGAATATAGGTGTTTATCGCTTATATATATATATAAATACACACACCCACACACCCCCCACACACACATATATATATATATATATATATATATATATATATATATCTTATCATCAAACTCTATTTGATTGAGTCTGGATATAATATTCGGTACGTTTATCGCTTTTATATATATAAATACTTTCTGTCAGGCTTGGAGATCACTTCGTGGCCATTTATCGCTTATGTATATATATATATATATATATATATATATATATAAGCATTATTCAACTGCTTGAGCTAGATTTGCCTAAATCTGGCTATTTCTCACTTTGACGGGTTCACGGTGACTAAACTGGAACCGTTGAAGCTAGAATAGTTTAGATTTATTCAAATCTAGTTCTTTTTCTAGCTTTTTGTACATATTACTTTCACATGTGAGCCTAGGAATCATGTGATCACAGATTCGAGCCTTACGAATCTAGATTGATTTCGTGATGGACATTTTCAAATTTGACTAGCTTGTAAATTATTCACGGTGTCTGAATTTTCTTAGATGGCTCTCATGCCCACAAGGAGTTCGACACTGCTATGTATCATATTTTCTCGAAATGCTATATATTGTTAAAATTGAACTTGTATACAAAATTCAAACCCTTTGTATATAGGTACAAACGAGGCATAGCACTACTTCCAAACAACTGCACATAGACCTAACACACACACACATACATAGTTAAAAGTTTAATGAAAAGTGGCAGTAACCGTGTTATCACGGAAGTCGGGGGGTGCCTAACACCTTCCCTCCGCTTAATCAAACCCCCGGACCCTAACAAATTTTGATTTTGCTGACCAGTTAAATAGTGTCACATCATTATGTCTTTGTGCAAATCTTTTCTCGGTTGAGTTGGTGAAACCATTTAAAAATAACCAACTGGCGACTCTTACAGTTAAATCGTCGACATATACATGTCGGACCTTTTCAAACTTATTTTTTCAAACAAATCTCAACTAACATGAGAACACCAAAAGACAAGAATAGAAAGGGACAAATAAAATCCTGATGTCGACACTTCACCCTATTGAATTACAGGATTAGGAACATAAATCCTATTTTCTTTAAGATCAATTTTTCTAGGCTCACCACTTCCAATTAAATCATCATTCTCTAAAAACTTAAAATAACTAGTCTCAACAATTCTAGTGGTATGCGAGGGATAGTAAAATTAAAAACCCTTAGATCTATCAGGATATCCAATGAAATGGCAACTAATGGTTTTAGAGTCAAGTTTCTTTATTTTTGGATTAAAATCATAGCCTCGATTGAATAGCCCTACACCCGTAAGTATTTTAAACTAGGTTTCCTACCTGCCAAAATTTCATAAGTAGTGTTAGGGATAGATTTGCTAGGAACCCGATTTAAAATATGAACAGCTGTCTTTAATGTCTCAGTCCACAAAAATATAGGTAAGTTGGAATTGCATAACATACAACGTACTATATCCATAAGGGTATGATTTTGCCTCTCAGCTATCCCATTCTGTTGCGGTGTACCAGACATTGTATATTGGGTGACGATGCCATTTTCTTGACAAAATAAGGTAAATGGACCAGGACTATGACCTGTATCAGAGTGTTTACCATAATACTCTCCGCCTCTATCTGATCTCACTACTTTAATTAATTTTTCGGTCAAGTTGATTTTCAACTTCAACTTAGAAAATTTTAAACATATTTAGTTATTTAGATTTTTCATTAATCAGGTAGACATAAGTATAACGAGAATAGTCATTAATGAACGTAATAAAAGATTTGTCCACCAATTACAGGAGAAAATGTTCCACATATATCAGTGTAAATCACCTCAAGAAGTGCATCACTTCTAGTGGCTTCTTTCTTACTTCCTTTCACGAATTTTCCTTTTATACATTCAATACAATAGTCAAGATCAGAAAAATCTAGTGAATGAAGAATTTCATCCTTTATTAGAAATTGGATTCTATCTTTTGAAATATGTCCTAAACGTTTATGCCACAATTTTGAAGAATTCTAATTATCCAGTTTTCTCTTATTTCCACTTTTAGAGGTATTTTCTATCACATTCATTGTTAACAAGGATTCAACAAAGACGTTATCCAAATTTATCTTATAAAGGATTTCCTCTAAAGAGCCAGAACCAATAACATGAGTAATGATAAATAATTATTTTATTATTCCCAAACTTAAACGAAAAACCATCAACGTCAAGTTTAGATACATAAATTAAATTATGTGTCATAGTGGGAACATAAAGAGTATCATATAAATACAAGGTGAAATCACTCTCCAAAACTAAAGAAAGAGTTCCTACAGCTTCAACTTGTATAGACTCTCCATTGCCAATTTTAATGGTTCTTTCCTCCTTTTGGAGTGTCTTCTTTGAAAGGAACACCTGCAATGAATTAGTAATGTGAACCATAACACCAGTGTCAAGCCACCATGTATTAGAAAGAACATCAATTAAAAAGGATTCATAAGTTACATAATTGAAGGATATACCTTTCTTTTCAAGCCATTCTATGAACTTACAACATTCTTTCTGAATATGTCCTTGCTTTTTATAGAAGATACATTTAGGACCTGCCTTAGAGTTGTTACCTGAATAATTTGCCTTATTTGTTTTGGTAGAAATTGGTGCTGAGTCACCGCACTAGTAACGAATTTAGCCAGCACAGAGATAAAAGTTTATGTTTCTATATCATTGAAGTGCTTTAAAGGCGGCTTCAGTTTCATCATCAACCATAGACTGAAAGGACATGCCCATGAAATTATTTTTCAATAAAAGTGACAGCCGACAACTATGCATTATGCACGGTTTCCAATCTTTGAGTTAGCTGGGATTAAAAATGGCACAAGCGTGGTTCGGCGACGGACCAAGCAACAATAGCACCAAACGTCCTTCGAGAAGGCTTTGATCTCCTGAAAGGATGAACATTCTACGGATAAAAATCCAGAGGATAAATATTCGGAGGATAAAAATCTGGAGGATAAATATTCCGAGGATAAAAATCCCGAGGATAAAAATCTCACGGAGACTTTTTAAATACTCTCTTATAAATAAGTTCCTTATAAATAAGAGACTGGGGGGAAATGTTGGAGTGTGATTATTTGGATCTAGCCAAGGTGTAATCCAATTTATTTAATGGTCTAGATTTGGTGTTGCCCATAATATATTTATTTTTGATAGTGAGAGAGTCCTTATTAAAATAAGATTGTGTTTCCTTATTTGGTGGGATAAGGAAGTTTAATTTGGGAAGGAATATATCAGCCATTAATTGTTGTTATATGGTGATTCTACAAAGGACTCCTACTCCTAATTGGATTCAGGTGGATATGGCATCTATAAATATAACAATAAGGGGAGGAGACAGAGGAGGAGAGGGAACACAAGAGATATAACATAAATACACAACTTGTACTCTCTCTCTCCGTGGTTTTTTCCTAATTGGGGTTCCACGTAAAATTCTTGTGTTTATATTTTATCTCTTTGTTTATGTTTATGTGAATGTATTTCATGATTTTGATTTCATAACAATACAATCAACTATTAGTGCGATTTTGGCCTGCTGTTTTGGGTGATTTCGTCAGGCGTACAAAATTTGGCGTTAACAAATAACATAATATAATTAAGTTTATGCCTCTTTTATAGTTCTAATAAAGAGCCAAGTGTCTGAGTAAGTAGAGTATCGATCCCACGAGAGAAAGTTGTTAAATTTAAACTATCATGCATCAATTAACTCACCAAATTTATATACCTAGACTAATGACTAAAAGTGTTGAATTAAACTAATTGTGAATAACAAGCTGAAAATAAGAATACAAATGGAATAAATATAATCTGGAAATAATGGGACCCTAACTTCATTTAATATTTCATCTAATGCCACTATTATCATGCGAAAGTGTTCACATATCACGGGAAAATAGCCAAAAACACGAATAGAGTTATAACCATTTTTCAATGCTTTATAACCTACTTACACAACATCTACGGATGTTAGACTCTATGTAATCACCAATCTGACCAAAATCACTATATATACATGTGAAATTGCAATTATATTGATTTTAAGCTCAAGCCCTTATTCTAGCTCATACGGTGAAAGCGAGTATATGTCTATTGGTTCAAAAAATCACAAACCATATACAATGACCCCATATTAGCATCTTATCATGATTACAATCCATACCTATATGTTCATTGTCAATTCCATACAAATCTTTGAGGCGAATGGTGATCAAGCATTCATACATGTAAAACAACCATGCGGATATTCCATATGATATGCAAAACAATCCTAGCATTTAAATGTGCAACCAAACTACATATTAAAATCCGTTAGAATCCCATAATGGAATTTAGTTCATGGTGAACAAAAGCCATTATGGGATCAGCGCTAAACATGATCGATAAGCAAACAATTGAAATAAGAAAGATAGAACAATCAAACCCAATCATTTGAATAGAAATCAATGATCAGCGTTTAAATCCTCATAGAAATCCGATAAATAATAATAAAATCCACGATGGTAGATAATCCCAAGAAGAATTGGAAAAGTAGGCGTTTTGGCTTACGTTACTACGTTGGAATCTCTCAAGGTGTAAACCCTAGTTACTATGATGAAAATCGCTTAAAGTTATCAAGTTGTTAAATCGACACACGTCGAGAATCGTTTTAAAACCAATTACAATTCATTTAATTAAAATTAAAATTAAAACAAAAATTGACTGACATATAGCATCGGCAGTTGTGTAGCGTAGCCTCTCTCTACCTATGTCTCGCGTGGGGCGCGAGACTTACTGAGAATATACGCCTGTCCGGTGACCTCTCTGGCGGTAGCGCGCTCTCTCCACCTCATGGCGCTATGACTTACGATGAATCATCGATCGTCTGGTGGGGTACTTTGGTGGTATGCGCTCCCCCAATTTGTTATCTTCGTGGCGATAGCGCTTGACTTTTTCTTTACGAGTTACGGTTTTTTTTAACCTTCTTTGCTGCTATCTCTCTTCTTCTGCTATTTGATTCTTTCTTGTTTGCTTGATCTCTTGCTTCATTGTACCTCCATGCCATGCACACATCCCGCTTTGTGCCTCGCCTTCACGCATCCATTGGCCTCGTGCCTCTAATACCACCAAAATTAAGCCGATTCTGCACTTATTCACCAAAAGGGTTTTTAAGTAAATGCGATGCAAAATAACGTGAAATGCAACTAAAACACAATAAAATGTACTTGAGATGGGCCTGATTAGCATGAATTGGTATTGATAAGTAGGTAAAAATACCACTTATCAAATACCCCCAAACTTGAGCTATTTGCTTGCCCTCAAGCAATGCATACTAATGAATAATGAAAATGCAACTACAAAAATATGCAACTACTCTATGATGCAAATTAGTCTCACATAATCCCTGCCATAACAGAATTTTAGCTCAAATTACCTCAGTGAATCATCGAGATCCAAGAATATGATTTCAAACCAAACTATAAACATAACATCATACACTCGAGATAATTTCATATATCTTTATAGAGATCTTTGTGTGTGTGTGTGGTGTTCACAAAACTTGATCTAAGCAAAGAATACATATCTCTACCTTTGCTCAAGCAGAAAATTATAGTCTAAAGCAAGATTCATGTATATTCATATATATGATGATTGTTTCAACATATCAACACAAACTAAGGTTCAACAATGGGTTTATTGCTTTATTGCTACTCACGAGGCGATTTTCGCACTTTTTCATGGTGTTTATTGCTATATTTCTTTCTTTTTTTTTTTTTTTTTTCACATGGTATGCGATGTCTCAATCCATTAGGCTGCTTTGCTACCCCTTAGCGAGCTTTCAACCAGCGACTCCCGGACCATGAAAGACCTTAGGGCGCTAGGTGTAGAGACAATCCCCTCGAGGCGTACTTACTCAAGTAGCGGGGCCCGAATTAAGACTAGCCACGTTATTTATTGCTATTTGATTTTTTTTATATACATAGCATACCCATGTTTTCCCAAAATTTGCATGTCGATGGCTCATCTGATCTACAACACTTTCCACATGTTTCTCTTTTTAAAACTACATGTTCTATCAAGCAATACAACACACACTTCTTAAACCTACAAGTAATTGTGAACACGTTTTGCATGCAAAGAAAGCATTTAAATGACAACATGAATCTCATCGTGTAAAACATTATATCTAATTTGTGTTATCAACATATTCTAAATCCTTCACAATTCACTATATCATCATTGGTTAGGCAAAAATTTCTATTAAGCAAAAATTTGTGTGAGACATGCAACTAAAACATACTATCACGATCCATAATGAATAAAAATTAAAAATTTTCTGCAAAAAATTTAACTAAACACATAAACATACAAAAATTAAATAAAACTAAACTACTATCTCTTATGCTCCCCAATACCCCCAAACTTAAAATATTCAATGTCCCCATTGAATGAAGGTAAAAAAGGTGCAGAAAAACTCCCCTAATGATAAACTTGACCACCCTCCTCGGGTGGTGAATGCAGTGGTGGATATGGCGCTGATGATTGCCAAGCTGTAACCACTCTAGCATTGTTCCTTCTTGCTGTGAATGCTTGGCCAAGGCCCTTGTGAGTTCGGGGCAAGCGTTCCAAGATTGGCATACATGGCGTCGACTTTTGCGCTCGACCTTGAAGTTGTCGATCGCTTAGGGCAAGGTGTGCTTTCGGGGGTGGATGGGCGGCCTCCTCGTCATTTGAGGGGCTTCTTGAGATGGTATTTGGGAAGGTGGGGTGGATGATAAAACCCAATCCTCGTGGGTGTGGTTCACCACCGTCACTCCTTGAACTTGGCGATTGTGGTAGTAGTGATGTCGTGGCTCGGTTTACTGCGATTGCTTGTCATTCCACGGGACTCCTGTTGGATAAAAAGTATGGGCCCTGCCGATGCATGCGGGATACTCCCGGGTCATGCTCTCCATGATAATGACATGTTTTGATGAATTAAGTGGTAAGCGTCGATATACTTTGCGGTGATAATGCCCCGTAAAATGATCGCTCTCTCGGTAGGTACTTCATGCTTGTGAGGGGGCGGAATTAATTTGGTGCATATGAGCAGATTCCATGCTTGGGCATAATGATTCAAGGAGGATATTTGGAAAAGATTGAGCTCTCATGTCGTCACGGTTTATAATTCCATTTGGTTCTGGGATGCACAAATCAAAATTACTACGTCGTCAAGTCCGTCATCAAATGTGCACTGTAACTTGATTCATGAGACCCGAGTCGGTGGTGTATCAGTTATTCCAAACACTGCTCGGATGGCTGAGGGACGAAAATCTACTTGCACTTGGCGAACCAGCGTTATCCCTCCTTTCAGCTCCATTTCCTTTGCGTTCGCGTAGAACTCCGAACAACTCCCATGGGAATAGGCATAGGCGTTGCGACTAGGCTAACTTGACCTCTTTCTCATGACATATTCCATAGGTGTCCATCTTTCTTATCGGGTTTAAATCCTCGTTCCTTCACAAACGATTTTCGTCGAGAGGTGGTAATAATCTTCTTTGAGCTTCGGGTGATAAATTTTACGTGTTCCATGATATCCTCGTCGTGATCCTTTGGATGATGAGTCGGATGATGAAGAGATGGAGATGGAACGTATCCTTTTTGTTCCCATGAACAGATGATAGGTAGAGAATATAGATGCTCTGCTACAGATGAGAGTACCCCCAAACTTGCTTGTGACACTCCCCGCAAAAACCCTAGATTTATGCTAATGGAGAGAGAGTTGTGTATATGAGCGATGAAGAGAGTTGTATGATTATGGGAGAATAGAAGAATACGCTTATATTATGGCACGTGACAGACCAAGTAGACCACCACTTGGATTCTTAAACTTAAAAATTTTTCAACCCCTGTGTGTGCATGCATGTGTGCATGTATGAATTTTCTTATGAAATTTTGGCCTTGTGGTGTATGAGTAACTTTCCTGGAATTATGAGCTACTGACTTGACTTCCGGTGGCATTTGCTGTGCATGTGTGATGATAAGCTGCATGAATGCACACTGTGTACGCCCAATTTATATATTAGTGATGAGTACAATTGAAAACACCTACATGAACAAGAATGCACTACAAATTATTCATCAGGCATGGAATAGAATTGATTTAACTACTACTCTACTAAAGGAATGAAAAGAAAGTAAGAGTGAAAATAATGGGTTGCCTCCCATCCGGTAGCTAAGTTATAGTCAATTAAGCTTATTGTGTCTCGAATCTCATGTCGGCGAGAGAATTGAGGTGGCGTTACATACATCCACCTACGCCACCAAAGTAATGCTTGATCGTTGGCCATTTACTTTAAAAGGCTTATGCAGAAGCGATCATATACTTCAATTGCACCATGCGGAAAGCAGTCTTCTTCTTTGTAAA
This sequence comes from Panax ginseng, assembly GCA_020205605.1. NCBI lineage: Eukaryota > Viridiplantae > Streptophyta > Magnoliopsida > Apiales > Araliaceae > Panax > Panax ginseng. The sequence continues at coordinate 92,755,207 of CM035139.1, forward strand.
TGGACTGACCATCTCGATTTGACTTTTCGGGAAAAAGTTTAAATGCGGAATTATAGAGCAAAACCCTTTGTCCGGTTCAAATGTCTTTCGATGATCTTTCGGTCATGCCATTTCTTCACTTTCTCCTTGTCTGACTTTGAATTCTCATATACTGTAATCTAAATTCATCTAACTCATTGAAATTTGGAGTAGAGCGTTTCTCCCTGCGGATGTCAAATCAAAATTGAGCTTAGTATTGCCCGATATGCCTTATGCTCTAGCTCCATAGGGAGGTGGCGGGGCTTTGCCCATACGAGTTGAAAAGGCGACATGCCTAACGGAGTTTTGTATCTTTGTTCGATAAGCCCATACGGCATCATCTAACTTCAATGACCGGTCCTTAGTGTGGGATTCACAACTTTTTCGAGATTCTTTTTACTTAGCGATTTGACACTTGACTTGACCATTTGTTTGCGGGTGATATCTTTGTAGCAATCGATGATTCACCCATACTTAGCTTGACAAAATTTATAAAGCACTATTGTAGAAATAGCGCCTTAAATCACTAATGATAGCCCTTGGGGTCCCAAACCTCGTGAAAATGCTTTTGTGTAGAAATAAAGTCGACCTTGGCATCATTAGTCGGAAGGCTGCTGACTTCAACCCATTTTGAGACATAGTCCACTGCTTGAGCAAGATGTAGAGATTTCCACGAGGAAGAGGCGAAGGGTCCCATGAAATCAATCCCCATACATCAAAAATTTCTACTTGAGGATTGTATTCAAGCGACATTTCATTTCTTTTAGAGATGTTGCCCCTTTCGTGACATCTATCACTGCCATTTGGACAAAGCTGTATGCATCCTTGAAAATTGTCGGCCGGTAGAATCAAACTTGTAGCACTCTGGCATTGTTAGTTTCCATAGTAGTGACCTCCATTACAAGTAGAATGACACTCTTGCAAAATCTCCTCGGTCTCATTATATGGAATACACCTTACGATCACTTGATCGAGCCTTTATTTAAACAAGTATGGCTCATCCCATATATACCATTTGACATCGATGCGAAATTTCTTCTTTTGATAACCCACCAAGTCGGAAGGTACCATCTTACTTTACGGATAATTCGCGTGGTCTGCGAACCATGGCACTTCACCTTTCACCACAAACAATTTGCTCATACGGAAAGGAATCGTTGATCGAACTTTGTTGTTTACTTCCTGTCAGGATTCTCGAGTCGCGACAAGTGGTCCGCCACTTGTTTTCGATCCCTTTACATCCTTGATTTCCAAATCAAATTCTGCAATAATAAAATCCATCTAATCAGCAGGGTTTTGCATCCTTCTTTGCCATTAAATGTCGAATCATAGCGTGATCGTATACACTTATCACCTTTTTGTGCCAATCGGATATGCTCGGAACTTATCAAAGGCGTATACCGCGCCGATAGTTCTTTCTCTGTGGTGGTATAGTTCAATTGTGCATCCGTTAGGGTCTTCTTGGCATAATAAATCACATGAAATATCTTTTTTTTTTCATTTGCCAAAAAAGCGGCTCTACTGGCGTAATCTTTGGCATCACATCAATTCAAATGGCAAAGTCAATGCAGTGCGGTAATCTTTGGTCTTTGAAATAAGTTTCCTCTTCAAGTGTTCAAATCTTTGACATACGGGCTTCATCGAAGTTGAGCTGTGCATCCTTCTCGATAGATTGCATAGCGGTTTAGTTATTTGGAGAAATCCTTAATGAATCTGCGGTAGAAAGCGGCGTGTCCCGAAAAGCTGCGAACTCCTTTTCTTTGAAGTGGGTGGTGGCAAGTGCTCAATAGTTGCCGACTTTGCCTTATCCACCTCAAGTCCGTCTTTGAAACTTTGTGTCCCAATATGATTCCTTCTTGTACCATGAAGTGACATTTTTCCGGTTTAGCACTAAGTTCGTTTCAACACATCTTTTCAAAACCATAACCAGATTTTTTCAAGGCATAGGTCAAATGAGTCCCCGAAGGCGAGAAATCATCCATAAATACCTCCACATTACTGTTCCACCATATGCGAAAATATAGCCATCATGCATCTACGAAGCGTGGTTTGGCGCATTGCATAGTCAGAAAGACATCCTTACGAAAGCAAAAGTGTAAATGCGGACATGTGAAGGTAGTCTTTTCACGGTCTTACGGAGCTATCATAATTTGATTGTAGCTTTGAATATCCATCCGGAAGGCAATAATACTCATGACACCTGCTAACTTTTGTCCAACATCGATCGATGAATGGGAGTGGGAAATGATCTTTCCTCGTAGCTTTGTTGAGCTTGCGGTAATCCATGCAAACTCTCCACCACCTATTCTTTGTTTCGTGTTGGAATTAACTCATTATTCTCATTGGTCATGTTGTCATACCACCCTTTTTTGGAACACCTTTGTCTTTGGGCTCACCCATGGCTATGCGAGATCGGATAAATTATTCTGCATCTAGCCATTTCGGCACCTCCTTCTTAACCACTTCTTTCATTATCGGATTAAGCCTCCTTTGTTGCTTTCATTTGTTGGCTTGCTACCATCTTCCATCGAGGATCTTGTGCATGCAATAGGAAGGTTGATCCCTTTGATATCTGCTATAGTCCATCAATAGTTGACTTGAGCTGTCGAAGCACTTCGTAGCAATTTTCCTCTGACAAGATGTTAGTGCGGATCACGATAATCACAGGTAATTTTGAATCTGAACTTAAAATGCATACACGAGATGTTAGGGGAGTGGTTTTAACTCAACTCTGGAGGTGACTCGAGAGATGGCTTTAACTTTTTGAGGCTTCCCAATTTGTTGTCGATGGCTCTGCGGGTAATCTAAATCTCTCTGAATTGTGAGGTTGTATCCGGATATTGCTGCAGATTCATTGAATTCCTCATCCTCCACATTTGAACTCTCATTAGAGATATTCTTCAAAGGTTCATGTCTCGCAAAACTACGCACCTCATTCTTTGCGATCGATCCACCAAATCAACGAGAGAACATTCTTCTTCATCATTTGGGAACTTCATGGCTTTGAAGGCGTTGAAGGTGACCTCCCGATCTGAGCAGCATAGTGAGCTCCCTTTACGCACATCTATCAAAAGTCTTGCTTGCAGTGGCTAAGAATGGTCTCCCTAGTATGATTGGTATACTTTTGTCCTCTTCATAGTCTAGAATGATGAAGTCGGTAGGAAAAATGAACTTGTCCACCTTACTGACACATCTTCAACAATTCCCCGTGGATATGTGATGGATCTGTCGACTATTTGTAGTGATATGTTAAATCGGTCTTTGGGTAAGCAATCCCAAGTGATTGAACAACGACAAGGGCATCAAGTTTATACTTGCCCCGGATCACATAAACACTTGCTAAAGTTCATCTTCCCAATGGTGCGCGAATTGTGTGAAATTTGCCGGATCTTTCGACTTTGGAGGTAATTTACATTTGGAACCTTTGCCTTTGCATTCCTCTGTCAAGGCTACCATTTCAAACTCGTCTAATCTCCTCTTCCTTGACAATATACCTTTCATGAACTTTGCGTAGCTTGGCATTTGTTCCAATGCCTCGGTGAATGGTATGTTGATCTGCAGCTTTTTGAACACCTCGAAACTTCTGAAGCTGTGTTTGTCTTCATACCTTAACTAACCTCTGCGGATATGGTACTTGAGGGTGCATTGGTTGTCTTGGACTCTTGACCTTCTCTTACGAATTTTGCCTTGTTCTTCTCTTCTCTGAACCTCAGATTTTTTAACTTTTCTTCATCACCATCCATCCATTATTACGCCTCGCATGTGGCGTGCGCGATGTCCCCCTGTAACTCGCTTGCGGTAGCGCGACTTGCGATGTCTGTCAAGTCTTTCCCGAGATCTCAATGTGATTGCTTGACCTTTGCTCCTTCCGTCTCTTCTAGGATTTGTCTACGTGTTACTTGGCAATGCACCACAGGGCCTATTATTAAGCATGCATCTTTGCCATCGCCCCATCTGCGTCTCCAGATTCTTGATAGCCCTTTGCTTGGCTTTTGATCATGACTTGGTGTTTGCCATGTATTTCAACATCATCTCCTCCATCTCGATTTCTTCTCTGGTACGTAGTGCAATTTGGGCGTGGTGTTGTTGTTGTTGAGAAAATCCGGTGGAAGCGGTGGTTTTTTGTGCAAAGCTATGCCATTTGAGATATTTGTGGTTGAAAGCTGTTGGTTTAATTTGGCCCGATGTTGTTGTTGTCCTTGGTTATTTGACCAACTAAAGTTTGGATGATTGCGGTTGTTGGGGTGGTATGTGTTACGGAATTGACCTTGGTCTTTTCTGTAATTGCTCATCATCTTGTCTTGACTACGGTGATGGCACATTTGATCCGTGGAGTGTGACCCCTTACAAAAATCCTGAAGCGAAGGCAAGCTATTTTTCACTTTGCTCTCTGCCAAAGTATCTATCTTCTTAGCCATAGGCGCCATATCAATCTTAAACATTTGAGTAATGGCATCAACCTCAACACACACACCTGCAACCTTGGTTTGTGGCATCAGAAATTTGTAGGATTACGATAATCATTCATGACCATAGTCTCGATAAGCGTATAGGCCTCATCATAGCTCTTTGCCCCAATGCCCCTCTGCTGCATTTGCATCCACAATCGGTCTCATTGCCATCCTAACCCATTGTAAAGGAATTTATCACCATCGATCGGCATCCAGTGATCTGGACATTTTACGAGCATCTCTTTATAGCGCTCCCCATTACTCATATAAGGACTCGCCTCTTTACATTTGCTGCGAGGAGAGAGATAGTAGTCCTCATCTTTGCGGTCTTAGCCATTGGGAAAAACTTGGCTAAAATTTTTTATGCTAAGTCCTCCCATGTGGTTATTGACCACACGCGGCAAAAAGTGTAACCAACTTCTAGCCTTATCTCTCGATGAAAATGGAAATAGCCGTGAGTCGATGGCATCCTCCGTCACACCATTATATCTGAATGTATCACAAATCTCTATGAAACTCGATAAGTGTTCATTTGGATCATCGTAGTGACACACCCCAAAAATGAATTGAGTTTTGCACCATTTGAATAGTGCTGGTTTGATCTCAAAAAGTGTTCTTTTCTTTGCTATCGTAGGTCGACTATGCTTGCTTGTAGCCCGTTTATGTTTGGCATGGAATATTCCCTTAGAGCCGATGCTCTTCTCTTTGCTCGATCTTGGTTCTTCCGCCATACTAAATTGTAGTACTCTCTAGCTGAGCTTTGCAAATTTCTTCTTACACTTGCTTTCCAACCTCTTAGTTTATGTTTCTCTGTCTTTGGTGTTAGTTTGAGTTGGATGATGGCGTGTGCATAAAAATCTACAAGTACACGAAATTAAAAAATAAAACAAAAATAGAAATGAGAAAGCGATCGAGAATTGTCTAAGTCATACAATTTAGCTTTAAATTGATGATAATTATCTAAATTAACGCCTTTCCCCATAGCAATGGCGCCAAAAAACTTGTTGCCTCTTTTATAGTTCTAATAAAGAGCTCTAACTCATCTGCAAGCATATGCGAATTGACAAGTAATGTCTGAGTAAGTAGAGTATCGATCCTGAGAGAAAGTTGTTAAATTTAAACTATCATGCATCAATTAACTCACCAAATTTATATGCCTAGACTAATGACTAAAAGTGTTGAATTAAACTAATTGTGAATAACAATGAAAATAAGAATACAAATGGAATAAATATAATCTGGAAATAATGGGACCCTAACTTCATTTAATATTTCATCTAATCGCCACTATCATACGAGAAGTGTTCACATATCACGGGAAAATAGCGAAACACGAATAGAGTTATAACCATTTTTCAATGCACTATAACCTACTTACATGACATCTACGGATGTTAGACTCTATGTAATCACCAATACAACCAAAATCACTATATATACATGTGAAATTGCAATTATATTGATTTTAAGCTCAAGCCCTTATTCTAGCTCATACGGTGAAAAATATATATATCTATCGGGTTCACAAAATCATAAACCATATCTAATGACCCCATATTAGCATCTTTATCATGATTACAATCCATACCTATATGTTCATTGTCAATTCCATACAAATCTTTGAGGCGAATGGTGATCAAGCATTCATACGTATGTAAAACAACCATGATGAGATATTCCATATGATATGCAAAACAATCCTAGCATTTAAATGTGCAACCAAACTACATATTAAAATCCGTTAGAATCCCATAATGGAATTTAGTTCATGGTGAACCAAAAGCCATTATGGGATCAAGCGCTAAACATGATCAATAAGCAAACAATTGAAATAAGAAAGATAGAACAATCAAACCCAATCATTTGAATAGAAATCAATGATCAGCGTTTAAATCCTCATAGAAATCCGATAAATAATAATAAAAATCCTGATGGTAGATAATCCCAAGAAGAATTGGAAAAGTAGGCGTTTTGGCCGTTCTACGTTGGAATCTCTCCAAGTGTAAACCCTAGTTTCTATGATGAAAATACGCTTAAAAGTTATCAAGTTGTTAAATCGACACCCGTCGAGAATCGTTTAAAACCAATTACAATTCATTTAATTAAAATTAAAATTAAAACAAAATTACGACATCGACATCGCAGCTTGTGCAGCTGCGCGCCTCTCGACCTATATGTCTCGTGGCGTGAGACTTACTGAGAATATCGCCTGTCATTGACCTCTCTCTGGCGCGCGGCTCCACCTCTGCTGGTAGCGCTGACTTGCGATAGAGTCATCATCGATCAGAGGGTACTTTTCGTGGTAGCGCGCGTTCCCCAATTTGTTATTCGCTGCGTAGCGTGACTTCTTTGCTGCAAGTTACAGTTACGGTTTTTTGGCTTGCTTTTCGTCATCTCTCTGCTCTTGCTATTTGTTCTTTTCATGCTTGATCTCTTGCTTCATTGTACCTCCATGCCATGCACATCCCATTTTTGCCTCGCCTTCGCGCATCCATTAGCCTCGTGCCCTCTAATACCACCAAAATTAAGCCGATTCTGCACTTATTCACCAAAAGGGTTTTAAGTAAATCTGATGCAAAATAACGTGAAATGCAACTAAAACACAATAAAATGTACTTGAGATGGGCACAATTAGCATGAATTGGTATTCAATAAGTAGGTAAAAATACCACTTATCGAATGCATATGTAATAGATAAGATCATTGAAAAGAGACTACTCTACAAGGAAAAAAATGAATTGATCGCAGAGTAAATCTACATGTGCTTAATGTATATTTGTACAAGTAAGTTTTGTAAAGTCCTTCAAAGGAATTGATGTACAAGGACTTAAATTAGAAAGATCAAATAATGTTAGGTTGATCTTTTGGGAATTAATCTGATGATATGATTTAGATCAAAAGGTTACTCTGCCAATTCACAATATGAAGATATTTCGCAGAGTTCATCTTATTAAGATAAAAAAGTTCACTTTAGATCACAGAAAAAGACTCGGTTCATGAAGTGAACACTTAATCTAAAAGATTCAAGGCTCATCTCCATAAAGAAAATCATCGTGTCTGCATAACTTAAGACGATAGTAGAATTCACTCCATCTTGTAGACAAAAAATTAGTTTGTGATGAAAGTAAATGATCTCAAAACTATAAGGCAAACACATAGATGCACAAGTAGTTAAAGAAGCTGTTAAACATCATTTGGCAAGATCAATCAATCATCTAAAAGAATCAATGGATAGCAAAGTAAAGATTGCTCAGTAAAGAGTGATTGTGGAATACTCCAAGCAGACACTGAACGAAAACAATATCTGAATATTACTCTAAGATCGTTCAGTAAGATCAAGATCGTCGAGTTAGCCCTAGAACAGTTAAGCAAAGTATGAAGTATTGACTACACGAATTAGAGATCACGAAGCTCAGTTTGTGCCATGAATATAAAGTGAAGACTATTCATAATGAAGCATATAGCAAGAGAACATACTCTAATGATATCTGAGTATATCCTCCACAAGAAGAGATATCCAAAAGAAGTCTAGAAGACACTGCAAGGATATTCTACTAAGTCACTGGACTTAGAACAAGTCGTAGAGCAATTGAGTCTTCATATAAGAAATAGTCAATACTTGAGAACAAAGGAGAACAACTTTCTCAGGAAGATGCTATTGACATCACAAGATAGCCTAAGCACCAAGAAAACAAAGAAGAATCTACAAAGCAAATTCAAGCATCATGAAGCTATCCGAAATCAGAAGAAAAGATAGCTATAATATATGTGAGAATTTAGAGAAAAAGTGTGAGACCCCAAATTTTATGAATAAAGATTTAAATTTCTCGAAATATTTTTTTTTGAATATTATGGCGCGGATTTGATATAATGTTATAGTTATGGGTAATATTTATAAATTTTGCAAAGTATGCAAGTTGTTATATAATATTCGATTGGTGGGGAATATTCTTTTTGTTTGGGAATATAAATGCGACGACACAATCATTGGTGGACCCTACAATGGAAGTATTTTCGTAGTTAAAAAATGAGTAATTATTTTTTTATAAAAATAACGGTGAAAGTGTTACCGAATTAAAAGCATTGAACTACCCCGGTAGTAAAAAATACGATGTACTACGGTTGCATAGTAGCACACGGTATTGATTATTGATGCTTACGTAAGAAGTCACTCGGTTATACTCAATTATTCTTTACGATGAATTCTTTGCATCATTTCTCTCATATTATTGATTCAATTATTGTCACAGTATCATCTGTATAATATGTTATATTATTAAATCAATAATTGAGACGGCAAAGTTATTCATATTATTATTTGCAATATTGACAATGTCTAGAATTTCTGTTAAGGAGAGGTTTGGTCACCTAATTGCGCGCCAATAAGGAGAAATCCTTATCGAAAAGCCTCCTCTTTCCTGGGAATGACCTGGTTGTTAAATATTGTGAATTATAATATTAATGATGAATAAGTTCGTGTTGATTAAAGATGAAATTGATAGTTCTATTATGTTATAATTATTAGTGTTAGTGAAAATCAACATTTATTTCTATAATAATTGATGTTTGGAGGTTATATTGACCAATCGGGTAATTAACCGGATAAATGAGCAATTAATTGCTATTGATTCACATGATTATAACTATTTGTAAACATATGTGTACTATTGATTCACATTCATTTACTATTTGGGGAGTTGGTGCAAGATTGATAATACTTGTATGACTAAGTTAAAAATGGAGGTATAGATGGAGGTACTATACTGTAATTCATATTTTCACATGTCTAGAACTATTGATTCACATGATTTACTATTGATTCACATGATTTACTATTAGGGGAGGTGGTGCAAGTTTGATAATACTTGCAGGACTAAATTAAAAATGAAGGAAAAGAGGAAGGTATTATACTGTAATATTTTGAGCCCCAAAACGTGCAATTATCGAAACTATATTTTCCTATAAATAGAAGCTCATTCCTTCATTATTTTTCACCAATTCACTAAAGCTATAGAGCAATTATTATAGAGAGAAATTATAGAGAGAAAGAAGAGAGAAGTCTGCTACCTCCTCACTATTCTAGTATCAAGTCTTCTTTTGAGGTAAGGGTATTATTCTTTTCGTATTCATGAAGAGAGTTATTTTCTTTCAATACTCGTAAGGGTTGTTATTCCTTTCTTTATTATTATGTTGGAATAACTTTTATACATGTGAAATACCGCATACATGGTGAAATTCTTACATTATTCCATTCTTTATTATTTTGTTGGAATAACTTTGTCATGCATGCGGTTTATCGCATGCTCGATGAAATTTTTGTTATTCCATTCATTATTATTACGTTGAATAACTCTTTATGCATGCGGTATATCGCATGCCTTGTGAATTATGTTGTTATTCCATTCATTATTATTCTGTTGGAATATCCTGTCTGTGCGGATTACGCATGACCTAGTTCCATTCTTTATTATTTTGTTGGAATATCTTGTCTGTGCGGATTACGCATAACCTGGTTCCATTCTTTATTATTTTGTTGGAATAACTTGTCTATGCGGTCTATCACATGCCTGGTGAATTCTTTTGTTATTCTATTGGAATAACCTGTCTATGTGGATTACCGCATGCATGGTGAATGATCCTTTGTATTTATTCCTTATTAAATCTGTTGAAATGATCTGTCTATGTGGATTACCGCATGACGGGTGAAAATCCATTTGCAGTTTCGTATATTCTATTATACTCGTATGAGATATTATATCTTTTGTACTTGCCATGGAATATCATTTTCTTTGGTATTTTTCTTTTACGAGTTACTATTTATGGGTTACTATTCATCCAGTTACTATTCACTCTAGTATTATTCACTCAAGTATTCGAGGCACTTTTCGTGCCGGAGTACTATTCACGAGTTACTATTCAGGTTACTATTTACCCAATTACTATTCACTCTAGTATCATTGACTCAGGTATTCGGGACACTTTTCATGTCGGGGTACTATTCACAAGGTACTATTTTCAAAGTACTATTCACGAGGTACTATTCACCCAAAAAATATATTTCTTTTCTGTCCAAATTATTTTTGGTACATGAATATTATTCTTGAATTTTACTCTACAAAGCAGTATCATGTTGACAATTTGGACGTTATTGATTTTTGGATAAATTAAATTATAAATCTTCAAAATTTATCCTTGAACTTGTTTTACTGAATTATTATGTCACTGTCATCATCCTCATGCTTATATTGTGATTAAAGTCATCTTTGGCTTACGTGCATAGATGGACTTGGTATGATTATGACTAGGGATTATTCAGTATAATCATGACCGTAATGTGATGAATGATGTGGTAAAAGTTCTCATTGGCCTGTAGTTCATTGATGGACAGTTGTTGGTATGATTATGACCAGGGATTATTCGGTATAATCATGACCATTGATGATTACATGAATATCCTTGGCCGTGGTGCAGGGATGATTTGATTTTATTTATTTAGACGAGTCTCAGCGATAAAGTTGATGAAAAACTTTTTAAATCATAAAAGATAGTAGATTTTATGCTCTACTTGACTCTTCTAATGGATTGCTTATTTTCGCTGCAGTTGTTGATCTAAAACTTGTTGTCTATTGTATTCTATCAGTTGTTATACTGTTGAAGGCTAAAGATAATTTATTCTGCATTATCTTAGTCATAATATTTCTTACTGGGCTAGTTGAGCTCACCCTTTCTTTCATTGTTCTCTTCAGAAAATGAGAATATAGTTGGGACGAGTCGGGGAATGGAGTGATGGCCCAGGATAAATGGCTTTAGTAGTCCTCACTATTCTACGGAATAATGTGATAATAATTGTAATGAGGACACCATTGAGTGTGGATATTGTTTAGATGACAATATTCTTGATTAAACTCTCAGCTATGTTTTGTCGTATTTTATACGACTGTTGTATAATTAAGTTGTATTTGAATTAATGTACCATGTATCTGGTGACTCAAGATGGGTGATGTATACCTGTTTTGGGGGCGTCACAGTTGATATCAAAGCTTAGGGATATGATCCCTGGCTGAGATGTGAGACAAGAACTAGGAGGGGAGAGACGGGGAATTCCTTCGCTAGTATGACCTACCTAAGTTTATTTGGTATTTAATTGGTCGGTCAGAGTATAAGGATAATATGTGGCATGTCAATTAACCATTGTTTTGTGACAGTGTTTGAAAATGACATCTAAAAATGTTGAGATCAGCAATGAAGCACATGAGACCGTTGAGTTACCAACGATCAATACCCAGGATAATGTGCAATAGGAAGATAATAATCATCAGGTAAATAACAACACCGATAAGATGATGAACGATGGGATGTTCAGAGGCTTTATACAATTCGTGTAACATCAGGAGAGAGAGACTCCTATTCAAAATTTAGGTGGAAACAATGGCAACCCACGGTTGGTCACTGCTAAGCAGTTCAAGGAGCTGGGACCGCCGGAGTTTTTGGGAAATCCAGAACCACTTAAGGCATAGACGTGGTTAAAGCAGATCACCAAGATATTTGATGTCTTAGGATGCTCCAAGGAGCAAAAGGTTCCTTTTGCCACCTTTATGTTACGTGAAGAAGCGATTCTTTGGTGGGAATCATAAAAATGTACCCGACTGGACGCACTCATGATGTCTTGGGAGAAGTTCCAAGAGTTGTTCAACGACAAATATTTTCCCGAAAGTATTCGTCACATGAAGGAGGTGGAGTTTATCAAGTTGGAGCAAAACAATATGACTATGTCGCAATACGAGGCTAAATTTGCGGAGTTATCCCTGTTTACATCCCATTTGGTCGATAATGAGGAGCGAATGACGCGAATATTTCTAAGAGGTTTGAAACCCTATATACGTCAATACCTCATTTCTCACAAACTTTATTTATATTCAGATATTGTGAATAGGGCTCAGTTATTGGAGCACGATAATGAGTCATCACAACCAAAAGGCAACGACAAACAACACGATAATAAATAAATCTGGGTGCAGCGACCATCGGAACAATGATAACCATCGTGGGGGAAATTATCATGCCAAGAATGGTAACCACTTCGGTGGTAATCATGACCAAGATAATAGGAGTGGAAATTTCAAGAAGAGAAGGTTCAACAATGATGGAAAGATAGCAGCACCAACACCCGTTTTCAAGGAAGGAGAACGACCACCAATTGTATGCTTCAAATGTGGAGGGGAGGGACATATCAGTCCAAACTGCGTGATGCAGTCCAAAGCATGTTATAATTGTGGAAGATAAGGTCACCTAGTGATTTTGTCGTGCACCAAAGTCAAGTCCAGCTGGGATGGTGGCACCAAAGGCGGATACAGACAAAACAAAGTCGGTGGTTTCAAGAAGAGCGTTTTTTGTGACTTCTCAAAAAGTGAGTAACCCGAACGAAGTTAGCACGGGTTAGTTAATTATAAATTCTTACGAAGTCTATACCTTATTAGATACCGGTTCTTCCCATTATTTTATGTCTCTTGCTTGCGCTCAACGTTTAAATTTAACTCAGGAGAAATTAGACTTTGACTTATCGGTTGAAACTTCGTTAGGAGAAACCTTTGTTACACCCACTATTTATAAATCTTGTTGATTCAAATTGACACTTTCAGGTTACATGTCGATCTTATCTCTTTGAAAATACTTGCCTTTAATGTAATTTTAGGAATCGATTAGTTAGCTACTCATCATGCTTTTCGTAAGGTTGTTAGCCTTCATATTCCTAACCAACCTTTTATGCGAATTCAAGCAACCAAACCACTAAAGTCAATCACTATCATATCAAGCCATAAGTAAAGAGCCCCGAGCCTTTATCTGGTGAATTCCTTGTGTGGAATGCACCGAAGCCAAACTTTCCATAGGCGACGTTGTGAATAAAGGTGGCAAGTTGATAGGTATCAATATGACGTACTATCCAAGTCTTGGATGAGAGTCACAGTTTTGAATGATATTTCTATTGTTAATAAATTTCCTGATGTATTCTTGAAGACTTCTTGTCCTACCCCTAGAGCGTGAAATCGAATTTTGTATTGACCCCAATACAAAACCCATTTCTAAAACCCTCAAATATTTCTTCAACCAAAATGAACTTATAATGCACCAAAGACGTTGGCTCGAGCTTTTGAAAATTACGACTATACCATTCAATATCATCGTGGAAGAGCGAACGTGGTAGCTGACGCGTTGAGTAGAAGATCGTATGCATTTACGAGTGCGATGTTATTAACACAAAACCCATTTCGTATAACTTACAAATGATGAAGATAGAGTTAAAGACTCTAGGGACCCACGTGAAGATAATGAATATACGAGTAGAATCGACTTTAATCGATAAAGTTAAAGCCGCTCAAACTACACACCTGGAGCTGATGAAAATGAAGAAGAAGGTTCAAGAAGGCGTTATTCTAGAAGCAAGAGTCGATGAAAAGAGGAAATATCAATCCTCGATTTAATTGGCCCATTTGAAATCCTCGATCGAGTAGGAACTGTGGCCTATAGACTCATTTTACCGCCACGTATGTCGCGTGTTTATAATGTTTTTCACGTATCGATGTTACGTAAATATGTGGACGACCCGAACCACATTATTGAATTATAATTAGATGAGATAGAAGAAGATTTAACGTATGAGAAGATACGTGTTAAAATCTTGGATAAGAAGGATTATATTCGACACTCAAAGGTTATACCTCAAGAGTTAGAATCTGAAATGAAGTCAAGGTATCCTCACTTTTTCGACATACCAGGTACGTACATAAATTTTAAGGGTGAAATTTCATAAGGAGGGGAGATTGTGAGACCCTAAATTTTATGAATAAAGATTTAAATTTCTCGAAATAATTTTTTTAAATATTATGGTGTGGATTTGATATAATGTTATAGTTGTTGGTAATATTTATAAATTTTGCAAAGTATGCAAGTTGTTATATAATATTTGATTAGTCGGGCAATATTATTTTTGTTGGGGAATATCCGTACGACGGCACAATCATTGGTGGACCCCTAGCGGAAGTATTATCGTAGTTAAAAATGATGTAATTATTATTTTTATAAAAATAACGACAAAAGTGTTCTGATTTAAAGCTGTTGAACTACCCGGTAGTAAAAGTACGATAATATGGCATTGGTTGCATAGTAGCACGGTATTGATTATTGATGCTTACGTAAGAAGTCACTCGGTTATACTCAATTATTGCTTTACGATAATTCTTTGCATCATATCTCTCATATTATTGATTCAATTATTGTCACAGTATCATCTGTATAATATGTTATATTATTAAATCAATAATTGAGATTGCAAAGTCATTCATATTATTATTTGCAATATTGACAATGTCTAGAAGTTCTATTAAGGAGAGGTTTGGTCACCTAATTGCGCGCCAATAAGGAGAAATCCTTATCGGAAAGCCCCCTCTTTCCTGGAAACGACCTGGTTGTTAAATATTATGAATTATAATATTAATGATGAATAAGTTCATGTTGATTAAAGATGAAATTGATAGTTCCATTGTGTTGAAATTATTAGTGTTAATGAAAATTGACATTTATTTTGATAATAATTGATGTCTGGAGGTTATATTGACCAATCGGGTAATTAATCGGATAAATGAGCAATTAATTGCTATTGATTCACATGATTATAACTATTTGTTCACATGTGTGTACTATTGATTCACATTCATTTACTATTAGGGGAGTTGGTGCAAGATTGATAATACTTGCATGACTAAGTTAAAAATGGAGGTATAGATGGAGGTACTATACTGTAATTCATATTTTCACATGTCTAGAACTATTGATTCACATGATTTACTATTGATCACATGATTTACTATTAGGGGAGGTGGTGCAAGTTTGATAATACTTGCAGGAACAAATTAAAAATGAAGGAAAAGAGGAAGGTATTATACTATAATATTTCGAGCCCCAAAACGTGCAATTATCGTAACTATATTTTCCTATAAATAGAAGCTCATTCCTTCATTATTTTTCACCAATTCACTAAAGCTATAGAGCAATTATTATAGAGAGAAATTATAGAGAGAAAGAAGAAGAAAGTACGCTACCTCACTTTATTCTAGTATCAAGTCTTCTTTTTGAGGTAAAGGTATTATTCTTTCTTTCGTATTCATGAAGAGAGTTATTTTCTTTCAATACTCGTAAAGGTTGTTATTCCATTCTTTATTATTATGTTGGAATAACTTTGTCTATGCTACGCCATGCATACACCGCATACATGGTGAAATTCTTCATTATTCCATTCTTTATTATTTTGTTGGAATACTTTTTATTGCATCTTGAAATTCATCGCGATTATCGGTGAAGTGATTCTGTTATTCCATTCATTATTATTTTGTTGGAATAACTCGTATATGTGCTCTATCATGCATGACACAGTGAATTATGTTGTTATTCCATTCTTTATTATTATGTTGGAATATCACATGCATCATGGATTACGCATGACTGGTTTCATTCTTTATTATTTTGTTGGAATATCACATGCATGCGGATTACGCGCATGACTGGTTCCATTCTTTATTATTACATTGAAATAACCTATACATGCGGTCCATCGCATGCTCGGTGAATTCTTTTGTTATTCCATTCTTTATTATTTTGTTGGAATAACTTTGTCTATGTGGATTACTGCATGCATGATGAATGATCCTTTGTATTTATTCCTTATTAAATATGTTGAAATGATCTGTCTACGTGGATTACCGCATGGCGGGTGAAAATCTATTTGCAGTTTCGTATATTCTATTATACTCGTATGAGATATCATTTCTTTTGTACTTGTCCTGGAATATCATTTTCTTTGGTATTTTTCTTTTATGAGTTACTATTCATGGGTTACTATTCACCCAATTACTATTCACTCTAGTATTATTCACTCGGATATTCGAGGCACTTTTCGTGCCGGAGTACTATTCATGAGTTACTATTCACGGGTTACTATTCACTCTAGTATCATTCACTTGGGTATTCGGGACACTTTTCGTGTTGGGATATTATTCACAGGGTACTATTCCCGAAGTACTATTCACGGGGTACTATTCACCCAAAAAATATATTTCTTTTCTGTCCAAATTATTTTTGGTACATGAATATTATTCTTGAATTTTACTCTACAAAGCATTATCATGTTGACAATTTGGACGTTATTGATTTATGGATAAATTAAATTATAAATTTTTAAAATTTATCTTTGAACTTGTTTTATTGAATTATTATGTCATTGTCATCATCCTCATGCTTATATTGTGATTAAAGTCATCTTTGGCTTACGTGCATAGATGGACTTGGTATGATTATGACCAGGGATTATTCAGTATAATCATGACAGTAATGTGACGAATGATGTGGTAAAAGTTCTCATTGGCATGTAGTTCATTGATGGACAGTTGCTGGTATGATTATGACCAGGGATTATTCGGTATAATCATGACCATTGATGATTACATGAATATCCTTGGCTGTGGTGCAGGGATGATTCGATTTTATTTATTAAGCCGAGTCTCAGCGATAAAGTTGATGAAAAACTTTTAAAATCATAAAAGATAGTAGATTTTATGCTCTACTTGACTCTTCTAATGTATTACTTATTTTCTCTGCAGTTGTTGATCTAAAACTTGTTGTCTATTGTATTCTATCAGTTGTTATACTGTTGAAGGCTAAGGATAATTTATTTTGCATTATCTTAGTCATAATATTTTTCTTTGGGCTAGTTGAGCTCACCCTTTCTTTCATTGTTCTCTTGTGAAATGAGAATATAAATTTGAGACGAGTCGGGAAATGGAGTGATGGTCCAGGATAAATGGCTTTAGTAGTCCTCACTATTCTATGGAATAATGTGATAATAATTGTAATAAGGACACCATTAAGTGTGGATCTTGTCTAGATGACAATATTCTTGTTTAAACTCTCAGCTATGTTTTGTCATATTTTACACGACTATTGTATAATTAAGTTGTATTTGAATTTATGTACCATGTATCTGGCGACTCAAGATGGATGATGTAGACCTATTTTGGGGGTGTCACAAAAAGACTAAGATGTCCCTCACTATAATATCATCAGTAAAAAGAATGCAAGAACAGAAGAGGTCGAATCGATCGTAAGGCTCAATCCTGTAACTCTTGCAGAAACAACGGATCGTAAAGCTCAAGTCAGGTCTGACAATAGGACTGACAAATAGAACATTACAAGACATTGATCTCAAGACATCAGAAGATATTCTTGAAAGAAAATAAAGATATATCCAACAACTAGTTAGCCGAAAGCAAGCTGTCTGAAAAGCTGGAAAAGATACTGAATGATGTGACAAGTTATAATTCAGAAAGTACACTGACACAGAGCCTCAGAAAAGTCAACATCAGAGAAATCAAAGTATCTATGCATTAAATGCTCCAACGGACACTTCTCAACTGGAAAATTTTAGAGAAGTATTAAAGACAACATCATTTAAAAGAAAAAGATGATGATGCGCATTAAACTTTCACATATGAGAAGAATCATCATCCGAGATGAACATCAAGCTAATCAAGAGACTAAAATAGCCAAGTCTGTGGGACTTGATGAGGGAAACATGCGCTTGTCTTGGTGACTGAATCATTTAGTGGATTCTCTGTTCATTGAGCAGAAGAGTAGAGTAGGAGTTGTTCAATCTCTGAACCACTTAAAATCTCTTGTGTCTTTTACATTCTGCAATTTACCTTCTGCATTATATAATTTCTATATATGTCATGTGTTTGATTTTTCATAGAGCTTATTTAAGAACTTAGATTTCCAAGCAAAATCTTTAAGAGGAGTTTTCAGACTAATATTTTATTGCATATAAATAATCGTAATTAATTAATTATTTGGTAATTCAATTAATTAATTATAAAAGAATTTTTAAAGATCTATTCAACCCCCCTTCTAGAACCATATTGTACATGTGGGAAATAACAATTGGTATCAAAGCAGGTTTTCATGAACATAAAAGCTTAATCTTTGAGTTGATCCAAGGCATTACTCAAATTATAGTTCTAAAATAAGTTATGAATTTCAAACGTATATTTTAAATGAAGATAAACTTATATGCTGAAATCTACATGTGCAAGTATATTCAAAGGAATATAAATTATCTTCTTGATGCTATCCAGTATTGATCCACGCGCATAAACGAGGTTATCAATATTATCAGACAAGTCTATCAAGATAATGATAAACCAACAAATCAAGCTATCCATCTATAGGGAAGTAAAGATGCAACTAGGACTACATTCTCAGAATGTATACTCAACGACGTCAGAATTTGCATATATGCTAAAGGAGTCTGAGAAGTGTCATCAGCAATAATCAAGAACATAATTTCTTTCTAAGTCATCTTTGATCTCTAAAGAAATGATAAATGGGAAATGAAAGACTCAATGTACCTCTCAAACAATCTATTTGTAGTTGCAAGACTCATCCCAACTAAGATCTAACTTGGGAGTTCTATTAAGCTAAGTAGGAATATGGGATGAATAAATTCTTTCCTCTGATCTAAAAGTGAAGGATATGCTGGATATGCTCAGCTCTAAACGTCTATCTAATAAAGCAAGATGATCTTTCTATAAGTACTAAAAGTGAGAATTTTTACTGAAGTTCAAAAGTGGATTACTCTTCTCAATAATGAAATCAAATGGCTCAAGCTTAACCACTGACTGTCAAGAGATTGGCAACAGTGAGGTATATGACATTATTTTGTTTTGTGTAAAGCATTATCTCTCCATCAAAGTTTGAAGATAAAATAAAATCTTCAAGGAAGATATCTAAAATGCATGCTCTGAGAATATCTACTCTTATCCTTGTGATGAGAAATGAAAATACAAATATGTATTGATGTACACATCATTTATCATACGATCTTGACTGACCTCTTGTCAGAGACTTATCCACACTCAATTGAGTCCTCATTACATTTATTATCACACTATTTAACAGAATAGTGAGGACTGCTAATGCTATTATCTGAACCGTCACTCTGTTCGCCGACTAGTCCCTACTACGTTCTCATTTTCTGAAGAGAACAATGAAAATAAAAGGGTGAGCTCAACTAGCCCAGTAAGAAATATTATGACTAAGATAATACAGAATAAATTATCGTTTGCCTTCAATAGTGTTAAACTGATACAATATAACAAACATCAAGTTTAACTGCATAATGAACAAGCAATCCATTAAAAGAGTCAAGTAGAGAATAAAATCTACTATCTTTTATGATTTAAAAGGTTTTCATTACTTTTATCATTTGGGACTCGATTTTAATAAATAATCCACATCATCCTCAAGACTACTACGACCAAGGATATTCATTAGTATCACAACCACAAATTATTTATGCACTACGGGCCAAGGATATTCGTGTATTCATCAATGGTCATGATCATGCCAACAACTGTCCATCAATGCACTACGGGCCAATGCAGACTTTTACCACATCATTTGTAACATTACGGTCATGATTATATCGAATAATCCCTGGTCATAATCATACCAAGTCCATCTATGCACTACAGGCCACGGATGATTTTGAATATAAAATAAACATGAGGATGATGACAATGATATACGAATTCAATAAAACAAGTTCAAAAATTAATTTATCCAGGAACTAATAACGTCCAAATTGTCAACATGATACTTCTTTATAGAGTAAAATTCAAGAATGCTCAGAAGAATATTTCCATGAAAAGATACTGGATGAAGCGCAAATATCAAGGATATTCCACTAATTTCATGGAGTATAGAAGTCAAAACTTTAACCAACTGAGTATAATAAAGAATGGAATAACAAAAGAAATCACCAGGCATGCGATAGACCGCACAGACAGGTTATTCCAACAGAATAATAAATAACGAAACTAGGTCATGCGTAAACGCACAGACAGGATATTCCAACAGAATAATAAATAACGGAAACGGTGTCAAATTAAATTGCAAGCGGGATGTTCCAATGAATAATAAATAACGGAACTAGGTCATGCATAAACACACAGATATGATGTTCCAAATGTAATAATAAAAATAGAATAATAGAAGAATTTCACCATATATGCAGATTAGACATACAAAAGTTATTCCAACATAATGATAAAGAATGGAATAATGGAAGAATTTCACCAAGTATAGGGTAGTCCTCAGCAGACAAAGTTATTCCAATGTAATAATAAAGAATGGAATAACAGAAGTTCTCTTCATGAAGACGAAAGAAATAATACCCCTTACCTTAGAACAATTGGATATAGGAGTAGTGAAGTAGCAGAATACTTTTCTTCTTTCTCTCTATAGTTTCTCTCTCTAGAGTTTCAGTGAATTCGTAATAAATAATGAAGGAATGAGCTTCTATTTATAGGAGAATGGACTGAATAGTAACTAATTCCTGAACGGTCCAGATTGATTTACTATAAAATATTATGATAAAACAAAATCTTTTAAATAAAATATAATATATTCTATTTATAATCTAATAAAACGAATAACTTTATAAAAGTATTCTGTTTTATATAAAAAGATTTTACTATGCAAACACTATGCAGGCACTATGCAAATACTATGCATAATAAATATAATATATTCTATTTATAGTATAATAAAACGAATAACTTTATAAAAGTATTCTTTTTTATATAAAAGATTTTACTATGCAAAACACTACGCATAATAGAATATAATATATTCTATTTATAGTCTAATAAAACGAATAACTTTATAAAAGTATTACATTTTATATAAAAAGCTTTTCATTTTATTACATTAATAATACTAATAAAACAAAACTTCATCATCATTATTATAATTCACACTATTAATCGACTGTGTCGTTCCTAGGAAAGAGGGGCTTTCAATAAGGATTTCTCCTATTATCATGGCGCAATTAGGTGACCAAAGCTCTCCTTGGCGTAACTTCTAGACATCGTTAATATTGCAAATAATAATATTAATAACTTCGTCATCTCAATTATTGATTTAATAATGTATATAATATCGACAATAATTGAATCAATTAACGTGAGATACTATGCAACAATTACTGAAACAATAATTGAACAAAACTGAGTGACTTCTCACATAAGCATCAATAATCAATACCGTGTGCTACTATGCAACCACGCATATTCCTGTACTTTTAACACCGGGTGTTTCAACAGTTAACGATAAAACTTCCGCCGTTTTTTTCATAAAATATTTTTGTTGTTTACTCAATCCGATAATAATTCCGTTGTGTGGTCCACCAATGATTGTGCCGTTATACGAATATTCCCTGTTAAAACGAATATACCCCGACCAATCGAATATTATATAACAACTTGCGTACTTTGCAAAATTTATAACTATTACCCACAACTATAACATTATATCAACTTCATTCCATAATATTCAAAAATGATAATTATAGAAAATTCATCTTTATTCATAAAAGTTGGGGTCTTACAATAATATTTTATATTATTAAATCAATAATTGAGACGACACAGTTATTCATATTATTATTTGCATTATTGACGATGTCTAGAAAGTTCTCTCGAGGAAAAAGGGGTTTGGTCACCTAATTGCGCGCCAATAAGGAGAAATTCTTATCGGAAAGCCCCCTCTTTCCTGGGAATGATCCGGTTGTTAATATTGTAAGTTATAATATTAATGATGAATATTATTAAAAATGTGTTTTGAGAAGCCAAGTTGTAAGACCCCAACTTATTATAAATGAAATTGAATTTCCTTTATTTATTATTTTGAAATAGTAAGGGTTGATTTGATTAATGTGGTTAGATATGGGTAAAATACGCAAATATCTTAAATAAGTAAGTGGTTATAAAATATTCATTGTTGTCGGGAAATATTCGTTTGGTCGTGGAATATTCTTCATTGTCAGAATATTCGTATGATGGTAACTTGACCTTGTGTGGAGCCCATAATGTAAAGCGATTGGATGAAGAAAATGATAAGTATAATTTTTTTTATAAATAACGGTGTAGTTGTTACCGTTAACACTATTAGAATACCCGGTGGTTAAAACATAGTAATACGCGGTGTTACACAGTAGCACACGGTATTGCACCAATTATTGATTCTTACGTAAGAAGACACTACTCAATAATTGTTACAGTAATTAATGTTTAATATTTTATTGATTCAATAATTGTTACGTTGATATTTTATATTATTGTTGTTTCAATAATTATCACTGCACAGTATTTCCCATTATCAGATCAATAATTTATATTATTTGAATAATATTATTAGATAGCATTATTGACAATGTCTAAAGAAGTTCCATCTAAGAAGAGGTTTGGTCACCTAATTGCGCACTAGTAAGGAGAAATTCTTATTGGAAAGCCCCCTCTTTTCTGGGAACGACCTGGTTGTCATTATTGTGATTCTGTAATATTATTTGCGAATAATTAATTATTGATTTATATGATAAGGAAAATATTTATTTATGTGGATATAAATGGAGGAATTTTTAGAAAAATGACAATTGTTGAACATTGATATTTTATCTTTTCTCATAAAATAATTCATTTAAATATATTATTATATTATAATAATATAATAATGGTGATATTTTTATAATGAATGTGTGATATATGAATAAATGAGGAGGAAGGGTATTTTTGTTACAAAAAATGTTTAACACATATTTTGTGTGTTGGTGGGCCCTATTTTGTGATTGAAATTGGATTATAGTCCGTAAAATCGTCCGTATGTGGATTTCGGTCAATTTCTGCTTGGAATTTGGAAAAACTTAAACTTACAAAGTTGTAGAGAATTGAATTTCCTATGCAATGGATATAAGATTTAAATTTTTCTGATAAAAGGGCTATTTATTATGAATTATTAAAGTACCGGAATAATTGATTTTTGAAGTTTTAATTTTTTTTTAAGAAAAACCCCACATGTGATATAAATGTGCTGAATTCAGTTTGTCTAAGGTGGGCGTGAATTTTTTTAAAAAATAATAATATTTTATTAAATTTTTTGCTTTGATGTTCTAAGCATTTTCCTATAAATAGGGTGCTTAGGTTAGAATTGAAAATCACATCAGAAACTGAAGTTTTCTCTCTCTATATTATCGAGCATATTCTTGTGAGTATTTTGATACTTTGAGTGTTGCTATACGGTGCAAGTTTCTTCAAAGACTATATCCGAAGATTCCGGTAAGCACTCGCCTTTTTTAGGTAAGGGATGCTATTTTTTTTAAATGATATTATTTCTTTCAATATCATTATGCCAGAATATCGGTAAGATTTTCTTTGTGAAATTCTTGTCTTTTAGTGTCGGGGTTACTATTCACGTATACGACACTATTCACGAATACGACATTATTCACAAAAAAATTAAATCTTCGTTCTTTGTCCGAGATGTCTATTTTTGTTACTATCTTTGATTGTATCCATGTTTTGATCATTATTCTTGAATTTTACTCCACCATAGTATATTATGGGGTGTTTTTGAACATGGATAAATCGAAGTACGAATTCTTAATATTTGTTCTTTTGTCTCACTGGATTCGTATTCTTTAAAATATTTTTCATCATCCTCAGTCTTAAATGATGATATAACTGAATATCTTTGGGTCGTAGTACAAAGATGAATGATTTTTCGATGAATATCTTTGGCCCAGTGAAAGTGCAAAGATGAACATGTGTTGAGATGAACATGACCAACTGTTGAATATCTTTGGCCTGTAGTGCAAAGATGAATATTTGATTCAAGATGAATATTGATTTATGTTACAGGGATAAAATTTTGATGATGGACTTTTAAATTTATAGATGTTAGTAGATTTCATTCTGTACTTAACTCTTCTAATGAATTATTATTTCCTCTTTGAATATTGATCTGAAACTTGTTGTCTATTATATTCTATCAGATTTTTCCCTGTTGAGGACTAACGATAATTTGTTCTATATTATCTTAGTCATAATGTTCTTTACTGGGCTAGTTGAGCCCACCCTTTCCCTTTTTGTTCCATTTTTCTTCTCAGGAGGCGAGAATGTAGCGAGTACTAGTCGGGGTATGGAATAATGGTTCTAGAAAGTTGTTTTAATAGTCCTCACTATTTTTGTAAAATAATGTATCAATAATTGTAATGAGGACTTATTTGAGTGTGGATATTGTCTAGAAGACAATATTTGTATTTAAACTCATAGTTTATGTGTTGTCGTATTTTGCACGACAATTGTATTAAAAAGGTTGTAGTTGTTTATGTACCATGTATTTGGCGACTCAGAATGGGTGATGTATACCTATTTTGGGGGCGTCACAGTTGGTATCTGAGCTTAGGGATATGGTCTCTGGCGGAGATCGGAGAATAGAATTAGGAGGGGAGAGACGAGAAAATCCTTCGCTAGTATGTCCTACTTAAGCTTATTTGTTGGTTCATCAGAATATAGGGTTATTATGTTGCATGTCAATTTCTTTAATTAATCCTTGTTTTGTGGCAGTATTTAAGAATGGCAGCTAAAAATATTAATGATGGAGTAAATGAGACCGTAGAGACACCATTAATCACCAATGAGGAAAACGTGCAACAGGCCGGCAATGTTCCTCCTGTAAACAACACCACTGAGCAGACGATGAACGATGAGATGTTTAGAAGCTTTTTGCTGTTCATATATAACCAGACGAGGGAGACTCATGTTCAAAATACAAGTAGAAACAATGGCAACGCACAGCTGGTCACAGCCAACCAGTTCAAAGAGTTGGGACCACTAGAATTTTGGGGAAAGCCGGATCCGATTAAGGCACAAATGTGGGTCAAGCAAATTACCAAGATATTCGATGTATTGGGACGCACGGAGGAACAGAAGGTTACATTAGCCACTTTTATGTTCCGTAGTGAGGCAGATTACTGATGGGAATCTGTGAAGTGTACCCATCCAGTTGCACTCAGCATGTCTTGGGAGACATTTCAGAAATTGTTCAATGACAAGTACTTTCCTGAAAGTATTTGTCATATGAAGGAGGTGGAGTTTATTAGACTAGAACAGAACAACATGACTATATCCCAGTACGAGGCGAAGTTCGCGGAGTTATCCAGGTTTGTACCTCATTTGGTGGAGAATGAGGAATGTATGACGCGAATGTTTCTGAGAGGTTTGAAACCCGACATACGTCATATCTCATTTCTCACAAATTTTCTCTATATTCAGATGTTGTCAACATGGCTCAATTATTAGAGCGAGATAATGAGTACGTTCAACCTAGGGACCACAACCAGGGTCATATCGGTGACAGCAGTCATCAGAGCAATGATAATCAGCGGGGAGGAAAGAATACGGACAAAAGCGGTAACCACTCTGTTGGTAATCGTGGTCATGATAATAGGAGAGGCGAGTCAAGTGGAAGTTTCAAAAAGAGGAGATTCAACAATGACAATGTGAAGACGTCAGTACCAGCATCAACTATTTCTAAGGGAGGAGAACGACCACCAGTCGTATGCTATAAATATGGAAAAGAGGGACACATCAACCCAAACTATCCACAACAGTTCAAGGTATGTTATAATTTTGGAAAGGAAGGACATATCGCTCGAGATTGTACTGTAGCAAAACCAAGTCCAGCGGGGATGGTGACTTAAAAGGCTTTCCCAGAAAAGTCAAAGTCAGCGGTTCCTGAAAGAGCGTTTGTCATGACTGGTCAAAATGCGAGGAACCCAAATGAGGTGATCACGGGTAAGCTAATCATAAATTCTTGCGAAGTTTATACCTTACTAGATACCGGTTCTACCCATTCATTTATCTCTCTTGCTTGTGCTCAACGTTTAAACTTGACTCCGGAGAAATTAGACTTTGACTTATCTATCGAGACTCCGTTAGGAAAAACTTTCATTACATCCACTGTTTATAAATCTTGTTTGATCCAAGTTGGCACCATCACATTACTTGTTGACCTTATCTCTTTAAAGATACTTGCATTTGACGTGATTTTAGGGATTGATTGGTTAACTACTCATCATACCAAAATTGATTGTTTTCGTAAGGTTGTTAGTTTTCATATTCCTAACAAACCTGTTATACGAATTCAAGAAACTAAACCACTGAAATCAATCACTGTCATATCAAGCCATAAAGCCATTCGTTTATTGAAAAATAGATGTTGAGCTTTCTTAGCCCATGTTATTGATTTGAATAAAGACACGTTAGATTTGAATAATATTTCTGTTGTTAGTGAATTTTCTGATGTATTTCCTGAAGAACTTCCCGGTCTACCCACAGAACGTGAAGTTGAATTCTTTATTGACCTTGAACCTGGTACAAAGCCCATTTCTAAAACCCCATATCGAATGGGTCCTATTGAACTTCAGGAGTTAAAGGTCCAACTAAAGGAGTTGTTGGACATCGGTTTCATTCGTCCTAGTACATCTCCTTGGGGTGCTCCTATTTTATTTAAAAAGAAGAAAGACGGGATTATGCGACTTTGTATTGACTATCGAGAATTGAACCATGTCACCATCAAGAATAGGTATCCGCTACCTCGCATTGATGACCTATTTGACCAGTTGCAAGGAGCACAATTCTTTTCAAAGATCGATCTTCGTTCTGGATATCATCAATTAAAGATTAAAACTGAGGACATTATGAAGACTGCCTTTAGAACTCGGTATGGGAATTGTGAATTCTTAGTCATGTCTTTTGGATTGACTAATGCTCCTGCGACTTTCATGGATATGATGAACCGAGTATTCAAGGAATATTTGGATCAGTTCGTTGTTGTCTTTATTGATGACATCCTCATATATTCCAAAAGTCGTGAAGATCATGAGCACCATTTGAAGCCGGTACTCCAAAGGCTTCGTGAAAATAAGTTTTATGCCAAGTTAAAGAAATGTGAGTTCTGGCTTAAGGAAGTAGCATTCCTTGGGCGCGTGGTATCAAAACATGGAGTATCTTTTGACCCAACGAAGATTGAAGTAATACAAAGTTGGGAGAAACCAAAGTCGGTGACCGAAGTACGTAGCTCTCTGGGCTTAGCTGGTTATTATCGGAGATTCGTGGAAGGATTTTCTCTAATCACTACTCCGTTAACTCAACTAACTCGGAAAGATACAAAATTCGTATGGAGCGAGGAATACGAGAAGAGTTTTTAAGAGCTTAAGAGGAGACTTATTTTGGCACCTGTTTTGACAATACAATCTGGTTCAGATGGATTTGTTATCTACAGCGATGCTTCAGGCAAAGGGTTAGGATGTGTTCTCATGCAACATGAGAAAGTTATAGCCTATGCCTTGCGACAACTTAAAGAATATGAGAGGAATTATCCTATTCATGATCTAGAGTTGGCAGCCGTCGTTTTTGCGCTAAAGATCTGGATGCACTATCTATATAGGGAGAAAGTGAAGATATATTCAGACCATAAAAGCCTCAAATATTTCTTCACCCAAAAGGAACTCAACATGCAGCAACGACGTTGGCTCGAGCTGTTGAAAGATTACGACCACACCATTCAATACCATCCTCGAAAAGCGAACGAAGTAGCTGACGCGTGGAGTAGAAGATCACATGCGGGAACGAGTGCGATGTTGTCAACACAAAGGCCCATTTTGTGTGATTTACAAAAGATGAAGATAGAATTCAAGACTCCGGGGAACCATGCGATGATGTCAAGTATACGCATAGAACCAACTTTAATCGATAAAGTTAAAGTTACTCAAGCCACAGACCCGGAGCTGATGCGTATGAACAAGAAAGTATAAGAAGGTGTGACGCCCCCAAAATAGGTATACATCATCCATTCTATAGTTGGACCTTTAACTCCTGTAGCGATTCAATAGGAGCCATTCGATATGGAGTTTTAGAAATAGGCTTTGTACCAGGTTCAAGGTCAATAAAGAATTCAACTTCTTGTTCTGGGGGTAGACCGGGAAGTTCTTCAGGAAATACATCAGGAAATTCACTAACAATAGAAATATTATTCAAATCTGATGTGTCTTTATTCAAATCCATAACATGGGCTAAGAAAGCTTGACATCCGTTTTTCAATAAACGAATAGCTTTATGACTTGATATGACAGTGATTGATTTTAGTGGTTTAGTTGCTTGAATTCGTATAACAGGTTGGTTAGGAATATGAAAACTAACAACCTTATGAAAACAATCAATTTTGGCATGATGAGTAGTTAACCAATCAATCCCTAAAATCACGTCAAATTCAAGTATCTTTAAAGCGATAAGATCAACAGGTAATGTGATGGTGTCAACTTGGATCAAAAAAGATTTATAAACAGTGGATGTAATGAAAATTTCTCTAACGGAGTCTCCACAGATAAGTCAAAGTCTAATTTCTCTGGAGTCAAGTTTAAACATTGAGCACAAGCAGGAGAGATAAATGAATGGGTAGAATCGATATCTTGTAAGGTATAAACTTCGCAAGAATTTATGATTAGCTTACCCGTGATCACCTCGTTTGGGTTCCTCGCATTTTGACCAGTCACGACAAACGCTCTTCCAGGAATCGCTGACTTTGACTTTTATGGGACAACCTTTTGAGTCACCATCCCCCCTGGACTTGGTTTCATTAGAGTACAATCTCAAACGATATGTCCTTCCTTTCCACAATTATAACATACCATGAACTGTTGTGGACAGTTTGGGTTGATGTGTCCCTCTTTTCCACATTTATAGCATACGATTGGTGGTTGTTCTCCTCCCTTAGAAATAGTTGATGCTAGTGTTGACGTCTTCACATTGTCATTATTGAATCTCCTCTTTTTGAAACTTCTACTTGACTCGCCTCTCCTATTATCATGACCACGATTACCACTAGAGTGGTTACCGCTTTTGTCTGAATTTTTCCTCACATTTGGTTATAATTGCTCGATGATTTGCATCGCTGTGTATGAATACGGTTGTGGTCCCTCGGTTAAACGTACTCATTATCTCGCTCTAATAATTGAGCCCTATTGACAACATCTGAATATAGAGAAAATTTGTGAGAAATGAGATATTGACGTATGTCAGGTTTTAAACCTCTCAAAAACATCCATGTCATACGTTCCTCATTCTCGACTAAATGAGGTGCAAACTTAGATAACTCTGCGAACTTTGCCTCATACTGGGACACAGTCATGTTGTTCTGTTCCAGTCTAATAAACTCCACCTCCTTCATATGATGAATACTTTCAGGAAAGTACTTGTCATTGAACAGTTTCTGAAATGTCTCCCAAGACATGCTGAGTGAGGCTGGATAGGTACGCTTTACAGATTCCCACCAGTAATCTGCCTCACTACGGAACATAAAAGTGGCGAATGGAACCTTCTGTTCCTCCGTGCATCCCAAGACATTGAATATCTTGGTAATTTGCTTGACCCACATTTCTGCCTTAATCGGATCCAGCTTTCCCTAGAATTCTGGTGGTCCCAACTCTTTGAACTGCTTGTCTGTGACCAGCTTTGCGTTGCCATTATTTCTACCTGTATTTTGAACAGGAGTCTCCCTCGTCTAGCTTTTCATGAACTGCAAAAAGCTTCTAAACATCTCATTGTTCATCGTCTGCTCAGTGGTATTGTTTACAGGAGGAACATTGCCGGCCTGTTGCACGTTCTCCTCATTGGTGATTAATGGTGTCTCCACGGTCTCATTTACTCCATCGTTAATATTTTTAGCTGCCATTATTAAATACTGCCACAAAACAAGGGTTAATTAAAGAAATTGACATGCAACATAATAACCCTATACTCTGACCAACCAACAAATAAGCTTAGGTAGGACATACTAGAAAAGGATTTACTCATCTCTCCCTTCCTAGTTCTATTCTCCGATCTCCGCTAGACACCATATCCCTAAGCTCTGATACCAACTGTGACACCCCCAAAATAGGTATACATTATCCATTCTGAGTCTCCAAATACATGGTACAGAAACAACTATAACTTTATTAATACAATTGTCATGCAAAATACGACAACACATAAACTGTGAGTTTAAATACAAATAATATCTTCTAGACAATATCCACACTAAAATAAGTCCTCATTATAATTATTGATACATTATTTTACAAAAATAGTGAGGACTATTAAAATAACTTTCTAGAATCATCATTCCATACCCCTACTAGTACTCGCTACATTATCGCCTCCTGAGAAGAAAAATAGAACAAAAAAGGAAAAGGGTGAGCTCAACTAGCCCAGTAAAGAACATTATGACTAAGATAATATAGAATAAATTATCGTTAGTCCTCAACAGGGAAAAATCTGATAGAATATAATAGACAACAAGTTTCAGATCAATATTCGCAGCGGAAATAACAATTCATTAGAAGAGTTAAGTAGAGAATGAAATCTACTATAATCTATGAATTTAAAAGTCCATCATCAATATTTTATCCCTATAACATCAATGAATATTCATCTTGAATCAAATATTCATCTTTGCACTATAGGATAAAGATGTTCATCAGTTGGTCATGTTCATCTCAACACCTGTTCATCTTTGCACTACGGACCAAAGATGTTCATCAGAAAATCATTCATCTTTGCACTACAGGCCAAAGATATTCAGTTATATCATCATTTAGAACTGAGGATGATGAAAAATATTTTAAAGAAAACATCCAATGAGAAAAAAGAACAAATATTAAGGATTCATACTTCGGTTTATCCATGTTCAAAAATACTCCATAATAAACCATTGTGGAGCAAAATTCAAGAATGAAGTTTAAAACATGGATATCACTTTAAAAAAATAACATCCCTTACCTCAAAAAGACAGTACTTCTGATTGGAATATTGGATATAGTGCTGAAGGAACATGCACCGTATAGCAACACTCAAAGTATTAAAATACTCACAAGAATACGCTCGATAATATAGAGAGAGAAAACTTCAGTTTCTGCTGTGATTTTCAATTCTAACCTAAGCACCATATTTATAGTAAAATGCTTAGAACACTAAAGCAGAAAATTTAATAAAATATTATTATTTTTTAAAATTTCCTACGCCCTCTTTGAAAATCTGCATTCAGCTCATTTTAAATACTAGTGGGGCCCACTAACATAATATAAACATTTTTCTTAAAAAAAATTTAAAACTCCAAAAATCAATTATTTCAAAACTTCAATACCTCATAATAAATAGCCCTTTTATCAGAAAAAATTCGAATCTTATGTCCATTTCATAGGAAATTCAATTCTCTACAACTTTGTAAGTTTAAGTTATTCCAAATTCTAAGCAGAAATTGACCAAAATCCACATACGGACGATTTTACAGGCTATAATCAAGTTTCAACCAAAAAATAGGGTCCACAAACATGAAAAACATGTTTTAAATATTTTTTGTAACAAAAATATTCTTCCTCATTTATTCATATACCCCACATTCATTGTAAAAATATCACCATTATTATATTATTATAATATAATAATATATTTACATAAATTATTTTATCAAAAAGATACAATATCAATTTTTAACAATTATCATTTTTCTAAAAATTCCTCCATTTCTATCCATATAAATTAATAATTATTTATTTACAAATAATATTATGAAATCACAATAATGACAACTGTGTCATTCCAGAAAGAGGGGCTTTCAATAAGGATTTCTCCTCTCAGTACTTGTGAATTAGATGACCAAACCTCTCCTTGTATGTAACTTCCTTAGACATTGCCAATAATGCTATCTAATAATATTATTCAAATAATATGAATTATTGATATGATAATGGGAAATATCATGCGTTGATAATTATTGAATCAACAATAATATAAAATATCAACGTAGCAATTATTGAATCAATAAAATATTAAGCGAAATTATCGTAACAATTATTGAGTACTACCTTTACGTAAGAATCAATAATTGGTGCAATATCGCAGTGCTATCGCGGCAACAACGCTTATTATCGTGTTTTAACCACGGGTATTCCAAATGTTGTTAATTCAGAATAACTACTGACGTTATTTATAAAAAAAACTTATTGAAACTTCTTGCGGAGTCTATACCTTATTCGATACCGGTTCTACCCACTCTTTTATTTCACCTAGTTGTGTTCAATGTTTAAAATTAACTCTTGAGAAATTAGACTTTGATGTATCTGTTGAAACTCCGTTAGGAAAAACCTTCATTACATCCACTGTTTATAAATCTTGTATAATTCAAATTGATACCCTCACGCTACATGTCGATCTTATCTCTTTGAAAATACTTGCCTTTGATGTGATTTTAGAAATTGATTGGTTAACTATTCATCATGCTAAAATTGATTGTCTTCATAAGGTTGTTAGTTTTCATATTCCTAACCTACCTATTATGCGAATTTAAGCAACCAAACCACTAAAGTCAATCATTGTCATATCAAGTCATAAGTAAAGAGCCCCGAGCCTTTCGCTGGTGACTTCCTTGTGTGGGATGCACCGAAGCCAGACTCTCCTTAGGGGACGCCGTGAATAATGGTAACAAGTTGATAGGTATCAATGTGAGGTGTTATCCAAGTCTTGGATGAGAGTCACAGTTTTGAATGATATTTCTATCGTTAATAAATTTCCTGACGTGTTCCCCGAATAACTTCCTAGCCTATCCCCAGAGCGTGAAATCAAATTTTGTATCAACCTTGAACTCGATACAAAACCCTCAAATATTTGTTCACCTAAAACGAACGTATTATGCGCCAAAGACGTTGGCTCGAGCTGTTGAAAGATTACGATAATACCATTCAATACCATCCTAGAAAAGCGAACATAGTAGCTAATGCATTGAGTAGAAGATCGTATGTGGT
Organism: Panax ginseng; assembly: GCA_020205605.1. Classification (NCBI taxonomy): domain Eukaryota; kingdom Viridiplantae; phylum Streptophyta; class Magnoliopsida; order Apiales; family Araliaceae; genus Panax; species Panax ginseng. Next base: position 92,788,459 of record CM035139.1, read on the forward strand.
TACGAGTGCGACGTTGTTAACACCAAGACCCATTTCGTATGACTTACAAAAGATGGAGATAGATTTAAAGACTCTAAGAACCTACGTAAAGATAGCGAATATACGATTAGAACCGACTTTAATCGATAAAATTAAAGTCACTCAAGCTACAGACTTAGAGCTGATGAATGTGAAGAAGAAGGTGCAAGAAGGCGTTATTCTAGAAGTAAGAGTCGATGAAGAGAGGAAATCTCAACCCTCGATATTATTGGTCTATTAAAATCCTCGATCGAGTAGGAACTATGGCCTATAGACTCGCTTTACCATTAAGTATGTCGCGTGTTCATAACGTTTTTCATGTATCGATGTTACGTAAATATGTGGACGACCCAAACCACATTATTGAATTAGAACTAGACGAGATAATAGAAGATTTAATGTATGAAGAGATACCTAATAAAATCTTGGATAAGAAGGATCATATTCTATGCTCAAAGGTTATACCTCAAGAGTTAGAATCTGATGAGGTATCCTCACCTCTTCGACATACCAGGTACGTACGTCAATTTCGAGGACAAAATTTCATAAGGGGAGGTTGTAAGACCCCAAATTTTATGAATAAAGATTTAATTTCTCGAAATATTTTTTTTAATATTAAGGTGCGAATTTGATATAATGTTATAGTTGTGGGTAATATTTATAAATTTTGCAAAGTATGCAAGTTCTCATAAAATATTCGATTGGTCGGTGAATATTCATTTTCTTAGGGAATATTCGTATGATGACACAATCATTGGTGGACCCCACAACAGAATTATTATCGAAGTTAGAAAATGACATAAATAACTTTTTATAAAAATAACGATAAAAGTTTTACCGTTAAACTGTTGAAATACCCGGTGATAAAAGTACAGTACTACGCGTTGTTACATAGTAGCATACGGTATTGATTATTGATACTTACGTGAGAAGTCACTCAATTTTATTCAATTATTGCCACATTAATTACTGCATAGTATCTCACGTTATTGATTCAATTATTGTCATAATATTTTATATTATTAAATCAATAATTGAGACGACAAGGTTATTCATATTATTATTTGTATTATTGACGATGTCTAGAAAGTTCTGTCGACGAAAGGAGTTTGGTCACCTAATTGGGCGCCAATAAGAAGAAATCCTTATCGAAAAGCCCCCTCTTTTATGGGAATGATATGGTTGTTAATATTGTGAGTTATAATATTAATGATGAATGTTATTAAAAATGTGTTTTGAGAAGCCAAGTGAATTGAGATAAATAGAGGGGATTTTTATGAGGCATTTGTTATAAATTTTGCTTATTATTTAGACCCCCACTTACCCATTTTTTAAAACCATCGGTAGAAAGTTATCTCAGTTTTATTATATATATATATATATATTATAATAAGTTTTGTTTTTTATGAAAAATAGAATATATTATATTTTATTACTCATAGTGTTTGTATAGTATCTACATAGTGTTTGCATAGTGACTGTACAGTAAAATCAGAAAATTTCAATCGAATCCGTGATTGTCCACTGTGCAGTCCGTGATTTTCTAAATTCAAATAGTATCCTTCCATTCTCCTATAAATAGGATGCTTAGTTTAGAATAAAAAATCACACCAGAATTAGAGAATTCTTCTTCTATAATATTGAGCGTATTTCTTTAGAGTTTAAGGAAGGTTTGAGTGTAGAAAACAGTGAAAGTTTTCTTCAAGAATATATCCACTATACCAGTCGGATTTGCTCTCTTTTTGAGGTAAGGGGTATTATTTATTTTATATTCGCTTACGATATTATTTTTCATATTCGTAAGGAATTTTATTTTCATTCAATATTCGTAAGAAATATTATTTTCGTTCAATATTCGTAGGGATATTATCTTCGTTTAATATTCGTAAGGAATATTATTCTCGTTCAATATTCGTAAGGGATATCATTTTTGTTAAATATTCGTAAGAAATAATATTTTCTTCCATACTCTATTGTATGTAAGTAATATTATTTCGTTTCAGATTCCGAATTCTATCATTTTGTTAAAGTATTGCTTCTATACTCCTTAAAATTAGTTGAATATCCTTGAAATTTGCGCTTCATCTAGTATTGTTTCACAAGGATATTTTTCTGAACATTCTTGTTCATTTTTAAGCTTTTCATGCCAGAGTACTATTCATGGGTACTATTCATCTATAAGGCACTATTCATATGTATTGCACTATTCATACGTACGGGTACTATTTATGAAGTATTATTCACGGGGTTTCACTCAGGTACTATTCACTCGGGGTACTATTCATGACAAAAATTGATTTCTTTTCTGTCCAAATCATTTTTGATATAATATTATTCTTGAATTTTACTCAACAAAGCAGTATCATGTTGACAATTTGGACATTTTTAAACTCTGGATAAATTGAATTATAAATCTTTAATATTTATCCTCGATCTCATTTGATTGAATTCTTATATCATTGTCATCATCCTCATGTTTATATTGTGATGAAAGTCATCTTTGGCCCGTAGTGAATAGATGGACTATTGATTGGTATGATTATGACCACGGATTATTCGGTATAATCATGACCTATAATGTTACAAATGATATGGTAAAAGTCCTCATTGGCCCATAGTGCATTGATGGACAGTTGTTCATATGATCATGACCATGGGTTCTCTTCGGCCAAGGGTGCAAAGATGATTTGTTGATTGACATGATCATGACCATTGGTGATAACACGAATATTGTAACGACTGAGAAAAACGGATAATTTGTAAAATAATTTTATTTAATTAAATAATGAATAAAATTATATTATAATGAGTAAGCAAGATGAATGTTATTCTATAACCTAAACATGTTGGAATATCGTAGTATTTTGGCTACGTGGTAGAATTAAAGTGTTTGAATTTCTAAGACGAAAATAAAAGCTTTCCGATAAATTTTTCGAAAAACACTATTCATTAATATTTGCTCGGGAATTATTTTTGAACTTTCGAGAAATACGTAACGATAGAATAACAAGGAAGGATGGATTATGTAATAATAATTCAAGTATGTCAAGCGCAGTTTTTCGCCTGCGTATTAAAATTGAGAATGTTAGGGAAAGTGAAGCGTTAATGAATAAACGAGGATCGTATGATACGTAAGTATTGTATGAGGTAATGAATATGAGTATGATACGAGATATTATACAAGTATGTATGAAAGATGGTATATCGTATATGATGAATGATTATACAAACTAGTATACGAGAAGAATACGTAGACCATACGTTATAAGCATTAAGCCAATGGTCTTGGATTTGTAGGATTTGTGTAGGAATTGTACAAGCCTAAATGAAATAATGTTAAAGCCCGTTGTTTAATAATGCAAGCCCAAAGGTTAAGTTAACGTTATTAAAACTTAAGCCCAAAGTAAGAACCAGATCCGTGGATCGAACCGATGGGTAAGCGGGTAAGAAAAACCCATGGGGCAACCCATATAGGCCCCATGGATCACATGGAAACTATCTTTGTGACCAAGGTTGGAATAGTAAGGAGGTGGAGAAAGGAGGTGGGATGGCCTAAGTTACTATTGTGCCCTCACTTTGTATTTCCTATAAATATAAGAGACTTGATAGATTATTTTGTTTGTTAAATTTCCACCAACAGCTAGAGTTTATATTGAGAGAGAATAGTAAGAGCTAGTTTTGCTAGAACAAGAGAAAGAAGAAGAACTAGTTTAGAACTTCAAAGGTAATGATCCCTAACCATTAATCTCCATCTCTTCATCATAGTTTTGATAGAGAAGTGAGTATTGGTGGTGCATGCTTCATAAGGTGTATAAGGATGGTTAGTAATGGAAGTGAACCTTAATGAATCATGTGTAAGTGGAATCATAAGTATAAAAGTTAAGAACCAATGAAAGATATTGAAGAATTGTAATGTTGTTGTTGATGGACAAGTTTAAAACTATCATTTGTAGGCTTAGATACTATGTGTTGTGTTATTGGAATAAATCCATTTGGAACGGTGTAAAAATCTCAAGTAACGAAATTATGGCGAAATGTACGAGATTAGACGATAATCGTCGGAATCGTTAAATTCTCGGAATGGAAGTCAAAAGTTAACATTGAAATCGAAAACGTTGGTTTTCGATGGAGAATATTCTAAGTTTGCATTTTAGAATTTCGGACTCGAAAATGGTCAAATTCTGACTTAGAACGAAGAAACGAGCTATGAACGTTCACGAACGTTTATCATTTTCGTAATAACGGACTTAAACGGTGAATTCCATGTTAACGGATTCGAAAATGTAAAATTCTTATATGAACACTTAGTTCATATGATTTGTGAGCTAACGACTTTTGAACGAGCCAATTCGGACTTATAATAATCAAGTTATGAGGCCGAATATTTCTGTAACAAGAAAAAAAGTAAAAAAAATTGAGGCTTAGGTTGGTGCTTTCTGGGCCTGCCCAGAAGGAAAATCGTGGCCAAATAGCGCTAAATTCGGACCATGAAGTCTCTTTGGGAAATGGCGCCACAACACGACCTCTAGTACTAAGAGTGGCACCAAGGTCGGGTCAAAGCATATCGAGACTCATGCGCCGCAAACGAGAAATATATAAGAAAAGGCGCCAATGCAGCCAACACTAGAAGGTAGCAAGAAAGCTTATGAATGTAAAATAATGCAATAAACCATAACCAATGTTAAACAAATCTAATGAAAGATTAGATTGAGAAGAAGGGTAAGATACGTTAGGGAGCGTACATGATTAATTATGACCTAATGTGGTATGTTATGTGATTATGCATTGTTGAATCTTTAAGACTCAAAAGGAAAAGTATATAATCTGTAGAAGACGCTAAAGGCAAGTGTTCTAACCTTTGTCTATGTTCATTCTGGACAAGCTTTGTGATTCATGTCTCTTACGCATGAGTTGATGTATAATGAGGTCAAAGCCAATTCCTTCAGCTAGACTTAATATGTTTTGATGGATTAATTTATAATCTATCGAATTGTTAACAAAGTTGCTATCTTTTGCCAAACTGTTTTGGTATGGATTTCAAAGAAAGACTAAGTATATATAAACAAACGTTTTGTCGTCAAATGACAGGCACGTGAGGTTGAAAAAATTTAAACGTAAATACTTTTACTAGAAGAAGTGTTGTACAACATAGAGTACTATAGGCTGATCACCTAGACGTGCTCGTAAGATATACCGGACTTACGGACTTAGTGCCGAGTTATCCTTTTCAAAGAAAGAACGAAATGCTCAAGGTCTTGGACCCAAAATTGATGTTTAATGAACATGGTTCATTGTGAAATGTTTTAAAGAAAAAGAAGTGCTATTTTGATTTATCTATAGTACTTCATAACTATTTCTTCAGTTATAGAAGATATATGATTCGTATGATTCAAGCATGTTGTTTAATGAATTGTCATACTTGCTGAGTTAGCTATGCTCACTCTTGCTTGAACCATATAAATGCAGCTAAGATTGAACGACCTAAAGGATCGAATAAAGATAAAGGAAAGGCTAAGGTAGACCAATGAGCTGTCTATGTAATAGTATAGGATTATTGTTATAAGTATTTGATATTATGACAAGAAACATATGTAATGGTTATCAAGAACTTGGGAAATAGAATATTATTTTGGAATATAAATAAGACATATTCACTCTTTTGAGTTATTTCAATTGAATGTATGTGTAAATGGTAGTACCGTGTAGCACCATCTGTCGGGTTGAAAGATACCCGGAATTGGGGGCGTCACAGGTTGGTATCAAAGCAATAGGTTATAAAAATTAAGGGGGGGGGGAAGAACCTTAAGTTATAACCTTAAGAAGAGTTAAAGAAGCAAAAGATGAAATTAACCCTAAAAATGCATTAAATGTGATATGTGTTTTTATTATGCTAATAATGTTTACTAATCAAACTAAATTGTTTTGTTGTAGATGTCAGGAGATAAATGTGATGTATAGAGATATACATGTTGATAGTGAGGAGTCAGTAAACCAAGTAGAGATTTTATCGACATCAGTAGCAGAGTTGCCAGAAGTGGTGGTGATTGAGTCAGAAGACTCAGAAAACTTAGACCTCATGTCTTTGTTTGATGGGATGTCAGAGGAGGAGGTGGAGGTGGTATCGTTTAACCCGGTAGCACCGGTAGAAGAGATGACTCTGGGGGAGTCAATGAGGGCGCTGTTTATGACAGTATTGGATAGAAATATCCAGTATGTGAAGGAGGTAAAAGAATTGAAGGAGGAGCTCCATGCTATCTTGGAGGATAAGAAAAGTATGGAGTCTATGTGGGAGGAAGAGCATGATGAGAAGGTGTTAGCCAAGGATAAGGTCCATGAGTAGAAACACGAGGTCTTTGAGCTCAGGAAGGAGCTAAAGACCAAGAAGCAGAAGGTTAGCAGAATGTCCTATATACATAGGAGTTCGTATGGGGATTTTCAGCAACAAGTGGCTGAGTATCCTGTGGAGACAAGGCAGACCCGACATACTATCAGCCGAGATGTGATAGCCGGTCTTGCCAAGGAGGATTATGAGAATGTCGTAAGGCAGATGTAATCTAGTTAATAATTAGAGTAGAATAGATATATAAATATGTTGTATCTAAGTAGTGACGTAAAACCCTCTTTTGTATATCGAAGGGTAGTCTTTTGTAAATTCCAATTTTTGGAAGCAATAGCGGGAAAGTAATGTAATCAACTTAGGCTATGTAATGATGAACGATGTAGTATTATACTATAAGGAAGAACGAATCAATATAAGCCTTTTATTGGAACATGTTGTGCAATGAGAATGAGTTATTGTTTAATAATGAATAATAACGGGATAAATCACTTTTTGGTCACCGTACTAGGGTTCGATTTTCATTGTGGTTACTGAAACTTTTTTTGTTACAATCGAATAACTATACTCTCAAAAAATTACAAAATGGTCATTCCATTCGATTTCTGTCCAAAAATTTAACGGAAATGCTGACTATGCATATTAACCCATTATTTTTTCTTTGGCGTGGCAGATTGTTATTTGTCGACGTGGGGGCATAAGGCTTGCCTTAAAATTTTTATTAAAGAAAATGTTGCTAACAAGTGTTGAACTCCAGACCTCCCCAAACTATAAACCTTATATTCCAATAAAAACCACTAGACCAACTACCTATTATGCTAGAATTTATGTACTAGGAATTGTAATAATAATAATTATAATAATTATTATTGTAGTAATAATAATAACTTTTAAATTATTAAAATAATAATAATTAAAATTAATTCATTCTAAAACTAAAATTAATCCAACTGAATTGAAACTTGATCCTATATTTCCTACATTTTAAAAAATTGGGATAGCTCACAAGAGAATTTTTTTTTATTATTATTATTATTATTATTATTATTATTATTATTATTATTATTATTATTATTATTATTATTCATGAAATAATTTAAAATAATTCCATGTTATGTTTATTTTATTCTCGGATTAATTAAAGAATTTGATTAAAATATATCGTTTGGACTATTATACCCTTACCAATTATAACATATTTTAAATTTATTTATACATCAAAAATTGATGAATAATTAATTAGAAATTTTAAATAAATAATTATATTATTCAATAATTTTTAATTTACTTACTTTTTTTAGTTGATTAAGTATCACCATACACTATATTACTACTACAACTATTACATTAATTAATCACTATATTATTACAATAATAATAATAATAATAATAATAATAATAATAATAATAATAATAATAATAATAATAATAATAATAATAATAATAATAATAATAATAATAATAATAATAATTTAATTCAAATAATAATAATAATTAAAATTTTAAATACTAATAATAATAATTATTATTGTAATAAATAATTTGCCTGAGTCTCTCATAACTTGATCAAAATGCAAGCAACTAATTACAACCGCAATTTTTTTTTTCACTTAACGCGTTTTTTGAAGCAAAATCAATAAATTGGCGTAAAGCTTAGAGACTCATGAGATCGAGAGAGATTTAAAATAATAATTATTATTATTATTTAAAATTTTAATTATTATTATTATTATTATTATTATTTTAATTATTATTATTATTATTATTATTATTGTAATAATACGATTGTATTATCCCTTTTTGGTCATTGTATTATTAAAATAATTATTATTATTTAAAATTTTAATTATTATTATTATTATTTTAATAATTTAAAAGTTATTATTATTACTACAATAATAATTATTACAATTATTATTATTACAATTTCTAGTACATAAATTCTAGCATAATAGGTAGTTGGTCTAATGGTTTTTGTTGGAATATAAGGTTTATAGTTTGGGGAGGTCTGGAGTTCAACACTTGTTAGCAATATTTTCTTTAATAAAAATTTTAAGGCAAACCTTATGCCCTCCACGTCAGCAAATAACGGGCCACGTCAGCAAAAATAACGGGTTAATATGCACAGTCAGCATTTTCGTTAAATTTTTGGATGGAAATCGAACGGAATGACAATTTTGTAATTTTTTGAGAGTACAGTTATTCGATTGTAACAAAAAATGTTTCAGTAACTACAATGAAAACCGGACCCTAGTACAGTGACCAAAAAGTGATTTATCCCGAATAATAACTAATAACAAGAAAGAAATAATAATGAAGTGTTATTTATTTTAATAGAAAATACCGCCAAGAAGAAGACAGAGAAATCAAGGAGCGAATGCGAATCAACCGGTGGGGGGACCGGTTAATCCAATGCAGGAGTTCGTTAATTTATTAATGGCTGCCTTTAACCAGAATCGAGCGAATGTACCCGTAAATCCTGTGGTAGTACGTGCTACTACGTTTAAGGATTTTAAGAGTATAGGTCCGCCGGAGTTTAAAGGAACTACAGACCCCACAAAAGCCAAACTTGGATGAAAGAAATAGAGAAGGCATTTGTTATTGTAAATGTCGATGAGGGGCAAAAAGGTTGCTTTTGCTACCTATATGATGAAGGGAGAGGCCAACTTCGGGTGGGAGGCAAACCAGGCTAGGGCTGAGATAGATAACTTAACGTGGACGCGGTTTAAGGAGATTTTCTTCGAGAACTACTTTTCCACGAGTATACAAGGGAGGATGGAGATGAGGTTTCTGGAGTTAAATGTTCTCTAATATGCTGCTAAGTTCAATGAACTGGCGAGATTTTCTCCACACCAAGTGGACACGGAGGTGAGGAGGGCTAGGAGATTAGAGGAGGGCTTGAAACCCTGGCTCTATAGTCGGATATCAGTGTTCCAAAGTACTTTTGGAACCATTCTGGAGAAGGCGATAATCGCCGAGGGTGGTAATGAGGCTCTAAGCCAATACCATAGAGAGAAGAAGAACAAGAATAAGGAAAATGGGGGTGAAGACAAAAGGAGTCAGTGGTAGTGGTAATGTCTAGAAGAGGAAGGGTTTTATCTCTGGGAATACTAGAGTAAAGCAATGAGATCCTAAGAAGAGGATGGAGGCGTGCAAGAACTGTGGGAAGACTCATTCAGGAGTCTATCTTAAGGGGAAGTCGGTGTCTTATAACTGTGGACAGGAGGGGCATATTTTGCCTAATTGTCCAAGTCCAAAGAAGAACCATGGATGCTTTGTATGTGGATCAACTGATTACATAGCGAAGAATTGTCCAAAGAAAGGGACGAACGGGAATAAGGGCACTAATAGTGGAAAGTTAGCTATTAGTGGTCCAGCTCAGACGAGTAGGCCGATGGCCCGCACCTTTAACATGACGGTCCAAGATGCAGTTGTATCAGCTGATGTAGTTATAGGTATTATCCCGATCAACGATATAAATTCTTATGTGTTGTTTGATTCGGGTGCTACTTGTTCTTTTATAGCATGTGATTTTGCTAAACGATTAAAATTACTTCCCAAAAGATTGCATGTACCTTTGAATATTAAGGTAGCAAATGAAGAAATAATAGAATTACGTCCTCGAAATTGACATACGTAACTGGTGTTTCAAAAAAGTGAGGGTACCTCGCTTTCATTTCCAATTCAAACTCCCAGGGCATTTCCTCAATAGCATGGTTTCTCCACAAAACTTTGACTTGTGGTATAACCTTTGTACGTAAGCCATGATCTTTCCTATCCAAGATCTTGACAGGTACCTCCTTGTAAGTTAAATCTTCGGCTATCTCGTCTCTGGTTCTAACTCAATAATGTGGTTTGGGTCTTTCACATATTTACGTAGCATGGATATGTGAAAAACATTATGAACACGAGACATGCTTGGAGGTAATGCGAGTCTATAGGCTACATTTCCTACTCGGTCAAGAATCTCAAATGGACCAACAAATCGTGGATTGAGCTTTCCTCTTTTCCCGAATCTTGTAACTCCCTTCCTTGGAATAATACGTAACAATATATGATCCCCAATATTAAATTCCATGTCCTTTAGATGAAGATCAGTATAACTCTTTTGTCAATCTTGTGAGGTCTTTATACGTTACCAGATCATTTGAATCTTTTTCGTAATCATGCATACTAATTCTGGTCCCAACAACGTTGCTTCACCCACCTCGTCCCAACATACTGGAGAACGACACTTTTGTCCATACAATGCCTCGAATGGAGCCATGCTTATACTTGCCTGATAATTGTTATTGTAAAAGAATTCCACCAATGGCAAGTACTTATCCCAACTTTCTTTGAAATCTAGGACACATATTCTTAATAGATCTTCAAGAGTTTGAATAGTCCTTTCTAATTGCCTGTCCGTTTGAGGATGGTATGCCGAACTGAATCGTAAATCTGTGTCTATAGCTTTTTACAAACTAACCCAAAATCGAGAAGTGAATCTTGGGTCATGATCTGAAACTATGGATACTGGCATGCCATGTAATCTCATAATCTCATTCACGTACATACGAGCAAGACATTCAAGGGAATAAGTCTCCCGTATCAGCAAGAAATGAGCAGACTTGGTTAATCTATCAATAATAACCCAAATCACATCTATGCCTTGAGAAACCTTGGGAAGACCAGTAAAAAAATATATAGTAATGTGTTCCCACTTCCATTTTAGAATCTCAAGTGGTTGCAATGGAACCTTTGGTACTTGATGCTCCGCCTTTACACGTTTACAAGTTAAACACCTCGACATAAACTCTGCGATCTCTCTTCATATTGTTCCACCAAAATGTATGTCGAAGGTTATGATACATTTTTGTACTCCCAGGATGGATTGCAAACGGTGTGTTGTGTGCCTCCATCATGATTCTATGCTTCAAGTAAGAATAGTTAAGAACACAAAGTCTTGAGTTAACTCAAAGTATTCCTTCTTCATCGATTCTTGCTTCTGGAACCACACCTTCTTGCAGCTTCTTATTCATCTTCATCAGCTCCAGGTCTGTAGCTTGAGCAGCTTTAACTTTATCGATTAAAGTCAGTTCTACTCGTATATTTGCCATCATCACATGGGTCCTTGGAGTCTTTAACTCTATCTCCATCCTTTGAAAGTCATATAAAATGGGCCTTTGCGTTGACAATATCCCACTCCTACCCGCATATGATCTTTTACTCAACGCGTCAGCTACCACGTTCTCTTTTCCAAGATGGTATTGAATGATATGATCGTAATCTTTCAACAGCTCAGGCCAACGTCGTTGCCGCATGTTGAGTTCCTTTTGGGTGAAAAAATATTTAAGGCTTTTATGATTCGTATAAATCTCTATTTTCTCCCCATACAGGTAGTGTCTCCAGATTTTCAACGCGAAAACGACTGCTGCCAACTCTAGATCATGAGTAGGATAATTCCTCTCATATTCTTTGAGTTATTGCGAGGCATAGGCTATGACTTTCCATGTTGCATGAGAACACATCCTAACCCTTTGCTTGAAGCATCGTTGTAGATAACAAATCCATCCGAACTAGATGGTATTGTCAAAACTGGTGCCGAAATGAGTCTCCACTTGAGCTCTTGGAAACTCTTTTCGCATTCCTCGCTCCATACGAATTTTGTATCTTTCTAAGTCAGCTGAGTTAACAGAGTAGCGATTCGAGAAAATCCTTCCATGAATCTCCGATAGTAACCAGCTAAGCCCAGAAAGCTACGTACTTCAGTCACCGACTTCGGTTGCTCCCAACTTTATATTGCTTTAATCTTCGTTGGGTCAACAGATACTCCATGTTTTGATACCACGTGCTCAAGGAATGCTACTTCCTCAAGCCAGAACTCACATTTCTTTAGGTTGGCATATATCTTGTTATCACAAAGCCTTTGAAGTACCAGCTTTAGATGGTGCTCATAATCTTCACGACTTTTGGAATAGATGAGGATGTCATCAATAAAGATAACAACGAACTGATCCAAATATTCCTTGAATACCCGGTTCATCATATCCATGAAAGCAGCAGGAGCATTAGTCAATCCAAAAGACATGACTAAGAATTCATAATGTCGTACCGAGTTCTGAAGGCAGTCTTCGAAATATCCTCAGTTTCAATCTTCAGCTGATGATATCCAAAATGAAAATCTATCTTTGAAAAGAATTGTGCTCCTTGCAACTGGTCAAACAGGTCATCAATGTGAGGTAGTGGATACCTATTCTTGATGGTGACATGGTTCAATTCCCGGTAGTTAATACAAAGTCGCATACTCCCGTCTTTCTTTTTTACGAATAAAACAGGAGCACCCCAAGGAGATGTACTATGACGAATGAAACCGATGTCTAACAACTCCTATAGTTGGACCTTTAACTCCTGAAGTTCAATAAGAGCCATTCGATATGGGGTTTTAGAAATGGGTTTGGTACCAGGTTCAAGGTCAATAAAGAATTCAACTTCACATTCTGGGGGTAGACCAAGAAATTCTTCAGGAAATACGTCAGGAAATGCACTAACAACAAAAATATTATTCAAATCTGATGTGTTTTTATTTAAATCCATAACATGGGCTAAGAAAGCTTGACATCCATTTTTCAATAAACGAATGGCTTTATGGCTTGATATGACAGTGATTGACTTTAGTGTTTTGGTTGCTAGAATTAACAACCTTACCAAAACAATCAATTTTGGCATGATGAGTAGTTAACCAATCAATCCCTAAAATCACATCAAATGCAAGTATCTTTAAAGAGATAAGATCAACAGGTAATGTGATGGTGCCAACTTGGATCAAGCAAGATTTATAAATAGTGGATGTAATGAAAGTTTCTCCTAACGGAGTCTCAACAGATAAGTCAAAGTCTAATTTCTCCGGAGTCAAGTTCAAACGTTGAGCACAAGTAGAAGAGATAAAAGAATGGGTAGAATCGGTATCTAATAAGGTATAAACTTTAGAAGAGTTTATGATTAGCTTACCCGTGATCGCCTCGTTCGAGTTCCTCACGTTTTGGCCAGTCACGACAAATGCTCTTCTAAAAACCGCTGACTTTGGCTTGTCCGGGACAGCCTTTGGAGTCACCATCCCCACTGGACTTGATTTTACTACTGGAAAAAATTAGGCTATATGACAGTCTTTTCCACAACTGAAACACTCCTCGGAAGGCTGTGAACAGTTTGGACTTATGTGTCCCTCCTCCTCGCATCTGTAACATCTAACTGGCGGTCGTTCTCCTCCCCCAGAATTTGTTGCTGGTGCTGGTACTGGTGTCTTCCCATCATTATTTTTGTTGTACTTTCTCTTTTGGAAGTCTCCCCCCGACTCTCTTCTTCTACTATCATGGCCCCGATTACCACCAGAGTGGTTGTCGCTTTTGTCCGGATATTTTCCTCCCCGCTGGTTATCATTGCTCTGATGACTGCTGCCATCGATATGACCCTGGTTGTGGTCCCTCGGTTGAACATACTTATTATCTCACTCTAATAACTGAGCCCTGTTGACAACATCTGAATATACAGAAAATTTGTGAGAAATAAGGTACTGACGAATTTCGGGCTTTAGTCCTCTCAGAAACATCTGCGTCATACGTTCCTCATTTTCTACCAAATGAGGAGCAAACATGGATAACTCTGCAAACTTAGCCTCGTACTGGGACACAGTCATGTTGTTCTGTTCCAGTCTAATAAACTCTACCTCCTTCATATGACGAATACTTTTAGGAAAGTACTTGTCATTGAATAGTTTTTGAAATGTTACCCAAGACATATTGAGTGTGGCTGGCTGGTTACGCTTCATAGATTCCCATCAATAATCTGCCTCACTACGGAACATATAGGTAGTGAATGGAACCTTCTGTTCCTCTGTGTATCCCAAGACATTAAATATCTTGGTAATTTGCTTAACCCACGTTTCCTCCTTAATCGGATCTGGTTTTCCCCACAACTCTGGTGGTCCTAACTCTTTAAACTGCTTGGCTGTGACAAACCGCTCGTTGCTATTATTTCCACCTGTATTTTGTACACGAATCTCCTTCATCTGATTTTGCATGAACTGCAAAAAGCTTCTAAACATCTCGTCATTCATCGTTTGTTCAGTAGTGTTATTTATAGGAGGAATATTGCCTTCCTATTGCACGTTCCCCTGGTTGGGGATTAAAGGTGTCTCTACGGTCGCATTCACTCCATTGTTAACATTTTTAGCTGCCATTCTCAAATACTGCCACAAAACAAGGGTTAATTAAAGAAAATGACATACCACATAATACCCCTATATTCTGACCGACCAACAAATAAGCTTAGGTAGGACACACTAGCAAAGGATTTACTTGTCTCTCCCCTTCTAGTTCTATTCCCCGATCTCCGCCAAAGACCATATCCCTAAGCTCTGATACCAACTGTGACTCCCCCAAAATAGGTATACACCACCCATTCTGAGTCTCCAAATACATGGTACAGAAACAACTACAACTTCATTAATATAATTATCGCACAAAATACGATAACACATAAACTGTGAGTTTAAATACAAATATTATCTTCTAGATAATATCCACACTCAAATAAGTCCTCATTACAATTATTGATGCACTATTTTACAAAATAGTGAGGACTGCTAAAATAACTATCTTGAAACATCACTCTATACCCTGACTGGTTCCCGCTATATTCTCGCTTCTTGAGAAGAAAAATGGAATAAAAAGGAAAATGGTGAGCTCAACTAGCCCAGTAAAGAATATTATGACTAAGATAAAGTAGAACAAATTATCGTTAGACTTCAATAAATCAGATAAAATATAATGGACAACAAGTTTTAGGTCAATATTCGCAGCGAAAATAATAATTCATTAGAAGAGTTAAGTAGAGAATGAAATATTCTATCTTCTATGATTTAAAAGTCCATCATCAATATTTTATCCTTGTAATATCAATTAATATACATCTTAAATCAAATATTCATCTTTGCACTACGGGCCAAAGATATTCATCAGTTGGTCATGTTCATCTCAACACATGTCCATCTTTACACTACGGGCCAAAGATATTCATCAAGTAATCATTCATCTTTGCACTACAGGCCAAAGATATTAATCAAGTAATCATTCATCTTCGTGCTACAGGTCAAAGATATTCAGTTATATCACCATTTAGGATTGATGATGATGAAAAATATTTTTAACGAAAACGAATCCAGTGAGATAAAAAGACAAAGATTAGGGATTCGTACTTTAGTTTATCTAAGTTCAAAAATACTCCATAATAATCAATTGTGGAGCAAAATTCAAGAATGAAGATCAAAACATGGATACAATCAAAGATAGTAACCATAATAGACAACTTGGAGAAAGAAAAGAAAATTTAATTTCTCTGTTAATAGTGTCGTATTCGTGAATAATGCCATATACATGAATAGTAACCTTGACATGAAAAGGTAAATATTTCACAAGAAAGTTTAGACCAATATTCCAGTGATGAAGCGCAAAACTCAAAGAATTTCAGACCATTTAAGGAATTATAGAAGCAATACTTACCATAGTAAGTTTAGAGTTAGGAATCTGAAATGATCAATATACGAAACTGCAAATGGATTTTCAACTGTCATGCGGTTGTCCGCGTAGACAGATCATTTCCATAAAATAACAAATGAATACAAAGGGTTACTCACCAGGCATGCGATAGTCCACGTAGACAGGTTATTCCCACAGAATAATAAAGAATGGAATAACAAAAGGATTTCACCATACATGCGGTAGTCCGCATAGACAGGTTATTCCAACAGAATAATAAATAATGGAATAACAACCCTTATAAGTATTGAAAGAAATAACTCTCTTCATGAATACGAAAGAAATAATACCCCTTACCTTAATAAAAATTCGGAGACTGCACTAGTGTAATAGCAGAATACGCTTCTTCTTTCTCTCTTATTCTCTCTATACTTTCTCTCTCTATAGCTTTAATGAATTGATAAAAAATAATGAAGAAATGAGCTTCAATTTATAGGCTTGGCAGAGTAAGGGTAAAATATTCTTTTTGCCATAATCTATAACATCGTCGCTTACCTCATCGTTCTGATGACATCATTGCATACCTCATCGCTTTGATGACATTATTGCATACCTCATCACTCCGATAACATCATTGCTTATATTGTACAAATTCAAATTCAATTTGTTCTCTTCTACCTCATTTTACTTTATACCATGAATTTACTATAATAATGTTAGCACTCAAATTATAAAAATCGTACTATTATATAATCACATCATACTACTATAATGTAATATTATAATGATATATTTGAATGAATTATTTTATCAGAAAAGATAAAATACCAACTTTCAACAAATGTCACATGCTAAAAATTCCTCCGTTTAAATCTACATTGAATAAATATTTTCTTATCATATATATTAACAATTAATTATTCACAAATAATATTGTAGAACTACAATATTGACAACCAGGTCATTCCCAGGAAAAGGGGGCTTTCCGATAAGGATTTCTCCTTACTAGCGCGCAATTAGGTGACCAAACCCCTTTTCTAGACAGAACTTTCTTAGACATTGCCAATAATGCTATCTAATAATATTTTTCAAATAATATGAATTATTGATATGATAATGGAAAGTACTGTGCAGTGACAATTCTTGAATCAATAATATAAAATATTAACATAGCAATTATTGAATCAATAAAATAAAATATTGAACAGTAATTACTATAACAATTATTGAGTAGTGCATTCTTACGTAAGAATCAATAACTCAAGAATATTATGCAATACCGTGTGCTATTGTGCAACCACGCGTATTACTGTATTTTAACCACAAGGTATTCCAACAGTGTTAACGGTAACAACTACGCCGTCATTTATAAAAACTCAAACTTGTCATTTTTCTTCATCTGACCGTTTTCTGTTATGGGGCCCACAAATGACTACGAATATTCCCCGATAATAAGAATATTCCACGACCACACGAATATTCTCCGACAACAATGAATATTTTATAACCACTTGCTTATTTCGCAAAATTTGAACATTTTACCCATAACTAACCACATTAACCAAATCCACCCCTTACTATTTCAGAATAATTAATAGAGAAAATTTAATTTTATTTATCAAAAGTTGGGGTCTTACAATATATACCCATAATCATATAATCCATGTACATTGGGTTTAGTTCAGATAATATTTACATTAGGTTAAAATATAATTTAGTTGGGTATTAGCAACCCATTATTTTTCATAAAACTAATTATTTCAATTATACTCAAATATTATAAATAATAAATATTTATTTTCTAAAACTTAACTTTCTTCCAAAATTCTGAGATACACATGTAATTAACTCTCCATGTAATATAATGCCACACAAGGCTCTTTTATACTACTTAGTAAATCATATCATTCAAGTTTACATTTACCATATAGTCTCATACATTACTATTCATATTATATTATTATTCTAGATGTCCCACAATATATTTTATGCATGAAGTAAAGAAATAATAATTTTTCTAGAATTGGACACTGGCGTAGCTGCGCCACTCCCTGACTGTCCCAAAACCAGGCTTGCGCCAGCAGAAAAACAGGCCATATACAATTAAAGTTCCATCTAATAGATAATAAATCTAAAATAATAATATTCTTAATATATATCACATCTTATATTATACTTATGATGTAATACCATTACATTTTTATGCTCACGTAACAAGTATACTAGCAAATAACTAACAACACTAATTAATTCATCACATTTATTTAATTAGTCCCTTCATTATTTTAATTAATAAATTACTTATTTCATCCCTTTGTCACACTAGGCATCCCATATAAGCTTAACTAAGCTTCTCACCATTTTCATAATGTTACTTACTCATCACATATTTAACTCAATTCAAATTGAATTATTACTTTCCAAAACACACATAAATATATATGTATTACAACATAAACATTCACATAATTTATTTTCATCAATAACATCATTATTTAAAAAAAATAAAAAAAATCACGAGTATTACATCCCTAGCAGAGTCGCCACCTGTCGATGCCGAGAATTTCTGCCTTTTTCTAGGCATGTTTGTTTCTAACCTTTTGTTATTTCGCTAGGTTGATTTATTTGCTTAAAGGGTGAGCTTTTGTAAAAGGTCTGACATAAATGTCTACGATTTTGAAAAGATTGATTTTATGTGATTGGGCCGAATTATACAAAGTCGCCAGTTGGTATGAGTTCAAATGTATGTACCAACTCATCCAGATTTTAAAAGGTTTTCGCAATATGGTCCAATATGTTACTCTTTTTAATTGGTCTGGAACTTGATATTCATAGAGTTTGGGATCTTGCTTAAGCGAGGGGAAAGTTTAATAACTAAAATGTGTAAAACACTTAAAGGACACTATTTTACCATTTTACCCTCTAAATTATTTAAAAATTTTATTTGAATAATCTTAAAATTTGAAATTAAAGTATTACATGAAAGTAGTATGCACACAAGCCAATCATATTTGATATGATACAACATACACTTTGTAACAATCTTATTCATTTATTATAAAATATTTGTTAAAGGCTTTTATATTATTTACATGATGCTATTATATTAAATGTGATAAACCAATAGTTTTAAGCAATTCTTTTAGAATCATGATGATGATTATGCCAATGACATGTAAATTCTTAGAAAGCTTAAAACCAAAATAGATCCCAATCATATGATTACCAAATTGGGGATTTGTGAATCTGGATAGATTGGTACATATGTTGCTTGCTCATTATACGAGAACGTTGATCTCATGATCATCTGTGTGGAGACACTAAAGGAAGTATATGGGTATTTATTAGAGAATAAGTTCACTTAACGTGGCTCGCTAAGGAATACCTACTAGAATTTTACTTGCCTATCAATAGGAATTCCTTTAGTGATATTAGTATAAATAATCCTTAGACTTGAGTTCATCATAGTATCTTGTGTATGATGAGTTATACTTTGACATGTCCTTTAAAACCCTAAGGGTATATCAAAGGGTATGTTTGGGTATAATTAATTATACATAGAGATAATGAATTATCAATAAATAATCTACCGCTTCTAGTAAAAGAAGAGAATGTCCTATGTGATTCGATAAATGATAACTCAGAAGTTCTTGGCCAAGGCAGAATGAAATTTGAAAGTAGTTTCTAATTTGCATTATCAGAGTGTGTGCATTTAGGATCGAAATACATATAATTAAATAAAATAAGACTTGATCGTAATTTCATGTCTTATATTTAATTGGGACATTGTATGGTAGAAGGAATGAATTGTACGGTAACTATTTACTCAACGGTTCTTTTATAATTAATGTTGAAATCTATATTATCTAGAAATTAGTCGTTGAGCGCTAAGGGGGCTTACCCTTATTGTAAAATAAATATTATTTATTTAAATAAATTAATTAGTTTAATTTATTTATTTAAATAGTATTAGAATTGTTCTAATTGATTTATTCACTACCGATTTAATATGGAGAACCTAAAGGGTCACACCATAAAAAATAATATTTATTTAATAAGAAAATGGCATAATTGTAATAATAAGTTAAGTATGTTTAATTTAATCTATGGTGATAGAATAAATTAAAAGCTTATTATTTATTATTTAATATTTTAGAAATATTAAATATAAATTAATAAGAGGAGTCTTATTATTATTATTATTATTATTATTATTATTATTATTACTATTACTATTATTAGTTTAATTGCTAAAGGAGTTTGGGAATTAATTAATAAAAGTAGTCTCATATATTCCTAATAAGATTATGAGACTAATTAATTAAAAGAATTTAATTACTTATTCCTAATAAAATTTGAAGGCCTAATTAATTAAAAGAGTTTATTTAGTTAAATGAAATCCTAATCCAAAATTGGTTATGAGGGTTACCTACATCTATAAATAAGGTCTTAATATAGATTAGGGTTACGCGAGTTACCTTAACAATTCCAAGAGTTGATAGAGTAGACTTTTTCTATAGAGATAGAAACTAGGGTTTAGCCATATATCCTTCTTCTTTAATATTTATTCTTCCTTGGTGGATCACCATTAGAGGCCAAACACTTAGGTGGCCAACATTGATTAAAGGAAGGAATCAATCCCGTAGATTCAAGTTGAACGTGAAAAGGATTCGGAGTTGAACTCGTACCTAAGAAAACTAGTTTCTAAAAGGGTATGAATCTGATCTCATTCTCTTTTCTTTTGAATTGATAATTAAGCATTAAAGTATGATTATGGTGATGGTTTGTATAAATTTTTAAAATAATCCCTTTTTCGCGCTTCCTCTTTGATTATGTGATTTGATTACGTAATCGCACTCTATACAAACCTAACAGTGGTATTAGAGCCTAACTTTATGCTAATTATCGATTTAGTGATTTCATGTATGAATTGATATGCGATTCGATCGAGTTTTTTGGACAAATAAAAAAAATTTGTGTTCTACTACGTGGCATGGGCGGTAGTGTCCCGATTCATTCTCGAGAGTGGCGCACATTGTCAGAGAATCTAAAACCTTGAGTAGTATCGGCCATGCTTGCTTCCTAGTTACTCTGAGCGCGACCACATCACTCTGCAGTTTTTGAATTTTTTGTTATTTTCTTCAATTGAAATAAATGGTTTATTTAATTGATAAAAGTTTAAAATAAAATTGTTTATTTTATCTGAAATAATTTCATATTGCTTAAAATTAAAGGAGTTTAATTTGGATTTGGTTTTTGATTAAAATAAAAGAAGTTTATTTTGTTTCAAAACTTAATATTAGCAAAAATTTTGCCCATTAAATGAGATCGATGCATATATGGAATAGATTTATTATTCATGAGATGAATGATATTTATTAATGCATATGTTGATATGTATGATAATAAATGGGGTTGGTTATGGATTATTGACCAATATGATTTGGATTTTATTAATTTTAGTTGGATGCATGAATGTATGAGTTTTATAAATAGGATTTGTGTACCTCGTCTTTTCTAGTTTTTCTTGATGTAATTTCTATCTCCATCCTATGTACTTCCCCGTGACTACTAATCAAGATGTCTATTGTAAATAGTTTATATAATTGGATTAGTTAGAATTACTTAAAAAACCAGAGACCAAGGAGCAAGGAGCGCGTGAAGACCCGTTTTTAATGAAGTCTGGGTTAAAATATAATAGTTATATTTAAATTTAATTCTTGCACCATAGAGTTTAACCATTTGGTTCACTTCGTGTCTCTAATGAACCAAACTAGAATAATGTCTATAATTAATCCGGGTATAATATAGTATTCTATATGTGCATACTTATACTATATATATATATATATATATATATATATATATGTGTGTGTGTGTGTGTGTGTGTGTGTGTGTGTGTGTGTGTGTGCATGCGCGCTAATCAAGATTAGATAAATAATAACAAACCCCTCAAAGAATTTATATTAAGTTGTAACGTTCAAAGATATTTGGAATATCGAACGTCGCCTTCTAGCATGATAAAAATAATAGTGTATTGAACATTTAATATGAGTTTGTTGTGCACACACAAGGCAAGTATTAAATATTTAAGATATTTTTATTACATTGAATATTTATAAGGAATTGAATATTACCGCTTTGTTGTGCTCACATAAGCGTTGTATTTTTCCCTTAACTTATATGAAAATGTTGGGTCTGCCTTAACATAGATCATTTTAGTTTGGATGTGCACACACTTGACCATTATGATCTAAGAGGCAAAATACGAGTTACATGATGATGTAATTGACAAGAGTTGTCTACCTATTTATTTATATATAGTTTGTTGTGCACACACAAGGCTAAATACATTTGAAATGAGATCTTTATTCTCACTAGCAAATCTTTTATTAGATTTGTCGATCTATATATTACGAGGGTAATATAGTTTGAAAAATATAGTGGGAGAAACTAATTTAAAACAAGACCTAATTTATTTTGGTAATTAATTAAATGAATGTATGCTAAAAATGTTGTTTTTTACATGCAAAAATTGAAAATGTCACACTCACTATCACTGTGTAGCATACTTGATACTAACAAACTAACTGGACCGAATTGAATGGACTAGTTAAGAAATTTCAGAATTGTTCTCACTGCTAAAAAACTTTCTTATGTCCTAAATTCGTCTGTCCCTGCAACTGTTGCAGAAATAGCCTATGAGGAAGAGATTGCTACTTTTAGAAAGTGGCAAGATGATGCATCTATGGCTCAATGCATTATGCTCGCATCCATGAGTAAAGATATTTAACGTTAGCATGAAAAAAATGGATGTTCCTCCTATATTGTTGTACCTCAAAGATTTTTATGGTGAGCAAAGAAGGACTGCTAGATATAAGATATCTAAGGAGCTCTTCCGATCTCGTATGACTGAGGGCACTACTGTTGAGACTCGTGCACTAAAGTTGATTAATTGGATTGAATACCTGGATCAATTAGGGTTCAGTGTGGATGGGGAGTTAAGTTAATATTTGATATTGCAGTAACTCCCAGAGACCTTCACACAATTTGTTGTGAATTTTCACATGAATAAGTTGGACGTCGACTTGCCTGAGTTACTTAACATGTTAAAAATTGCTGGAGGTCACTTCCCATCCAAGAATGACCAAGTCTTAATAGTGGATGATTCTTCCAAGAAAAGGAAGAGTCCCAAGGTATCTTCTGAAAAGAAGAAAAATAAGAAGGCTAAGGGCAAGGAAAAAAGAAAGGATAATAAGAAACCTGATCCAGACAACAAAGGAATATGCTTCCATTGCAACAAGTCGGGTCACTTGAAGAGGAACCACTACAAAAAATGGGGCTTCAGCAACAACCGATTTTCATTGCTACAGGTGCCAAATTTCATTGCAAAAGGGTTTTGGCAACGACTTTTCTTGTCGTTCGTCTTTCACATGATGATGAGCGTTGCTAATTATTCCGCAACGAAAGTATTTTTTTCGTTGCCAAAAGTAATACATTTTGCAACGAAATTTGGCTTTCGTACAGAGACATCGATCCTTTAGCATCAAAATATATTGTTGCAGAATAATTAAAATTTCGTTGCTAAAAAGCCCATTTCATTGCAAAAGCCTTCTAATTGGCACCGAAATGAACTTTTTTTTTTGCAACGACCATGCATTTTCGTTGCAATTGACACCATTTTGCATCGACATTTTTCGTTGCAGTAAATTATGAAAATTGTTGCCTAAGCTTGCTTTCGTTGCGGAATGTAAACTTTTTAGCAATGATTTTCATTGCTGATTATATTATTTGGCAATGACATTATAATGAATCAGCAACGAAAATGTTTGTTGTTGGTTATTTTTTAATAGCAATAAAAGTCATCGATTAGGAACGACATTATATGTTGTCGTTTCTTCATATGTGCAACGAAAGTTGATATGATTTGCAACGATAAAAAATATTGCCTTTTATTTTAGTATTAGCAACAATATCCTCTCTGTTGTTATTAGGTTAATTTTTCGTTGCCAAATATTATATTTTTAATGCCATTAGCAACAAAAATTTGTTGCTAAATGTATAAAAAATTATTGCTATATTAAAACTTGTTCAATGCTTTGGTAACGAATTATATTGTTGCCAAATCAAAATTTGACATTCTTTTTGTGTACCTGGCTGGCTCAATGTCCCCATAGCAAAAAATAGTAAAAATACAAAAAACTAAAATATTATTAACTTAATAAAATCATCCACTACATAATCATTCATTATCTTTACAATTAACCATCTAAAGCTACCACACTTCTTTAATCAAAGTATATATCTACATATATAGAGAGAATACATTAATGAATACATTAATGTTGGTAGCTTAAAGTTAATTTGCAGATACTTAAGCCATGGTGCATCTCAAGTCAGCATACCACCAGAGTTATTGACCAGGTTGATACAATAATGTGATTTTAATAACTTAACACAAAAAGAGTATGTGGATGTCCTAAAGGATTCAGAATGTATATAATGTCATTCTAATAACATGTTGCATCCCACCACAACCAAATGAATGCCCACAAGGCAATATCATCGCATCATCCATAAGTGATCCTCTGCATAACCGAGAGAAATAACATAAATGCAGAGTGGAAGTACCAAAGACATGCAATAACAGAATCAGCAACTCATTACAAAAAGCAGCAGTACCAGGATTATCAAATCACCAATCAAGCTACGTAAGGAAATTCTAGTCCATCATATAGAACAAGCAAAGTTATGGTGTACTTAATAGAAAAAAATTATTAGAGGGCTATACCTTTTCAAAGTGGCAAAGCTAAAAACTTCATTATAGATTAAACAAAAAGAAGATAATTGCTAAATCTTTTTTCATTAGGTTGCACTACTAAAACCTTTATGCTAGAGAATGGAAATAGTCATATCAGTGATACAAATAATAGCAAAGAATTATGTAACTAAATAGCTCAAGTGGTTCCACTTAAAAATACTAAATGAGGGGAGTAATTGACACCCCATACATAGATCTAGTATAAAATTTCAAAAAACAAAACATTTATTTTATCCCCAAAAGAATTCCAAAAATAAGTACAAAGGCGTCCATGACCCATGCTGGACCTCAGGGTTCTATACTTGACTTGAAAGACAAGTTCTATTATGCATTATTTCAACTTCATGAGGTAATACCACTATACCACTAAAAATAATACCACTATCAATAATTGTCCACTATAGCATCTCTTTCATTTTTTTAGTTGCGGGACACAACAATAATTCCAAGAAACCATTACAAAACACCAAAAAATAATTATACCTTTTTTAGATACTTTTTGTGTAGTTTCAATGCTCCAGTGCAAGATTTTTTGGCATCTAGATTTCCTGTCATGTCGTTCAATATCTGAAATCAAAAAAATAAATTTGTTTTAAAAAAAATAAGCTGATAGGAAACAGTCAAGTAGCTACTGGATACATTGTATATATTCTCTTAGACCTAAAAATCACGCACCTCAATAAACAAAATTTTCAACTAACAAACATGCACCTCAAGAAACTAACTCATTGTGACGATGGTGCAGTGTATCTCTCAGAACCAACAAGCATGCAAGTCAAACAAACTGTAAAGTTTAAACTGTCTTGTTGAACATGTGTCTACCTAACTGAAAATAACTTTTGAAGTGGACGTTTCTACATAATTAAATTTTTTGAACTTATCAAGCTGACCTTGACAACATCATCTAATCCACGAGCTTCTTCTAGTAATTTTGAGCTCTTGTCCTTCAGGACACTAGCTACTAAGAAAACAGAAATGGGGACAAAAAGATACGCATATTTTAATTAAACAAACAGTTATGTAGTTCTTTTTTTAAAAGTATTTAATGCTTTAGTTTAAGCATTACATCAAAAATAACATTTTTGAAATTTGTCAGATGCACTATCAAATTTTTTTGACCTTGAACTCGAATCAAATATTTGCTCCAAAGACTTCTCAAATATACACTAACAGAATAGAATACCTTTAATGCATTTTGGATAAATATCAAATAATCAAGTATCATTTTTCTTTTGATAAAAGAATAAATAATATTAAAAAAAAAGAGGATACGATAAATGGGTGAGAAGAAGCCCACCCACACAAACTCGTGAAAAAACATGACCAAAAGAGCACTTAAAAAAGTGTACCTTCCAATCTCTACACAAAACAAAACAATCACAGAAGTACATACATAAAGGCTGAATAGTAGAACTATAAAACAAAACAAGAAAAAAAATCATAATATCCCTTGACACCTTAAAAGATAAGGCAATCCCTCTAAATAATCTACCATTATGTTCATACCAGATTTATGTAATCTAGCATTAGTTTCCTTTCGTCACCAGCTCCCAACCAAAGAAAGTTGCATATCAACTTCTCTAAGGAGTCAACAACGCTAACTGGAATCCTGAACAAAGATAGATATTAAGCCGACACTAGCAACAACATATTTACTATTTATCAGGCCTAGGCATTTAAAATCAAGTTGATTAGCAAGTTATTTTTGTTTAGCGTCCATTGCTATGCAGCACAGGATCCCCATATGGGATTTCAACCTACAATATATAGTATGAGATTTCTACTACTGAATCTGAGACGTAACATTTTCAAACGGCAAAACCAAAAGATTTATATAAGTCTAAGGCAAGAATATTATAGTATAACAGTCGAGCGATGTGACAATATGTTACAAACAGATTGAGCGAGAAACTATATCTTTTCCAACTCTAGACTATGAAGTGCGATGCATAATATCTTAAAAATATGCATGGGGTCCTTTTACTCATTGTGATTTCAAACATCATGACAGTTTACTATATGTGCTAAAATCATATGGTTTACTGGAATATAGAATTATACAAGGTTCTGAGTTTCTCGCTTCATGCATATAATTGAAAATACAACACTGAAGAAATGTGAACTGGACATTGAGCTTATCTATATTAAGCAATCATACACCAAAAATGCATATAATCTGATAGGATTCATTGACTGGTCTAAATAATAAAATTATTAGAGAAATCATACACCAAAAATGTTAAACAAAGGCAAGTTTCAGTCACTTAATTTACACATACCGGAATGAGCAATTTCAGACTATTTGATGTTGCCAATCTCTCTACCAACAATTGAAGGATATCACTCTTCACCGGCATAGTGATATCAACACTTGAAAGAGCAGAGAGATACATAACCACCCATACTACTTGGGTTTCGACTCCTCATCATCAACGATTGTTGTGTCAAGTCCTTTTAATATACTTCATAAAATATAAAAACGTGTACTACTACATGCTTGGATAACATATTTTAATATACTTGCACGGTTGCACCATAAATGGAATAAAGAAGACAACCCATGGAGGCATCAGTGAAGAAGAGACTAAACAAAGTTATGTGGGAATCAGATGTAGTCACTTGGTATAATGGAAGGCTCAACAGGTGCACATTTAAGTTACAGATGATGCCATGACGCTCCAGAAAACCTTTAAAGGAATTAAACCCAATTGACTTACGGGAAATAATTCCATATTGATGATTTATGAGAGATAAAAACTTACAATTTCCTCAAGTGTCGAAGAATTGCATAAAGTACCCCATCAATTCAGATAAGTTCTATTGCAGCTTTCGGTTCTGGTCCCTGCATTCAAATATACCACATTTGTATTATAAATGTAATTTTAAGAGAATGATAGCCCAATAATTGAATGAGATATACATGGAATACTATTTCCAAAGCAAAATGCATAGGATGGATGTTTATTTGCGCATATATGTGTAAATTAACCATCCTTCAATCCACATACTTATGCTATAAATTATATAAATTTAAAGTTACTTGATATTCTAATAAGGTCCATACAGTTCACCTGAACAAGAATTGGCTCATGAAGGACTTCAAAGAGGCTATGGACTTGATGATTAGGCCTGAAAGCTTCATCCTTGATAGTTTGGTAATATGCATGAGATGATAAAAGATAAAACAAGATATAAAAGTTAATATTTCTCACCATATTAGCCACAATGACATACTCACTGTCCCTATATTTCTCATATGTTTGTATAGTTTATTGTACTAAAATTAACAGAATTAGTATAAGCTATATTAGGTTAGCACAACCCCATATTGCAGTAGAATGAGTTTTTTCTTTTGAGTCATTAAAAGAAAATTGAACCAGGTGAGTTCAACCTCAACCAGATTGTGACAAGTGACGATCCATTTCCAAATTCAAGCAAATAATTACTAAGTTCTCTCAGTACCAGTCCAAATCAAAAGCTATTTCTCAGTTCTAAACACTTTAAACTCTTTGAGGTGTTTTATCAAATACCTTGAATCCAATACTTAGAAACCCAGATTTCTTATATGTTGGAACATGGTTTAGCCATACTTTTTTTCCATCCTTATTACTCCAAATATTATATAATCTCATTATCACACCAATTTCACAACAAAGCATAAAAATTACATCAATATTCACATATACATCCACCCAATTTCTATGAACATAGAAAAAGTATATGAATTACCTTTTGTTTGATGTATTCTTCAATCCTTGCTTTAATTCCTGCTCCAACCTTGTTTTGGTTGAATAGGTTGCTCTAATTCTTCTTCTAATTTAGTTGATAACTTCAACTCTTCAGTATTCTTAACGATTTGTAACAAAATTTTGAAAGAAGTTTGGTGTTGGTAGCTTTGGAAGTATGAAGATCTAGGTAGAGAAATAAGGGATGGGACGGAAGTGAGGGGGAGAGAGAAGGAGATTGTATAGACAATATTAAAAAAATGATTGAAGCTTACCAGAGGAATATAAGGAATCGACGGGGTTTAGGGTTTTTGGAGATAGAGATTGATTGAATTATGTGTTCTGAGGGGCCGGATGCGAGAGGCCGGAGGTGGAGCGAAGTCACGACGCACTAGGACAGAAAGTGAGAGATTAGAGATCAGATAGACAGATAGTGAGAGATCTGAGATAAGAGTCGAGAGATGGGAGATCTGAGGCTTAAGGGTATCGACTAGTGTGAGATGAGAGATGAGAGATTACTGTGTTTGTTTTTATGTTTTAAGGCTTTAATTATTTTTTTTTAGAGATTCTTGTGTTTGTTTTTTGTGTTTTAACTTTTAAGGCTTTAATTTTATTTTTCTTATTTGGTTAACAAAATTTTAAAAAAAAATTCGAATCCGAAAATCGAATATTAAATTGAATATAATTGAATTTCAGAAAATAATTGAATAAATGAAAAAAAATCGATAAAAGTTTTGATTCGATTCGGTTCGGTTATTCGGTTTTATCCGCTTTTTTACTCATTCCTAGTAATTATTATAAATAAATTTACTACTGTAAAAAATTAATATATTTATATTAGAATTTATATTCACCACAATTAATTCTAAAAAAGTTATTTAGAATAAAACAGTGACCAAATTTATCTCTCACAAAAAAACTCTGAACAATAATATATAGTGAGTAATAATTCCATCATTAATAGATTTTTTTTCCTCATAAATTTTATCACCTCAATTTTTGGAGAAAAAAAATATAATTTATGAAGGATGTTTTGCAAGTTAATAACTATAAATCACTATAGGATTTTTCTTTACTTTTCCTTCGCTATATTGTTCCTCATGAAGGAATAAATTCCTTCACAAAATTTCCTTCGCTACATCCCTAATTTCTTGTAGTGGTTGGGTTGGGTTGGAGACAAAAGTATATTAGCACAAATAATGGGTAAAGGTTGGATCTGGAGTATTTTTTCAGAATTGCCTAAATTATATTCAACTTTCTCGATTATATTCATTTTATTCAATTTTTTTTGAAATAGGCTCTTCTCTTAACCAAATTAATTAATTTAAGAACAATTTTTATAAATAAAAAAACTTTATTTTTTTAAAAAAAAAGCTTTAATTTTTTTAAAAAAGTTTTTATTTTTAAACGAATATTTTTAAAAAAAAAAACTTCAACGACTGTCGTTGGGAGTAAAGGATTTCACATTTAATTTGGTAAAACTACTTAACGCTATTTAAAACGCTAATTTGGCAACCAATGCCACTTTAAAAAAAATATTTTTTTTAAAAAAGAATTTTAAAAAAAATTATCTTAATT
Organism: Panax ginseng; assembly: GCA_020205605.1. Lineage (NCBI taxonomy): Eukaryota > Viridiplantae > Streptophyta > Magnoliopsida > Apiales > Araliaceae > Panax > Panax ginseng. The sequence goes on from CM035139.1 coordinate 92,818,453, forward strand.
TTTTAAAAAGATTTTCTATTTTTAAAGAAATTTGAAAAAAATAAAAATGTGATCCAATGCCAAACTAACCGGCATTGTAACTTTTTTAAAAAAATTTTATAAAGCAAATTTGTAAAAAAGAGAGTAAGATATAACATCACATTAACTGACGTTGGAATCTTTTTTTTTTTTAATTTCTTTGATCTTTTGTACTTGTTTACAAACATCAATATTTTTTTATGTTTATTCTCTGTCATCGGCGTTGGAAATGAAGGAGTATATAAGACTTCAGCTATAAAAACACTAAAATAAAAATTTTAACACCAATTAAAGCAATTAAAGTGACGTTGCATCTTACTCTTCTTTTTTACAAATTCGATTTTTTTAAAAAAATTTAAATAAAATAGAGATAAAATTGATATTACATTAATATGGGTCAAACTAACTTATTAGGAATGACTTATAAGTCATTTTTAAATAACTTTATTCTGTTTTAGTTCATAAAACATAATAAATTTTTATTTATCTTTTATGTTTTCTCTTAGAACTGATAGTATTATAATTTAATTTTATAATATATTTGGAAAAAAAGGTAAAAGGAGAACTAGAAATAGCTAGGGGTATACCATTACTATTCTTCTTTTTATGTTTTATTTTTGGACTTAAAATATGTTCATGATTTAAGTTACTCCTTCCGTCTAAGGATAAAAGTTCTTATTATTTTATGTAATCTCAAGTTAAATATTTACTTATATTAAATAATCTATTTTTTTATAATAATTTGTAGGTAATATCCTTCATATTAAATGTCATATTTTTATTATTTATAAATATTTATATAATATCACTAATCATGTATGAAAAAATATGCAATTGGATGAGAATTTAAATATGAATAATTTTATAACTTGACATTTTTTTTAAAATCGCATAAAATCAATCATCACTTTCATTCTCGGAGTGAGGGAGTCTTGTAAGTATATCCTACTTCTATCTAGAAATAGGAAACATTGGGAAGCATATATATAATAATCAGGTTTAGTGAGGTTGGGTTTATTTAGGTCGGAGGCCCGGAACTAACATGTTTGGCAATCGGTTGTCACATGTACTATTTCAACAATCATAATCTATACCGTTGATCGCAACATTAGATGGCACAGATTGAAATGGATTTTCCCCAGCTGCTACAGGATGTAGCGACATGAAAAATTACTCATTTGCCCCTCATTTGCTCATGTGTTACACTGTCTACACTACAAGTTATAGCGGTAGTTTAGTTAACTAATAAATTAGAATGGCTCAATGGTAGCTTAATGGCCCAATAACTCATAGGTCTTATGTGACGACCCCAAAATAGGTATACATCACCCATCTTGAGTCGCCAAATACATGGTACAGAATACAAATACAAACTTAATTATACAACTGTAGTGTAATATACAACAATACATAAACTGAGAGTTTTAATAGGAATATTGTCATCTAGACAATATCCACACTCAAAGGAGTCCTCATTACATTCATTGTCACACTATTTAACAGAATAGTGAGGACTACTAATGCTATCATCTGGACCGTCACTCCTTTCCCCGACTCGTCCCAACTATATTCTCATTTCCTGAAGAGAACAGTGAAAGAAAGGGTGAGCTTAACTAGCCAAGTAAGAAATATTATGACTAAGATAATGCAGAATAAATTATCATTAGCCTTCAACAATGTTAAACTGATAAAATACAATAGACATCAAGTTTAACTACAGTGGAACAAGAAATCCATTAGAAGAGTCAAGTAGAGAATAAAATCTACTATCTTCTATGGTATAAAATGTTTTCATCAATTTTTATCATTTGAGACTGACTTAAAAAAAACACATCATCTAATCATCCCACGTACTATGTGCCAAGGATATTCATTAAATCATCAATGGTCATGACTATCTTTGAACAATCCCTGGTCATAATCATACCAAAAGCATCGCCCATCAATGCATTACAGCCACCGAGGACTTTTACCATATCATTTATAACATTACAGTCATGATTATCTTAGAATGATCCTAGTCATAATCATACTAAGTCCATCTATGCACGTAAGCCAAAGATGACTTTCATTATAATATAAGCATGAGGATGATGACAATGACATAATAATTCAATAAAACAAGTTCAAGAATTAATTTATCCAGAAATTAATAACGACCAAATTGTCAAAATGATACTTCTTTGTGGAGTAAAATTTAAGAATGCTCAGAAGAATATTTCCATGAAAAGATATTGGATGAAGCGCAAATATCAAGGATATTCCACTAATTTCATGGAGTATAGAAGCCAGAACTTTAACCAACTGAGTATAATAGAATATATGAAACTGCAAATGGATTTTCACCCGCCATGCGGTAATCTATGCATACAGATCATTTCCACAATTTACTAAGGAATGAATACAAAGGATCATTCACCATGCATGTGGTAATCCACATAGACAGGTTATTCCAACAGAATAATAAAGAATGGAATAAAAGAAGGATTCACCCATAAATGCGATAGGCGCAGCAGACGAGTTATTCCCAGCCGAATAATAAATAATGCAACCGAATTAAAGGCGTAAATGCATGAGATGAGGATATTCCGGCTAGGAAGAATAAATAATGGAACCAGTGCGGCGTGAATGTGATGCCCCCAAAATAGGTATCGTCACCCATTTTGAGTCATCGATAACATGGTACGAAACAACTACAACTTTATTAATACAACATAAAAACTGTGAGTTTAAATACAAATATTGCCATCTAGACAATATTCACACCCAAATAAGTCCTCATTATAATTATTGGTACATTATTTTACAAAAATGGTGAGGACTACTAAAATAACTTTCTAGAACCTTCATTATATACCCCGATTAGTATTCGCTACATTCTCGCCTCCTGAGAAAAAAAATGGAATAAAAAGGAAAAGGGTGAGCTCAACTAGCCCAATAAAGAATATTATGACTAAGATAATATAGAACAAATTATCGTTAGTCTTCAACAGGAAAATCGATAAAATACAATGACAACAAGTTTCGAGATCAATATTCATAATGAAATAATAATTCATAGATGAGTTACGAGAGAATGAAATCTACTAATATCTATGAATTTAAAAGTCCATCATCAATATTTTATCCCTGTAACATCAATCAATATACATCTTAAATCAAATATTCATCTTTGCACTTTCTGAGCCAAAAAGATATGCATCGATTAGTCATGTTCATCTCAATACATGTACATCTTTGCACTACAGGCCAAAGATATTCATAAGAAAATCAACCATCTTTGCACTACAGGCCAAAGATATTTAGTAATATCATCATTTAGGACTAAGGATGATGAAAAATATTTTAAAGAAACGAATCCAGTGAAACAAAAGAATAAATTTTAAGGATTCGTACTTTAAGGGTTCCTCGCATTTTGACCAGTCACAACAAACGCTCTTCCAGGAACCGTTGACTTTGACTTTTCTGGGACATCCTTTTGAGTCACCATCCCCGCTGGACTTGGTTTTGCTACCGTACAATCTTGAGCGATACGTCCTTCCTTTCCATAATTATAACATACCTTGAACTGCTAGGCGGCCAATGATATGTCCCTCTTTTTCCACATTTATACTTGATCTGACGTGGGGGTCATTCTCCACCCGTAGAACCAGTTGCTGTTGGTGTTAACGTCTTCACATGGTCATTGTTGAATCTCCTCTATTTAAAACCTCCTCCTGACTCGCTTCTTCTATTCTCATGGCCATGATTACCACCAAAGTGGTTACCGCCTTTGTCCGTATTCTTCTTTCTCCGCTGGTTATCATTGTTTCGATGATCGGCTGTCACCAAAGATGATCCACTGGTTATGGTCCCTAGGTTGAACGCATTACTCGTTATCTCGCTCTAACAATTGAGCCTCTGACAACATCTAAATAGAGAGAAAATTTATGAGAAATGAGATCCATCGGCGTATGACGGGTTTCAAACCTCTCGTAAACATCCAGCGTTATCGTTCCTCATTCTCCACCAAATGAGGTGCAAACACGGATAACTTTGCAAACTTTGCCTCGTCTTTGAGACACCGCCATGTTATTTTATTTCGATCTAATGAACTCCACTTCCTTCATATGACGAATACTTTCGTGAAAGTACTTGTCATTGAAAAGTTTGAAATGTCTCCCAAGACATCTTTGAAAAGTGCTGGTGGATGGGAGCGCTTCTGATTCCCACTAGTAATCTGCCCCATTACGGAACATAAAGGTGGCGAATGGAACCTTCTGTTCCTCCGTGCATCCCAAGAAATCGAATATCTTGGTGATTTGTTTGACCCACGTTTCTGCCTTAATCAGATCCGGCTTTCCCCAGAATTCTGGGGGTCCCAACTCTTTGCACTGCTTAGTTGTGACAAACCGTGCGCTGTTATCATTTCCACCTATATTTTTTACACGAGTCTCCCTCGTCTGATTTTGCATGAACTACAAAAAATTTCTAAACATCCCATCATTCATCATCTGCTCAGTGGTATTGTTCACATGAGGAACAATGCCAGCCTGTTGCACGTTCTCCTCGTTGGTGAGTAAAGGTGTCTCCATGGTCTCATTTACTCCACTGTTAAAATTCTTAGTCGACATTCTCAAATACTGCCATAAAACTAGGGTTAATTAAAGAAATCAACATATCACATAATATCCCTATATACTGACCAACCAACAAATAAGCTTAGGTAAGACACACTAGCGAAGGTTTTACTCGTCTCTCCCCTCCTAGTTCTATTCCCCGATCTCCGCCAGAGATCATATCCCTAAGCTTTGATACCAACTGTGACGCCCTCAAAATAGGTCTACATCACCCATTTTGAGTCGTTAATAACATGGTACAGAAACAACTACAACTTTATTAATACAACATAAAAACTATGAGTTTAAATACAAATATTGCCATCTAGACAATATTCACACCCAAATAAGTCCTCATTATAATTATTGATACATTATTTTATAAAAATGGTGAGGACTACTAAAACAACTTTCTAGAACCTTCATTCCATACCCCGACTAGTACTCGCTACATTCTCGCCTCCTGAGAAGAAAAATGGAACAAAAAGGAGAAAGGTGAGCTCAACTAGCCCAGTAAAGAATATTATGACTAAGATAATATAGAACAAATTATCGTTAGTCTTCAACAGGGAAAAATCTGATAAAATACAATAGACAACAAGTTTTAGATAAATATTCGTAGCGAAAATAATAATTCATAGATGAGTTACGTAGAGAATGAAATCTACTAATATCTATGAATTTAAAAGTCCATCATCAATATTTTATCCCTGTAACATCAATCAATATACATCTTAAATCAAATATTCATCTTTGCACTACAGGCCAAAGATATGCATCAGTTGTTCATGTTCATCCCAATACCTGTACATCTTTGCACTACAGGCCAAAGATATTCATAAAAAAATCAACCATCTTTGCACTACAGGCCAAAGATATTCAGTAATATCATCATTTAGGACTAAGGATGATGAAAAATATTTTAAAGAAATTAAAACAGTGAAACAAAAGAATAAATTTTAAGGATTCGTACTTTAAACAATCCTAGTTCAAAAATACTTCATAAATAACCGTAGTGAAGTAAAATTCAAAAATGATCAAAACATGGATACAATCAAATCTAGTATCCATAATCGATATTTTGGAAAAAAAATGAAAATTTAATTTTTCTGTGAATAATGTCGTATTCGTGAATAGTGCCGTATACGTGAATAGTGTCATATACGTGAATAGTAACCCCGACACTAAAAGACTAGAATTTCACAAGAAAATTTTTACCAATAATCCGGCATAATGATATTAGAAGAAATAATATCATTTTAAAAAAAATAACATCCCTTACCTCGAAAAGACAGTACTTCTGACTAGAATACTGAATATAGTGTTGAAGGGAACTTGCACCGTATAGCAACACTCAAAGTATCAAAATACTCACAAGAATACGCTCGATAATATAGAGAGAGAAAGAGAGAGAAAACTTTAGTTTCTGGTGTGATTTTCAATTCTAACCTAAGCACCCTATTTATAGGAAAATGCTTAGAACACCAAAGCAGAAAATTTAATAAAATATTAATATGTTTATAAAATTTTCCATAGCCTACCTTGACCATCTGAATTCACCCACCAAATAATGACAAAAACAAAAAAAACATTTTTGTTATTAAAAATAATTAAAACTTTCAAAAATCAATTATTTCAGAACTACAGAACTTCAATAATTCATAATAAATAGTCCTTTAATCCGAAAAATTCGAACCACGTGTCCTTTCCATAGGAAATTCCATTCTCTAAAACTTTGTAAGTTTAAGTTTTTCCAAATGCCAAGTAGAAGTTGACCGAAATTCACAAACGGGCGATTTTACGGGCTATAAACCAATTTTAGTCAAGAAATGGGGTCCACCGACATGTTTAACATGTTTTAAACATTAATTATAACAAAAATACTTCTCCTCCTCATATACTCATATATCCCACATTCATTGTAAAAATATCACCAATATTAATATATTTAAATGAATTATTTATCAGAAAAGATAGAATAACAATTTTTCAACAATTGTCACATTAAAAATTTTCTCCATCTATATCCACATAAAATGAATATTTTCTTATCATATAAATCAATAATTAATTATTCACAAATAATATTCTGAGAATCACAATCTCGACAACCAGCGGTTCAGGAAAGAGGGGGCTTTCCAATAAGGATTTCTCCTTACTGGCGCGTAATTAGGTGACCAGACCTCTCCTTAGACAGAACTTTCTAGACATTGCTAATAATGTTATCTAATAATATAAAATAACAACAATAATAAAATATCAACGTAGCAATTATTGAATTAAAAAAATAAAATATTGATCAGTAACTATTGTAACAATTATTGAGTAGTGTCTTCTTACGTCAGAATCAATAATTGGTGCAATACCGTGTGCTACTCTGTTTTAACCACTGGGTATTTTAACAGTATTAACGGTAAAAACTACGCCGTTATTTATAAACAACCTATACTTGTCGTTTTCTTCATCCAATCGCTTTCCGTTTTGGGGCCTTTACAAGGGGCTGTGGTCGTCATGCGAATATTCACAGCGGTAAGAATATTCCACGACCAAACGAATATTCTCCGATAAAAATGAATATTTTATAACCACTTACATATTTGAAATATTTGCAGATTTTACCCTTAACTAACCACATTAATCAAATCAACCCTTACTATTTCAAAATGATAAATAGAGGAAATTTAATTTTATTTATAATAAGTTGGGGTCTTACAACCTCCCCTCCTTAGGAAATTTCATCTTCGAAATTGACGTACGTACATGGTGTTTCAAAAAGGTGAGGATACCTCGCTTTCATTTCCGTTTCCAACTCCCAGGTCATTTCCTCAATAGCATGGTTTCTCCACAAAACTTTAACTTGTGGTATGACCTATGTACGTAAGACTTGCTCCTTCCTATCCAAGATCTTGACAGGTACCTCTTCATACGTTAAGTCTTCGGCTATCTCGTCCGGTTCTAATTCAATAACGTGGTTCGGGTCTTTCACATATTTACGAAGCAGATATATATGAAAAACATTATGAACACGAGACATACTTGGAGGTAACGCAAGTCTATAGGCTACATTTCCTACTCGGTCAAGAATCTGAAATGTACCAGTAAATTATGGATTGAGCTTTCCTCTCTTCCCGAATCTTGTAACTCCCTTCCATGGGGCAACACGCAACAATACATGATCCCCAATACTAAATTCCACGTCCTTTCGATGAAGATCCGCATAACTCTTTTGTCGATCTTGAGCCGTTTGTATACGTTGTCGAATCATTTGGATCTTTTTCGTAGTCATACGTACCAACTCGGGTCCCAACAATGTTGCTTCACCCACCTAACCCCAACATATTGGAGAGCGACACTTTCGTCCATACAATGCTTCGAATGGAGCCACACCTATACTTGCCCGATAACTGTTGTTGTAAGAGAATTCCACCAATGGTAAATACTTATCCCAACTCCCTTTGAAATCTAGGACACAGAGTCTTAATAGATCTTCAAGAGTTTGAATAGTCCTCTCTGATTGTCCGTCCGTTTGAGGATGGTATGCCGAACTGAATCGTAAATTTGTGCCCATAGCTTTTTGCAAGCTAACCCAAAATCGTGAAGTGAATCTTGGGTCATGATCCGAAATTATGGATACTGGTATGCCATGCAATCTCACAAACTCATTTACATACATATGAGCAAGACGTTCAAGGGAATAAGTCTCCCGTATCAGCAAGAAATGAGTAGACTTGGTTAATCTATCAATAATAACCCAAATAGCATTTATGCCTTGAGAAACCGTGGGAAGACCCGTAACGAAATCCATGGTAATGTGTTCCCATTTCTATTTCAGAATCTCAAGTGGTTGCAATGGACCCTTAGGCACTTGATGCTCCGCCTTTACACGTTGACAAGTTAAACACCTCTAAATAAACTTTGCGATCTCCCTCTTCATATTGTTCCACCAAAATGTATGTCGAAGATCACGATACATTTTGGTACTTCCAGGATGGATTGAAAATGGTGTATTGTGTGCCTCCATCATGATCTTGTTCTTTAAATCGAATTGTTAGGAACACAAAGTGCAGGTGGACTCAAGTATTCCTTCTTCATCGATTCTTGCTTACGGAATAGTACCTCTTGTACTTTCTTCTTCATACGCATCAGCTCTGGGTCTATGGCTTGAGCAACTTTAACTTCATCGATTAAAGTTGGTTCTATGCGTATAATTGACATCATCACACTCGTTCCTGCATATGATCTTCTACTCAACGCGTCAGCTACCACGTTTGCTTTTCCAAGATGATATTGAATGGTGTGGTCATAATCTTTTAACAGCTCGAGCCAACGTCGTTGTCGCATGTTGAGTTCCTTTTGGGTGAAGAAATATTTGAGGCTTTTATGGTCCGAATATATCTCCACTTTCTCTCCATATAGATAGTGCCTCCAGGATCTTTAAATGAAACGAGCACGCTGACTCTAGATCATAGGTAGGATAATTCCTCTCATACTCTTTAAGTTGTCGTGAGGCATAGGCTATGACTTTCTCATGTTGCATGAGAACACATCCTAACCCTTTGCACGAAGCATCATTTGAGATAACAAATCCATCCAACCAGATGGTATTGTCAGAACAGGTGCCGAAATGAGTCTCCTCTTGAGCTCTTGGAAACTCTTCTCGCATTCCTCACTCCATATGAATTTTGTATCTTTCCGAGTTAGCTGAGTTAACGGAGTAGCAATTCGAGAAAATCCTTCCACGAATCTCCGATAATAACCAGCTAAGCCCAAAAAGCTACGTACTTCAGTTACTGACTTCGGTTGCTCCCAACTTTGCATTGCCACAATCTTCGCCGGGTCAACAAATCCTCCATATTTTGACACCACGTGCCCAAGGAATGCTACTTCCTCAAGCCAGAATTTGCATTTCTTCAACTTGGCATATAACTTGTTTTCACGAAGCCTTTGGAGTACCAGCTTCAAATGGTGCTCATGATCTTCACGGCTTTTGGAATATATGAGAATGTCATCAATAAAGATAACAACGAACTGATCCAAATAGTCCTTTAATACTCAGTTCATCATATCCATGAAAGCCGCAGGAGCATTAGTCAATCAGAAAGACATGACTAAAAATTCATAATGCCCGTATCGAGTTCTGAAGGCAGTCTTTGGAATATCCTCAGTTTCAATCTTCAACTGATGATATCCAGAACGAAGATCGATATTTAAAAAGAATTGTGCTCCTTGTAACTAGTCAAATAGGTCATCAATACGAGGTAACGGATACCTATTCTTGATGGTGACATGGTTCAATTCTCGATAGTCAATACAAAGTCGTATACTCCCGTCATTCTTCTTCATAAATAAAACAGGAGTACCCCAAGGAGATGTACTAGGACGAATGAAACCGATGTCTAACAACTCTTGTAGTTGGACCTTTAACTCCTGAAGTTCAATAGGAGCCATTCGATATGGGGTTTTAGAAATGGGCTTTGTACCAGGTTCAAGATCAATAAAGAATTCAACTTCACGTTCTGGGCGTAGACCGGGAAGTTCTTCAGGAAACAAGTCAGGAAATTTACTAACAACAAGAATATTATTCAAATCCGACGTGTCTTTATTCAAATCCATAACATGGGCTAAGAAAACTTGACATCCGTTTTTTAATAAATGAATGGCTTTATGGCTTGATATAACAGTGATTGATTTTAGTGGTTTAGTTGCTTTAATTCGTACAACAGGTTAGTTAGGAATATGAAAACTAACAACCTTACGAAAATAATCAATTTTGGCATGATGAGTAGTTAACCAATCAATCCCTAAAATCACATCAAAAGCAAGTATCTTTAAAGAGATAAGGTCAACAAGTAATGTGATGGTGCCAACTTGGATCAAACAAGATTTATAAGCATTGGGTGTGATGAAAGTTTCTCTAACTGAGTCTCCATGAGATAAATCAAAGTCTAATTTCTCCGGAGTTAAGTTTAAGCGTTGAGCAAAAGGGAGAGATAAATGAATGGGTATACTTCAGAGGTATCAAGTAAGGTATAAACTTCGCAAGAATCTATGATTAGCTTACCCGTGATCACCTCGTTTGGGTTCCTCGCATTTTGACCAGTCATGACAAACGCTCTTCAGGAACAGATTGACTTTGACTTTTTTGGAATGACCTTTTGAGTCACCATCCTCATTGGACTTGGTTTATTTACCATACTGATCTTGAGCGATATGTCCTTCCTTTCTACAATTATAACATACCTTGAACTGTTGTGGGCAGTTTGGGCTGATATGTACCTCTTTTCCACATTTATAGCATACGACCGGTGGTCATTCTCCTCCCTTAGAACCAGTTGTTGTTGGTGTTGACGTCTTCACATGGTCATTGTTGAATCTCCTCTATTTAAAACCTCCTCCCGACTAGCTTCTTCTATTCTCATGGCCATGATTACCACCAAAGTGGTTACCGCCTTTGTCCGTATTCTTCTTTCTCCGCTGGTTATCATTGTTCTGATGACTGCTGTCACCAGTATGATCCTGGTTATGGTCCTCGTTGAGCGTACTCGTTATCTCGCTCTAACAATTGAGCCATGTTGACAACATTTAAATAGAGAGAAAATTTATGAGAAATGAGATACTGACGTATGACGGGTTTCAAACCTCTCAGAAACATCCGCGTCATACGATCCTCATTCTCCACCAAATCAGGTGCAAACCTGGATAACTCTGCAAACTTTGCCTCGTACTGAGACACCGTCATGTTATTTTGTTCCAGTCTAATGAACTCCACTTTCTTCATATGACGAATACTTTCAGGAAAGTACTTGTCATTGAAAAGTTTCTGAAACGACTCCCAAGACATGTTGAATGCGGCTGGATGGGAACGCTTCACAGATTCCCACCAGTAATCTGCCTCATTACGGAACATAAAGGTGGCGAATTGAACCTTCTGTTCCTCCGTGCATCCCAAGAAATCGAATATCTTGGTGATTTGTTTGACCCACGTTTTTGCTTTAATCGGATCCGGCTTTCCCCGAGTGCAGGGGTCCCAACTCTTTGAGGCGCTTTGGTTGTGACAAACCGTCTTGTTATTATCATTTCCACCTGTATTTTGTACACGAGTCTCCCTCGTCTAATTTTGTATGAACTGCAAAAAGTTTTTAAACATCCCATCATTCATCATCTGCTCAGTGGTGTTGTTCACAGGAGGAACATTGTCAGCCTTTTGCACGTTCTCCTCGTTGGTGAGTAAAGGTGTCTCCACGGTCTCATTTACTCCACTGTTAACATTCTCAGTCAACATTCTCAAAATCGCCATAAAACTAGGGTTAATTAAAGAAATCAACATATCACATAATATCCTATATCTTGACCAACCAACAAATAAGCTTAGGTAAGACGCTTAGCGAAGGTTTTACTCGTCTCTCCCTCCTAGTTCTATTCCCGATCTCATGAGAGATCATATCCTAAGCTTTGATATTAATTGTGGCGCCCCCAAAATAGGTATACATCACCCATTTTGAGTCGTCAATAACATAATGTAAACAACTACAACTTTATTAATACAACATAAAAACTATGAGTTTAAATACAAATATTGCCATCTAGACAATATTCACACCCAAATAAGTCCTCATTATAATTATTGATACATTATTTTATAAAAATGGTGAGGACTACTAAAACAACTTTCTAGAACCTTCATTCCATACCCAGACTAGTACTCGCTACATTCTCGCCTCCACGAGAAGAAAAAATGGAACAAAAAAGGAAAAGGTGAGCTCAACTAGCCCGAGTAAAGAATATTATGACTAAGATAATATAGAACAAATTATCGTTAGTCTTCAACAGGGAAAAATCTGATAAAATACAATAGACAATAAGTTTCAGATTAATATTTGCAGCGGAAATAATAATTCATAGATGAGTTACGTAGAGAATGAAATCTACTAATATCTATGAATTTAAAAGTCCATCATCAATATTTTATCCCTGTAACATCAATCAATATACATCTTAAATCAAATATTCATCTTTGCACTACAGGCCAAAGATATACATCAGTTGGTCATGTTCATCCCAATACATGTACATCTTTGCACTACAGGCGAAAGATATTCATAAGAAAATCAACCATCTTTGCACTACAGGCCAAAGATATTCAGTAATATCATCATTTAGGACTAAGGATGATGAAAAATATTTTAAAGAAATGAATCCAGTGAAATAAAAGAATAAATTTTAAGGATTCGTACTTTAAACAATCCTAGTTCAAAAATACTTCATAAATAACCATAGTGAAGTAAAATTTAAAAATGATCAAAACATGGATACAATCAAAGCTATTATCCATAAATCGATATTTTGGAAAAAAAATAAAAATTTAATTTTTTTGTGAATAGTGTCGTATTCGTGAATAGTGTTGTATACGTGAATAGTGTCGTATACGTGAATAGTAACCCCGACACTAAAAGACAAGAATTTCACAAGAAAATTTTTACCAATAATCCGGCATAATGATATTAGAAGAAATAATATCATTTTAAAAAAAATAACATCCCTTACCTCGAAAAGATAGTACTTACATTTGGAATATTGAATATAGTCTTTGAAGGAACTTTGCAGATATAGCAACACTCAAAGTATCAAAATACTCACAAGAATACGCTCGATAATATAGAGAGAGAAAGAGAGAGAAAACTTTAGTTTTTGGTGTGATTTTCAATTCTAACCTAAGCACCCTATTTATAGGAAAATGCTTAGAACACCAAAGCAGAAAATTTAATAAAATATTAATATATTTATAAAATTTTCCATAGCCTACCTTGACCATCTGAATTCACCCACCAAATAATGACAAAAACAAAAAAAAACATTTTTGTTATTAAAAATAATTAAAACTTTCAAAAATCAATTATTTCGGAACTACAGAACTTCAATAATTCATAATAAATAGTCCTTTAATCCGAAAAATTCGAACCACATGTCGTTTCCATAGGAAATTCCATTCTCTACAACTTTGTAAATTTAAGTTTTTCCAAATGCCAAGTAGAAGTTGACCGAAATCCACAAACGGGTGATTTTACGGGCTATAAACCAATTTTAGTCAAGAAATGGGGTCCACCGACATGTTTAACATGTTTTAAACATTAATTGTAACAAAAATACTCCTCCTCCTCCTCATATACTCATATATCCCACATTCATTGTAAAAGTATCACCATTATTAATATATTTAAATGAATTATTTATCAGAAAAGATAGAATAACAATTTTTCAACAATTGTTACATTAAAAATTTTCTCCATCTATATCCACATAAAATGAATATTTTCCTTATCATATAAATCAATAATTAATTATTCACAAATAATATTACAGAATCACAATATTGACAACCAAGCAGTTCCCAGGAAAGAGGGGGCTTTCCAATAAGGATTTTCTCACTTACAGTAGCAATTAGGTGACCAAACCTCTCCTTAGAAGCGAACTTTCTAGACATTGCTAATAATGTTATCTAATAATATTATTCCAATAATATGAATTATTGATCTGATAATGAAAATACTGTGTAGTGACAATTATTGAAACAACAATAATATAAAATTTCAACGTAGCAATTATTGAATCAATAAAATAAAATATTGATCAGTAACTACTGTAACAATTATTGAGTAGTGTCTTCTTCACGTAAGAATCAATAATTGGTGCAATACCGCAATGCATCTTTTGTGTTTTTAACCAAAGGGTATTTTAATGATTAATACTTGAATAACTACGCCAAGATTATTTATAAACAACTTATACTTGTCGTTTTCTTCATCCAATCGCTTTCCGTTATGGGGCCCACACAAGGTGGCGCCGTCGTACGAATATTCCCTGACAGTAAGAATATTCCACGACCAAACGAATATTCTCCGATAAAAATGAATATTTTATAACCACTTGCATATTTGAAATATTTGCGCATTTTACCCTTAACTAACCACATTAATCAAATCAACCCTTACTATTTCAAAATAATAAATAGAGGAAATTTAATTTTATTTATAATAAGTTGGGGTCTTACAACCTCCCCTCCTTAGGAAATTTCATCCTCAAAATTGACGTACGAACCTGGTGTTTCGAAAAGGTGAGGATACCTCGCTTTCATTTCCGTTTCCAACTCCCAGGTGATTTCCTCAATAGCATGGTTTCTCCACAAAACTTTAACTTGTGGTATGACCTATGTACGTAAGACATGCTCCTTCCTATCCAAGATCTTGACAGGTACCTCTTCGTACTTTAAGTCTTCGGCTATCTCATCCGGTTCTAATTCAATAACGTGGTTCGGGTCTTTCACATATTTACGAAGCAGATATATATGAAAAACATTATGAACACGAGACATACTTGGAGGTAACGCAAGTCTATAGGCTACATTTCCTACTCGGTTAAGAATATGAAATGTACCAATAAATTGTGGATTGAGCTTTCCTCTCTTCCCGAATCTTGTAACTCCCTTCCATGGGGCAACACGCAACAATACATGATCCCCAATACTAAATTCCACGTCCTTTCGATGAAGATCCGCATAACTCTTTTGTCGATCTTGAGCCGTTTGTATACGTTGTCGAATCATTTGGATCTTTTTCGTAGTCATACGTACCAACTCAGGTCCCAACAATGTTGCTTCATCCACCTCATCCCAACATATTGGAGAGTGACACTTTCGTCCATACAATGCTTCGAATGGAGCCACACCTCTACTTGCACTCGATAGCTGTTGTTGTAAAGAAATTCCACCAATGGTAAATACTTATCCCAACTCCCTTTGAAATCTAGGACACGAGTCTTAATAGATCTTCAAGAGTTTGAATAGTCCTCTCGATTGTCCGTCTGGTTTGAGGATGGTATCTTAGAAGCCCGAATCGATAAATCCGTGCCCATAGCTTTTTGCAAGCTAACCCAAAATCGTGAAGTGAATCTTGGGTCATGATCCGAAACTATGGATACTGGTATGCCATGCAATCTCACAAACTCATTTACATACATATGAGCAAGACGTTCAAGGGAATAAGTCTCCCGTATCAGCAAGAAATGAGCAGACTTGGTTAATCTATCAACAATAACCCAAATAGCATTTATGCCTTGAGAAACCGTGGGAAGACCCGTAACGAAATCCATGGTAATGTGTTCCCATTTCTATTTCAGAATCTCAAGTGGTTACAATGGACCCTTAGGCACTTGATGCTCCGCCTTTACACGTTAACAAGTTAAACCCCTCTAGATAAACTTCGTGATCTCTCTCTTCATATTGTTCCACCAAAATGTATGTTGAAGATCACGATACATTTTGGTACTTCCAGGATGGATTGCAAATGGTGTATTGTGTGCCTCCATCATGATCTTGTTCTTTAAATCAGAATCGTTAGGAACACAAAGTGCGAGTGGACTCAAGTATTCCTTCTTCATCGATTCTTGCTTCGAAATAGCATCCTCTTGTACTTTCTTCTTCATACGCATCACCCGGAATTCATGTAAGCGAGCAACTTTAACTTCATCGATTAAAGTTGGTTCTATCGTATACTTGACATCATCACACTCGTTCCTCGCATATGATCTTCTACTCAACGGCAACCACTACCACGTTTACTTTTCCGAGGATGATATTGAATGGTGTGGTCATAATCTTTTAACTTACTCGAGCCAACGTCGTTGTCGCATGTTGAGTTCTTTTTGGGTGAAGAAATATTTGAGGCTTTTATGGTGCGAATATATCTCCACTTTCTCTCCATATAGATAGTGCCTCCGAGATCTTTAAGCTTGAAAATGATCTGCTTTTAACTCTAGATCATGAGTAGGATAATTCCTCTCATACTCTTTAAGTTGTCGCGAGGCATAGGCTATGACTTTCCCATGTTGCATGAGAACACATCCTAACCCTTTGCTCGAAGCATCATTTGAGATAACAAATCCATCCGAACCGGATGGTATTATCGAGCAGTCTTGAAATGAGTCTCCTCTTGAGCTCTTGGAAACTCTTTCTCGCATTCCTCCTCCATGCAATTTTGTATCTTTACGAGTCAATTTGAGTTAGCGAGTAGCGATTCGAGAAAATCCTTCCACGAATCTCCGATAATAACCGGCTAAGCCAAAAAGCTACGTACTTGATTCTCGATTTTGGTTGCTCCCAACTTTGTATTGCCTCAATCTTCAAGAATCAACAAATACTCCATGTTTTGACACCACGTGCCCAAGGAATACTACTTCTCAAGCCGCACGCATTTCTTCAACTTGGCATATAGCTTGTTTTCACGAAGCCTTTAGAGTACCCGACTTCAAATGGTGCTCATGATCTTCTGACTTTTGGAATATATGAGAATGTCATCAATAAAGACAACAACGGCGATCCAAATAGTCCTTTAATACTCGGTTCATCATATCCATGAAAGTCAGTAGGAGCATTAGTCAATCAGAAAGACATGACTAAAAATTCATAATGCCCGTATCGAGTTCTGAAGGCAGTCTTTGGAATATCCTCAGTTCCAATCTTCAGATGATGATATTCAGAATGAAGATCGATCTTTGAAAAGAATTGTGCTCCTTGCAACTGGTCAAATAGGTCATCAATACTAGGTAACGGATACCTATTCTTGCTGGTGACATGGTTCAATTCTTGATAGTCAATACAAAGTCGCATACTCTCGTCTTTCTTCTTTATAAATAAAACAGGAGCACCCCAAGGAGATGTACTAGGACGAATGAAACCGATGTCCAACAACTCTTGTAGTTGGACCTTTAACTCCTGAAGTTCAATAGGAGCCATTCGATATGGGGTTTTAGAAATGGGCTTTGTACCAGGTTCAAGATCAATAAAGATTTCAACTTCACGTTCTGGGGGTAGATCGGGAAGTTCTTCAAGAAACAAGTCAGGAAATTTACTAACAACAAGAATATTATTCAAATCCGACGTGTCTTTATTCAAATCCATAACATGGGCTAAGAAAACTTGACATCTATTTTTTAATAAACGAATGACTTTTTGGCTTGATATAACAGTGATTGATTTTAGTGGTTTAGTTGCTTAAATTCGTACAACAGGTTGGTTAGGAATATGAAAACTAACAACCTTACGAAAACAATCAATTTTGGCATGATGAGTAGTTAACCAATCAATCCCTAAAATCACATCAAAAGCAAGTATCTTTAATGAGATAAGGTCAACAGGTAATGTGATGGTGCCAACTTGGATCAAACAAGATTTATAAATAGTGGATGTGATGAAAGTTTATCTTAACGGAGTCTCCACAGATAAATCAAAGTCTAATTTCTCCGGAGTTAAGTTTAAACTTTGAGCACAAGCAGGAGAGATAAATGAATGGTTAGCACCGGTATCAAGTAAGGTATAAACTTCGCAAGAATTTATGATTAGCTTACCCGTGATCACCTCGTTTGGGTTCCTCCCATTTTGACCAGTTACGACAAACGCTCTTTCAGGAACCGTTGACTTTGACTTTTCTGGGACTGGCTTTTGAGTCACCATCCCCGCTGGACTTGGTTTCGCTACCGTACAATCTCGAGCGATATGTCCTTCCTTTCCATAATTATAACATATCTTGAACTGTTGTGGGAACTTTGGGCTGATATGTCCCTCTTTTCCACATTTATAGCATACGACCGGTGGTCGTTCTCCTCCCTTAGAACCAGTTGCTGCTGGTGTTGACGTCTTCACATGGTCATTGTTAAATCTCCTCTTTTTAAAACCTCCTCCCGACTCGCTTCTTCTATTCTCATGGCCATGATTACCACCAGAGTGGTTACCGCCTTTGTCCATATTCTTCTTTCTCCATTTGGTTATCATTATTCGATGGATCGCTTTTCCCGATATGATCCTCGGTTATGGTCCCTCGGTTGAACGTACTCGTTATCTCGCTCTAACAATTGAGCCCTGTTGACAACATCTGAATAGAGAGAAAATTTATGAGAAATGAGATACTGATCTATACCGGGTTTCAAACTTCTCAAAAACATCCGCGTCATACGTTCCTCATTCTCCACCAAATGAGGTGCAAACCTGGATAACTCTGCAAACTTTGCCTCGTACTGAGACACCGTCATGTTATTTTGTTCCAGTCTAATGAACTCCACTTCCTTCATATCACCATTATTTATATATTTAAATGAATTATTTATCAGAAAAGATAGAATAACAATTTTTCAACAATTGTCACATTAAAAATTTTCTCCATCTATATCCACATAAAATGAATATTTTTCTTATCATATAAATCAATAATTAATTATTCACAAATAATATTATAGAATCACGCAATCGACAACCCCGATAGGTTCAGAAAGAGGGGCTTTCCAATAAGGATTTCTCCTTACTGGCGCGCAATTAGGTGACCAAACCTCTCCTTAGACAGAACTTTCTAGACATTGCCAATAATGTTATCTAATAATATTATTCCAATAATATGAATTATTGATCTAATAATGAAAATACTGTGTAGTGACAATTATTGAAACAACAATAATATAAAATATCAATGTAGCAATTATTGAATCAATAAAATAAAATATTGATCAAGAATTCATCGTAACAATTATTGAGTAAGTGCCTTTCACGTAAGAATCAATAATTAGTGCAATACTGCATGTGCTTCTCGTGTTTTAACCACCGGGTATTTTAACAAAGATTATTTGGTAATAACTACGCCTGTTATTTATAAATAACTTATACTTGTCGTTTTATTTATTCAATCGCTTTTACATTATGGGGCCCACAAAAGGTTCGCTGCTGGTCATACAAATATTCTCCGACAAAGTAAGAATATTTCACGACCAAACGAATATTCTCAATAAAATGAATATTTTATAACCACTTGCATATTTGAAATATTTGCGCATTTTACCCATAACTAACCACATTAATCAAATCAACCCTTACTATTTCAAAATAATAAATAGAGGAAATTTAATTTTATTTATAATAAGTTGGGGTCTTACATAAATGCACAGACAAGATATTCCGATAGAATAATAAAGAATGGAATAACAACATAAATTATCATGCATGTGATAGACCGCACAGACAGGTTATTCCAACAGAATAATAAATAATGGAACCAGGTCCAGCGTAAATGCACAGATAGGATATTTCGACAAAATGATAATGAACGGAATAATGGAAGAATTTCACCATGTATGCGGTACTTCGCATAAACAGGTTATTCCAACATAATAATAAAGAATGGAATAACAGAAGTTCTCTTCGTGAATAAGAAAGAAATAATACCCCTTACCTTAGAAGAAACTGGATATTGGAGAAGTGAGGTAGCAGACTTCTCTTCTTCTTTCTCTCTATAATTTCTCTCTCTAGAGTTTCAGTGAATTCGTAAGAAATAATGAATGAATAAGCTTCTATTTATAGGAGAATGGACTGAATAGATACTAATTCATGAACGGTCTAGATTGATTTACTTTTAAACGGACGGTCCATATTGATTTACTATTAAAACTTAAAGCAACGGTCCATACTGATTTACTATTAAAACTTTAAACCAGCGATCCATATTGGTTCACTATTATAACTTTCCACCAACGGTCTGAAAAATTAGCACATCTCCTCATGGAATAATATTGTACCCAAAAATGATTTAGACCGAAAAGAAATATATTTTTTGGGTGAATAGTACCCCATGAATAGCAACTTATGAATAGTAACTCATGAATAGTAACTTATGAATAGTAACTCATGAATAGTACTCCGACACAAAAAAGTGCCCCGAATACCCGATTAAACAATATAACCTCCAGACATCAATTATTATCGAAATAAATGTCGATTTCCACTAATACAAATAATTTCAACACAATGGAACTATCAATTTCATCTTTAATCAACACGAGCTTATTCATCATTAATATTATAACTCACAATATTTAACAACCAGGTCGTTCCCAGGAAAAAGGGGGCTTTCCAATAAGGATTTATCCCTATTGGCGAGCAATTAGGTGACCAAATCTCTCCTTGACAGAACTTCTAGACATTGTAAATATTGTAATTTAATAATATGAATAACTTTGTCATCTCAATTATTGATTTAATAATATATCATATTATGCTGATACTACTGTAACAATAATCAAATCAATAATATGAGAGATATGATGCAGCAATTACTGTAGCAATAATTGAGTATAACTGGGTGACTTCTTATGTAAGAATCAATAACCAATGAGTGTAAAGCTACTATGCAACCACTTAGTCTTCATTTGTACTTTTACTACCGGGTAGTTCAGCAGTTTTAATGGTAACACTTACGCCGTTATTTTTATAAAAGATAATTACATCATTTTATTACTACGACAATACTTTCCGTTGTGGGTTCACCAATGATTGTACCATCGCATGCGGATATTCGATAAAAAGAATATTCCCCACCAAACGTAATATTTTATAACAACTTGCATACTTTTGCAAAATTTATAAATACTACCCACAACTATAACATTATATCAAATCCACACCATAATATTCTAAAAATATTTCGAGAAAATTAAATCCTTATTCGTAAAATTTGGGGTCTCACAATCTCCCTCCTTATGAAATTTCTCCCTCGAAATTTACGTGACGTTACACTGGTATCTTAGAAGAGATGAGGATACCTTGACTTCATTTGATTCTAACTCTTGAAGTATAACCTTTGAGTGTTGAATACGATCCTTCTTATCCAAGATTTTAACACATATCTCCTCATACGTTAAATCTTCTACTATCTCGTCTAGTTCTAATTTAATAATGTGGTTCGGGTCATCCACATATTTACGTAACATCGATACGTGAAAAACGTTATGAACACACGACATACTTAGCGGTAAAACGAGTCTATAGCCCACAGTTCCTACTCCATCGAGGAATTCAAATGGGCCAATTAAATCGAGGGTTGAGATTACGCCTTCTTGAACCTTCTTCTTCACATTCATCAGATTCGGGTGTGTAGCTTGAGCGGCTTTAACTTTATCGATTAAAGTCGATTCTACTCGTATATTCGTTTTCTTCATGTGTGTCCCTAGAGTATTTAACTCTATCTTCATCATTTGTAAGTTATACGAAATGGGTCTTTGTGTTAACAACATTGCACTCGTAAACGCATACGATCTTTTACTCAACGCGTCAGCTACCACGTTCGTTCTTCCACGATGATATTGAATGGTCGTAACCTTCAACATCTCGAGCCATCATCTTTGGCGCATTATACGTTTGTTTTGGTTGAAAAAATATTTGAGGGTTTTAGAAATGGGTTTTGTACTGGGGTCAATACAAAATTCGATTTCACGCTCTAGGTTAGGCTAAGAAGTCTTCCAGAATACGTCAAGAAATTTATTAACAATAGAAATATTATTCAAAACTGTGACTCTCATCCAAGACTTGGATAGCACATGAAATGAAGGTTTCTACTAACGAAGTTTCAATCGATAAGTCAAAGTCTAACTTCTCTGGGGTCAAATTTAAACATTAAGCGCAAGTAAGAGAAAGAAAAGAATAGGTAGAACCGTTATCTAATAAGGTATAGACTTCGCAAAAATTTATAATTAACTAACCCGTGCTAACTTCGTTCGGGTTACTCACTTTTTGAGAAGTCACGAAAAACGCTCTTCCTGAAACCACCGACTTTATTTTGTCCGTGTCCGCCTTTGGTGCCACCGTCCCAGCTGGACTTGACTTTGGTATAAGACTAAATCGGGCTATGTGACATTCTTTTCCACAACTAAAACATACCTTGGAAGGCTGTGAACAGTTTGGACTTATATGTCCCTCCTCTCCGCATCTGTAGCATCTAACTGGTGGTTGTTCTCCTTCCTTAACAACAGGGGCAGGTGTTGCTGTCTTTCCATCATTATTGAACATTTTCTTCTTGAAATTTCCACTTCTATTATCTTGGCCGTGATTACCACCGAAGTGGTTACCATTCTTGGCATGATAATTTCCCCCACGATGGTCATCATTGTTGTTAGATGGTCGCTAACTTGCCGACTGATTATTATCGTGTTGTTGGTCGTTACCTTTTGGTTGTGCTAACTCATTATCGTGCTCCAATAATTGAGCCCTATTCACAACATCTGAATATAAACAAAGTTTATGAGAAATGAGGTATTGACGTATATCAGGTTTCAAACCTCTTAGAAACATTCGCGTCATTCGCACCTCATTATCGACCAAATGGGATGCAAACCGGGATAACTCCGCAAACTTAGCCTCGTACTGCGATACGGTCATATTATTTTGCTCCATTGCTTATCTCATCATTTTTAGATGCCATTTTCAAACACTGTCACAAAACAAGGGTTAATTGACATATCATATATCATCTCTATACTCTGACCAACCAATTAAATACCAAATAAATATAGGTAGGTCATACTAGCGAAGGAATTCTCTGTCTCTCCCCTCCTAGTTCTTGTCTCACATCTCACCTGAGGATCATATCCTAAGCTTTGATATTAATTGTGACGACCCTAAAATAGGTATACATCACCCATCTTGAGTCGCCAAATACATGGCATGTAATACAAATACAAACTTAATTATACAACCGTCGGTAATAATATCGACAATACATAAACTGAGAGTTTTAATAGGAATATTGTCATCTAGACAATATCCACACTCAAAGGAGTCCTCATTATATTTATTGTCACACTATTTAACAGAATAGTGAGGACTACTAATGCTATCATCTGGACCGTCACTCCTTTCCCCGACTCGTCCCAGCTATATTCTCATTTCCTGAAGAGAACAGTGAAAGAAAGGGTGAGCTCAACTAGCCCAGTAAGAAATATTATGACTAAGATAATGCAGAATAAATTATCATTAGCCTTCAACAATGTTAAACTGATAAAATACACTAGACATCAAGTTTAACTGCAGTGGAACAAGCAATCCATTAGAAGAGTCAAGTAGAGAATAAAATCTACTATCTTCTATGGTATAAAATGTTTTCATCAATTTTTATCGCTAAGACTCAGCTTAATAAATAAAACACATCATCTAATCATCCCTGTACTACGGGCCAAGGATATTCATTAAATCATCAATGGTCATGACTATACCGAACAATCCCTGGTCATAATCATACCAAAAACTGTTTATCAATGCATTACAAGCCACTAAGGACTTTTACCATATCATTTATAACATTACAGGTCATGATTATACCAAATGATCCCTGGTCATAATCATACTAAGTCCATCTATGCACGTAAGCCAAAGATGACTTTCATTATAATATAAGGAAGAGGATGATGACAATGAAATAATAATTCAATAAAACAAGTTAAAGAATTAATTTATCCAAAAATTAATAACGTCCAAATTGTCAACATGATACTTCTTTGTGGAGTAAAATTCAAGAATGCTCACAAAAATATTTCCACGAAAAGATATTGGATGAAGCGCAAATATCAAGGATATTCCACTAATTTCATGGAGTATAGAAGCCAAAACTTTAACCAACTAAGTATAATAGAATATATGAAACTGCAAATGGATTTTCACCTGCCATGCGGTAATCCACGTATACAGATCATTTCCACAATTTAATAAGGAATGAATACAAAGGATCATTCACCATGCATCTGGTAATCCACATAGACAGGTTATTCCAACATAATAATAAAAAATGTAATAACAGAAGAATTCACCGTAAATGCGATAGATAGACAGCATGAGACATGTTATTCCCAAATGTAATAATAAATAATGGAACCCGGGTTGGCAGAAGCGCATAGACAAGATATTCCAACAGGAAGAATAAATAATGGAACCCGAGTCCAAAGCGTAAGCGCCACAGATGAGGATATTTCGACAAAATAATAAAGAATGGAATAACAACAGAAATCACCATGCATGCGATAGACCGCAAAGACAGGTTATTCCAACAAAATAATAAATAATGGAACCGGTCCCGTAAACACAACGACGCATGTGATATTAAGCGTAATGATAATGAACGGAATAATAGAAGAATTTCACCATGTATGTGATACTTCGCATAAACAGGTTATTCCAATATAATAATAAAGAATGGAATAACAGAAGTTCTCTTCATGAATAAGAAAGAAATAATACCCCTTACCTTAGAAAAAACTGGATATTAGAAAAGTGAGGTAGCAGAATTCTCTTCTTCTTTCTCTTTATAATTTCTCTCTCTAGAGTTTCAGTGAATTCGTAAGAAATAATGAAGGAATGAGCTTCTATTTATAGGAGAATGGAGTGAATAGATACTAATTCATGAACAGTCTAGATTGATTTACTTTTAAGCAGACGGTCCATATTGATTTACTATTAAATCTTAAAGCAACAGTCCATCTTGATTTACATTTATTAAAACTTTAAACCAGCGATCCATATTGATTCACTATTATAACTTTCCACCAACGGTCTGAAAAATTAGCACATCTCCTCATGGAATAATATTGTACCCAAAAATGATTTGGACCGAAAAGAAATATATTTTTTGGGTGAATAGTAACTCATGAATAGTAACTCATGAATAGTAACTCGTGAATAGTACTCCGACACGAAAAGTGCCCCGAATACCTGATTGAACAATATAACCTCCAGACATCAATTATTATCGAAATAAATGTCGATTTCCACTAGCACAAATAATTTCAACACAATGGAACTATCAATTTCATCTTTAATCAACACGAGCTTATTCATCATTAATATTATAACTCACAATATTTAACAATCAGGTCGTTCCCAGGAAAGAGGGGGCTTTTCAATAAGGATTTCTCCCTATTGGCACGCAATTAGGTGACCAAACCTCTCCTTGACAGAAATTCTAGACATTGTAAATATTGCAATTTAATAATATAAAAAACTTTGTCGTCTCAATTATTGATTTAATAATATATCATATTATGCAGATGCTACTGTGACAATAATCGAATCAATAATATGAGAGATATGATGCAAGAATTATTCTTGTAGCAATAATTGAGTATAATGGTGACTTCTTACGTAAGTATCAATAACCCATATCTGAGTGTGCTACTATGCACCTTACGCGTATTCTTGTACTTTTACTACGGGTAGTTCAACAGCTTTTAACGGTAACACTTCCACTAGTTATTTTTATAAAAAGATAATTATGTCATTTTATTACTACGACAATACTTAGATTTGTGGGTTCACCGAATTAATGTGCCGTCGTATGAGATATTCTGCTAAAAAGAATATTCCCCGATCAAACGAATATTTTATAACAACTTCCATACTTTGAAAAATTTATAAATACTACCAATAACTATAACATTATATCAAATCCACACCATAATATTCAAAAAAAATATTTCGAGAAAATTAAATCCTTATTAAGTAAAATTTGGGGTCTCACACTTAGGTTTGAAACCTAGTTGTGATATTTTGCTTCTTATATTATATTTTTTGTGTATTAGATAAATTCTATTATCATCATATATATATATATATATATATATATATATATATATATATATATATATATATATATATACACACACATCCTAAATCTCCACATTAAACTAAATATATATAAAGTAACTATTAATATTTATATAACGTTACTATGAATATTTTATTATTATTATTATTATTATTATTATTATTATTATTATTATTATTATTATTATTATTATTATTATTATTATTATTATTATTATTATTATTATTATTATTATTATTATTATTATTATAATTATTATTATTATTATTATTATTATTATTATTATCATTACTATTATTATTATTATTATTATTATTAGTATTATTATTATTATTATTATTATTATTATTATTATTATTATTATTATTATTATTATTATTATTATTACTACTATTGTTATTGTTATTATTATTATTAGTATTATTAGTATTATTATTATTATTATTATTATTATTATTATTATTATTATTATTATTATTTAAGTCAACATTTTAGTAGTCGTTGCAAAAAGTTGTATAAAATATGCAATTGAAAATAAAAATTATTGCCAATGAATGTGGTCCATATTAGGCAAATTAAATATAGCAACAAAAAACTTTTCGTTGCACGATGAGGAGAAATCAGTGGTTAGAAATTTTTGCAACTAATTTTGTTTCTAAATTTTGCAAATACTTATGAATTTCGTTGCAAAAAGTGAACGCTGACATAATCAGAACGACGGGATGTGTTTCGTTGCTAAACATACACTTTTAACAACGACTTATAAAGTCGTTGCCTGAAAAATCGTTGTTAAAGCCCATTTTTAGCAACAAAAAAAACTTTGTTACCCGCGATGACGTGAAATTAAGTGGCCAAAAATTTTGCCACTAATTTCTAATCTAAATTTTTCCCGCCAATGAATTAATTAGCGAAATTTTGCAACGACTTATGAATTTTGTTGCAAAAAGTGAAAGTCTGACACAATCTGCAATGAAGGACAAATTAGTTGCTAAACATATACTTTTAGCAACGACTTATAAAGTCGTTGCCCGAAAAATCGTTGCTAAAGGCCCATTTTTTTTAGTGAACTGTGATAAGTTCCACAAAAGCAGAAGAAGCTTGGAGAAATTTAGACTTCCGATAAAGGTTTGTTCATGATTGAAATTTATTTTTCTGAAAGTCAAAATTCTACTTGTGTATTGGATACCGGATGTGGTTCTCACATATGTAATACTATGCATGGACTATTCAGAAGTAGAAAGCTAAAAAAGGTTGAGGTTGTCCTACGAGTGGAAAATAGAGCAAAGGTTGTTGCATTAGCTTAAGGGACTTATTGTTTAGCACTTGGCCTTCGGGCAAATCCATCAATTTAAATAATTACTATTTCGTTCCAACACTTATTAGAAACAATATTTAAATTTTTGTATTGGATATAGAAGGTTTTGATATTATAATAAAGAACAATAGTTGTTCTATTTATAATAAAAAAGTTTTATATGGTGTTGGTAATTTATTGAATGGACTTTACGTAATTGACTTAAATAAAAATGTACTTCAAATTGAACAAACTAATAAAAGGAAAAGAGATGATGTTAATTATACATTTATGTGGCACTGTAGACTCGGTCATATCAATGAAACAAGATTATCCAAGTTGCATAAGGATGGGCTATTAGAGATATCTGATTATGAATCATATCCAACTTGAGAATCTTGTATCATGGGTATGATGACTAAATTTCCTTTTAGTGGAAAAGGAGAAAGAGTTACAAATTTTTTAGCGTTTCTACACACAGACGTATGTGGACCTATGACAACGAATGCACGTGGAGGGTATTCTTATTTTATTACTTTCACTATTGACCATTCAAGATTTGAATATGTGTATTTAATGAAATACAAATCCGAATCGTTTTAAAAGTTCAAAGAATTTATAAGTGAAGTAGAGAAACAAACTGGCAAGAGTATTAAGATTCTTGGATCGGATCGAGGTGGTGAATACTTAAGCGATGAGTTTCTCAATTGTCTCAAAGAAAATAGTATAATCTCATAATGGACTCTACCAACAACACCACAGTTGAATGGTGTATTTGAAAGGAGAAATCGATCTTTGTTTGACATGGTTCGTTCCATGATGAGTTTTACCGATCTTCTAGTATAATTCTGGGGCTATGCCCTAGAAGCGACTGCATATCTACTAAATAAGGTCTCCTCAAAATCCATTCCTAAGACTCCATATGAGATGTGGACAGGGAGGAAACCTAGTCTGTATGTTAAGATTTGAGGTTGTCCAGCTTATGTGAAATTTTTTTAGAATGATAAGCTTGGGACAAGATCTAATAAGTGCACATTTATGGGATATCCTAAAGAAATTTTAGGATACTATTTCTATAATCCTACTGAGCAAAATGTGTTTGTTGTGAAACATGTTGCCTTTTTGGAAAAGGATTTTATCCTTGAAGGGGCCAGTGGGAGGAAAATAGATCTTGAAGAAGTTCAAAAACCACAAACCACTACAGATCTATTGGATGAACTTGTCCAAGTAGAAAACTTTCTGTACAACACCTTATCCGTAAATCTGGAAGAGTACCAAATATACCTGATAGGTATGGATTCCTTATGGAGGATAAGGATGAGGTACACATCATAGATGATGATGATCCACTGAATTACGAATACTTTGTAAGTAGTAAAGACTCAGAGAAATGACTAGAAGCCATGAAATCCGAGATGGACTTCATGTATGAGAACCAAGTATGGACTTTTGGTTACATCACCTGAAGGTATTAAGCTTATTCAGTGTAAATGGGTCTTTAAGAGAAAGACTGGAGCTGATGGCACCTATAAGGCCAGACTGGTTGCAAAAGGTTTCAAACAAAGACAAGGAGTTAACTATGATGAAACCTTCTCACCATTAGCTATGCTCAAGTCCATTCGGATTTTACTTGCGATTGCAGCTTATAATGACTATGAGATCTGGAAAATGGATGTGAAAATGGCCTTCCTCAAAGGGAAACTTGAGGAGGATGTGTATATGACACAACCAGAGGGTTTTGTTTCAACGGTTAGAAAAAATCAAGTCTGTAAGCTGCAAAGATCCATTTATGGGTTGAAACAAGCTTCTCGAAGGTGGAACATTCGTTTTGATGAGACGATCAAAGAATTTAATTTTATTAATGAGGATGAATCATGTGTGGACAAGAAGGTTAGTGAGAGTTTTGTTTCATTCCTAGTATTATATGTTAATGATATATTATTGATAGGGAATGTTATTCCTATGCTACAATTGATCAAAATATGGTTATCTAAACACTTTTCCATAAAGGCCTTGGGAGAATCATCCTATATCTAAACACAACAACAGTTCGATAGTCACTTAGAGAAGACGGATATTAGATACTACGACAATTGGCTTTAGTGCAGGTGGGAGATTGAAAGTATTATGCACACAAGCCAATCATATTTGATATGATACAACATATACTTTGTAACAATCATATTCATTTATTAATAAAAGAATTGTTTATTAAAGGTTTTTATATTATCTACATGATGTTGTTATATTAAATGTAATAAACCTATAGTTTTAATCAATGTTTTTAGAATCATGATGATGATCATGCTAATGAGATCTAAATTCTTAAAAAGCTTAAAACTAAAGTAGTTCTCAATTATTAGATTACTAAATTGGGGATTAGTGAATCCAGATAGATTGGTACATATGTTTCTTGCTCATTCGATGAGAATGATTGATCTCATGATCATATGTGTGGACACACTAAATCAAGTATGTAAGTGCTTATTGGAGAATAAGTTTACTGAACGTGACTCGCTAAGGAATACCTAATGGAATTTTACTTGCATATCAATAGGAATTCCTTTAGTGATAGTAGTACATATAATGATCCTTAAACTTGAGTTCATCATAGTATCTTGTGTATGATGAGTTATACTTTGACATGTCACTTAAGACCTTAAGGGTATATCAAAGGGTATGCGTGGGTATAATTAATTATTCATGGAGATAATGAATGATCAATAAAAAATCTACCGCTTCTAGTAAAAGAAGAGAATGTCCTATATGACTCGATAAATGACAACTTAGTAGTCCTTAGCCAATGCAGAATAAAATTAGAAAGTAGTTTCTAATTTGCATTATCAGAGTTTGTGCATTTAGAATCAAAATACATATAATTAAATAAAATAAGACTTGACATTAATTATTTGTCTTATATTTAATTGGGACATTATATGGTGGGAGGAATGACTTGTACGATAACTATTTAGTCAAATGTTCTTTTATGATTAATGTTAAAATCTATATTATCTGGACAATCGTTGAGCGCTAAGGGGGCGTACCCTTATTGTAGAATAAATGCTATTTATTTAAATGAATTAATTAGTTTAATTTATTTATTTAAATAAGATTAGAATTTTTCTAATTATTTTATTCATAACTGATTTAATATATAGAACCTGAAGGGTCACACCATAAAAAGGAATAATATTTATTGAATAAGCAAATGGCATAATTGTAATAATAAGTTAAGTATGTTTAATTTAATCTATGGCAATAGAATAAATTAAATAGCTTAATATTTATTATTTAATATTTTAGAAATATTAAATATAAATTAATAAGAGGAGTCTTATTATTATTATTACTATTATTATTATTAGTTTAATTTCTTAAGGAGTTTGAGAATTAATTAATAATAGTACTTCATATTCCTAATAAAATTAGGAGACTAATTAATTAAAAAAGATTAATTAATTATTCCTAATGAAGCCTAATTAATTAAAAGAGTTTAATTAATTAAATGAAACCCTAATCCTAAATTGGTTAGCAGTGTTACCTACATATATAAATAAGGTCTTATTATAGATTAGGGTTACACGAGTTACACTAATAATTCCAAGAGTTGAGAAAGTACACTTTTTCTATGGAGATAAAAACTAGGGTTTAGCCATAAAACTTTCTTCTTGAATATTTATTCTTCCTCGGTGGATCACCTCTAGGGTCAAACACTTAGGTGGCTAACGTTGCTCAAAAGAAGAAATTAATCACGTGGATTCAAGTTGAACGTGAAAAGGATTTGGAGTTGAACTCGTGTGACACCCCCAAATTTGAGAACTTCAATTCTCACGGGATTTGGTGTTCACTGTACAAACATCATGTGTCTATCTACCCATAATAAATGAAAACCATAAAATAGATAGAAATAAATCCTCTCCTTAAGGAGTTACAACATCTAAATGTAAATACATCAATCTCAGGTCATACTAACCTTAAATCTCAAATGCGAAAGCATAAACAGATATTAAGTCTTACACAACATTAACATAAGTCTGAAACGTAAATACATCAAATAAACAATAAGTCTTCATCACTTGTTGACTTTGCATTTGCCTTTGCTAGAAGAAGGCTCATCAGACTTTTCGTTCTTAACTGCAATGTAATTATTACGCAAGAATGAGAACGATTGCCCACAAGTACAATAATATAACAATAAAATAATAGCACGCGAGTGAATCAAAGACTTCTGAAATAAGAAAACTTGGCTTTTCAATCAAGAATGAATAACAAAAATCAAAATAACTTCTGAGGGTCATAAGACCTTGAACTATGTCCTAGGTTGTCAAGTGTTTGTACTTGAAACCTTTATCAGTCATAAGACTATGGACTCTTCTTCTCGTACTTAGGGGGAACAGCCCTTAGTACCATACTATACACAATATCTTAACGCTAAAGCATCATTAATCGCCTATAACAGGGTTTTTCATCTCAGTTTGACATTAGAGTCCGCATCAATGGAAGTTTGGTTTGGATAAGCTCAACAATAGTTCTGGAATTTAGAACGTTCATCAACTATGGACTAGTCGAATTAATAAGGGTACGCTAGTCTGACAAGGTTCAACAATAAATGATATTCAATTTGAATAATAGAACACAAGAGGTATATAATTGAATAAGTATTGTATAACGGGAATCATGCTTTAAAAGAATGATAACATCAAATCAAGAAATCTTGAACTTGAATAATTAATAACAAGAACTTACTCGACATAGAATATAAGTCTAGAACTTGCTCAATTGAAGAATTTAGAATTTAAACTTATACCATAAAAGTAAAGTTTTGTGTAAAGAAACTTGTTCAATATAAAGAGGTAAGGTTAGGAACTTACCTCGTGCGAAACCTATACAACTATAACACACGTTTGTAAAAACGCTACATATATCATTAGAATCGCAGTACCGATTATTTATACTAACATTAGCCCTATATGTTTTAGTTCTCATTTAAATCTAATTTGTTAACATAATTCTAATTCTGATTTTTGAATTAACATTATGTCACCAATCTAAAATCATAAGGCTATCATAGCAATGCAACCTTTAAACACATCTCAAGACTTGAACAATTAGCAAATTAAAGCTTTTCATAACTTATTAACTTCACAATTTGAAATCATTGAACACATGCTTACAATTAATTATAAAACCTCATTACATGTTTATCACACTATCATGCACCTTAGAATAGTTTAGGCCAATATGTCATGGTCTGAAAACTAAAAGAAATATATTGTTCTACTCAATGGAGGCGAGTCTGCTACGCCTCAAGCTCAACACTTAAGACAATTTGCAAGGCTTAGTGCTCGAACCTAGAATACTCATTGACAGTATAGTCACCATTTACGCTTTTGGTCATCAAGTATTGTTTGTGCAAGATCTTGCAGATAGAAACTCTCAGACTGCATACTCTGCTTCACATTAGAACCCAAAGAATCCAATTAAATACAAATTAAACTAGTACTGTGATTTTTATGAAATATAAACTTCATAGAAACATTATACAATGTTACTAACATATTTTTAACACCTTAAATCATGCAATTACTTAAACCAAATCATATAATTTCACTGTTCTTGGTGTTCTTAAAAGTTTTGAGGAAAAACATGAAATTTGACGTCACGGATTCGTTATAACTCTGAATATGTATGTTCAAAATTTGTTTTCTTCATTTTAACATGTATTATCATAATCTACTGTCAATTTTAAGTTAAACAAACAATTCATAGCATACAATTTCTCATAAGGGCCATATATCTAACTTTTATACCCTATAACTTCAAAAATCCAATTGCAACATATTTATATAAAATCGATTACTCTAATCGCATCAATATATGATATAAACATATTGTATACATATACTAACATATATAACATTATATACTCATGAATTATAAATCTCTTCAATCACAGAGGACTTTTAAATAGTTTTTCACAAAAATATAAGAACGTAAATTAAAGTTTGGGTGGAAGAGATTACCCTCTACGTTACCCATAATATGTGGAAGTATCGACGTAATTTCATAGAGTCATTCGGTCTGAATGCTACATAGTTTGTCGACGTCAGGATTTGTATTGTTCCTTTTCTGTTCTTGTCTTTTGATGTTCTCATGTTAGGTGAGATTTGTTTGAAAAAACAAGTTGTAAAAAGGTCCAACATGTATATGTCGACGATTGGACTGTAAGAGTCGTCAATTGGTATTTTTAAATGGTTGCACCAACTCAACCGAGAAAAGGTTTGCACATTGACCTAGTGATGTAACACTGATTAACAGGTTTGTTAAACCGAGATTCATTAGGGTCCAGGGGCTTGATTATGCGGAGGGAAGGTGTTAGGCACCCCCCGACATCCATGTTACCATGGTGACCGCCACTTTTCAATTAAACTGTTATATGAATATGTGTGTGTGTGTGTATGTGTGGGTCAATATGCAATTATTTAAAAGTAGTGATATGACTCATTTGCACCTATATACAAAGGGTTTGAATTTTGTATAAAAGTTCAATTTTAACAAGATATAGCAATAATATTTTATATAAAAGAGGTTTTTTCAAACGCTTATGCTCAATAGTAATTGAGGCCTTTGAAACTTCCATTTTATTATGTGCTCAGCTTGATTGCTTTTATTTTTGAGATGCGAGGCATCTTCGAGAAAACAAGATATATAACAGTGCCGAATTCCTTATGGTCATGAGAGCCATCTAAGGAAATTCAAACACCGTGAATAATTTACAAGTTGATTACAGCCGAAAATGTCCATCACGGGAACCGAATCTAGATTCAGGAAACTGAATCTATGATCACATGATTCTTAGGCTCACATGATGTAGCAGTTTGTATGAAAGTTGTAAGCAGATTATATATATATATATATATATATATATATATATATATATATATATATATATATATGAACGATCAACCACCACAGAGTGAACTCCATGGGTGATTGAAAATGTAAATATATAAAAGCTGTAAATATATATATAGAAACGATCAACCGCCACGAGTAAACTCCAGGCGGGACTGAATGTAAATATATAAAAGCGGTAAATATATATATAGAGACGATCAACCGTCACAAAGTAAACTCCGGGCGGGACTGAATGTAAATAAAGCAGTAAAAGGCCACGAAGTAAACTCCAGACCTGACAGAAAAAAAATATATATATATATACGCAATAAATGCTCCGGATATTAATCAAGGCTCAATCGAGGCATAATTCGATGATGTTAGTATAAGTATATATATAAGTATATATGGGCAAAGGTGCAAAAAAGCCCCTGATGTTTACACAGATGTCCCACTTCGACCCTAAACTAATTTTTTTTCCAAAAGTACCATTAACGTTTCAAAAAGCAGGTCACCCTTGCCCCTGCCGTTAACAGAAGACAAACGGGGTTAAAATGTGATGACGTGGCAGACATAAAAGTTCAAAAATATCCCTGATGTTTATACGGATGTCTCACTTCCACCCTAAACTAATTAAAATATTATCATATAAAACATATTCTAAATAAAATAATATATATCAGTTAATCAAAACAAAAAAATATAAATTGATGACGTTATTTAAAACTAAAAGATATAAAAATATTAACGTTATTTAATACAAATTAGTATTTTATATCAATTAGTATTTTAACGTTATTTTATATCAATTATTATTTTAATGTTATTTTATATCAATTAGTATTTTTAAAATTGGAGTATTATGATTATTTTAAAATTCAAAACTAAATAATATTTTTAAAATTCAAAAGCTGGAGTATTATGATTATTTTATTAATTTTTAATATTAATTTTAAAATCATATCAATTTAAAAATATTTTAGTATTATAAATTTTAAATTGGAGTATTTTAATATTTTAGTAATTTAAAAATATTATTTAGTATTATGATTTTAGTAATTTAAAAATTTTATATCTATTAGTATTTAGTATTATGATTTTAGTATTTTAATGATGTAATTTGAATTTTTGTTGTTTTGATTAATTAACAAAATAATTTGAATTTTAGTATTTTTTTAATTTGATTTTTTTTAGTATTTAATATTTTTTAATTAGTATTTTAGTATTTTTTTTTAATTAGTATTTGATGTAAATATGTTATGTTTTGAATTTTAGTATTTTGATTAAATGATGTAACTATGTTATACAATTACTTACTTTATTTAATTAGTTGTTTTGATTAGTTAACAAAATAATTTAAATTTTATTATTTTGATTAAATGATGTAAATATGTAATTATGTTTTTTTTTATTTTGAATTTTAGTATTTTTTGTTTTGATTAAATGATATATATTATTTTATATGATAATATTCTAATTAGTTTAGGGTGGAAGTGGGACATCCGTATAAACAACATGGACTTTTTGAACCTTTAAGCCTGCCATGTCATCACATTTTAACCTCGTTTGTCTTCTATTAACGGCAAGGGCACGGGTGACCTATTTTTTGAAACATTAAGGGTACTTTTGGAAAAAAAAATTAGTTTATGGTGGAAGTGGGACATCCATGTAAACATAAGGGGCTTTTTTGCACTTTTGCCCTAAGTATATATATACAAAAGAAATAAAAAGCCATGGACCAAATTATGGGCATACACACACAACACGACTCTCAATGTGAATAACTGTGTGTGCAGAAAGTGGAGAAAGGCTTTAAGCATATGTAAGAAGACTTACAATGGGCTACCAAGAAGACTTCAAATGGCTTTAATTGAATAAACACTCGGTTTCCACTGGTAAAAAATAGAAAAGTATAATCTCACAAGTGTTTAAAATGAGAAAGCACTCAATTTATAGTGTGTACAGAGCAAATTAGACAGGGCTTCCTCGCCTTTTCCCCCTTAAAAATTGCCACCCCAAGCCCTCTATATTTAGAGGGGGGAGCCATAAGTGTACCTGTAGCTGCCTGGGGTACCCTGGGAAATGTTGGTCCTGCCGTCTCGAAGTACGTGCACTCAAATAATGCGTTGTTCACTCGAACTTTCATAACTTTCAATTCAGGAGTCCGATCGATGGATGCATGCTATATCATTCCGGAAAGATCTTTCTAAGAGCTACATAATGAAATAGGATTTCCCCTTTTTCAATTCCTGGAAGATGGGTCCATGATCGAAATAGCATTTCTGGGTCTCCGTTAGGTATTCCGTTGAGCTATTTTACGTAGTTTACGCTCGAAAATTAAGATATGGTTCTTGTAAGACTTCTTTTGAAGCAATTTGAGTTGAAATGAGTATATTTGATTTGATTTGAAGTTCAGTTGGAAAAATAACCATTTTTCCCCTCCCGGGGTTATCTCCGATTTTCGCACAGTTGTAGTAGTCTTTTCTCAGGGTTATCTTTGAGGTTGGCCTGCTGTTGACTCTGACTGTCCTTGGGGTTATCTCTGAGGTTGGCTTAACCTCTTGGGGTTATCTCCAGGCTTTCAAATTGATCCCTCGGGGTTATCTCTGGGGTTGGAACTGATTTTTCTGGGGTTATCTCCGGGGTTGGAAACTGACTTCCCGGGGTTATCTCTGGGGTTGGAAACTGGATCTCTCAGGGCTATTTTCGGGGTTGGAATTGATGTTTTGGTCCTCCAGGGTTATCTCTAGAATGTGAAAAAGACGCTTTTGTCCTCCTACATAGTTAATAATAGGAAAACAAAATTTTGAGTGTCTACAGATGCCCCACTTTATCATGTTCATGCAATGCAATGGAAAGGACATGATAAAGATTACTAGACACTTGAAATATTAAAAGGTATTTCTAATGATGCAAATCGTAATGTAATGAATGTTATGATGAATGTTAAAATATTTTCGGAAATCGCACATCGCACTTCGCACTTCACATTTGGCCAATCGTACTTTGCAACTCACACATCGCATTTCGCATTTCGCATTTCGCAAATCTCAAATTGCAAATCGCACATCGTAAATCGCTTTACCTTTACCGGTTATTGATAATGCCTATACTGATGTTGACTCCAAGGGTTTGGCTTTTTGTCGGTGTTGTTGATGCTTGTTTGATGAAGATAAGTTGAGATATTTTCTACATCTCTATTGGGGATTAAGTTCTGAAATCACCGGACCTTCCTAATGCATACACTGGTAGTTTACAACGGTGCCTACCCTGCTGGTAGTTTGACAACGGTGCCTACCCTGCTGGTAATTAACTACGCTGACATCACCAAACTGCTTTGGTTCCCACTTGAACGGTGGTATAAAAAGCTTTCAT
This sequence comes from Panax ginseng, assembly GCA_020205605.1. Taxonomy (NCBI): domain Eukaryota; kingdom Viridiplantae; phylum Streptophyta; class Magnoliopsida; order Apiales; family Araliaceae; genus Panax; species Panax ginseng. Next base: position 92,856,093 of record CM035139.1, read on the forward strand.
CGCTGAACTGTCTTGATGTTGCGCTGAATTGATGCCAATAGTTTAGAATATCGGATCATCCGATACCTTTGCTGAAGTAACATTCAATGGCTTGTTTCATCAAACTTCGCCTATTGTTACGCTGAATTGATGACAACCAACTGATGTCTACAAAGAAATTTCTCTCTAATCTAAACATTTAATGTGCACACATATTTAAATCTACTGGATATGCATGCTAAACCTTGATGGATATGTACGCTGATGTAGCACTTTTGCACATGTGCAGATCATGCATGATGTGATGACCTAGATTTATCCTTACGAGTCTATTGTCCTAGGTTGATGCACATTTTAAAGTGTCTGGAGTAGAAACTTACCTCACCCTTTCTGAGGAGATTTGGAGTTTATTTTTGTTGTTGGATGCTTATGCCCTATTCCTTTGAGCTTTTGATTCACAACCCAGCTAAACTGATGATCTGAATTCCGCTGACATCCGTGGTGGGTGAAGCCTGTTCTTCCGCTACCAGGATTTGAACTTCGGTATAGACGCCTTGACTTGTGAGGACTTGACGCAGGTTGACCCATTTGATGGTGTAGATTTCATTCGAGAGACCTTTTGTCGTTGGGCTTCTGCTCTTGAGTTAAGGACTCTCTTGAGAATTTTCCCTTTCTTCTGTAGGAGAAAGCTTATGTCGCCATAATTTCTTTTAGAAGTTCTCCCCTTTCTTTTGATGAGAGTCTTGATCCTGCCTTAAACTCCTTGGAATTGGAAGATGCCCCAGTCTTTTCGCATGTTGTCGCCGAGGATTCATATGGGAAACTCTCTTTGTTGACCAAGTCGCGAGTGAACAATATCCTGCACATCAAAAGAACAAAATGTGCCAAAAGCTTGACGACTTGGCCGTCAGGATTAGTATACTCTTGTGAATAAGGCATTTGAAGTAAAATTTTATGAAATTGAATGAGTTATGAAATCGCAAGGAAATTTTAAAGCATTAATAGTCATTATTCGTGGGTAGGATTAGATTCAAAATACTTATCTCCCTATATCAGAGATACTTCATCTTCGCTCTATACGTTATTCTTCGCAAAATTGACTTTATATGGCATGCGCACTATGAGTGACTCAACTCTTAGAAGGGGTTTCATCTCTATGCTTTCGCAAATTTTTCTAATTTTTCTTTCTCTAACCTAACTTGTCTCATTTTCTTAGGCTATTCAGAATTACCCATGTAACGAGTTTTGGACCAATGACTCCCAAACCAGAGGGATTTAGGGCACTAGGTGTTAAAACACCCCTTCAGGTTTATTTGTTCGAGTAATAAAGGCCACGCTTCAAGACAAATCAGGCGATCACTCTATTCGTTTCTTTACCTGAGCTTGACAAGTCCATTTTCTTAGGCTCTAAGTCACCTATGTAGGGAGCGTTGGGTCGGTGACTCCTAAACTAGATGTCTTTAGGGCACCAGTTGTGAAGATACCCCTCGGGCTTAATTACTCGAATAACCTACGCCACGATTCAGATCTACTCAGGTTTAGTGTGACGCCCCCAAAATAGGTATACATCACCCATCTTGAGTCGCCAAATACATGGTACAAAATTCAAATACAACTTAATTATACACAAGTTGTGTGAAATACGACAAAACATAATCTAAGAGTTTTAATAAGAATATTATCATCTAGACAATATCCACACTCAATGGAGTCCTCATTACATTTATTGTCACACTATTTAACAGAATAGTGAGGACTACTAATGCTATCATCTGGACCGTCACTCCATTCCCCGACTAGTCCCGGCTACGTTCTCATTTCTAGAAGAGAACAGTGAAAGAAAGGGTGAGCTCAACTAGCCCAGTAAGAAATATTATGACTAAGATAATGCAGAATAAATTATTATTAGTCTTCAACAATGTTAAACTGATAAAATACAATAGACATCAAGTTTTACTGCAGCGGAATAAGCAATCCATTAGAAGAGTCAAATAGAGCATGATATCTACTATCTTCTATTATTTAAAATATTTTCATCAATTTTTTATCGCTGAGACTCAACTTAATAAATAAACCACATCATCGAGTCATCCCTGCACTATGGGCCAAGGATATTCATTAAATCATCAATGGTCATGACTATACCGAATAATCCCTGGTCATAATCATACCAAAAACCGCCCATCAATGCACTACAATGCTCATCGAGGACTTTTACCACATCATTTATAACATTACAGGTCATGATTATACCGAATAATCCCTGGTCATAATCATACCAAGTCCATCTATGCACGTAAGCCAAAGATGACTTTAATCACAATATAAGCATTATGATGATGACAATGACAAAATAATTTAATAAAACAAGTTCAAGAATAAATTTTAAAGATTTATAAGTTAATTTATCTTGAAATCAATTACGTCCAAATTGTCAACATGATACTGCCTTGTGGAGTAAAATTCAAGAATGCTTAGAAGAATATTTCCATGAAAAGATACCGGATGAAACGCAAATATCCAGGATATTCTACTAATTTAATGGAGTATAGAAGCCAAAACTTTAACCAAATGATTATCATAGAATATATGAAACTGCAAATGGATTTTCACCCGCCATGCGATAATCCACATAGACAGATCATTTCCATAATTTAATAAGGAATGAATACGAAGGATTATTCACCATGCATGTGATAATCCACATAGACGCTTATTCAATAGAATAATAAAGAATGGAACTGTGTTCAGTGTAATCCGCATGCACGTGATATTACAAATGAATAATAAAGAATGGAACCAGTGTCTAACAGAATCCGCATGCATGTGATATTCTAATGTAATAATAAAGAATGGAATAACAAAGAATTCACCATGCATGCGATAGACCGCACAAACAAAAGTTATTCCAATGTAATAATAAAGAATGGAACCAGTGTCTAGCGAATCCGCATGTGACAGGATATTCCAATGTAATAATAAAGAATGGAATAATGAAGAATTTCACCATATATGCGGTACTTGTGATAGACATGAGTTATTCTAACATAATAATAAAGAATGGAATAATGAAGCTCTCTTCATGAATACGAAAGAAATAATACCCCTTACCTTAGAAAGAAACTGGATACTAGAGTAGAGAGGTAGCAGACTTCTCTTCTTCTTTCTCTCTATAATTTCTCTCTATAATAATTACTCTATAGCTTTAGTGAATTGGTGAGAAATGAAGGAAGAATGAGTTTCTATTTATAGGAAAATATAGTTTCGATAATTGCACGTTTTGGGGCTCAAAATATTACAGTGCAATACCTCCAACATTTCTTTCATTTTTAATTTAGTCCTGCAAGTATTATCAAACTTGCACCACCTCCCCTAATAGTAAATAATGTGAATCAATAATTCAATCATGTGAATCAATAGTTATAATATGTGAAAATACGAATTACAGTATAGTACCTCCATCTATACCTCCATTTTTAACTTAGTCATGCAAGTATTATTAATCTTGCACCAACTCCCCTAATAGTACATGAATGTGATTCAATAGTACACACATGTGAACAAATAGTTACATAAGCATGTGAATTAGTAGCAATTAATTGCTCATTTATCCGATTAATTACCCGATTTATCAATATAACCTCCAGACATCAATTATCATCAGAATAGATGTTGATTTCCACTAACACTAATAATCCCAACACAATGGAACTATCAAATTCATCTTTAATCAACACGAACTTATTCATCATTAATATTATAACTCACAATATTTAACAACCAAGTCGTTCCCAGAAAAGAGGGGGCTTTCCGATAAGGATTTCTCCTTATTAGCGCGCAATTAGATGACCAAACCTCTCCTTGACAGAACTTCTAGACATTGTAAATATTTCAATTTAATAATATGAATAACTTTTTCGTCTCAATTATTGATTTAATAATATATAAAATATTATGCAGATGATACTGTGACAATATTCGAATCAATAATATGAGAGATATGATGCAGCAATTACTGTAGTAATAATTTAGTATAACTGAGTGACTTCTTACGTAAGCATCAATAATCAATATCGTGTGCTACTATGCAATCACGCATATTATTGTACTTTTACTACCGGTTATTTTATGATAACTTACTTATATTTAACAACCAGGTCGTTCCCAGGAAAGAGGGGATAAGGATTTTTCCTTATTGGTGCGCAATTAGATGACCAAACCTCTCCTTGATAGAACTTCTAGACATTATAAATATTGCAATTTAATAATATGAATAGCTTTTTCGTCTCAATTATTGATTTAATAATATAACATATTATGCAGATGATATTGTGACAATAATCGAATCAATAATATGAGAGATATGATGGAGCAATTACTGTAACAATAATTGAGTATAACTGAGTGACTTCTCACGTAAGCATAAATAATTAATACCGTGTGCTACTTTGCAACCACGCGTATTACTGTACTTTTACTACCGGGTAGTTCAACAGTTTAACGGTAAAACTTCTGCCGTTATTTTATAAGAAGATAATTATGTTATTTTCTAACTACAACAATACTTCCATTGTGGGGTCCACCAATGATTGTGCCGTTGTACGAATATTCCCTGTTAAAATGAATATTCCCCGACCAATCGAATATTATATAACCACTTGCTTACTTTGCAAAATTTGTAAATATTACCCACAACTATAACATTATATCAAATCCACACCATAATATTCAAAAATATATTTTGACAAAATTATTCTTTATTCATAAAAGTTGGGGTCTTACATTTAGCCTTTTTCGTTTTTTCAATGCTCATTTTCTTAGGCGCTAAGTTACCCAATGTAATGAGTGTTGGGCCGATGACTCCCAAACCAGATGGCTTTAGGTCACCAGGTGTAAAGACACCCCTCGGGCTTAAAAACTCGAGTAACCTAGGACACTAGAGCGAATCTGGGTGGTGCCTTTCTTGAGCCTTGTTGGAATTAGTCTTCCTACGAGTCCAGTAATTAAACACCGACAGGATAGCCTCCTAGTGGAGGGACCACACAACATACATTCACAAACAACGTGTCTCACCGTATAGAAATGATGACATGTGCGAAGCACATATATCACAGGTAGATACAGTGCGAAGCACTAAGTACAGTAAGTAAATGCATTCGTACACATTTATCTAAATGTAAATGCAACATTTACACACACACATATAAAAATTTTGAAAAGCTTGTAATAGCGGTTTAAGCCCTCTTACTGGAAGTCCCCAGCGGAGTCGCCACCTGTCGACGTCGGGATTTTTATTATCCCTTTTTTTTGTCTTTTGGTGTTCTCATGTTAGGTGAGATTTATTTGAAAAAACAAGTTGTGAAAAGGTCCAATATGTATATGTCGACGATTGGACTGTAAGAGTCTCCAGTTGGTATTTTTAAATGGTTGCACCAACTCAACCGAGAAAAGGTTTGCACATTAACCTAGTGATGTAACACTGCTTAACAGGTCTGTGAAACCGAGATTTGTTACGGTCCGGGGGCTTGATTATGCGGAGGGAAGGTGTTAACCACCCCCCGACATCCGTGTTACCACGGTGACCGCCACTTTTCAATTAAACTGTTATATGAAGTGTGTGTATGTGTGGATCAATGTGCAATTATTTGAAAGTAGTGTTATGCCTAGTTTGCATCTATATACAAAGGGTTTGAATTTTGTGTAAAAGTTCAGTTTTAACAAGATATAGCAATGATGTTTTATAAAAGAGGTTTTTTTAAACCCTTATGCTCAATAGTAATTGAGGTCTTTAATACTTCTATTTTATTATGTGTTCGGCTTGATTGCTTTTATTTTTTGAGATGTGAGGCATATTCTAGAAAATAAGATATATAGCAGTGCTGAATTCCTTATGGGCATGAGAGCCATCTAAGGAAATTTAAAAACTGTGAATAATTTACAAGCTGATTACAGCTGAAAATGTCCATCACGAGAACCAAATCTTGATTTAGGAAACTGAATCTATGATCACATGATTCCTAGGCTCACATGATGGGTCCATAACCAAAATAGCATTTATGGGTCTCCGCCAGGTAGTCCGTTGAGCTGTTTTACGTTGTTTGCGCTCGGAAGTTAAGATATGGTTCTTATGAGAAATATTTTGAAGCAATTTGAGTTGAAATGAGTATATTTGATTTGAGTTGAAATTGAGTTGGCAAAATGACCATTTGCCCCTCTCAGGGTTATCTCCGGTTTTCCCACATTTGTAGCAGTCTTTTCTCAGGGTTATCTCTGAGGTTGGCCTGCTGTTGACTCTGACTGTCCTCGGGGTTATCTCTGAGGTTGGCTTAACCTCTTGGGGTTATCTCCAGGCATTCAAATTGATCCCTCGGGGTTATCTCCAGGGTTAGAACTGATTTTCCTGGGATTATCTCTGGGGTTAAAAACTGACTTCTCGGGGTTATCTCTGTGGTGTGAAACTGGATCTCCCAGGGCTATTTTTGGGGTTGGAATTGATGTTATGGTCCTACAGGGTTATCTCTAGAGTGTGAAAAAGACGCTTTTGTCCTCCTGTATATTTAATAATAGGAAAACAAAATTTTGAGTGTCTACAGATGCCCCTCTTTATCATGTTCATGCAATGCAATGGACATGGTAAAGATTACTAGACACTTGAAATATTACAAGGTATTTCTAATGATCCAAATCACAATGAAATGAATGTTATGATGAATGTTAAAACGCTTTCACAAATCGCAATTCGCAAATTGCACATCGCACTTCGTACTTCACACTTCGCATTTGGCCAATCGCATTTCCTAACTCGCACATCACATTTTGCAAATCTCAAATTGTAAATCACAAATTTCACTTCGCACATCGCAAATTGCTTTACCTTTACCGGTTATTATTGATGCCTATACTGATGTTGACTCCAATGGTTTGGCTTTTTGTCGGTGTTGTTGATGCTTGTTTGATGAAGATAAGTTGAGATATTTTCTACATCTCTGTTGGGGATTATGTTCTGAAATCACCGGTCCTTCTCGATGCATACGCTGGTAGTTTACAATGATGTCTACCCTGCTGGTAGTTTGACAATGGTGCCTACCCTGTTGGTAGTTAACTACGTTAACATCGCCAAACTGTTTTGGTTCCCACTCGAACGGTGGTATAAAAAGCTTTCATCGCTGAACTGTCTTAATTATTCGCTGAATTGATGCCAATAGTTTATAATACCGGATCATCCGATACCATCACTGAAGTAATATTCAACGGCTTACTTCATCAGACTCTGCCTGATGTTACGCTGACTTGATGACAACCAACTGATGTCTACGATAAAATTTCTCTTTAATCTAGACATTTAATGTGCATACATATTTAAATCTACTGGATATGCATGTTAAACCTTGATGGAGATGTATGCTGATGTTGCGCTTTTGCACATGTGCAGATCATGCATGATGTGACGACCTAGATTTATCCTTAGGAGTCTATTGTCCTGGGTTGATGCACATTTTAAATTGGTTGGAGTAAAAACTTACCTCACCCTTTCTAAGGTGATTTGGAGTTTTTTTTTGCTGTTGGGTGCTTATGCTCTATTCCCTGGAGCTTTTGATTCGCAACCCGGCTGAACTGATGATCTGAATGCCACTGACATCCCTGGTGGGTGCAGCCCGTTCTTTCGCTGCCCAAATTTGAACTTCGGTGTAGAGGCCTCGACTTGTGAGGACTTGACACAGGTTGACCCATTTAATGGTGTAGATTTCATTCGCGAGACCTTTTGTCGTTGGGCTTCTGCTCTTGAGTTAAGGACTCTCTTGAGAATTTTGCCTTTCTTCTGTAGGAGAAAGCTTATGTTGCCATGATTTCTTTTAGGATTTCTCCCCTTTCTTTTGATGAGAGTCTTGATCCCGCCTTAAACTCCTTCGAATTGGAAGATTGTGACGCCCCCAAATCCGGGTCCCTTCGAACCTCGGATCCGGTCCGCCACGATACTACTATCGTCAAACTATTTATATCTTTTATTCATAACTTAATGAATATAACCTTGCTTATTACAATTTAGAATATAAATTCTTTCCACTTCCAGGATCTATGTAATAACCTCAAACTATTATAAGTTTTAAATCTTGGTCATTTACCATTCCTGTCTTACATCATATTCGATGTTATATAAATATACAAAATAATTTAAACTTTTTCAATCTCCTTTGAAATAAATCTTTTATTGATGTCTTAACTTGAATCAATTACAAATCCCTGAATCAAATTATGCTATGATTCACTCTATTCAATTTCTGTATAAATTCTTACACCTCAATTCGAACTCCTCTATGTACCGCCTAGTACAACTTTACAAGATAACATATATTACACATCATAAACTACTATCAAGTATATCTACTAGAACCTAAACATGGTTCAAGAGCATATATTTAATTAAACAAATCAATCTCCTTTGATGTGATTGAACTTTATTAATCAAGTTGCACGTAATCTTTACCGTGTGTTCTTAACCTGCAAAAGTTATTATTTGCAAGGGTGAGCTTGACAGCCCATCAATTCTAACAGTTTTCATGCAGCACATAGCATATAATAGCATATTCAGTTCATGCATTCATAATCAATTAATATTTACTATGCATGTTACTTCACCCATAACAGGCATAGAGATTTACTTCACAAGCATATTATCAAATCAACTTCCACATTTCATATATATCTCATATGCATTTCATATATACATCAACATTCTAATAGCATAACATAGCTCAACTAACAGTTATCGAAATCATATAACAAATAGGAACTGAAAGACTTGCCTGATTCATAGTTTATCAACTACGACTTAACTGCTTATAGTTATCCGCACTTCGTGTATTCCTACACAGTTATATAATCATAGATTCACATCTATTAGTCATATATTTCATACAGTCTCAATGTAATAATATTGTTACATTGTTCTTTAACTAGGTTCGTAAAACGTACACTTCACTTTCTCATCATACGCTTAGAATAGCTAGGTATGTATAGTATACCTTAGTCACCCTTATATGACATCAACATTCATATACATCTATCACACACTTGACTCGCTATGTGTTCGACACATTTAAAACTCATATCGTTAAGTTCAACTGTACACACAAACGTCTAACTTAGTTGTAACTTTATACAACATTACCTATATAGCACAATTCAGATTGTAAGACCTCACAAATTCAAACAACGTATCATTGCTTTATATCATGAAAACATTCCTTTGAACTTAACATTCAAAAGTTATGATTAACATTCATTTTTATCACATAGCATGCTTCTTAACATATTACCTAGCATACTGATCATATATTGAAATTTAAAGTAATCATACTACCATGCTTCAAACATCAGATCAAAAATAGAACTCATTTATAATCGTAGAGGATGGTATGCATGCTACCGTCTGTGCTTAGGGGGCCTTGGCATTCATTGCCGTCCCCCGCTGCACTCAAGACTGAGCTTTGTACTTCCAGTTTTTAGTCCATATTTTAATACACTTATACACTTACACTTAACATGCATACACACTAAAGGTCTTTACATACTTGTATGACCATTTCAAGTTCAACCTTATATGTTAGAGACTTTAGTTTAGGATTTCCATGAATCAAAACCAAATAGGGTTATGAAATCACTAGGTGTACTAATTAGCCTTATGTTCTCATAAAGAGGTTACATAATCATTACTACACATGTTCGTACATATTCACATCTTTTACTCATAGCTATCATCGTTTAACACTTTAAAACATGTTTTAACTTCATGCTTGGTTTACTTCCATTATGTTTAACATATAAGACTTATGTTTAGTGACATAATGAAACATAACATGGCATCTCAAGCCTTTAAAAGCTAAATACTCATACGTAATACAACTTAAGTTCGAAAACATGCTCGAGGTTGCCTTTAAAATCATTTTATCATAAATGATGCAATATAGCACATATAACTCATATCTAGGGATATTATAGACATAACATGACTTATAAATCCTTTAGAATCTAGATATCCATGTGATGCAACTATATTTTGAAAATATGTTTACGTTTGCTTTTGAAACCATTGTAGACTTGAACAATGCCATTCAACACATACAACACAACTTCAAAGCTCTAAACATATGTAGTCAAGTCATGTTACCATGCTCACAATGTCAGAGTTTAAATCATGTAGTAGTCATGCATGTTGGTTCACTATGCTAAGCTTTTTCTTGAAAAACTTCTCTAACACAAAGCTTAATAAGGTGGTCATGATCAAAGGAACTATGTACACTATATCATGCTCATCTATGTGTAAAATCAGTCATGTGTATAGACCACTAAGCTCAAAATTTGCATAATGAACTTTAACAAAGTTTGTTTCCAAAACTTAAAGTCCTTGTTAAAGATCGTATACCAAATCATGTTAATCTTAGTAAAACATGCTCACATTAGGTTATTACACTTACATATACATGTTACACATGCTTGCATGTTGGCTTAAGCTATAATACTTTACCAACACTGATTAGACCTTAAAAAAGAAAGTAAAACTAAACTTTCAGAGACCCAGGCAGATAGCGGATCTGGTAAGGTCGATGTTAATCCAGTAAGAAAAGGCTGTAGTTCTGGTTCGAGCCAGAACAAGAAACTTCAAACCTGCTTAACCCAAACACGTAAATTACTCACAAAATTGATTCTAAACATTCCTATTATAGTTGAAACATATTTATATGGTCATATAACAACTATATAACCCATACCCAACCTCATTAACATCTAATTCCATGAATTCAAAAATTTGAATTTGAATACTCACGAACTCTATTTTGACAAAGAATGAAATGGAAGCAAGGAAAAGGAATTATACCTTTGTAATGTGAAAGAACTTGCTCCTAATGAACTCCCAACTCCACACTAGCAATTCTCAGAAATTTAAAACTCTCCACTCTCAAATATAACTTAACAAGAAATCTCAGAAACAATGAAAGTGAAAGAAATACTCAATTTATAGAATTTTTACTGACCATGCCAAGCCATTAACCAAGAAATCAACCCAAAGGTTAGAAGAAAAATCTATTCGATTGAGAGAGTTTGGTGAAAAGGATTCACCAACTCCTTCTCCCCCATTTCTCAGTTCATGATTATGGCTATAGTAGCCTTCAACTGCCAACTAATTCATACGTAATATAGAGTTAGACCACTGTTCACATACTATTGTGCCACTCAATTTGGGACAAGAGAAAAATCTAAGCATTTGGTTAATTAAGGCTTGGTTTGGTTCCAAAATGAAATCTTAGTGTATAATTGTTACCATATTAGGAATTTAAAGATAAATTTTATACTCGCATCATATAATCCATGTACATTAAATACATGCAATAAAATAACACAGTTAGGTATTATTATCCGAGTAGTTCCATAATTATTTCTACTACTCACATAATCACATTATACCTTATTTAATATTAATGTTTATTTAAAACATTAATTTCCTTTCTCAGTTTCTAGAATACACAGATATTTAATCATTGGTGTATTAAAGTTACATATGACTTCGCCGTACTACTTGGTACCTTATTTCATTAGTCCCAATTAAATGTCACACTTCATGTATTCTTAGGCCATAGATATTTTACATCACTACTACCCACATTTTCCATATTACCCATAGTAATACTATTTAATGATAATGTCCACATCAATATTTTAATTGGGCTAAGTTTAATTCAATTGGGTATTCCCAACCCATAATCACATTTTAATATCACAATGATTAATTAGTATTAAACATTTATTATCTTACAATAATTAGTATGTACAACACTAATTAATATAATTCTTTCATTTCTTTCATAAATTGTCCCCAAACAATTTTCTTTAACCACCACATACAATATTAACCTTATGCATAAATCTCTAACCAATAATTACTTATAACTATATTGGTTCTTTTAATCATTTACCTTTCAAATATCAACCCTTTGATATATTACAAAACTTTGTAATATATTAAAATATCCAATATTAATTAACATATTTCTTTCATCCTCTTATGCTAAACACATATGTTAACTCACCATCTTATCCAAGTGAACTAACCCTTTTTCATTTAACTTATTATCACGCCATTTCCATACAAGAATTATAATATTCCATAATATAATTTTAATTAACCAATATTTATTCCGGGATAATTAATTAAATCTTTATTCAAGTTATGTTTTGCTAACTAAGTTTCTTCATGAACACTAAGTCACCATTCATGACCTTAAAAGAGTTATTAGTATACATGGCTTGCAAATCACATTTCACAACTGACTCAGAGTTTTTTCTAAACCCGTCATAGCGATTCTTATTGGTCATAGGCTTGGTAATGGCATAGCTGCGCCATACCAAATTCTCAGGCAGACAAGTTCTGCATTAGCAGAACTGTAACCTTACACTTCTAAATGCTTTACACATCCTCCTTAAGCGTTAACTCGACTAACATTAATCCTCTATTTGGTTTCGCATCATCGATTAATATTTTCCTTAACAATTCAAGGATTACACTTCGAGTTTTAAAACTCTATCTCCCTTATTAGTTTAACCAACTATACAACTCCTTTACGGTTTCATACCACCAATAACACCACACTCAAATATAACACATACATGCATCACTTCTCGCCGTGTATCAATTTACTCAATAATTCTCTAACCACTTCAAAGGTATATCGATTCTCTTCTCTCGTCAACAACGTACATATATACAAGTCCAAACCTAACACACCTTGAGTCTTTAATAGTATTTAATATAGAACACTATAAGACCCCAACTTTTATGAATAAAGATTAATTTCTCTCGAAATATATTTTTGAATATTATGGTGTGGATATAATATAATGTTATAGTTGTGGGTAATATTTACAAATTTTGCAAAGTAAGCAAGTGATTATATAATATTTGATTGGTCAGGGAATATTCGTTTTAACAGGGAATATTAGTACGATGACACAATCATTGGTGGACCCCACAACGGAAGTATTGTCGTAATAAGAAAACTACAGAATTATCTTTTTATAAAAATAACGGCGGAAGTTTTACCGTTAAACTGTTGAATTACCCGGTAGTAAAAGTACAGTAATACGCGTGGTTGCATAGTAGCACACGGTATTGATTATTGATGCTTACGTGAGAAGTCACTCAGTTATACTCAATTATTACTGCAGTAATTGTTGCATCATATCTCTCATATTATTGATTCGATTATTGTCACAGTATCATCTACATTATATGATATATTATTAAATCAATAATTGAGACGACAAAGTTATTCATATTATTAAATTGCAATATTTACAATGTCTAGAAGTTCTGTCAATGAGAGGTTTGGTCATCTAATTGTGCGCCAATAAGGAGAAATCCTTATCGAAAAGCCCCCTCTTTCACAGGAACGACACTTTGGTTGTTAAATATTGTGAGTTATAATATTAATGATGAATAAGTTCGTGTTGATTAAAGATGAAATTGATAGTTCCATTGTGTTGGAATTATTAGTGTTAGTGGAAATCGACATCTATTAGATGATAATTGATGTCCAGGGGTTATATTGATAAATTGGGTAATTAATCGGATAAATGAGCAATTAATTGCTACTAATTCACATGCTTATATAACTATTTGTTCACATGTGTACTATTGAATCACATTCATGTACTATTAGGGGAGTTGGTGCAAGATTGATAATACTTGCATGACTAAGTTAAAAATAGAGGTATAGATGGAGGTACTATACTGTAATTCGTATTTTCACATGATTATAACTATTGATTCACATGATTGAACTATTGATTCACATTATTTACTATTAGGGGAGGTGGTGCAAGTTTGATAATACTTGCAGGACTAAATTAAAAATGAAGGAAAAGTTGGAGGTATTGTACTGTAATATTTCGAGCCCCAAAACGTGCAATTATCGAAACCATATTTTCCTATAAATAGAAGCTCATTCTTCCTTCATTTATCACCAATTCACTAAAGCTATATAGCAATTATAATAAAGAGAAATTATAGAGAGAAAGAAGAAGAAGTCTCATTACTCTCTACTCCAAAGATCCAGTTTCTTTCTAAGGTAAGGGGTATTATTTCTTTTGTATTCATGAAGAGCTATTGTTATTCTATTCTTTATTATTATGTTGGAATAACTTTGTCTATGCTAATACCGCATACATGGTGAAATTCTTATGTTATTCCATTCTTTATTATTACATTGGAATAACTCATTCATGCATGGCGCTTCATCGCATGCGTGGTGAATTCTTCTGTTATTCCATTATTTATTATTCTGTTAGAATATCCTGTATGTGTGGATTACGCATGACCTGTTTCCATTCTTTATTATTCTGTTGGAATAACCTGTCTATGTGGATTATCACATGCATGGTGAATGATCCTTCGTATTCATTCCTTATTAAATTGTGGAAATCATCTATCTACGTGGATTACTGCATGGCGAGTAAAAATCCATTTGCAGTTTCATATATTCTATGATACTCATTTGGTGAAAGTTTCGGCTTCTATACTCCATGAAATTAGTAGAATATCCTGGATATTCGCGCTTCATCCGGTATCTTTTCATGGAAATATTCTTCTGAGCATTCTTGATTTTACTCCACAAAGCAATATCATGTTGACAATTTGGACGTAATTGATTTCAAGATAAATTAACTTAAAAATCTTTAAAATTTATTCTTGAACTTGTTTTATTGAATTATTATGTCATTGTCATCATCATCATGCTTATATTGTGATGAAAGTAATCTTTGGCTTACGTGCATAGATGGACTTGGTATGATTATGACCAGGGATTATTTGGTATAATCATGACCTGTAATGTTATAAATGATGTTGTAAAAGTCCTCAGTAGCCTGTAGTGTATTGATGGGCGGTTTTGGTATGATTATGACCGAGGATTATTCGGTATAGTCGTGACCATTGATGATTTAATGAATATCCTTGGCCGTGAAGTGCGAGGATGACTCGATAATGTGGTTTATTTATTAAGTCGAGTCTCGTGATAAAATTGATGAAAACATTTTAAATCATAGAAGATAGTAGATATCATGCTCTACTTGACTCTTCTAATGGATTGCTTATTCACTGCAGATTAAACTTGATGTCTATTGTATTTTATCGGTTTAATATTGTTGAAGACTAATGATAATTTATTACGCATTATCTTAGTCAAAATATTTCTTCTTGGGCTAGTTGAGCTCACCCTTTCTTTCTTTGTTCTCTTGAAATGAGAGCGTGGCCAGGACTAGTTGGGGGAGCGGAGCGGTCAGATGATAGCATTAGCGATCCTCACTATTACATTAAATAGTGTAACAATAAATGTAATGAGGACTCCATTGAGTGTGGATATTGTCTAGATGACAATATTCTTATTAAAACTCTTAGATTATGTTTTGTCGTATTTCACACGACTGTTGTATAATTAAGTTGTATTTGAATTTTGTACCATGTATTTGACGACTCAAGATGGGTGATGTATACCTATTTTTGGGGCGTCACAGTTGGTATCAAAGCTTAGGGATATGATCCCTGGCTGAGATGTGTGACAAGAACTAGGAGGGGAGAGACGGAGAATTCCTTTGCTAGTATAACCTACCTAAGTTTATTTGGTATTTAATTGGTCGGTCAGAGTATAGGGATAATATGTGATATGTTAATTAACCCTTGTTTTGTGGCAGTATTTGAAAATGGCATCCGAAAATGTTGAGATAAACAATGAAGCACATGAGACCGTTGAGTCACCACAGATTAATGCCCAAGATAATGTGCAACAGGAAGACAATAATCCTCATGTAAATAATAACACCGATGAAGTGGTGAACGATGGGATGTTCAGAGGCTTTATGCAATTCATGCAATATCAGGCGAAAGCGGCTCCTGTCCAAAATGCAGGTGGAAACACTGACAATTCTCGGACGGTCATCGCTAAGCAGTTCAAGGAGCTGGGACCACCGGAATTTTTTGGAGAGCCAAAACCACTTAAGGCGGAGACGTGGATAAAGCAGATCAACAAGATATTTGATGTTTTGGGATGCTCCGAGGAGCAAAAGGGTCCCTTTTCCACCTTCATGTTGCGAGCAGAGGCAAATTACTGGTGGGAATCTGTAAAGCGTACTCAACCTGCCACACTCAAAATGTCTTTTGAGAAGTTCCAAGAGCTGTTCAATGACAAGTACTTTCCTGAAAGTATTCTTCACATGAAGGAGGTAGAGTTCATTAAGCTTGAGTAAAATAATATGATCGTGGCGCAGTACGAAGCTAAGTTTGCCGAGTTGTCTCGGTTTATGTCCCACTTGGTTGATAATGAGGAGAGAATGACGCAGATGTTTCTAAGAGGTTTGAAACCTGAGATACGTCAACACCTAATTTCACACAAACTGTGTTTGTATTCAGATGTTGTGAATAGGGCTCAGTTATTGGAGCGCGATAATGAGTCAACCCAACCAAGAAAGAGCAACCGACAAGTCGATAATACCAGTGGTAGCAGTCATCGAGGCAATGAAAACAAACGTGGAGGGAATCAACATGTCAGAAATGATAATCACTTCGGTGGTAATCATGGCCATGACAATAAGAGTGGATATTTCAAGAAGAGGAGATTCAACAAGGATGGAAAGACGTCAGCACCAGCACCTATTGTTAAGGAAGGAGAACGACACCGGTCGTATGTTGCAAATGTGGAGGGGAAGGACACATAAGTTCAAACTGCACGATGCAGTCCAAAGCGTGTTATAATTGTGAAAAAGAAGGTCACCTAGCCCAATTTTATCGTGCACCAAAGTCAAGTCCAATTCTTTTTCTTTCAAAATGCACATATAAGCACAATTTCAATAAACTTCGAAATCTAGCATAGCTAGGTGACTTGGAATATCCTATTTCTCCATCTTTTTCATTATCTTACTTGCAACAATACTTAAATCTTCTCTAGCACCTTCAATGCTAAGTATACTGAAAATACTTTCTTTTAGTCTAAACATCCATATACCTTAGTATAGTCCATCAACTTACCACACTTTATGTGTTTAAGAACTTTCCACAACCATATGTATTTAAGAACTTATCTTCGCAATATGTAATCTAAGAACAAATCAAGGACTATCATATACTTAGGGCTCAAAAACATAGCATATAACTATGAGTCACAAACTTTTTAAAAGTATGAGTTTCAAGAACTCGCACCAAACTTATCATTCTCTACCTATCAAATATATACATGAGAAAAGATTCACCTTCTCGTTATATACATATTGATAGCGCGACATATTCCAATGATTATCACTATAATAAGCTAAGCAGTTGTTACACTAAAGCACAAACCTCCAGCCATAACATAGGTTCATACAACTCAGCTACCACATGAGTCCTCAATTGAAATTTTACCATCTCTAATTTTCTCTTAACTTAATATGAATTTTCTTTAATTCGTATGCTATCCTTCACAACTCAATCGAAGTTCTTCTTCCCGTACTTCTTTATAGTACCATTAATTTATAACATTAGCTATAAATCATTCATCGTTTAACAGAACATCTGTTATTACGATTCATTATGATCACGTGATGATCTTCTTCATTAATCGTTTAACTCAACGATTTTCTTATCACATGATGATCTTCTTCATTAATCGTTTATCTTCTCTGATACCAACTTGTAAAGCCCCGAAATTCGATCTATCTTCACACCCAGATTTCGTGCATCACGAGTACATCTCTTTCCAAACATACATCATTATATAGTTAAATATAACAACATACATTCTCAAATCCCAGGTTCTAATACCTTATAACCTCATTCATTACAAATAATAATAATAATTACATTATTCTTTACATCTTACAAGAGTGACTTTCATCCGCCACCAATGATACATAACAGTTCATTAAACTGTTCTAAAGTTTAACTACACTATTCTACATTACAAGTCTTGGCTTGATCTTCACGCTCATTCATATACTGAACGACACTTCGTCTGGATACCAATCAACTTGATCTTTACGGGATCCTTAAGTTCTTCTACTCATACGCTGAAAATGTTTTTCATTTAAAGCAAGTGTGAGCATTCAATTGCTCAGCAAGTCATAGCAGTTGAATAAACAACTTCAAGAATTTAAACAATTCTTTTAAGAGTTCAATAATCGAACTAAGGTTATGAAGAAGCTTGAATAATAGGAATAATTCTGATTCCTATCATTTTAAACATTAGTCACATTCACTTTGAAATACTTTCACTCTTCTACCTTTTTCATGCACATTCTGTCTGGCTAGATTCATTAGCACAGACTTAACAATAACGGTTCATGAATAAACAGAATATTTTCATATTGAACAATTCAACCACAGAAAAGTTCATTTCAGAGAAACACCGAAGTGTTAAAATTATGGCACAAGGCCTCATACATTCTACCAGCTTGTACAAATATCTCATATTTGCACATAGATAAAATGAACTAACGAAGAACGTTAATAACGTAAAACGAACGAATAATAGCAAGTTAACGGATTCAAAATGAATTTCTGTCCATGAGAAATTGAAGTACGTAAGATAAGGAAGAGAATGGCTTTGGAACGACCTCGTTCCGAGTTATAACGCAGGAGTTATGAGATTATAAAGTAAGCGTCTCAAACCAATTCAAGACTTAGAAAAAATTTCAAAGTTCTAGGCACAAGCGCCAGTAGTGCCATTAAGCCTTGGGGAGGCGGCCAGAGTGCCAACCTGTGAAACTAACTACTTGGTAAGTGGGCGGCCAAGAAGACGAGAAGAAAGAAGGGACCGGTAGCGCGACACAGAAGTGTAGTAGGTATGAGGCCCGAAGAAGGAGCTTTCAATTGCTCAACTCCTGGGGGGAAATGTAATGAAAGATAAAGAACATATAGTTTACCTAATGTAGCACTTAAACAAGTAACTTAAACCTTTAGTAAAGGCTGAATGGAAAGATTAAATGAGATTAAAAGATAGAAAGGGTAAATGCAATGCAGATGCGATGAATGATCGGTCTTAGCATACAACGAACCGTATGGCTTTGATATTAAAAATAATAATTAACGGTATCAAGAAAGCCTTAACGAACGGTAACAAGATTAATGAAATTCCGAGTGTGAGTCGGATAGAAAATGTTAGAATGAAAGTTAAACACTTTAACTGACGTGAGGGTTGAGTGTACACGAAGATTAAACGGGTAAAACCTACACACCGTGTATGGTTTGACAGTAAGATAATGAAGACCAATGATTAAACCTGTGAACAGTAAAGAATTGAATTAAAGATAATGATGTATATTATAAAGAAGCCAAGTTAATGATTAACTTGGATAACATTCCGATTCAAATGAACCGGACATTGTAAGATATGAATAAGGTAACGTAAAATGCTTAACACTATGAATGTGTAGAATTAATATTGAATGATCGTTCTAAGTATACAAAAGACTGTATGACTTAGACGATAAAGAATAAATCCTGAGGTATGGCACTTAGTTGCTAGAAAGCCATAAGGAATAAGAAATTAACTTAACGAACATTATAGTCTTAATGGTTCGGATAAGTTAAGATAAATTTAGGTTGTGGTACAATCGTAATCTTTGATGGTTGACATATGGGAGCTGGGCTAAATAATTCCTTCAGAGAATGAAGGTATATACAAAACTGGCAACCGATCTAACTCACTGTGAAAGACAGTGTAGATGAGACGGGAACTTGTTTGTTGGTTGTTTGTGGGAAACCCCTTAGAGTACCATGTGGACTACTAGCAGAGACACGATGTGTGTTGAGTTCTAGAAGATTTGTAAGAAGAAGATAAGAATGTAAATCATCAAAGATGATGATTGTATGAGTTAAGACATCTCCGTATGTCATGAAGCTGTAAAGCGGTAAAGAAAGTTGTCGCGTAAACTTAGATTGTAAAAACGCAAACCCTAAGAAGTAAAGTTAAGTAAACCAATGTGTAAGTCAAGTATATGACTAATTGGTGTTTGTGCTTTTTCCTTATGTGTTATATAGGGTTTTCAATGAGTAGTTCAGCGTAAACTCTAAGTTGTAGCTGGTAGCTGTGCGTAAGGCAAGTTTCCTAACTTCATTCATATTTGAAATGAATGCTAGTTTCTTAAACTTCTCAGATGTTGAACATGAGAAGTTTTATCTATGTGCTTATGTGAAATATTTTTACAAGGTGTTAGAACGTATGAGGCCTTGTGCCACAATTTAACACTTCGGTGTTTCTATGAGATGAACTATTCTGTGGTTAAATTGTTCAATATGAAAATGTTCTGTTTATTCATGAACCGTTATTATTAAGTATGTGCTAATGAATCTATCCAGATAGAATGTGCATGAAAAAGGTAAAAGAGTGAAAGTATTTCAAAGTTAATGTGACTAATGTTTAAAATGGTAGGAATTAAAATTATTCCTATTATTCAAGCTGCTTCATAACCTTAGTTCGGTTATTGAAGTCTTAAAAGAATTGTTTAAATTCTTGATGTTATTTATTCAACTGTTATGACTTGCTGAGCAATTGAATGCTCACACTTACTTTAAATGAAAAACATTTTCAACGTACGAGTAGAAGAACTTAAGGATCCCGTAAAGATCAAGTTGATCGGTATCCAGACGAAGTGTCATTTAGTATATGAATGAGCGTGAAGATCAAGCTAAGACTTGTAATGTAGAATAGTGTAATTAAACTTTAGAATAGTTTAATGAACTATTATGTATCCTTGGTGGCGGATGAAAGTCACTCTTGTAAGATGTAAATAATAATGTAATTATCATTATTTGTACTGAATGAGGTTATAAGGTATTAAAACCTAGGATTTGAGAATGTATGTTGTTATATTTAACTATATAATGATGTATGTTTGGAAAGAGATTTACTCGTGATGAACGAAATTCGAGTGTGATGATAAACCAGATTTCGAGGCATTACAGGAAGGACATATAATACAAATATTAACCATCATGAGAACTTCTGAGGAATGAAAATCCAACTAATGTAAAGCATTGCAGACAGATGGAATATGTGCATTGGTTTAAGTCTCTGGTTTATGTACCTAAAACAAAATTTTCTCACTGTCACAATCTAGGTGACCTTTTTTGTCCATTCTATTCAGATTTTCTAAATACAGTGACTATACTCTACATAGTTTAACAATATTACAGTGATGAACAAGAAAAAGATAAATATCCAATTTGAACAAATGAGTATGCAGAATTACCTCAGAATTTAGATTTAATGTATCGTGTCACACAAACTTTGCCCCATGAACGTCTCCGGACTTTTTATTTTGAAAGCCCTTTCTTTGCGAACTTTCGCCACACTCTTTTTCACGATACCATTTCTAGGTGGCTTGGAATAACGATACCACTAATAATAATAACAATAATATAAAACTTAACATAAGTTTACATATATATCGAGTCATTCTCCCAAATCGTAACCTTTAAACATTCATTACATGTCATAATATATATATATATATATATATATATATATATATATATATATCATAGTCTTCATAATCTAATAAAACTATTACAAATCTTTAAAAAATTCTTATTTGGTTAGCTTTCCTTTTCCTTTGTCTTGGCTTTTGAACTTTACGGTCCTTCACACTTAGTGAAAACATTTAAATTAAGCAAGGATGAGCATTTGAGTGCTTGACAAGTATATATATATATATATATATATATTTGAAAGAATTTAAATGTTTTCTTTATAATATCTTCTACAACTAGTCAGTAGTTGTGAAGTAATCTGTACCAATAATAATTCATAACAACCCTCTTTCAAACTTTTGAAACTACGTATTGACTGTATATGGGGTTTCTGTGACATACCATGAACATTATTTTTCATTTTGAAAAGGTTTAAGCGAGAAATTCATCGTAAACCGTCATGACTTACGAGCGCGGAGGGTGATCGTACTGTTGTACCCTGTATTGATCAATACTACATGTACATGAACGATGTTATCGTTCGCTCTGTCCGCCTTGGGCGCATAAAATTTTCCCATTATCGGGATGTTCATATCTGTCGGGTTTTCATAACAAAGGTCTTATATAATTCAACATATATGTATATCAAAGGTGTATCAACATGCGATGAAAAACAATGATTTTCCAAGTGGGGACACTTGTATAATCATTTATAGAAATCTTGAACATAATATATTTATCCGAATTATCATATATACTAGCATGTTGATAATCAATGGGCATATATAATATAGGCTTAACAACAATGCATACAATAATAACAATAATTACGAACTTCTCACACATACATCCATTGCATAAAGAAAATGCAAAGTTAGGATACTTTGCACGATCTTGTTGCTTACTTATTCTCAACTTAGTTTTATCTTTTATGAAATCACCTATCATTAATCGGATCATTTCTTGATTAGTATATCATAACGTAACACATAATAACACTTTGCTATTATGCGATTGACACATTCTAATCACATTGCCACACTGATCTTTAACAACCATTGAATCACAAATAAACATTTATCTAGCCAATTATCTAAGTCGGATCAATTTACGAAACATGTCGATCTCTAAATGACTTTTCGGGTAATAATCGAGTCTAAGACTACTCTATTCGTATCACAATATCGATTAGATAACTTAAATATTAGTCACACTATTTTTCATGGCCTTATAATAATTATTAAATAATTATTATCATTTATCATAATTTTTGAAATATCAGAATCATTATTAAATGATTTAAGTATTACATAATTCTATTATCATTAGCATTTAATCAATATTAAATTATTAATGAAACCATTGCCAAAATATTAAAGTATGTATAATAACTCAAAG
This sequence comes from Panax ginseng, assembly GCA_020205605.1. Classification (NCBI taxonomy): domain Eukaryota; kingdom Viridiplantae; phylum Streptophyta; class Magnoliopsida; order Apiales; family Araliaceae; genus Panax; species Panax ginseng. The sequence goes on from CM035139.1 coordinate 92,878,963, forward strand.
TATTAATTATTACCCTTAAATGATTTTTAAGACATTTAAAATTCATTTTTAAATAATTACCATTAATATTTAAATATTAATGAACTATTTATCAAATATTAAAAGTCAATAATTATAACTTAAAATATTTTTAAATCATTAATATCTTTTTTTTAAATGATTTTTAAATAAATAAAACCATTTTAAACTATTTATTTAATATAATTATTAAATAAATTTAATATCATTAATCATTAAATAAATATCATTAATATTAAATTATTAATGAAATTATTCTTTAAATATTAAAAGTTATATTTTATAACTTAAAATATCTCTAAACACTTTATTTTTATTTAAAATGATTATTATAATAATAAAATCATTTTTAAACTAAATTATTTAATATAAGTGTTAAATAACTTTATTATCATTAATCATAATTAATTAATGAAATTTATCTTTAAATATTAAAAGTTATATTTTATAACTTAAAATATTTTTAAATACCTTTTTTATTATTTAAAATGATTTTTAATATAATAAAATCATTTTTAATTCATTTATTTAATTCATTTAATAAATAACTTAATTATCATTAATATTCATTTATTAATGAAAATTATCAAATAATATTAAAAGTTATCAAAATATCTCAAAAATATTTTCTTATATCATAATATAATTTTAAATGATTTTTCATGAATTAAAATCATTTTAAATAATTTATTTAATATAATCATTAAATAAATTAATTACTTTTAATATTCAAAAATATTAAATATTTATGAAATATATTTAAAATAATTAAAAACTAATTTTTTAATTTAAAATAATTTTTTATAATTTATTTTGTATTTTTAATAATTTAAAACTAATTTTCTATAATATTAATTAATTTAGGAAAATAATAATGCATGCATATCGCTAAAGGCCACTATAGCGAGCTTTGAGGCGAAATCATATATAAATTGTTCTTCATATTCTTCATATAAACCCAGATCTTCATCACCCGATTCACAAAGTGCCTTTACTTTGACCATGATTAAATCTCGATTGTATTGTGTTTCTCGGAATTACAAAAACTAGATTTTGTAGACAAAGTTCAAGACTACAAGATACAACAAGCAACATGGACAAATCACATAACATCAAGCAGATATAATCGCCCAAACTTCTTTGTCGGAGAAACATTTCTTCATTTTACGGGTTTCCCGAGAATTGACGAATGCAAGCCAATGACCATCATTGATCCTTGACAATGACTTGCAATATATTACTTTGTTTTTGAGACCTAAGAGCTTTAATGTGTAGACAACATGTAGGGCTACATATTCATTACATAAACTAAACAAAACATCAACAAATCGATCGATTTACGTGGGTCGACCAGCAGCGAGAATCTGTGTTCATGGGTTTTACGGGTTTTCGAGAAAGCGAGAACATAAAACCTCTCTACTACTTTGACCCGACCACCAATTTCAATATATGAAATGTTTTAGCGATATAAAAGCATGATTCCATAGTTAATATACTAGACTACAATCTAGCTTCAACAAATCAAACAAAACAACAACTACAAGCAAGATCCGAAGCCACAAATCTATTATGGGACTACGAAAACCGTTTACGGGTTACCCGAACTTCGGTAGGTCAGTTTGATTGACTCACTTTGACCTCAAATAACTTTTGATTTATAATGAGATATGACCTTGATTCTTGTACCGGATGAAAGATCACATACTAGACTACAAAATCCAATACTTAAACAACAAAAATCATAAGCGAGTAAGAATCATGGCCACTTGACATTCGTTGTCGGACCACGATTATCAAAATTTCAGATTTTCTAAAATCAATGATTTGAGCATTTTGAAGTTATGGATCTATGTAATACCAACCCGGATCATCACTAGAGACTAAATCTGACATATTCTAACAACAAAACTAACATCTAACAAGAAATTTTGGATGAGAAATTAAAGCTTGAGTTTATACCTTTAATGTCAAGATCGATTTCTGGCTAGTGATTTGTTGTTGGATTTAAATCAGGAGCTTCAATAAGGGACTATAAAGCTTGATATTTTCGGAGGTTTGGGGCTTAAGAGAATTGTAGAGTGTTTGTGCAAATTTTAGTAAACAACCACTTTCTCTCTCCTTGATCTATATATATAATGTGTTGGATACATGAATGGTGATGGAGGTGATATAATGGTGATTCTTTGTCATCTTAGAGTCGAGGTAGTGGTTGATTTGGTGAACAACTTCACCAAGTTGTCAAAACCTACTGCTAGCCTCTTTAATGCTAAAAAGGGCATTTTGGTCCTTTGATAATTCATTTTATGGCAAAAGGGTAACTTACAAACCCTTAGGGTTAGGGTTTGATTTAGGGTTTAGGGTTTGAGCCAATTTGGGTAAACAAAAATCTAGAATTTCAATTTAGGGTTTGCACACAAAAATTAAATAAATAAAATTAATTAAATAATTAAAATTAAATAACTTTTAGTTTCTAAAATTTTGTAAAATTAATATTGTTAATTAATTAAGTTTGTAATTACATGAACATTAGGGTTTATTACCCTTAATCATAATGAACTTTGCTAATAAAGCAATTAGGGTTTAAAATATCGATAATTACGGTTTCTAAAAATACAATTAGGGTTTCTAGAAATTAAATTAGGATTCTAGGTTTTAGGGTTTTGATTTACTAATTACGTTTATTTTAATTAGCAATTAAAGTCTATCACACGTGTTATTAATCTTTGTAACACAATTCTTGACGAGATCAAACCTCCATTTTAAGTTTTAGGATTAGGGTTTCTAATATTGGAAATTCAAATCTAATTAGGGGTTTGACATTTATAATTAGGGTTTCCTAATTAATACATTTATACACGACATAAGTGGTATTACACATACAAATATCATATAACAGATATTTAACAGTCTTAAATTTCCTATTTAAATTGAAAAAAGCAGGGTTTAATCAATTAATCTTTAGGGTTTTGGTCAATATACCATAATTGATCGAACCATCATCAATCTGGACATCTGAGTACATATTCATAATATTTGAAAAATCAAAATATATGTAATATTATATTATTATTCTCATACCTTGACAATAATCCAAAATTAGGGTTTGGATTCCATATCGATTATTCTTTCATATTTAACCTTAATAATTAAGGTAAAATAATTAACTTAATAATCTGTACAAAAATTCATATAATAAAATAATTATTATATTTATTCTAAAAATCACTTCATATATTATTTAAATAATATATGATTATATATTCATGGAAAATAATTAATAAAACATTTCTATCTTAAAATTAATTATTATAAAAATATACTTTATAATAATCAATAATTCAAAAATAAATTTACTTATAAATATTCATGTAATAAATATATTTTTATTTACCACATAAATACATATACACATAATCTTGTACAAATCCTCATCCTTAAAAAAAAAAAAAATTTATACATAAAATTTAAGATTTATTTATATAGAAAATATCGGGTTGTCACATTCACCCTCCCTTATAAGGATTTAGTCCGGAATCACCACTTAAAAACCTACACATAGCTGGGTTCATAGCATACACGATCTTGTAAATAGATCTCGATTAACTTTAATCGAGCAGATCTTTAATTAATCACATTAAGCTTGTCTTTACGATTAAGCGGAAATTTGATTTCTAAAAGAACTCAAATTTCTCCTCAAAATTTCTTTATAAAATAATTTACTATAAATAGAAAAATTCTAATTACGCAAATAAAAGTTATTGAATATTACAAGGCTGCATTGCCGGTTTGCCACAGTGTCTTGAGACAGATTATGTTGAAGACCCTTGATGTTGACTTTGTTGGTTTGTTCGATGATGTCGGTCCGTGATTGCTAATGTTCCACTACCACTTACCAATATTCACACTACCGGCCTCTACCCTCTATTTGGACAATCCTTAACCACATGCTCAATGATCCACAAATAAAACAACCCTTTTGTTCATTCTAGGATTTGGGCGGTTGGGAGAGATGTGACCCTCCTGCCCGCACTTATAACACACAAATTTTCCTTTCAAACATTCTCCGGAGTGGTTCTTTCCACACGTTTTGCCTTTGAAGCGCTTGCTTCTTAACTCCTTCTTGCTTCACACTTGAACATTTCCAAAGTAGTTTCCTTTTCTTTTCCATCGGCCTCTCCTGCTTCCACTATTAATTCTCACCTTCTCGGCTCCTCGACCTTGCCCTTGTTTTTCTTCTCCTTATTGTAGAGGCTCATAGCCTCACTTCCCTCCTCTGCAATTATCGCCTTCTCCATGAGTGCTGCAAATGTTGGGATCTGCAACACTGCCACCTTATTATAGAGCCAAGGTTTTAATCCCGGCTCAAATCTCCTCGCCTTCCTAGCCTCTCGTATCGACTTGATGCGGAGCAAACCTAACTAATTCATTGAATTTCATGGCATATTTCGCATGTGACATATCCCCTTGCTTCAACTCCGAAATTTTACCTCCATTCTAGCACAACGTCTTAAATTTGAAAAATAATTCTCGAAAAATAAGGTCTTAAATCTATCCCATGTTACCACACTGCTCCTGCCTGCTCACACGATTCGCTTCCCACGGAAATTTGCCTCACCCTTCATCATGTAGGTGGCAAAGATGTCTTTGCCCCTCGGCTACCCTAGCTATTACAAGCGCCTTCTCAATTTCTTTAACCCAAGTTTGGGCTTCTCTACGAGGTCGGTTGTACCTTTGAATTACAGGTGGTTCTCTGACCTTAAAGTCTTTGAAATTTGCCAAATAATTATCCCATTTGGTTCCCTTGTTGCATGGCTTTGAGCTACCATATTCATGACTAACTTTGCATTGGGTCGCTTGTTGTTGTCCTTCAACGTTGTTGATGAGACTCTTACGCCCTACGATTTGAGTTTGGCGTCTTGGCGGCATTATCAGTTAAGTAAAACCATAAATTAACTTACATTCTAAACCTTATCATATAAGTTTAAACTTATTAAACTTGTTCATAACTCAAACTTTGATTCATATTCATTCATTGCTTTCAAAATACTTTACATATCCACGTACATAGTGCTTTAAACATCGATCGTCCCATTGTGACTACAAAAGTCGGGATTTACTTTCACCGCTTGTACAAAAGTTTTATAATAATGCATTACATGGACATACTAAACACACATATTATATTAAACATGCTTTACAACTTAACCTATACTACTATTCACTCACGCCTTCTTCCTTGAATGACTTTTTTTGATGATCTTCTTTTCACAAACAAAACATGCTCCCCGTTTATAGTCGGGACAATCTGAGTGGTATGCCCTTCATAACCGCAAAGATAACATATTCTTTTCCATTTCTTCTTCCCCGGTTTTCCTAAATCATGGTCTTACCTTCCTTTTCCCTTATCTCTCGGAATTTTGCACGAAGTGTTGCTTGAGCTCCATCGATTGATTTTGAGTTTAAGCTTATCCTGCTCTTCCATTGTTTCTAATAACGCTTGGCCTTGATTGGTATTAAGAAGTTTTTACATCTTCCACAACCCTTCAGAGAAGATACCTTGTTCCTCAATTCTTGCATCTCCAATGATGCTTGATCGACTTCGACTTTAGGGTGCGAATCATTATCTGTCAAATCCACTATTTACGGATGCGGTACTATGTTTTCCACGATAACCACCTAAATCAGAGTTTGTTTCATTGTGAGCTTCTATTTTCATTATTGGTTTCGATAGTAGCTCCTTCTTTACAAATCCGTGGATATCTAATCCTTTTTTCACGACATCTACACACAACAATTATCACGATTAGCATATATTATATACACATAGTCGAATAATAGTTTTGTATGAATTATCTTTTATTTTGTTTTGACGATGAATTTATTCAATTCATCTCTTTTAAACTCTATATGAGTTATTTATATTTTCAATGTTTCCCTACATTTCTAAGTTATAGCCTAAGGTCTAACCCACCTAAGGTTTCTAACCCTATAGCTCGATACCATTCTTTGAGGTCCCGAATCCAGGATACTTGAAACCCGAACTCGGTACTTCACGATACCATTTCTATGGCGGAATAATACTAATAATAATAACAATAATATAAAACTTAACTTAAGTTTACATATATATCGAGTCATTCTCCCAAGTCACGTAACCTTTAAACATTCATTACACATGTCATATATATATATATATATATATATCATAGTCTTCATAATCTAATAAAACTATTACAAGCGATAACATAAAAAGTCTTATTTGGTTAGCTTTCCTTTTCCTTGTTCTTGGCTTGAATCTTTACGGTCCTTCACACTTAGTGAAAACATTTAAATTAAGCGAGGATGAGCATTTGAGTGCCAACAAGTATTATATATATATATATAAATTTGAAAGAATTTAAATGTTTTCTTTATAATATCTTCTACAACTAGTCGGTAGTTGTGAAGTAATCTGTACCAATAATAATAACATAACAACCCTCTTTCAACTTTTTGAAACTACGTATTATTTGTATATGGGGTTTTTGTGACATACCATGAACATTATTTTTCATTTTGAAAAGGTTTAAGCAGAAATTCATCATGGCAAAGTCATGACTTCTGATACGGAGGGTGATCGGCCTGTTGTACCTGTATTGATCAATACTACATTTACATGAGCGATGTTATCGTTCGCTCTGTCACTTTTAGTAGCATAAAATTTCCCATTTATCGGGATGTTCATATCATCGGGTTTTTCATAACAAAGGTCTTATATAATTCAACATATATGTATATCAAAGGTGTATCGACATGCGATGAAAATAATGATTGTCAAGTGGGGACACTTGTATAATCATTTATAGAAATTAATGAACATAATATATTTATCAGAATTATCATATACTAGCATGTTGATAATCAATGGGCATATATAATATAAGTTTAACAATCATACAATAATAACAATAATTACGAACTTCTACATACATCCATTGCATAAAGAAAATGCAAAGTTAGGATACTTTTTGCACGATCTGCTTACTACTATTCTCAACTTAGTTTTATCTTTTATGAAATCACCTATCATTAATCGGATCATTTTTGATTAGTATATCATAACGTAACACATAACACACGCCTATTATTGCGCCAAAGACATTCTAATCACATTGCCCACTGATCTTTAACAACCATTGAATCACAAATAAACATTTATCAGCCGATTATCTAAGTCGGATCAATTTACGAAACATGCCGATTCTCTCAAGCTGACTTTTCGAGTAATAATCGAGTCTAAGACTCTATTACGTATCACAATATCGATTAGATAACTTAAATATTAGTCACACTATTTTTTTTCATGGCCTTATAATAATTATTAAATAATTATTATCATTTATCATAATTTTTGAAATATCGAGAATCATTATTAAATGATTTAAGTATTACATAATTCTATTATCATTAACATTTAATCAATATTAAATTATTAATGAAACCATTGCCAAAATATTAAAGTTATGTATAATAACTCAAAATAAAGTATTAATTATTACCTTTAAATGATTTTTAAAACATTTAAAATCATTTTTAAATAATTACCATTAATATTTAAATATTAATGAACTATTTATCCAAATATTAAAAGTCAATAATTATAACTTAAAATATTTTTAAATCATTAATATCTTTTTTTTTTAAATGATTTTTAAATAAATAAAACCATTTTAAACTATTTATTTAATATAATTATTAAATAAATTTAATATCATTAATCATTAAATAAATATCATTAATATTAAATTATTAATGAAATTATTCTTTAAATATTAAAAGTTATATTTTATAACTTAAAATATTTTTAAACACTTTATTTTTATTTAAAATGATTATTATAATAATAAAATCATTTTTAAACTAAATTATTTAATATAAGTGTTAAATAACTTTATTATCATTAATCATAATTAATTAATGAAATTTACCTTTAAATATTAAAAGTTATATTTTATAACTTAAAATATTTTAAATACCTTCTTATTATTTAAAATGATTTTTAATATAATAAAATCATTTTTAATTCATTTATTTAATTCATTTAATAAATAACTTAATTATCATTAATATTCATTTATTAATGAAAATTATCAAATAATATTAAAAGTTATCAAAATATCTCAAAAATATTTTCTTATATCATAATATAATTTTAAATGATTTTTCATGAATTAAAATTATTTTTAAATAATTTATTTAATATTATCATTAAATAAATTAATTACTTTTAATATTCAAAAATATTAAATATTTATGAAATATATTTAAAATAATTAAAAACTAATTTTCAGAATTTAAAATAATTTTTTTATAATTTATTTTGTATTTTTAATAATTTAAAACTAATTTTCTATAATATTAATTAATTTCCGGAAAATAATAATGCATGCGTAAGCTAAAGGCCACCTATAGCGACAGAACCGTCGCTATAGGTGTTCTTCATGTTCTTCATGTAAACCCAGATCTTCATCACCAGTTACCGAGTGCACTACTTTGACCATGATTAAATCTCAGTGTATTGTGTTTCTCGGAATTACAAAAACTAGATTTTGTAGACAAAGTTCAAGACTACAAGATACAACAAGCAACATGGACAAATCACATAACATCAAAGCAGATATAATCGCCCCAAACTTCTTTATGGGAGGCATTTCTTCATTTACAGGTTTCCCGAGAATTGAAGAAACAGGCCAAACCGACTGACCATCGTTGATCGCCAAACAACTTGCGATATATTAAGCTTTTTTTGAGACCTAAGAGCTTTAATGTGTAGACAACATGTAGGGCTACATATTCATTACATAAACTAAACAAAACATCAACAAATCGATCGATTTACGTGGGTCGACCTTGCGAGAATACTGTGTTCATGGGTTTTACGGGTTTTCGAGGAAAAGCGAGAACATCGAAACCTCTCTACTACTTTGACCCGACCACCAATTTCAATATATGAAATGTTTTAACGATATAAAAGCATGATTCCATAGTTAATATACTAGACTACAATCTAGCTTCAACAAATCAAACAAAACAACAACTACAAGCAAGATCCGAAGCCCACAAATCTATTGTGGGACTACGAAAACCGTTTACGGGTTACCCCGAACTTCGGTAGAGTCGAGTTAAATTCGACTCACTTTGACCTCAAATAACTTTTGATTTATAACGAGATATGACCTTGATTCTTGTACCGGATGAAAGATCACATACTAGACTACAAAATCAATACTTAAACAACAAAAATCATAAGCGAGTAAGAATGCATGGCCCTTGACATTCGTTGTCGGACCACGATTATCAAAATTTCAGATTTTCTAAAATCAATGATTTGAGCATTTTGAAGTTATGGATCTATGTAATACCAACCCGGATCATCACTAGAGACTAAATCTGACATATTCTAACAACAAAAACTAACATCTAACAGAAATTTTGAATGAAATTAAAGCTTGAGTTTTATACCTTTAATGTCGAGATCGATTCTGCTAGTGATTTGTTGTTGGATTTAAATGGGGCTTCAATAAGGGACTATAAAGCTTGATATTTTAGGAGGTTTGGGGCTTAAGAGAATTGTTGAGAGTGTTTGTGCAAATTTTAGTAAACAACCCACTTTCTCTCTCCTTGATCTATATATATAATGTGTTGGATACATGAATGGGGTGATATAATGGTGATTCTTTGTCATCTTAGAGTCGAGGTAGTGGTTGATTTGGTGAACAACTTCACCAAGTTGTCAAAACCTACTGTCTAGCCTCTTTAATGCTAAAAAGGGCATTTTGGTCCTTTGATAATTCATTTTATGGCAAAAGGGTAACTTACCAAACCCTTAGGGTTAGGGTTTGATTTAGGGTTTAGGGTTTGAGCCAATTTGGGTAAACAAAAATCTAAATTTCAATTTAGGGTTTGCACACAAAATTAAATAAATAAAATTAATTAAATAATTACAATTAAATAACTTTTAGTTTCTATAATTTTGCAAAATTAATATTGTTAATTAATTAAGTTTGTAATTACATGAACATTAGGGTTTATTACCCTTAATCATAATGAACTTTGCTAATAAAGCAATTAGGGTTTAAAATATTGATAATTACGGTTTCTAGAAATACAATTAGGGTTTCTAGAAATTAAATTAGGATTCTAGGTTTTAGGGTTTTGATTTACTAATTACGTTTATTTTAATTAGCAATTAAAAGTCATCACACGTGTTATTAATCAACGTAACACAATTCTTGTGATCAAACCTCCATTTAAGTTTTTCGGATTAGGGTTTCTAATATTGGAAATTAGGTTTAACATTATTAGGGTTTTGACATTTTATAATTAGGGTTTACCTAATTAGCATACCATAAATGGTAACACTTATACAAATATCATATAACGGATATTTAACATTATTAGGGTTTCGAATTTTTAAATTTCCTATTTTAATTTGAACAAATAAATGGTCAAATCAATTAATGCTAGGGTTTGGTCAATATACCATAATTGGGTTTAACCATCATAGGGTTTGGGTGAAATACTTAGTAATTGACCAACCATTATACGGATATTCATATTCTAGCCTTGAAAATCAAAATATATGTAATATTATATTATTATTCTCATACCTTGACAATAATCCAAAATTAGGGTTTGGATTCCATATCGATTATTCTTTCATATTTAACCTTAATAATTAAGGTAAAATAATTAACTTAATAATCGTACAAAATTCATATAATAAAATAATTATTATATTTATTCTAAAATCACTTCATATATTATTTAAATAATATATGATTATATATTCATGGAAAATAATTAATAAAAATTTTTATCTTAAAATTAATTATTATAAAATATACTTTATAATAATCAATAATTCAAAAATAAATTTACTTATAAATATTCACATAATAATTATATTTTATTTACCACCTAAATACATATACACATAATCTTGTACAAATCCTCATCTAAAAAAAAAAAAAAAAAAAATTTATACGCAAAATTTAAGATTTATTTATATAGAAAATATCGGGTTGTCACATTCGCCCGTAGAAGTCATGTTAACTGACTTGGATACACTAATTCCACCACACCCCACTTCCTTGTTTCTTTCAGAATCAGTTTTTCCAACAATTTTCTTGATCTTCTCATATCCATTATCTTGACATTCTTTTAATACATTTGTGGCTTCTTCATTTGTGAGAGCACTATCAATCAAATCTAAAGAACGTTGAATCAATTGACTTCACAAGAGTAAGTATGACTTGTAATTTAAAATATTTATTAAACTAAATAAATATTTTATTTATGTGGTTGTTGTTAGTAGATACTTGTGAATTAAATTTATTAGATAATACTCTAATTTAATAGTTAGAGAGTTGTTAAAGATAACATGTAGTTTTATATTGCTTTTAATTTAATAATTTAAAATGGCATGTTAATTATTAAATAAAATGATTATGAGATTATTATAATTTTGTTATATTTGGATTAAGTGGAAAATTTATTTAGTATGTTGTAATTAGTTTATTTAACTAATGTTGGATATGGAGATCCAAATAAATAATATAAGATTATAAACTATAGTGTAAAGGATTTATTAAAATAAATTAAAGTAGTTTTAAATTGATTTAACCAAACAAGGCTTAAATACATTAAGTCTTTATTTTAAAAGTGTGTTTGCCAAACAAAGCCTTATGGCTTTTGAATTTTGAAATTTAACTATAATAAATAATATAAATAAAATAAATCAAAATAATAAATAAAATATATTTTATAACTGATGTACGTTAAAAAAAAATTTGTAACAGATATAGTTTTAAGTGTGCGTATAATGGTTAGGCTATCAGTTTTTTTTTTCTTACGCATAATGATAGTTGGCCTATACTAAGCCTAAGAAGAAATAAAGAAGAAAATACAGAGAGAAATTGAGAGAGTTTGAGATAGAGTTGAGAGAAGATTTCTGTATTATCGAGCAATTCTTTGTGGTTAACAAGGATTACCAAGTAATTGAAGGTATATTTTCAAAACCATAATGTTACATATATGAGTATTCTATGTGCACGAGTTTTCAATTTTCTGTAAATTCACGTTTGGTGAATTGTTGTTATATAAACTGAATTATTGTATTTGTGAGTAATTGTGATATTAGAATTTGCATTTGGACAAGAGTTAGTGTGCTAATTACGTTAAAAAGAAAGAAAATTGGTTTTAGTGTATGTTTATACATATGGCTTGTGAAAGTACCAAATTTGATGGTTAATTTGTAAAATAATCTGTAAATTGAGCCTTGAATATGTTAATTCGTTAAGAAACGAAGAGAACGTAGTTTGAATAAGTTAATTTGGTATAGAATTGTGATTACAGTGATAATTTTTGTGAAAGATGTCAAAATTGGAGTTTTTGGTACAAAACATGAAATTTAAAGAATTTATATTAGTTGTAGTGTTGTTTAATTGTTCTAAGTTGGTGAATATGTGAGGAACCATGTGTATATGAGTTCTATATCACTTGGATATGTTAAATTTACTATTTTGTGGATGAAATTCGTGTTAGTTGGGCTAAACAAAGTATTGTTAACAGACTGCGTAGTTTCGCTCATGCATGCACAAATAAGTGGCAGCATTCTGGCGGGTGTCAAGGCTGAAAGCTACAGTAATTGCTATTGATCCGTGCTTATGTATGTATATAGACAAAAGGCCATTATTACGATTAGAAGCGTGATGCATGTTACCCTAAATGCACCTTGAGGACCTATTGTAACTTAGTCTAATGATAGGTTAATGTGACAAACATGTAATGAAAAGGTTAAAACAGATTTGTATCATGTCATTAATAATTTTAAAGTTGTTAAAAGATTAGTAAGTTATGAACGCGATACATTATGATTTAAGGTACACAACGAATAGTGAATAAGTGTTGTGAGGTTAACACTTGAGATTTCTGATATACATATGGTGTAAAGTAAAACTTGTACTAAAGTAACAAGTTTAACTAAAAGTGAATTATATTCTGGAAAGTGTATGTTAGTATATCTAATAGATATTGTGACTCTAATACTATGTGTAGGTGAACGTGAGTTATAAATTTATAACTTACGTACGAGGCAAGTTCCCTAACCTTTGCTACTTTATTATTCAGCAAGGTTTACTTTTCACTGTCATGTTATACTTATGCAAGTTCTCTATCTCTAATCTCTTATTGAGAAGTTAAGCTATTATTGTTACGCAAGTTTTCTAACCTTACTTTTACATTATGCAAGTTCTTGAAGTTATTATTCAATTGAGCAAGTTCTCTAACTTTAATCTTTCATTATGCAAGTTCTTGTTCCTAACTTGTTACTGTTATGCGTATTCTTTAACTCTGAATTATTGTTAAGTAAATTTCTAAACTATGCTTTTCCTTGAGCTAGTTAATTAATCTTTACTCCTTCATTTCAAGCGAGGTTGTTATGTTTATTCAAAGTTTGTACTATTATTAGAAAGCTTGATCTTGTTGAAAAACATTTGTTCAGCTAAAATTAATCGTTGTTCAATATCTGATCACCAATGTCATTGCACTATCTTACATTGTTGTACCGAACTCTTAGTTGACTAGCGATTCTTTATTAATTCAACTAATCCTTAGTTGATGAATGTTCTAAACTCTAAATTATCCCTAAAGTCAGTTCAAACCAAACTTCCTTTGGTACAGAACCTGGTAATCTAAGCTGAGATTAAGGGTGTAAACGAATCGAACCGGAGCGAACAGAGAGCTACTCGAATTCGACTCGAAATGATAAATTCGTACTCGTATTCGGCTCGAATTCAAATTATATTTGAAAATTTCTACTCAAATTCGACTCAACTCGAATATTTATTACTCGAATTCGATCTGACTCGACTCGGATATTTATTCAAACTACTAGCGAGCTTCAAATTCAAGCTCGAATTCGAATCTCCACATAATAACTAGTTTTATAATAAATATAATTATAAATTGAATTTTTTAGTTTACTTAAAAATGAGAAAATATATTTATTATTACACTTTACAAATATAAATCACAATTAAAATTAAAAACAAAACAAAATAATAACTTATTATCCTAATTTGATTTAAATTTGTATATATTATAAGAGAATGTATAGAACATCTAATCATATATGTATTAAGCGAGTATGTATCGAATCACAATCAAAATTTGAGTAGTTTGAATCTTAAACGAGTGAGTGTAACCCTTGTTCGATTCTACTCATATTTTTATTCGAACTATTTTTAATGCTCGAGGTTTGGATCATATTATTAACGAATCCAGAGTTTCGCTTCAGTATTTTTCGAGTCGAGCTTTCGAATCGAGCCGAAACTGTGTTTATTTCGTTTCTGACCTTATTTGAGATGAACAACCCTATATCGGGGATTATTTTAGAGCTACATCTTAATGGTGTTAAAATATTTGCATAATACATAGTACAAAGGGTTGATCACCGAGGAGTGCAGATGATGGTCCACATAGTCGTTTAGGATCATTAAAAGTTCTGATTAGAAAACACTGTTAACCTAGGACATAGATGATGATTATGGTCTTTTAGGCTGTTAAAGGTTAAAGTAGAAATACTTGACAACCTAGAACATTGTTCGTGGTTTTGTGACCCTCAGTGTATTCTTTGATGTTGATATATGTTGTTAACTGAAACGTTCATTATTCCTTTGAACTCATAACTTTTGAATTAAAGTTTATTGTTCCGGTAAGAGTACTTTACCATTGAAAGTTCAGTTAATTGTCATTCATAAAATGTTATGGTATACTATCCTTCTTGTGGGCAATTGTTTGCTCACTCTTGCTTAAAACAATGCAGATGAAGTTAAAAAGTTTGAAGAGCTTTCTACAAGCAAGGGCAAGAGCAAAATGCTTGATTAGACGATATTTAATTTATCATTTATTTATGAAACTTATGTAATAGATTTGATTATGATTATGTTTTAATATTCCGCTGATAATTGTAATAATAAAGGTTAGATGACCTGGGATTTATTTGAGATTATGTAACCCTATAATGAGAGATTTATTGTTTAAACTTTTGAGTTTAATTATATCATTTGTTTATGGGTAGTTAGTGATGATTTAATTGGACAGTGAACACCAAATCTGTGGGATTGAAGTACCCGAATTTGGAGGTGTCACATATTTAGCCCAAAAAATATATATAAAGTTTATTTCTTATTTTATATTTTATTTGAAAATATATAAAAGATATAAACTTTATATTAATTTCTTATTTTGTAATATTTTATATTGATTTTAATTTTTTATTTCAAAACATAGAAAAATATTGAATAATTACAGTATCTTCCCATGTATTTTCAGAAAATAATAGAGTGAAATATTAAATTAAATAAATATTATTCACCTTTAGGAGTTTGGTAAAATATTAAGTTTAGTTAAGAATGGGAAGGAATTGCTTTTTTTTTTTAAAGTCTTTCTACACAGATCGGTTTATTAGACAGAAAAATGGGACATTTTTCGTTTTATTTTTAATTTTTTGATTGTGACTCCTAAAAAATGTATAGTATTTATTCCAACAAAAATTTTTATAAAAAATATATAGTATGTATAACCTTATTTTTGTATATGTATCTAAATTATACCTAAAACACTGTATTTTGTAAAAATTTCTGTTGAAATAAATAATATACATTTTTTGGGAGTCACAATCAAAAAATTAAAAATTAAAAATGTCTCATTTTCCTGTCTATTAAATCGGTTTGCCAAGACTTATTTTTTTTAATGCTATGGGACCCACTGTCCAATATTCCGGTCACCCTACAGTTATTGTACCAGAAATCAGAAGCCCATGACATCAAAAATAGAAATGCTAGGGGGACCGGTTTCTGACAACCGGGTTGGCAACTGGCCATTTTTTTTTTTTTTTATAACTCTCAAATAATTTATAAGATTTATTGGAACTAGAATTTTTACAGAATCCAATGATTTGGATGTTATTTGGATACATGTAAATTATTCGATACTACAACGGGGCATCTTGATTATTTGTGGGTAATATTTACAAATTTTGAAAAGTAAGCAAGTGGTTATATAATATTCGATTGGTCGGTGAATATTCGTATGACGGCACAATCATTGGTGGACCTCACAACGGAAGTATTGTCGTAGTTAGAAAATGACATAAATATCTTTTATAAAAAATAATGTGAAAGTTTTCTTAGTTAAACTGTTGAACTACCCGGTGGTAAAAGTACAGTAATATGTGTGGTTGCATAGTAGCACGGGTATTGATTATTGATGCTTACGTGAGAAGTCACTCAGTTATACTCAATTATTGTTACAATAATTGTTGCATAGTATCTCACGTTATTTGATTCAATTATTGTCACATTATCATCTACATAATATTTTATATTATTAAATCAATAATTGAGACGACAAAGTTATTCATATTATTATTTGCAATATTGACAATGATATCCAGAAGTTCATCAAGGAGAGGTTTGGTCACCTAATTACGCGCCAATAAGGAGAAATCCTTATCGGAAAGCCCCTTCTTTCCTGGGAACGACCTGGTTGTTAAATATTGTGAGTTATAATACTAATGATGAATAATTTTTGAAGTATTAAAAATGTGTTTATTGAAGTTAAGTGAATTACAAAAGTTAAAGAGGAATAATGCAAACTTGGAAAATTTTAGGGGTACTAAAGTGTAATAAGTTAAATCAATCTGGACCATTGGTGGTGGTTTTAATAGATAATCAATCTGGACCAATATGGACCGTTGGTGGTGGTTTTAATAGTAAATCAATATGGACCGTCGGTGGTTGTTTTAAAAGTAATCAATTTGGACCGTCGGTGGTGGTTTTAAAAGTAAATTAATCTAGACCGTCGGTTGTGGTTTTAATAGTAATCAATCTGGACCGTCCATTCTAATAGTGAATCAATCTGGACCGTTCGTGAATTAGTTACTATTTAGTCCATTCTCCTATAAATAGAAGCTTAATTCTTCTTTCATTCTCACAAATTCACTGAGATTCACAAGAGACACTATAGAGAGAGAAATTATAGAGAGGAAGAAGAAGAGTATTCTGCTACTTCACTTTTGCAGTATCCAGCTTTCTATTAAGGTAAGGGATATTATTTGTTATACTCATAAGGGGTATTATTTCTTTCGTATTCATAAGGAATACTATTTTTCGTATTCATCCTTTAGTATGTCAGAATAACCTGTCTACGCAGATTACATACCGTATGACAGGTGAAAATCCATTTGTAGTTTTCGTATATGTTAATTCTTTTTATATTCTTAAATCTAAACTTACTATGGTAAGTATTGCTTCTATAATCCTTGAAATTAGTGGAATATCCGTGAGTTTTGTGCTTCATCTAGTATCATTTTATTGGAATATTGATATGAACTTTTTTTATTAAATATCAATATTTTCACCTGAATTACTATTCACGGGTTACTCACTACAAAAAATAGGGCTTCAGCAATAACCAATTTTCGTTGTTAAAGGTGCCAAATTTCGTTGCTAATGGGTTTTGGCAACGACTTTACTGTCGTTGCGTCTTTCGTTACGCAATGAGCGTTGCTAATTGTTCCGCAACGAACGTATTTTTTTCGTTGCCAAAACTAATACATTCGAAATTTGGCTTTCGTACAAAGACTTCAATCCTTTAGCAACAAAATGTATTGTTACAGAATAATTAAAATTTTGTTGCTAAAAATTCCATTTCGTTGCAAATGCCTGCTAATTGGCAACGAAATGAACTCTTTTTGTTTTTGCAACGACCATGCATTTTCGTTGTAATTGACACCATTTTGCAACGACATTTTTCGTTGCAGTAAATTATGAAAATTGTTGCCTAAGCTTGCTTTCGTTGAGGAATGTAAACTTTTTTTAGCAACGATTTTCATTCTTGATTATATTATTTTTGCAACGAAATTGTCTTTGTTCGTTTAACGAAAATGTTTGTCGAAAGTTATTTTCGAATAGCAACGATATTATATGTTGTCGTTTCTTTATATGTGCAACAAAAGTTGATATGATTTGCAACAATAAATTAAAAAAGTTATCTTTTATTTTAGTATTAGCAACAATATCCTCTCCGTTGTTATTAGGTTAATTTTTCATTGCCAAATATTATATTTTTAATGTCATTAGCAACGAAAATTTATTGTTAAATGTATAAAAAATTATTGCTATATTAAAACTTGTTCAATGCTTTAGTAACGAATTATATTGTTGCCAAATCAAAATTTGACATTCTTTTTGTGTACTGGTGACCGACTCAATGTTCCTATAGCAAATAATGACAAAAATACAAAAACTAAAATATTATTAACTTAATAAAATCATCTACTACATAATCATTCATTATCTTTACAATTAACCATCTAAAGCTACCATAATT
This sequence comes from Panax ginseng, assembly GCA_020205605.1. NCBI lineage: Eukaryota > Viridiplantae > Streptophyta > Magnoliopsida > Apiales > Araliaceae > Panax > Panax ginseng. The sequence continues at coordinate 92,897,416 of CM035139.1, forward strand.
CTTCAATCAAAGTATATATCTACATATATAGAGAGAGAGTACACTTCATAATTTCGTCCCTTGTCTTCCATAAACGTAGCACAGAAATTTGATACCTAGTATTGTAAGGCAGGTCGTAGAAGCAGTCTTCCTGCACATATTTAAAAATAATAGCAAGTCAGAAAAATGAAGCAAATAGGTCACCAGAGGCACTTAGTGCCAAAATCAATACACAAAGACAACAATGTTGTGTTATTTTCTTACTAATCAAGAGACATGGAAGAAGGTAATACCCTTTTTATTGACTACCAAATTAATATCTAAATCAAATATCCTGAAGAAGACAAGCATGTGTTTCGTGAACCTCCTCCTAGTGGGTATACGTTGACACAAGGATCAAGATAATAATTGATGCTCATAAATAATGCTATAAGTGAGCAGGACATTTTCTGAGGCTTATAATGATGACAAGACAACTTGATAAATATGTTAAATGCGTGTAGCGAAAGTCGAGAAACATACTTGAATGTAACTTCAACAAGCAGATACACATAACCTTAGCATTAAAAACAAAAACAAGAGACATCAGCCTCAAAAAAAAGGCGCCTTATGACTTTATGAGGCAAAGTGTTTTCTGAAACATTCTCATTTACATAATTAAAGCCATACATGTTTAGTGGAAACAAGTGGGCATAGATCATCAAACTTGTCAAATTTGTTTGGAAAATTGGTGTCAAAATAGTCAAATATTGCATTCTTGGTATCCCAAGAGGATGTTGATCCCTTCTGTGAAGTTGCATTCCAAGTTTTAAAAATATCAAATCCAGAACATTGTTTGTTGGGTCATCCCTCACCACATCTATAAATCCCAGCCAAAATAAATTAAACCAGTAGATAAATGCTTAAGTATAGTATCAGAACTACAATAGGAACAACACCCAAAAGAATATTGTCAAAGACAAGTATTCATAGTAGCAATCAAAGGATTGAAAGATCATATAAATATATGAATCTAACCAACTGCCTCTATCACACCCCCTTCCAAAATAAAACACTCAACAAGATGGGAAAATACAACATCGTAACACATCCCAGTCGATCCCAGCCCATCCATGTATTGGAATTTAACCTCAAACACAAATTTATCAGAGGGTCATAATAATGGCAGGTCACTTTGCAAGTTTTACTATAATTAACACTTTGTATCCAGATCATTGGCAGATTATTAGTATCTAGGGTGTAGATTGACCAAGCTATGTTGCTAAGATTTATGGGTTGTAAAAAAAATGAAACAACAGTATAAATTTTGACTCTAATTTTCTGATTATTGAGTCAGTTCCACTTGTTGCTGGTCCCAGATTGTGTATTAGCCATTAGTATTATTACAGAAACCGAGACATTTTGTGGTATATCCTTTGCCAATATGTTATGATCAACATGAGTTTCATTCATAAACTGAGGCATCTCATTTTGAAGGATTGATGTGAGATCTTTGATTTTCAAGTCCACTGGTTCGATATAAAAAGGAAAGTTATACAAATGTTGTATATAAAGAAGAAATTGCAAAATGTCAAAGACCAAAGAGCAAACTTACAAGTATTGGGTCTTAGATGGGCACCTGGAAAGCTAGAGAACCCAGCAGATTCAACGGCTTTTCTGATAGGGTTGAGAAGATTAGATGGGACAGGGGAATTTGCAGTGATGTACTTGTAGATCAAGGCTTGGTGTTCTAGCTCCATCCATTGTGATGGAGTGAATGGCCCTCTAACCCTTGTTACCATTCCATGCATGTTTGCAGCATTCAAGCCTCCAGAGCTATAGCCTTAAATAACAGAATGAGAAAAGATTCAGTTGGAACACAAAAAGCCAAATTCTTAAATCAAACCACTTTCACTGCTAACTGAAAATATAAAAGAGAAGAAAAATCTGCCTCTTTCTGACTGCTAATTGTAAAGAAAAGATCAGGGTATAGAAAAGTATACGAAAAAAAAACTTAAGTTTTACTGACTTCCGACTCTCAGGTTTGGCTATAATGGCTTCAATTGTATAGCTGACTTCCGACTCTCTCATGGCCTCCAGGCCCCCCAGGTGGGGTGAATTTGTCACAACAAAATATCTCTGCAAATGATAAGAACAAAGGGAATTAAGAAAAACACTTGACCTTCACATAGAGGAGAAATTTTATTCTGGAACTGCTCCACATTTTGATTGCATAATATACCAATTATTCAACCAAGGAGGTCTAAGCAAACGATGCATATACATTCATTCTTGTTTAGAATCAAGAAGTAAGATATTGGATTACAGGCTGAAAAGTGTCTTGTCATTTTGTGAAATTTTGTGCATGTGTAGTTATTTCTAGTAATGAGAAATAAGATGGACTGAATCAATCTGAAAAGTGACCTATCATTTTGTATGAAAATGGTTACCAGACCAATAATAAAAACCAGTGAGCCTGCCCACATCATACATGCTATAAAACCAGTACCTTTGCCATTGGCCTATAAGATCTGGGAGGTGTAAATTATTACCAATCGGGAATACCTGATTCCAAGAAGAATTGTTAAAAATGTCCTCTTCAAGGAGTTCCTGACAATAGGCAAGTTCATCTTCCCACCCTCCAAGATTTTGAAGAACCCACTGCAGATGAAAAAAAATTTGTTTTCAATCCCAATATCACTAAATTATAGTAGAAAGTCGAGTAAGATATTGCCCCTAGTAAGAAAATTACATTGTAGAAAACAAATCACAGTAGGATTTCATCAACTGGATGAATGATGATAGGTTTCTTTTTGGGATAAGAGTAAAAACAGAAACCAGAGTTTACCTGTCGATGGGACCAGGCCTAATAGTTCTTAGCATCATGGAGGAAAATCTTCTTTGTGAACTCCAATTCTCTACTAGAAGCTTTAGTTTCCAGTTTCTCAGCCACCCACCGCCTGTGATGCCAAAGATTAAGTACATCAAAGGATATATGGTAAGTTCAGTAATGAAGTGAAACCTTAAACTTTTGAATAACAGATGTGGAAACAAAAAAAAATGTGCGTGGGTGTGCGTGTGAGAGAGAGATGGTTGTGATCAACAAATAGCAATTTTCCAGGGAGGACCATGTTATGACTTATGACACCAAAATTACCCACCAATGATGGAAATGAACAATGAATTAGAGGGGGAAAAAACAGGTTGCCTGATGCAAGATGTATAGATTCTATTGCTTGTCAAGTAATCTAGATAACTATTCAAGAACATTCATGTGTTCACGCAAATGCAAATATGACCTAGGTAAAATCTATGTTCAGCTAAAACCATTGCTAAGGTTTGTTCTTTACTTAGGCTGCCAGTAGATGTATTGCTTTTATTTTTAAAAATTCAGATTATTTTTAAACCACCTTTGTGCTGTAAGAGCAAGAAGTCTTCAATTTGTTTAGTCTTTAAATTTGAAGAAAAGTACAAGTCTTATCGGTTCAAAGTATCCTTGCACCAATCAAACTCAGATACAATGACATTTACTCTGCTATATGCTTCATCATCTATTCATACACCTAGGTAGATGTAGGCAGATCCAGAAACTTTTTTCTAAGTATTTTTGATTTTAACTAATTTTTAGTTGAAATTAAATAAAAAAAACTTGAACTAATCATAATAATGCTTACAAATTGCAAAAAATATTCATAATCTAAACTAAAAAAGAAATTTTAAATAAAAAATATTTAGATACAATTTAGAAGACAAAAGTAGAATGAATCTACGTTTGTCTGTACTTGTATTTAGAATATGAATGAATTTTTTTGACCCCTCGAAGTTTAACTCTTCCATTAATCTATCTACTTAATTTATTCACTTACTATCAAGGTATAGGATCCCTGCGCAAATTGATAGCAAACATAACTTTTTGAATTAACACAGTACTATCGGATTCTAGTAGGTTCTACCATGAAAACTTTCCTATATTCAACCTCAAGGTGACTAAATGTACAGCTTAATATTAACAAGGGACAGCGATAGGGACATCAAAGATAAGCTTTGTACTGAAACTTTATTAGAAGGGGTGGAAAGCAAAGAGATAAAAGTGTATTTGATTGTCATTTGTCGTTCGTATGAACACTTAAAAGTATATATTAGGCATTTATTGTATAATAAATCCTACATATATAGGCATTATGTATGTTCAAGCAATTCTTACTCTTTCAAGATCGGCTGCGCTTTAAACAACCTCATCTGAGCTTCTTCCCTCTCTATCCTCTGCCTTTCTTCCAATTCCCGCTGCATTTCCTCTTCATGCCTCACCAGACTCTCCAATTGAAAAGGTTTTGGTTTAGTGCATGGCTTTGGCTCTGGTTTTGGTGGAAGATGCACAATGAGTGATAGTATACATTAAGAATGCTCATAAAACAAATATTTATCAATGGTTACATGTACTTAATAAGATATGCATACCACATGATAATCAGTAATATAAGGATATGGATTGGCCTTTGGAACCCTAGCCCTCTCCTCTTCCAACTGCTTTTGTATTACTTCCATAACAAATTTTGTTTCTTTCTTCAATCCTCTTTCCTGATGTCACACGTATGCAAAAATAGATACAAACAAGTAAGCAAAACTAACAAGATAACTGTAAAAATCTCTCAGTTAATGTCAGAGTGGTTTGACATTTGGTACCTCTGTGTTCAGATGGAAGGGATTTGGCGTAGTGTTCCTGGGAAGTTTGTTTTGTTGAGGTTCTGAATTCAGTGAAAGCTGACCAAAAAAAAGAAATTCATACAAACAACGCATGTACACATATTCGGTATCTGGTATAAGAATCGGTAAAGAAGATTGAGAAAGTAAATTGGAATCATGAAAATTACTAGTTGAAATCGCAGTATACCTGGATTGGAGAAATACTAGAGAATGAAGAAGAAGAGCAACACAATCAGAGGAATCATGTAAATCCACTTCTTCCCTGATGATTTTGGGCGTCAATTCTGTATGTTATGCTCGATTTTGCCTTCGCCGGATATAGGAAAATCAATGGTGAAATCGAGATCTGGTTTTGGGATGAGAGATTGAGATTGCTCCCCTCTTTACGATTTCTCTCCCTCTGATGCCGATTTCCTCCTCCAACCCCTCATTCTAGCGGTCGATTCCGCCTCCCCCAAGGTGGTGGAGCCAGCGCTGGACTGTGCCGTTAGGCTATTCTCCTTCGGCCTTATCCACCGCTGCGAGATCTCTATGGATCGGCCCCCCGATGAAACCTCCTCAAGCAACAACCTCATTTTATGAAGAATAGTACGGCGATGAAGAAGGGAGAGAAAAAGTCCAACTTCTTAGAGACGCCCACATCACCTGACTTATATTAGGAATGACATTCATATGGGTCAAATTAACTTATTTTGAATTACTTATAAATTATTTTAAATAATTTTATTCAATTTTAGTTCATAAAACATAATAAATTTTTCTTTATTTTTTATGTTTTCTCTTAAATCGATAGTATTATAATTTAATTTTATAATATATTTGAAAAAAAGGTAAAAAGGAGAACTAGAAATACTAGTAGGGTATATACCATTATTATTCTTTTTATGTTTTATTTTGAACTTAAAATATGTTCATGATTTAAGATTTACCTCCTCTAAATCACAGAATAAAAGTTCTTATTATTTTATGTAATCTCAAGTTAAATATTTATTTATATTAAATAATCTATTTTTTACAATAACTTTTGCGTAATATTCTTAGTATTAAATGTCATATTTTTATTATTTATAAATATTTATATATTATCACTAGTCATGTATAGAAAAATATGCAATTAGATGAGAATTTAAATATGAATAATTTTATCATTTGACATTTTTTTTTAAATTCGCATAAAATCAATCATCGCTTTCATTCTCAGAGTGAGGGAGTACTTGTAAGTATATCCTACTTCTATGTAGAAATAGGAAACATTGGGAAGCATAGATATAATAATCAGGTTTGATGAGGTTGGGTTTATTTGGGTCGGAGGCTCGGAACTAACATGTTTGGCAGTCGATTGTCACGAGTACTATTTCAACAGCCATAATCTATACTGTTGATCGCAACATTGGATGACACGGATTGAAATGAATTTCCCCCTACCGCTACAAGCTGTAGCGACATGAGAAATTACTCATTTGCACCGTTAATAGTTATGGCGGTACTTTAGTTAACTAATAAATTAGAATGGCTCAGTGATAGCTTAATGGCCCAATAACCCATAGGTCTTAGGTTCAAAACCTAGTTATGATATTTTTGCTTTTTATGTTATATTTTTTGTGTATTAGATAAATTCTATTACCATATATATATATATATATATATATGGTAGGGATCCGATCAGAAGTGGGATCGGCTTAAGTCTGGACTAATTTTTTAATTTTTTTTTTGCTTTTTTTTAAAACAACTAAAAAAAAATTTAATATTTTATGGAACTGGAATATTTACATAATAGAGTATTTTGGGCGTGATTTGGATACATATAACAAAAGCGATCATGCATGCACTGTTTTTTGTTATATGTATCTAAATCAGGCCCAAAACACTTTATTATAGAAAAATTTCAGTTTCATAAAATGTTAAACTTTTTTTTAGTTGTTTTAAAAAAAAAGAAAAAAAAGAAAAAAAATCGCATTTTAAGAAAATGCGGGAGTCCGGATAGGAACCAATATATAAATGTATCTCTAAATATTCATATAAATATTTATAAACAAATATTCATATAAATGTATCTTTAAAAATTATAAATTTATAAATATTTCATCTAAAATTTACTTTAATGTTGAGATTTATTTAGTTAACTAATAAATTAGAATGACTCAGTGGTAGTTTAATGGCCCAATAACCCATAGGTCTTAGGTTCGAAACCTAGCTGTGATATTTTTGCTTCTTATGTTATATTTTTTGTATATTAGATAAATTCTATTACCATCTATATATATATACGCATCTTAAATCTCCACATTAAACTAAATATATATAAAATAACTATGAATATTTATATAATGTAACTATGAATATTTTTATATATATATATATATATATGTATATATATATATATATAAATTTATCACTAAATATTCATATAAATATTTATAAATAAATATTCATATAAATTTATCTTTAAAATTTATAAATATTTCATCTAAAATTTATAAAATTTAGATATGAATATTTTTATAAATATTTATATGAATGTTTTAGAGATAAATTGTAAGACTTAACTTTTATGAATAAAAATGAATTTTTTATAAATATCATTTTTGAATATTATGGAATAAATTTGATATAATGTTATAGTTGTAGGTAATATTTATAAATTTTGCAAAAGTATGCAAGTTGTTATATAATATTCGATTGGTGGGGAATATTTGTGCGACTCAAGCACAATCATTGGTGGATCCCATAACATAATTATTGTCGGATTGAGAAAGCGACAAAAATATTTTTATGAAAATAACTTGGCGGAAGTTTTCTGGTTGATATTGTTGAACTACTCGGTAGTAAAAGTACGATGAATGGCGTGGTTGCATAGTAGTAACCTTCGTATTGATTATTAATGCTTATGTGAGAAGTCACTCGGTTTGATTCAATTATTGTCGATATTTTATATGTTATTAAATCAATAATTGAGATGACGAAGTTGTTAATATTATTATTTGCATTATTAACGATGTCTAGAAGTTACGCAAGGAGAGGTTTGGTCACCTAATTGAGCGCCAATAGGAGAAATCCTTATTGGAAAGCCCTTCTTTCACAGGAATGACACAGTCGATTAATAGTGTGAAATAATAATGATGATGACGCTTTTTTTTATTATTATTATTAACGTAATAAAAGCAGAAAAACTTTTATATAAAACAAAATACTTTTATAAAGTTATTCATTTTATTAGGCTAATAGTAAAATCTTTTTTATAAAAAGCAGAATACTTTTTAAAGTTATCATTTTATTAGACAATAATTAGAATATATTATATTTTATTATGCATAGTGTTTTGTATAGTGCTAGCATAGTAAAATCTTTTTAAAAGTTATTCGTTTTATTAGATTATAAATAGAATATATTATATTTTATTTAAAAGATTTTTCTTTAAATATGGATAGTCCGATTAAAGTAAATCAAACGGGATAGTTCATGGATTAGTTCTTATTCATTCCATTCTTCTATAAATAGAAGCTCATTCCTTCATTATTTTTTTACGAATTCAATTGAAACTCTAGAGAGAGAAACTATAGAGAGAAAGAAGAAAAGTATTCTCTTACTTCACCACTCCGATATCAAGTTTCTTTTACTAAGTAAGGGTATTATTTCTTTTGTATTCATGAAGAGAACTTCTATTATTCCATTTTATTATTATTGTTGAATAACTTTGATATCTGTGAGCTACCCTATACTTGGTAAAATTCTTACAGTATTCCATTCTTTATTATTACATTTGGAATATCCTCGTCAGGCTTTACGCAGGACACGGTTCGCGTCTTTATTATTCATTGGAATATCCTGTCATGCTTTACTGTGGGACTGGTAAAATCTTTATTATTACATTGGAACATCCTATTGGTGTGAATTTCACCGACGACACAGTTCATCATTTAGTATTACATTGGAATAACCTATCTATCGCGAAATACCGCATGCATGGTGATTTGTTGTATTCCATTCTTTATTATTCTGTTGGAATATCCCATTGGGTCGTATATTACTTTGACCGGTTCCGTTATTTATTATTACGATGGAATAACTTTATACATCTTGCAATCCGCATGCATGGTGATTTCTTTTGTTATTCCATTCTTTATTATACTCAATTGGTTAAAGTTTTGATTTCTACACTCCATGAAATTAGTGGAATGTTCTTGATATTTGCGCTTCATCTAGTATCTTTTCATGAAAATATTCTTCTGAGCATTCTTGAATTTTACTTTACAAAGAAGTATCATGTTGACAATTTGGACGTTATTAGTTCCTGAATAAATTAATTCTTGAACTTGTTTTATTGAATTCTTATATCATTGTCATCATTCTCATGTTTATATTATTTTTGAAAGTCATCTGTGGCCTGTAGTGCATAGATGAACTTGATATGATTATGACCAGGGATTATTCGGTGTAATCATGACCATAATGTTATAAATGATGTGGTAAAAGTCCTCATTGGCCCGAAATGCATTGATGGACAGTTGTTGGCATGATCATGACCATTGATGAATACACAAATATCCTTGGCAGTAAGTGCATGGATAATTTGTGGTCGTGACCTAATGAATATCCTTGGTCGTGAAATGCGGGGATGATGTGGATTATTTATTAAGTGAGTCTCGTAGATAAAAGTGATGAAAAACCTTTTTAAATCATAAAAGATAGTAGATTTTATTCTCTACTTGACTCTTTTAATGGATTGCATAGTTTATTTGCAGATTAAACTTGATGTCTATTGTGTTTTATCGGTTTAACATTGTTGAGGACTAATGATAATTTATTCGCATTATCTTAGTCATAATATTTCTTCTTGGGCTAGTTGAGCTCACCCTTTCTTTCACTTTTTCTTCGTGAAATGAAAGCGTAAGCGGGACTAGTCGGGGAGCGGAGTGATGGTCCAGAGATGGTGTCTTAGTAGTCCTCACTATTCTATTAAATAGTGTGATAATAAATGTAATAAGGACTAAATTGAGTGTGGATATTGTCTAGATGACAATATTTGTATTAAAACTCATGAGATGTATTTTGTCGTATTTTACACACATTTGTTGTATAATTAAGTTGTATTTGAATTTAGTACCATGTATTTGGCTACTCAAGATGGGTGATGTATACCTATTTTGGGGGCGTCACAGTTGGTATCAAAGCTTAGGGATATGATCCCTAGCTGAGATGTGAGATAAGAACTAGGAGGGGAGAGACGGAGAATTCCTTCGCTAGTATGACCTACCTAAGTTTATTTGGTATTTAATTGGTCGGTCAGAGTATAGGAATAATATGTGATATGTTAATTAACCCTTGTTTTGTGGCAGTATTTGAAAATGCCATCCGAGAATGTTGAGAATATCAATGGAGCACAGGAGACCGTTGAGTCTCTACAGATCAATAATCAGGATAATGTGCATCAGGAAGGCGACAATCCTAATGCAAACAACAACACTGACCAAATGATGAACGATGGAATGTTACGAGGCTTCATGCAATTCATGCAACATCAAAGCAGAGGCTGGCTCCTCATCCCAAAATGCAGGTGGAAACACTGGCAACTCTCGAACGGTCACCGCTAAGCAGTTCAAGGAACTGGGACCACCAGAGTTTTTTGGAGAGCCAAAACCACTTAAAGTAGAGGCGTGGATAAATCGGATCAACAAGATATTTGATGTCTTGGGTTGCTCAGGAGCAAAGGTTCCTTTGCCACTTTCATGTGCATGGGGAGGCGGATTCTTTGGTGGGAATCGTAAAAGCGTACTCAACTGTCGCCATGAAGATGTCTTGGAGAAGTTCCAAGAGCGTTCAACGACAAGTACTTTCCGAAAGTATTCGTCACATGAAAGAGGTAGAGTTCATTAAATGGAACAAAAAATATGGACCGTGTCACGATCTGAAGCCAAGTTTGCCGAAATTTGTCCGGTTTGCGTCCCATTTGGTTGATAATGAGAGAGAATGACGCGAATGTTTCTAAGAGGTTTGAAACCGAGATACATCAATATCTTATCTCTCATAAAGCGTGTTTGTATTGAGGATGTTGTTAATAGGGCTCGATTATTAGAGCGCGATAATGAGTCAACCCAACCAAAAAGAAGCGGTACGGCAAAATGATAATACCGATGATAGCAATCATCGAAGCGGTGACAATAAGCATGGAGGAATCAACATGCGTAAATGGTAACCACTCGGTGGTAATCATGGCCAAAATAATAAGAATGGACATTTCAAGAAGAGAAGATTCAACAATGATGGAAAGACGCCAAAGATCATTTTGTCGTTAAGGAAGGAGAACGACCACCTATCATATGCTTCAAATGTGGAGGGGAGGGACACATCAGCCCAAACTGTGTGATGCCCTCTAAAGCATGTTACAATTGTGGAAGAGAAGGACACCTGGCCCGATTTTGTCGTGTGCGCATGAAGACAAGTCCAAATTGGGATGGAGGCAGTAAAGGCCATCCCAGACAAGACAAAACCAGTTGTTCAAGGGAAAGCGTTTGTCGTGACCTCCCAGAAAGCAAGGAACCCGAACGAGGTCATCACGGGTAAGCTTATCATAAATTCTAGTGAAGTATATACCTTATTTGATACCGGTTCTACCCATTCTTTTATTTCTCCTACTTGCGCTCAACGTTTAAATTTGACTCCGGAGAAATTAGACTTTGACTTATCTGTTGAAACTCCGTTGGGAGAAACCTTCATTACATCCACTGTTTATAAGTCTTGTTTGGTTCAAATCGGTACCCTCACATTACCTATCGACCTTATTTTAATGAAAATACTTGCATTTGACGTAATTCTAGGGATTGATTGGTTAACTACTCATCATGCAAAAATTGATTATTTTCGTAAGGTTGTTAGCTTTCATATTCCTAATCAAACTATTATGCGAATTCAAGCAACCAAACCATTAAAATCAATCACTATTATCTCAAGTAATAAAACTATTCATTTATTGAAAAACGGATGTCAAGCTTTCTTAGCTCATGTCACGGATCTAAACAAAAATACGTCAGTTTTGAATGATATTTTTATTGTTAATGAATTTCCTGACGTATTCCGTGAAGAACTTCCTGGCCTACCCCCAGAACGTGAAATTGAATTTTGTATCGACCTTGAACCTGATACAAAACCTATTTCCAAAGCCCCATATCGAATGGCTCCTATTGAACTTCAGGAGTTAAAGACCCAACTGCAGGAATTGTTAGACATTGGCTTTATTCGTCCTAGTACTTCTCCTTGGGGTGCTCCTGTTCTATTCGTGAAGAAGAAAGATGGGAGTATACGACTTTGTTAGACATAACTAGGAATCATGTCACCATCAAAAATAGGTACCCATTGCCACGTATTGATGACCTGTTTGACCAGTTGCAAGGCGCCAAATTCTTTTCAAAGATTGATCTTCATTCCGGATATCACCAATTGAAGATTATAACCGATGACATTCCAAAGACGGCTTTCAGAACTCGGTATGGGCATTATGAATTCCTAGTTATGTCTTTTGGATTGACTAATGCTCCTGCTGCCTTCTTAGATATGATGAACCGAGTATTCAAGGAATATTTGGATCACTTTGTGGTAAATCTTTATTGATGACATCCTTATTTATTCCAAAAGTCAGAAGATCATGAAAGCAACACTTGAGGTCGATACTCCAAAAGCTTCGTGAATATAAGCTTTATGCCAAGTTGAAGAAATGCGAGTTTTGTCTTCGAGGAAATAGCATTCCTTGGGCACGTGGTATCAAGTCATGGAATATCTCATTGATCCGCAAAGATTGAAGCCATTCAAAGCCGGGAGCAACCTAAATCAAGAATCAAGGCGTAGCTTTCTCGGCTTAATTGGTTATTATTGGAGATTCAGTAGAAGGGTTTTCACTTAATCGCTACTCCCTTAACTTCGGATAATAATAGTAATAATAATAATAATAATAATAATAATTATTATTATTATTATTAATACTATTACTATTAATATGGTTATTATTATTATTATTATTAGTACTATTATTATTATTAAGATTTATTATTATTATTATTATTATTATTATTATTACTATTGTTATTGTTATTAGTATTATTATTATTATTGTTGTTGTTGTTGTTGTTGTTGTTATTATTATTATTATTATTATTATTATTATTATTATTATTATTATTATTATTATTATTATTATTATTATTATTATTATTATTATTATTATTATTATTATTATTATTACTACTACTACTACTCTTGTTATTGTTATTATTATTATTATTATTATTAGTACTATTATTATTATTATTATTATTATTAATACTATTATATTATTATTATTATTGTTATTATTATTGTTATTATTAAGACTATTATTATTATTATTATTATTATTCTGTTATTGTTATTATTATTATTATTATTATTATTATTATTATCTTAATTTAAGGCAACATTTTAATAGTCGTTGCAAAAAGTTGTATAAAATATGCAATGAAAATAAAATTGTTGCCAATGAATGTGGTCCATATTAAGCAACTAAATACAAAGAACAAAAAACTTTCGCTGTTCTTACGATGAGGAGAAATCAAGTGGTTAGAAATTTTGCAACTAATTTTTAATCTAATTTTGTTTCAAATTTTGCAACTACTTATGAATTTCGTTGCAAAAAGTGAAAGTCCAAACACAATCAAGCAACGAAGGACAAGTTTAGTTGCTAAACATACACTTTTAGCAACGACTTATAAAGTCGTTGCTAAAGCCCCATTTGTAGCAACAAAAAAACTTTCGTTGCCCACGATGACGGGAAAGCAAGTGGGCGAAAATTTTGCAACAAATTTCCAACAAAAATTTTTCCCGCCAATGAATTAGCAACAAAATTTTGCAACGACGTATGAATTTCGTTGTAAAAAGTGAAAGCCTGACACAATCTGTAACGAAGGACAAATTTCGTTGCTAATGCAAACAACAACACTGACCAAATGATGAACGATGGAATGTTACGAGGCTTCATGCAATTCATGCAACATCAGGCGAGAGCGGCTCCTGTCCAAAATGCAGGTGGAAACACTGGCAACTCTCGAACGGTCACCGCCAAACAGTTCAAGGAGCTGGGACCACCAGAGTTTTTTGGAGAGCCAAAACCACTTAAAGTAGAGACGTGGATAAATCAGATCAACAAGATATTTGATGTCTTGGGTTGCTCCGAGGAGCAAAAGGTTCCCTTTGCCACTTTCATGTCATGCGCAGGTGACATGGTGGGAATCAGTGAAAGCGTACTCAACTGCCGTCATGACTTTGAAGATGTCTTGGGAGAAGTTCCAAGAACTGTTTCAACGACAAGTACTTTCCGAAAGTATTCGTCACATGAAAGAGGTAGAGTTCATTAAACTGGAACAAAAAAAATATGACCGTGTCACAAGACGGGAAGCCAAGTTTGCCGAAATTTGTCTCGGTTAAGCGCCCCATTTGGTTGATAATGAAAGAGAATGACGCGAATGTTTCTAAGAGGTTTGAAACCGGAGATACATCAATATCTTATCTCTCATAAACGTGTGTTTGTATTGAGATGTTGTTAATAGGGCTCGATTATTAGAGCGATAATGAGTCAACCCAACCAAAAGAGAGAAGCGGCAAGCAAAATGATAATACCATTGATAGCGATCATGAAGCGGTGACAATAAGCATGGAGGAATCAACATGCCGAAATGGTAACCACTTGGTGGTAATCATGGCCAAAATAATAAGAATGGACATTTCAAGAAGAGAAGATTCAACAATGATGGAAAGACGTCAAAGATCAAGACTGTCGTTAAGGAAGGAGAACGACCACCCATCATATGCTTCAATGTGGAGGGAGGGACACATCGGTCAAACCGTGTGTGATGCCCTCTAAAGCATGTTACAATTGTGGAAGAGAAGGACACCGCCCGATTTTGTCGCGTGCACCAAGACAAGTCCGGTGGGATGGAGGCAATAAAGGCCATCCTGCATAAGACAAACCAGATTGTTCAAGGGAAAGCGTTTGTCGTGACCTCCCGAGAAAGCAAGGAACCCAACGAGGTCATCACAGGTAAGCTTTATCATAAATTCTAGTGAAGTATATACCTTATTTGATACCCGGTTCTACCCATTCTTTATTTCTCCTACTTGCGCCAACGCTTAAATTTGACTCGGGAGAAATTAGACTTTGACTTATCTGTTGAAACTCCGTTGGAGAGAAACCTTCATTACATCCACATGCTTATAAGTCTTGTTTGGTTCAAATCAGATACCTCACATTACCTATCGACCTTATTTTAATGAAAATACTTGCATTTGACGTAATTCTAGGGATTGATTGGTTAACTACTCATCATGCAAAAATTGATTATTTTCGTAAGGTTGTTAGCTTTCATATTCCTAATCAAACTATTATGCGAATTCAAGCAACCAAACCATTAAAATCAATCACTATTATCTCAAGTAATAAAACTATTCATTTATTGAAAAACGGATGTCAAGCTTTCTTAGCTCATGTCACGGATCTAAACAAAAATACGTCAGTTTTGAATGATATTTTTATTGTTAATGAATTTCTGACGTATTAGTGAAGAACTTCCCCAGCTACCCAGGCGTGAAATTGAATTTTGTATCGACCTTGAACCCGATATAAAACCTATTTCCAAAGCCCCATATCGAATGGCTCTATTGAACTTCGTGAGTTAAAGACCCAACTGCAGGAATTGTTAGACATTGGCTTTATTCGTCCCTAGTACTTCTCCTTGGGGTGCTCCTGCTCTATTACATTGAAGAAGAAAGATGGGAGTATACGACTTTGTTAGACATAACTAGGAATCATGTCACCATCAAAAAAATAGGTACCCATTACCACGTATTGATGACTGTTTGACCCGGTTGCAAGGCGCCAAATTCTTTTCAAAGATTGATCTTCATTAGGATATCACCAATTGAAGATTATAATGGTGACATTCCAAAGACGGCTTTCGTAACTCGGGTATGGGCATTATGAATTCCTAGTTATGTCTTTTGGATTGACTAATGCTCCCGCCGCTTTCTTAGATATGATGAACCTAGGTATTCAAGGAATATTTGGATCACTTTGTGGTAAATCTTTATTGATGACATCCTTATTTATTCCAAAAGCCGTGAAGATCATGAGCAACACTTGAGGCTGATACTCCAAAAGCTTCGTGAATATAAGCTTTATGCCAAGTTGAAGAAATGCGAGTTTTGTCTTGAGGAAATAGCATTCCTTGGGCACGTGGTATCAAGTCATGGAATATCTGTTGATCTGGCAAAGATTGAAGCCATTCAAAGCTGGGAGCAACCTAAATCAGTAACCGAAGTACGTAGCTTTCTCGGCTTAGCTGGTTATTATTGGAGATTCGTAGAAGGGTTTTCACGAATCGCTACTCCCTTAACTCAGATAATAATAGTAATAATAATAATAATAATAATAATAATAATTATTATTATTATTATTAATACTATTACTATTAATATGGTTATTATTATTATTATTATTAGTACTATTATTATTATTAAGACTTTTATTATTATTATTATTATTATTATTATTATTACTACTCTTGTTATTGTTATTAGTATTATTATTATTATTGTTGTTGTTGTTGTTGTTGTTGTTATTATTATTGTTATTATTATTATTATTATTATTATTATTATTAGTATTATTAGTATTATTATTATTATTATTATTATTATTATTATTATTATTATTATTATTATTATTATTATTATTATTATTATTATTACTACTACTCATTATTGTTATTATTATTATTATTATTATTATTATTAGTACTATTATTATTATTATTATTATTATTATTAATACTATTATTATTATTATTATTATTATTATTATTATTATTATTATTAAGACTGTTATTATTATTATTATTATTATTACTGTTATTGTTATTATTATTATTATTATTATTATTATTATCTTAATTTAAGGCAACATTTTAATAGTCGTTGCAAAAAGTTGTATAAAATATGCAATGAAAATAAAAATTGTTGCCAATGAATGTGGTCCATATTAGGCAACGAAATACAGCAACAAAAAAACTTTCGTTGCCCACGATGAGGAGAAATCAAGTGGTTAGAAATTTTGCAACGAATTTTTAACGAATTTTGTTTCCAAATTTTGCAACTACTTATGAATTTCGTTGCAAAAAGTGAAAGTCCGACACAATCTGCAACGAAGGACAAGTTTCGTTGCTAAACATACACTTTTAGCAACGACTTATAAAGTCGTTGCTAAAGCCCCATTTGTAGCAACAAAAAAACTTTCGTTGCCCACGATGACGGGAAAGCAAGTGGGCGAAAATTTTGCAACAAATTTCCAACAAAAATTTTTCCCGCCAATGAATTAGCAACAAAATTTTGCAACGACGTATGAATTTCGTTGTAAAAAGTGAAAGCCTGACACAATCTGTAACGAAGGACAAATTTCGTTGCTAAACATATACTTTTAGCAACGACTTATAAAGTCGTTGCCCGAAAAATCGTTGCTATTCACTAGTTACTATTCATGGGATTAATATTCACTCGATTACTATTCACTCAAATATTGTTCACTCGGGTATTTGGGACACTTTTCATGTTGGGTTACTATTCACGGGGTACTATTCCCGAAGTACTATTCACAGGGTACTATTCACCGAAAAATTTATTTCTTTTCTATCCAAATTATTTTTGATACATGGATATTATTCTTGAATTTTACTCTACAAAGTAGTATCATGTTGAAAATTTAGACATTATTGAATTCTGGATAAATTAAATTATAAATCTTTAAAAATTTATCCTTTACTTTCTTTTAATTGAATTCTTATATCATTGCCATCATCCTCATGCTTATATTGTGATGAAAGTCATCTTTGGCTTACGATGCGTAGATGGATTTGTTGATTGGTATGATTATGACCGAGGATGATTCGATATAGTCATGACCATTGATGATTACAATAATAATTCTTGCCCGTAGTGCAAGAATAATTTGTGGACGTGATTCTAATGAATTTCCTTGGCCCGTAGTGCAGGGATGATTCGATGATGTGATCTATTTATTGTCGAGTCCCAGCCAATAAAGTTAATGATAAACTTTTTAAATCATAGAAGATAGTAGATATCATGCTCTACTTGACTCTTCTAATGGGTTGCTTGTTCCGCTGCAGTTAAACTTGTTGTCTATTATATTCTATCAGTTTAACATTGTTGAAGGCTAATGATAACTTATTTTATATTATCTTAGTCATAATATTTCTTATTGGGCTAGTTGAGCTCACCCTTTTACTTCCATGGTTCTCTTCAGGAAATGAGAACGTAGCCGAAACTAGTCGGGGAACGGAGTGATGGCCCGAGATGGTGTTATTGTAGTCCTCACTATTCTATAAAATAGCGTGTCAATAAATATAATGAGGACTCTATTTGAGTTTGAATATTGTCTAGATGACAATATTCGTGTAAAAACTCTCAGTTCATGTTGTATAATTAAGTTTGTATTTGTATTCAGTACCATGTATTTGGCGACCCAAGATGGGTGATGTATACCTATTTTGGGGGCGTCACATATTGTATATGTGTGGACTGATAATGGTTGGTCAATTATGGAGTATAATGTCAAAACTTTAGCATTTATTTGTTAAACCCTATTTTGAAACTCAATTATGAGTTCGAGACTGTTATATAACTGTGTTATATGATTTATATTGTATATTATATAATTTTATAATTAATTAGGTAAACCCTAATTAATATTTAGAAACCCTAATTTCTAAAAATTAGAAAACCCTAGTTTTAAGCTGTTAAACCCTAATTCAAAAGTCGAATACAAGCTTAAGACTGTTATGTAATCATGATAATGTGATTAACGACCGATATTATAGATATTAACCCTAATTAGGGAGAACCCTAATTTTCAAAACCCTAATTTCCAAATTTAAAACCCTAATTGCTAAGTTATTAACCCTAATCGTTTAATTATAAAGCTTAATTCTAATTAGGGGACTTTAACTGTGACGCCCCCAAAATAGGTATATATCACCCATCTTAAGTCGCCAAATACATGGTACAAAATTCAAATACAACTTAATTATACAACAGTCGTGTAAAATACGACAAAACATATGTTGTGAGTTTTAATACAAATATTGTCGTCTAGATAATATCCACACTCGATTGAGTCCTCATTACATTTATTATCACACTATTTAATAGAATAGTGAGGACTACTAATGCTATTATCCGACCGTCACTCCGTTTCCTCGACTAGTCCTCGCTACGCTTTTCCATTTCAAGAGAACAATGAAAGTAAAAGGGTGAGCTCAACTAGCCCAGTAAAGAAATATTATGACTAAGATAATACATAATAAATTATCGTTAGTTTCTTCAACAAATGTTAAACCGATCAATATAACAAACATCAAGTTTAATCAGTAGCGGAATAAGCAATCCATTAAAAGAGTCAAGTAGAGAATAAAATCTACTATCTTTTATGATTTAAAAGGTTTTCATCACTTTTATCGTTGAGACTCAAAATTTTAATAATTAATCCACATCACGCACTACGCTTAAGATCACAACCACAAATTATCCATACACTACGGGCCAAGGATATTCGTGTATTCATCAATGGTCATGATCATGCCAACAACTATCCATCAATGCACTACAGGCCAATGAGGACTTCTACCACATCATTTGTAACATTACGGCCATGATTATACCGATTAAATTCGTCATAATCATACCAAGTCCATCTATGCACTACAAAGTGCCATGATGACTTTCAACATAATATAAACATGAGGATGATGACAATGATATAAGAATTCAATAAAACAAGTTCAAGAATTAATTTATCCAGAACTAATAACTTCCAAATTGTTAACATGATACTTCTTTTTTAGAGTAAAATTCAAGAATGCTCGTAAGAATATTTCCATGAAAAGATCTTTGGATGAAGCATAAATATCGAGGATATTCCACTAATTTCATAGAGTATAGAAGTTAAGACTTTAACCATCCGAGTATAATAAAGAATGGAATAAAAGAAATCACCGTGCATGCGATAGGACTCACATGATAGGTTATTCCAACAGAATAATAAATAACGGAACCAGTCATGCGTAAAAAGCTACGCATGTAGGATATTCCAAGCGAATAATAAATAAAGAACCGAGTCGAGGCAAAATTGCACCGAATGGATGTTCCAATGTAATAATAAATAATGAAATCAGGTCATGCGTAAACGCACAGACAGGATGTTCCAACAGAATAATAAAGAATGGAATAATGGAAGAATTTCACCATGTATGCGGTATTCGCATAGATAGGTTATTCCAACATAATGATAAAGAATGGAATAACAGAAGAATTTCACCAAGTATAGGGTAGACGGCAGATACAAAAGTTATTCCAATGTAAATAAAAAATGGAATAATGAAGTTCTCTTCAATGAATATGAAAGAAATAATACCCCCTTACCTTAGAACAAACTGGATATAGGAGTAGTGAAGTAGCGAATACTTTTCTTCTTCTTCTCTATAGTTTTCTCTCTAGAGTTTCAAAGTGAATTCGTAAGAAATAATGAAGGAATGAACTTCTATTTATAGGAGAATGGTGAATAGTAATTAATTCTGAATAAATACCGTATTGATTTACTTTTAAAGCAGACTATCCAGTTGGTTTACTATAAAATATTCTAATAAAACAAAATCTTTTAAATAAAATATAATATATTCTATTTATAGTCTAATAAAACGAATAACTTTATAAAAGTATTCTGCTTTATATAAAAGATTTTACTAAGCAAAACTTATCATGCAGCACTATACAAATACTATGCATAATAAAATATAATATATTCTATTTATAGTCTAATAAAATGAATAACTTTATAAAAGTATTCTGCTTTATATAAAAAAATTTACTATGCAAAACACTATACATAATAGAATATAATATAATCTATTTATAGTCTAATAAAACGAATAACTTTATAAAAGTATTACATTTTATATAAAAGCTTTTGTTTAATTACATTAATAATACTAATAAAACAAAATTCATCATCATTATTATAATTCACACTATTAATCGACCAGTCGTTCCGTGAAAGAGGGGCTTTCCAATAAGGGTTTCTCCCTATTGACGGGCAATTAGGTGACCAAACCTCTCCTTAGCAGAACTTCTAGACATAGTTAATATTACAAATAATAATATTAATAACTTCGTCGTCTCAATTATTGATTTAATAATATATAAAATATCAACAATAATTGAATCAATTAACGTGAGATACTATGCAACAATTACTAAAGTAATAATTGAACAAAACTGAGTGACTTCTTACGTAAACATCAATAATCAATACCGTGTGCTACTATGAAACCACGCAGATTCCCTGTATTTCTTTTAACGAGTGGTGTTTCAATAGATTAACGATAAAACTTCCGCCGTTATTTTCATAAAATATTTTTGTCTTTTCTCAATCCGATAATAATTCTTTTGTGGGGTCCACTAATGATTGCAAATCGTCATTTAATATTCCTTGTTAAAACGTAATATTCTCCACCAATCGAATATTATATAACAACTTGCCGTACTTTTCAAAATTTATAACTATTACCCACAACTATAACATTATATCAAATTCATTCCATAATATTCAAAAAATGATAATTATAGAAAATTCATCTTTATTCATAAAAGTTGAGGTCTTACATTAAACCCTAATGTTCATGTATAATATAATTAGATAACCTAATCTAATTAGCGAACCCTAAATCTCATTTTTAGAAACTAATTTTGTTAGGTTAAACCCTAATTAGAAATTCAATAATTTTGTGCTAAACCCTAAGGGTTAAACCCTAAGGGTTTGCCATGTTACAACTTTGCCATTAAAATTACAAGCTATGGACCAAAATGCCCTTATGCATATTATTTAATAGTTGCTTGCAAATCTTTCCATATATGTAGTTGGTGAACCAACTCTTACTAACCCCATGTGACTGAAATCTACCATATCAGCCATTATATCATTCAAGTTCATTGCATCTACATATTATATATAGAATTAAGAGAGAGAAAATTCATTTCAAGTCTCATTTGCTCACCAACACTCATGCAAGACCCTCTCTCTCTAAACCCACGAAAACTTTTGCTAAATCAGTTCTCAAACCAAGCCCCACCATCACCCACAACACATCTAAAGCCCAGATTCAAGATAGTTCATAGAAAGGTATAAGCTAACACTACAAGAAATCACACATTTTATGACAAATTTTTTGCCACACACAAAATTTTGTCACAATTTGTTAATTAATAATTACGAAATTCATAATCGTCACTAAAACTTTTGTTTTTGTGATGACCTTTAATTTTGTTACTATTAATCATTTATATCGTCACTAATTTACACATTTGATGACGATTAAGAAAAATTAAATCACAAGTTATTTTGGAGGTAGAATTTCGCACCAAAATTTTGAAGGGAAAACTTTTAGTGACATTTTGTAATAATTGATGACAGTATTTATTGTCACCAAACATTTCTTTCGATGACAACATAATAGTTTGCCATTAATTATTTATAAAATTTAGTGACAATGTACTTTCGTCACTAATGTTCACATTTAGTGACGCCAAATATAAATTCATCACAATTTTATTTGGAGGCAAAACTTTTCTAAAAAATTTTGGACGGAAATTTAAAGATGAAAAAATAATAATTTATGACAATTTGTATTGTCATAAATACCAATTTATATGATGAGATAATAGTTTGTCACTAATTAGATGAGTCGATAAGTGACAAAAATAGTTCGTCATAAATTCTTATATTTAGTGACAAAGTACGTAATATCGTCACAATTTTAGTTGGAGGCAAAATTTTTCTAAAAAAAATTGGAGGGAAATTTTTAAAGACGAAAAAAATGATAATTTATGACAATTTGTATTGTTATAAATACTAATTTTATATGACGAGATAATAGTGCATCACTAATTAGATGCGTGGATAAGTGACAAAAATGGTTTGTCATAAATTCTTATATTTAGTGACAAAGTACGTAATATCGTCACAATTTTATTTGGAGGCAAAAAATTTAAGAAATTTTGGAGGCAAATTTTATAAAGACGAAAAATTAATAAATTATAACAATTTTTATTGTCACAAATACCAATTTTATATGACGAGATAATAGTGTGTCACTAATTAGATGAGTGGATAAGTGATCACAACACTGGTTCATCATAAATCCTTATATTTAGTGACAGTATGCAATGACGTCACATTTTTATATGCAGGCAAAAATTTTCCCAAACAAACTTGTCATTCGTTGCAATTTATAAAAGTCAACTAATTATTAGGTCATTGCAAATTTTCGTTGTCAGGCAAAAAATAATTTCCCGCCTATTTACTTTTTTGTTGCCGATGTGTTGGTGGTAAAAATTCATCTCTCGTCAGTTGATTTCTCCTCATCTTGGGCAACGAAAGATTTTTTGTTGCTATATTTCGTAGACTAATATGATCATGTATGCTATGTTAGATGTTAGATTTTTGTGTTAAAACATGTTATATGTAGTAGATATTGATGATCTGGGTTGGTATCTTGTAGATCCATAACATCTAAGTGCTCAAAATTGATGATTTTCAAAATCTGGAAAAAGTTGAACAAGTGGTCTGACAATGAATGTCAGACCTCATAGATCTTTAGCTGTTATGTGTTTTTGTTGTTTAAATATTTGAACTTGTAGTATGTTATGTGGTCTATGATCTAGAACTTGAATCAGAGTCAGATCTAGCATATATTTTAAGATATTCTTGGTCAAACCACGTTGACCGGCCATGACTGGGCATTTCTGGGTAACCCAGAAACTGCCCAAAAAGGGCCTGACAAGATTTTCCTGAGCCTTCATCTTACTGCTGTTTGTTGTTTTGTTGTTGTTGTTGTAATAGAATCGTAATATGTTATATAGACTACAAGTTTATGCCTTAAAATATCCTAAATATCAGTTGAGTCGATTGAAGTGGTTGGTCAAAGTAGACCATCCGGTCATGAAAACTGATTTATGGAATTTCCAGAAAATCAAGAACGCAGCGTCTGACAAGGTTTGACCAGCCTTGATCGTTCATTTGTGTTGTTGTTATGAGGATCTGATGATATGTTATTGTTCCTTGTCATGTACTCTATAAGTGTGAATCATTAGAACGAACATAGCTAGCCCGTAAGCAGTTGAATCGTGGTGGGAAAGTAAATCTGATTGTTCTTCATACTTCCGAAAACCCGTAAAATGAAGAACAGATTAAACAACAATTTTGGAGGTCAAGATCTTTCTGTTATGAAGTGGAATGGACATAAAACCAGTTGGTGATTGTAGTATTACATTAATACTACAATCCTAACAAAATTTCAAGCCCAGAATCATTATGGTCTAATAATTATGATTAGTCAAACTAGCTAAGTTGATAGTGACGGTAGCCATCGATATAGGTCCTTTAGCGACACTTTATTTCTAAAAAATTAAATATTTTATTAGATAATTAGAAAAAAATAGTTTTAAATTATTAAAATATAAAAATAAATTACTAAAAATTATTTTAAAGCCTAAAAATTAGTTTTTAATAATTTTGAATATATTTCACAAATATTTAATATTTTTGGAATATTAAAGGTATTTAATTTATTTAATTGTTATATTAAATATATTATTTAAAAATGATTTTAATACTTGAAAATCATTTAAAATTATATTATGGTATAAAAAATATTTTAAGTTATTTATAATGACTTTTAATATTTTGTGATAAATTTTATTAATAAATTAATATTAATGATAATTAAGTTATTTAATAAATGTATTAAATAAATTATGAAAAATAGAATTAATGATTTAAAATCATATAAAATGATTTAAAGGTTATAAAAATATTTGAAGTTATAAAATATAACTTTTGATATTTTGTCATGAAAAATATTAATATTTTAATATTAATGATATTAGATTTATTTAATATTTATATTAAATAAATTAATTTTAAAATAATTTTAATATTAGAAAAATCATTTTAATGAAATTAAAGAGTTTAAGAATATTTTTTTATATAACTTTCAATATTTAAAGGTAAATTTCATATTAAATGATATTAGATTTATTTAATAATTATATTAAATAAATATTTTAAAAATAGTTTTATTAATCTAAAAATCATTTAAAAAGGATATAAATGAATTAAAAATATTTTTAAGTTATAATAAATGACTTTTAATATTTTAATGAATAATACATTAATATTTAAGTATTAATGGTAATTATTTTAAAATGATTTTAAATGTTTTAAAAATTATTTAACGTTAATATTACTATTTTAAAAAATATTTTGAGTTATTATAAATAACTTTAATATTTTGAAAATAGTTTCATTAATAATTTAATATTAATTAAATATTAATGATAATAGAATTATTTAATATTTAAATCATTTAATAATGATTCCGGTGTTTGAAAAATTATGATTAATGATAATAATTATTTAAAAATTATTATAAGCCATTTAAAAATAATATGACTGATATTTTAAGTTATCTAAATGAATATTGAACTGCAGGATAGAGTCTTAGGCTTTATAATTACCTGATAAAGTTGTCGGTACACAGACATGTTTCAGAAATTGATCCGGACTTAGAGAGTTTGACTGTATAAGTGTCTGTTTATGATCCAATGACTGTTAAACATGTGTGACAATGTGATTAGGTTATGTGCTGACTGCAATAAGGAGTATTATGTGTTACGATATGTTATTCTAATTGAACAAATGATCTTATTAATGATAGGTTGCTATATAAAAGATAAAACTAAGTTGTGTATTGTAAGCAGCAGACCAGGCAAGTATCATACCTTTGCATTTACTTTATGTAATGGATATAAGTAAGAAAGTTTTAGAATTATATTAACATTGTGCCAGAATATTAACACTATTGTTATCGATTATGTATCCGATCATTATTTATTAGTACCTTATTATTGTATAATTCAGATATTTATTCTGTTCGTTAATTTCTAAATATGGTTATACAAGTGTCCCCACTTGGATAATCATTGTATTTAATCAAATGTTGATATATACCTATTGATCTCCAGTATGTATACATTAATTAAAAGTCATCTAAGCTATTTGACCCAGCTAGACACAGATTTAAAAATATCGTTGAACATGATAAAACTTTATTGTATTCAATCAAATTGCTTTGGTTTGGATTTCCGACTAAGTATGAACATCCCGAATATGGGAAAACTTTTATACGCCCACAGCAAAAAAGATGAATGATAATATCGTTCTTGCATGTAGTATTGATCAATACATGGCACATTGGGCAGATCACCCTTGTGTCCGTAAGTTATGACAGTTTGCGGATGAAGTTCTGCTAAACCTTATCGAAAATTAAAAACAAAGTTCATAGTATGTCGACTACTCTTCAAATATAGTCAATACGTAGTTTCAAAATTTTGATATAGAATTGTTATGTTATTATTATTGGTTCAGTTTACTTCAGAACTGTTGATTCGTTGTAGAAGTGTTGTACAAAGAAAACATTTACTTCTTTTAGCTTATATTTATAATTGCTATTACTTGCTGGGCACTCAAATGCTCATCCTTGCTTAATTTAAATGTTTTCAGCTAAGTGTGAACAACCAGAAGGTTCGGTCAAGAACAATGGAAAAGGAAAGCAAACAGAATAAGTTTAATGGTATCTTTTGTAATAGTTAGACAATATTTAGACCATGATATTTATTATCTATCATGTAATGTATTGTAGTAAAGGTTGCGTACTTGGGATTAGACTCTGATAAATGTAAGTTAAGTTTGATATTCATATTATTGTTATTATTATTAGTATTATTTCGCTCAAAGAAATGGTATCGTAAAGCACCGAGTTCGGGTTTCAAGTACCTGAATTTGGGGGCTACAATTTGGTATCAGAGCTTTAGGGTTAGAAACCTTAGGTGAGATAGACCTTAGGCTATAACCTTTGGACAGAGAGAAACTTTAAAAGTACAAACAAATCATATCGAGTTTAAAAGGAGATGAATTGAATAAATTCGTCGTCAAAATCAAATAAAAGATAACTTATATAAAACTATTATTTGCTGTGTGTATATATTATGTGTTAATCAAGATAGTTTGTGTGTAGATGTCAGATAGAAAAGGATTAGGATACGCTTAGATTTTAAAGAAAGAGCCAACCTCCATAACCGAGCCAATATCAAAGCCAATAGCTAAAATAGAGTCTCACATTGAAAGCAACCCTAATGAGGCGATTATACTGGAAAAGTGTAGTACCAAACCTAGAAATGATAGTATAACTGATAGGTAGAGTATAGTTAAAGAATATATGGTCAAGCTCGAGTTCTTAAACTCATATGTTTGTGGTGAGTTCTTAAACTCATGATGTGTAGTAAGTTTGAAGAACTTGGTACAGTTATGTGTGAATGGATTATTGAGGATAATGGAATATATAGAATACTAAGCAATTGATTTTTAGTAAAAGTGTAGAAAATAGGTAGTATTAATATTACTTAAATTTGTGTGTTCTATGATGTGTATAGGATAGGTATGTGGGTATAAGGTAATATTCTTAACTTTTGTATAAGTTGTGACAGCGATTCTCGCCTTTTGAGTCACAAAGGGATGGCGGATTTTTAAAGCAGTATGTATTATTGAATGTCAAGTGTTATGAATATAAATCTAGGTTGGATTAATGAAATAAATTGGTATAAAGATAGTAATATTTTATCTGAACACTAGTTAATACAGTAAACCAAAGTTTTCAAAATCTAATATTTTGAATACATGATTATTTGAGTAAGAAATTTCGCGTTATGTGTATACCGTAAGACATAGAAGGTAAGTTGATGAAAGATAAATTATGATTAATCAGATAATGCCGCCAAGACGAAAACGAAACCAAAGGACAGAAGAATCTGTCAGCAATGCTGGAGGACAACCAAACCCGATGCAGAATTTTATGAATAATAGTCGCTCAAGCTATGCAAAATGGAATACCAGCCGCGGAAAATCAGCCAGATAATTGATTAGCGAACTTCAAAGACTTCAAGGTAGTTCTACTGCCAGGATTTAGAGGATCAACTGACCATATAGAAGCGTTTATGATAGCTAGGGTAATGGGGCAAAAGACAACTTTTGCCACCTATACGATGAAAGGAGAGACGAATTTTTGGTGGGAGGCAAATCAACCTAGAGACGGAGAAGGGAGTAGTGGTAGTAGGACTGGAAAAAGGAAAGGAGATAATTTTAGAAATACCGAAAATAGGTCAGGAGGTGGAAAGAAACAGGTTATGCAGTGTGGAAATTGCGAAAAGAATCACTCGGGAGAGTGTCTTAAAGGTAAGTTTGTGTGTTATAAGTGTGGGCAGAAGGGACATATCTCTCCCAACTGCCCCAATCCAAGAATGTATAGTGGGTGTTTTATTTGTGAATCAATGGAGCATAAGGTGAAAGACTGTCCAAAAAGGAGAAGGGAGGCAAGGAATGCGAATACGGGAAAAGGCAGCAGGACATTGACGACAACGAGACCAACTTCAACAAACAAACCAACTGAATCAACCGCAAGAGTCTTCAACGTGACCGTTCAAGATACCGTGGCAGCTGAGGATGCAACTCCAGGTATTATTCGTATAACTTTTGTTTTCTTATATATGATTTTCTTATATATATAGTAAATTATTTTATAAATTATTTTGAAGGGAGAATTTGAGTTCTTTTAGAAATCAAATTTCCGTATAATCAGATAGACAAGCTTTTTGGCTGAATAGTTAAATATCGGTTTGATCAATTATGATCGAGATCTACTTGCAATGACTGTATATGTTATGTACCCTTGTATGTATAGGTTTTAAAACGGTGATTCCGGGGACAGAATCTTTATAAGAGAGGGTGAATGTAATAACACGATATTTTCTATATAATTAAATCAAAAATTTTGCGTATAAATTTTTTTTAAAGGTGAGAATGCGTGCAAGGTAAAGTATATGTATATATGTGATGAATATAAAATATATTTATTACATGAATGATTACAAATAATTTTATTTTAGAATTATTGATCATTATAAATTATATTCTTATAATAATTAATTTTATAGTAGAAATGTTTTTATTAATTATTTTCCATGAAAATATGATATAATATTATTTTAATAATATATGATATGATTATTGGAATTATTATAATTATTATTTTATTATATGAATTTTAGTTGAGATTAATTAAGTTAATTATTTTAACTTAGTGAATAATGTTATATATGCAAGATAAATCAGATATGGAATTCATACCCTAATTTTGGATTTTGATTAAGGAATGAGAATAATAATATTATATTATTTTATCTCAGTACTATAAATATGCACTGTATATGTGTGGACTGATAATGGTTGGTCAATTATGGAGTATAATGTCAAAACTTTAGCATTTATTTGTTAAACCCTATTTTGAAACTCACTTATGAGTTCGAGACTGTTATATAACTGTGTTATATGATTTACGTTGTATATTATATAATTTTATAATTAATTAGGTAAACCCTAATTAATATTTAGAAACCCTAATTTCTAAAAATTAGAAATTCCTAGTTTCATGCTGTTAAACCCTAATTCAAAAGTCGAATACAAGCTTAAGACTGTTATGTAATCACGACAATGTGATTAACAACCATTATTATAGATATTAACCCTAATTAGGGAGAACCCTAATTTTCAAAACCCTAATTTCTAAATTTAAAACCTTAATTGCTAAGTTATTAACCCTAATCATTTAATTATAAAGCTTAACGCTAATTAGGGGACTTTAAACCCTAATGTTCATGTATAATATAATTAGATAACCTAATCTAATTAGCAAACCCTAAATCTCATTTTTAGAAACTAATTTTGTTATGTTAAACCCTAATTAGAAATCCTACAATTTTGTGCTAAACCCTAAGGGTCAAACCCTAAGGGTTTGCCATGTTACAACTTTACCATTAAAATTATAAGCTATGGACGAAAATGCCCTTATGCACAATATTTAATAGTTGCTTGTAAATCTTTCCATATATGTAGTTGGTGAACCAACTCTTACTAACCCCATGTGACTGAAATCTACCATATCAGCCATTATATCATTCAATTCATTGCATCTACATATTATATATAGAATTAAGAGAGAGAAAATTCATTTCAAGTCTCATTTGCTCACCAACACTCATGCAAGACCCTCTCTTTCTAAACCCACGAAAACTTTTGCTAAATCAGTTCTCAAACCAAGCCCCACCATCACCCACAACACATCTAAAGCCCAGTTTCAAGATTGTTCATAGAAAGGTATAAAGCTAACCCTAGAAATCTGATCATGTATGCTATGTTAGATGTTAGATTTTTGTGTTAAAACATGTTATATGTAGTAGATATTGATGATCTGGGTTGGTATCTTGTAGATCCATAACATCTAAGTGCTCAAAATTGATGATTTTCAAAATCTGGAAAAAGTTGAACAAGTGGTCTGACAATGAATGTCAGACCTCATAGATCTTTGGTTGTTATGTGTTTTTGTTGTTTAAATGTTTGAACTTATAGTATGTTATGTGGTCTATGATCTAGAAATTGAATCAGGGCCAGATCTAGCATATATTGTAAGATATTCGTGGTCAAACCACGTTGACCGACCATGACTAGGCATTTCTGGGTAACCTAGAAGTTACCCAGAAAGGGCCTGACAAGATTTCCCTGAGCCTTGATCTTGCTGTTGTTTGTTATTTTGTTGTTGTTGTTGTTGTTATTGTTGTAATAGAATCTTAATATGTTATATAGACTACAAGTTTATGCCTTAAAATATCCTAAATATCAGTTGAGTCGATTGAAGTGGTTGGTCAAAGTAGACCATCCGGTCATGAAAATTGATTTATGGAATTTCCAGAAAATCAAGAACGCAGCGTCTGACAAGGTTTGACCAGCCTTGATCGTTCATTTGTGTTGTTGTTATGATGATCTGATGATATGTTATTGTTCCTTGTCATGTACTCTATAAGTGTGAATCATTAGAACGAACATAGCTAGCCCAGAACGGTTGAATCAGGGCTGGGAAAGTAAGTGCCTCGACTGTTCTTCACTTTTGGAAAACCCAAAAAATGAAGAACAGTTCTGACAACAATTTTGGAGGTCTAGATCTTTCTGTTATGAAGTGGAATGGACATGAATCCGATGAAAAGTTATTCCAGATGGGAAATGGCTAAGATGGAGCTGGAAATTAAATATTCGACAGAATTCGATGAAAAGTTATCCTAGATGGGAAATAGTTCAACGTTGGTGGATAAGGTGAGAAATGCACAACTTCAGGATGAAGACTGCGAAAAGATAAAACAGAAGATATCTAAAGGTGAGTAAAACAAATTCAAAATCGATTTGGAAGGGTTACTTCGATTCGAAGGGAGAATTTGGGTTCTGCCTATACCAGAGGTTAAAGAAGAAATTCTTAATGAAGCTCACAACTCACGATATTTGATTCACCCTGGGAGTACAAAGATGTACCAGGATCTTAAGCATCATTTTTGGTGGCCGAATATGAAGAGGGATGTGGCTGAGTGTGTGGCAAAATGCTTAATGTGTCAAAAAGTCAAAGCTGAACATCAAAGGCCAATCGGATTGTTACAACCGTTGGAGATACCAGAATGGAAATGGGAGCATATCACAATGGATTTTGTGGTAAGTCTTCCAACGACACAACAAGGTTACGACGCCATTTAGGTGATTGTTGATCGACTGACGAAGTTGGCACACTTTTTGCCAATCAAGATTCGGTTTACCCTAGATCGGTTAGTAAAACTGTACGTGAAAGAGATTGTGTCAAGACACGGTGTACCTGTGTCTATTGTATCAGACAGAGATCCACGTTTCACATCTAATTTTTGGAAACGATTACAAGAGTGTTTGGGAACACAGCTGAGAATGAGCACAACGTACCATCCTCGTAATCGACCGATTGAGATGAGAGAACCATCCAAACACTAGAAGATATGCTCGAGCATGTATCATGGATTTCAAAGGAAATTGGGATGACCATCCGCCATTGGTGGACTTTTCTTATAATAATAGTTATCACGCCGAGAATTGGCACGCCGCTTACAGAAGTTGCTATACTCAGGAAATGCAAAACTCCATTATGTTGGGACGAGGTTGGTGAACGTCAGCTATTGGGTCCAGAATTGGTACATGTGATCGTCGAGATCATCAAAGTAATTCGAGCAAGATTGATAGCAACACAAGATGAAGCGGAAGAAATATGCCAATCAACATCGTACAGAATCGGAATTCGATGCTCAGTGAGTTATGTTTTCTTGAAAGTGTCTCCCTAGAAGGGAAAATTCGATTTGGAAAGAAAGGGAAATTGAGCCCTAGATTTATAGGACCTTTCAAGTGCTTGACGAGTGGCGAAGTGGCGACGAGGTAGTTTTTACTCCTCGGGAGCTAGAGCATATTCATAATGTTTTCCATGTTTGATATTGAGACCATATAAGCCCGACTATAAACATGTTATAGAATATGAGCCTTACAATTTGAGAAAGACTTGTCATATGAAGAAGTCCTGTTCAAATTGTTGTGATGAAAAGAGCAAGCATTGAGGAATAAGGTGATACCTTACGTTAAGGTAACCGGAGGAACCACAATGCTGAGGAAGCTACGTGGAAACTTGAAAGTGTTATGATGAAAATTATCCTCAGTTGTTTGCTTGATTTTGTATAGCGATTCTGAGGATATAATCTTGTTAAGGAGGGAAGAATGTAACGAATAGATTTTTTTTTTTGGGTTGTGATTCAGGGGACAGAATCCTTTTAAGGAGGGAAGGATGCAACGATTGAGAAATTTGTAATTTAATTTAAATATTTATAGAATTAAATAAATATTTAAATAATTTATTTATTGAGGAAAATAAATATTTGATGAATTGTCATGAATTAATTTAGTAGCTAAATTAATTAATGTTAATTGAATCGAGTAATGATAATTTTATTTGTTGGATTTAATTTAAGGAGATAATTAAATTAAATCAATTGCTTAATATTTAAGAAATTAGTTAAATTAAATGAATTGTTTAATTAAGAGAAAATAAATAAATTAAATATAGTGATGTGTCTAATTTATTAACTAAATTAGATATATAATTATTTATTAATGATAATAAGATTTTTATTATTAGTATTATAAGTTATTTAAATTAACTAAACTAAGTTATTTAAATTAATTAACTAAAAGTGTGACATAAAACTATATAATATAAATATTATTAAAATAATTTAGTTTGGGGAAAGTTGGTTAGCCAAACAAGACCTTGTGGCCTTTGGCTTATTCCAATTGACGTTTGTTTATTTTTTTAACTGAAAGAGAACGTGCCATATCAGTTTATTTTACGCGTCTATCTCCTAAGGTTAGTGCTCAGTTTTCTTGTTTCACGTATAATACCAAGGGGTATAACAGAGGGTTTGCTAGAGAGTAAAACACAGAGTTTTAGATTGGCAAGAGGAAGAAGGAGATTTCTAAGCCCTAACACTATCTTTTTCTAGCGTTCAATCAAGGATTTAAGGTATAATTCATTCCTATATTTCTAAGTTTTAGTTTTATCTAAGTTCTCTATAAATTGGTTTTTATGGATTTGTTGTTCAAGCGTTGTGTATATGGTGTGTATTATGTAGGAGAATTTGTTAATTATAATATATATGAGGGTTGTTTAAGTATCAAATTTGTGGGAATTGAGTTGTAGCAGAAGATTATATATGACAGTGTTTATGTTCTTATTATATAGCTTAGAAAGTACAAGAAATGGATGCTCTATATGTGTAATAATCTGCAATTTGTTGGTGGATTGTGAAAATATTTTGAGAAACGAAAACAACGCAGTTTAAATTATGTCAATTGATTGAAAAACGAATTCGTGGTGATCAAATTCGCTAAAGGTGTCAAAAATGGAGTTTTCATGAGAAAACATGAAATTTAAGGAATTAAAATAGTTTAATTTGATGTTAAATTGTTCTAAGTTAATGAATATGTGAGGAAACATGTATGTGTTAGTTTTATATCAGTTGGATGTGCTAATTTCACCGTGTGATGGGTGAAATTTGTGTTTGTTAGCTAAAGTCACCATCATTGTTCATTAGCTTCTTCTGCGTCTGTCTCGAACATCGGCCTTGGAAATTGTGTTTGGGTCTCAAGCTTAAGTATGGGCATGGCAATTGCTGCCATACCCCGGTCTCGAGATAAAGTGAAGTCTGCTTATTTGCAGATCATGTGTAATGGACTTATATTAGTTTAGCATGCATGTTAATGATGTTGAGGCATAATATAAACTACAATAACAGATTGTCATGCATTATAATACAAAGTGTAAAAGAATTTAAGTGATTACTTGAAAAAGTTATGTAACGAGCCAAATGTGATGCGTTCAAAAGTTAAATATAAATGATAAGGTTTATGCTAGTTTATTGTGGGATTTCAAAATCGTTAAGGTGTTAACCAAAGTGGTTAGGTGTTAGGTTAGGGTTATGACCTAAATGATGGTTTAAACCCTAAAAGCTAATATTCATGCAATTAATTATTGTTGCGATTTCAATGATATGTGTAGGGTAATTGGAGATTTTTTTACATTTGTGTAGCTTACAAGCAAGGCAAGTTTTCTAACTCTACCTTGTTATTATTGAGCAAGTTCTTAAATCTTAATTCTTTACATTGAGCAAAGCTTTCTAACTTCATTCTTTTTGTGTATTGAATGCAAGTTCCCATTCCTAAATTATTATTAGTCAAGTTCCTAACATTCTTTATGAAGTTGAGCAAGCTTAGCCTATCTTGCGTATGTTTGTACAAGCTTATGTAATCTAATTCGTTATATCGAGCGAGATTTAGTTTCCTAATTATTATTCAAAGCATACATTGTTCTAATACATTGACTCAAGTGAGATTGTTCTAATTATTTGAATATAGTATTTTGCATGTGTATCATATTATTTAATTATATATTGTTGATATCCGATCTTTGACCTTGATAGTCTTGTTCAGTTATACATGCTTGTATTAAACCTTCAATTAGTAAGCGAACTCTTATTGATCTATAATTGTCTAGTGTTCTAAAATTCTAGAAACACTGATAAGCTAGTTCCAAACTAAACTTTCTTTAGTGCTGAAATTCTAAATTCAAACTGAGACGAACAACCCTAACATAGGGGATTTTCAGACGGTAACGTTTAGATGTTTGTGCACAATACATGGTACAAAGGGTTGATCCCCTAACGTACGTTAAGAAGGGTCCGTATAGTCTAAATGACTGTTAAGGTTGGGTAATAATACCTAAGTACCGGGGACATAGTTCGTGGTCTTAAGACCCTCAGATAATTAAAGTTCGAACTTGTTTTCTATTTTGATTTGTAGAACAAGTTCCTTATTGTTCAGCTTTCGTTGTTCACTCTCATGTTACTTTCATTCCTACTTTCTATATCAATGAGCATTTGTTTGCTCACTCTTGCAATTAACACTGCAGCTAAAGTGGAGAAAGTTGACGAGCCGTCTACTAGCAAAGGTAAGGGCAAGATGTCCAAATAATGAAGACTTATGAGAATTTTATTTTAATGAATTATGTTAAAGACTTATTTTATTTTATGATCTATTCTACAAACTGATGTAATAATTTTAAGGTTAGATTACCTGGGATTTAAATCGAGATGATGATGTAACCCTTTAATGGGAGAGATTAATGTTTATGTTATTTTAATTATGTCTTTATCCTTTATTATGCGTAGTTAGATGTAATAGTTTTTGATAAGTGAGCACCAAATCCTGTGGGAATGAAGTACCTGGATTTGGGGGTGTCACATGTGCTGATTGCAATAAGCAGTATTATGTGTTACGATATGTTATTCTAATCGAACAAATGATCTTATTAATGATAGGTTGCTATATAAAAGATAAAACTAAGTTGTGTATTGTAAGCAGCAGACCAGGAAAGTATCCTACCTTTGCATTTACTTTATGCAATGGATATAAGTAAGAAAGTTTCAGAATTATATTATCATTGTGCCAGAATATTAACACTATTGTTATCAATTATGTATCTGATCATTATTTATTAGTACAGTATTATTGTATAATTCAGATATTTATTCGGTTCGTTAATTTCTAAATATGGTTATACAAGTGTCCCCACTTGGATAATCATTGTATTTAATCACATGTTGATATATACCTATTGATCTCCAGTATGTATACATTAATTAAAAGTCGTCTAAGCTATTTGACCCAGCTAGACACAAATTTAGAAATATCGTTGAACATGATAAAACTTTATTGTATCCAATCAAATTGCTTTGGTTTGGATTCCCGACTAAGTATGAACATCCCGAATATGGGAAAACTTTTATGCGCCCAAGGCAGAAAAGATGAATGATAATATCGTTCTTGCATGTAGTATTGAACAATACAGGGCACATTGGGCAGATCACCCTCGTGTCCGTAAGTTATGACAGTTTGCGGATGAAGTTCTGCTAAACCTTATCAAAAATTGAAAACAAAGTTCATAGTATGTCGACTACTCTTCAAATATAGTCAATACGTAGTTTCAAAAATTTGATATAGAATTGTTATGTTATTATTATTGGTGTAGGGTTTCGACACAGAAACGCAGAGGAAATAAACCAATTTAAAGCAATTCTGAAACCCAAAACAGGATCCATGCGAAAATAATTAACTCAGTGGTTAGAAATTATACCGATTTTGATACTGAAATTCATGCGCTCGAATCTCCAACGCAATTCAAATGAATCGCACCTCTACGGTATCCACACGAATGCTTCGAGAATCGTCCTACGATCTGCAGAAGAAGGAACCGTGGTACTAGCCACCAAGGATGAGGATTTTCATAACTTGTTTCTCTAGTCTCTCTAAGAATAATTTAGGGTTTTCGATTTTATGAATAATACCTAAAATGGTTTGCAACATATCATATATATATAGCCATTTAAAAATATTATTCAAAACCTAATTTAATAAAATTCAAATTTATATATATATATATATATATATATATATATCTTAATTAAGTCTTACTTAATTAATATACCTATATATAATTATCCTATTAATTTAAATTGTAATTTAAATACTATCAATCATATTGATATATTTAAATATTTACAATTTAAATTAATCCCCTTTAATTACGATTTCTATGTGTGTGTGACCTATAAGTTATTATTACGTTGGCAATAATTTTAAAATTATATTATAAAATTATAAGCGTTGAGCGGCATCTAGTAATGCATCATCGCTACCTTAAGTAATAATAAGATCGATGATTCGATGCAACCTTTTCGTGACCAATGTTTCAATATAATTTAATCCTTTTAACCTTAATATCCTAGATTAAACTCGAGTCATGGAATGTGTCATACTCTTCATAATTTAATCTGAGTTTTCTTGATCAATAAGTAGACTATATGAAATAAATCACTATTTGAGCATGGCCATGCATTTCGTAGTCATACTCAATCAAGAGGCCTATGGATATTACCCCTAATATATAGGATGGTTAAATTCCATCTAGATCACTCATATTCCTCACACGATTCATGATGTACCCAATAATCACCTTTATAGTCCACCCTATTAAAGGTGACATTTGATGATATCAAAGTACATAAATTTCCGTGTAGTAATATAGTGATTTCAGGTCGGAGGACCATTACATCATTGTCACTATGAGAATTGCTAATGACACTTCGCATAATGCTCCATATAGAATTCTCATGGTGGTCCGTCCAAAGACATCGTTCTCTAACATGTACCTATGCATTGACTTAATATCTCATATATTTATGACCAATGAGTTTTAGTCATCAGTCAATCCACATACTAGTCTCAATGCATCACTGTTGTCCCATCAACAATAATACTCGACTAGGGACATTTAAGAACAATGATACTAATTATAATTATATAATCTCATGTTCAAGTCACATACTTGAAACTATATAATTTTTATCATTATTCTAAGGAATTTTATTATGTTAACATTTATATAACGCAGTAAATAAAACCATAATAAAATCATTCATTTATTTAATCAAATATAATATCAAAATGTTAAGCAATTATATAAAATAATTGGCCTCTAAGGCATAAACTCTAACAATTGGTTCAGCTTACTTCACAACTGTTGATTCGTTGTAGAAGTGTTGTACAAAGAATACATTTACTTCTTTCAGCTTATATTTATAATTGATATTACTTGCTGGGCACTCAAATGCTCATCCTTGCTTAATTTAAATGTTTTCGACTAAGTGTGAACAAACTGGAAGGTTGATCAAGAACAAGGAAAAGGAAAACAAATGGGAATAAGTTTAATGGTATCTTTTTGTAATAGTTAGACAATATTTAGACCATGATATTTATTATCTATCATGTAATGTATTGTAGTAAAGGTTGCGTACTTGGGATTAGACTCTGATAAATGTAAGTTAAGTTTGATATTCATATTATTGTTATTATTATTAGTATTATTCCGCTCAAAGAAATGGTATCGTAAAGCACCGAGTTCGGGTTTCAAGTACCTGAATTTGGGGTCGTTACAATATGGTATCAGAGCTTTAGGGTTAGAAACCTTAGGTGGGATAGACCTTAGGCTATAACCTTGGGACAGATGGAAATGTTGAAAATACAAACAACTCATATCGAGTTTAAAAGGAGATGAATTGAATAAATTCGTCGTCAAAATCAAATAAAAGATAACTTATATAAAACTATTATTTGTTGTGTGTATATATTATGTGCTAATCAAGATAGTTTGTGTGTAGATGTCAAATAGAAAAGGATTATGATACCCTCAGATTTTAAAGAAAGAGTCAACCTCCATAACTGAGCCAATATCAAAGCCAATAGCTGAAATTGAGGCTCACATTGAAAGCAACCCTAATGAGGTGATTATACTGGAAAAGTGTAGTACCAGACCCAGAAACGATAGTATAACTGATAGGTAGAGTATAATTAAAGAATATATGGTCAAGCTCGAGTTCTTAAACTCATATGTTTGTGGTGAGTTCTTAAACTCATGATGTGTGGTAAGTTTGAAGAACTTGGTACAGTTATGTGTGAATGGATTATTGAGGATAATAGAATATATAGAATACTAAGCAATTGATTTTTAGTAAAAGTGTAGAAAATAGGTAGTATTAATATTACTTGAATTTGTGTGTTCTATGATGTGTATAGGATAGGTATGTGGGTATAAGGTAATATTCTTAACTTTTGTATAAGTTGTGACAACGATTCCCGACTTTTGAGTCACAAAGGGATGACGGATTTTTAAAGCATTATGTATTATGGAATGTCAAGTGTTATGAATATAAATCTATATTGGATTAATGAAATAAATTGGTATAAAGATAGTAATCATTTATCTGAACACTGGTTAATACAGTAAACCAAAGTTTTTGAAATCTAATATTTTGAATACATGATTATTTGAGTAAGAAATTTCGCGTTATGTGTATACCCTAAGACATAGAAGGTAAGTTGATGAAAGATAAATTATGATTAATCAGATAATGCCGCCAAGACGAAAACGAAACCAAAGGGCAGAAGAATCTGTCAGCAATGCTGGTGGACAACTAAACCCGATGCAAAATTTTGTGAAAAATGGTCGCTCAAGCTATACAGAATAAAATACCAGCCGCGAGAAATTAGCTAGATAATCTATTAGC
Source organism: Panax ginseng (assembly GCA_020205605.1). Taxonomy (NCBI): domain Eukaryota; kingdom Viridiplantae; phylum Streptophyta; class Magnoliopsida; order Apiales; family Araliaceae; genus Panax; species Panax ginseng. Next base: position 92,936,899 of record CM035139.1, read on the forward strand.
GAACTTCAAAGACTTCATGGCGGTCGTACTGACAGGATTTAGAGGATCAACTGACCCTGTAGAAGCGTTTATGATAGCTAGGGTAACGGAGGGGCAAAAGACAACTTTTGCCACCTATACGATGAAAGGGGAGATGATTTTTTTGTGGGGGGCAAATCAAGCTAGAGCCGGGGAAGGGACTAGTGGTAGTAGGACTGGAAAAAGGAAAGGAGATAATTTCGGAAATATCAAAAATAGGTCAGGAGGTGGAAAGAAACAGGTTATGCAGTGTGGAAATTGCGGAAAGAATCACTCAGGAGAGTGTCTTAAAGGTAAGTTTGTGTGTTATAAGTGTGGGCAGAAGGGACATATCTCTCCCAACTGCCCTAATCCAAGAATGTATAGTGGGTGTTTTATTTGTGAATCAATGGAGCATAAGGTGAAAGACTGTTCAAGAAGGAGAAGGGAGGCAAGGAATGCGAATACGGGAAAAGGCAGCAGGACATTGACGACAACGAGACCAACTTCAACAAACAAACCAACTGAATCAACCGCAAGAGTCTTCAACGTGACCGTTCAAGATACCGTAGCAGCTGAAGATGCAACTCCAGGTATTATTCATATAACTTTTATTTTCTTATATATGATTTTTTTTTATATATAGTAAATTATTTTATAAATTATTTTGAAGGGGGAATTTGAGTTCTTTTAGAAATCAAATTTTCGTATAATCAGATAGACAAGCTTTTTGGTTGAATAGTTAAAGATCAGTTTGATCAATTATGATCGAGATCTACTTGCAATGAATGTATATACTATGTACCCTTGTATTTATAGGTTTTAAAACGGTGATTCCGGGGACGAAATCTTTATAAGAGAGGGTGAATGTAATAACTCGATATTTTCTATATAATTAAATCAGAAATTTTGCGTATAATTTTTTTTTTTAAAGGTGAGAATGCCTGCAAGGTAAAGTATATGTATATATGTGATGAATATAAAATATATTTATTACATGAATGATTAAAAATAATTTTATTTTAGAATTAATTATCATTATATTCTTATAATAATTAATTTTATAGTAGAAATGTTTTTATTAATTATTTTCTATGAAAATATGATATAATATTATTTTAATAATATATGAAATGATTATTGAAATTATTATAATTATTATTTTATTATATGAATTTTAGTTTAGATTAATTAAGTTAATTATTTTAACTTAATGAATAATGTTATATATGCAAGATAAATCAGATATAGAATTCAAACCCTAATTTTGAATTTTGATTAAGGAATGAGAATAATAATATTATATTATTATATCTCAGTACTATAAATATGTACTGTATATATGTGGACTGATAATGGTTGGTCAATTATGGAGTATAATGTCAAAACTTTAGCATTTATTTGTTAAACCCTATTTTGAAACTCAATTATGAGTTCGAGACTGTTATATAACGGTGTTATATGATTTACGTTGTATATTATATAATTTTATAATTAATTAGGTAAACCCTAATTAATATTTAGAAACCCTAATTTCTAAAAATTAGAAATTCCTAGTTTCATGCTGTTAAACCCTAATTCAAAAGTCAAATACAAGCTTAAGACTGTTATGTAATCACGACAATGTGATCAACAACCATTATTATAGATATTAACCCTAATTAGGGAGAACCCTAATTTTCAAAACCCTAATTTCTAAATTTAAAACCTTAATTGCTAAGTTATTAACCCTAATCATTTAATTATAAAGCTTAACGCTAATTAGGGGACTTTAAACCTTAATGTTCATGTATAATATAATTAGATAACCTAATCTAATTAGCAAACCCTAAATCTCATTTTTAGAAACTAATTTTGTTATGTTAAACCCTAATTAGAAATCCTACAATTTTGTGCTAAACCCTAAGGGTTTGCCATGTTACAACTTTACCATTAAAATTATAAGTTATGGACCAAAATGCCCTTATGCACATTATTTAATAGTTGCTTGCAAATCTTTCCATATATGTAGTTGGTGAACCAACTCTTACTAACCCCATGTGACTGAAATCTACCATATCAGCCATTATATCATTCAAGTTCATTGCATCTACATATTATATATAGAATTAAGAGAGAGAAAATTCATTTCAAGTCTCATTTGCTCACCAACACTCATGCAAGACCCTCTCTTTCTAAACCCACGAAAACTTTTGCTAAATCAGTTCTCAAACCAAGCCCCACCATCACCCACAACACATCTAAAGCCCAGATTCAAGATTGTTCATAGAAAGGTATAAAGCTAACCCTAGAAATCTGATCATGTATGCTATGTTAGATGTTAGATTTTTGTGTTAAAACATGTTATATGTAGTAGATATTGATGATCTGGGTTGGTATCTTGTAGATCCATAACATCTAAGTGCTCAAAATTGATGATTTTCAAAATCTGGAAAAAGTTGAACAAGTGGTCTGACAATGAATGTCAGACCTCATAGATCTTTGGTTGTTATGTGTTTTTGTTGTTTAAATGTTTGAACTTATAGTATGTTATGTGGTCTATGATCTAGAAATTGAATCAGGGTCAGATCTAGCATATAATGTAAGATATTAAGTGGTCAAACCACGTTGATGGGCCACGATCGGGCATTTTGGGTAACCGAAGTTGCCCGAAAGAACTGCCGACAAGATTTTTTCTGAGCCTTGATCTTGCTGCTGTTTGTTGTTTTGTTGTTTTGTTGTTGTTTTTGTTGTTGTAATAGAATTGTAATATGTTATATAGACTACAAGTTTATGCCTTAAAATATCCTAAATATCAGTTGAGTCTTTTGAAGTGGTTGGTCAAAGTAGACCATCCGGTCATGAAAACTGATTTCTGGAATTTCCAAAAAATCAAGAGCGCATCGTCTGACAAGGTTTGACTAGCCTTGATCGTTCATTTGTATTGTTGTTATGATGATCTGATGATATGTTATTGTTCCTTGTCATGTACTCTATAAGTGTGAATCATTAGAACGAACAACAATTTTGGAGGTCAAGATCTTTCTGTTATGAAGCGGAATGGACATGAAACCAGTTGGTGATTGTAGTATTACATTAATACTACAATCCTAACAAAATTTCAAGCCCAGAATCGTTATGGTCTAATAATTATGATTAGTCAAACTAGCTAAGTTGATAACTGTCGATGAATTTCTGGGTTTGATGAAGAACACTCAAGAACACTTATAGCGACAATTTCGTCGCTATAGGGTCCTTTAGCGACACTTTATTTCTAAAAAATTAATTATTTTATTAAATAATTAGAGAAAAATAGTTTTTAATTATTAAAAATACAAAATAAATTACTAAAGATTATTTTAAAGCCTAAAAATTAGTTTTTAATAATTTTGAATATATTTCATAAATATTTGATATTTTTGGAATATTAAAGGTATTTAATTTATTTAATTGTTATATTAAATAAATTATTTAAAAATGAATTTAATACTTAAAAATCATTTAAAATTATATTATGGTATAAGAAAATATTTTAAGTTATTTTAATGACTTTTAATATTTTGTGATAAATTTCATTAATAAAATAATATTAATGATAATTAATTTATTTAATAAATGTATTAAATAAATTATAAAAAATAAAATTAATGATTTAAAAATTATATAAAAATGATTTAAAGGTTATAAAAATATTTTAAGTTATAAAATATAACTTTTGATATTTTGTCATGAAAATATTAATATTTTAATATTAATGATATTAGATTTATTTAATATTTATATTAAATAAATTAATTTAAAAATGATTTTAATATTAGAAAAATCATTTTAAATGAAAATAAAGAGTTTAAGAACATTTTATATAACTTTCAATATTTAAAGGTAAATTTCATATTAAATGATATTAAATTTATTTAATAATTATATTAAATAAATTGTTTAAAATGGTTTTATTTATCTAAAAATTATTTAAAAAGGATATAAATGAATTAAAAATATTTTAAGTTATAATAAATGACTTTTAATATTTTGATGAATAATAAATTAATATTTAAGTATTAATGGTAATTATTTAAAATGATTTTAAAAATCATTTAAGTGGTAATATTACTATTTTAAAAAATATTTTGAGTTATTATAAATAACTTTAATATTTTAGAAATAGTTTCATTATTAATTTAATATTAATTAAATATTAATGATAATAGAATTATTTAATATTTAAATTATTTAATAATAATTTCGGTGTTTGAAAATTCATGATGAATGATAATAATTATTTAAAAATTATTATAAGTCATTCAAAAATAATATGACTGATATTTAAGTTATCTAAATGAATATTGAACTGCAGGATAGAGTCTTAGACTCGATAATTACCCGATAAAGTTGTCGGTACACCGATATATTTCAGAAATTGATCCGGACTTAGATAGTTTGACTGTATAAGTGTCTGTTTATGATCCAATGATTGTTAAACATGTGTGACAATGTGATTAAGTTATGTGTTGAATGCAATAAGCAGTATTATGTGTTACGATATGTTATTCTAATCGAACAAATGATCTTATTAATGATAGGTTGCTATATAAAAGATAAAACTAAGTTGTGTATTGTAAGCAGCAGACCAGGCAAGTATCCTAACTTTGCATTACTTTATGCAATGGATATAAGTAAGAAAGTTTCAGAATTATATTATCATTGTGCCAGAATATTAACACTATTGTTATCGATTATGTATCCGAACATTATTTATTAGTACAGTATTATTGTATAATTCAGATATTTATTCTGTTCTTTAATTTTTAATATGGTTATACAAGTGTCCCCACTTGGATAATCATTGTATTTAATCACATGTTGATATATACCTATTGATCTCCAGTATGTATACATTAATTAAAAGCCGTCTAAGCTATTTGACCCAGCTAGACACAGATTTAGAAATATCGTTAAACATGATAAAACTTTATTGTATCCAATCAAATTGCTTTGGTTTGGATTCCCGACTAAGTATGAACATCCCGAATATGGAAAAACTTTTATGCGCCCAAGGCGGAAAAGATAAACGATAATATTGTTCTTGCATGTAGTATTGATCAATACAGGGCACATTGGGCAGATCATCCTCGTGTCCGTAAGTTATGACGATTTGCGGATGAAGTTCTGCTAAACCTTATCGAAAATTGAAAATAAAGTTTATAGTATGTCGACTACTCTTCAAATATAGTCAATACGTAGCTTCAAAAAATTGATATAGAATTGTTATGTTATTATTATTGGTTCAGCTTACTTCACAACTGTTGATTCGTTGTAGAAGTGTTGTACAAAAAAATATTTACTTCTTTCAGCTTATATTTATAATTGCTATTACTTGTTGGGCACTTAAATGCTCATCATTGCTTAATTTAAATGTTTTCAGCTAAGTGTGAACAACCAGAAGATTCGGTCAAGAACAAGGGAAAAGGAAAGCAAACATAATAAGTTTAATGGGATCTTTTGTAATAGTTAGACAATATTTAGACCATGATATTTATTATCTATCATGTAATGTATTGTAGTAAAGGTTGCGTACTTGGGATTAGACTCTGATAAATGTAAGTTAAGTTTGATATTCATATTATTGTTATTATTATTAGTATTATTCCGCTCAAAGAAATGGTATCGTAACGCACCGAGTTCGGGTTTCAAGTACCTGAATTTAGGGGCGTTACATCCAGCAGTACTGGTCTACTAGTTGAGATATGTAAAATGAGTAAATAGTTCAGGCTCGATTTGTACTCGTTCGACTAAAAGTTCGATTCGAGCTCAACTCGAAATATAAATGAGTCAAATATAAGTAAAATTTAAAGTTCGATAAATTATTCGAACCGCCTCAAATTGCAGTTTTCTATTGAAACTCGGATCATATTCGTTCAAAAAGTTCAAACTGCTCGAACTCGATTCGGGATCGTGCTCGACTTGATAGCTAAATAAGCCTCAATCAAATTCAAACCTTATTTTATACTCCCTCCTTCCCATGATAAAAGTCTTGGTTGACTTTTTGCGCATATTAAGAAAGATGACAAAATTGTCCATATTTAAATTATCATTTAATTGCATAGTTTTTTGTACATTACTAGTGATGCTCCATAAATATGCATACAAAATAGAAATATAACAATTAATAATAAGGGTATTATAGGTAAATTATTATAAAAAATAGATCATTTAAGATAAGTAGACATTTAACTTGAAATTACTTGAAATAGTAATAAACTTTTATCTTGGGACAGATGGAGTATTTGATAAATTTTGTGAACTAAATCTGAGCAACTCAATACTCGGCTCAACTCGGTTTATTTACACTCTTATATCCAACACTCAAGCAATATGAAACGCCTCCATGGCATGCAGGCTGTCGGTGACTCGTCCGAACCCGACGCCGCCGTCCGCCGCCTGCTGGTCAGCCATCTCCCATGCTAATCTGAATTGCCTCTGCTCATTCAAAAAATCCACTTTGTTGCCTTCTCTCGGAATTGACCCGGATCTTGCTACTCAGCTCCCAGCCAAGTGCCATATCCCTAATGCACCTAAGTGCTAGAGAGTACTAGTATTACATATGAAGTGATTATGAACTTCTAATATGCTGCTGCTTTTAGTAGTTGATGTTATAGTTTTATATTTAGAAGAATTGTGAGTCTTTTACTTTGTTCTGTTGTTATATTGGCCTCTAGTTCGTAAAAATGTGGGCTTTCAGCGTAGTGGCAATTTGCTAGAGCATCTGTATTATTGTCACAATATTCACCAATATTGGATTAATAAAGCTGATATTTAGAGTAACTATTTATTTTTATTAGTGTTTATGGGTAGATCGTTACATTTATACTATATTTGTAAGTTTTTTAAGGGGACGGAAAAGAAGGAAAAATAATTAAAATCTTTCCAAATCTTATGTTTGTGAGTTTTTTTTAGGGAGAAAGAGAAGGAAATTGGAGGTAAATTTGATTTTATTTTTGACTCAAAACTTTCCTCTCAAAAGTAAAAGGATTTGAAGGAATTGAAAAGTTAGATATTTTATATTACCTAAAATAACCTTCCAAAATAAATCATATCATTTGTTATATTAATATGTAAGGATAATGTAGTAATAGTGCAATTTAAAAATAAAAATATTTTACCTTCCTTCCCTCTTTATAAACCCACAAACAAAGAAAAATATAATTAAAATCACATACATTCACTTCCTTTCTAAACTCACAAATATGACGAGACAATTATAATTCATTCTCATCCATTCTCTTATACTTTTCCTTCCAATCTCATTTCCCCAAACTCACAAACACAATCTTAGGGTGTTAGATTTGTGACGTTTGGATGGCTTATAAGCCCTAAAAGTCAATGAATCAAACGCTTATAAGCCTTGTTTGGAAATTAAATGAGTTGAGTTTGAAATAAATTGCACTTAGCAACAAGGTTTATAAGTGCATTTGTACTCCAAATGTCCCAAAAACTACGAAAGCCCTCAACTGTAATAATATTTTTATTTTATTTTATTTTTTAAAAAGGGAACATAATGAACTACTAAACATATCCCACTTTAATCTTTATTCAAATTGGACATATCCTCCCCATACCAAACCGAACTTCAATTTTGATATCTAAACTAGAGAAAAAAACGACTTTAATTTACTTAAAGGTCAAGATAAAACCATACGTAAATGTAGTGAGATCTTACAGTGATTTTGAAAGGAGACTCATTTTGGATGTCCAACAAGAAAAGATGGACTATCGGATATACAGTTTGCTTGCTACAATTTTTAATATGTTGTATGTTACAACAATAATGGCAACCAAAGAGAGAATTAATTTCTAGGTCCTGTATATTTTTCAGTCATGTATAAAGATGTTTTTGAGGATATAATGAGGGTAAGCATCATTTACACTGATGATGGACTCTGCATATCCGAGCCATTCTCTCTCTCTTGCTTGGAGACACGATCAGTCATATGTGTCAAGCTTCTTCAGATGGTGTCGTAGGTGAAGATTCCTCCAAGCTGTAATTCCAGAGGTCTTTCAGCTCACCTCTCACCTGACCCAATCCTACAATTGGCCCTGAACCACAAACAAAGTTAAAAAAATAAAAAAATAAATTTTACTGAATTCTTCATTCTTTTCTTGCTTTCTGATATATATATATATATATATATATATATATATATATATATATATATATAGCCCGACTCTCTTGAAAGCTGAGAAATGGCCCAGAAGAACTAGCCTGCTATAACGACGGTTTTTTCCGTCGCTATAGCATAAAAAACCGACTTTCTATGCTATAGCTACGGAAAAAATCGTCGCTATAGCCGGTGCTCTTTCCAGTTCGTTGGAGAAGTGGAATATATATATATATATATATATATATACGATCCGGATCTTAAGCTCACCCCTTATCTAACATACCTTGCTCATCTCATTTTAGCGATGGACCGGGTGACGATCCGTCGCTATATGTTCGGTCGGTCGCTATATGTTGTCCGTCGCTAAAAAGACGACGGTTCTATATATAACGACGGACCGAATCATCGCCCGATCCGTCGCTAAGGAGGGGTAAGCAAGGTATGTTAGATAAGAAGTGAATTTAAGATCCGGACCAGTATATATATATATATATATATATATATATATATATGTATGTATATGTATATGTATAGAATCTGCCCTTATGATGGTAGTATGGTTCATACCTAATGTACATGGAACGAGATACAGGAGAGCAGGTTGGCCTTGTCCGTTCATTAGATATAAACCTAGGTAAGTACAGAGGAGGCCTGCAGTAGGAAAGTCTCGATTAGTGTAAAATCCATGCTGGTGTGCGTAATTTATTCAATCTGAAGCTATCCATCCAGTTTAAATACAAATATAAATACTAGCACGTCCGTTGTTGGCATGAATTATTTCCTACTTATCAATCAAGAATTATGTTGATACTAGCACATCCGTTGTTGTGTCGAATTTTATAGTGTCATTGTCAGGTATGGTAAGTTACAAGTTTGTAGAAAAAGGTAAAACCAACTACAAAAATTTGATTAGATGAAAAGTAATGTTCAGACGATAAAATATTGAGCATTCCAAATTCAGTTGATGTCATCTGAACTTCAAAATGTTTATCTTCTGATATTAATATTTACTGTAATAACTTCTGATGACACTAAAATCATGTCCAACGCACAGAGACGGAACCATATACATCCAAAATTTCACCCAAATAATTTGCCAATCCCTAGGTCAATTAGGGTCATAACCCCGACACCTAACATCAAGACCAACTGATAATAAATGCCTCCTCAGGCACCACTAGACAGGGTAAAATCCAATCCTTAAAACCTCAGATCTCAGAGCTCAACATCCACCATCTCAAACTTTGACTCTTGATCAAAGACAACATTGGGGACTTCCTTCAAATCATATCCTTTACCACTTTCCTCTTCCATTTACGCCAAGGCGACATTTCAGCTTATGATCTTCACAAAACAACCTACCAACACCATTGGTGTCTCTAACCTTCTAAACTCCCAACTCCCCTAATTATTCCTCCTATACTCCCATGATTTAACACCCGAAGTACCAAATTCAAACATAAGAAGACAGGAATGAGAAGAAGATGCTTATGGTCATAGCAGGTTCGAAATGCTCGTATACCAGATTCCTAGGACCTGAAAGATCCTGAATATTTATATATAATTTGGGGAAGAAAGAGAGATCAAAGAGACGGGACTTGTTGGAGAAGAAAGGGCAAAAAAAGGAGACAATGGAGGTGAGAAAGAGACAAGGGAGTAGAGCTCAAATATGACTGCCAAATTTCATATACTCCCCTCCGTTCCGAAATATAAGATCAATATTGCATTTTCAAATCATATGTCAATTTATGACATTTTCAAATGTAAAATTGACATGATTCATTTAAGTTTTGAAAACAATAAATTTTATAATTAATAGTACTTCTTAAATAATTTATAATATTCATTCATAATTATTGACTAAAATTACATAGAATCATATCAACTTTAAATTTGAATACGTTTCAAATTGGTTCTTAAAAAGTCAACATTGATCTTATATTTTGAAACATAGGGTTTTTTCAGTGTGTGTGAAGTAACAAACTTAGCAAAAAGTTGTTGTTAGGAAGAGATACCAACAATGTATATCAAACTAACACTCTAAACTAACACTCTCCTCACATCCATACGTGAAGAGACAAGTAAAATGCATTTGCATCATATCAATACAAAGGGGAGTACAACATTGCACAATTAGAGCTTCGATACCATATTGATACCATATTAAGTAACAAACTTATCTAAAAGCAAGTAAGCTGTTAAAGAGAGGCTCTAACAATATATATCAAGCTAACACTTTTGAAATTTAAATTACATGACTATTTTACTTGTATTACTAGATGGGCTTACATAGCGTAGCTACTAAATGAAAACTTCTAAACCTACACCTTATGCTAACTTCCTTCAGATGGGTCATGCTTAATCTAGAAACTACTAATTAGATAGATTTCAAATTATATCCTTGTCCTGAAAGTTCCACACACTTCTCTCCAACTTTCAACTGCCACAAATTTGACTATGCATTCCCTAACACTAAGCGATGGGCACTTCATATTTGGGGGGAACACATATATCAACAAACTTTTCTTACATTCTTCAATTATCTGTGTCAAATTAAATGCATTATTATCCAAGTCATGTTTGATAAGTGGCCAATCAGTGGCCATTAGATGAAGATGACAAGCAAATTTATTTGCTCCAACTCCTAGTTTGACCGAGCAGACGTGTCCCAATACTTGGTATTTATACAAGTAGTAGAAAACAATTTTCATTACTGATGATAACAAGCATCACAAATATGCAACCAAAGAAACATAATGCAAGAATACAAACCGAATCCATAGCCAATTGTCAACCAAAGAAAGTATCCATCTCCTAGACCTTTCTTCATTGCTTTGTCGTATCTGCACAACCAAATCCACAATAAATAAGATTCACAAGAACGGGGCTTAGTATTTAAGAAAAGGAATAATTAGCACAAGAATAGAGACAGTTGTCTTTAGCATCCATTGTGAGTAGCTGCATCTCGTAGAAATCAAGAGACCTTTTCTGCTCATGATATAGATCATAAAAAAAGACCTAAGATCTCAATTTAAACATAAAAACAATTTCCAAAGGGCTCCAGGCTTCTAGCTTATCAAGGGTCACCCTTTTGCCCCTTAAGTCACTTAACAAAAGACTGAGTTCAACCTTGAGAAAGAACATTCTTTAAATTCCGTGAACAATACTAGTAACGGCAAATACACTATGTTTCACAAGCATAATGACAAAGTTGCATCAAATCGGGACTTATATGTAATAAACATGGGTTAACATAAACCTTTTTTTTTCCTTCATGTTTTTCAGTTACCTTAAGAGATTAGTTCCATCATCCATGATGTGGTGACTGGTGGTTAACACTCTTTGGTTTGAATAGGGGAGCTGGATTCACCTCCAAGTTAAATCTTATTTAGGGTACATGTGAAACTTAGAAATGCGGAGGAAAAGGGAAAGAAAAATAAATGTAAAAAGGAAAAAACTATCTTAATGAGAATAAATCTAATTAGCTATACTTCTAAAAATTATAATATTAACAACAATATTAAAATATAGTGCATTAAATGGTTAGAAGAGCTAACATAAATTTTTAGATTTAATTTGCTTTTCCTTTTCCTTCTTCCCCCCTTAAATTTCCCGAGTTCCAAACACACCATTAATGTCCACATATCTTACAATCTTGCTTTCAGTGAAGGGAACTTTAATGTTAGAAAAGAATATGGATGAAGATCATGAAGAACACGATAACTTGTTCCTGAACTCAAATATTTCCCCTCAGTAGAACAAAATGGAAATTGAATTCACGCTACCAACCGCATGTAGTGGGACAAGACTTTGTTAAATTTAGCCAAGTGTTTTACACTTTTACTTCCTAACGTTCTCTAATATGGGTTGTTTCAGAATGGATATTTCACCCATTCAAATAAATGTTCAAGACTGGAAAGTACCAAGAGATGTGTTATTTTGTGAATTTTGAGTCGCTAGATATCATTGAAAGCTTTGGAAAACACCAGCAGCTAAACCAGAATCATTGCAAAAATAGAATTATCAGTCTAGGGCTCCAAGGCAAGCGTTGGGCTCTCTATCAGAGACTATTGCGGGTTCTCTATCAGAGACTATTGCGCGTAGGAAAATATAACTATAATTTTCTTACGATGCAAAGATACGACTTTAACAGTTGCTTAATGTGTTCATAGTTTATGATATATAAGGACAACTTGATCCCAAGATTTTCCTTTCTACGTAACTTTTGATCTTAAAAGACCATAAAGAGTTGAGATAAACCCATATTTGTCATACACATAATGCAGATTAGGTCTATGCAACTCAAAAATGTTTGAGGCCCTATGAAACTAAAAATTCATAATATTAGCCAGCAAAGAAATATGTGTGTATTGTCATTTGACAAAGAAGCAACACAGAAAATTATCTCCAAGAGAATTTTAAAATAGTTGGTTTATATGAGATTATAAGTTAAAGGGAAGGTTTGCAACACTAAAACAAGTACCTAAATGAAAACGCAATGAGCAAACCAGGAAAGAGGATGTCCCCAAAGCCAATCATGTTATAACCACCAAAGGGATCAAAAAATCGAGGTGTTCTCAAAAGCATCGGAATGGATTCACCTCCACTATTGTCACCTTCAGCAACCTATAGATAAAGGATGAGGAAGAATGAAGATAATTCGATTAGATAGACAATGAAAATTTAATTTCATAGAAATCTAAATAAGGTCTATATTATATTATTCAAAAATATGGACAAGTCACAACTCTAGCGAGAAAAATTTCACTGATGGCACGTAGAGCATCTGATAAGCGACTCCTTTTAGGTTTTTCCCATGTTTTGGTTACATTCACTATAAAATAATATAGCAGGTGTGACATGAGAGAACTAGGGTTGAGAATTCGGTTATAACTGGACCGAATTTGTCTATTCGGTAATAATCGAATACCGAAATTAACCTATTTTGAGTAACCGAATTAAAACCAAAATATTAATCTATCCGAAATACCGAATTACTCGATTTACTATTCCGTTATTTCAGGATATAACCGAAATTAACAAATAGAGATGACTTAATCATCAATCCCTCAACCAAAAACTCTGAAATCATATCAGGAAACCCAAATTACTTAACATTACCAACTCTCAATATTATAACATCATGACCTCAAGACTCAATCTACACACACATACGTATATGTATGTCTATGTGTGTGTTTGTGTGTATATACATAGGGGAATAATCCATACTTTATGAATCAAAAATGGGCAAACATCATCTCTATCATCCAATACAGGTATAAACGACCGAGATTAAAATTGGAATTACGTCTTCCGCTACTAATAGTAGCGAACGACGGGTAAATCTGCAACTATTAGTAGCGGATTATGGTAAATTTGTAATTAATTTTGCTTACCGTCCGCTACTATTAGTAGCGGACAACTTTTTAACAGTTTTAATCTAGGCCGTTTATTCCAGTATTGGATGCTAACGATAGTGTTTGCCCTATTATGATCTATAACAAGTATTTGCTATGGACCATTCTCCATATATCTATATATGTATATCACACACCTAATCACATATAATTGAATTGCACAAAAAGTAAAATGCTAAGGTCAGCTACTTTTACACAAGTTACAACGATGGAAATATTTCTATTCAAGAGTATCTCTAAGCCTTTAAAAGGATCAGAGTAGTCAAAACTGTAAAATCATAAAGCCTTTTATGATCAATTCAAGGTGTTTACAAAACTAAAATAAAATATTTTTTCTCTCTGTCCCTCCTCTTTGAAATTTACATATTAAGTCCAAACCCTAATCACTAACTTGGTTCAGAACTCTGGTAATGCAAAGTCTTGGGTTTTAGTCTTCCCACTTGCAATTAGATCCCCCTTATGCTCTTAGAGCTACTGTACTCTGCCTGATTTGTACATTAAGATACACCTTTCTTTGTTCACTCCACGTTCAAGTAGAAGTAGCATGTGATGGGGAGTGTTAAAGCATGATATACATTGTTGGGTTCTTTAATAGCTAGTATTTTAGAACAGTTGGTATCCTGACACATTCTATATAAGTTGCAAGGATTTTGAATACCAATGATGATGGAACTGAGTAACAAATATCCTTAAAAAGTTCCGGCTTCTCATCCAATTATGGAAGATCAATTTCAATAAGGAAATGTAAAACCAGCTAAGTTGATAATAGGAGCTCTATATACCCATAAAGCGCAAGAACAATAAACTTGAGTCCTTAGAATTAGTTCCTCGCTGCAGGCACAATAAGTGACTAAAGAAAAGTACAAGAATAATAACACGTGTAGGTCCCTAGGATAATAGCGCGTCATGTTTTAAGTTCCATACAGCAGATTATCCATCTAATTTTCAGATTTTTTATGAAATATAATACTCTAACAAACAAGGATAACTGTTGTACAAAACATCAATGCCCAATATCACTATTACTCGAGAAGGCAGAGTAGTAAAAGATGAATATTTAGAATGCTAGCAATTATCATGAATGTGAACAACATACACTCAGAGACCAATCACAAAAGGCACAGTAGAGGAGACTAACACTTACCGCAATCATAACACTGTTGCCGAATATTTCAGGCGACAGGAAAACCCAAAAAATATCGTAAAGGAAAGCACAGCAAAGAAGAACAGTAGCAACCTGAAAACGATAACATAATAAGATAATGATGCAAAATGCCAAGAGAACATACATTATCAATTATTAAGGTACCTTTATATTAGGTAACTGAGCCAGCTGCAAGGCCATTATGATCAAACAGATACCCTGTTAATAAGATGGTCATATTAAGTGTCGAAGAAATGTTTCAGAAGTGAAAGAGAAAGGTGCAACGAGGTTGATTTTCTACAATGTTGCATTACTTTCAAGAAGTAAATTAAAGCGAAGATAAGTAACAAAATGTTGCTAGCCAATATGCATAACACATCAACATCAACAGTACACTATGTATATGAAAATCTATAATATAATAGTCTCCACCTTGTTTTATCCAAATTGTCCCCCTTATGCTTAGAGTTGCATAATGTTTTTGTTTCTAAAATGTATGCATTCGCCATATCTTGCAAACCAAATATTGAGCACAGAAGAATCCCCACAACTTGGGATGATTGATACAGCTCTATTATAACCACATAATATGGGATGACTGTATGCTCTTTTTTATCCTTTTTTTTTTTAAAAAAAAAATGTGAAGTAAATTTGTTAACAAAAGACCAAGTAAATTTGTTAACAAAGACCACATAAGAGCACGGAAGCTGTAAACCATTAATAAATAAACATCTGCCTCCAATCGGAATTTCCCCATAACCAGAATAGCAAATCTCCCCATGAAATATAAAAGATGAGCTAGACAATCCAAGCTCCATGAACAAATTACCCTCTGCAAACTCATCTAAAGTCCAAAAATAGCAACAAACTCGTTTACCAACGAGATTACATTTTTTATATAGAAAATAGAAAACCCTAAAACTAAGAAACCTATTACAATTAAAAGACCTACTATAATAACAAGATCTAAATGATAACTATCATCAAGTTTTATCTAAATCCCCTATAGTTTTCTAATCTAATTACTATTATAAAATTATCTTATCCCTAAATAATAATACAAAATCATTTGATAATAATTGTTTCATCTTCACACTGCGTTCCTTATCATTCTCTTCTCCGTTGAGAAAAACTCGTCCTCAAGTTTTAAGTGTGGAAGAATGAGGCACCATAGATCTGATCATGGTCTTCAATCTTGATAGATCGATCTTTCTAGACACACATACAGATTGTCAAGACACCAAAAATTGGAGATGCGGATGCAGTAGTAGACATCGATAACAATAGTGGTCGTCGGTGAGACGATGTGCTCGTCTTGCTTTAGGTCGGTGACAACGAGAGTGAATGAAGTCATTGCCAGTGGATTCATTTTTAACTTCTTTTTTTCTTCTTTTTCCCTGTTTTCAGCTCGTTGAGTTTGGTGATGATGGTGATCTGTGATACTGATGAGATTTTCATGTAATGATGATGGCGGCTAGGGGTTGAAGATGATGAAGAGTTGTTTTTTCTTTCTCTAGGTTTGCGTTTCCTGGCTACTTGTGTGATTATGATTTTGGTGTTAACCAGTTTTATGGTGATGATGGTGGTTTTAATGGTGGTGTGGGTTGCATAGGGTGGTAATTTTTTTCCCTGTGCGGTGGTAATTCAGCAGTAATGAATGGTTATGGTTTTGACCAAGGCTGTGTTTGGCTAAGGCATGTTTGGGTTAAGGTTATATGTGGCAATCAGGCAGTGGTTTGGTGTTTGCAGGGATGGGGTTTAATATGTTCTACAGTTTTACTGATGGTTGGCTGGTTTGGTGACGGCCGATTTTCTGACCGATTGGTGAAGATGATTGGAGTTTTGGCAGCAGCAAACTAGGGTTTGGGTTGATTATTAGGGTGACGATTTTGGACAATGGTGGCTGCAGCAGAATCTACAATTATACGGTAATTGCAAGATTGCTCCTATAACAACAGATGCAAAGCATAGTTTAGACTGGTGTAGAATATAAATATAGATTAAATAAACCATCACCCCTTGTACTAGAGGCTTAAAACACTTATCACCTCGTGTGAAAAAAGGGGACACTAATGACCCCATGTGCTGAGCCCAAAAAGTGGCCAGCCATTCTTGAAGTAATGGAAGGTTGGTCCGTTGTGTCTGATGAAGGGAAAAACGGAAATGAAGGAAAGAAACTGCAGAGCTGCAAAAGGCCATTGAA
The DNA here is from genome assembly GCA_020205605.1 of Panax ginseng. Taxonomy (NCBI): domain Eukaryota; kingdom Viridiplantae; phylum Streptophyta; class Magnoliopsida; order Apiales; family Araliaceae; genus Panax; species Panax ginseng. Next base: position 92,953,801 of record CM035139.1, read on the forward strand.
CTCCTCCAGAGACATAACCATTGTCATCAATCTCACGATTCTCACATACATAACCCACACAACTATATAAATCACTACCTTTTCTTTGTTTCTCTCTCTAAATCTAAGAATCAAAAACTCTCCCTAAATTCTGAGATCTGGATTTGCGTATACACATACATAAATATATACATATAGATGTTTGGCTTAGATGTTTGGCTCAGTTGAAGTTGGAAGAAATAAATTTGGGTGATGGTCTAACAACGAAATCAGGGAGTTTGAGTGTTTCTTGGAAGTCCGGCCGGTGATGGGGTTTCCAACTAATTCCCGCCGGATCTCCAGTTACTTATTGTGGATGATGAGTAATGACCCCACTTGTCTACTGATATTATGGAAAATGCTTCAAAGTTGCCACTACGAAGGGGTGTGTGTGCACGTGTGAATTTTAATATTTATGTATTTAATTTTGTTGGGGTTTAATTATTTTGGGTTTCTCTCCGTTTTTGTTCATGAGTCATCTCTTAGTCAAGCTGAATCCCAAAGCCATAAAGCTCTGTCACCCGCCTGCCACAATCATGACTTGCACACACTGTTATCTTGGACGGAATGAGAGCGGGCCACTTTTAGGCTTAGCACAGGGGACATTAGTGGCTAGTTTTTTCACACAGAGGTGATGGTGTTTTAATCCTTCAGCACAGGGGGTGATGATGTATTTAACCCTATAAATAAAGGATGCAAAAAAATTTGTTAAAGGACCTATCCACGCTGGAATCAATAGAAACACACAAAAGCTTAAAAATTAAATATCTATTCTTATTATAGAGAGGGCTGGGGCTGGTAATCTATTGGGTAAGTTGTGTAATAATATGTAATAAAAAAATAATTAAATTAACCTCCACCTCCTAATTTTCCTCGACTTCTATTCATACTTTCAAACTCCCTAATTTTCCTCTACTTATATTCCTATAAACTCTCCACTAAAAACAATTTGAAACTTCCTATAACTGCCAAGTATTCTTCTCTTGAAATTGCACACAGTGTGTCAGGAGTACTTATAAATAATTAGAGAAAGTAAAAACTAGTGTCACACTAAATAACTTACCTAGGGGGATCACCCAAAATGACGGTGTTTAAAGTAATGAGACATTTTTGTAAATATGAGTATTTGATTTTGTAATTGTTGAATGCCACAATATTTACAAATGGACCACCCATCTATATAATATATAAAAGCTGAAACAAATCAAAAAATCCCACCTTAAAGCCCAGTTTTTAAAAACTACTAAATAATTTTTAAAAAAAATAAATAATAATTTTTTCCCATTTGTGATCAAATATTCCTACTTCAAACTAATCAAAACAATATATAGTAATATAAAAGTCTAAATGTTCCATCACTCTTACTAAATTCCAATATTTTATATATATATTTTTATAATAAAATATGTTTCTATAAGATTCACTGAATTAACTTTGTACTTACATATCTTAAAAAATCTTACAGTAATCAAAGACTCACATAATATATTTACAAACGAAATTTAATAGTAATTAAACACTAATATAATATATTTACTAAAAAATCTAATAGTAATTAAACACTAACATACTTTATTTACTAAGGAAATCTAATAGTAATTAAATACTCTAATAGAAATTTTATAAAGATAAATGTTTATATATATATATATATATATATATATATATATATATACATATAAATTATAACCTTTTAAAATTATTTACAAATATTTAATTATGTGAGTATTCTAGAGGAATCTCGAATTAGTTTGATTGGCATAATATTAGGATTGATTGATTAATATAATTAGGGGTGTTAAGATTATTCTAGATGCATGATCAGTGGTAATCATTGATAACTATACTTTCTAAGGTAACAATTTATCTTATCTTTCTTTGCTTTCAAGGGCCAAATTGAAAGTCATTAGCCTGTTATAATATTCCCTTACAACATCTACATCCCTCGTCAGCAGTTCTTAGCGTTGGATTGAGACATCTATAATCTCCTACATATCCTTTCTTGTCTGCAAATAAGTATTTTCTAGAACTTTTTTTTGGAACTTATCTTCAGTGATTAGTGCTTGGACTTTTCATCAAATTCACTCAGAGAAAAGGAAAGCGAAGTTGAAGAGCTAGTTGTCTCCGTCTTGATTTTGGGTCTTCTATTAGTTTCTCTCTCCTCTTGACTAGTCCTCCTCTATAAACACGACAGTGATCGGTGACGCGGGACTTAGAAGAATCCATGGCATATCTCCTTCACGTGAACGAAAATTGATCTCGAGACTCGGATTCAACGATTATACCTCTGAGATCAAGTAAAATACCACCAACCTCAAATTCTTTTAGTCATAAATTCAAATTCATACCTCAGGTTGATACCGCTCGTCCTCTCTTTCATTGTTTCTCTCTAGATTTCTTTCATCTTTATTCTATTTATATGTCAAATTCAAGAGGGCCTCAGTTTGAGGGGGATTGCTTCAAATAAAATAATTTCATTTTATGTTTAGTTTGAATATTTTTATTTATTGGGATTATGTTTTGTAAAAAGATGCAAGTCGTGATATAAGACTTCGGGCTTGAGGGGAGTGTTACAGTATTCTAAACGAATAGAAATAGTTTGATTCGCATAATCTTAGGATTGATTTGATTAACATAATTAGCGGTGTTAGGATTATTCTAGACGCATCATCAGTGGTAATCATTGATATTATTGATTGTTTTCCTTTCTAAGGTAACAATATATCCCATATTTCTTTGCTTTCAAGGCCAATTTGAAAATCATTAGCTTGTTGTAATATCCCCTTACAACATCTACCTCCCTTGTCAGCAGTTCTTTGCATTGGGTTGTACATCTAATCTCCAACCAATCCTTACTGCAAGATGGTCTTTTCAAGCACCATTTTTGGAACTTTTCTACAGTGATTGGTGTTTGGACTTTTCATCAGATTCACTCAGAGAAAAACAAAGCGGAGTCGAATGGCTAGTTGTCTCGGTCTTGAATTTGGATCTTCTATCAGTTTATTTCTCCTCTTAAATGGTTATCCTCATCTGTAAACACAACAATCTGGTGACACAGTGGACTTTGGAAGAATTCATGGCAGATCTCCTTCTAGCACCCCACATGAACGAAAATTGATCTTAAGACTCAGGATTCGCCTACCTCAAATTCTTTTTTAGTTGCAAAATCAAATTCATACATTGATACCGCTCTTGCTCTCTTTCATTGTTTCTCTATCTAAATTTCTTTGATGCTTTTTATTATTATTATTCGTGCAATTTGAAGAGAGCCTCAATTTTGAGGGAGTTGTTGGGAATAAATAATTTTGTTTGAATCTTTTTATTTTGGGGATTATATTTTGTAACAAGTTGTAAGTCGTGATATAAGACTTCTAGCTTGAGGGGTAGTGTTAAGAGTATCCTATAGGAATATAAAATTAGTTTGATTAGCATAATCTTAAGATTGACTTGAGTTACATAATTAGTGGTGTTTGGATTATTCTAGATGCATGCAATGTCACTGGTAATCATTAATATTCTTGATTGATTTCTTTTTCAAGGTAGCAATTTATCCCATCTTTCTTTGCTTTAAAGGCCAAATTAAAAATCATTAGCTTGTTGTAATATCCCCGTGCGACATTTACCTACCTTGTCAATAGTTCTTTACATTGGATTATACATCTATAATCTTCAACCAATCATTTCTTCTTTGCAAGATAGGTCTTTTCGAGCACCTTTTTTGACCTTGTCTTCAGTGATTGGTGCTTGTACTTTTCATCCGTCACTCGGAGAAAAAGAAAGCGGAATCGAAGGGCAAGTCATCTCCGTCTTGACTTTGGGTATTCTATCAGTTTATCAATCCTCTTAACTAGTCCCGTATTCTATCAGTTTATCTTGCCTCTTGACTAGTTCTCCTTTATAAACGCGGTGGTGACTAGTGATGTGATGGACTTTTAGTAGAATCCATTGTAGTTATCCTTCTTCTAACACCCCACATGAACAAAATTTGATCTTGAGACTCAAATTCAACGATTATATTTCCAAAATCGAGTAAAATATAGTCTATCATAAATTCTTTTTTAATCGCAAAATCAAATTCATACCTTTCACTGAAACCGTTCGTGTTTTCTTTCATTGTTTCTCTCTCCAGATTTCCTTTATTCCTTTTTTTTTAGTTTGGACAAATTGAAAAGGAACTCAATTTGAGGGGGAGTGTTGGAGATAAAATAATTTCACTATATGTTACATTTAAATCTTTGAATTTTTGGATTATGTTTTGTAACAAACTGTAAGCCATGATATAAGACATCCAGCTCGAGGAGAAATGTGTATTTTCCTCTAGAATTAGTTTGATTCGGATAATCTTGCATTGATTTGATTGACATAATTAGTCGTGTTAAGATTATACTAGATGCATGGTCAGTGGTAATCATTGACATCACTAATTGATTTCTTTTCCATGTTTAGCTTTAAATTTTAGTTGCTTTCCCTTGTAACAGTCTTTTAGCTCTCATAAATTACATTAATTTTGTATGCAAGAAATAAATATCCAGAAAAAAAAAACACACACACACACACACTTACACTTGTGCCTTGCACTTGCACGGGATTTTTAAGCAGTTAGCCTAATGTACCAATTATTAACTTAAGGATCCTCTAGATTAGTTCCAAACAGAGCTTAGTTCCGACACTTTCAAATAGGCCACTCTCTCGTACCATTTGTTATGATCGATCCCCAAATGAACCTGGTCCACTAGTACAAAAACCCCAGGGTCAACTGAGCCTACCACTAGTGCACCCACCTAAAATCTTGCGTGGAAGACAACACTGAGACAAGTAATACATTATTATCAAAAGAGGGAAGTAAAAACATTATTATCAAAAGAGGCAAGTAATTACATTATTATCAAAAGATGAAAGTAAACCACCATAATATATTTTGGGGAGCACTCTTTACACAATCTATTTGTGCTAGCTCCACAAGTTTTCTTTCACATAAAAATGGGTGGGACCCACCTCACTCACATGTGAGAGGAAGAGTTGTGAAATTTTCAAAAATGTATATCTATAGAGACTTGTGGAAACCCTATATTTTCAACAAAAAATAATATTTTGCAGCCATGGATAAATATTTAAATCTGCAACAGTAGACAAAATGAAAGCAAGTAAATGACCATGAATACCAACGAGCAAGGTTTTTAAAACCGAACCGGTCATCGAACCGGAAAAGTTACCGGGTGGATGAATCACTGGTCCAACCAGTGGTCGGATCGTTATTGACCCAGTGACGTCATTAATATGTAATAATAAATAAATAATTAATTATATTAATTATTATTATATATTATATATAATATTTAGTAAATATGTAAAATTAATCAATTTATCTACAAAAAAAAACTAAACATCTCTAAGATACATTCAAATTCCGAAATTTAACTACAAGTTCAAGTGTTTGATTAAATGAATGCAAAAATATGTAAAATACCAAACAAAGTCTCAACTAAATTACTAAAATAAAATAAAATCCGTAATAATTTTTTTTTTAATCTTTAAGGAGAGAATCGGCCAATTCGAGTGAGGCAGGTCATTGGTTCATTGGGTCAATTTGGCTCAATCGGCTTTCTCACCGATTTCGAACGCGATTTTGAGCAAAAGTGGTTTAGTGGTCCAAACCGGACCAGATTTGAGTGAGCAAGGTCCGGTTTTTTCGGTTCAACCGGTGATCGGTCCGGGTTTAAGCAAGTGCTTGGATGAGAGTCACGGTTTTGAATGATATTTCTATTGTTAATAAATTTCCTGACGTATTATTGAAGACTTCTTAGCCTACCCCTAGAGCGTGAAATCAAATTTTGTATTGACCCCAGTACAAAACCCATTTCTTAAACCCTCAAATATTTTCTTCACCTAAAACGAATGTATAATGCGCCAAAGACGTTGGCTCGAGCTGTTGAAGATTACGATCGTACCATTCAATACCATCATGGGAAAGTGAACGTGGTAGCTGACGTGTTGAGTAGAAGATCGTATGCGTTTACGAGTGCGATGTTGTTAACAGAAAGACTCATTTCGTATAACTTACAGATGATGAAGATAGAGTTAAAGACTCTAGGGACCCACGTGAAGATAACAAATATACGAATAGAATCGACTTTAATCGATAAAGTTAAAGGTCGCTCAAGCTACATACCCGGAACTGATGAATGTGAAGAAAAAGGTTCAAGAAGGCGTTATCTCAACCCTCGATTTTATTGGCCCATTTGAAATCCTTGATCGAGTAGGAACTATGGCCTATAGACTCGTTTTACCGCCAAATATGTTGCGTGTTCATAATGTTTATTGCGTACCGATGTTATATAAATATGTGGACAACCCGAACCACATTATGGATTTAGAACCGAACAAGATAGCAGAAGATTTAACGTATGAGGAAATACGTGTTAAAATCTTGAATAAGAAGGATCGTATTCAACACTCAAAGGTTATACCTCAAGAGTTAGAATTTGAAATGAAGTCAAGGTATCCTCACCTCTTCGGCATACCAGGTACGTACGTAAATTTCGAGGGCGAAATTTCATATGGAGGGGAGATTGTAAAATCCCAAATTTTACGAATAAAGATTTAATTTTCTCGAAATATTTATTTGAATATTATGGTGTGGATTTGAGATAATGTTATAGTTGTGGGTAGTATTTATAAATTTTACAAAGTATGCAAGTTGTTATATAATATTCGATTGGTCGGGAAATATTCTTTTTATCGGGGAATATCTGTACGACAGTATAATCATTGGTGGACCCCACAACGGAATTATTGTCGAATTGAGAAAACGACAAAAATATTTTTATGAAAATAACGGCGGAAGTTTTACTGTTAAAACCGTTGAACTACTCGGTAGTAAAAGTACAGTAATACGCATGGTTGAATAGTAGAACACAGTATTGATTATTGATGCTTACGTGAGAAGTCACTCAGTTTTGATCAATTATTGCTTCAGTAATGGTTGCATAGTATCTCACGTTATTTGATTCAATTATTGTCGATATTTTATATATTATTAAATCAATAATTGAGATGACAGAGTTATTAATATTATTATTTGGAATATTAACGATGTCTAGAAGTTCTGCCAATGAGAGGTTTGGTCACCTAATTTCGCGTCAATAGAGAGAAATCCTTATTAGAAAGCCCCCTCTTTCCTGGGAACGAACTGGTCGATTAATATTGTGAATTATAATAATGATGATAAATGTTGTTAAATATATTGAGGTGTCTTTTTATGAAGTCACGGAAGTTTTTATATATATTTATTATATATATAAATTTTGTTTTATTAGTATTATTAATGTAATAAAATGGAAAAGCTTTTTATATAAAGCAGAATACTTTTATAAAGTTATTTGTTTTATTAGACAATAATTAGAATATATTATATTTTATTATACATAGTGTTTTGCTTAGTAAAAAATTTTTATATAAAAGCGAATACTTTTATAAAGTTATTTGTTTTATTAGACAATAATTAGAATATATTATATTTTATTATGCATAGTATTTGCATAGTGCTGCATAGTGTTTTGCATAGTAAAATCTTTTATATAAAACAGAATACTTTTATAAAGTTATTTATTTTATTAGACAATAATTAGAATGTATTATATTTTATTATGCATAGTGTTGCATAGTGCCTGCATAGTGTTTTGCATAGTAAAATCTTTTTATATAAAACAGAATACTTTTATAAACTTATTCGTTTTATTAGATTATAAATAGAATATATTATATTTTATTTAAAAGATTTTGTTTTATTAGAATATTTTATTAATCTGCGCATAGTAAATCAATATGGACCGTCTGTTTAAAAGTAAATCAATCTGGATAGTTCATGAATTAGTTACTATTAGGTCCATTCTCCTATAAATAGAAGCTCATTCCTTCATTATTTCTTACGAATTCACTGAAACTCTAGAGAGAGAAACTATAGAGAGAAAGAAGAAAAGTATTCCGCTACTTCACTACTCCTATATCTAGTTTCTTTTACGGTAAGGGGTATTATTTCTTTCGTATTCATGAAGAGAACTTCTGTTATTCCATTCTTTATTATTCTGTTGGAACAACCTGTATACGCGGGCTACCCTATACTTGGTGAAATTCTTCTGTTATTCCATTCTTTATTATTATGTTGGAATATCCTATCGGTGCGTATTACGCCTGACCTGGTTGCATTAATTATTATTACATTGTAATAACCATGTCTGCGGTCTATTGCATGCATGATGATTTCGTTGTTATTCCATTCTTTATTATTACATTGGAATATCCCGCCAATTGTGAATTTACTTTGACTCGGTTCCGATTCTTTATTATTCTGCCGGAATATCCATGCGTGCGTTTACGCATGACTTTGGTTCCATTCTTTATTATTCATTGGGAATAACATGCATGCGATCTATCGCGCACACATGGTGAATCTTACATTATTCCATTCTTTATTATTCTGTTGGAATAACCTGGCTATGTGGATTACCACATGCATGGTGAATGATCCTTTGTATTAATTCCTTATTAAATTGTGGAAATGATTTGTAAACGTGGATTACCGCATGGCGGCCAAAAATCCATTTGCAGTTTCATATATTTTATTATACTTAGTTGGTTAAAGTTTTGACTTTTATACTCCATGAAATTAGTGGAATATCCTTGATATTTGCGCTTCATCCAATATCTTTTCATGAAAATATTCCTCTGAGCTAGCTGAGCTCACCCCTTTCTTTCACTGTTCTCTTCAGAAAATGAGAACGTAGCCGGGACTAGTCGGGGAACGGAGTGACGGTCCAGATGATAGTATTAGTAGTCCTCACTATTTTGTTAAATAGTGTGACAATAAATGTAATGAGGACTCCTTTGAGTGTGGATATTGTCTAGATGACAATATTCTTATTAAAACTCTCAGTTTATGTTTTGTCGTATTTTATATGACTATTGTTTAATTAAGTTGTATTTGTATTCAGTACCTTGTATCTGGCGACCCAAGATGGGTGATGTATACCTATTTTGGGGGCGTCACAATCATCCTCATACTTATATTGTGATGAAAGTCATCTTTGGCCCGTAGTGCATAGATGGACTGTTGATTATTGGTTTTATGGTTGTATATCTTTGGCTTAGGTGCAAAGATGGACTATTGATTATTGATTTTACAATTGTATATCTTTGGTTTACGTGCATAGACGGACTATTGATTGGTATGATTATGACCAGGGATCATTCGGTATAATCATGACCCGTAATGTTATAAATGATGTGGTAAAAGTCCTCATTGGCCCGTAGTGCATTGATGGACAATTGTTGGTATGATTATGACCAGAGATTATTTGGTATAATCATGACCATTGGTGAAAACATAAATATCCTTGTCCCGTAGTGCATGGATAATTCGTGGTCGTGATACTAATGAATATCCTTTAGCCGTAGTGCAAGGATGATTCGATTATGTGGATTATTTATTAAGCTAAGTCTCAGCGATAAAATATTGATATTAACCTTTTAATTCGTTGAAGATAGTACATATCATGCTCTACTTGACTTTTCTAAAAATACAGTTGCATGTCTTTGGCCTGTAGTTCAAAGATGAACTGTTAATGAATATCTTTGGCTCATAGTGCAAAGATGAATTTATTAGTATGATTATGAACAGGAACTGTGGTTTGGTATAACCATAATCTTTGATGTTTCAGGTAAATATAGGTGATGAAAATTATCTTCGTCCTAGGTGCGAAGAGGAATTTAGAATCACAATTATGATTATGAATAATTGTGGACAAGAACTGTTGATTGATGTTACAGGGATAAAACATTGTTGGTGGACTTTTAACATGGAGAAGATAATAGACTTTATGGTCTATTTGACTCTTCTAATGGATTGCTCGTTCCGCTGCAACTATGGTTGAAAACTTTTATTATCTACCATATGTTCTAAATCTCTGATTTATTTTGATGAAGGCTATTGATAAATTAATTATCTTAGCCATGATATTCTTTACTGGGCTATTTGTGCTCACCCTTTTGCTTCACAATTTCTTTCAGGTAATAAGAGTGTAGCTGGGTCGAGCGGGGATAACAGTGGAATAATGTGATGGTCCGAGACTGTCGAAGTTTCTCAATACATTATAAGACGGCATGACATGCAATATATAATTGTATCGAGGACCTAAGATGTGTGTGTCATATTTTATACGTCACATAATAATTGATTTTGGTGAACAACAATAGGGTGATGAGAACCCGACTTTGAAAGCGTCAAAAGTGCACCTCATTAGAATGAACATGATAGTAATCTTCTCATTCTTCTTTGGGGTCTTGAAATATTTGTTGTTGTATTTTATATGGCATTGTAATGATTTTAGTTTGGAGACTGTCTACGTTACAATATTTGTATTAAAACTCACAGTATATGTGTCGTCGTATTTTACACGACAGTTCAACAGTTGTATAAATGGAGTTGTCAGTAGTGTATTTTCTGGCGACCCAAGATGGGTCTTGTGGACCTATTTTGGGGGCGTCACATGGTGGTTCATGGAAGTGCATTTGTCGTGACTGTCCAAAACGCGAGGAAACCAAACGAGGTGATCACGGGTAAGCTAATCATAAACTCTTGCGATGTTTATACCTTATTAGATATCGGTTCTACCCATTCTTTTATTTCTCCTGCTTGTGCTCAACGTTTGAACTTGACCTCTGAGAAATTAGACTTTTACTTATCTGTTAAAACTCTGTTAGGAGAAACCTTCATTACATCCACTATTTATAAATATTGCTTGATCCAAGTTGGCACCATCACATTACCTGTTGATCTTATCTCTTTAAAGATACTTGCATTTGATGTAATTTTAGGGATTGATTGGTTAACTACTCATCATGCCAAAATTGATTGTTTTCGTAAGGTTGTTAGTTTTCATATTCCTAACCAACCTGTTATGCGAATTGAAGTATGCCCCTCTTTATCATATTCATGCAATGTAATGGCATGGATATGATAAAGAATACTAGACACTTAAAATGTGATAGGATAATCATGATGCAGTGTAGTGCAGCATGATGCAAATGTATGATGAATGTGGTTTATTGTACTATTTTCCAATGAGATGTGATGACTGTTAGCTCCCATGACTTCTGATGGGGATTGGAGTTATCACTGATGATCCTGATGAACTGCTTGGATGTCTACTCCAAAGCTCTCAAGAACTTCCAGGATGTTGACATTGGGGTTATTACCAAAGTCTTTAATCCTTAATACAGACTTCTCACTGAGGATGTATCTCTCATATATGAGAGACTCTGGGGGATAGTGTTGTTTGATGAAGATTTGTATAACATATTCCATCATCGGTCCTCCCCGATGAGGATGATTTTCCCTGGTTTGTATCGCCAGGTCCTTCCAATGCTCTGTCGGAGTTACTGCCAACAATCTGGGTTGTTAGGGTTTCCTGACCCTCGCTGAAATGTACTTCAATGGATACCATCATCAGACCATCTCCGATGCTTCGCTGGGTTTAATTGCCAATGGCTAGTGATGTCAAGGCTGCTTGACCTTCGTTGAAATGTGCTTTAACGGCTGATATCATCGGATGGCTTTCGATGCTTCACTAGATTTACTTGCCAATGGCTGAATAATGTCAAGGTTGATTGACCTTCATTGAAATGTGCTTCAACGACTGAGATCATCAGATGGCTTTCGATGCTTCATTGGTTTTACTTGCCAACGGCTGAAATAGTGTCACAGTTGCTTGACCTTTATTGAAATGTGCTTCAACGGCTGAGATCATCGGATGGCTTCCGATGCTTCGCTGAATTTACTTGCCAATGACTGAAATAGTGTCAAGGTTGCTTAACCTTCGTTGAAATGTGCTTCAACTGTTGATATCATTGGATGGCTTCCGATGCTTTGCTGGATTTACTTGCCAACGGCTGGATAATGTCAAGGTTGCTTGACCTTCGTTAAAATGTGCTTTAAATGCTGAGATCATCGGATGGCTTCTGATGCTTCACTGGATTTACTTGCCAATGGCTGAAATAGTGTTAAGGTTGCTTGACCTTCGTTGAAATGTGCTTCAACGACTGAGTTTGTATGAAATATCTGCTAGAGAGAGGTTACAATTGGAATAACAATCCTGAACTAACGGCATCAGACCTTTGTGAGGTATTTCCGGGTGTAGTCTTACAATAAATGTTATTATCGGTGTTGTGAACCATGTGTCTGGGTGAATACCAATGAGTGATATGTAGACCCGCAGTTTGGTCTTTGAAAATCAGGATCTAAGGCATTTTCGCTCAATCGCGTAGCGTCTTTTTCCTGATTTGACTTTTTTAACTTGTGAGACCTCCTTTGCAACTCAAATTGGACTGAGCCGGAGGGGTGGGGCCCACTTAGGATAGCCGCAGGTACACCTGCGGCTATCCATGGGCGTATTTTTTGGCCACTTTTGTTTTATAAGTTATTTTCAAGTTGAGCCACATAGAGAATCCGAGAGTTCTTCTTCAGATTTATTGAGTTTAGGTTGCTTTCTACAAAATCTGTCACCATACAAGTGTTCCACACTATCCTAGTAACATATACATGTCTTCTTTTTCAGTTTTTGTCCATTGGAAAATGAGTTATTACATGAATTGCTTCTAAACACATAGTAGTGAATATGCATGCTCATATGACTTGATAAAAAATATTCAACATAGTAAATTTTAGTATTTAACCATGCTGAACATATTGATGTGAAAAAGTTTAACTTTTGAAATAGTCAAATTGGCACCTTTTTTTTGCTATTTCTTATCCTATTTGAGGACAAATGAGCAAAGGTTGTAATGCAAAGTAATCCTGGTAATTAGGCTACCCTTTTTATGCATATAGGATGTTGTGACTGTGAATTAGTGTGCTACTGAATGGCCACCTAGTCATGCCTATATGCATGTGGATAGTCTTGTTTACAAAGGAGACTCTAGCAAAAAATTTCCATGAGCCTAGGCATTGGGTAGACATGCATTTTTAACTCTACTGTAGGCGTATATTAAAGTAATGCATGCATGCATATAGTCATAAAATGCATTTGAAAAGCTCCAGGTTAGGATTTACCACACCCTTTCTAAGGTGATTTGGAGACTTGTGTCTACATATATGGATTCGGATCAGCCGAGTAGTTCCCACATGACCACTTCAGGTGTGAGGAGGAGGGCTTCAGATGTGCCTCAACCTTTTTCAGTTAGACATCCTCGTCGGTTGGTAGAGGCGGTGATTCGTCCTATCCGGGTTGAGGTACCAGATGTTGAGGACGAGGAGGAGGATGTACCAGTTGTAGCTCCCGCTCTTGCTGCTCATGCTCCCTGCAGGCATCTTCTAGGCATTAAAGTGATGATTCCAGAACTTCTGGATGATTTGAGTTGCCACCCCTCAGTTTACTTGCAAGCAAACGAGGTAAAAGCTGAATTTGATCTTCCTTTTTCCTATTGATGAGGAGCAAGGATTCTAATGTTGATTTGCTTTTATGATGTAAGTTCCTGGCTTTACGTAGCCTCGAGGGAACTGGTTCAGCATACACTCTCTATATCAAGCTCTTCATCCAGATTACCGAGAGATTGTGTATGGTTGGGGCTTTGAGGCGTTCTTTTCCATCCTCCCCCACCGTTGTCCCTGGGGTTATCTCAGGGCATTGTCTGAGGGATGGTTTCACCAGACTCAGTCTCTCTATTTGCTTGACTACGAGGTGATAATGATGCCGATGGATTGGCGATTTATCACTGGTATAGAGTTTGGAGGGGCGCCAGTGCCTTGTACGGCGAATATTACCCCGACTGCCGTTAGATCCTTACTAGGAGTCCCAGCTGAGGCACTCAAAGGCAGGACAGTTTGCACTGGTCCTTTGAGTGTAGACACTATAAGTGGGGCATTGAGTGAGCCAATACCCGATGATGTGATAGTCAGGGATTGCATTCTTCGGCGATTGTTCCTGGTAATCCTCTGGGGTTGTTTTATAGCGGATAACTCTTCCACGGCGTCCTTCACTTTTGTGAGCGCCACATGAGAAGTGGACCATATTGGAGAGTATGACTGGGGTTCCTACACCTTTTCCTATTTCCTCAGGGGAATTGGCATGCGTTCGCAGGGCTTGACAGAGGCTTGGCTAGGATTTTACCCATTTCAGCTGGTGAGTATTTCTTTTTTAATTCCCCATGGACAGGTTAAGAGTGTTGACTGACCGCAGATGTTTTCCTTTGAATCGGCAATTTTGGGCCTATGAGAGGCTCCCATGTTTGCATCCCATTAGTGTGTTAGGTCCATATACCTATCCACGAGGACGATGATGGCATCACTCCACGTTGGCGGAGGTTCTTGTAGCTTGAGGGTTTCACCCATTGTCGCCTACAGTTGAAGTTATTGACAGCTGATGTCATCACTTGGGTTCACTATTCTGGGGACCATTTGACAGTTAGCTTTGAGGATGGGTTCCTGACTGGTGTCGAGCATGTGATATCCACCCGCAGGATTCCTCTCTTCACAGATGGAGGATGAGATCTCTATTTGGGAGAACGTGCTATTAAGAGCACTACAGGAGAGATTCGTGTACCGATCTGTCCTCCTACTAGGCGTTATTGGCCTGTGTCGCAGTCGCCTGTCAGTGATATCCCATTGATGGGAGTTGACAACTTTACTTTGTCAGAGAGTCCGTTTAGTTAGGAGATATTCTACCGCTGGTGGTCCCCTCGTACCATCAGAGCCCAGACCCGCACCACTTAGTTCATGGGGGATATGGTTCCTGGATCCGTGATGATAACAGATTGGATGGCCTGCGTCTGAGAGCCTACTCATTTGATGCAGATTGACAGCTTGACCTGGCAGTTGGACTGGGCACATTTTTTTCATCCGACACTTGGGTAGAGATCTTTCAAAGGTAGATACTTTTGATCCTTCTAACTCTGGGGCTGGCCCTTCAAGTGACCCATATGGTTTTGCCGGCACAGATCCTCCATTGTATAGGCCTGACATCCCTCTTGGCGGAGATCCAGTGACTTAGGAGGAGTTACATCAGATGGGCATGATGGATAATGTAGACATCAACACCATTGACTTCTTCTGATGTATTTCTCGCTATATCTTTTGATAGGCCTCTGTTAGATATTGGGTGGCTGTGCCCCATTCTTGTTATATCTTTTGATAGGCCTCTGTTAGTTGTTGGGCATCTGTGCCCCATTTCCTTATATTTTCAGCTGTACACAGAGATGATGTGTAAGACCCTGAATTTTATGAAATGAAAGTATTCAATTTTCTTATAATTATTATTCTATTTAGTAAATGGTTAAATTGATAAAAGGTTAAAGTTAAGGGTGATATTTGAAAATTTTACAAAATAAGCAAGTTGATATAAAATATTCGATTGGTCGGGGAATATTCATTTTAACAGGGAATATTCGTATGACGGCACAATCATTGGTGGACCCCATAACGGAAGTATTGTCATAGTTAGAAAACGACAGAAATATCTTTTTATAAAAATAACGGCGAAAGTTTTACCGTTAAACTGTTGAGATACCTGGTGGTAAAAATACAGTAATACGCGTGGTTGCATAGTAGCACACGTTATTGATTATTGATGCTTATGTAAGAAGCCACTCAGTTTACTCAATTATTGCTACAGTAATTGTTGCATAGTATCTCACGTTATTTGATTCAATTATTGTCATAGTATCATCTGCATAATATTTTTTATTATTAAATCAATAATTGAGACAATACATTTATTCATATTATTATTTACATTATTGACAATATCTAGAAAGTTCTGTCGAGGAAAGAGGTTTGGTCACCTAATTGCGTGCCAATAAGGAGAAATCTTTATCGGAAAGCCCCCTCTTACCTGGGAATGATCTGGTTGTCGATATTGTAAGTTATAATATTAATGATGAATAATTGTTGAAGTATTAAGAATGTGTTTATTGAAGATAAGTGAATTACAAAAGTTAGAGGGGAATAATGCAAACTTGGAAAACTTTAGGGGTACTAAAGTGTAATAAGTTAAATCAATCTGGACCATTGATGGTGGTTTTAATAGTAAACCAATCTGGACCATTGATGGTGGTTTTAATAGTTAATCAATCTGGACCATTGATGGTGGTTTTAATAGTAAATCAATCTGGACCGTCGGTGGTGGTTTTAAAAGTAAATCAATCTGGACCGTCAGTGGTGGTTTTAAAAGTAATCAATCTGGACCGTCGGTGGTAGTTTTAAAAGTAAATCAATCTGGACCGTTGGTTGTGGTTTTATAGTAATTAATCTGGACCGTCCGTTCTAATAGTAAATCAATCTAGATCGTTCATGAATTAGTTACTATCTAGTCCATTCTCCTATAAATAGAAGCTTAATTCTTCTTTCATTCTCACCAATTCACTGAGATTCAAAAGAGAAGCTATGAAGAAAGAAACTATAGAGAGCAAGAAGAAGAGTAGTCTGCTACTTCACTATTGTAGTATCCAGTTTTCTACTAAGGTAAGGGATGTTATTTTCGTTTGGTAAGAGATGTTATTTATTGTATTTGTAAGGAATACTGTTTTTCGTATTCATCCTTTAATATGTCAGAATAACCTGTCTACGCGGATTACGTACCGTATGACAAGTGAAAATCTATTGCAGTTTCGTATGTTATTTCTTTTCATATTCTTAAATCTAAACTTACTATGGTAAGTATTGCTTCTATAATCCTTTAAATTAGTGGAATATTCTTGAGTTTTGCGCTGCATCCAGTATCGTTTTATTGGACTATTGATCTGAACTATCTTATTAAATATCAATATTTTCACCCGGGATACTATTCACGGGTTACTATTTACCCGATTACTATTCACTATAATATTATTAACTCGGGTATTCGGGGCATTTTTCATGCTGGGGTACTATTCATGGGTTACTATTTACCCGATTACTATTCACTATAATATTATTCACTCAAGTATTCGGAGCACTTTTCATGTCGGGGTACTATTCACGAGTTACTATTCACCCGATTACTGTTCACTCAAATATTATTCACTCGGGTATTCGGGGAACTTTCCGTGCTGGATTACTATTCATGAGTTACTATTCACCTGGTTACTATTCACTCAAATATTGTTCACTCGGGTATTCGGGGCACTTTTCATGCTGGGGTTACTTTTCACGGGGTACTATTCTCGAAGTACTATTCACGGGGTACTATTCACCCGAAAAATTTATTTCTTTTCTGTCCAAATTATTTTGATACATGAATATTATTCTTGAATTTTACTCCACAAAGCAGTATCATGTTGACAATTTGGATATTTTTAAACTCTGGATAAATTTAAAGTCTTTAATATTTATCCTTGATCTCACTTGATTGAATCTTTATATCATTGTCATCATTCTCATACTTATATTGAAAGTCATCTTTGGCCCGTAGTGCAAAGATGGATTATTGAGTATTTATTTTACAGTTGTATATCTTTGGCTTATGAGCAAATATGGACTGATATCTTTGGCTTACGTGCAAAGATGAACTGTTAATTGATAGCTTTGGCCCGTAGTGCAAAGATGGACAGGTGTATGACATGATCATGACCACTGGTGATACTAACGAATATCCTTGGCCCGTAGTGCAAGGATAATTCGATAATGTGATTGGCAGGATTATGACCATTAGTTAACAGTTGTATGTCTTTGGCCGTAGTGCACTGACAGATAATTGATTGGTATGATCATGATCATTGATTTTATAGTTGAATATCTTTGGCCCGTAGTGCAAAGATAGGCAACAGATTGGTATGATAATTGTTATTATATTTGAATATCTTTAGCCTTTGGGGTAAGGATGTTTAGTAAATGTTCTATTAAGCCTTTGTGGCAAGGAAAAACTGTTGATTTACATGATTATAAATATGAATTGCGAGTTTAACTATAATCTTTAGTGGTTCAGGTGAAGACAGGTGATGAAAGTTCTCTTTATCTTGGGTATAACAAAGAACTATTGATGAGTATTACATGAATGAAATATTAACAATGGACTTTTAATTTGGAGGAGATAGTATACATTATGTTCTACTTGACTCTTCTAATGGATTGTTAATTCCGCTGCAATTATGGTTGAAAACTTTTATTATCTACCATATGTTCTAAATCTATGATTTATTTTGATGAAGGGTATTGATAAATTAATTATCTTAGCCATGATATTCTTTACTGGGCTATTTGTGCTCACCCTTTTGCTTCACAATTCCTTTCAGGTAATAAGAGTGTAACTGAGTCGAGCGGGGATAACAGGCGAATAGTGTGATGGTCCGAGACTGTCGAAGTTTCTCAATACATTATAAAACGGCATGACATGCAATATATAATTGTATTGAGGACCTAAGATGTGTGTGTTGTATTTTATACGTCACTTAATAATTGATTTTGGTGAACAACAATAGGGTGATGAGAACTCGACTTTGAAAGTGTCAAAAGTGCACCTCATTAGAATGAACAAGATAGTAATCTTCTCGTTCTTCTTTGGGGTCTTGAAATATTTTCTGCTGTATTTTATATGGCATTGTAATAATTTGAGTTTGGATACTGTCTATGAGACAATATTGTATTCAAACTCACAGTTTAACTGTGGTCGTATTCTGTATGACAGTTCAACAGTTGTATAAATAGAGTTATCAGTAGTGTATTATCTGGCGACCCAAGATGGGCCGTGTGGACCTATTTTGGGGGCGTCACATGATGTATTAGATGATGATGTACTTAGGAATGTATGTACTATTTTCCATTCCCTACATCATATTGCCATCCATTATTTATCATGCATGTATTATGTTATGCATATGTATGTCCAGAGATATTCAGCATTGACCCCTGGATGATCTTATAATACAGCCCACACAGATGTCTTGCTCGACAATTAGCCGCATTGATCATACCCCACCAGTATTGGTAGCCTCATGTGTGACGCCCCCAAAACAGGTATACATCACCATCTTGAGTCGCCAAATACATGGTACATAAATAAAATACAAACTTAATTATACAACTGTCGGGTAATATACGAAAAAACATAGCTGAGAGTTTAAACAAGAATATTGCCTTCTTATACAATATCCACTTCAATGGAGTCCTCATTACAATTATTATCACACTATTTCACAGAATAGTGAGGACTACTAAAAAAACCATCTGGACCGTCAATCCGTTTCCCGACTCGTCCCAGCTATATTCTCATTTCCTGAAGAGAATAGTAAAAGAAAGGGTGAACTCAACTAGCCCAGTAAGAAATATTGTGACTAAGATAATGCAGAATAAATTATTCTTAGCCTTCAACAATATAACAACCGATCGAATATAATAGATAATAAGTTTTAGATCAACAATTGCAGTGGAATTAGTAATCCATTAGAAGAGTCAAGTAGAGTATAAAATCTACTATCTTCTATGATTTAAAAAGTTTTTCATCAACTTTATCGCTGAGACTCAGATTAATAAATAAAATCGAATCAATCTTGCACCACGACCAAGGATATTCATGTAATCATCAATGGCCATGATTATACCGAATAATCTCTGGTCATAATCATACCAACAACTGTTCATCAATGAACTACAGGCTAATGAGGACTTTCACCACATCATTCGTCACATTACGGTCATGATTATACCGAATAATCCCTGGTCATAATCATACCAAGTCCATCTATGCACGTATACCAAAGATGACTTTCATCACAATATAAGCATGAGGATGATGACAATGACATAATAATTCAATAAAACAAGTTCAAGGATAAATTTTAAAGATTTATAATCTAATTTATCCAGAAATCAATAGCGTCCAAATTGTCAACATGATATTGCTTTATAGAGTAAAATTCAAGAATGCTCAGAAGAATATTTTCATGAAAAGATACTGGATGAAGCGCAAATATCCAGGATATTCTACTAATTTCATGGAGTATAGAAACCAAAACTTTAACCAACTGAGTATAATAGAATATATAAAACTGCAAATGGATTTTTGTCCGCCATGCTGTAATCCACGTAGACAGATCATTTTTACAATTTAATAAGGAATGAATACGAACGATCATTCACCATGCATGAAGTAATCCACATAGACAAGTTATTCCAACAGAATAATAAAGAATGGAATAACAGAAGAATTCACCAGGCATGCGATAGACCGAACAGACAGGTTATTCCAACAAAATAATAAAGAATGGAATAACAGCTCTTACGAGTATTGAAAGAAAATAATTCTCTTCATGAATACGAAAGAAATAATACCCCTTACCTTAGAAGAAAACTAGATACTGGAATAGTGAGGTAGTAGACTTCTCTTCTCCTTTCTCTCTATAATTTCTCTCTATAATAATTGCTCTTGTGAGACTTAGTGAATTGGTGAGAAATGATGGAAGAATGAGCTTTTATTTATAGGAAAATATAGTTTCAATAATTGCACATTTTAGGGCTCAAAATATTACAGTATAATACCTCCCTCTTTTTCTTCATTTTTAATTTAGTCCTGCAAGTATTATCAAACTTGCACCACCTCCCCTAATAGTAAATCATGTGAATCAATAGTAAATCATGTGACTTAATAGTTCTAAACATGTGAAAAAATTAATTATAGTATAGTACCTTCATCTATACCTCCATTTTTAATTTAGTCATGCAAGTATTATCAATCTTGCACCAACTCCCCTAATAGTAAATCATGTGAATCAATAGTACACACATGTGAACACATAGTTATAAGCATGTGAATTAATAGCAATTAATTGATCATTTATCCGGTTAATTACCCGATTGGTCAATATAACCTCTAGACATCCATTATTATCGAAATAGATGTCGATTTCCACTAACACTAATAATCCCAACACAATGGAACTATTAATTTCATCTTTAATCAATACGAACTTATTCATCATTAGTATTATAATGCACAATATTTAACAACCAGGTCATTCCTAGGAAAGAGGGGGATTTCCAATAAGGATTTCTCCCTATTGGCGCGCAATTAGATTATCTAATCTCTCATTGACAGAACTTCTAGACATTGTCAATAGTGTAAATAATAATATGAATAACTTTGTCATCTCAATTATTGATTTAATAGTATAGCATATTATGCAGATGATACTATGACAATAATTGAATAAATAATATGAGAGATATGATGCAACAATTACTGTAGCAATAATTGAGTATAACTGAGTGACTTCTTACGTAAGCATCAATAATCAATACCAGGTGCTACTATGGAACCACGCGTATTACTGTACTTTTACTACCGGGTAGTTCAACAGTTTTAACGGTAATACTTTCACTATTATTTTTATAAAATGATAATTCTGTCGTTTTCTAACTACGACAATACTTCCGTTGTGGGGTCCACCAATGATTGTGCCGTCGTATGGATATTCCCCGACAAAAAGAATATTCCTCGACCAATCGAATATTATATAACAACTTGCTTAATTTGCAAAATTTATAAATATTACCCACAACTATAACATTATATCAAATCCACACCATAATAAAAAAAAAATATTTTGAGAAATTTAAATCTTTATTCATAAAATTTGGGGTCTCACAATCTCCTCTCCTTATAAAATTTCGCCCTCAAAATTTACGTGACGTGCTAGTGTCTTAGAAGAGGTGAGGATACCTTGTCTTCATTTCAGATTCTAACTCTTGAGGTATAACCTTTGAGTATCGAATAGGATCCTTCTTATCCAAGATTTTAACATGTATCTCCTCATACATTAAATCTTCTGCTATCTCGTCTAGTTCTAATTCAATAATGTGGTTCGGGTCGTCCACATATTTACGTAACATCGATACGTAAAAAAATGGTTATGAACACGCGACATACTTGTCGATAAAATGAGTCTATAGGCCACAGTTCCTACTCGACCGAGGATTTCAAATGGGCCAATTAAATCGAGGGTTGAGATTTCCTCTATTCATCGACTCTTGCTTCTAGAATAACGCCTTCTTGAACCTTCTTCTTTATATTCATTAGCTCTAGGTGTGTAGTTTGAGCAGCTTTAACTTTATCGATTAAAGTCGATTCTAATCGTATATTCATTATCTTCACGTGGCTTTCCTAGAGTCTTTAACTCCATCTTCATCATTTATAAGTTATACGAAATGGGTTTTTATGTTAACAACATCGCAATCATAAACACATACGATCTTCTACTCAACGCGTCAGCTACCACGTTCGTTCTTCCACGATGATATTGAATGGTATAGTCGTAATCTTCAACAGCTCGAGCCAACTTCTTTGGCACATTATGCGATCATTTTAGGTGAAGAAATATTTGAGAGTTTAAGAAATGGGTTTTGTACTGGGATCAATACCAAATTCGATTTCACGCTCTAGGGGTAGGATAAGAAGTCTTCAAGAATACGTCAGAAAATTTATTAACAATAGAAATGTCATTCAAAATTGTGACTCTTGTATATCCAAGACTTGGATAGCACGTCACATTGATACCTATCAACTTGCCATCGTCATTCACGACGTCGCCTACAAAAAGTCTGGCTTCAATGCATTCCACACAAGGAAGTCACCAGCGAAAGGCTCAGGGCTCTTTATTTATGGCTTAATATAACAGTGATTGACTTTAGTGGTTTGGTTGCTTGAATTTGCATAATAGGTTGGTTAGTAATATGAAAGCTAACAACCTTATGAAAAGCATGATGAGTAGTTAACCAATCGATTTCTAAAATTGCATCAAAGGCAAGTATTTTCAAAGAGATAAGATCGACAGGTAACGTGAAAGTGTTGATTTGAATTAAACAAGATTTATAAACAGTGGAGGTAACGAAGGTTTCTACTAACGAAGTTTCAACCAATAAGTCAAAGTCTAACTTCTCTGGGGTAAAATTTAAATGTTGAGCGCAAGCAAGAGAGATAAAAGAATGGGTAGAACCGGTATCTAATAAGGTATAGACTTCACAAGAATTTATAATTAACTAACCCGTGCTAACTTCGTTCGGGTTACTTGCTTTTTGAGAAGTCACAAAAAACGCTCTTCCTGAAACCACCGACTTTGTTTTGTTAGTATCCGCCTTTGGTTCCACCATCCCAGCTGGACTTGATTTTGATACAGGACAAAATTGAGCTATGTGACCGTCTTTTCCACAACTAAAATATACCTTGGAAGGCTGTGAACAGTTTGGACTTATGTGTCCCTCCTCTCCGCATCTATAACATCTAACTGGCGGTCGTTCTCCTCCCTTAGAATTTGTTGCTGGTGTTGGTGCTGCTGCCGACGTTTTCCCATCATCGTTAAATCTTCTCTTCTTGAATTTTCCATTTCTATTATCTTGGCCATGATTACCACCGAAGTGGTTACCATTCTTGGCATGATAATTTCCCCCACGATGTTTATCATTGTTCGATGGTCATTTGTTGCACATATGACGATTATTATCGTGTTATTGGTCGTTCCTTTTGGTTGTCTTGACTCATTATCGCGCTCCAATAACTGAGCCCTATTCACAACATCTGAATATAAACAAAGTTTGTGAGAAATGAGGTATTGACGTATATCAGGTTTCAAACCTCTTAGAAACATTCGCGTCATTTACTCCTCATTATCGACCAAATGGGATGTAAACCGGGATAACTTCACAAATATAGCCTCGTATTGCGATACAGTCATATTGTTTTGCTCCAACTTGATGAATTCCACCTCCTTCATGTGACAAATACTTTCGGGAAAGTACTTGTCGTTGAATAACTCTTGGAACTTCTTCCAAGACATCATGAGTGCGTCAGGCTGGGTACGCTTTATAGATTCCCACCAATAATCTGCCTCTTCACGCAACATAAAGGTGGCGAAGGGAACCTTTTGCTCCTCGGAGCATCCCAAGACATCAAATATCTTGGTGATCTACTTTAACCACGTCTTCGCCTTAAGTGGTTCTGGCTTTCCCAAAAACTTTGGTGGTCCCATCTCCTTGAACTGCTTAGCGGTGACCACCCGAGAGTTGCCAGTGTTTCCACCTGCATTTTGAACAGGAGTCTCTCTCGCCTGATGTTGCATGAATTGCATAAAGCCTCAGAACATCCTATCGTTCATCATCTGATCGGTGTTGTTATTTACCTGAGGATTTTTGTCTTCCTGTTGCACATTATCTTGGGTATTGATCGTTGTTGACTCAACGGTCTCATGTGCTTCATTGTCGATCTCAACATTTTCAGATGCCATTTTCAAACACTGTCACAAAATAAGGGTTAATTGACATATCACATATTATCCCTATACTCTGACCGGCCAATTAAATACCAAATAAACTTAGGTAGGCCATACTAGCGAAGGAATTCCCTGTCTCTCCCCTCCTAGTTCTTGTCTCACATCTCAGCCAGGGATCATATCCCTAAGCTTTGATACCAACTGTGACGCCCCAAAAATAGGAATACCCACCCATCTTGTGTCGCCAAATACATGGTACATAAATAAAATACAAACTTAATTATACAACTGTCGGGTAATATATGAAAAAACATAGCTGAGAGCTTAAACAAGAATATTGCCTTCTTATACAATATCCACTTTCAATGGAGTCCTCATTACAATTATTATCACACTATTTCACAGAATAGTGAGGACTACTAAAACAACCATCTGGACCATCAATCCGTTCCCCGAATCGTCCCAGCTATATTCTCATTTCCTGAAGAGAACAGTGAAAGAAAGGATGAGCTCAACTAGCCCAGTAAGAAATATTGTGACTAAGATAATGAAGAATAAATTATCATTAGCCTTCAACAGTATAACAACTGATAGAATATAATAGACAACATGTTTTAGATCAACAACTGCAGCGGAATAAGCAATCCATTAGAAGAGTCAAGTAGAGTATAAAATCTACTATCTTCTATGATTTAAAAAGTTTTTCATCAACTTTATCACTGAGACTTAACTTAATAAATAAAATCGAATCAATCCTGCATCACAGCCAAGGATATTCATGTAATCATCAATGGTCATGATTATATCGAATAATCCCTGGTCGTAATCATACCAACAACTGTCCATCAATGAACTACAGGCCAATGAGGACTTTCACCACATCATTCGTCACATTACGGTCATGATTATACCGAATAATCCATGGTCATAATAATTCCAAGTCAATCTATGCACGTAAGCCAAAGATGACTTTCATCACAATATAGGCATGAGGATGATGACAATGACATAATAATTCAATAAAATAAGTTCAAGGATAAATTTTAAAGATTTATAATCTAATTTATCCAGAAATCAATAGCGTCCAAATTGTCAACATGATATTGCTTTGTGGAGTAAAATTCAAGAATGCTCAGAAGAATATTTCCATGAAAAGATATTGGATGAAGCGCAAATATCCAGGATATTCTACTAATTTCATGGAGTATAGAAACCAAAATTTTAACCAACTGAGTATAATAGAATATATGACACTGCAAATGGATTTTCGCCCGCCATGCGGTAATCCACGTAGACAGATCATTTCCATAATTTAATAAGGAATGAATACGAAGGATCATAGAATAATAAATAATGAAATAATAAATAATGAAATAATAGAAGAATTCACCAGGCATGCGATAGACCGCACAGATAAGTTATTCCAACAGAATAATAAAGAATGGAATAACAGCTCTTACAAGTATTGAAAGAACATAATTCTCTTCATGAATACGAAAGAAATAATACCCCTTAACTTAGAAGAAAACTTGATACTGAAATAGTGAGGTAGCAGACTTCTCTTCTTCTTTCTCTTTATAATTTCTCTCTACAATAATTGCTCTTGTGAGACTTAGTGAATTGGTGAGAAATGAAGGAAGAATGAGCTTCTATTTATAGGAAAATATAGTTTCAATAATTGCTCATTTTGGGGCTCAAAATATTACAGTATAATACCTCCTTCTTTTTCTTCATTTTTAATTTAGTACTGCAAGTATTATCAAACTTGCACCACCTCCGTTAATAGTAAATCATGTGAATCAATAGTAAATCATGTGACTCAATAGTTCTAAACATGTGAAAAAATTAATTATAGTATAGTACCTTCATCTATACGTCCATTTTTAATTTAGTCATGCAAGTATTACCAATCTTGCACCAACTCCCCTAATAATAAATCATGAATCAATAGTACACACATGTGAACACATAGTTATAAGCATGTGAATTAATAGCAATTAATTGATCATTTATCCGGTTAATTACTCGATTGGTCAATATAACCTCTAGACATCCATTATTATCGAAATAGATATCGATTTCCACTAACACTAATAATCCCAACACAATGGAACTATTAATTTCATCTTTAATCAATACGAACTTATTCATCATTAATATTATAACGCACAATATTTAACAACCAGGTCATTCCTAGGAAAGAGGGGATTTCAATAAGGATTTCTCCCTATCAAGCGCCGTTAATTAGATTATCTAATCTCTCATTGACAGAACTTCTAAACATTGTCAATAGTGTAAATAATAATATGAATAACTTTGTCATCTGAATTATTGATTTAATAGTATAGCATATTATGCAGATGATACTATGACAATAATTGAATAAATAATATGAGAGATATGATGCAACAATTACTGTAGCAATAATTGAGTATAACTGAGTGATTTCTTACGTAAGCATCAATAATCAATACCAGGTGCTACTATGGAACCAATGCCAGACATCGCATTTTTTACTACTAGGGTAGTTCAACAGTTTTAACGGTAACACTTTCGCCGTTATTTTAATAAAATGATAATTCTGTCATTTTCTAACTACGACAATACTTCCGTTGTGGGGTCTACCAATGATTGTGCCGTCGTATGGATATTCCCCGACCAATCGAATATTATATAACAATTTGTTTACTTTGCAAAATTTATAAATATTACCCACAACTATAACATTATATCAAATCCACACCATAATAAAAAAAAATATTGTGAGAAATTTAAATCTTTATTCATAAAATTTGGGGTCTCACATCATGCTTGAGATCATGGTATGATAGTTTGTCACCTCCACATCGGGTGACGGTATATCAGCTATTGCAGCACTCAATGACCTTCCTGATGTTCCAGGTTTCTGTGGGTTTTGTAGAGGGCATGCTAGAGCACTGGGTATCGGACAGGAAGGTGTTCCGGTTTGAGACCCAGGAGTTGACTCCCACCTTAGAGGAGTATGAGCGGTTAACGGCTTTGCCACTAGACAGGCCTTGCACTCAGATGGCTATCAGGGATTATTGGGTAAAATCTAGTTACGCACAACATGCAAGTATACGTGGTCAACAAGTAATATAATAGTAAGTAGAGTATCGTTCCCACAGAGATTAGCAAGAAATTAACCCTCACAATTATCAGCTTCCTATTAATCCAAATTTTATTAAACTATCCAATTCAAGAATTATAATTGTAAAAACTAAATATATCAAAAATACTAAAATCATAAATCTCAAAAACTGAAATTTCAAATAAGTATTAGAGAATTAGGCTTACAACTTCACCCTAAGCTTCACTCTAATTATTACCCTTTATTCCAGTTTAATTCACTATCCCAGTTTGTTAATCAAGAACACGTAAGTAGAACTAGCCATCTCTCGATGCACTAATACCATATTAACTTAAATTCACAAATTAGATAGAATTAATTAAGTTAAACACATCAATTAACTAACTCACTATATCTCTATGTGAATTACAATCAAAGAAGGTTTAAGTTCAAATTCTCTATTCGACTACATGTGATGCTAGGCATATCTCTACCCTAACATAAATCAAGATCCTATTCAATCACAGAATTCAAGAACACATGCTATATTAACTAAGTCTAAACTCGTATTTCCTCTCTCGAATCCATACAAGTCCACAAAGGATTGGTGATCAAGCAATTCATAAATTCAAGCATAAATTAATGTAGATAAACTGAAGAATAACTTATTAAATTGAAAATCAAAGTTACATAATCATTGTTCCACCCAAAGATCCGTTATAAGCCTAAAAAGTAATTTAGTTCATCATCAATGAAATAAAAACTGAATTAATTAAATTAAACATCATCCCAATTACAAATATTGAACTAAAGAAAGAGAATGAATCTAGAACCACCCTTCTCTTTAGCCTTAATCTGTAATTATCGTGAAATTCCTACAAAATCTTCTCTCCAATGCTCTTGCTCCAAATTAGCTTCAATAGATGTTAATTACTTTTCTGATCAATCTTGTTGTTAATTGTTACTAATACAACCAAGACATGTATTCTGTCTCTAATTCTTCGCCAAAAATGAGTTCCAATCCGAACCAATGACTATTCTTTACGTTATTGCAGCATTCCACAAAGAACATGACACTGCACTTCTCCGTACCCCTGCCATGGCGGGGGTTTTGCTGTGTTAGGAGCCCGCCCCGGCGGGTATGTAATTTGTTAACTGACTTGCACCCCCTGCCTCGGCCGGGGTTTTATATATGGGAAAGCTCGCCCCGGCTATCTAGTAATCTGTTAGTTGTCCATTTTAGCTCTAAACTTGCCACATTTCGCTATAATTTCGCTCTTTTAGTCCAATTGCTAATCCACCACCTAAACACAAAACAACACTAAACAAGTAAAAATAAAACATAAAAACAAGGAATTAACACCGTTTAAAGCTTGGATTAAGAGCCGATTCGTAGGTATAAAACCCACTTATAAAAATCTCTCAAACTTAAACCGTGCTAGTCCTCGAGCATTAAACAAAACAAACTTGCTATACAATAAAATGAAATGAGATGTAATGCATCTAATCTATATGCCTACGAATCCAGAAGTATCATAGAATCAAACTTATTCCTCCAGCCTCAGAGAAATCAAGCAAACACGACAACACTTCGTATCAAAACCAATCAATAATTCCTTATCAATCCTCGAATCTTAAACGATTATTACTGGTATAGTGTGTGTGTGCTTAACATCCATGTTAACTGATACAAATTTAAATTTAATACATAACCAATCTCTTATAAGACATCAAATAGCTTAAATTCAAGAATTTTAAAAACAGACGAGATCCAACTAAAACCAAGCAATTGAGAATATTAAGGGTCCACATAGGGTACTTGTAAGACCCCAACTTTTATGAATAAAGTTGATTTTTTTTCAAAATATCATTTTTGAATATTAAGGTATGAATTTGTTATAATGTTATAGTTGTGGGTAATATTTATAAATTTTGCAAAGTAAGCAAGTTGTTGTAAAATATTCGATTGGTCGGGGAATATTCGTTTTAACAGGTAATATTCGTACGACGATACAATCATTGGTGGACCCCACAACGGAATTATTGTCAGAATAAGAAAACGACATAAATATCTTTTTATAAAAATAACGGTGAAAGTTTTACCGTTAAACTGTTGAAATACCCTGTGGTAAAAGTACAATAATACGCGTGGTTTCATAGTATCACACTGTATTGATTATTGATGCTTACATGAGAAGTCACTTAGTTTTATTCAATTATTACTACAGTAATTGCTGCATAGTATCTCACGTTATTTGATTCAATTATTGTTAATATTTTATATTATTAAATCAATAATTGAGATAACAAGTTATTCATTATTATCTGCATAATTAACAATGTCTAGAAAGTTCTGTCGAGGAAAGAGGTTTGGTCACCCAATTGCGCACCAGTAGGGAGAAATTCTTATCGAAAAGCCCTCTCTTTCCTGGGAACGATCTGCTTGCTAATATTGCGAGTTATAATAATGATGAATAAATGTTGTTAATGATATTGAGGGGATTTTTATGAAGTATTTGATGTAAATTTTGCTTATTTTATGGACCCCCATTTACACATTTTTTAAAATAATCGGTAGAAAGTTATTCTATATATATATATAATAAGTGGTGGGGGCCATGAGTGGGTCAGGTGGGGCCCACATGTTGAAGAAATGAAATGTCAGGGGGGAGATTTTGCAAAGTCATGGGGGGTTGTATTTATTATATATATTATATAATAAGTTTTGTTTTTTTTTATGAAAAATAGAATATATTATATTTTATTATGCATAGTGTTTGCATAGTGTCTGCATAGTGTTTGCATAGTGAATTCAGAAAAAAAATTCTTGATTTGATCAAGTAATTGAATTCAAGCATTGTTGGTCCGTGATTCTAAAAATTCAAATAGTATCCTTTCCATTCTCCTATAAATAGGATGCTTAGTTAGAATTAAAAATCACACCAGAATCAGAGAATTCTTCTTCTATAATATTGAGCGTATTTCTTTAGAGTTTATGGAAGCTTTGAGTGTAGAAAACAGTATAAGTTTTTTTCAAGAATATCCCCGCCCTACTAGTCGGAATACTCTTCTTTTTAAGGTAAGGGATATTATTTTTGTTCAATACTCGTATGAAATAATATTTTCTTCCATATTCTGTAGTATGTAAGTAATATTATTTTGTTTCAGATTCTGAATTCTATACTCATTTTGTTAAGTTTTGGCTTCTATACTCCATGAAATTAGTAGAATATCCTTAAAATTTTATGTTTCATCCAATATCTTTTCATGGAAATATTATTCTGAGCATTCTTGATAAGTTTTAACTTTTTTATATCGGAGTACTATTCATGGGGTACTATTCTCAAAGTTACTATTCATGGGGTACTATTCACCCGGGGTACTATTCATGACAAAAATTGATTTCTTTTCAGTTCAAATCATTTTTGATACAATATTATTCTTGAATTTTACCCCACAAAGCAGTATCATGTTGACAATTAGACATTATTGAATTCTGGATAAATTAAATTATAAATCTTTAAAAATTTATCATTTGCTTTCTTTTAATTGAATTCTTATATCATTGTCATCATCCTCGTGCTTATATTGTGATGAAAGTCATCTGTGGCTTACGTGCATAGATGGACTGTTGATTGATATGATTATGACAAAGGATTATTCGGTATAATCATGATCATAATATTACAAATGATGTGATAAAAGTCCTCATTGGCCCATAGTGCATTGATGAACAGTTGTTGGCACGATCATGATCATTAGTGAAAACATGAATATCCTTGGCTCATATTGCATGGATAATTCGTGGTCGTGATACTAATGAATATCCTTGGCCCGTAGTGCAGGGATGATGTGAATTATTTATTAAGCTGAGTCTCAGTGATAAAATTGCTGATAAACTTTTAAATCATAGAAGATAGTAGATATCATGCTCTACTTGACTCTTCTAATGGATTGCTTATTCCGCTGCAGTTAAACTTGATGTTTATTATATTTTATCATTTTAACACTGTTGAAGGCTAACGATAATTTATTCTGCATTATCTTAGTCATAATATTTCTTATTGGGCTAGTTGAGCTCACCCTTTGCTTTTATTGTTCTATTCAGGAAATGAGAACTTAGCCGGGACTAGTCGGGGAACGGAGTGATGGTCCGAGATGGTGCATTAGTAGTCCTCCCTATTCTGTGAAATAATGTGATAATAATTGTAATAATATTGAATTTGAGTTTGGATATTGTCTAGAAGACAATATTCGTGTTGAAACTCCCAGCTTATGTTTTGTCGTACTTTACACGACAATTGTATAATTAAGTTGTATTTAAATTCTATACTATATATTTGGCGACTAAGAATGGGTGATGTATACCTATTTTGGGGGTGTCATAGTACTTATGCTTTATTTTTATTTTATTCAATCACGGGGGCTTTTTGCTCTTAATTTTTCGTTTTATTTTGTTTTTTATCTTTTTTTTTAGATAGTGAGTGCGTTTTACCCTCCATCTCACGCCTGTGTTTATGGGGAGTATGTTTTACGCTCCTTCTCGACCCACCACAAGATCCAACTATTCATCTCGGGAAGGTTCCCCTTTTTAGATATAGAAAGCTTATATACCCCACTTTTTCCCCCAAACTTAGGTTCTTGCTAATTCTTCACCTTCATTGTGAGATCCCAAATTTTATGAAATAAAAATATTCAATTTTTCTATTTTGATAAATAGTTAAATTGATAAAAGTTTAAAGTTAAGGGTGATATTTAAAAATTTTGCAAAGTAAGCAAGTTGTTATAAAATATTCGTTGTGTCGGAAAATATTCGTTTGGTCGGGGAATATTCTTTTTGTCGGATAATATTCGTACGACGACACAATCATTGGTGGATCCCGTAATGGAATAACTGTTGGATATAGAAAGCGACAAAAATAATATTTTTATAAAAATAACGGTGAAAATTTTCTTCGTTAAACTGCTGATTTGAACTACTACGGTAGTAAAAGAAACAAAGAATACGCATGTTCTTTGTAAGACCCCAACTTTTTAATAAAGATAATTTTTCTATAAATATCATTTTTAAATATTATGGAATAAATTTGATATAATGTTATAGTTGTGGGTAATATTTATAAATTTTGAAAAGTATGCAAGTTGTTATATAATATTCGATTGGTAGGGGAATATTCGTTTTAACAGGGAATATTCATACGACAAGCACAATCATTAGTGGACCCCACAATGTAATTATCGGATTGATTGAGAAAAGACAAAATATTTTTATGAAAATAACGGCGGAAGTTCAGTAATACGCGTGGTTGCATAGTAGCACACAGTATTGATTATTGATGCTTACGTGAGAAGTCACTCAGTTTTGTTCAATTATTGCTTCAGTAATTGTTGCATAGTATCTCACGTTATTTGATTCAATTATTGTCGATATTTTATATAATCAATAATTGAGATGACAGAGTTATTAATATTATTATTTGCAATATTAACGATGTCTAGAAGTTCTGCCAAGGAGAGGTTTGGTCACCTAATTGCGCGCCAATAGGGAGAAATTCTTATTGGAAAGCCTCATCTTTCTTGGGAACGACCTGATCGATTAATATAGTGAATTATAATAATGATGATAAATGTTGTTAGATATATTGATGTGTCTTTTTATGAAGTCACAGAAGTTTATATATATATATATATTATATAAATTTTGTTTTATTAGTATTATTAATATAATAAAATAGAAAAACTTTTTATATAAAATAGAATACTTTTTATAAAGTTATTTATTTTATTAGACAATAATTAGAATATATTATATTCTATTATGCATAGTGTTTTGCATAGTAAAATCTTTTTATATAAAATAGAATACTTTTATAAAGTTATTTGTTTTATTAGACAATAATTAGAATATATTATATTTTATTATGCATAGTGTTTGCATAGTGCCTCTATAGTGTTTGCATAGTAAAATCTTTTTATATAAAATAAAATACTTTTTTTATAAAGTTTTATTTTATTTGATTATAAATAGAATATATTATATTTTATTGCATAGTGCAGTATAGTATCCTTTCTATTTTCCTATAAATAGGGTGCTTAGTTAGAATTAAAAACCACACCAGAAGTTCAGAGAATTCTTCTATAATCTTGAGCGTATTTCTTTAGAGTTTTAAGAAGCTTTGAGCGTAGTGCAAGTTTTCTTCAAGAATATTCTCGCCCTACCAGTCGGAATACACTTCTTTTACGGTAAGGGATATTATTTGTTGTACTCGTAAGGGGTATTATTTCTTTCTTTCGTCTTCATGAAGAGAACTTCTGTTATTCCATTCTTTGTTATTATGTTGGAATAACCTGTCTATGTGAAGTACCTCATACTTGGTGAAATTCTTCTGTTATTCCATTCTTTATTATTATGTTGGAATAACCTGTCTATGCGAAGTACCGCATACATGGTGAAATTCTTCTGTTATTCCATTCTTTATTATTCTGTTAGAACATCTTGTTCGTAAAGGCCACGCATGACTGGTTCCGATTATTTATTATTACATTTGGAACATCACATGCATGCGTTACGCATGACACGCTCCGTTATTTATTATTACATTGGAACATCCTCGTCTGCATGCGTTTACGCATGACACGGGTTCCATTATTTATTATTCTGTTGGAATAACTCGCGTATGCATGCGGTCTATCGCATGCTCGGTGATTTCTTTTGTTATTCCATTCGTTATTGTACTCAGTTGGTTAAAGTTTTGGCTTTTATACTCCATGAAATTAGTGGAATATCCTTGATATTTGCGCTTCATCCAGTATCTTTTCATTGAAATATTCTTCTGAGCATTCTTGAATTTTACTCTACAAGCAGTATCATGTTGACAATTTGGACGTTATTGAATTCTGGATAAATTAATTCTTGAACTTGTTTTATTGAATTCTTATATCATTGTCATCATCCTCATGCTTATATTATGTTGAAAGTCATCTGTGGCCTGTTGTGCATAGATGGACTTGGTATGATTATGACCAGGGATTTTTCGGTATAATCATGACCGTAATGTTACAAATAATGTGGTAAAAGTCCTCATTGGCCCGTAGTGCATTGATGGATAGTTGTTGGCATGATCATGACCATTGATGAATACACGAATATACTTAACCCGTAGTGCATGGATAATTTGTGGTTGTGATACTAATGAATATCCTTGGCCGTAGTACAGGGATGATGTGGATTATTTATTAAGCTGAGTCTCAGCGATAAAAGTGATGAAAAACTTTTTAAATCATAAAAGATAGTAGATTTTATTCTCTACTGATTATTTTAATGAATTGCTTTACATTCTGCTGCAGTTAAACTTGATGTCTATTGTATTTTATCAGTTTAACATTGTTGAAGGCTAATGATAATTTATTCTGCATTATCTTAGTCATAATATTTCTTCTTCGGGCTAGTTGAGCTCACCCTTTTACTTTCATTGTTCTCTTCAGAAATGAGAATGTAGCAAGGACTAGTCTAGAACGGAGTGACGGTCCAGATGATAACATTAGTAGTCCTCACTATTCTATGAAATAGTGTGTTAATAAATGTATTGAGGACTTATTTTGAGTTTTAATACTATCTAGAAGACAATATTTGTATTAAAACTCACATTTCATGTCATATATTTAAGATTGTATTTGTATTCTGTACCATGTATTTGGCGACTCAGAATAGGTGATGTATACCTATTTTGGGGGCGTCACGATTCTTAGCATAGTAGCACTGCAGTATTGATTATTGATGCTTACGTAAGAAGTCTTTCGGTTATACTCAATTATTACTACGATAATTCTTTGCATCATATCTCTCATATTATTGATTCAATTATTGTCACAGTATCATCTGCATAATATTTTATATTATTAAATCAATAATTGAGACGACAAAGTTATTCATATTATTATTTGTAATATTGACAATGTCTAGAAGTTCTGTTAACGAGAGGTTAGGTCATCTAATTGCGCGCCAATAGAGATAAATCCTTATCGGAAAGCCTCCTTTTTCTTGGGAACGGCCTGATTGTTAAATATTGTGACTTATAATATTAATGATGAATAAATTCGTTTTGATTAAATATGAAATTGATATTTTTATTGTGTTGGGATTATTAGCGTTAGTGGAAATTGACATCTATTCCGATAATAATTGATGTCTGGAGGTTATATTGACCAATCGGGTAATTAATCGGATAAATGAGCAATTAATCGTTATTAATTCACATGCTTATAACTATTTGTTCACATGTGTATACTATTGATTCACATGCATGTACTATTAGGGGAGGTGGTGCAAAATTGATAATACTTGCATGACTAAATTAAAAATGGAGGTATAGATGAATGTACTATACTGTAAATAGTTTTTTCACATGTATAGAACTATTGAGTCACATGATTGTACTATTGATTAACATGATATGCTATTAGGGGAGGTGGTGCAAGTTTGATAATACTTGCAGGACTAAACTAAAAATGAAAGAAAAGATGAAGGTATTATACTATAATATTTCGAGCCCCAAAACGTGCAATTATCGAAACTATATTTTCCTATAAATAGAAGCTCATTCTTCTTTCATTCTCACCAATTCACTAAGACTCACAAGAGCAATTATAGAGAGAGAATCTATAGAGAGAAAGAAAAAGAGAAGTTTGCTACTTCACTATTCCAGTATCCAGTCTTCTTCTGAGGTAAGAGATATTATTTATTTCATATTCTGAAGAGATTTTATTTTTCGTATTCGTATGAATATTATATTCGTTCAATATTCGTAAGGAATATCATCTTCATTCAATATTCGTAGGAATATTATTTTCGTTCAACAGTCGTAAGGGGTATTATTTATTTCATGTTCTGAAGAGATATTATTTTTCGTATTCGTATAAATATTATTTTTGTTCAATATTCGTAAGGAATATCATCTTCGTTCAATATTCGTAGGAATATTATTTCCGTTCAATAGTCGTAAGGGGTATTATTTCTTTCGTATTCATGAAGAGAATTATTTTCTTTCAATACTCGTAACGGGTATTATTTATTTCATATTCTGAAGAAATATTATTTTTCGTATTCGTATGAATATTATTTTTGTTCAATATTCGTAAGGAATATCATTTTCGTTCAATATTCATTGTCTTCGTTTAATATTCTTAAGGAATATTATTTTCGTTCAATATTCGTAAGGGATGTTATTTATTTCTTATTCGTAAGGGTTATTATTTCTTACTATTCACCCGATTACTATTCACTCGAATATTATTCACTCGGGTATTCGGGGCACTTTTTGTGCGAGAGTACTATTAATGAGTTACTATTCATGGGTTACTATTCACCCAATTACTATTCACTCGAATATTATTCACTCGGGTATTCGGGGCACTTTTCGTGTCGGGGTACTATTCATGGGGTACTATTTACCCAGTTATTATTCACTTGAAAATTATTCACTCGGGTATTCGGGGCACTTTTCACGCCGGGGTACTATTCACGAGGTACTATTCCTGAAGTACTATTCATTGTGGTACTATTCATTTAGGTACTATTCAATTAGAAAAATATATTTCTTTTCGGTCCAAATCATTTTTGATACAATATCATTCTTGAATTTTACTCCACAAAGCAAAGATCATGTTGACAATTTGGATATTTTTAAACTGGATAAATTTAAAGTCTTTAATATTTATCCTTGATTTCGCTTTGATTAATGCTTATATCATTATCATCATCCTCATGCTTATATTGTGATGAAAGTCATCTTTGGCTTACGATGCATAGATGGATCATTGATTGGTATGATTATGACCAGGATCATTCTAAGTATAATCATGACCCGTAATGTTACAAATGATGTGGTAAAAGTCCTCATTGGCCCGTAGTGCATTGATGGACAGTTGTTGGTATGATTATGACCAGAGATTATTCTGTATAATCATGACCATTGGTGATTACATGAATATCCTTGGCTCGTAGTGCCAGGATGATTCGATGATGTGGTTTATTTATTAAGCTAAGTCTCAGCGATAAATTTGATGAAAAACTTTTTAAATCATAGAAGATAGTAGATATCATGCTCTACTTGACTCTTCTAATGGATTGCTTGTTCCGCTGCAGTTGTTGATCTAAAACTTGTTGTCTATTATATTCTATCAGTTGTTATACTGTTGAAGGCTAAGGATAATTTATTCTGCATTATCTTAGTCATAATATTTCTTACTGGGCTAGTTGAGCTCACCCTTTTCTTTCATTGTTCTCTTCTGGAAATGAGAATATAGCTTGGACGAGTTGGGGAATGGAGTGATGATCCAGGATAAGTGGATTTAGTAGTCCTCACTATTCTGTGAAATAGTGTGATAATAATTATAATGAGGACTTCATTGAGTGTGGATATTTTCTAGAAGATAATATTCGTTTAAAAAACTCAGCTATGTTTGTCGTATTTTTACACGACAGTTGTATTAAAGAAGTTCGTATTTGATTTCTATACCATGTATTTGGCGACCCAAGATGGGTGATGTATACCTATTTTGGGGGCGTCACATTCACTACCTATCCTTGTCATTCTTTCCTTTAAACTTGAATTATCCTTTAGAGATTCCTTATGTATCAATTTGAACTAAATCAGTCCACATAGATGTTATTAACGTGCTAACCTTATTATACCAGTTTCAAACAAGCACAAGATCCAATTCATAACAGAAAATGACATCATAGTTCTAATGTTCGGTACTATACTTGTCTACTTAATCACAACCTCGTCATTGGCCAAAATAAAATGAACTATATCAAACTGTTGGACATATGCAATATAACACAATGCTTAACTAAATAATTTTTTTTAGATCTGGTAAACATAACATGATAAACAACTAATAAAAACTATTTACAAACCTAAGCTACTATGCAACTAAATCACTACGTGAATGCAACATTTAATAATCCTAAAACTAAACAATGAACTAATATATGCAAACCTAACTAATGAAATTAAAAATGCAACATGAAAATTAAACTAACTCCCTCAAACTTGAAAATTACAATGTCCTCATTGTAAAGATAAAGCAATAAAAGTGTGAGGACTTCCCTGTAATCGCCTAAGCCTGGGGTGGTGGTGGCTGTTGTTCGTCATCTGAATCACTGGGTGGAAATCTTGGCATCGAGGCTGGCTGCTGGTATGGGAATTGTGCATTCGGATTGAAACTCTGGAGCGTCGCGTTCAATGAGGCGAAGGGCAAATTCATGGTCACAAACATATGGTCCTGCCTCGCTGCGAGTCTTCGCATCTGTCTTTGGGCATCCTTGTTGTACTCATCCACTTGTCGTTGGAGATTCTGAAATTAAGAGCTAGATGTAGCAGTGGGTTATGATCTCTCCTCCGTTCCTTGCTCTCCCATTGTCTCATCCCCTGGGTATTCATCGTCATCCGTAGTGTCTTCAGCTTCATCCTCATCCTCCGAGGCTGGTGGAAATATAAACCCGACTCCTCTAGGGTGAGACTCACCCCCGGGCCACACCAAATACCGTGAAATCATCCTCGAGTCTAACGTCTGATGTGGCATCTAGGTGGTCTCATCATCGGACCTTCGTACTCCCGCCTGTATACACAACCCACAAATGAGCGATGGGTGTGGCAAGCCTCCAGAGAATGGTCCTCAAAGGCATCTTCAGATAGAAAAATTGATTATAGCCCCTACATTGATGAGAAAATCTTGGACAACTGCATATAAAAGCAATGCCTTCTCCCTTGGCACATCTGACGTATGTGTGGATGGAAATAGCTTATCGCACACGAACGCGTACCATATCTTTCCATACCGGCTGAGATCCTTACTATGGAAGATAGTTCCCCCTTTTCGACCTTTGATACATGTGGTACCCGACCTTGTAATTTCCTTCAACATAGCCTCGTGGTCGGGGTCATGGTCACGTAAATAAGCATACTGGCACTCTCTAGGAACTCGTAGTTGGTAGTACGTATTGATGGTGTCGACACTAAAAGGAACTAGCCTGCCCCAGAAAAATGCTGTGAATGAGGCCTTATCCTCTGCATTGGCATAAAACTCTTTGACCACACTCACAATCGCTGGCTCGGGCTCTTCCGTGAACTTATTCCAACCTTTCTCATAAATTTGTTGCATCATTTCACCATCGACATGTTCAGGTGCCAACCCCCACTCTGGTGTGAGTGCCTTTGTTACGAGGTAGTCGAAACGGTTGGCGGCGACAACACTTATGAACTTGCGTCTGTCAAAGGTCCTTGTTGGTGGTGTAGACCCTGAACTCTCTCCACGTTGTCATTTTGAAGCCGTTTAGGTGCCATTGAATTCAGAATTGGTGAGCTTCAACTAACTTTTCCCCAAAACTCCGCTCAAGCAAACTGTCGAACACTTGGTGTGCAAGACGTGAAATCCCCCAAACTTAGTGATTTAACTTCAATTGTGGTGATAGAAATTGAGAAAATTTAAGACACTACTCACTCTCAGTTTATCTCCAAGTTGGTTGGTTATCCTCTTCCTTAATGCTGTAGAATTTCGCTCAAAAACCCTAACCTGGAACTTCTGAATTGGTGTGAATTGAGATTGTTAGAGTGTGGGGTAAAGGGATGGTTTTATAAAGAGGAGGTGATGTAGAGAGGTATTGGTGATTGAAGTAGTGGGAAAGTGGTGTAATGGATTGGGGAGATGGGTCTTAGGTTGCTAAATCGTGGGTTGAGGGTGTATAGGAGTCGTGGGGTGATATGAAGTTGAAGTGAAAGAGTGGAGAAGATTGTAATTATTGCTCTTTGACTGCCAAAACCACGCCTTTAGTTTCTGTACCCTCACCCCGACGGGAGGAAGTACGCCTTAGAGGTCCTCCCCAACTGGCAGGTGTTCTGTTATGCGAGTTGAGACCCCCGCCCCGACGGGGGGTATGAGGCTTAAAGGGCACGTTCTCTGTATGATTTTCTGGTCGTGCCATTTCTTGACCTTTTCTTTGTACAACTTTGAGTTCTCATAGGCTTGAACTTGGAATTCATCAAGTTCATTCAATTGAAGTAGCCTTTTTTCTCCTGCTGCTGCTTGATTAAAGTTGAGTTTCTGAATTGCCTAATAGGCCTTATGCTGTAACTCTACTGGTAGGTGACATGCTTTCCCATAAACCAATTGATATGGCGACATACCAATTGGTGTCTTATAAGCTGTCCTGTAAGCCCATAATGCATCGTCCAATTTGAGAGACCAGTCTTTTCTGTTCGGATTTACTACCTTCTTTATGATTTTCTTCACCTCCCTGTTTGAAACCTCAATTTTCCCACTTATTTGGGGATGATATGCCGTAGCCACCTTATGGTTGACCCTATATTTTGCTAAAAGAGTTGTAAACGATCTGTTGCAGAAGTGACTACCCTTGTCACTTATAATAGCTCTTGGCATGCCAAATCTCGTAAAAATATTCTTGTGCAAGAATTTAAGAACCACATTGGCATCATTTGTGGGGAGTGCTACGGCTTCAACCCATTTCAATACATAGTTAACCGCAAACAAGATGTACTGATTATTAAAAAAGGAAGGAAATAGCCCCATAAAATCCATGCCCCATACATCAAAAATTTCAACTTCTAGTATAATTTGTAGTGGCATCTCATTCCTCTTTGATATGTTACCCACCCTTTGACATCTATCATACCTTTTAATGAATTGGTGGGCATCTTTAAATATAGTAGGCCAATAGAACCCTGCTTGAAGCACTTTTGCCGCTGTTCTCTCACTTCCATAATGTCCCCCGTATGCAGACGAATGACACTCGTGAAGTATATTATTTATTTCACTGTATGGCACACATCGACGAATCACTTTATCTGCACACTATTTAAATAAATACGACTCATCCCACATGTACCACTTAACGTTATGTAGGAACTTCTTCTTTTGTTGCCGTGTAAGATCAGTTGGAAGGACGTTGCTCACCAAATAGTTGGCAAAATATGCATAGCATGGAAATTCTGCATTGACCCCAAAAAGCTGCTCATCCGGAAATGATTCGTTGATTAAACACTTATCTCCTTCGTCTTTGTCCGAATTTTCTAACCTTGAAAGATAATCTGCAAAACTTGATTCTCCGTCCCCTTTCTATCTTTTATTTCCAAATCAAATTCCTGTAGGAGGAGTATCCAGCTGATAAGTCGTGGCTTAGCATCTTTCTTCGAAATTATATACCGAATGGCCGAGTGATCCGTATAAACCACTACCTTTGTCCTAATCAAATATTCCCAGAATTTGTCGAAGGTATATACTACTGCAAGTAACTCCTTTTCTTTAGTTGTGTAATTCATTTGTATCTCCATAAGGGTCTTGCTTGCATAGTATATGGCATGGAATATCTTCTCTTGGCGTTGACCCAAAACAGCCCCTATCGCATAGTCTCTTTCATCGCACATTAACTCAAAGGGCATATTCCAATTCGGTGCGACAATAACTGGTGTTGTGGTCAACTTTTTCTTCAATAATTCAAATGCTGCCTTACAGTCCTCATCAAACTTAAAAACTGAATCTTTCTCTAAGAGACTGTACAATGGTTTCACAATCTTAGAGAAATCTTTGATGAACCTTCTGTAAAATCCCACATATCCCAAAAAGCTGCGGATTCCCTTGAATATAGTCGGAGGTTGAAGATTTTCAATTGTTTCCAACTTCACTCTATCAACCTCTAATCCCTTCATCGAGACCTTGTGCCCCAAAATTATTCCTTCTTCAACCATGAAATGACACTTTTCCCAGTTAAGCACCAAGTTTGTCTCCGCGCATCACTTTAAAACCATCACCAAGTTCTCTAGAAAAGCATCAAAATTATCTCCATAGACAGAGAAGTCGTCCATGAAGAATTCCACATTCTTTTCCACCATGTTTGAGAAAATGGCCATCATACACTGTTGGAAGGTCGCAGGTGCATTACATAGGCCAAAAGACATTCTCCTAAATGCAAAAGTGCCGTATGGGCATGTAAAAGTGGTCTTCTCTTGATCCTCAAGAGCTATGACAATTTGATTATATCCCAAATACCCATCCAATAAGCAATAAAATTCGTGTCCCACTAATCTATCCAACATCTAATCGATGAAGGGTAGAGGAAAGTGGTCTTTGCGGGTTGCCTTATTCAACTTCTTGTAGTCCATGTAAACCCTCCAACCGGTCACTGTCCTCATCAAAATTAATTCATTGTTCTCATTCTGCACTACTGTCATTCCTCCCTTTTTCGACTCACATTGAACTGGACTGACCCATTTACTGTCTGAAATTAGGTATATGATTCTCGCATCCAACTACTTCAGAATTTCTTTCTTCACTACTTCTTTCTTCACTACTTCTTTCATGATTGGGTTAAGCCATCTTTGTTGCTCCACTGTTGGCTTTGCATCCTCTTCCATAAGAATTTTGTGCATGCAAAAGGATGGGCTGATTCCCTTGATATCTGCAATTGTCCATCCTATAGCCGATTTGTGTTCTCGAAGCACTCTCAACAACTTATTTTCCTTCAATTCGTTAGCGCAGCAGAAATAATAACAGGTAAAGTATTAGAATTGCCTAAATATGCATACCTGAGGTGTTTAGGGAGTGGCTTAAGCTTAAGTGTAGGTGGCTCCTCCAAAGAGGGTTTCATCCTTGCCATGGCTCTTTCCTCTGTGTGTAATGGTTCAAAGGGTGCTTTGAATTTGAT
Organism: Panax ginseng; assembly: GCA_020205605.1. Classification (NCBI taxonomy): domain Eukaryota; kingdom Viridiplantae; phylum Streptophyta; class Magnoliopsida; order Apiales; family Araliaceae; genus Panax; species Panax ginseng. The sequence continues at coordinate 92,996,853 of CM035139.1, forward strand.
AACTCGTGGCAAAGAAACCAACATTTGTAAATAATCCAAAAACTCCAAATCATCCAAATCTTCATCTCCTAATAATGTAGTTTCCAATGGATCATTAACCAAACTCTTACCCATGTCTTTATTAACTATCCGATCAATAAAATCCACCCGATAACACTCTTCTTCATCCGTAGGGAACTTCATGGCCTTAAACACATTGAACTTGACATCCTGATCTTGAACCCTCATAGTAAGTTCACCTTTTTGCACATCGATAAGAGTCCTACCCGTAGCCAAGAACGGTCTCCCTAGGATGATTGGGATGTTCTTATCTTTCTCAAAATCCAGAATTATGAAGTCTGCTGGAAATATAAATTTATCCACTTTTACCAAAATATCCTCCACAATTCCTCTTGGGTACGTGACTGACCTATCCGCCAACTATAGAGATATATTAGTCAGTTTCGGAGCTGGTAAACCCAATTCGGTGTATACTGATAACGGCATGAGGTTTACACTCACCCCTAAATCACATAAACACTTTTGAAATGCAATGTTCCTAATTGTGTAAGGAATAGTGAAACACCCCAGATCTTTCAACTTTGGCGGTAACTTCCTTTGTAGTACTGCACTGCACTCCTCCATTAATGCCACCATTTCAAAATCTTCCAACTTCTTTTTCCTTTCCAGAATTCCCTTCATAAATTTAGCATAACTAGGCATCTGATCTAAGGCTTTTGCAAATGGAATGTTTATTTGAAGTTTCTTAAAAACTTCCAAAAACTTGCTAAATTGCTTATCTAACTTCTGTTTCTGAATTCTTTGCCGAAAAGGTGGTGGAGGATATACAACTGGTTCATTATCTGTTTTACCCTTATTCTCTTGCTTTTCTTCCTCATATTTGTCCTTAACCACTTTGTTCCACTTTCTTTATTATCATCTCTTGGAGCTAAATTTTCTGTTTTCTGCCCTTCAAGCTGTTTTCCACTCCTCAACATAATTGTCTGACATTGCTCATGATTACCTTTCAGATTTTTCTCTGTTTCACTGGGTAAAGTTCCTTGAGGCCTATTATTCAATGCAAAAGCTATCTGTCCCATCTGATTTTCCTAATTCTTAATGGCTACTACTTGTGATTTCATGGTCGCCTCGTTACTTGTTATATATTTTGACAACAACTCTTTTAAATATGTTTTTCTCTCTTGATGCTAAGTTATTTATTGTTGTTGATTCTGAAATCCTGGGGGATAAGATGGTCGTGGAGCTTGCTGATGATGATTATTACTCCACACAAAATTAGGGTGACTTATATTCCCTGGATTATATGCATTCTGATACACGTTCTGTGGAATCCTGTTATAGCTACCCACAAATTGCAATGATGCTGGGTTGATTGCACATTGTTTCGTAGGATGTTCACCTGCACACAATTCAAAAATAACTGCAACCTACTGAGTCTGTACTCCCGACAAAGCATCCACCTTCTTAGATAGCGTTGAAATCTGCGCTACTAATGCCGTCACTCCATCTACCTCTAACACTCCAGCTGCCTTAGGTTGTGTCAATCTTACCGTGGGCCACTGGTAATTATTAGCCGCCATTGTTTCTATCAACTCGTACGCATCCTCATAACTCTTCGCCATAAATGCTCCAACCGATGCTGCATCAATACTAATCCTAAGATTCCCATGTAACCCATTGTAGAATGTGTTCATTTGTAGCCATTTAGGTAATCTGTGATGCGGGCACTTTCTGAGCAATTCCTTGTATCTCTCCCATGCCTCATATAGTGATTCCCCATCTTGCTGTTCAAACATAGTTATCTCATTCCTCATTTTTGCAGTCTTGGCTGATGGAAAAAATTTTGCTAGAATTTTTTGAACGAGGTCTTCCCATGTAGTTATTGATCCCGGCGGTAGAGAATGTAACCAACTCTTCACTTTGTCTCTCAGAGTGAATGGGAACAAGCGAAGCCTAACTGCGTCATCCGACACCCCATTATTCCTGAAGGTGTCAAAAATCTCCAAAAAGCTGACCAAATGTTCGTTCGGATCGTCATTTGCTAGTCCCCCAAACTGTACCGAATTTTGAATCATCTGAATACTCCCAAGCTTAATCTCAAATGTATTCGCAGCTAGAGAAGGCCTGGTTATACTCGATTGAAGCTCAGTGACCTTAGGTGTAGCAAAATCTCTCAACGCTTTCTGGTCTTTGGCAGCCATTATGTCTTCTATTTCAGAATTCTCGAAGTTTTCCCTTGTCTCCTTAATCCACGTACTTAGCCTTTGAAACCGTTTCTCAATGTCGTCCTCAAAAGGAAGCAAGTTTGGGTTTTTGGACCGAGTTTGCATAAACCGACTTCAAGAACCTGAAATAGAAGAACAAAACAAAACAAAAGAAAAAGTGTTTAAGTAAAACTAGACTAATTAAATTGATATTGAAAAATTATTAAAATCTATATTATTCCCCGGCAACGGCGCCAAAAACTTGTTGGGTAAAATCTAGTTACGCACAACACGCAAGTATACGTGGTCAACAACTAATATAATAGTAAGTAGAGTATAGTTTCCACAGAGATTAGTAAGAAATTAACCCTCACAATTATCAGCTTCCTATTAATCCAAATTTTATTAAACTATCCAATTCAAGAATTATAATTGTAAAAACTAAATATATCAAACATACTAAAATCACAAAACAATCACAAATCTCAAAAATTGAAATTTCAAACAAGTATTGGAGAATTAGGCTTACAACTTCACCCTAAGCTTCACTCTGATTATTACCCTTTATTCCAGTTTAATTCACTATCCCAATTTATTAATCAAGAACACGTAAGTAGAACTAGCCATCTCTCGATGCACTAACACCATATTAACTTAAATCCACAAATTAGATAGAATTAAGTTAAACACCTCAATTAACTAACTCTCTATATCTTTATGTGAATTATAATTAAAGAAGGTTCAAGTTCAATTTCTCTATTCGACTACATGCGATGCTAGGAATATCCCTACCCTAACATAAATCAAGATCCTATTCAATCACATAATTCAAGAACACATGCTATATTAACTAAGTCTAAACTCATATTTTCTCTCTCAAATCCATACAAGTCCACAAAGAATTGGTGATCAAGCAATTCATAAATTCAAGCATAAACTAATATAGATAAACTGAAGAATAGCTTATTAAACTGAAAATCAAAGTTACATAATCATTGTTCCACCTAAAGATCTGTTATAAGCCTAAAAAGTAATTTGGTTCATCATCAATAAAATAAAAACTGAATTAATTAAATTAAACATCATCCCAATTACAAATATTGAACTAAAGAAAGAGAATGAATCCAGAACCACCCTTCTCTTTAGCCTCAATATGCAATTATCGTGAAATTCCTTCAAAATCTTCTCTCCAATGCTCTTGCTCCAAATTAGCTTCAATAGATGTTAATTGCTTTTTTGATCAATCTTGTTGTTAATTGTTACTAATACAACCAAGAAATGAATTCTGACTCTAATTCTTCACCAAAAATGAGTTCCAATCCGAACCAATGACTATTCTTTACGTTATTGCAGCATTCCACAAAGAATAGAACACTGCACTTCTCCGTACCCCCGCCTAGGCAGGGGTTTTGCTGTGTAAGGAGCCCGCCTCGATGGGCATGTAATCTGTTAACTGACTTTCACCCCCCGCCCCGGGGGTTTTGTATATGGGAAAGCCCGCCCCGACTGGCTAGTAATATGTTAGTTGTCCATTTTAGCTCTAAACTTGTCACATTTTGCTATAATTTCGCTCTTTTATTCCAATTTGCCAATCCACCACACTTAAACACAAAACAACACTAAACAAGTAAAAACAAAACATAAAAACAAGGAATTAACACTGTTTAAGCTTGGATTAAGAGCCGATTCGTAGGTATAAAACCCACTTATCAGGGATATGAGCCGATAGTTCATGACCCTCACCGGGTTGAGGCGTAGACTAATGAGATCACATTTGGCCATGTGGTGACCGCGTATTTTCTGATAGACAGATTTGGCTATATGGACAGTTATGCGCAACACTCCGGGGATTTCACCATATCGAAGGATCAGTGGCGTGTTGCCAGAGTAGACGTACTCATGATGTGTGTAGTGGCTTATCTGTACATGCCACTATACATGGATCATCTAGATATCGGTGTAATTATGGCAATAAGAGCTCTCAGGGAGGGTTATACCATTGTACCAATGATTGTGGCAGAGACATTAAGGTCAACCACGTATTGCCACACCCATTCTGCAGGGGTATTTACAGGTAGCTCAGTCTTGCTATATGTGTGGTTCATGTGACACTTGAGATTGATTGGCACATTCTGACGTCATGGGTACTGTTTTTCCCATGAGATAGCCGTGTCTTACTCCTTTCAGCCAGCGGAGTGAACAGACGCTGCATCATGGTCGGTGTTCTTGTTAGGGATCGAGGATCCATTTGACATTTTGTTGTGCTTAGGGCTTAGTTCTCCCTAAAGCTTCATTAATTATGCACTTGACATGGATTATCTCCCTTTGGCTGGTTTGAGGGGCATGACCACGTATCACCCACTGGTTGTGATGGCACAATTTGACTAGTTTCAGGATGTTCATCCTTTTGAGGGGGCATTGGGCCAGTGTTTATCTTCTCGACATTTGTCAGCAGAAGATAGATCCAGGGTGTATGCCTATTGGACCTAGCATGAGCGGGCTGAGTTTTTCGTTAGCCATCCGGACCGTTCTACAGAGTATTCTGCATGGATGGAGGCAGGGATCAAATCAATTGGGGTTATATCCACCGTGCTGGGGATTGATTTTGACAGCGGGGAGCCCATAGAGGACGCTGATTCTCCCACTGAGGATGAGCTATTTCCTGGGTTGACAGCAGCTCTTGTTGATTCTCCCAGTATAACTGCTACTGTTAACCAACATTCGGCAGAGTATTTAGAGCAGAGTCTGCATTTGGCAACATATGAGAGAGATCAGGCTAGGGCCTTGATGTTGACAGCTCTTGCTGGGAGAGATGTCGCTCTATTGGAGAGAGACGATGCCCTAGCTCGTAGAGATACTGTGACAAACCGAGAATTTAGACAATTTAATAAAATCTTAAAAGATTGAATAGAGGTTAAATAATAGAACTAGATAGAAAATAAGTGAGTGTATTTGACATTTTTGGGAATGAATTTTGTGAATTTAAAAACTTTTGGTGAAGGTTTATAGTGCTAAGAGTATTTGTGTATATGGTCATATATGTGTACAGTATGTGGTTAAGGGTCAAGGGTTGACCAAATAAATTATATCAGTCATAAACCCTAATAATATATTAAGAACCTCGACGTTCAGTTAGATAACCCTAACGATTGATAAGAAACCCTATTATCGACTATGGAAACCCTAATTTCAGTTTCGGGAATCCGTAACCCTAATTTGGAAGCTTGAAGATAAGTATAAGGTTTTTATGTTATTTATTTAATTAGGGATATCCCTAATTGATTATTAGAAAACCCTAATTGTTCAGCTGAAAACTCTAATGTACAATTATGGAACCTAATTGCTAAATTAGCAATTTTAATTAGGAAATATTAACCCTAATTAGCAAGCTTGAATATAATTAGGAAACCCTAATTATAATTTAGAAATCTTAATTTTCTATTTTAAATTTGTATAACCTTAGGGTTAAACCTTAAGGGTTAAACCCTAAGGGTTAAAACCTAAGGGTTGTAGCAAATGACTTAAATGCCATTAAAATTTTATGTTAAATGTCCAAACTACCCTTTTTCAATTCTTTATTAGATGGAGTGTAGATCTAACTCTACTTAGGGTTGGTGACTAACCCTAAGCTATGCCATGTGCCTATATACTAAATATCTCAGCCAACTTGCTATAATAGATTCATTGAATCAAAATCAAAAGATAAAAGTAAGTAAAGTAACCTACTTTACTTCTCATACTTGCCAAGACCTTCTCTCACCACAATTTTTGAAATCTTGAGTGAGAGAGTGTGAGAAACAAAGCTCAGAACACTTCATAGCTTGCCAAGGATCAGAATCAAAAGTCAGATTTAAGATCAAAGCTAGAAAAGGTATAAAAACCCTAATCTTGTAAATCTTTATGATCCATGTTATTTGTTGTTGTTAGATGCTTAAATTTGTGTATAAGGATGTTATTGAGTGATCTGGGTTGTTATAACTTATATCCATAACACTTAGATGCACAAATATAACATTTTTAGGCCCTAGATCCTTCTCTGCTTTTGTTTTGTTGTGTTTTATGTTATGAATCTGTTCTATGCTATATAGTTTTTGATCTAGAACTTTAATCAAGGTTATATCATGTTTAGATTTCATTTTATAAGCAGTCAAACTGCGTTGACCGAGCACGAGATCTGGTTTCTAGGTAACCCAGAAACCCAGAAATCACTGACAACAATTTTGCAGGCGCTTGATCTTGCAACTGTTAAGTGTTTGGGCCATGTTGTTGTTTGGAACTTGTAGCCTGACATGTGAACTACACACTAAAGCCTTTAGAGCAAACATATCTGTATCAGGATCAAAGACACGACTGGTAAAATATAGGTTGACCAAACTGCTCAAGAACATTTCTGGAAAACCCAGAAGTGCTCAAGAGCAAGTTTTCTGACATAGGTTGACTGACCAATATCTCTTATATGTGATGATGATATACTAATACAATGTTATATTATTGTACCCTGTCATGCATAATACATTATTGAACCTTCATATTACACTGATCAAGCCCAGAACTCTAGATTCAAGGCTTTCGATTGTAGTATATTGATCGTTCTTCATTTCGGGAAACCGTAAATTGAAGAAACGATCGATATGATTTTTAATGACCAATAACTCTCTGATTGGTTGTAACTTAGCCATGACCTTAGTATGTAGTTATAGTATTACACTTATACTACAATCCTAACAAATCATGCTGCTCAGAAACCTTGTGATCAAATATCTAGCACTGGTCAAAGTGAGCACCTTGGTGTCTGATATGAATACTTTGGGTTTGATGAAGAACACCTATAGCGACGGTTCTGTCGCTATAGGGCCCTTTAGTGACAGTTTATTTATGGAAATTATTTATTTTATTTAATAAATAGAGAAAAATAGATTTTAATTATTAAAAATACATAATAAATTCCTAAAAATTATTTTAAAGTTTAAAATAGGTTTATAATTATTTTGAATATATTTCATTAATATTTAATATTATTGGAATATTAATGGTATTTAATTTATTTAATTATAATATTAAATAAATTACTTAAAAATGATTTTAATACTTGAAAATCATTTAAAATTATATTATGGTATAAGAAAATATTTTAAGTTATTTTAATGACTTTTAATATTATGTGATGAATTTAATTAATTAATTAATATTAATGGTAATTGATTTATTTAATAAATAAATTAAATGAATTATGGAAAAATAGAATTAATGCTTTAAAAATTATATAAAATGATTTAAGTGTTATAAAAATATTTTAAGTTATAAAATATAACTTTTGATATTTTGTCATGAAAAACATTAATATTTAATATTAATGATAATTATTTAATAATAGTTTTAATTAATTTAAAATCATTTAATGGTAATAATAAAGTATTAAAATACTTTGAAATATTATAATTTATTATAATATTATGTTAAGAATTTTATTAATATTTAATATTAAATAAATATTAATGATAATGGAGTTAAATGGTATTTAATGCATATAAATATGATATTAATGATTGAAAAATCATAATAAATGATAATAATTACTTGAAAATTATTAGGAGCCTATGAAAATTATTTTGACTGAGTAATTAATTGTCTAAGTTAATTGTGTTGCGTTTAGAAAGAGTCTTATAGATATTAGGCTCGATAATTGTCCGACTAGGCCATCGGGAAGTCATAATAGTACCGAACTCAACTCAGACTGCAATAGTTTGACTTGATACTAGGTCTTATTGTGACGCCCCCAAAATAGGTATACATCACCCATCTTGAGTCGCCAATTACATGGTACAAAATACAAACACAAACTTAATTATACAACTGTCGTGTAAAATACGACAAAATATAAGCTGAGATTTTTAACACGAATATTGTCTTTTAGACAATATCCACACTCAATAGAGTCCTCATTATAATTAATATCACACTATTTCATAGAATAGTGAGGACTACTAAGCCACTTATCCTGGACCATCACTCCATTCCCCTACTCGTCCCAGCTATATTCTCATTTCCTGAAGAGAACAATGAAAGAAAAAGGTGAGCTCAACTAGCCCAGTAAGAAATATTATGACTAAGATAATGTAAAATAAACTATCCTTAGCCTTCAACAGTATAACAACTGATAGAATACAATTGACAACAAGTTTTAGATCAACAACTGTAGCGGAATTAGCAATCCATTAGAAGAGTCAAGTAGAGTATGATATCTACTATCTTCTATGATTTAAAAAGTTTTTCATCAACTTTATCGCTGAGACTCAGCTTAATAAATTAACCACATCATCGAATCATCCCTGCACTACGGGCCAAGGATATTCATGTAATCATCAATGGCCATGATTATACCGAATAATCCCTGGTCATAATCATACCAACAACTGTCCATCAATGCACTACGGGCCAATGAGGACTTTTACCACATCATTTGTAACATTACGGGTCATGATTATACCGAATGATCCCTAGTCATAATCATACCAATCAACAGTCCATCTATGTACATAAGTCAAAGATGACCTTCATCACAATATAAGTATGAGAATGATGACAATGATATAAACATTAATCAAACGAAATCAAGGATAAATATTAAAGACTTTCAATTTATCTAGAGTTTAAAAATATCCAAATTGTCAACATGATACTGCTTTGTAGAATAAAATTCAAGAATAATATTCATGTATTAAAATAATTTGGACAGAAAAGAAATATATTTTTCGGGTGAATAGTACCCCGACATGAAAAGTACCCCAAATACTCGAGTGAATAATATTTGGGTGAATAGTAATTGGGTGAATAGTAACCCATGAATAGTAACTCATGAATAGTACTCCGGCATGAAAAATGCCCTGAATACCCGAGTGAATAATATTTGAGTGAATAGTAATCAGGTGAATAGTAACCTATAAATATTAACTCATGAATAATATTCCATCATGAAAAGATCAATAATTATCAAGAAAGCTCAGGATAATATTTCCATGAAAAGATACTGGATGAAGCGCAAATATCAAAGATATTCTACTAATTTCATGGAGTATAGAAGCCAAAATTTTAACAGAATGAGGGTATAATCAGGAATATGGGACGAAATAATATTACTCACATACTACAGAGTATGGAAGAAAATATTATTCCTTATGAATACTAAACAAAAATAACATCCCTTACAACTGTTGAATGAAAATAATATTTCAACGAATATTTAACGAAGATAATATTCCTACGAATATTGAACGAAGATAATATTCTTTATGAATATTGAAAGAAAATAATATTCATACGAATATGAAAAATAATCTCTTCAGAATATGAAATAAATAATACCCCTTACCTCAGAAAAATACTGGATATTGGAGTAGTGAAGTAGCAGACTACTCTTCTTCTATCTCTCTATAGCTTCTCTCTCTATAATTGCTCTTGTGAGTCTTAGTGAATTGGTGAGAATGAAGGAAGAATGAGCATCTATTTATAGGAAAATATAGTTTCGATAATTGCACATTTTGGGGCTCAAAATATTACAGTATAGTACCTTCATCTTTTCCTTCATTTTTAATTTAGTCCTGTAAGTATTATCAAACTTGCACCACCTCCCCTAATAGTACATCATGTGAATCAATAGTACAATCATGTGACTCAATAGTTCAATACATGTGAAAAAAATAGTTACAGTATAGTACCTTCATCTATACCTCCATTTTTAATTTAGTCATGCAAGTATTATCAATCTTGCACCACCTCCCCTAATAGTACATGCATGTGAATCAATAGTATACACATGTGAACAAATAGTTATAAACATGTAATTGATAGCAATTAATTGCTTATTTATCCGGTTAATTACCCGATTGGTCAATATAACCTCCAGACATCAACTATTATCGGAATAGATGTCGATTTCCACCAACACTAATAATCCCAACACAATGAAAATATCAATTTCATCTTTAATCAACACGAACTTATTCATCATTAATATTATAACTCACAATATTTAACAACCAGATCATTCCCAGGAAAGAGGGGGCTTTCCAATAAGGATTTCTCCTTATTGGCGCGCAATTAGGTGACCAAACCTCTCCTCGATAGAACTTTCTAGACATCGTCAATATTGCAAATAATAATATGAATAACTTTGTCGTCTCAATTATTGATTTAATAATAATAAATATTATGTAGATGATACTGTGACAATAATTGAATTAATAATATGAGAGATATTATGCAGCAATTACTATAGCAATAATTGAGTATAACTGAGTAACTTCTCACGTAAGCATCAATAATCAATATTGTGTACTACTATGCAACTACGCGTATAACTATACTTTTACTACTGGGTAGTTCAACAATTTAACGGTAAAACTTTCGCTGTTATTCCTATAAAAAGATAATTCTCTCATTTTCTAACTATGACAATACTCTCGTTGTGGGGTCCAACAATGATTGTGCCATCGTACGAATATTCCCTGTTAAAACAAATAGTCTCCGACCAATCGAATATTTTATAACAACTTGCTTACTTTGCAAAATTTTCAAATATCACCCTTAACTTTAACCTTTTATCAATTTAACCATTTACGAAATAAAATAATAATTATACAAAAAATTGAATACTTTCATTTCATAAAATTCGGGGTCTTATAATCTCCCCTCCTTATGAAATTTTACCCTCGAAATTTGCGTACGTACCTGGTATGCCGAATAGTTGAGGATAACTCATCAGATTCTAACTCTTGAGGTATAACCTTTGAGTGTTGAATATGATCCTTCTTATCCAAGATTTTAACACGTATCTCCTCATACGTTAAATCTTCTGCTATCTCGTTTAGTTTTAATTCAATAATGTGATTCGGGTCGTCCACATATTTACATAACATCGATACAAAAAAAAAATGTTATGAACACGCGACATACTTGGCGGTAAAATGAGTCTATAGGCCACAGTTCCTACTCGATCGAGGATTTCAAATGGGCCAATTAAATTGAGGGTTGAGATTTTCTCTCTTCGTCGATTCTTGCTTCTAGAATAACGACCTCTTGAACCTTCTTCTTCACATTCATCAACTCCGGGTGTGTAGCTTGAGCGGTTTTAACTTTATCGATTAAAGTCGATTCTACTCGTGTATCATCACGTGGGTCCTTAGAGTCTTTAACTCTATCTTCATCATTTTGTAAGTTATACGAAATGGATTTTTGTGTTAACAACGTCACACTCGTAACCGCATACGATCTTCTACTCAATACGTCAGCTACCACGTTCACTTTTTCCATGATAATATTGAATGGTATGGTCGTAATCTTCAACAGCTTGAGCCAACGTCTTTGGCGCATGATACTTTCGTTTTGGGTGAAGAAATATTTAAGGGTTTTAGAAATGGGTTTTGTACTGGGGTCAATACAAAATTCGATTTCACGCTCTGGGATAGGCCAGGAAGTCTTCAGAGAATACATCATGAAAGTTATTAATGATAGAAATATCATTTAAAAACTGTGGCTCTCATCCAAGACTTGGATAACACATGTAATGAAGGTTTCTCCTAATAGAGTTTCAATAGATAAGTCAAATTCTAATTTCTTCGGAGTTAAATTTAAACATTGAGCGCAAGTAGAAGAAATAAACGAATGGGTAGAACCGGTATCTAACAAGGTATAGACTTCGCAAGAGTTTATGATTAACTAACCCGTGATAACTTCGTTCAGGTTACTCGCTTTTTGAGAAGTCACGAAAAACGCTCTTGCTTAAATCACCGACTTTGTTTTGTTCGTATTCGCCTTTGGTGCCACCGTCCCAGCTGGTCTTGATTTTGCTACAGGACAAAATTGAGCTATGTGACCATCTTTTCCATAAGTAAAACATACATTGGAAGGCTGTGAATAGTTTGGACTTATGTGTCCCTCCTCTCTACATCTGTAGCATCTAACTGGCGGTCGTTCTCCTCCCCTAGAATTTGTTACTGCTCTTGCTGCTACCGACGTCTTCCCATCATCGTTAAATCTTCTCTTCTTGAATTTTTTACTTGAATCATTTCTTCTATTATCTTGGCCATGATTACCACTGAAGTGGTTACCATTTCTGGCATGATAATTTCCTCCGTGATGGTTATCATTGTTTCGATGACCATTGCCACCGGTATGATTATTATTGTGTTGTTACTCATTATCCTTTGGTTGGGCTGGCTCATTATCGCGCTCCAATAACTGAGCCCTATTCACTACATCTGAATACAAACACAATTTGTGAAAAATGAGGTATTGACGTATTTTGGGTCTCAAACGTCGCAGAAACATTCGCGTCATTCTCTCCTCATTCTCAACCAAATGGGATGCGAACTGGGACAACTTGGCAAACTTAGCCTCGTACTACGACATGGTCATATTGTTTTGCTCCAACTTGATAAACTCCACCTCCTTCATGTGACGAATACTTTCGGGAAAGTACTTGTCGTTGAACAGCTCTTGGAACTTCTCCCAAGACATTTTGAGTGCGGCAGGCTGAGTACATTTTATTGATTCGCACCAGTAATCTGCCTCTCCTCGCAACATGAAGGTGGCAAAGGGAACCTTTTGCTCCTCGGAGCATCCCAAGACATCAAATATCTTGGTGATCTACTTTATCCACGTCTCCGCTTTAAGTGGTTTTGGCTCTCCCAAAAACTTCGGTGGTCCCAGCTCCTTGAACTGCTTAGCAGTGACCATCCGAGAGTTGCCAGTGTTTTCACCTGCATTTTGAACAGGAGTCTCTCTCGCCTGATGTTGCATGAATCAATAATTGAGTCAATAATATGAGAGATATTATACAACAATTACCGTAGCAATAATTGAGTATAACTAAGTGACTTCTCATGTAAGCATCAATAATAAATACCGTGTGCTACTATGCAACCACACATATTACTATACTTTTACTACCGGGTAGTTCAACAGTTTAGCGGTAAAAAATTTGCCGTTATTCTTATAAAAAGATAATTCTGTCGTTTTCTAACTACGATAATAATCTCGTTGTGGGGTCCACTAATGATTGTGCCGTCGTATGAATATTTCCTGTTAAAACGAATATTCCCTGACCAATCGAATGTTTTATAACAACTTGCTTACTTTGCAAAATTTTCAAATATCACCCTTAACTTTAACCTTTTATCAATTTAACCATTTATGAAATAAAATAATAATTATAAGAAAAATTAAATACTTTCATTTCATAAAATTTGGGGTCTTACACTTATGTGCTGTATAGAGGGATAGGATTATGTGGTAATGTGTTTAGGTTATTTTATACTGTGATGATATTATTCTAATATTTGGAGATCGGTATTATCTATATTAGGTCTTCGGATAAAGCTAAGTTATGTTTCGTAAACGGTAATCAACGGTGCAGTCAAGTTTTCTTGAACTGTTCTTTTAACTTGTGATTAATCATTGTTGATTACATCACATCTATGAATTGTTGAATCACACTTTGTGCATATTGCATGTGTTCTTCAGGTATGAAAGGTTGATCACCTTCATTACCATTCGGTCCAGATATAATTGATATGTTCATGTTCAATGTTCGTTCAGCTATGAAAATTGTCCATGCTAGTTCACAATTATATAGTTGAATGTTAGCCAGCTATTATTCAAAATCTTTCCATCATGATATATCCTTAATTTATTGAACTTAAACTTGCTGGGCAAACTTATTGCTCACCCTTGCTATATCATGATAAACATTGCAGATTAAGGCGAATACGTCGGATACAAGGAAAAGTTAAAGCTAAGTTCAGCTTGGGACTATGTGTGCAGCTAGATTTGTAACAGTATTGTATAATAATAACATTGTATGTTAAATAGGATATTGATTCAGGTATTATGTGAGGGTTCTCGACCTTGGGGATAGTGTGTAATGTTTATGTATAAAAAATTTATGTTTATATCTTCCGCAATAGTTAGAACTAGTGTACCAGATTCGTGGTGATTTAGGACCCGGATTTGGGGACGCTACATTTGATCAGAGCTGTTGGTAATAAACCTAGGGTAGTGATACCTTAGACTATAACCACAGTGATTAGGATAAGTACTAACTCAAATAGAGTTAGTGTGTCGGTAAGATTTAAAGAAATCTCGGCGAGTTATAAAGACGCGGAGTTCCCTGATGAGTGAGTTTTATACACATGAATTGGATACATGCGGGCTTAATTTATTGGTGTTCTTAAGTCTTTTAGATTAGTTTTTAAGTGTTTATGTCTATTCAAGCATGTTTTATGTTGTTTTGTAGGAATTGGGACAAAAGTTACATGAATCGACGTTCGGGGTGGCTAGATTCGCGTTTTCGGCTTGCCATTTACACAACAGTCACTTAAAATCCGATTTGAGTATTTCTACAGACCTTATTTCGAAATTCTTAAAGAATAAACGTTGTAGATCTACTTTCCTCTTTCCAGATCATCTTGAATCATCTAAATCGGAGTTCGGACGAAGAAGTTATGGCCATTTTTCCAAAAGAACGCTTGAGAGCAGAAAATGTCGAAAAGTCAGAAGCGCCGAGGCGCTAATTTTAGGCTTATTTGCATAAATGGGGCGCTTATAAGGCGTTGTCGAGCATCGTGCCTGTATTTGGGGCATTGGAGAAGAGGTTGGGTGCGGCCTGGACGCGTTTTGGGGTGAATTTTGATATTTTTTGACTCCAAATTGGATTGGGTTTGTTCCTAAACTAAAAATTGGACTTGTAACCTATAAATACATGGTGTAAGGCATAAAATAATGGGAGATTACATAGCTTAGCCTAGATTAAACACTCCTTTAGATTAGAACATAACCCTAGTTCTTATTAGTTTTGGAGATTGAAGCAACTTGGAGACCATTGAAGATTCAAAGGGGAGGCGAAAGAGAGTCTCAAGGCTATTCGACAATAGATTATATTCTCTTCTCTTCTCTTACTTTTATCTTTTAATGTCTATTCAATTATGAATTCTTGATTTTAATTCATTAATTATGAACTAACTCTTTCATTAAGATTTCAATCGAACTTTTTATGATTATGAATTGATTATTTGATTTATTCTAATTAGTTATGTTGAAGTGAATTGTTCATCTTACTTTGTGCTTATTGATTAATTATCTGATCAGTAATTACCTTGTTACTCTAGAAGGAATTGAGAAAGGAATTCTAGGGTTAGAACTGGGCATGATGACATGTGACTTAGTTATTTGCACAGTGAATAAGTAGGTTTGTGAATAGAATGAGAATATCTATTTGCCGCATGTAACACATAAGGAATTGGGATTGTAACGAGTTTAATTCAATTGTTTTGCATAGAGATATAACAAAATTAATCTGGGTTAAATAAAAGGCAAATGATCACTTGAGAAAGGGCTTTTGGCATTTGAGAATTCCTGTTAACAATTCAGTAGACATAATAATTGGGATAATTGGATAATTCGTTTATAGTTCATAATTGGGGATATTGGAGTCTTAGCCTTTATTTATTTGAATTCATTTATAAAGTAACCTAGTTTTAATTAGTTAATTTAGTTTTCTTAATTAAAAAATTCACAATTTGCTATTGTTTAAATAAAATTGATTTGGTTAAGAGTTAGTATGATAATTTTTATTAAATAATTTCTCGTGGGAACGATACTCTACTTTCACTTTATTACTTGTTGACCGTGTATACTTGTAACGTATTCATTGATTATAAATCGATCAACAAGTTTTTGGCATATGAATTGTCGGGAATTAATTTAATAATTATTTACCAATATTAATTTCAATCAAATTAGTCTTAATTTAAACATTTTTATTTTTATTTTTATTTTTCATTCTCTTCCTATATTTCTCTCTTTTTAGTTACTATGGATGACTTTGCGTATCAATGGTCATACACGAATATGAGTCAACCAAGGGGAGTGGAGATTGACAGACTCAAGAAACTTTCTGCATTATCAGCACAGATGGAGACACTTTCGAGGATGTTTGAAGCTTTTGAAGCTCAACGTCATCAAAGTGTGGTGGTTACTTGTGATTATTGTGCTGGAAATCATATGAGTCATCAATGCGCCATCAGTTTCGAGCCGGTACAGTATGGTGGTGATTACCCCAATAATTATGTTTATCCCAACAAATATCATTAGGATTGGGGGTATCACCCGAATTTTTCATGGAGTATCAATCAAGATCAATTTTATGCTCCAAGTCAAACATACCCACCGGATTTCTCGTGTCCACCTCCACTACAACAAGAAGAACATTCAAATTGGGAGGAAGCCTTGGAAAAAGTTATTAAAGCTTTTGAAAAGAAACACGAGGAACATGAAAAGAAACTTAATCAAATGGAGCTGAGTATACAAAGTCAGAATGCATCGATCAAGAATCTGGAAAATCAATTGGGGCAGATAGCACATGTGTTGAACAATCGTCCTCAATACACTTGGCTCTATGACATGAATTCTGAGACTGATGGTGAGCCCGAACCAAATCTGCAACTAGATGTGCCAAATGATATAGATGTTGAAAGAGAGGAAAGACTTGGGGACCAAGAAAAAGAGATCGGCAAAGATCTAACTTTGAGTACCAACGAAGATGAGCCAATTTCATTAGTATCACATGTGCCTCCTCCACCAAAGTTTAAGAATCCAAGGCGGTTTTGCAAAACTATGCCCAATTGGAAGTCATGTATTGCAAAGCTCTTGGTGACGTAAGAGCTAGTCTGATTGTGGAGTCATGGTGGGATGAAAAGGAGAAGATAGAAGAAGATTCCATTATGTTTATTAAGCTTCAATGCCCTAATCTGATCATCGACATAATGGAGGAAACACCTAGTGATTTTCCGTTCTTAATGGGGATCCTATCTACAAAGAGCATGCTAGGTGACTTCAATTCAAGGGTTTTTGTTAATGGGAACCTCCCAAAAGTAACATTGCTTCTGATGGATGGAGGGTTCCTCAATTTTCATAGGGTAATTGGATAGAGAATTGAAGAAGTCAGGCTGAGACTACAAAACAAGCGCTTATTGGGAGGCAACCCAAGTTTAACTTTTATTTTTAGTTTTTATTAAGTTTTATATTAGTAGTTTTGAATTTGAATTTATTTAGGATTTAATAAAATTGCTTCTATCATGGTTTTACAAGTTATTCAAGTCAAATTCAAGTGTGGTGCCCAATTTGTTCCTCCAAACTTAGAGGACAAGGAGAAAGATTGCTATATTTTCAAGGAAGTCCTCTGCTTTAATTTTTTCTATTGTAGCCATTGAGGACAATGTCTAGTTTAAGTTTGGGAGCATTTTAGTGTCGTACTGCATATAGTTAGTTATCTGCATAGTAGTTTATTTTTTTTTTATGTGTTAGCATTATGTTTTTTTTAGGTTGCATATAATACATGGTATTTTTTTTTTGCATCTTCATATATGTGTTCATATAGTATAATTGCATTTTTTTATTTTGTATGAATCATGTGATAGGTTGGTGTGGTCTTAGCTCTACTTTATGATAAGATTGGTTTTGCATGTTAACTTGAGCGGTGTTGATAATTGATGATGAGTTCTAATTTTAATCATGATGATAATCTGAGCATGTCTGAAACTTATGTAATCGGTTAGCACTTAAAGTTTAACTGTTTTAATCCACTTGGTTCAAGGGTTTCATAATTTGTTTCTGATGGAAAATCTTTGTTAAAATTTAAGGAAATTAGTGAACCGGCGGTAAAGGTTGGAATGACGTAAAAGCTTGAGTTTGGAGGAATCTATGGGATATATATACTAAAAAAAAAATTGACGAAGAGAAAAAAAAATAGAAAATCCAGAAAAAAGAAAAAAAAAAAGAAGAGAAAAACCGTGGTTAGTTTTGTTTCGGGGCCTTTGTTACTTGAGCAAGTACGCCCGAAGGGGTGTCTTAACACCTAAGCACTCTAAGGTCTTATATGGTGCAGGAGTCGTTGGTTGAAAGCTTGCTAAGAGGGTGGCAATGTTAGCCTAATGGAATGAGACATTGCACAACCATGAAAAAAAATACGAGAAAGAGCAAAAATGCCCTCGTGGTTGAATAAAAGTATAAATAAATCCTGCATTTACCCTTAGATTTGGTAATTGCTTAGTTTTAACCGGAGTTGTCATGTTCACAAAAGTAATTGAATTGGAACTGAAATTTTCTTTATAAGAAGTTTGTTATGTGATTATCTTGAACTGTGGTTAGTTAGAATGATTAACAAGCACACACACACAAACATGGGTGATGATGACGGGTTTGGGTTGACTAATTGGTTAGAGTTATGGATTTTGAATTGATTGGATATATTGTTTGAGTATCAATGGTATCTTTGAGGCTGTTGCTATATATCATCTTGATTTATTACTCTGGTTCAGTAGGTATATTAGGAAGTAGATTATGCATATGCATTCATTTAGTTGAGTTATTTTGTTTATTTTTAGTTCTTTTGTGTTTTTGCTTGAGGACAAGCAAAGGTTTAAGTTTGGGGGTATTTGATGAGTGAGTTTTATACACATGAATTGGATACATTCGGGCTTAATTTATTGTTGTTCTCAAGTCTTTTAGATAAGTTTTTAAGTGTTTATGTCTATTCAAGCATGTTTTATGTTATTTTGTAGGAATTGGGACAAAAGTTACATGGATCGACGTTCGGCGTGGCTAGATTCGCGTTTTCGGCTTGCCATTTACACAGTAGTCACTTCAGAGCTAATTTGAGTATTACTACAGACCTTATTTCGAAAATCTTAAAGAATGAAAGTTGTAGATCTACTTTTTCTCTTTCCGGATCATCTTGAATCATCTAAATCGGAGTTTAGATGAAGAAGTTATGGCCATTTTTCCAAAGAACGTCGGAGCAGAAAATGTCAGAAAAAGTTGTAGCGTCGTGGCGCTAATTTTAGGCTTATTTGCAGCGCAAAGGGCGCTTATAAAGCGATGAATCGAGCATCGTGCCTGTCTTGAGGGCCTTTGGGGGAAGAGGTTGGGTGCGGCCTGGACGCATTTTGGACGAATTTTGAGACTTTTTGACTCCAAATTGGATTGAGTTTATTCCTAAACTAAAAATTAGACTTGTAACTTATAAATACATGATGTAAGGCATAAAATAATGGGAGATTACATAGCTTAGCCTAGATTAAACACTCCTTTAGATTAGAACATAACCCTAGTTCTTATTAGTTTTGGAGATTGAAGCAACTTGGAGACCATTGAAGATTCAAAGCAGGAGCGAAAGAGGAGTCTCAAGGCTACTGACAATATATTATATTCTCTTCTCTTCTCTTACTTTAATCTTTTAATGTCTATTCAATTGTGAATTCTTGATTTTAATTCATTAATTATGAACTAACTCTTTCATTAAGATTTCAATCGAACTTTTTATGATTATGAATTGATTATTTGATTTATTCTAATTATTTATGTTGAAGTAAATTGTTCATCTTGCTTTGTGCTTATTGATTAATTATCTGATCAATAATTACCTTGTTACTCTAGAAGGAATTGAGAAAGGAATTCTAGGGTTAGAACTGGACATGGTGACATGTGACTTAGTTATTTGCACAGTGAATAAGTAGGTTTGTGAATAGAATGAGAATATCTATTTGCCGCATGTAACACATAAGGAATTGGGATTGTAACGAGTTTAATTCAATTGTTTTGCATATATAACAAAATTAATCTGGGTTAAATAGAAGGAAAATGATCAATTGAGAAAGGGCTTTTGGCATTTGAGAATTCCTGTTAACAATTCAGTAGACATAATAATTGGGATAATTGGATAATTGGTTTATAGTTCATAATTGGGGATATTGGAGTCTTAGCCTTTATTTATTTGAATTCATTTATAAAGTAACCTAGTTTTAATTAGTTAATTTTGTTTTCTTAATTAGAAAATTCACAATTTGCTATTGTTTAAATAAAATTGATTTGGTTAAGAGTTAGTAATTGGTAATTTTTATTAAATAATTCATCGTGGGAGCGATACTCTACTTTCACTTTATTACTTGTTGACCGTGTATACTTGCACGTATTTATTGATTGCAAAATCGATCAACATTCCCTAACTCTGATAATAACGGTGAACAGTAGTAATGAATAGATAGAGTCTAAAGGACTAAAAGTACATGGGTAGGAGATCGTAAAACAAAATGATCATAGTATAGAAATAAATCGTAATATATACGATGAGATCACCCCGTGATCTGATAAGGTTATAGTATGGAGAAGGATCAAGTAAATGATTGAAAAGATTTACAGCAAGATTACTGTGTGTCAGTTATACTATGAATTGGTACAGATTCAGGAAAGGATTATGAATACGGGTTAAATGAAATTCGTATTGAGAATGGAGTTAGGATTAAGTGGGGATTATGAAATGTTTGTGTCGCGCTATTTGCTATATACTTGTTGAGAAGGTGATTCTTTTCACATGTGTATAACAGATATGTAGGATATAGGTAGAGAATATAGGATTAAGTACGAGTTCTTAAGTTTGACGAACTGGGTAGAACTAAGTGTGAATGCAGTATTGAGGATAATAGGAACAGATAGATTGTTTAAGCAATTGATCATTAGTGGAGACATTGGTTTTCCTAATTTTCTAGCTATGCTGGATTCAAATTTTTTGACATCAACCTAAATACGCACTATGTGCTTTTGGAGAAATGAATTTTTATTCTCAACTCTTAGTGACCATTGTGTATACCTGGACTTCGGGCCACCTACACTTCGTTACCTGTTGAGATGATAAAATAGATTGTAATGATTTTTGAACGGTTTAATGTATAGTCTATGCTATTTGTTTCGGCTAGACGATAATGATTTGAAATATCAAAATATATTTTTATTTATCACTTAGGTACCATGTAACCTGGTGCAGAGATGATAAAAGTTGATGGAATTGTAAATACATGAATACTTAGTGTTAAATTTGATCTAAAATCGTTATTCCATAATTGTATGATATGTTATGACAAAGTCATACAATGAAGGCATCCTCAAACAGGCTGTTAATACAGTACGACATCATGACGTCATTTTCAAACTAATTTTCAAAATTTTAATTTGCTAACGGGATTTGACTATACCAAAATATTTTGATTGAATTGAATTATTGATATGAGTCTATGCTATTCGATTCAGCTAGACCAATGTTTATAAAACTCTAAGCTTTCTTTGAAAATTTTCCCGAACCAAATTATTTTGGTGTGAAATTAGATAAGACTGAGGTAAAATTTTGTGCCTATGGCAGTGATGAGAAACAGATCAAACCAGTATTACTAGGCTAGTACTGGGCATACCGGGCTAATCACTCTCTGTGTCTTCAGGGTATGATGGTTTGCAGATGAATTTCCATAAAACCTTTTCGAAAATGAAAATTCATGGTCTACATGACTCCTCAGCATGATTTGAATAATTTAACTCTTGTGAGTGATGTTGTGTGTAGCATGTGGTGATGAGTATGAACAGTATGAGGTGTAAGTTGAATTTTGGGGACGAAATTCTTAGAAGAAGGAGTGAATGTGACAACCCGAGAATTTAGACAATTTAATAAAATCTTAAAAGATTGAATAGAGGTTAAATAATAGACCTAGATAGAAAATAAGTGAATGTATTTGACATTTTTGGGAATGAATTTTGTGAATTTAAAAACTTTTGGTGAAGGTTTACAGTGTTAAGAGTATTTGTGTATATGGTCATATATGTGTACAGTATGTGGTTAAGGGTCAAGGGTTGACCAGATAAATTATATCAGTCACAAACCCTAATAATATATTAAGAACCTCGACGTTCAGTTAGAAAACCCTAACGATTGATAAGAAACCCTATTACTAGCTATGGAAACCCTAATTTCAGTTTCGGGAATCCGTAACCCTAATTCGGAATATTAAAACCCTAATTTGGAAGCTTGAAGATAAGTATAAGGTTTTTATGTTATTTATTTAATTAGGGATAGCCCTAATTGATTATTAGAAAACCCTAATTATTTAGCTGAAAACCCTAATGTACAATTATGGAACCTAATTGCTAAATTAGCAATTTTAATTAGGAAATATTTGTGACGCCCCCAGATTCAGGTACTTGAAACCCGAATTCAGTGCTTCACGATACCATTTCTTTGAGCGGAATAATAATAATATTATCATAAATATCAAACTTAATTTACATATCAGAGTTGTCTAAATTCCAGGTACGCGACCTTAAACATTTCATTACATGATAGATAATAAATATCATCATCTTATTTAAGTCTGGCTATTACATAAGATAACAAAAACTTATTCTGACAGCTTTCCTTTCCCTTTGTTCCTGGCAGAGCCCTCTGGTTGGTCATACTTAACTGAAAACATTTAAATTAAGCAAGAATGAGCATTTGAGTGCCCAACAAGTAATAGCAAACAATAAACATTAGCTGAAAGGATTAAATGTTTTCTTTAAGTGACACTTCTACAACGAAGCAATAGTTGTGAAGTAATTGAAACAATTCTAATCAACATATTAATTCTATTTCAAAATTTTGAAACTGCGTACTGACTATAAATGGAGAGCAGTCGACAGACTATGAACATAGTTTTTAGTTTTCAAAAAGGTTAAACAGAACTTCATCTGTAAACCGTCATAACTTACGGGCACAAGGGTGATCAACCCGTTATGCCCTGTATTGATCAATACTACATACCATAACGATATTCTCATTCATCATATCCACCTTGGGCGCACAAAACTTTCCCATATTCGGGATGTTCATACTTAGTCGGGAATCCGAACCAAAATAATTTGGTTGGATATCAATAGGGTTCTATCATGTCTAACGATATTTTTAAATCTATTTCTAGCCGAGTCAAATAGCGTAGATAACTTTTAATCAATGTATATATACCGGAATTTAATAAGTATGTATTAACAGGTATAACAATTATCCAAGTGAGGACACTTGTATAACAATATTTAGAAATTTATGAATGGAATATATATCTGAATCTTATAGTAATACTATACTAATAAACAATGAACGAATAAAGTTTGAGAACTTGTATGAATACAAATGATTGGATACATAATCAGTAACAATAAGGTTTAAAAACTCGTATGACCGGAATATAATTCAATAACTTACTTACGCATGTTTATTGCATAAATAGATATAAAGAGTAAAGATACTTGCCTTAAGCGTAGTTTATCCACGTAATTAAATCAACACTTTCGAATCCTATTTATAATGTATTACAAGCATAAGATGCTCATTAGCTAACACATTCGTTAATCAAGCTCCACATGATTCAAGTATGCACATTTGGTACAAAATCAACTTATATGTTTATCACAAAATCAATTATCTAGTTATTTCATAAGCAAATTAAGAATGCTCAAGTTTAAGGTATTTTCACCCATGAACTTTCATTATCTAAAGTAAACACTATCTTATTACTTAGTCCTCACATATACACATGCATCAGTAGGTTTTAAACTATTTCTAGCTGTAAAGACATCATACAAGTTAACTGTCAAAAATTAGATTACACTATCTCAGATTCCAATCAGCAATCAAGGCCATTGTTAAGTTTAGAACTGAAACAGCAATTGCTACTGGTCCGTCCAGCTAATCCAAGACTCAGCTGTTGCCTTATGGTTTCTGTTCGGCATGAGCACAACATTCATATATAATATATTTTTTCATGTTAAAGGTCTTTTCATGCTCCTAAAGTCAATCTAGGTTCCTTCCTAAAAAAATAATAATTCTAAATTAAACATTTCAACAATTTAAAGTCATTCAAGGTCATGAAATCACACAGTCTAACATGCTTGCCTTCTAAACATACAAGGTAGTTATAAAACTCATATTAGGCATGCTTGTGAGTATACTGCAATTTATTCTAGTGATCATTTTGAAAACATGTTTTATTCAGTTTTAATCTTGATTTCACAACTCTTAACTTAGTAGGTATATATGTATGATACATTAGCACATCTAAAAGTACCATCAAACATGCTCATAAAATTCAGATTCTAACTTCCAAAGTAGTATGTTAACATTCTCGTATTTTCCTTAGTAACCTTACTAGTAGGTTCTACATGTTCAATGCATATGGATCATGTATAGGGATATTATAGACACAACATGACATCTTAACCCTTTAGAATCTAGATATTTATGTGATGCAACTATGTTTTGAAAATATGTTCAAGTTTGCTTTTGAAACTATTTTAAACTTGAACAATGTAATTTAACACATACAAGACAACTTTAAGGCTTTAATCATATGTAGTCAAGTCATGTTATCATGCTCGTAAGGTCAGAATATAAAGCATGTAGTAGTCATGAATGTTTGCTCACTATACTAAGTTAAAAAAACTTCTTTAGTACAAATCCTAAGTAAAGTGGTCATGAGCAAAGAACTATGAATCATATAAACACAAGTTAACAGGTTATTCATGCCTTTCTAAATCATACCAACATGCTTGCAAAGTCAGTATATGAATATAGCATACATACATATCAATTTCCTTTCTAAAGTCCTAAATCCATTTTAAACTCTACTACTTCGTTAAACATGTATGCTAATCTAAACTTGCTCTCATTAGGTTAACTATACTTATATATACATATTACACATATTTGCATGCTAGTTTAAGTCATAATAATCGATCACACTTAGCAGAATTTTTAGCGTAAAATCGAAACCTGAAAATGAGAGACTAAGACAAATTGCTTACAAGACCTTAAGTGTTATTAAGGCACAACTGCGCCATGCCTGGTTCGAGCCAGGAACAGTCTGTTTCGGCAGAACTTTAGCCCAAACACAAAAATTACACACAAAATTAACTCAAAACATTCATATATCAGTTCAAACATGCTTGTATGATTATATAACAACTTTATAACCAATACCCAACCTCATTAACATCCAATTCCACCAAGTCAAAAATTTTGAAATTTAAGAACACAAACTTATTTTTAACAGAGAATGAAATGGAAAACAAGGAATGGAGTTTACCTTTGCAATATGAATGAACTTGCTACTAATTGAACTTCCAATGTCCTAGAATACTTGTATGCTCTTAACCTCACACTTTGACAAATCTCAGCAATGATAAAAAATGGAAGGGGAGTTCATATTTATAGAAAATCTAATACACAGACAATGAGATTTCCCACTAAATCAAACTCATGGATGAAAGGATTGCATGAAGGGTAACAAGGAGTTGGTAAATGGTTGTTGAAATTCATCATAATCTCCACTCCCCCCATAATCATCACCTAGAAAACTTGGAAGAAAGAAAAGGAAATAGGCCTTAGCCTCTATGTGATTCACGTGGCTAAAAAAAATGAGCAAATGGGACACTAGTTTTGGGACAAGCAAATTAACTCAGCACTCTTGCAACATTAGACCATATACTTATACACAACTCTTATTCTTATGCTATATTGTATACACATATCAACCATACATTATAACTTAGTGCCACAATATGATTTACATATTTAATATTTCAAGGTAGTAGATGTAATATGGAAATGTAACATACATATAGTACATGTATAATTTCTATCACACCTGTATACTTTATTAAAAATAATAGCTTACAATATGTTCATGGTATATTATTTTAATATATACCCACATACATTTTGTCACATACACCTTCATGATGTATTCATACCATATAGTTTCAATAAATCTTAATATATGGTTATTATATATATTATAGTCACATAAGTGTCATACTACACTATATAATGTTGTTGAAATCCATATATAATATATTTCATTATTGCACACTTGCACATAATAGTCAATATAATATTATTATATTAATAACTTACTTGTTTCATGCCAAATAAATTATTCATTTTCTTGATTAATTAACACCAACATTAATTAATCTGATCATCATTGATTAATGTAATTATGGATCTTTATAACAATTAATTATCTATATAATTCTTATAATATTTATAGATATATTGCTAACAATAATAATCACATATCATTAAACAATTAATCAATATTCTACAATAACAATTAACAATTAATATAAATTAATTGCTCACTCAATAATTCCTTCGTCGATTAATATCAACATAACGTACCCTTAATGTTACACATATAATATTAATGTTTCATTTCATTTCTACAGAAAAATTAATTTTCTCCAACTATCATCAAGCGCAGTCAAGGCCATTTTATCATTGGATTGGACGGTAGCAATTGCCACCATACCCCTCGATAAAGATGCAAGATCTGGTTTAACTTTAAGCCAGTGTCAACCTTCATCGCCATACTCGTTTTTCACGACATGAATTAATGTCAACGTGAGTGATATTGAAAATCTAAAAGTGTATTCATTACTTATCCTAATAATCCTAATAATCATATCATATATACAATAATTATATATTCACGGAAAATAAATAATAACTATTTTTATTACAAATTAATTTATTATAAGAACATAATCTATAATGATCAATAATTCTTAAAAAAATTATTTATAATTATTCATGTAATAACTAAATTTTATTTATCACATATGTACATATACTTTACTTTGAACATATTCCCACCTTTATATATTAAAAATTATATGCAAAATTTCTTATTTAATTATATTGAAAATATTGGGTTATTAAAATATTAACCCTAATTAGCAAGCTTAAATATAATTAGGAAACCCTAATTATAATTTAGAAATCTTAATTTTCTATTTTTAAACTAATTAGAAAAGCTTAGAAAATAAATTTGTATAACCTTAAGGTTAAACCCTATGGGTCAAACCCTAAGGTTTAAAACCTAAGGGTTGTAGCAAATGACTTGAATGCCATTAAAATTGTATGCCAAATGTCCAAACTACCCCTTTTCAATTCTTTATTAGATGGAGTGTAGATCTAACCCTACTTGGGGTTGATGACTAACCCTAAGCTATGCCATGTGCCTATATACTAAATATCTCAACCAACTTTCTATAATAGATTCATTGAATCAAAATCAAAAGATAAAAGTAAGTAAAGTAACTTACTTTACTTCTCATACTTGCCAAGACCTTCTCTCTCCATAATTTTCGAAATCTTGAGTGAGAGAGTGTGAGAAACAAAGCTCAGAACACTTCATAGCTTGCCAATGATCAGAATCAAAAGTCAGATTTAAGATCAAAGTTAGAAAAGATATAAAAACCCAAATCTTGTAAATCTTTATGATCCATGTTATTTGTTGTTGTTAGATGGTTAAAGTTGTGTATAAGGATGTTATTGAGTGATCTGGGTTGTTATAACTTATATCCATAACACTTAGATGCACGAAAATAATATTTTTAGAAGTTCTTCTTGAACTTTATAAAGTTGTCTGACAGATGTCAGAGGCCCTAAATCCTTCTCTGTTTTTTGTTTTGTTGTGTTTTATGTTATGAATCTGTTCTATGCTATATAGGCTTTAATCTGAAACTCTAATCAAGGTTATATCATGTTTAGATTTCATTTTATAAGCAGTCAAACTACGTTGATCGAGCATGAGATCTGGTTTCTGGGTAACCCAGAAACCCTTAAATCACTGACAACGATTTTGCAGGCGCTTGATCTTGCAACTATTAAGTGTTTGGGCCATGTTGTTGTTTGGAACTTGTAGCCTGGCATGTGAACTACACACTAAAGCCTTTAGAGCAAACAGATCCGTATCAGGATCAAAGATACGACTGGTCAAATATAGGTTGACTAAACTGCTCAAGAACATTTTTGGAAAACCCAGAAATGCTAAAGAGCAAGTTTTCTGGCATAGGTTGACCGACCAATATCTCTTATATGTGATGATGATATACTGATATAATGTTATATTATTGTACCCTTTCATGCATACAACATTATTGAACCTTCATATTGCACTGGTCAAGCCCAGAACTCTAGATTCAAGGCTTGCATTGTAGGTACTGATCGTTTCTTCATTTCGGGAAACCCGTAAATTGAAGAAACGATCTGACTTATGATTTTAATGAGCAATAACTCTCTAATTGGTTGTAACTTAGCCATAACCTTAGTATGTAGTTGTAGTATTACACTTATACTAAAATCCTAACAAATCAGGCTTCCCAGAAACCTTGTGATCAAATATCTAGCACTGGTCAAAGTGAGCACCTTGGTGTCTGACATGAACATTCTGGGTTTGATGAAGAACACCTATAGCGACGGTTCTGTCGCTATAGGGCCCTTTAGTGACAATTTATTTATGAAAATTATTTTTTTTATTTAATAAATAGAGAAAAATAGTTTTTAATTATTAAAAATACATAATAAATTCCTAAAAATTATTTTAAAGTCTAAAAATAGGTTTTTATTTATTTTGAATATATTTCATTAATATTTAATATTTTTTGGAATATTAATGGTATTTAATTATAATATTAAATAAATTACTTAAAATGATTTTAATACTTGAAAAATCATTAAAAATTATATTATGGTATAAGAAAATATTTTAAGTTATTTTTAATGACTTTTAATATTATGTGATAAATTTCATTAATTAATTAATATTAATGGTAATTGATTTATTTAATAAATAAATTATGGAAAAATAGAATTAATGCTTTAAAAATTATATATAAATGATTTAAGTGTTATAAAATATTTTAAGTTATAAAATATAACTTTTGATATTTTGTCGTGAAAAAGCATAAATATTTAATATTAATGGCAATTATTTAATAATGGTTTTAATTAATTTGAAATATTATAAATATATTATAATATTATGTTAGGAATTTCATTAATATTTAATATTAAATAAATATTAATGATAATGGAATTAAATGGTATTTAATGCATATAAATATGATATTAATGATTGAAAAATCATAATAAATGATAATAATTACTTGAAAATTATTTTGACTGAGTAATTAATTTTCTAAGTTAATTGTGTTGCGTTTAGACAGTCTTATAGATATTAGGCTTGATAATTGTCCGACTAGGCCGTCGGGAAGTCAGAATAGTACCGAACTCAACTCAGACTGCAATAGTTTGACTTGATACTAGGTCTTATGTGCTGTATAGACGGATAATATTATGTGGTAATGTGTTTAGGTTATTTTATACTGTGATGATATTATTCTAATATTTGGAGATCGATATTATCTATATTAGGTCTTCGGATAAAGCTAAGTTATGTTTCGTAAATGGTAATCAATGGTGTAGGCAAGTTTTCTAGAACTGTTCTTTTAACTTGTGATTAATCATTGCTAATTACATCGCTTCTATGAATTGTTGAATCGCACTTTGTGCATATTACATGTGTTCTTCAGGTATAAAAGGCTGATCACCTTCATTACCATTTGATCCAAATATAATTGATATGTTCATGTTCAATGTTCGTTCAGCTATGAAAATTGTCCATGCTAGTTCATAATTATATTGTTGAATGTTAGCCAGCTATTATTCAAAATCTTTCCATCATGATATATCTTTAATTTATTGAACTTAAACTTACTGGGCAAACTTATTGCTCACTCTTGCTATATCATGATAAACATTGCAGATTAAGGCGAATACGTCGGATACAAGGAAAAGTTAAAGCTAAGTTCAGCTTGGGACTATGTAATGCGTACTAGACTTGTAATGAAGATTGTATAATAATAACATTGTATGTTAAATAGGATATTGATTCAGGTATTATGTGAGGGTTCTCAACCTTGGGGATAGTGTGTAATGTTTATGTATAAACAATTTATGTTTATATCTTCCGCAATAGTTAGAACTAGTGTACCAGATTCGTGGTGCTTTGGACCCGGATTTGGGGACGCTACAGATACCGCTATTGTTGAGTGGGATGAGGCTAGATCATTCAGAGATGCATTGATTATTGAGCGGGATGGTGCTATATCTACCTGGGATGTCGCGGTTACAGATAGTACTGCAGTGAGGTCTCATAATACTAATATTATTGTAGAGATGAGCACCTATATTGATGAGCATAGTATCACCCTGCAGTTGGCTGTGGATCTGTTGGCTCGTGTTGATACCCTTGGGCAGGAGCTCACAACGTTACCCCCTTTTTCAGAGAGAGATACTATGTTGGATATGATAGCACACATATACACTGATTTTTAGATGGGCTTGAATTTTCCTGCGCAAACTAGCTTAGCCATTTTTGTTATGTATAGTACCCATTGTATATATCAAATAGCTTTATATATGGCAGGGAAATATATTTCGATTCACTTCCCTTTTAGTTATGCCTTGTTACTTGCTTGATATTTGCCTATTTTTTCAGGGCTTGTGATCTTGATGTATTCTGAACTCCCCCTTGATGGATGGACATTGAGATGCCTCAGGATAAGAATGGATCATTGATCTGTGTGTATTCCGTATATAGACACTCAAAATTTTTGTATTCATGTTACTAACACTACAAGAGGGCAGAATCATCTTTCAGAGATAACCCTGGAGGACAAACCAGTTCCTGTCCTAGAGATAACCCTAAAATTCTTAGTTTTCAATCTCGGAGATAACCCCAAGATACTCAGTTCTAGTCCTGGAGACAACCCCGGGAGTTTCAGTTCCAACCTCGGAGATAACTCGAGGAATACAGTTGCAGTTCTGGAGATATCCCCGGAATTCTCAGTTTTCCATCTCCGAGACAACCCTGAGATACTCAATTTTAGTCCTGGAGATAACCCCGGGAGTTTCAATTCCAACCTCGGAGACAACCCCGAGGTATGTAGTTGCAGTTCCAGAGACAACCCCAGAATTCTCAGTTTTTAATCTTGGAGACAACCCCACGATACTCAGTTCTAGTCCCGGAGAAAACCCCAAGAGTTTCAGTTTCAACCTCAAAGATAACCCAGAGGAATGCAGTTCCAGTTTCGGAGATAACCCCGGAAAAGCTCATTTCAACCCCTTGCAGTTAACTTTAACCTCAGAGATAACCCCGAGGCATTCAGTTCCAACCCCAGAGATAACCCCGGGAGGCCAGGCACACCTCAAAGACAACCCTGAGGACACTCAGTACTCACAGCAGCCCAATCTCAGAGATAACCCTGAGCAACGACTGCTAAATCAACCCAAACCAAAGATATCCCCGGTGAGGGGTAAATTCATCATTTTTCCACCTCGATCCCACATTCACGCCATCTCAAATAACAATTTAACATACACTCTACACAGAAGTGTCCTACAAGAACCATAGCTCAAAATCCCAAGTGACTACTACACAAGATAATACACTAGATAGAATTTGAAGACCTAGTCATGGTCCCATCCTCCTGACTTCGTAAAACCTCTTATCCTATATCATTGTGTAGCTCTCGACAACAGCATTCCAGAAAGGTATTATATGCCTCAATCGGATGCTCGAATCAAAAGCTATGAAGGTTCGAGTGGACAACACGTTGCATGCATGCACGTACTTCAAGATGGTGGGGCCCATGGAGCCCGAGGGCACCCCAAGTAGCCACAGATGGACCTGTGGCTGCCACAAGTACACCTGCGGCATCCCCTCTATAAATAGAGGGCTTGGTGTGGCCATTTAAAGAAGAAAAAAGGCGAGGAAGCCATGTCCATTTATCTTTGTACACACTATAAACTGAGTGCTTTCTCTTTCTAAACACCTGTGAGCTTGTGTTTTGCTACATTTTACCGGTGGAAACCGAGTATTCATTCATTTAAAGCTATCTGAAGTCTTTTTGGCAGCCCACTGTAAGACACCTCACATTTCTTAAAGCCTTTCTCCACTTTCATTCACACACAGTTATTCACATTGAGAGTCGTGTGTAATGCGTATGCCAGCATTTCCTATCCAAGTGGCTTTTTTATTGCTTTCACATATAT
Organism: Panax ginseng; assembly: GCA_020205605.1. Lineage (NCBI taxonomy): Eukaryota > Viridiplantae > Streptophyta > Magnoliopsida > Apiales > Araliaceae > Panax > Panax ginseng. The sequence continues at coordinate 93,028,866 of CM035139.1, forward strand.
ATATTTATATCCTGAAGCGCTTATCATTATATATATATATATATATATATATATATATATATATATATATATATTTCGATCCCACTTTGAGTTTAATTCGTGGCGGTTGATAGTCCATATATATATATATATATTTACATTTTAGTCCCGTTTGGAGTTTACTTTGTGTCGGTTGATCGCACTTATATATATATATATATATATGTATATATGTATTTACATTTTCATCCCGCCTGGAGTTTACTTCGTGGCGGTTGATCGTTCATATATATATATATATATATTTACCGATTATATATATATATATAACTGCTTACAGCTTTCCTACATACTGCATCATCATGTGAGCCTTGGAATCATGTGATCACAGATTTAGTCCCTAAATCTAGATTCAGTTCTCGTGATGGACATTTTCAGCTGTAATCAACTTGTAAATTATTCACGGTGTTTGAATTTCCTTAGATGGCTTACATTGTGACACCCCCAAAATAGGTATACATCACCCATTCTAAGTCGCCAAATACATGGTACAGAATTTAAATACAAACTTTTTTCATACAATACGACGAAAGCGTAGCTGAGAGTTTTTACACGAATATTATCTTCTAGATAATATCCAAACTCAAATGGAGTCCTCATTATATTTATTATCACACTATTTCATAGAATAGTGAGGAGTACTATAGCCACCAACTCGGATCATCACTCCGTTCCCCGACTAGTCCCGAAATCGTTCTCATTTCCTGAAGAGAACAATGAAAGAAAAATGGTGAGCTCAACTAGCCCAATAAGAAATATTATGACTAAGATAATGCAGAATAAATTATTGTTAGCCTTCAACAGTGTTAAACTGATAAAATATAATAAACATCAAGTTTAACTGCAGCGGAACAAGCAATCCATTAGAAAAGTTAAGTAGAGCATGATATCTACTATCTTCTATGATTTAGAAAGTTTATCATCAATTTTATCGCTGAGACTCAGCTTAATAAATAATCCACATCATTGAATTATCCATGCACTACGGGCCAAGGATATTCATTAGTATCATAACCATTAATTATCCATGCAATACGGGCCAAGGATATTCGTGTTTTCACCAATGGTCATGATTATGCCAACAACTGTCCATCAATGCACTGTGGGCCAATGAGGACTTTTACCACTTCATTTGTAACATTACGGTCATGATTATACCGAATAATCCCTCTTCATAATCATACCAATCAATAGTCCATCTATGCACTACGGGCCAAAGATGACTTTCATCACAATACAAGCATGAGGATGATGACAATGATATAAGAATTCAATTAAATGAAAGAAAAGGATAAATTTTAAAGATTTATAATTTAATTTATCCAGAATTTAATAATGTCCAAATTATCAACATGATACTGCTTTGTGGAGTAAAATTCAAGAATAATATTGTATGAAAAATGATTTGGACAAAAAAGAAATTATTTTTTGTCATAAATAGTACCTCGGGTGAATAGTACTCGAGTGAATAGTACCCTATGAATAGTACTTCGAGAATAGTATCTCGTGAATAGTACTTCGGGAATAGTATCCCATGAATAGTACTCCGGCATAAAAAAGTTAAAACTTATCAAGAATGTTCAGAATAATATTTCCATGAAAAGATACTGGATGAAACATAAATTTTAAGGATATTCTACTAATTTTATGTAGTATAGAAGCCAAAATATAACAAAATGAGTGTAGAATTCTGAATCTGAAACGAAATAATATTACTTACATACTACAAAGTATGGAAGAAAATATTATTTTTTCGAGTATTGAACAAAAATAATATCCCTTACCTTAAAAAGGAGAGTATTCCAACTGGTATAGCGGGGATATTCTTGAAGAAAACTTTCACTGTTTTCTATACTAAAAGCTTCCTAAAACTCGAAAGAAATACGCTCAATGTGACGTCCCCAAAATAGTTGTACATCACCCATCTTGGGTCGCCAGATACGTGGTACATAAATCAAATATAGCTTAATTATACAACAGTCGTGTAAAATACGACAAAACATAATCTAAGAGTTTAAACAAGAATATTGCCTTCTAGATAATATCCACACTCAATGGAGTCCTCATTATAATTATTATCACATTATTCCATAGAATAGTGAGGACTACTAAAGCCACTTATCCTGGACCGTCACTCCATTCCCTGACTCGTCCCAGTTATGTTCTCATTTCCTGAAGAGAACAGTGAAAGAAAAGGGTGAGCTCAACTAGCCCAGTAAGAAATATTATGACTAAGATAATGTAGAATAAATTATCCTTAGCCTTCAACAATGTTAAACTGATAAAATACAATAAACATCAAGTTTAACTGCAGCGGAATAAGCAATCCATTAGAAGAGTCAAGTAGAACATAATGTTTACTATCTCTTTTATATTAAAAGTCCATCGTAATATTTCATTCCTGTAATACTCAACAACAGTTCTTTGTTATACCCACGACAAAAAGAACTATCATCACTTGTCTTCACCTAAACCACCAAAGATTATAGTTAAATCCACAATTCATATTTATAATCTTATAACTCAACAGTTTCTCCTTGCCACAAAGGCTTAATAAAACGTTTACTCAATATCCTTACCCCAAAGGCTAAAGATATTCAAATGTAATAACAATGATCATACCAATTATATTCAATTATAAAACCAATGGTCATGATTATACCAATCAATTGTCTGTCAGTGCACTACGGCCAAAGACATTCAACTGTTAACTAATGGTCATGATCCTGCCAATCACATCATTGAATTATCCATGCACTACGGGCCAAGGATATTCGTTATTATCACCAGTGGTTATGATCATGTTATACACCTGTCCATCTTTGCACGTAAGCCAAAGATATACAACTATAAAACCAATAATCAATAGTTCATCTATGCACGTAAGCCACAGATGACTTTCATCATAATATAAGCATGAGGATGATGACAATGACATAATAATTCAATAAAAAAAGTTCAAGGATAAATTTTAAAGATTTATAATTTAATTTATCCAGGAATCAATAACATTCAAATTGTCAACATGATACTGCTTTGTGGAGTAAAATTCAAGAATAATATTCATGTACCAAAAATAATTTGGACAGAAAAGAAATATATTTTTCGGGTGAATAATACCCCGTGAATAGTATCCCGACACAAAAAGTGTCTCAAATACTTGAGTAAATAATATAAGAGTGAATAGTAATCGGGTGAATAGTAACTCGTGAATAGTAACTCGTGAATAGTACTCCGACACGAAAAGTGTCCCGAATTTCCGAGTGAATAATACTAGAGTGAATAGTAACCTGGTGAATTGTAACCCGTGAATAGTAACTTGTAAAAGAAAAATACCAAAGAAAATGATATTCTATAACGAATACAAAAGAAATGATATCTCATACGAGTATAATAGAATATACGAAACTACAAATGGATTTTGACCGCCATGCAGTAATCCACGTGAGACAAATCATTTCCATAATTTAATAAAGAATGAATCGAAAGGTCATTCACCATGCATGCGGTAATCCACATAGGCAAAAGTTATTCCAATGAATAATAAGAATGGAATAATGGAAGAATTCACCAGCATGCGATAGACCGCATGCATGTGTTATTCCAAACATAATAATAAAGAATAGAACCAGGTCATGCGTAATCCGCACAGATAGGATATTCCAATAGAATAATAAAGAATAGAACCAGGTCATGCGTAATCCACACAGACATGATATTCCAATAGAATAATAAAGAATGGAATAACAATGAGAATTCACTGTGCATGCGATAGGCCAGACATACAAAGTTATTCTAACAGAATAATAAAGAATGAAATAGCAGAAGAATTTCACCGTGTATACGGTAGTCCGCGTATACATGTATTTCAACAGAATAATAAGGAATGGAATAACAATAGCTCTCTTCATGAATACGAAAGAAATAATACCCCTTACCTCAGAAGAAAATTGGATATTGGAATAGTGAGGTAGCAGACTTCTCTTCTTCTTTCTCTCTATAATTTCTCTCTATAGTAATTGCTCTATAGCTTTAGTGAATTGGTGAGAAATGAAAGAAGAATGAGCTTCTATTTATAGGAAAATATAGTTTTAATAATTGCACATTTCGGGGCTTGAAATATTACAATATAATACCTTCCTCTTTTCCTTCATTTTTAATTTAGTCCTGCAAGTATTATCAAACTTGCACCACCTCCCATAATAGTAAATCATGTGAATCAATAGTAAATCACGTGAATCAATAGTTCTAGACATGTGAAAATACGAATTACAATATAGTACCTCCATCTATACCTCCATTTTTAACTTAATCATGCAAGTATTATCAATCTTGCACCAACTCCCCTAATAGTAAATGAATGTGAATCAATAGTACAAACATGTGATCAAATAGTTATAATCATGTGAATCAATAGCAATTAATTGCTCATTTATCCGGTTAATTACCCGATTTGTCAATATAACCTCCAGACATCAATTATTATCGAAATAAATGTCGATTTTCACTAACACTAATAATTCCAACACAATGGAACTATCAATTTCGTCCTTAATCAACACGAACTTATTCATCATTAATATTATAATTCACAATATTTAACAACCGAAGTCGTTTCCTGTGAAAGAGGGGCTTTCCGATAAGGATTTCTCCTTATTGGTAGCGTAATTAGGTGACCAAACCTCTCTTTGTGTAACTTTTAGACATTGTCAATATTGCAAATAATAATATGAATAACTTTGTCGTCTCAATTATTGATTTAACAATATAACATATTATGCGGATGATCTTTGTGACAATAATTGAATCAATAATATGAGAGATATGATGCAAAGACCAATTCTTTGTAGCAATAATTGAGTATAACCTGAGTGACTTCTTACGTAAGCATTAATAATCAATACCGGTATGCTACTATGCAACCACGCCGCATTCATGTACTTTTACTTACTAGGGTAGTTCAACAGTTTTAACGGTAACACTTTTGCAAGTTATTTTTATAAAATGATAATTCTGTCGTTTTCTAACTACGACAATACTTAGTTATGGGGTCCATCAATGATTGTGCCGTTGTACGAATATTCCCTGTTAAAATGAATATTCCCCGACCAATCGAATATTATATAACAACTTGCTTACTTTGCGAAATTTATAAATATTACCCACAACTATAACATTATATCAAAACCACACCATAATATTCAAAAAAAATATTTTGAGAAATTTAAATCTTTATTCATAAAATTTGGGGTCTCATACTCAATATTATAGAAGAAGAATTTTCTGATTATGGTGTGATTTTCAATTCTAAACTAAGCATCCTATTTATAGGAGAATGAAAGGATACTATTTGGATGCACAATAAGAAAAAAAAATCACGGATGCACAGTGAAAAATCAAACGATTTATGAAAATTCACATGATCTGCTATGCAGTCATTATGCAAACACTATGTAGACACTATGCAAATACTATGCATAACAAAATATAATATATTCTATTTTTCATAAAAAATAAAACTTATTATTATAATATATATATATATATATATAAATATAAGTACACCCGTGACAAACTTCCCAGACATTTTATTTTTTTCTTCCACATGTGGCCCCCGCCTTTATTATATATATATATATATTCTGAATAATTTTCTACAGATTATTTTGAAAAATGGGTAAATGGGGGGTCAAATAATAAGCAAAAATTACAATAAATACTTCATACAAAATCTCTTCATTATTTTTAACAACATTTATTTATTATTATTATAACTCGCAATATTAACAACCAGATCGTTTACAGGAAAGATGGGGCTTTCCAATAAGGATTTCTCCCTATTGGTGCGCAATTAGGTGACTAAACCCCTTTCCTTGACAGAACTTTCTAGACATTGTTAATTATGCAAATAATAATATGAATAACTTGTCATCTCAATTATTGATTTAATAATATAAAATATTGTAATAATAATTGAATCAAATAACGTGAGATAGTATGCAACAATTACTGTAGCAATAATTGAATAAAACTGAGTGACTTCTCACATAAGCATCAATAATCAATATCGTGTGCTACTATGCAACCACGCATATTACTATATTTTTATCACCGGGTATTTCAACAGTTAACGGTAAAACTTTCGCCGTTATTTTTATAAATAATTCTGTCATTTTCTAACTTTGACAATAATTACATTGTGTGGGTCCACGATGATTGATTTGTCGTCATTTAATATTCTCTGTTAAAAAGAATATTCCCCGACCAATCGAATATTTTATAACAACTTGCTTACTTTGCAAAAATTTGTAAATATTACCCACAACTATAACATTATATCAAATCCACACCATAATATTCAAAAATATATTTTGAGAAAAATTCATCTTTATTCATAAAAAATGGGGTCTTACAACCTCCCCTTCTTATGAAATTTTATCCTCGAAATTGGTGTACGTACCTGGTATGTCGAAGATGTGAGGATACATTGATTTCATTTCAAATTCTAACTCCCAAGTCATTTCCTCAACATCGTGGTTTCTCCACAAAACTTTGACTTGAGGTATAACCTTGGAGCGTAGAATGTGTTCCTTCTTATCCAAGATTTTAATAGGTACCTCTTCGTACGTTAAATCTTCCGCTATCTCGTCCGGTTCTAACTCAATAATGTGGTTCGGGTCTTCTATATATTTACATAACATAGATATGTGAAAAATATTATGAACACGAGACATACGTGAAGGTAAGACAAGTCTATAAGCCACAGTTCCTACTCGATCGATGATTTTGAATGGCCCAATGAATCGAGGATTAAGCTTTCCTCTCTTTCCAAATCTTGTAACTCCTTTCCATGGAGCAACACGTAACAACACATGATCTCCAACATTGAACTCCACGTTCTTTCGATGAAGATCAGCATAACTCTTTTGTCGATCTTGTGAGGTTTTTATATGTTGTCGGATCATTTGAATCTTTTTCGTAGTCATACATACCAACTCCAGTCCTAACAACGTTGCTTCACCTACCTCATCCCAGCATACTGGAGAACGACACTTGCGTCCATACAATGCCTCAAATGGAGTCATGCTAATACTTGCTTGATAATTGTTGTTGTAGGAGAATTCCACCAATGGCAAGAACTTGTCCCAACTTCCTTTGAAGTCAAGGACACATAGTCTTAATAAATCTTTAAGAGTTTGAATAGTCCTCTCCGACTGCCTATCCGTTTGAGGATGATATGCCGAACTAAATCGTAAATTCGTGCCCATAACTTTTTGCAAACTAACCCAAAATCGTGAAGTGAATCTTGGGTCTCGATTAGAAACTATGGATACTGGCATACCATGCAGTTTTACAATCTCATTTATGTAAATGCGAGTAAGATGTTCAAGTGAATAAGTTTCTCGTATAGGTAAGAAATGAGCTGACTTGGTCAATCTGTCGACAATGACCCAAATCACATCTATGCCTTGAGAAACCTTGGGAAGGCTAGTAACAAAATCCATGGTAATATGCTCCCACTTCTATTCTGGAATTTTAAGTGGTAGCAATGGACCTTTTGATACTTGATGCTCCGCCTTGACTCGTTGACAAGTTAAAAATCTTGAGATAAACTCCGCTATCTCTCTTTTCATATTGCTCCACCAAAATGTATGTCGAAGATCACAATACATTTTGGTACTCCCATGATGGATTACAAACGGTGTGCTGTGTGCCTCTATCATGATTTTATACTTCAAATGAGAGTCGTTAGGAACACAAAGTCTGGAGTTGACTCGAAGTATTCCTTCTTCATTGATTCTCGCTTCTGAAATAGCACCTTCTTGCACTTTCTTTTTCATATGCATCAGTTCCAGGTGCGTAGTTTGAGCAGCTTTAACTTTATCAATTAAATTCGATTCTACTCGTATATTTGACATCATCACGTGGGTCCTTGGAGTCTTTATCTCTATCTCCATCCTTTATAAGTCATACCAAATGGGTCTTTGCGTTGACAATATCGCACTCATACCCGCATATGATCTTCTACTTAATGTGTCAGCTACCACGTTCGCTTTTCCAGGATGGTATTGAATGGTATGATCGTAATCTTTCAACGGCTCGAGCCAACGTCGTTGCAGCATGTTGATTTCCTTTTGGGTGAAGAAATATTTGAGGCTTTTATTATCTGTATAGATCTCTACTTTCTACCCATACAGGTAATGTGTGACGCCCCCAAAATAGGTATACATCACCCATCTTGGGTCGCCAAAAAAATACACTACTGACAACTCCATTTATACAACTGTTGTGCAAAATACAACGACACATATACTATGAGTTTCACTATAAATATTTGTAACGTATATAATACGACAATATTCATACTCAAATTATCACAATGCCATCTAAAGTACAGCAACAAATATTTGAAGTCCCCAAAGGAACACGAGAAGATTTTTGTCCTCCTCATTCTAATGGAGTGCATTTCTAACACTTCCAAATTTGAGTTCGCCTCATCCTATTATTGTTCACCAAAATTAAATATTAAATGATGTATAAAATATGTCACACACATTTTAAGTTCTCAGTATAATTATTATGCCACACCGTTTCATAATTTGATTAGGCTTGTGACTAATTCGTATCACCACTTTATACCCATGTTCTCTCTGCTAGTCCCAACTACACTTTTAATACCTGAAAGGGGTGGTGAAGTAAAAGGGTGAGCACCAATAGCTCAGTAAAGAATATCATGACTTAAGATAATTAAATTATCAAAAGAATTCAGATATTTAGAACATATTGTAGTAGATAAAAGTTTTCAACCATATTAGCAGCGGAATCAATAATCCATTAGAAAAGTCAAGTAGAACATAATGTCTACTATCTCCTCTAGATTAAATGTTCATCGTTAATATTTCATTCCTGTAATACTCATCAACAATTCTTTGTTATACCCAAGACAAAGAGAACTCTCATCACCTGTCTTCACTTGAACCACCATAGATTATAATTAAATTCATAATTCATATTTATAATCAGGTAAATCAATAGTCCATCCTAAGACATACAATTATAAAACCAATAACGCTAAGACTAAGCTCAATAGTATTACGACCACGAATAATCCATGCACTACGGGCCAAGGATATTCATTTTTTCACCAATGGTCATGATTTTACCAAATAATTCTTGGTCATAATCATGCCAATCAACAGTCCATCTATGCACAACTGGCCAAAGATGACTTTTACCACATCATTTGTAACATTACGATAATTATACCGAATAATCCCTGGTCATAATCATACCAAGTCCATCTATGCACTACGAGCCAAGGATGACTTTTACCACATTATTTGTAACATTATGGTCATGATTATACCGAATAATCCCTGGTCATAATCATACCGAGTCCATCTATGCACTACGTGCCAAAGATGACTTTCATCACAATATAAGCATGAGGATGATGACAATGATATATATATATATATATATATATATATATATATATATATATATATATATATATATATATATATAATGAATAAACATAAATAATCAGAATAATAAGATAATATAGATCTTAGTAATTTTCAACTGAATTATCCATAGTCCAAGTTGCTAACATAATATTAGATGAAACACAAACTATTAAGGATATTCTAATCCTTTCTGGACTTTTCACCATTTAATGATAAACTGAATAAACGCAAAATAGTATCTTACCATAATATGGAGTATGAAAGAAAATGATATTCCTTTTACCATAAAAATGATACCCTCTTACCACAATAATGATATCCCTTACCTTAGCATGTGACTTGATTCTGCTTTCTGTGAAATTGATCAACTTAAACAATGCTTTCATTCCTTATCTACACTTGGAGTAACATTTCACTCAATAGAAATACTCACAATATTGTAGTGAAAGAATTCTATATTTTTAGTGTAGTGATGGTGTGTTTAGTTACTCAACCGAGCAACCTATTTATACTAAATATTTAATAAACAACTAGCACACCTACTTTGACAAAATAACCAAATGAGTAATAATGGTAGTGGAATTTATGGTCCCACCAAGAAAATTAAACCAACTTGTACACATTTTAACAAAATTTTATTCAATAATAGAGTTGTGGTCCATACTACTTTTAGAAAAAGTAAAGTGTCGGCAAGTCCTGCCAAACTTACTTTTGTAAAAAGAAAATAATTGAACAAACATCTGTATATCATACTTATCTTTAATCAACACCTTTTATTCATCAATTATTTATACACTTTCAATCTTTCAACAATTATTCACAATTATTAACATAGACTCACAATACTTCCAACTGGTATAATTATATCATATCAAATAATATGAGTTATTGTGCAATAACTACTATGACAATTATAAAAGACTGAGTGACTTCTTACGTAATTAAGAATCAATAATATGAACCACTGTGCAATAATTACTGTGACAATTATTGAATGAAATACATGGTGACTTCTTACATAAGAATCAAATCAATACCTTACTATAAACAATTTAAATTCTATTAAAAGTAGGGATTAACACCAAATTATATTTATCTCGAATAACATATAAACCAACTAATAATTCATTATTCATTCAAGTTATCTTTATTTATCGCATAAAATCATTATTCATATTCCAAAACTTTAGAAATGAATAATAAAACTTGAGAAATCTAAAACCTCATATAGGATTAGGGTTTAGGATTCTCGAATTTTAAATTAGGGTTTCTCGACATACGATTAGAGTTTTTAATTGCGTGTTAGGTTTTCTATTCCTGAGATTAGGGTTTTTAATCTCTTATTAGGGTTTATTAGTTTTAAACATTATCCGCTCAATCATTGATCATTATCAACATACAATATAAACACGTTCTCATCAATATAATTGTTTTAATTATATTTTCTATCGAATCCCTATCCAGGAATTAGGGTTAGGGTTTTTAAAGCTGTTAAGCACAACTCTACTCTAATTTCTCAGTAAATACACAAATTGACTAATTCTCGAGACTCATATCACAGATACACAATACAATATTAACAGTCAATATTAAATTAAAAAAATTTTATTTGTAAAATTTGGATTATTCAAAATCCCGGGTTATCACATTCACCCCTCCTTAAAAGGATTCCGTCCTCAGAATCACCGCTTTCTTATTCTCTACAATCTTTTAAAGTTGTATCATCAATTCATTTTTATCAACACAATATTAATTTGTGTCCCAAATTCTAACATGTGACTTGAATCTATAAAAGAAAATAATTCACAGCCATGTCAAACCAAGATTACTCGCGTAATTTAAGTTTGTAAACGAAATTGTTACCTGCTACCACCTCCTGGGCAGCCACCGCATCCTGCGCCGTCATGTTGAATGTATGGGCCGTTGGTCTTCCTGGCTGTGCAGGTCCTCGAATTGTCAAGGTTCTGCTATCGGGTCCCTTGTTGGCACTTTCCTTTTTCGTATTCTTCTTCGGACAGTTCCTAACCAAATGATCAGTCGATCCACACACATAACAACCTTGAATCTTCTTTGGACTGGGGCAATTAGATGATATGTGACCCTCTTGCCCACAGTTATAGCAAACTCCTTTCCTCTTCAGACAAACTCCTGGATGATTCTTTCCACAGTTCACACAAGGCTCTCCTCCCTTGTTATTCCCTTCAGTCTTACTACCCGATTGGGTATTCTCACTCCACTTCCTTTTGTTCAGGTTACTTCCACCACTGCTTCCTCCATCATTTGTCTTCTTCTTATCTTGATGAAATCGAGATGCAGCTTCGCTCCCGCCTTCAGCAATTAACGCTTTTTCCAACAAAGCCGCGAACGTATTGATTTGCAATACTGGCACCTTTTTGAATATCCCCGGTTTCAGCCCATTCTCAAATCTTCTCGCTTTTCTTGCTTCTATGTCCACCTGATGAGGTATAAATCTCGCTAATTCGTTGAATTTAGCCGTATATTCAGAAATAGACATATTTTCCTGCTTCAGTTCTAAGAACTTAACTTCCATCCGAGCTTGCATACTCGGTGAGAAGTAGTTCTCAAAGAACAACTCCTTGAACCTTGTCCACGCTACCACCTCTGTACCAGCTCTCGCCTAATTAGTCTCCCACCAGTAATGGCTTCTCCCTTCATTAAGTATGTCACAAAAGTCGTCTTCTGCTCTTTTGCCACTCGCGCAATGACGAATGCTTTCTCCATCTCCTTCACCCAAGTTTGGGCTTCAATCGGATCCGTTGTTCCCTTAAATTCTGGGGGTCCTACCGCTTTAAAGTCCTTGAAGTTGGCCAATCTATCAGCTGGCTAATTTCTCGCTCTTCCTCTTGTTGGAGCCCTATTTTCCATAGCTTCGGCTATCATATTTGCAAAGTTTTGCATTGGGTCAGCTTGACCACCTTCATTATTCATCGACTGCTCTTCTCTTTGATTTCGATTCTGTCGTCTTGCGGCATAATCTGATTTAAATAAAAATCTTATATTAATTCTCTTTTTCTATACAAATTCTTAACACAATAAGAATTCAACACATAGTTCTCATGTAATCGCATTTTTATTCAAATAGCACATAGTACATATAGTACTTAACACATATTACTATCCCTTTTTAAAATAATTTTAGGATTAACATACACAACTTTACACAAAAAGTCACAATTCTCCAACTTTACACAAAAGTTACCATTTACCATTGTCACATCACTATTTCCAGTTCATCAAACTTACCACACTTATGTGTTCAGTAACTTGCCATAATTATATGAGTGTATGAACTTATACTAGTCAGACCTTTGGCGACCATTCGCTGAGGGGTTCAAAATATTTTATATAATCATGAGTCATGAACTTACCATAAGTATGAGTTTTAAGAACTCACAAATTAATTTTAATCTGATATTCATATAGAAAATAAAGATTTTATTCATAAAAACATATATATTTACATATGTTCATACATCATTCTTGATATTACAACACTTAATATCATAAACATCTACCAAAAGATACTACTACTTATATCTAAGTTGTCTACCGACCACTCCCTTCGCCAATCTTCTTCTTGTTGGGACACTTGTTGAATCTATGACCCGTTCTACCACATGAGAAACACTTCATCAAATTCGGCTTAGGATAATGCAAAGAAATATGTCCTTCCTGCTTACAGTTGAAGCACACGTTCTTCCACATCATGCATTCTCCTGCGTGAGTCTTCCCACACTTGCTGCAAGCTTGCCTCTTCTTCGGGTTTGAATTTTTAGAATTTTCGCTTTCTTTTTCCCTCTTTTTCTTCTTCTTGTCCTTTTTACTGGTTCCTTCAGATGATCCACCACTTTGACCTTCATTACGCATCTACTGCGCCTTCAAATTTCGTTTCGTTTCTTCACCATTTCACGTAACGCTCGCTCTGTCTTGTTAAAATATTAAAGTTATTATTAATAACTTCAAATATTTTTAAATCATCAATATTCTACTAAAATGATTTTTAAAATAATTAAATTATTTTTAAATCATCACCATTAATATCTAAATATTAATGAAATTATTTTCCAAATATTAAAAGTCATTAATTATAACTTAAAAAAATTTTTAAATTATTTTTGCCATTTTTAAATGATTTTAAATCAATAAAATCATTTTTAATTCATTTATTTAATATAATAAATAAATAAATCTAACATCATTAATATTAATTTATTAATGAGAATTCTCCAAAAATATTGAAATTTATATTTTATAATTTAAAATATTTTCTAACACTTTATTCTCATTTAAAATGATTTTTAAATCAATAAAATTATCTTTATCTTATTTATTTAATTTAACAATAAAATAAATGTAATATCATTAGTATTAAATCATTAATAAAAAGTCTCTAAAAATATTAAAAGCTATATTTTATAACTCAAAATATTTTTATATACATTATTCTTATTTAAAATGATTTTTCATAATATTAAATCATTTTCTCTAATGTATTTAATATACTAATTAAATAAATTAAATACCTTTAATATTTAAATAATTATAAATATTAAAGAAAAATATTCCAATTGGTCAAAAAATTATTTTCATAATTTAAAATAATTTTTAAAACCATTTTTAATAATTTTTATAATTTATTTCTATTTTTAAATAATTTTTAGAAAATCAAAAAATAAATATTAATAAAACCGTCGCTAAAGACCTTTAGCGACACTTTCTGTCGCCTTAGGTGTTCTTGGCTCAAGAACACCAACAATCTCAGTGTACAAGGGGTCATGTTTGACCACACTTTAATCTCGGTTCATATATGTTCTGTCCAACCAAAAACTCAGATCTTGTAGCCATTATGCAACACTACAACTAGCAATCAATATCTAGGTCAAACAACAAACACACAAGGAGATCTAGGCAATCAAAACTCTTGTCAGACTATACCTGGGTTTCTCCAGAAACCCAGAACTTCGACTGGTCACTTTCATGGTCAATTAAGTTTATGTTCCAGTCATTGTATGGGTGTTATGAAGGTTCAGAACTATAGTACATATGTTCAGGAACATGTATACATCAACAGAGCAGTTCAAATATAAGGGAATCACAAGAAAATAATATGGTCAAACCATGTCAGAATCATGGCTCAACCGTTTTCTGGGTTTTTCTAGAAACGGTAATCATGCTCGACATCCTTTGTTTGACCAACTGTCATCCCCGATCTGTTGATTACTTGAGGGATCTAAAGCCATATATTTAAAGTACATATACCAGGCTACAACTTGATTACAAATACAACATCAAATAACATAACATCTGTCAGATCCGGGCCTTCAAAGATCTTGTCAGACCCAGTTTTACACTTTCTGGGTTACCCAGAAAGTTCATGGTCATGCTCGGTCAACCATCTTTGACCATGAATAACTTCAAATCTAGACATTTAACAACTGTAATTTCACTTCCAGGTCAAAGACAACATACCATACTACTGATCTATAACATAAAACAACATAAAACACAAACGAGCAAGAATTTGTGGCCACTGATATTTGGTTGTCAGGCCACATTTCAAGCTCAAGCAAAGTTTTGAAAAATACCATTTTAAAGCCATTTGATGCTATGGATCCATGATGGATCAACATATATCAACTAAAAATATCTTAGAACATAAGATTAAACACTTAAACAGAAAATTTTTCTTAGCAACTTGGATCAAAATAAAAGTTAGGGTTATACCTTCAAGCTTCAATTCTTGATCTTAGATTTCTTTATCTGTAAATGGTGTTTTAAGGAGGTGTTTTATGGCTGAATTACTTGAGAAATTTGGAGGTTAGGAGAGATAATGAGTTTGTGGAGAGTGAGATAGCAAAATGACTACTTTTATGGACATTCTCTCTCTTTATCTCTTAAATCTAGATATAATGTATCTATAATGACTAGGTGTCAATGTTGGATCAGTTATGGCTGAGACAAGAGTCAATTGGTTGCCTTTAGTTGGTCACCAACTAAAGGTTTATCAAATTTTACAAGTAACCTAATAAAAAATCTATAAAGGGCATTTTAGTCTTTTGCATTCTAAATTTAATGGCATACTTGCCAATTTCCAAACCCTTAGGGTTTAACCCTAAGGTTCTAACCCTTAGGTTTTAAATCATTAATTTCCAAAAAAAATTAAATTAGGATTTTGAAGATAGAAAATTAAGATGATAAAATATAATTAGTGATTTACTAATTACATTAAATGTTATCAATCACATTAAGGTTTACTAATTAGGATTAGGGTTTTCTAATTAGAGTTTTGGATTCTCGAATTTTAAATTAGGGTTTCCCGGCATACGAGGATTTCTAACTACGTGTTAGGTTTTCTAATCTTGTGATTAGGGTTTCTAATCTCTTATTAGGGTTTATTAGTTTTAAACATTATCCGCTCAATCATTGATCATTATCAACATACAGTACAAACACGTTTTCATCAATATAATTATTTTAATTATATTTTCTATCGAATCCCTATCCAAGAATTAGGGTTAGGGTTTCTAAAGCTGTTAAGCACAACTCGACTCTAATTTCTCAGTCAATACACAAATTGACTAATTCTCGAGACTCGTATCACAGATACATAGTACAATATTAACAGTCAATATTAAATAGAAAAAAAATTATTTGTAAAATTTGGATTATTCGAAATCCCGGGTTATCACATTGGTTGCTTGAATTCACATAATAAGTTGGTTAGGAATATGAAAGCTAACAACCTTACGAAAACAATCAATTTTAGCATGATGAGTAGTGTTGGTTGATTTCACAATCAAAGCAAACGTGCAAGTATACACAGTCAACAAGTAATAAAGTGATAAGATAGAATGTCGATCCCACAGAGAATTCTAATTAATAACTTCCAACTACTAGCACTATATCAATTCAATTTTATTTAAACAACCATAAAATGTGATTTTTTGAATTAAGAAAACTAAATTAAACAATTAAAAGAGATTATTCTAAAAGAAAGCAAATAAACAAAAATAAGATTTGAATGAATAAATTCAGATAAATAAGGATTAAGACTTCAATATCCCCAATTATGAACTATAAATCAATTATCCAATTATCCCAATTATTATGCCTACTGAATTGTTAACAGGAATTCTCAAATGCCAAAAGTCCTTTTCCAAGTGATCAATTGACTTCTATTTAATCCAGATTAATCTTGCTATATTCCTATGCAAAACAATTGAATTAAACTCCTTCAATCCCAATTCCTTATGTGTTACATGCGGTGAATAGATATTTCCATTCAATTCACAAACCTAATTATTCACTTTGCAAATAACTAAGTCACACGTTATCATGCCCAGTTCTAACCCTAGAATTTCTCTTTCAATTCCTTCTAGAGTAACAAGGTAATTACTGGCCAAATAATTAATCAATTAGCACAAGGCAAGATAAACAATTCACTTTGACATAAATAATTGGAATAAATCAAATAACTAATTTATAGACATAAAAGGTTCAATTGAAATCTTAATTAAAGAAATTAGTTCATAACAGAAATTAAAACCAACAATCTTTTGCAAATCATCCTTAAAGAATTACACAAATTGAAAGAATGAAGAAGAAGAAAACTCTAAGTGAAAATCTTCCAATCTCCCCTTGACTCCTTACTCAGCCTCCAATTGTGTAGATAGTCCCCTACATCAATGGAAATAACCCTTATATACTCCACTTATCCAACCATAATCCTTTTCCAACTCAAATTGTTGAATAACCTCCTCTTTAATGCAAGTCAACCGTCCAGTCAACGCGCGTCCCTGGTCAACCTAAATTCAACTAAATTCAAAGACCCCGACTGGGAATTGAACATATGATAAAGCGCCAAGGCTCACTGGTCTTGGAAAATTTACCAATATGCCATTTTCAACTCAAATTCCCCCAATTTGTCCCTACAGCTCCCAAATCTGCAGAATAAAAACTAACACAGTAAAAATGAATCTAAACAACTTGAAAATACAATAATTTACGCTCAAGTACATCCAATTCATGGGTATATTACCCAATCATCAAATACCCCCAAACTTAAATTGTTGTATGTCCTCAAGCAACAAAATACAAAAAACACGAAAAACTAACCACCATGCAAACGCAAACTATCTAAATGATCGTAATTCCAGCAATTAAATAGCACACTGTATATCCATAGGCCTCAGAAAAATCACAAAAACATGCTAATACCTCATGTTACTGCAATTCAATAATATCCCAACAATCAATGAATCTAAATCTGTTATTACTGATATTGTGAGTGTGTGTTCAACAACCATGCTAACCAATGAAAAACAAAATATGAAAGATAATAAATTTCTTAATAGGCATCATACAGTTTAAACTCGAGAACTCATCAAATAAATTTGATTCGACTGAAATCAAACAACTACTAAAATTCAAGGGTCAAAATGGAATACTTATGCTTTTTTTTTTCTAAAAAACGGGGGCTTTTTGCACTTTTCCCGCTTTATTACTATTTTTTTTCATTTTTTTTCTCATGACTATGCATTGTCATATTCCCTTAGGCTTTTTAGTGTTACCTTAACGAGATTTTGACCAACGACTCCCAAGCCATTAAGACCTTAGGGCTCTAGGTGTAGAGACAATCCCCTCGGGCTTACTTACTCAAGTAACAAAGGCCACAAAACTAGACAAGCATGTCACGATTTTATTTTATTTTTTATTTTTTTTAAAGCTTATATACTCCAAATATTTTTCCCCCAAACTTGAGTTTATGTCTAAATTCAGTCTTCACTAGCTATTCAAATTGTTCCTTCATTTCATTAGCATTCATCATTTAGAAGTCTATTATCTATCCATTTAAACTATCATAGCCAACATGGTTATTTTTCAAAACGTGCTATCCTTATAATATCAGTGTCAAACAGATAAAGATTTCACTTATGTCAAGAAAATCATATCACTAACTTCACAATCCTTACTAGACTTGTTCATGCAATTTTAATTTCATCATTGGCCCCAAACATACGTACTATCAAAAGCTGGAATTAACATGTAATCCTAAATGCAACATTTAACCAATAATAACACTTCAAATTATCCACAGTCTATTAACAATAACAATCTACTAATGCATAAAGAAATTAACTACCCCCAAACTTATCTAGAGCAATGTCCTCATGCAAAAAATAAAATAAAATAAAACAGAGGACTTCCTTGACGAGCTTATGCCTCGGGCGGAGCATCATCCTCCTCACTCATCTTTAGATCGGAAGGGGGAAACACAGGCAGAATGGGAGCATTAGGGAACTGGCTGAGATTAACGTCCGGGAACAGTTGGGCGTTCATGGCATTTTAAGCAGCAAACTGATCGACCAAATATTTGTAGATCACATCTTGACGTTCAGACAAGCGGACATTCTGGGCTTCGAGATTGTAGAACCATCCGTCTATCTCACGCTAGACCGCTTCAGGAACCACACCACGGTGAGCTGCGGAGGAAGGACCATAAGTAGGTGGAGCTTGAGGTGGTGGAGCTTGTGTAGCTTCAACTTGGGGAATTATGAAACCCAATCCCCTAGGGTGGTTTTCCCCATCAGTCCATACTCTACACCTACTGATCAGTTTATGATCCAACACCAGCATGGGGGTTTGAATCATCTCGTCCGACTTCCATTTAACCGCAAATTTTGCACATAAGACGTAAATAAGAGATGGATGGGGTAAACCTCCTGTGGTTCCTCCTCTTACAGCTCGCAGAATGGATTGTTGGATCACATGTCCGACAAGGAATAATGGAATATAGCAGAACGACCCTCTCCTTGGTAACATGGCTCATATGGGTGCATGGCATAAGTTTGGAACAGATGAAGGCATACCATGCCTTCCCATAAAGACTGAGGTGAGAAAGAGGGAAGGTCATGCTGCCCCGTTCATGCAATGTCCATGTGGTGCCGGGTTGACAAAGCTCGCGAATTATTTTTTCATAATATGGCCCGTCACTCACTAAACTGGCATGTTCATCGTTGTGTCCCTCTAATGGTAGTTGGTAGCAGTCGTTGATATCTTCTTCGCCAAACTCCACAGTCTTGCCTCGCACATACACCCCATAGTGGAAGTGTTCGGACACATTGGCGTAAAATATTTTGACTACTACAATGACTGATGGGTCGGGTTGTTCGGTGAGAGTGAACCAATTCCGCTCAGCTATCATAACCGCCATGTCCCCATCCTTAGTTTGATCGGGCCGTAAACCATGTTCGGGGACTAGGGATCGAGTGGCCATTCTATTGTAGCGTTCTTGAGCCGCTGCACTGGAAAAATGTCGGTTGTCAAATTTTGGAGGTGGAGTCAATGCTGTGCCTGAACCTTCGCTGCGTTGACGCTTTGATGCCATTGAGAAAATTCTGCAAGAATCGCAGTCACATGTATTAGCATTGGACACAAATTTAGTTTGGATAGACGTACCCATGACACTACCCCCAAACTTCAAAATATATGTGTGTGTTGATTACATGTTTGGGGGTTGGGCATAACACCTAATAGCATGAAATGCACACTTGTACCGACTAGACGCATGTATTATTCAAATTTTACAATTGACAAAAGAAACATAAGATATGCCCAAAAGATGTGTTATGCACAGCAATATGACCACTCACAAGCATCAAAACAGTTTAGCCCCACTCAATAATTTATGTGTTCGACAGTCGATCCATGATATTGTGATGGCAAGATGTCAAATAAACTCAGTGTGTAGCTGTGGTGATATGTGCGACTTAAACCATGAGCATTGAGTCAGGAAAATTATCAAACACCTTATGGGCATCTGATCATTCGCTTTGAATCACCACTGATTGCCTCTCCATGAAAAACACATAGCATGCACGTATCACAAAGGCATGATAACTCAATCAACAATGGAACCCCATCAAACGTGATTCATATGCATGCCATATTCGATAATCAAAATCATAAGAATGGAACTTGTCACTATAGATGAAGAGAAGGTTAATCAAGATGTAATTTAATTTACCATTTTCCAAAGTAGGAAGTTGTGAATCCACACAAATTTGAATACCATGTAGTACATACCTTTGAACTAGAGAGAGTAGACGACAAGTTCTTTGCAAATTGAAGATCCAAATTTGAGATATGGACAAGCGTTAGATAGTGACGAGTTATATAGAGAACAAATTTAAAGAGCAGTTACCATCTTGCAAGTGGGGTATGTGAAGCGGGGGGAACGTGTGAAAAAGTTGAAAGGGAAGGAATGGAACCGGTCTGTTGTTGGTAGAAATTAGGATTCTAATTCTCGTTTCAGCGCCGGAGAGCTGTAAATTGGCTTGAAAGGAGCGCCAGGGCGCTATACATCAGTAGCTGATTATGGACCCCCAGCGCCGGGGCATTGTAATAATATATTGTGATTGGAGCGTCGGGGGGCAAAGTGTCCAGCAGTGTTGTTCTAATGTCCTTGGCGGGCGCTATAATTTATTGATCTAGTGCCGGGGCGCTGAATGGGGGTCTTTAACGGATTCTGATGGACTGAGCCGGGGCGCTGTCTTTCACATGATTTCAAGCGCCGGGGAGCTACTCTGAAGCTCTTTATGTAATTTTGTTCCACTTGCAGGTGTGCTGGATGTAAAATAGGAAGATGTTATGCAGAGTATAAAATGAATAATAAAAATGACATAAATAAACATAACAATAGTTTGAATGAGGGAAAATAAATTAAACTACAATAAATGGGGTTGCCTCCCTATAGCGCTTGGTTTATAGTCGTCAGCCCGACTTTGAAATGTTGCTCAATTGTCCACTGGTTCGGAGAGGTGCATGACCGTGGATTGACGTTCGATGGGTCCACTCCAGTAATGTTTAAGTCGTTGACCGTTCACCTTGAATGTTCTCTTTGAATTTGGTTCCTCAACTTCAATGTTTTCGTGTAGAGCAACAGATATAATCGTGAACGGTCCCGACCAACGAGATTTCAGTTTTCCCGGAAATAAACGTAATCGTGAATTAAAAAGCAAGACTTGTTGGTCTGGTTCAAATGTCCGATCAATAATTTTCTTATCATGCCAGGCTTTGACTTTCTCCTTGTAGAGTTTTACGTTTTCATAGGCATTGAACCAAAATTCATCCATCTCATTTAACTGTAGTAACCTTTTCTCACCGGCTGCTTGTAGATCAAAATTAAGTTTCTAAATGGCCCAGTGTGCACTTTGTTCTAGTTAACCAGGAGATGACATGCCTTTCCGTAGACTATTCGATAAGGTGATATGCCGATCGGATTTTTATATGCTGTTCGATATGCCCATAGGGCATCGTCAAGATGCAATGACCAATCTTTTCTTGATGGATTGACCACCTTTTCCAGAATTCTTTTGACCTCTCTATTTGAGACTTCCGCTTGACCATTCGTTTGGGGATG
Organism: Panax ginseng; assembly: GCA_020205605.1. NCBI lineage: Eukaryota > Viridiplantae > Streptophyta > Magnoliopsida > Apiales > Araliaceae > Panax > Panax ginseng. The sequence continues at coordinate 93,050,817 of CM035139.1, forward strand.
ATACACAGCTGCAATTTCATGACGAACCCCATACTTTACAAGCAATTTTGTAAACTGCTTATTACAGAAATGAGTTCCCTCATCACTTATTATCGCCCTCGGCGTCCCAAATCGTGTGAAGATGTTTTTCTTTAAGAATCAGAGGACAACGTTGGCATCATTCGTGGGTAAAGCTGCGACTTCTATCCATTTGGAAACGTAATCTACCGCCAACAGAATGTATTGATTGTTGAAAGAGGATGGGAAAGGTCCCATAAAGTCGATTCCCCACACGTCGAACAGTTCAACCTCCAAAATTGTGTTGAGTGGCATTTCATTGCGCTTGGAGATATTACCTACACGTTGGCACCGATCACACTTTAGCACATAGAGGTAAGCATCCTTGAATAGAGAAGGCCAGAAAAATCCCGATTGTAACACTTTGGCTGCTGTTCGATCACCAGAATAATGGCCTCCATAATCTGATGAGTGGCAATGACCTAGTATGCTGTCCATCTCTTCATGTGGCACACACCGTCTAATCATTTGATCCGCGTAAGCCTTAATCAGAAATGGTTCATCCCAATAATACTGCTTAACATAGTGGAGGAACTTCTTTCGTTGTTGTGAGTTCAAATCCGGTGGTAACACCTTAGCAACCATATAATTCACGTAATCTGCGTACCATGGTAATATTGTGGTTACTCGGAGAAGTTGTTCATCTAGAAATTTCTCATTAATCATTACGTTGTCTTTCTTCTGTACCTCCGCGTTTTCCAACTGAGAAAGATGATCCGCCACCTGATTTTTGATACCTTTTCTATCCCGAATTTCCAAATCAAATTCTTGCAGCAACAATACCCACCGTATTAGCTAAGGTTTGGCATCCTTCTTCTCAATCAGATACTTAATGGAAGAATGATCAGTATAAATGATTACCTTAGTCCTAATGAGATGTACTCTGAATTTGTTGAAGGCAAACACAACTGCAAGTAATTCTTTTTTGATGGTTGTGTAGTTCAACTGGGCATCCGTTAATGTCTTGTTGGAATAGTAGATTGTGTGAAAAATCTTGTCGTGACGTTGTCCCAATACTGCTCCAACTGCGTAGTCACTGGCGTCGCACATCAATTCGAACGGTAAAGACCAATCGGGCGCCACAATAATTGGAGCTGAGACCAATTTCCTCTTTAATACTTCAAAAGCCTCGATACATGACTGATCCATCTTGAAAGGCACGTCTTTCTCCAACAGGGAACATAAGGGTTTGGAAATTTTGGAAAAATCTTTAATAAAGCGTCTATAGAAACCCGCATGTCCCAAGAAGCTTCGGATTCCCTTCACAGATGATGGAGGGGGTAATTTTTCAATTGTCTCAATCTTCACTTTGTCCACCTCTAACCCTGCTGTAGAAACCTTATGCCCCAAAATAATCCCTTCTTTCACCATAAAGTGACATTTTTCCCAGTTAAGGACCAGATTAGTTTCCACGCATCGCTTCAACACTAAAATCTAATTTTTCAAACATAAGTCAAAACTTTCACCAAACATGGAAAAGTCATCCATAAATACCTCCATATTCTGTTCGACCATATCTGAGAAGATTGCCTTCATGCACCATTGAAAGGTTGCTGGTGCATTACATAAACCAAAAGACATACGCCGGAACGCAAACGTACTGTATGGGCATGTAAATGTAGTTTTCTCTTGATCCTCCGGGGCTATGGCAATTTGATTGTATCCAGAATATCCATCCAAGAGACAATAGAACTGATGTCTCGCTAACCTATCCAACATCTGATCAATGAACGACAAGGGAAAGTGATCCTTGCGTGTGGCTTTATTCAGCTTGCGGTAGTCCATGCATACTCTCCATCCTGTAACGGTTCTAGTAGGGATGAGCTCATTAGCTTCATTTTTCACCACTGTCATACCCCCTTTCTTTGGTACGCACTATACAGGACTCACCCATGAACTATCCGAGATTGGGTAAATAATGTCGGCATCCAACCATTTTATGATCTCCTTTTTCACCACATCCTTCATAATGGGGTTTAGCCTTCTTTGCAGCTCAATGGTTGGTTTTGCCCCCTCTTCCATTAAAATCTTATGCATACAATATGATGGACTAATTCCCCGAATATCCGCTATAGACCACCCAATTGCTGTTTTGAACTCTCGCTAGACCCGTAGCAGTTTCTCCTTTTGTGTGTCAGTTAACTCCGTCGAAACAATAACTGGTAGGGTAGCATCTTTTCCCAAATAAGCATACTTCAGATGAGATGGTAGTTTCTTTAATTCCAACACCGTTGGCTCTTCTATCGAGGGTTTGAACTTTTTACCTTCCATTTTGGGCCTATCAAGGGTGTCAAAGGATTGATTGCTTTTCCAGAAGAAAGATGATATATCTAGCCATTTGACATACTCAACGTCATCTTCAATACTCTCATCGTCCATCCTGAGCAAAATAGATTCTAGCGGGTCTTCTGAATAATTTCCACTGAATTTGTGATTAACTAATTCCTCCATGATATCCACCCGCATACACTCACCTTTTTCTTTCAGATAAGACATCGACTTGAATACATTAAAGGTGACTTGTTGATCCTAAACTCGCATTGTTAATTCTCCCTTTTGCACATCAATCAAAGTTCTTCCCATTGCTAAGAATGGTCACCCAAGAATTATTGGGATTTCGCTATCCACTTCACAATCCAGGATAAAGAAATCTGCGGGGAAGATGAATTTATCCACTTTAACTAAAACATCCTCAACAATACCTCGTGGATATGTAACCAATCGATCCGCCAACTGCAAACTGATATTTGTCGGTCGTGGTGCTTGAAGTCCAAACTGGCTATAGACGGACAATGGCATCAAATTTATACTGGCCCCCAAATCACATAATGCTCGTCCCGAAAACTGATTTCCAATTTCACATGGAATATTAAAGCTACCTGGATCCTTAAGCTTCGGCGGTAACTTATTCTGAATGATCGCGCTGCATTCTTCGGTCAATGCCACTGTCTCGAACTCACCCAATTTCCTCTTTCTCGACAAAACCTCCTTCATAAACTTAGCGTAACTCGACATTTGTTCCAAGGCTTCGGCAAAGGGAATGTTGATATGCAGTTTTTTAAAAATATCCAAGAATCTTGAAAATTGGTTATCCAACTTGGATTTCAAAAACCTCTGCGGATACGGTATGGGAGGCATTGTGATGGTTGGTTCTGGTTCTTTCTGCTCAAAGGTCTCAACTTGACGTTTTTCGGTGTCCACAACTTCCTTTATTTCACTTGTTACGTTGTCCCTTTTTTCCTTGTCCTTGACTGTCTCCTGTAAATCCTTTCCACTTCGTAGAGTCACAGCCTTACAATGCTCATCTCTGCCCGGATTTTTCTCTGTGTCACTCGGGAGTGTTCCAAGTGGTCGGTTATTCAGTGCATGTGCTATCTGCCCCACTTGATTTTCCAGATTCTTTATCGACGCACTTTGGCTTTTCATATTTAGCTCTACTTGATTCAATTTTTTGTCTTGTTCCTCGTTCCTTTTGTCAGAAGCTCTAATGAATTTTTCCAAGGCTTCTTCCAGACTTGATTTCCTCTCTGGTTGTTGTTGAGTCTGATTTTGAAATCCGGATGTGTTTTGTTTTCTCGGTGCTTGAGCTTGAGCTTGATTGTTACTCCATAAAAATCCCGGATGATTTCTCCAACCTAGATTATATGCGTTTTGATTCGGATAAGGTTGGGTAGATCGATTATAACTCCCTACAAACTGCGCTGATTCAGAATTTATGGCACATTGATCTGTAGCATGACCCCCAGAACATAATTCACAAACCATTGCTACCTGATGGTGGACTCCATGTTTCCATTTTCTTAGCTATCACGGCCACTTGTGCTGCTAATGCTGTCATAGGATCTACTTCAAACTTTCCTGGTGTTTTTCGGAGGGTTAGACCAGTCATGGGCCACTGATAGTTGTTGGTGGCCATTGTCTCTAACAGCTGATATGCCTCATCAAAATTCTTAAACATGATCGGTCCCCTAACTGCTTTGCATCAATCTTTGGCTCTTGTGGGCCAGCGTGCAAACCATCACAAAATATCCCCAATTTGCATCCGCTGCGGAATTTCGTGATGTGGGCACTTACAGACATATCCTTAAATCTTTCCCACACCTCATATAATGATTACGAGTCGAGGCTGTAAAGGTGTGAATATCGTTACGTAGTTTTGGAAGCTTATTTGGTGGGAAAAACTTAGCTAGAAATTTTTGAGCTAAGTCGTCCCAAGTTGTGATTGAGCCAGGAGGCAAAGAATGTAACCAACTTCGTGCTTTATCTTTCAAGGTAAATGGAAACATCCTTAACCTTGTAGCATCTTCTGATATATTGTTGAATTTGAAGGTGTCGCAAACTTCCAAGAAACTTAAGATATGCTCATTAAGATCATCTATCGAACTACCCCAAAATTGGCATGTATTCTGTAGCATCTGAATTGTTCCCGGTTTGATCTCGAAACTGTTCGCATTGATTGCCGACCTCCTAATACTCGACTGAATATCTGTGACATTCGGCATGGCATAATCCCTAAGCGATTTCTATTCATCCCTTGCCATGTTCACTGGAATTTCTTGTTCTGCCAGATTTTCTTCCATAGGTGACCCCACACTATTCAACTGCAATTTTCAGAGCTTCCTTTCAATATCGTCTGTGTAAGGAAAAAGTTCCTTTTTATCCCTTTTTAGGGTTTATTAGTTTTAAACATTATCCGCTCAATCATTGATCATTATCAACATACAGTACAAACACGTTCTCATCAATATAATTATTTTAATTATATTTTCTATCGAATCCCTATCCAGGAATTAGGGTTAGGGTTTCTAAAGCTGTTAAGCACAACTCTACTCCAATTTCTCAGTCAATACACAAATTGACTAATTCTCGAGTCTCGTATCACAGATACATAGTACAATATTAATAGTCAATATTAAATATAAAAAAAATTTATTTGTAAAATTTGGATTATTCGAAATCCCGGGTTATCACATTGGTTGCTTGAATTCACATAATAAGTTGGTTAGGAATATGAAAGCTAACAACCTTACAAAAACAATCAATTTTAGCATGATCAGTAGTGTTGGTTGATTTCGAAATCAAAGCAAACGTGCAAGTATACATAGTCAACAAGTAATAAAGTGATAATATAGAGTGTCGATCCCACAGAGAATTCTAATTAATAAATTCCAACTACTAGCACTATATCAATTCAATTTTATTTAAACAACCATAAATTGTGATTTTTTGAATTAAGAAAACTAAATTAAACAATTAAAAGAGATTATTCTAAAAAAAAGCAAATAAACAAAAATAAGATTTGAATGAATAAATTCAGATAAATAAGGATTACGACTTCAATATCCCCAATTATGAACTATAAATCAATTATCTAATTATCCCAATTATTATGCCTAAAGAATTGTTAACAGGAATTCTCAAATGCCAAAAGTCCTTTTCCAAGTGATCAATTGACTTCTATTTAATCCAGATTAATCTTGCTATATTCCTATGCAAAACAATTGAATTAAACTCCAATCCCAATTCCTTATGTGTTACATGCGGTGAACAGATATTTCCATTCAATTCATAAACCTAATTATTCATTTTGCAAATAACTAAGTCACACGTTATCATGCCCAGTTCTAACCCTAGAATTCCTCTTTCAATTCCTTCTAGAGTAACAAGGTAATTACTGGCCAAATAATTAATCAATCAGCACAAGGCAAGATAAACAATTCACTTTGACATAAATAATTGGAATAAATCAAATAACTAATTTATAGACATAAAAGGTTCAATTGAAATCTTAATTAAAGAAATTAGTTCATAACAGAAATTAAAACCAACAATCTTTTGCAAATCATCCTTAAAGAATTACACAAATTGAAAGAATGAAGAAGAAGAAAACTCTAAGTGAAAATTTTCCAATCTCCCCTTGACTCCTTGCTCAACCTCCAATTGTGTAGATAGTCCCCTACTTCAATGGAAATAACCCTTATATACTCCACTTATCCAACCATAATCCTTTTCCAACTCAAATTGTCGAATAACCTCCTCTTTAATGCAAGTCAACCGTCCAGTCAACGTGCGTCCCTGGTCAACCTAAATTCCGCCCCAGCGTCCCGGCGCTGGGAATTGAACGTGATAGAGAGCCCCGACGCTGGTCTTCAGAAATTTTACCAATATGCCATTTTCAACTCAAATTCCGCCAATTTGTCCCTACAGCTCCAAAATCTGCAGAATAAAAACTAACACAGTAAAAATGAATCTAAACGACTTGAAAATACAATAATTTACACTCAAGTACATCCAATTCATGGGTATATTACCCAATCATCAAGTAGTTAACCAATCAATTCCTAAAATCACATCGAATGCAAGTATTTTCAAACAGATAAGATCAACAGGTAATGTGTGGGGTGCCAATTTGAATAAAACAAGACTTATAAATAGTGGATGTAATGAAGGTTTCTCCCAACGGAGTTTCAACAGATAAGTCAAAGTCTAATTTCTCTGGAGTTAAATTTAAACGCTGAGCGCAAGTAGGAGAAATAAAATAATGGGTAGAACCGGTATCAAATAAGGTATAGACTTCGCTAGATTTTATGATTAGCTTACCCGTGATGACTTCATTCAGGTTCCTCACTTTTTGGGAGGTCACGAAAAACGCTCTCCCTTGAACTATCGGCTTTGACTTGTCTAGGACGACATTTGGTGTCACCATCCCAACTGGACTTGGTTTCACTGCCCGACAGAATTGATCTAGGTGACCTTCTCTTCCGCAATTGTAACATATTTTGGACTGCTGTATATAGTTTGGACTGATGTGTCCCCCCCTCCGCATTTGAAGCTTACGATTTATGGTCGTTCTCCTTCCTTAACAACGGGTATTGGTGCTGACGTCTTTCCATCATTGTTAAATATCCTCTTCTTGAAATTTCCACTTCTATTATCTTGGCCATGATTACCACCGAAGTGGTTACCATTTCTGGCATGTTGATTCCCTCCACGTTTGTTGTCACCGCTTCGATGACTGCTACCACTGGTATTATCGTTTTGTCGAATGCTCTCTCTTGGTTGAGTGGACTCATTATCATGCTCCAATAACTGAGCCCTATTTACAACATCTAAATACAAACACAGTTTGTGAGAAATGAGGTATTGACGTATTTCGGATTTCAAACCTTGCAGAAATATTCACATCATTCTCTCCTCATTATCAACCAAATGGGATGCAAATTGGGACAACTCGGAAAACTTAGCCTCGTACTGCGACACAGTCATATTATTTTGTTCCAGCTTGATAAATTCCACCTCCTTCTTGTGACGAATACTTGCGGGAAAGTACTTATCATTGAACAGTTCTTGGAACTTCTCCCTAGACATCTTTAGTGCGGCAGGCTGAGTACGCTTTACAGATTCCACCAGCAATCTGCCTCTCCTCGCAACATGATGGTGGCAAAGGGAACCTTGTGCTCCTCGGAGCATCCCAAGACATCAAATATTTTGGTGATCTGCTTTATCCACGTTTCCGCCTTAAGTGGTTCTGGCTTTTCCAAAAACTCTGGTGGTCCCAGCTCCTTGAACTGCTTAGCGGTGACCATCCGAGAGTTGCCAGTGTTTCTACCAACATTTTGAACAGGAGTTTCTCTTGTCTGATGTTACACGAATTTTAGAAATCTCCTAAACACCCAGTCGTTCATCATTTGGTCGGTGTTGTTGTTTGCATGAGGATTGTTGCCTTCCTGATGCACATTGTCCTGGTTATTGATCTGTGGTGACTCAACAGTCTCTTGTGTTCCATTGCTTATCTCAACATTTTCAGATGCCATTTTCAAATACTACCACAAAACAAGGGTTAATTGACATACCACATAATACCCCTATATTCTGATCGACCAATTAAATAACAAATAATCTTAAGTAGGTCATACTAGCGAAGGATTTTCCCGTCTCTCCCCCCAAGTTCCTGTCTCACATTTTAGCTAGGGATCATATCCCTAAGCCTTGAAACCAACTGTGACGCCCCCAAAATAGGTATACATCACCCATTCTGAGTCGCCAAATACGTGGTACAAAATTTAAATACAAACTTTTTTCATACAATACGACAAAAGCGTAGATGAGAGTTTTTACACGAATATTGTCTTCTAGACAATATCCAAACTCAAATGGAGTCCTCATTACATTAATTATCACACTACTTCATAGAATAATTAGGACTACTATAGCCACCAACTCGGACCATCACTCTGTTCCCCGACTAGTCCCGACTACGTTCTCATTTCCTGAAAAAAATAATGAAAGCAAAATGGTGAGCTCAACTAGCCCAGTAAGAAATATTATGACTAAGATAATGCAGAATAAATTATCGTTAGCTTTCAACAGTGTTAAACTGATAAAATATAATAAACATCAAGTTTAACTGCAGCGGATCAAACAATCCATTAGAAGAGTCAAGTAGAGCATGATATCTACTATCTTCTATGATTTAGAAAGTTTATCATCAATTTTATCGCTGAGACTTAACTTAATAAATAATCCACATCACTGAATTATCCATGCACTATGGGCCAAGGATATTCATTAGTATCACAACCACGAATTATCCACGTACTACGGGCCAACGATTTTCGAGTTTTCACCAATGGTTATGATCATGCCAATAATTGTCCATCAATGCACTACGGGCCAATGAGGACTTTTACCACATCATTTGTAACATTACGGTCATGATTATACCGAATAATCCCTAGTCATAATCATACTAATCAACAGTCCATCTATGCACTACGGGCCAAAGATGACTTTCATCACAATACAAGCATGAGGATGATGACAATGATATAAGAATTCAATTAAATGAAAGCAAATGATAAATTTTAAAGATTTATAATTTAATTTATCCAGAATTCAATAATGTCCAAATTTTCAACATGATACTGTTTTGTGGAGTAAAATTCAAGAATAATATTTTATAGAATATGATTTGGACAAAAAAAATTAATTTGTCATAAATAGTACCCCAGGTGAATAGTACCTGAGTGAATAGTACCTCATGAATAGTACTTCGGGAATAGTAACCCATGAATAGTATTCCAACATGAAAAAGTTAAAACTTATCAAGAATGTTCAGAAAAATATTTTCATGAAAAGATACTGGATGAAACACAAATTTCAAGGATATTCTACTAATTTCATGGAGTATAGAAGCCAAAACTTAACAAAATGAGTGTAGATTTCTGAATCTGAAACGAAATAATATTACTTACATACTACAGAGTATGGAAGAAAACATTATTTCTTACGAGTAATGAACAAAAATAATATTCCTTACCTTAAAAAAAAGAGTATTCCAACTGGTATAGCGGGGATATTCTTGAAGAAAACTTTTACTGTTTTCTATACTCAAAGCTTCCTAAAACTCAAAAGAAATACGCTTAATATTATAGAAGAAGAATTTTCTGATTCTAGTGTGATTTTCAATTCGAAACTAAGAATCCTATTTATAGGAGAATGAAAGAATACTATTTGGATGCACAGTAAGGAAAAAAAAAAAATCACGGACGCACAGTGAGAAATCAGACAATTTCTGAAAATTCACATGATTTACTATGCAGACACTATGCAAACACTATGCATAATAAAATATAATATATTCTATTTTTCATAAAAAACCAAACTTATTATATATATATATATATATATATATATATATATATATATATATATATATATATATATATATATATATAGTCCAGTTCCAGTCTGGACTCCCAAACCGTGTTAAAATACGGACCTGTTTTGTTATATGTATCCAAATCACACCCAAAACACTGTATTATGGAAAAATTCAACTTCCATAAAATATTAAACTTTTTTTTAGTTGTTTTAAAAAAAGCAAAAAAAAAAGATCCGTATTTTAATCAGGTTCGGGAGTCCGGACCTGATCCTCTGTGTGTGTTTGTCTATATATATATATATATATAAGTACACCCGTGACAAACTTCCCAGATATTTCATTTTTTTCTTCCACATGTGGGCCCCACACGTGGCCCCCACCTTTATTATATATATATATATGTATATATATATTCTGAATAACTTTCTATCGATTATTTTGAAAAATAGATAAATGGAGGTCCAAATAATAAGCAAAAATTATAATAAATACTTCATAAAAAAATTCCCTCAATATTTTTAACAATATTTATTCATCATTATTATAACTCGCAATATTAACAACTAGATCGTTCCCAAGAAGAGGGGCTTTAGATAAGGATTTCTCCTATATAGCACGCAATTAGGTGACCAAACCCCTTTCCTTGACAGAACTTTCTAGACATTGTTAATTATGCAAATAATAATATGAATAACTTGTCATCTCAATTATTGATTTAATAATATAAAATATTGTAATAATAATTGAATCAAATAATGTGAGATACTATACAGCAATTACTGTAGCAATAAGTGAATAAAATGGAGTGACTTCTCACGTAAGCATCAATAATCAATACTGTGTGCTACTATGCAGCCATGCTTATTACTGTATTTTTATCACCGGGTACTTCAACAGTTAACGGTAAAACTTTTCGCGTTATTTTTATAAAAGATATTTACGTCGTTTTTCTAACTCAAACAATAATTCCGTTGTAGGTCCACCAATGATTGTGTCGTCGTAAATACGAATATTCCCTATTAAAACAAATATTTCAGAACCAATCGAATATTTTATAACAACTTGCTTACTTTGCAAAATTTATAAATATTACCCACAACTATAACATTATATCAAATCCACACCATAATATTCAAAAATATATTTTGAGAAAAATTCATCTTTATTCATAAAAGTTGGGGTCTTACAACCTCCCCTTCTTATGAAATTTCATCCTCGAAATTGGTGTACGTACCTGGTATGTCGAAGAGGTGAGGATACCTTGATTTCATTTCAAATTCTAACTCCCAGGTCATTTCCTCAACATCGTGGTTTATCCACAAAACTTTGACTTGAGGTATAACCTTGGAGTGTAGAATTTGTTCCTTCTTATCCAAGATTTTAACAGGTACCTCTTCGTATGTTAAATCTTCTGCTATCTCATCCGGTTCTAACTCAATAATGTGGTTCGGGTCTTCAACATATTTACGTAACATAGATATGTGAAAAACATTCTGAACACGGGACATACTTGGCGGTAAGGCGAGTTTATAAGCCACAGTTCCTACTCGATCGAGGATTTTGAATGGCCTAATGAATCGATGATTGAGCTTTCCTGTCTTTCCAAATCTTATAACTCCTTTCCATGGAGCAACATGTAACACCACATGATCTCCAACATTTAAGTCCACATCTTTTCAATAAAGATCAACATAACTCTTTTGTCGATCTTGTGAGGTTTTTATACGTTGTCGGATCATTTGAATCTTTTTCGTAGTCATACATAGCAACTCCGGTCCCAACAACGTTGCTTTACCAACCTCGTCCCAGCATACTAGAGAACGACACTTGCGTCCATACAACGCCTCAAATGGAGCCATGCCAATACTTGCTTGATAACTGTTGTTGTACGAGAATTCCACCAATGGGAAGAACTTGTCCCAACTTCCTTTGAAGTCAAGGACACATAGTCTTAGTAGATCTTCTAGAGTTTGAATAGTCCTCTCCGACTGCCCGTCCATTTAAGGATGATATGCCGAACTAAATCATAAATCCGTGCCCATAGCTTTTTACAAACTAACCCAAAATCGTGAAGTGAATCTTGGGTCTCAATCAGAAACTATGTATACTGGCATACCATGCAGTTTTACAATCTCATTTATGTAAATGCGAGCAAGACGTTCAAGTGAATAAGTTTCTCGTATAGGTAAGAAATGAGCTGACTTGGTCAATCTATCGACAATGACCCAAATCACATATATGCCTTGAGAAACCTTAGGAAGGCTAGTAACAAAATCCATGGTAATGTAGTTCCACTCCCATTCTAGAATTTCAAGTGGTTGCAATGGTCCTTTTGGCACTTAATGCTCCGCCTTGACTCGTTGACAAGTTAAAAACCTTGAGATAAACTCTGTTATCTCTCTTTTCATATTGCTCCACAAAAATGTATGTCGAAGATCACGATACATTTTGGTACTCCCATAATGGATTGTAAACGGTGCGCTATGTGCCTCCATCATGATTTTATACTTCAAATCAGAGTCGTTAGGAACAAAAATTTTGGAGTTGACTCAAAGTATTCCTTCTTCATCGATTCTCGCTTCTGAAATAGCACCTTCTTGCACTTTCTTTTTCATACGCATCAGCTCTAGGTTCGTGGTTTGAGCAGCTTTAACTTTATCGATTAAAGTCGGTTCTACTCGTATATTTGATATCATCACGTGGGTCCCTGGAGTCTTTATCTCTATCTCCATCCTTTGTAAGTCATACCAAATGGGCCTTTGCATTGGCAATATCGCACTCGTACCCGCATATGATCTTTTACTCAATGCGTCAGCTACCACGTTCGCTTTTCAAGGATGGTATTGAATGGTATGATCGTAATCTCTCAACAACTCAAGCCAACGTCGTTGTCACATGTTGAGTTCCTTTTGGGTGAAGAAATATTTGAGGCTTTTATGATCCGTATAGACCTCCACTTTCTCCCCATACAGGTAATGCCTCCAGATCTTTAGTGCGAAAATGACTGCTTCCAACTCTAGATCATGAGTAGGATAATTCCTCTCATATTCTTTGAGTTGTCGTGAGGCATAGGCTAGGACTTTTCCATGTTACATGAGAACACATCCTAACCTTCTGCATGAAGCATCTCTATAGATGAAAAATCCCTCTGAACCAGATGGTATTGTCAGAAAAGGTGCTAAAGTGAGTCTCCTCTTGAGTTCTTGAAAACTTTTCTCACATTCCACGCTCCAATTGAATTTCGTATCTTTTTGAGTCAGCTGAGTTAATGGAGCAGCGATTCGAGAAAATTCTTCCACGAATCTCTGATAATAACCAGCTAAGCCGAGAAAGCTACATACTTCGGTCACTAACTTAGGTTGCTCCCAGCTTTGTATTACTTCAATCTTCGCTAGGTCAACAGATATTCCGTGATTTGATATCACGTGCCCAAGGAATGCTACTTCCTCAAGCCAGAACTCGCATTTCTTCAACTTGGCATATAACTTTTTTTCACGAAGCTTTTGGAGTATCAGCCTCAAGTGTTGCTCATGATCTTCATGACTTTTGGAGTATATGAGGATGTCATCAATAAAGACAACCACAAAATGATCCAAATATTCCTTGAATACTCAGTTCATCATATCCATGAAGGCAGCAGGAGCATTCGTCAATCCAAAAGACATGACTAGGAATTCGTAATGCTCGTACCGAGTTCAGAAAGCAGTTTTTGGAATGTTATCAGTTTTAATCTTTAACTGATGATATCCTGAATGAAGATCAATCTTTGAAAAGAATTTGGCGCCTTGCAACTGGACAAATAATTCTGCGAGGTAACAGATACCTATTCTTGATGGTGACATGATTCAACTCCCGATATTCAATACAAAGTCACATACTTCGATCTTTTTTCTTTACGAATAGAACAAGAGCACCCCAAGGAGACATACTTGGACGAATGAAACCAATGTCTAACAATTCCTGCAGTTGAGTCTTTAACTCCTGAAGTTCAATAGGAGCCATTCGATATGGGGCTTTGGAAATGGGTTTTGTACCGGGTTCAAGGTTGATACAAAATTCAATTTCACGCTCTGGAGGTAGGCCAGGAAGTTCTTCAGGGAATACGTCAGAAAATTTATTACCAATAAAAATATCATTCAAATCTTACGTATTATTATTTAAATCCGTGACATGGGCTAAGAAAGCTTGACATCCATTTTTCAATAAACGAATAGCTTTATGGCTTGATATGCCAGTGATTGACTTTAGTGGTTTAGTTGCTTGGATTCGCATAATAGGTTGGTTAGGAATATGAAAGCTAACAACCTTACGAAAACAATCAATTTTAGCGTGATGAGTTGTTAACCAATCAATTCCTAAAATCATATCAAATGCAAGTTTTTTCAAAGAGATAAGATCGACAGGTAATGTGCGGGTGCCGATGTATGTGAATGTAAGCTGTGTGGTCCCTCCACCAGGAGGCTATCCTGTCAGTGTTTGATTACTGGACTCGTAGGGAGACTAATTCCAACGAGGCTCAGGAAAGGCACCACCCAGATTCGCTCCAGTTGAAAGACCGGATTAACTTCCCATCGAGTAAATTGCGATGATCTGGGAACCTTCATGCCAAAAACCCGCGAGAGTAACCTAGGATAGGTAAGCCTCTGATAAACCCAACGTGGAGGGAAGTCTCTTCATACTTTCCCATTTCAATTACTTGTAATTTCATTTCCATGTCAATCTCAATGTAATGGAAAGTATAAAGGAATATGTGTACATGCATTCCCTTTCATATCAAATCATAATATATTATCTTATCAAATTGACATACGTTTTGTAGGATAATACTCCCAAAATGGACAAACATTACATGTAACTTTTTTACATTAACTACTAAGGGTCCACTGTGACGCCCCCAAAATAGGTATACATCACCTATTCTGAGTCGCCAAATACATGGTACAGAATACAAATACAATCTTAAATATACAAAATGAGATATGAGTTTTAATACAAATATTGTCTTCTAGAAAGTATTCAAACTCAAAATAAGTCCTCAATACATTTATTATCACATTATTTCATAGAATAGTGAGGACTACTAATGCTATCATCTGGACCGTCACTCCGTTCCCCGACTAGTCCCTGCTACGTTCTCATTTCCTGAAGAGAACAACGAAAGCAAAAGAGTGAGCTCAACTAGCCCAGTAAGAAATATTCCTTGAATACTCGGTTCATCATGTCCATGAAGGCAGGAAGAGCATTAGTCAATCCAAAAGACATGACTAGGAATTCATAATGTCCATACCGAGTTCTGAAAGCCATCTTTGGAATGTCATCGGTTCTAATCTTCAATTGGTGATATCCGAAACGAAGATCAATCTTTGAAAAGAATTTGGCGCCTTATAACTGGTCAAACAGGTCATCAATGTGAGGCAATGGATATCTATTTTTGATAGTGACATGGTTCAACTCCCGATAATCAATACAAAGTTGCATACTCCAATCTTTCTTATTCACGAATAGAATAGGAGCACCCCAAGGAGACGTACTAGGACGAATAAAACTGATGTCTAACAATTCCTGCAGTTGGGTCTTTAACTCCTGAAGTTCAATAGGAGTCATTCGATATGGGGCTTTGGAAATGGGTTTTGTACCGGGTTCAAGGTCGATACAAAATTCAATGTCACGCTCTGGGGGTAGGCCAGGAAGTTCTTCAGGGAATACGTCAGGAAATTTATTAACAATAGAAATTTCATTCAAAACTGACGTATTTTTGTTTAAATCCGTGACATGAGTAAGAAAGCTTGACATCCATTTTTTAATAAACGAATAGTTTTATGGCTTGAGATGACAATAATTGATTTTAATGGTTTGGTTGCTTGAATTCGCATAATAGGTTGGTTAGGAATATGAAAGCTAACAACCTTACAAAAACAATCAATTTTTGTATGATGAGTAGTTAACCAATCAATCCCTAAAATCACATCAAATGCAAGTATTTTCAAAGAAATAAGATCAACAGGTAACGTGCGGTTGCCGATTTAAACTAAACAAGACTTATAAACAGTGGATCTAATGAAGGTTTCTCCCAACGGAGTTCCAACAAATAAGTCAAAGTCCAATTTCTCCGGAGTCAAATTTAAACGTTGAGCGCAAGTAGGAGAAATAAAAGAATGGGTAGAACCGGTATGAAATAAGGTATAGACTTCGCTAGAGTTTATGATAAGCTTACCCGTGATGACCTCGTTCGGGTTCCTTGCTTTCTGGGAGGTCACAACAAATGCTCTCCCTTGAACTACTGGCTTTAACTTTTCTGGGACGGCCTTTGGTGCCTCCATCCCAGCTGAACTTGCCTTCCCTGAATGACAAAATCGAGCTAGGTGACCTTCTCTTCCATAATTGTAACATGTTTTGGACTGTTGCGTACAGTTTGGACTGATATGTCCCTCCCCTCCGCATTTGAAGCATATGATAGGTGGTCATTCTCCTTCCTTAACAACGGGTGCTGATGCTGACGTCTTTCCATCGTTGTTGAATCTCCTCTTCTTGAAATGTCAATTCTTATTATTTTGGCCATGATTACCACCGAAGTGGTTACTATTTCTAGAATGTTGATTTCCTCCACGCTTATTGTCACCGCTTCGATGACTGCTATCACTGGTATTATCATTTTGCTGGCTGCTCTCTTTTGGTTGGGTTGACTCATTATCGCACTCCAATAACTGATCCCTATTAACAATATTTGAATACAAACACAGTTTATGAGAGATGAGATATTGATGTATCTCAGGTTTCAAACCTCTTAGAAACATTCACGTCATTCTCTCCTCATTATCAACCAAATGGGACGCAAATCGGGACAACTCGGCAAACTTAGCTTCGTACTGCGACACGGTCATGTTGTTTTGCTCCAGTTTAATGAACTCTACCTCTTTCATGTGACGAATACTTTCGGGAAAGTACTTGTCGTTGAACAGTTCTTGGAACTTCTCCCAAGACATCTTCAGTGCGGCAGGTTGAGTACGCTTTACAGATTCCCACCAGTAATCTACCTCTGCCCGCAACATGAAGGAGGCAAAGGGAACCTTTTACTCCTCGGAGCATCCCAAGACATCAAATATCTTGTTGATCTACTTTATCCATGTCTCCGCCTTAAGTGGTTTTGGCTCTCCAAAAAACTCCGGTGGTCCCAGCTCCTTGAAGGCATTTAGCGATGGCCGTCCGGAAGTTGCCGGTGTTTCCACCTACATTTTGGATGAGAGTCGCCTCGCCTAATGTTGCACAAATTGCATAAAGCCTCCGAACATTCCATCGTTCATCATTTAGTCGATGTTATCGTTTGCATGAGGATTATCGCCTTCTACGATGCACATTATCACGATTATTGATATGTGGAGACTCGGCGATTCTGCATTGTGCTCCATTGTTATTTTCAACATTCTCGGATGTCATTTTCAAATCACCGCCACAAAATAAGGGTTAATTATCATATCACATATTATCCCTATACTACGTGAGACCAATTAAATACCAAATAAACTTAGGTAGGTCATTCTAGCCAAGGAATTTCCCGTCTCTCCCCTCCTAGTTCTTGTCTCATATCTCAGCCAGGGATCATATCCTAAGCTTTGATACCAACTATAGCGCCCCCAAAATAGGTATACATCACCTATTACGAAGTCGCCAAATACATGGTCTGAGAATACAAATACAAACTTAAATATCTGACATGAGTTTGTGAGTTTTAATACAAATATTGTCTTCTAGACAGTATTCAAACTCAAAATAAGTCCTCAATACATTTATTATCACACTATTCATAGAATAGTGAGGACTACTAATGCTATCATTTGGACCGTCACTTCGTTCCCCGACTAGTCCCTGCTACGTTCTCATTTCCTGAAGAGAACAACAAAAGCAAAATAAGCAATCCATTAGAAGAGTCAAGTTGAGAATAAAATCTACTATCTTCTATGATTTAAAAGGTTTTTCATCACTTTTATCGCTGAGACTCAGCTTATTAAATAAACGACGTCATCCCTGCACTACGGCCAAGGATATTCATTAGTATCACGACCACAAATTATCCATGCACTACGGGCCAAGGATATTCGTGTTTTCATCAATGGTCATGACTATACCGAATAATCCCTGGTCATAATCATACCAAGTCCATCTATGCACTACAGGTTACAGATGACTTTCAACATAATATAAAAATGAGGATGATGACAATGACATAATAATTTAATAAAACAAGTTCAAGAATTAAATTTTAAAGATTTATAAGTTAATTTATCCTGAACTCAAAAACGTCCAAATTGTCAACATGATACTGCTTTGTGGAGTAAAATTTAAGAATGCTCAGAAGAATATTTCCATGAAAAGATACTGGATGATGCAAAAATATCCATGATATTCTACTAATTTCATGGAGTATAGAAGCCAAAACTTTAACCAACTGAGTATAATAGAATATATGAACCTACAAATGGATTTTCGCCCGCCATGCGGTAATCCACGTATACAGATCATTTTCACAATTTAATAAGGAATGAATACAAAGGATCATTCACCATGCATGTGGTAATCCACATAGGCGAGGTTATTCAATGTAATAATAAAGAGTGGAATAATGAAGAATTCACCATGCATGCGATAGGCCCTTACGCATGAGTTATTCCCAATGAATAATAAAGAATGGAACCAGGTCATGAGAAATCCGCACAGATAGAATATTTCAGCAGAATAATAAAGAATGGAATAACAACATAATTCACTAGGCATGCGATAGACCGCACAGGCAGGTTATTCCAACAGAATAATAAATAATAGAACCAAGTCATGCGTAATACGCACAGATAGGATATTCCAACAGAATAATAAAGAATGGAATAATAGAAGAATTTCACCATGTATGCGGTACTTCGCATAGACAGATTATTCCAACAAAATAATAAATAGTGGAACCAGGTCATGCATAATACGCACAGATAAGATATTCCAATAAAATAATAAAGAATGGAATAACAGAAGAATTTCACCATGTATGTGGTACTTCGCATAGACAGGTTATTCCAACATAATAATAAGGAATGGAATAACAATAGCTCTCTTCACGAAAAATGAAAGAAATAATACCCCTTACTTTAGAATAAAGCTAGATACTGGAATAGAGAGGTAGCAGACTTCTCTTTTTTTTTTTCTCTCTATAATTTCTCTCTATAATAATTGCTCTATAGCTTTAGTGAATTGGTGAGAAATGAAGGAAGAATAGCTTCTATTTATAGAAATATATAGTTTCGATAATTGCACGTTTTGGGGCTCAAAAAATTACAGTACAATACCTCAAACTTTTCTTTCATTTTTAATTTAGTCCTGCAAGTATTATCAAACTTGCACCACCTCCCCTAATAGTAAATAATGTGAATCAATAGTTCAATCATGTGATTCAATAGTTATAATCATGTGAAAATACGAATAACAGTATAGTACCTCCATCTATACCTCCATCTTTAACTTAGTCATGTAAGTATTATCAATTTTGCACCAACTCCACTAATAGTACATGAATGTGAATCAATAGTACACACATGTGAACAAATAGTTATAATCATGTGAATTAATAGCAATTAATTCCTCATTTATCCGATTAATTACCCGATAACTTCCAGACATCAATTTTTATCGAAATAAATGTCGATTTTCACTAACACTAATAATTCCAACACAATGGAACAATCAATTTTATCTTTAATCAACACGAACTTATTCATCATTAATATTATAACTCACAATATTTAACAACCAGGTCATTCCCAAGAAAGAGGGGGCTTTCCGATAAGGATTTCTCCTTATTGGCGCATAATTAGATGACCAAACCTCTCCTTGATAGAACTTCTAGACATTGTAAATATTGTAATTTAATAATATGAATAACTTTGTCATCTCAATTATTGATTTAATAATATATCATATTATACAGATGATACTGTGACAATAATCGAATCAATAATATGAGAGATATGATGCAGCAATTTTTGTAACAATAATTGAGTATAATTGAGTGACTTCTCACGTAAGCATCAATATCCAATACCATGTGCTACTATGCAATCACACGTATTACTGTACTTTTACTACCGGGTAGTTCAACAGTTTTAATGGTAACACTTCCGCCGTTATTTTTATAAAAAGATAATTCTGTCGTTTTCTTATTACGACAATACTTCTGTTATGGGGTCCACCAATGATTGTGCCGTCGTACGAATATTCCCTGTTAAAACGAATATTCCCTGACCAATAAAATATTATATAACCACTTTCTTACTTTGCAAAATTTGTAAATATCACCCATAACTATAACATTATATTATATCCACACCATAATATTAAAAAATATATTTCGAGAGAAATTAATCTTTATTCATAAAAGTTGGGGTCTTACATCCACGAATACCTATACATACAGAATCCTCTGCACATGGAGGAACTCGGGGCCCGGACAAAGAAATTCCATTGCCTGAGTCTCAGTTGGACAAAACCAAGAAAACTCCTGAAAACACCCATCTCAAAGAAGATCCAGACACCGGTGATATCAAGAAGAAAGTCTTCAAATGGAAGAGACCATTCAGTCTATCAAAGGGATTGGAGCACACTGGAGTGTTTCATATTCTGACCTTTGTATATTCCCTGGTGTTAATTATCCAGAGAAGTTCAAAACTCCTGACTTTGAAAAATATGATGGGTTGGGGGATCCTTACACACATTTGAAGGTATTCATTGGAGAACTCAGATCTTATGCCGAGGATGAAAAGCTCAGAATGCAGCTGTTCCAGAAAAGTCTGATTGGAGAAGCCAGATCATGGTATACTAGATTAGATAACTCCAAGATTTATAGTTGGGAGGAGCTAGCTCACAATTTCCTCAGTCAGTACAGTTTCCAATCTCAGATGGCTCTAGACCGGTACCAAATTACCAAGGTCAAGAAATAAGCCAATGAGTTTTTCAGAGAGTATGCTCAAAGGTGGAGGCGCCTTGCTGCTCAAGTTGTTCCCTCTATAATTGAGTCAGAAATGGCAATGACCTTTATAGACATTCAAGAAGCTCCCTTTTATAAGAGGGTCCTAGCTGGCATAGGCAAGCTATTCTCTGAAATGATCAAACACGGAGAAATGGTTGGGATGGGATTGAAATTAGGAAAGATTCAAGACCTTACCACTTTAAAAGTTGTTGCTGAGCACATCCAGTCTAGAAGTTATGGAAACAACCCTAGGAGGGTCCATAAGAAGAAAGAGGAGGATGTTTCCTTGATACTACAAGGACAAAAAGGCTGTCAGAACATGCCTATTCAGAGGAGAAACTACTCCCCTTTTCAAGCACAGTCTTCAAATCCTCTATTGCCAAAAGGTGGAGAAGTCAGACGCACTCAAGTGTTCACCCCCTTTAGTGACTCACTCGAGAACATTCTCAATCTTCTGATAACTCAGAAGAAAATTACACATCTTCTTCCACCAGCCAACCTGAGTGGAAAGGGTTTCAATGCTAGCAAGAAGTGTGCTTATCATGCTGGAGCTCCAAGACATGACACCCAGGATTATTGGGCCCTGAAGCATAAGATCCAGGATTTAATTGACAATGGCGAGATCATGGTGACTAAACTCGACCAACCCATGTTCAAGACAACCCTCTTCCTCAACACAAAGAAGAAGAGGTTAACATGATTAATTAAAGTAGCAGATAGACTTCCCATCACGGTGATGGAACCTCCCTAACCAGCAAAGATAGTGCTGACAAATGGGATTTTGCACAGTTCTAGTTTATGATGGAACAAAAAATGAAAGCTCTTTGCAAGCAAGTCAAACAATTGACAGAACTGGTGGTTCATCAGCACTAAGTCACACGTCAATTATTCAGCCAGGAGCATGCTAGCCTCCCTCTTCTTGTTATAACTACTCCACCACGTACTCCAGAAAGTGAAACATTGGAGGATAAAATTACAAAAAGTGCAAACGCCAAAGCCCGTCGGGACTTCTCCAATAAAAGGGAATTCACCTATTTAGGCCAACCGATGGAAGAGCTATTGTAGATGCTGATCAATGAGGGAAGAATCATAGCTCTGTTACCTCTAATCAGCCTACACTCAAGACGATTTGATTTTTATGGAATATGTCAATATCACTCCTATTCTCGCAGTCACAAGACTAAAGAATGCTGGGCACTCCGCCATCTTATACAAAATCTGATTGACAGCGGTGTCCTGCAGATGGCCGACAATGACGTTGTATTACTTGAGAGTAAGGAAGCCTTTCCTACAAAATGGAAGGAAGTCGTAGTAGTTATATCCTCTGAGGATGATTTGGCTGCCCTACCGCTTATAATACAACCAATTCAACTCAAAGGTGTCAAAGCTCCTTTGAAAGTGGCTATGCCAAAGCCAATCACATTGCCATCAAGGCCACGGTATCCTGTTGTCAGCCTACAAAAAGTGTCATGGAATTATGGAGAGGCTGAAGGATTCACATCCCATATAACTGCTGCACCGTTGAAGGAAAATCCATTGTATTTTCCCCAACGGAAGATGAAGCCTACCATCAAATCAAAGGGGAAGGTTCCCATTGAGAGGAATGAAGAATTCCTCCGTACTATGGGATACAATAAAGCCAAGGTGGTTTTAAGCTTGAGAGAAGTTCCACAAAAAATTTCCATACTGGACTTGGTTTTCTCTTCTGAAGATCACAAGAAGGTCTTGCTAAGGGTCTTGGAAGAAGCCCACTTACCGAAATCAGTGGATATTGAAAAGTTCCAGCATCTGGTTGCTCACATTTTAAAAAAAATGTGATATCTCCCGAAGGGACTGGTCATTGCAAACCATTGCACATAGCGGTTATGTCCTCTAGATATATGGTGGGAGGAGTTTTGATAGATGGGGGATCATCCTTAAACATATGCCCTTATGCCACCTTGGAGATTGGTCCACATACATTCTATGTATCCTTTCATGTGCTCAAAATAGCTATAGGATACAACCTACTTTTGGGAAGACCGTGGATTCGCATGGCTGGAGCCGTCCCTTCCACCCTACATGAACAACTCAAATACATTATTAACTATAGTCTGGTTACTATTAATGCTAAGCCAGAATGTCCTGAACAAGGTGACATACAACTCATTAGCTTCAATGCAGAAGTTGAGCCTATTAGCTTCCAGGCCCTTGAGGTGAGCAACAATTATTATCAACCCATTGGGGCGCAACCTCTGATACCCAGAATTTCTGCCAAGGTGATGTCGGCAACTCAAGAGATGATATCCGTGGGCTATCAACCTGGACTAGGGTTAGGCAAAGATCATCAGTGCATTAAGCGCCCAATTTAAGTTCCCAATCAAACAGGGACAACCGGACTAGGCTATTCTGGGTCTAGTCATAGAAACCATCACAAATATAAATAGGTTCCTTTAGCTCCAGCCACACGACGATTATCTCAGCCTACACATGATGAGATTGTACGGTCTCCAGTAATGGTGCCTGCTCATGTAATGGCTATATTGTTTCCTAAGCCGATACCAATCAAAGGAAAGGAGGTCCTGATTCCCGATCCCGAAATGGAAGAGAAGGAACGAAGACGTAAACAAGATATTGCCAGGCGGTTATCAAATATACGCGTCATAGTCCATACTGAGGGTATGAACAGAGACATCCCAGACGATGATTATCCAGATATCATGGTCATCATTCGGGAGAAGGAGGACGATAACAGCCCCTTCATTACAGATGTCCACCAGAATTTCACCCTTGACAATTGGAGCAACACTCCTTGTATTTGTCGACAAGGGTAAAAAGGGCAGGAAGTCCTTATTCCCTATAGATAATAATAACTGCTTACTTTTTCTGTATAGTATTAGTAGTTATTTTTGTCATTACATGCTAACACTTTGTATGATTAAATAGTTTCATATATTAAGTGAAAGCATTTTGTTTCAGGACTCTAAAGTTAGATGTGCCTAAACTTGTTGATGAGGTGCCTATTCTCCACAAGGACTGTAACTTTGATGTAAAGTTGGACTCAGACTTGATGTAAATACAAAAGGACTATGAGATACCTCAGGAGATCAAAGAATGGGTTGAAGACAAACCCAAGCCAAATTTTGATCAAACCACCTCTTTTAACCTCAGAACCTTAGAAAACCATAAACAAATCCAGATTGGTACGGACCTTACTCCAAACCAAAGGAATGACATGGTTACTCTATTGACCCAATTCCAGGATGTGTTTGCATGGTCTCATGAAGACATGGTCAGTTTTACCACTGACATTATAATTTGTCGCCTCCCCATCAAAGAGGGATTCAAGCCAATCAGACAGAAGCTCAGGCGATTAAAACCTGAGTGGAGTTTAAAATTTAAGGAAGAAATTGTGAAACAATTTCAAGCCAGCATCATCATGGTGTCGACATACCCTAAATGGCTATCCAACATAGTCCCCGTGCCTAAGCCCGGAGGGAAGGTGCGAGTTTGCATGGATTACAAGGATATAAAACATGTCTCAAAGATAGCTTTCCCATGACATTCATCTACATACTCATTGATAATATAGCGTAGTATGACATGTAATCCTTTACTGATTGTTTTGTGGGGTACCATTAAATCATGGTTGCTGAAGAGGATCGTAAGAAAACTGCATTCATCACGCCTTGGGGAACCTTTTGCTACAGACGGTTGTCATTCGGCCTCATTAATACCGGAGCTACCTATCAGCGGGCCGTGATGGCTCTTTTCCATGATTTAATGCACAAAGAGATAGAGATCTATGTGGATGACATCATTTTCAAGTTTTGAAGGGAGGAAGACCACTTAAACCATCTCAGAAAGCTCTTCAACAGGTTGCGTAAGTACAACTTGAAGTTGAATCCACCTAAGTGTGCCTTTGGCGTGAAATCAGGCAAGTTGCTAGTATTCCTAGTCAGCCACAAAGGGATTGAACTCGATCACACCAAAATCCAGGCCATCACGAAAATGCCCATTTCTCAGACAGAGAAGGAAATACGGGAATTTTTGGGGAGAATCAACTTTATTAGCCGATTCCTCTCCCAACTCACAACAACTTGTGAGCCTATCTTCAAGTTACTAAGGAAGAACTCCTTCATGAATTGGAATGATGAGTGTCAGAAAGCCTTCCTTACAATCAAAGAACAGCTAGTCAAAGCTCCTATTTTGGTACCTCCCAGGGATGGTGTTCCCCTATTCATGTACCTGTCAATCAATGACAACGCCATGGGCTGCATGCTAGGACAGAAAGATGATAGAGGCCAAGAGCAAGTTATCTATTACCTCAACAAAATATTCAGCAGCAGTGAACACAAGTACACTCTAATTGAGAAAACTTGTTGTGCTTTAGCATGGGCTTTCATGAGGTTACATCATTACCTCCATGGTCACACAACCCATCTCATATCCCTCATGGATCCTCTTAAGTACGTGTTCAGTAAACCCAAGTTGAATTGTCGACTGTCTAGATGGAAGTTGATCTTGCAGTAATTTGACATCATCGATGTGACTCAAAACTCTATCAAAGGTCAAGGAATTATGGATAAACATGACGCCGCACCTTCGGGGGATTTCAAACCCTTAGAAACATACTTCCCCGATGAAGGGGTAATGACAATTCAGCTACACCATCAGTACGATACACACAAATCATGGAAGATGTATTTTGATAGAGCTATAAACATGGAAGGTTCTGGAGCTGGTGTAGTTCTAGTATCCATTACCGGGGAGCAGTATCCCGTCGCCGTCAAATTATAGTTTATCAACACCAACAACATAGTTGAGTATGAAGGCTGTATCATGGGGTTGAAACTTGCTCAATCAATGGGCACCAGACGGTTAACTGTCTTTGGAGATTCTAAATGGGTAATCAGACAAACCACTGGGATTTATCACACCAAAGAGCTACATTTGCTGCCTTACCATCGACAAGTTATACAGATGGCTTTGGAGTTTGAAGAAATAACCTTCCTCCACATTCCTATGAATAGGAATGACTTTGCAGATGCGCTTGCAACTTTGGCCTCCTTGATCAACATACCTGACAAGGAAGACATGCCAAACATCACATTTTCCCTGTGAAAGGCTCCAGCCTATGGGAATTACATTGGAGAAGTATCGGATGAGCTACCTCCCATCCAACGCCCTTGGTATCAGCATATCAAGGAGTATCTGCGATATGGATCTATACCCGCTGAGGCGAGTCCTGCTGAAAGAAAGAGAATCCATCTAATGGCTATGAAATTCTACCTGAGCGGAGATGCACTCTACAAATGAGATGCAGGACTAGGTCTCCTCAGATGTCTGGACAAAGACCAAGCTCAGAGGCTCATGTATGAAATCCATGGTAGAGTATGTGGCCCACACATGAGCGGCCCTCTACTTGTTAAGAAAATCCTAAGAACAGGGTATTACTGGCTCTCTCTCAAGGCTAACTGTGATGATCACATCAAGAGATATTATCAATTCCAAATTCATGGTAATGCTATCCACGCCCCTCCAAGGGAACTC
The DNA here is from genome assembly GCA_020205605.1 of Panax ginseng. Lineage (NCBI taxonomy): Eukaryota > Viridiplantae > Streptophyta > Magnoliopsida > Apiales > Araliaceae > Panax > Panax ginseng. The sequence continues at coordinate 93,077,075 of CM035139.1, forward strand.
CACAATATGAGTTCGTCCTGGCCCTTCTCAATGTGGGGAATGGACGTGATCGGGCCCATCGAGCCAAAAGCCAGTAATGGGCATCGGTTTATCTTGACCATGATCGACTACTTCACCAAGTGGGTAGAAGCAGCTTCCTTCCCCAGGGTTACCAAAGAAGTTATCATTGGTTTCATCAGAAACAATGTCATTTATCGATATGGAAAACCAGAGGTAATTGTGTCAGACAATGCTAAGAACCTCAACAACAAAATGATGGAGGAGTTATGCAGAAAATTCCACATCAAACATCTCAACTCCGTCATCTATCGTCCAAAGATAAATGATGTTGTTGAAGTGACTAATAAGAATATCAAAAAGATCATGCAAAAGATGTCCGTCAATCACAAAGGATGGCTTGACTTGTTGCCTCTGATTCTATTATCCTACAGAATGTCAATGCACACTTCCATTGGGGCAATCCCCTACTCATTAACCAATAGGGTGGAAGCAGTACTCCCCATAGAAGTGGAAATGGAATCCCTCAGAGTGTTGATAGACGCTCAGCTGGATAAAGACCAATGGTGTAAGACCCCAACTTTTATGAATAAAGATTACTTTTTCTCGAAATATATTTTTGAATATTATGGTGTGGATTTGATATAATGTTATAGTTATAGGTAATATTTACAAATTTTGCAAAGTAAGCAAGTGGTTATATAATATTCGATTGGTCGGGGAATATTCGTTTTAACAGGGAATATTAAATACGATAGCATAATCATTAGTGGACCCCAAGCGGAAGTATTATCGTAGTTAGAAAATGATGAGAATTATCTTTTTATAAAAATAACGGCGAAAGTTTCTTTGTTAAAGCTTTGTTGAACTAGCCGGTGGTAAAAATCTGATAATATGCGTGGTTGCGTAAGTAGCGAGACGGTATTGATTATTGATGCTTACATGAGAAGTCACTCGGTTATACTCAATTATTGCTATATAGTAATTCTTTGCATATTATCTCTCATATTATTGATTCAATTATTGTCACAGTATCAATATTTTATATTATTAAATCAATAATTGAGACGACAAAGTTATTCATATTATTATTTGTAATATTGACGATGTCTAGAAAGTTCTGTCGAGGAGAGGTTTGGTCACCTAATTGCGCGCCAATAGGGAGAAATTCTTATCTGAAAGCCCCCTCTTTCCTGGGAATGAGATAGTTGTTAAATATTGTGAGTTATAATATTAATGATGAATAAGTTTGTGTTGATTAAAGATGAAATTGATAGTTCCATTATGTTGGGATTATTAGTGTTAGTGGAAATTGACATTTATTTCGATAATAATTGATTTCTGGATGTTATATTGACCAATCGGGGAATTAATCGGATAAATGAGCAATTAATTGCTATTAATTCAAATGCTTATAACTATTTGTTCACATGTGTGTACTATTGATTCACATGCATGTACTATTAGGGGAGGTGGTGCAAGATTGATAATACTTGAATGACTAAATTAAAAATAGAGGTATAGATAAAGGTACTATACTGTAATTATTTTTTTCACATGTATAGAGCTATTGAGTCACATGAATGTACTATTGATTCACATGATGTACTATTAGGGGAGGTGGTGCAAGTTTGATAATACTTGCATGACTAAATTAAAAATAGAGGTATAAATGAAGGTACTATACTGTAACTATTTTTTTCACATGTATAGAACTATTGATTCACATGATGTACTATTAGGGGAGGTGGTGCAAGTTTGATAATACTTGCAGGACTAAATTAAAAATGAAAGAAAAGATGAAGGTATTATATTATAATATTTCGAGCCCCAAAACGTGCAATTATCAAAACTATATTTTCCTATAAATAGAAGCTCATTCTTCTTTCATTCTCACCAATTCAGTAAGAATCACAAGAGTAATTATAGAGAGAGAAGCTATAGAGAGAAAGAAAAAGAGAAGTCTGCTACCTTACTGTTCCAGTATCCAGTCTTCTTCTGAGGTAAGGGATATTATTTTTGTTCCATATTCATAAGGAATAATATTTTCTTCCATAATCTGTAGTATGTGAGTAATATTATTTCGTCTCATATTCCTGATTATACCCTCATTCTATTAAAGTATTGCTTCTGTACTCTGTGAAATTAGTAGAATATCCTTGAAATTTGCGCTTCATCTAGTATCGTTTCACAAGGATATTTTCTGCACATTCTTGTTAAATTTTAAGCTTTTCATGCCGGAGTACTGTCTGTGAGTACTATTCATTTATACGGTACTATTTATAAAGTACTATTCACAAAGTACTATTTACAAAGTACTATTCATGGGATACTATTCCCAAAGTACTATTCACCTGGGTACTATTCACCCGGAGTACTATTCATGATAAAAATTAATTTCTTTTCGGTCCAAATCATTTTTGATATAATATAATTCTTGAATTTTACTCCACAAAGCAATATCATGTTGGCAATTTGATCATTATTGAATTCTGAATAAATTAAATTATAAATCTTTAAAAACTTATCATTTGCTTTCTTTTAATTGAATTCTTATATCATTGTCATCATCCTCATGCTTATATTGTGATTAAAGTCATCTTTGGCTTACGTGCATAAATGGATTGCTGATTGGTATGATTATGAGCAGGGATCATTCGATATAATCATGACCCACAATGTTATAAATGATGTGGTAAAAGTCCTCATTGTCCCGTAGTGCATTGATGGACAGTTATTGGTATGATTATGACCAGGGACTATTCGGTATAATCATGACCATTGATGATTACATGAATATCCTTGACCCATAGTACAAGGATGATTCAATGATGTGGTTTATTTATTAAACTGAGTCTCAGCGATAAATTGGATGATAAACTTTTTAAATCATAGAAGATAGTAGATATCATGCTCTACTTGACTCTTCTAATGGATTGCTTGTTCCGCTGCAGTTAAACTTAATGTTTATTGTATTTTATCAGTTTAACATTGTTGAAGGCTAATGATAATTTATTCTGCATTATCTTAGTCATATATTCATTACATGCCTTATATGGCACATAACTTCACCCACCAAAATCTACACCACCCACCCATTCACTTTTTTATATATATATATATATATATATATATATATATATATATATATATATATATATATATATAATCCCACCAACACACAATCCTTAATTCTTGTCTTACTACCCGTTATAACACCCCCCCCACCAAAACATGTTACTTTCAACATATATATATATATATATATATATATATTATCATACTAATAACATACATTATTTTGAAAAATGAGTAAATTGAGGTCCAAATAATACGCCAATATTTACACCCAATACATCATAAAAATCACCTCAATATTTTTAACAACATTAATCATCATTATTATAATTCGTAATATTTAACAACCAGGTCGTTCCCAGAAATAAGGGGGCTTTCCAATAAGGATTTCTCCCTATTGACGCACAATTAGGTGACCAAACCTCTCCTTTACAGAACTTCTAGACATTGTCAATATTGGAAATAATAATATAAATAATTGTATCGTCTCAATTATTGATTTAATAATATATAAAATATCAACAATAATTGAATCAAATAACGTGAGATACTATGCAGCAATGGCTGTAGCAATAATTGAACAAAACTGAGTGACTTCTCACGTAAGCATCAATAATTAATACTGTGTGCTACTATGCAACCACACGTATTACTGTACTTTTAACACCGGGTGTTTCAACAGTTAACGGTAAAACTTCCGCCGTTATTTTCATAAAAAGATATTTTTGTCGTTTTCTCAATCCGATAATAATTCTGTTGTGGGGTCCACCAATGATTGTGCCGTCGTACTAATATTCCCTGTTAAAATGAATATTCCTCGACCAATCGAATATTATATAACAATTTGCGTTTTTTGCAAAATTTATAAATATTACCCACAACTATAACATTATATCAAATTCACTCCATAATATTCAAAAATGATATTTATAGAAAATTCATCTTTATTCATAAAAGTTGGGGTCTTACATATTTGGTATTTAATTGGTCGGTCAAAGTATAGGGATAATATGTGGCATGCCAATTAACCCTTGTTTTGTGGAAGTATTTGGCAAATACAGCTGAAAATGTTAACAATGGATTAAATGAGACCATGGAGACACCTCTAATCACCAACCAAGGATAATGTGGTGTCAGGCAAAGAAGAAATTAGAGATATCCATGTGGTGAGTGAAGAATTAATAGTTGCACCCGAGCTAGTCGCAGAGGTAGCAGCTGAGAGTGATGAAGAAGAGGAACCTGAGAAAAATTTATTAGAAGAATTTTTTGATCGAAATGTAGAACTGCAAGATCGTATTCATGAGTTAGAAGAGCAGGCTGAAGAATGACATACGGTCGTGGAGCAAAAGGATGCAACAATTCAAAATTGTGTTACCCGATATGTGATGCTGGAACAGAAGCACTCTTTGGCAGAGTGTAAGATAATAAAGCTGGAATCTGAGAATTCAAATGTCAAGGATCAGATGAAAGAAGAAATAACTGAACGAGTAAGAATGGGTGACGCATGGGTAAAAGCCGTACGACGTGTTGATATTGTAGAAAGAGACATCTAATCTAAAAAGGCTAAAATAGATGATATGTATTTCTCTTTTTGGACAGCAATGGGAGAACCCAACATCGAGTTTTGAATTACCCTGTACAGAGCGATCAACCTCAATTCGATATGGATCGAAGATTGATGATTCAGATCATGAATTAGGAGTACGATGAAGTAGTTGAGGGTGGAATATGCCCTATAGAAAAGTCAATTCCAACGGTAATGATGACACCAAATGCTGTCCCAGACAAGTCAAAGCCGGGTAGTTCAAGGAAGACCGGTTGTCATGACTTCCCAACAAGTGAAGAACCCGAACGAAGTTATCACGGGTAAGCTAATCACAAACTATTGCGAAGTCTATACCTTATTCGATACCGGTTCTACCCATTCTTTTATTTCTCCTACTTGCGCTCAACGTTTAAATTTAACTCCACAGAAATTAGACTTTGACTTATCTGTTGAAACTCTGTTGGGAGAAACCTTTATTACATCCACTGTTTATAAGTCTTGTTTAGTTCAAATCGGTACCCTCATATTACCTATCCATCTTATTTCCTTAAAGATACTTTCATTTGATGTGATTTTAGGGATTGATTGGTTAACTATTCATCATGCAAATATTGATTTTTTTCGTAAGGTTGTTAGTTTTCATATTCCTAACTAACCTATTATGCGAATTCAAGTAACCAAACCACTAAAGTCAATCATTGTCATATTAAGCTATAATTAAAGAGCCTTGAGCCTTTTGCTGATGACTTCCAAGTCTTGGAATGCACCGAAACCAGACTTTTCGTAGGGGAAGCTGTGAATAATGGTGGCAAGTGATAGGTATCAATGTGATGTGTTATCTAAGTCTTGGATGAGAGTCACAGTTTTGAATGATATTTCTATCATTAATAAATTTATTGAAGTATACCCCGAAGAACTTCCTGGCCTACCCCAGAGCGTGAAATTGAATTTTGTATTGACCCCAGTATAAAACCCATTTCTAAAACTCTCAAATATTTCTTCACCCAAAACTAACGTAACTCATGCCGAAGATGTTGGTTCAATCTGTTGAAGATTACAACCATACCATTCAATACCATCCTGGAAAAGCGAACGTAGTAGCTGACGCATTGAGTAGAAGATCATATGCGAGTAAGAGTAAGATATTGTCAATGCAAAGGCCCATTTTGTATGACTTACAAAGGATGGAAATAGAGTTAAAGACTTTAGGGACCCATGTGATGACGGCGAATATACGAGTAGAACTAACTTTAATTGATAAAGTTAAAGATGCTCAAGCTACAGACCTGAAGCTAATGCATATGAGGAAAAAAGTGCAAGAAGGCGCTATTCCGGAAGTAAGAATCGATGAAGAAGGAATACTTCGAGTCAACTCTAAACTTTGTGTTCCTAACGATTCTGACTTGAAGTATAAAATCATGATGGAGGCGCACAACACACCGTCTGCAATCCATCCTGGGAGTACCAAAATGTATTGTGATCTTCGACATACATTTTGGTGGAATAATATGAAGAGAGAGATAGTGGGGTTTATCTCAAGGTGTCTAACTTGTCAACTAGTCAAGGCGGAGCATCAAGTGCCAAAAGGTCCATTGCAACCACTTGAAATTCCAGAATGGAAGTGGGAGCACATTACTATGGATTTCGTTACTGGTCTTCCTACGATTTTTCAAGGCATTGATGCGATTTGGGTCATTATTGATAGATTGACCAAGTCTGCTCATTTTTTACCGATACGAGAAACTTATACACTTGAACATCTTGCTCGTATCTAGATAAATGAGATTGTAAGATTGCATGGTATGCCAGTATCCATAGTTTCTGATCGAGACCCAAGATTCACTTCAAGATTTTGGGTTAGTTTGCAAAAAGCTATGAGCACAAATTTACGATTTAGTTCGGTATATCATCCTCAAATGGACGGGTAGTTAGAAAGGACTATTCAAACTCTTGAAGATTTATTAAGACTTTGTGTCCTTGACTTTAAAGGAAGTTGGGACAAGTTCTTACCATTAGTGGAGTTTTCCTACAATAACAGTTATCAAGCAAGTATTGGCATGGCTCCATATGAGGCGTTGTATGAAAGAAAGTGTCGTTCTCCAGTATGCTGGGATGAGGTGGGTGAAGAAACATTGTTGGGACCGGAGTTGGTACGTATGACTACGAAAAAGATTCAAACGATCCGACAACGTATAAAAACCTCATAAGAACGACAAAAGAGTTATGTTGATCTTCATCGAAAGGACGTGGAATTCAATATTGGAGATCATGTTTTGTTACATGTTGCTCCATGGAAAGGAGTTATGATATTTAGAAAGAGAGGAAAGCTTAATCCTCGATTCATTGGCCCATTTGTAATCCTCGATCGAGTAAGAACTGTGGCCTATAGACTCGCCTTACCGCCAAGTATGTCTCGTGTTCATAACGTTTTTCACATATCTATGTTACGTAAATATGTGAAAGAGCCGAACTACATTATTGAATTAGAACCGGACGAGATAGCGGAAGATTTAACATATGAAGAGGTACCTGTTAAAATCTTGGATAAGAAGGATCATATTTTACGCTCCAAGGTTACACCTCAAGTCAAAGTTTTATGGAGAAACCACGATGTTGAAGAAATGACCTGGGAGTTAGAATCTGAAATGAAGTCAAGGTATCCTCACCTCTTCGACATACCAGGTACGCACGAGGACGAAATTTCATAGGAAGGGGAGGTTGTAAGACCCCAACTTTTATGAATAAAGATTAATTTTTCTCGAAATATATTTTTGAATATTATTGTATGGATTTGATATAATGTTATAATTGTGGGTAATATTTACAAATTTTGCAAAGTAAGAAAGTGGTTATATAATATTCGATTGGTCGGGGAATATTCGTTTTAACGAGGGAATATTAAATGACGACGACACAATCATTGGTGCACCCACAATGGAAGTATTGTCGTAGTTAGAAAATGACGTAATTATCTTTTATAAAAATAACGGTGAAAGTTTTCTGCAATTTAAACTGTTGAACTACAAATTGGTAAAAGTACAATAATACTGGCATGTGGTTGCATAGTATTAATGAAGATTAATTATTGATGCTTACATGAGAAGTCACTCAGTTATACTTAATTATTGCTCACGATGAATTCTTTGATAATATCTCTCATATTATTGATTCAATTATTGTCACAGTATCAATATTTTATATTATTAAATCAATAATTGAGACGACAAAGTTATTCATATTATTATTTGCAATATTGACGATGTCTAGAAAGTTCTTTCGAGGAGAGGTTTGGTCACCTAATTGCGCGCCAATAGGGAGAAATCCTTATCTGAAAGCCCCCTCTTTCCTGGGAATGAGATGGTTGTTAAATATTGTGAGTTATAATATTAATAATGAATAAGATCGTGTTAATTAAAGATGAAATTAATACTTGTAGGACTAAATTAAAAATGAAGTAAAAGATAAAGGTATTATACTATAATATTTGGAGCCCCAAAACGTGCAATTATCAAAACTATATTTTCCTATAAATAGAAGCTCATTCTTCTTTAATTCTCACCAATTCACTAAGACTCACAAGAGTAAGTACAGAGAGAGAAGCTATAGAGAGAAAGAAGAAGAGAAGTTTGCTACCTCATTGTTCTAGTATCCAGTCTTCTTCTGAGGTAAGGGATATTATTTTTGTTCAGTATTCATAAGGAATAATATTTTCTTCCATACTCTGTAGTATGTGAGTAATATTATTTCGTTTCATATTCCTGATTATACCCTCATTCTATTAAAGTATTACTTCTATACTCCGTGAAATAAGTATAATATCCTTGAAATTTGCGCTTCATCTAGTATCGTTTCACAAGGATATTTTCTGCACATTCTTGTTAAATTTTAAGCTTTTCATGCCGGAGTATTGTCCGTGAGTAGTATTCATTTATACGATACTATTTATAAAGTATTATTCACAGGTACTATTCATAAAATACTATTTATAAAGTACTATTCACAAAGTACTATTCCTGAAGTACTATTCATGGGATACTATTCACCTAGGTACTATTCACCCAGAGTACTATTCATGACAAAAATTGATTTCTTTTCGGTCCAAATCATTTTTGATATAATATAATTCTTGAATTTTACTCCACAAAGCAGTATCATGTTGGCAATTTGATCATTATTGAATTCTAGATAAATTAAATTATAAATCTTTAAAAACTTATCATTTGCTTTCTTTTAATTGAATTCTTATATCATTGTTATCATCATCATGCTTATATTGTGATGAAAGTCATCTTTGGCTTACGTGCATAGATGGACTGCTAATTGGTATGATTATGATCAGGGATCATTCGATATAATCATGACCCGCAATGTTATAAATGATATGGTAAAAGTCCTCATTGGCCCGTAGTGCATTAATGGACAGTTATTGGTATGATTATGACCAGAGACTATTCGGTATAATCATGACCATTGATGATTACATGAATATCCTTGATCCATAGTGCAAGGATGATTCAATGATGTGGTTTATTTATTAAGCTGAGTCTCAGCGATAAATTGGATGAAAAACTTTTTAAATCATAGAAGATAGTAGATATCATGCTCTACTTGACTCTTCTAATGGATTGCTTGTTCCGCTGCAGTTAAACTTGATGTTTATTGTATTTTATCAGTTTAACATTGTTGAAGGCTAATGATAATTTATTCTGCATTATCTTAGTCATAATATTTCTTACTGGACTAATTAAGCTCACCCTTTTGCTTTCATTGTTCTCTTTAGAAAATGAGAACGTAGCCGGGACTAGTCGAGGAACGGAGCGATGGTCCGAGATGGTTATTTTAGTAGTCCTCACTACTTAGTGTGATAATAAATGTAATGAGGATTGAATTTGAGTTTGGATATTGTCTAGAAGACAATATTCATGTAAAAACTCAGCTTGGATATTGCATAAAAGAAGTTTTTATTTGATTTCTGTACCACATATTTGGCTACTCAAGATGGGTGATGTATACCTATTTTGGGGGCGTCACAAATGGGTACAAGATAGGTATCACCAATTGTCTCTAATAGACGAAAGGTGAGCCGCTGCCATCTTTCATGGTCAGTTATATCAACAGAGGATCTCAAGATCCTACAATAGGAAAGTCTGGCCATGGTAATTCAAAGAGCATGACTTGGTCTTGAAGAAAATTCTTGACAACCAAGATCAATCCAAAGGAAAAATTGCCCCAAACAGGGAAGGCCCATTTGTTGTCAAGGAGGTATTGACGGGAGGAGCTCTCAGATTATAGGAGATTGACGGCGATAAATTTTCGCAGCTCATTAACTCGGACACCGTGAAAAGGTACTATGTCTGAAGTTACCATCAAGCAAACATCCTAGTTTTGGATCACTAGATCCCCAATCACTTTAGGTTTTCTAAACCCTTCACTACATACAACTCTTATTCACACCCATTTGCCCCATCAGGGACAAATACACCTTCCAACTAGCACCCTGGTTTCGGATCAGCAAGTCCTTCACTCAACTCCATTTTCAAAACCTTTCACATCTTTAGGTTATCCAACCAGGGATTAAACCTTTCACACTATCAGTTTTGTCCCACCAGGGATAAAACTTTTCATACCTGCAGTTTTGTTCCACCAGGGATAAAAACTTTTCACACCTGTACATGGGATCAAACTTTTCATCTCCAGTCTGTCCTACACAAGGGACAGACTACGTTGACCTGATCTCCCCAATACACAGGAGTACGTAGGCAGCCATTGTTATGGTCCGGTCACACCATATAAAAATAAAATCATCTCTACACCCTTCTACATCCTTACCACATACAACTTTGAACCTCTCACACCAGGTTTGAACTACGCAGACCTGATCTCCTCTTCAATAGGAGTACGTAGGCAGCCTTCATGGCTCAGTCTTACCCCCCTACCAAAACACAAAAACTTGTCAGTGGTACTGGGATCATCTTTCAATCCACCACACTTTATTGGCTTAGACCAAAGGGATGGAATTACCTGGTCTCCCCACAAAATGGGAGAATTTGTGATGCCCCCAAAATAGGTCCAAACCACCCAACCTATTCTGAGTCGCCAAATACAAGGTATAGAAAACAACTAACACTTTATTACTACAATTATCGTGCAAAATACAACAACACATATGTTGTGAGTTTTGATACAAATATATATACCAACTGTGACTCTTGACACCAACTTGGATAGCACGTCACAATGGCACCTTATATAAAGGTACAATCAAAAACTGTTTTAGAAATTAAAATCTTCGGGAAGTGCTCAAGGAAACCTTCGTACATGAGAGGCCATGTGTCTAGGTTATGATAGATATCATATGTCCACAGAATTATCCTTGGTTGACCCAATAAACCCCAAAGAAAAATGAGAAGATTACTATCATGTTCATTCCAATGGTGAGTCTTCTCTTAACATATAACTATCTCCATTTGTATCGCAATTGAAAATTATATTTTAACTTAGAACTCCAAGATCATATAGGTAGTGCTTTCGTGAGATATACTCGAAAGAAGTGGATGTACACAACCTGCATCTTATGATAACACGAGGTTGTATGTCATTAGACATCTTGTATGATAGTGGCAAAACACCCTTCCAAAGTTGGGTTCACCTCACCCTATTCGGTTCACCAAAATTAAATATTAAATGACGTATACAATACAACACACTTATCTAAAGTTCTCAATAAAATTATTTCCATACTATTTAGGGAGAACCTCAATAGCTATAGACCACCGTTCTATTCCCCTCTTATCCCCGCTCGACCCGACAACACTCTTATTACCTAAAAGGAATTGTGAAGAAAAAAGGTGAGCACAACTAGCCCAGTTAAGGATATCATGACTAAAGATAATTAAATTATCAATAGCCTTCGTCAGTAATAAATCAGAGATTTAGAACATATGGTAGATGATAAAACTTTTCAACCATAATTGCAGTGGAACGAGTAATCCATTAGAAGAGTCAAATAGACCATAAAGTCTATTATCTTCTCTATGTCAAAAGTCCACCAACAACTTTTTATCCCTGCAACATAAATCAATAGTTCCTGTCCACATTCGTGTGAATAACTCATAATCATATTTGTGGTTCTAAATTCCTCTTCTCATCTAGGACAAAGATAATTTTCATCACTTGTCTTTACCAGAAACATCAAAGATCATGGTTACACCAAATCACAGTTCCTGTTCATAATCATACTAATAAATTCATCTTTGCACTACGGGCCAAAGATATTCATCAACAAGCCATATTTGCACTACGGGCCAAAGATATTCAAAAACAGGTCATCTTTGCACTACAGACCAAAGATATTCAACAACAGATCATCTTTGCACTATAGGCCAAAGATATTCAAAAACAGGTCATCTTTGCACTACAGGCCAAAGATATTCATATCTCAAAGAAATACATAATCATTTCAGAATTTATATAAACCATAATTATAACCATGTTGATCATTTCACCTTTGTACTTAAGCTAAAAATATTCAATTATAAATTCAATGGTCATGATCATACCAATCAACGATTCAACTTTGCACTACTGGCCAAAGAGAACTCATAGTCACGATCATACCAATAATCTACCCATCTTTACACTCAAGTCAAAGAGAAATTTCTTCACCGGGATTATAAAAATGTTATATATGATAATAAAAACAATATGAACAAAACACAGATATAATTTCAAGAATAAGATTCATAAATCAACGATAATTTGGTCAAAAAAGAAACCAATTTTATCGTGAATAGTACCCTGTGAATAGTCACTCGTGAATAGTAACTCATGAATAGTAATTCATGAATAGTAACCCCGACATGAAAAAGGTAGAAATTCCACAATAAAATCCATACCAATATTTTGGTATAGTGATATTGAAAGAATAACATTTCTTAAACTTATAAATAATTTATTTTAATTATTTACACTTTACTAAATAATTCATTTAATAATCCTAAAATGCCAAACTCATAAGATTTCAACACCAATAATCAAAACCCTCATCAAAAATCTGCATATACCTCATATAGGATTCTCAAGCCATAAAATCCTATTTTTCAATTTTCTTACTTCACATAACATATTTAATTCATTTACTCATAACTAGTTTATTTTCATGAAAAATACCAAATTAGTACAAACATATTTTCTTTTCTGGGATTTAGCAGAATATAGTTCCATATTGAACATATATTTTTCTCAGAATTTTTAAATTCATTTACTATTTTTTATATGGCCAAAACTGCTGAATATTTAGACATTTATCATAAATTGAACTTTTAACAAAAAATTCTAAAATTTATAGGGTATACTGATATTATATAGATGTACTCTCAATAAAATTTTTATCAATTTTGGAGTTAACCACAAGGAGTTATAAGGTTTTACTTTTAAAATAGTATTTTCCCATAAAATTCATAACTCCTAATCTATACATCCAAAAATCGCCATTTTTGGACACAATTGAGAAAACTCATCAAAATATCATTTCAAATTTTTCTAGAATTTTTGAAGGTCAGAAAAATTACGAAACTGAAGAAACATAATAACCCTTACAATCTCATACATCAAAAAAGCAGTATTTCTGACTGGAATATCGGATGAAAAGCCGAAAGAAACTTGCACTGAATAGAAACTCTCAAAGTATCTAAATACTCATAAAAATACGCTCGATAATATAGAGAGAGAAAACTTATGTTTCTGATGTGATTTTTAATTCTAACTTAAGCGCCTATTTATAGGAAAATGCTAGAACGCCAAAGGAGACTAAATTAATAAAATAATATTATATTTTATATTTCTTCCACGTACCAACCATTTGAGTCAAGCCAACCATCAAGCATGCCAACTTTGGAAAAATTTTAGCAGCCCACATGTTTTTAAACAAAAGTGGGTCCCACCCATAATTTTAATTAAAATTATTTTATTTTTTGAAACTTTAGTAATTCATAGAAAATAGCCCGTTTATCAGAAAAATATGAATTTTATGTCTATTCCACATGAAATCAAATTCTCTACAACTTTTTAGCTTTAAGTTTTTCCAAATTCCAGACAAAAAATATCCGAAATCCACACACGGGTGATTTTCAACACCTCTTAAAATTCATAACAAATCATACGTTAATTTTTAACGATTCAAAATTTGTGGACATATACTCGACTAATATATGTATAACATATCCAAAAATCACAATGATCCAACGGTCGGATTAAAATTATAACTCACGCAATAGGGCTTTAAGAACACCGATTTGATCTTTTAATACCTCCAATCAAATCAAAATAATCGATAAAATACCTCAACATTAATTCCTTCATTTATAACCACATAAATAAATCCATCATTTATATCCGCATCAAATAAATATTTCCTTATCATATAAATCAATAATTAATTATTCACAAATAATATTACAGAATCACAATTATGACAATGTGTGGTTCTCAGGAAAGAGGGGGCTTTCAGATAAGGATTTCTCCTTACTGGCACGCAATTAGATGACCAAACCTCTCCTTGACAAGAACTTTCTAGACATTGTCAATAATCCTACCTAATAAATTATTCAAATAATATGAATTTATTGATCGATAATGGGAAATACTGTGCAGTAACAATTATTGAAACAACAATAATATAAAATATCAATGCAGCAATTATTGAATCAATAAAATAAAATATTGAAAAGTAATTACTGTAATAATTATTGAATAATGTCTTCTTATGTAAGAATCAATAATTTAAAAATATTGTGCAATCTGGTAGTGTCTTCTTTGTGCAACCACGTAGACATCGAATTTTAACCACTGGGTATTCCAACAATTATTAATTGGTAACAATTACGTCGTTTATTTATAAAACTCAAACTTGTCGTTTTCTTCATCCGACAGTTATTCTGTTATGGGGCCCACAAACGGTTGCGCCGTCGTACAAATATTCCCCAACAACAAGAATATTCCACGACCAAACGAATATTCCCCAACAAAAATGAGTATTTTATAACCACTTGCGTATTTTGAAAATTATATATATATCACCCTTAACTTTAACTTTTTTATCAATTTAACTATTTACTAAATAGGAAAATTGAATACTTTTATTTCATAAAATTCAGGATCTTACAGAATCAGCGACCATCTAAGTTGCGGTTGAATCCTCAAAGAGAAACACCAATCCATAAGAGATGGAACTACTTGGGCACCCCCATACAAAGGAGTACTGGCGACCATCTGTGGTGCGGTCAACATTAGAAAGGAAAGCCACACTCCTCTCCATAACTACATACAGAAACCAGTCCCAAGACACCAAAGGGTAGGGGATACACACAGATCAACGATCCATTCTGAAAGATCCTATGACTTCTCAATGTCCACCCATCAAGAATGAGTTCAGAATACATCAAGATCACAAGTCCTGGAGAAACATGCAAATATCAAGTAAGTAACAAGGCATAACTAAAAGGGAACTGCATCAAAATATCTTTCCCTACCATATATAATGTTGTTTGATATATACACTGTGTACTATATATGATAAAATGGCTAAGCTAGTCTGTGCAAGAAAATACAAGCCCATCTACAATCCAGTGGATATACGTGCTATCAAGTCCAACATGGCATCTCTCTCCAAAGAAGGAGGTAACGTTGTGAGCTCTTGCCCAATGGTATCAACACGAGCCAACAGATCCACAGCCAACTGCATGGTGACACTATTCTCATCAATATAGGCGTTTATCTCTGCAATGGTATCAATAGTATGAGACCTCACTGCAGTGCGATCTGTAACAGCAACATCCCGGACAAATATAGCAATATCCCGATCAGCAATCAATGCATCTCTGGATGATCTAGCCTCATCCCGCTCAGCAATAGTGGTATCTCTATTAGCTAATGCATCCTCTCTCCGGCTCAGCACGGTGGATACAACCCCGGCTGATGTGATCTCTGCCTCCATCCATGCAGAATACTCTGTCGAACGGCCAGATGGCTAACGAAAAACTCAGCTCGCTCACGCTGATCCCAACAGGCATACACCATGGATCTATCCTCTACTGATAAATAGCGGGGAAGCCAAACACTGATCTAATGCCCCCTCAAAAGGATGCACATCCTGAAACTGGTCGAACTGTGACATCACAGCCAGTGGGTGATACGTGGTCATGCCCCTTAAACCAGCTAGAGAGAGATAATCCATGTTGGGTGTATGAGTAATGAAGCTGTAGGGAGAACTGAGCCCTGTACATGGAAAAATGTCAAATGGATCCTCGATCCCTGTCAAAAACACCAACCAAGATGCAGTGTTTGTACACTCCGCTGGCTAAAAGGAGTAAGATATGGTTATCTCATGGGAAAAACAATACCCATGCCGTTAGAAGGTGCCAATAGGTCTCAGGTGTGACCTAAACCACACATACAGCAAGACCGAGCTGCCTATGAACACCCATGCAGGGTAGGTGTGGCAATACGTGGCTGATCTCAACGTCTCAGTCATAATCATTGGTACAATGGTAAAACCCTCCTTGAGAGATCTCACTGTCATAACAACACTGATGTCTAGATGATCCATGTACAGTGGCATGTATAAATAAGCCACTACATATATCATGAGTACGTCTACTCTAGCAACACGCCACTAATCCTCCGACGTGGTAAAATCCCCATAGTACTACGCATAACTGTCCACATGGACAAATCTGTCTATCAGAAAACGCTGAGACACTACATGGCCGGATATGATCTCATCCTAGACTACTCTACGCCTCAACCCGGTGAGGGTCATGAACTGCCGGCTCATATCATCGATAACCATCTAAGCGTAAGGCCTGTCTAGTGGTAAAGTCGTCAACCACTCATACTCCTCTAAGGAAGAAGTCAACTCCTGGGTCTCGAATCGGAATACCTGCCTCTCTGGTACCCAATGCTGCAGCATACCCTCTACAAAGCCCACATGAACCTGGAACATCAAGAGGGTCATAGAGTGCTGTAAAAGCTGATCTACGGTCACCTGATATGGAGGTGACAAACTATCATACCATGACCTCAAACATAAGGCTACCAATACTAGTGGGGTGTGATCAATGCGACTAACTGTTGAAGAAGATATCTGAGTGGGCCGTATCATAAGACCATCCAGGGGTCAATGCTAAATATCTCTAGACATACATATGCATAATATAATACATGCATGATAAACATTAGATGGCAATATGATGTAGGGAATGGAAAATAAGACATAAATTCCTAAGTACATCATTATCTAATACATCATATCTGTACAACTAAAAATACAGGGAAATGGGGCATAGACGCCCAACAACTAACAGAGACCTATCAAAAGCTATAACGAGAATGAGGCCTATCAAAAGATATAACGAGGCCTATCAAAAGATATAACGAGAATACACATCAGAAGAAGTCAATGGTGTTGATGTCTACATCATCAATCCTGTCCACCTAATGTAACTCCTCCTAAGTCATTGGATCTCCGCCAAGTGGGATGTCAGGCCTATACAATAGAGGATCTGCGCTGGGAAAACCATATGGGTCACCTGAAGGGCCAGCCCCAGAGCTGGAAGTATCAAAAAGTATTTGCCTTTGAAGGATCTCTGCCTAAATGCCGGATGAAAAAATGTGTCCGGTCCAACTGCCAGGTCAAACTATCAATCTGTGTCAAATGAGTCAGATCTCGGACACAGGCCATCCAATCCGTCATCATCACAGATCTAGGAACTATATCCCCCGTGAGCTGAGTGGCTCGGGTTTGGGCTCCGATGGTATGAGGGGAGCACCAGCGATGGAACATATCCTGAGTAAACGGACCCTCTGACAACATAAAGCCGTCAACACCCATCAATAGGATATCACTGACAGGCAACTGCAACACAGGCCAATAACTCCTGGCAGGAGGAAAGATCGGTACATGAATCTCTCATGTAGTGCTCCTAATAGCACGCTCTCTCAAATAGAGCTCCCATCTTTCATCTGTGAAGAGAGGAATCCTACGGGTGGATATCACGTACTCGACACCAGTCAAATACCCATCCTCAAACCCAACGGTCTACTGGTCCACAGAATAGGGAACCCAAGTGATGGCATCAGTTGTCAATAACTCCAACTATAGGCGAAAATGGGTGAAACCCTCAGCTACAAGAACCTCCGCCAGCGTGGAGTGATGCCATCGCCGTCCTCGTGGATAGGTATTCGGACCTAATATATTAATAAGACGCAAGCAAGGGAGCCTCTCATAGGCCCAAAACTGCCAATACAAAGGCAAAAATCTACAGTCAGTCAACACTCTTAACCTGTACATGGGAAATCCAAAGAGAAATACTCACCAATAAAAATGGGTAAAATCCTAGCTAAGCCTCCGTCAAGCATTGCGAACGCATGCGCATTCCCCTAAGGAAGTAGGCGAAGGTAAAGGAGCCCCAATCATACTCTCCAATACGGTCCACATCCCATGTAGCGCTCACAAAAGTGAATGACACCGTAGAAGAGTTATCCGCTATGAAGCAACCTCTAATGATCACCAGGAATAATTGCCGAAGAATGTGATCCCTAACTCTCACATCAGTGGGTATGGGCTCACTCAACAGCCCACTCATAGCATCTACGCTAAAATGACATGTACGAACTGTCCTGCCCTTAAGCGCCTCAGCCGGAACTCCTAGCATGGACCTAACGGCAGTTGGGGTAATGTTTGTCGTACAAGGCACTTACGCCCCTCCAAACTCCATGCCTGTGATAAATCGCCAATCCATCGGCGTCATCAACACCTCACAGTTGAACAAATAGAGAGACTGAGTCTGGTGAAACCAGCGCTCAGACAACGCCCTGAGATAACCCTAGGGACAACGACGGGGGAGGATGGAAAAGAACGCCTCAAAGCCCCAACCATGCACAATCTCTTGATAATCGGGGTGAAGAGCCTGATATACAAAGTGTATACTGAACCAGTTCCCTCGAGGCTGCGTAAAGTCAGGAACCTACATTACAAAAGAAAATCAACATTAGAATCCTTGCTCTTTATCAATAGCAAATCAATCAGTTTTATCGTTTGCATACAAGTTAATCGAGGGGTGACAACTCAAATCATCCAGAAGCTCTGGAATCGTCACATTAATGCCTAAAAGATCCCTACGGGGAGCATGAGCAGCAAGAGCGGGAGCCATAACCGGCACATCCTCCTCCTCATCCTCCACATCCGGTACCTCAACCCGGATAGGACGGATCACTGCGTCCACCAAACGACGAGGCTGTCTAACTGAACAGGGTCGAGGCATATCAGAAGCCCTCTTCCGCACACTTGGAGTGGTCCTGCGGGAACTACTCGGCTGATCTGGATCCATATATCTGGACACAAGTCTCCAAATCACCTCAGAAAGGGTGTGGTAAATTCTAACTTGGAGCTTTTCAAATTCATTTTATGACTATATGCATGCATGCATTGCTTTAACATACGCCTACAATAGAGTTAAAAATGCATGTCTACCCAATACCTAAACTTTTGGAAAATTTTTGCCAGAGTCTCCTTTGTAAAAGGACTATCCACATGCACATAGGCATGACTAGGTGGCCATTCAGTAGCACACCTACCCACAGTCATAAACATCCTATATGCATAGACACTATCAAAGTTATAATCCATAAGGGTAGCCTAATTACCAGGATTACTTTGTTTTACAACCTTTGCTCAATTGTTCTCAAATAGGATAAAAAATAACAGAAAAAGGTGCCAATTTGACTGTTTCAAAAGTTAAAAATTTTCACATCATTACATTTAGCATGGTTAAATACTAACATTTACTATGTTGAATATTATTTATCAAGTCATATGAACATGCATATTCACTACTAAGTTTTTAGAAGCATTTCATATGATAACTAATTTTCCAACGGACAAAAACTGGAAAAGAGGACATGCATACGTTACCAGGATAGTGTGAAACACTTGTACGATGATAGATTTTGCAGAAAGCCGCCCGAACTCAGCAGATCTGAAGAAGAACTCTTGGATTCTCTGTGTGGCGCAACTTAAAAATGACTTATAAAAGCAACAAGAGCCTTAAATCAACCCACGGTTGGCCGTAGGTGTACCTACGTCTATCGTAAGTGTACTTACGGCTACCCTATGTGGGTCCCACCCCTCTGACTCAGTCTAATTTAAGTAGAAAAGGAGGTCTCACAAGTTGAAAAAGTTAAATCAGGAAAAAGATGCTACGCGATTGAGCAGAAAAGCCTAAAATCCTGGTTTCCACAGACCAAACTGCGGATCTACATATGACTCATTGATATTTGCCTAGACATAGGGTTCATAACACCAATGATCACAGTTTTTATAAACTACACTCGGATATCTCACAAAGGTCCGATGCCGTCAGTTCAGAGTCGTAACTCCAAAAACTTATCCCCACCAGGGATTTCATACAACTTCAGCCGTTGGCATTTAAATCCAGCGAAGCATCAGAAGTCATCTGATGATCTCATCTGTTGAATCACATTTCAATGAAGGCCAAACGACCTTGACGTTCATTCTGTTAGGTTTGTAATAATTATAAACGCAATCAAATTACACAAAATAAGAGGAAACGTGGAAACTTAGAGTTTTAAAATTTTACAAACCATATACCCGAATCATCCTTTTTGCACAATTATTAATTAAACGAAAAGATAAAGAACAAGAATCATACCTTTGAAAATACGAGCTTCCTCAGGTACAAGTTCACCTACAAATCCTTTCGCGTTCAACTTGAATCCACCTAGTTTGGTTCTTTCTTTTGATCAACGTTAGCCACCCAAGTGTTTGGCCTCTAGAGGTGATCCACCAAGAAAGAATAAAGATTCAAGAAGATGGGTGTTTGGCAAAACTCTAGTTTTTCTATCTCTCATAAAAAGGGTGTACTCTCCCAACTATTGGAATTACGTATTATGTGAAAACGTCAACTAACACCACCCATAATAAGACTCCTCTTATTTATAGATGTAGTCAACCCTCCTTAACAATTAAGGAATTGGGTTTTATTTTAATTAATTAAACTCTTTTAATTAATTAGGCTCCCAATCTTATTAGGAATAATTAATTAAACTCTTTTAATTAATTAGCCTCCTAATCTTATTAGGATATTTGAGAGTAATTTTATTAATTAATTTCCAAACTCCTTTAGGAATTAAATAATAATAGTAGTAATAATAATAATAAGACTCCTCTTATTAATTTATATTTAATATTTTCAAAATATTAAATAATAATATTAAGTTATTTAATTTATTCTATCACTATAGATTAAATTAAATATACTTAACTTATTATTACGATTATGCCATTAACTTCTTAAATAATTATTCTTCCTTTTTATGGTGTGACCTTTTAGGTTCTCCATATTAAACCCAGTTGTGAATAAATCAATTAGAACAATTCTAATCTTATTTAAATAAATAAATTAAAATATTAATTTATTTAAATAAATAATATTTATTCTACAATGGGGATTAGCCTCCCTGGCGATTAACGACTTTTCAGATAATATAGATTTCATCATTAATCATAAAAGAACCTTTGAGTAAATAGTTACCATACAATTCAATCCTTCCACCATACAATGTCCCAATTAAATATAAGACATGGAATTACTGTCAAGTCTTATTTTATTTAATTATATGTATTTTGTCTCTTAAATGCACAACTCCAAATAATACAAATTAGAAACTCCTTTCTAATTTCATTCTGCCTTAGCCAAGGACTACTGGGTTGTGACTTATCGAATCACATAGGACATTTCTCTTCTTTTACTAGAAGCGGTAGATTCTTTATTGATCATATATTATCTCCATGTATGACTTATTATACTCAAGCATACCCTTTGATATACCCTAAGGGTCTTAAGGAATAAGTCAAAGTATAATTCATCATACACAAGATACTATGATGATCTCAAGTCCAAGGATCACTTGTACTACTATCACTATAGGAATTTCTATTGACAGGCAAGTAAAACTCCATTAGATATTCCTTAGCGAGCCACGTTCAGTGAACTTATTCTCTAATAAGCACCTACATACTTGATTTCGTGTCTCCACACAAATGATAATGAGATCAATCATCCTCATCAAATGAGCAAGCAACGTATGTACCAATCTATCCGGATTCACTAATCCCCAAT
Organism: Panax ginseng; assembly: GCA_020205605.1. Taxonomy (NCBI): domain Eukaryota; kingdom Viridiplantae; phylum Streptophyta; class Magnoliopsida; order Apiales; family Araliaceae; genus Panax; species Panax ginseng. Next base: position 93,098,894 of record CM035139.1, read on the forward strand.
TTAGTAATCCAACGATTGGAAACTATTTTAGTTTTAAGCTTTCTAAGAATTTAGATCTCATTATAATGATCATCATCATTATTCTAAAAGCATTGCTTAAACTATGAGTTTATCACATATTATAAAATAGCATCATGTAGATAATTAAAAGCCTTTAATAAATTAATACTCTTTATTAATAAATGAATAAGATTGTTACAAAGTATATGCTTTATCATCAAACATGATTGGCTTGTGTTCATACTACTTTCAATCTCCCACTTGCACTAAAGCCAATCGTCATGATATCTCATACTCTTCTTTTCTAAGTGACAATTATCCTGCTGTTGGATAAGCTTTAGTTAATGGATATGTAATGTTGTTCTTGAGAGTCCACTATCTCTATAGTGATTTCCCATCTTTCAATGATTCTTATAATCAAATAAAAGTGTCACAACATATGTTTAGATCCAAGATGAGACTTAGGAACTATTCCTAGTTCTGTAATGAACTTTTCATCCAAATAATCAACTTATAGCTTCATTTATAGTTATATACTTTGTCTTTATTACTAAACCAGCAACTATTTGCTGTTTGGAACATTTCCAATTCACTGCACCACTGTTCAAGGTAATGCTTTACCTTAATGTGGATTTTCAATCGTCTTGGTCTGTCTGAAAAACTTGAGTCTGTTAAGCCCTCTAGTTTTAATTTAGACCCACCATGAATATGGTCACATCCTTAGTGCCAGTTAAGTACTTTAAGATATTTTTCACTGACTCACAGTGAACTTCTCCAGAATATGACTGATCAACATCAGGTCTCGCAAATTTCATTGTATACATGATTGTCACTCATGCGATCTCTCTTTTCAGGAGTCTATGGGGTCTATTAAGAGAGATACACTCTAGGACTCATCAACATTAGACATCCCATGAGTTTGCCATGCTAAACTACTTTAACATCAAATGAATATACGTTTCTTGGATTAAATCGAGCATCTTCTTAAATCTATCAATATATATTTATATCCCCAATTACGATACTCTTCCCAAATTATTCATGGAGGAATGTTTAGACAACTTTATCTTTACTGATTGTAGCATTGGTATGTCATTCCTTATCCATAGTATATCAACATATAACACTAGAAATGTCACGACGCTCCCACTGACCCTTTTGTACACACTAGGTTCATTCTTGTTTTTGATAAAATCAAACTCTTTTGATTGTCTCATCGAAATGAATGTTCCATATTTGAGAAGCTTGCTTCAATCCATTTCTCTGAGTGTCTACAACTCTTACCTCATCGTATGTAATTGGATCATCATCTTCCATGATGTGTACCTCATCATCATCATCATCCATGATGAATCCATACCTCCCAGGCATCTTCGGTACTATTCCAGATTTATAATTCGGTTGTGGTACAATAGGTCTATCTACAAGTTCCTCTTATTTGACTTATAGTGTTTTGTGGTTCTTGAACTCTTCAAGGTCTGTTATCCTCCCACTAGCCCCTTCAATGATAAACATCTTTATCTTAGAAGGCAGCGTGTTTCGCAATAAACACCTTTTACTAAGTAGGGTTATAGAACATATACCCTAAACTTTCTTTAGGATGTCCCACAAATCTGTACTTGTCAAATCTTGTCCCAAACTTATCCCTTTGAAACCTTTTTCACATAAGTTGGACAACCCTTTATCCTAACATATTTAAGATTAGGAATCCTCCATATCCATAACTTTTATGGAGTCTTAGGGCCGGATTTTGAAGTTACCTTTTCGTAGATATGCAGTCATTTCTAAGACATGACCCCAGAGGGATACTGGAATGTCGGTAAAATCATTATGGACCGCACCATGTCCAACAAGGTACAATTTTTCCTTTCAAATATATCAATCAATTATTGCGTATGAGGAGGCGTCCATTGTGAGAAAACCATTTGAGATGATCTAGAAACTCATTGCACAAGTATTCCTTCCTTGATCCGATTAAAGAATCCTAATACTTAGCCAATTTGTTTCATTTCTGAATTCTTTGAACCTTTCAAATAATTCACAATTGTATGTTAGCAAATACACACATTCAACTTTTTGAATGACCATCTTCTTTTCTTATATTAATTTGTTCAATTTATAAAATTATTTTCACGTAAGTCAAGTATACAAAATCCATTAAGTAATATTCCAGTTCTATACAAAATATTATTATTATAAATAGAACAACAATTGTTCTTAAATATAATACCAAAGATTTCATTGTCCAACAACAAAATGGAAATAATGTTTCTAATAAGAACTGGAATACAATAACAACTTATTGACTTAATTAATAGATTTTCCCGTAGGCATTGCTAAACTATAAGTTTCTATGGCTAATGTAGCAACTTTTGCTTTATTTTCCATACATAAGATTACTTATCTTTGTTTAGCTTTCTACTTCTGCTTGGTCCCTTCATAAATCTATATTTATGATAACCAAAGTTGGTATCCAATACCCAAGTAGAACCTTGACTTAAAGAAAAATTTATTTTAAATCATGAACAAAATTGTATTTGTAACCAAAACTTCACTAAGCTTCTTTTAGTTATCCTCTGCAAGATGCTTCTTGCAGTTTCTTTCCAGTGTTCAGGCTTATTACAGTGGAAGCAAACTCCTTTGCTATTCGTATCAGTTTTGTTCTTATTATCCATTATTTTTGCCTTTCTATTTACCTTCTTTGAATCGTTCTTCTTTTCAGAAGATCATTTGGCCCCTACCAGTAAGACTTGGTCTTTCTTGGTTGGAAAGTGACTCTCAACATTTTTCAACATGTTAAGCAAATCAGCAAAGCTGATATCTAGCTTGTTCATATGAAAAATGCACAACAATTATGAGAAGGAGTCCGGGAGTAACTGCAAGATCAAATCTTAGCTCAACTCTCCATTCATGACAAAACCTATTGTCCTAATTGTTCAATCAAATTGATTATGTTTAGGACATGTGTCTATATTATAGTGTCGTTGGTCATTCTAGATCAGAAGAGCTCCTTAGATATCTAATATCTATTAGTCCTACTTTCCTCACCATCAACTACTTGGCGTACATGAGTATAGTAGGAGCATCCATAGTTTCATGCTGACGCTGAAGCTCGTTACTCATGTATGTGAGAATGATGCATTGAGCCAACTGTGCATCATCTTGTCACTTTCTAAAAGTAGCAATCTCTTCCTCAAAGGCATTGTCTGCAACCATTGCAGGGATAAGCGTAATAAGGACATAAGATAGCTTTTCAGCAATGAGAACTATTCTCAAATTCCTTAACCAATCTGTTTAATTTGGTCTGGTTAATTTAGCATCTAATATGCTACGCAGTTATAGTAATTTTAGACATTCTAAAATTCTGTAAATGAATTTGTAATTAACAACATTTTAGCATACATTCTTTTATTAATTACAAAAATAAATTAGGTCTTGTTTTAAATTGGTATCTCCCACTATTTTTTTTTAAACTATATTACCCTCAATTATATAGTTCGGCAAAATCTAATTAAAGATTTGTTAGTGAGAATAAGGATCCCATTTCAAAGGTATATAGTCTTGTGGTGACACAACAAACTATATATAAATAAATAGGTAGACAACTCTTGTCAATTACATCAACTATGCAACTCCTTGTATTTTGCCTCTTAGATCATAATGGTCAAGTGTGTGCACATCCGAACTAAAATGATTTAAGTTAAGTCCAACCTAACACTCCATATATTCAAAAAAGAAAAATATTGTCCTTGTGGTGACACAACAAAACAATATTGTTCAATTTTCTTTATAAGCATCAAATGTAATAAAATTAACATCTCAAAGAATTAAGATAAGCCTTGTGGTGACACAACAAACTTATAATAATTAATTGATACTCTATTATTTTATCATGCTAGAAGAAATGACGTTCGATATTCCAAATATCTTTGAACGCTTAGGACTTAATATAAAAAATTTGAGGGGTTTCCATGTAATTAATTTGTCTCATCTTGTTTAGCACGCATGCACATATATATATAAAATACACGTCATATTAATTAACATGTGAAGCATGTTTTCATATATATATATATATATATATATATATATATATATATATATATATATATATATATATATATATATATTGTATAAGCATGCACATATAAAATACTATATTCTACCCTGATTGATTATGGACTTTATTCTAATTTGATTCACTAGAGCCACCAAGTGAACCAAAAAGGTCAAACCCTAGGGGTGCAAGAATTAATTTAAATATAACTATTACATTTAAATCTCAGGCTCCAATACAAACGGGTCTTCAAGCGCTCCTTGCTCCTTGATCTCCAATTCTTCAAAATAATTCTAACTATTCCTATTACAAAACTATTTTAAAATAAATAGAAATCTTGATCAGTAGTCAAGAGGAAGTACATATGAGGGAGATAGAATTCACATTAAGAAAAATTAGAGAAGACGAGGTACGCAAACCCCATTTAATAAAATCCATACATTCATACATCCAACTAAAATAAAATTCAATCACATTGGTCAATAGTTCATAATCAATCTCATTAATTATCGTACATATCGCCATATGCATCAATAAATATCATTCATCTCATGAATAATAAATATTCAATATATATATATATATATATATATATATATATATATATATATCATTTAATGGGCAAATTTAGTTAGTATAAAATCTAATTTTGAATTAAAATAAACTCCTTTACTTTAATCCAAATATAAATCAAAATAAACCTCTTTTATTTTATCCAATTTTGAATAAAATAAAATATTTATTTTAATCAAAATCTTTAATCAAAATAACTAATTTATTTTAATTAATTATGGAATCCAATTCAAGTAAAAAAAAACTCCTTTATTTTGAATAATATGAAATCTTATTCCATATCTAAATAAACTCCTTTATTTAAAAAAATTAGGATTCTTTTCCTATTCACAAATAAATTCTTTTATTTTGAATAATATGAAATCTTATTTCATATCTAAATAAACTCATTTATTTAAGGAAACATGGAATTCAATTTCAACTCCAATTAGTTAGCATGAAATTCAATTTTAAGATTAAAATAAACTCTTTATTTTAATAATAAAATTATTAAGAATATTAAATATAACATATATATATATATATATATATAATATAATATATATTATTCACGTGATGAATCCTGCTTGTTGATTAGTATATATATATATTAGTAAACCATGCTACCAGAAGTCCAAAATCATGAATCACCTTTTTAATTTTCAAAAAGTTAATCCTGGATTAACTTGATTCCTTGATTTCCGAGACATCCAATATACTTAACATGATTATATAATATAATATATTAACCGTACCGTGCATACCTTGATTACCCAAACATCCTTATATATATATAATCAGAATCCTTTTGCCACGTGATTAACATATCAGGCGCAACGAATTCGCGAATCAGCAGCGAAAAAAAAATATTTTGCATTTTTTTTATTTAAATCTTATACAACAAAATTATGCCCAATTAAATTGTTCTAAACACATGTCAACATACATATTAAATCAAAACAATTAATAATTTGCATAAAGATATGGCTCCGATGCCACTGTTAGATTTGTAATAATCATGAACGCAATCAAATTGCACAAAATAAGCGGAAACGTGGAAACTTAGAGTTTTAAAATTTTACAAACCATATATGTGACACCCCCAAAATAGGGATACATCACATATTCTGAGTCGTCAAATACATGGTACAAAAATACAAATACAACTTAATAATACAACTGTCGTGTAAAATACGACAAAACATAAACTGAGAGTTTTAATAAGAATATTGTCATCTAGACAATATCCAAACTCAATGGAGTCCTCATTACATTTATTGTCACACTATTAAATAGAATAGTGAGGACTACTAATGCTATCATCTGGACCATCACTCCGTTCCCCGACTCATCCTAGCTATATTCTCATTTCCTGAAGAGAATAGTGAAAGAAAGGGTGAGCTCAACTAGCCCAGTAAGAAATATTATGACTAAGATAATGCAGAATAAATTATCGTTAGTCTTTAACAATGTTAAACTGATAAAATACAATAGACATCAAGTTTAACCTGCAGCGAAATAAGCAATCCATTAGAAGAGTCAGTAGAGAATAAAATCTACTATCTTCTATGGTTTAAAATGTTTTCATCAATTTTTATCGCTGAGACTCAGCTTTATAAATAAAATGCATCATCTAATCATCCGTGTACTACGGGCCAAGAATATTCATTAAATCATCAATGGTCATGACTATTAGGAATAATCCTCGGTCTTAATCATACCAAAAGCATCCATCAATGCATTACAGCCCATCGAGGACTTTTACCATATCATTTATAACATTACAAAGTTATGATTATACTGAATGATCCCTGGTCATAATCATACTAAGTCCATCTATGCACGTAAGCCAAAGATGACTTTCATTACAATATAAGCATGAGGATGATGACAATGACATAATAATTCAATAAAATAAGTTCAAGAATTAATTTATCCAGGAACCAACAACATCCAAATTGTCAACATGATACTGTGAAGAACTTTAACCAATTGAGTATAATAGAATATATGAAACTGCATATGGATTTTCGCCAGCCATGCGGTAATCCACGTATACATATCATTTCCATAATTTAATAAGGAATGAATACAAAGGATCATTCACCATGCAAGTTGTAATCCACATAGACAGGTTATTCCCAACAGAATAATAAATAATGGAACCAGGTCATGCGTAAACGCACAGACAGGATAGTCTGACAGAATAATAAATAATGGAACTAGGTTCGGCGTAAACGCACAGACAGGATATTCCGATAGAATAATAAATAATGGAACCAGGTCCGGCGTAAATGCACAGACAGGATATTCTGACAGAATAATAAAGAATGGAATAATAGAAGAACTTCATCATGTATGCGGTACTTCGCATAAATATGTTATTCCAACATAATAATAAAGAATGGAATAACAGAAGAATTTCACCATGTATGCGGTACTTCGCATAAACAGGTTGTTCCAACATAATAATAAAGAATGGAATAATAGAAGAATTTCACCATGTATGCGGTACTTCGCATAAACAGGTTATTCAAACATAATAATAAAGAATGGAATAATAGAAGAATTTCACCATGTATGCGGTACTTCGCATAAATAGGTTATTCCAACATAATAATAAAGAATGGAATAACAACTCTTACAAGTATTGAAAGAAAATAATTCTCTTCATGAATACGAAAGAATAATACCCCTTACCTTAGAAGAAACTGGATATTGGAAAAGTGAAGTAGCAGAATACTTTTCTTCTTTCTATCTATAATTTCTCTCTCTAGAGTTTCAATGAATTCGTAAGAAATAATGAAGGAATGACCTTCTATTTATAGAAGAACTGAAAGTGGCTCTTGGTCTTAACGAAGGGTCAAAATGACTCTTGGTAATATTGAAGAGACAACTACTATTTGCGAAGGGGCAATTAACTCTTGAAACACCAAAGAGGCAAATAACTCTTGGAAAACTGAAGGGACAAGTTACTATTAAAACTTTAAATCAACGATCCAAATTGATTTACTATTATAATTTCAACCAACGGTCTGAAAAATTAGCACATCTCCTCATGGAATAATATTGTACCCAAAAATGATTTGGACCAAAAAGAAATATATTTTTCATGTGAATAGTAACTCGTGAATAGTACTCCGACACGAAAAGTGCCCCGAATACCCGATTAAACAATATAACCTCCAGACATCAATTACTATCGAAATAAATGTCAATTTCCACTAACATAAATAATTTCAACACAATGGAACTATCAATTTCATCTTTAATCAACACGAACTTATTCATCATTAATATTATAACTCACAATATTTAACAACCAGGTCATTCCCAGGAAACAGGGGGCTTTCCAATAAGGATTTTTCCCTATTGGCGCGTAATTAGGTGGCCAAACCACTCATTGACAAAACTTCTAGACATTGTAAATATTTTAATTTAATAATATGAATAAATTTGTCATCTCAATTATTGATTTAATAATATAACATATTATGCAGATGATACTGTGACAATAATCGAATCAATAATATGAGAGATATGATGCAGCAATTACTGTAGCAATAATTGAGTATAACTGAGTGACTTCTTACGTAAGCATCAATAACCAATACCGTGTGCTACTATGCAACCACGCGTATTATTGTACTTTTACTACCGGGTATTTCATCAGTTTTAACGGTAACACTTCCGTCGTTATTTTTATAAAAAGATAATTATGTCGTTTTCTTACTACGACAATACTTCCGTTGTGGGTTCACCAATGATTGTGCCGTCGTACGGATATTCCCGACAAAAAGAATATTCCCCGACCAAACGAATATTTTATAACAACTTGCTTACTTTGCAAAATTTGTAAATATCACCCACAACTATAACATTATATCAAATCCACACCATAATATTAAAAAATATTTTGAGAAATTTAAATCTTTATTCATAAAATCTGGGGTCTCACAATCTCCCCTCCTTATGAAATTTTGCCCTCAAAATTTACATATGTACTTGGTATGCCGAACAAATGAGGATACCTTGACTTCATTTCAGATTCTAACTCTTGAGGTATAACCTTTGAGTGTTGAATATGATCCTTCTTATTCAAGATTTTAACACATATTTCCTCATACGTTAAATCTTCCGCTATCTCATTCAGTTCTAAATCAATAATATGGTTCGGGATGTCCACATATTTGCATAACATCGGTACGTGATAAACGTTATGAACATGCAACATATTTAGGGGTAAAATGAGTCTATAGGCCACAGTTCCTACTCAATCAAGGATTTCAAATGGGTCAATAAAATCGAGGGTTGAGATTTCCTCTCTTCGTCGATTCTTGCTTCTAAAATAACGTCCTCTTGAACCTTCTTCTTCACATTCATCAGCTTCGGGTGCGTAGTTTGAGCAGCCTTTATCTTTATCGATTAAAGTCGGTTCTAATCATATATTCGTTATCTTCACGTAGGTTCGTATATTCGTACTCATAAATGCATACGAACTTCTACTCAACGCGTCAGCTACCACGTTCGCTTTTCCACGATGGTATTGAATGGTATGATCGTAATCTTCAACAGCTCGAGCCAACGTCTTTGGCGCATTATACGTTCGTTTTGGTTGAAGAAATATTTAAGGGTTTTAGAAATGGGTTTTGTACTGGGGTCAATACAAAATTCGATTTCACGCTCTAGGGGTAGGCTAAGAAGTCTTCAAGAATACGTCAAGAAATTTATTAACAATAGAAATATCATTCAAAACTGTGATTCTCATCCAAGACTTGGATAGCACATGAAATGAAGGTTTCTCCTGATGGAGTTTCAACCGATAAGTCAAAGTCTAACTTCTCTGGGGTAAAATTTAAACGTTGAGCGCAAGTAAGAGAGATAAAAGAATGGGTAGAACAGGTATCTAATAAGGTACAGACTTCGCAAGAATTTATAATTAACTAACTCGTGCTAACTTCGTTTGGGTTACTTGCTTTTTGAGAAGTTATGAAAAATGCTCTCCCTGAAACCACCGACTTTGTTTTTTCCATATCCGCCTTTGGTGCCACCGTCCCAGCTGGACTTGACTTTGATGCATGACAAAATTGAGCTAGGTGACCTTCTTTTTGACAATTGTAACATGCTTTGGACTGCATCACGCAGTTTAGACTGATATGTCCCTCCCCTCCGCATTTAAAGCATACAATTGGTGGTCGTTCTCCTTCCTTGAAAACAGGTGTTAGTCCTGTTGTCTTTCCATCGTTGTTGAACCTTCTCTTCTTGAAATTTCCACTCCTATTATCTTGGTCATGATTACCACCGAAGTGGTTACCATTCTTGGCATGATAATTTCCCCCACGATAGCTATCATTGTTCCGATGGCCATTGTCCATTGCAGACAATTATTATCGTGTTGTTGGACGTTGCCTTTTGGTTGTGCTGACTCATTATCGCGCTTCAATAACTGAGCCCTATTCATAACATCTGAATATAAACAAAGTTTGTGATAAATGAGGTATTGACGTATATCGAGTTTCAAACCTCTTAAAACATTCGCGTCATTCGCTCCTCATTATCGACCAAATGGGATGCAAACCGGGATAACTCTGCAAATTTAACACTGTCACAAAACAAGGGTTAATTGACATATCACATATTATCCCTATACTCTGACCGACCAATTAAATACCAAATAAACTTAGGTAGGTCATACTAGCGAAGGAATTCCCCGTCTCTCCCCTCCTAGTTCTTGTCTCATATTTCACCCAGGGATCATATCCCTAAGCTTTGATACCAACTGTGACACCCCCAAAATAGGTATACATCACCTATTCTGAGTCGCCAAATACATGGTACAAAAATACAAATACAACTTAATAATACAACTGTCGTGTAAAATACAATAAAACATAAGCTGAGAGTTTTAATAAGAATATTGTCATCTAGACAATATCCACAGTCAATGGAGTCCTCATTACATTTATTGTCACACTATTTAACAGAATAGTGAGGACTACTAATGTTATAATCTAGACCATCACTCCGTTCCCCGACTCGTCCCAGCTATATTCTCATTTCCTGAAGAGAACAATGAAAGAAAGGGTGAGCTCAACTAGCCCAGTAAGAAATATTATGACTAAGATAATGCATAATAAATTATCATTAGTCTTTAACAATGCTAAACTGATAAAATACAATAGACATCAAGTTTAACTACAGCGGAACAAGCAATCCATTAGAAGAGTCAAGTAGAGAATAAAATCTACTATCTTCTATGGTTTAAAATGTTTTCATCATTTTTTATCGCTGAGACTCAGCTTAATAAATAAAACACATTATCTAATCATCCCTATACTACGGACCAAGAATATTCATTAAATCATCAATGGTCATGACTATACCGAACAATCCCTGGTCATAATCATACCAAAAACTGTCCATCAATGCATTAGTGCCACCGAGGACTTTTACCATATCCTTTATAACATTACGTGTCATGATTATACCGAATGATCCCTGGTCATAATCATACTAAGTCCATCTATGCACGTAAGCCAAAGATGACTTTCATTACAATATAAGCATGAGGATGATGACAATGACATAATAATTCAATAAAACAAGTTCAAGAATTAATTTATCCAGGAACCAACAACGTCCAAATTGTCAACATGATACTGTGAAGAACTTTAACCAACTGAGTATAGTAGAATATATGAAACTGCAAATGGATTTTCGCCCGCCATGCGGTAATCCACGTATACAGATCATTTCCACAATTTAATAAGGAATGAATACAAAGGATTATTCACCATGCATGTTGTAATCCACATAGACAAGTTATTCCCAACAGAATAATAAATAATGGAACCAGGTCATGCATAAACGCACAGAAAGGATATTCCGACAAAATAATAAATAATGGAACTAGGTCCGGCGTAAACGCATAGACAGGATATTCTGACAGAATAATAAATAATGGAACCATGTCCGGCGTAAACGCACAGACATGATATTCTGACAGAATAATAAAGAATGAAATAATAGAAGAATTTCACCATGTATGCGGTACTTCACATAAATAGGTTATTCTAACATAATAATAAAGAATGGAATAACAGAAGAATTTCACCATGTATGTTGTACTTCGCATAAACAGGTTATTCCAACATAGTAATAAAGAATGGAATAACAGAAGAATTTCATCATGTATATATTTCATTGCGCATAAGCAAAGTTATTCCAACGTAATAATAAAGAATGGAATAACAACTCTTACGAGTATTGAAAAAAATAATTCTCTTCATGAATACGAAAGAATAATACACCTTACCTTAGAAGAAACTGGATATTGGAAAAGTGAAGTAACAGAATACTTTTCTTCTTTCTCTCTATAGTTTCTCTATCTAGAGTTTCAGTGAATTCGTAAGAAATAATGAAGGAATGAGCTTCTATTTCTAGAAGAACTGGAAGTGGCTCGTGGTCTTAACGAAGGGTGAAAATACCTCTTGGTAATATTGAAGAGACAACTACTATTTGCGAAGGGGCAATTAACTCTTGAAACACCGAAGAGGCAAATAACTCTTGGAAAATTGAAGGGACAAGTTACTATTAAAACTTTAAATCAACGATCCATATTGATTTACTATTATAATTTTAACCAACGGTCTGAAAAATTAGCACATCTCCTCATGGAATAATATTGTACCCAAAAATGATTTGGACCGAAAAGAAATATATTTTTCGGGTGAATAGTATCCCGTGAATAGTAACTCATGAATAGTACTCTGACACAAAAAGTTTCTCGAATACCCGATTGAACAATATAACCTCCAGACATCAATTATTATCGAAATAAATGTCGATTTCTACTAACACAAATAATTTTAACACAATAGAACTATCAATTTCATCTTTAATCAACACGAACTTATTCATCATTAATATTATAACTCACAATATTTAACAACCAGATCGTTCTCAAGAAAGAGGGGGCTTTCCAATAAGGATTTCTCCCTATTGGCGCACAATTAGGTGACCAAACCTCTCCTTGACAGAACTTCTAGACATTGTAAATATTGCAATTTAATAATATGAATAACTTTGTCGTAACAATTATTGATTTAATAATATAACATATTGTGCAGATGATACTGTGATAATAATCTGAGAGATATGATGCAACAATTACTATAGCAATAATTGAGTATAACTGAGTGACTTCTTACGTAAGCATTAATAACCAATACCATGTGCTACTATGCAACCACGCGTATTACTGTACTTTTACTACAGGGTAGTTCAATAGTTTTAACGGTAACACTTCTGTCGTTATTTTTATAAAAAGATAATTTTGTCGTTTTCTTACTACGACAATACTTCCGTTGTGGGTTCACCAATGATTGTGCCGTCGTACGGATATTCCCGACAAAAAGAATATTCCCCGACCAAACGAATATTTTATAACAATTTGCTAACTTTGAAAAATTTGTAAATATCACCCACAACTAAAACATTATATCACATCCACACCATAATATTAAAAAATATTTCGAGAAATTTAAATCTTTATTCATAAAATATACCCGGATCAACCTTTATGCACAATTATTAATTAAACGAAAAGATAAAGAACAAGAATCATACCCTTGAAAATTTGAGCTTCCTCAGGAACAAGTTCACCTCCAAATCCTTTCGCGTTCAACTTGAATCCACCAGGTTTGGTTCCTTCCTTTAATCAACCTTAGCCACCCAAGTGTTTGGCCTCTAGAGGTGATCCACCAAAAAAGAATAAAGATTCAAGAAGATGGGTGTTTGGCAAAATCCTAGTTTTTCTATCTCTCATAAAAAGGGTGTACTATCCTAACTATTGAAATTACGTATTATGTGAAAACATCAACCAACACTACCCATAATAAGACTCCTCTTATTTATAGATGCAGGCAACCCTCCTTAATAATTAAGGAATTGGGTTTTATTTTAATTAATTAAACTCTTTTAATTCATTGGGCTCCCAATCTTATTAGGAATAATTAATTAAACTCTTTTAATTAATTAGCCTCCTAATCTTATTAGGATATTTGAGAGTACTTTTATTAATTAATTCCCAAACTACTTTAGAAATTAAATAATAATAATAGTAATAATAATAATAAGACTCCTTTTATTAATTTATATTTAATATTTTCAAAATATTAAATAAGAAATATTAAGCTATTTAATTTATTCTATCACTATAGATTAAATTAAATATACTTAACTTATTATTACGATTATGCCATTAACTTCTTAAATAATTATTCTTCCTTTTATGGTGTAACCCTTTAGGTTCTCCATATTAAACCGGTTGTGAATAAATCAATTAGAATAATTCTAATCTTATTTAAATAAATAAATTAAAATATTAATTTATTTCAATAAATAATATTTATTCTACAATAGGGATAAGCCTCCCTAGCGATTAACGACTTTCCAGATAATATAGATTTCAACATTTATCATAAAAGAACCTTTGAGTAAATAGTTACCGTACAATTCAATCCTTCCACCATACAATGTCCCAATTAAATATAAGACATGAAATTATTGTCAGTCTTATTTTATTTAATTATATGTATTTCGACTCTTAAATGCACAACTCCAAATAATGCAAATTAGAAACTCCTTTCTAATTTCATTCTACCTTGGCCAAGGACTATTGGGTTGTCATTTATCGAATCACAAAGGACATTTCTCTTCTTTTACTAGAAGCGGGAGATTCTTTATTGATCATATATTATCTCCATGTATGACTTATTATACCCAAGCATACCCTTTGATATACCCTAAGGGTCTTAAGGAATAAGTCAAAGTATAATTCATCATACACAAGATACTACGATGATCTCAAGTCCAAGGATCACTTGTACTACTATCACTACAAGAATTCCTATTGACAGGAAAGTAAAACTCCATTAGGTATTCCTTAGCGAGCCACGTTCAGTGAACTTATTCTCTAATAAGCACCTACATACCTACTTTAGTGTCTCCACACAAATGATCATGAGATCAATCATCCTCATCAAATGAGCAAGCAACGTATGTACCAATCTATCCGGATTCACTAATCCCCAATTTAGTAATCCAACGATTGGAAACTATTTTAGTTTTAAGCTTTCTAAGAATTTAGATCTCATTATAATGATCATCATCATTATTCTAAAAGCATTTCTTAAAACTATGGGTTTATCACATATTATAAAATAACATCATGTAGATAATTAAAAGCCTTTAATAAATTAATACTTTTTATTAATAAATGAATAAGATTGTTACAAACTATATGCTTTATCATCAAACATGATTGGCTTGTGTGCATACTACTTTCACATTCAGCCGTTGGCAAGTAAATCCAGTGAAGCGTCGAAAGTCATCCGATGATCTCAGCCGTTGAAGCACATTTCAACGAAGGTCAAGCAACCTTGACGTTCATTCAGCCATCCGTTGGCATGTAAATCCAATGAAGCATCGAAAGTCATCTGATGATTTCATCCATTGATGTTCATTTCAACGAGGATCAGGCAACCCTGACAACCTAGACTGTTGGTAGTAACTCTGACAGAACAATGGAAGGACCTGGCGATACAAACCAAGAATAATTATCCTCATCAGGGAGGACCGGTGATGGAATCTATTATACAAATCTTCATCAGATAGAACACAATTCCCCCAGAGGCTCTTGTACATGAGAGAAACATCCTCAATGGGAAATCTATACCAAGGATTAAGGACTTTGGTGACAACCCCAATGTCAACATCCTGGACATTCCTAAGAACTTTGGAATACACATCCAAGAAGTTCATCAGTGTCAACAGTGATAACTCCGGTCCCCGTCAGAAGTCATGGGAGCAGACAGTCATCACATCACATTGGAAAATGGTCCAACAAACCACATTCATTATGCATTTGCATCATGCTGTATTATATTGCATCATGATTATCATGTCACATTTCAAGTGTCTAGTATTCTTTATCATATTCATGCCATTACATTGCATGAATATGATAAAGAGGGGCATCTGTAGACACTCAAAATTTATGTATTCCTGTTACTAACACTACAGGAGGGCAGAATTATCTTTCAGAGATAACCATAGAGGACAAACCAGTTCTTGTCCTGGAGATAACCCCAAAATTATTAGTTTTCAATCTCAAAGATAACTCCGAGATACTTAGTTCCAGTCCCGAGACAACCCCGGGAGTTTCAGTTCCAACCTCGGAGACAACCCCGAGGAATACAGTTGCAGTTTCGAAGATAACCCCAAAATTCTCAGTTTTCCATCTTAGAGACAACCCCGAGATACTCAGTTTCAGTCCCAGAGATAACCCCGTGAGTTTCAGTTCCAACCTCGGAGACAACCCCGAGGAATGTAGTTGCAGTTCTAGAGACAACCCCAGAATTCTCTATTTTCAATCTCGGAGACAACCCCGAAATACTCAGTTCTAGTCCCAAAGATAACCCTGGGAGTTTCAGATCCAACCTTGGAGACAACCATGAGGAATGCAATTCTAGTTTCGAAGATAACCCTTGAAAAGCTCATTTTAACCTCAGTTTTAACCTCGGAGATAACCCCGAGGCATTCAGTTCCAACCCCGGAGATAACCTCGGGAGGCCAGGCATACCTCAGAGACAACCCTAAGGACACTCAGTACTCATAGCAGCCCAATCTCAGAGATAACCCAGAGGAACGACTGCTAAATTAGCTCAAACCAGAGATAACCCCGGTGAGGGGAAAAAACATCATTTTGCCACCTCGATCCAACATTCATGCCATCTCAAACAACAATTAAACATACATTATACACAGAAGTTTTCTACAAGAACCATATCTCAAAATCCTGAGTGACTACTACACAAGACAGTACACCAGATAGAATTTTAAGACCTGAAGACCTGGGTATGGTCCCATCTTCCTGACTTCGTACAACCTCTTATCCCATGTCATTGTGTAGCTCTGGACAACAACATTCCAGAAAGGTATTATACGCCATAATCGGATGCCCGGATCAAAAGTTATGAAGGTTTGAGCAGACAACGCGTTTCATGCGTGCACATACTTTGAGACAGTAGGGCCCACGAGGCTCGGGGGCACCCCAGGTAGCTGTAGATAGACCTGCGGCTCCCCCCTCTATAAATAGAGGGTTTGGGGTGGCCATTTGAAGAAGAGAAAAGGCGAGGAAGCCCTGTCCATTTTGTTTTATACACACTATAAACTGAGTATTTTCTCTTTCTAAACACCTGTAAGCTTGTGTTTTGCTACATTTTAGCGATAGAAACTGAGTATTCATTCATTTAAAGTTATCTAAAGTCTTCTTAGTAGCCCACTGTAAGACACCTCACATTTCTTAGATCCTTTCTCCACTTTCATTCATACACAGTTATTCACATTGAGAGTCGTGTGTGTACGTATGCCCGAACTTCGGTCCGTGGCTTTTTATTGCTTTCACATATATATAATTATATATATATTATCATAGAGTTATGCCTCGATTGAGCCTAGTTTTATATCTGGAGCGTTTACTGCTTTTATACATATATCCTCGAATTAACGAACTGAGCCTGGATCGATATATATCTGGTGCATTTACTACATATATATATATATATATATATATATATATATTTCACGTCCTGCATGGAGTTTACTTTGTGGCAGTTGATTGTTCATTATATATATTTATAGATTTTATATATATATATATTTCACGTCCGGTCCTTCACTAAAGGGGGGTGAGCAAGGTATGTTAGATAAGGGGTGAGCAAGGTATGTTAAATATATATATATTTACAGATTTTATATATATAATTGTTTACGGCTTTTGTACATATTGCATCATTATGTGAGCCTAGGAATCATGTGATCACAGATTCAGTTCCTAAATCTATATTCGGTTCACGTGATGGACATTTCCAGCTGTGACCAGCTTGTAAATTATTCACGGTGTCTGAATATCCTTAGATGGCTTTTATGCCCACAAGGAGTTCGGCACTGCTATATATATTATTTTCTCGAAGATGCTTCACATCTCGAAAATAATAAAAGCAATCAAGCCGAACACATAATAAAATAGAAGTATCAAAGGCCCCAATTACTATTGAGCACAAGGGTTTGAAAAACCTATTTTACAAAACAACATCGCCATATCTCATTAAAATTGTACTTTTATACAAAATTCAAACCCTTTGTATATAGATGCAAATGAGGCATAGCACTACTTCTAGATAATTTCACATTGACCTACACACACATTGAGATAAAAGTTTAAATTGAAAAGTGGCGATAATCGTGTCACCACGGAAGTCAGGGGGTGCCTAACACCTTCCCTTCGCTTAATCAATCCCCCGGACCCTAACGAATCTCGGTTTCACAGACCAGTTAATTAGTGTCACATCACTAGGTCATTGTGCAAAACTTTTCTCGGTTGAGTTGGTGCAACCATTTAAAAATACCAACTGGCGACTCTTACAGTCCAATCGTCGACAAATACATGTCGGACCTTTTCAAACTTGTTTTTTCAAACAAATCTCACCTAACATGAGAACACCAAAAGACAAGAACAGAAAGAGACAAATAAAAATCCCGACGTCGACAGGTGGCGACTCTGCTGGGGACATCTAGTAAGAGGGCTTAAGCTGCTATTAAAATCTTTTCAAAACATTTTATCTGCTTGTGTGTGGATGTTGTATTTACATTTGAATGAATGTGTACTAATGCATTTACTTACTACACTTAGTGCTTCGCACCATATCTGCCTGTGATATTAGTGCTTCGTACATGTCATCATTTCTATACAGTAAGACGCATTGTATGTGAATGTATGTTGTGTGGTCCCTCCACCAGGAGCCTATCCTGTTGGTGTTTGATTACTGGACTCGTAGGGAGACTAATTCCAACAAGGCTCAGGAAAGGCACCACCTAGATTCACTCCAGTTGAAAGACCGGATTAACTTCCCGTCGAGTAAATTGCGATGATCTGGGAACCTTCATGCCAAA
Organism: Panax ginseng; assembly: GCA_020205605.1. NCBI lineage: Eukaryota > Viridiplantae > Streptophyta > Magnoliopsida > Apiales > Araliaceae > Panax > Panax ginseng. The sequence goes on from CM035139.1 coordinate 93,117,519, forward strand.
AAGCCTCGAGAGTAGCCTAAGATAGGTCAGCCTCTAATAAACCAAAAGTGGAGGGAAGTCTCTTCATACCTTCCCATTTTAATTACTTGTAATTTCAATTACTTGTAATTTCATTTCCATGTCAATCTCAATGTAATGGAAAGTATAAAGGAATATGTGTACAAGGTCCACCTGCGGCTACCCGGGGTGCTGCGGGCTCTGTGGGCCCAGCCGTCTCGAAGTACTTGCACGCATGCAACGTATTGTCCGTTTGAACCTTTATAACTTTCCATTCGGGCATCCGATTGAGGCGTATAATACCTTTCTGGAATGATGTTGTCGAGAGCTACACAATGACATGGGATAAGAGGTTGTACGAAGCCGGGAAAATGGGTCCATGATCAGATCTTCAAGTCTTCAAATTCTATCTGGTGTGTTGTCTTATGTAGTAGTCACTCGAGATTTGAGTTATGGTTCTTTTAGGACACTTCTGTGTAGAATGTAGGCTGAATTGTTGTTGAGATGACGCAAATGTAGCATCGAGGTTGTAAAATGAGGATTTTGCCCCTCACCGGGATTATCTCCGATTCTGGGCTGATTTAGCGGTCGTTGCTCAGGGTTATCTCTGAGATTGGGTTGTTGTGAGTACTTAATGCCCTCATGATTGACTCTGAGGTGTGCCTGATGTGACGCCCCCAAATCCGGGTATCTTCTGTGACACCCCCAAATCTAGGTACTTCATTCCCACAATATTTTGTGTTCACTTTCCATTCATTCATATCTATCTACCCAAATATAATAAAATTAACTCATAAATCCTCCCTTTAAATGGGGTTACATCATTAATCAAAAAGTCTTCCTAGGTTGTCTAACCTTAAACATCAATTAAGTGCGAAATTAAAATAATTACATTACATCCTTAAATATAAAAATCCAACATCATGACAATAAATAAAATTATAAGTCTTCATCACTTGCACATTTTTCCCTTTCCTTTGCTAGTTGAAGGCTCATCTACATTCTCAACTTTAGTTGCAATAATTATATTTATGCAAGAGTGAGAAAAACAAATGCTCACTAGATATAACAATGAATCAACATGAGAATAATAATAACAACTTCCAATGAATAGGCTCATCAAAACTGAATAGTACTCTATCAATGATAACCAAAAACTAGAATCGAAATATGAGATATATCTGAGGGCCATAAGACTACGAACTATGTCCACGGTTACAAGTATTCTTTTAACTTTAACCTTAATAGTTATATTGTAGGGACTTCTTGTACTTAGGGGGATCAACCCTTTGTACCATGTATTATGCACAAACATCTAAACGCATAGCGTATACCCTATAATAGGGTTGTTCTTCTCAGTTTTAGAGTACAAGTCCGTACCCAAGAAAGTTTGGTTTGGATAAGTTTTCAAGGGTAATTTAAAGTTTAACGATCATCAACTAGGAGACTAGTTGAAACAACAATGCTTAATAACACAACAATTGTTTAATAACAACATAACATAGAACAATTGAGAATCATAGGTGAATTGACTATATATATTAAGCTCATGCTTGAAAATAACTAGAGAGCATAAGCATTGGATAAATTGAATAACATGATAAACCTTTACTTGAACAATAATATGCCAGGTCTATGATCTTGTCAAATTAGAAATTTGATTACTGAATGTACACTAATTGATGGCAAGCTAGAAACACAGCTTGTTCAATATAGTAATAAATTATGCAAAGTAATTGAAGTATGATAATTCAACACTAGGAATAAAAGTTCAAGAAACATCTGCTATAAAAGAATGAACAAAAGAAACTTGTTTAACTATAAATAAGTTAGAGTAAACCAACAATGATTAGAATTCCAATAAACTTAGGGTTATAACATGCTCAATGTAAAGAGATAAGGTTTTGGAAACTTGCATCCTCATAAACAAATTAGATACAAGAACTTACTCAATCATAAGAATAAAGTTGCACAATGTAATAATAGAACTAGTTCAACGAAAGTGTAGAGTTAGAAAACTTGCCTTGAGCGTCAGCTATAATATTAAAACTCACGTTCACCTATACATAGTATTAAAACCACAATATCTCTTAGATATGCTAACATTCAATTTCTAACATAACACTCATTTCTATTTAGACTTGTTAATTTAGTACAAGTCTTATGCTACTATATATACTTCAGAAATTTCAAGTGTTAACCTTCATATAATTCTCATGCTCAATAAATCACAACATGTCATTTTCATAGTCTACTAACTTCTTATCACATTAGAATCACTAACCACGTTACACTATGCTGTTTTATTCTTGTCATTACACATTGGACACGTTAACATAACCTTAAACCATGTTATGTTGATATCCCAGGTCTGCAGCAGCAGCAGAACTCACCATCTTAGAATAGGGTAATGAATAAGGCTTACATATACAAGCTTGGGACCCACAAGAATCGAAGTCATTTTGGCCTTAGACTTGCCAGTAAATTGCTATTTAGTGCACGTATGTAACTAGAGACAACAGTGAACAATAGTCTTTTTTAGCCCAACTAACACGAATTTCACCCACCAAACAGTAATATTAACACATACAATTGGTATAAAACTATTACAAATATGTTTGCTAATATATTCAACCAATTAGAACAATTTAACAACAACTTAAACTAGTTTAATTCCTCAAATTTCATGTTTTTACTCACAAACACCATTTTTGACATCCTTTACAAAAATCATCACTATAATCTCAGTTTTAAACCAAATCACTTCGTTCAAACTACGTTTTCTTCATTTCTTAAAGAACTAGCATAATCAAAACTCAATTTACAGTTTAACAGATAAATTGACCACTAAAATTGGTAATTTTACAAGCCATGTGAGAAAATATATACTATCATTATTTTTTTCCTTTTTAACTGTAATTAGCATACGAATTCTTGTTTACATACAAACTCAAACATAACTAACACATATAATCATCACAATTCAGTTGTATAGCAACAATTCAACAAAAATCGAATTCACAAAACATATAAGTTATGTCGTAAACTCATATATGTATATATATATATATATATAATACTAAGGTTAGATAAGATACCTTCACTTAGCTTGTAATCCTTGCTAAAATCGATGGAAATTGCTTTGGAAATGCTTAAGTTCTCTCTCAATTCTCTAAACTCTCTCTGTAATTCTCAGAATTTTTCTTAGGCCTAGCACTAAGGTTATGCGTAAGACCCACTGATAATCAAGTGTAAAAAGAAAACTGATGCACCTTAATACGTCTACTAATTATAATATCAGTTACCAATATAACGCTTAGGTTATAAATATATTATATTTATTATTTAATTTAATTAATTTATTTTATTTATATTATTTAAAATTTCAAAAATCAAAAATTCAAAAGCCCTTAGGCTTTGTTTGGCAAAAAGTCTTTAAAATAAAGACTTATTATTTTAAGCCTTGTTTGGGTTAAATTAATTTAAAACTACTTTAATTATTTTAATAAACAATTTAGTTTATAATTTATAATCACATATTATTTATTTGGATTTCCATATCCAATATTAATCAAATAAATTAATTATACATACCATATTTTAAATAAATATTCCACTTAAACAATTATCACAAAATTATAATTTCATTATAATTTTATTTAATAATTTAACACACCAATTTAAATTATTAAATTAAAAAATAATATAACATCTCATGTTATATTATAACTCTCTAAATTATAAATTAATTTAATTTAGCATATTATCTAATAAATTTAATTCATAAACATTTACTAATAATAACCACATCAATAAAATATTTATTTCATCAATTTCAACAATAAACACATCAAATAAATATTTATATATGATGAGTGAGTTTTATACCCATGAATTGGATACATTCGGGCTTAATTTATTGTTGTTCTTAAGTCTTTTAGGATGTTTTTATGTATTTGTGTCTATTCATACATGTTTTATATTATTTTATAGGAATTGGGACAAAAGTTACATGGATGGTGGCTAGATTCGCGTTTTCGGCTTGCCATTTACACAGCAGTCACTTCAGAGCCAATTTGACTATATCTCCTGACATTATTTCGAAAAACTCAAAGAATGAAAGTTGTAGATCTACTTCTCCTCTTTCCGGAACATCTTGAATCATCAAAATCGGAGTTCGGACGAAGAAGCTATGGCCATTTTCCCAAAGGACGTCGGAGCAGAAAATGTCGATTTTGGGCAAAGACCGGCGCCCATTTTTGGCCTATGCCCAGCAAGGGGCTAGGGGCGAACTCGGCCAGTTGCCCAGTACCTGGGGCGCTGGGAAGGGTTTGGTGCGGCACGGACGCCGCGTTTTGGGTGAATTTTGACACCTTTTGACTCCAAATAGGATTGGGTTTGTTCTAAACTAAAAATTGGACTTGTAACCTATAAATACATGATGTAAGGCATAAAATAAAGGGAGATTACATAGCTTAGCCTAGATTAAACACTCCTTTAGATTAGAAAATAACCCTAGTTCTTATTAGTTTTGGAGATTGAAGCAACTTGGAGACCATTGAAGATCAAGAGTAAGAAGCGAGAGGGAGCATCGATCAGTTCTTGACAATGATTCTATTCTCTTCTCTCATCTTATTTTTATCTTTTGATGTCTATTCAGGTTGTGGATTCTTGGTTTTAATTCATTAATTATGAACTAACTATTTTGAGATTTCAATTGAACTTTTTATGGCTATGAATTAGTTATTCATTATATTCTAATTATTTATGTTAAAGTGAGTTGTTTATCTTGTCTTGTGCTTATTGCTTAATTATTTGATCAAGAATTACTTTGTTACTCTAGAAGGAATTGGAAGAGGAATTCTAGGGTTAGAATCGGGCATGATATCATGTGACTTAGTTATTTGCATAGTGAATAATTAGGTTTGTGAATAGAATGGAAATATCTTTTCACGCATGTAACACATAAGGAATTGGGATTATAACGAGTTTAATTCAATTGTTTTGCATAGGAATATAGCAAGATTAATCTGGATTAAATAGAAGGCAATTGATCACTTGGAAAAGGACTTTTGGCATTTGAGAATTCTGTTAACAATTCAAAGAGGCATAATAATTGGGATAATTGGATAATTGATTTATAGTTCATAATTGGGGATATTGAAGTCTTAATCTTTATTTATTTGAATTCATTCGTTAAAATCTTAGTTTTAATTAGTTAATTTAGTTTTCTTAATTAGAAAAATACGATTTGAGATTGTTTAAATAAAATTAGTTTGGTTAAGAATTAGTACTTGGTGATTTTTATTAAATAATTCCTCGTGGGAACGATATTTCTACTTTCACTTTATTACTTGTTGATCGTGTATATACTTGCACGTATTCATTGATTCATGAAATCGATCAACAAGTTTTTGGTAGTATTCACGGGAATTAATTTAATAATTATTTACCAATATTAATTTCAATCAAATTAGTCTTAATTTAAACATTTTATTTTTATTTTAATTCTCTTTCTATATTTTTCTCTTTTCGGGTACCATGGATGACTTTGTGTATCAATGGCCATACACTAACTAACATGACTCAACCAAGGGAGTGGAGATTGAAAAACTCGAGAAACTTTCTCGCATTGTCGGCCTGCATTGAGACACTTTCGAGGATGTTTGAAGCTTTTTGAAGCTCGGCGTCGCCAAAGTATGGTGGTTACTTGTGATTATTGTCCGGAAATCATATGAGTCATCAATGCACCATTAGTTTCGAGTTTAAGATAATATAGTGGTGATTACCCCAATAATTATGTCTATCCCAACAACTATCATCGATTGGGGTTATCACCGGATTTTCATGGAGTAACAATCAAGATCAATTTTATGCTCCAAGTCCAACATACCCACAGGATTTCTTGTGTCCACCTCCACTACAACAGGAAGAACATTCAAATTGGGAGGAAGCCTTGGAAAAATTTATTAAAGCTTCTGAAAAAAGGAATGAGGAACAAGACAAGAAAATGAATCAAGTAGAGCTGAATTTGCAAAGCCAAGGGGCGTTGATCAAGAATTTGGAAAATCAAATGGAGCAGATAGCACACGCGTTGAACAACCGTCCTCAATACACCTGCCCTATGACATGGATTAGGAAGCAGATGGTGAGCCCGAGCCAAATCTACAACTGGATGAGCCACGAGATGAAAAAGAGGAGACAAGTGGGGATAATGACAACAAGGTCGGTGAAGAACTAATTGTGAGAACCAATGATGATGAGCCAATGTTATTTATGCCTCAAGTGCCTTCTCCTCCACAGTTCAAAAGTCCCAAGTTAGATTTGCAAAACCTTGTCCGATCAGTAGTCATGTCGCCAATACAATACTCTACGTGATGTAAAAGCAAGTACACCTTGAAACCATGGTGCGATGAGCTAGAGAAGATAGAAGAAGAAATTGTTGTGTCTGACAAGCCTCTATGCCAGAATATATTCGCAGACACAATGGAGAAACCACCTAGATGCTGGACGTTCTTGAATGTGATATTATCTCAAGAAAGCATTCTAGGTGACTTTAATACAATGGCTATTACAAATGGGAACCTACCAAAAGCTATATTATATATTATTTCCGATGGATGGAGGGTTCCTCAACTTTCGTAGGGGAATTGGATAGAGAATTGAAGAAGTCATTTGAGACTATAAAACAAAGCGCTTATTGGGAGGCAAACCCAAGTTTAATTTTTATTTTTAGTTTTATTAAGTTTTATATTAGTAGTTTTGAATTTGCATTTATTTAGGATTTAATAAAATTGCTTCTATCATGGTTTTTCTGTGTTATTCAAGTCAAATTCAAGTGTGGTGCCCAATTTGTTCCATGTCTTAGCCTATTCTCCAAACTTAATGCAAGGAGGAAGATTGCTATATTTTCGTGTGGAAGTCATCTGCTTTAATTTTTTTCTATTTCACTCATTGAGGACAATGTCTAGTTTAAGTTTGGGGGCATTTTAGTGTCGTATTGCATATAGTTAGTTATTTACATTGTAGTTCGTTATGTTTTCAAGTTATTTACATTTAGTTGTTGCATTGCTTTTTTTTTTTGTTTAAAAAAAATTAAAAATCATAAAAATAGTAGTTAGTTTACTATGTTTGTCATAGCTTAGTTTATATTTGCATGATTCCAAATCTGTTAGATAGTAAAAGTCTATTTTGGCCAATGATGAGACTAGAGTTAAGTAGATAAGTATAGTATTGAATATTCGAAGCTTTGATGTGATTTCTTGTTATGAATTGAATCTTTTCTGTTTGAAATTGGTATAATCAAGGTTAAGACGTTAATATGACTATGTTAATCGATTAAGTTTAAATTGATACATAATGGATTTCTTAAGTATAATACTAGTGTGAAGGAATGAAAGACATGAATAAAGGAGATGGCTAAATTTTGATAAAAACTTAAGTTTGGGGGGAAATTTTGGGGTATATAAGCTTTAAAAAAAAAAAACATGTTGAGTCTTGTGGTGGGTTGAGGAGAAACACTCCCCATAAACACAAGCGTGAGATGGAGCGTAAAACGCACTCACCAACCATCTATAAAAAAAAAGAAAAAGAAAAAAAAAAAAAATTTACCGTGGCTAGTTTTGTTTCGGGGCCTTTGTTACTTGAGTAAGTACGCCCGAAGGGGTATCTTAAAACCTAGCGCCCTAAGGTCTTATATGGTCTGGGAGTCGTTGGTCAAAAGCTCGCTAAGGGGTGACACTGTTAGCCTAATGGAATGAGACATTCACGCTTATGGTTAAAAAAAAACAATAAAAGCGGAAAAGAGCAAAAAGCCCCGTAATGAAAAGTAAAGCATAAGTATCCCAGATTGGACTCTTGAACTTGGTGGATGTTTGACTTTAGTTGGATATAGCTTATTCGTGAATTTTGTGAATTTGCACTGTATGATGCCTTCAAAGATATCTATTATGTCTTAAATTTGATTTTATATCAGTTAACATTGTTGTGGAGCACACACGCACTATATCAGTGATAACAGTCTAAGATTTGATGATTGATTGGGAAATTACTGATTTGTTTTAATATGATGTATTATCATGTTTACTTGATTTCTCTAAGGCCGATTGAATAGACTTGTTTACGTCGCCATTTGTTGGATTCGTGAGGCATATAGATTAGTTTCATTACATTGCATTGCATAACATTTTTGTGTTTTTGCTTGAGGACAAGCAAAGATTTAAGTTTGGGGGTATTTGATGAGTGAGTTTTATACCCATGAATTGGATACATTCGGGCTTAATTTATTGTTGTTCTTAAGTCTTTTAGGATGTTTTTATGTATTTGTGTCTATTCATACATGTTTTATATTATTTTATAGGAATTGGGACAAAAGTTACATGGATCGATGTTTGGGGTGGCTAGATTCGCGTTTTCGGCTTGGCATTTACACAGCAGTCACTTCAGAGCCAATTTGACTATATCTCCTTACATTATTTCGAAAAACTCAAATAATGAAAGTTGTATATCTACTTCTCCTCTTTCCGGAACATCTTGAATCATCAAAATCGGAGTTCGGACGAAGAAGTTATGACCATTTTCCCAAAGGACGTCGAGCGAGAAAATGTCGATTTTGGGCCAATGGCCGGCGCCCATTTTGGCCTATGCCCAAGACCTGGGCGCTTAGGGGAGACTCGGTGGCCGTTGCCCAGGCTAGAAGCTTAGGGGGCTGGGGAAGGGTCTTTGCGTGCCCGACGCTTTTGGGTGAATTTTGACACCTTTTGACTCCAAATAGGATTGGGTTTGTTCTAAACTAAAATTGGACTTGTAACCTATAAATACACGATGTAAGGCATAAAATAAAGGGAGATTACATAGCTTAGCCTAGATTAAACACTCCTTTAGATTAGAAAATAACCCTAGTTCTTATTAGTTTTGGAGATTGAAGCAACTTGGAGACCATTGAAGATTAAGAGTAAGAGCAAGAGGGGAGCATCAGATTTGCTGACAACAGATTCTATTCTCTTCTCTCATCTTATTTTTATCTTTTGATGTCTATTCAGTTGTGGATTCTTGGTTTTAATTCATTAATTATGAACTAACTATTTTTGAGATTTCAATTGAACTTTTTATGGCTATGAATTAGTTATTCATTATATTCTAATTATTTATGTTAAAGTGAGTTGTTTATCTTGTCTTGTGCTTATTGCTTAATTATTTGATCAGTAATTACTTTGTTACTCTAGAAGGAATTGGAAGAGGAATTCTAGGGTTAGAACTGGGCATGATATCATGTGACTTAGTTATTTGCATAGTGAATAATTAGGTTTGTGAATAGAATGGAAATATCTTTTCGCCGCATGTAACACATAAGGAATTGGGATTGTAATGAGTTTAATTCAATTGTTTTGCATAGGAATATAGCAAGATTAATCTGGATTAAATAGAAGGCAATTGATCACTTGGAAAAGGACTTTTGGCATTTGAGAATTCACCATTAACAATTCAAGATAGGCATAATAATTGGGATAATTGGATAATTGATTTATAGTTCATAATTGGGGATATTGAAGTCTTAATCTTTATTTATTTGAATTCATTCGTTAAAATCTTAGTTTTAATTAGTTAATTTAGTTTTCTTAATTAGAAAAAACACGATTTGAGATTGTTTAAATAAAATTAGTTTGGTTAAGAATTAGTACTTGGTGATTTTTATTAAATAATTCCTCGTGGGAACGATACTCTACTTTCACTTTATTACTTGTTGACCGTGTATACTTGCACGTATTCATTGATTGCGAAATCGATCAACAATATAATTCAATAAATAATTAATATTACAATTTGAAATTCTAGATTGTTACATCCTTCCCTCCTTACAAGGATTCTGTCCCCAGAATCAGAACAAAAACAACCAAATTGTCACATTCTTCCCTCCTTACAAAGATTCTGTCCCCAGAATCAAAGACACAGACTAAAAAAATAACTCAGGGTAATTCTTCATCATATCAGCTTCGAGTTCCCATGTAGCCTCTTCGACGTTGTGGTTTCTCCATATCACCTTCACAGAAGGTATCACTTTATTCCTGAGTACTTGTTCTTTCATGTCGACTATCTGGATAGGAATCTCTTCATAAGACAAATCTTTACTGAATTGCAATGGTTCATACTCGATCACATGCTTGTAATCGGGTTTATATGGTCGCAACACCGACACATGAAAAATGTTGTGCACATGTTCTAATTCTAGAGGTAAAGTTACTTCATAAGCAACCTCTCCCACTTTTCATAGAATCTTGAAAGGTCCAATAAACCTTGGGCTTAGATTTCCTTTCTTGCCGAAATGAATTTTCCCCTTCCAAGGAAAAACTTTCAAGAACACGAAATTTCCTGCTTCAAATACACGATTCTGCCTGTGTTGATCAGCATACTTCTTCTGTCGATCTTGAGCATCTACTAGTCTCACTCTGATAAGTTTGATAATTTCAGCGGTCTGTTGTACCAGTTCTGGTCCTAAAAGTTGACGTTCACCAACTTCATCCCAACATAGTGGAATTTTGCATTTCCTGCCGTATAATGCCTCATATGGTGGCATGCCAATGCTTGCATGGTAACTGTTGTTGTATGCAAATTCCACCAACGGTAAATGATCATCCCAGTTTCCTTTAAAATCCATGATGCACGCTCTAAGCATATCTTCTAGCGTCTGGATTGTTCGTTTGCTTTACCCATCAGTTTGCGGATGATATGTTGTACTCATCTTCAATTGTATTCCCATGCATTCTTGTAATCTCTTCCAGAAATTTGATGTGAACTTCGGATCTCTATCTGATACTATTGACACTGGAACTCCATGTCTCGACACGATCTCGTTGACATATAGTTTCGCCAGCCGATCAAGATTAAATCTAATCTTTATTGGCAAGAAGTGTGTTGATTTCGTTAATCTATCCACTATCACCCATATCGCATCATATCTTTTCTGAGTTGTTGGAAGACCTACCATAAAATCCATTGTGATATGCTCCCATTTCCATTCCGGTATCTCTAACGGTTGAAGTAATCAGATTGGTCTTTGATGCTCAGCTTTCACTTTCTGACATGTCAAGCACTTTGCAACGCATTCTGCAACGTCTCTTTTCATTTTTGGCCACCAAAAATGTCGCTGCAAATCTTGATATATCTTCGTACTTCCCGGATGAATAGAATATCTTGAGCTATGAGCTTCTGTCAAGATGTCTTCTTTAATATCCTGCACTGCTGGAACCCAAATTTGTCCCTCGAATCTTAGCATTCCCTCAGTATCAAGTTTATAATTTACCTCTTTACCCTCGACCACACTTTCCTTTATTTTTCTGCATTATTCATCCTGTAGTTGAGCATTCTTCACTTTGTCCACTAAAGTTGGACTAGCTTCCATCTGGTATAATCTTTCGTCAACTTCTTTTGGAAATTTGATTTCCAACTCTAACCTTGCCATTGCTGAAATGAGCTTCTCCTTATCGGTTAACAACATCAACTTTTCTCGGCCTTTCCTACCCAAAGCATCTGCAACCACATTAGCTTTGCCCGAATGATAAAAGATCTCGCAATCATAATCTTTAATCAATTCCATCCATCTCCTTTGACGCATATTCAGGTCCTTTTGTGTGAAAATATAATTCAGTCTCTTATGGTCTGTGTAGATCTCACACTTCTCTCTATAGAGATAATGTCTCCATATTTTTGAGCAAATACTACTGCTGCCAATTCTAAATCATGAGTTGGATACCCTTTCTCGTAGTCTTTCAATTGTCTTGATGCATAAGTAATGACTTTACCGTTCTGCATAAGGACACAACCCATCCTTTGTGTGAAGCATCACTATACACCACAAAATTTCCTGTATTATCTGGTAATGACAACACAGGTGCCACACTAAGTCTCTTCTTCAGTTCCTTAAAGCTTTCTTCACACTTTTTCATCCAAACAAATTTTACAGATTTTCTCGTCAAATTTGTCAACAGAGTGGCAATCTTGGAAAAATCTTGAATAAACCGTCTATAATATCCTGTCAATCCCAAGAAACTTTTTACTTCTGATGGAGTTCTTGGTTGTTCCCAATTTTTCACAGCTTTAACTTTTGATGGATCCACTGAAATCCTATCCTTATCAATTATATGCCCAAGAAATTGTACACATTCTAGCCAAAATTCACACTTTGAGAATTTGGCATACAACTTTTCTTTTCTTAACGTCTCTAGCGTCAGACATAAGTGTTCCACGTGTTCTTCTTGAGATTTGGAGTACACCAGTATGTCATCAATGAATACCACCACAAATTTGTCTAAAAATAGTTTAAACACCATGTTCATCAAATCCATGAACGCTGCTGGGGCGTTTGTCAAACCAAAAGACATCACCAATAATTCATAATTTCCATACCGAGTTCGGAATGCCGTCTTCGGTACATCCTCCTTCCTTACTTTCAATTGGAGATACTCACTTCTCAAATCTATTTTTGAGAAATATCTAGCACCCTTCAATTGATCAAAAAAGTCATCTATTCTTGGCAACGGATACTTATTTTTAATAGTGACTTTATTGAATTCTCTATAATCAATGCAAAGACGCATTGACCCATCCTTCTTCTTTAGAAATAACACCGGTGCTCCCCACGGTGATACGCTCGGCTGAATGTACTTCTTATCTAATAGTTCTTGCAGTTGCACCATTAGTTCTTTCATCTCTACTGGAGTCATTCTGTACGGGGTCTTTGATATTGGAGCGGTTCCTGGTGCTAAGTCGATCACGAATTCGATCTCTCGGTCAGGCAGAAGTCCTAGAAAATCATCCGAAAGCACGTTTATAAAGTCCCTAACCACTGGTATCTCTTCCAGTTTCATCTCCTTCTTCTTCTGAGTATCGACTATGTAAGCTAAGTACCCTACACAGCCCTGACTCAAGAACTTCTTGGCCTGCATAACCGTCAGACACCTTGCTTGTCTAGGCAATTTGCTACCAAAGAAAACTACCTTTGACGGAGTCATAAGGTTTACACATTTCTTTTGGCAATCAATTATCGCTCTATAATTGAACAGTCAATCCATTCCCAATATCATGTCAAACTCTCCAAGTTTTATCGAGATTAAATCTACTTTCATGACATTCCCCTTAATGTTCACCCTACAATTCTTGTATACGAATCTAACAGGAATTACCTCCCTATTCGTAATTTCTATGTTTAAAGGGAAATTCAACTCTTCACTAGGTATTTCTAACTTAGAAAATTCATCAGATATAAACGAGCAAGTAGCACCCGAATCAAATAATACATATGCATTTATATCATTGATTGGGATAATACCTGACACGACATCTTTTGATTGCACCGCGTCCTACACCGTCATGTTGAAGGTTTTGGCTGTGGGCTTATTTGTTGACATTGGCCCAGCAATAGTCAGTGCACCTCCACCGCCATTTCCCTTGCTTCCATCTGTCTCACCGAATTTCTTCTTTGGACACTCGCGAGTAAAATGATCCTTTGACCCACAGGTGTAGCAAGCATTCTTCTTGGGTTGATTGCAGTTTGGGGCAATGTGACCCTCCTGGCCACAGTTAAAGCATACCCGCTTCCCCCTTAAGCACATACCCATGTGAAACTTCCCGCATGTAGCACATGCGTCAATCTTCTTCTTCTGCTGGTTACCTTGCTGATTTCCATCTCCCACATTTGCATTCCACTTCCTTTTCAAATTATTGTTGGCATTTCCACTATTACCACCACCACCATTCTTAGCTTCACCTTCATTCATCTTTTTCCTCTGCTCTTGGTTGTGCTTTGTAACAACCTCGCCTCCACTCTCAGCGAGAATCGCCTTCTCAAGCACCGCCGCAAATGACTTTAACTAGAACAGAGAGACTCTGCTATACAACCATGGCTTTAGTCTCTGCTCGAATCTCCTTGCCTTGTGCTCATCAGTATTCACTTGATATGGCGCAAACCTCGCTAACTCGTTGAATTTCGTTGCATACTCTGACACTGTCATAGTGCCCTGCTTCAGTTCTAGAAACTGTACCTCCATCTGATTCTTTGAACTTTTTGGGAAATAGGTGTCAAAGAATATTTCCTTGAACCTTTCCCAAGACATTACCCCTTGACCTCCTCAGGTTTTATTGGCTTGCCACCAATAACTAGCCTCTGCTTTCAATATGAATGTCACAAAAGCAGTCTTCTGGTTATCCCCTACCCTAGCAACATCGAAAACCTTCTCTATTTCCATGATCCAGGTTTGTGCTTCAACCGGATTCATGGACCCATGGAATTTTGGTAGCCCAACCGCCTTGAAATCCTTAAAAATCGCAGCTTGATTCTGTGGCTGATTCTGTAATGCTCCCGTTAGTAGTGTTACGAATTGTTGAACTGGATTATCCTCAGCATTGTTGTCATTCTCAGGGTTCCTTTGTCGTGGTTGACGTCTTGGAGGCATTTTCTGTTAAAATACACCCATTAGATTCTATTCAACCTTTTAAGTATTATATAATCAACTTGTACATCGCAAAAATTACCACATAACACACAATATCTTGAATAAATAGTGACTTTTATTTATTCATAATATTTTAAAACATAATAATGATAGCATTCATACTATCTACATCACTTTCCTGAACTACAAAAGTTTCAGGACAACTTCATTATCATCACATCCCATTGGTTATATCATACCCGGGATTTACATCTTATTTACTCACTAATCACATAATAATTACATTTATGAGTTCTATTAAAATGCTGTATAGCCTTACGACGCTCCTCTTCCATAATTCGGAACATTGTTCGATGATCTAATATATACGATGGCTACATCTCGAACTGAATAGGATAACATATGACCCGATCTTGAGCTCGATTGATCACAGTGTTGAAAACACTATTCATCTCTTCCATCTTGATCCTCTTTACTTGTACCTCTCTCTCTGCTACCCTAGCTCGTTGAAAAGTTTCCTCATATGCGTCCTCAACTCTTGCCCTCTTCGTAGCTTCTTATTTCAACTTGTTCTTCAACTCTGCAATCTTTGCTATCATTCGCTCGTTCTCTTCTTCAGTGTGGACCAGCTTCTCTTCAACATTATTCAGACGTTCCTCTCGATCCTGGATCTCGTCGTCTGTGATAACCCGAAAATTTCTAAAATCTTGAATGATTAGAATAAAGGTTAAAGAATAAAACCTAGATGAGAATTTGAGGATTTATTTAAAATTTTTCAAGTAAAACCTATATGGTTTGCTATTCGAATAAGAATAGAGGAAATATGGGTTACAAAATTCCAAAACCCTAGAAATGAATTAATATGTACTTGAAGGAATATTAAGAATAAGGTATTACGATACCTTTAAATTGATGTGAAACGGAATAGTCTAAAAAATGTTATATAAGTACATATGGAAATTTTATTATTGGAGATAAGATTTCACATGAAGAGATGCTATGAGGTTAAACGAAGATGAGTATATGTATAGAAATATATTTACTTAGTAAGGTGCTATATATATTTTAGCAAGAGGAATGATGAATTAAGTTAATGATATAATGATCAAGATAAAACTATGTTAGTAATTAACATAGTTTGAGTGTTAACCTTATTTGGTAAATAAGAATTTGAATAAGTATAAAGTCGTTAGATAATACGATTAGCAATGAGAAGGGAGTAATTTAAAACTCAAAATTTGAGTTAGAGATAGAATTTTTGAAGCATAATTTGCTCGGTTGCGTCGAGCGTCGAATTTAGTCGAGAATGGATGATAAACACAAAATGTGTAAAGGTTGACTTTTGGTCAAAGTCAATAGTTGACTTTTATGGAGAAAAGTCAAAATTAGGGTGAGAAGTGAAATATGTTATGATTATGTGAATTATGGATATGAGTAAATAAATATACATTATATAATGTGAATACATTTATTTTGTATATAAAAGTGAAGTAAAATTAAGTTATGTAACCTAATATATATATTAGGTGTGATAATTAAATAACCTAAATGGTTATCGTTTTTTAGTGGTCCTAATATTTTATTTTTATATTAGTGACCTAATTTAAGAGAATTGTGGAACATGTCACAATTTATTAAATTGTTTTGTTCGAATAGGTGAGTAAAGGAATATGAAGATTATGTGATGGTTTATATTGTTTATTATATAAACAAATAAAAGAAACTAATGTGATCCTAAGTATATATTAGGAATGAAGAATTTAATAACTTAAGGGTTATGAGATGAGAAAATTATGGTATTTAGAATATATACCAATTATGAGAGATTTATTTTATACATCTCAGTTAATTAATTTTATAATCTAATTTTAGCAAGTCTAATTGGGTTAAGGAAATAAATGTGCATGAGTAAGGATTTAAGTTATAATTGAGGAAAATGAAAACCCTAATTAAATGATTTGGGTTGGATAAAATTAAGAGTGTTGGACTATGTTAATTTACATGGCCCAAAGAATTAAATTTTAAGTCCAATATATTATTTATTGATAGCCCAAAAGATGGAAATGGTGACCCAAATTTAAGCCCAAATAAGGAGGGACATATTGGACATTTGGTATAATAAATAAAATTAAAAAGAAATCATTTATTAATGTGGAAATTACTAGTATACCCTTTTTGTTTTATTAGTGTATTATTAGTAACATTGTTGATAAGAATCTTCAATTATGCTAGCTAATCAATTGCTTCTAGAAGTCACTCATGTTACTATGCTATTACACCTCAATTATCAAGCAAACTAATGTCTAGATACATTTCTTACATTATTACACTAAACAAAAATCATATTCTTCACTTTTCTCATCTTATTTTCCAACATAACTAAGAAAGAAAAGAGAGAGACAAGAGAGAGAGGGAGAGGGAGTTAGGAAACTCCAAGAAAGAAGGAGAAGAGATTTTGATTTTCATTCCATCCAAGATCCATCACATAGTTGGAAGAAAAAGATATGTCATGAAGCTAAAGGTAAAAATTTCCTAAACTCAAAACTCTTGTTAGTTTAAAGTGTTATGTTATGGTGTTTTAGATCAAGTGTTGAACTTATGATTTTGAACCATAAGTTTAAGATCTTGAACATGAGAACTATAGATCTACATGATAAATGATATTTTATGGTTAGATCTTGCCATTTTTAGGGTTGATAGGCTTGAACAAAGAAGATGAACCAAAACAGTTTTTTTGTTTTAAATGAATTAGTGGACTGCTGCCCTAAACAGAAAATTTCGGATTTGTTAGGGTGCTCTAAAAATTCTGGACTTGTGATATGTTATAGTACACTCAATAAGCTTTCCATAGACTCTGAAGCGGACTAAATCCGACACGGAGGAGGAGTTATGGGATTTCTCCCAAACTACACAAAGTTAAGAAAACTGTGAAAAGGACAGTTTTGGAACAGTCACTTCGGGCTAAATTCGGGAGCTAAACATATCAAATATGGATTGTGATATATGAAAACTATAGTTCAGAAAGATACTGAATCCAACAAAATTGACGGATCATTAATCGGAGTTACAGATTTCGTTTTATTTAAGTTTTGGTGAAGGACTCCAAAACTGCCAAAGTGCTAAAAAGTTTCTGGCAAAAATTTTCCGAGGGCTGTTTTGGACATTTAGTTAATGAGAAAAATTACAGGCTTTTGGGAAATGAAAATATATGGTAATATGTAGCTCGTGTCCAAAAATGAGCTAATTCGAGTTAAAAGCGACCAAGTTATGACCATTTCAATTTTGTGATTTTTCGACGGAAATCGCTATAACCGGAGTTCTACAACTCCGATTGCCACGAAATTTAAAATGGAGCATCACGTTAACATATATAAGGTTATGTCAAAAGATGCGCATCTTTGGAGTTAAGCACGAGGTAGCTAATTTTCTTAAGTCACGCACTAATTATGATTTTTGAAAAATAGTAAAAGAAATTGAAAAATTACGGAAAAATATTTTTTATGTATGAAATACATGTATATATGTTTGACCAAAGGATAAAAAAATAATAAGTTGATTTGGTATTTTTTGTGAAAAGAATAGTGATTTCGGGATCTTTGAAATAAAATCCAAATCTTCTTGAAATGGTATTTCGGTTTACTAAGATGTTATCTAATTTACTAGGATAACATATAAAATGAATAACTTATAAGTATAAGTTATGATGTGATTAAAAGAATATCAAAGTATAATAATAATATTAAGACTTAAAACTAATGTCTAATACTTAACTATATGTTATGACTAATAGAAAGATCTATTATAGGTTTTATATCTTTGTATGATAATGATAGGAGTATGTGGAAATGTGTTTAAGTTATTTTATAACTTGGTGATGATATTATTCTAATATTGGAGATCTATATTATTAATATTAGGTCTTGAGGAGAAGCGTATTATATTGCGTTACAGTAATCAAGCAGTTGAGCAAGTTTTTCAAGTTCTTTTTACTTAAACTCTTTTAAGAGTGGTTTGAGACATGATATGCTTATGAATTGTACTCTGTACATATTGCATGTATTCATCGGTATGAAAGGTTGATCACCTTCATTACCGGTCGATTCGAGATATAATTGTTATGTTCATTTTCAATGTTCATTCGACTTTGAAATTTTGTTCATGCTAATTCACAACTACATTGTGAAGGATAGCCGACTTATTATTCAAACTCTTTCAATCATGATATATCTTTACCTTGTTTTTTTTTTAAACTTTTTGGGCAACTTTCATGCTCACCCTTGCTATATCATGATAAAACATTGCGAGATAAAGCGAATATGGCGGATCTGAGGAAAAGAAAATGCCAAGTTGACTTGGGATAGAATGTGACTAATTTGTAAAAGTATGGTTGAAGAATAGTATTGTCATGTGTTAGATAGTTTATGATTGTGTATTAGTTAAGGTTACTCGATTTTTGGGAAATAGTGTGTAAAGTTTAATGTATAAACAATTTATGTTTATATCTTCATAATAGTGATAGAATTAGTATAACAGGATCATGGCGATTTGGGACCCGGATTCGGGGATGCTACAGTGTCCTTCTGTGCCATCAAGGTCTGTTGTTTAGCTACTATCTCTTACAACTCCTCGACGGTATCTTGAAGTTCCACATTGCGGTCATATACTTCGTCGTACATACGAGCAACGATCGAGTTAAGTGGAATCTCTTCCTCCTCGTTCTCCTCATCCTCATTTGACTGTGACAGCTCAACGGGGTCCTCCTCATCCATCTCTATCTCATCATCCTCATCAAGCAATCCTTCCTGCTCAACCACTGTGACCAACGAAATTATTTTCCGTGGCAGTAGTTGTTCCCAAATCACCTAAATATCTCGAGGCTCCTCCTCTCTAGGCATCTGGGATCCTTCCTCCCTAGCCTGACTGGATTCTCCTACATTAGCCATCCTGTCAACCAAAGTTTAAGTTTTAATTACTAATCATTACTACTCGACACTCACGAGCACATAATTTATAACCACATAAGCACATAAGTGTTTTATTACTTCTTCCTTAAAACTCGATAAGAGTTTAGCACCACTATCTTTTCAAAGGTTACTTCCTAAGGCTTTTCCCCACCAAAGGTTCATAACCTAAAGCTTTGATACCAACCGGTGACACTCCAAAATCTAGGTACTTCATTCCCACAAGATTTGGTGTTCACTTTCCATTCATTCATATCTATCTACCCAAATATAATAAAATTAAATCATAAATCCTCCCTTTAAATGGGGTTACATCGTTAATCAAAAAGTCTTCCTAGGTTGTCTAACCTTAAACATCAATCAAGTGCGGAATTAAAATAATTACATTACATCCTTAAATATAAAAATCCAACATCATGACAATAAATGAAATTACAAGTCTTCATCACTTGCACATTTTTTCCTTTCCTTTGCTAGTTGAAGGCTCATCTACCTTCTCAACTTTAGCTGCAATAATTATATTTATGCAAGAGTGAGTAAAACAAATGCTCACTGGATATAACAATGAATCAACAGGAGAATAATAATAAAAACTGCCAATGAATAGGCTCATCAAAACTGAATAGTACTCTATCAATGATAACCAAAAATTGGAATCGAAATATGAGATATATCTGAGGGTCATAAGACCACGAACTATGTCCACAGTTACAAGTAATCTTTCAACTTTAACCTTAACAGTTATACGGTAGGGACTTCTCGTACTTAGGGGGATCAACCCTTCATACCATGTATTGTGCACAAACATCTAAACGCATAGCGTATCCCCTATAATAGGGTTGTTCTTCTCAGTTTTAGAGTACAAGTCCGTACGAAAGAAAGTTTGGTTTGGATAAGCTTTTAAGGGTAATTTAAAGTTTAACGATCATCAACTAGGGGACTAGTTGAATCAACAATGCTTAATAACACAACAGTTGTTTAATAACAACATAACATAGAACAATTGAGAATCATAGGTGAATTAACTATATATATTAAGCTCATGCTTGAAAATAACTAGAGAGCATAAGCATTGGATAAATTGAATAACATGATAAACCTTTACTTGAACAATAATATGCTAGGTCTATGATCTTGTCAAATTAGAAATTTGATTACTGAATGTACACTAATTGATGGCAAGCTAGAAACAAAGCTTGCTCAACATGATAATAAATTATGCAAAGTGATTGAAGTACGACAATTCAACACTAGGAATAAAAGTTCAAGAAACATCTGCTATAAAAGAATGAACAAAAGAAACTTGTTTAACTATAAACAAGTTAGAGTAAACCAACAATGATTAGAATTCTAATAAACTTAGGGTTATAACATGCTCAATGTAAAGAGATAAGGTTTTGGAAACTTGCATCCACATTAACAAATTAGATACAAGAACTTACTCAATCATAAGAATAAAGTTTCACAATGTAATAATAGAACTAGTTCAACGAAAGTGTAGAGTTAAAAAACTTGCCTCGAGCGTAAGCTATAATATTAAAACTCACGTTCACCTACACATAGTATTAAAACCACAATATCTCTTAGATATCAAAATAGGTATAAAAAAAGGTATCATCACCATCTTGGATCGCCGGATACATGGTATGAATATAAATAAAAACTAATTATACAACAATTCGTGTAAAATACTACAAAACATAATCTGAGAGTTTTAATAAGAATATTGTCATCTAGACAATATCCACACTCAAATGGAGTCCTCATTACATTTATTGTCACACTATTTAATGTAATAGTGAGGACTACTAATGTTATCATCCGACCATCACTCCGCTCCCCGACTAGTCCCCGGCTACTTTCTCATTTCCTCAAGAGAATAAAGTGAAAGAAAGGGTGAGCTCAACTAGCCCAAGAAGAAATATTATGACTAAGATAATGTAGAATAAATTATCATTAGTCTTCAACAATGTTAAACCGATAAAATATAACAAACATCAAGTTTAACTCACAATGAACAAGCAATCCATTAAAAGAGTCAAGTAGAGAATAAAATCTACTATCTTTTATGATTTAAAAGGTTTTTCATCACTTTTATCACGAGACTCTTTTAATAAATAATCCACATCATCCCCGCACTACTACCAAGGATATTCATTAGTATCACAACCACAAATTATCCATGCACTACGGGCCAAGGATATTCGTGGTATTCATCAATGGTCATGATCATGCCAACAATCGTCCATCAATGCACTACGGGCCAATGAGGACTTGTACCACATCATTTGTAACATTATGGTCATGATTATACCGAATAATCCCTAGTCATAATCATACCAAATCCATCTATGCACAATAAGCCACATATGACTTTCAACATAATATAAGCATGAGTATGATGACAATGATATAAGAATCCAATAAAACAAGTTCAAGAATTAATTTATCCAGAATTCAATAACGTCCAAATTGTCAACATGATACTGCTTTGTAGAGTAAAATTCAAGAATGCTCAGAAGAATATTTCCATGAAAAGATACTGGATGAAGCGCAAATATCAAGGATATTCCACTAATTTCATGGAGTATAGAAGTCAAAACTTTAACCAACTGAGTATAACAGAATATATGAAACTGCAAATGGATTTTTGCTCGCCATGCGGTAATCCACGTATACAGATCATTTCCACAATTTAATAAGAAATGAATACGAAGGGTCATTCACCATGCATGTGGTAATCCACATAGTCAAAGTTATTCCAATGTAATAATAAAGAATGGAATAATGTAAGAATTCACCATGCATGCGATAGATCGCATGCATAAAAGTTATTCCAATGTAATAATAAATAATAAAGAATGGAATCTGTGTCATCAGCGAGAACGCATGCATGTGATATTCCAAATGTAATAATAAAGAATGGAATAACAAAAGAAATCACCATGCATGCGATGTAACGCATGCATATAAGTTATTCCAACATAATAATAATTAATGGAACTGTGTAAAGCGTAATACGATAAGACCAAGCATGTGATATTCCAAATGTAATAATAAATAACGGAACCAAGTCAATGCGTAAAACGCACGATAGGATATTCCAATGTAATAATAAAGAATGGAATAATAGAAAGAATTTCACCATGTATGCGCACCGCATATATAAGTTATTCCAACATAATAATAAAGAATGGAATAATGTAAGAATTTCACCATGTATATGCAGATTGTGATATAAAAGTTATTCCAACATAATAATAAAGAATGGAATAATGTAAGAATTTCACCAAGTATAGGTATTTCAGATATAAAGTTATATTCAAATGTAATAATAAAGAATGGAATAATGTAAGTTCTCTTCATGAATACTGAAAGAAATAATACCCTTACCTTAGAAGAAACTGGATATTGGAAAAGTGAGGTAGTTAGAATACTTTTCTTTTTCTCTCTATAGTTTTCTCTCTAGAGTTTCATTGAATTCGTAAGAAATAATGAAGGAATGAGCTTCTATTTATAGGAGAATGGACCTGAATAAGAATTAATTCATGAACGGTCCAGTATTGATTTACTTTTAAATGGATCTATCCATATTGATTTACTATGCAAAGATTAATAAATATTCTAATAAAACAAAATCTTTTAAATAAAATATAATATATTCTATTTATAGTCTAATAAAATAAATAACTTTATAAAAGTATTCTATTTTATATAAAAAGATTTTACTATGCAAAACACTATGCAGCACTATGCAAACACTATGCATAATAAAATATAATATATTCTAATTATTGTCTAATAAAACAAATAACTTTATAAAAGTATTTTATTTTATATAAAAAGATTTTACTATGCAAAATACTATGCAGGCACTATGCAAACACTATGCATAATAAAATATAATATATTCTAATTATTGTCTAATAAAACAAATAACTTTATAAAAGTATTCTATTTTATATAAAAAGATTTTACTATGCAAAATACTATGCATAATAAAATATATTATATTCTAATTATTGTCTAATAAAACAAATAACTTTATAAAAGTATTCTGTTTTATATAAAAAGCTTTTCTATTTTATTACATTAATAATACTAATAAATAAAATATATTTATATATATATATATATATATATAAACTTCGTGACTTCATAAAAAGACACCTCAATATATTTAACAACATTTATCATCATTATTATAATTCACAATATTAATCGACTGTGTCGCTCCTGAGAAAGAGGGGCTTTCCAATAAGGATTTCTCCCTATCAAGCGCCGCAATTAGGTGACCAAACCTCTCCTCGCGTAACTTCTAGACATCGTTAATATTGCAAATAATAATATTAATAACTCTGTCATCTCAATTATTGATTTAATAATATATAAAATATCGACAATAATTGAATCAAATAACGTGAGATACTATGCAACAATTATCGAAGCAATAATTGAACAAAATCGAGTGACTTCTCACGTAAGCATCAATAATCAATACCCGTGCTACTATGCAACCACGCCAGACATCGCATTTTTTTACTACCGAGTAGTTCAACAGCTTTTAACGATAAAACTTCCGCCGTTATTTTCATAAAATATTTTTGTCATTTTCTCAATCCGATAATAATTCCGCCAGGGGTCCACCAATGATTGTGTCGTCGCATTTAATATTCCCCGTTAAAACGAATATTCCCCACCAATCTAATATTATATAACAACTTGCATACTTTGCAAAATTTATAAATATTACCCACAACTATAACATTATATCAAATTCATTCCATAATATTCAAAAAAATATTTTGAGAAATTTAAATCTTTATTCATAAAATTTGGGGTCTCACAATCTCCCTCCTTATGAAATTTCGCCTCAAATTTACGTACGCATACTGGTATGCCTTAATGATGATGAGGATACCTTGACTTCATTTCGATTCTAACTCTTGAGGTATAACCTTTGAGTGTTGAATACGATCCTTCTTATTCAAGATTTTAACACGTATTTCCTCATACGTTAAATCTTCCGCTATCTCGTTCGGTTCTAAATCAATAATGTGGTTCAGGTCGTCAACATATTTACGTACATCGATACGTGAAAAACGTTATGAACACGCGACATACTTGGTGGTAAAACGAGTCTATAGGCCATAGTTCCTACTCGATCGAGGATTTCAAATGGGCCAATAAAATCGAGGGTTGAGATTTCCTCTCTTCATCGATTCTTGCTTCTAGAATAACGCCCTCTTGAACCTTCTTCTTCACATTCATCACTTCGAGTATGTAGCTTGAGCGGCTTTAACTTTATCGATTAAAGTCGATTCTACTCGATATTCGTTATCTTCACGCGGGTCCCTAGAGTCTTTAACTCTATCTTCATCATTTGTAAGTTATACTGAAATGGGTTTTTGTGTTAACAACATCGCACTCGTAAACGCATATGATCTTCTACCCAACGCTACTACTACCACGCTCGCTTCTTCCACGATGATATTGAATGGTATGATCGTAATCTTCAACAAACTCGAGCCAACGCCTTTGGCGCATGTATACGCTCATTTTGGTGAAGAAATATTTGAGGGTTTAAGAAATGGGTTTTGTATCGAGGTCAATACAAAATTGATTTCACGCCTAGGGTAGGCTAAGAAGTCTTCAAGAATACGCCAGAAATTTATTAATAATAGAAATGTCATTCAAAACTATGACTCTCATCCAAGACTTGGATAACACGTCACATTGATACCTATCAACTTGCCACCATTATTCACGATGTCCCCTACGGATATTCTGGCTTCGATGTATTCCAAGACTTGGAAGTCACCAGCGAAAGGTTCGGGGCTCTTTACTTATGGCTTGATATGACAATGATTGACTTTAGTGGTTTGGTTGTTTGAATTTGTATAACAAAGTTGGTTAGGAATATAAAAGCTAACAACCTTACGAAAATAATTAATTTTAGCATGATGAGTAGTTAACCAATCGATTCCTCAAATCACATCAAAGGCAAGTATTTTCAAAGAGATAAGATCGACAGGTAATGTGAAAGTGTCGATTTGAATCAACAAGATTTATAAACAGTGGAGGTAACGAAGGTTTCTACTAATGAAGTTTTAACCAATAAGTCAAAGTCTAACTTCTCTGGGGTCAAATTTAAACGTTGAGCGCAAGCAAGAGAGATAAAAGAATGGGTAGAACCGGTATCTAATAAGGTATAGACTTCGCAAGAATTTATAATTAACTAACCCGTGCTAACTTCGTCGGGTTACCTCGCTTTTGAGAAGGTGCCAAAAACGCTTTCTTCCTCAAAAACCACCGACTTTCTTTTGTCCGTGATCGCTTTTGGTGCCACCGTCCCCATTTGGACTTGACTTCACTTATATGACAAAATCGAGCTAAATGACCTTCTCTTCTTGAAATTTCCACTTCTATTATCTTGGCCATGATTACCACCAAGTGGTTACCATTCTTGGCATGATAATTTCCCCACGATGGTCATCATTGTTTCGATGGTCGCCACACCCGCAGACGATTATTATCGTGTTGTTGGTCGTTACCTTTTGGTTGTGCTAACTCATTATCGCTACTCCAATAATCGAGCCCTATTCACAACATCCGAATATAAACAAAGTTTATGAGAAATGAGGTATTGACGATATCGGGTTTCAAACCTCTTAGAAACATTCGCGCCATTCGCTCCTCATTATCGACCAAATGGGATGCAAACCGGGATAACTCCTCAAACTTAGCCTCGCATCTTTGATATTGGCCATATTATTTTGCTCCATTGCTTATCTCAACATTTTTCAGATGCCATTTTCAAAAAATCACAAAACAAGGGTTAATTGACATATCACATATTATCCTATACTCTCGACCCAACCAATTAAATACCAAATAAACTTAGGTAGGTCATACTAATGGAAGGAATTCCTGCCTCTCCTCCCTCCTAGTTCTTGTCTCACATCTCACCAGGATCATATCCTAAGCTTTGATACCAACTGTGACGCCCCCAAAATAGGTATACATCACCCATCTTGAGTCGCCAGATACATGGTATAAAAAATACAAATACAACTTAATTATACAACATTGTGTAAAATACGACAAAAACATAAATCGAGAGTTTTAATAAGAATATTGTCATCTAGACAATATCCACACTCAAAGGAGTCCTCATTACATTTATTGTCACACTATTTAATGTAATAGTGAGGACTACTAATACTATCATCCGGACCATCACTCCTGCTCTCCCCGACTAGTCCATTATATTCTCATTTCAAGAGAATAAAGTGAAGAAAAAGGGTGAGCTCAACTAGCCCAAGAAGAAATATTATGACTAAGATAATGTAGAATAAATTATCATTAGTCTTCAACAATGTTAAACCGATAAAATATAACAAACATCAAGTTTAATCTAGCAATGAACAAGCAATCCATTAAAAGAGTCAAGTAGAGAATAAAATCTACTATCTTTTATGATTTAAAAGGTTTTTCATCACTTTTATCATTTGAGACTCAAATTTTAATAAATAATCCACATCATCCCTCGCACTACTACCAAGGATATTCATTAGTATCACAACCACAAATTATCCATGCACTATGGGCCAAGGATATTCATGTATTCATCAATGGTCATGATCATGCCAACAACTGTCCATCAATGCACTACGGGCCAATGAGGACTTTTACCACATCATTTGTAACATTATGGTCATGATTATACCGAATAATCCCTGGTCATAATCATACCAAGTCCATCTATGCACAACAGGCCACAAATGACTTTCAACATAATATAAGCATGCGGATGATGACAATGATATAAGAATCCAATAAAACAAGTTCAAGAATTAATTTATCCGTAATTCAATAACGCCCAAATTGTCAACATGATATCGCTTTGTAGAGTAAAATTCAAGAATGCTCGTAAGAATATTTCCATGAAAAGATATCGGATGAAGCGCAAATATCAAGGATATTCCACTAATTTCATGGAGTAGTAAGTCAGAAGTCAAAACTTTAACCAACCGAGTATAATAGAATATATGAAACCGCAAATGGATTTTCGCCCGCCATGCGCAGAATCCACGAGACATGCATCATTTCCACAATTTAATAAGAAATGAATACAAAGGATCATTCACCATGCATGTGGTAATCCACATGTACAAGTTATTCCAATGTAATAATAAAGAATGGAATAATGTAGAATTCACCATGCATGCGATAGCATCGCATGCATGCAAGTTATTCCAATGTATAATAAAGAATGGAACCAGTGTCAGAAAAAACGCATGCATGTGATATTCCAATGTAATAATAATAAAGAATGGAATAATAACAAAATTCACCATACATGCGATAATAATTCAAATGAATAATAGTTATTCCAATGTAATAATAATAATAATGGAACTGAACAATAGCGTAATACGCCGCATGTGATATTCCAATAATAATAATAAATAATGGAACTGTGTCATGCGTAAAAAGCATGGAATGTATGTGATATTCCAAATAATAATAAAGAATGGAATAATGAAGAATTTCACCATGTATGCAGATTCACATATACAAAGTTATTCCAACATAATAATAAAGAATGGAATAATGTAAGAATTTCACCAAGTATAGGGTAGCTCATGCGAATATACAAAAGTTATTCCAATGTAATAATAAAGAATGGAATAATGTAAGTTCTCTTCATGAATACGAAAAGAAATAATAATACCCTTACCTTAGAAGAACCGGATATTGGAAAAGTGAGGTAAAGGTAATACTTTTCTTCTTTCTCTCTATAGTTTTCTCTCTAGAGTTTCAAAGTGAATTCGTAAGAAATAATGAAGGAATGAGCTTCTATTTATAGGAGAATGGACCTAATAGTAATTAATTCATGAACTATCCAGATTGATTTACTTTTTAAATGGACTATCCATATTGATTTACTATGCGCAAGATAAATAAAATATTCTAATAAAACAAAATCTTTTAAATAAAATATAATATATTCTATTTATAATCTAATAAAACAAATAATTTTATAAAAGTATTTATTTTATATAAAAAGATTTTACTATGCAAAATACTATGCAGTACATTATGCAAACACTATGCATAATAAAATATAATATATTCTAATTATTGTCTAATAAAACAAATAACTTTATAAAAGTATTATGTTTTATATAAAAAGATTTTACTATGCAAAATACTATTAGCACTATGCAAATACTATGCATAATAAAATATAATATATTCTAATTATTGTCTAATAAAACAAATAACTTTATAAAAGTATTCTATTTTATATAAAAGATTTTACTATGCAAAATACTATACATAATAAAATATATTATATTCTAATTATTGTCTAATAAAACAAATAACTTTATAAAAGTATTCTATTTTATAAAAAAGCTTTTCTGCTTTTATTACATTAATAATACTAATAAAACAAAATTTATATATATATATATATATATATATATATATATATATATATATAAACTTCCGTGACTTCATAAAAAGACACCTCAATATATTTAACAACATTTATCATCATTATTATAATTCACAATATTAATCGACTGTGTCGTTCCTGTGAAAGAGGGGCTTTTCAATAAGGATTTCTCCCTATTGGCGTGCAATTAGGTGACCAAACCTCTCCTTGGCGTAACTTCTAGACATCGTTAATATTGCAAATAATAATATTAATAACTCGTCATCTCAATTATTGATTTAATAATATATAAAATATCGACAATAAATAATTGAATCAAATAACGTGAGATACTATGCAACAATTATCAAGCAATAATTGAACGGTAAAAAATTTTCATAAAGTGACTTCTCATTTCTCAAAGATCAATAATCAATATCCACCAATGTGCTACTACGCAACCACGCGATTAGACATCGATATTTTTACTACCGAGTAGTTCAATACTTACAACTATAACAGTAAAACTTCCGCCATTATTTTCATAAAAATATTTTTAAATCTTTTTCTCAATCCGGACAATAATTTCGATTATGGGGTCCACTAATGATTGTGCCATTTTCAGCTAATTTAATATTCCCCGTTAAAACGAATATTCCCCACCAATCTAATATTATATAACAATTAGAACAATTTAACACTTTGCAAAATTTATAAATATTACCCACAACTATAACATTATATCAAATCCATTCCATAATATTTAAACCAAAAAAATATTTCTTCGTTTCTTAGAAATTTAAATCTTTATTCATAAAATTTACTTTTACAAGTTTCACATGAGGGTCTCACTCAAACATAACCAACACATATAATCATCACAATTTAGTTGTATAGCAACAATTCAACAAAAATCGAATTCACATAACATATAAGTTATGCCTTAAACTCATATATGTATATACATATATATATATTATACTAAGGTTAGATAAAATACCTTCACTTAGCTTGTAATCCTTGCTAAAATCGCTGGAAATTGCTTTGGAAATGCTTAAGTTCTCTCTCAATTCTCTCAACTCTCTCTGTAATTCTCAGAATTTTTCTTAGGCCTAGCACTAAGGTTATGCGTAAGACCCACTGATAATAAGCGTAAAAAGAAAATTGATACACCTTAATACGTCTACTAATTATAATATCAATTACCAATATAACGCTTATGTTATAAATATATTATATTTATTATTTAATTTATTTTATTTGTTTTATTTATATTATTTAAAATTTCAAAAATCCAAAATCCAAAAGCCCTAAGGCTTTGTTCTGCAAAAAGTCTTTAAAATAAAGACTTAATATATTAAACCTTGTTCGGATTAAATCAATTTAAAACTACTTTAATTATTTTAATAAACAATTTAGTTTATAATTTATAATCACATATTATTTATTTGGATTTCCATATCCAACATTAATCAAATAAATTAATTATACATACGATATTTTAAATAAATATTCCACTAAACAATTATCACAAAATTATAATTTCATTATAATTTTATTTAATAATTTAACACAACCAATTTAAATTATTAAATTAAAGCGACAATATAACATCTCATGTTATATTACAACTCTCTAAATTATAAATTAATTTAATTTAGAATATTATCTAATAAATTTAATTCATAAACATTTACTAATAATAACCACATCAATAAAATATTTATTTCATCAATTTTAACAATAAACACATCAAATAAATATTTATATAATTTAATAAATATTTAATATTACAATTTGAAATTCTGGATTGTTACATCTTCCAACCCGACATATGGTGCTACACAGTGCTACAGTTCACACATACATTCAATTGAAATGCCTCAAAAGAACGAATATGTCTTCTATATATTTCAAAATAATATTACCATTCCCCAGGTTCTTTATAACCATTACATGTGTTCTTGTCATAATATTAAATAATAACAACATTCAACCTATACTATTACAAAGGTAATCTATAGGTTCGCTTTTGAGCCTTCCTTTATCTTTACTAGGATCCTTTGGTCCGATTCGATTCTTAAACTGCATTCATATGGTTCAAGCAAGAGTGAGCATAACTAGCTCAGCAAGTATGATAATTACATTTTAATAATATGGTTGAAACATACAAATTGTATATCTTCAAAAACTGAACAATAGTTATGAAGTACTATTGATAATTCAAAATAGCACTTCTCTTTTCTTAAAACATTTCACAATGAACAACATTCAGTAAAACATTAATTCCGGTCCAAGACCTTGAGCATTTCAAAATTTCTTTGAAAAGAACAACTCGGCACCAAGTCCGTAAGTCCGGTATATCTTATGAGCACGTCTAGGTGATCAACCTATAGTACTCTATGTTATACAACACTACTTTCTTTAAACATATGTATGTTTAAGTTTTGGCAACCTCACGTGCTTGTCGTTTGACGACAAATATTTGTTTAGCATACTCAGTCTTCTTTTGAAAACCATACCAAAATAGTTTGGCAAAACTTTACAACAGTTCGATAGATTATAAGAAATCCAAAGAAACATCTTAAGTCTAGCGAAGGAATTGGATTCGACTTCAACATACATCAATTCATGCGTAAGATACATGAATTACAAAGCTTGTCCATAATGAACATAGACAAGGGTTAGAACACTTGCATGTAGCGTCTTCTACATTAATTATACTTTTTCCTTTGAGTCTTTAAGGTCTCTACAATATATAATAACATAACATACCACATTAGGTCATATATAATCATGTATGTTTACTACTATATCTTACCCTTCTTCTCAATCTAATCATGCCTTAGATTGTTTGACATTGGTTACGGTTTATAGCATTACATTGTTCTTACGTTCAATTAATCTTTCTTCAACCTTTAGTTGTTAACTTAGGGTTATAAACATCCTTTAATGATGTTACTTTAAGTTTATTTAGGATTTAATTCACCTTCAATCAACTATCTTTCATTTTACATTCAAAATCTTTCTTCTCTATGTTCTTCTTAGTGCTGGCACTGCGGCGCCAGCTTCCCTTATATAACTCGTGTTGCGGTGCGGGTTTCCAGTAGGTGATGCTCAGTCTTGGCCCTGCAGTGCCAACCTTTCCTCTCTGTGCCTCGTTGCGGCACCACTTTCCAGTGCCTATGGTCTGGACTCGGCGTTGCGTCACGAGTCCTTTATTAATTGTCGCGTTGCGGTGCCACTCTTAAGTGGCTTATGGGCATGCTTGGCACTGCGGCGCCACTTATTATGCCTTGGAAAATGCTATACGCCTGACTCTGTGTACCTGAGATAGTTTTGACAGATTTCTTACTTTGATGAACTTCCCGGACTCATAAATTGATCATTTTAAGTCCGAATTGGCTCGTTCAAAAGTCATTAGCTCACAAATCACATGAACTACGTGTTCATGTAAGAATTTTATATTTTTGAATCTATTAACACTGAATTCACCTTTTAAGTTCATTTTAACAAAACCGATAAACGTTCGTGAATGTTCATAGCTCGTTTCTTCATTCTAAGCCGGAATTTGGTCATTTTTGAGTCCGCAACTCTAGAATGCAAATTGAGACTCATCTCCATCGAAAACCAATGTTTTCGAGTTTAATGTCAACTTTTGACTTCTATTCTGAGAATTTCACAATTTCGATGATTATCGTCTAATCTCATAACACTACAAGAAATCACACAAAAAATGATGCTAAAATTTGTCACATAAAATTCATTTTTCGTCACTAATACATTTAGTGACGATTTTTAATCATCACAGAGACTGTCACCGTATAAGCGTGGTATTAGGTTTATTTGACAATATTTGATGTCGTCACTAAATATTTTAACTTATAGTGACGATCTACATCATTGTCACTATAATTAATTACTTTTAGTGACGTTAATAGCGTCACTATTTGAATGAAACTTTCGTCACTCTATATTATGTTTCGTCATCAAAACTTGGTGTATTAAATGACAAAAATCATTTTTCGTCATTAAATGATATTGTTTCAGTGACGAAAATATGTTACTCTATATAAATCATTTAATTTTAATGACGACAATATTGTCATATTTATGATTATTCTTTCGTCATGTTATTGTGTTTATCGTCACCAAAAATAAGAAAATAAATGACGACAGAACAATTCGTCACCTAAAAATATATTTAACATGACAATTATGTCGTTGTCATTTCATATTTTAATTATAATTTATTTTAATTTATTTAGTTTTATATTAACTAATTTACTGTATTAATCTATAAGCACAATTAAATCCAAAATCTCATTTAAAAATAAATAGCAAAAAAACATAAAAATTTCAATCAACCCATTACAAAAATTAATAATATCATTTTCAAAAGAATATTATACACTAAAATGAGTGTGAGAAATACAAAGAAACCTCAAGAGATATATAATACATATCTACAAGTATTTGGAGAACAACGTATGAAAGTGATGGGTTCAAAACTAAGTATTATCCCATATTACACCGAACCTGCAATCCATAATCACAAATGGAGTGCTCCGATATCAATGATCCAGCCAACATAACGATATTTATGATTCATGTAACAGATTTAATGTTTGTTGCTTCACTTGTGCCTAGGAGAAAGACTTTCTATGAATGCAGATCATTTCCTTGTCTGGTTTCTCTAAGATTTCTAACAAGAGTATGCCTTCCCATGGAAAACTAGGCAAGACCCTGCTGGGGTTGAATATCCAACACTACAATCATGCGTACTGATCAAAAGGAAAATACACAAATACAAAAGATAAGACATGCTCAATATTCCAACAATTCATTGAAACTATTATAAAATGATGATAGCAACGCAGACCTAGGATTTTTTCATGAGATATACTTTGTTTCCGCCATGGTTTACCAGCATGCATAAGGTAGGTTTCCATAGCAACAAGTTTCTTCTCTTTGTAGCATTCTGATATCCACTCTGTAGACACTCAAAATTTTCTGCATGCCTGTTACTAACATTACAGGAGGGCAGATTTGTCTTTCAGAGATAACCCTGGAAGACAACTTACATCCATTCCGGATACTATCGGAAGTGCAGTTCCAACTCAGAAAACAAACCAGGAACATCAGTTCCAACCCAGAACACAAACCGAGAACTTCATCTCAAACCCGAAACACACATCGGGAATGTCATTTCCAATCTCAGAGATAACCCCGAGGTTTGCAAGATCAAAAGACCGGCAACAACACCAGAGAGGACAGTTCTGTCTCGGTGATAACACCACGATGTTCAGTTCCAATGCCAGAAATAACACTGGGAGTAGCAACTCCATCCTTGGTGATAGCCCCAAGGGATGCTTTTGCAGTTCCGGCGATAACTCCAGAATTGTTTGTTTCAAACACATACGATCAGCTTCAAGCTCAGACCTCCTACCGAGGTAATCATACCTCAGACCCAGAGCTAACAACGGGTAGATAGGTTCTTTCACAGATGACCTTGCGGTATTCAAACACTTGCAGCAGTCCAATCTCAGATGTAACCCTAAGCAATGTCTGTTTTTCGCTCAAACCGGTGATAACCCTGGTAAGGAGTCAAAAGCGTCATCTTATCGCCTCAACAAGTTGATATCGCGGCATACCAACAAGTAGTCCAATCTCAGATGTAACCCTGAGCAACGTCTACTTTTAACTCAAACCGGCGATAACCCCGGTAAGGAGTCAAACATCATCTTATCTCTTCAACACCTGTGCGTCATCTCGACACTTTATACATACATACATACAATAATGTCCCACAAGAACTGAGGAGTAAAAATCCCGAGTGACTATTACGCGTGGCAGTACTTTGGATAGAATTTGAAGCTTGAAGACCATGGGCATAGACCCTTCTTCCTGACTTTGTACAACCTCTAATCCATGTCATTGCGTAACTCTCGACACAAGCAGTCCGAAGAAGGTCAGATATACCTCGTTCGGATGCTCGGATTGAAGTTCTGCAAGTTCAAACGGACATTACAGTGTACGAGTGCATGTACTACGAGACAACAGAACCCGCGAGGCTTGGATGCACCGACGACCACCAGGTACAGGTACATGGTTGCCGCCATGGTGTACCGCTGACCATCCGTCTCATATATTCAAGCCTTGGGAATTGACCATTTGAAGAAGAGGAGAGAGAGAAAAGGCGAGGAAGCCTTGTCCATTTTACTCTGCATACACATCTTTTTGAGTGTTTCCTCACTTTTAAACACTTGTTAGCTCACATATAGCTATCTTTTATCCGGCGGGAGCTGAGTGTTTATCCATTTAAAGTTATAGAAGTCTACTTTAGCAGCTCACTGTAAGCCTTCTCACATTATATAAAGTCTTCTTATCATATTAGCACACACTGTTGTACACATTGAGAGTCGTGTGAGTGTGTTTTCCCGGACTTCGGTCCGTGGTTTTCATTCCTATCTGTATATATACTTATATATATATATATATATGTATATATTTCATATATGGACTAACATTATTGAGTTATGCCTCGATTGAGCCTAGACTTTGGTCTGGAGCGTTTATTACTATATATATATATATATATAATTGTATATATAATTGTTGTCAGACATATCTGATGAGCCTGGATTCACATCCGGTGCGTTTACTGCTTTTATATATATATTTAAATTTCTGTTAGGCCTGGAGTTTACTTCGTGGCCTTTTACAGTTTTATTTATATTTAAATCTGCGCCTGGAGTTTACTTTGTGGCCTTTTATATATATATTTACACTTCGTCCTAACTGGGAAGGCCCATTTGTTGCCAAGAAAGTATTGACAGGAGGTTCTCTCAGATTGCAGGAAATGGATGGCGATGAATTTCCACAGCTTGTCAACTCGGACACAGTGAAATGGTACTATGTCCGAAGTTACCATCAAACAAACATCTGGTTTTGATCATCAAATCACCAATCATTAGGTTTTGAACCCTTTCCTTTCTACATACTCTTACTCGCCTCGTGGAAACATACACTTCAAGCCGTGACTGGTTTTACCTCAATTCAAACCTTCCATACAATCTCGGTTATCACGAAGGCGAAGATTTAACCATTCACAATTTCGGTTATCCTAAAGACAGGATTGAACCTTTCACACTTGCAGTTTATCCTGAAGACGAGATTAAACTTTTCTACACTTGCAGTTTGTCCTGAGGACGGGATCAAACTTTTTACACACCTGCAGTTTATCCCCATTATGGGATTAAACTTTCTCTCTCCCATGATATAGCACGCATACATGGGATTCACGTTCCTCTTCAGCTGCAATTCGTCTTGAGGGGCGAACTATGTTGACCTGATCTCCTCTTCAATAGGAGTACGTAGGCAACCATATGCTATATGGCCTGGTCACAAAAACAAAAACATTTCTGCCCTTTCTTCACAACAAAAACAACAAAAACATCTCTACACCTATCTGCCTTTCACAATCAGCGTTGAACCTCCTACACTAGGTTCGAACTACGCAGACTTGATCTCCTCTTCAATAGGAGTACGTATGCAGCCATTTATGGTTCAGTCTAACCCCTACCAGAACAAAAATTCTTGTCACACGGTACTAGGATCAACCTTCAATTCGCCACATTTCATCGGTTTCAGATCAAAAGGATGGAATTACCCAACCTCTTCTCACAAATAGAAGATTTGGTGACCATCTAAGCTGGGATCATGCCTTAAAGAGCAATACCAACCCATAAGAGATGGAATTAACTAGGCTTCTCACAAAAGAAGTACTGGCGACCATCTATGGTGCGGTCAATCTCAGAGAGGAAGAAACCACCCTCCTCTCCATTTTTCCATATAGATATCAGTCCCAAGACACCAAAAATGGTAGGGATTTACAAAAATCAATGATCCGTTCTGAGAGATCTTGCGACATCTCAATGTCCATCTATCAAGGATAAGTTCAGAATGCATCAAGATCACAAGGCCCTGAAGAAACAGGCAAACATCAAGCAAGTATCAAGGCATAACTAAAAGGAGAGTGAATCAAAATATATTTCCCTGCCATACATAATACTGTTTGATATATACATCTATGTTGTACATAACAAAATGGCTAAGCTAGTCTATGCAGGAAAATACAAAGCTATCTACATATCTGTGTGTATGCGGACTATCAGATCTAACATAGCATCCCTCTTTGACGATGGAGGAAGCACTGCAAGCTCCTACCCAAGGGTATCTACACGAGCTAGCAGATCAGAGGCTAACTGCATGGTGGCATAGTGCTCATCAATGTAAGCACTCATGTCGACAAGACTGACAGTCATCTGGGATCTAACGGAAGTACTATCTGCAATGGCCACATCCCTAACAGATAAGGCGGCATCCCGCTCCCCAATCAATGCATCCCTGGCTGATCTAGCCTCATCCCTCTCTAACAGAGCGATATCTCTCTCATCAAGAGCTGTTAACATCACGGCCCTAGCCTGATCTCTATCATAGGTCATCAGATATAAGTTCTGCTCCAAATGCTGTGTCGAATACTGAGTAACAGTGGCACTCAGGGTGGGAGAATCCATCACAAATGCTGGCAGCTTAGCAGTTAAGTCATCGGTGGGAATAACAGCCTCCTCTATAGGCTCCTCATCGTTAGAATCAGTCTCCTGCACTGTGGATACTACCACAGCCGATGTAGTCTCTGTCTCCATCCATGCGGAATACTCTGCAGAACAACCTAGATGACTGACAAAAAACGCAGCCAGCTCTCGCTGATCCCAACAGGCATAAAACCTGGATCTATCCTCCGCTGATAAATGGTGTGAAGTGAAGCGCTGACTTACTGCCCCATCATAAGGATGAAAATCCTAAAACTGGTAAAACTGACACATCATGGCCAGTGGGTGGTAAGTAATCATGCCCCTCAATCCAGCCAGAGGGAGATAATCCATGCCCGGAGCATGAGTAATGAAGCTGTAGGGTGAGCTAAGCCCTGAACACGGCAATATAGCAAACAGATCCCTAATCCCTGTCAGGAAAGCTGACCATGATGCAGCATTTGTGCACTCTGTAGGCTGAAAGGAGTATGACATGGCTATCTCGTGGGTGAAACAAAACCCCTGCCGTCTAAATGTGCCAATCAGTCTCAAGTGTGACATAAACCACACATACAAAGATGACCGTGAGCACTCAAACACTCTGCCGGATAAGTGCAGCAGTATGTAGCTGACCTCAGAGTCTTTGTGATGATCATCGGTACAATGGTATGACACTCCCTGAGAGCTCTCACTGCCATAATGACGTCGATATCCAGCTCATCCATGTACCGCGGCATGAAGACGTATGACAATACGCATTGAAGCAGTACATCTACTCTGGCTGAACGCCAATGGTCCTCCAGTGTGGTGAAATCCCCGAAATGCCGTGCATAGTTGTCCTCAGAGCCAAACCTGTCAAATAGGAAACGCTGGGATATCATGTGGCCAGATGTAATCTCATCCTGGACCACTACGTCTCAATCCGGTGAGGGTATGAACTGTCTGCTCATGTCTCTAATAGTCGTATGCACGCAAGGTCTGTCCAGTGGCAGCATCGTCAACCGTGCATACTCCTCCAAAGTAGGAGTCAACTCCTAGGTCCCAAATCAAAAAACCTGCCTCTCTGATACCCAGTGCTCTAGCATGCCCTCTACAAATCCTATGGGAACCTAAAACATCAACAGGGTCATAGTATGCTGTAGCAAATCATCTACGATCACCATATCTGATGGTGATATACTATCATACCATGAGCGCATACCAGATACCACCAAAAATGGTGGGGTATGATCAATCTGACTAGCTGCTTAGAAGAAGACATACATGACGGGCCGTGTCATAAGACCATCCAGGTCAATTTGAATATCTATGGACATACATACATATTCATAACATAATAACATGCATGATACAATAGATGACAATATGATATAGGGAATGGAAAACTGTGCATACATTCCTAAGTATATCATCATCTAATACATCTCTGTAAAGCTAAAATACAGGGAAATGGGGCGAAGCTACCCAACAACTAACAGAGGCCTATCAAAAGATATAGCGAGAATGGGGCGAAGCTACCCAGATGCTAACAGAGGCCTATTAAAAGAAATAGCGAGAAATACATCAGAAAAAGTCAAGAGTGTCGATGTCTACATCATCAATACTGTCCACCTGATGTAACTCCTCCTGAGTCATTGGATCTCTATCTACAGGGATGTCAGACCGATACAAGGGAGGATCTGCACCGGCAAAGCCATATGGGTCATCTGAGGGGCCAGCGCCAAAGCTGGAAGGATCAAAAGTATCTACCTCTAAGGATCTCTGCCCAAATATCGAATGAAAAGATGTGTCTGGTCCAGCTGCCGGGTCAATCTGTTAATCTGTGTCACATGAGTCGGATCTCTGACACAGGCTAGCCAATCCATCGGCGTCATCATCACCTTATAGTCACAAATGGAGTGACTGAGTCTGGTGAAACCACTGCTCAGACAATGCCCTGAGGTAACCCCAAGGACAGCGACGGGGTAGAATGGAGAATAACATCCCAAATCCCCAACCATGGACGATCGCTCTGTAGTCATCATGAAAAGCCTGATACATAGAGTGGATGCTAAACCAGTTCCCTTGAGGCTGTGTGAAGCCGAGAACCTACATCAAAATGCAGATCAACATCAGAATCCTTGACTCCTCATCAATAGGAAATAAGGAAGATTAAAGATCTAACTTCAAACCTCATTTGCATGCAGGTATACTGAAGGATGCCTACTCAAGTCACCCAGAAGATCTGGGTTCGCCACTTGAATACCTGGCAATTCCCTATGGGGAACACGAACAGTAGGAGCAGGAACCTCAATCGGTGTATCCTACTCCTCGTCCTCGACATTCGGCACTTCAACCCGAATAGGACGTATCACCGCCTCCACCAAATGACGAGGCTGTCTAACAGAACGGCGGTGAGGATCTTCAGAAGCTCTCCTCCGTACACCGAAGTGGTCCCACGGAACTACTCGGTGATCTGGATCCATAATATCCGGACAAAGAAGTCTCCAAATCACCCGAGAAAGGGTGTGGTAATTTCTTACGGATCTTTTGAAATGCATTGCTTTAACATACATCTACTGTGAGAGTTAAAATGCATGACTACCCAATACCTACATTTTGGGAAAATTTTGTCATAGCCCCTTTGTAAATGGGACTATCCACATGCACATAGGCATGACTAGGTGGCCATTCAGTAGCATTCCTGTACACAGTCATATACATCCTACATGCATTAATTACATCACAGTAAAAATCCTTAAGTGTAGTCTAATTACCAGGATTATTTTACTTTTATGCCTTTACTCATTTGTCCTCAGATAGGATAAGAAATGACAGTAAAAGGTGCCAATTTGACTGTTTCAAAAGTCAAATTTTTTTCACATCATTATGTTCAAAGATGGTTTAATACTAACATTTTCTATGTTGA
This sequence comes from Panax ginseng, assembly GCA_020205605.1. Taxonomy (NCBI): domain Eukaryota; kingdom Viridiplantae; phylum Streptophyta; class Magnoliopsida; order Apiales; family Araliaceae; genus Panax; species Panax ginseng. The sequence continues at coordinate 93,157,871 of CM035139.1, forward strand.
ATATTTTTATCAAGTCATATCGGCATGCATATTCACTACTACGTGTCTAAATGCATTTCATGTGATAAGTCATTTTCCAACTGGATAGAAAGCGGAAAAAAATACATGCATGTGTTACTGTGATGATGAAGAAACGCTTATACGGTGGTAGAATATCTGAAAGTTTCACGAACTCAGCAGATCGAAGAAGAGCTCTCAGATTTCCTTCACTGCAAGAACTTGAAAATGACTTATAAAGCAACCATTCGCTATACATAAAGACACGGTTGGTCGCAGCTCACCTATGGCTCCTGCGCAGTGTACTGCTGGCACTCTATATGGGTCCCACGCCTCCGGCCGCTCGATTAGAGTTGCAAAGGAGGTCTCATGTTGAAAAGGCCAAATCAGAATAAAAGTGCTACGCGATTGGCGGAATAGCACGAAATCCTGGTTTCTCGTCATCGAGTTAAACTCCGTCGTCTCTCAATCGGTATTCGCTGAATGCGGGGTATACTATACCAATGAGCTTAACTTTCACAGATCATGCTCGGAAATACCCCACAAAGGTCCGATGCCGTTATTTGCAGGGTCACAACCCTAAACCTCCCCGACAGGGGTTACAACGCAAAACCACAAAATATCAAACATCCCCGGCAGGGGTTACAACGTCGAGGTTATCAAACATCTACATATCCCCAGCGGGGTCACAACGCACATCTTTCAAGCATCTACGTATCCCCGGCGGGGGTCACAACGCACATCTTTCAAACATCTATGTATCCCCGACGGGGGTTACAACGTAATGCAACCATTGATACACACATCAATGAAGGTCAAGCAGCCTTGATATCATGACAGTCGATGGCAAGTAAACCCATCGAAGCAACCTTCCCCAGCAAGGGCTACAACACAATGCTACCATTGACACATACATCAATGAAGGTCAAGCAACCTTGACAATACACCCAACAGGGATTTATCCGGTGATACACACATCAATGAAGGTCGGGCAACCCTGACGATGACAAACTATTGGCAGTAACTCCGATAGAATGAGGGAATATGTTATACAGATCCTCAAACAGACAAAGCTTTATCCCCACATATCTCTTACACACAAGAGGTACCTCTATGGAATATAGGACAGTGTCTAGGATTCAAGACTTTGGTGATAGTCCCAACGTCAACATCCTTGGAGACTTGGATCGCATGTCCAAGCCATCACTGATTGTCATCCCAACAGGATTACCTGACAATCATACATCATACATTTGCATCATGTTGCTGCATATAGCATCATGTTTATCTTGATTGCATTTCAAGTGTCTAGGATTCTTTATCCTACCCATGCCTTGCATTGCATGAATATGATAAAGAGGGGCATCTGTAGACACTCGAAATTTTTTGCATGCCTGTTACTAACATTACAGGAGGGCCGATTCGTCTTTTGGAGATAATCACTCGAAGATGCCTTTACATCCATTCTGGATACTACCGAAAGTGCAGTTCCAACTCGGAACACAAACCGGGAACATTAGTTCCAACCCGGAACACAAACCGAGAACTTCATCTCAAACCCGGAACACACACCGGGAATGTCATTTCCAATCTCGGAGATAACCCCGAGAGAATAGTTCTGTCTCAGCGATAACATCGCGACGTTCAGTTCCAGTCCCAGAAATAACACTGGGAGTAGCAACTCCATCCTTGGTGATAGCCCCAAGGGATGCTTTTGCAGTTCCGGCGATAACTCCAGAATTATTTGTTTCAAACACATGCGATCAGCTTCAAGCTCAGACCTCCTACCGAGGCAATCATACCTCAGACCAAGAGCTACGGGCAGATAGGTTCTTTCACAGATGACCTTGCGATATTCAAACACTTGTAGCAGTCCAATCTCAGATATAACCCTGAGCAACGTCTGCTTTCCGGTCAAACCGGCGATAACCCCGGTAAGGAGTCAAAAGCATCATCTTACCGCCTCAACAAGATGATATCGCGGCATACCAACAAGTAGTCCAATCTCAGATGTAACCCTGAGCAACGTCTACTTTCAACTCAAACTAGCGATAACCCCGGTGAGGAGTCAAACATCATCTTGTCTCTTCAACACCTGCGCGTCGTCTCGACACTTCATACATACATACATACATACAACAATATCCCACAAGAACCGAGGAGTAACAATCCCGAGTGACTATTACGCGTGGCAGTACTTTGGATAGAATTTGAAGCTTGAAGACCATGGGCATAGATCCCTCTTCCTGACTTTGTGCAACCTCTAATCCATGTCATTGCGTAACTCTCGACACAAGCGGTCCGAAAAAGGTCAGATATACCTCGTTCGGATGCTCGGATTGAAGTTCCGCAAGTTTGAGTGGATATTGCAAAGGCACGAGTGCACGCATTTATTATCGACGACGGGACCCATGAGGCTCGGATGCACCACGACCGGCCAAGTACAATCACGGTACGCCGCAGTGTACCATGACCATCCATCTATATATACAAGCCTTGGGGTCCACCATTTGAAGAAGAGAGAGAGAGAAAAGCGAGGAAGCCCATCTATTTTATTTTACTCTGCATACACATCTCTTTGAGTGTTTCCTCACTTTTAAACACTTGTTAGCTCACATATAGCTATCTTTTATCCGTGGGGGCGAGTGTTTATCCATTTGAAGTCATAGAAGTCTACTTTGGCAGCCCACTGTAAGCCTTCTCACATTATATAAAGTCTTCTTCTCATATTAGCACACACTGTTGTACACAATGAGAGTCGTGTGAGTGTGTGTTTGCCCGGACTTCGCCCGTGATTTTCATTCTATCTGTATATATACTTATATATATATATATATATATATATATATATATATATATATATATATTTCATATATGGACTAACATTATCGAAAGTTATGCCTCGATTGAGCCTGAACTTCTGATGCGAGCGTTTATTTCTTTATATATATATAATTGTTGTCGTATATATCGATAAGCCTGAATTTTACATCCGGAGCATTTACTTGCTTATATATATATATATATATATATATATATATATATATATATATATATATATATATATATATATATATATATATTGTTGTCGGACATATTCGATGAGCCTGGATTCACATCCGATGCGTTTACTGCTTATATATATATATATATTTGTACATATATATTTACATTTCATCAGCACTGAGTTTACTTTGTGGCCTTTTTGTACTTTTATTTACATTTAAGTCTCGCCGGAGTTTACTTACGTGGCGAGTTGATCGCTTTAAACTTTTATTTATATTTCGTCCCACAGAATTTACTTCGTGGTAGTTGATCATATATATATATATATATATATATATATATATATATATATATATATATATATATATATATACATATTTACCGCTTTTATATATTTATATTTTCGATCCCAGTGGAGTTGCTTGGTGGGTGATGATGTCATTCGTATATATATATATATTTACAACTTTTATATATATAATCGCCATATTTTCCATACAAATTAAGATCATGTGAGCCTAGGAATCATGTGATCGCTGATTGATCATCGAATCTAGATTCGATTCCCATGATGGACATATTTTTCGGTAGTAGCGATTTGTACATTATTTTATAGTGTTTGAATTTTCTTGGATGGCTGTCATGCCCATGAGGAGTTCGGCACTGCTGTTTATTATTTTCTCGAGAATGCTTTGCATCTCAAAAATAAAAGCAAACAAGCCGAACATTTAATAATAAAATGAAAGTATGAAAAGGTCTCAATTCCTATTGAGCACAGGGTTTGAAAAACCTCTTTTACAAAACTTCATTGATATATCTTGGTTAAAACTGAATTTTTCTATAGAATTCAAACCTTGTGTATATAGGTGTGAACGAGGCCTCGCACTACTTTCAAATAATTGCACATTGATCCACACACACACACACACATTCATATAACAATTTCTTTGAAAAGTGGCGGTCACCGTGGTAACACGGATGTCGGGGGGTGCCTAACACCTTCCCTCCGCATAATCAAGCCCCCGGACCCAAATGAATCTCGGTTTCACAGACCCGTCTAGCAGTGTCAAATCACTGGGTCAATGTGCAAACCTTTTCGGTTGCGTTGGTGCAACCAATTAAATGCACCAACTGGCGACTCTTAAAGTCAAATCGTCGACATTATACATGTCGGACCTTTTTCACTTGTTTTTTCAAACAAATCTCACATTAACATGAGAACACCAAAGAACAAGTAACGAAAAGGAACACTCAAAAATCCCGACGTCGACACACTCCTAGGGTACAAAATTGTAAAATTATCTTTCATGAGTACATTCATAAATTACATGGTATTGCCAAATACAAGCATAGTATATCATCTTTCAGGGATTAGATTCATATATTACATTGTACGGCCAAATTGAAGCATAGTATATCCAATAACAAATGTTATCACTACTTAATAAATTGTATTAAATGAACTCAAAATACCCATGCACTTATTTAATCGGCCACAAACTAAAAAAAAATAGATAGATACAAACTAGATAATAACTTTTACAATTACATAAAGTGAATGGATTGTTGTACTGTAGCTTTTATGTTAAATAACGCTGCTCTAATGCTACAGTTATTGTTAATTTACGAGAAGTATTCTCATATGCAGCAGCTATAAACAAATGAGAAAATGATCTCTTCACTAACGTCTACTCGACAAAATTCTATTTCCTCACGAAGACAAACAATATCCAAAAGGCAAATCAAAACAATATATTGAACATTTGTGCAAATAGAGTACAACTTAAAGTAGGTGTTCATGCTAAAGAAATAATCATAGCCGAACATGAGTAACACTCATATCACAACTTTAAGATCATACGCAGTTGGTTAAGTACCTTGAAAATTTGTTTAGTACAATATGTTTTAAGTCAAATGATTTCTCTTGATCAATGACACTAATATTAAAGGAAGTCAAGTTTCTGCAGTTGTGCTTGGATGGAGTTCTGATTTTTAAACAAAATCTATTGCAATGTGCTTAAAATTACAATCTGACTCTCCATATTAGTATGTCCACTAGCTCGAGACGAGCTCAAGTCGGGCTTAGTTAAGCTGAGCCTGGCCGGGTGCAGGTAGTTTGGTTTTTTTATGACTCTAATTAGCCTATTAAAATTCCATGCATGTTTTTTTTAATAGTGATTATTGATCAGGACTTGTAACAAATTGTTTTTAATTGGCAGGCAAAGTTACCTATGATTTTTAGGGTGAATTTATGTGGTAATTGAAAATTGTGTGGCAAGTCTTTGAATTCTGAAGCAGGGTATCTATCATGCTTACAAGTATATCTTAAAAAGATCTGATCAGTACCTTAAAAAATTTCAGCAACCACTTCATATTCTGTTTGAAGGACTGAGGAAATATGTTTATGGAGATTGGTGTAATAGCTTTCATAAGCTTCGATTTCTACATTCTAGATGATGTACATATATTTGCAAATATTCTCTAAATGATACCTATACTCTATTCCATTAAGTTTCACTAAAACCACTCAATTGCTGAAGGAATTTATGTGACGCCCCCAAAAATAGGTATACATCACCTATCTTGGGTCGCTAGATACATGGTACTGAATATAAATACAAACTAATTATACAACAGTCGTGTAAAATACGACAAAACATATGCTGTGAGTTTTAATACAAATATTGTCATCTAGACAATATCCACACTCAATGGAGTCCTCATTACATTTATTATTACACTATTTCAAATAATAGTGAGGACTACTAATGCACCATCTAGGACCATCACTCTGTTCTCGACTAGTCCCAAATTACGCCTCATTTCCTCAAGAGAACAATGAAAGAAAAGGGTGAGCTCAACTAGCCCGAAGAAGAAATATTATGACTAAGATAATGCGAGAATAAATTATCGTTAGCCTTCAACAGTGTTAAACTGATACAATATAACAAACATCAAGTTTAACTGCAGCAGAACAAGCAATCCATTAGAAGAGTCAGGTAGAGAATAAAATCTACCATCTTCTATGATTTAAAAAGTTTTTCATCACTTTTATCACTGGGACTCAGCTTAATAAATAATTCACATCATCCACATCATCCCTGAAATACAAGAGTGGGTAGAACCGGTATCGAATAAGGTATAGACTTCATAAGCGTTTATGATTAACTTACCCATGACAACTTCGTTCGGGTTCCTCGAAAAATACTCTCATTTAAACTACCGGCTTTGACTTTGCTATAGGGTACATTCCACCCTTAAGTGCTTCTTTACACTCCTGGTCTATGATTTGAATCATTATTCTCCGATCCATATCGAATTGGGGTTGACCGCTCTACACATGGTAATTCCGAATTCGATGTTGGATTCTCCCAATTGTTATCCAAAAAGCAAAATCCATTTCATCTATTTTGGCCTTATTGGATAGGACGTCTTTTTCTACAATATCTACGCGTCGTGTGGCTTTTATCCATGCATCATCTATTCTCCTTCGTTCAGTTGTTTCTTCTTTCATCAGAAATTTGATCATAGCATTCTCAGATTTCAGCTCTAATATCTTATACCGCTAAAAGAGTGTACATTCAAGCATCGCACATCGGGTAACACAATTTTAAATTGTTACATCTCTTTGCCCCACGACCGCCTGTCGTTCTTCAGCCTGCTCTTCTAACTCATGAATACGATTTTGAAATTCTAAATTTTGATCATAAACTTCTTCTAACCAATTCTCTTCAGGTTCCTCTTCTTCCTCACTCTCAGCTGTACCTCTGCAACTAGCTCGGGTGCAACTATTAGTTCTTCACTTACCACGTAGATATCTCTAATTTCTTCTTCGTCTGACATCACATTAACCTGGTTAGTGATTAAAGGTGTCTCAATGGTCTCATTCACTCCATTGCTAACATTTTCAGCTGCCATTTTCAAACACTACCGCAAAACAAGAGTTAATTAACATATCACATATTATCTCTATACTCTAACCGACCAAACAAATACCAAATAAACTTAGGTAGGTTATATTAGCGAAGGAATTCCCCGTCTCTCCCCTCCTAGTTTTGTCTCACATCTCAGCTAGGGATCATATCCCTAAGCTTTGATACCAACTGTGACGCCCCCAAAAATAGGTATACATCACCAATCTTGGGTCGCCAGATACATGGTACTGAATATAAATACAAACTAATTATACAACAGTGATGTAAAATACGACAAAACATATGCTGTGAGTTTTAATACAAATATTATCATCTAGACAATATCCACACTCAATGGAGTCCTCATTACATTTATTATTACACTATTTCACAGAATAGTGAGGACTACTAATGCACCATCTAGGACCATCACTCTGTTCCCCGACTAGTCCCAGCTACGTTCTCATTTCCTGAAGAGAACAATGAAAGAAAGGGTGAGCTCAACTAGCCCAGTAAGAAATATTATGACTAAGATAATGCAGAATAAATTATCGTTAGCCTTCAACGGTGTTAAACTGATACAATATAACAAACATCAAGTTTAACTGCAGCGGAACAAGCAATCCATTAGAAGAGTCAAGTAAAGAATAAAATCTACCATCTTCTATGATTTAAAAAAAAATTCATCACTTTTATCGCTGGGACTCAGCTAAATAAATAATCCACATCATCCCTGCACTACGGCCAAGGACATTTCTTTTTAGTATCACGACCATAAATTATCCATGAACTACGGACCAAAGATAATCGTGTTTTCATCAACGGTCCTGATCATGCCATAAAAAAATTCATCTTTGCACCACTGGCCGAAGAGAATCCATAGCCATAATCATACCAAAAACTGTCCATCAATGCACTACGGGCCAATGAGGACTTTTTCCACATCATTTGTAACATTACGGTCATGATTATACCTGTAAGACCCCAACTTATTATTAATGAAATTGAATTTCCTCTATTTATTATTTTGAAATATTAAGGGTTGATTTGATTAATGTGATTAGTTATGGGTAAAATGCGCAAATATTTCAAATAAGCAAGTGGTTATAAAATATTCATTGTTGTCGTGAAATATTCTTACTGTCGGAGAATATTCGACGTGACTGCCAAGAAAATTTCATGTGGGCCCCATAAAAGAAAGTGATTGGATGAAGAAACGACAAATATAAGTTGTTTATAAATAACTAATGTAGTTGTTATTCAAGTATTATCTTGTTGGAATACCGGTAGTTAAAATACAAGTATTACACCAGATTGCACTAATTGTTGATTCTTACGTAAGAAGGCACTACTCAATAATTGTTCTGATGAGTCTTCGTTCAATATTTTATTTTATTGATTCAATAATTGCTACGTTGATATTTTATATTATTGTTGTTTCAATAATTGTCACTACACAGTATTTTCATTATCAGATCAATAATTCATATTATTGGAATAATATTATTAGATAACATTATTGGCAATGTCTAGAAAGTTCTGTCTAAGGAGAGGTTTGGTCAACTAATTGTGCGCCAGTAAGGAGAAATCCTTATTAGAAAGCCCCCTCTTTCCGGGTACAAATTTGGGTCACAAGATTGTGATTCTATAATATTATTTGTGAATAATTAATTATTGATTTATATGATAAGGAAAATATTCATTTTATGTTGATATAGATAGAGAAAATTTTAAACTGACAATTGTTGAAAAATTGATATTTTATCTTTTCTGATAAATAATTCATTTAAATATATTATTATATTTTAATAATATAATAATGATGATATTTTTACAATGAATGTAGGACATATGAATATATGAGGAGGAAGAATATTTTTGTTGCAAAAGTTGTTTAAAACATGTTAAACATGTCTGTGGGCCCATTTCTTGACTGAAATTTGATTATAGCCTGTAAAATCGTCCGTATATGGATTTCGGTCAATTTCTGTTTGGAATTTGGAAAAACTTTCTTCTGCAAAGTTGTAGAGAATAAAATTTTCTATGGAAAGGAGATAAGGTTTGAATTTTTCTGATAAAAGGGCTATTTATTATGAATTATTGAAGTTCCATAGTTCCGAAATAATTAATTTTTGAAAGTTTTAATTATTTTTAATAACAAAAATATTTTTTTTGTTTTTGTCATTATTGGTGGCTGAATTCAGATGGTCATGGTGGGTGTAAGAATTTAAATAAATAATATTAATATTTTATTAAATTTTCTGCTTTGGTGTTCTAAGTAATTTCCTATAAATAGGGTGCTTAGGTTAGAATTGAAAATCACACCAGAAACTGAACTTTTCTCTCTCTATATTATCGGCGTATTCTTGTGAGTATTTTGATACTTTGAGTGTTGTTATACTGGTGCAAGTTCCTTCAAATTATATATCGATATTCCAATTGTAAGTACTATTCTTTTCAGGTAAAGGATATTATTTTTTTAAAATGATATTATTTCTTCTAATATCATTATCTTAGGAATATTGGTAAGATTTTTCTTGTGAAATTCTTGTCTTTTAGTGTCTGGGGTTACTATTCACGATACTAAGACTATTCAGAAAAAATTAAATTTTAAGTCTTTGTCCAAAATATCTATTATAGATACTAGCTTTGATTGTATCCATGTTTTAATCATTCTTGAATTTTACTTCACTATGATTATTTATGAAGTATTTTTAAACTCGGATTGTTTAAAGTACGAATCCTTAATATTTATTCTTTTGTTTCACTGGATTCGCTTTTCTTTAAAATATTTTTCATCATCCTCGGTCCTAAATGATGATATTACTAAATATCTTTGGCTTTGTAATGCAAAGATTAATAATTTTCGATGAATATCTTTGGCCCTCAGAGTGCAAAGATGAAGCAAGTGTTGAGATGAACATGACTAATCGATGAATATCTTTGGCACAGTAGTGCAAAGATGAATATTTGATTCAAGATGAATATTGATTAATGTTCTGAGGATAAAATAATGATGATGGACTTTTAAATTCATAGATTATAGTAGATTTCATTCTCTACGTAACTCATCTATGAATTATTATTTCCATTCACTTGAATGTTGATCCGAAATTTGTTGTCTCATTATATTTTATCGATTTTCCCCTGTTGAAGACTAACGATAATTTGTTCTATATTATCTTAGTCATAATATTCTTTACTGGGCTAGTTGAGCTCACCCTTTTCCTTTTTGTTCTATTTTTCTTCTCAAGAGGTAAGAATGTAGCGAGTACTAGTCGGGGTATGGAATGAAGGTTCTAGAAAGTTGTTTTAGTAGTCCTCACCATTTTTGTTAAATAATGTACCGATAATTATAATGAGAACTTATTTGGGTGTGAATATTGTCTAGATGGCAATATTTGTATTTAAACTCACAGTTTTTATGTTGTATTAATAAAGTTGTAGTTGTTTCTGTACCATGTTATTGACAACTCAAAATGGGTGATGTTTACCTATTTTGGGGGCGTCACAATACCGAATAATCACTGGTCATAATCATACCAAGTCCATCTATGCACTACAAGCCACAGATGACTTTTAACAAAATATTTATGAGGATGATGCCAATGATATAAGAATTCAATAAAACAAGTTCAAGAATTAAATTATTCAGGAACTAATAACGTCCAAATTGTCAACATGATACTTCTTTGTAAAGTAAAATTCAAGAATGCTCAAAAGAATATTTCCATGAAAAGATACTGGATGAAGCGCAAATATCATGGATATGCCACTAATTTCATGGAGTATAGAAGTCAAAACTTTAACCAACTCAGTATAATAAAGAATGGAATAACAAAAAAAATCACCATGCATGCGGTACTTCGCATAGACAGGTTATTCCAACAGAATAATAAATAACGGAACTAGGTCAGACGCAATTCACACCGACGGGATGTTCCAGAATGGAATAACAACAAAAATCAACATGCATGCGGTACTTCGCATAGACAGGTTATTCCAACAAAATAATAAATAACGGAATCAGGTCCAGCGTAAATGCACAGACAGGATATTCCAACAGAATAATAACACTACACCAAATCCTTCACTAGAGGCCCTATATCTCTCACTAGTGATTTATTGCGAAGAAATATTTCCTTCACACGAGTGCTCGCATTAGACCTCATCGCAATTGTGTATCCTTCGCTAAGTAGTAACTAAATATTTTTTGTGAAGGATATATTGTGAATAACTTATTCCTTCACAAATTGTATTTAGTAATGGAATATTATTATTTAGTGAAAGATTGGTTTCCCTCACAAATAATATTTTAAGAAGGACTATTTAAAATTAGTGAATAACTTGATTCCCTCACAAATAATATATTGTGAAGAAAAAATTTATTTAACGAGAGAATATTTTCCTTCATTAATTATAAATTGAGAATCTTTTTTCAAATTAGTGAGAGAAAATTCCTTTACAAATTATAAATTTGTAAATAAAAATTAATTGCTAAATAATCAAAATTCATTGAAAATTATAATTAATTTTTAAATCAATGATTTCATATTTATTATTATTACTATTATTTCTAGTAATTGTTATAATAAATATTAAATTTAATATTTCAAGTTAATATAAATATCATACCTATTTCAAACTAATTAATAAACTAATGCATAAAGAGCCAATAATTAAAATTAATACTCCATATATAAATAGATAATGCTCAAGTCACGATAAGTACAAAATTTGTTATTATGTCTTGATCTCCCAAAGATCATAGTACTTACAATATTTAATAACTAACACAAGAAAACTGAAAGAATAATAACGAACTAGATAGAATGAAGTGAACATCATATTAGGTCCACTTCATCATCATTTTCTTCAAGGAAATCAAGGTTGGACATGTAAATTTCCTACTGCAAAAGAAACACCAAAATTCAATTTCAATAAGATAAGGAATAAGAAAAAATGAGCCTGATGAACTTATGATCTAGTGTGTTGAATGTGTATTGATCAATGTGTACGTAACCTGCTTCAAGAAAAGAGCTGCAGTAATGAAACCACCCTGACGACCACCGGTGTTGACCATATCAACTAACTCCAGATTTGGTTTGCGATTTTGTTCTACTTAGGGTCTTGAATTATGACCATTATGCTCAAACTGAACCTCCTAACTTGAACAAACCAATAATTTTGCAAATGAGATTGAAACATTTTGTGGATCCACCAGTTCACATCTAACGTAGGTTACATTGAGAATTTCAAAAGCAAATCAACATACCAATAATTTATCCCATAATAATAACACAACAAAGATTGATGCTTTTTGATAACTATGAAAAATAAGCTTGTTAATGCTCTAAAAGGTTAGAAACATACAAGTCCAAGTTAATCAGTTCTTAACATAAATTGACCATCACAAATTTCCACAATTAAATTATATCCACAACATCTTACATCTTCCTCACATACTCGAAAGAATACTAAATGGGTCCGACTGTGACGAGAGAGACCTTATGAAAATATCAATTTTCACTTGTTGCAAATTCCCTACAAATAAAGTCCTTTCAAAGTTTAGATAAGCACCATCCAGCAAAGCAACTATAAGTATGCAGCTACCTTTAACTAATTTCAGAATAACCGCCTAATAAACTCATTTAAGAATAATCACATACACACCACCCACTAAAACATACTACCAAATTAACTCCACTAATAGAATGAAAGCATGTTTCTTGTCTTGAGTATCCAAATAAAGATTTTATTTTTATTTTTATTTTTTAAAAAATCCATATAATTATGCCTGCTTTGGGTTGTCATTCAATATTATAAAAAAATATATAAACAAAGGAAACTGAAGATCATATCTAGAACCAGGTAATTATAAAACTCATTTAAAATGGCTGCTTTGGGTTCAGACAATGCCTTTTTGTATGACATTAAACAATGCCTTTTTGTAGTACTTTCCACCTAACAAGTGTAAAACATACACTCATTTTATCAAAATATAGAGATCTTGGCTGCTGCAACAATTGTAAGAGAACATAATCTAAGAGAGACGACATAATGTAGAATTTCTTTATATGTATATCCAGTCTATTTCTAGCTAGATATGGTAACCCAAGAAGCTAGAAATGGCCTCTACATTGCTCCATCAGATGACACGCGCATATTCAAACAAAATAACATTTAAAATTTTACAAACTACAGTGAAAGATAAAGAAAAGAGACATGATGTCATAAGCGAGGCCATAATAGCATTTACCAAACAAATTGAGCAGTATAACCAAAACAATTGAATGCCTCAAAATGGAGTTGAATACTTATTAAAGGTGGAGAGGGCAACAAGGTGATCATACACTAAAGGACTGACAGTCTGACTATAATGATAGTAAAAACTAGCTGCAAATATGCAGTACAAATGTTCTGCTAACCTCTGAAATATTTTAATCAGAATAAAATACCACAATAAAGCCTTCCGATTCCAGATTTCCTTTCACTATGGATATATCACCAAAGATATATTTTTTACTTTGAAGCTTTGCATAATTTATATGCCAAATTTTCTACTTTTCTATAAAGTATGTAAAAGTCAAAACGGAACTTCTAATTTGGGACAAAGAAAATGATTGCAAACAGGTGGGTGGTGTTTCAGGGGTGAAGGGGCGACAGGCAGTGGTATACAACATTAGACATTGGTTTAGCCAGTTACATCATCGTAGATATGTTACTGTGTTACTATTACATAAGCTGTAACGAGCAGCAACATCAACTTAGATTGTCATAATAAAACGTTACGAAGAAAATACAGTAACATTGTAAAACTAGAAAGCATTTGTCATCACTATAATACTACTCTTACTCTAATAATCATAATTGCCAACTTATAAATGTCGAAAAACTAACCTTACCCAAAATCTTTATACTGTCAGTGATCTACTGAATTGAATAGAATAATCAAATTACCATAAAGTGGTCGAAATCCCTATTTTGGTGTAGTTGAATCAATCTCTAATGAATGGCTCTGCATAACCGAACTCCATTTTGAAGATCTTCAAATAGATTAGTCACCCTGAAGTCATACTCAATAAGAGGACAATCAAAAACCTAAATATTGTGATGTATAAAAAACTGAAAATCCAAAACCCTAGCATTCTAGTATAGAGAAAGAATAATAGGAAAAAACCTAATCGTAAGTTTTGATGAGCCTGCAGCGGAGGCAAGCTCAAAGTTCATGTCCGAAGCTCGTCGGAATCTGTGCAACGTGTGTCATTCTTCTCCTTCTCCCTCTCCCTCTCTCTCTCTCGGTCGCCTGAAGGTTTATGAGAGTTTTTTGCAGGCTTTGATATATAGAGTTTTGAAGGTTTCACCGGCTCATATGAGGATTTAATAACTAAACGTGAGAATCACGAGGTTTGGCCCTCCAAGTTCAACCCAATAAAATCTTTCACTTTTATATTTATTTTTAAACAATATATTAACCTAAATATATATTATCCCAATGTTTGTTTCTAAATCATCTTATCCCAATGTTTGTTTCTATGCATGCACACTACTGTACTCTTTTTTTTTTATTGAAACAAGCGAAGTACTGTACTTCAAATAAATAAAATTAAGTTTTTTTGATTTTTTCTTATGGTTTAGTAATGAACTAATTAAAAATAAAATTAAATAATCCAAAAATCTTTCTTAATTAAAGTCCTCCCAAATTGTTATTTAACTGAATATTAAATACAATACCAAAAAATAAAGTTACTTTAAATTAATCTCCAAAAGACTTTTTTGGATTAATATTATATACTTAAAATAAAATTTAAAGTCTTTTGGATTATTTAATTTTATTTTATTTAACTTCAACTTTATTTAATTATGATCATAAAAATAAACTTTTATAGAGAAATTTTAAAGTTTAACATAGTGTAAAGTTATTTACTTTATAGTTTATTAAAATAAATAGTTGATATTGTAAGTTACTTAAAAGTATTATTAAAATTAAATTTACTATTGTAAAAAATTTAAAGTATTTATATTCACCACAATTAATTCAAAAAAAATTATTTAGAACAAGATAGCGACCAATTTTATCCCTCGTAAAAAACTTCTGAATAATGATATATAGTGAGTAATAATTTCTTCACTAAATAGATTTTTTCCTCGCAACTTTTCATCATAAATTAGCTCCAAATATCTTTCTATCATCCCAATTTTGCGAGGAAAAAAATATAAATTGTGAAGGATGTTTCTTTCGCTAATAACTATATTGTCACTATATTTTTTTTTTTTCATCACTTCCTTTGCTTAAACAACTCCTCATGCGAAGGAATAAATTCCTTCCCAAAATTTCCTTATTAGAGGCCATTTTTGGTGTAGTGTAAAGAGCGGAACTAGGTCCCCGGCGTAAAAGCATATGACGAGGATATTCCAATGTAATAATAAAAAGACGAAACCAGTCCGGTGTAAAAGCATGCATACGATGATATTCCAATGAATAATAAAGAATGTAATAATAGAAGAATTTCACCATGTATGCGGTACTGACATGACGCAGTTATTCCAACATAATAGTAAAGAATGGAATAATGAAGTTCTCTTCATGAATACAAAAAAATAATACCCCTTACCTTTGAAAGAAAAGTATTCTGACTGGTAGGGCGGGGATATACTCGAAGAAAACTTGCACTACGTTCAAAGCTTTCTTAAACTCTAAAGAAATATGCTTAAGATTATGAAGAAGAATTCTCTCTATAGTTTTCTCTAGAGTTCAAATTGAATTAAGTAAGAAATAATGAAGGAATGAGCTTCTATTTATAGAAGAATGGATGAATAGTAACCAATCCATGAACGGTCCAGATTGATTTATTTTTAAACAGACGGTCAGTTGGTTTACAATAAAATATAATATATTCTATTTATAATCTAATAAAGCGAATTACTTTATAAAAGTATTCATTTTTATATAAAAAAGATTTTACTATGCAAACACTACGCGGCCTTTATGCAAACACTATGCATAATAAAATATAATATATTCTAATTATTGTCTAATAAAATAAATAACTTTATAAAAAGTATTCATTTTATATAAAAAGATTATACTATTAGCCTAATAAAACGAATAACTTTATAAAAGTATTACATTTTTATATAAAAAGCTTTTTCATTTTATTACATTAATAATACTAATAAAAAAACTCATATATATATATATATATATATATATATATATATATATATATATATAACAATCGACAATAATTGAATCGAGTGATAACAATGAGATACTATGCAAAGAACTTTCACTCATTAAAGCAATAATTGAACAAAAATATGAGTGACTTCTCACGTAAAGCATCAATAATTAATAATGCGAATATTGCTACAACGAATATAATACAACAACGCTTGTAAAATTTATAAATATTATTACTTTACATTTTTACTATATTAAAAAGGGTAGTTAAACATAAAATTTTTAATTTTTCTTTGAGGTAAAACTTCCGCCGTAACTTTATTTTCATAAATATATTTTGTAGTGTATCTTTTCAATCCGAAAAGTAATAATTATTAATTTATAGCATATAGTCCACTGGATTTTAGAATGATTGTCTTGAAAAGATGCAGAGGTTTTGGGATTAATAAAACACAATCATATCCAATATGCAAGAATCCTCTCAATAAGGTGTATTATATAAGATTGGGCTAGGATATAAAAATATGCAATACCTGTCTATTGTCTTGTATGTTATTATATATAGCACAATATCCCAATCCTACAAGTGGCGATAGACAATTTTGCCCTCAATTTCACAGTTAATGTTCTTCCCAGATGCCACACCTCTTGAAGAAGGTAACTTCCTGGATATAGAAATGCGAGACTTTTTGCTCGATGGTAGTTTCCAGTTAGAAACTTTATCGGCATAGTTTGTTGCCCCAGGATGGATTTCAGAGCCATTGATGACGGCTTTCCTCAAATTGGCAACATTCCAAGGAGTCACTCTCTGCAACCAAATTAGGAAAAGAAAAGATAAAGCACAAAACAAATCACCAATGAAAGTAAGAAAGCAATAGAATCTAACATCAACGTAGATAAGTAAAGGGATGCTTAGCATCAGTTTGTAAGAGAATTCTTAGGATCTCATACACCAAACTTGACTATTATCCGGAGGAGTTATATAACAGATCTCTAGCACCCAAATCTAAATGGCTGATATGATATAGTAAATGTTGGTTCGAACGAACCAACCACTGATCTAATAAGCATGGATTCTTAAATAATAGATTCCCAAAAGCATAAACCCTTCCTCCATCCCTCGGTTGACAATCTTTTCTCAACAACTGAACTTTCAAATCCTCCCCCTGACTTAACAATTGGTCCCTTACAAAGAAAACTAATCTGCTCCACCTGGAGCTTAAACATATAACCTGAGTAAAGTGGATATTGAAAGACAATCCTAACCTAACTTATTTGTTATTCCTTATAAACAAATCCTTTTAGTAAAAGTATATAACCTTTTTCACAATCTTTTAAATAATTTTTCCTCAATTTGGGTTCTCTTTCATAGAGTATTGTCAAAAGCAAAATGAAACAAGACAAAATATTAAGGAAATACCATAATAAGCCACTTTAATGTAATACTCCCTCCGTTCCGAAATATGAGGTTGTTATTCTTCGAACTCAAAATTGACATAGATTAATTTAATTTTAGTAAATACAAAGATGAATAATGTAAACTATCTAAAAAGTAATACAAATTCTAAGATTTATTGTTTCATAATTGTTAATGAATCATATCAATTTTCATGAGTTTTAAAATATCTCAAATGACTTTCAAAAGTCAATTCCACAAAAGAGTCTTAATTATTATAATTTTTATTATTAATTTATTATAATTTGAATTATTGAACGGAGGTCTAAAATATTTAATATTATAAAGTACTAAATTGAATACATATAAACAATTAGATCTATGAACAATAATATATAACGAGCAATAATTCATTCATTAAAAGTTTTTTTTCCCTAGAAGATTTTATTCATAAATTGGCACCAAATATCTTTCTACCATCTCAATTTTGCGAAAGAAAAAATACATAAATTGTGAAGGATGTTTTTTTCGCTAATAACTATATTGTCACTACATTTTTTTCCTTTACTACATCCATAATTTCTTGTACTGATAGAAATTCTTAGTTAAATATTTTTATAAAACGGTCCTTAGTAAAATAGTAAGTTTTATTATTGACTTTTCTGTTTTTTTTAAATGAAATTTGGGCGTTTAGTGGCTTTAAAAATCATTTTTTTTTAAATTTGGACGTTTAGTGATGAACTATTATCTAGTCATATAAATTTGGTATTTGTGACAATAAATTATCATAAATTATTAATTTTTTGTTTTTACAAAATTTGCCTCTAAAATTTCTTAAATTTTTTTACCTCCAAATAAAATTGTAACGATATTACGCACTTTGTCACTAAATATATGAATTTATGACGAACCATTTTTGTCACTTATTCACTCATCTAATTAGTGACGATTATTATCTCATCATATAAAATTTGTATTTATGACAATACAAATTGTCATAAATTATTAATTTTTCGTCTTTACAAAATTTGCCTCCAAAATTTATTAAAAAAAAATTGCCTCCAAATAAAATTATGACGATATTACGTACTTTATCACTAAATATAAAAATTTATGACAAACCATTTTTGTCACTTATCCACTAATCTAATTAGTGACGAACTATTATCTCGTCATATAAAATTGGTATTTATGACAATACAAATTGTCATAAATTATTCTTTTTTTGTCTTTAAAAAATTTCCCTCCAAAATTTTTCAGAAAATAATTGCCTCCAAATAAAATTGTGATGAATTTGTATTTGGCGTCACTAAATGTGAACATTAGCGACGAAATAACATTGTCACTAAATTTCACAAATAATTAATGACAAACTATTATGTTGTCATCGAAAGAAATATTGTGTGACAATAAATACTGTCATAAATTATTACAAACATATCACTAAAAGGTTTCCCTCCAAAATTTTGGTACAAAATTCTACCTGCAAAATAAATTGTGACGAAATTTTGTTAATCGTCATCAAATGTGTAAATTAGTAACGATATAAATGATTAATAGTAACAAAATTAAAGGTCGTCACAAAAGTAAAAGTTTTAGTGACGATTATGAATTTCGTAATTATTAATTAACAAATTATGGCAAAATTTGTGCGTGGCAAAAAAATTCGTCATAAAATATGCGATTTCTTGTAGTTTGACAAGAAATTTTGAAAAGAATATGTATGTATATATATATATATATATATATATATATATACATATCGAGAGAAAAAATTTAAAATATTGGAGACTATAAAAATACTTTTTTTTGTAAAGAGAAACATTTATATATATATATATATATATATATAGTAAAATTTATCTAATACATAAAACATGAAGCATGAAAAAATATTAAATAATGACTTATAAGTTAAAAGAAAAGTTAAAATTTAAGTTATTGTCAAACACTAAATAATAACAAATTACTTATAATTTAGTTTGACCAACTTATAAGTCATTACCAAACATCCTTTAATACAAGATATAAAGAGAAATTAATATTTGATTATAAAAAAATTTACAAGTCAAGAAAAATGATGCATTTGGGGGGGGGGGGGAAGAAGCATTTTATTGGGGTTGTCTTAATTTTGGACAATAATTTACTCGTCGTTGCAAAAAAAAATATTAAATACGCAACGAAAAAAATTGTTGTCAATGAATGTGGCTTATATTAAAAACTTTTGTTAAAAAAAGTAAAATTTCATAAAATATAGATTCAAAAAAATTACATAAGAAAATTAAATAAAATTATTGTTTTAAACTTATTTTAAAAATAATTTTATATTTTAAAATATTAAAATTTTGGGTTGAGTTAAACTAGGTCGGGTCTGATCAAAATGGGTCGGGTTGAGGTTAAATATGAAGGGAGAGAGACGTTTTTGGCAGGTGGGAGGACATGGGAGAGTTAAACTGCCAATGATGAAAGGAAGACTGGTGATGTCGCTTGGATACAAGAAAATTTTGTCTTCATATAAAAATGTGACGCTATTGCATACTTTGTCACTAAATATAAGAATATATGACGAATCAGTGTTGTCACTTATCCACTCATCTAATTAGTGACGAACTAGTATCTCGTCATATAAAATTGGTATTTATGACAATACAAATTGTCATAAATTATTATTTTTTCATCTTTAAAAAATTTCCCTCCAAAAATTTTTAGAAAAATTTTGCCTCCAAATAAAATTGTGACGATATTATATACTTTGTCACTAAATATAAGAATTTATGACGAAGCATTTTTGTCACTTATTCACTCATCTAATTAGTGACGCACTATTATCTCGTCATATAAAATTGATATTTATGACAATACAATTTGTCATAAATTAATTTTTTTTTTGTCTTTAAAAATTTCCCTCCAAAATTTTTCAGAAAAAATTTGCCTCCAAATAAAATTGTGACGATATTACGTACTTTGTCACTAAATATAAGAATTTATGACGAACGAATTTAGTCACTTATTCACGCATCTAATTAGTGACGCATTATTATCTCGTCATATAACATTGGTATTTATGACAATACAAATTGTCATAAATTATTATTTTAAATCATTAAAAAATTTCCTCCAAAATTTTGCCTCCAAATAAAATTGTGATTTAATTTGTATTTGGCGTCACTAAATGTGAACATTAGTGATGAAAACACATTGTCACTAAATTTTACAAATAATTAATGACAAACTATTATGTTGTCACCGAAAGAAATATTTTGTGACAATAAATACTGTCATTAATTATTACAAAATGTCACTAAAAGGTTTCCCTTCAAAATTTTGGTACGAAATTCTACCTCCAAAATAACTTGTGACGAAATTTTGTTAATCGTCATCAAATGTGTAAATTAGTGACGATATAAATGATTAATAGTAACAAAAGTAAAAGTCGTCACAAAAGCAAAAGTTTTAGTGACGATTAGGAATTTCGTAATTATTAATTAACAAATTGTGACAAAATTTTATTCGTGGCAAAAATTTCGTCATAAAATGTGTGATTTCTTGTAGTGTAAATTTTGCCATAACTTCGTTACTTAAGATTTTTACATCGTTTCAAATGGATTCATTCCATCATACTAACATCCTAACCAAAAATATTTCATTAATGTATACACATGATAAGTTCTTACATGTTCTTCATTAGTTCATAACTTAAATAAGTATGAATTACTTGTATATGGCTTATTAAGGTTTAGGTCCATTGATTACCAATTCTTATCACTTCTTAGAAATCATGCTATACCACTACTCACTTCTCTAATAATTGAAGAGAGGGAGAATCATGGTTTAGGATCATTACCTTTGATGATCAACTTTGTTCTTCTTCTTGCTTCTTGGATTAACAAAGTCTAGCTTTTCTTACTTTTTCTCTCTACTAAATAAGTTATAAATTGTTGGTGAAAAATAACAAGACAAATGAACTAGCTAGCTTCTCTTATTTATAGAAAATTCAAGGTTAGGGTATATTTGATATTAAGCCATCCCACCTCCTTAAGTCACCTCCTTACTATTCATAACTTGGCTATCACACATCTTATCCTTTGCTTGCTCACCAAGATCATGCCATGTGATCATGGGGCCCACATGGGTTGCCCCATGGGTCATTCTTACCCATTGGATCGATCCACGGATCCGGTTCTTAATTTGGGCTTTAGGTTTAATTAACTTTAATTTATTCTTTGGGCTTGCATTATTAAACATTGGGCTTAACATTTCCTACACTTGGGCTTGTACAATTCCTACCAAATCCTACAAGTCCAATACACTTGCTTAATACCTTATAACGTATAATCTACGTATTATTCTCGTATACTAACTCGTATACTTATTCATCATATACGACATACCATCATTCATACATACTCATATTCATTACCTCGTACAATACCTACGTATCATACGATCATTGTTTAACTCATTAACGCTTTACTTTCCCTAACGTTCTCAAATTTAGTTCGCAGGCGAAAAACTGCATTTGCCATACGTGAATTATTATTACATAATACATCTTCCTCTGATATTCTATCGTTATGTATTTCTCGGAAGTTCAAAAATAATTCCCGAGCAGAAATCAGTGAATAGTGTTTTTTAAAAAATTTCTCAGAAAACTTTTATTTTCGTCTTGGAAATTCAAACACTTTAATTCCTTCACGTAATCAAAATACTACGACATTCCGACATATCTAGGTTATAAAATAACCTTCATCTTACTAACACATAATAATAACATATAATATAATTGTATTCATTATTTAATTAAATAAAATTATTTTACAATAAATCTAAATTTCTCGGTCGTTACATCCTTCCCCCCTTATAAGGATTCTATCGCTAGAATCTCGTCTTACATTAAACAAATAACTGAGGGTAATCATTCCTCATCTTTTCTTCAAGTTCCTACGTTACTTCTTCGACATCGTGGTTTTTCCATAACACCTTTATTGAAGGTATAACTTTGTTCCGCAGAACTTGCTCTTTTCTATCGATGATTTGAATTGGCATCCCTTCATTCGTTAAGTCCTTCTCGATATGAATAGACTCATACTCTATTATGCGCTTATAAGCCGGCTTATAAGGATGTAATACATATACATGAAATACATTATGTATTCGTTCTAAGTCTGGAGGTAATGCTATCATATAAGCTACCTCTCCTACTCTTTTTAATACCTCAAAAGGTCCTATAAACCTCGGACTTAACTTTTCCTTCTTTCCAAAGCGTATCTTTCCTTTCCAGGGAGATACCTTTAGAAATACATATGAGCCTACTTCAAACTCCCTATTTACTCGATGCGAGTCCGCATACTTTTTCTGTCTATCTTGAGCTGCTACGAGACGCATTCGTATCAACTTCACTACATCCATTGTCTCTTTGAACCAATTCTAGCCCTAACATCAAAGCATTCTCCCACTTCATCCCAACACAATGGTGTTCTGCACTTCCTTCCGTATAAAGCTTCATAAGGCAGCATGCCTATGCTTGCATGATAACTATTGTTATACGCAAACTCTACTAATGTTAGATGATCATCCCAACTACCCTTAAAATCCATGACGCAAGATCTCAACATATCTTCTAATGTCTGAATTGTTCTCTCGCTCTGCCCATCAGTTTGTGGATGATAAGTTATACTCAACTTCAACTGCGTCCCCATCTGTTCTTGCAGACTCTTCCAAAAGTTTGATGTGAATCGTGGATCACGATCTGACACTATCAAAACTGGTACTCCATGTCTAAAAATAACTTCCTTAACATAAAGTTTAGCTAACTGATCTAAGTTATACTTAACCCGTATTGGCAAAAAGTGAGCCGACTTCGTCCACCGGTCCACTATTACCCAAATCGCGTCATACCCCTTCTGAGTAATTGGAAGTCCCACCACAAAGTCCATCGTGATATGCTCCCACTTTCATTCCAGAATCTCCAATGACTGTAACAAGCCACTTGGTCGTTGATGTTCAACCTTAACTTTTTGACAAGTCAAGCACCTACTCACATACTCGGCTATCTCTCTCTTCATGTTCGGCCACTAAAAGCTCTGTCGAAGGTCTTGATACATCTTAGTACTACCAGGATGAATCGAGTACATCGAACTATGAGCTTCTTGTAACACTAGCTCCTTTAATTCCATCTCATTTGGAACCCAAATTCTTCATTCAAATCTTAATAATCCTCATTATCAAGACTGTACTTTAAATCTTTTTTATCTGCTAACCGCTTCTTCATCTGGTCACACTCATTGTTTCTGAGCTGTACCTCCTTAACTCTTTCTACAATGGTAGATTGAATCTTCGTCGTAAATAATCTCTGTTCTGACTCACTCGATAACTTCACCTCTATCTCCATCCTAGCCATCTCTGTTATTAACTCAGTTTGAGCCATTAACATAGACAACTTTTCCCGACCCTTCCTACTTAAGGCATTGGCCACTACATTGGCTTTCCCCAGATGATACAGGATTTCACAGTCGTAATCCTTTATCAACTCCAGCCATCTCCTTTGTCTCATATTCAACTCCTTCTGTGTGAAGATATATTTTAGACTCTTTTGGTTCGTGTATATCTCACATTTCTCTTCGTAAAGATAATGTCTCCATATCTTTAAGGCAAACACTACCGCGACCAGTTCCAGATCATGTGTAGGGTAAACTTTCTCATAATCCTTTAACTGCCGTGATGCATACGCAATGACCTTGCCATGCTGCATGAGCACGCAACCAAGTCTTCTATGCGAAGCATCGCTATAAACTATGAAATTTCCTGTATCATCGGGTAATGACAATACAGGTGCTTCACTTAATCTTTTCTTCAGTTCTTGAAAATTGTCTTCACACTTCTTTGTCCACACGTACTTCACTGTCTTCCTTGTCAAATTAGTCAACGGAGTTGCTATCTTAGAAAAATCCTGGATGAATCTTCGATAGTATCCTGCTAACCCTAGGAAACTTCGCACCTCAGTCAGTGTTTTTGGTTGTTCCCAATTAATCACTGCTTCCACCTTCGTTGGGTCTACTGAAATCCCCTCCCGGTCGATAACGTGTCCTAAAAATTGTACACTTTCCAGCCAAAATTCACACTTAGTGAACTTCGCATATAACTTCTCCTTCCTTAGTGTCTCCAACACTATTCTTAGGTGTTCAGCATGATCTTCTGGCGTCTTAGAATAGACTAGAATATCATCGATAAACACTACAATGAACTTGTCCAAATATTGTTTGAACACTATATTCATCATATCCATAAATGCAGCTGGTGCAGTAGTCAACCCAAATGACATCACCAGAAACTCGTAATGACCATAACAAGTCCTGAATGTCATCTTAGGTACATCCTCCTTCCTAACCTTTAACTGATGATACTCCGTCCACAAATCTATTTTAGAAAAATACTTTTCCCCTTTTAACTGATCAAAAAGATCATCGATCCTGGGCAGTGGGTATTTATTTATCGTTAACTTGTTCAACTCTCGGTAGTCGATACAAAGTCTCAACGATCCGTCCTTCTTCTTTGCAAACAGTACCGATGCTCCCCATAGTGAAACACTCGGTTGAATGTACTTTTTATCCAACAGCTCTTGTAACTGAACCATTAACTCCTTCATCTCCACTGGCGTCATACTGTACGGTGCCCTAGAAACTGATGCCGCTCCTGGCACAATGTCTATTACAAATTTGGTCTCCCTATCCGGTGGAAGACCCGACAATTCACTTGGAAATACATCCATGAATTCTTTAACTATAGGGATTTGTTTTATCATTGCTCCCACTCCCTGGGTATCAAAAATATGGCACAAATAACCTACACATCCCTTCCTCAACAGTTTCCTAGTTTGTGTCATAGTAAGACAACACGAACGCCCTGGCGATTTATTACCGAAAAATTCTACAGGAGGTTGTCTCAACGTTCTAATGTTTACACATTTCTTTGGGCAATCTATTATTGCCCCATGGTTAAATAACCAATCCATCCCGAGAATTACATCGAATTCTTCCAACTTTATCGGTATCAAAACTACCGATAATTTATAACCTCGTATATCTACACAACAACTCCTATGAATGTTTTCAACGGGAATTATCTCTTCGTTCGCTACCATAATATTCAAAGGTACATGAAATCTTTTGGGAAGTAATTCTAACCGTTTAGCAAAATCACATGTTATAAACGAACAAGTAGCACCCGAATCAAAAAACACGTAATCATTTATATCGTTGATTAGGATAATACCTGTAACTACATCCCCAAATACAACTTCATCTTGGACCGTCATGTTAAAGGTGCGGGCCATCGGCCTACCCGGCTACGCTGGACCACCAATAGCTAACTTACTGCTATTAGCGCCCTTATTCCTGTCTGTCCCCTTCTTTGGGCAGTTATTCTCTATGTGATCAGTTGATCCACATACGAAGCATCCATGGTTCTTCTTCGAACTTGGATAGTTAGGAAAAATGTGCCCCTCCTGTCCACAGTTGTAATATACTGCCTTCCCCTTGAGACAGACTCCTAAGTGAGTCTTCCCACAGTTCTTGCATGCCTCCATTCTCCTCTTAGGATCCCCTTGCTTCACTTTGGTATTCCCAGAGTTAAATCGCTTCCTCTTTTGATCGTCGCCACTCCCGCTGGCTCCCTCGATCTTTACTCCCCCATCTACCTTACCCTTATTCTTCTTCTCCTTGTGGTACTAGCTTAAAACCTCATTCACACCCTCGGCGATTATCGCCTTCTCCAGAATGGTCCCAAAAGAAGTACTTTAGAACACCGATATCCAGCAATAGAGGCAAGGTTTCAAGCCCTGCTCGAACCTTCTAGCCTTCCTAACCTCCGTGTCTACTTGATGTGGAGCAAACCTCGCCAGTTCATTAAACTTGGCAGTGTATTGGGGAACAGTCATCTCCCCTTGTTTCAACTCTAGAAACTGTATCTCCATCCTCCGTTGCATACTCGTGGGAAAGTAGTTCTCGAAGAAAATCTCCTTGAACCGCACCCACGTAAGGTTCTCTATACCAGCCCTAGCCTGGTTTGCCTCCCACCAAAAGTTGGCCTCCCCCTTCATCATGCAGGTAGTAAAAGCAACCTTTTGCCCCTCGTCGACATTTGCAATAACAAATTCCTTTTCTATTTCTTTTACCCAAGTTTGGGCTTCTATTGGGTCCGTAGTTCCTTTGAACTCCGGCTGACCGATACTCTTAAAATCCTTAAAAGTAGTAGCTCATACTACTGCAGGATTTACGGGTATATTAGCCCCTTTTCTATTAAAAGCAGCCGTTAACAAGTTAACGAATTCTTGCATCGGGTTAATCGGACCTCCTTCCGGTTGATTAACATTAGTATCTTAATTTCATTGTCTCCTTCTTGGCGGTATTTTGCTGTTAAGATAAACAACACATCATTATTACTTTCTTCTTGTTAGTTAGTTATTATTCATGATTAAACAATAACTTCAACTCATTACACAATATGTTCCATAAAAAGGCTTATATTGATTTACTTCTTGTAGTATAATACTACATCATTCGTCATTACACAGCCTTAGTTGATTACATTACTATCCCGCAATTGCTTTCCAAAAATTGGGATTTACAAAAGACTACCCTTTGATATACAAAAGAGGGTTTTACGTCACAACTAGATACATCTTATTTACATATCTAACTCTACTCTAGCTAATACAAGGTTACATCTGCCGTAAGGCATTCTCAAAATCCGTATTGGCAAGACCGGCTATAACATCTCGGCTGATAGTATCCCGAGTATGCCCTGCTTCTATCGGATACCCAGCTACTTGCTGCTGAAAATCCGCATGAGAACTCCTATGTATATAGGACATCATCCTAATCTTCTTCTTCTTGACCTTTAGCTCCTGCCTGAGCTCAAAGACCTCGTGTTTTAGCTCATGGACCTTGTCCTTTGCAAAAACCTTGTCATCATGTTCCTCCTCCCACATCGACTCCATAATCATCTTATCCTCTAAAACTGCATGGAGCTCCTCCTTCAGCTCCTTTAACTCCTTACAATACTAGATGTTTCTATCCAATACTTTTATAAACAGTGCTTTCATTGACACCCTCGGAGTCATCTCTTCTTCAAGTGCTATTGTGTTAAATGACACCACCTCCACCTCCTCTTTAGACATGCCACCAAACATAGACATAAGGTCTAGGTTTTTCGAGTCTCCAGACTCGACTATCACCACTTCAGGCTCTTCTGCTATAGGGTTCCGTAGGATCTCTACTTGATTCACCGACTCCTCACTTACTACATGTATATCCCTATACATTTCGTTTTCTCCTAACATCTACAACAAAATAATTTAGTTTGATTGGTACACGTTAGTAGAATAATAAAAACACATATCATATATAATGCATTTTTTAGGGTTAACTTCATCTTTTACTTCTTTGACTCTTCTTAAGGTTATGACTTAAGGTTCTAATTCCCCCCTTAAGTTTTATAACCTATTGCTCTGATACCAACCTAACCTAATGGTACTTTGATAGTACCTCACAAGGGTAATCAATTTGCCATTAAACTTGCTCGGCGTCCCCTGAAAAATCAGCTTGGTGCGGTGCATTCCCTTATGGGGGCGTCACCCGAGAAAAGGCTTGGGGTTCTTCACATATTGCACTTATAACTTTACGTGGCGCCCCAAATCCGGGTATCTTCCAACCCGAGCATATCTTTCGCTACAGTTAATATATACATTCAATTGAAATGCCTCAAAAGAACGAATATGTCTTCTATATATTCCAAAACAATATTACCATTCCCCAAGTTCTTTATAACCATTACATGTGTTCTTGTCATAATATCAAATAATAACAATATTCAACCTATACTATTACAAAGGCAATCTATAGGTTCACCTGAGCTTTCCCTTTATCTTTACCGGATCCTTCGGTCCATTCGGTCTTAGCTGCATTCTTATGGTTCAAGCAAGAGTGAGCATAACTAGCTCAGCAAGTATGACAATTCCATTTAAACAATATGGTTGAAACATACAAATTGTATATCTTCAATAATTGAACAATAGTTATGAAGTACTATTGATAATTCAAAATAACACTTCTCTTTTCTTAAAACGTTTCACAATGAACAACATTCAGTAAAACATTAATTCTGGTCCAAGAC
Organism: Panax ginseng; assembly: GCA_020205605.1. Lineage (NCBI taxonomy): Eukaryota > Viridiplantae > Streptophyta > Magnoliopsida > Apiales > Araliaceae > Panax > Panax ginseng. The sequence continues at coordinate 93,186,540 of CM035139.1, forward strand.
CTTGATCGTTTCATACTTTCTTTGAAAAGAACAAACCGGGACCAAGTCCGTAAGTTCGATATATCTTACGAGCACGTCTAGATGATCAACCTATAGTACTCTATGTTGTACAACACTACTTTCTTTAAACGAATGTACGTTTAAGTTTTGGCAACCTCACGTGCTTGTCGTTTGACAACAAAACATTTGTTTAGCATACTCAGTCTTCTTTTGAAAACCATACCAAAATAGTTTGGCAAAACTTGACAACAGTTCGATAGATTATAAGAAATCCAAAGAAACATCTTAAGTCTAGCCGAAGGAATTGGATTCGACTTCATCATACATCAATTCATGCGTAAGATACATGAATTACAAAGCTTGTCCAGAATGAACATAGACAAGGGTTAGAACACTTGCCTTTAGCATCTTCTACAGTCATTATACTTTTTCCTTCGAGTCTTTAAGGTCTCTACAATACATAATCACATAACATACAACATTAGGTCATATATAATCAAGTATGTTTACTACTATATCTTACCCTTCTTCTCAATCTAATCATGCCTTAGATTGTTTAACATTGGTTACGGTTTATCTCATTACATTGTTCTTACGTTCAATTAATCTTTCTTCAACCTTTAGTTGTTAACTTAGGGTTATAAACATCCTTTAATGGTATTACTTTAAGTTTATTAAGGATTTAATTCACCTTCAATCAACTATCATTCATTTTACATTCAAAATCTTTCCTCTCTATGTTCTTCTTAGTGCTAGCTATCACTGTATTTCATCTTCCATTATACAACTCATGTTGCTTGTGGCGTGGGTTTCGATGAGTGATGCTCAGTCTCTTGGCATCTGCTGGCGCCAACCTTTCCTCTCTTCGTGTCGGCATTGACGCCACTTTCTAATGTTTATGGTTGGACTCCACTGCAAAGACGAGTCCTTTGTTAATTGTCTAGCTGCGATGCCACTCTTCAGTAGCTTATGGGCATGCTTGGCGCTGCGGTGCCACTTATTATGCCTTGGTTGTGACTCATGACGCCACTGCATGCACCGAGTATAGTTTTCAACATTTTTACTTTGATGAACTTCCCGGACTCACAAATTGATCATTTTAAGTCCGAATTGGCTCGTTCAAAATCCATTAGCTCACAAATCACATGAACTACGTGTTCATGTAAGAATTTTACATTTTTGAATCCGTTAACATAGAATTCACCTTTTAAGTTCATTTTAACAAAAATGATAAACGTTCGTGAACGTTCATAGCTCGTTTCTTCGTTCTAAGTTGGAATTTGGTCACTTTTGAGTCCGCAACTCTAGAATGCCAATTGAGACTCATCTCCATCGAAAACCAACATTTCTGAGTTCAATGTCAACTTTTGACTTCCATTCTGAGAATTTCACGATTTTGACGATTATCGTCTAATCTCGTAAATTGTGCCATAACTTCATTACTTAAGATTTTTACATCGTCTCAAATGGATTCATTCCATCATACTAACATCCTAACCAAACATATTTCATTAATGTATACACATGATAAGTTCTTACATGTTCTTCATTAGTTCATAACTTAAATAAGTATGAATTACTTGTATATGGCTGATTAAGGTTTAGGTCCATTGATTAGCCATTCTTATCACTTCTTAGCAATCATGCTTTACCACTACTCACTTCTCTAACAATTGAAGAGAGGGAGAATCTTGGTTTAGGATCATTACCTTTGATGATCAACTTTGTTCTTCTTCTTGCTTCTTAGATTAACAAAGTCTAGTTTTTCTTACTTTTTCTCTCAACTAAATAAGTTATAAATTGTTGGTGGAAAATAACAAGACAAATGAACTAGCTAGCTTCTCTTATTTATAGGAAATTCAAGGTTAGGGTATATTTGATATTAAGCCATCCCACCTCCTTAAGTCACCTCCTTACTATTTATATTTTGGCCTTCACACATCTTATCCTTTGTTTTCTAACCAAGATCATGCCATGTGATCATGGGGCCCACATGGGTTGCCTCATGGGTCATTCTTACCCATTAGATCGATCCACGGATCCGGTTCTTAATTTGGGCTTTAGGTTTAATTAACTTTAACTTATTCTTTGGGCTTGCATTATTAAACATTGGGCTTAACATTTCCTACACTTGGGCTTGTACAATTCCTACCAAATCCTATAAGTCCAATACACTTGTTTAATACCTTATAACGTATAATCTACGTATTATTCTCATATACTAACTCGTGTACTTATCCATCATATAAGACATACCATCATTCATACATACTCGTATTCATTACCTCGTACAATACTTACGTATCATACGATCATCGTTTAACTCATTAACGCTTTACTTTCCCTAACGTTCTCGAATTTAGTCCGCAGGCAAAAAACTGCGTTTTCCATACGTGAATTATTATTACATAATCCATCTTCCCTTGCTATTCTATCGTTACGTATTTCTCGGAAGTTCAAAAATATTTCTCGAGCAGAAATCAGTGAATAGTGTTTTTTGGAAAATTTCTCAGAAAATTTTTATTTTTGTCTTGGAAATTCAAACACTTTAATTCCTTCACGTAGTCAAAATACTATGACATTCCGACATATCTAGGTTATAGAACAACCTTCATCTTACTAACACATAATAATAACATATGATATAATTTTATTCATTATTTAATTAAATAAAATTATTTTACAATAAATCCGAATTTCTCGTTCGTTACACCTGACCTCCCGAGGTTATCTCTGGGGTTGGGACTGAGTACCTCGGGGTTATCTCTGAGGTTGAAGCTGACTTCTGGGGATCAAAACGGACTTTTCTGGGGTTATCTCCAGAACTGCAACTGCATTCCTCGGGGTTGTCTCCAGGACTGGAACTGAGTATCTCGGGGTTATCTCCGAGATGGAAAACTGAGTATCCCAAGGTTGTCTCCGGGATGGAGCTGATTTGACTTCCAAGGTTATCTATAGAAGACGATTTTGCCCTCCTGCAAGGTTAGTAACAAGAATGCAAAATTTCGAGTGTCTACAATATAGACCTTACTTCTCGTACTTAGGGGTATCAACCCTTAGTACCATGTATGTGCACAACTCTTAACGCCATCGCGTAATATAATCCTCCGTAACAGGGTTGTTCATCTCAACTATGACATTAGATTTTGCACCAAAGGAAGTTTGGTTTGGATTAACTTCAAGAGTAATTTAGAGTTCAATAATCATCAACTAAAGATTAGTTGAATCAATAAGGATTCACTATCCATTCGAGGTTTCAATGCGATAATATAATCAATATTCAAATCAAAGATTGAATTTCAACTTTATACAATTGAATGGACATTGTATAACAAAAGTAATACTTTAAAAGAGGTAGAACATTTCATTTGGAATCATGAACTTGAATGATTAAGTTTTGAACAGTTTGAAACAAGAATATGAAACGTGCTCAATAATAATGGGATTTAAGAAATTGCTCAATTATAATTATGATAGAGTAAGGAAACTTGTGTAACATAACCATGATAGGGTAAAGAGCTTTCTTAACATAAGAGTAGGGTTCATAAACTTGTCTCGTGCGTAGGCTAAATGATTACTACTCACGTCCGCCACAAGTCCTACACACATACCATATGTATTCACAACATTCATTAGTTACATTAATATTAACCTTATAGGTTTAGTTCCCACTTTTTAGTACAACTTGTTAACTTAGTTTAAGTTCGCTCATTCCATCAATCACACATTACAATTACTGAAGTCTCAAATCTTAAGTTTAAACAACATTACATCCTCTCATGGACATCACATTTTAGCCCTTATACAACTTATCAAATCATCATGCAATTTCATCACATGTATGTTAACAATCTGATATGACATCTTATTACATGTCCAATACATTATCATGTTCATTAGACTAGGTTAGACTAGCATGTAATGGATTGTATATTTATTTAAAACTAAAAGCGGCTCAATTCGATACCCTCAACCCAAGCGGGTTTTATATTAAGAAATATCCCGGAATGATGCGGTTCGGCTTAGTAACACCGTAGAGGCAAGGTTACCTGATTAGATTTAGATTCGAGTTCATGACTACACTGTTCATCAGACCAAAATTCGCGAATTTCACATATAATCAATAGATTTAACAAACCCAAAAGACATAAACTTCACATAATTATTACCAAGCATGCATACATCAATTTTAAACAACAAACAACAATATTCATCAGATTTAACTCCTTTAAATTCATGTTCTTGCTAAAAACCTCATTTTAGACATCCTTAGCGAATTATCACACCACGGATTCGTTTCTTGATCAAATCAGTTCGTATAACATGAATTATTTTCGTATTTAAACATATTAACACAATCAATCGTCAATTTACATATTACAACATGGATTGAACACTAATTTTGATTCTAAAATCAGTTTTTTTGTACATATTTTCACAAAACTCAAATCTTTACTTTAAAACCTATTTCATACAAATTTGATTTCTAAAAATCGTTTCTAATTCACATATAACAGATTATATATACATGTCAACATATATAACAACTTATCTAATTAATTCATCAACCAAAACCCCAATTTTAACACCAAAATCATACATGTTGTATATTTATCATCAAAACTCAAGTTCTTCATGCTTTAACAGAGTTCATGGATTTTGATTACTCTAAATCATGGATAATTGATATAAAACATGTTATAAACACATACAATACCATATTTCCAACAATAATCCATAAAATATCAATTATAGAGAAGTAAAATATGTTTTCATGGAAAAACTCAAGAACATAATAAATAAATATTGTAATTTGAATTCTCACCCATTGATTCTTGTTTAGATGATAGGAAACTCTCCTATGATTCTCCAAATCTTCTTCCTTAAACTCAATTCTCTCAAACTCTCTCTTTCCTCTCTATTTTCTCAGGCTTAGGTCTTAGGAACAGTACGTAAAAAAATAAGGCTAATATACGATATAATACGATAATTAATAACTGGCACACATGGGTATCAGTTAAGCGCATCATGGCTTTAATTGATCCCATGTTCTTAAGGTCATGTTTGGTTTGACTTTAAGAACTCCTTTTTAGTTTATTTTAATTAACATGTTTATCATATAGTTTATTTGTTACAATTTAATTAACCAAATAATATTATTTAGATTAAATTAAAAGCAACATTACTCATTAAATCAAATTATGACCTAATTAAAAATTCTCATTCATTAATTATAACAAATCGTTAAACCTCTAATTAATTATTAAATTAATTAGAACAACATTATAATTATTTAACAGATTCAATTAATTTAATAATCCGAATAAATTATAACTTCGAACTATAAAATTATTTCTCGTTAATTTAATTAATGTGACACACTTAATTAAATTAATCTACAACAATTTCATCAAATAGTTATTTAAATTAATAAATAAATTAACAAAAATATTTATTTAATTCAATAAATATTTAATATTAATTACAAAAATCTCGTTCGTCACAAAGTCACTCTAGAATTTTCTTAGAGATATGAAAATAAAATCCTCCTAGAGTTACGGAAAGATATCCTAACAAACTTCCTAAAAATACGAAAATAAAATCTTAACAAATAACAACTTGTTAAATATAAAATATTATTAATTAAAGAACTAATTAATAATAATAATAATAATAATAATAAAATCTATCGACTTTCGAAGTCATGACGCCTCTTCGGAAGAAGTTCGCCACACCTGAAGTCATATCGCTATCCGAAGCCAAAGTCATGACGCCATCCGAAGCCGAACTCCGACCCCAAAGATACGAACCGAATGCTTGATCCCGAAGTCAACCGATATCGTTGCGCTAATCCCTTAGCTTTTGGTACTTTAACATCATCATCATACTATCCGACCATTTAGGATATTCGGCCAAAAATCCACATGCATCAATGTGTTGAATGACGGCTGAATGAAGTATTTTTTTTTTACAATATTAAATATTATATTAAGTAATATTAAATAAATTTACCACAATTTTAAATTTTTTCAAAGTGATAAAATAATAAAAATCGGTTATTCAGATGATTCAAACATGTCAATTATCAAAATAACTTTTTTTCATTCTATATTCATTATTTAATTTTATTCAGATTCCAAACTATTTCATTTAATTTCATTAACTTTTTATCAAACATCCCCGAAGTCTCTTAACTATTTTCTCCTTAAAAAATACTCGATTGGATCTTTGGGTATACGATTTTATAAACCTTGATTATAATTAGGTTTTTGTCTTTTTTATCTTAATTGTGCTAACACTTCATCTCGGCTCAAGGTAATGCTTATGAGCTCAGTTTGGACCTTTTGTTACCATTGCCAATAGTTAACTCACATTTGTCATCAAGATAGACCCACTTATCAAAGATAAAACATCTCTTGAAACTCAAGTGTCACTTTTTATGCTAAATCTAAAAGAAATGATTGGGATATGATGACAGTTCATAAATTTGGATATTGTGAAAGCTTTCTTCCCAATTCCGATTATGCCGATATATATTAATTAATATATAGAATTAAGTAAGATTATAAAGTTAATTCACTATATCAATTATGTATAATTATTTACATAATTTGTAATTATTTGGGGAGCTTTTTCTGAGCCTCGGTGTAGTCAAGGCCCGACAATAGAAGGGGTTTGTAAGCCCAATGGTGAAGCCCTTGGGGATCTTTGAAGGTGTTAGGGTTGGTGATCCAGAGTCCTTTGAAATTTGAAACCTTATTGTGGTGTATGGTGTTCGGGGTCGAGCCTTCGAGTCCTTTGGGCCAAAGCTTAGACCAGATGGTGAGTTTGGTTGGGTTGGGTCTTTACAGTGGGCTATTCTGCGTACAGATCCTGGAGTCCTAACTATATTTGAATAAGGTAACTCCAAAGGTAGTGTTTGGATTGGATTCTACTTCCACCTTTTAAGGAGATTGTGTTGGACCCAAATTATGGTAACTGCCATATTTAGGAGTCCTAAACCAACTCGGAAAGGGATTCTAAGGTTCAAGAATACTATATATACAAGACTTGGGTTTCAATCAAGAGGTAATACATCTTTGAGCACTAAACACTTAAGCCTCCATTGTTAAACCTTGTGAATGGCCTGTACTTATTCTCACACTGGAGCTATCCCCCGGCGGCACAAGCCATCAAGCTTCATGTGATCTGTTACTGTGCAGGTTCAAGCGCGTGGATTTTGTGATTGGACGCACCGGTGAAACTTGGCATTAACATTGGCGCTAGAAGGAGGGCCCTTTAGTGCTTTTACAATCACAACCAACTTTTCCGGTAGCTGGCCATGGCGAGCAGGGAGAATAGTGCCACTGCCCAGGAGAAGATGAAGTCCCACCAGACCACCCAGGTAAGAGGATCAATGAAAGATAGGCTAGGTTCCAGAGTTTAGGAGGGTCAGGCAGATTCGACCCCTTCCCTCCGGCGCAGACTCTTCCATGACAGCCAACACACACCCAATCAGGCTAGTCACGCAGATGAAAACCACTCTCGGGCACTAGAGGTGCCAGGAAAAGACCGAGGTAAAGGCAGCCGAGACCAGAGGGAGTTTATTCTAAAAAAGAAAATGCAGCAAAACAAAGACGCCATATTGGCCTTGCGTCTTCAGCAGGAAGAGCTCGAGGAGCAGATGGAAAAGATGGCTGGAGAGCAGGAAGCATCCTCAAAGAGGTGCAGGCATCGGAGCCGATCTCGGTCATCTCGGCGGGGAGAGGCAGAAAGAGGAAAGAGTAGGCCCAGAAGCCATTCCCGAGATGGCAGAAGCCGAAGAAGGAGCCGTTCAGTAGATTGGAGATCGAAACAACCGGGCAGATCGGGACAAAGGAGGAGGGACGCGTCTCCTGAATATGAGAGGGATAGACATAGATCGTCCCCTTGTAAAGAGGAGTCCGACCCCCTTGCTCGAAGAGTGGCGGAGTTGGAAAAACTGCTCGCGGTGAAGGGTTCGATAGGGACACCCTCGACCTGCCTAGGTTCGCCCTTTTCACTAGAAATAAACCATGTAACTGCCGACCCCAAAAAGAAGATGCCCCCGATGGAGACGTATGACGGATTAGGGGCCCCTTATGATTATTCAGACAGGTACAATAGGCTGATGACATACTATGGACATTCTGACGCTGCCAAGTGCCACATGTTTACAACAACCCTAAAAAAGAGTGCTCGAGAATGGATGGAAACCTAAGCAGTGGAGTCAATTAATTCATGGAGTGATCTCGCGATAGATTTCATTCTCGGTTCGGAATCAACAGGAGACGAGGAAAGATCACTGCGTCCCTCATGCAGGTACGACAGAGGTCGGACGAAAGCCTAGGCCAGTACGTCAAGAGATTTCAGGAGGCTGTGGGTTCGGTAGCAGAGTTAAATTCTCCACAGACCTTGGGATTTTTCACAACTGGTCTAGATATCGGGAAGTCAAAGAAACTAATGAAGGATCTGGTGATCAACCCTCCGACAGATTTGATAGAAGCCTTCCACCGAGTCGAAGGATTCATAGCGATAGAGGAGGCTATGGGGAATTTCAAACCGCACTCCCAGTCTTATGAGAAGTCTAAGGATCGAGACAAGCAAAGCTATCAACGGTTAGACAACCAGGGGAAATCGGACAATTACGGAAGGAAAAGCAATAACGGTGGCGATTCGGGAAGTGGCCGACCACCCTACCCAAATAGGAATGTCAATAAAGTCTACACCGCCCTCAATACAGATCAGGTGAAAATATTGGAGGAGATGCGAAACAAACCCTTTTTTGAGCCATGTTCGACACATCCGAAGCCTGACAAAAGAGGTTAGGATAAATATTATGAATACCATCAAATTCATGGACATACGACAGAGATGTGTAATGATCTCAAGGATTTGATAGAGAAGAATGTTCAGAATGGGAAGTTAGTACAGTATGTGGTGGGTCAGGAAGGTTCCGAGGCGCCTAGGGAGGAAAATAGAGGGTCGGCTCGAGATACATAGTCCAAACCAAATCAGCCACCTCGAGGCGTGATTGACTTAATTTTAGACGATTCGGTAGGATGTGTAACCGGGAAGAAGAGAAGCGGACATCTCTAGGCCGTATTGTCAGTAGCAATTTCCTCACCATGAAAATATCGGGCCTACCCGAGAGTATCCATCTCATTCTCAGACGAAGACTACCCTATAAATCTTATAGAGCCACACGACGGGGCGTTGGTAATAACAGCTCTGGTCGGGCTTGTGGACATGAAGAGGATGATGGTCGACAATGGGTCCTCGGTTGACATACTGTATACGCACGCCTATCAGAGGATGGATTTGGAAGGAAAGAAGATGGAGCTGGGGGGAGAAGGTCCGTTGTACGGTTTTAGTGGAGACCCGGTGCATGTGTCAGGAACCATCGAGCTGCCTATCAAGTTTGGCACAGCACCTCAGCAGGTAGAAATAATGGTCAGGTTCTTCGTGGTACAAGTAGATTCGACATATAATGCTATTCTGGGAAGGCCGACACTAGCATATTTGCAAGTGGTAACATCCATACCACATTTTAAAATCAAGTTTCCGACATCGAACGGGATTGGGGAAGTAAAAGGCGATCTTGATATTGCCCAAAGGTGCTATCGGAATACTTTGATTTCTTCAGGGGTCGGGGTCAGTAAACAGAAAAAGACAATGGCCATCGAAATAGAGCCATTCACTGAGAGTAGCACCGAACCATTGGCCCTGCCAGCCGAAGAGACAGATGATGTGGAGTTGATCCCGGGAGATACTGTGAAGATTATCAAGATCGGGTCAGGGTTGATAGAACCATTTCGAACAGGGCTGGTAGATCTGCTTTGGGTATATGCCAACATCTTCGCATGGGAACCTAGCGATATGCCCGGAGCAAGTGAGTTGGTGGCCTTACACAACCTGTATGTCGACCCAAAGAAAAAACCCGTAATACAGAAAAGGAGGATTTTCGCTCCAGAATGGCAGAGGATCCTAGATGAGGAAATCGCCAAGCTACTAGAGGCAGGATTCATTTTCAAGATTTGCTAATGTGGTATTGGTCCAGAAACAGAATGGGAAGTGGAGGTTGTGTATCAATTACACAGACCTAAATAAGTCGTGCCCAAAGGATTTCTATCCTTTGCAAAACTTAGACCAACTGATCGACGCCACATTGGGGTACGACATGTTGAGTTTCATGGATGCATTCTCGGGTTACCACCAGATCTCGATGAGTAAAGAAGACATTCTGAAGACCAGCTTCATCACTCATCGGGCCATTTATGCATATCGGAAGATGACCTTCAGACTGCTGAATGCCGGGGCAACACACCAAAGAAATGATGAACTTCAGATTCGTAAGGTAATTTGGTCAAGTATGGAGGTTTACGTGGACGACATGATTGTTAAAAGTATGTCAGTCCAAGAACACCTGGGGGATTTAGAGAGCTGCTTCTAGATAGTACGCAGACACAATTTGTGATTAAACCCGATAAAGTGCACTTTTGGATTGGGGTCAGGAAAATTTCTAGGATATTTAGTCAGCAAAAGAGGCATCGAAGCGAATTCGGAGAAGATCCAGGCGATCTTAGATATGAAATCTCTGAAGTCTTATAAGGATGTTCAGAGGTTGACGGGTCGGATAGCTGCACTTCGGAGATTCGTGTCGAGGTCGGCCGAAAGATGTCTACCCTTCTTCGATACTCTCAAAGGGCCAAAAAATGAGAAAAGTGTCAATGGACCTCCGAATACGAAGACGCATTCCAAGGGATCAAGAAATACTTGTCTTTGGTACCCTTATTGATGAAACCAATCCCTTCGGAACCTTTATACTTATACTTGGCTGCAAGCTCGATGGCAGTAGGGGCAGCACTGGTAAGGGACAAGGGAGGAAAATAGTTCTCGATATACTACATCAGCCATGTTCTTTGAGATGCAGAAATAAGATTCTGAACTTGGAAAAGTTCGTTTATGCCTTTATCATTGCAAGCAGGAAACTTTGGCATTATTTCCAAGGTCGATTGGTGGTAGTGTATATGGATCAGCCATTAAAGAAGATTTTACATAGACTAGAAGTCTCGGGTTAACTGGCCGTGAGGGCGATGGAATTGACTCAGTTCACTTTGGAGTACCACCCTCGAATAGCAATCAAGTGACATGCATTGGCAAACTTCATAGCGGAATGTTCTTTATCAGAACCAGACGTAAGTACAGTGACCAAAGCCCAACCAGGAACAACTTCGTGGACTTTGTACGTAGACGGATCATCGACTTCGGACATTAGCGGAGCAGGAGTTATTCTCACAATTCCCGAAGGATTCAAAGTTTAGCAAGCCATCCGATTTCAGTTCAAAGCTACAAACAATGAAGCAGAATATGAAGCCATACTGGCTGGACTTCGGTTGGCCCGAAGCTTGGAGGTGCAGAAGTTAGTCATATACAGTGACTCGCAGCTGGTGGTCAAGCAGATATCTAGAGATTATGAGGCCCAGGGGGCAAGGATGTCGAGTATCTGGCCGAAGTCAAAGACAATCTCATGTACTTCAGCTCATATAGCTGCCAGGGGGTTGATCTGTGATGCCCCCAAAACAGGTATACATCACCCATCTTGAGTCGCCAAATACACACTATATAAATTCAAATACAACTTAATTATACAACAGTCGTGTAAAATACGACAAAACATAGCTGAGAGTTTAAACAAGAATATTATCATATAGACAATATCCACACTCAATGGAGTCCTCATTACATTTATTATCACACTATTTTATAGAATAGTGAGGACTACTACAACACCATCTCGGACCATCACTCCATTCTCCGACTAGTCCCGGCTAAATTCTCATTTCCTGAAGAGAACAGTGAAAGAAAGGGTTAGCTCAACTAGCCCAGTAACAAATATTATGACTAAGATAATGCAGAATAAATTATCATTAGTCTTCAATAATGTTAAATTGATAAAATACAATAGACAACAAGTTTAATCATGGTGGAATAAGAAATCCATTAGAAGAGTCAGTAGAGAATGATATCTACTATCTTCATGATTTAAAATGTTTTCATCAATTTTTTATCATTTGAGACTCAATTTTAATAAATAAACCACATCATTAAATCATCCCCACACTTCTACGGGCCAAGGATATTCATTAAATCATCAATGGTCATGACTATACCGAATGATCCCTGGTCATAATCATACCAAGTCCATCTCTACACGTAAGCCAAAGATATACAACTATAAAACCAATAATCAACAGTCCATTTTTTCATGTAAGCCAAAGATATACAATTCAATAATCAACAGTTCATCTTTGCACGTAAGCCAAAGTTAACTTTCATCACCAATAAGCATGAGGATGATGTCAATGATATAAGCATTAATCAAACGAAAACAAGAATAAATATTAAAGACTTTAAATTTATCCAAATATTATCAATCACATAATAAGTTCATAATCTAATATTATTAATATCATAACAATATTTTAATCACTTCTTAAACTTATAAATAATTTATTTCAATTGTTTACACTTTACCAAATAATGCACTTAATCATTCAAAAATGCCATACTCATAAGATTTCATCACCAATGATCAAATCCCTCCTCAAAAATCTGCATATATAGGATTCTCAAGCCATAAAATCCTATTTACCAATTTTTCCACTTCACATAACATATTTAACTCATATGTTCGTAACTAAACCATTTTCATGAAAAATACCAAATCAATCCTAAAAATATTTCTTTTCTGGGATTTAGCAGAATATAGTCCCATAATGAACATATATTTTTCTCGGAATTTTTAAAATTCATTTACTATTTTTCAAAAATTAATTTCTAATTAATTCTTTAAGAAATTAGCTACCTTAAGTTTCACTCCAAAAATTCCCAAATCTTGGCAGGATCTTACACATGTTAACGTGAGCTTTCGGTTTAAATTTATGTGTCATCAGAGTTATAGAACTCCGGTTATAGCAATTTTTATCGGAAAAACCTAAATATTGAAATAGTCATAACTTTCTCATTTTAAGTCGGAATGAGCTCATTTTTGGACAGGAGGTACTTTATACCATATATTTCTATGTCCCAAAAGACCAAAATTTTTCTCACAAATTAAGTGGCCGAAAATGCCCTTTTAAATTTCTGGGCAGTAGCTTTTTGATAATTTATAGTTTTTGACTCCTTTGCTAAAATTAGTCCACACGAAAATCTACAACACTTTTTTCCAATGATTCTACTTGGATAAGTTAGAAAACTCATAGATCTAACTCTAGAACTTGACCACACTCAAAAATTCAAAATATAATAGGAGATATGGTCAATTGAATTTCATGTTCCATTTTCACCAAAATCTGATTTTCAACCCTTTGTGATTTCTAAGAAACTTTCATGTTTTCACATAATAACCAACATAACTCATCATAACACTTACTAATACTACATATACCCATGATTTTCATCAGTCCAATGCTTTTATTATGACTTTCATCATAATCCACGTAAACAGATCATTTCCACAATTTAATAAGGAATGAATACAAAGGATCATTCACCATGCATGTGGTAATCACATAGGCGAGTTATTCTAATGTAATAATAAAGAATGGAATAATGAAGAATTCACCATGCATGTGATGATGCATCACACAGCATAAAAGTTATTCTCAATGTAATAATAAATAATGGAATCAGTCATGCGTAAGCGCACGAAAGGATATTCAACGTAATAATAAATAATGGAATTGTGTCGTGCGAACGCATTGCATGTGATATTTCGAAGGTAATAATAAAGAATGGAATAACAACAGAATTCACCATGCATGCGATAGACGCACGCATGAGTTATTCCAACAGAATAATAAATAATGAAACTGAGTCATGCGTACGCGCACGCATGTGATATTCAGGCAAAATAATAAAGAACGGAATAATAGAAGAATTTCACCATGTATGCGATGCGCTTAGCATAAAAAGTTATTCCAACATAATAATAAAGAATGTTATAACAACTCTTACGAGTATTGAAAGAAAATAATTCTCTTCATGAATACGAAAGAATAATACCTCTTACCTCAGAAGAAACTGGATACTGGAATAGTAACATAGCAGGCTTCTCTTCTTCTTTCTCTCTATAGATTTTCTCTCTATAGCTTCTCTCTATAATTTCTCTCTATAATAATTGCTCTATAGCTTTAGTGAATTGGTGAGAAATGAAGGAAGAATGAGCTTTTATTTATAGAAAAATATAGTTTCGATAATTGCACGTTTTGGGGCTCGAAAAATTACAGTACAATACCTCTAACTTTTCTTTCATTTTTAATTTAGTCCTGCAATTATTATCAAACTTGCACCACCTCCCCTAATAGTAAATAATGTGAATCAATATTTCAATCATGTGAATCAATAGTTATAATCATGTTAAAATACGAATTACGGTATAGTACCTCCATCTTTAATTTAATCATGCAAGTATTATCAATCTTGCACCAACTTCCCTAATAGTATAAGAATGTGATTCAATAGTACACACATGTGAATAAATAGTTATATAAGCATGTGAATTAGTAGCAATTAATTGCTCATTTATCCGATAAATTCTCCGATTTATCAATATAACCCCCAGACATCAATTATCATCAGAATAGATGTCGATTTTCACTAACACTAATAATCCCAGCACAATGGAACTATCAAATTAATCTTTAATCAATACGAACTTATTCATCATTAATATTATAACTCACAATATTTAACAACCAGGTCGTTCCCAGGAAAGAGGGGGCTTTCCGATAAGGATTTGTCCTTATTGGCGCGCAATTAGATGACAAAACCTCTCCTTGACAGAACTTCTAGACATTGTAAATATTTTAATTTAATAATATGAGTAACTTTGTCGTCTCAATTATTGATTTAATAATATAACATATTATACAGATTATACTGTGACAATTATCGAATCAATAATATGAGAGATATGATGCAACAATTACTATAGCAATAATTGAGTATAACTGAGTGACTTCTCACGTAAGCATCAATAATCAATCCCGTGTGCTACTTATGCAACCACGCGTATTACTGTACTTTTACTATCGAGTAGTTCAACAGTTTTAACGGTAACACTTCCGTCGTTATTTTTATAAAAGATAATTCTGTCATTTTCTTACTATGATAATGATTGTGTCATCGCATCGGATATTCCTGAACAAAAAGAATATTTTATAACAACTTGCATACTTTACAAAATTTATAAATACTACCCACAACTATAACATTATATCAAATCCACACCATAATATTCAAAAAAAATATTTCGAGAAATTTAAATCTTTATTCATAAAATTTGAGGTCTCACAATCTCCCCTCCTTATGAAATTTCGCCTTCAAAATTTACGTACGTACCTAGTATGCCGAAGAGGTGAGGATACCTTGACTTCATTTTAGATTCTAACTCTTGAGGTATAACCTTTGAGTGTCGAATAGGATCCTCCTTATCCAAGATTTTAACATGTATCTCCTCATACATTAAATCTTCTGCTATCTCGTCTAGTTCCAATTCAATAATGTGGTTCGGGTCATCCACATATTTACGTTGATATGTGAAAAACATTATGAACACGCAACATACTTGGTGGTAAAACGAGTCTATAGGCCACAGTTCTTACTCGATCGAGGATTTCAAATGGGCCAATTAAATCGAGGGTTGTGATAACGCCTTCTTGAACCTTCTTCTTCACATTCATCGATTTAAAATAGCTTGAGTAGCTTTGGCTTTTAACTTTATCGATTAAAGTCGATTTTACTCGTATATTTGTTATCTTCACGTGGGTCCCTAGAGTCTTTAACTCTATCTTCATCATTTGTAAGTTATACGAAATGGGTTTTTGTGTTAACAACATCGCACTCATAAACGCATACGATCTTCTACTCAACGCGTCAGCTACCACGTTCGCTCTTCCACGATGATATTGAGCGGTATAGTCGTAATCTTCAATAGCTCGAGCCAACGTCTTTGGCGAATTATACGTTCGTTTTGGTTGAAGAAATATTTAAGAGTTTTATACTTGGGTCAATACAAAATTTGATTTCACGCTCTAGGGGTAGGCTAAGAAGTCTTCAAGAATACGTCAGGAAATTTATTAATAATAGAAATATCATTCAAAACTGTGACTCTCATCCAAGACTTGGATAACACGTCACATTGATACCTATCAACTTGCCATCGTCATTCACAACATCCCCTACGGAAAGTTCGGCTTCAGTGCATTCCACACAAGGAAGTCACTAGCAAAAGGCTCATGGCTCTTTACTTATGGCTTGATATGACAATGATTGACTTTAGTGGTTTGGTTGCATGAATTTGCATAACAGGTTGGTTAGGAATATGAAAGCTAACAACCTTACGAAAAGCATGATAAGTAGTTAACCAATCGATTCCTAAAATTACATCAAAGGCAAGTATTTTCAAAGAGATAAGATCGACAGGTAACGTGAAAGTGTCGATTTGTATCAACAAGATTTATAAATAGTGGAGGTAACGAAGGTTTCTGCTAACGAAGTTTCAATCGATAAGTAAAAGTTTAATCTCTTCGGAGTCAAATTTAAACGTTGAGCGCAAGCAATAGAGATATAAGAATGGGTAGAACCGGTATCTAATAAAGTATAGACTTTGTAAGAATTTAAAATTAACTAACCCGTGCTAACTTCGTTTAGGTTACCCGCTTTTTGAGAAGTAACGAAAAACGCTCTTCCTTAAACCACCGACTTTGTTTTGTCTGTATCCGCCTTTGGTGCCACAGTCCCAGCTGGACTTGATTTCACTACACAACAAACTTGAGCTAGGTGACCTTCTCTTCTTGAAATTTCCACTTCTATAATCTTGGCCATGATTACCACCAAAGTGGTTACCATTCTTGGCATGATAATTTCCCCCACGATGGTTATCATTGTTCCGATGGTCGTTGCCACCAGTATGATTATTATCGTGTTGTTGGTTGTTACCTTTTACTTGAGCTGAATCAACGCTCTCATGTGCTTCATTGCTATTCTCAACATTCTAATATGTCATTTTCAAATATTGCCACAAAACAAGGGTTAATTAACATATCACATATTATCCCTCTACTCTGACCGGCCAATTAAATACCAAATAAACTTAGGTAGGTCATACTAGCGAAGGAATTCCCCGTCTCTCCCCTCCTAGTTCTTATCTCACATCTCAGCCAGGGATCATATCCCTAAGCTTTGATACCAACTGTGATGCCTCCAAAACAGGTATACATAACCCATCTTGAGTCGCCAAATACACACTACATAAATTCAAATACAACTTAATTATACAATAGTCGTATAAAATACGACAAAACATAGCTGAGAGTTTAAACAAGAATATTGTCATATAGACAATATCCACACTCAATGGAGTCCTCATTACATTTATTATCACACTATTTTATAGAATAGTGAGGACTACTATGACACCATCTCGGACCATCACTCCGTTCCCCGACTAGTCCCGGCTACATTCTCATTTCCTGAAGAGAACAGTGAAAGAAAGGGTGAGCTCAACTAGCCCAGTAACAAATATTATGACTAAGATAATGCAGAATAAATTATCATTAGTCTTCAATAATGTTAAACTGATAAAATACAATAGACATCAAGTTTAACTACATCGGAATAAGTAATCCATTAGAAGAGTCAAATAGAGAATGATATCTACTATCTTCTATGATTTAAAATGTTTTCATCAATTTTTATCGCTGAGACTCAGCTTAATAAATAAACCACATCATCAAATCTACCCTGCACTACGGGCCAAGGATATTCATTAAATCATCAATGGTCATGACTATATCGAATGATCCCTGGTCATAATCATACCAAGTCCATCTCTGCACGTAAGCCAAAGATATACAACTATAAAACCAATAATCAACAGTCCATCTTTGCACGTAAGCCAAAGATATACAATTCAATAATCAACAGTCCATCTTTGCAAGTAAGCCAAGGATAACTTTCATCACCAATAAGCATGAGGATGATGTCAATGATATAAGCATTAATCAAACGAAAACAAGAATAAATATTAAAGACTTTAAATTTATCCAAATATTATCAATCACATAATAATTTCATGATCTAATATTATTAATATCATAACAATATTTTAATCACTTCTTAAACTTATAAACAATTTATTTCAATTGTTTACACTTTACCAAATAATGCATTTAATCATTCAAAAATGTCATACTCATAAGATTTCATCACCAATGATCAAATTCCTCATCAAAAATCTGCATATATAGGATTTCCAAGCCATAAAATCCTATTTACCAATTTTTCCACTTCACATAATATATTTAACTCATATGTTCGTAACTAAACCATTTTCATGAAAAATACCAAATCAATCCTAAAAATATTTATTTTCTGGGATTTAGCAGAATATAGTCCCATAATGAACATATATTTTTCTCGGAATTTTTAAAATTCATTTACTATTTTTCAAAAATCAATTTCTAATTAATTCTTTAAGAAATTAGCTACCTTATGTTTAACTCTAAAAATTCCCAAATCTTGGCAGGATCTTACACATGTTAACGTGAGCTTTCGGTTTAAATTTATGTGTCATCGGAGTTATAGAACTCCGGTTATAGCGTTTTTCATCGGAAAAATCTAAATATTGAAATAGTCATAACTTGTTCATTTTAAGTCGGAATGAGCTCATTTTTGGACAGGAGGTACTTTATACCATATATTTCCATGTCCCAAAAGGCCAAAAATTTTCTCACAAATTAAGTGGCCGAAAATGCCCTTTTAAATTTCTGGGCAGTAGCTTTTTGATAATTTATAGTTTTTGACTCCTTTGCTAAAATCAGTCCACACGAAAATCTACAACACCTTTTCCAATGATTCTACTTGGATAAGTTAGAAAACTCATAGATCTACCTCAAAATTTTGAAATATAATAGGAGATATGGTCAATTGAATTTCTTGTTCCATTTTCACCAAAATCTGATTTTCAACCCTTTATGATTTCTAATAAACTTTCATGTTTTCACATAATAACCAACATAACTCATCATAACACTTAACAATACTATATATACCCATGATTTTCATCAGTCCAATGCTTTTATTATGACTTTCAGCATAATCCACGTAAACAGATCATTTTCACAATTTAATAAGGAATGAATACAAAGGATCGTTCACCATGCATGTAGTAATCCACATAGACAAGTTATTCCAACAGAATAATAAAGAATAGAATAACAGAAGAATTCACCATGCATACGATAGACCGCACAGACAAGTTATTCTCAACAGAATAATAAATAATGGAACCAGGTCATGCGTAAACTCACAGACAGGATATTCGAACAGAATAATAAATAATGGAACTAGGTCATGCGTAACGCACAGACAGGATATTCCGACAGAATAATAAAGAATAGAATAACAACAAAATTCACCATGCATGCGATAGACCGCACAGACAGGTTATTCTAATAGAATAATAAATAATGGAACTAGGTCATCGTAAATAAATGCATGAGATAGGATATTAAACAAAATAATAAAGAACGGAATAATAGAAGAATTTCACCATGTATATGGTACTTCGCATAAACAGGTTATTCCAACATAATAATGAAGAATGGAATAACAACTCTTATGAGTATTGAAAGAAAATAATTCTCTTCATGAATACGAAAGAATAATACCCTTACCTCGTAAGAAAGCTGGATAATGGAATAGTGACGTAGCGAAAGCTTCTCTTATTCTTTTCTCTATAGATTTTCTCTCTGATAGCTTCTCTCTATAATTTCTCTCTATAATAATTGCTCTATAGCTTTAGTGAATTGGTGAGAAATGAAGGAAGAATGAGCTTCTATTTATAGAAAATATAGTTTCAATAATTGCACGCGTTTTGGGGCTCGAAAAATTACAAAGACAATACCTCCAACTTTTCTTTCATTTTTAATTTAGTCCCGCAAGTATTATCAAACTTGCACCACCTCTCCTAATAGTAAATAATGTGAATCAATAGTTCAATCATGTGAATCAATAGTTATAATCATGTGAAAATACGAATTACGGTATAGTACCTCCATCTTTAATTTAATCATGCAAGTATTATCAATCTTGCACCAACTCCCCTAATAGTATAAGAATGTGATTCAATAGTACACACATGTGAACATATAGTTATATAAGCATCCGATAAATTCCCCGATTTATCAATATAACCCCCAGACATCAATTATCATCAGAATAGATGTCGATTTCCACTAACACTAATAATCCCAACACAATGGAACTATCAAATTCATCTTTAATCAACACAAATTTATTCATCATTAATATTATAACTCACAATATTTAACAATCAGGTCGTTCCCAAGAAAGAGGGGGCTTTCCGATAAGGATTTCTCCTTATTGGCGCACAATTAGATGACCAAACCTCTCCTTGACAGAACTTCTAGACATTGTAAATATTACAATTTAATAATATGAATAACTTTGTCGTCTCAATTATTGATTTAATAATATAACATATTATACAGATGATACTGTGACAATAATCGAATAAATAATATGAGAGATATAATGCAATAATTACTATAGCAATAATTGAGTATAACTGAGTGACTTCTCACGTAAGCATCAATAATCAATACCATGTGCTACTTATGTAACCACGCGTATTACAGTACTTTTACTACCGAGTAGTTCAACAGTTTTAACGGTAACACTTCCGCCGTTATTTTTATAAAAGATAATTCTGTCGTTTTCTTACTATGACAATGATTGTGCCGTCGTATGGATATTCCCCGACAAAAAGAATATTTTATAACAACTTGCATACTTTACAAAATTTATAAATACTACCCACAACTATAACATTATATCAAATCCACACCATAATATTCAAAAAAAATATTTTGAGAAATTTAAATCTTTATTCATAAAATTCAGGGTCTCACATGATCGGGCAGACAACGATATAGCGGATGCATTGGCATGATTGGCCACAACCGAAGCAAGCTCCTTTAATGGCTCGGTATATCTAGAGGTTTTAGAACAACCAAGTGTTCTGAAGACGGATGTGCTAACTTTGGACCGACTTGACTGCTGGCTCACACCGTATATCTCATATCTGGCGGATGGGGTCCTACCTTCGGACCGAATTTTAGGAAGGAGGATCAAGCACAGGAGTGCAAATTTCGTCCTTATTGATGGAGATCTATACCGAAGGGCGTTTAGTTTTCCACTGCTCAAATGCTTAACACCCTCAGAAGCAGATTATACACTTCGGGAGGTATACGAAGGAATTTGTGGAGATCACATGGGGGCCAAATTGTTGGCGTATAAGATTTTGAGGCAGAGATACTATTGGCTGACCATCTACCAGGAAGCCAAAGATTTCGTCCAAAAGTGTCCGAAATGCCAGCTGGACAGTACCATCCCTCATCAGCCTCCCGAAGAATTATTTTCGATCTTGTCCTCGATTACATTTGCCATATGGGGAATCAACATCCTAGGGCCTCTGTCGAAGGCCAAGGGACAAGTCAGTTTCGTGATTGTGGCCATCGACTACATGACAAAGTGAGTTGAAGCTAAACCTCTGCAGAAGATCACCGAACAAGAATGTTTGAAGTTTTTCAAGGAGGGCGTTGTTTATCATTTCAGTATCCCGATGGTAGTGGTTTTGGACAATGGCAGGCATTTTGTAGGGTCAAAATTTGAAGCTTTTCTGAAAGAATTGGGGATTCAGCACCGAAAGACTTCAGTTTCCCACCCCCAGTCCAACGGCCAAGTAGAAGTTACCAATCAAACCCTGCTTAACAGAATCAAAAGACGACTTAACGGACTAAAGGGTCGATGGACAGAGGAATTACTCAGTGTTTTGTGCGCCTATTGGACTACTCCGAGAACAACAACTGGGGATTCACCATTTTGATTGGCATATGAGACCGAGGCACTCATACCTGTTGAGATCGAATCTCCTACTTCAGGTCAACCAATATAAGGAGTTGTACAACGACCAGGGATTGCGATTAAAATCTGGATCTTTTGGAAGAAGTTCGGGACTCAGCTCTGATAAGGTTAGCAATTTACCAAAAGAGAACAACCCGACACTACAATCAGAAGGTAAAGCAGAGGAGATTTGAGGTTGGAGACTTAGTTCTTCGGGAGGCAGAGGCATCAACCCCCCAGAACAGCGACAAGCTGATGCCTAACTGGGAGGGACCCTATGAAATGGTAGAAGTGCCGAAGCCAGGTACATACCGGCTTCGAGCAATGGATGGTTCTGAAGTAAAAAATACATGGCATACTGGAAGACTTAGAAAATTTTACCAGTAAAAGTTATGTCATTCTTTTCTTTCTTTGTGTAATCATTTTATTTATCAATGAAATAAATAAGATCTTTCTTTGGAAACGTTTGTACTCCATTTATATTCATAAAATTTTACATACCCAATCAGATAAACTTCGTACTCAAGCCGATCAGAATGTTCGAAATGACGAAACTAATCGGTAAAAGTATCGGGTACAACTGGTCGGGATAGCCACCTATCGAATCAGATAAGCTTTGGACTTAAACCGATCAGAAAAGTGCGCAACACCAAACTGATCGGTAAAAGTCACGGGTATAACTGATCAAGAATACTATAATTTTTAATCAGACAAGTTTCGAACATAACACGGTCAGAAAGTTCGAGATAACATAACTAATCGGGGAAAGTCACAAGTATAACTGATTCTACAAACACAAAAATTTTGTACTTCATTCATATCTTCAAATTTTTACAAGTCCCGATCATACAAGATTCGGGCAAAGTACAAGTAAAGATAAAAAATGAAGATTACAAAAATTATAAGTCCTAAAGCGGAGCTAATCTCCAGCTTCGGATTCTTCGTCCGAAGTGTCTATGACGGAAGCATCAAGGCCAATAGCAATCAACTTGGCCCGAGCCTTTTCCTGATAAGTTTCATAGCCTTCAGCAAACTGAGCCATGATCTTTTCGGTTAAGGCCGGGGATTCTTCATATTCCTCAATCGCGCGCTGCTTGTCCTTGGCATGTTCATCCTTCAAGGCGTTGTTCTCCCGGATCAGGTGCTTTATCTTCTCATGAACCCTGTCGAACTTCTGCTCAAGCTGATGAAGCGCCTGCAACCGTTCATTACTCTCTCCAGACAGATGATCTCTCTCCTCCAGAAGTCTCTTAGCATGACCTTCGAGGCCGACGAACTCCTGCTGAAGCAGCGAATATTGTTCCTTGAGATCATCGACCTTGCATTCAGCCCTAATCGCCTTATTCTGGGTCTTAGCATGGAGATCCCTTTCTTTCTTCAAGTCTGAGTTCAGACCTCGAACCTCAGCCTCGAGGAGCAGCACATCCGAGCTCAGCTGAACTTCCTTTTTGGTCGTTCGGGCAAGAGGCGGAATGGCTCGGGCGAGGACGGCATTGGCCTGCAGCAAAAAAGGCATATCAGCTATGAAGAATAAAGCATGACGATAACAGCAGAGCTAACTAATTTGGGAATTACCTGACACTAAGCTCGAACATAGGCGACGAGATACTCATCGGAAGAGAATCCCTTAAAGTGTTCGTCATCACTAGGAAGTTTGAAATGATCGAACAGCTGGAAGGGAAACACTTCCGCAGGGCTCTTCGGCCAGCAAGTAGTCGGCGTCCCTTAAGAAGAACTTCCTTTGGACGTAGGAGTTGAGGTGACAAGGGGATCAACCTCAACAACTGCTTGCTCGGGGTCTTCAGTGAGTCGAGGTTTCTTTGGTCGAGGTTCGAGAAGAACCTCTTTAGTTTCCTCTGAATCCTTGATCACCGCAACTTGTGTAGGGGGTGGATGAATCGACTTCGGCAGAACTAAGGAAATGGCCTTGGTGGGGACTTTTGTAGAAGGCTTGGAGGGCTTCTTGGTCTTTTTTAACAAGGCCATCTTCTCAGTTTGGTTCATTTTCAGGGCATTTTTGGTAGATGGTTTGGTGGGGGCAGCTGAAAGATGTGGACCCGATGCAGAGCCGGTGGATAGTTCAACCATTGGAATGGTCTCCTCTTCGGCCGCCTCGTTGAGGATGGGAAGGCGGATCGGTCCGGCTGTGATTGGAGGCGGCATTAGGGAGGCGTCAGCCCCTTCGGGCTTGAAGATCGTCACTACACAAGGAAGAGTGGGTTAAGACGGAAGCTATCAGATCGAGGAATGAAAGGGTAGGGGATTACAACTTACAGCCGTGTTTGTAGAGCTAGGCCTCTTTGGAAACGACCTCTAGTCCCCATTCGGTCTTCTGCAGCTTCTTGTAAAATGCCTTGAAGGCATCGGCCCGATCCTTGGGAAATTTGGACACCTTTGCAATAGGGTCTTCGGGACCGGCCCAATTTGGCAGAAGGGCTAGATCGGTTCCCCTCATGAAGAACCACTGAGGATGCCATCCGTTGTTGCTAGATGGAGTCTTCATAAAGGTGGCTCGACCAGCCACTCGGTTGAGTTGCCAAAAGCCGGGTTCCTTTAACTTCCCGATTGAGAATAAGATGAAAAAGAAATCAAGGCCAGGAGTGATCCCAACCTCTTGGAAAAGAGCAATGAAAGAAATCAGATGAATATACGAGTTCGGCACGAGTTGTACGAACCCAATACTGGAGAAGCAGAGGAAGGAAGAAATGAATTCATGAAGAGGAAACCGGACCCCATATTTCAGGGCCCAGAGGGGAATGGCCATCCAATTGCCTTCGGGTCGCCAGAACATCTTTTCATTCGACTCTGGAACCCGAAGCTTATACTCCTTCGGGATGTTGAAGAGGGTTCGGATGTCGGAAAGTTGAGTTGGTGTGATGGTAGACTTTGTATTGATATGGGAGTAGTCGGTTTCAGAAGTGTAAATGATCTGAATTTGAGTTTCAACATCATCGGTTGAGATGTCAGTGGAAACCGCCGGTAAATCGACCGGAATTAGGTCCCCGGCGGTCATGGAGGTAGGAGGGATGGTTGGAGGAACTTGCTCGGTGGTAGGAGAAATTCCAGTATCTGCCATTGAAATAGAAGAGGTTGAAAATGTAGAGAATTGGAAGTAAAAATGAGTAAGAATAAAGATGAATCAAATGAGTTTAATAAAGTCGCTTACTCGCCGGAAATCGCCTTCGCCGGAAAAGTCGAGAGCAGAATTTGAAATTAGAAAATCTGGGAAAAGTGACAGAGTTGGAAGGATGGGGGTTTTTATAAGCTGAGCTGTACAGAGCCTGGAGTCCTAACTATATTTGAATAAGGTAACTCCAAATGTAGTGTTTGGATTGGATTCTACTTCCACCTTTTAAATAGATTGTGCTGGACCCAAATTATGGTAACTGCCATGTTTAGGAGTCCTAAACCGACTCGGAAAGGGATTCTAAGGTATGAGAATACTATAAATACAAGGCTTGAGTTTCAATCAAGAGGTAATACATCTTTGAGCACTAAACACTTAAGCCTCCATTGTTAAATCTTGTGAACGGCTTGTACTTATTCTCACACCGGAGCTATCTCCCAACGGCACAAGCCGTCAAGCTTCGTGTGATCTGTTACTGTGCAGGTTCAAGCTCATGAATTCTGTGATTGGACGCGCCGGCGAAACTTGGCGTTAACAGTAATAAAAAAATCGACATAAAATCCTAAGATATATCATTTTTTATAAATTTTGATAGTATAATATAGTCTTTCTATTTACAAAGGAGAAAAAAAATAGTTATATATTTTAGGAGCAAAACTGCAAAGGAAATAAATATCATTACCGATTGATTTTCATTCCTTTATTTGCCTTACAGAACAAGAGAATTTTATTATTCCCTTTTATTGTTTTTAACCAATTAAAAAATAAGACAAAATATTACTAGAAAATTGTATTTCCAAGTGAATTCATTTGTTCAACAAAGTACTATTTAACAAGGGCCTTGATCTCCCTCGCTATTAATGTGAATTTTTTTTTAAAATTTAAAATTTAATTTAATCAATTTGAGAAAGTATTAATCATATTTTTAATTTATGTGCATAATTTTGAAACCTCAATTAAAAAGGAACTGATCAAGCATTATATCTTCTATCAGATCCCCCAAGAGTTGACATTCACAATAGATAATGCTAATAAAATGTTTATACAAACATATTCTGTACATAAGTCCATTGGACAGTTCATCAACACAGATTTAAGTGATAGAAAACGAGTTATTTTTGGTTATTTAAGATTCTGTAGGTTTAAATAAATTTAGTTAAAAGTATTTTTGAAAGTACAAAGCTTTTATTAAACAACTGTACTATCCAAACTTGATAAATGACAATCTAACTTTTGAGCAACTTATATACTCTCTCTCTGTCCCTAAAAGAAAATTATATATATATATATATATATATAATTTTTTAAAAAAATAAGATAAAGTACATAAAATAAAGAATAAATATATTATTCAGTGAGTCTATTAATATAAAAAATAAAAATATTCATCACTTTATATAATCTTGTAGGGTTACTAAGAATAAATTTAATCTTTTTTTAATCTTTTTTCTTCACTTTTAAATTTTTTTAATGTGTTCAAATTGTACTTTGCTTATACTTTGAGAGAAAGGGAGTATGATTTATGAATTGGCTTCCAAAAAAGTCACTCGTGAAATATACACTTTAAGTTAAACTTATATCTGCCAAGACTTTTTTCTCCCCAAGTGAATTTAAGTAACAATTTACTTTTTCACTATTTCTTATAACCATCAGTTTCGCACAATAAAATAAAGTATTTTTTGTTTTATTTATGTACTTAAAAATAATAAATTGTTAGTCTAATATTGTGGTATAATAAGAAAATTATGATAACAAACTGAAAGATATAGTGTCATATTATATTATTATCTAAAAAGTGAACTATTTTAATGAAATAAAAAATTAAGAAATAAAATTCTTTTGTGGGATTAAAATAGTAATAAGTATCAACAACAAAATTAAGTAACTATGATATGCTTATTTTAACATGAAATATGGAGAACATACTTTTTTCATCGTTATTGTTGTTCTTTTATAAATTATATAAGACAAACTTAGATATAATTTTTCTAATTAATTACATTCTGAATATTAAATATTACTATTTAAATATTTTTCTAAGTAGATATTGTGGCATTAATTTTTTTAAGTTGTTATGCTATGGATACTAGTACCACCGGAGTTATCTGGACCCCACTTTTATTATCCATTTTCACCCCATAGTCTCCTCTTTTTATTCTTTTTATAAACAGTTCAAAATATTGAAATATATTAAAATTGCAATTTGTTACAAAGATAAAATAAGTACAATAACGATAATTTTTACAATTCTTTTAAATAAATAATAGATAATCAAGAATCAATTATAACAATTAGTAGACATCACATACATTCCAAAAAATAAATCATATGACCAATTCTACTAGTAGTCTAGTACAGTACTACTTCAGCATCAAAGCAACTCCAAGTCTCTAAATTTCAATCAAGCAATCACGATCTGCAAGTACATTAGGCTATACAATAATAGTTTTTACTCTCTCTGTGACTTAACTCGTTCGATTCTTTCAAAATTACTTTTCACGCAGCGCTCGACTTTTGAGACATTTCTTATTCAGGTATATTTTAATTTTAATTTTTTAATTTCATAAATTTAATAATTATTTTAGGAATTTTTGTACTTGTTTATAGATTTTTCTTTTTTATACTTTTATAAAATTAGGGTTTTACTTCTTAAAGCAACACCGCAACAATAAAGAGAACTTCATCAAATAAAAATTCTTCAAGTATGTTTTCTATTCTATTTTTACTTTTTAAATTTTGTAATTTATTTTGAAATGTTACTTATTACTTGTTAGTAGTTTAATTGAGATTGTTTATTGTTGGTGTTAATTACACTTGACTATTCATATTGTATATTAATCTTGTTTTGATGTTGAATTAATTTTTAAACAATGACATATCTATGCTTGGGGCAGGGGGCACCTGACCCCATTGAATTTTCAAGATGACAGAGGGTCAAATTAATTTTTTTTTATTTGACAGTGTTAAATGAATTTATCATGTTTTAGATTTTAAAAACTATTAAAATTCCTAAAATTTAAATCCAATGGGCCGATCTCACTAGTAGTCTAGTACAGTAGTACTTCAGCAACAAAGCAACTCCAAGTCTCCAAATCCAATCAGGCAATCATGATGTGTAAGTTCATTGACTATAAAATAATAGTTTTTGTCGGAATTTTTTAATGTCCCTTTTCATTACTTGTTCTTTGGTATTCTCATGTTAATGTGAGATTTATTTGAAAAAACAAGTAAAAAAGGTCTGACATGTATAATGTCGACGATTTGACTTTAAGAGTTGTCAGTTGGTGTATTTAACTGGTTGCACCAACGCAACCGAAATGGTTTGCACATTAACCCAGTGATGTAACACTGTTAAACGGGTCTATGAAACCGAGATTCATTTGGGTCCGGTGGCTTGATTATGCGGAAGGAAGGTGTTAGGCACCCCCCGACATCCGTGTTGCCACGGTGACCGCCACTTTTCAAAAAAACTGTTATATGAATGTGTGTGTGTATGTGTGTGTGGATCAATGTACAATTATTTGGAAGTAGTGTTGTACCTCGTTCGCACCTATATACATAGGGTTTAAATTTATGAAAAATTCAGTTTTAAACAGAATATAACAATAAAATTTTGTAAAAAGAGGTTTTTCAAACCATGTGCTCAATAATAATTGAGGCCTTTGATACTTTCATTTTTATTATTAAATGTTCGGCTTGTTTGCTTTTATTTTCGAGATGCGAAGCATCTTCGAGAAAATAATATACAGAAGTGTCGAACTCCTCATGGGCATGACAGCCATCCAAGGAAATTCAAACACTGTAAAATAATGTACAAGCTGCTCACAGCTGAAAAAGGTCCATCATGGGAACCGAATCTAGATTCAGCAAACTGGATCTGTGATCACATGATTCCTAGGCTCATATGATACTGCAGTTTGTATGGAAAGCAGTAAGCAGTTATATATATAAAAGCTGTAAATATATATATATAGAGACTTGATCAACCACCACAAAGCAACTCCATGGGGGATCAAAATGTAAATATATAAAAGCGGTAAATATATATATATATGGACATGATCAACCACCACAAGTAAACTCTGTGTGGGACGAAATATAAATAAAGTCATAAGCGATTAAGCGCCCTTTAAGTAAACTCGAGGCGCAGACAAAATATAAATAAAGTGTAAAAGCGATCAATCATCATTAAGTAAACTCGAAGATAAGACGAAATGTAAATATATATATATATATATGTACATATATATATAAAAGCAAAAGAAACGACTAGATGTAAATCCGGGCTCGTCGAATATGTCCGACACCAATTATATATATGAGTATATATATATATATATATATATATATATATATATATATATATATATAAGCGGGTAAATGATCCGGATATAAAATCCATGCTCATCAGATATGTCTGACAACAATTATATATATAAGTATATATATATATAAGCAAATAAACGCTCCAGACATAAGTCTAGGCTCAATCGAGGCATAACTCGATAATGTTAGTCCATATATAAAATATATACATATATATAAGTATATATATATATATATATATATACAGATAGAAATGAAAATCACGAGATAGATGTCCGCAAACACCTACAACATGACTCTCAATGTGTATAACAATTGTGTGCTAATATGGAAAGAAGGCTTTATAGAATGTAAGAAGGCTTACAAGTAATGCCAAAGTAGACTTCTATGACTCTATGTGGATAAACACTCAACTCCCGCCGGATAAAAGTATAGCTATATGTGAGCTAACAGATGTTTAAACTGAGGAAACACTCAATGTGGGTTTATACAGAGTAAATTGGACAGGGCTTCCTCGCCTTTTCTCTCTCCTTCCAACCTTCAAATGGCTGACCCCAAGGTCTATATTTATAGACTGATGGCCGCAGGTACACCTGCGGCGGCCCATGTTTATACTCTGCGTACGATCGAGTGCATCAAGGCCTCATGGGTCCCGTCGTCTCAAAGTACGTGCACTCGTGCACTGTAATGTCCGCTCGAACTTGCAAAACTTCAATCTGAGTATCCGAACGAGGTATATGTGACCTTCTTCAGACCGCTTGTGTAAAGATTTACGCAATGACATGGATTAGAGGTTGTAAGAAGTCGGGAAGAGGGGTCCATGCCCATGGTCTTCAAGCTTCAAATTCTATCCAAGGTACTGCCACGCGTAATAGTCACTCAGGATTGTAACTCCTTAGTTCTTGTGGGACATCGTTGGATGTATGTATGTATGAAGTGTTGAGACGACGCGCAGGTGTTGAAGGGGCAAGATGACGTTTTACTCTTCGTCGGGGTTATCGCCGGTTTGAGTTGAAAGCAGACGTTGCTCAGGGTTACATCTGAGATTGGACTACTTGTTTGTATACCGCAATGTCATCTTGTGAGAGGAAATGTTGAGGTGGCAAGATGACGTTTGACTCCTCACCGGGGTTATCGCCGGTTTGAGCTGAAAGTAGACGTTGCTCAGGGTTACATCTAAGATTGGATTACTGTAAGTGTTTGAATGCCGTAAGGTCATCTTGTGAATGTTCCTGTCTACCCGGTGTTAGCTCCGAGTCTGAGGTATGAGTGCCTCGATAGGAGGTTTGAGCTTAAAGCTGATAGCATGTATTTGAAATAAGAATTTCCGGAGTTATCGCCGAAACTTCAACAACACTCCTTGGGGTTATCGCCAAGGATGAAACTCGGGGTTATCTCCGAGGTTGGAAATGATCCTTCCGGTGTGTGTTCCGAGTTTGGAAATGATGTTCCCGATCTGTGTCCTGGGTTTTGAACTTGAACTTCCGGTAGTATCCGGAATGGATATAAGCTGTCTTCTAAGGTTATCTCCGAAAGACGAATCTGCCCTCCTGCAATGTCAGTAGTAGGCGTGCAGAAAATTTCGAGTGTCTACAGACGCCCCTCTTTATCATATTCATACAATGCAAGGCATGGATAGGATAAAGAATCCTAGACACTTGAAATGCAAGTAAGGTAAACATGATGCTATATGCAGCAACATGATGCAAATGTATGATGCATGATTGTCAGGTAATCCTGTTGGGATGACAATCAGTGATGGCTTGGACATGCGATCCAAGTCTTCAAGGATGTTGACGTTGGGGCTATCACCAAAGTCTTGAATCATAGACACTGGCTTATATTCCATAGAGGTACCTCTTGTGTATAAGAGATCTGTGGGGATAAAGCTTTATCTTTTTGAGGATGTGTATAACATATTTCCTCATTCTATCAGAGTTACTGCCAACAGTCTGTCGCCGTCAGGGTTGCCTAACCTTCGTTGATGTGTGTATCACCGAATAGATCCCTGCTGGGTGCATTGTCAAGGTTGCTTGACCTTCATTGATGTATGTGTTAATGGTTGCATTGCGTTGTAACCCCCACCAGGGATACTTGTATAAGTTGCTTCGATGGGTTTACTTGACATCGGCTGATATGACGTCAAGGTTGCTTGACCTTCATTGATGTGTGTATCAATGGTCGCTTTGCGTTGTAACCCCCCGCCGGGGATACTTGGATGTTTGAAAGATGTGCATTGTGACCCCCGTCGGGGATACGTGGATGATTGATAGATATGCGTTGTGACCCCCGCTGGGGATACATGGATGATTGACAGATGTGCGTTGTGACCCCCGCCGGGGATACGTGGATGATTGACAGATGTGCGTTGTGACCCGCTTGGGATACACTATGCGATAGCTTGAGTGGACTCGCAACTGTAGTGGCTATGTAAAGCCCAAAGGTTACTTTTATAAGTCATTTTCAAGCTGCGTTGCGAAAGAAATCTGAGAGCTCTTCTTCAGATCTGCTGAGTTCGGTAACTTCGATATTTCGCCACCGCATAAGCTGCGTTCTTCATCATCCGGTAACATATGCATGTATTTTTTCCAATTTCTATCCGTTGGAAAATGACTTATCACATGAAATGCATTTAGACACATAGTAGTGAATATGCATGCTGATATGACTTGATAAAAATATTCAACATAGCAAATGTTAGTATTAAACCATGTTGAACATAATGATGTGAAAAAATTTAACTTTTGAAACAGTCAAATTGGCACCTTTTACTTTCATTTCTTATCCTATGTGAGGACAAATGAATAAAGGTGGAAAAGCAAAACAATCCTGGTAATTAGACTACACTTACAGATTTTTTACTGTGATGTGATAATGTATGTAGGATGTATATGACTGTGTATAGGTGTGCTACTAAATGGCCACCTAGTCATGCCTATGTGCATGTGGATAGTCCCATTTACAAAGGGGGCTATGGCAAAAAATTTCCAAAATATAGGCATTGAGTAGTTATGAATTTTGAACTCTACTGTAGACGTATGTTAAAACAATGCATGCATGCATGCATGTAATCATAAAATGCATTTTTAAAAGCTCCAGGTAAGAATTTACCACACCCTTTCTGAGGTGATTTGGAGACTTGTTGTCCAGATATTATGGATCCGGATTAGCTGAGTAGTTCCCGTAGGACTACTTCTGGTGTACGGAGGAGGGCTTCTGAAGAGCCTCAATGCCGGTCTGTCAGACAGCCTCGTCGTTTGGTGGAGGCGGTGATACGTCCTATTCGGGTTGAAGTGCCGAATGTCGAGGACGAGGAGGAGGATGTACCGATCGAGGTTCCTGCTCCTGTTGTACGTGTTCCCCATAGGGAATTTCCAGGTATTCAAGTGGCGAACCCAGATCTTCTGGGTGACTTGAGTAGGCATCCTTCAGTATACCTGCATGCAAACGAGGTATGATGTTAGATCTTTAATCTTCCTTATTTCCTATTGGTGAGGAGTCAAGGATTCTAATGTTGATCTGTATTTGATGTAGGTTCCCGGCTTTACACAGCCTTGAGGGAACTGGTTTAGCATCCACTCTATGTATCAGGCTTTGCATGATGACTACAGAGCGATTGTACATGGCTGGGGATTCGGGACGTTCTTTTCCATTCTTCCCGTCAGCGCCCCTCGGGTTACCTCGTGGAATTATCTCGAGCTGATGGTTTCACAGACTCAATCACTCCATTTCGTTGGACCTGTGAGGTGATGATGACGCCAATGGATTGGCGGTTTATCACGGGTATGGAGTTTGGAGGGGATCTAGTGCCTTACAAATGGATATTACCCCTACTGCCGTCGGATCCTTGTTGGGAGTTCCATGAGGCGCCAAGGGCGGGGTGACCGTCTGACGGGTCCTTTGGCGTAGATGCTATGAAGGTGTTGAGTGAGCCCATACCCGATGATGTGAGAGTCAGGGATTGCATTCTTCGGCGATTATTCCTGATGATCATTAGGGGCTACTTCATAGCAGATAATTCCTCTACGGTGTCCTTCGCTTTGATCAGCGCCACTTGACACGTGGACCATATAGGAGAGTATGATTGGCGTTCCTATACCTTTGTCTACTTCCTCATGGGAATGCGCATGCGATCGCAGGGCTTGACCGAGGCATGGTTAAGATTCTACCCGTTTCTGCTGGTGAGTGTTTCTCTTGTCTTTTCCCATGTATAGGTTAAGAGTGTTGACTGACAGCAGATGTTGCCTTTGTGTTGGCAGTTTTGAGCCTATGAGAGGCTTCCCTGTTTGCATCCTGTGAGCGTGCTAGGTTTAGACACCTATCCATGAGAACGGAGATGGCATCATTCCATACTGACGGAGGTCCCTGTTGCTGATGGTTTTACTCATTGTCGCCTACAGCTGGAGTTGTTGACAGCTGATGTCATCACGTGGATTCCCTACTCTGGAGAGCATTTGGGAGTTGAATTTGAGGATGGGTACCCGACTGGAGTTGAGTACGTCATTTCCACACACAGAATTCCTCTCTTTATAGATGGAGGATGGGAGCTCTATTAGGAGAGCGTGCTATCAGGAGCACTACAAGAGAGATCTACATGCCGATCTTGCCTCATGTTAGGCATTATTGGCCTGTTTCGTAGTCACCCATCATTGACATCCCATTGATGGGGATTGACGATTTTACATTGTCAGAGGGCCCCTGGTCTCAGGAGATGTTCCAGCATTGGTGGATCCCTCAGACTATTCGAGCTCGCACTCACGCCATTACACGGTTTTATGGGGATATGGTTCCAAGATCCATGATGATGATGGATTGGCTAGCCTATGTCAGAGATCCAACTCATGTGACACAGATTGACAGATTGACCCAGAAGCTGGACCGAACACATCTTTTCATTCAATATTTGGGCAGAGATCCTTCAGAGGTAGATACTTTTGATCCTTCCAGCTCTGGCACTGGCCCCTCAGGTGACCCATATGGATTTTCCGGTGCAGATCCTCCCTTGTATCGGCCTGACATCCATGTAGATAGAGATCCAATGACTCAGGAGGAGTTACATCAGGTGGACAGTATCGATGATGTAGACATCGACACCATTGAATTTTTCTGATGTATATTTCTCGTTATTTATTTTGATAGGCCTCTGTTAGCTGCAGGGTAGCTTCGCCCCATTCTCGCTATATCTTTTGATAGGCCACTGTTAGATGTTGGGTATCTTCGCCCTATTTCCCTATATTTTAGCTGTACAGAGATGTATTAGATGATGATATACTTAGGAATATATGCACAGTTTTCCATTCCCTATATCATATTGCCATCTATTGTATCATCCATGTTATTATGTTATGCATATATATGTATGTCTAGAGATATTCAGCATTGACCCTTGGATGGTCTTATGACACGGCCCGTACAGATATCTTCTTCGACAGTTAGTCGTATTGATCATACCCCACCATTTTTGGTGGTATCTCGCGTATCTTGCTCATGGTATAATAGTATATCACAATCGCAGATATGGTGATCGAGATGATTTCTGCGACATACTATGACCCTCTGTTGATGTTTTAGGTTCCCCACAGATTTGTAGAGGTATACTAGAGCCTTTGGGTATCGGAGATTTGGTTTTCGATTTGGGACCTAGGAGTTGACTCCTACTTTGGAGGAGTATGCATGGTTGACGATTATGCCGCATTACCGGATGGACCTTGCGTGCATATGGCTATTCGGAGACATAAGCAGCATGATTCATGACCTCACCGGATTGAGACGTAGAGTGGTACAGGACGAGATTACATCCGACCACGTGATATCCCAGCATTTTCTATTTAACAGATTTGGCTCTGAGGATAGTTATGCACGGCATTTTGGGGATTTCACCACACCGGAGGACCATTGGCGTTCAGCCAGGGTGGATGTACTGCTTTTGTGCATATTGTCATACGTCTTCATGCCGCGGTACATGGATGAGTTGGATATCGGCGTCCTTATGGCAGTGAGAGCTCTCAGGGAGGGTCATACCATTCAGATCGATGATCATTTCGGAGAGACTCGAGGTCGTACTACATATTCTTGCACTTATTCGGGCAGAGTGTTCACGTGTAGCTTCGGTCATCTTTGTATGTGTGGTTTATGTCACACTTGAGACCGATTGGCACACTCAGATGGCAAGGGTTTTGTTTCACCCATGATATAGCATATTGTACTCCTTTTCTAGCAGGGATTAGAGATCCGTTTGCTATATTGCCGTGTTCAGGGCTTAGCTCACCCTACAACTTCATTACTCATGCTCCGGGCATGGATTATCTCCCTCTGGATGGATTGAGGGGCATGATTACTTACCACCCACTGGCCGTGATGTGTCAGTTTGACCAGTTTTAGGATTTTCATCCTTTTGAGGGGGCAGTGAGTCAGCGCTTCGCTTCACATCGTTTATCAACGGAGGACAGATCCAGGTTGTATGCCTGTTGGGATCAGCGAGAGCTGGCTGGGTTTTCTGTCAGTAATCCAGGTTGTTCTGCAGAGTATTCCACATGGATGGAGACAGAGACTGCATTATCTGCGGTAGTATCCACAATGCAGGAGACTGATTCTGACGATGAGGAGCCTATAGAGGAGGCTGATATTCCCATCGATGACTTGACTGCTGGGCTGCCAATATATATGATGGATTCTCCCACCCTGAGTGCCACTATTACGCAGTATTCGGCACAGTTAGGAGCGAATTTTCCCTTAGATTGATCTTGGTTGTCAATGATCTTCTTTAAAACCAAGTCATGTTGTTTGAACTACCGTAGTCGGACTTTTCTGTTGTAGGATCGTACGATCCTTTACTGATATAACTGACCATGGAAGATAGTCGCGGTTCACCTTTCGTCTATTAGAGACAATTGGTGATACCTGTCTTGTACCCATTGGTCTTCATCCAACTGAGCATCTATCAACACTCGGAGGGATTCCATTTCCACCTCTATGGGGAGCACTACTTCCATCCCATAGGCTAATGAGTAGGGGGTTACCCCAGTGGAAGTACGCATAGAATTTTTGTAGGCTAATAAAGTCAGAGGCAAGAGGTCAGGCCATCCTTTGTGACTGGCGGATATTTTATGCATGATCTTTTTGATGTTTTTATTAGCCGCTTCAACAGCGCCATTCATCTTTAGACGATAGATGACGGAGTTAAGGTGTTTGATGTGGAATTTTCTGCATAACTCCTCCATCATTTTGTTATTGAGGTTCTTAGCATTGTCTGACACAATGACCTCTAGTTGTCC
Source organism: Panax ginseng (assembly GCA_020205605.1). Lineage (NCBI taxonomy): Eukaryota > Viridiplantae > Streptophyta > Magnoliopsida > Apiales > Araliaceae > Panax > Panax ginseng. The sequence goes on from CM035139.1 coordinate 93,223,257, forward strand.
ATATCGACAGATGACATTGTTTCTTATGAAAGCAATGATGACTTCTTTAGTAACCCTGGGGAAGGATGCTGCTTCTACCCATTTGGTGAAGTAGTCGATCATGGTGAATATGAATCGATGTCCATTACTGGCTTTAGGCTCGATGGGCCCGATCACGTCCATTCCCCACATTGAGAAGGGCCATAGCGAACTCATATTGTGGAGTTCCCTTGGAGGGGCGTGGATGGAATTTCCATGAATCTGGCATTGATATCACCTCTTGATGTGATCATCACAGTCAGCTTTGAGTGTAATCCAATAATGCCCTGTTCTGAGGATCTTCTTGACAAGTAGGGGTCCGCTCATGTGAGGGCCACATACTCCACCATAGATCTCATCCATGAGTCTCTAAGCTTGGTCTTTATCTAGACATCTGAGGAGACCTAATCCTGCATCTCTTTTGTAGAGTGTTTCTCCGCTCAGGTAGAATTTCATAGCAAGTCGATGAATCCACCTCTTCTCAGTTAGGCTTGCCTCAGCGGGTGTAGATCCATCTCACAGATACTCCTTGATGTGCTGATACCAAGGGTTGTGGATGAGAGGTAGTTCATCCGATACTTCTCCAACATAGTTCCCATAGACTGGGGCTTTTTGCAGAGCAAACGTGATGCTTGGCATGTTTTCCTTGTCAGGTATGTGAACCAAGGAGGCCAACGTTGCTAATGCATCCGCAAAATCATTCCTATTACGAGGAATGTGTAGAAAGGAGATTTCTTTAAACTCCAAAGCCATCTGTAGAACTTGCCGATGGTAAGGCATCAAATGCAATTCTTTGGTTTGATAGATTCCCGTGGATTGTCTGATTACCAATTCGGAATCCCCAAAGATAATTAACCACCTGACGCCCATTGAACGGGCAAGTTTTAGCCCCATGATACAACCTTCATACTTAGCCGTGTTGTTGGTGCTAATAAAGCGCAATTTGGCCAATGACGGATCTTTTTCCGCACCACATACTACGGCTGCTCCGGCTCCGTAACCTTCGCATTAACACTCCATCAAAATACATTTTCCACGTCACGACATGTATCGTCTCGATGTTGTTGCCGAATCATCATTACCCTTCATCGGAAGTATGTTTCAAGGGTTTGTAGTCCCTACGCAGTGCGACGACCGGTTGATCCGTAATTCCTTAACCTATAGCCGGACTTTTTGCGTTACGTGTAGACAATGTCAAATTGTTGTAGGATCAACTGCCATCTGGACAGTCGAAAATTCAGTATGGGCTTACTAAACACATACTTGAGAGGATCCACGCGGGATATGAGATGGGTTGTGTGACCATGGAGGTAATGTTGTAACCTCATGGAAGCCCATGCTAAAGCACAACAAGTCTTCACAATCAGAGTGTACTTGTGTTCACTAATCTTTCAATCTTTCTTTGAGGTAATAGATAGCTCGTTCTTGGCCTCTATCATCTTTTTTGCCTCAAAGATCTGACCCATGGCATTATCATTTATGGATAGGTACATGAATAGGGGAACATCACCTCAGGAGGTACCAAAAGCAGGAGCGTTAATCGATTTGCTCTTTGATTGTGAGGAAGGCTTTTCGACACTCATCATTCCATTTCATGGAGGAGTTCTTCCATAATGACTTGAAGATTGGCTCACAAAGGTGGGTTGTGAGTTGAGAAATGAATTCGCTAATGAAGTTGATTCTTCCCAAAATCCTTGTATTTCTTTCTCTATCTCGAGGAATGGGCATTTCCTTGATGGCCTAGATTTTGGTAGATCCAGTTCAATCCTTTGTGGTGACTAGAAACCTAGCAACTTGCGACTTAACATCAAAAGCGAACTTGGCTGGATTTAACTTCAAGTTGTACTTACGCAACCTGTTGAAAAGTTTTCTGAGATGGTCTAAGTGGTCATCCTCCTTTTGGGATTTGACAATGATGTCATCCACGTAGATCTCTATCTTTTTGTGCATTAAATCATGGAAAAGAGCCATCATAGCTCGCTGATAGGTTGCCCCGGCATTGATGAGGCTGAATGACAACCGTCTGTAGCAAAAGGTTCCCCAAGGCGTGATGAAAGCAGTTTTCTCACGGTCCTCCTCAGCGACCATAATTTGATGGTACCCCGCAAAGCAATCAGCAAAGGAGTACATGCCGTATTGAGCAGTATTATCAATAAGAATGTGGATAAATGGCACGGGAAAGCTATCTTTAAGGCAAGCTTTGTTCAAATCCCGGTAATCCATGCAGACTCACACCTTTCCTCCTTGTTTAGGCATGGGAACAATGTTGGATATCCACTCCGGATATGTAGACACCATGATGATGCCAACTTGAAATTGTTTCACAATTTCTTCTTTAACCTTTAAACTCCACTAAGGTTTCAATTGCCTGAGTTTTTGCCTAACTGGCTTGAATCCTTCTTTAATGGGAAGGCGATGAAGAACAATGTCAGTGGACAAACCCACCATGTCTTCATGAGACCATGCAAACACATCCTGGAATTGGGTTAATAGTGCAACCATGTCATTCCGTTGATTTTTGGTAAGGTCTGAACCAATTTGGATAAGCTTAGGATTGTCTAAGGTTCCAAGATTGAAAGAAGTGGTTTGATCAAGATTGGGGTTTGGGTTTGTCTGAGACCCATTCCTTAATCTCCTGAGGTGTCTCAATGTCCTCTTGGATGTCTATCAAGTCTGAGTTCAACTTTGTATCAAAGTTACAGCCCTTGTGGAGAGAAGGCACCTCATCAGCAAGTACAGGCACATCTAAATTCAGAGTCCTAAAACAGAATATGCTTTCACTTAGTATATGCAACTGTTCGATCATACAAAAGTGTTAGCATGTACTTGATAAAATAACTGCTAGTATTGTAAAGAAAAGCAAGAAATTAAAGTTATCTATAGGGCAGAGGGATTTTTCTGCCCATTTTACCCTCGTCGACCAATGCATGGAGTGCTGCTCCAATTGTCGAGGGCAAAGTCCTGATGGACTGCAGTGATGGAAGGATCGTCACCATGACATTTGGGCAATCATCGTCTGGGGTGTATCTATTTGTATGTTCATCATGAACAATGACGCGTATGCCTGCCATCATCAAGGCAATGTCATGTTTACATTTTCGTTCCTTTTCTTCCACTTCGGGATCAGGAATCAGCACCTCTTTAGCTTTGATTAGCACTGGTTTAGGAAACAGTATGGCCACAACATGGGCTGGCACCTTTACTGGAGACTGTATTAGCTCATGTGGTAAAGGTATAGAAAATCGTCGTGCGGCGGAAGCTTGAGGAACCTATTTGTGCTTATGAGGATTCCTGTGATTAGAACTGGCAGAATAGCCTAGTCCGGCTGTTCCAATTTGGCTGGACACTTGGATAGGGTGCTTAATACCCTGCTTATCTTTACCAAGCCCTTGTCCAGGTAGATAACCCAATGACATCATTTCTTGAGTGGCCGACATAACCTCGGCAGAAATCTTGGGTATGGGAAGTGGCGCTCCAATAGAATGGTATTGTGTGGTACTCACTTCTAGAGTATGAAAACTGGCCGGTTCAACTTCTGAATTGAAGCTGATGATTGGTAGAGTTCCTTGTTCAGGACATTTTGGCTCAGCGTCGACCGTGACTAGACTGTTATTGATAATGTATTTGAGTTGTTGATGTAGCGTGGAGGAAATGGCTCCAGCCATGTGTATCCATGGTCTCCCCAATAGCAGGTTGTATCCTGAATCTATCTTGAGGACGTGGAAGGATACATTGAATGTATTTGGACCAATCTCAATTGGCAACTCAATCTTTCTAACGAAATTTCGTCGGGATCCATCAAAAGCTTTGATAATCGTATGGCTGCTTTGGATCCGCTTGAGACTGACATTCATCTTCACCAAGGTGGCATAAGGACATATATTTAGAGATGAGCCTCCATCTATCAAAACTCCAGCTAATATATACCCGGAAGACAAAACTGCAATATATAATGGTTTGCAATGACCGGTCCCTTCGGGCGGTATATCGTCATAAGTGAAGGATATCACATTGTTGTTGAAAATGTGATCAACAAAATGTTGAAATTTTTCCACATCCACTGATTTTGGTAAATAGGCTTCTTCCAAAACCTTCAGTAAAATCTTCCGATGATTCTCGGAAGAGAAAACCAAGTCCAGTATAGATATCTGGTGCGGAGCTTCTCGCAAGCTTAAAACCACCTTGGCTTCATTGTGGCCCATAGTGCAGAGGAATTTTTCAATCTTCTTCATGGGAACCTTACGCTTTGCTTCGCAAGTAGGTTTCATAACCCGTTAAGGAAGATAAAGGATTTTCCTCCATTAATCATAAAGAGAGATATGAGACGTGGATCCTTCACTTCTCCATAATCCCATGGAACTTTGTAAAGTCGACAACATGATGTTGTGGTCTAAAAGGTAAAGAAATTGGCTCGATGCGTGGCCACTTTCAAAGGATTGTCGACTCCTTTGAGTTGAATTAGTTGTATGGGGAATACTTTTTGTGACCTCATCATCCACCGGATATAAGCGCTAACTCGATCCCTTCCATTTTGGTAGGACATGCATTCCCACCCTTGAGTTGCATGGTGTAATCATACGCTATTTGCGGGGACACCGCTTATCAATAAGATTCTGAATGAGATGGCGGAATGCCCAGCATTCTTCTGTGCTGTGACCGCGAGAATGTGAATGATATTGACACACTCCATCAGAATTGAACCATCCTGAGCGTGGATTGATTGGAGGAAGAAGGAAGGTAATTCTTCCTTTATTGATCAACATTTGCAATATCTCCTCCATAGATTGGCCAAGATAGGTAAATTCCATTTGATTGGAAAAATCCTGACGGGCTTTAGCATTGGCTCCCTTTGCAACCTTATCCTCCATAGCTTCGCTTTCTGAAGGTGGTGATGGAGCATTCATAACAAAACGAAGGAGATAGGCATGCTCCTACCTGATTAATTGGCGTGTGACTTGATGCTGGTGGGTCACCAGTTCTGCCAATTGCTCAATTTGTTTGCAAAGAGCTTTCATCTTTTGTTCCATAGTGAACTGGAACTTTGTATAATCCCATCTGTCAACACCGTCTTTGAGGGTTTGGGATGATTCACCATTAGAATTGGAACTCTGTCTAGTGCTCCAACTGATCATGTTGACCTCTTCTTCTTTGTGTTGAGGAAGAAGGTTGTCTTGCACGTGAGATTGACCTGGTTTGATGACCACGATCTCACCATTGTCTATTAAATCTTAGATCTTGTGTTTCAAGGCCCAAAAATCTTGAGTATCATGTCCAGGTGCTCCGGCATGATAAACACATTTCCGAGTAGCATTAAAACCCCTCCCATTAGGGTTGGCTGGCGGAATAAGATGTGTAATTTTCTTCTGAGTAGTCAGAAGAGCAAGAATATTCTCGAGCGAGTCCCCTAACGGTATGAACATTCGAGGACGCTTTACTTCTCCACCTTTAGGAAATGGAGGGTTTGAAGGTTGTGCTTGAAGAGGGGAGTAGTTTCTCCTCTGTATAGGCACGCTTTAATTGCCTTTTTGACCTTGCAGTATCAAGGAAACATCCTCCTCTTTCTTTTTATGGACCCTCCGGGGGTTGTTTCCATAAGATCCAGACTAGATGTGCTCAACAACAGCTTTAAGAGCGGCTAGGTCTTGAATTTTACCAGACTTCAATCCCATTTCAGCCATCTCTCTGTGTTTGATCATTTCAGAAAATGGTTTGCCAATACCAGCTAAGACTCTCTCATAGAAAGGAGCTTCCTGTACATCTATGAGCGTCATGACCATTTCTGATTACGTCATGGAAGGGATAACTTGAGCAGCAAGGCGCCTCCACCTTTGAGCATACTCTCTGAAAGACTCATTAGACTATTTCTTGACCTTGGTAATTTGGTACCGGTCAGGAGCCATCTGAGATTGAAAACTGTATTGAGTGAGGAAAGCGTGAGCCAGCTCTTCCCAGCTATGGATCTTTGAGTTGTCTAATATGGTATACCATGAACGGGCTTCTCCAGTCTAACTTTTCTGAAATAGCTGCATTCTGAGCTTTTCATTTTCTGCGTAAGACCCAAGTTCTCCAATGAACACTTTCAAATGTGTATAAGGATCCCCTAATCCGTCATACTTTTGAAAATCAGGGGTTTTGAATTTCTCTAGATAATGAACACCGGGGAAGATGCAAAGGTCAGCATATGAAACACTTCCATGTGTTCCAATCCCTTTGAGAACACGGATAGTTTCCTCCATTTGGAGTACTTTCTTCCTGATATCACTGGTGTCTGGATCTCCTTTGAGATGGGTGTTTTCAGGGTCTTTGTTGGTCCTATCCAACGGAGGTTCTAGATTTGTTTTATCTAGACCTTGTGTTCCCCCTTGTGTAGAGGATTTTGTATGTGGAGGCATCTTTGTACCTCAGTGGTGGTGATGCAATTCTTTAAGCAAGATGTACCAAATTTGTGATTTCTTCGATTTAATAATCAAATTCTTCATGAGAAACAAGATTAGATCGATCCAGACGAAGACATGATTGGTCGTAGTAGGCTCGTGGCCTTTTTGGGTTTTGAGCGGGTAATAGGCCCAATGATTTCCCTACAAAAGACTTATGTAGTTTAGTCTTAGGGTAATGTAAATGTTATCATAACATGTCCATTTTAGGAATATTGTCCTGCAAAATCGGGTGTTAATTGATAACATGCATGCACAGATAATCTTCATATTTTCCATTACATAAAGATGAACATGGAATAAAATTACAAGTAAATGTTTTTACAAGTAATTGAAAATGGAAAGCATATTTTCCATTACATAAAGATGAACATGGAATAAAATTACAAGTAAATGTTTTTACAAGTAATTGAAAATGGAAAGTATATTATTCATTACATAAAGATGAACATGGAATAAAATTACAAGTAAATGTTTTTACAAGTAATTGTAAATCCTCCGCATTTGGTTTATCAGAGGTTGACCTATCTTAGGGTTTTTCTCGCGGCTTTTTGGCATGAAGGTTCCCAGATCATCGCAATCTACTTGACGGGAGGTTAATCCGGTCTTTCAACTGGAGCGAATCTGGGTGGTGCCTTTCTTGAGCCCCGTTGGAATTATTATTCCTACGAGTCCAGTAATCAAACACCGACAGGATAGCCTCCTGATGGAGGAACCACACAACATACATTCACATACAACGTGTCTCACCGTTTATGCAAAATGATGACATGTGCGAAGCACTAATATCGCAGATAGATATAGTATAGTGTAGTAAGTAAAAATGCATTCGTACACATTCATCATAAATATAAATGCAACATTCACACACACAAGCATATAACAGTTTTGAAAAGCTTGTAATAGCGGCTTAAGCCCTCTTACTGGAATCCCCACTAGAGTCGCCACCTGTCGACGTTGGGATTTTTTAGTGTCCCTTTTTGTTACTTATTCTTTGGTGTTCTCATGTTAATGTGAGATTTGTTTAAAAAAACAAGTGAAAAAGGTCCGACATGTATAATGTCGACGATTTGACTTTAAGAGTCGTCAGTTGGTGTATTTATCTGGTTGCACCAACGCAACCGAAAAGGTTTGCACAATGACCCAGTGATGTAACGGGTCTATGAAACCGAGATTCATTTGGGTTCGGGGGATTGATTATGCGGAGGGAAGGTGTTAGGCACCCCCCGACATTCGTGTTGCCACGGTGACCGCCACTTTTCAAAGAAACTGTTATATGAATGTATCTGTGTGTGTGTGTGGATCAATGTGCAATTATTTAGAAGTAGTGTTGTACATCGTTCGCACCTATATACATAGGGTTTGAATTTATGAAAAATTCAGTTTTAAACAGGATATAGCAATGAAGTTTTGTAAAAAAAGGTTTTTCAAACCCTGTGCTCAATAGTAATTGAGGCCTTTGATACTTCCATTTTATTATTAAATGTTTGGTTTGTTTGCTTTTATTTTTGAGATGCGAAGCATCTTCGAGAAAATAATATACAGCAGTGCCAAACTCCTCATGGGCATGACAGCCATCCAAGGAAATTCAGACACTGTAAAATAATGTACAAGCTGCTCACAGCTGAAAAAGGTCCATCATGGGAACCGAATCTAGATTCAGTAAACTGAATATGTGATCACATGATTCCTAGGCTCACATGATACTGCAGTTTGTATGGAAAGCAGTAAGCAGTTATATATATAAAAGCTGTAAATATATATATGATTTGATCAACCACCACGAAGCAACTCCATGGGGATCGAAATGTAAATATATAAAAGCGGTAAATATATATATATATGATGATCAACCACCAATAAGTAAACTCTGTGGGACGAAATGTAAATAAAAGTCGTAAAGCGATCAAGCGCCCACGTAAGTAAACTCGGAAGTGTGACGGAATATAAATAAAGCAGTAAAAGTGATCAACTACCATGAAGCAAACTCCAGGCAGGACGGAATGTAAATATATATATGTACATATATATAAAAGCAGTAAACGCACCGGATGTAAATTACACTTGATTATTCATATTATATATTGATTTTGTTTTGATATTGAATTAGTTTTTAAATATTTATTGATTGTCAAGCATGAACATAAGTAATTGACTTGCAACAACTAAATGTACAAAATTTGAATCTATTACTGAAAATTTCCAAGCTAAAGGGACTAGTGACGAACCTGTTGAAAGTAGTATGCACACAAGTCAATCATGTTTGATGATAAAACATATACTTTGTAACAATCTTATTCATTTATTAATAAAAGAATTATTTAATTAAACGTTTTTAATTTACCTAATGATTCTGTTTAATAATATGTGACAAACTCATAGTTTTGAGCAATGGTTTTAGAATCATGATGATGATCATGCTAATGAGATCTAAATTCTTAGATAGCTTACAAACTAAAATTGTTCCCAATTGTTGGATTACTAAAAAAGAGATTAGTGAATCTGGATAGATTGGTACATATGTTACTTGCTCATTAGATGAGGATGATTGATTTCATGATCATTTGTGTGGAGACACTAAAGCAAGTATGTAGGTGCTTATCGAAAAATAAGTTTACTGAACGTGACTCGCTAAGGAATACCTAATAGAGTTTTAGTTGCATGTCAATAAGAATTCCTGAAGTGATAGTAGTACAAGTGATCCTTAGACTTGAGATCATCATAGTATCTTATGAATGATGAGTTATACTTTGACATATTCCTTAAAGATAATGAATTATCATAGTATCTTGTGTAGGGTATATCAAAGGGTATGCTTGAGTATAATAAGTTGTGAATAAAGATAATGAATTATCAACAAAGAATCTACCGCTTCTAGTAAAAGAAGAGAAATGTCCTATGTGATTCAATAAATGACAACTCAGTAGTCATTGGTCAAGGAAAAATAAAATTAGAAAGGAGTTTCTAATTTACATTATTTAGAATTGAGCATTTAAGAATTGAAATACATATAATTAAATAAAATAAGATTTGACAGTAATTTCATGCCTTATATTTAATTGGGACACTGTATTGTGGAAGGATTGAATGGCATGATAACTATTTACTCAAATGTTCTGTTATGATTAATGTTGAAATTTATATTCTTGAAAGTCGTTGATCACTAAGGAGACTTATACTTATTGTAGAATAAATTTTATTTATTTAAATAAATTATTAGATTAATTAATTTATTTAAATAAGATTATAATTATTCTAATTGATTTATTCACAACCGATTTAATATGGAGAACCTAAAGGGTCACACCTCAAAATGAAGAATATTTATTTAAGAAGCAAATGACATAATCGTAATAATATGTTAAGTGTATTTAATTTAATCTATGGTGATAATATAAATTAAATATCTAAATATTTATTATTTAATATTTTAAAAATATTAAATATAAATTAATAAGAGAAGTCTTATTATTATTATTATTATTATTATTATTATTATTATTATTATTATTATTATTTAATTTCTAACAGAGTTTGAGAATTAATTAATAAAAGTACTCTCATATATTCCTAATAAGATTAGGAGGCTAATTAATTAAAAGAATTTAATTAATTATTCCTAATAAGATTAGGAGCCTAATTAATTAAAGGAGTTTAATTAAGTAAAATAAAACCCAATTCTTTAATTGTTAAGGAGGGTTGCCTACATCTATAAATAAGAGGAGTCTTATTATGGGTGAGAGTTGTTGTTGATGTTTTCGCAACACATGTAAATGATTTTTCCAAGAGTTGGGAGATTACGTATTTTTTATAGAGATAGAAAAACTAGGATTTTGCCAAACACTCATCTTCTTGAAATACTTCTTCTTCTTTTGTGGATCACCTCTAGAGGCCAAACACTTAGGTGTCTAAAGTTGATCAAAGGAAAGAATCAAACCTGGTGAATTCAAGTTGAACGTGAAAAGGATTTGGAGGTGAACTTGTACACGAGTAAGCTTGAATCTTCAAGGGTATAATTCTTGTTCTTCATCTATTCGTTTAACTAATAATTGTGCATAAAGGATGATCCGGATATATGATTTGTAAAATTTTAAAACTCTATTTTTACGCTTCCGCTTTACTTTGATGCAATGTGATTGTGTTCATGAATATTACAAATCTAACAGTGGCATCAGAGCCAAACCTTTATGCGAATTATTAATTGTTCAGATTCGATATGTATGTTGATATGTGTTTAGAACAATTTTTTTGAGTATAATTATTAGCATAGAATCAAGTTTTTGGTAAAAAACTGCATAATTCACGAACTGGAAAAACTGATTCTTGACAGTGGCGCCGCAACGCCGAATTATAGTGTAATATGGGCGCTGCAACGCCGGTCCGGGTTCGATCTTGTACTGATTATAATATAATCAGGAAATGTAGCAATAGCCCATGGTTTTTAAAACTTCGACGTGACACCGCAACTTCGATGTTAGTACATTCAAGGCACTACAAGGCACTTGCGGTAATTAAATAAAAATTAGTTTTATTTATTTGATTTATAATTAAGATAAAAGGTTTATTTTAATTAAAATTGGATTCATTATTTTTTCAGTCATTCTAAATTAAAAATAAAGGAGTTTATTTTGATTTGGAATTAGATTAAAATAAAGTTATTTATTTTAATTAGAATTGGATTCCACGTTCGTTTGAATAAAAAAGTTTATTCAAAGTTTTATAATAACTTGGAATTGGATTCCACGTTCGTTTGAATAAAAGAGTTTATTCAAAAGTTTTATATTAACTTGGAACTGGATTCCACATTCGCTTGAATAAAAGAGTTTATTCACATATGAAAAATGATTCTATGTTTTCTAGAATAAAGGAGTTTATTTACATATGGAATATGTTTCCATGTTTCCTAAAATTAAAGATGTTTAATTTTTGATAAGGAATAGGATTCAACATATTTTATTTTTCCAACAATTTTAAGTTCAAATAAAATAGTTTATTTTGAAACTTGAAATCGGATTCCTTGTTAATTCAATTAAAGAAGATTATTTTAATTTAGAATTTGATTAAAAATATAGTAGTTTATTTTTATTCAAAAGTGGAAAAAATAAAATAAAGAAGTTTATCATGATTTTGATTAAAAATAAAGGAGTTTATTTTGTTTCAAAATTGGATTTAATGCATGTAACAATCCAAAATTTCATTTGTATTTTTAAATATTTATTGAATTAAATAAATATTTTAATTGATGAGTTTGTTGTTAAGTAAATATTTGTTGGATTATTTATTAGTTAAATAAATAATTCATGAGTTCTAGAAATTAACTTAATTAAGATAAAGAGTGATGAATTAAATTTATGAGATAATGTTCTAATTTAATTTAATAATTAAATTAGAGAATTGATAAGGATTATATGAATTGCTATAATGTTGTTTTAATTTAATTTAGTAATTAAAGTGATGTGATAATTTATTAAATAAAATTATAATGAAAATTATAATTTGGTGGTAATTGGTTAAATGGAAAATTTTATTTAATAAGTTGTAATTAGTTTTTATTTAATTAAGATTGGATATGGAAATCCAAGTAAATACTGTGGGACAATAAACTATAGTATAAATGATTTATTAAAATAAATTAAAGGAGTTTTAAATGGGTTTACCAAATAAGGCTTAAGGAATATTAAGTCTTTATTTTTAAAAGTGTTTTGCCAAACAAGGCCTTATGACTTTTGAATTTTTTAAAAAAATGTAACTAATACATAATTAGTAGAGTTATTATTATGACAGTTTTATACGTTTCATTTTTATTCATGCATCTGTTTTATTTTACGTAAGAAGTTTTGGCTTAAGCTTAAGAATAGAAGAGAGGAAGAACAGAGAAGGAATAGAGAGAAAGAAAAAAAGAAAAAGAGAGAAACTTGTGAGTTTGAAGGAAGAAGTTTGAGGAATCAAAGCTAATTATTCTTGTGGGTTAAACAAGCGAATTGAAAGTATAATTTCTAAAGCTTTAGTTTTACGTATATGAAAAGTTTTATGTTCTTGAGTTTCACTATAAGATAATGAAATTATTTTCCAACTCTCTATAATGAAATTTTGATGAACTGTTGATATACAAAGTGATTGATTGTGTTTATTTGTAATTGTGATGTTATAACAAGGATTTAGGATATTAATTTAGGAGAATTACGTTCAAAAAGAAAAGAATTTGTTTAAAGTGAGTGTGTGTATGAATATGGCTTGTTGGAGTCCAAAATTGATAGTTGATTTGTGAACTAAATTGTAAATTGATTTTTGAATGTGCTAATTCATTAAGAAATAAAAAGAATACAGTTTGAATGAATTGATTTTGTGTAGTAATGAAGTTTCAGTGATGATTTTTGCTAAAGATATCAAAAATGAAGTTTTGGCAAAAATATGGAATTCAAAGGACTTAATTGGATTGTAGTTGTTGTTTTATTGTTCTATATCAGTATATATGTGATGGGTAATGTTTATATGAAGCCTATATCAATTGGGTGTATGTAATTTGCTGATTAATTGATAAGGTTCGTGAGTTTGGTTTTGAGTAGAGTCGAAGATCGATTGCAGTAGTTTCGTCACAACATCAGCCCTTGATATCTTACCGGTGTCAAAGGCGTAAACCACAGCAATTGTGGTGGTTCTAAAGCTATAAACGGCGCAACTACGCCCTAGCCATAACATTGGCAATGATGTATGTTGATTGTGCAGACTTTAAAATCTCATTATAACCTAGTCTAATGAAAGTGTTAATGTGGTGAGCATGTAACAAAGATGTTATAACAGATTTGTAACATATATGTGATAGTTCCAAAGTTGTAAAATTAGTAAGTTGTGAAAACTTTACGTGTGATTTATTAAAATCTAGAGATGGTAATTCAGTATGATAATGCTAAAACTTGTGATTTCAGTATTTTGTATGTTATTAGTGATTGGAACTTGTACTAAGATAACAAGTTCAATTAAAATGGGATTTAACTTATAAAGTTGATGTTAGTATATCTAATAGATGTTGTGATTCTAATAATATGTGTAGGTGAACGTGAGTTGTAATTTAATAGCTTACGCAAGAGGCAAGTTTCTGAACTCTAATATTTGTTTGAGTTACTCTAACTTGTTTATAATTCAGCAAGTTTTCCTAGTCACATTCTCTTTATAATGAATACAAGATCCTGAACTTTAATCTCTAATTGAGTTGTCCTATCTCATTTACTTTACACAAGTTTCTAATCTCTATTGTTATATTGAGCAAGAGTTGTTCTCAGCTTGTTATTCATTAATGCATGTTCAATAATTCAATTCTTTTAGCCTTAGCTTAATATTGTTCAAGCGAGGTTTATTGTATTACTCAATGCTTATGCTTTCTAGCTTATTTCTAAGTATGACTTTGATATATAATGTTGATTCACCTATGATTAATAATTATTCCACATTATGTTGTTGTCGACATCGGGATTTCTATTGTCCCTCTTTTGTTCTTGTTTTTTGGTGTTCTCATGTTAGGTGAGATTTGTTTGAAAAAACAAGTTGTGAAAAGGTCCGACATTTATATGTCGACGATTTGACTTTAAGAGTCGCCAGTTGGTTTTTTAAATGGTTGTACCAATACAACCGAGAAAAGGTTTGCACATTGACCCACTGATGTGACAGTGCTAAACGGGTCTGTGAAACCGAGATTCATTAGGGTTCGGGGACTTGCTTATGTGGAGGAAAGGTGTTAGGCACCCCCCGACATCCGTGTTACCACGGTTACCGCCACTTTTTAATTAAACTATTATATGAATGTGTGTGTGTGCGTGTGGGTCAATGTGTAGTTATTTGGAAGTAGTGCTATGCCTCGTTCGCACCTATACACACAGGGTTTAAATTTATATAAAAATTTAGTTTTAAACAAGATATAGCAATGAGGTTTTATAAAAGAGGTTTTTCAAACCCCGTGCTCAATAGTAATTGAGACTTTTGATACTTTCAATTTATTAAATGTTCGGCTTGATTGTTTTTATTTTCGAGATGTGAAGCATCTTCGAGAAAATAATATATAGCAGTGCTGAACTCCTCATGGGCATGAAAGTCATGTAAAGAAATTTAAACACTATGAATAATTTACAAGCTGCTTACAGCTGAAAATGTCCATCACGGGAACAGAATCTAGATTCAATAGACTGAATCTGTGATCACATGATTCCTAGGCTCACATGATATCGCAATTTATATGAAAGCAGTAAGCAGTTATATATATAAAAGTTGTAAATATATATATATATATAGACATGATCAACCACCACGAAGCAGCTCCGTGGGGGATCAAAAAATGTAAATAAAGCAATAAAGACGATCAACCGCCACGAAGTAAACTCCAGGAGGGGCGAAATGTAAATAAAGCAGTAAAAACGATCAACCGCCACGAAGTAAACTCCAAGCGGGATGGAATGTAAATAAAGCAGTAAAAGCAATCTACCACCACGAAGTATACTCCAGGCGAGACAGAATGTAAATAAAGCAGTAAAAGGCCACGAAGTAAACTCCAGGCTTGACAGAAATATTTATATATATATATATATATATAAAAGCAGTAAACACACCAGATGTAAAATCCAGGCTCATCGAAAAAAGTCCGACAACAGTTTATATATATATATATATATATATATATATATATATATATATAAAAGCAATAAATGCTCCGGATGTAAAATCTAGGCTCATCGAATGTAGTTCAACAATAACCATATATATATATATATATATATATATATATATATATATATATATATATATATATATATATAAGCAAATAAACGCTCCAGGACTTGAGTCCAGGCTCAATCGAGGCATAACTCGATAATGTTAGTCCATATATATAAATATATATATATATATATACAAAAGAAAATAAAAGCCACAGACCGAAGTCCGGGCATACACATGCAACACAACTCTCAATGTGAAGAACGGTGTGCGCAAAGATGAAGAGAAAGGCTTTAAAGTGTGTAAGAAGGCTTATAGTGGACTGCCAAAGAAGACTTCTATAGCTTTAAATGGATGAACACACTGCTCCCGCCGGTAAAAATATAACTGAATATAAGCTCACAAGTGTTTAAAATTAGAAAGTACTCAATTTAGGGTGTGTACAGAGCAAATTGGATAGGGCTTCCTCGCCATTTTCTCTTGACATATGGCCACCCCAAGCCCTCTATTTATAGAGGGGGGAGCCGTAGGTACACCTGCGGCTACCTGGGGTGCCCCAGGCTCCGTGGGTCCCGTCGTTTTAAAGTACGTGCACGCATGCAACGTGATGTCTGCTCGAACTTGCAGAACTTCAATTCGAGCCTCTGATTGAGGTGTATAAGACCTTTTACGGAGTACTGTTGTTGAGAGCTACACCAAGCCATGGGATTAGAGGTTGTCAGAAGTTAGGAAGATGGGACCATGCCCTTGGTCTTCAAGCTTCAAATTCTATCTGGTGTGCTGCCTTGCGTAGTAGTCACTCGGGATTGGAACTCCTTGGTTCTTGTGGGACATTGCTATATAGAATGTATGTTGAGATGTTGTTGAGATGGCGCAATATGGGATCGAGGTGGAAAAATGATGATTTTGCCCCTCACCGGGGTTATCTCCGGTTTGGGCTGATAAAGTAGTCATTGCTTAGGGTTATCTCTGAGATTGGGCTGCTGTAAGTACTGGATGTCCTTAGGGTTATCTCTGAGTTGTGCCTAACCTGTCGGGGTTATCTCCGGGTTTGGAGCTGAGTGCCTCGGTGTGAGTCCCAAGGTTGAAGCTGACTGCATAGGTTGAAACGAGCATCTCCAGGGTTATCTCCGGAACTGCAACTGCATTCCTTGGGGTTATCTCCAAGGTTGACAATGTCTTTCCCGGTGTTGTTTCTGGGACTGGGACTGGGACTGAGTATCTCGGGGTTATCTCTGAGATGAAATGGCCTTCTCCTGTGTGATTTTTGGTATTGGAATTGCATGCCTCGGGGTTATCTCCGAGGTTAAAACTTACACTTCCGGTGTTATTTTCGGGAATGAGTTGAGCTGTCTTCTAGGGTTATCTCTGAAAGATGATTTTGCCCTCCTGTAATGTTAGTAACAGGTATGCAAAAAAGTTTGAGTGTCTACAGATGCCCCTCTTTATCATATTCATGCAATGCAATGACATGGATATGATAAAGAATACTAGACACTTGAAATGCAACAAGATGATCATGATGCCATGTACAACAACATGATGCGAATGTATGTGGTTTGTTAGATTGTTTTCCAACATGGTGGGATGATTGCCGGCTCCCCTTGACTTCTACCGGTGTTGATAGTTATTACTGAAAACCCTGATGAACTGTCTTGGACGTGCAATCCAGTGCTCTCAGGAGCTTCTAGGATGTTTACGTTGGGGTTATAACCAAAGTCCTTAATCCTTGATACAAACTTCACGTTGAAGATTGTTGCCTAATTTCTTAATAGAATTTTAACACGCAAGCATACGCGTTCAATTATAATATTCAGCAAGCAAGGATATCGTTCCCACGAGAAAATAGACTAATATTTATCAATTACTAATTCTAATGCAATTAATCCTATTTTAAACTACGAAATATTCTTTGTGATTTGAAAATTAAACTTAACAAAACTTATAAATAAAATCAGAATTTCACAAGAGTAACTGCAGATTTAATAGGTTAAGATTATAACTTCCCTTAGTATTTCATTTAAACCAATTTACTTCCCATTTAAATCAATTAATTAATATGAATCATTATCCAAGAATGCTTTATAAAATTCACGCACTTCTTCCAAAGACACGTGAACAAATCCTCCTAAATCCGATCTTTAAGACGCAGAATTACAAGGAACACCCTAGTTAATTAATTCACTATATTCCTATGTGAATCAAGTTAATTAGGGTTTTACACACAAATTCTTTCAATGGATACAAAAGACACATAGGTATATTCCTATCCTACATGCTAATCATATTAACCCTAATCAGATTATATGAATAAATATTATCATATCCAGATCTCAATCTACACTCCATCTTCCAATTTTATATAGATTATCACAGTAATTGTTGGTCAAACAATTAATCAATAAACATAAGATATGATATACAATTCAATAAAAACCAACTTTCATTCAATGGGAAGGTTCAATTTAAACTACATGCCAAGTTCCGTTACAATCTTAATGAAAATTTAGTTCATGATAATAATAAAGAAAAACATCATCCAGATTAATAATCCAAACATCCCAGATAATTACAAAAGCAAAAACTAGAGAAGAGAAAAAAAAACTCTGAATTTTCTCCAATACTCTCTCTTTGATCTTCAGCCCTTGCAATTCTCCTTCGTGTTTTCCTTCGTTGTTCTCTCTGCAAATCTCTTAAAAAATTAAGTGATGCGTCTTTTCTAAAGTCATCTCTTATTTGTATTAGTCTCTGCCCTCTTTTAGATTCTTTTCTGGCTTCAAAAACCCACTTTGCGGTAGAAAAATCCTTCTTTAGCCGCACATGAGCGCCTAGGCGCTCAACCCAGGCCATTTCCAAGCGCCTAGGTTGTGACGCCCCCGAAACAAGTATACATCACCCATCTTGATTCGCCAGATACCACACTACATAACTCAACTACAAACTTCTTTTATACAACTGTCGTGTAACATACGACAAAACATAGCTGAGAGTTTAAATAAGAATATTGCCTTCTAGACAATATCCACACTCAATAGAGTCCTCATTACAATTATTATCACACTATTTTATAAAAATAGTGAGGACTACTATAGCCACTTATCCTGGACCATCACTCCATTCCCCGACTCGTCCCAGCTACGTTCTCATTTCCTCAAGAGAACAGTGAAAGAAAAGGGTGAGCTCAACTAGCCCAGTAAGAAATATTATGACTAAGATAATGCAGAATAAATTATCCTTAGCCTTCAATAGTGTTAAACTGATAAAATACAATAAACATCAAGTTTAACTGCAGCGGAATAAGCAATCCATTAGAAGAGTCAAGTAGAACATAATGTCTACTATCTCTTCTAGATTAAAAGTCCATCGTTAATATTTTATTCCTGTAATACTCAACAACAGTTCTTTGTTATACCCAAGACAAAAAGAACTATCATCACATGTCTTCACCTAAACCACCAAAGATTATAGTTAAATCCACAATTCATATTTATAATCATGTAAATCAACAATTTCTCCTTGCCACAAAGGCTTAATAGAACGTTTACTCAATATCCTTACCCTAAAGGCTAAAGATATTCAAATGTAATAACAATGATCATACCAATCAGTTGTCTACCTTTGCACTATGGGCCAAAGATATTCAACTATAAAACCAATGGTCATGATCATACCATTCAATTGTCTGTCAGTGCACTACGGCCAAAGACATTTAACTGTTAACTAATGGTCATGATCCTGCTAATCACATCATCGAATTATCTATGCACTACGGGCTAAGGATATTCATTATTATCACCAGTGGTTATGATCATGTCATACACATGTCCATCTTTGCACGTAAGCCAAAGATATACAACTATAAAACCAATAATCAACAGTCCATCTTTGCACATAAACCAAAAATATACAACTATAAAACCAATAATCAACAGTCCATCTATGCACGTAAGCCAAAGATGACTTTCATCACAATATAAGCATGAGGATGATGACAATGATATAAGCATTAATCAAACGAAATCAAGGATAAATATTAAAGACTTTAAATTTATCCAAGAGTTTAAAAATATCCAAATTATCAACATGATACTGCTTTGTGGAGTAAAATTCAAGAATAATATTCATGTACCAAAAATAATTTGGACATAAAAGAAATATATTCGGGTAAATAGTACCCCGTGAATAGTACCCTATGAATAGTACTTCGGGAATAGTACCTCGTGAATAGTACCCCGACATGAAAAGTACCCCAAATACCCGAGTGAATAATATTCAGGTGAATAGTAATTTGGGTGAATAGTAACTCGTGAATAGTAACTCATGAATAGTACTCCGACACAAAAAGTGTCCCGAATACCCGAGTGAATAATACTAGAGTGACTAGTAACCGGGTGAATAGTAACCCGTGAATAGTAACTCGTAAAAAAAATACCAAAGAAAATGATATTCCATGACGAGTACAAAAGAAATGATATCTCATATGAGTATAATAGAATATACAAAATTGCAAATGGATTTTTACCCGCCATGTGGTAACCCACATAGACAGATCATTTCCACAATTTAATAAAGAATGAATACAAAGGATCATTCACCATGCATGTGATAATCCACATGCAAAAGTTATTCCAATGTAATAATAAAGAATGGAATAATAAGAAGAATTGTGCATGCGATAGACCGCATGCATAAAAGTTATTCCAATGTAATAATAAATAATGAAACTGTGTCATGTAATATACGCATGCATGTGATATTCCAATAGAATAATAAAGAATGGAACTGTGTCATGCGTAATCCGCATGCATGGATATTCTAATGTAATAATAAGAATGGATAATGAAGAATTTCACCATGTATGCAGATTCAGATGTATGTGTTATTCAAACATAATAATAAAGAATGGAATAATGTAAGAATTTCACCATGTATGATGTACTTTCACATGACAAAAGTTATTCTAACATAATAATAAACAATGGAATAATGTAAGAATTTCACCATGTATGCGGTACTTCGCATAAACAAAGTTATTTTAACATAATAATAAAGAATGGAATAATGTAAGCTCTCTTCATGAATAATGAAAAGAAATAATACCCCTTACCTTAGAAGAAAATCGGATACTGGAATAGTGAAGTAGCAAACTTCGCTTCTTCTTTCTCTCTATAGATTCTCTCTTTATAATAATTGCTCTTATGAGACTTAGTGAATTGGTGAAAAATAATGAAGGAATGAGCTTCTATTTATAGGAAAATATAGTTTCGATAATTGCACGCTTTTGGGGCTCAAATATTACAAGATAATACCTTCCTCTTTTCCTTCATTTTTAATTTAGTCCTGCAAGTATTATCAAACTTGCACCACCTCCCTTAATAGTAAATCATGTGAATCAATAGTAAATCATGTGAATCAATAGTTCTAGACATGTGAAAATATGAATTACAGTATAGTACCTCCATCTATACCTCCAATTTTAACTTAGTCATGCAAGTATTATCAATCTTGCACCAACTCCCCTAATAGTAAATGAATGTGAATCAATAGTACACACATGTGAACAAATAGTTATAATCATGTGAATCAATATCAATTAATTTCTCATTTATCCGGTTAATTACCCGATTGATCAATATAACCTCCAAACATCAATTATTATCGAAATAAATATTGATTTTCACTAACACTAATAATTCCAACACAATGGAACTATCAATTTTATCTTTAATCAACACAAACTTATTCATCATTAATATTATAATTCACAATATTTAACAACCAGATCATTCCCAGGAAAGAGGGGGCTTTACGATAAGGATTTCTCCTTATTGGCGCGCAATTAGGTGACCAAACATCTCCTTGACGGAACTTCTAGACATTGTCAATATTGCAAATAATAATATGAATAACTTTGCCATCTCAATTATTGATTTAATAATATAAAATATTATGCAGATGATATTGTGACAATAATTGAATCAATAATATAAGAGATATGATGCAACAATTACGGTAGCAATAATTGAGTATAACTAAGTGACTTCTTACGTAAGCATCAATAATTAATACCGTGTGTTACTATACAACTACGCGTATTACTATACTTTTATCACCGATTATTTTATGACAACTTGCTTACTTTGAAAAATTTTTACATATCACCCTTAACTTTAAACTTTTATCAATTTAACTATTTACCAAAATAGAAAAATTGAATACTTTTATTTCATAAAATTCGGGATCTCACATAGGCGCTTGACCAGGACTGCGTAATTACAAAAATGCCACTCAACTCTAATTTTAATGATTTTTGACCTTTTTCTTCTCCCAAATAACCAATTTATCCCTCCAGCTCTAACCTACAAGAAATAAACACAAAACACATAAAAAGATACTAAAAAATAATTAAAGATAGAAATAATTAAGTTTGTTAATATCGGATTCATAGGTATAAAACCTACTCATCAAAGATACATCTCTTATGTACACTACACCAAAAATGGCCTCTAGTGAAGGACAAATCCTTCACAAGACATACTATATCACTCACAAGTGATTTATTGCGAAGAAATATTTCCTTCACACGATTGCTCGCATTAGACCTCCTCGCAATTGAGTATCCTTCGCTAAGTAGTAACTAAATATTTTTTGTGAATGATATATTGTGAATAACTTTTTTATTCACAAATTGTATTTAGTAATGGAATATTGTTATTTAGTAAAAGATTGATTTTCTTCACAAATAATATTTTAAGAAGAACTATTTAAAATTAGTGAATAACTTGATTCCCTCACAAATAATATATTGTGAAGAACAAATTTATTTAACGAGGTAATATTTTCCTTCACTAATTATAAATTGAGAATATTTCTTCAAATTAGTGAGAGAAAAAGCCCTTCACAAATTATAAATTTGTAAATAAAAAATTAATTGCTAAATAATCAAAATTCATTGAAAATTATAATTGATTTTTAAATCATTGATTTCATATTTATTATTATTATTAATCTCTATAAGAAATATTAAATATATTTTCAAATAAATATAAATATTGTCATACTTTTTTCAAACTAATTGATAAGCTAATGCATAAAGAGCTTATAAAATTAAAACTTCACATATAAATAGATCATAATACTCGAGTCACAATAACTACAAAATTTGTTATTGTATCTTGGTCTCCTAAGGACCATAGTACCTACAAAATTTATTAACTAAAATAAGAATTGAAGATGACATGAGCCACTTTCTCTTTTGCCCAGTAGTGATTGAGGTTGATGGTGCTGAACCTGGGAATGGTCCTGCTTGAGGTTGAAGTAAAGATAACATGAGCCACTTTCTCTTTTTCCCAGTAGTGATTGAGGTTGATGGTGCTGAACTTGGGAATGGTCCTGCTTGAGGTTGAAGTAAAGATGACATGAGCCACTTTCTCTTTTATCCAGTTTGAATTTTTGAAGCCTTGAATGAACAAACAAAACCAAATCAATAGACCAACAAAGATATTTGAATATTTAATGTCACTGGTGATTTCTTATAATTTTTTAGAATCAATGAGTTAATTGCTTTTACTCGACATTAGCAAAATCCCAAGAGTGTAATTATTCTGTAAAGATTCACAGAGCTTAAAAAAGTCTGAAGTTCATGAATGATCTAAATAGAATGTACATATGCAAGTCACACATGCTCCAAAATATACCGTAGTCGACTTGGCTAAGACACAAAAACTTAAGAATTATTTGGATTTTCTATAAAATGGCAACTAGAAAACAGGAAAAAAAGGCATCACCTAGACAAAAAAAAAAATTCATATAACCTCATTCTTATTTAGGGACGCATCTTGAAAATCATTTTCCTCTTGCCTTTCGCTATAGAATACATAATACATAATACATATCGCTGGGATTGAAGCACTACATGCACTACAATATCCTTTAATCATTTCATTAACCAGGTAAACAAAGTTACTTTACACTTGCACACAAAGCAATTATCGTCTTTTTTTTCAATAGAAGAAAAACAAAAATATAAGCATGATATGACTCAAGTACTCGATATAAATTATGTAAAAGATATGTACTGTGAATACTGAATAATATCAACAGTGATCCAAATTGGTTGCATCCTAATATATGAAGGTTTTGCCTTTTTCAGAAAGGAATCAAAAAGAGAAAAAGTCTCTTACCTCCATTGCATCTTTGTTTTTGCTACCAGCCAGTTCTTCAAGCTCTTTGGAAACCTAACATCCAAAATACACTATCCAATTATAATGTGAAAAATAGGTGGTTACATGAATTCAATTGAAAACACAATATCAAAAATACACTATCTGATTCACACATAATTAGCCTACATATAGTATATGCCTCTACCTTATTCTAAACAAAATGTTTTCTAAAGCTTATAAAGCAACTGTAATATCCAAATTAAATCACCATAGCAATTATATGTACAAAGTCAAATGTTAAAGTAGTACCTGATAAATGCTAATCAGATTAGCGAATGGGGTAACACCCCAATTGTATACTAAAAAACTATATAATAATCTTATTCAGCCGATCTGAGTAACAAATGCAAAATGTTATACAATACAATACATTCACATACATAATTAGTGATAAAGCTAAATATCATAAACTTACAAAAAAGTGCAGTAGAAAATTAATCAAAGTTAAGGAACATCAAATAAATGATTCTTTCCTCCATTAATTTATTTTTCTTGTTAAGTGAATGTGCATATGCTCTATTTAGTTTTTGTGAGTCTGTATATGTATATATATATATATATATATATATATATATATATATATATAGAGAGAGAGAGAGAGAGAGAGAGAGAGAGAATCATACTCACATTTAAGAGGGGCAGTCAACCCTTTTCCAGTAGAATTAGTGCTCTGCTGGTCGAAGCTCTCAAATACAAAATAAAAAATATCCCAAACAACTGGCAAATTCCCTGTCAGAATCAACTGAATCAAACAAATGTAAAGAAAACATCTTAAAAATACTCCATGTCCCTATATTATTGTCCTCTTTGACTTTGCAATCAGCTTTAAGAGAGCTTTTAGTGAATAAACATTGATAACTTTACCTTACTTTTCAATTTTACCCTCGTGATGGGTGTTAAAAGATGCAAGTTCATTTAGTAACAAAGGAGTATATTTGAAAAAGTGGTGTTAATAAATGTTTGGCTTATCAAAGTAGATAATATTTTTAAGAAAACTCAGGAAATGATGACAAATTTTTAGGGACAAACAAAGTAATACGATTTGGCTACACTGACAATAAGCACAAAAACATGACAAGAAAATCATCAGTTACAAAAATACCTTAAAAACTCGACATTGATTATCTCTAATTTCTGCATCAGCATTTCCATACTTTCTTTGACATTCATCATAGAATCCATAGACCTAGATAACTTCATGGAGTAACATGTTGTATAAGGACAACAACAAAATACTCCCACGTCAAACTACAAGGACATGAAGATGTTTTCATTGGCGCATGGTATGGAAGAATGGAGCTACATGTTGTGCATATGGGGTCACCATCAAATTACTCCCAAGTCAAACTACAAGGCAAAGAAGATGAACCTCCACTTCATAAGTGCTATTAGAAAATTAAAATTTACCTCTTATTTCAACAAAAATGCAAGACGTGGGACACGTATCACAAGGAAAATGCAAATAGAACAAAAGTCAATACCATAGGCACTGCAGTGGCAACACATGCAATTGTAGCTGCCTTAGCTCCTGCACGAACACCCTCTGCAAATTATGCAAAACATGACACCCATGATTCCTAATGGTTGGCGATATGCACCCTAAATAAAATATTAACACAAACAATGTAAATAAAAGCTTCTTTGATGTGTAGCCATTTCTTTACCAAAAAAAATAGAAATGAAAAAGTAATTGGGGCATCTATTGTTGAAAGAAATTCCTAATGGTGGCATGATTCAGGAAAACTACATGGAGAGTTCTCTGCTCCTCGAGAACACGGATTTATTTAAATATGATTATGGACCTAAATTTTCAATTTTCTCACAGAATTGACCTCAATTTTTAAAAGTTAAAATGCAAGACTAATAAATGAGACCTAAAATTTAAAGCTCGTACTTCAGGCTCCTGCCAAGGAGCAAAAGAGAGCAGCAGCTTAAATTCTGAGACCCCCAAATCAAAACCCTAAAACTTATTCAAATCAGAGATTTTTACAAAACTGAGGGTACAAATAATCAACACTTGTCTAATATATCTAACGATCCACAAACTCACCAAAACCGATCGAGTAACACGTCAATTAATAAATTACAACTGGGTTAAGCAAATCAATACCATTAGAACACACCATCAGAAATAAAAAGTCATGTATTGACACTAATAAACAAATAGAAAATGTTAGTAAATAGTGCCGAACCTCGAGTCACCATTTCGTGCACCGTAACTATATGAGGCTGCTGTTGACTCCCTTTCTCTCTGTCTATGTGTGTGCATGTCTAGAGAGAAAGGAGGGAGGGATGTGCATCTTCTGGTCCCTACAGTTGAAACCCACAAACCACGATGGTTACTGACCAACCATGCACCATCATTTTATTATCCACCAACCAACCAACCCCTCTCTCTCTCTCTCTCTTAGTCTAGCTCTTGGTTGTTATCATGACAAACAACGGAAGCATGCAAAAATATATTTATAAAAACAGATGCAGTGCATTTCTAACCAATGGAATATAAGTACCACACTAACAATGAAGCTCATATATGGGGGATTGGCTTCGCTATATACATAAGGGTAACAATTGATGTAGCCAACAAGAATCTTCCTATAGGAATTAGTATGAACATACAGGGTAGCATTTTATGTGCCAGGGGTTCAATTGAAGAGACAAAAAGAGAATACAAAATTAGAGAAGAAGAATGTCAAGCATAACAAATTCATCAGAAAAATGCCAAGGATAAAAATAGAAAGAGTAATCAGTTAATGATTTCTAGAATAAGTACTATGCATTTGAAGTTGTTAGAAGGGTACTAGAGTCTTTTAATTTGTTTCCTTGTTACAAAGAATCCATGTGAATTCTCTCCTATAAATATAGTTAGCTAAGCATTGTATTAGAGATCATGATAGGAATAAAATGTGTGAGATCACAGTTATAACTCATCCCTACCTCTCTCTCTTCTTCCCCATTCACCTGAGTTCTCATGCCATTCTCTCTAGTTCCAGTCAAAATTCTTCTATACCTCATCCCCAATTCATCTAACTTCTCATCTCCTCTTTCTGCTTCTCATCCCCTTCACTCTAGTTCTCACCACGGCTTCTAAAAAATATGATAGTTTTGATGCTTATTGATGCTACAAATAGAGGAACAATAATGGTGTTTGGGAGTAATTTGTGGTGAATTTCATGAGAATTGACTCATTGAGATAGTGGGTGGTGATTCATGGCTGGAAATAGATAATAATTGGAAAAAAAAGATATAAACAAAAAATTTGAGAATAATATATTGCACTATGTCCGTTTATCATATCACAAACCTAAAACTTTAGGGAAGGATAGACCATTTCAAAGCTCAACCGAGAATTAAGACATTGATCCATATATTTTTCAAATTTCTTCAAGTGTAGATACCAGGATTATGAATATAATAAATTCTAATTGAAATATCAACATCTAAAATCATATAAAGAAACACATGATGAATTTTACAACAGTAATACTTTAGCGACATGAAACATGCTGCCAATCACAAACTTCTTTTATACTAATTTAAGAATATTATATTCTTGATAGTAGCAATAGCATTAGAAAATCAAGGTCCACCATTCTGTTTGAATATGCTATATGAATAGGATTGTATTCACAGGACACTAAAAGTCTCTAATAATGAATTATAATATAGAGGTGCAGCCATCTACAACTAAATATGCACATGTGCTCAAAAACAAAGCCCATAAAGCATATATCTATGTATACCTTGCTTTAAGAAGTAAAAGAATTGTAAAAACTTCAAGACTGTTGTATCCACGGTCCACAAAATCTCCCTGCCAAGAAACAGGAAGTTCTACAATTCAACCATAGAGCATAAGCAGCAATTTTCAATAAAAGTGAAGGTTTGGTGCAGATAGTATAAAGCTTACCATAAAAATATAATTTGTGTCTGGTACATGACCTCTTGTCTGGAAGAGTTTCATTAAGTCATGGAATTGACCATGGATGTCACCACAAATTGTAACGGGACTATTGACAGGCTGCACATTTGACTCCTCAATCAAGATATCCTTCACCTAGCAATAGATATAGAAAAATACATGATTTTATACAAAAGACGGTCATTTCCTATAATAGATAAATTCTAAGACATAAGAAACACACTGATAACATAACCTAATACAAAAGAAATTAAAGAGATATGCTACTTTTGATATTATCTAAACCATGTGGTCTGGAAACCAAACATGCTGCTTAAATATGGTAGACTTGGCTGATTATGTAGAATTATAACCGTAGTATAAGGGGTTCACATAATAAATACATCACGTGACATCAATGATAATACAAATTCCTCCAACAAAACAGAAATATCATGACATCATTAATGGACACATTAGAAGTTGAGGACACTCATAAATATTAAGTCTGCTTGAAATGTTTAAACCCCATAAATACCTTGGTTCCCAAAATGTCATCCCCTATTGTATACCAAAACAAATATGTAGCAAAGAACAACACAACTACGATGATTCAACAAGGTTTAAGAATATTTGGGGTAGTTAATGTGTTTAAAAATCAAGGGAATCAATCAATTCAATCCAATTCATCATCAACAAGGCTTATTCATATTGATCATGAGAATAAAGTAGATTAATTCCCTACCTTTCATCAGTGCTCCCTTATAGAATTCAAAATGGTAAAGGGTCAATGATTTGAATCCCGCTTGGCGTCAATTGTGCAGTTTGTTTCTAAGAATCTCAGACTTTATGCACTACAAAAAAATGGGCCTTTAGCAACGATTTTTCGGGTAACGGCTTTATAAGTCATTGCTAAAAGTATATGTTTAGCAACGAAATTAGTCATTCGTTACAGTTTGTGTCAGGCTTTCACTTTTTGTAACGAAATTCATAAGTCGTTGCAAAATTTCGTTGCTAATTCATTGGCGGGAAAAAATTTCGTTAGAAATTTGTTGCAAATTTTTCGGCCACTTGCTTTCCCGTCATCGTGGGCAACAAAAGTTTTTTTGTTGCTAAAAATGGGGTTTTAGCAATGATTTTTCAGGCAACGACATTATAAGTCGTTGCTAAAAGTATATGTCTAGTAATGAAACTTGTCCTTCGTTGCAGATTGTGTCAGACTTTCACTTTTTGCAACGAAATTCATAAGTAGTTGCAAAATTTGGAAACAAAGTTCGTTAGAATTTCGTTGCAAAATTTCTAACCACTTGATTTCTCTTCATCGTGGGCAACGAAAGTTTTTTGTTGCCTTATTTCGTTGCCTAATATGGACCACATTCATTGGCAACAATTTTTATTTTCGTTACATATTTTATACAACTTTTCGCAACAACTATTAAAATGTTACCTTAAATTAAGATAATAATAATAATAATAATAATAATAATAATAACAATAATAATAATAATAATAAAAATAATAATAATAATAATATTAGTACTAATAATAATAATAACAATAATAATAATAATAATAATAATAATAATAATAATAACAACAACAATAAAAGAATAATAATAGTAGTAGTACTAATAATAATAATAATAATAATAATAATAATAATAATAATAATAGTAATAATAATAATAATAGTAGTAATAATAATAATAATAATAATAATAATAATAATAATAATAATTTTAATACTTGAAATATCATTTAAATTTATATTATGGTATAATAAAATATTTTAAGTTATTTTTAATGACTTTTAATATTTTGTGATGAATTTCATTAATAAATTAATATTAATGATAATTAAGTTATTTAATAAATGTATTAAATAAATTATGAAAAATAGAATTAATGATTTAAAAATCATATAAAAATGATTTAAAGGTTCTAAAAATAATAATAGTACTAAATACTAATCCTTGCAAAATAATAGCAACTATGCTCAGGTGCTCGGGTGGTCATTGGATCAATATTCCAAACTGGAGGTCTTGGGTTCAAATCTGTGCATCAACATATTTTTTGGGATAAAATTCAATATTCGCCACGTCAGCCCGTCCACACACACACACATATTCTTTTCAAAATTTCTTATCAAACTAATAAAATACTAAACAAATCTCAACATTAAACTAAATATATATAAAGTAACTATGAAAATTTCTATATATAAAAATTTATATGAATATTTGTTTATAAATATTTAAATGAATATTTAGAGATAAATTTATAAATATATATATATATATATATATGAAGATATTCATAGTTACATTATATAAATATTCATAATTATTTTATATATATTTAGTTTAATGTGGAGATTTAAGATGGGTATATATATATAAATATATAGATGGTAATAGAATTTTTCTAATACACAAAAAATATAACATAAGAAACAAAAATATCACAACTAGGTTTCAAACCTAAGACCTATGGGTTATTGAGTCATTAAGCTACCACTGAGCCATTCTAATTTATTAGTTAACTAAACAAATCTCAACATTAAAGTAAATTTTAGATGAAATATTTATAAATTTATAAATTTTAAAGATAAATGCATAATAGGTTGGTTATGAATATAAAAGATAACAACCTTACGAAAAGCTTGATGAGTAGTTAACAAATTAATCCCTAAAATCACATCAAATGCAAGTATTTTCAAAGAAATAAGATCGACAGGTAACGTGAAAGTGTCGATTTGAATCAACAAGATTTATAAACAGTGGAGGTAACGAAGGTTTCTACTAACAAAGTTTCAACCAATAAATCAAAGTCTAACTTCTCTGGGGTCAAATTTAAACGTTGAGCCGAGCAAGAGAGATAAAAGAATGGGTAGAACCAGTATCTAATAAGGTATAGACTTCACAAGAATTTATAATTAACTAACCTATGCTAACTTCGTTCGGTTTACTCGCTTTTTGACACGAAAAATGCTCTTCCTGAAATTTCTAACTTTGTTTTGTCCGTATCCGCCTTTGGTGCCACCGTCCCAGCTGGACTTGACTTTGGTGCACGATAAAATCCAAGTTAGGTGACCTTCTTTTCCACAATTGTAATATGCTTTGGACCGTATCATGCATTCATGATCGATATGTCCCTCCCTCCGCATTTGAAGCATACAATTGGTGGTCGTTCTCCTTCCTTGAAAACGGGTGTCAGTCTGTCATTGTCTTTCCATCGTTGTTAAACCTTCTCTTCTTAAAATTTCCACTCCTATTATCTTGGCCATGATTACCACCGAAGTGGTTACCATTATTGGCATGATAATTTCCCCCACGATGGTTATCATTGTTCTGATGGCCGTTTCCACCGATACGATTATTATCGCGTTATTGTTCGTTATCCTTTCATTGGGCTGGCTCATTTTCGCGCTCCAATAACTGAGCCCTATTCACTACATCTGAATATAAATAAAGTTTGTGAGAAATGAGGTATTGACGTATATCGGGTTTCAAACCTCTTAGAAACATTCGCGTCATTCGCTCCTCATTATCGACCAAATGGGATGCAAACCGGGATAACTCCACAAATTTAGCCTCGTATTGCGACACGGTCATATTTTTTTGCTCCAACTTGATGAATTCCACCTCCTTCATGTGACAAATACTTTCGGGAAAGTACTTGTCGTTGAATGTACTCTTGGAACTTCTCCCAAGATATCTTGAAAAGGCCAGTCAGGGTGCTTTTACAAATTTCCACCAGTAATCTGCCTCTTCACGCAACATAAAGGTGGAAAAGGGAACCTTTTGCTCCTCGAAGCATCCCAAGACATCAAATATCTTGGTGATCTTCTTTAACCACGTCTCCACCTTAAGTGGTTCTGGCTTTCCCAAAAACTCCAGCAGTCCCAGCTCCTTGAACTGCTTAGTAGTGACCAGCCGTGGGTTGCTATTGACTCCACCTGCATTATGAATAGGAGTCTCTCTCCTATGGTGTTGCATAAATTGTAAAAAGTTCCTAAACATACCATCGTTCGTCATTTGGTCGGCGTCGTTGTTGTTTACACCAGGATTATTATCTTCCTGTTGCACATTATCCATGGTATTGATCGTTGGTGACTTAACGGTCTCATGTGCTTCATTGCTGATCTCAACATTTTCAGATGCCATTTTCAAACAACTGTCACAAAACAAGGGTTAATTAACATATCACATATTATCCCTATACTCGACCGACCAATTAAATACCAAATAAACTTAGGTAGGTCATACTAGCGAAGAATTCCCCTGCCTCCCTCCTAGTTCTTGTCTCACATCTCAACCAGGATCATATCCCTAAGCATTGATACCAACTGTGACGCCCCCAAAACAGGTATACATCACCCATCTTGAGTCACCAAATACATGGTACATAAATTCAAATACAACTTAATTATACAACAGTCGTGTAAAAATACGACAAAACATAGCTGAGAGTTTAAACAAGAATATTGTCATCTAGACAATATCCACACTCAATGGTGTCCTCATTACAATTATTATTACATTATTCCGTAAAATAGTGAGGACTACTAAAGCCATTTATCCTAGACCATCACTCCATTTTCTGACTCGTCCCAGCTATATTCTCATTTCCTGAAGAGAACAATGAAAGAAAGGGTGAGCTTAACTAGCCCAGTAAGAAATATTATGACTAAGATAATGCAGAATAAATTATCATTAGTCTTCAACAATGTTAAACTGATAAAATATAATAGACATCAAGTTTAACTGCAGCGGAATAAGCAATCCATTAGAAAAGTCAAGTAGAGCATGATATCTACTATCTTCTCTGATTTAAAATGTTTTCATCAATTTTTATCGCTGAGACTCAGCTTAATAAATAAACCACATCATCGAGTCATCCCTGCACTATGGGCCAAGGATATTCATTAAATCATCAATGGTCATGACTATACCGAATAATCCCTGGTCATAATCATACCAAAAAGTATCCATCAATGCACTACAGGCCACTGAGGACTTTTACCACATCATTTATAACATTACAGGTCATGATTATACCGAATGGTCCCTGGTCATAATCATACCAACTTCATCTATGCACGTAAGCCAAAGATGACTTTCATCATAATATAAGCATGAGGATGATGACAATGATATAAGCATTAATCAAACGAAAATAAGGATAAATATTAAAGACTTTAAATTTATCCAAATATTATCAATCACTTAATAAACTCATCATCTAATATTATTAATATTATAACAATATTTTAATCACTTCTTAAACTTATAAACAATTTATTTCAATTGTTTACACTTTTACCAAATAATGCATTTAATCATTCAAAAAATGCTATACTCATAAGATTTCATCACCAATGATCAAATCCTCATCAAAATCAGATATACCCTATATAGGATTCCCAAGCCATAAAATCCTATTTTCCAATTTTGTTACTTCATATAACATATTTAATTCATTTACTCATAACTAGTTCATTTTCATGAAAATACCAAATCAGCCAAAAAATATTTCTTTTCTCGGGATTTAGCGTAATATAGTCCCATATTGAATATATATTTTTTCTGAATTTTTAAAATTCATTTACTATTTTTCACATGGCTAAAATCATCAAATATTTAGACATTTATCATAAATTGTACTTTTGTCCAAAAATTTCAAATTTACAGGTATACTCTTGTTATATACATGTACTCCCAATAAAAATTTTACCAATTTTGAGTTAAACCACAAAGAGTTATAAGGGTTTACTTTTAAAATAGTATTTTTCCATAAAATCCATAACTCTTAATCTATACATCCAAAAATCGCCGTTTTTGACACAATCTAGAAAACTCATCAAAGTATCAATTCAAATTTTTCCAGAATTTTTGAGGGTCATAAAAATTACGAAATTGCCCCTAGTAGAAACCCCTTTTGAATGAAAATACTATTCATATGAATACAGATGATCATTCACCATGCATGCAGTAATCCGCATAGATAGGTTATTCTAACAGAATAATAAAGAATGGAATAACAGAAGAATTCACCATGCATGCGATAGACCACACAGACAAGTTATTCTCAACAGAATAATAAAGAATGGAACCAGGTCATGCGTAAACCGCACAGACAGGATA
Organism: Panax ginseng; assembly: GCA_020205605.1. NCBI lineage: Eukaryota > Viridiplantae > Streptophyta > Magnoliopsida > Apiales > Araliaceae > Panax > Panax ginseng. Next base: position 93,256,681 of record CM035139.1, read on the forward strand.
TTCCAATAGAATAATAAGGAATGGAATAACAATAGCTTTCTTTATGAATACGAAAGAAATAATACCCCTTACCTTAGAAAGAAACTGAATACTGGAGTAGTGAGGTAGTAGACTTCTCTTCTTCTTTCTCTCTATAATTTCTCTCAATAATAATTGCTCTAAAGCTTTAGTAAATTGGTGAGAAATGAAGGAAGAATGAGCTTCTATTTATAGGAAAATATAGTTTCGATAATTGCACGTTTTGGGGCTCGAAATATTACAGTACAATACCTCCAACTTTTCTTTCATTTTTAATTTAGTCCTGCAAGTATTATCACACTTGCACCACCTCCCCTAATAGTAAATAATGTGAATCAATAGTTCAATCATGTGAATCAATAGTTATAATCATGTGTAAATATGAATTACAGTATAGTACCTCCATCTATACCTCTATTTTTAACTTAGTCATGCAAGTATTATCAATCTTTCACCAACTCTCCTAATAGTACAAGAATGTGATTCAATAGTACACACATGTGAACAAATAGTTATATAAGCATTAGAATTAGTAGCAATTAATTCTCATTTATCCGATTAATTACTCGATTTATCAATATAACCCCTAGACATCAATTATCATCAGAATAAATGTCAATTTTTAACTAACACTAATAATTCCAACACAATGGAACTATCAATTTCATCTTTAATCAACACAATCTTGTTCATCATTAATATTATAATTCACAATATTTAACAACCAGGTCATTCCCAGGAAAGAGGTGGCTTTCCGATAAGTATTTCTCCTTATTGGCGCGTAATTAGGTGACCAAACCTCTCCTTGACGAACTTCTAGACATTGTCAATATTGCAAATAATAATATGAATAACTTTTCCGTCTTAATTATTGATTTAATAATATAACATATTATGCAGATGATACGGTGATAATAATTGAATCAATAATATGAGAGATATGATGCAAAGAATTATCAGAGTAGCAATAATTGAGTATAACCGAGTGACTTCACGTAAGCATCAATAATCAATACCGTGTGCTACTATGCAACTAACGCCAGACATCGTACTTTTACTACCTAGGGTAGTTCAAGCAGTTTAAAGCTAGTAACACTTTCGCCGTTATTTTTATAAAAAGATAATTCTATCGTTTTTCTAACTACGACAATACTTAGTTGTGGGGTCCACTAATGATTGTGTCGTCGCATCTGGATATTCCCCGACAAAAAGAATTTTCCCGACCAATCGAATATTATATAACCATCACGACTTTTGAAAAATTTGTAAATATTACCCACAACTATAACATTATATCAAATCCACACCATAATATTCAAAAAAATATTTCAAGAAATTTAAATCTTTATTTATAAAATTTGGGGGCTCACATTCGAAGCTGTCTATCACCAATAGAAGTAGTGGCTTGGGTTGACGTGCCTGCTTCATTTGTCTTGGAGGGCTGCGATTATGGCGTAGACGATGTTGGATGAAGAATAAAACCCTTTCCTCTTGGATGCGGAGTACCCCCTTTCCAATCTTTAAATCTCGCTATTGTAGCATGCGTAATGTCTTGGCTTGGGAATTGTAATTGCTCATCCGTCCACCTAACTCCTGCCTTAGCACACAAATGTGTCACTATTAAAGCATGTAGAATACTCCCTGTGGTACTTCCCCACATATATCTCATCATATTCTGATTCATCAACTGACCTACATCGATATCTTTTCCAACAATAATTCCACATAATATAATTGCTCGCTCCACTGTAATCTCATGCTGATGAGAAGATGGCATGAGTTTGGCACACACAAAGAGATTCCAAGCCTTTATATAGCGGTTGAGAGTAGAAGCCGAAAAGTTCTTGGGTTGATTCGTGCCAGGAGTGCATGTCCACTAAGTCCCCGGAATACATAAATCAGTGATAACAACGTCCAAATCTGTCTCCAATCGTTCTTCCTCCACCCAATTCGTTCATCCAACCGAAGGGTCAGGTAAATTAAACACTCCTCGAATAGCCCTTGGTCTGTAGTCCACTTGAATTCCACGAACGAAAGAAAACCCATTAATCATTTCCCGCGAATTTGCATAAAACTATCGCACAATAGCCATAGGTGCAGCCAATGGCGTAGAGCACACACCATGCCAACATTTTTCTCTAATCATCTGCACTAACTCACCATCCTGCACGTCGAGCTTGAATCCTCTCTCACGTACAAATGACTTTCTCACAATTCGGTAGTATTCTATTTGAGCATCCAAGTTGACAAACTTTGAAAAATCAACATTATCCCTGCTTTGGCTACTTGCAGAGGATGATTCAGGAGTGCGAGATCGAGCACGCTTAGGACCCATTTGAAACTATTAAAGAAGAAGAAGACTTGCCTGATATAATCATGAGTGATATCTGATGAACTGAATACCCCCAAACTTATGTTGTACAAACCCTTTGAAACCCTAGTTTTATCAGTGTAGATGTTGATCGTGGGTAGGAGATCTGATGCGACAATCACGTAGTGGAGATGAGACGTTACAACTTCAATTAGGAACGGTTTGGAAAGGAGGAGTCGTGCATGTTGTGGAGAAAAAAAGGGAATACGACTCTCTGTTATTTCAAATGATGGAAGATATGTGTTAAAACACGTCTTTAAACCCAATTTTTTTTCAACATCCAAAGTGTTGGGTAGCGCAGGCGTGTGTTGCAATGGAGACATGGCGCTGCAAGCACGAAAGCACTCTTTCTACATTGCATTTCAGAAAAGGGTGCACAATTTTGTACTACTATCATAGCGCGGGCACACCTGGTTGCATTCTGCAACTCCAAATTATTAAAACAGTGATTACTCCACTCCAATACACCTGTGCAATCAACAATTATCAATATTAGATATCAATCCTTCAAAATCACTCATGAACTGATGATTACACACATAATTCTCTTAACACACTACTTTTACTGGTACTCTTACATCTCATCATCGTTCATCCAGCTCCCATGATGATAATTTTCTCACTAACTAAACTATAACATCTAATCATGCAAATGATATATCAAATAGAATTTAAAATAGAATTAAACAAGAGGTAAAGATAGAAGTAATGGGGTGCCTCCCATCCAGCGCTAGGTTATAGTCAATTAGCTTGACTATCTCAGATTCAACCACATCGAAGAAAGAATGTAGGTGACTTTCTGCCTGTCAACCTCGCCACCAAAGTAACGCTTCAGCCGCTATCCATTCACTTTAAACGGCTTGTCCGGGAACTTATCGAATACTTCTACCGCACCATGTGGGAAAACTGTCCTCACTGTGAATGGCCCTGACCACCTTGATTTGAGCTTCCCAGGAAAAAGTTTAAGTCTGGAATTGAATAACAAAACTCTTTGTCCCGGCTCAAATACTTTCTCTATTATCTTGCGATCATACCATTTCTTCACCTTTTCCTTGTATAGCTTTGAGTTTTCATACGCCTGTAGTCAGAATTCATCCAACTCATTGAGTTGGAGTAGGCATTTTTCTCCTGCAGCCTTCAAATCAAAATTGAGCTTTCGAATTGCCCAATATGCCTTATGCTCAAGCTCCATAGGAAGGTGACAAGATTTACCATAAACTAGCAGAAAAGGTGACATGCCCAATGAAGTTTTATAAGAAGTCCTATATGCCCAAACAACATCATCAAGCTTTAAGGACCAATCTTTTCTTGTGGGATTCACAACTTTTTCCAGAATTCTCTTGACTTCACGTTTTGAAACTTCTGCTTGGCCATTAGTTTGAGGATGATAAGTTGTAGAAATGCGATGATTTACCCCATACTTAGCCAACAGAGCTGTGAACTGCCTATTACAAAAATGACTGTCTTCATCACTAATGATAGCCCTTGGAGTCCCAAACCTCGTGAAAATACTTCTTTGTAAAAACCTTAGGACCACTTTGGCATCATTTATTGGAAGAGCTGCCACTTCCACTCACTTTGACACATAATTCACTGCTAGCAAGATGTAAAGATTTCCACATGAAGAAACGAAAGGACCCATGAAATCTATCCCCTACACATCAAAAATTTCCATTTCGAGGATTGTGTTCAATGGCATTTCATTCCTTTTCGAAATGTTCCTGACTCTTTGACATCTGTCACATCTCTGGACGAAACTGTAAGCATCCTTGAAAATTGCTTACCAAGAGAATCCGCCAGAAGCACTCTAGCCATCGTCGCTCTCCACCGCAAATGACCCCCATATAAAGAAGCATGACAATAACTCGTAAAATCCTCTATCTCGCTATATGGGATACACCTCCTTATCATCTGATCAACACATTGTTTGAACAAATATGGTTCATCCCATATAAACCATTTAACATCATGCAAGAATTTCTTCTTTTGATGACCAACCAAGTCAGAAGGTACCATCTTACTCACCAAGTAGTTCGCGTAGTCTGCAAACCATGGTACTTCCCCTTTTACCACAAACAACTGTTCATCTAGAAAGGATTCATTAATCACAATCTTGTCATCTGCCTCCCTTTCCAGATTCTCTAGTCGAGATAAGTGGTCTGCCACTTGGTTCTCAGTTCCCTTTCTATCCTTGATCTCTAAATCAAACTCCTGCAATAGTAATATCCATCTAATCAAACGAGGCTTTGCATCCTTCTTTGCCACTAAGTGTCAAATTGCTGCATGATCCGTGTACACTATCACTCTTATATCAATCAGATACGCTTGGAATTTATCAAAAGCATACACAACTGCCAGTAATTCCTTTTCTGTGGTGGTATAGTTCAACTGCGCATCAGTAAGGGTCTTGCTACCATAGTATATCACATGAAAAATCTTTTCCTTTCGCTGACCCAAAACAACCCCCACAACATAATCACTAGCAACACACATCAATTCGAATGACAAGTCCCAATCCGGTGCTGTAATGACTGGTACTAAAGTTAACTTCCCCTTCAAATGCTCAAATGCAGACACATAGTTCTCATCAAACTTGAACTGAGCATCCTTCTCCAATAAACTGCAAAGTGGTTTAGTTATCTTGGAGAAGTCTTTAATGAATCTGCCAGAAAGCCTCAGATATCCAAGAAAACTTCAACACCTTTTTATCAAGTAGAAAATGGAAAATTCTCAATAGTGTCTAATTTTGCTCTGTCCACCTCAAGTCCCTTCTTTGAAACCTTGTGTCCCAGAATTATTCCTTCTTGTACCATAACATGGCACTTTTCCCAATTCAATACCAAGTTTCTTTCAACACATCTTCTCAACACCATCACTAAATTATCAAGACATAAATCAAAAGAATCCCCAAATACTGAGAAATCATCCATGAATACCTCCACATTCTGTTCCACTATATTCGAAAAAATAATAATCATACATCTCTAAAAGGTGGCTGGAACATTGCACAAACCAAAAGACATCCTTCTAAAAGCAAAAGTACCGTATGGACATGTAAAGGTTGTCTTTTCTTGGTTCTCTGGAGCTATAACAATCTGATTGTAGCCTGAGTATCCGTCCAGAACGCAATAAAACTCATGACCCGCCAGTCTATCCAACATCTGATCAATAAATGGCAGTGGGAAGTGATCTTTCCTTGTAGCTTTGTTAAGCCTGCGGTAATCCATACAGACTCTCCGTCCCATCAGTGTTCTTGTTGGAATCAACTCATTATTCTCATTAGAAACCACTGTCATACCACCCTTCTTCAGTACACATTGTACTGGGCTCACCCATGAACTATCTGAAATCAGATAAATTATGCCTGCATCCAGCCATTTCAATACTTCTTTCTTGACCACTTCTTTCATGATCGGATTAAGTCTTCTTTTCTTTGCTTCCACCGACTTGCTTACTATCATCTTCCAGCAGGATCTTATGCATACAAAAAGAAGGGCTGATCCCTTTTATATCTGTTATAGTCCATCCAATAGCTGACTTGAACTCTCTAAGAACTCGTAGCAGTTTTTCTTCCTTAAAAGATGTTAGTACAGAAGAAATAATCACAGGTGACTTTGAATCTTTATTTAAAAATGCATACCTCAAATGGTCTGGAAGTGGTTTCAATTCAAGTTCTGGAGGTGTCTCAAGAGATGGCTTCAATTTCACTGATGTCTCTCCAGCTTTCTTCAATGGCTCAACAGGAGTTTTGAATTTTCTGAATTGTGGAGTAGTATCAAGAAAGTGCATAAGTTCTTCAAATTCCTCATCCTCTAATTCTGAATTTCCAGCCATAACACTTCTCAACGGTTCATGATCCATCAAACTCTCTACTTCATCATTTAAGACCTTGTCCACCAAATCAACCCTGAAGCATTCCTTTTCATCTGTCGGAAATTTCATTACCTTGAATACGTTAAAGGTAACTTCCTGGTCATGAACACGTATTGTGAGTTCCCTTTTCTGAACGTCTATCAAGGTCCTTCCTGTAGCTAGGAATGGTCTTCCAAGTATGATTGGTATACTCCTATCTTCTTAATAATCTAAAATGATGAAATCAGCCAAAAAAATGAATTTATCCACTTTTACCAAAACATCTTCAACAATTCCCCGTGGATAAGTGATAGACCTGTTAGCAAGCTACAACAAAATATTTGTCAGCCTTGGAGCCAGCAATCCCAACTGATTGAATTCTGACAAAGGCATCAAATTAATACTTGCCCCAAGATCACACAAACACTTGCTGAAACTCATCTTTCTGATTGTACATGGAATTATGAAACTGCCCAGATCCTTTAGCTTTGGAGGTAATTTGCGTTGAAGCACTGCACTGCATTCCTGTGTCAAGGCCACTGTCTCAAAATCTTCTAATCTCTTCTTCCTTGACAAGATACCCTTCATGAACTTTTGCATAACTTCAAGATCTGCTCCAATGCCTCAAATGAAGGGTATGTTAATCATGACTTTTTAAAGACCTCCAAGAACTTGCTAAACTGCTTGTCTTCCCTCTGCTTATGCAATCTCTATGGATAAGGAACCAGAGGGTGAACTAGTGGTATTTTATTCCCAGGCTTCCCAACTGAACCTGCTTTATTATTCTCTTCTGGTTGTTGTCCAGAATCTTCATCATTTAATTTCTCAGCGGATGAATTTTGTATCTCGTGTGGCCGCGCGTCTTCCCTTTGTAAAATTGGAACAGGCGCGCCTGGTTGATTTCCTCCAAACTGTTTCCCAGACCTAATTGTGATCGCTTGACATTTTTCATTCCCTTCTCTTCTTGGATTTGCCTCTATGGTACTTGGTAATGAACCTTGGGGCCTGTTGTTAAGCAAGCTCACCATCTGACCCATTTGAGTTTCCAAATTTTTTATAGCCACTACTTGGCTTTTAATCATCACTTCTGTGTTTTCCATGTACTTCATCATCATCTCCTCCATCTCTGACTTTTTTTCTTGCTGAGGTGCAACTGGAGTATGATGTTGTTATTGAGAAAATCCAGGTGGATAAGGTGGTCTTGGTACAAACTGTTGCTGAGCTGACTGTAAATGAAATTGGTTATGTGGTTGAAACTGACTCTATTGATTTCCTTGATTATTTGACCAACTAAAGTTTGGATGGTTGCGGTTGTTGGAGTTGTATGTGTTCTAAAATTGTCCTTGATCCTTCCTATAATTGCTCACATATTGTACTGACTCCGAACTGATAGCACATTGGTCCGTAGAATGTGACCCTGCACAAATCTCACATACAAAGGCAACTGTCTTTGCCTTAGTGTCTGCTAACGAGTCAATTTTCTTCGCCATGGATGCCATCTATGCTGACAATTGAGTGATAGCATCCACCTCTAACAAACCTGCAACTTTGACCTGTGGCATCCTGGCTGTAGGGTTTTGAAAATCATTTGCTGTCATTGTCTTAACGCTCTTATAAGCCTCTTCATAGCTCTTAGCCCACAACGCTCCTTCGCAGCTGCATTTATAATAGGCCTGGACTGCCATCCTAATCCATTATAAAATGTGTTGATAACCATCCAATCCGGCATACCATAGTGTGGACACTTCCTTAGTATCTCCTTATATCTCTCCCAGGCTTCATATAGAGATTCACCCTATTCCTGCTCAAACTGGGAAATTGTTGTCCTCATCTTTGCAGTCTTAGCCATTGGGAAAAACTTGGCAAAGAATTTTTGTGCTAGGTCCTCCCATGTGGTTATAGATCCTGAAGGTAAAGAGTGAAGCCAACTTCTTGCTTTATCCCTTATAAGTAAGTTTTATACCTACTTATCCGGTATCTGTTACTTGAATTAGTTGCTTATATTCATGTTTTTAGTTACTTTTCATACATTTTATGTTATTTTGTAGGCTATGACATGACATTGGCATGAAGAAGCAAGGGAAAGCAATTCGGACATCTTTTGGACTAAAATACGCAAGCAAATTCAAGAAGGGAATATTGAAGGACTTTTAACACCAAGTTAGATGCATGTTCTTAGCTTGGAACTTGGATTTTATGGTAGCTCTACTTCTTATCTTTCCGGAACATCTTGAATAATCCCAATCGGAGTTCGGATGCAAGAGTTATGGCCTTTTTATCAACGAAAATCAAAGCTAAGAGTTGTCATACTTGCCAATTACATAACATCTACTTCAAGCCCGATTTCTACCTTTATCGAATTCGAATTTGTCCAAGCTCAAAGAATGAAAGTTATAGATCTCGTCGATATCTTCGATTTGCTAGGTGGCAGGCCCCGTAACTCCAAGCGGATCAAAAATTATGCCTATTTTACCAAAGGACGTTGTAGCAAAAAATAGTAGTGGTCTTGATGCGCTTCGCCTAGTCTTGAAAGCGCTTAGACATCGTAAACTATTGCTTCAAAGAGCTTGATTGCGCCAGAAGGTCTAGGGTTCATACCGAAAAGCGCTTAAAGGCGGCGGGAAAGGAGTGAAAATGGGTTATTTGATGTCCAAATTGAGCTAGAATAGGATTCTTAATTGCCTAACTTGATAGGATGTTCATTAGAACTCTAAATACTTGAGTTTAACTTCGATTGGGAGGCTAATTTCTAAAACTTAAAAAAATCCCTCTTGGGATAGATTTCTAGAATTGAATTCTTTACTTTCTTTCTTAGATTAGGAACCCTAGATTAGATTAGAATTGAAGATTAAAGCTATTGATTATCATTGGAGAATCAAATTGGAAGCAAGAGAATGCAGATTTGTTTATCTCAATTCTAATTTCTTTTCTTATTTATTTGTATCTTTTTAATGCTTAGTCAATTGTGGATAATGGATTCTAGTTTATTTATGAATTAAACTCTATTTTGAGATTACTATGGATCTTATTGTGTAGTTTACTTTGATATGCTTCTTTGTTAGTCTTATTAGCTATATTTGGATTGTCTATTATGGTTTGGACTTAATTGCTTAATTGCCTAGCTAACAATTACCGTGATAATCTATATGAACTCGAGAGATGAAGTATAGATTTAGATCTGATCATGATAGCATGTGTTTGTGATTTCTGCATGGATGGAATTCATGTTTCGTGTTTAGGATAGAGATATACCTTTACGCCATATGTATTCTAATAAGAACAAGAACTTAAACCCTTTTTAATTGTAATTCACATAGAGATATAGTGGGTTAGTTAATTAGGGTGTTCAAATTGATTCTATCATCTGTGGATTTGATTTGATATGAGTATGGTGCATTGAGAGATGACCATATTTTACTTTCGTGTTCTTGATTAACAATCCAGTATAAATAATTTGGCTTAACAGGAAGTGTGTTGATTTAAATGTAACAATAAGTGAAATTATAATCTTAAGTCTTTAATATCTTGTTTCATTCTATGGATAGTTAGTAATAGTTTATTTAATTATTTTAAATTAAATTATTAAATCATTTGTTTAAATAAGATTGAGTTGATTACGAGTTAGTACTTGGTGATTTCTATTAAATAATTCTATGTGGGAACGATACTCAACTTATCACTTTATTACTTGTTGACCACGTATAATTGTGTGTTGTGCGTAATTAGATTTTACCCAACAAGTTTTTGGCGCCGTTGCCGAGGAATTAGTTTAATATATTTTTGCCAATATTAGCTTCAATCAAATTAGTCTTAATTTAAACATTTTTTTCTTTCTTAATTTTTATTTTATTTTATTATCTTCTTATTTTTCTCTCGTTAACCATGGATGACTTTGCGTATCAATGGCCATACACGAAAAATGACTTAACCAAGGGAAACGGGGATTGATGGACTTAATGCATTTTCTGCAATATCAGCACAGATTGAAGAACTTTCGAGGAAGTTGGACGCTTTTTTTCAAAGAGTCGAAGGATGGCGATTATATGTGACTATGTTTGGCAATCACCCGAGTAATCAATGCACCATCAATCTTGGTATAATGACGGTCACGGTGGTGAATACCTCAACGATTATACATATGCTAATTATCATCAAGTTTGGGGGTATCACCCGGATTCGTCATGGAGCTATACTTATGAAGACCAATACTACGCTCCAAATCCAACATATCCATCAAATTTCTCAAATCCACCTCCAATGCAACAAGAAGACAATTCAGATTTCAAGGAATTCATGTTAAGGATTATAGCAGAAAAAGAAGAGATGATAATGAGTCAGGAGTTATCAACCCAAAATTTTAATAATCGAATGGAACAACTCATCACCACTTCAACTCATGGTCCTCAATACATGAATTCCAAAACTAAGATAGATAATTCGAGATTGGAGGAATTGTTGTCCAAGTTCATAGCATCAACTAAGGAGAGGAGGATTAATCAAGAGTGGTCAATTCAGAATCAAGAGATAGCAATTCAAAATCTGCAGAATAAGATTGATCAAATGACCAAAGTCGTAAGCAACCTTCCTCCAAACACTTGGCTTTATGATATGGATGAAGAAATTGATGGAGAACCCGAACCGAATCTGCGACTGGATGAGCCACAAGATATCGGAGGTGTGGAGACAATTGGGGATAATAAAATAGAGGTTGACGAAAATCTAAATGGGTCTCCACCAAAGATCAACGAGTCAATCAGATTTGCAAAATCATGCCCACTTAGTAGTCATGTCGTCGGCAAGGCTCTTTATGACATGAGAGCTAGTGCAACAATGAATCCATGGTGGGACAAGAAAGAGAGGAGCACTCACATAAGTTTGGGGGAAATCTTGGGGTATTTAAGAAAAAAAAATTATTGGAACCTTCCCGAGTTGAATAATTGAATCTTGTGGTGGGTCGAGATGGAGCGTAACATGCACTCCCCATAAACACAGGCACGAGATGGAGCGTAAAACACACTCGTTCGATGAAAAGTGGAAAACGAGATGGAGCGTAAAACGCACTCACTAAATAGAAAAAAAGAAAATATGTATGTTTGAAATACTTGGGAAGGGTTCTTATGTGCTTAAAAGTTTAAATATCCAGTTGATCCTCAAGAAAAAATTGTGTTATGTCTATATTAGCGGTGATTGATGTGATAGGAAGTTTTGAAAGTCATTTTTGAAAATCTTTTATGAGTATTGGTTGATTTAATCTAAATCATGACTGGATTGAACATGTGGATGCACACACGCACTTAAAGGATCAAGAGTAGATGTGAGTCTAATGACAGTTGTTGAAATTTTAGACATGACATTGTTTTGAAATTTTCTGCGGGTTATTATCTGTTGTAACCTTTGAGGCCATTGATCGAATTCATATTGATTCATTGTTTGGGTGGATCATTGCTAGAGGATTAATCGGTCTAATTTGTGCTTTTGCTTGAGGACAAGCAAGGGTTTAAGTTTGGGGGTATTTGATAAGTAGGTTTTATACCTACTTATCCGGTATTTGTTACTTGAATTAGTTGCTTATATTCATGTTTTTAGTTACTTTTCATACATTTTATGTTATTTTGTAGGCTATGACATGACATTGGCATTAAGAAGCAAGGGAAAGAAATTCGGACATCTTTTGGACTAAAATACACAAAAAAATGCAAGAAAGTAATATTGAAGGACTTTTAACACCAAGTTGGATGTATGTTCTTGGCTTGGAACTTGGATTTTATGGTAGATCTACTTTTTATCTTTCCAGAACATCTTGAATCATCCCAATCGGAGTTCGGATGCAAGAGTTATGGCCTTTTTATCAACGAAGATCAAAGCTAAGAGTTGTCATACTTGCCAATTACATAGTATCTACTTCAAGCCCAATTTCCGCTTTTATAGAATTCGAATTTTCCAAAGCTCAAAGAAAGAAAGTTATAGCTCTCGTCGATATCTTCGATTTGATAGGTGGCAGGCCCCGTAACTCCAAGCGGATCAAAAGTTATGCCTGTTTTACCAAAGGACGTAGAAGTAGAAAATAGAGTGGCGCCGATCACATACACGCTTAATGAGCGCTAGGACACCGAAACTATTGCTTCAAAGCCTTGCAGATCGCGCTGAGGAAGGTCTAGGGTCGGCGATGAGTGTGCTAGGCGGCGGGAAAGGAGTGAAAATGGGTTATTTGATGTCCAAATTGAGCTAGAATAGGATTCTTAGTTGCCTAACTTGCTAGGATGTTCATTAGAACTCTAAATACTTGAGTTTAACTTGGATTGGGAGGCTAATTTCTATTGGGATAGATTTCTAGAATTGAATTCTTTATTTTCTTTCTTAGATTAGGAACCCTAGATTAGATTAGAATTGAAGATTGAATCTATTGATTATCATTGGAGAATCAAATTGGAAGCAAGAGAATGCAGATTTGTTTATCTCAATTCTAATTTCTTTTCTTATTTATTTGTATCTTTTTAATGCTTAGTCAATTGTGGATGATGGATTCTAGTTTATTTATGAATTAAACTCTATTTTGAGATTACTATGGATCTTATTGTGTAATTTACTTTGACATGCTTCTTTATTAGTCTTATTAGCTATATTTGGATTGTCTATTATGGTTTGGACTTAATTACTTAATTTCCTAGCTAACAATTACTGTGATAATCTATATGAACTCGAGAGATGAAGTATAGATTTAGATCTGATCATGATAGCATGTGTTTGTGATTTCTGCATGGATGGAATTCATGATTCGTGTTTAGGATAGAGATATACCTTTACTCCATATGTAGTCTAATAAGAACTTGAACTTAAACCCTTTTTAATTGTAATTCACATAGAGATATAGTGGGTTAGTTAATTAGGGTGTTCAAATTGATTCTATCATCTGTGGATTTGATTTGATATGAGTATGGTGCATTGAGAGATGGCCATATTTTACTTTCGTGTTCTTGATTAACAATCCAGTATAAATAATTTGGCTTAACAGGAAGTGTGTTGATTTAAATGTAACAATAAGTGAAATTATAATCTCTCAAAGCCCTATGCTCCTCTCTTTGCTCTTGTCTTTGTCCTTCGGCTGCCATATTAGATGTTGTCCCCTCTAACTCTGCTTGTATATTTCTACGCTCTCTCGATTTCCAACCTCTACTATTAATGTTGTCCTGTGCAGGTATTAACTCGGAATTGGATGATCGCGTGTGCATAAAATATATACAAGTACCTGAAATAAAAACAAAAACAAAAATAGAAATGAGATAAGATTAGATTTGTCTAAGTCATACAAATTTAGCTTAAAACTAATGATAATAATAAATTTAAACGCCTTTCCCCGGCAACGACGCAAAAAACTTGTTGCTTCTTTTTAGTTTTAATAAAAGGACTCTAACTTATGCAAGCATACATGGGTCAACAAGTAGTACTGAGTAAGAAAAGTATCGATCCACGGAGAAAGATTTCAAAATTAAATTATCATGCATCAATTTGTATCACTATTTTTATATGCTTAAACGAATGGTTACAATTTTAATTTTATCTAAACTCAAATAATGAATAAAATAATAATATTAGAATAATAAATCAAATTTGGAAATAATGGGATTCTAACTTCATTTCATATTTTATCTAAATATTACCCTCATGCAAGATTATACATGTATCGTGGAAAATTAGCCAAGAGCACGAACATAGAAATAACCATTTTTCAATGCATTATGACCTGCTTACATAACCTCCACATGCAATAGAAATCATGTAATCATTAATAAAACCAAAATCACTATATTTCTATGTGAAATTGCAACAATATTGAATTGAAGCACAAGCTCTTATGTTACTACACACAGTGAAATAGTATATTTCTATCTGATTCACAAAATATAAAGCTAAACATTTCAACATCATACACACATGCTATCATGATTACAACCATACTTGCGTGTCATTTTTCAATTTCGTACAAGTACATAAAATGAATGGCGATCAAACATTCATGCAATCCAATCAATCATAATAGAAATTCTGATGATACACAAACAATCAAGTAATCAAGCCATCAACTTTAGACTACATATCAAAATTTGTTAGAATCCCATAATGGAATTTAGTTCATTTCTGAACTGAAGGACATTATGGGATTTATAGCAAAACATGGAAAATAATTAAGGCAATTGAAAGAGAAGATAGAATTGATCAAACCTAATTGCAGTTTATGTTCCAAATCGTTGTTCAAATCTCCAATAATTTCCATCAAAATGAAATGATTTTTGGTTCAATGACTGAATTCTAAAGAAGATGTAGAAAATCTTAAGTCTATGCTCTAATCCTCTTCGGAAATTCGTTCAAAATCTTAGAACCCTCGTTCTCTAGTCTAAAAAACTGATAAAAACTAATGATAATCGCGTCTGGTACCAACCAGAGTAGTTTAGATGAACTCAAACACTTCAAATTTTAAATTTAAAATAAAGTCGATAATGACTTTAGATGACTCATGGCCTGATGAGGTTCCTCAGACAAAACAGTAGGTAGCGTGCATGTATCGCTTTCTAGCCTGTAGTGATATATGCGTGCGACGCTAATTCCAAATTCTTTGTTCAACCACGCGGCTTCGTGTCTCAGTATACTTGTATTTTTGTCATTGCTTCCTATTGTTCCACATGCTTGTTGCTTGCTCTACCATCACTGCGCAGTTTCATATCTCCACTCGTTTCACGTGCCATGCCTTCGCTAATCTCATAACACATGCCACTACAGAGCTATGCCATTTCCTGCATTTTTACACCAAGGAGTTCTAATTACAAGTAATGAAAAATAAAATAAAATGCAACTAAAAACATACTAAATGTACTCGTGATGAGCATAGTTCTCGTGAATTGATATCCAATAAGTAGGTATAAAACCTACTTATCAGTTTGGCGGCACCGGACCTATGTGAGGCATTACCGAGCATGATTTGTAAAAGTTGAGGTCACTGGTATAGTATACCTTGCATTCAGGAAAATACCGATGAGTGACATGTGAAGCCAAAGTTTGGCCCGTGAAAACCAAGATTTCAGGTTACTCTTCTCAATCGCGTAATGTTTTTATTCTTGATTTGGCCTTTTTAGCTTATGAGACCTCCTTTGCAACTCTAACTGAATTGAACCGGAGGTGTGGGACCCATAGGGTACCGCAGTACATACACGGCAATGGCAAGTATAAGTGGACTCGCGCCAATAGTGGCTATAAATTGTCTGCCGGTTGCTTTTATAAGTCACTTTCAAGCTGCGCCACGAAGAAAATTCGAGAGTCCTTCTTCAGATCTGCTGAGTTCGAGCGACTTTCTGCAAATTCTGTCACCGTACAAGTGTTCTTCACAATCCTAGTAACGTATGCATGTATTCTTTTCCAGTTTCAATCCGTTGGAAAATGACTTATCACATGAAACACATTTAGACACATAGTAGCGAATATAAATGCTGATATGACTTGATAAAAAATATTCAACATAGTAAATGTTAGTATTAAACCATGTTGAACCTAATGATGTGAAAAAATTTGACTTTTGAAACAATCAAATTGGCACCTTTTACTGTCATTTCTTATCCTATTTGAGGACAAATGAGTAAAGGAAGAAAAGCAAAATAATCTTGGTAATTAGACTACACTTACAGATTTTTTTTATGATGTATTAATACATGTAGGATGTATATAACTATGGGTAGGTGTGTTACTGAATGGCCACCTAGTCATGCCTATGTGCATGTGGATAGTCCCATTTACAAAGGGGACTACGAAAAAAAATTTCCAAAATGTAGGCATTGGGTAGTCATGCATTTTAACTCTACTGTAGATGTATATTAAAATAATGCATGCATACATGTAGTCATAAAAATGCATTTTGAAAAACTCCAAATAAGAATTTACCACACCTTTTCTGAGGTGATTTGGAGGCTTTTTATCCAGATATTATGGATTCGGATAAGCCGAGTAGTTCCCGTAGGACCACTTCTGGTGTACGGAGAAGGGCTTCAGAAGTGCCTTGACCCCGTTCTGTTAGACAACCTCGTCGTTTAGTGGAGGCGATGATACATCCTATCCAGGTTGAAGTGTCGCACGTGTTCCTCTTAGGGATTTGCCAGTCATTCAAGTGATGAACCCAGAGCTTCTGGGCGACTTGAGTCGACACCCTTTAGTTTTCCTGCATGCAAACGAGGTATAAAATTAGATCTTAATCTTCCTTATTTCCTATTGATGAGGAGTAAAGGGTTCTGATGTTGATCTGCATTTGATGTAGGTTCTTGGCTTTACACAACCTCAAGGGAATTGGTTCAACATCCACTCTATATATCAGGCTTTGCATGATGACTATAGAGAGATTGTACATGGCTGTGGATTCGGGACGTTCTTCTCCATTCTTCCCCGTCGTTGTCCTTGGGGTTACCTTAGGGCATTGTCTGAGCGTTGGGTTCACCAGACTCAGTCACTCTATTTGCTGGACTGTGAGGTGATGATGACATCGATGGATTGACGGTTTATCACAGGTATGGAGTTTGGAAGGGGGCCAGTGCCTTGTATGGCTGATATTACCCCTACTGCCGTCAGATCCTTGTTAGGAGTTCCGGCGGAAGCGCTCAAGGGTAGGACTGTTCGTACAGGTCCTTTAAGCGTAGATGTTATGAGTGGGCTGTTGAGTGAACCCATACCCGATGATGTGAGAGTCATGGATCGCATTCTTCGACGATTGTTCCTGATGATCATTAGGGGCTGCTTCATAGCAGATAACTCTTTTACCGTGTCCTTCACTTTGATTAGTGCCACTCGACACATGGACCGTATAGGAGATTATGATTGGGGTTCCTATACCTTCGCTTATTTCCTCAGGGGAATGCTCATGCGATCGTAGGGCTTGACCAAGGCTTGGTTAGGATTCTACCCATTTTTGCTGGTGAGTATTTCTCTTATCTTTTCCCATGTACAGGTTAAGAGTGTTGACTGACAGCAGATGTTTGCCTTTGTGTTGGCAGTTTTGGGCCTATGAGAGGCTCCCATGTTTGCGTTATGTGAGTGTGTTAGGTTTAGAAACCTATCCACGAGGACGGAGATGGCATCATTCCATACTGGCGGAGGTCCCTATTGCTGAGGGTTTTACTCATTGTCGCCTACAGCTGGAGTTGTTGACAGCGGATGTCATCACGTGGGTTCCCTACTCTGGGGAGCATCTGAGCATTGGATTTGAGGATGGGTACTCGACTGGTGTTGATCGCGTGATTTCCACCTGTAGGATTCCTATCTTTACAGATGGAGGATGGGAGCTCTACTTAAGAGAGCGTGCTATCAGGATTACTACAAGAGAGATTCGTATGCCGAACTAGCCTCCTGCCAGGCGTTACTGGCTTGTTTCACAGTCACCCGTCATTGATATCCCATTGTTGGGGATTGACGGTTTCACATTATCAGAGGGTCCCTGCACTCAGGAGATATTCCAGCATTGGTGGTTCCCTCGTACCATTGGAGCCCAGACCCGTGCCACTCAGTTCATGGGGGATATGGTTCCAAGATCCGTGATGATGATGAATTGGCTAGCCTGTGTCTGAGATCCGACTCATTTGACAGAGATTGATAGTTTGACCCAACAGTTGGACTGGGCACATTTCTTTATTCGGCACTTGAGAAGAGATCCTTCAGAGGCAGATACTTTTGATCCTTCCAGCTCTGGCGCTGGCCCCTCAGGTGACCCATATGGTTTTTCCGGTGCAGATCCTCCCTTGTATAGGCCTGACATCCCTGTGGATAGAGATCCAGTGACTCAGGAAGAGTTACATCAGGTGGACATGATTGATGATGTAGATATTGGCACCATTGTCTTCTTCTGATGTATATTCTCGTTATCTCTTTTGATAGGCCTCTGTTAGACATTGGGTATCTTCTCCCCATTCTCGCTATATCTTTTTATAGGCCTCTGTTAGTTGTAGGGTGGTTTTTCCCCATTTCCCTGTATTTTAGCTATACAGAGATGTATTAGATGATGATATACTTAGGAATGTATGTACAGTTTTCCATTCCCTATATCATATTGCCATCTATTGTATCATGCATGTTATTATGTTATGCATATGTATATATGTCCAGAGATATTCAAAGATTGACCTGGATGGTCTTATGACACGGCCCGCATGAGATGTCTTCTTCGACGATTATCAGATTGATCATACCCCACCATTATTGGGCAATTGTGTATGCGATCGTGGTATGATAGCATGTCACCATCGATGAGGTGATTGTAAATCATCTATCGCGTAAAGATACCATGACCTCATTAATGTTTCAGGTTCCCATGGGATTGGTGGAGGACATGCTGGAGCACTAGGTATCGGAGAGATAGGTTTTCTGATTTGGGACACAGGAGTTGACTCCTACTCTGGAGGAGTATGCACGTTTGACGATGCTTCCATTGGACAGACCTTGCGTGCATATGGCGATTGGAGACATGAGTAGGCAGTTCATGACCCTTACTGGCTTGAGGCATAGGGTGGTGCTGGATGAGCTCACATCTGGCCACGTTATATCCCAGCATTTTCTGTTTGACAGATTTGGCTCTGAGGATAGTTATACACGACATTCTGGAGATTTCACCGCACCAGAGGATCATTGGCGTTTGGCCAGAGTAGATGTACTGCTATTGTCCGTACTGCCGTATGTCTACATGCCACGGTATATGGATGAGTTGGACATAGGAGTCATCATGGCAGTGAGAGCTCTCAAGGAGGGTCACACCATCATACCGATGATGTGAAAGCCCCAAATTCGGGTCCCAAATCACCACGGATCTGGTACAATCATTCTATAACTATTGCAAAAAATATAAACATAAATTGTTTATACTTTAAACATTACACACTATTCCCCAAAATTGAGTAACCTTAACTTATACACAAATCATAAACTATCTAACATATAACCTTATTATCAAACTATACTATTACAAATTAGTTGCACATTTTATCCCAAGTTGAACTTGGCATTATCCTTTTCCTGTATCCGAACGCATTCGCCTTATCTGCAATGTTTTATCATGATATAACAAAGGTGAGCATGAAAGTTGCCCAGTAAGTTTAAATTTATATAAGGATATATCATGATTGAAAGAGTCTGAATAATAAGCTGGCTATAATTCATCAATATAGTTGTGAATTAACGCGAACAAACTTTTGACAGAATAAGTATTAAACATGAACAAATATATCTGGACCGAACGGTAATGAAGGTGATCAGCCTTTCATACCTGACTTATACATGTAATATGTACAGAGTACAATTCTACATGACAATCAACAATGATTAACCATAAGCATATCTGAATGAAACAACTCTTAGTAGAGTTAAGTAAAACTTGCCTGAACCATTGATTACCGCTACGCAATTTATATCGCTTTATCCGAAGACCTAATATTAGCAATATAGATCTCCAATATTTGAATAATATCATCACAATATAATACTATTATATATATACATAGAATAACCTAAACACATAACACATAACCCTATCAATCTATACAACACATAAAACTTAGCATCAAGTCAGACTATTTAAGTCCGAGTTGAAACCAACACAATTTTATCATCCTGACGATCTAGTCGGACAAATATCGAGTTTAAATTCAATTAAACTCTGCCTAAACACTTAACAATATCTTAGATAATTTTATTATCAGTCAAAATATTTTCATAGACTTGTAATAATTTTTAGATAATTAATATCATTTATCATAATTTTTCAATCACTTATATCGTATTTAAATGAATTAAATACCACATAATTCCTTAATCATTAATATTTATTTAATATTAAATATTAATGAAAATCATAACATAATATTATAATATAATTATAATATCACAAAGTACTTTTAATACTTTAAAATCATATTTATATGCTTTTTACACAATTAAATCCATTATCTAATAATTGATATTAATAGTAAAATATTAGTATTTTCATGACAAAATATCAAAAGTTATATTTTATAACTTAAAATATTTTTATAACACTTAAATTATTTTTATATAATTTTTAAATCATTAATTTATTTTTCCATAATTTATTTAATATATTTATTAAATAAATTAATTACCATTAATAATAAATTATTAATGAAATTCATCACTTAAATATTTAAAGTCATCAAAAATAACTTAAAATATTTTCTAATATCATAATATAATTTTACATGATTTTTCATGAATTAAAACCATTTTTAAATAATTTATTTAATATTATAATTAAATAAACAAATACCTTTTATATTCCAAAAATATTAAATATTTTTGAAATATACTCAAAATAATTAAAAACTATTTTTCAGGCTTTAAAATAATTTTTCATAATTTATTATGTATTTTTAATAATTTAAAACTATTTATTTTAATTTATTTAATTAAATAATTAATTTTCTAAATAAACTGTCGCTAAAAGGGCCCTATAGCGACAGAACCGTCGCTATAGGTGTTCTTGCTCAAACCCAAAAAACCCATGTCAGTCACCGAGGGATTAGTTTGACCACAATTAAATTAGTGTTCTTGATGATTTCTTGGTACCTAATGGTGTTAGGATGGTAGTAGGGATGTAATATTACAACCACAACCAATATTCATGGTCAGAACATATCACAATCGAGAGATTCAAGCCATCAAAGTCTTGTCAGAGACTGTTCTTCATTTTCTGGGTTACCCATAAATGAAGAACAGCTCTCAGTGCCTATTTTAAATCCTTGTAGTTTGCATACTGGGTCTATTTTGTATGATCTATCGGTTCATATATGTAGACCACATGTCAGAGTTCAACAAAAAATCATCAGATCAACTTAACAACATCAAAACCGTAAGATCTAAGCCGGTCAAAAGCTTGTCAGAGATGTGTTCTTGAGAAATCTGGGTTTCCTAGATTTCTTCCCAGGCAGTTGGTCAACGATGGTTTGACCTTGATTAATTTTGATTCTATAATAGATCTAGGTGTCTGACTTGTATGTGTAGTTCACATACCCGTCTACAGTATAACAACAACAACTTGTCCAAACTAGTAAACAACAGCAAGATCAATGGCTTAGAAAATGACTGTCAGACGAAATCTGGAAATCTGGGCTGCCAAGATTTCAGTTTTCGTGGTCGGTCAACTTACTTTGACCACTCATAACTTGAAATCTAAACATGATCTAAGCTTGATTCAAGTCTCAGATCAAAGACCTAACAACAAAGAATATATCCATAACATCAAACACCATAAATCATTAACACAGAAGAATTTACAGGCCCTGACATTGGCTTGTCAGAAAACATTTTTCCAATTTTCCAGATTTGAGAAAACTTTAAATTCGTGCATCTAGATGTTATAGATATATAATCTAACCACCCAGATCACTATATGACACCCATATACACAACTTTAAACAATCAACAACAACAAATAACATGACATCATATGATTTTTAAAAATTAGGGTTCTATACCATTTTGAGCCTTGATCCTTGAATCTGAACCTTGAATATGCTATGGGAAAGCTAAGAGATGATATTGTCTTAACTTCTCCCTCATTCCCACTCTCATACCCGAAATCTTAGAGAGAGAAGGGACTTGACAATAATGAGGAGATAGAGTGGAAATTTCTCTCTTTCTAATCTTTATATCTAGCAATGCAATGCATATGGCTGTCAATTGATGACTGATTGCTGGATATAAAAGTCTTAAGCTAGAGTTAGGGTGGTTCACCAACTCATTTTAGGGCTAGATCTACAAGCAACCTACTACATAATGCAATAAGGGTACTTTAGACATTTTGCACACAATTTTAATGGCATACTTGTCATTTGCTATAACCCTTAGGGTTTAGGTTTTAACCCTTAGGGTTTAGGGTTTAACCCTTAGGTTTTGACAATTTGATTTCTAAAAATTTCAATTTAGGTTTTAAAAATAGAAATTTAATATTTCTAAATTATAATTAGGATTCTATAATTATAATAAGATTTCCTAATCGTAATTTCAAGATTGCTAATTGGATTAATATTTCCTAATTAAAATTGCTAATTTAGCAATTAAATCCACAATTTATACATTAGGGTTTCTGACAGAATAATTAGGGTTTCAAAATTTTGAAATTAGGGTTTGCTAATTAATTAAGCTTTACCCTAATTAATATTATAATTAATATCACTTAAGCATTATTATTATCCTTTATATTCCTAGATTACGGTTTTAAATTCCCAGAATCTAAAATTAGAATTTCCAGATCTGGTATTAGGGTTTTCTAATAATCAATTAGGGTTTCAAGTAATTCATTAGGGTTTTCCCTAATAAATTATAATTAATGACGTTTAAACCTTATACATAGCATTTAAATTTCAAAACTAGGGTTTTAAATTTCTGAATTAGGGTTTCAGATTCCCAAAACCGAAATTAGGGTTTTAGAACAGATTTCTAGGGTTTCTTATCCATTGCTAGGATTTTCTAACTGAACGTCGATATTCGACAATAATATTACGGTTTACACTAATAAAATTTATTTGGTCAACCCTTAACCCTTAACCACATACTGAACACTTATAATACCATATACACAGCACATATTCACATATACCCTTAATCCTGAATAATTCTCCAAAATCCTACACAGAATTTTGAAATCTTCAAAATTCCTTCCCAAAAACATCAAACGCATACACTTATTTTATGTCTAGGTTTATTATTTGACTTTAAATCCATCATTTAAGATTTTAATAAATTGCCTAATTTCTCGAGTTGTCACAGATGATCATAGCAGAGACTCTGAGGTCGGCCACATACTGCTGCACTTATCCGACGGGAGTGTTTATAGGCAGCTCGATCATGCTATACGTGTGGTTTATGTCACACTTGAGACCGATTGGCACTCTTAGACGGCATGGGTATTGTTTCACCCATGATATAGCCATATCATACTCCTTTCAGCCTGTGAAGTGTATAGATGTTGTATCTTGGTCAGCTTTCCTGGCAGGGATCAGAGATCCATTTGATATATTGCCGTGTTCAGGGCTTAGCTCACCCTACAGCTTCATCACTCATGCTCCGGGCATGGATTATCTCCCTTTGACTGGTTTGAGAGGGATGATCACCTACCACCCACTGGTCGTGATGTGTAAGTTTGACCAGTTCCAGGATTTTCATCCTTTTGAGGGGGCATCAAGCCAGCGCTTTGCTTCTTGCCACTTATCAGCAGGGGATAGATCCGGGTTGTATGCTTGTTGGGATCAGCGAGAGCTAGCTGAGTTTTCTGTCAGTCATCCGGGTTGTTTTGGAGAGTATTCCGCATGGATGGAGACAGAGACTGCATCAGTTGTGGTAGTATCCACCGTGCAGGGGATTGATTCTGATGATGAGGAGCCTATGGAGGAGGCTGATATTCCCATCAATGAGAATTTGACTGCTGGGTTGCCAGCATTTATGATGGATTCTCCCACTATGAGTGCTACTATGATTCAAAGCATTCAACACGGTATCTGGAGCAGAGTCTACATCTGATGACCTTTGAGAGAGATCAGGCTAGGGCCTTGATGTTGACAGCTCTCGATGGGAGAGATGCAACTCTATTAGAGAGAGACGAGGCCAGATCAGCCAGAGATGCATTGATTGTAGAGCGGGATGCTGCCTTATCTTCCCGGGATATAGCCATCACAGACAATACTTCAGTGAGATCCCTTACGACTGACATCCTTGTCGATATGAGTGCATACATTGATGAGCATCATGCCACCATGCAGTTAGCCTCGGATCTGCTAGCTCGTGTATATACCATTGGGTAGGAGCTTGCAGCGTTACCTCCATCTTAAGAGAGGGATGCTATGTTAGATCTGATAGTTCGCATACACACAGATTCGTAGATAGCCTTGTATTTTCCAACACAGACTAGCTTAGCCATTTTGTCATGTACAACACATCTATATATATCAAACAATATTATGTATGGAAGGGAAATATATTTTGATTCACTTCCCTTTCAGTTGTGCTTTGATACTTGCTTGATATTTGCCTATTTCTTCAGGGCTTGTGATCTTGATGCATTCTGAACTCATCCTTGATGTGTGGACATTGAGACGTCACAGGATCTTTCAGAACAGATCATTGATCTGTGTATATCCCTACCATCTTTGGTGTCTTGGGACTGGTTTCTGTATGTAAATGTGGAGAGGAGTGTGGCTTTTCCTCTCTGAGATTGACCGCACCATAGATGGTCACTAGTACTCCTATTTGTGAGAAGCCTAGTTAATTCCATCTCTTATGGATTGGTGTTGCTCTTTGAGGCACAACCGCAGCTTAGATGGTCGCCGAATCTCCTATTTGTGAGGAGAGGTTAGGTAGTTCCATCCCTTAGGTCTGAAGCCGGTGAAATGTGGTGGATTGAAGTTTGATCCCAGTACTGTGTGACAAGTATTTTTGTTCTAGTAGGGGGTTAGACCAAACCATAAATGGCTGCCTACGTACTCCTATTGAAGAGGAGATCAGGTCTACGTAGTTCGAACCTGGTGTAAGAGGTTCAATGCTGAATGTGAAAGGAAGATGGGTGTAAAATCTTTATTGATGAAGAAGGGTGTAGAAGTATTTTTGTTGTTTTTGTTTTTGTAGAAGAAGGGGAGAAATGTTTTTGTTGTTTTATTTTATTGCGACCGGGCCATATAGAATATGGTTGCCTACGTACTCCCGGGTATCAAGGAGATCAGGTCGATGTAGTTGGCCCCTCAGGACGAATCGCAACCGAAGAGAAGTATGAATCCCATGTGCAGGCTATACTGCGGGGAGAATAAAGTTTGATCCCATTATTAGGACAAACTGCAGGTGTGGAAAAAGTTTGATCCCGTCTTCAGGACAAACTGCAAGCGTAGAAAAGTTTAATCCCATCTTCAAGATAAACTGCAAGTGTGACACCCCCAAAATAGGTATACATCACCCATTCTGAGTCGCCAAATACATGGTATAAAAATCAAATACAAAATCTTTTATACAGTACGACAACAACGTAACTGATAGTTTTTACATAAATATTGTCTCACAGACAGTATTCAAACTCAAATGAAGTCCTCAATACTTTTTTTATCACACTATTTTATAGAATAGTGAGGACTACTAAAGCAAACATCTGGACCATCACTCCGTTCCCCGGCTAGTTTCGGCTACGTTCACATTTCCTGAAGAGAACAATGAAAGCAAAAGGGTGAGCTCAACTAGCCCAGTAAGAAATATTATGACTAAGATAATGCATAATAAATTATCGTTAGCCTTCAACAGTGTTAAACTGATAAAATACAATAACATCAAGTTTAACTGCAGCAGAACAAGCATCCATTAGAAGAGTTAAGTAAAGCATGATATCTACTATCTTCTGTGATTTAAAAAGTTTTTCATCCACTTTATCTCTGAGACTCAGCTTAATAAATAAACCACATCATCGAATCATCCTTGCACTACGGGCAAAGGATATTCATGTAATCATCAATGGTCATGATTATACCGAATAATCCCTGGTCATAATCATACCAACAACTATCCATCAATGCACTACGGGCCAATGAGGACTTTTACCAAATCATTTGTAATATTACGGGTCTTGATTATACCGAATGATCCCTGGTCATAATCATACCAACCAACAGTCCATCTATGCATGTAAGCCAAAGATGACTTTTATCACAATATAAGCATGGGGATGATGACAATGATATAAGCATTAATCAAACGAAATCAAAGATAAATATTAAAGATTTAAATTTATCCGTAGTTTAAAATATCCAAATTGTCAACATGATACTTCTTTGTGGAGTAAAATTCAAGAATAATATTCATGTATCAAAAATAATTTGGACAGAAAAGAAATATATTTTGTGGGTGAATAGTATCCCATGAATAGTACCTTGTGAATAGTACTTCAGGAATAGTACCTCATGAATAGTACCCCAGCATAAAAAATGCACCAAATACCCGAGTGAATAATATTCGAGTGAATAGTAACCCGTGAATAATAACTCATAAATAGTACTCCGGCATGAAAAGTGCCCCGAATAACCGAGTGAATAATATTTGAGTGAATAGTAACCGGGTGAATAGTAACCCGTAAATAGTAACTCATGAATAGTATTTCGGTATGAAAAGATCAATAATTATCAAGAAAGCTCAGAATAATATTTTCGTGAAAAGATACTGGATGAAGCTCAAATATCAATAATATTCTACTAATTTCACGGAGTATAGAAGCAAAACTTAAACAGAATGAGGGTATAATCAGGAATATGAGACAAAATAATATTACTCACATACTATAGAGTATGAAAGAAAATATTATTCCTTATGAATACTGAACAAAAATAATATCCCTTACAAATACGAAAGAAATAATACCCCTCATGACTGTTGAACGAAAATAATATTCCTACAAATATTGAACGAAGATGATATTCCCTACGAATATTGAACGAAAATAATATTCATACGAATACGAAAAATAATATCTCTTCAGAATATGAAATAAATAATACCCCGTACCTCAGAAGAAGACTAAATACTAGAATAGTGAAGTAGCAGACTTCTCTTCTTCTTTCTCTCTATAACTTCTCTCTCTATAGCTTTTCTCTTTATAATTGCTCTTGTGAGTCTTAGTGAATTGGTGAGAATGAAGGAAGAATGAGCTTCTATTTATAGAAAAATATAATTTCGATAATTGCACATTTTGGGGCTCGAAATATTACGGTATAATACCTTCATATTTTCCTTCATTTTTAATTTAGTCCCCTAATAGTACATCATGTGAATCAATAGTACAATCATGTGACTCAATAGTTCTATACATGTGAAAAAAATAATTACAGTATAGTACCTTCATCTATACCTCCATTTTTAAGTTAGCCCTGCAAGTATTATCAAACTTGCACCACCTCCCCTAATAGTACATCATGTCAATCAATAGTACAATCATGTGACTCAATAGTTCTATACATGTGAAAAAAATAATTAGTATAGTACCTTCATCTATACCTCCATTTTTAATTTAGTCATGCAAGTATTATCAATCTTGCACCACCTCCCCTAATAGTACATGCATGTGAATCAATAGTACACACATGTGAACAAATACTTATAAACATGTGAATTAATAACAATTAATTGCTCATTTATCTGATTAATTACCCGATTGGTCAATATAACCTCCTGACATCAATTATTATCGGAATAGATGTCGATTTCCACTAACACTAATAATCCCAACACAATGAAAATATCAATTTCATCTTTAATCAACACGAACTTATTCATCATTAATATTATAACTCACAATATTTAACAACCAGATCATTCCAGGAAAGAGGGGGCTTTCCGATAAGGATTTCTCCCTATTGGCGCGCAATTAGGCGACCAAACCTCTCTTCGACAGAACTTTCTAGACATCATCAATATTACAAATAATAATATGAATAACTTTGTCGTCTTAATTATTGATTTAATAATATAAAATATTATGCAGATGATACTGTGACAATAATTGAATCAATAATATGAGAGATATTACGCAGTGCTAGATTCTTTGTAGCAATAATTGTGTTTAACTGAGTGACTTCTCACGTAAGCATCAATAATCAATACCGTGTGCTACTATGCAACCACGCGTATTATTGTACTTTTACTACCGGGTAGTTCAACAGTTTAACGGTAAAACTTTCGCCGTTATTTTTATAAAAAGATAATTTTGTCATTTTCTAAATACGACAATACTTTCGTTGTGGGGTCGACCAATGATTGTGCCATTGTATGAATATTCCTTGTTAAACTGAATATTCCCCGACAAAACGAATATTTTATATCAACTTGCTTTCTTTGTAAAATTTTCAAATATCACCCTTAACTTTAACCTTTTATCAATTTAACCATTTACTAAATAGAATAATAATTATAGGAAAATTGAATACTTTCATTTCATAAAATTTGGGGTCTTACAATCTCCCCTCCTTATGAAATTTTGCCCTCGAAATTTACGTACGTACCTGGTATGCCGAAGAAGTAAGGATACCTTGTTTAGATTTTAACTCTTGAGGTATAACCTTTGAGTGTCGAATATGATCCTTCTTATCCAAGATTTTAACTCATATCTCCTCATACATTAAATCTTCTGCTATTTCATCTGGTTCTAATTCAATACTGTGGTTCAGGTTGTCCACATATTTACGTAACATCGATACGTGAAAAACGTTATGAACACGCGACATACTTGGTGGTAAGGCGAGTCTATAGGCCACAGTTCTTATTCGATCAAGGATTTCAAATGGGCCAATTATATCGAGGTTGAGATTTCCTCTCTTCATCGACTCTTGCTTCTAGAATAACACCCTCTTGAACCTTCTTCTTCGTATTTATCAGCTCCGGGTCTGTAGCTTGAGCGGCCTTTAACTTTATCGATTAAAGTCGATTCTACTCGTATATTTGATATCACCATGTGGGTCCCTAGAGTCTTTAACTCTATCTTCATCATTTGTAAGTTATACGAAATGGGTCTTTGTGTTAACAATGTTGCACTTGTAAACGTATACGATCTTCTACTCAACGTGTCAGTTACCACCTTCGCTTTTTCCACGATGGTATTGAATGGTATTATCGTAATCTTCAACAGTTCGGGCCAACATTTTTGGCACATAATACGTTCGTTTTAGGTGAAGAAAAATATTTGAGGGTTTTAGAAATGAGTTTTGTACTAGGGTCAATACAAAATTCAATTTCACGCTCTAGGGTAGGCCAGGAAGTCTTTAGAGAATACTTCAAGAAATTTATTAACAATAAAAATATCATTTAAAAACTGTGACTCTCATCCAAGACTTGGATAGCACATGTATTGAAGGTTTCTCCTAACAGAGTTTCAACAGATAAGTCAAAGTCTACTTTCTTTGGAGTAAAATTTAAACATTAAGCGCAAGTAGGAGAAATAAAAGAATGGGTAGAACCGGCATCAAATAAAGTACAGACTTCGCAAGAGTTTATGATTAACTAACCCGTGATAACTTTGTTCTGTTTACTCGCTTTTTGAGAAGTCACGAAAAACACTCTTCTTGAAACCACCGACTTTGTTTTGTTCATATCCGGCTTTGGTGCCACCGTCCCAGCTGGATTTGATTTCGCTACAGGACAAAATTGAGCTATGTGACCATTTTTTCCACAACTAAAACTTACCTTGGAAGGCTGTGAACAGTTTGGACTTATGTGTCCCTCCTCTCGTGATCAGAAGCATCTAGCGGCAAGGCCGTTCTCCTCCCTAGAATTTGTTCTTTGGTCTTTGTCTTTGCTATCAGACGCGTCTTCCCATCATCGTTAAATCTTCTCTTCTTGAATTTTCCACTTGAATCAATTCTTCTATTATCTTGGCCATGATTACCACCGAAGTGGTTACCATTTTTCTTGCCTGATAATTTCCTTCACGATGGTTATCGTTGTTTCGATGGTCGTTGCCACCGGTACGATTATTATCGTGTTGTTAGTCATTATCTTTTGGTTGGGCTGGCTCATTGTCGCGCTCCAATAACTAAGCCCTATTTACAACATCTGAATATAAACAAAGTTTGTGAGAAATGAGGTATTGACGTATCTAAGGTTTCAAACCTCTTAGAAACATCCGCGTCATTCTCTCCTCATTATCAACCAAGTGGGACGCAAACCAGAACAACTCAGCAAACTTAGCTTCGTAATACGACACGGTCATATTGTTTTGCTCCAACTTGATAAACTCCACCTCCTTCATGTGACGAATACTTTCAGGAAAGTACTTGTCGTTGAACACCTCTTGGAACTTCTCTCAAGACATTTTGAGTGCGGCAGGCTGAGTACGTTTTACTGATTCCCAACAGTAATCTGCCTCTCCTCGCAACATGAAGGTGGCAAAGGGAACCTTTAGCTCCTCGGAGCATCCCAATACATCAAATATCTTGGTGATCTGCTTTATCCACGTCTCCGCCTTAAGTGGTTTTGGCTCTCCCAAAAACTCCGGTGGTTCCAGCTCCTTGAACTGCTTAGCGTTGACCATCCGAGAGTTGCCAGTATTTTCACCTGCATTTTGAATCGGAGTTTCTCTCACCTGATGTTGCATGAATTGGATAAAGCCTCTGAACAACCCATCGTTCATCATCTGATCGGTGTTGTTGTTTACCTGAGGATTATTGTCTTTCTAATGCACATTATCCTGGGTATTGATCGTTGGTGACTCAACGGTCTCATGTGCTTCATTGCTTATCTCGACATTTTCAAATGTCATTTTCAAACACTACCACAAAACAAGGGCTAATTGACATATTACATATTATCCCTATACTCTGACCTACCAATTAAATACCAAATAAACTTAGGTAGGTCATACTAGTGAAGGAATTCCCCGTCTCTCCCCTCCTAGTTCTCGTCTCACATCTCAGCCAGGGATCATATCCCTAAGCTTTGATACCAACTGTGACACCCCCAAAATACGTATATATCACCCATTTTGAGTCGCCAAATACATGGTACAAAAATCAACTATAAACTCTTTTATACAATACAACAACAGCGTAGCTGAGAGTTTTTACACAAATATTGTCTCACAGACAGTATTAAAACTCAATTGAAGTCCTCAATACATTTATTATCACACTATTTTATAGAATAGTGGGGACTACTAATGCTAACATCTGGACCGTCACTCCGTTCCCCGACTAGTCCCGGCTATGTTCTCATTTCCTGAAGAGAACAATGAAAGAAAAAGGGTGAGCTCAACTAACCCAGTAAGAAATATTATGACTAAGATAATGCATAATAAATTATCATTAGCCTTCAATAGTGTTAAACTGATAAAATACAATAACATCAAGTTTAACTGCAGTGGAACAAGCAATCCATTAGAAGAGTCAAGTAGAGCATGATATCTACTATCTTCTATGTTTTAAAAAGTTTTTCATCCACTTTATCGCTGAGACTCAGCTTAATAAATAAACCATATCATCGAATCATCCCTGCACTACGGGCCAAGGAAATTCATGTAATCATCAATGGTCATGATTATACCAAATAATCCCTGGTCATAATCATACCAACAACTGTCCATCAATGCACTACGGGCCAATGAGGACTTTTACCACATCATTTGTAACATTACGGGTCATGATTATACCCAATGATCCTTGGTCATAATCACACCAACCAACAGTCCATCTATGCACGTAAGCCAAAGATGACTTTCATCATAATATAAGCATGAGGATGATGACAATGATATAAGTATTAATCAAACGAAATCAAGGATAAATATTAAAGACTTTAAATTTATCCAGAGTTTAAAATATCCAAATTGTCAACATGATACTGCTTTGTGGAGTAAAATTCAACAATAATATTCATGTATCAAAAATAATTTGGATAGAAAAGAAATATATTTTTTGGGTGAATAGTACCCCGTGAATAGTACCCTATGAATAGTACTTCGGGAATAGTACCTCATGAATAGTACCCCGGCATAAAAAATGCACCAAATACCCGAGTGAATAATATTTAAGTGAATAGTAACTGGGTGAATAGTAACCCATGAATAGTAACTCGTGAATAGTACTCCAGCATGAAAAGTGCCTCGAATACCCGAGTGAATAATATTTAAGTGAATAGTAATCGGGTGAATAGTAACCCGTAAATAGTAACTCATGAATAGTATTTTGGTATGAAAAGATCAATAATTATCAAGAAAGCTCAGAATAATATTTTCATGAAAAGATACTGGATAAAGCGCAAATATCAAGGATATTCTACTAATTTCATGGAGTATAGAAGCAAAACTTAAACAGAATGAGGGTATAATCAGAAATATGAGATGAAATAATATTATTCATATACTACAAAGTATGGAAGAAAATATTATTCCTTATGAATACTGAACAAAAATAATATCCCTTACAAATACGAAAGAAATAATACCCCTTACGACTGTTGAACGGAAATAATAATCCTTTGAATATTGAACGGAGATGATATTCCTTACAAATATTGAACAAAAACAATATTCATACGAATATGAGAAATAATATCTCTTCAGAATATGAAATAAATAATACCCCTTACCTCAGGAGAAGACTAGATACTGGAATAGTGAAATAGCAGATTTCTCTTCTTCTTTCTCTCTATAACTTCTCCCTCTATAGCTTCTCTCTCTATAATTGCTCTTGTGAGTCTTAGTGAATTGGTGAGAATTAAGGAAGAATGAGCTTCTATTGATAGGAAAATATAATTTCGATAATTGCACATTTTAGGGCTCGAAATATTACAGTATAATACCTTCATCATTTCCTTTATTTTTAATTTAGTCCTGCAAGTATTATCAAACTTGCACCACCTCCCCTAATAGTACATCATGTGAATCAATAGTACAATCATGTGACTCAATAGTTCTATACATGTGAAAAAAATAATTACAGTATAATACCTTCATCTATACCTCCATTTTTAATTTAGTCATGCAAGTATTATCAATCTTGCACCACCTCCCCTAATAGTTCATGCATGTGAATCAATAGTACACACATGTGAACAAATAGTTATAAGCATGTGAATTAATAACAATTAATTGCTCATTTATCTGATTAATTACTCGATTGGTCAATATAACCTCCAGACATCAATTATTATCGGAATAGATGTCAATTTCCACTAACACTAATAATCCCAACACAATGAAAATATCAATTTTATCTTTAATCAACACGAACTTATTCATCATTAATATTATAACTCATAATATTTAACAACCAGATCATTCCTAGGAAAATGGGGGCTTTCCGATAAGGATTTCTCCCTATTGGCGTGCAATTAGGTGACCAAACATCTCCTCGACATAACTTTCTAGACATCGTTAATATTCCTTGTCGTCTCAATTATTGATTTAATAATATAAAATTTTATGCAGATGATACTGTGACAATAATTGAATCAATAATATGAGAGATATTATGCAGCAGTTACTGTAACAATAATTGTGTATAACTGAGTGACTTCTCACGAAAGCATTAATAATTAATACCGTGTGCTACTATGCAACCACGCATATTACTGTACTTTTACTACCGGGTAGTTCAACAGTTTTAACAGTAAAAATTTTGCCGTTATTTTTATAAAAAGATAATTTTGTCGTTTTCTAAATACAACAATACTTCCGTTGTGGGGTCCACCAATGATTGTGCCGTCGTACGAATATTCCCTGTTAAAACGAATATTCCCCGACACAACGAATATTTTATATCAACTTGTTTTCTTTGCAAAATTTTTAAATATCACCATTAACTTTAACCTTTTATCAATTTAACCATTTACTAAATAGAATAATAATTATAGGAAAATTGAATAATTTCCTTTCATAAAATTCGGGGTTTTACAGCAGGTGTGAAAGGTTCAATCCATAGGGGATAACCGAAATTATGTGAAAGTTTTGAAATGAGGTGAAACCAGGCTGCTGTTTTGAAGTGTATTTTTCCTTGAGGGGCAGAAGAGTATGTAAAAAGGGTTAGAAAACCGGAATGACTGGTGATCTGATGATCCAAAACCAGGATGTTTGCTTGATGGAAACCTCAGACATAGTACTGTTTTACGATGTCTAAGTTGATAAGTTGTGGAAATTCATCGCCATCCATTTCCTGTAGTCTGAGAGCGCCTCCTGTTAATACCTCCTTGACAAAAAACAGGCCTTCCCAGTTAGGAGCAAATTTTCCCTTAGATTGGTCTTGGTTGTCAATGATCTTCTTTAAAACCAAGTCATGTTGTTTAAACTGTCGTAGCCGAACTTTCCTGTTGTAGGATCTTGCGATTTTTTGCTGATATAACTTACCATGGAAGATAGTCGTGGTTCGCCTTTCGTCTATTAGAGATAATTGGTGATACCTGTCTTGTACCCATTGGTCTTTATCCAGCTGAGCATCCATCAACACTCTAAGGGATTCCATTTCCACCTCTATGGGGAGCACTGCTTCCATCCCATAGGCTAATGAGTAGGGGGTTGCCCCAATGGAAGTACGCATTGAAGTTTTATAGGCTAATAAAGTTAGAGGCAAGAGGTTAGGCCATTTTTTGTGATTGGCGGACATTTTCTGCATGATCTTCTTGATATTTTTATTAGCCGCTTCAATAACACCATTCCTCTTTGGATGGTTGATGACGGAGTTAAGGTGTTTAATGTGGAATTCACTGCATAACTCCTCCATCATTTTGTTGTTAAAGTTCTTAGCATTGTCTGACACAATGACCTCTGGCTGTTCATATCGATAGACGATATTATTTCTGATGAAAGCAATGATGATTTCTTTGGTAACCCTGGGGAAGGAGGCTACTTCTACCCATTTGGTGAAGTAGTCAATCATGGTGAATATAAATCGATGTCCATTACTGGCTTTGGGCTCGATGGACCCGGTCACGTCCATTCCCCACATTGAGAAGGGCCATGGCGAACTCATATTGTGGAGTTCCCTTGGAGGGGCGTGGATAGCATTCCCATGAATTTGGCATTGATAGCACCTCTTGACGTGATCATCACAGTTAACTTTAAGCGTAGGCCAATAATGCCTTGTTTTGAGGATCTTCTTAACAAGTAAGGGTCCGCTCATGTGTGGGCCACATACTATACCATGGATCTCATCCATGAGCCTCTGAGCTTGGTCTTTGTCCAGACATCTGAGGAGACCTATTCCTGCATCTCTTTTGTAGAGTGCATCTCCGCTTAGGTAGAATTTCATAGCAAGTCAATGGATCCACCTCTTTTCAGTTAGGCTCGCCTCAGCGGGTGTAGATCCATCTCGTAGATACTCCTTGATGTGTTGATACCAAGGGTTATGGATGGGAGGTAGCTCATCTATAACTTCTACAACATAGTTCCCATAAGCTGGGGCCTTTTGCAGGGCAAATGTGATACTTGGCATGTTTTCCTTGTCAGGTATGTTAATCAAAGAGGCCAACGTTGCTAATACATCCGCAAAATCATTTTTATTACGAGGAATGTCTAAAAAGAAGATTTCTTCGAACTCCAAAGCCATATGTAAAACTTGCCGATGGAAAGGCAACAAATGTAGTTCTTTGGTTTGATAGATTCATGTGGATTATTTGATTACCAACTCTAAATCCCTAAAGACAGTTAACCACTCGATGCCTATTAAACGGGCAAGTTTTAGGTCCATGATACAGCCTTCATACTCAGCTATGTTGTTGGTGCTGACAAACTACAATTTGACGGCGATGGGATACTGCTCCCCCGTACCAGATACTAGAACTGCTCCAGCTCCAGCACCTTCTATATTAACAGCTCCATCGAAATACATTTTCCATGTATGACATGTATTGTACTGATAGTGTTGCTGAACTGCCATTACCCCTTCATTGGGGAAATATGTTTGCAAGGGTTTGTAATCCCCTATAGGTGCGGCGACCAGTTGATCCGCAATTCCTTGACCTTTGACATACTTTTGCGTCACATAAATAATGTCAAACTGTTGTAGGATCAACTGCCATTTGGACAGCCGATAATTTAGTATGGGCTTACTGAACACATACTTGAGAGGATCCACACGGGATATGAGATGGGTTGTGTGACCATGGAGGTAATGTTGTAACCTCATGGAAGCCCATGCTAAAGCACAACAAGTCTTCTCAATCAGAGTGTACTTGTGTTCACTGCTGTTGAATCTTTTACTGAGGTAATAGATAGCTCGTTCTTGGCCTCTATCATCTTTTTGCCCCAGCATGCAGCCTATAGCATTGTCATTTATGGACAGGTACATGAACAGGGGAACATCATCCATGGGAGGTACCAAAATAGGAGTGTTAACCAGCTGCTCTTTAATTGTAAGGAAGGCTTTCTGACACTCATCGTTCCATTTCATGGAGGAGTTCTTCCTTAACAACTTGAAGATGGGCTCACAGGTTGCTGTGAGTTGAGAAATAAACCTACTAATGAAGTTGATTCTTCCAAAAAATCCCTGTATTTCCTTCTCTTTCTGAAGAATGGGCATTTCCTTGATGGCCTGGATTTTGGTGGGATCTAGCTCAATCCCTTTGTGGCTGACTAGGAAACTTAGCAACCTACCTGATTTGACACCAAAGGCGCACTTGGCTGGATTTAACTTCAAGTTGTACTTACGCAACCTGTTGAAGAGATTTTTGAGATGGTTTAAGTGGTCTTCTTCCCTTCGGGATTAAACAATGATGTCATCCACGTAGATCTCTATCTCCTTATGCATTAAATCATGGAAAAGAGCCATCATGGCTCACTAATAGGTTTCCCCAGCATTGATGAGGCCGAATGACAACCGTCTGTAGCAGAAGATTCCCCTAGGCGTGATGAAAGCAGTTTTCTCATGATACCCCGCAAAGCAATTAGCAAAGGAGTACATGCCGTATTGAGCAGTATTGTCATTAAGAATGTGGATAAAGGGCACGTGAAAGCTATCTTTAAGGCAAGCTTTGTTCAGATCCCTGTAATCCATGCAAACTCTCACCTTTCCTCCTAGTTTAGGCACGGGAACAATATTGGATATCCATTCCAGATACGTGGACACCATGATAATGCCAGCTTGAAATTGTTTTACAATTTCTTCTTTTACCTTTAAACTCCACTCAGGTTTCAATCGCCTGAGCTTCTGCCTGACTGGCTTAAATCCTTCCTTAATGGGAAGGCAATGAAGGACAATGTCAGTGGAAACACCCGCCATGTCTTCGTGAGACCATACAAACACATCCTGGAATTGGGTTAATAAAGCAACCATGTCATTCTGTTGGTTTGGGGTGAGGTCTGAACCAATCTAGATTAGCTTAGGGCTTTCTAAGGTACCAAGATTAAAAGAAGTGGTTTGAGCAAGATTAGGTCTAGGTTTATCTTCGACCCATTCCTTAATCTCCTGAGGTGTCTCATTGTCCTCTTGGATTTCCATCAAGTCTGAGTCCAACTTTTCATCAAAGTTACAGTCCTTGTGGAGAGAAGGCACCTCATTAGCAAGTACAAGCACATCTAAATTCAGAGTCCTGAAACAAAATATGCTTTCACTGAATATATGAAACTGTTTAATCATACAAAAGTGTTAGCATGTACTGATAAAATAACTTCTAATATTATACAGAAAAGTAAGCAATTAAAGTTATCTACAGGGCAGCGGGATTTCTGCCTATTTTACCCTCGTCGACCAATGCATGGAGTATTGCTCCAATTATCAAGGGTAAAGTCTTGATGGACTGCAGTGATGGAGGGCGTGTCATCGTCCTCCTTTTCCCGAATGATAACCATAACATCTGGGCAATCATCGTCTGGGGTGTATTTGTTTGTATGCTCATCATGGACAATAATGCGTATGCCTGACATCATCAAGGCGATGTCATGTTTACATTTTCGCTCCCTTTCTTCCACTTCGAGATCAGGAATCAGGACCTCTTTTACTTTAAATGGTACTGGTTTGGGAAACAACATAGTCATAACATGGGCTGACACCTTTACCGGAGACTGTATCAGCTCATGAGGTGCGGGTGGAGAAAATCACCGTGTGGCGGAAGCTTGAGAAATCTGCTTGTGTTTATGAGGATTCCTATAACTGGAACTAGTAGAATAGCCTAGTCCGGATGTCCAAGTTTGATTGGACAATTGAATTGGGTGCTCAATACCCTGGTGATTTTTACCCAGCCCTTGTCCAGGTTGATGACCCAATGACATCATTTCTTGGGTAACTGCCATCACTTTGACAGAAATCTTGGGTATAGGAAGTGGCGCTCCAACAAGATGGTATTGCGTGTTACTCACTTCCAAAGTATGAAAACTGGCCGGCTCAACTTCTGAATTGAAGCTGATGATTGGTAGGTTTCCTTGTTCAGGACATTCTGGCTCAGTGTTGACAGTGACTAGGTTATTGTTGACAATGTATTTAAGTTGTTGATGAAGTGTAAAAGGGACAGCTCCAGCCATGTGGATCCATGGTTTCCCCAATAGCAGGTTGTATCCTGAATCTATCTTGAGGACGTGAAAGGATACATTGAATGTATTTGGACCAATCTCAATTGGCAGCTCAATCTCTCCGACAGAATTTTGTCAGGATCCATCAAAAGCTTTGATGACCGTATGGCTGCTTCGGATCCGTTTGAGATTGACGTTCATCTTTACTAAGGTGGCATAAGGACGGATATTCAGAAATGAACCTCCATCTATCAAAACTCTAGCTAACATATTTCTCTCTAGTCTCTCTCTAAGAGCGGATAGGGTTTTTTTTAGGTTATGATATATCTCCCCTAAATGGCTAATATATATCATTAATATATAGCAATTAAAAGGAATTAATCAAAAACCTAATCTAATTAAAATAAAATCCAAATATATATATATATATATATATATATATATCTTAATTAAGTCTTACTTAATTAATATACCTATATATAAATTATCCTATTAATTTAAATTAAGTAATTTAAATATTATCAATCATATTGACATATTTAAACCCTTACAATTTAAATTAATTCCCTTTAATTACGCTTAAGTGTATGACTTATAGGTTATTATTACGTTGGCAATAATTTTAAAATTATATTATAAAATTATAAGCGGTGAGCTGACATCTAGTAATGCATCACTGCTTCCCAAGTAATAATAAGATCGATGATTCGATGCAACCTTTTCGTGACCAATGTTTCAATGTAATTT
Source organism: Panax ginseng (assembly GCA_020205605.1). Classification (NCBI taxonomy): domain Eukaryota; kingdom Viridiplantae; phylum Streptophyta; class Magnoliopsida; order Apiales; family Araliaceae; genus Panax; species Panax ginseng. The sequence continues at coordinate 93,295,653 of CM035139.1, forward strand.
AATTTTTTTAACCTTAACATCCTAGATTAAACTCGTGTTATGGAATGTGTCATACTCTTCATAATTTAATCTGAGTTTTCTTGATCAATGAGTAGACTATATGAAACAAATCACTATTTGAGCATGGCCATGTATTTTATAGTCCTACTCAATCAAGAGGCCCATGGATATCACCCCTAATATATAGGAGGGTTAAATTCCATCTAGATCGCTCATATTCCTCACACGATTCATGATGTACCCAATAATCACCTTTATAGTCCACCCTATTAAAGGTGACCTTTGATGATATCAAAGTACATAAATTCTCGTGTAGTAATATAGTGATTTTAGGTCGGAGGATCATTACATCATTATCACTATGAGAATCGCTAATGACACTTCGCATAATGCTCCACATAGAATTCTCATGGTGGGTATGTCCAATACATCGTTCTCTAACATGTACCTATGCATTGACTCAATATCTCATATATTTATGACCAATGAGATTTGGTCATCAATCAATCCACATACTAGTCTCAATGCATCATTGTTGTCCCATCAACAATGATACTCGACTAGGGACATTTAAGAGCAATGATACTAATTGTAATTATATAATCTCATGTTCAAGTCACATACTTGAAACTATATAATTTGTATCACTATTCTAAGGAATTTTATTATGTTAACATTTATATAATGCAGTAAATAAAACCATAATAAAATCATTCATTTATTTAATCAAATATAATATCAAAATGTTAAGCAATTATATCAAATAATTGGCCTCTAGGGCATAAACTCTAACAAGCACCGCAACGCCTCCCAAGCCTAAGAAAGTAGTGCCACAGTGCCAGGACGGAGGGTCAGCTACTGCAGAATAGCGCCGTAGCGTAACTTGTATACCTAAAACTGGCGCCGCACAGCCGTTAAGTACAAAACTTCTGATAGTGTTAATTATTAATCCAACTCTTTACGTGATAACTAGGGGCCATGTATTTACTTAATATACATGAAAGAACAATTCCTAAATAACATGTATAGAGATGATTTTAGGAATTTAACGTTGATTAAAAGTATTTAAATGAAGAACGTAAAATGCGAGAACGTAAATCGCGAATGATATTCGAGTTTAACGCGCGTCCTAAGGTTATACATTAGGTATTTGATGTGCATGGTACGTGAATGATAAGGAATGAAGATAAAACCTATGTACTTACTATACGGAGTCCGATATCGATAATCCGAGAAAAATGTTTCTGAGTTAACAAACCAATTAGATTTTCAACTACTGTTGTTTTTAAACGATGGTTGTTGAGTGTTGGTTTATGAAATATGAATGTTAATAAGCCGTAATGAATTATAAATAACTCGAAACGAATATTATTAATCAAATAATTTTAATTCAGTTATAGAAGATAAAGAAGTTGGCAAAAACAATGTGGTTAGATTGTTTGGTAGCTAATTCCAGTGTGCCATTTGAATATATCATGTAGAAACTATAAAGACCAAGAACTGTTGAATTTTAATTGAAGATGCTTGGAAGCAAGTTTCCTTAACGCTTGTCTGACCTTCGTGTTAGCCAAGTTTCTGTGATTTATGTTATAATATGCATGAATTGTTTTACGAAAGAGTCGATGCTAGTTTTAACTCGGCTAGACTAACCTTAAGAGTTTGATTGATTTTTTTACATGTCTTTCGATATAGTATTGATAATGTTATCCTATGCCAATTGTTTGGTACGGATTCAATAGTAAGCCTGAGTATGAATACACAAAATTATTTTACATCAATTATTCGATAGGCACATAAAGTTGCCAAAACTTAAACGTAGATACGTTTAACGGATGAGTGTTGATCAACATAGAGTACTATAGACTATTCACCTAGAAGTGCTCATAAGATATATCGGACTTACGGACTTAGTGTCGGGTTGTCCTTTTTAGAAATGAAAATAAAAAAGAATGTTCATGATCTTTTGACCTACTCAGAATTCCTAAGTTATTGTATGTACTCTGAAATTGGTCCATGAGAATGAAAAGTGTTATTTCAATGTTTCATAGTACTTCATAACTATTTGTTCAGTTAATGAAGAATAATCATATAATTCTCGATGTGTTGTATATATTATATATTGCTAAACTTGTTGAGCTAGTTATGCTCACTCCTTGCTTGAATTATATGATTGCAGCTAAGGCCGAGCGAACTAAGGGTTCTGGTAAGGATAGAGGCAAACTAAGATGGATAAGTAGTTTATCCTATAATAGACTAGTATATTTGTATGAATTATACTATGGCAAATAACGAATGTATTGGTTACAGAACCTGAGAAAGGATTTTTTATTATTGTAATAAGAATGTAGTAAATACACTCATTTTGATGTTATTTTCAATGGAATGAATGTATAGTTAGTAGTACCGTGTAGCACAATATATGTGGGTTGAAAGTACCCAGATTTAGGGGCGTCACACAATAAAATCAATAAGTGAGAATAAATATAATATAATTATTGCATCACAAAAGGTTTCATTGTACCCCTAATAGAGAATTTAGTTCATCATAATTGAAACTAACAAATAATCACTGAAAAATATCTTGAGTACATAAATTAAATTAAGAGGAAGAAAAAAACTCTATCGATGATCTACAATATTGCCCTCCAAAATCTGTCTCACAAAGTCTCCAATTCAATATCCAAAAGCTCCAAGCGTATAGCCCCCAATTGTTGTTAGTTAGAAGAATCCCTAAAACTAAGAAATAGCTCCCTTTTATATTCCTAGCCAAACCCTATTACATAAAGGAAATACAAATTCATCATATCAACAACTGCAAATTCATCTATGGGATCAAACTCACACATTCACCCTTTCCACCGATTATCAACCAAACTTGACATCCACATAAATACCGGGAAAATCATTTTATTCAATAGCGGGTGCATTTTAATGCTCCTTCCCACCAATTAGTCATATCTGACTCGTGCAATGTCCACCCCTTTAGGCTTTTCAATGTTACCCGTGTATCAGACTTTTGACTAAAGACTCCCAAACCTGAAAGCTTTAGGGCACCAAGTGTAGAGACATCCTCTAGGGCTTACTTATCTGAGTAACAAAGGCCATGAGGTAAAACTAAGTCAGTGTTTTATTTTAATCTGTAATTATTGTAAGACCCCAACTTTTATGAATAAAGATTAATTTTTCTAGAAATATATTTTTAAATATTATTGTGTGGATTTGATATAATGTTATAGTTATGGGTAATATTTACAAATTTTGTAAAGTAAGCAAGTTGTTATAAAATATTCGATTGGTCGGGGAATATTCGTTTTAACAGGGAATATTCGTACGATGGCACAATCATTGGTGGACCCCACAACGAAAGTATTGTTGAAGTTAGAAAATGATAGAAATATCTTTTTATAAAATTAACGGAGAAATTTTTACTGTTAACTGTTGAAATACCCGGTGGTAAAAGTACAGTAATACGCGTGGTTTAATTGTAGCACACGGTATTATACAGTATCTTTGATTATTGATGCTTACGTGAGAAGTCACTCAGTTATACTCAATTATTGCTACAGTAATTGCTGCATAATATCTCTCATATTATTGATTCAATTATTGTCACAGTATCATCTGCATAATATTTTATATTATTAAATTAATAATTGAGACAACAAAGTTATTCATATTATTATTTGCATTATTAACGATGTCTAGAAAGTTTTGTCGAGGAAAGAGGTTTGGTCACCTAATTGCGCGCTAATAGGGAGAAATCCTTATTAGAAAGCCCCCTCTTTTCTAGGAATGATCTGGTTATTAAATATTATAAGTTATAATATTAATGATGAATAAGTTCGTGTTGATTAAGGATGAAATTGATATTTCCATTATGTTGGGATTATTAGTGTTAGTGTAAATCATCATTTATTTCGATAATAATTAATTTCTGGAGGTTAAATTGACCAATCGGGTAATTAATCGGATGAATGAGAAATTAATTGTTATTAGTTCACATGCATATAACTATTTATTGACATAAATGGAACTATTGATTCACATGCATGTACTATTGATTAACATGCATATACTATTAGGGGAGGTGGTGCAAGTTTGATAATACTTTTAGGACTAAATTAAAAATGGAGGAAAAGATGAAGGTACTATACTGTAATAATTCGAGCTCCAAAACATGCAATAATCGAAACTATGTTTTTCTATAAATAGAAGCTCATTCTTCTTTCATTCTCACCAATTCACTAAGACTCACAAGAGCAATTATAGAGAGAGAAGCTATAGAGAGAATGAAGAAGAGTATTCTGCTACTTCACTATTCTAGTATCCAGTCTTCTTCTAAGGTAAAGGATATTATTTTTTTTTCAATATTCGTAAGAAATAATTTTTTCTTCTATACTCTGTAGTATGTGAGTAATATTATTTCGTTTTGTATTCCTAATTCTACACTCATTCTTTTAAAGTATTGCTTCTATACTCCGTGAAATTAGTAGAATATCCTTGAAATATGCGCTTCATATAGTATCGTTTCACAAAGATATTTTTCTGAACATTATTGTTAAATTTTAAGCTTTTCATGTCGGCGTACTATTCACGGGAAACTATTCATAAAGTACTATTCACGGGGTACTATTCATAAAGTACTATTCATGGGGTACTATTCATAAAGTACTATTCACGGGGTACTATTCATAGAGTACTATTCCCAAAGTACTATTCACAAAGTACTATTCTTAAAGTACTATTTATGGGGTACTATTCACTCAGATACTATTCACTCAGGGTACTATTCATGACAAAAATTGATTTTTTTTCTGTCCAACTCATTTTTGATACAATATTATTCTTGAATTTTACTCCACAAAGCAGTATCATGTTGACAATTTGGACATTATTGAATTCTGGACAAATGAAATTATAAATCTTTAAAAATTTATCATTTACTTTCTTTTAATTGAATTCTTATACCATTATCATCATCCTCATGCTTATATTGTGATGAAAGTCATCTGTGGCTTACGTGCATAGATGGATTGTTGATTGGTATGATTATAACCAGGGATCATTCGGTATAATCATGACCTGTAATGTTACAAATGATAAAAGTCCTCATTGGCCCCTAGTGCATTGATGGACAGTTGTTGGTATGATCATAACCATTGGTGAAAACACGAATATCCTTGGCCCATAGTGCATGGAAAATTTGTGGTTGTGATACTAATGAATATCCTTGGCCCGTAGTGCATGGATAATTCAGTGATGTGGATTATTTATTAAGTTGAGTCTCAGCGATAAAATTGATGATAAACTTTTTAAATCATAGAAGATAGTAGATATCAAGTTCTACTTGACTCTTCTAATGGATTGCTTGTTCCGCTGTAGTTAAACTTGATGTTTATTATATTTTATCAGTTTAACACTATTGAAGGCTAACGATAATTTATCCTACATTATCTTAGTCATAATATTTCTTACTAGGCTACTTGAGCTCACCCATTTGCTTTCATTGTTCTATTCAGGAAATGAGAACGTAGCTGGGACTAGTCGGGGAACGGAGTGATGGTCTGATATGGTGTTATAGTAGTCCTCGTTATTCTCTGAAATAGTGTGATAATAATTCTAATGAGGACTCCATTTGAGTTTGAATATTGTCTAGAAGACAATATTCGTATTAAAACTCTTAGCTATGTTTTGTCGTAGTTTACACGACCGTTGTATAATTAAGTTTGTATTTTAATTTTATACCATGTATTTGGCGACTCAGAATGGGTGATGTATACCTATTTTGGGGGCGTCACAGTTGGTATCAAAGCTTAAGGATATGATCCTTGGCTGAGATGTGAGACTAGAACTAGGAGGGGAGAGACGGGTAATTCCTTCGCTAGTATGACCTACCTAAGTTTATTTGGTATTTAATTGGTCAGTCAGAGTATAGGGATAATATGTGACATGTCAATTAACCCTTATTTTGTGGCAGTGTTTGAAAATGGCATATAAAAATGTTGAGATAAGCAATGAAGCACATGAGACCCTTGAGTCAACAACGATCAATACCCAGGATAATGTGCATCAAGAAGGAAATAATCCACAGGTAAACAACAACACCGATCAGATGATGAACTATGGGATGTTCAGAGGCTTTATGCAATTCATGCAACATCAGGCGAAAGAGACTCCTGTTCAAAATTCAGGTGGGAACACTGGAAACTCTCAGATGGTCACTACTAAGCAGTTCAAGGAGCTGGGACCACCGGAGTTTTTGGGAAAGCTAGAACCACTCAAGGCAGAGACATGGATAAAGTAGATCACCAAGATATTTGATGTCTTAGGATGCTCTGAGGAGCAAAAGGTTCCCTTTGCCACCTTCATGTTGAGAGGAGAGGCAGATTACTGGTGGGAATCAGTAAAATGTACTCAACCTGCAGCACTGAAGATTTCTTGGGAAAAGTTCCAAGAACTATTCAACAACAAGTACTTTCCCAAAAGTATTCGCCACATGAAGGAAGTGGAATTCATCAAGTTGGAGCAAAACAATATGACCGTGTCGCAGTACGAGGCTAAGTTTGCCGAGTTATCCTAGTTTGCATCCCATTTGGTTGATAATGAGGAGTGTATGACGCGGATGTTTCTACCAGGTTTGAAACCCGAAATACGTTAATATCTCATTTTTCACAAACTATGTTTGTATTCAGATGTTGTAAATAGGTCTCAATTATTGGAGCGCGATAATGAGTCAACCCAACCAAGAGAGAGCAACCGACAAAATGATAATACTAGTTGTAGTAGTCATCGAAGCGGTGACAACAAATGTGGAGGTAATCAACATGCCAGAAATGGTAACCACTTCGGTGGTAATCATGGCCAAGACAATAGGAGTGGAAATTTCAAGAAGAAGAGATTCAACAATAATGGAAATACGTCAGCACCAGCACCCGTTGATAAAGAAGGAGAACGACCATCGATCGTATGCTTCAAATATGGAAGGGAGGGACACATCAGTCCAAACTGCACGATGCAGTCCAAAGCGTGTTACAATTGCAGAAAAGAAGGTCACCTAGCTCGATTTTGTCGTGTAGTGAAGCAAAGTCCAGTTGGGATGGTGACACCAAATGCCGTCCTAGAGAAGTCAAAGCCGGTAGTTCAAGGGAGAGCGTTTGTTGTAACCTCCCAAAAAGTAAGGAACCCGAACGAGGTCATCACGGGTAAGCTAATCATAAACTCTTGCGAAGTCTATACCTTATTTGATACCGGTTCTACCCATTCTTTTATTTCTCCTACTTGCGCTCAACGTTTAAATTTAACTCCAAAGAAATTAGACTTTGACTTATCTGTTGAAACTCTATTGGGAGAAACCTTCATTACATCCACTGTTTATAAGTCTTGTTTGATTCAAATCGGCAACCGTACATTACCTGTTGATCTTATCTATTTGAAAATACTTGCATTTGATGTGATTTTAGGGATTGATTGGTTAACCACTCATCATGTAAAAATTGATTATTTTTCTAAGGTTGTTAGCTTTCATATTCCTAACCAACCAACTATATGAATTCAAGCAACCAAACCACTAAAGTCAATCATTGTCATATCAAGCCATAAAGCTATTCGTTTATTGAAAAATGGATGTCAAGCTATCTTAGCCCATGTCACAGATTTAAACAAAAATACATCAGATTTGAATGATACTTCTATTGTTAATAAATTTCCTGACGTAATCCCTGAAGAACTTCCTGGACTACCCCCAGAGCGTGAAATCAAATTTTGTATCGACCTTGAGCCCGGTACAAAACCTATTTCTAAAGCCCCATATCGAATGGCTCCTATTAAACTTCAGGAGTTAAAAACCCAACTATAAGAATTATTAGACAACAGTTTCATTCATCCTAGTACATCTCCTTGAGGTGCTCCTGTTCTATTTGTAAAGAAGAAAGATGGAAGTATGCGACTTTGTATTGATTATCGGGAGTTGAATCATGCCACCGTAAAAAATAGGTACCCGTTGCCTCGCATTGATGATCTATTTGACCAGTTGCAAGGCGCCAAATTCTTTTTAAGGATCGATCTTCATTCCGGATATCATTAGTTAAAGATTAAAATTGATGACATTCCAAAGACTGCTTTCAGAACTCATACGGGCATTACGAATTCCTAGTCATTTCTTTTGGATTGAGTAATGCTCCTGTTGCCTTCATGGATATGATAAACAGAGTATTCAAAGAATATTTAGATCATTTTGTAGTCATCTTTATTGATAACATCCTCATATACTCCAAAAGTCGTGAAGATCATGAGCAACACTTGAGGCTTATACTCCAAAAGCTTCGTGAAAACAAGCTATATGCCAAGTTAAAGAAATGCGAGTTCTGGTTTGAGAAAATAGCATTCCTTAGGCACGTGGTATCAAATCACGGAATATCTATTAACCCAGCAAAGATTGAAGTAATTCAAAGCTGGTAGAAACCTAAGTCCGTGACCGAAGTACGTAGCTTTCTTGGCTTAGCTGGTTATTATCGATGATTCATAGAATGGTTTTCTCGAAAATATACAAAATTCGGTTGGAGCGAGGAATGTGAGAAGAGTTTTCAAGAACTCAAGAGGAGACTTATTTTAGCACCTGTCCTGGAAATACCATCTGGTTCAGAGGGATTTGTCATATACAGCGATGCTTCGGACAAAGCTTTAGGATGTGTTCTCATGCAACATGTGAAAGTCATAGCCAATGCCTCATGACAACTCAAAGAATATGAGAGGAATTATCCTACTCATAATCTAGAGTTGGCAGCTGTTGTTTTCGCGCTTAAAATCTGGAGGCATTACCTGTATGGGGAGAAGGTGGAGATCTATACCAATCATAAAAGCCTCAAATATTTCTTCACCCAAAAGGAACTCAACATGTGACAACAACATTGGCTTGAGCTGTTGAAAGATTATGATCATACCATTCAATACCATCCTGGAAAAGTGAACGTGGTAAGTGACGCGTTGAGTAGAAGATCATATGCGGGTACGAGTGCGATATTATCAACGTAAAGGCCCATTTGGTATAACTTACAAAGGATGGAGATAGAGTTAAAGACTTTAGGGACCCATGTGATGATGTCAAATATATGAGTAAGACCGACTTTAATCGATAAAGTTAAAGCTGCTCAAGCTACAGACCTGGAGCTGATGCGTATAAGGAAGAAAGTACAAGAAGGTGTTATCCCGGAAGCAAGAATTGATGAAGAAGGAATACTTCGAGTCAACTTCAGACTTTGTGTTCCTAACAACCCTGATTTAAAGTATAAAATCATGATGGAGGCGTACAACACACCGTTTGCAATCCATCCTGGGAGTACCAAAATGTGTCGTGATCTTTGACATACATTTTGGTGGAGCAATGTGACACCCCCAAATCTAGGTACTTCATTCCCACAAGATTTGGTGTTCACTTTCCATTCTTTTAGATCTAACTACCCAAATATAATAAAATTAAATCATAAATCCTCCCATAATTAGGGTTACATCATTAATCAAAAAGTCTCGCAGGTAATCTAACCTTTACATCAATCAAGTGCGGAAATAAAATAATTACATCACATTATTAACTATAAAGTCTATCATCATGACAATAAATAAATTTCAAGTCTTCATCACTTGTTCATTTTCCCTTTTCCCTTGCTAGTGGTAGGTTCATCCACCTTCTCAACTTTAGCTGCAATAATTGTATTTATGCAAGAGTGAGCAAAACAAATGCCTACTTGGAATAGTAATGAATAACAATAGCATAATAATTGCTAATGAATAAGCTCATCAGAGTTGAATAATACTCTGTCAATGATAATCAAAAACTAATATCAACATACAAAATGTAACTAAGGGTCACAAAACCATGAACTATGCTCTAGGTTATCAAGTATTTATACTTTAACCTTTAACAGTCTAAAAGACTATAATCATCATCTATGTCCTAGGTTAACAAGTGTTTTTACTGTAACCTTTAATAGTCTAAACGACTATATGGACCATCATCTCGTACTCTAGGTGATCAGCCCTTTGTACTATGTATTGCGCAAACATTTTAACGCCATTGCATAACTTTAAAATAATCCCCTGATATAGGGTTGTTCTTCTCAGTTATTAGAGTACAAGTCCGCACCGAAGAAAGTTTGGTTTGAATAAGCTTTAAAGGTAATTTAGGGTTTCACGACCATCAACTAAGAGATTAGTTGAATCAACAAGACTTAACAGCACTACGAGTGATCAATAACAGTTTAAGGTAAAATGTTTAAGAATTGTAAACATGTTTGGGAATAACCAAAAGCATAAGCATTGAGTAAAACAATAAACCTTACTGGAACAATATTAAGCTAAGGTTATAATCTTATTAAATAAGAAATGGAATTACTGAACATGTAATAACTGATAGCAAGCTGAAAACAAAACTTGCTCAACATGATACTAACTTGTGCAAAGTAATTGAAATAAGACAGTTCAACATTAGGAATTGAAATTCAAGAAAGTGCATTCACTATACAAGAGTGGAACTAAAGAAACTTGCTTAACTATAAAAAAGTTAGAATAAATCAATAATGATTAGAATTCAAAACTTGTTCGAATAAAGTTAGGATTTTAGCTTGCTCAAATAAAATTTAGGAACAAAGAACTTGCTCAATAAAGGTTTAGAGTAAGGAACTTGCCTCGTGTGTAAATTATAAATTTACAACTCACGTTCACCTCCACATAGTATTAAAATCACAATATCTATTAGATATCCACTTTCCAAAATATCACTCACTTCTAGTTAATCTTATTATTTTAGTACAAGTTACTTTACCATATACATTTTAGAAATTATAAGTGTTAACTTCACAACACTTATTCACTATTCATTGAGTGTCTTAAATCATAACATATAACTTTCCTAACTTGCTAAATTTTTACAACGTTGAAGTTACTAATGACACGATACGATTCTGTTTTGACCTCTTCATTACATGTTTGTCACCTTAACATACCATTAGACTAAGTTACATTAGGTGTTCAAGTCCTGAAATAATGAGACCTCATTGTCTACGATCGAGGGTATGGCAATGTGCGCATATACATAAACTTAAGGATCGGTAGCAATTTTACCGTTTCTAGCCTTAACATCAAATAAGCAATTGCGTTGGTGCATTGTGAGCGAAACTACATGCAGACTTTTAACGATTTCTGTTTAGCCCAACTAACATTTAATTTCACCCACAAAACAGTAAATTTAACATATGCAATTTGTATAGGACTAACACAAACATGATTCCTCACATATTCACCAACTTAGAACAATTTAACAACTTCAACTAATTTAAATCCTTAAATTTCATGTTTTTATACAAAAACTCCATTTTTGACATCCTTCATAAAAATTCACACTGTGGTCATAACTTTATACCAATTTGACTCATTTAAACTACGTTCTCTTCGTTTCTTACTGAATTAACATATTCATAGCTCAATTTACAGATTAGCTTACAAATTAACCACCAAATTTGGTACTTTCACAAGATATATGTATAAACATAAACTGTAAATACTTTTCTTCCTTTTTAAACGTAATTAGCATACTAATTCTTGTCTAAATACCAACTCAAAAATCAGAACTACATACAATCACAAGAAATCAGTTGTATAATAACAATTCAAGAAGATTGAATTCACATCGAATAGGAATACATGATACACACACACACACACACACATATATATATATATATAATATTAAGGTTATGAAAATATACCTTCTTTTGCTTAAAAATCCTTGTTAACCACTGATAATTGTTTTGGAATCATAGACTTTCTCTCTCTCTAATCTCTCCTCCTCTTAGTATCAGTAAGCCAATTCCTTTTTCACGTAAAAACAAACTGTTATGCATAAGAATAAAACTGATAGGGCCATAATACGCATATTAAAAAAACAATGGTTACAACCTTAACGTACATCAGTTATAGTATATTTTATTTATTATTTTAATTTATTTTATTTATTATAATAAAAATTCAAAATTCAAAAGCCATAAGACTTTGTTTGGCAAAAACTCTTTAAAATAAAGACTTAATATTTTAAGCCTTATTTGGGTAAATTCATTTAATTTATTTTAATAAATCATTACACTATAGTTTATAATCTCATGTTATTTATTTGGATCTCCATATCCAACAGTAGATAAATAAACTAATTACATATACTAAATTTTAAATAAATTTTCCACTTAAACAAATATCATAAAATTATAATCTCATTATAATTTTACTTAATAAATCACATACCATTTTAATTATTAAATTAAAACATAGGAATCCATCTCTAACTATCAAATTAAATTAAATCAAAATATTATCTAATAAATTTAATTCACAAATATTTACTAACAACAACCACATCAATAAAATATTTATTTAATTTAATAAATATTTTAAATTACAAATAATAAAATCTTGGATTGTTACAAGCAATATAAAGAGAGAGATCGCAGAGTTTATCTCAAGGTGTTTAACTTGTCAACGGGTCAAGACGGAGCATCAAGTGCCAAAAGGTCCATTGCAACCACTTGAAATTCTAGAATGGAAGTGGGAGCACATTACCATGGATTTCGTTACTGGTCTTCCCAAGGTTTCTCAAGGTATAGATGCGATTTGGGTCATTGTTGATAGATTGACCAAGTCTGCTCATTTCTTACCTATACAAGAAACTTATTCACTTGAACGTCTTGCTCGTTTATACATAAATGAGATTGTAAGACTGCATGGTATGTCAGTATCCATAGTTTCTGATCGAGACCCAAGATTCACTTCACGATTTTGGGTTAGTTTGCAAAAAGCTATGGGCACGGATTTATGATTTAGTTCGACATATCATTCTTAAATGAACGGGCAATCGGAGAGGAGTATTCAAACTCTTGAAGATATATTAAGACTATGTGTCCTTGACTTCAAAGGAAGTTGGGACAAGTTCTTGCCATTGGTGGAGTTTTCCTACAACAACAGTTATCAAGAAAGTATTGGCATGGCTCCATTCAAGGCGTTGTATGCACGCAAGTGTCATTCTCCAGTTTGCTGGGATGAGGTGGGTGAAACAACATTGTTGGGATCGAAATTGGTACGCATGACAACGGAAAAGATTCAAATGATCCGACAACGTATAAAGACCTCACAAGATCAACAAAAGAATTATGTTGATCTTCATCGAAGCAGCATGGAATTCATTGTTGGAGAGCATGTGTTGTTACGTGTTGCTCCATGGAAAGGAGTTACAAGATTTGGAAAGAGAGGAAAGCTCAATCCTCGATTCATTGGCCCATTTAAAATCCTCGATCGAGTAGGTATTGTGGCCTATAGACTCGCCCTATCGCCAAGTATGTCTCGTGTTCATAATGTTTTTCATATATTTATGTTACGTAAATATGTGAAAGACCCGAACCACATTTTTGAATTAGAACCGGACGAGATAGCGAAAGATTTAACGTATGAAGAGGTACCTGTTAAAATCTTTGATAAGAAGGATCATATTCTACGCTCCAAGGTTATACCTCAAGTAAAAGTTTTGTGGAGAAACCATGAAGTGGAGGAAATGACCTGGGAGTTAGAATCTGAAATGAAATCAAGGTATCCTCACTTCTTCGATATACCAAGTACGTACCCTAATTTCGAGGACAAATTTCATAAGAAGGGGGTTGTAAAACCATAAATTTTATGAATAAAGATTAATTTTCCTTGAAATATTTTTTTTTAATATTATGGTGTGGATTTGATATAATGTTATAGTTGTGGGTAATATTTACAAATTTTGCAAAGTAAGCAAGTTGTTATAAAATATTCGATTGGTCGGGAAATATTCGTTTTAACAGAGAATATTCGTACGACGGCACAATCATTGGTGGACCCCACAATGAAAGTATTGTCGGAGTTAGAAAACGACAAAAATATCTTTTTATAAAATTAACGGCAAAAGTTTTACAGTTAATTGTTGAAATACCCGGTGGTAAAAGTATAGTAATACGCGTGGTTGAATTGTAGCACACGGTATTATACAGTATCTTTGATTATTGATGCTTACGTGAGAAGTCACTCGATTATACTCAATTATTACTATGATGAATTCTTTGCATAATATCTCTCATATTATTGATTCAATTATTGTCACAGTATCATCTGAATAATATTTTATATTATTAAATTAATAATTGAGACAACAAAGTTATTAATATTATTATTTGCATTATTAACGATGTCTAGAAAGTTTTGTCGAGGAAAGAGGTTTGGTCACCTAATTGCGCGCTAATAGGGAGAAATCCTTATTAGAAAGCCCCCTCTTTTCTAGGAATGATCTGGTTGTTAAATATTATAAGTTATAATATTAATGATGAATAAGTTCGTGTTGATTAAGGATGAAATTGATATTTCCATTATGTTGGGATTATTAGTGTTAGTGTAAATCGACATTTATTTCGATAATAATTAATTTTTGGAGGTTAAATTGACCAATCGGGTAATTAATCGGATAAATGAGCAATTAATTGCTATTAGTTCACATGCATAAAACTATTTGTTCACATGAATGGAACTATTGATTCACATACATGTACTATTAATTCACATGCATGTCTTATTAGGGAGGTGGTGCAAGTTTGATAATACTTGTAGGACTAAATTAAAATAGGTATACATCACCCATCTTTGGGTGCATAAATACATAAATATACGTGTCTTGAATACAAATACAAACTTAATTATACAACATGAAGTGAGAGTTTTTACACGAATATTGTCTTTCTAGACAGACAATATCAAACTCAAATGGAGTCCTCATTACATTTATTGTCACACTATTTTATAGAATAGTGAGGACTACTATAACACCATCTCGGACCATCACTCTCCGGTTCCCAGACTAGTTACGGCTCGTTCTCATTTCTGAAGAAAACAATGGAAGTAAAAAGGGTGCTCAACTAGCCGATAAGAAATATTATGACTAAGATAATGCGAGAATAAGTTATCATTAGCCTTGACAATGTTAAAAGCGATAGAATATAATAGACAACAAGTTTAAGCTGCGGTGGAACAAGCAATCCATTAGAAGAGTCAAGTAGAGCATGATATCTACTATCTTCTATGATTTAAAAAGTTTATCATTAACTTTATATTTGGGACTCGACTTAATAAATAAATCACATCATCGAATCATCCCACACTTTACGGGCGAGGATATTCATTAGTATCACGTCCACAAATTATTTGCTTTTCTACGGGCCAAGAATATTCGATGTAATCATCAATATGATGATCATACCAAATTATCCTGGTCATAATCATACCAATCAACAGTCCATCTATGCACGTAAGCCAAAGATGACTTTCATCACAATATAAGCATGAGGATGATGACAATGATATAAGAATTCAATTAAAAAAAAGCAAAGGATAAATTTTTAAAGATTTATAATTTAATTTATCCAGAATTCAATAATGTCCAAATTATCAACATGATCTTTGCTTTGTGGAGTAAAATTCAAGAATAATATCCATGTATCAAAAATAATTTGAATGAGAAAAAAAGAAATAAATTTTTTGGTGAATAGTATCCCATGAATAGTACCCATGAATGAATAGTACTTAGGAATAGTACCAAGTGAATAGTACCCAGAACATGAAAAGTGCCCCGAATACAGGAGTGAATAATATTTGAGTGAATAGTAATTGGGTGAATAGTAACTCATGAATAGTAACTTCGTGAATAGTACCCGAGCATGAAAAGTGCCGAATACTAGAGTGAATAATATTCTAGTGAATAGTAATCGGGTGAATAGTAACCCGTGAATAGTACCGGGTGAAAATATTGATATTTAATAAGAAAGTTCGGATCAATATTTCAATGAAGCGATCTTTGGATGAAGCGCAAAACTCAAGGATATTCCACTAATTTCAAGGATTATAGAAAGCAATACTTACCATAGTAAGTTTAGATTTAAGAATATGAAAAGAAATAACATCTGAAAGCGCAAATGGATTTTTTGTATGTAAATACGATGCGTAATCAGCGTGAGCAGGTTATTACGACATATTAAAGGATGAATCTGAAAAATAGTATTCCTTATGAATCTGAAAGAAATAATACCCCTTACCTTAGTAGTAGAAATTTGGATCTTTGCAATAGTGAAGTAGCGAGAATACTCTTCTTCTTGCTCTCTATAGTTTTCTCTCTCTATAGTGTCTCTTGTGAATCTCGGTGAATTGGTGAGAATGAAAGAAGAATTAAGCTTCTATTTATAGGAGAATGGACTAAATAATGGCGATTCATGAGCGGTCAGATTGATTTACTATTAGAGCGGACGGTTCATATTGATTACTATTAAAACCACAACCAAGCGGTCAGTTGATTTACTTTTAAAACCACCACCAAGCGTCCAGTTGATTTACTTTTAAAACCACCCCAAGCGGTCCATTGATTTACTTTTAAAACCACCACCAAGCGGTCAGATTGATTTACTTTAAAACCACCGCAAAGCGGTCCAGATTGATTTACTATTAAAACCACCATCAATGGTCAGATTGATTTACTATTAAAACCACCATCAATGGTCAGATTGATTTACTATTACAACCACCATCAATGGTCAGATTGATTAACTATTAAAACCACCATCAATGGTCAGATTGGTTATCTATTAAAACCACCATCGACGGTCCATAAAATTAGTAAATCTTCCCATGGAATACTAAGTCAAACTTACAACAAGCGCCTCATAACAATCCCTATATTTATATCAAAAATTGAATAAATATTTACCACAAATTATTTATCTTTAATAAACACATTTTTAATCTATTAACAATTATTCATCATTAATATTATAACTCACAATATTTAACAACGGATCATTCCCGGAAAAGGGGGGCTTTTCGATAAAGTTTTTCTCTCTATTTGGCGCGTAATTAGGTGACCAAACCTCTCTCGACGAGAACTTTCTAGACATCGTCAATATTGCAAATAATAATATGAATAACTTTGTCGTCTCAATTATTGATTTAATAATATAAAATATTAATATTGTGACAATAATTGAATCAAATAACGTGAGATATTATCACAACAATTCTTTGTAGCAATAATTGAGTATAAGCTGAGTGACTTCTCACGTAAGCATCAATAATCAATATCTAGTGTCTCTTATGCTGACCCCAGCGTATTCTTTGTACTTTTACCACCGGGTAGTTCAGCGGTTTAACGGTAAAACTTTTCGCCGTTATTTTTATAAAAAGATATTTATGTCATTTTCTAACTACGACAATACTTACGTTGTGGGGTCCACTGATGATTGTGTCGTAAATACGAATATTCCTGTTAAAAGCGAATATTCCAGAGCCAATCGAATATTCCCAGAACACAGCGAATATTTTATATCAACTTGCTTACTTTGCAAAATTTTCAAATATTACCCACAACTATAACATTATATCATATCCCACCATAATATCAAAAAATATATTTGAGAAAAATTATTCTTTATTAAAAAAGTTGGGGTCTTACAACCTCCCTTCTTATGAAATTTAGTCCTCGAAATTAGTATACGTACGATATGTCGAAGAGGTGAGGATACCTTGATTTCATTTGATTCTAACTCTCGGTCATTTCCTCCTCCACATCGTGGTTTCTCCACAAAACTTTGACTTGAGGTATAACCTTGGGCGTAGAATATGATCCTTCTTATCAAGATTTTAACGGTACCTCTTCATACGTTAAATCTTCCGCTATCTCGTCGGTTCTAATTCAATAATGTGGTTTGGGTCTTTCACATATTTACGTAACATAGATATGTGAAAAACGTTATGAACATGAGACATACTTGGCGGTAAGGCGAGTCTATAGGCCACAGTTCCTACTCGATCGAGGATTACAAATGGGCCAATGAATCGAGGATTGAGCTTTTCTCTCTTTCCAAATCTCGTAACTCCTTTCCATGGAGCAACACGTAACAACACATGATCTCCAATATTGAATTCCCGTCCTTTCGATGAAGATCAACATAACTCTTTTGTCGATCTTGTGAGGTTTTTTATCGTTGTCGGATCGTTTGAATCTTTTCCGTAGTAGTCATACGTACCAACTCGGTCCCAACAACGTTCCTTCACCCACCTCATCCCGACATCTTTGGAGAGCGACACTTTCTTCCATCTGAGCGCCTCAAATGGAGCCATGCGATACTTGCTTGATAAGCATTGTTGTTGTAGGAAAACTCCACGATGGTAAGAACTTGTCCCAACTTCCTTTGAAGTCGAGGACACGAGTCTTAATAAATCCTCAAGAGTTTGAATAGTCCTCTCTCCATTGCCCGTCCGTTTGAGGATGATATGCGAACTAAATAAATAAATCTGTGCCCATAGCTTTTTGCAAACTAACCCAAAATCGTGAAGTGAATCTTGGGTCTCGATCGAAACTATGGATCTTGGCATACCATGCAATCTTACAATCTCATTTATATACATCTGAGCAAGGCGTTCAAGTGTATAAGTTTCTCGTATCGGTAAGAAATGAAGAGACTTGGTCAATCTATCAACAATGACCCAAATCGCATCTATGCCTTGAGAAACCTTGGGAAGACCAGTAACGAAATCCATGGTAATGTGCTCCCACTTCCATTCTGGAATTTCAAGTGGTTGCAATGGACCTTTTGGCACTTGATGCTCCGCCTTGACTCGTTGACAAGTTAGACACCTTGAGATAAACCCCGCTATCTCTCTCTTCATATTGCTCCACCAAAATGTATGTCGAAGATCACGATACATTTTGGTACTCCCAAGATGGATTGCAAACGGTGTGTTGTGCGCCTCCATCATGATTTTATACTTCAAGTCAGAATCGTTAGGAACACAAAGTCTGGAGTTGACTCGAAGTATTCCTTCTTCATCGATTCTTGCTTCCGGAATAGCACCTTCTTGCACTTTCTTCCTCATACGCATCAGCTCTAGGTCTGTAGCTTGAGCAGCTTTAACTTTATCGATTAAAGTCGGTTCTACTCGTATATTCGCCATCATCACATGGGTCCACAGGTCTTTAACTCTATCTCCATCTTTGTAAGTCATACAAAATGGGCCTTTGCGTTGACAATATCGCTTTTCGTGCCGCATATGATCTTCTACTTTCGATCGTCGGCTACTACGTTCGCTTTTCCAGGATGGTATTGAATGGTATGATCGTAATCTTTCAATAGCTCAAGCCATCGTCGTTGCCGCATGTTGAGTTCCTTTTGAGTGAAGAAATATTTGAGGTTTTTATGATCCGTATAGATCTCCACCTTCTCTCCATACAGGTAATGCCTCCAAATCTTAAGCGCAAAAGCAGCATTTATGACTCTAGATCATGAGTAGGATAATTCCTCTCATATTCTTTGAGTTGTCGTGAGGCATAGGCTATGACTTTCCCATGTTGCATGAGAACACATCCTAAACCTTTGCCTGAAGCATCACTGTAGATGACAAATCCCTCGAACCGGATGGTATTGTCGAGCGCAGTCTTTGAAATGAGTCTCCTCTTGAGTTCTTGAAAACTCTTCTCACGATCCTCGCTCAACCGAATTTTGTATCTTTCCGAGTAAATTTGAGTTAATGGAGTAGCGATTCGAGAAAACCCTTCTCTGAATCTCGATAATAACCTTGACTAAAAGAAGAAAGCTACGTACTTGGTCTTGACTTAGGTTGCTCCCGACTTTGAATTGCTTCAATCTTTTTTTGGGTTGATAGATATTCCATGATTTGATATCACGTGCCCAAGGAATGCTACTTCCTCAAGCGAACTCGCATTTCTTCAACTTGGCATATAACTTGTTCTCACGAAGCTTTTGGATGTATCGACCTCAAGTGTTGCTCATGATCTTCACGACTTTTGGAGTAAATAAGGATGTCATCAATAAAGCGACCACAAAGTGATCAAATATTCCTTGAATACTCGGTTCATCATATCCATGAAAGCGGCGAGGAGCATTAGTCGATCAAAAGACATGACTAGGAATTCGTAATGCCGTCTGCGAGTTACGAAAGTAGTCTTTGGGATGTCATCGGTTTTAATCTTTAGCGATGATATCGGAAGCGAAGATCGATCTTTGAAAAGAATTTGGCGCCTTACATTTGGTCAAACAGGTCATCAATACGAGGTAATGGGTTACCTTTTTGATGGTGACATGATTTGACTCCGATAATCAATACAAAAGTCGCATACTTCCATCTTTCTTCTTCACGAATAGAGAACAGGAGCACCCCGAGGAGGCGTACTAGGATGAATGAAAGCGATGTCTAACAATTCCTGTAGTTGGGTTTTAACTCCACGAAGTTCAATAGGAGCCATTCGATATGGGGCTTTGGAAATGGGTTTTGTCTGCGGATTCAAAAGTCGATACAAAATTCAATTTCACGCTCTCAGGGGTAGGCAGGAAGTTCTTGGGGAATACGTCGGAAATTTATTAACAATAGAAATATCATTCAAAGGTGGCGTATTTTTGTTTAAATCCGTGACATGAGCTAAGAAAGCTTGACATCCATTTTTTCAATAAGCGAATAGCTTTATGGCTTGAGATGCGGTGATTGACTTTAATGGTTTGGTTGCTTGAATTAGCATAATAGGTTGGTTAGGAATATGAAAGCTAACAACCTTACGAAAATAATCAATTTTAGCATGATGAGTAGTCAACCAATCAATTCCTAAAATCACATCGAATGCAAGTATTTTTAAAGAGATAAGATCGACGGGTAGCGTGCGGTTTCGATTTGAATCAAACAAGACTTATAAGCGAGTGGATGTAATGAAGGTTTTCCCCAGCGGAGTTTCAACGAGATAAATCAAAGTCTAATTTCTCGGAGTTAAATTTAAGCGTTGGCGCAAGTAGGAGAAATAAAAGAATGGGTAGAGCCGGTATCAAATAAGGTATAGACTTTGCTAGAGTTTATGATTAGCTTACCGTGATCACCTCGTTCGGATTCCTCGCTTTTTGGGAGGTTTACGACAAGCGCTCTCCCTTGAACTACCGGTTTTGTCTTATATGGGATGACCTTTGATGCCTCCATCCCAATTTGGACTTGACTTTGGTGCACGAAAAAATCGGGCTAGGTGACCTTCTCTTCCATAATTGTAACATGCTTTAGATTGCTGCATACAGTTTGGACTGATGTGTCCCTCCCCTCCGCATTTGTAACATCTGACCGGTGGTCGTTCTCCTTCCTTAACAACGAGTCTTTGGTCTTGGCGTCTTTCCATCATTATTGAATCTCCTCTTCTTGAAATTTCCACTTCTATTATCTTGGCCATGATTACCAGAAGTGGTTACCATTTACGGCATGTTGATTCCCTCCACGTTTGTTGTGTCCTAGCCGATGCTTGCTACCCTTTGGTATTATCGACTTTAAATTTGCTCTCTCTTGGTTGGGTTGACTCATTATCGCGCTCAATAAGCTGAGCCCTATTTACAACATCGAATACAAACACGGTTTGTGAGAAATGAGGTATTGGCGTATTTTGGGTCTCAAACCTCGTAGAAACATTAGCGTCATTCTCTCTCCTCATTATCAACCAAATGGGATCTGAACCGGGACAACTTCGGCAAACTTAGCCTCGTCTTTGCGACACGGTCATATTATTTTGCTCGACTTGATAAACTCCACCTCCTTCATGTGACGAATACTTTCGGGAAAGTACTTGTCGTTGAACAGTTCTTGGAACTTTTCCCAAGACATTTTGAGTGCGGCAGGCTGAGTACGTTTTACTGATTCCCACCAGTAATCTGCCTCTCCTCTCAACATGAAGGTGGCAAAGGGAACCTTTTGCTCCTCGGAGCATCCCAAGACATCAAATATCTTGGTGATCTGCTTTATCCACGTCTCCGCCTTAAGTGGTTTTGGCTCTCCCAAAAAACTCTGGTGGTCCGAGCTCCTTGAAGCGCTTAGCGGTGACCATCGAAGTTGCGGTGTTTCCCTGCATTTTGAGCGAGGAGCCGCTCTGCTTTGATGTTGCATGAATTGCATAAAGCCTCTGAACATCCCATCGTTCATCATTTGATCGGTGTTGTTGTTTACTGAGGATTATTGTCTTCTGTTGCACATTATCCTGGATATTGATCGTTGGTGACTCAACGGTCTCATGTGCTTCATTGCTTATCTCGACATTTTGAGGATGCCATTTTCAAAAACTTTGCCACAAAACAAGGGTTAATTGACATGCCACATATTATCCCTATACTCTACCCAGAGCCAATTAAATACCAAATAAACTTAGGTAGGTCATACTAGCGAAAGAATTCCGTCTCTCCCCTCCTAGTTCTTGTCTCACATCTCGGCCGGGGATCATATCCTAAGCTTTGATACCAAGCTGTGGCGCCCCCAAAATAGGTATACATCACCCATCTTGGGTGCGCCAAATACATAGTCTTGAATACAAATACAAACTTAATTATACAACATGAGGTGAGAGTTTTTACACGAATATTGTCTTCTAGACAATATCAAACTCAAATGGAGTCCTCATTACATTTATTGTCACACTATTTTATAGAATAGTGAGGACTACTATAACACCATCTCGGACCATCACTCGGGTTCCCCGACTAGTTTCGGCTCGTTCTCATTTCTGAAGAGAACAATGGAAGTAAAAGGGTGAGCTCAACTAGCCCGATAAGAAATATTATGACTAAGATAATGCGAGAATAAGTTATCATTAGCCTTCAACAATGTTAAAGCGATAGAATATAATAGACAACAAGTTTAGCTGCGGTGAACAAAGCAATCCATTAGAAGAGTCAAGTAGAGCATGATATCTACTATCTTCTATGATTTAAAAAGTTTATCATTAACTTTATCATTTGGGACTCGACAATAAATAAATCACATCATCGAATCATCCACACACTACTGGGCCGAGGATATTCATTAGTATCCGTCCACAAATTATTCTTGCACTACGGGCCGAGAATATTAGTGTAATCATCAATGGTCATGATCATATAGAATTATCCTGGTCATAATCATACCAATCATCGGTCCATCTATGCACGTAAGCCAAAGATGACTTTCATCACAATATAAGCATGAGGATGATGACAATGATATAAAAATTCAATTAAAAAAAAGCAAAGGATAAATTTTAAAGATTTATAATTTAATTTATCGAGAATTCAATAATGTCAAATTGTCAACATGATCTTTGCTTTGTGGAGTAAAATTCAAGAATAATATCCATGTATCAAAAATAATTTGGATGAGAAAAGAAATAAATTTTTTGGTGAATAGTACCCAAGTGAATAGTACCCATGAATATGAATGAGTACTTGAATGAATAGTACCTGAACATGAATAGTACCCAGAACATGAAAAGTGCCCCGAATATTTGAGTGAATAATATTTGAGTGAATAGTAATAGTGGTGAATAGTAACTCATGAATAGTAACTACCCGAGCATGAAAAACAGACATGAAAAGTGCCCCGAATACTGAGTGAATAATATTTATAGTGAATAGTAGCTGGGTGAATAGTAACCCGTGAATAGTACCCGGGTGAAAATATTGATATTTAATAAGAAAGTTCGGATCAATATTCCAATGAAAGCGATCTTTGGATGAAGCGCAAAACTCAAGGATATTCCACTAATTTCAAGGATTATAGAAGCAATACTTACCATAGTAAGTTTAGATTTAAGAATATGAAAAGAAATAACATGAAAGCGCAAATGGATTTTCACTGTCATACGATGCGTAATCCAGCGTGAGCAGGTTATTACGACATATTAAAGGATGAAATGAAAAATAGTATTCCTTATGAATCTGAAAGAAAAATAATACCCTTACCTTAGTAGAGAATTTGGATCTTTTGCAATAGTGAAGTAGCGAGAATACTCTTCTTCTTGCTCTCTATAGTTTTTCTCTCTCTATAGTGTCTCTTGTGAATCTCGGTGAATTGGTGAGAATGAAAGAAGAATTAAGCTTCTATTTATAGGAGAATGGACTAAATAATGGCTGATTCATGAGCGGTCCAGATTGATTTACTATTAGAGCGGACGGTTCATATTGATTACTATTAAAACCACAAGCAAGCGGGTCAGATTGATTTACTTTTAAAACCACCACCAACGGTCAGTTGATTTACTTTTAAAACCACCGCAGCGGTCAGATTGATTTACTTTTAAAACCACCACCAAGACCAGATTGATTTACTATTAAAACCACCACCATGATGGTCGATTGATTTACTATTAAAACCACCATCAATGGTCAGATTGATTTACTATTAAAACCACCATCAATGGTCAGATTGATTAACTATTAAAACCACCATCAATGGGTCAGATTGATTATCTATTAAAACCACCATCGACGGTCCATAAAATTAGTAAATCTTCCATGGAATACTAAGTCGAAACTTACAACAAGCGCCTCATAACAATCCCTATATTTATATCAAAAATTGAATAAATATTTACCACAAATTATTTATCTTTAATAAACACATTTTTAATCTATTAACAATTATTCATCATTAATATTATAACTCACAATATTTAACAACGAGATCATTCCAGGAAAGAGGGGCTTTCAGATAAAGTTTCTCCCCTATTGGCGTGCAATTAGGTGACCAAACCTCTCCTCGTGAGAACTTTCTAGACATCGTCGATATTGCAAATAATAATATGAATAACTTTGTCGTCTCAATTATTGATTTAATAATATAAAATATTAATATTGTGACAATAATTGAATCAAAATATGAGAGATATTATACAACAATTCTTTATAGCAATAATTGAGTATAAGCGAGTGACTTCTCACGTAAGCATCAATAATCAATCTGTGTGTCTTCTTATGCGACCGCGCGTATTCTTTTGTACTTTTACCATAGGGTAGTTCAACAGTTTAACGGTAAAACTTTTTATCGTTATTTTTATAAAAAGATATTTACATCATTTTTTCTAACTACGACAATACTTCCGTTGTGGGGTCCACTGATGATTGTGCCGTAAATACGAATATTCCTGTTAAAAGCGAATATTCCAGACCAATCGAATATTCCGAAACCACAATGAATATTTTATATCAACTTGCTTACTTTGCAAAATTTTCAAATATTACCCACAACTATAACATTATATCATATCACACCATAATATTCAAAAATATATTTTGAGAAAAATTATTCTTTATTCAAAAAAGTTGGGGTCTTTAATGTTACAAATGATAAATTCTCATTGGCCCGTAGTGCATTGATGGACAGTTGTTGGTATGATCATGACCATTGGTGAAAACATGAATATCCGTAGCCCGTAATGCATGGATAATTTAGTGATGTGGATTATTTATTAAGCTGAGTCTCAGTGATAAAATTGATGATAAACTTTTGAAATCATAAAAGATAGTAGATATCATGCTCTACTTGACTCTTCTAATGGACTGCTTGTTCTGCTGCAGTTAAACTTGATGTTTATTGTATTTTATTAGTTTAACACTGTTGAAGGCTAATGATAATTTATTATGAATTATCTTAGTCATAATATTCTTACTGGGCTAGTTGAGCTCACTCTTTTGCTTTCATTGTTCTCTTCAGGAAATGAGAACGTAGCTGGGACTAGTCGGGGAACGGAGTGATGGGCTGAGATAGTGTTATAGTAGTCCTCACTATTCTATGAAATAGTGTGATAATAATTATAATGAGGACTCCATTTGATTTTGGATATTGTCTAGAAGATAATATTCGTATTAAAACTCTCAGCTATGTTTTGTCATATTTTACACGACAGTTGTATAATTAAGTTTGTATTTGAATTCTGTACCATGTATTTGGTGACTCAGAATGGGTGGTGTATACCTATTTTGGGGGCGTCACAATTATTGTGCTACTTTTCTTTTCCTTCTTTTTTGTTTCTTTTTTTTCATGATTCCCTCCAAACTTATGTATACACCAATGTTTAGTCAAGAATGGTGCTTAAGTGAGTGTCCATGATCTGTTCCACATAAATTTCCTAATTGCTACTGATATTCAGTTAGTGTACTTGAAAGTAGGAAATGACCAAGAGTATATTATGAGGTCACTATGTCCACAATTAATCAACATATTATAGCCAATTTAGTGCACAAAAAAGGGTAACCCAATATCATCATAGGTCGATATCTAAAGTACCAAAGCATAAATACTCAATCTTAATGCAAAATGTTATATGCATCTATTAACACAAATCCTAAATGACTACATTTTTTTATACCAATGAATGAACGAAGCATAACAATGAATGAACGAAGAAATTATGAACTTATGAACTAACAGAAATCAACAACTAACTAAAACTAAATACTCAACCCCCCCCCAAACTTAACACAAGTAATGTCTTCATTACATAAATAGAAAATAAGCGCGAGGAATTCCCTAAGGGATGAGTCAAAGCTCGTCAGGTGGACCATCTTTATCTGAAGGAGGGTAAGCTAGAAGGATAGGAGGAACAGGCATATAAACTGGATCAGAATTAGGATTGCATTGAGAAAAAGAATCTGTGAGGGCAGTGAAAAAACTAACATTGTACTAATGCATTGTATCTTGGCATTGAGCCAGCCATAAGAGATGTTGTCTCTGAACCCTCAAAGATGTAGCAGCCCCAATTCTTTCTTCCATTGGATCATCAGCGACTGGCGGTGATGGGGGTCGTATCATGATGTACCCTTCTCCTCTCGAATGTGATTGTGCCCCTTCCAATGCTCTATATTTGTCAATGGTTGCATGGTCGATGAGCGCCATTAGATGCTAAATTTGTTCGAATGAATGCCATTGAACTCGGACTTTAAGACACAGATCAGTGATAAAAAAATGCACATACCCAGATGAATGCCACCCTTGGTACTACCCTGTAGCAGCCATTCTATAGACTCTTGAATGCACATACCCACATCTACTTTATAAAAAAATCTCATTGTTCGCCTGAAAGTGGTGGTGGACAATTCCATATAACAACCTAGCCCTCTCCTTAGTCACATCATTCTGATGGCATGTGGGCATCAAACGGGCACATATGAATGCGTACTAGACCTTGCCACCCTTGGTACTACCCTGTAGCAACCATTCTATAGACTCTTGAATGCACATACCCACATCTACTTTATAAAAAAAATCTCATTGTTCGCCTGAAAGTGGTGGTGGACAATTCCATATAACAACCTAGCCCTCTCCTTAGTCACATCATTCTGATGGCATGCGGGCATCAAACGGGCACATATGAATGCGTACCAGACCTTGCCATAGTGACTTAAGGTAGAGTGGGGAAAGCTAATCTTCTCATCTGTGCCAGCTCTTTTGACCCACTGCGTTCCTGGCTTGCACAACCGGATAATAAGCTCGTCTAAGTCAGACAACATATCCTCGTATTGTGCATCAAATAGTGTCTCCAACCCAAAATAGTCATTGATTGTACAGTATGAAAGGAAACCGGCCTACCCCGCACCATTACCACATGACCAACATGCTCAATCGCATTGGCATAAAATTCCTTGATGATGTTGATTACTGCATGTTATAGTTCTCAACTAGTTGGAGCCAATTGCAGTCCACAATCATGAGGGCCATATCTCCGTCCATATTGGCATCTGGCTTCAACCCCCTTTCCGACACAAGAGTCTTTTTTTATTATGGTTTTGAACCTTATCTCTGCTGCTTCATTTACAAATTTAGAGCCATTGAATTATGCCCGAGCACTAGAAGTGGAGGCTCGTTATCGCTTGTGAGAAAATATGGTGTGTTGTGAATGCAGAGAGTCAAAATTTGGTTCAGGCAATATATAAAATAGTTGGTGGGTGTCTCTATATTTTCCCCTAAACTTACTCTAAATATCAAGGCAATTTTTCCCAAAATGAATACACTTCATTGTAGTCCTCGGGCATCATTATCCTGAGGAGTCCCAAATAAAATAAAATCTAATAGGGCGTAAACAAGGTAGAAATTGTGATTGCCCAAAATTTTAATGGAGGTACCTTATGCGTTAACCAAATTCCAATCAATAACCCTCTTGATGCTTGTAGCTTTGTCGTCCAATTGCTGAGAACACTAGTTGATCATGGAAGAGAAGTTGAGATGATGAAGATAGATTGGACAGATAGTAGTAGTAAAGGTTTGGAATGGATGCGAGAAATAGAAGTTGAAAGGGTTTGGTAATGCATGAAGTTGGGAATCTGGAAGTATATTGTGTTTAGGGGAGAGAATGAAATATGTATGGAAAGGGAATTGGGGAGGAGAGCAAGAGGTTTTATGAGAATGGACAGGGAATGGCGAAAACCCTAATTTTAAATCTGGGTTAGCCGAACGGCGCATCCCGTTCCCATGGACCGTACACACTGGCGCGCCCCGCACTATATAGACAGTGGCTGAGTATAGAGTAGCGCGCCCCGTGTCCAATTTCTATAGATCCTAGCCTTACGCACGCTAGGTAGAGCGATCTTCTAAAGGCATAGTAAGCGCGCCCGCTACCGATTTCCTTTGAATCTTGGCCTACCCCGCGCTGTCCTGCGTTTCCTTGTTCTTGCCTTGATACCTACAGTATAATGACCCCTAACTCATTTATCATATAATTTATTGAAAAATGACTACCTACGCTCTAATATTAAATAATAATTAAAGACAAAGGGAAAGAGAAAAGGTTTTAAAAATTGGGTTGCCTCCCAAAAAGCGCTTGGTTTAATGTTGTCAGCCTGACTTTGTCGCTTGGTTCATCAATCTTACTCTTTAAGTGGAATTGAGATGTTTTGTCGATCTATTCCTCCGTCCCAATAGTGCTTTAGTCTCTCTCTATTAACATTGAATGTTTGAAGATTATTGGGGTCCTAAACTTCAATTAATCCATATAGGAAGACCT
This sequence comes from Panax ginseng, assembly GCA_020205605.1. Taxonomy (NCBI): domain Eukaryota; kingdom Viridiplantae; phylum Streptophyta; class Magnoliopsida; order Apiales; family Araliaceae; genus Panax; species Panax ginseng. The sequence goes on from CM035139.1 coordinate 93,324,529, forward strand.
TGGTGATTGTGAATGGCCCAGACCACCTTGACTTTAGCTTACCTAAAAATAATTTAATCCTGGAATTAAAGAGTAAAACTGATTGACCAGCCTCAAAGGATCATTGGACAATGTGTTTATCATGGCATTTTTTGGCCTGTTCTTTATAAAGCTTGGCATTCTCATATGCTTGCATTCAAAATTCGTCCAATTTGTTCAGTTAAAGAAGTTATTTTTCACCGGTAGCATCAACATTTAGATTTAGCTTTTTAATTGCCCAATACGCCTTATGCTTGAGTTCGTCCAGTGGCATCAACATACTGATTGGGGTTTTGTACGTTGTGCGATATGCCCATAATTCTTCATCTAGTTTACTCGCTCAATCCTTCCGTGTTGGATTAACAATTTTCTCTAGAACCTTCTTCACTTTCTGATTAGATACTTCCACTTGCCCATCATTTGAGGGTGGTAAGCTATGACAACTTTGTGTCTAACTCCATACTTAGCCAACAGAGCCGAAAAATATTTATTACAGAAATATGTACCTTCGTCACTAATGATAGCTCTTAGTATCCCAAATCGTGTAAAAATATTTTTTCGAAGGAAGTTCAAAACCACCTTAGCATCATTGGTTGGTAAAGACGCTGCCTCAACCCACTTGGAGACGTAATCCATCACCACTAAAATATATTTGTTATTGAAGGACAATAGAAATGGCCCCATGAAGTCGATACCCCATACATCAAATAATTTGACTTCTAGCATTATATTCAGTGGCATCTCATGGCGACTTGTTATATTCCCTACTCTTTGGCACCTGTCGCATCTTTTCACGAATGCATGAGAATCTTTGAACAATGTTGGCCAAAAGAAGCCTAATTGGAGTACCTTTGTAGCTGTCATATCTCTGCCATAATGTCCATCATACAAGGATGAGTGGAAATGTTATAGAATTCCTTTGATTTCTGTTTTAGCCACGCATCGTCATATCATTTGATCAAAACATTATTTGAATATGAAGGGTTCATCCCACATGTAGTGTTTCACCGCAAACAAGAATCTCGTCTTTTGATTAAAAATAAGGCCATAGGGTATCACTCTGCTTACAATATAATTAACATGATCCGCGTACCAAGGGGTTTTGAACTTTCTTCAGAAATTTGGTAATCATGACAAGTGATCGACAATTTGGTTTTCAGTCCCCTTTTTATCTCGAATCTCTAGATCAAATTCTTGTAAGAGTAGGACCCATCGAATTAGCCGTGGTTCGGCGTCCTTTTTAGAGATGAGATATTTAATGGCCGAGTGATCTATGAATACAACAACCTTTGTACCGATCAAATAAGCTCGAAACTTGTCAAATGCAAATACTACCACAAGAAGTTCTATCTCTATTGTCGTATAATTTACTTGCGTTTCATTCAATGTTTTGCTTGCATAATAAATTGCATGGAATGCCATGTCCTTTCGTTGGCCCAAAACTGCTCCCACAGTATAGTCGTTAGTGTCACACATTAGTTCAAATAGGAGAGTCCAGTCTGGTGCAGCAATAACTAGTGCAGTGACTAACTTATGTTTCAACAACTCGAGTGCCTTGAGCTAATTAGAATCAAATTTCTATGGCACATCTTTCTCAAGTAAGGCACACAATGGCTTAGTGATTTTAGAGAAATCCTTGATAAAGAATCCGTAGAACCCTGCATGGTCTAAGAAACTGTGAATCCCTTTTACAGAAGTTGGACGAGGTAAATGCTCAATTGTCTCAATTTTTGCTCGATCAACTTCTAATCTTTCTGCTGAAATCCGATGGCCTAATATGATCCCTTCTTGTACCATGAAGTGGCATTTTTCCCAGTTAAGGATCAGGTTAATGTCCACACACCTTTGAAGTAATAACATTTGATTGGTCAGGCACAGATCAAAGGTGTCCTCGAATACCGAAAAATTCTCCATGAATACCTCTATATTTTTCTCCACCATGTCGGAGAATATCGCCATCATGCAGCGCTAGAAAGTGGTTGGTGCATTGCATAACTCGAACGAAATCCTTCGAAATGCGAACGTTCCATAAGGGCATCTGAAAGTAGTCTTTTCCTGATCTTCTGGTGCTATGAAAATTTGATTATAGCTGAAATACCTATCTATTAAGTATGTCTGGTTAATCTGTCAAACATTTGATCGATTAATGGTAAAGGGAAGTGGTCTTTGCGAGTTACTTTGTTTAATTTTTTATAATCTATGCACACTCACCATCCAGTCACTGTCCTTATTGGAATTAGTTGGCTCATCTCATTTGCCTCGATTTTCATCCCTCCTTTCTTGGGAACACACTGCACCAGGCTAACCCACGAACTTTTTGATATGGGATAGATAATTCCAGCATCTAACCATTTAATGATTTCCTTTTTGACCACCTCCTTCATAATTAAATTCAATCTGCATTGTTGTTCCACGACTGGTTTGGCTTCTTCCTCCAACATAATTTTGTGCATGCAGAATGAGGGACTGATTCCCTTTATGTCAACTATTGTCCACCCAATCGCAGTTTTAAACTTTCGAAGCACTCGTAATAATTTTTCCTCTTGGTCTACCATTAGTAATGTTGAGATGATAACTGGTAGAGTCAATGATTCCCCTAAATAGGCATACTTGAGGTGACTCAGTAGTTGCTTTAATTCTAATGTTGGTGGTTCCTCAATGGATGTCTTTAGTCATGAATTTAATTCCTCAGATCTATCCAATTCTTCGAATCGGTTTCCATATGGAATGAATGGCGGCGCTGCATTCAATAGGTTCAAATATTCTAGTGAAGATGGGAACTCTGTTGCATGTGGATGGATTAGCGTTGTCTCAAGCGGATCACTATGTACATCAAATTTAGAAAATTCCTTTAATGCGAATTCAATCCCATCGATTTTAAAATATTCTTCAGCCTCTTTTGGAAACTGCATTGCTTTGAAAACTGCATTGCTTTGAAAACATTAAAGGTCATTTCTTGATCTTGTACCCTCATCATGAGTTCCCCTTTTTGTACATCAATTAATGTTCTGCCTGTAGCTAAAAATGGATGACCAAGTATAAGTGGGATTTCCTTGTCCTCCTCAAAGTCAAGTACTATAAAGTTGGTGGGGAAGATGAATTTGTCAACTTTAACCAATATGTTCTCCACTATCCCCCGTGGGTGTGTTAAAGACCTATCTGCTAACTAGAAAGTTACATTGGTAGGCTTCACTTCATGTAGACCCAACTGAGAGTAGATGGATAATGGCATTAAATTAATACTAGCCCCAAAATCGCACAGTGCTTTGCCGAAAAATTTAGTTCCAATTATACAAGGTATGGTGAAGCTGCCTAGGTCTTTGAGCTTTGCTGGCAACTTTTTCTACAAAATTGCACTACACTCCTTAATAAGTGCAACCGTTTCAAAATCTCCAAACCTTCTTTTCTTTGATAGTATCTCCTTCATGAAATTTGCGTAACTTGTCATTTGTTCTATCTCTTTGGCAAAGGGAATATTAATTTGTAATGTCTTGAATACCTCCAGAAATTTTGAAAACTGTTTGGCCTCCTTAGCCTTGTGGAGTCTACTTGGGTATGGAACCGGTGCTACATAGGATTCGGGTTTTTTAATTTCTACTTTTTCATCCAACTTATTCTCCTTGGCTGCTTTATCCGAAGCCTCATTCTCTTGTACTGACTGCTTACTGATGATTTCATCATTAAACTGCTGCTTAGTTACACTGTGTTTAGCTGAATCCTGTAGATCTTTCCCACTTCTCAAAGTAATCACCTTACAGTGTTCTTTTCCATCTCTCGGGTTTGCTTCTGTGTCGCTTGGCAATGATCCTTGAGGACGAGTATTCATAGTTGTAGCTAATTGCCGATCTGGTTCTCAATATTCTGCAAAGTCACATCATGCGTGTTCTTCCATGCCTCGTTATCCTTGATGTACTTTACCAATAACTCCTCAAGTTCTGGTCTCTTTTCTTGAGGTGGAAATTGTTGTTGTTGCTTTGGTTGAAATCCCAGTGGTGCTGGTTGTCGTGGAACTTGTGGTTGAGCTTGGTGTTGATTTTGATTATTGCTCCACTAAAAATTTGGATAATTTCTTTACCCCAGATTTAACTATTTAAGTTCACCCTATATGGCTGCCTGCTTGAAATTTCGATAAACTGCACTAATTTTGTATTAATAGCACATTGTTCTGATGGATGAGCCCCTACACATAATTCGCATACCACTTCTATTTTTGGACCACTCTGCACCCCTAGAGCATCAATTTTCTTTGTTAGCACTGAAATCTATACTATTACCTGAGCAGATAAAGTTATTACGGCAACCAATTCAAATACTCCTGCCACTTTTGGTTGAGTTAATCTGCTGGTAGGCCACTGATAGTTATTGAGTTCCATGTTTTTCAATAACCGATAACCTTCTTTATAACGTTTTGCGTTCAAAGCCCCACATGCGGTGGCATCGATACTTGTCCTTATTTGACTGTTAAGACTATTGTAGAAGGTTTGCACTTGCAGCCACGGTGGTAGACCATGATGTGGACATTTTCGTAACAGATCCTTGTATCTCTCCCAAGCCTCATATAAGGATTCAGAATCAAATTGTCTGAATAATAAGATTTTGTCTCGTATTCTTGTTGTTTTCGTTGGGGGAAAAAACTTAGCGAGAAACTTTTGCTCCAAGTCATTCCATGTTGTTATTGGCCCTGGTGGCAATAAGTGCAGCCAACTCTTAGCTTTATCTTTCAAGGTGAACGGGAATAGTCTTAGCCTTACTGTATCTTCTGACACTCCATTAAATCTGAATGTATCACAAATTCCAAGAAGCTCATGATGTGATCGTTAGGGTCATTAGTTGGTGCTCCGCCAAATTGGACCGAGTTCTGGATCATATGTATTGTGTCTGATTTGATCTTGAAACTATTGGCTGTAATAACAGGTCGTGCTATGCTTGATTGGATATCTGTAACTTTCGTCATGCCATATTCTCTAAGCGGTTTATGTTCTTCTTCTGCCATAACAATCTGATTGTCCATGGTAGCTTGATTGAAGTTTACTTTCCTCCGAAAAGTTTATTTAATCTCACTGTCGTACGGAACTAACTCTAGACCCTTGGATCGTGTTTGCATAAACCACTGAACTTACCCTGGTGCACACATAATTCCCGGATCACTGCTTGAACAGACTTGAACAATCAGAAGCCAATAAAAGAAAACAAATATAAAATAAGAAAATTTTGTTTGAATAAATTAAACTAATAAAAAACTATTAACAAAATAATTATTAAAACCGTTCGCCGGCAACAGCACCAAAAACTTGTTGTCCGAATTATATAATGACAAATACATGCAAATGCACACGGTCAATCAAGTACTAAAGAAGTAAGAAGAGTGTCAAACCCACTGGGAACAATTACTAACAATTATTCTAATTATCAAGATTCTACTAATTTAACACACTTAAATAGTCACTCCAGTTGATTTGTGAAAGTTGATTAAAATAAAGTAATTAAGAACTATTAAACTGACAAATATTGATTACCAGATGATTAAAACATAGGAATACAAATTCCTCAATTGCTTTGCAATAATCGCTTTATCTTATTCCCACTTAATTAATTCAATGAGTTTCTAACTAGGATTGCTTATCAATTTACTAACATCTTTCAATGATTAATAAAAAGACATATTTCAGTTATTTTGCTACTTTCGTGCAAGACACTTAAAACAGATTCATTGAGCACAAACTCTTAACACAGTTATGCATGGCATACAAGTACTTTCGTCTTATACACTGTTATGTTATCCTTAAGAAGAATCAATAAATTCATGCATTATTATATTCAGATCTAATATTCTAAGATTTCCTCTTTTAATTCCATCAAAGATATCAGGTTAATTGTTGGCCAAACAATTATTTAATCAAGCACAAAATATAATAATCAACTCAATAAGATTAATAAGTGAGAATAAATATAATTTAATTATTGCATCATAAAAGGTTTCATTGTACCCCTAATTGAGAATTTAGTTCATCATCATAATTGAAACTAACAAATAATCACTGAAAAACATCTTGAGTACAGAAATTAAATTAAGAGGAAGAAGAAAATTATGTCGATGATCTACAATCTTGCCCTCCAAAATCTGTCTCGCAAAGTCTCCAATTCAATATCCAAAAGCTCCAAGCGTATAGCACCCAATTGTTGTCAGTTAGAAGAATCCCTAAAACTAAGAAAGAGCTCCCTTTTATATTCCTATCCAGACCCTATTACATAAGGGAAATACAAATCCTTAATTGAGTCAACTTCTGAACATAAGGAAACCAAATCAGTATCAAGGTCGTCAGACGGCATGCCTCATTCCCATTAATCATGATATATACGTATATGGCAGTACGTAAATAACAATCGAGATCCTCAAATTTCAAAGCGCCCAACACCTGAGATAGACAAAATGTACAAATTTTGCTATTTTCTCTCCAAATTCAGTTCTTTAACCTATCCAGACCATTCTCCTGTAAAATGAAACAAAACTCATCACAAGTAATATGAATACACCCAAAAACTCACAATATACCAAGCTAATTGAGATCAACTCGTAGGTTAAAAACCTACTCATCAATACTTCTACGAGTTATTCTTAACTCAACAATCCTTGTCTTTTGCCTTACAAGCAGACTTAAGAATATTTCGTTCAGTCCTCATAGTACGATCATTTCATAGTTTCACGATTCTTCTGTACTTTATGACTGAGGCAAGAGCTTTATGATCAATCTATTGCTCTACGGAAGATTAGTCAACTGGGCGATCAATGATGACTATACGAATAAGCAAAGTTACTATACTGTCATCTTGATATTGATGCATGATTGACTTTTCTTATTATCTATACATTTGTTTAACAGATCAACCTAACAATTTTGATCATTCTAATTCTAAGTCCTTGAACATTATGTTATCATTCAAGGCTTTTCAAAACTAACATCTACAAATATACATTAATCATAATATTTTATGAGCACTTAGATTACTCTGCTAACAACTGCTACAAGCATGAAGGAGTAACTCTAAGATAAGATCAACCTAACAATCTTCATCTTTTTATACTAAATCCTTGCACATGTATTTCTCATTATAAGTACTTTACAAAACTTAGAAATAAATACACTTTAATATGATCAATTATCATCAAACTACATTCAACAATAAGCATGTAATTTTCAATATTTAGCATCTAGTTGCATAAATAAATTGCATTCATCAACCAGATCAAATATGTTTTCCAACAAGTCACATCTATCATCACGTACTTACATAGTCACATATCATATAAGTCCTGAATAAACACATAACATATAAGTCCTTAATCACATATTCACATAAACACATATGCATGTAATCATATATAAATACACAATCACACATGCAAATAAACATATAAGTCCTTAATCACATATTCATTTATACAATCATAGCAGTTATCATCCAATAAATCAAACTTCAACACTGTTCTGAGAAGAGTGGAAAATAGCAAAATCAAAAATAAACCTTATCATTGATGTCGTTAAGTCTTCGTCGAGTTTAGCCATAGTCGTTGTGAGAAGTTTTTTGTCGTCGTTATAAAGGTGAAGTTCTTGTTTTAGTCGAGTTTCAACATTGACACTTGAACCCATAATCATTGTTATTATCCAGATCTACAATTCCCAAATTAAATCTTCATCGTTGGGCTTCCATAGTTGTTGTTGGATTTGTAAACCATCGATGTCGTCTTTATGTCGTCAAGTTAAAATATTATTTGTCTCTTTTTTTCTTTTTAATTTGAGTGAGCTATAAAGATGATTCTTTGATTAAATCAACCTTGTTAGATCTTGTTTGGTACGAATAATTACTCTTGATAATGGGTTGGTAGTTTTATTTTGTGATGGTTTAATTAAGGTCTTGATTGAATTTGATTTTTTAGCCATCAAATCTTTGTGTTGAAGAATTGGGTTTGAGATTACATTTATTTTTGTTCTGTCTTTGGGATATATTTTGTTTGTTTGTTTGTTTGTTGTTAATGTGTTAATGTTCTTAAATATGATTTTAGTCTATTTAATTTCTTTTTTAATCTTTATATTTTATTTTCTAATTTTTTTATGACATAAACGTATTTTCTTTGTATAAAAAAAATTATTTCAGTACTCAAACCATATTTAAATTAAGTCAACCCATATAATTAAAACCAAGGGGTACATTTTATGCAATTAGATAATTTATATAGAAAATTGTACCTATTATTATAAAATATTATTAAAAACAAAAACAAAGATGATGATTAAGGGAGAAGAGCATTCTCATTTCATATATTGTAATTGTATATATCTCTAACCCATCCTCTTTACAATGCTACTATTTATGGTAAAAGGCTATCAATACTAAGAGGTTACAAAACTTAAAGGTCATGAGTTTCAAACCTTAAAGGATATGAGAGTTACAAAGCTTAAAGTTAATTATAATAAAGAGGGGTAGAAATGTATCTAGACATGGGTAAGAATGTATCTAGACATCCACACACTATGTATAATTTTATAACACTCCCCCTTGGATGTCTATTGTATAGCCATACGCATTGAAAGCTGCCTCATTAAAAACCTTACTAGGAAAAACCCAATGGAAAAAAAACCTTGGTTAAGGAAAAAAGAGTGCAGCGCGTATTAGCTCCCCCTCATGAATATATCCTTAAGTCCTTCAGTTGTCGCATTCTAATATTGTGATGCAATCCTTCAAATGTTGCAGTTAGTAATGCTTTTGTGAACAAATCTGCTAGATTATCTTTTGAGTGAATTTGCTGAACATCAATGTTACCACACTTTTCAATGTCATGTGAAAAAGAATTTTGATGAGATGTGCTTTGTTCTATCTCCTTTGATGTATCCTCCTTTTAATTGAGCTATACATGCAGCATTGTCTTCATATAGAAGGGATGGAGTTCTTTTGTAGCAATTTTCTAAGAATATGCCTCGTTAAAAACCTTACCAAATAAAAACCCAGTGGGAAAAAAATTTGGCGAAGGAAAAGAGTACAATATTCTTGTATAACTTCTAGTGCCTTGGGATTGCCTCATTAAAACCTTGCACAGGTAAACCCATTGGGAAAAAACTTTAGCGAAGGAAAAAGAGTACAATCAGCACATATCCGTTTTACTCCCCTTCATAAATACATAGAATTTCCATTGTTCATGGTAAAAATATCATTAAGTCGAAGTATGCCAATATTATGCACCATCTTCTTCAAAATCATAGTTGGTAATGACTTAATGAATATATCAACCAAATTATCACATGATCAATATTGCCATTCTTCTGGGGCTCATGCGTATAAAATAATTTTGGTTCAATATGCTTGGTTCTATCACCATTTGGATTAAATAATCCCAAATCAATAGTCTCATGAAGATAACGTAAAATATGTTTAATTTCATTACAATATCTTCGAGTTGGTGCATAACTATACATTGCTATTAAGTTAACAACAAATGTTATATCAGGTCTTGTCAAATTTGCAAGATACATCAAAGTACCAATTACATTAAGAAATAGTGCTTCAGGACCAAAACACCAATTTCACAAAGACATGGTACTTCAAGACCAAGAGTTTCTTTATTATTTTCTTGTGGTCAAAACGGATCTTTCTTGATATCAAGTGACCAACCCATCATCGGAGTACTCAAAGGATTAACATTATCCATGTAAAGTTATTTCAGGACTTTTTCTGTGTATGTTGATTGATGAACAAGAATTTCATAGTTCAATTTGTAGGCCAAGATAAAAATTTGGCTTACCAATATCTTTCATCTTAAATTAGTTGTTTTTGTTGACTCTTCTGGAGCAAGATCTTTCATCAATAAATACAATAATAATAACAAATTCAGATTATGATTTTTTTTGATAAAAATGCATGCATAAATTGGATTATTCTCAAATCCTTCTTTCAAAAGATATCCACTTAGGCGATTATACCACAATATGCATCTGGATTGCTTTAACCTATATAAAGATCTTTATAGCTTAATAAAATGCATATTTCGAGATGTAGAATTATATGCTTCAGGCATTTTATAACCTTCGGGGATTTTCATATTTATATAATGATCCATACAGATATGATGTAACAACATCCATTAATTTCTCTTTCTACAAAGCTAATTAAAAATCTGAATGTAATTGTGTCCATTACAGGAGCACATGTTTCTTCATAATTAATACCATGTCTCTGCGAAGAAACCTTGTTCTACAAGTTGCGCTTTGTATCATATAATTTTATTTTTCTTATTTCGTATAAATACCCATTTGTATTCAACAGGCATTACTCCTTTAGGTGTTCGGACTACAGGTCCAAAAATTTCACATTTACTTAGTGAATTTAATTCTGCTTGAATCGCCTCTTTCTACATTGGCCAAATATTTCTACATTCATCAATGATTTATGGTTCATATATATGATCATTACTTCTGGTAATATCCATAGCAAATTTATATGAAAATATGTTGTCGACAACTATTTTATTTATATCCAATATATATGTCTCTTGTATATACATAATGTATCGAGATCTCATTATTTTCAGGTACCCGATCCTCTTCAGGGGATAACTCATCCTCTTCAGGGAATAACTCTTTAAGAGTTTTATTTACAGGAGATTTTTATTCATAAGTTTTGGATAGGTTGATAAATTTTGTAGCCTGTCTCATGGGTATAGCCTCTTTATAGGCTGCAACTTATTTTTCTTGTACTTTCTTCTTCTGGGAAATTTTATTTTATTTTATTTTTTAACACCGATAGATCTTCCATGCTTCAGGTGTGGCTTTAATTCAATTTTCTCATTTCGTATTAATCGATTGTCCTATTGAGGACTTCAATCTCTGCTAGAGTATTAGCAGCTAGAATGTGAGATATCACTATTTTCTTATTATCGGTGAATAATTCTGGTAATTGATTTGCAATTCATTGCAAGTGAATTATCCTTTGAACTTCTAGTTCATATTGATTTGTATAAGGATCAAGATTAAATAACGTTGAAATATTCCAATTAATCTCCCATCGTGCTTCAGGCAATGACTTTTCTCCCCCTAATGGTGGGAAGACTATTAAAATAACAATCCTCAAAATATACCTTAAAAATATCACTCTGAATTCTTTCTTAGAAGATGAACACCAAATAACAATAATTAAATGTGATATTTACTTTGATATAATCAACAGGTAAAGGAATCTTCTGGTTCTTTAAAGGATGTTCATGGGAGTTTTCAATAATTCAATGCATCATTATTGATCCTAGATGATCATGCCAAATCATAAAAATATTTGGATCCAAACACTTCTGGTGTATTGCACACTTCTAGTGTATTACAACATTTGTTTCAACTATTCTCATTTTAGTATAATATAACCCAGAAGAGAAAAATATACAATTTTTCTAATATGAGCTTTGTTGGATAAAATCTATATACGCACAACACGCAAGTATACGTGGTCAACAAGTAATAAAGTGATGAGTAGAGTATCGTCCCACAGAGACTAACTAGCAATAATCTTAACTTACAATTACCAACTTTATATTAATCCTAATTTTATTAAACAAATCAACTCAATGATTAAAATTAAAAACTCTAAATTAAAAAATAAATAAACTATCATAAAATAATCACAAGTATTAAAATATGGAATTTCAAACAATTAATGGAGAATTAGACTTATGATTTCACCCTAAGCTTCACTCTCGATTTTAACACCTTTATTCAAATTCAATACTATCCTCAGTTTATTAATCAAGAACATGAACGTAGTATTAACCACCTCTCGATGCACTAATCACAGATAACGTCAATCCACAATTAAGATAGAAATTAATTTAAACACCTTAAGCAACTAACTCACTATATCTCTATGTGAATTACAATTGAAGAAGGTTGAAGAATAAGTTCTCTATCAGGATTACATGCTATGTCAAGCATATCTCTACCTTAACACTCATCAAGTTTAAGCTATTAACAAAATCCTGAACACATGCTATATCAACTAGGTCTAGATTTGAATATCCTCTCTCGATTACATCCAACTCCACAAAAAATTGTTGATCAGGCAATTCATAGATTCAAGCACAAATTAATATAGATAAACTGGAAATAGCTTATTAAATTGGAAATCAAAGTTTACAAAACCATAGATTCACTCAAAGATCCATCAGAAGCCTAAAAAGTGAATTAGTTCATAATAAATGAAATAAACACGGAATAAATCATGGAAATCATTCTTTCAATTACAAATAATAGTCTAAGACGAAAAATATTGAAAAACACCCTTCACGTAGCCTAGAATCGCAATCGTCTCGAAAATCTCCTTGAAATACGCCTCCAACGCTTGCTTAGAAAAACTGAGATTAATCTTCATAATTTGCCTTCTGTATCCCCTAATCTTAGTGTTTGTTTCTAATTATATACTTCAACATGTATTTTGATTACAATTCCATTCCAAAACAAGTCCCAAGTCATCACCATCACTAAAACTCCACACTTGTAGCACTAAAAACCAACTAGGAGACTTCAAAATTGAGTAAGCAAGCCCCAGCTTGCTATTTCCCTTTTTACAAGCCAGCCCCGGCTTGCTACCTTGCTGCTATTCTATCCAGACCCCAAGCCCTGGCTGGATCCCAAGGCACAAAAGGGCAAGCCCCGGCTTGCTATGAAACTGCCCATTACATTTCCTGCTGAAACCTCCTCTGTGAAAACTGCCATAACTTTTAAACCGGGAGAGGTTACGGGGCCCGCAACCTATCAAATCGAAGCTATTGACGAGATCTACAGCTTTCATTCTCTAAGATTTCAGAAATAACAAACGGATGAAGGTCGAAATCACATCGGAAGCAGCTGCTGCTGTGTAATGACAACCGAAAAAACTCTTAACTTTGTCTTTGTTGCTAGAAGGCCATACTATCGCATCCGAACTTCCGACTAGAATGATGCATTTTTCGGAATGCCAAGAAAGAGTTCCTCAACATAATCCATGTTCCACGCCACAAACATGAAATGCACATAAAATGACATGAAGGCCCGAACGATACCCGGAATTGCTTTTTCTTGCATTTTTCATACCAATAGTTGGTCACTCCACTTCCAAACATATAATGTACAAAATGGAAACAAAATGTATGAAAAGTAACTAAGAAACACGAGATTAAGAAAATAATTCAAGTAATAGATGCCGGATAAGTAGGTATAAAACCTACTTATCAAATACCCCCAAACTTAAACCTTTGTGTGTCCTCAAGCAAAAACAAAACAAAAATGCAACACAATGCAATGGAATGGAATGCAACTAATCTACATGCATACTAATCCAGCAGTATTAATAAACACAAGTCTTTTCGCCCGGCCCCAGAGAAATCAAGTAAACATGATAATACATCATATCAAAACTCATCAGTAATTTACCGATCAATCATCAAATCTTAGACTGTTATTACTGATATTGTGCGTGTGTGCTCAACAACAATGCTAACTGATATAAAATCAAATTTAACACATAACAAGTCTCTTTGAAGGCATCATACAGTGTAAACTCAAGAAATTCAAAAATAAGCTAAATCCAACTAACATCAAACAATTACCAATATCAAGAGTCAACATGGGATACTTATGCTTTATTTTTCATTACGGGGGCTTTTTGCTCTTTTCCCATTTTATTATCTCTTTTTTTATATATATACACATAGCTATGCAATGTCTTATTCCCTTATGCTTTTCAATGCTACTTTAACGAGCTTTCGACCAATGACTCCCAGACCATTAAGACCTTAGGGCGCTAGGTCTAGAGACAATCACCTCGGGCTTACTTACTCAAGTAACAAAGTCCACAAAACTAGACACGCATGCCACAGTGTTTATTCATACTTTTTTTTAATAGCTTATATATCTCACATATTCCCCCAAACTTAGGTTCTTGTTTAACTTTAGCCATCACTACTTGTTCTTGTCATTCTTTCATTTAAACTAGCATTATCCTTTAGATTCCCATTATGTATCAATTTAAACTCAATCAATCAACAAGTTGTTTTTACTGTGCTATCCTTATTATACCAGTTTCAAACAGAAAAAACTCAATTCATAACAAAAAATCAAATCAAAGCTCTAATAATTAGTACTATACTTGTCTACTCAATTCTAATCTCATCATTGGCCAAAACAAACTGTACATATCAAACAGCTGGACTCATGCAAGATGAACATAGTAACAAACTATTATTTTTGAATTTTTAATTAAAAAAAAATTTAAACGAAATGTGGTAAACATAACATGATTGCAAAGATAAATAAAAACTATTTACATTCCTAAGCTACTATGAAACTACATGATTACCTGAATGCAACACTTAACAATCCAAAACATAAACCATGAGCTAACATGTGTAAACCTAGCTAATGAAATTAAATATGCAACATGTAACATACAACTAAATCCCCCAAACTTGAAAATTACAATGTCCTCATTGTATAGATAAAGCAATAAATAAGAGAGGACTTTCAGAATCGCCTAAGTCAGGTTGGTGGTGGTTGTTGTTCTTCATCCGGAATCATTGGGTGGGAATCTTCGCATTGATGTCTTTGGTTGCAGTATGGGAATTGGGCAAGAGATTGAAACTCCGAGGCGTGAGTGTTCAATGAGGCGAAAGATACATTCATGGCCTCAAACATGTGGTCCTGCCTTGCTGCTAGTCTCCTCATTTCTCTTTGTGCCTCCTTGTTGTGCTCATCCACTTGTCGTTGAAGGTTGAGGAATTGAGGGCTAGATATTACTTTGGGTTGTTGTGATGTCTCTCCCATTGCCGCATTCCCCTAAAACTCATCGTCCTCTAAGGTGTCCTCAACACGGCCTCATCCTCCGAGGTCGAGGGAAATACAAATCCTACTCCTCCTAAAAGCGACTCGCCTCGGGCCACACACAAGATATCTTGCAATCATTCTCGAGTCAAGTGTCCTGCAATGACATCCAGGTTATCTCATCATCGACCAACGACTCTCGCCTGCTGTATACACAATCCATGAGATAAGTGATGGGTGTGGCAATCCTCCAGTATGGTCCTCAAGGCATCTTCGGATCATAAAGTTAATTATAGCCCCTATGTCCATGATGAAATCTTGTACCATAGCATATAATAAAGATCGCTTTATCCTTAGACACATCCGACGTGTGTGTAGCTGGAAGTAACTTAGCGCACAGAAAGGCATACTATATCTTCCCATACCCGACTAAGATCCTTACTACGAAAGACAAAGCCTCCATGATTTGATTTTTTCCATAAGTGTACCTTGGCTTTGTCTTCTCCTCGCATAATAGCCTCATAACACGGATCATTATCACATAAGTGTTTTGACTGCAATGTCTCGGTGCTCAGAATCGATAGTACGTGTTGATGGCGTGTAAGACCGAAAGGCACTAACCTACCCGTGCATAAAAAGCATTGAAGGGGCCTTATCCCTGTTAGCGTAGAATTCCTCGACCACACTTACAATCGCAGAATTTGGGCTCATTGTGAATTTATTCCAACCTTTTTGATATATTTGTTGCATCATTTCACCATCCATAGGTTCAGGTGCCAACCCTCGCTCAGGTGTGAGTGATTTTGTCACCATATAGTCGAATAACGATTGCCATGCATGCACAGACTTATGAATTTTCGCCTATCAAAGGTTCGTGTTGGTTGTGTGGCCCCCGAACTCTCTCTTCGTTGCCTCTTTGATTTCGGTTTTGGTGCCATTGATTTGGAATTGACGAGCCTTAACAAAAATTTCCCCTAAACTTCACTTTAACAACTTGTCGAGCACTTGGTGTGCCAGACTTGAAATTCTCAGAAACTTGGTTATTTGGCTTGAACTATGCTGATAGAAGATGAGGAATTAGCAAACCAACTTCTTACTTTCAATATATATCGAATTTGTTTGTAGAGATTTGCACAAATCCTATCCTTGAACTTCCAATTGGTGTGAATTAAGGTTGTTAGATTGTGTGGTGAATGGGTGGTTTTATAAAGAGGAATTTATGTGGGTGGGTAGTGGATGACTAGGTGGGAGGAGTGGGATTGTGTTTGATTTGTTTTGATGAGATGAGAGGTAATGTGTAAAGTAATTGCAGTCGTGGGTGGAAGTGGTGAAGTAGTTGGAGTGTAGGAGGTTAAAGTATAATGGAATTGGGAGACAATACATGCACCAACTCTTAACTGCTTCTAATAATCGTGCACTAATCGACAAAGAAGCCCCTACTGGTCTTTTGTGTCGCGCAAGGGCAAGCCTCTACCGCTTTTATGTCTCGCTATAATGAAGGGGCAAGCCCCGACTGGATGTTTTGTACTGTGATGGGCAAGCCCTGGCTTGGGGCTGTTCGGTTAATGCAGTAAGGGGACAAGCCCCGGCTTGGGGGTATTCTGCAATTTCTGTATAAAGGGCAAGCCCCAGCTTGCTCAATATGCTTTGAAAGGAAAACCTAGGCTTGGTGGTCTTCTGCTAATGCTTCTTGAGTTGCTAATGCACGATTTTTGCTGCCTAACACCATGTGCATCCCATAGCTTCTTCTTTGAGTACCTGAACACATGGAAAACATACTCATGAGTGGATATTGAGCAAATTAAAGCATGGAGGGTAAGCTTATTTAGCTATCAAGTATACTTTAATTACTACATGACTAAATTCTAAACCACATAGTATTCTAAACTACCATTTCACTAGCATGGATAAAATTACTTAAGAAAAGAAAAATGAAGAAAAAGCATAGAAAAAAATAAAAAAAAATTGGGTTGCCTCCCAGTGAGCGCTTGATTTTAAGTCGTTCAGCCTGACTACACCTTGTTTATGGTGCATCTGCAAGTGTGATAGCTATGACGTCCGTGTTGGACTCGCCACCCCAATAGTACTTTAATCTGTGACTATTGACCTTAAAAGTTTCTAAAGGATTCCGACTGTAGATTTCAACGGCGCCATGAGAGAAAACCCTTTTTATTGTAAATGGTCCTGACCATCTTGACTTAAGCTAGCTTGGGAACAATCTCAACCGTGAGTTGAACAAAAGAACTGATTGCCCTGGCTTGAAAGTTCTTTGCATAATTTTCTGGTTGTGCCATCTTTTCACCTTTTCGTTGTATAACTTGGAGTTCGTGTAGGTTTGTAATGTAATTCACAAGCTCATTTAAATAAGTAGTCTCTTTTCCCTACAACCTTTTGATCGAAATTAAGTTTCGAATTGCCCAATAAGCCTTGTCGTCAGAATCGATCGGTAAGTGACAAGCTTTTCCATCTGAGTTGATATGGTGACATCCCGATCGGTGTTTTATAAGCGATCCAAGGGCCCATAATGCGTCATCCAACTCCGAGCGACAAATCCTTTCGATTCGGATTCACCACTTTTTCTAAGATTCTCTTGACTTCCCTATTCGAAACCTAAGCTTGTCCACTGGTTTGGGGATGATATGCTATAAAGCTAATTTTATGGTTGACCCTATACTTTGCCAATAGAGTCGTGAATGACTTGTTGCAACAAAGGACTACCTTCACATCGATAATTGCCTGGCGTACAAACCTTGTGAAAATATTCTTTCAGAGGAATTTGAGGACCACCTTGGCATCGCTTTGTTTCGTAATCTGCCGCAGCCTTCAACCCATTTTGATACGTAGTCCATTGCAAGTAGAATATACTGATTGTTCAGAGACGACGAGAATGGCCCCATGAAATCAATGCCCCATACATCAAAAATTTCAACTTCAAGAATCATTTGTAGAGGCATCTCATTCCGTTTTGAAATGTTGCCCACCCTTTGACATCTATCACATGTTTTAACAAAATGGTGGGTGTCCTTGAATAGTGTAGGCCAATAAAACCAAGATTGCAACACCTTCGCTGCTGTCCTCTCACTCCCATAATGTCGGCAATATGCAGATGAGTGACACTCATGTAGAATGTTCTTTACTTCACTATAAGGCACACATCTTCTAATCATCTTGTCGGCGCACTGTTTGAACAAGTAAGGGTCATCCCACATGTACCATTTCACGTCATGCAGAAACTTCTTTTTCTGTTGTCTTGTGAGATCAGGTGGAATTACGTTGCTCACAAGATAATTCGCATAGTCCGCATACCAAGGAAATTCTGCATTTATTTCAAACAGTTGTTCATCCGGGAATGATTCATTGATTTCACATTTGTCCCCTTTCAATTTCCCTTGGTTTTCCAGCCTAGACAAGTGATCGGCTACCTGATTCTCCGTCCCTTTTCTATCTTTTATTTCCAGATCAAACTCTTGAAGTAGGAGAATCCATCGGATAAGGCGTGGCTTAGCATCCTTTTTAACTATCAAATACCGAATAGTAGCATGATTCGTGTAGACTATCACCTTTGTTCTGATCAAATAGGCCCAGAATTTATCAAGTGCGTACACTACTGTAAGTAATTCTTTTTCTGTAGTTGTGTACTTTAATTGAGTCTCTGTGAGTGTTTTACTTGCATAGTAGATAACATGAAATATCTTGTCTCGGCGTTGACCCAAAACAGCCCCAACTGCATAATCACTTGCATCACACATTAGTTCAAACGACATATTCCAATCCAAAGCGACGATCACGGGAGCTGTAGTCAGCTTTTTCTTCAACAACTCGAAAGACAACTTACACTCCTCATCAAAGTTGAATACTGAATCCTTCTCTAGAAGACTGCACAAGGGTTTTGCCATTTAAAAAAAATCCTTTATGAATCTCCTATAGAACCCAGCATGTCCTAGAAAGCTTCTAATTCCTTTGACTGAACTTGGCGGAGGCAACTTCTCAATTGTTTCTAGCTTTGCTTTATCGACCTCCAATCCTTGCGCCGAGACTTTGTGTCCCAAGATTATACCTTCTTCCACCATAAAGTGGCATTTTTCCCAATTAAGGACCAAATTTGTGTCGGTGCATCTTTGTAAGACCATTACCAAATTTTCCAAACACGCGTCAAAATTATCTCCAAAGACAGAGAAATCGTCCATGAAGACTTCCACATTCTTTTCCACCATATCTCGAGAAGATGGCCATCATGCATCACCGAAAGTAGCAGTGCATTACACAATCCGAATGACATCCTCCCGAATTTGAACGTACTATATGGGCATGTAATGTAGTCTTCTCTTGATCCTCAAGAGCGATAATGATTTGATTGATCAGAGTCGAGTATCCATCCAATAAGCAATAACACGATGCCCCGCTAATCATCAACATTTGATCGATAAAAGGTAGAGGGAAGTGATCTTCATGTTGCTTTATTCAATTTTCTATAGTCCATACAAGCCCTCCGGCCCGACCACCGTCCTTGTTGGAATCACTCATTGTTATCGCTCACACCATCGTCATTCCTCCTTTTTTTTACGATTTATTGCCTTTGGACTCACCCATTTGTCAGTTTGGAATCGGGTAGATGATGCCGACATCTAACCACTTCAAGATTTCTTTCTTCACAACTTCCTTCATAATCGCAAGTTAAGTCGCCATTGTTGCTCCACCGCTCGGTTTTGCCTCATCTTCCATTAAGATCTTGTGTATGCAAAATGAAGGGCTGATTCCCTTTATATCTACAATTGTCCACCCAATCGCTAATTTGTGTTCCCTAAGCACCCTCAGCACTTTTCTTCTTCCTGCAATTCGTTGCAGTAAATAATAATGTAAAGAATTTGAATTGCCTAAATACGCATACCTGAGGTGTTTAGGGAGTGGCTTAAGTTCTAGATTTGGTAGCCCTTCCAATGATGGTTTCAATTTTTCTGCGGCTACTTCCTCCGCGTGCAATGGTTCAAACAATGTTCTAAATCTGGAAACTCGTGTCAATGAGTCTAGTATTTGTAAGTACTCTACCAATTCTGGATCATCGACCTCTTCATCCCCCAATAACATTGTTTTTAACGGATCGTGAACCAAACCCTTGCTCATATCTTCACCAATGATTTGCTCAATTAAATCCATTCGAAAACATTCTTTCTCATCCGTGGGAAATTTCATGGCCTTAAACACATTGAATTTTACTTCTTGATCTTGGACCCTCATAGTGAGTTCTCCCTTTTGTACGTCTATGAGTGTCCTGCCTGTGGCCAAAAATTGTCTCCCTGGGATAATTTGGATGTTCTTGTCCTCCTCAAAATCCAGAATGATAAAGTTTGCGGAGAATATAAACTTATCCACTTTCACTAGAATGTCCTCTACTATGCCTCTCGGATATGTGACTGACCTATCCGCCAACTATAATGTGATGTTAGTAGGCCTTGGTGCAGGCAAACCCAATTCTAAGTATACTGACAATGGCATAAGGTTTACACTTGCCCCCAAATCACATAAACACTTGTTGAAATGCATATCTCCAATTGTGCATGGAATAGTAAAGCTCCCCGGATCCTTGAGTTTTGGTGGTAATTTCTGCTGTAATACCGCACTACACTCCTCTGTTAGTGTCACGGTCTCAAAATCTTCCTATTTCTTTTTCCTGGCGTAATCCTTTCATAAATATTGCATAGCTCTAAGCATTTGTTCTAGGGCCTCTGTAAATGGTATGTTGATTTGAAGTTTCTTGAAAACTTCCAAAAATTTTGAAAATTGCTTGTCTAATTTCTGTTTTTGGACCCATTGTTGAAATGGTGGTGGTGGATAAACAATTGGCTTATTGTTCATACTTGTTTCCTCACTCTGTTTATCCTCACCCTTGCTTACTTCAATTTTTCTGCTATCATCAACTTTTTCATCCGGAGTCACTGAATTTTCTGCATTAGTACCCTCAAGCTGTTTCCCACTCTACAATGTGATTGCTTGACACTCGCTCACGATTATCTCTTAGGATTTCTCTCGGTGTCACTTGGTAATGTCCCTTGTGGTCTATTATTCAATGCCAACGCCATTTGACCTATCTCGATTCTCTAGATTCTTAATCGCCTCTATCTTGTGATTTCATAGTCATGGCGTGATCTTTTATAGCCAACCTTTGTTGGTAGTCATGAATTTTGCCAACATTTCCTCTAGATCAGATTTCCTTTCTTGATATTGAGTTGGTTATTTTCGGTTCGAAATCTCGGTGGATATGATTGTCATGAAGCTTGATTTTGCTGGTTGTTGCTCCATGAGAAATTGGATGATTCTATTTCCTTGATCAGTATGCGTTCGATATGTATTTTATGGAATTCTATTGTAATTACCGATTAATCGCACAATGACCTTTATTTTGCTACCTTGCTGCTATTCCGTCCAGATCCCAAGCCCCAGCTGGATCCCAAGGCACAAAAGGGCAAGCCCCGGCTTGCTATGAAACTGCCCATTACTTTTCCTGCTGGAACCTCCTCTACTAAAACTGCCATAACTTTTAAACCGGGAGGAGTTACAGGGCCTGCGACCTATAAAATCGAAGCTATCGACGAGATCTACAACTTTCATTCTCTTATCTTTCAAAAATAACAAACAGATGAAGGTCAAAATCGCATCTAAAGCAGCTACTGCTGTGTAATGACAACCGAAACAACTCTTAACTTTGTCTTTGTTGCTAGAAGGCCATACTATCGCATCCGAACTTCCGATTAGAATGATGCGAGATGTTTCGGAATGCCAAGAAAGAGTTCCTCAACATAATCCAAGTTCCACGCCACAAACATGAAATGCACATAAAATGACATGAAGGCCCGAACGATACCCGGAATTACTTTTTCTTGCATTTTTCATACCAATAGTTGGTCACTCCACTTCCAAACATATAATCTACAAAATGGAAACAAAATGCATGAAAAGTAACTAAGAAACACGAGATTAAGCAAATAATTCAAGTAATAGATGTCGGATAAGTAGGTATAAAACCTACTTATCAAGCTTCTAGCCCGATACTATTGAAGTAATATAAAGAAATTCTTCACTGCCTTCGTTATTGATTTCAATATGATAACTATTATAACATATATCCTTAAAGTTGAAAAAATTTCTGTTTATCCCAGAAGAATATAAAGAATCATCAATACAAAGTTTTGTGCCCTTTGAAAATATTATAATCGCTCTTCCAGAGACTTTAATTAAATTTGAAGAATAATCACTCTTCAAGAGTCTTCAATTATGTTTGATGAATAATCGTTCTTCTAAAGCCTTTAATTAAGTTTGATGAGCTTCTGACCCATACAACTTCATATATGCAAAACATAAATTTAACTTTATTACTTGAAACATAAATAAAATATATAATAAAAATACTTATTATAATGTCATAATATAATGAAATAAAAATAATTAATTGGTATGAACATTTCTATCAACATATCATCAAGGAAACCATAGATATCAAAATTAGTTATATCCACTCCATTTGAAAAGTCAAAATAATTCATGGGATCTTCAGGATCATTCCATTTCCTTTTCTTTTATGGAGTTTTGGTACAAATGTACAAAATGTTTAGGAGTACAGCGGGTACATTCCCTTTTATATATTGATTGTTCTTTTCAAGTCCAATACCACAACCACAACCATAATTTCCTCTATGATTATCAAATGAGGTTCCATTCACTTCATGGAATGTGATAGAATCGGTCGAGCGAGATTGTTGGTTTTTCAGCAAAAATTCATTATTTTGTACAGTCACTAGAAAAAATGATATCAGTTTTAGGAATATAATTTCCTTTATCGCTTTAGAGAATATGAACTTACACTCACAATATTGCTACTACAGGAGCATATTCGAGGCATGAAATATAGTAAATATTTTTTCTAACATGTCTTTATCAATATTTTTTTCATGGAGATGATAAATAATAAAAATAATTAATTTTGCATGATCCTGCGCAGGATACATGATTGCCAACTTTAATTGTATTTCCAAGGTTCTTTTTCCTTTATATGAATCTCAAAGATCAAGATTCCATTACAAACAATTCTCGCTCGATATAAATCAGGCAACAAATTCAAATTTATAAAATTTGAATATTAAATAACTAAACATATTCTCCATCAAATTAAATAATTATATATGTTCGATTTAATTATAATGAGACAATTTATAGAAATACAAAGAAAATACTTAAATTAAAATTTTCCATTAAAACTAAATAAATAGTCCTTATATATTCGGATTACCATTATATAATAATAAGAATAATGATATAATTAGTGCAGTAATTGAAATGCAGTAATTTTACCCTCACTTTATCTCACTAAATAAATAGTCCAAGTATTTAAAAGAAATTACACTCGTAAGTTCCAATTGTCTACAAAATGTGTCCTGTAACTCAATATTCAGCTCGTTAAGAATAAATTGAAAATCATGCCCTCCTCTCATAAATAGCCAGAATACAAACCTGGTGATCCAGAAAGAGTAATTCCTACCTATTGTTATATTGCTTAGTTGTCAATATTCTAGCAGAGATTACAATACACTAAGAACTGATATTTCAACTTTCAACACATTTATAAAATATTACTAAGTGTATATCTCAAAAGCACATATATCATTATAAGAATATATTAACATATTTTATAATGACAATACATCAAAATACACCGATATACTAAATAAATAATTAAAAAAAATCATTCTTACACATTTTTATCATTAATCAAATCATGACCATGCAACAACTTTAGTGTTAGTCAGGAGTGTAGTGCATGTGGTGGATTCTAAAAAAACATGGTAAGACTATGTAAATGCATATTTAGATATGTATAGTAAATTTTCTCCTAGCAAGAGCATGTTCACTTGTAAGCATAGTGGGGATTGAACACTGCAAAATCATACTTACTCCATTCTTCAAAAATAAAATAAAATATTGACACATGAAAATCATATATTCCTACTGTGTTAACTTATGTCAAAATATATATGGGTATCATATTTGTTAAGATCTTGTGGAGCATTTTAAGTCGTGAAATAAATAACTAAAACTGAAAACTGACAAGTATATTATAGCAGCAAAAATAACCAACCTCTTTTCTAGTCTTGAAGATTTAACTTCCAGTTCTACTCGACTATTGAACTTCCCATATGGAGATATACAGAACTTTTCTTTATATTTTTCGTGAAGCATCTGAAAATTGGATCTTTGGGTATTGAAAAGATGAAACTAGTATAGTATCACAACTTGAAATATTAGAGACTTGTGCTGATAACGTATTATAAAATATTATTAAAAACAAAAACAAAGATGATGATTAAGGGAGAAGAGCATTCTCATTTCATATATTGTAATTGTATATATCTCTAACCCATCCTCTTTACATCAATACTAAGAGGTTACAAAACTCAAATGTCATGAGTTTCAAACCTTAAAGGATATGAGAGTTACAAAGCTTAAAGTTAATTACAATAAAGAGGAGTAGGAATGTATCTAGACATGGGTAAGAATGTATCTAGATATCCACACACTATGTATAATTTTATAACACCTATTACTTTATAGCTGAATTATATGAATTTAGTGGTACTTGATGACTAACGAATCTCAAATTCGTAAGCCATTTTCCTAAAATAAAGGAAGAGTTTCTGTTGACAGAAAATTATTTTATGGTTGACCTTGATATGCCACACATTGGAAAATCTAGAAAAAACAATTTTTGGAAAATATTTTAATTAAAACAAACAGAGCCTTAGTTTTCAAACTATAGCTATTTTTATACAACTTAAATTGTGATACAAATAATGTATACACAAACATGTTAGAATCATGACATATCATTATAAGAATAACAATAATATCCAACATAAGTATTTCATTAATAAATTGTCATTATCCTAACATCTTGTGTATACACTCAAAGTGCATGAAACTATATTTTTTTTTATATTTAGTCTCCTATGTATTTTTCCAATATTTTTCTTATAATTTTAAAAATTTTGCAATTTAAGTCGAACTTCACAAAAATAAAGTAATAAAAGGAATTAAACTTAAAAAAATAAGTATACTTTTTAGGAAAGCCTAAGAAACATCCACAATATAGGGACTAAATGTGGAAATTAACTATAATTTAGTGACTAATAAAAATAAGATTTATACTTCAAATACGAAATGCGCAAAAAATAACTATAATTTGAAAACTAACAAAATAATTATCTCTAAAATAAAATTTTGACCCGTTAATTTTGAAAAAGAATTGAACCGATATTCAATTTTGACCTTCATATTTTTTAGAGGAGATCCAATTTGTAAATATATAAAGTTATTGGTTAAGAGAGATTAAAATCAAATACATATAGCTACACACAATTTATAAAGGTTAAGAAAAGGAAATAGAAATAGAAATTAGTCACATCCTCTTGCAACAATACAAAGAATCCAAAAAGAGAGAATGAGAAATGGAAAATGTCAAATAGAAATTAATCTCATCCTCTTGCAAAAATACAAAGAATCCAAAAAGAGAGAATGAGATAAGGAAATGTCAACTGCAATACCCAATATATATAGGGTAATGGTGCAAAAAATACCTCAAAGTTTCACTTACATCTTGAATTTGTTTTTTTCTAAAAATACTCCTCACGTTATAAAATCTAGCTCAACTAGCCTCTTCTGTTAACAAACTTGCCATCTAGGTAAATGGAACTCACATCTGAACAAAATTTGCTGACGAGACATGAAATGAGTAATTTATTAAAAAAATTCAAAATGATTGTATATTAAATTTATTTGTATTTTAATATAATTATTTATCCATTACTTTCCAAATTTATTTTGTTTACTCACAATCCATTTTAAAATTACTCTTCAATTAATCCATCTTCATCTCTATCTTTGACTAGCACCTGGCCTGTATCACACTAATCTATTTTCTCTCTTCTCTTTTTCTTCTTTTACCTTCTCCACCTTCTCAACAATACTAAGGCTATCGCTTTATGCATTTTTCATACAGGTAAAATCCAAAGGTGATTGGTCCTCCCTGTTCACCGTAGAAAACCCAGAACGAGAATTTGACCCAAACTTATTCATATTTTTGGCATTGAATTGATTAATGAAGTCCTCATTTGGGAAGTTAACTTTGATTTTTTTCCCTCTAATTAAAAGTAGTATGCACACAAGTCAATTATATTTGATATAATGAAAAATATACTTTGTAATAATATTATTCATTTATTAATAAAAGAATTCATTCATTAAAGGCTTTTACTTTATCAACATGGTATTTTTATATAATGTGTAATAAACTCATAGTTTTAAACAATAATTTTAGAATCATGATGATGATCATGCTAATGAGATCTAAATTATTAGATAACTTAAAACTAAAATAGTTCACAATCGTTGGATTACTAAAAGGAGGATTAGTGAATCCGGATAGATTGGTACATACGTTGCTTGCTCTCAGAAAAAGGATGATTGATCTCATAATCATTTGTGTGGAGACATTAAAGCAAGTATGTAGGTGCTTATTGGAGAATAAGTTCAATGAACATAGCTCGCTAAGGAATACCTAATGAAATTTTACTCGTTTGTTAATAGAAATTCCTCTAGTAATAGTAATTCAAGTGATCCTTAGACTTAAGATTATCATAGTATCTTGTGTATGATGATGAGTTATACTTTGACATGTCCCTTAAGACATTTAAGGTATATCAAAAGGTATGCTTGGGTATAATAAGTCACACATGAAGATAATGAATGATCAACAAAGATTCTATCGCTTCTAGTAAAAGAAAAGAATGTTCTATGTGATTCGATAAATGGCAACTCAAGAATCCTTGGTCAAGGTAGAATAAAATTAGAAAGGCGTTTCTAATTTGCATTATTTGGAGTTGTGCATTTAAAAATTGAAATACATATAATTAAATAAAATAAGACTTGAAAGTTTTTCCATGTCTTATATTTAATTGAGACAGTGTATGGCAGAAGGATTGAATTGTACAGTAACTATTTACTTAAAGGTTCTTTTATGATTAATGTTAAGATCTATATTATCTAGAAAGTCATTGATCGCTAAGAGGGCTTACCCTTATCGTAGAATAAATGTTATTTATTTAAATAAATTAAATAGTTTAGTTTATTTATTTAAATTATATTTGAATTATTTTAATTGATTTACTCACAATCGGTTTAATATGAAGAAACTAAATGGTCACACCATAAAAGAAAAATATTTATTTAAGAAACAAATGGCATAATCATAATAATAAGTTAAGTATATTTAATTTAATCTATGGTGATAGAATAAATTAAATAGCTTAATATTTATTATTTACTATTTTGAAAATATTAAATATAAATTAATAAGAGGAGTCTTATTATTAATACTACTATTATTATTATTTAATTCCTAAAAGAATTTAGGAATTAATTAATAAAAGTACTCTCATTAATTTTTAATTGGATTAGGAATATAATTAATATTTAAAGGAGTTTAATTAATTAAAAGTAAAACTCTATTCCTGAATAGTTTAAGAGGGTTACCTAAATCTATTAATAAGTGGAATTTTATTATGGGTTAGGGTTACACAAGCTACACACTTAATTCTAAGAGTTGGGAGAGTACGTATAATTATATTGAGATAGAAATTAGGGTTTTGCCAAACACCCATCTTTTTGAATATCTATTCTTCTATAGTGGATCACCTCTAGAGGCCAAACACTTGGGTGACTAATGTGATGCCCGCAAAATAGGTATACATCACCCATTTTGAGTCGCCAAATACATGGTACAAATTCAAATACAACTTAATAATACAGTT
This sequence comes from Panax ginseng, assembly GCA_020205605.1. Taxonomy (NCBI): domain Eukaryota; kingdom Viridiplantae; phylum Streptophyta; class Magnoliopsida; order Apiales; family Araliaceae; genus Panax; species Panax ginseng. Next base: position 93,352,232 of record CM035139.1, read on the forward strand.
GTCGTGTAAAATACGACAAAACGTAAACTGAGATTTTTAATAAGAATATTGTCATCTAGACAATATCCACACTCAAAAGAGTCCTCATTATATTTATTTTCACACTATTTAATGAGAATAGTGAGGACTACTAATACTATCTTTCTCGACTGCTACTCGCTCTCCCGACTAGTCTGGCCACGTTCTCATTTCCCGAAGAGAATAGTGAAAGAAAGGGTGAGCTCAACTAGCCCAGTAAGAAATATTATGACTAAGATAATTCAGAATAAATTATCGTTAGCCTCCAACAGTATTAAATTGATAAAATATAATAAACATCAAGTTTAACTGCAGTGGAACAATCAATCCATTAAAAGAGTCAAGTAGAGAATAAAATCTACTATCTTTTATGATTTAAAAGGTTTTTCATCACTTTTATTGCTGAGACTCAGCTTAATAAATAATCCATATCTTCCCTGCACTCCGGCCAAGGATATTCATAAACTGAATAAAAGAATTCAATAAAAGAAGTTCAAGAATTAATTTATCTAGGAACTAATAATGTCCAAATTGTCAACATGATACTTCTTTGTTGAGTAAAATTCAAGAATGCTGAGAAGAATATTTCCATGAAAAGATACTGGATGAAGCGCAAATATCAAGGATATTCCACTAATTTTATGGAATATAAAAGTCAAAACTTTAACCAACTGAGTATAATAAAGAATAGAATAACAAAAGAAATCACCAGGCATGCGATAGACGCAAGCATATAAGGTTATTCTAATGTAATAATAAATAACGGAATCCGTGTCATGCGTAAACGCATACAGCACGTGATATTCCAATGTAATAATAAATAATGGAACGTGTCACGCGTGAACGCACGCATGTGATATTCAAATGAATAATAAACAACGAAACCAAAGTCGTGCAGAAAGCTTACGCATGTGATGTTCCAATGAATAATAAATAACAGAACCAGGTCATGTGTAACGTATAGACAGGATGTTCCAACAGAATAATAAAGAATGGAAATAACAGAAGAATGTCACCATGTATGCGATACTTCGCATAGACAGGTTATTCCAACATAATAATAAAGAATGGAATAACATAAGTTCTCTTCATGAAGACGAAAGAAAGAAATAATACCCCTTACCTTAGAAAGAAGAGTACTGGATATAGGAGTAGTGAAGTAGCATAACACTTTTCTTCTTTCTCTCTACAGTTTCTCTCTAGAGTTTCAGTGAATTCGTAAGAAATAATGAAGGAATGAGCTTCTATTTATAGAAGAATGGATCAAGATAGTAATTAATTCATGAACGGTCCAGTATTGATTTACTTTTAATCGGATTTATCCATATTGATTTAATAAAATATTCTAATAAAACAAAAAATTTTAAATAAAATATAATATATATTATATATATTATTTATATATATAACATATGTCAATTTTTGAATTCACAGAATGAATTCCGTGATACCTTGTTCCACCACTTACTATATTATATATATATATACTTAATCCCGTGATATTCCCCCCTCCCCCCCCCAAACCTGTGAAGCAACAGGAAGTCTCGTGAATATATATATATATATATATATATATATATATATAATACTTATATATATAATTCTATATTGAATAACTTTCTACCAATTATTTTGAAAAAAATGGGCAATGGGGATCTATAAAATAAACAAAACTTCATAAAAATCACCTTAATAATTTTAACAACATTTATCACCTTTATTATAATTCACAATATTAATCGACCAGGTCGTTCCTAGGAAAGAGGAGGCTTTCCAATAAGGATTTCTCCCTATTGGCGCGCAATTAGGTGACCAAACCTCTCCTTGGCAGAACTTCTAGACATCGTTAATATTGCAAATAATAATATTAATAACTTTGTCATCTCAATTATTGATTTAATAATATATAAAATATCGACAATAATTGAATCAAAACTGAGTGACTTCTTTCGTAAGCATCAATAATCAATACCATGTGCTACTATGCAACCACGCGTATTACTGTACTTTTAACATCGGGTGTTTCAACAGTTAATGGTAAAACTTCCACCGTTATTTTTATAAAAAGATATTTTTATTGTTTTCTTAATCAGACAATAATTCCGTTGTGGGGTCCACCAATAATTTTGCCGTCATATGAATATTCCCTGATAAAATGAATATTTCCTGACTAATCGAATATAATATAACAACTTGCGTACATTGCAAAATTTATATATATTACCCACAACTATAACATTATTTCAAATTCACACCTTAATATTTAAAAATGATATTTATAGAAAATTCATCTTTATTCATAAAAGTTGGGGTCTTACAACCTCCCTTCTTAAGAAATTTTGCCCTCAAATTAGGGTACGACGTACACGGTATGTCGAAGAGGTAAGGATACCTTGATTTCATTTTGATTCTAACTCGAGGTCATTTCTCAACATCGTGGTTTCTCCACAAAACTTTGACTTGAGGTATAACCTGGAGCGTAGAATATGTTCTTTCTTATCCAAGATTTGAACAGGAACCTCTTCATACGTTAAATCTTCCGCTATTTCGTCCAGTTCTAACTCAATAATGTGGTTCGAGTCTTCCACATATTACGTAACATGGATATGTGAAAAACGTTATGAACACGAGACATACTTGGTGGTAAAGCGAGTCTATAGGCCACAGTTCCTATCCGATCGAGCATTAAAAATGGGCCAATGAATCGAGGATTGAGCTTTCCTCTCTTTTTAAATCTTGTAACTCCTTTCCATGGAGCAACACGTAACAATACATGATCTCCAATATCGAATTCCACGTCCTTTCGATGAAGATCAACATAACTCTTTTGTCGATCTTGTGAGGTTTTTATATGTTGTCGGATCATTTGAATCTTTTTCGTAGTCATACGTACCAACTCCGGTCCCAACAACGCTGCTTCACCCACCTCATCCCAGCATACTGGAGAACGACACTTTCTTCCATACAACGCCTCGAATTGAGCCATGCCAATACTTTCTTGATAACTATTTTTGTAGGAAAACTCCACCAATGGTAAGAACTTATCCCAACTTCCCTTGAAGTCAAGGACATAGAGCCTTAATAAATCTTCAAGAGTTTGAATAGTCCTCTCTGATTGTCCATCCGTCTGAGGATGATATGCCGAACTAAATCGTAAATCTGTGCCCATAGCTTTTTGCAACTAACCCAAAATTGTGAAGTGAATCTTGGGTCTCGATCAGAAACTATGGATACTGGCATACCATGCAGTCTTACAATCTCGTTTATGTACATACGAGCAAGACGTTCAAGTATATAAGTTTCTCGTATTGGTAAGAAATGAGCAGACTTGGTCAATCTATCAACAATGACCCAAATTGCATTTATGCCTTGAGAAACCTTGGGAAGACCGAAGAATTGAAATCCATGGTAATGTGCTCCCACTTCCATTCTCGGAATTTCAAGTGGTTGCAATGGACCTTTTGGTACTTGATGCTCCGCCTTGACTCGTTGACAAGTTAGACACCTTGAGATAAACAGCGCTATCTCTCTTTTCATATTGCTCCACCAAAATGTATGACGAAGATCACGATACATTTTGTTACTCCCAAGATGGATTACAAACGGTGTGTTATGCGCCTCCATCATGATTTTATACTTTAAATCAGGGTCGTTAGGAACACAAAGTCTGGAGTTGACTCGAATTATTCCTTCTTCATCAATTCTTTCTTCCGGTATAGCACCTTCTTGCACTTTCTTCCTCATATGCATCAGCTCCAGGTCTATAGTTTGAGCAGCTTTAACTTTATCTATTAAAGTCGGTTCTACTCGTATATTAGCCATCATCACATGGGTCCCTGGAGTCTTTAACTCAATCTCCATCCTTTGCAAGTCACACAAAATGGGCCTTTGCATTGACAATATCGCACTCATACCCGCATATGATCTTCTACTCAATGCGTCAGCTACTACGTTCGCTTTTCCAGGATGGTATTGGATGGTATGGTCATAATCTTTCAACAGTTCAAGCCAACGTCGTTGTCGCATGTTGAGTTCCTTTTGAGTGAAGAAATATTTGAGGCTTTTATGATCTATAAAGATCTCAACTTTCTCCCCATACAAGTAATGCCTCCAAATTTTAAGTACGAAGAGAACAGCTGCCAACTTTAGATCATGAGTAGGATAATTCCTCTCATATTCTTTTAGTTATTGCGAAGCATAGGCTATGACTTTCCCATGTTACATGAGAACACATCTCAACCCTTTGCCCGAAGCATCACTGTAGATAACAAATCCCTCCGAGCCATATGATATTGTCAGAACAGGTGCTGAAATAAGTCTCCTCTTGAGTTCTTGAAAACTATCTCGCATTCCTCACTCCAACCGAATTTGTATCTTTCCGAGTCAGCTGAGTTAATGGAGTAGTGATTCGAGAAAATCCTTCCACAAATCTCTGATAATAACCAGCTAAACCGAGAAAGCTACGTACTTCAGTCACTGATTTAGGTTGTTCCCAGCTTTGAATAGCTTCAATCTTTGCCGGGTCAACATATATTCCATGACTTGATACTACGTGCCCAAGGAATGCTACTTCCTCCAGCCAGAACTCGCATTTCTTCAACTTGGCATAAAGCTTATTTTCACGAAGATTTTGGAGTATAAGCCTCAGGTGTTGCTCATGATCTTCTCGGCTTTTGGAATATATAAGGATGTCATCAATAAAGACGACCACAAAGTGATCCAAATATTCCTTGAATACTCGGATCATCATATCCATGAAGGAAGAAGGTGCATTAGTCAATCCAAAAGACATGACTAGGAATTCATAATGCCCGTACCGAGTTCTGAAAGCTGTCTTTGGAATGTCATCGGTTCTAATCTTCAATTGGTGATATCCGGAAACGAAGATCAATCTTTGAAAAGAAATTGGCTCTTTGCAACTGGTCAAACAGGTCATCAATACGTGGAAATGGAATTTTATTTTGATGGTGACATGATTCAACTCTCGATAATCAATACAAAGTCGCATACTCCCATCTTTCTTCTTTCACGAATAGAACATGAGCACCCCAAGGAGAAGTACTAGTGGACGAATAAAGCCAATGTCTAACAATTCCTCGCATTGGGTCTTTAACTCACGAAGTTCAATAGAGCTATTCGATATGGGGCTTTGGAAATAGGTTTTGTACCAGTTCAAGGTCGATACAAAATTCAATTTCACGCTCGGGGTAGGCCTGTGAAGTTCTTTAGGGAATACGTTAGGAAATTTATTAACAATAGAAATATCATTCAAAATCGACGTATTTTTGTTTAGATCCGTAACATGAGCTAAGAAAGCTTGACATCCGTTTTTTAATAAACGAATAGCTTTATGGCTTGAGATGACAGTGATTGATTTTAATGGTTTGGTTGTTTGAATTAGCATAATAGGTTGGTTAGGAATATGAAAGCTAACAACCTTACAAAATAATCAATTTTTGCATGATGAGTAGTTAACCAATCAATCCCTAGAATTACGTCAAATACAAGTATTTTCAAAGAAATAAGATCGACAGGTAACATGTGGGTGCCGATTTGAACTGAACAAGACTTATAAAAAGTGGATGTAATAAAGGTTTCTCCCAACGGAGTTTCAACAGATAAAGTCAAAGTCTAATTTCTCCGGAGTCAAATTTAAACGTTGAACGCAAGTAGGAGAAATAAAATAATGGGTAGAACCGGTATCAAATAAGGTATAGACTTCACTAGAGTTTATGATAAGCTTACCCATGATGACCTCGTTCGGGTTCCTTGCTTTCTGGGAGGTCACAACAAACGCTCTCCCTTGAACTACCGGCTTTGACTTTTCCGGGACGGCCTTTGGTGCCTCCATCCTAGCTGAACTTGTCTTCGGTGAACGACAAAATCGGCTAGGTGACCTTCTCTTCCACAATTATAACATGCTTTGGACGATATAGCGCAGTTTGGACTGATGTGTCCCTCTCCTCCACATTTGAAGCATATGATAGGTGGTCGTTTTCCTTCCTTAACAACGGGTGTTGGTGCTGACGTCTTTCTATCATTATTGAATCTCCTCTTCTTGAAATGTCCATTCTTATAGTTTTGGCCCTGATTACCACTGAAGTGGTTACCATTTCTGGCCTGTTGATTCCCTCCACGCTTGTTGTCACCGCTTCGATGACTGTTCTCACTGGTATTATCATTTTGCCGGCTGCTCTCTTTCGGTTGAGTTGACTCATTATCACGCACCAATAACTGAGCCCTATTAACAACATATGAATACAAACATAGTTTATGAGAGATAAGATATTGACGTATCTCAGGTTTCAAACCTCTTAAAAACATTCGCGTCATTCTCTCCTCATTATCAACCAAATGGGACGCAAACTGGGACAACTCGGCAAACTTGGCTTCGTACTGCGATACGGTCATGTTGTTTTGTTCTAGCTTGATGAACTCTACCTCTTTCATTTGACGAATACTTTCGAGAAAGTACTTGTCGTTGAACAATTCTTGGAACTTCATCCAAGTCATCTTCAGTGCGGCAGGTTGAGTACGTTTTACAGATTCCCACCAGTAATCTGCCTTTGCACGCAACATGAAGGTGGCAAAGGGAACCTTTTGCTCCTCAGAGCATCCCAAGACATCAAATATCTTGTAGATCTGCTTTATCCATGTCTCCGCCTTAAGTGGTTTTGGCTCTCCAAAAAACTTCGGTGGTCCCAGTTCCTTAAACTGCTTGGCGATGACCGTCCGAGAGTTGCCAGTATTTCCACCTGCATTTTGGATAGGAGCCGCTCTTGCCTGATGTTGCATGAATTGCATAAAGCCTCTGAACATTCCATCGTTCATTATTCGGTCAGTGTTGTTGTTTACCTGAGGAATGTCGCCTTCCTGATGCACATTATCCTGATTATTGATCTGTGGAGACTCAACAGTCTCTTGTGCTCCATTGATATTCTCAACATTCTCGGATGTCATTTTCAAATACTGCCACAAAATAAGGGTTAAATAACATATCATATATTATCTCTATACTCTGACCAACCAATTAAATATCAAATAAACTTAAGTAGGTCATACTAGCGAAAGAATTCCCCGTCTCTCCCCTCCTAGTTCTTATCTCACATTTCAGCCAGGGATCATATCCCTAAGCTTTGATACCAACTGTGACACCCTCAAAATAGGTATACATCACCCATTTTGAGTTGTCAAATACATGGTACAAAATTCAAATACAACTTAATAATACAGCTGTCGTGTAAAATACGACAAAATGTAAAGTGAGATTTTTTATAAGAATATTGTCATCTAGACAATATCCACACTCAAAAGAGTCTTCATTACATTTATTTTAACACTATTTAATAGAATAGTGAGGACTACTAATACTATCTTCTGGACCGTCACTCCGTTCCCCGACTAGTCCCGGCTACGTTCTCATTTCCTGAAGAGAACAGTGAAAGAAAGGGTGAGTTCAACTAGCCCAGTAAGAAATATTATGACTAAGATAATGCAGAATAAATTATCGTTAGACTCCAATAGTGTTAAACTGATAAAATATAATAAACATCAAGTTTAATTGTAGTGGAACAAGCAATCCATTAAAAGAGTCAAGTAGAGAATAAAATGTACTATCTTTTATGATTTAAAAGGTTTTTCATCACTTTTATCGCTGAGACTCAACTTAATAAATAATCCACATCTTCCCTGCACTCCGGCCAAGGATATTCATTAGTATCACAACCACAAATTATTAATGCACTACGGGCCAAGGATATTCGTGTATTCATCAATGGTCATGATCATGGCAACAACTGTCCATCAATGCACTACGGGCCAATAAGGACCTTTTCCACATCATTTGTAACATTACGGTCATGATTACACCGAATAATCCCTGGTCATAATCATACCAAGTCCATCTATGCACTATATGCCACATATGACTTTCAACATAATATAAACATGAGGATGATGACAATGATATAAGAATTCAATAAAACAAGTTCAAGAATTAATTTATCTAGGAACTAATAATGTCCAAATTGTCAACATGATACTTCTTTGTAGAGTAAAATTCAAGAATGCTAATAAGAATATTTCTATGAAAAGATACTAGATGAAACGCAAATATCAAGGATATTCCACTAATTTCATGGAGTATAGAAGTCAAAACTTTAACCAACTGAGTATAATAAAGAATAGAATAACAAAAGAAATCACCAGGCATGCGATAGACCGCACAGACAGGTTATTCTAACATAATAATAAATAACGAATTCAGTCATGCGTAAACATTGCATGTGATATTCCAAATGTAATAATAAATAATGGAATTGTGTCACGCGAACGCACGCATGTGATATTCCAATGTAATAATAAACAACGAAACCAAGTCATGCGAAACGCATGCAGACGGGATGTTTCAACAGTAATAATAAATAACGGAACGAAGTCATGCGTAACATTATAGTATGCGAGGATGTTCCAAATGTAATAATAAAGAATGGAAATAATAGAAGAATGTCACCATGTATGCGATACTTCGCATAGACAGGTTATTCCAACATAATAATAAAGAATGGAATAACAGAAGTTCTCTTCATGAAGACGAAAGAAAGAAATAATACTCCTTACCTTAGAAAGAAGAGTACTGGATATAGGAGTAGTGAAGTAGAAGAACACTTTTCTTCTTTCTCTCTATAGTTTCTCTCTCTACAGTTTCAGTGAATTCGTAAGAAATAATGAAGGAATGAGCTTCTATTTATAGAAGAATGGACTGCATAGTAACTAATTCATGAACGGTCCAGATTGATTTAATAAAATATTCTAATAAAACAAAAACTTTTAAATAAAATATAATATATATTATATATATATTATTTATATATATAACATATGTCAATTTTTTAGTTCACAAAATGAATTCCGTGATACCTTGTTCCACCACTTACTATATTATATATATATATATATATATATATATGTATATATACTTAATCCCATGATATTCCCCCCCCCCAAACCTGTGAAGCAACAGGAAGTCTCGTGAATATATATATATATATATATATATATATATATATATATATATTATATAATACTTATATATATAATTATATATTGAATAACTTTCTACCGATTATTTTGAAAAAAATGGGCAATGGGGATTCATAAAATAAATAAAACTTCATAAAAATCACCTTAATAATTTTAACAACATTTATCATATTTATTATAATTCACAATATTAATCGACTGTGTCATTCCTGGAAAGAGGGGCTTTCCAATAAGGATTTTTCCTATTGACGCCAGCAAGTAGGTGACCAAACCTCTCCTCGCGTAACTTCTAGACAAATGTTAATATTGCAAATAATAATATTAATAACTTTGTCATCTCAATTATTGATTTAATAATATATAAAATATCGACAATAATTGAATCAAAACTGAGTGACTTCTTTCGTAAGCATCAATAATCAATACCGTATGCTACTATGCAACCACGCATATTATTGTACTTTTAACACTGGGTGTTTCAACAGATTAACACCAGAAACTTCCATTTGTTATTTTCATAAAAGATATTTTATTGATTTCTTAATCCGATAATAATTACATTGTAGGGGTCCACTAATGATTGTGCTTGTCATTGCATTTAATATTCCCTGATAAAACGAATGTTCCCCGACCAATCGAATATAATATAACAACTTGCGTACATTGTAAAATTTATAAATATTACCCACAGCTATAACATTATTTCAAAGTCACACCTTAATATTTAAAAATGATATTTATAGAAAATTCATCTTTTTTCATAAAAGTTGGGGTCTTACAACTAACATTGATCAAAGGAAGAAATCTAACCTGGTGAATTCAAGGAGAACACAAAGGACTTGAAGTTGAATTCGTACCTGAGGAAGCTCGTTTCTACAAGGGTATGAATCTGATTCTCCTTCTTCTTTGTTTAGAATTGATAATTGAACAAGAAGTATGAACATGGTGATGATTTGTAGAGTGATCATTCGGTTATAACCGAATACCGAAATATGCTCACTTTTACTATTCGAAAAATTAATTGAAATAAGAAATAACCGAATTACCAAAAACCAAATAATCGATGGTTATTTTGGTAAATAACCAAAATTAAGTTCCATATGTAGAGACAGTAGAGTTTTACCAAAATGTTATGAGTAGCTAAATATCACATTTGGTGATATATATATATATATATATATATATATATATATATATATATATATATATATATATATAACACATAAAATTAAAATCTTCTAAAAAATAAAGTGGTCAAATTCAATTTGTTATAAGACAAGTGTTTGGCTAGCCATTTTAAATTCAGAAGGTCCAACAAATACAACATATCTCAACTTCTCCAAATTCCAAGAACTCCCTTCTCCCAAAAGAAATCAACTCTAATTTTTTTAAACAAAAACAACATACACACTGCACATTATATACCCATTATAAAAAAAATGGTTAAAGAACTAACCTTTATAACTGAAAGTAAAGAAACATCTGAAAGTGAAAGAGTCAGATCTGCGGACAAAGCTTATTAAAAACCAATACAAGAGAGCATGAAACGGGGAGACCGTGAGAGGCAGAGGCTGAAAAGTCAAAAATTGAGATGGAGATAGATTGAGAGGCTGTGAGATCTGATATGAGAGGAAGACGGAGATGAGAGGCTGTGACTTGTAAGATCTGAGATGAGATGAGCTAAGAGGTGAGAGAAATTGGGAATTAAAAAGTGGGAATTAGGGGTAGTGACATACACTGTTGATACAGACATATAGACTTAGATGATGTGGTTGAAAATTAATTATTTTTTATAATGAATAGGTTCGATTATTCAGGTAATCGAATAGATTGATTTTAACACTTGGACCCAAAATCGAATACTTAATAAGAAATTGGATATAATCGAATTTAGAAAAAAAACCGAATAACCGAAATAATTCGGTTAAATTTTTTTTGATTTTATTCGATTATTCGCTTTTACCAAGTTTTTGCTCACCCCTAATGGTTTGTATAAATTTTAAAATTCGTTTTATCGCGTGTCCGCTACGTTTATCTATTTTTTTACATCCCCGTGCTTTATATGAACCATATAGTTGTATCAAAGCCTAACTTTGTGCTAATTATCGATTGTGATGATTCCATGTATGTATGATATTCGATTGGATCGAATTTTCTGGGCAAAGAAAAAAATATGGTTCTGCTACGCGACGCGTCTGTGCCGCCTCCATTTTATTCTGGAACGCGATGCGCTTCTAACCCGTAAAACCGCTTTCGGACTTCTGGCGTGGCGGGCCCAGATTCATTCTCAGGTGCGTACCATTCTCCAGAATATGAAAAAAAAATTTGTTTCTTCAATTGAAATAAACGGTTTATTTAATTGATAAAAGATTGAAATAAAGATGTTTATTTTATCTGGAATGTGATTTCAGATTTCTAAAAATTAAAGGAGCTTAATTTTGATTTGGTTTTTTATTAAAATAAAATAGTTTTTTTTTTGTTTCAAAAAGCTAAATCTTTAGCAAACTGTTGCCCAGTAAATGATCGATGCATATATGAAATGGATTTATTATTCATGAGATGAATATTATTTATTGATGTATATGGTGATATGTATGATAATAAATAGGATTGATTATGGACTATTGACCAATGTGATTAGATTTTATTTTAGATGGATGCATGTATGATTGGGTTTTATAAATGAGGTTTGCGTACGTCATCTTCTCTAATTTTTCTTGATGTAGTTTCTATCTCCCTCCTATGTACATCCCCTTGACTGTTGATCAATGTTTCTATTTATTGTAAATAATTTATGTAATAGGATTAGTTAGAATTACTTGAAGAATTGGAGACCAATGAGCATGGGGCGTATGAAGACCCGTTTGTAATGGAACCCGGGGTTTAAATATAATAGTTATATTTAAATTCTATTCTTGCACCCCTAGGTTTGACCTTTTGGTTCACTTGGTGACTTTAGTGAACCAAACTAGAATAAAGTTAATAATCAATCTGGATAAAATATAGTATTCTATATTTGCATGCTTATACCGTATATATATTATATATTATACAACATGCTTCACATGTTAATTATATGATACGATATATATATATATATATATATATATATATATATATATATATATATATATATATATATATATATATATATATGTGTGTGTGTGTGTGTTATGCGCTAAACAAGATGAGACAAATAAAAATAAACCCCTCAAAGAATTTATATTAAGTCCTAAATGTTTAAAAATATTTAGAATATCGAACGTCGCCTTCTAGTATGGTAAAGAAATAGAGTATTGAATATTTAATATGAGTTTGTTGTGCACACACAAGGCAAGTATTAAATATTTAAGATGTTGTTTTATTACATTGGATGTTTATACGAAATTGAATAGTATCGCTTTGTTTTGCACACATAAGGCATGTAGTTTTCTCTTCACTTATATGAAAATGTTGATGTGGACTTAACTTAAATTATTTTAGTTCGAATGTGCACACACTTGACCATTATGATCTAAGAGACAAAATAAAAGGTGTTACATGGTGATGTAATTTACAAAAGTTGTCTACTTATTCATTTATATATAGTTTGTTGTGCATACACAAGGCTATATACATTTTAAATGGGATCCTTATTCTTACTAGCATATCTTTAATTAGATTTGCCAAAATATATATTGAAGAAATATAGTTTGATGAAAATAGTGGGAGATACCAATATAATAAAGACCTAATTTATTTTGGTAATTAATAAAATGAATGTATGCTAAAATATTATTTTTCTTTTCACATGCAAAAATTGAAAATGTAAAACTCACTAATTTCACTAGGTAGCATACTTGATGCTAAAAAACTAACCGGACCGAATTACACGGACTGGTTAATGAATCTGAGAATTGTTCTCACTACTGAAAGGATTTCTTATATCTCAAATTCACCTGTCCCTGCAAATGTTGCAGACACACCTCTGAGGAAGAGATTGCTACTTTTAGAAATAAAGTGGCAAGATGATGCAATTGTGGTTCAATGCATCATGCTTACATCTATGAGTAACGAGCTTCAGCGTCAGCATGAAACTATGGATGCTCCTGCTATTTTGCTACACCTTGAGTTTTATGGTGAGAAAAGTAGGACTGCTAGATATGAGATATTTAAGGAGCTCTTCCGATCACGGATGACCGAGAGCACTACTGTTGGGACTCATGTCCTTCAGATAATCAATTTGATTGAACATTTTGGACAGTTAGGGTTCGTAATGGATGGGGAGTTAAGTCAAGATTTGATCTTGCAGTCACTCCCAGACACCTTCACACAATTTTTTGTGAATTTTCATATGAAACAAATTAGACGTCGGCTTGCCTAAGTTACTTAATATATTGAAAATTGATGAAGGTCATTTCCCATCCAAGAGGGAACAAGTCTTATTGGTGGATGATTCTTCTAAGAAAAGAAAGAGGCCCAAGGTATCTTCTGAAAAAAGAAAACCAAGAAGGCTAAGGGTAAGGCAAAAGGAAAGGATAATAAGAAAGTTGATCCTGATAGTAGAGGAATATACTTCCATTAAAATAAGTCAGGTCTCTATAAGAGGAACTGGGAGAAGTTCTTTGCGGAAACAAAAGAAGTTTGGAGAAGCTTCGACTTCCAATCAAAGTTTATTTATGATTGAAATTAATTTTTATGAAAGTTAAAAGTCTACTTGGGTATTGGATACTGGCTTTGGTTCTCACATATGTAATATTATGCAGGGACTAAGTAGAAGTAGAAAGCTGAACAAGGATGAGGTCGTCCTATGATTGGAAAATAGAGCAAAGGTTGCTGCATTAGTTATAGGAACTTATCATTTAGCACTTATTACTGGCAAGTCCATTAGTTTAAATAATTGTTATTTTGTTAGAAAAAATTTTAAGAAATATTATTTTAATTTCTGTATTGGATATGGATGGTTTTTGATATTAAAATAAAAAATAATAGTTGTTCCATTTATAATAAAATGTTTTATATGGTGTTGGTAAATTACTGAATGGACTTTACATACTTGACTTGCTTGAAAATATACTTCAAATTGAATAAACTAAGAAAAAGAAAGGAGACGATGTTAATTATACTTTTATGTGGCACTATAGACTCTATCATATTAACGAAACAAGATTATCCAAGTTGCATAAAGATAGGATTTTAGAACTATCTGATTATGAATCATATCTAATTTGTGAATCTTATCTCATGGATAAGATAACCAAAGCTCTTTTTAATGGAAAAGGAGAAAGAGTTACAGAGTTGTTAGCATTAGTACACACAGACGTATGTGGACCTATGACAACGACTACATGAGGAGGGTATTCTTATTTTATTACTTTCACTGATGATCATTAAATATTTGGATATGTGTATTTGATGAAATATAAATCTAAATTGTTTAAAAAAGTTCAAAGAATTCAAAAGTGAAGTAGAGAAAAAAAAACTGGTAAGAGTATTAAGATTCTTCAATCAGATCGAGGTGATGAATACTTAAGCAATGAGTTTCTCAATTTTCTCAAAGAAAATGGTATAATCTCACAATGGAATCCACTAGGAACAACACAGTTGAATGGTGTATCTTAAAGGAGAAATAGAACATTGTTGGACATGGTTCGTTCCATGATGAGTTTTACCAACCTTTCAATATCATTTTGGGGTTATTCCCTAGAATCAGCTGCTTATCTACTAAATAAGGTCCCCTTGAAATCTGTCCCTAAGACTTTATATGAGATATGGACATGGATGAAACCTAGTCTTAAGCATGTTAAGATTTGGGGATGTCCAGCTTATGTGAAAGTTTCAGAATGATAAGCTTGGGACAAGATCTGATAAGTGTACATTTGTGGGATATCTTAAAGAAAGTTTAGGATACTATTTATAAAATCCTACTGAGAAAAATGTGTTTGTTTCAAAACACGTTTCCTTCTTGGAAAAAGAGTTTATCCTTAAAGGGGCTAGTGGGAGAAAAATAGATCTTGAAGAAGTTCAAGAACCACAAACCACTACAGGTCAAGTGGATGAACATGTTCGAGTAGAGACACCTTCTGTACCACAATCTATTTGTAAATCTAGAAGAGTACCGAAGATACCTGATAGGTATGTATTCATCATAAAAGATGATGATGATGTACACATCATAGATGATGATGATCTATTGACTTACAAATAGGATATGAGTAGTAAAGACTCAGAGAAATGGCTAGAAGCCATGAAATTCGAGATGGATTCCATGTATGAAAACAAAGTATGGACTTTGTTTCACCACCTAAAGGCATTAAGCCTATTGGGTGCAAATGGATCTTTAAATGAAAGACTAGAGTGGACGGCAAGGTAGAAACCTATAAGGTCCGACTGGTTGCAAAAGGTTTCAAAAAAAGACAAGGAGTTGACTATGATGAAACCTTCTCACCAGTAGCTATCCTCAAGTCCATTCGGATTTTTCTTGCAATTATAGCTTATCATGACTATAAAATTTGGCAAATGGATGTGAAAACGGCCTTCCTTAATGGGAAACTTGAGGAGGATGTGTATATGATACTACTAGAGGGTTTTGTTTCAATGGTTGGAACAAATCAAATTTATAAGATACAATGATCCATTTATGGATTGAAGCAAGCTTCTCAAAGGTGGAACATCTATTTTGATGAGACAATCAAAGAGTTTGATTTTATCAAAAATAAGGATGAACCATGTGTGTACAAGAAGGTTAGTGGGAGTAGGGCTGAGCAAGTAACCAAATTAGAACCAAAACCGCACCAAAAAATGCACGAACCACACCAATTAAAACCACACCAACAGTTCCGACGTATGTGGCGGTTTTAGGTGAGTTGAATAACCAAAATTATGGTTTCGATTTGGTTACTAGCCAAAACCGCACGCATAAAACCGAAACCGCACCATGTGTGTGTGTATATATTATCTTTAGTAAATTCTAAAGTTACTTTTCTGTTGAACACGCTCAGAGAAAACCCCAGTCTTGTATTGTCATTTTTTCACCAATTGAAAGAAGATGATTAGAGGTTATAGAGTCAAAAATTGAGCATTTGGGTTTTGTAATTTTGGATTTGTTTGATGCGTTACTAGAGGGGCTTATAGGTGAGGGGCCAAATTCGTTGGTTCGAGCACTTGATGCATTGGTTAAGGTCTATACTATAGTAGTAATAGTCTAATAGAATATTGTTCAAATTAGATATAGTTAGGATTATATTCTATAAGTCCTCCCTGCAATATATAAGATAAAATTTCATTATATCTCCAGTATATATTTTTAACTTTTGGGGAATTAAATAAACCTTCTTGTTTGTTATCAAATATATGGTCTCCATTGTGTTATATAGTGTATGTTTTAGTTTTTACAGCATCATTCCTTTATTATAAGCTAAAACTATTTTATGTGTCTCATTGTTCTATGATTTGATGGTTAATTTGACATGTTTGGCAGAAGGAGCTTTGGTTCTATACTTGATATAATTCCCATTATCGACTCTGTCATTAAGTTAATTGCTCGATGTGAACTCAGTGTTAAATTCTATTGAAGGCTTGGACATTTTTGTTGTTTCAATTGGTTTTGGAACCGAAACCGCACCAATTGAAACCGCACCAGACAGTTTAAAACTGCACCGCACCAATTACAAGCGATTTTGTGTGTGGTTTTGGATTTGTGAAACCGCACCTTAGCGGTTTCGGGTGCAATTTCGGCTTCAAACCGCACCATGCTCACCCCTAAGTGGGAGCACTGTTTCATTCCTAGTATTATATGTAGACGATATATTACTGATAGGGATTGATATTCATATGCTACAATCGATCAAAATTTGGTTATCTAAACATTTCTCCATGAAGGACTTGGGTGAGACATCCTATATTTTTGGGATAAAGATCTATAGGGATAGATCTAAAAGGATGCTTAGCCTGCACCAAGGAACGTACATTGACTTAATGCTAAAAAAGTTTAGAATGGAAGATTTCAAGAGAGGTCTCATGTCGATGATCAATGGAATACATCTCTCTAAGAAACAGGCCCCAAAGAAACATGAGAAGAGAGACCGTATGAGTAAGATTCCTTATGCTTCCGCAATAGGATTTATCATATACAGTATAATATGTAATAGATCGGATGTCGCTCATGCACTTAGTGTAGCAAGTAAATACCAGTCGAATCCAGGAGATGAACACTGGAAGGTAGTGAAAAATATCCTAAAGTACTTATGAAGAACTAAGGATGTATTTCTTGTCTACATTGGGTCTGAATTGAAACTAGAGGGCTATACATACTCAAGTTTTCAAATGGACCAAGATGATAGTAAATCCATTTTGGGGTATGTATTTACCTTAAACGGTGGCGCAGTAAGTTAGAAGAGTTCCAAAAAGAAAATAATTGTTGATTCAGTGACATAGGCAGAGTACATAGCTGCAAGTGAAGTTGTAAAGGAAGTTGTTTGCATGAAGAAGTTCATAACTGAATATGGTGCGGTTCCTAACAATAGAGGAGCAGTTGTTAGGTTTTTTGAAAATCATAGACGCAATCAAATTATAAAATAAGCGGAAGCATGACAAAATCAGATTTAAAAATTTTCACAAACCAATTACCCAGATCATCCTTTATGCATGTTATTAATAAAACGAAGAATATAAAGTTATGGAATCATACCATTGTAGATTCGAGCTTCCAAAGGTATAAGTTCAACTCCTATTTCTCCGCGATTTCCTTGAATCTCTGGGATTGATTCCTTCCTTTGATCAACGTTAACCACCCAAGTGTTTGGCCTCTAGAGGTGATCGACCAAGGAGGAATGATTATTTAAGAAGGAGGGTGGTTGTCTAAACCCTAGTTTTATATCTCTATAGAAAAAGGAGTACTCTTCGACAATTGAAATTATGTCTACTAATATTTGACATAAGACTCCTCTTATATAAATATTAGTTAACCCTTTTAATCTAATTAGAAATAGGCTTTTATTTAATTAATTAAGCTTCTTAATCTTATTAGGGATAATTAATTAAACTCTTTTAATAAATTTACCCCCTAATCGTATTAGGAATAAATGAGAGTACTTATATTAAATTAATTCTCAAACTTCTTTAGAAATTAAAATAATAATAATTGTAATAATATTAATAAGACTCCTCTTATTAGTTTATATTTAATATTTCTAAAATATTAAATAATAAATATTAAGTTATTTAATTTATTCTATCATCATAGATTAAATTAAATACACTTAACATAGTATTACAATTATATCATTAACTTCTTAAATAATTATTCTTCCTTTTATGGTGTGACCCTTTAGGTTCTCCACATTAAAATAGTTCTGAATAAATTAGTTAGAACAATTCTAATCTCATTTAAATAAATAAATAAAACTATTAATTTATGTAAATAAATAATATTTATTCTACAATAAGGATAAGTCTCCTTAGCGATCAACGACTTTCCAGATAATATAGATTTCAACATTAATCATAAAAGAACATTTGAGTAAAAATTTTTTGTACAATTCAATCCTTCCACCATATAATGTCCCAATTAAATATAAGACATGAAATTATTGTCAAGCCTTATTGTATTTAATTATATGTATTTTTATTCTCAAATGCACAACTCTGAATGAATGCAAATTAGAAACTCATTTCTAATTTCATTCCACCGTGGCCAAGAATTCCTGGGTTGTCATTTATCGAATCACATAGGACATTTCTCTTCTTTTACTAGAAGTGGTTGATTCTTTATTGATCATTCATTATCTCCATATATAACTAATTACACCCAAAGATACCCTTTGATATACCCTAAGGGTCTTAAGGAATAAGTCAAAGTATAATTCGTTATATATACATAAGATACTATGATGATCTCAAGTCCAAGGATCACTTGTACTACTATCACTATATGAATTCCTATTCAGGCAAGTAAAACTCCATTAAGTATTCCTTAGCAAGCCACGTTCAGTACACTTATTCTCCAATAAGTACCTAAATACTTTTTTTAGTGCCTCCACACAAATGATTATGAGATTAATCATCCTCATCCAATGAGCAAGCAATGTATTTACCAATCTATCCGGATTCACTAATCCACTTTTTAGTAATCCATTGATTGCGAACATTTTAGTTTTTAAGTTATCTAAGAATTTAGATCTCAGTAGCATGATCTCATCATGATTCTAAAAGCATTTCTTAAAACTATGGGTTTATCACATATTATTAAAATAAAACCATGTAGATAATCAAATGCCTTTAGTAAAAAAATACTTTTATTAATAAATAAATAAGATTGTTTACAAAGTATATGCTTTATCATCATAAATGATTGGCTTGTATATATACTACGTTCAATCTCCCACTTGCACTAAAGTCAATCGCCATGGTATCTCATACCTATCTTCTCTAAGTGACGATCAAACTGATGTTGTGTTAACGCTTTAGTAAATGGATCTACAATATTGTCTTGAGAGTCCACACGCTCTACGGTGACGTCTCCTCTTTCAATGATCTCTCTGATCAAATGAAAGTGCCGCCACACATGTTTGAATTTCTGATGAGACTTGGGTTCCTTAGCCTACGCAACAGCTCCAGTGTTGTCACAGAATAAAGGTATTGGTCCTCTAATGTTAGGAACTAGACCAATTTTGGTTATGAACTTCTTCATCCATACAGCCTCCTTTGCAGCTTCACTTACAGTTATGTACTCTGCCTCGGTTACTAAATCAGCAACCGTTTGCTACTTGGAACTTTTCCAACTCACTGCGCTACCATTCTAGGTAAACACATACCCCGAAACGGATTTACTGTCATCTTGGTCCGTTTAAAAACTTGAGTATGTGAATCCCTCTAGTTTCAATTCAGACCCACCGTAGACAAGAAATACATCCTTAGTTCTTTTTAAGTACTTTAGGATATTTTTCATTTCCTTTCAGTGTTCTTCTCCTAGATTCGACTGATATCTGCTTGTTACACTAAGTGCATAAGAGACATTTGTTCTAGTACATATCATACTGTACATGATA
Source organism: Panax ginseng (assembly GCA_020205605.1). Lineage (NCBI taxonomy): Eukaryota > Viridiplantae > Streptophyta > Magnoliopsida > Apiales > Araliaceae > Panax > Panax ginseng. The sequence continues at coordinate 93,372,319 of CM035139.1, forward strand.
GATCCTATTGCTGAAGCATAAGGAATCTTACTCATACGGTCTCTCTCATCAGGTGTCTTTGGGGCATGTTTCTTGGAAAGATGTATTCCATGGCTCATCGGCATGAGACCTCTTTTGGAATCTTCCATGCTAAACCACTTTAGCATCGAGTCAATGTACGTTCCTTGGGATAAGCCAAGAATCCTTTTAGATCTATCTCTATAGATTTTTATCCCTAAAATATAGGATGCTTCTCCCAAGTCCTTCATGGAGAAGTGTTTAGATAACAAGATTTTAATCGATTGTAGCATAGGAATATCATTCTCTATCAGTAAAATATCATCAACATATAATATAAGGAATGAAACAACGCTCCCACTAACCTTCTTGTACACACATGGTTCATCCTCATTTTTGATAAAATCAAACTCTTTGATTGTCTCATCAAAATGGATGCTCCATCTACGAGAAGCTTGCTTCAATCCATAAATGGATCATTACAGCTTACAGACTTAATTTATTCCAACCGTTGAAACAAATCCCTCTGGTTGTGTCATATACACATCCTCCTCAAGTTTTCCATTGAGGAAGGTCATTTTCACTTCCATTTGCCAGATTTCATAGTCGTAATAAACTGCAATTGCAAACAAAATCCGAATGAACTTGAGCATTGCTATTGGTGAGAAGGTTTCATCATAGTCAACTCCTTGTCTTTGTTTGAAACCTTTTGCAACTAGTCGGGCCTTATAGGTCTTTACCTTGCCTTCCGCTCCAGTCTTTCTTTTACAGACCCATTTACACCCAATAGGCTTAATGCCATCAGGTGGTGAAACCAAATTCCATACTTGGTTTTCATACATGGAATCCATTTTGGATTTCATGGCTTCTAGCTATTTCCCTGAGCTTTACTACACATAGCATGTTCGTAATTCAATGGATCATCATCATTTATGATGCGTACCTCATCGTCATCCTCTATGACGAATCCATACCTATCAGGTATCTTCGGTACTCTTCCAAATTTACGAATAGGGTGTAGTACAAAAGGTATCTCTACTTGGACAGGTTCATCCATTTGACCTGTATTGGTTTGTGGTTCTTGAATTTCTTCAAGATCTATTTTCCTTCCACTGACCCCTTCAAGGATAAACTCCCTTTTCCAAGAAGTCAGCATGTTTGGCAGCAAACACCTTTTGCTCAGTAGAATTGTAAAAATAGTATACTAAACTTTCTTTAGGATATCCCACAAATGTGCACTTATCAGATCTTGTTCCAAACTTATCATTTTGAAACCTTTTAACATAAGTTGGACATCCCCAAATCTTAACATGCTTAATACTAGGTTTCCTCCCTGTCCACATCTCATATGGAGTCTGGGAAGGATTTTGTTGGGACCTTATTTAGTAGATATGCAGCCGCTTCTAGGGCATAACCCCAGAATGATACTGAAAGATTGGTAAACCTCATCATAGAACGAACTATGTCCAACAATGTTCGACTTCTCCTTTTAGATACACCATTCGATTGTGGTGATCCTGGTGGAGTTCATTGTGAGATTATACCATTTTCTTTAAGACAATTGAGAAACTCACTACTTAAGTATTCACCTCCTCGATCTGATCAAAAAATCTTTATAATCTTTCCAGCTTGTTTCTCTACTTTACTTCTGAACTCTTTAAACTTTTCAAATGATTCAGATTTGTATTTCATTAAATACACATATCCAAATCTTGAGTGATCATCAGTGAAAGTAATAAAATAAGAATACCCTCCTCGTGCATTCATTGTCATATGTCCACATACATCTATGTGTACCAATGCTAACAACTCTGTAACTCTTTCTCCTTTTCCATTAAAAGGAGATTTAGTCATTTTGCCTATGAGACAAGATTCATAAGTTGGATATGATTCATAATCAGATAGCTCTAAGAGCCCATCCTTATGCAACTTGGATAATCTTTTTTCATTAATATGATCGAGTCTATAGTGCCACATAAAGGTATAATTTACATCATCTTTTTTCCTTTTCTTAGTTTGTTCAATTTGAAGTATATTTTTATGCAATTCAAGTATGTAAAGTTCATTTCGCAAATTACCAACACCATATAAAACATTATTATTATTATAAATAGAACAACTATTGTTCTTTATTATAATATCAAAACCATCCATATCCAATACAAAAATTAAAATAATATTTCTAATAAGTGATGGAAAAAATACCAATTATTTAATCTAATAGACTTTCCCGTAGGTAATGCTAAACAATAAGTCCCTACAGCTAATGCAGCAACCTTTGCTCCATTTCCACTCGTAGGACAACCTCATCCTTGTGAAACTTTCTACTTCTGACCAGTCCCTGCATATTATTACATATGTGAGAACCACAACCGGTATCCAATACCCAAGTAGAAGATTGACTTTCAGAAAAAATTAATTTCAATCATAAACAAACCTTGATTAGGAGTCGAAGCTTCTCCAAGCTTCTTCTGCTTTTGTTCCGCAAGGAACTCTTTGTAGTTCCTCTTCCAGTGACCCGACTTATTGCAATGGAAGCAGATTCCTTTGCTATCTTGATTAAGTTTCTTATTATCCTTTCATTTTGCCTTTCCCTTAGCCTTCTTTGATTTCTTCTTTTCAAAAGATACCTTGGGCCTCTTCCTTTTCTTGGAAGAATCATCCACCAGTAAGACTTGTTTCTTCTTGAATGGGAAGTTGTGATGCTCCCAGAATAGGTCCACACAACCCATTTTGAGTCGCCAAATACATGGTATAGAATTCAAATACAAACTTCTTTTATACAACTGTCGTGCAAAATATTACAACACAAACGCTGTGAGTTTCACTACAAATATTATCTCGTAGACAATATCCAAACTCCAATAAAATCCTCATTACAATTATTGTTACACTATTTTAAAAAATAGTGAGGACTGCTATAAAAACCATCTTGAACCATTACTTCTGTAACGTCCACAAATTTTAAACTCCTTATTAATTAAATATGTGATTTAATTTTAATGAGTTAGTTTTGTGAGTTTATTTAAACCTTAAGTGGTTATGTGAATTTACGAAAGGATTAAAGGGAGTCACTAATAGTTGATTTAAATTAGTGGACTAACTCTAAGATTTTAATATCAAAGACTTAATAAGAGTATTAATTAAATATTCAAATTATTTGAATATAGTAGCGAGAGTTGAACATATTGATTAATTTTAATTATGAGTAATTAATTGATAATATGTTGATTTATAATTATTATGAATAATTAATAATTAATGAGTAAGAGATTAATAGTTTATAAAATAATTATATGTTTACTTGATTAATTAGTGCAATAACCTTTATTATATGGTAGTTAACTATATATTTTATATAGTACAAGGTGGCACATTAATATGTATATATATATATATATAGACTATATAGTAAGAATTAATACATTAATGTGAGTACATAAATAATACCCAACTTCCTTTGTGTAGTAGCATTAACACATTTATATTACATTTTGGGAATTTTAGTATCCAAACCAAGCCTTAAATAACTAGTTGAGGAGCTTGTCCCAAATTGAGAGTCTAATATCAGTACATGAACAGTAATCTATCACCTATATACGTAACTTACAAGTCTGTGATCATTAGCTATGGTGATGGTTGGTGGTGGGTTGTTAACCCACTTTTTATTAACCAATGTTTCCTGCTAATACACCATGAATTCAACCTCAGTGCTATGTGATTGCCCAGTCCAAGTTTCTTCTATAAATGATAGACATAATCTTCAATTCATGTTGCTTTGTTTTAGTTCTTGAAAACTCTGATAATTTGAGAGTAAGTGAGTTGTGGTCCAAAGAAGAGGTTAGCAATCACATAGGGAAGAAACTAAGTTCATTTAGCTTTAAAGAGGTATAAAATCTAATTTATGTTCTTGAATTGGGTTTTTGGCAAATTCTTACAATTCTCAAGAATTCTCTGTTAATTGATATAAAATAGCATGTTATTGTGTTATATGGGTTTGTTTGCATGTCTAAGAACTGTATTATGGGTTTAAACTGAGGCTTGATGTTGATTATGTTGGAACTCTGCCGAAGCAGAGTCCTTATTTTTTATTCGCTTTCAAGTGGGCGCTATTGGCTACCATACTCTATATACTATACGACTTGACCAATGCCACACAGTCGCTAGTCATGTATAGTAATTTTGTGATCTTGTTCCATTCTGAGCATGCTATTTTGGTTATTAGATACTTATGAACAACCTTAACATGTGAACTGAGATCATTATGTACATAGTAAGCCATGTTAGTTGATTTTAATTTGATTATTCAAAGAGGACTTAAAGAGTTGGAAAATAGTTTTGATAAACTCTTTTTGCAAAACAAGTTCTAACCTTGGATGCAAGTGTATTACGTTCTGATATGTCTTGACATGGGTCAATATGTTAGTTATATGGTTGAAGATATTATAAGTTATTCAAGCATGGTTAAGGGACGAATTTCAAGAAAAAGGACTATATTGGCTATATATAATTGAACTATGTATACACTAAGTTTTGAACTTAAAAGAGATGTTCATGTGTTTTGAACTATGTTTGAATGGATTTTACTAATGAAGACTTAATGTTTTGGAAACGAACTTGATAAGCTATAAGTTGAGAACTTGTAAGTATGCTTTTGATATCTAGCATATGAATGTATAGTTGAGGCTAAGGGACCATGTAGCATATGTATAATGACTAGACATGATCGACCTTGTTAGCTTAACATGTGAAGTCTTGATTAAGTGGAAACGAATAATGACCTTTGATATGTTTGATGAAAGGTTAAAGTTAGTTATTCATATAATAACATGTGTGCTGTGCATGATTGTTCGTTTATGTGCAAGTCGTGTGTGTATCTTGGCTTTTCTGAAGCGATCATGTCTTGGTTTGTACTGCAGAGGAGCTAAGGCCGGCATACCGAGATCTCGAGTTCTCATATTAAATTGAGAACTGATGCATGCTTATATTGTTACTCTAATATGTAATACATGTCCAGTATAGTAGTCATATGATAATAGGCATGTTATTGAAAGAATCCTATGATGAATTAGTAATGGTGATTTCAACTATGACATAGTTAGAAACTAATCGAGTAATGTAATGATACATGTGATGCCCCCAAAAATAGGTATACATCACCCATCTTGAGTCGCCAGATACATGGTACAAAATACAAATACAACTTAATTATACAAACGTCGTGTAAAAATACGACAAAATATAGCTAAGAGTTTTAATAAGAATATTGTCATCTAGACAATATCGACACTCAAAGGAGTCCTCATTACATTTATTGTCACACTATTTAACAGAATAGTGAAGACTACTAATGCTATCATCACGATTGTTATTCGTTCCCGACTCGTCTCCGCCTATATTCTCATTTCCTGAAGAGAACAGTGAAAGAAAGGGTGAGCTCAACTAGCCCAGTAACAAATATTATGACTAAGATAATCCAGAATAAATTATCATTAGCCTTCAACAATGTTAAACTGATAAAATACAAAAGACATCAAGTTTAACTGCAGTGGAACAAGCAATCCATTAGAAGAGTCAAGTAGAGCATAAAATCTACTATCTTCTATGATTTAAAAAAAATTCATAAACTTTATCGCTGAGACTCAACTTAATAAATAAACCACATCATCTCTGCACCACGACCAAGGATATTCATATAATCATAAATGGTCATGATTATACCGAATAATCCATGGTCATAATCATACTAACAACTGTCCACCAATGAACTACAGGCCAATGAGGACTTTTACCACATCATTCGTTACATTACGGTCATAAATATCGAATCATCCCTGCACCACGGGCCAAGGATATTCATTAAATCATCAATGGTCATGATTATACCGAATAATCACTGGTCATAATCATTCCAAAAACTGTCCATCAATGCACTATCGGTCAATGAGGACTTTTACCGCATAATTCATTATGTTACGGTCATGATTATACCGAATAATCCCTGGTCATAATCATACCAAGTCCATCTATGCACGTAAGCCACAGATGACTTTCATCACAATATAAGCATGAGGATGATGACAATAATATAAGAATTAATCAAACGAAAACAAGGATAAATATTAAATACTTTAAATTTATCCAAATATTATCAATCACTTAATAAACTCACAATCTAATATTGTTAATATTATAACAATATTTTAATCACTTCTTAAACTTATAAACAATTTAATTTAATTGTTTACACTTTACCAAATAATGCATTTAATCATTCAAAAATATCATACTCATAAGATTTCATTACCAATGATCAAATCACTCATAAAAAATCTGCATATACCTTATATAGGATTTTCAAGCCCTAAAATCCTATTTACCAATTCTTCAACTTCAAATAACATATTTAACTCATATGTTTGAAACTAAACCATTTTCATAAAAAATTACCAAATCAACTTATTATTTTTCTATCCTTTGTCCAAACATATATACATATATTTCATACATAACATGTATTTTTTTATAATTTTTCAACTCTCTTAAGTATTTTTCAAAAATCAATTTCTAATTAATTTCTTAAGAAATTAGCCACCTCAAGTTTAACTCCAGAAATTCCCAAATCTTGGCAGGATCTTACACATGTTAACGTGAGCTTCCAGTTTAAATTTCATGATCATCGGAGTTATAGAACTCCGGTTATAGCGTTTATCATCGGAAAAACCTAAATATTGAAATAGTCATAACTTGCTCATTTTAAGTCGGAATGAGCTCGTTTTTGGACAAGAGGTACTTTATACCATATATTTTAATGTCCCAAAAGGCCAGAATTTTTCTCACAAACTATGTGGCTGAAAATGCCCTTTTAAATTTTTGGACAGTAGCCTTTTTGGTACTTTGCAGTTTTTGACTCCTTTGCTAAAATCAGTCCACACGAAAATCTACAACACCTTTTCCAGTGATTCCACTTGGATAAGTTAGAAAACTCATAGGTCTAACTCTAGAACTTGACCACACTCAAAAATTCAAAATATAATAGGAGATATGGTCAAGTGAATTTCATGTTCCATTTTCACCAAAATCTGATTTTCAACCATTTGTGATTTCTAAGAAACTTTCATGTTTTCACATAATAACCAACATAACTCATCATAACACTTACTAATACTACATATACCCATGATTTTCATCGGTCCAATGCTTTTATTATGACTTTCATCATAATCCACGTAAACAGATTATTTCCACAATTTAATAAGGAATGAATACAAATGATCATTCACCATGCATGTGGTAATCCACATAGACAGGTTATTTCAACAGAATAATAAAGAATGGAGTAACTAAAGAATTCACCATGCATACAATAGACTGCACAGACACGTTATTCCCAACATAATAATAAAGAATGGAACGTGTCATGCGAACGCAAAAAACATGATATATTCCTATGTAATAATAAAAATCGGAACTGTGTCAAAGTAAATTTATTACCGGCATGGGATATTCCAATGAGAATAATAAAGAATGGAATAACAACAGAAATCACCATGCATGCGATAGACCGCACATACATGTTATTCCAATAGAATAATAATTAATGGAACCAGGTCAGGCGTAATACGCATCGACAGGATATTCCAACAGAATGATAAAGAATGGAATAACAACAGAATTTCACCATGTATGCGGTACTTCGCATAGACAAGTTATTCAAACATAATAATAAAGAATGGAATAACAAAATAATTTTACCAAGTATAGGGGAGTCCGCGTATACAGGTTATTCCAACAAAATAATAAAGAATGGAATAACAGAAGTTCTCTTCATGAATACGAAAGAAATAATACCCCTTATGAGTACAACAAATAATATCCCTTACCTTATAAAGAAGAGTACTTCGACGGGTAGGGCGAGGATTTTCTTGAAGAAAACTTATACTGCTTTCTACGCTCGAAGCTTCTTAAAACTCTAAAGAAATACGCTCAAGATTATAGAAGATAATTCTCTGAATTTCTGTTATGATTTTCAATTCTAACTAAGCATCCTATTTATAGGAAAAATAGAAAGGATACTATGCAATAAAATATAATATATTCTATTTATAATATATATATATATATATATATATATATTATTTAAAATCTAATAAAATAAATAACTTTATAAAAGTATTCATTGCTTTTATATAAAAAGATTTTACTATGCAAACACTATGCAGCACTATGCAAATACTATGCATAATAGAATATAATATATTCTATTTATAGTCTAATAAAACAAATAACTTTATAAAAGTATTCATTTTTATATAAAAAGATTTTACTATGCAAACACTATGCATAATAAAATATATAATATATTATATTTATAGTCTAATAAAACAAATAACTTTATAAAAGTATTCTTTTATATAAAAAGTTTTCGCTTTTATTACATTAATAAAACAAAATTTATATATATAATATATATATATATATAAACTTCCGTGACTTCATAAAAAGACACCTCAATATATTTAACAACATTTATCATCATTATTATAATTCAATATATTAATCGACCAGGTCGTTCCTAGGAAAGAGGGGGCTTTCCAATAAGGATTTCTCCTATTTGCCGCAATTAGGTGACAAAACCTCTCCTGGCGTAACTTCTAGACATCGTTAATATTGCAAATAATAATATTAATAACTTTGTTATCTCAATTATTGATTTAATAATATATAAAATATCGACAATAATTGAATCAAATAACGTTAGATATATACTATGCAACAATTACTGTAGCAATATTTGAACAAAACTGAGTGACTTCTCATGTAAGCATCAATAATCAATACCGTATGCTACTATACAACCATGCGTATTACTGTACTTTTACTACCGAGTAGTTCAACAGTTTTAACGGTAAAACTTCCGTCGTTATTTTCATAAAAATATTTTTGTCGTTTTCTCAATCCGACAATAATTCTGTTTCGGGGTCCACCAATGATTGTGCCGTTGTACGAATATTCCCTGTTAAAACGAATATTCCCCGACCAAACGAATATTATACAACAACTTGCATACTTTTCAAAATTTATAAATATTATCCACAACTATAACATTATCTCAAATCCACACCATAATTTTGAAAAAAAAATTCGAGAAATTTAAATCTTTATTCATAAAATATGGGGTCTCACAATACATGTATAGAAGCATGCTATGTGATGATTTGATTCTTTAAGTATAGACTCGTACTAGTTTACACATACTAATTGAAAAGACCGACTTATTAATATTAGGTCGTTTCAACGCAAGTAATTAAGGCTAGAATTATATTGTAGCTGAGCAAGCAGGCAAGTATCCTAAACCCTTACATTACTTTATTCGATGCATATCGTAAGCAAGTTTTATTTGAATTTCACTCTTTGATTGTGCAAGTTCCTTGAACCCTACTTTTGTTAAGCAAGTTTCCCTATACTTACCCTAAATTATATTGAGCAAGTATTCAAATTTATTGTGTTGCAAGTTTCTAAACTTACACAACTTTGAGTTTGTGAAAGTTTTCCTATCCTTCTCATATTTCATTGAGCAGGATATTGTTGAATTGAAAGTTATTCATTTAAGCTTGAAATCTTATTTCCAAGCACGCTATTAAGTGGTTTAATTACTTTACAATTATCCCACATCGATATTATTGATATTCGTGACTTAGTGCACTTCGAAGTTCGCATATCTTGGACTTGTACATCATTAAAGTTCAATAATTCTTGAACTGTGTCAGATAGAGTCTGAACCTTTGTTCGGTCAGACAAACGTATGTAGTTTTATAAAAGCTATCCAAACCAATTGATGGTAAGGATTCTTAGGGGGTGTTTGTTTAGAGCTGAATGGAACTGAATTTGAATGGCTGAATCGGTCAGTGAGTTTGTTTTGGTCTGAATGGCTGAATTGGTAAAATGGACGAGCTGAATAACTAAGTCAGATTTTTTTAGCTGAATGGCTGAATGAGCAGCTAAATGAAGTAAAAAAAATTAAAAAATTAAAAAATAAATATTAACTATTATATTAAGTAATATTAAATAAATTTACAATAATTTTGAATTTTTTCAAAAGGGTAAAATAATAAAATTTTGTCATTCAGATGTTTCAGACATGTCAATTATCAAACAACTTTTTTCATTTAGATTCAAATTCAACTCATTCAAATTCAGATTCAGTTTCATTCAGTTTTTATCAAACACCCCCTTAGACTGAAAGAACACCCCTCTTATGATAGGGGAGTACCCCAGGTATCTAATATAAGATACAATAGAGCAGATTTAAATGTTATGCATATACATAGAGAAATGACGGAGGTCGATCCCCTCAAGTACTTATTCTGTAGCCAGTAACCAAAGGGTCAATTAGCTATTGATTCCATTGGAGTGTTATAGTACAAAGTCTACTTGACTAACAGTTATTCTAAAAGCAATCATTGTCTTTGCTTATAATATTCATATTGTTGAATCCTTCAGATATTCATATTATTGAATTCATTGCCAGATATTTTTCCATTCATCATGATATATCCTTATTGTTGTATTTAAACTTGTTGTGCAAACTTGTTGCTCATCCTTGCTATATCATGAATTATATTGCAGCTAAGCCCGAGACCTCAGGAAAGGACAAGGGTAAAGGGAAGATGTAGGATAATTGCGAGAAGTAGAATTTATCTTATGCTTAGTTTAAATTACGATTATGTAATGTGAACCCTAATATTTATTTTAAGGTATGATTGTAAGATGATATTAAGGTTATCGTATCTTAGGACTAGTAACACCTTTTGAATGAACGATGTACGTTTATTATATTCCGCATTTTAGTTATCGTATGTTGTTTAGAGGTGGATGTTTGTATTTTATCATGATGGCCGAACCGGGGTCAGAGGACCCGGATTCGGGGGTGTCACAGGTTGGTATCAAAGCCGTAGGTTATAAACGTTAGGAATGTGAAACCTAGGTTATAACCTTAGTAGAAAACTCAAGTAGAGTATGTAAGTGATGGGTTGAGGAAATCCATCGATTTTTATTGTGATAATGAAGTTGTTTATTTAAATCAAAAACGATTAATAGACATCTTAAACTTCTTAATGCTAACATGAATAGCATATCACATAAAGCCTAATAATTTTCTTCATTTCCTCAAATTATGCCGCCTAGGAGAATTCAGTGGAATCAAAGGGAGGAAGGATCCGTTAACAATGGTGGAGGGGCAAATGTTGATTCAATGCAGAACTTCGTTAACCTGTTAATTGAGGAAATGCAAAACAGACCCCCACCAATAGCAGGGCAGCCAGGACAACACTTGGCTAGCTTTAAGGACTTTAAATTGGTAGGACCACCGGAGTTCCGAGGAACCCTGGACCCAATTGAAGGACATACATGGATAGAAGAGATGGAGAAGGTGTTTGAGGTCGCACGAGTGGCCGAAGCACATAAGATGAGTTTTACCACATTCATGATGAAGGGCGAAGCTAACTATTGGTGGAAAACCAATAAAGGGCGAGCAGAAGAGGGAGTTATTCCTTGAGACAGATTTAAGGAGTTATTCCTTGAGAATTACTTCTCGGAGAATACGCAACAGGATATGGAGGTTAAGTTTCTGGAATTGAAATAAGGTAGTATGTATGTCGCAGATTACGCGATGAGATTTAACGAGTTAGCCCGATTCGCTCCACATCAGGTTGACACGAAGGCCAGGAAGGCAAGGAGGTTTGAATTAGGACTGAAACCATGGGTACAGAAGGCAGTGGCTATGTTAAAGATTAAGACTTACTCTGATCTATTGGAAAGGGCTATCATTACCGAAGGAGGCAATAAAGCCATCGCTCGATTCAAACAAGAAAAGAAGACCGGTCAGGAAGGGCAGAAAGAGGGAAGCAGCGGAGGCAGCAACCCCAACAAGCATAAATAGACAGAGAGCCAATCCTCTGGAGGCAATAAGTCCGGAGGGGAGGCTAAGAAAAGTATGAAGTGTAACAATTATGGGAGAAACCACTCGGGAGAGTGCATGAAGGGAAAGAGTGTTTGTTATCGTTGTGGACAACCGGGGCACATGGCTCCTCAGTGTTCGAATAAGTAGATTGGAGGTTGTTTCTCATGTGGAGCCACGGACCATCAAATTAAGGATTGCCCGAAGAAAAAGGGCGATGCATCTAGCGGCAACCGCAACAACAACAATAATGGACTGAACATTGGAGGGCCAGCCAGTCAAGCCAACAGACCAACGGCATGAACGTTCAACATGACCGTACAGGATGCGGTAGAGTTTTAGGACGTGGTGTCAGGTATCATTCCGATCAATAATATAGATGCATACGTGTTATTTGATTCAGGTGCTACCTGCTCTTTTGTTTCTGAAGAATTTGCCAAACAGTTAGACTTACCCCGTGAGAGGTTAGAACACCCTATGAACGTAGAAGTAGCGAACAAGGAAATTATCCCCGTAGAATACATTCATAGGAGTTGTTATACCTAATTGTGAGGATTTAAGCTCAAGGTAGATTTGATACCGATTCGTTTGGGGGAATTCGATGTAATCCTTGGAATGGATTGGTTATCGAGTTCGTGAGCGCTTATAGATCATGAAGAAGAAGTGTGTACACCTAAAGACTCCAAATAAGTCGAAGGTGGTATTTTATGGTAGTAAATCGCCAAGACAATCTCATTGTCTGACAATGGTGAAAGCGCAGAGGTTGCTTAGGAAGGGTTGTATAGGTTATTTGGCTCACGTGGTTGATACTTGACGAGTCGAGGGTGAACTGATTCAGATACCTATTATAAGGGATTTTGTTGATGTCTTCCCAAACGAGATTCTGAGATTGCCACCGGATAGAGAGATTGAGTTTGTCATTGATTTGGCACTGTGGACAAGAGGTTTATAAAGTTACAGATCGTATGGCACCTGAGAGAGATGAAAGAACTGATGGCTCAATTACAAGAGTTGCTAGATAAGGGATACATTCGACCGAGCGTATCACCTTGGGGAGCACCAGTCTTATTCGTAAAGAAGAAAGATGGGTCGCTAAGACTTTGTATTGACTACCGAGAGTTGAACAAGGTCACCATTAAGAACAAGTACCCGTTGCCCAGGATAGACGATTTATTTGATCAGTTGAAGGGGGAAAAGTACTTTTCAAAGATTGACTTGAGGACCGGTTATCACCAACTGAAAGTAAGGCCGGAGGATATTCTACAGACGGCATTCAGAACTCGGTATGGACACTTTGAGTTTCTGGTAATGTCATTTGGATTGACGAACGCGCCAGCAGCATTTATGGATTTGATGAACAGAGTGTTCAAACAGTATTTGGATAAGTTTGTTGTCATATTCATCGATGACATTCTAGTGTATTCAAAAACGGAGGAAGAACACGCCGACCATCTTCGGATAGTGATGGAGACATTAAGGAGGGAAAAGTTGTATGCGAAATTCTCCAAGTGTGAGTTTTGGTTGAAAACAGTGCAATTTTTAGGGCACGTTATCGACAAGAATGGTGTTTCGGTGGATCCAACAAAGGTAGAGGCAATTATTAATTGGGAGCAGCCGAAGACGCCGACAGAAATTAGGAGTTTCTTAGGATTGGCGGGATACTATCGAAGATTAATTCAGGATTTTTCAAAATTAGCATCACCGTTGACCAATCTTACCAGGAAGACAGTTAAGTTCATTTGGACGGAGAAGTGTGAAGAAAGTTTCCTAGAATTAAAGAAGAGGCTTAGTCAAGCACCTGTGTTGGCCTTACCGGACAACACGAGAGGGTTTGTAGTGTATAGTGATGTGTCACACAAGGGTCTTGGATGTGTACTGATGCAACATGACAAGGTCATTGCGTACGCCTCACGTCAGCTAAAAGATTATGAGAAGGGATATCTAACTCATGACCTGGAGTTAGCAGCAGTAGTTTTTGCCTTGAAGATTTGGAGGCATTATTTGTATGGCGAGAAATGTGAGATATATACGGACCACAAGAGTCTGAAGTATATCTTCACGCAGAAAGAATTAAACACGAGGCAACGCCGATAGTTAGAATTGATCTAAGATTATGATTGTGAGATTCTGTACCATCCAGGCCAAGAAAATGTAGTGGCAGATGCCTTGAGCAGAAAAGGCAGAGAGAAGTTATTGAAGTTGACCATTCAAGATGAATTGGTGAAAGATTTCGAAGGATTAGACTTGGAGATTAGATATCCGATGGAGGCGAACGAATAATTGTTTACAGTGACAGCGAGTCCGACTCTATTGGATAAGGTTAAAGAAGCACAAGAAAAGGATAAAGATTACAATAACATCAAGAAGCGATTAACTGAAGGTGATGAGTTGAAATTTAAGATTGATAGCACTGGACTGCTAAGATTTGAAGGGCAAATTTGGGTACCGCTAGAACCAGAACAAAGACAGGAGATTTTGCAAGAAGCGCACAGTACGAAATACTTGATACACCCAGGAAGCACGAAGATGTACCAAAATTTTCGTCACCATTTCTGGTGGCCAAACATGAAGAGAGAGGTTGCAGAATGCGTGAGTAGATGCCTAACTTGTCAGAGAGTCAAGGTAGAGCACCAACAACCAAGCGGGTTATTACAACCATTAGAAATTCCAGAATGGAAATGGGAGCACATCACAATGGACTTTGTGGTGGGACTTCCGGCAACGCAAAGAGGGCACGATGCTATATGGGTGATTGTAGATCGTCTTACTAAGTCAGCTCACGTTTTGCCGATTAAGATTAAGTATAGTTTGGACCAATTAGCCAAATTGTATGTCAAGGAAATTATCTCGAGGCATGGGGTGCCAATATCTATTATATCAGATAGAGATCCGCGATTCACGTCAAACTTCTGGAAGAGTCTTCAAGAAAGAATGGGGACACAACTACGAATGAGTACCGCGTATCATCCGTAGACTGATGGGCAAAGTGAGAGGACGATTCAGACACTTGAATACATGCTCCGAGCTTGTGTGATGGACTTTAAGGGTAGTTGGGAGGATCACCTTCCATTAGTAGTGTAACACCCCCTTTCCGAAATAGAAAGAGAGGTTACTCAAAACACAACAAAACTAAGGAAGATCACAAGGCTCTAAACCACAAAAGAATAATCTCATAATAATTCAATGTCATAAGACAGACCATAATAAATGCCACACTGGCTCAATCCACAATCTAAAATAATGCCACACAGGCAATCAAAATAATGCCACACAGGCAATCACACATCGAATTGCGTAATCCAGATGCGTGCAAAATCGGAAGGCGTGTTTGGCACAAACATCACCACTCATGAGCGTAATGAGAATAGAAACTAGGGTCGACCCATACGCCTCCCACAACAAAACACCAAATGGCCAACTCCCACCGGAGCATAAAACGGAGACGCCGTGGACTGATCACACCGCCACGGAAGGTGTCATGCCTTGGTGCCAAGAGGACATGCCTGTGGTACCCCCACAGGTGGTTCTAGCTCAAGTATACCCTACGGTATTCTAACAAAATATAATGTTACAACACATGCGACACAACAAAGGGGTTCTAACATGTACATGTTAAACTGCAACGATAGATCAACACAAAGTCTCCAAAATATTAACATGTACTTTCTACAAAGAGCGAAATAAATATTACCCATGACACATTAGACCAAAGAGTACAAATACTAGTTTCAAATACTAATGCCAAAATGAAACATTCTCATGAATTTAAGAAAGAATAATCATGTGAAACAATAACAAATTTCTAAACGAAAAGCGAAACGAACAAATCAAAATTAAAGGATTATCGCGAAAGAAGTATGAAATCCGTACCTGGGTTAAGTAATGTAATACCCAAAATATAGTTCCCAATATAGTTTTTCGGGTATTACATCACCTACCCCTTAAAAAGGATTCTGTCCCCGGAATCAAAAGAATGGAACACACCTAATTTTCAAAGAGATACGGATACTCCGCTCGAATTGACTCCTCCATCTCCAATGTAGCATCCCGCTCCGAATGATTTCTCCATAAAACTTTGACAAACGGAATAGTCTTCCTCCTCATAATTCGCTCTTGACGATCCAAAATTGCCTCGGCTTGTTCCTCACAAGTAAGATCCTCCTGAATCTTATCAAACGGATATTGCACCACGTGCAACTGATGATAATGATAACTTCTCAACACCGACACATGGAACACATTGTACACATGAGCTAATTGTGGAGGCAAAGCTAACCTGTATGCAACCTCACCAACCCTCTCTAGAATCTCAAATGGGCTAATATAACGCGGACTAAGCTTCCCTTTCAACCCAAATCGTCGAATACCCTTCCAAGGAGAGACTTTTAGAAACACATGTTCACCAGGTTCAAACTCTAAAGTCCTCCTATGCTTATCAGCATAACACTTCTATTGTGATCGACCCGTCTTCAATTTCTCCTTAGCCACCGCTACCTTTTCTGTACTGATTTGGACTAACTCAGGCTCTTCTATGGCCCTTTCGCCAACCTCATCCCAATAAGTTGGTGCCCGACATTTCCTACCATACAATGCCTCAAACGGAGCCATTCCAATACTTGTATGCCAGCTATTGTTATACGCAAACTCAACTAGGCTCAAGTAATCATCCCAATTACCCGACCACTCAAGTGTACAAGACCTCAACATGTCCTCCAACGTCTGAATAGTCCTTTCAGATTGCCCATCAGTTTGCGGATGGAAAGAAGTACTAAAATTGAGCCGAGTGCCAAGCTCGTTGAAACCCTTTCCAGAACCGTGAAGTGGACCGTGGGTCCCGATCTGAAATAATAGACACCGGAGTACCATGAAGTCTAACAATCTCCTGCTGAAAGATATGTGCCAATCTATCGACCAAGTAATCCTCATGGATAGCCAAAAAGTGTGCCGATTTGGTCAACCGGTCCACCACTACCCATATGGCATCATTTTTCCTGAAAGTCTTCGGCAAACCAGTCACAAAATCCATCGTGATATCCTCCCACTTCCATACTGGAATGTCTAACTGTTGCAACAACCCACTAGCTTGTTGATGTTCTATCTTCACTTGTTGACAAGTGAGGCACTTCCCAACATATTTAGCCACGTCTCATTTCATCCCATTCCACCAAAAATTCTTCTTCAAATCCCTATACATCTTTGTAGAACCTGGATGAATGGAAAATGGCGAACTATGAGCCTCAACTAACACAGCCTCTCGAATGACAGGATCCGACGGTACACACAACTGTTCACCCAACAAAATCACACTATGGTCATAAAAACGAAACTCGGGCTGCTTTACCTCCACTAGATTCTGCGTCAGACCCCATAACTCCCCATCTTCCTTTTAAGCTTCTTTGACCCGCGAGATAAGAGAGGGCTCCACTCTCATACCCGCCAAATGCCCATCTGAACCTCGTACATACAACTCCAACTCGATCCGCTCCATATCCGAGATAAGCTGAGGTTGTGTAATAAGGGCTGCTACACTCCCTGAACTCTTTCGGCTAAGAGCATCTGCAACCACATTTGCCTTCCCCGGGTGATACTGAATTCTAGCATCATAATCTTTTAGAAGCTCTAACCAACGCCTCTGCCTCATGTTGAGCTCTTTCTGAATGAAGATGTATTTAAGACTTTTGTGATCGGTGAAGATATCACAAGTCTCTCCATACAAATAATGCCTCTAAATCTTTAGGGCAAAAATCACTGCTGCCAACTCCAAATCATGTGTGGGGTAATTCACCTCGTAAGGTTTAAGATGCCTAGAAGCATAAGCAATCACCTTACCGTGTTGCATCAAAACACACCCCAAGCCCTTCTTAGAAGCATCACTATAAATCTGGTAACCTCATGTCCCCGACGGCAATACGAGTATAGGAGCTGTCATAAGTCATTTCTTCAACTCCTCGAAACTCTTCTCACACTCCTCATTCCACGCAAACTTCACGCCCTTTCTCATCAACTGGGTCAATGGTAAGGCAAGCAAGGAAAACCCTTTCACAAACCGCCTATAATACATTGCCAAACCCAAGAAACTTCTAATCTCTGTCACTGTAGTAGGTCTTGGCCATTTTGTGATAGCCTCAACCTTCGCAGGATCCACCTTAATGCCTTCAGCAGAAACAACATGTCCCAAAAATACACCGCTGCCCAACCAAAACTCACATTTAGAGAATTTAGCATACAATTTCTTCCTTAAAATCCCCAACACCGCATGAAGATGCTCCTCATGCTCTTCTTTAGACTTAGAGTAAACCAAAATGTCATCAATAAAGACAATGACAAATTAGTCCAAGTTCTCCCTGAACACCCGATTCATCAAATCCATAAACACCGCCGGAGCGTTAGTCACACCGAATGGCATCACCAGAAACTCGTAATGCCCATATCAAGTACGAAAAGCCGTCTTAGGGATATCCTCATCCCTCACCCTAAACTGATGATAGCCCGACCTCAAGTCTATTTTTGAAAAATATTTCGCCCCCTGAAGTTGGTCAAACAAGTCATCAATCCTCGGCAATGGATACCGATTCCTAATGGTAATCTTGTTCAACTCCCTGTAGTCTATGCACAACCTCATAGACCCATCCTTCTTCTTCACAAACAAGACTGGAGCACCCCATGGCGAAACACTCGGCCGAATCACACCACGATCTAAAAGCTCCTGCAACTTCTCCTTTAGTTCCTGCAACTCCAATGGTGCCATTCGATACGGCACCTTAGAGATAGGCTCTGCACCAGGAACAAGCTCAATAGCAAACTCCACTTCCCACTGTGGTGGCAACCCTGAAAACTCATCCAGAAACACATCTGAATAGTCACGAACAATTGGAACATCTTCAATACGAGACTCACCCTTAGAGGTATCCTTCACAAATGCCAAATACCCCTCACAACCCTTTGCTACCAACTTCCCAGCCTTCAAAGCTGAAATAAACTTCAACACCCTACTCAGCTGTGAACCCTAAAACACGAACTCTGGAGACTTCATATCTCCAAATATAACCTTCTTCGCCTGACAATCGATAGTGGCCTGGTGCTTATCCAACCAGTCCATCCCAAGAATAACATCAAAATTGTGCATACTCATCGGAAGAAGATTAGCCCTATGAGTCCTATCCCCAAAACTGATCGGACACCATCGATACAAATCAGAAATAACAACTGAAGTCCCCATCGGGGTAGCAATAGACATATCAGAATCTAATAACTGAAATGGCACACCCAGGTGCCGAACAAAAGATTGAGCAACAACAGAATGAGTAGAACCCGTATCAAACAAAACAGAAGCCTCGCGGTTGCTAACTAAAAGAGTACCAGAAACAGTACTTGGCGCACCTGCCGCCTGGTTATGCGTCAAAGCAAACATTCGACCACCCTTACGTTGACCTCCATTGCTACCATTATCACTACCTCCACCATTACCACGTGGCCCGGCACATTCCCTAGCAATATGACCCATCTGTCCACACAAGAAGCATGCAGCAGTGAGTTTGTGGCACTGCCTCCCCAGATGATTAGCCCCATAAGTAGCATAAGGAGCTATTGGAATAAGATTTGGGTTACCCCCACCAGCTGGTCCTGGATAACGACCCTGATTTTGCCCCTGTTGACGATTCTGCCACTGCTGACGATTCTGTCCATACCAAGGTAACTGAAGCTGACGATTCCCTTTGCCGAGGCACCTGCTGATAACCCCTGTTTTGATTCTGGCCACGCCATCGCCTCTTCGGCTTGGCCACCACGGTTCTGGTCCATCGACCACCCCGATTCTTCCGTCGTACGACACAAGTTTGACCCTGCTGGTCATCTCTGTCCCTCTTTCGACTCCCTTCCGCTTTAGAAGACCGAAAGTCCTGTTGCTCCATCTCAATATTTTTGGCCGCATTAGCCACTACTGACACATCTGGAAACTTGTTGTTAATGAGATGCTGCCGATACCTGTAATGGATTCTCCACTTAAACTTCTCTGCCTGTTCTGCTGCGGTCCCTGCTGAGGTTCCCGCAAATCATGCCAACCTGGTGAACCTCGTCATAAAATCTGTGATGGACTCGTCATCTTTCTGCCGAATAGACAGATAATCTCTAGCATAGGCCTCTTTATCAGCAGCTGGGAAGTACTGCTAATAAAAGACCTCACAAAACTCTGCCCAACTAAGTGTCTCAACATAACCATCACCCTTTGTTGTTTTCACTGCCTTCCACCACCTCTGTGCATCCCCTTCTAGCTTGTAAACTGCAAGCAATACTCTCTGATTATCCAAGCACCCCAACACATCAAAAATCTTCTCTAGGTGGGCAATCCAATTCTCTGCATCAATTGGAGTCAGAGCGGAATTGAATGACTATGGTTTCTGCTTCTAAAACCTTTCCAACCACACATACATTGCAACCCCCTGCTGATCATGACCATCTGCATTCCCTTCCTCAACGTTTGCATGCTGACCATTATTTCCCGTGTTCTCCCTTTCAGAATTTCGGTATACGTTCTTTGATTACTGCATAACCTGTGCCACTAACTGAGGCAAAGCCTGATTCACAGCCTGATTCACCAAGGTAGCCAATTGAGAATTAATCTGGTCATTAGGTTGCTCATTGGACTGACCTTCACCTCTTCCCCTGTTGTTACCTCGCCTCCCAGTAACTCTAGCTGATCTTTGAGCCATCTAAGAAAGAGATCACGAATAGATAAAGAAGCAAAATTAGAGACAGATTCGAATATAGCTGATATGATAGCTGAACAGAAAATCAAACAGAATAAAAACCTAACCCAGAAGTCTACCCATAACTCATAGGTCAAACCTAAATAAGTTTTCTACAAGAAAGAACCTGGCTCTGATACCAACTCTGTAACACCCCCTTTCCGAAATAGAAATAGAGGTTACTCAAAACACAACAAAACTAAGGAAGATCACAAGGCTCTAAACCACAAAAGAATAATCTCATAATAATTTAATGTCATAAGACAGACCATAATAAATGCCACACTGGCTCAATCCACAATCTAAAATAATTATTACAACTTAAATAAATCAATGTATCAAAGCCTAACAAAATATATCAAAACTATTGGATTAAAAGAAGCTCTCGTCACACTTGCCTTGATCCCCGACACTGTAGGAAGAAAAACACAAAGCATGAGCCAAATGCCCAGTACGGATATGGAATACAAATAATGAACCGAAATAACTAACTCAATTAAATAAAATGAGACGAAATGAACTGAAACGAAACGAACAAAACTAACACAACAAAATAATATGCTGAATCAAATGGCTGGGTGTTATTTCATACCGAGCTCAAAATAAATAATAATATACCTTGCCACACATGCAAGTCAAATAATGCCACACAGGCAATCAAAATAATGCCACACAGGCAATCACACATCGATCACAGAATCCAGATGCGTGCAAAATCTAAGGCGTGTTTGGCACAAATATCACCACTCCGTAAGCGTAATGTAACAAAAACTAGGGGTCGCACCCATACGCCTCCCACAACAAAACACCAAATGGCCAACTCCCAACGAGCACAAAAGCAGTAGACGTCATGGGTGATCACACCGCCACGGAAGGTGTCATGCCTCGGTGCCAAGAGGACATGCCTGTGGTACCCCCACAGGTGGTTATAGCTCAAGTATACCCTACGGTATTCTAACAAAATATAATGTCACAACACATGCGACACAACAAAGGTGTTCTAACATGTACATGTTAAACTGCAACGATAGATCAACACAAAGTCTCCAAAATATTAACATGTACTTTCTACAAAGAGCGAAATAAATATTACCCATGACACACTAGACCAAAGAGTACAAATACTAGTTTCAAATACTAATACCAAAACGAAACATTCTCACGAATTTAAGAAGGAACAATCATGTGAAACAATAACAAATTTCTAAACAAAAAGCGAAACGAACAAATCAAAATTAAAGGATTATCGCGAAAGAAGTACGGAATTCGTACCTGGGTTAAGTAATGTAATACCCAAAATATAGTTCCCAATATATTTTTTCGAGTATTACAAGTAGAGTTCGCGTATAACAATAGTTATCACGCCATTATTGGAATGCCACCGTACGAAGCACTGTATGGGAGGAAATGTAGAACGCCCTTATGCTAGGACAAAGTTGGAGAACGTCGACTGTTGGGACCAGAATTGGTACAACATACGGTAGAAATCATCAAGGTGATAAAAGCACGATTAGTAGCAGCTCAAGATCGCCAGAAGAAGTATGCAGACTTACATCGTAAGAAGAGATATTTTGAAGTAGGAAACTATGTATTTCTGAAAGTATCTCCCTGGAAAGGGAAGATTCGATTTGGGAAGAAGGGAAAGTTGAGCCCTAGATTCATAGGACCGTTCGAGATTTTGAGGCGAGTCGGTGAAGTGGCGTATGAGGTAGCGTTACCTCCTAAACTTGAGCACATTCACAACGTGTTTCATGTGTCAGTGTTGCGGCCGTATAAACCAGACTACAAGCACGTTATCTCCTATGAGCCAATTCAAGTCGAGAGAGACTTATGTTATGAGGAAGTTCCTGTCCAGATACTAGATAGGAAGGAACAGAAGTTAAAGAATAAGATTATTCATTCCGTTAAGATTCTCTGGAGGAATCACGCCGTAAAAGAAGCTACGTGGGAGTTAGAAAAGAAAATGAGAGTGAATTATCCATTTTTATTTGAGTAGCCTTATTTTTACAATTCCGAGGACGGAATTTTTATAAGGGGGGAGGGATGTAACGTCCACGAATTTTAAACTCCTTATTAATTAAATATGTGATTTAATTTTAATGAGTTAGTTTTGTGAGTTTATTTAAACCTTAAGTGGTTATGTGAATTTACGAAAGAATTAAAGGGAGTCACTAATAGTTGATTTAAATTAGTGGACTAACCCTAAGATTCTAATATCAAAGACTTAATAAGAGTATTAATTAAATATTCAAATTATTTGAATATAGTAGCAAGAGTTGAACATATTGATTAATTTTAATTATGAGTAATTAATTGATAATATGTTTATTTATAATTATTATGAATAAATAATAATTAATGAGTAAGAGATTAATAGTTTATAAAATGATTATATGTTTACTTGATTAATTGGTGCAATATAGTAAACCTTTATTATATGGTAGTTAACTATATATTTTATATAGTACAAGGTGGCACATTAATATGTCTATATATATAGACTATATAGAACGAATTATTACATTAATGTGAGTACATAAATAATCCCCAACTTCCTTTGTGTAGTAGCATTAACACATTTATATTACATTTTGGGAATTTTAGTATCCAAACGAAGCCTTAAATAACTAGTTGAGAAGCTTGTCCCAAATTGAGAGTTCAATATCAGTACATGAATAGTAATCTATCACCTATATACGTAAATTACAAGTTTGTGATCATTAGCTATGGTGATGGTTGGTGGTGGGTTGTTAACCCAATCCTTATTAACCAATGTTTCCTGCTAATACACCATGAATTCAACCTCAGTGATATGTGATTGCCCAGTCCAAGTTTCTTCTATAAATGACAGACATAATCTTCAATTCACGTTGCTTTGTTTTAGTTCTTGAAAACTCTGATAATTTGAGAGTAAGTGAGTTGTGGTCCAAAGAAGAGGTTAGCAATCACAGAGGGAAGAAACTAAGTTCATTTAGCTTCAAAGAGGTATAAAATCTAATTTATGTTCATAAATTGGGTTTTTGGCAAATTCTTACAATTCTCAAGAATTCTCTGTTAATTGATATAAAATAGCATGTTATTGTGTTATATGGATTTGTTTGCATGTCTAAGAATTGTATTATGGTTTTAAACTGAGGCTTGATGTTGATTATGTTGGAACTCTGTCGAAGTAGAGTCCTTATTTTTCATTCTGGTCTAAGTGGCGGTCATTATTACTTACTTCTATACTATATAATACCATGGTACAAGCAGTCGCCAAATATGTATAGTAATTTTGTGATCTTGTTCCATTCTGAGCATGCTATTTTGGTTATTAGATACTTATGAACATCCTTAACATGTGAACTGAGATCATTCTGTACATAGTAAGCCATGTTAGTTGATTTTAATTTGATTATTCAAAGAGGACTTAACTAGTTGGAAAATAGTTTTGATAAGCTCTTTTTGCAAAACAAGTTCTAACCTTGGATGCAAGTGTATTACATTCTGATATGTCTTAACATGGGTCAATATGTTAGTTATATGGTTGAAGATATTATAAGTTATTCAAACATGGTTAAGGGAGGAATTTCAAGAAAAACGACTATATTGGCTATGTATAATTGAACTATGTATACACTAAGTGTTGAACTTAAAAGAGATGTTCATGTGTTTTATTATGTGATTATGAAAGCATGAATTAGACAGTATAGATGTATCATGCATGTTTGAATGGATTTTACTAATGGAGACTTAGAGTTTTGGAAACAAACTTGATAAGCTATAAGTTGAGAACTTGTAAGTATGCTTTTGATATCTAGTATATGAATGTATATTTGAGGCTAAGGGACCATGTAGCATATGTATAATGACTAGAGCCTTGTTAGCTTAACATGTGAAGTCTTGATTAAGTGAAAACGAATAATGACCTTTGATATGTTTGATGAAAGGTTAAAGTTAGTTATTCATATAATAACATGTGTGTTGTGCATGATTGTTCGTTTATGTGCAAGTCGTGTGTGCACTGGCTTTCTGCAGAAGCAGCCATGTCTTGGTTTGCACAAGGAGCAGTGCGGCCGCGCCACTCCTTTATTACAAACTAAGCGCGGTCGCGCAACTCCTTAGTACAAACTAAGCGTGACCACGCGGTTCTGAACTGAGATCTTAGTTCTGCTATTAAATTGAGAACTGATGCATGCTTATATGGTTACTCTAATATGTAATACATGTCCAGTATAGTAGTCATATGATAATAGGCATGTTATTGAAAGAATCCTATGATGAATTAATAAATGGTGATTTCAGCTATGACATAGTTAGAAACTAATCGAGTAATGTAATGATACATGTATAGAAGCATGCTATGTGATGATTTGATTCTTTAAGTGTAGACTCGTACTAGTTTACACATACTACTTGAAAAGACCGACTTGTTAATATTAGGTCGTTTCAACGCAAGTAATTAAAGCTAGAATTATATTGTAGCTGAGTAAGAAGACAAGTATCCTACACCCTTGCATTACTTTATTCGACGCATACCGTAAGCAAGTTTTCTTTGAACTTTACTCTTTTATTGTGCAAGTTCCTTGAACCCTACTTTTGTTAAGCAAGTTTCCCTAAACTTACCCTAAATTATATTGAGCAAGTATCCGAATTTATTGTGTTGCAAGTTTCCAAACTTAACACAACTTTGAGTTTGTGAAAGTTTTCTTATCCTTCTCATATTGCATTGAGCAGGATATTGTTGAATTGAAAGTTATTCATTTAATCTTGAAACCTTGTTTCCAAGCATGCTATTAAGTGGTTTAATTACTTTATAATTATCCCACATCGATATTATTGATATTCGCACTTAGTACACTTGGGTTCCTACAGTCTTGGACTTGTACATCATTAAAGTTCAATAATTCTTGAATCAGAAGTCAAATAGAGTCCGAACCTTTGTTCTACGGATAAATTTATGAAGTTTTATAAAAGCTATCCAAACCAATTGATGGTAAGGATTCTTAGACTGAAAGAACACCCCTCTTATGATAGGGGAGTACCCCAGGTATCTAATATAAGATGCAATAGAGCAGATTTAAATGTTATGCATATACATAGAGTACGTGAGGCTGATCCCCTCAAGTACTTATTATGTAGCCAGTAACCAAAGGGTCAATTAGCTATTGATTCCATTGGAGTGTTATAGTTCAAAGTCTACTTGACTAGCAGTTATTCTTAAAGCAATCATTGTCTTTGCTTATAATATTCATATTGTTGAATCCTTCAGATATTCATATTATTGAATCCATTGCCAGATATTTTTTTCATTCATCATGATATATCCTTATTGTTGTATTTAAACTTGTTGAGCAAACTTGTTGCTCATCCTTGCTATATCATGAATTATATTGCAGCTAAGCCCGAGACCTCGGGAAAGGACAAGGGTAAAGGGAAGATGTAGGATAATTACGAGAAGCAGAATTTATCTTATGCTTAGTTTAAATTACGATTATGTAATGTGAACCCTAATATTTATTTTAGGGTATGATTATAAGATGATATTAAGGTTATTGTATCTTGGGACTAGTAACACCTTTTGAATAAACGACTTACGTTTATTATATTCCGCATTTTAGTTATCGTATGTTGTTTAGAGGTGGATGTTTGTATTTTATCGTGATGACCGAACCGGGGTCAGAGGACTCGGATTCGGGGGTGTCACAACTTCACTCCCCGACTAGTCCCAGCTACATTCCCGCCTCTTGAGAAGAACAATGGAACAAAAAGGAAAAGGGTGAGCTCAACTAGACTAGAAAAGAATATTATGACTAAGATAATATAGAAAAAATTATCCTTCGTCCTCAACAGGGAAAAATCTAATAGAATACAATAGAAAACAAGTTTTAGATCAACAACTGTAGTGGAAACCACAATCCATTAGGAGATTTAAGTAGAGAATGATGTTGACTATCTTCTATGATTTAAAAATTCATCATCAATATTTTATCCCTGTAATAAAAATCAATAAACATTTCACATCAACAAATTATCCATGCACTACGGGTCGAGGATATTCATATGTATCACCAACAAATTATCCATGCACTACGGGCCAAGGATATTCGTTTGTATCACTAGTGGTCATGATCATGCCAAACAACTGTCCATCTATGCACTACGGGCTAAAGAGGACTTTCACCACATCATTTATCTGTAACATTACAGGTCATGATTATACCAATATAAAATTCCTGGTCATAATCATACCAATCAATAGTTCATCTATGCACCTACGGGCCAAAGATGACTTTTACCACAACATAAGCATGAGGATGATGACAATGATATAAGGAATCAATCAAGTGAGATCAAGGATAAATATTAGAGATTTATAATTCAATTTATCCAGAGTTCAAGAATGTCCAAATTATCAACATGATAATTAATTGTGGAGTAAAATTTAATAATGATATTCATGTATTAAAAATAATTTGGACAGAAAAAAAATCACTTTTATCGTGAATAGTACCACATAAATAGTACCCAAATAAATAGTACCCCGTCATGCAAAGTACCCTGAATAAATAGTACCTCGAATGAATAGTACCTGAGTGAATAGTACTAAATGAATAGTACTCCATCATGCAAAGTACCCCGAGTGAATAGTACTTGAATGAATAGTATCAAATGAATAGTACCCCATCATGCAAAGTACCCTGAGTGAATAGTACCCTGTGAATAGTATCCCGAATGAAAATATTGAAATTTAATAAGATATTTCAGACCAATATTCCAATAAAACGATAATAGACAAAGCGCAAAACTCAAGATTATTCTACTAATTTCAAGGATTATAGAAGCAATACTTACCATAGTAAGTTTAGATTTAAGAATATGAAAATAAATAATATACGAAACTGAAAATGAATTTTCACCCGTCATGCAGTGATCCGCGTAGATAGATCTTTTCCACAAATAAAGAATGAGTACGAAGGGTTATTCAACATGCATGCGGTAATCTGCTTAGACAGGTTATTCCCACAGATTAAAGAATGAATAGGAGAAATAATATCCCTTACGAATACGAAAGAAATAATACCCCTTACCTTAGAATAAGATTGGATACTGCAATAGTAAATTAGCAGAATACTCTTCTTCTTTCTATCTATAGTTTCTCTCTCTATAGTTTCGTTTGTGAGTCTTAGTGAATTGATGAGAATGAAAGAAGAAATAAGCTTTTATTTATAGGAGAATGGACTAAATAGTAACTGATTCATGGACGGTCCAGATTGATTTACTATTAAAATGGACATTCCATATTGATTTACTATTAAAACCACAACCGACGATCCATATTGATTTACTATTAAAACTACAATCGACGGTCCAGATTGATTTACTATTAAAACTACAATCGACGGTCCAGTTTGATTTACTATTAAAACCACAACCGACGGTCCATATGGATTTACTATTAAAACTACAACTGACGGTCTAAAAAATTAGTACATCTCTCCATGGAATAATAAGTCAAACTTATAACAAACACCTCTATTTATATCAAAAATTGAATAAATATTTATCAAAAATCATTTATCTTCAATAAACACATTTTTAATCTTTTAACAATTATTCATCATTAATATTATAACTCACCGTATTGACAACCAGATCATTCCCAGGAAAGAGGGGGCTTTTCGATAAGGATTTCTCTTTATTGGCGCACAATTAAATAACCTAATCCCTTTCCTCGACAGAACTTTCTAGACATTATCAATAATGCAAATAATAATATGAATAACTGTGTCATCTCAATTATTGATTTAATAATATAAAATATTGTACAGATGATACTGTGACAATAATTAAATCAATAATAAGAGATACTATGCAGCAACTACTGTAGCAATTATTGAATAAAACTGAGTGACTTCTTACATAAGCATCAATAATCAGAATATTGTACAATACCTTGTGCTACTGTGAAACCACGCGTATTACTGTTCTTTTCTCACCGGTATTTCAACAGTTAATGGTAAAAGGTATTTCATTATTTTTATAAAAAGGTTATCTCTGTCGCTTTCTATAATCAACAGTCATTCTGTTATGGGGTCCACCAATGATTGTGTCGTCGTATGGATATTCCCGACAATAAGAATATTCCCCAAACAAACGAATATTTTATGACAACTTGCTTACTTTGAAAATTTTTTACATATCACCCTTAACTTTAACCTTTTGTCAATTTAACAAATTACTGAATAATAATTATAAGAAAATTGAATACTTTTATTTCATAAAATTTGGGGTCCTACAATCTCCCCTCCTTATGAAATTTTATCCTCAAAATTTACATAACTGGTAGTTCGAAGAGGTGAAGATACCTTGTTTTCATTTTAGATTCTAACTCCCAGTTCATTTCCTCAATATCATGGTTCCTCCATTAAACTTTGACTTAAGGTATAACCTTTGAGCATAGAATATGTTTCTTCTTATCCAAGATCTTAAGCATAGAATACCTTATCTTATATTAAATCTTCGACTATCTAGTCTGGTTATAAATTAATAATGTGGTTCGGGTCTTTCACATATTTACGTAGCATGGATATGTGAAAAACATTATTAACACGAGACGTACTTGACGGTAAAGCGAGTCTATAGGCCACAACTTTAACTTTATTGATTAAAGTCAGTTCTACTCCTATATTTGACATCATCACGTGGGTCCCTAGAGTCTTTAACTCTATCTCCATCATTTATAAGTCATACGAAATAGGTCTTTGTGTTTGACAATATCACACTCGTACCAGCATATGATCTTCTACTTAACGTGTTAGCTACTACGTTCGCTTTTCCAGGATGATATTGTCAGAACAGGAGCTGAAATGGATTTTCTCTTGAGTTCTTGGAAGCTCTTCTAACATTCCTCGCTCCATCCAAATTTTGTATTTTTTCGAGTCAGCTGAGTTAATTGAGAAGTGATTCGAGAAAATCCTTTCACAAATATTCGATAATAACCAGCTAAGCCTAGAAAGCTACGTATTTCGATTACTGACTTAGGTTTCTCTGTAATAACCGTGAATCTTAAGTCACCATGTATGTATGTACATTTTTTTAAACTTTGTGTTATATATGGATACATACATTTATGGATTTCATTAAAAATGAAAGCCTTGTGACCTAATTATACATTAGGTAAGGATATTAAATAACCTAAGGGTTATGGTAAATACCGAAAAAGTTAGTATTTTATATGTATACTAACTTAAGTGGGTAAACTTAGTATTTCAAGTGACTAATAATTTTAAACCTAATTCTTGTAAATCTAATTAGGTTATGAGATAAAATCATATGTATAAGTAATTAAACTTCATATGATTGGAGATGAAAGCCCTAAATTATCAAATTGGGTAACATTATTAAAATTGTTGGACTATGTTTTTATCTAGCCCAAATCAATTAAAAGAAAAGCCCAAGGAAAATAAAATGTAATCCAATACTTAGCCCACTTGATTGGGGGTATTCTAGACATTTGATTAATCAAAATTGGGCATTTAAAATAAAAGCTAAATGGTGGATATTATGAGGATCCTAAGTGGAATAATTAATCTAGCTTGTCCATTAGTAGACATGAATAAACATAAGGACAATGTTGTAAGGCTCCCATTGGGTGCCACTCCATTATGCACATTTAATCATGTTTAACCTAAGGTAAGTAATAATACAAAGTTTTTACCTAATGGGCAACAAAATAATTGTGGGAGAATTATTAATGAATTGGCCATTTCATTTTGTAAACACAATTCATTCTTCCAACATCTCATTCTTCCAACATTTCATTTTCTCTCCATCTTCTTCATCTTCTTCTTCTACCTCTTGGTCCCAAGCTAGCCAACTTCAAGAGAGAAAAGAAAAGAGAATTTCAGCCATAGGAAGAAGAATTATAGGAGTTCTAGTGGTTTATGCCCCTAAGTTTATTAGTTACTTTGGAAAATCAAGGAAGGTAGCCACTAAGTCAAGGTATAATGTACCTTCATCTTCTTCTCTTACCTTGTTTTGATAGCTTGAGTTTTGATGGGGTTATGTACAACTACTCAAGATACACTAGTTATACATACCATCATGCATGGAACTAAGTATCTTGAGTGTTAGATCAAAGACTTAGAGGAAGAAAATGAGCATATGTTCTCCAAGGGTGAAAACTCTTGTTTTTCTTCCACTAAATCTTGTGTAACTCAAGTTCTACACCTTGGAATTATGATCCGTCAAGGGGGGGTGCTAGATACATGAGTTATCTAGTAAACCCAAGTGGTAGATCACAAATATAGCATGTTTTGAAACCTTTGAGATTTTTTTTTTACAAAAACAGTCCACTTTTATATGCTAAAGCCTTGAAATCCAAAATCAGCTACTGACTTGTTTTTCATGAGGCTATTTCGGCTAGTTCCTTGTCTTGTAAAAATCTGGAAAAATATTATAGAGGTACCTTATGAAGTTATCTACGGCGTAGGGAAAAAAGAGCGGACACGTTTGAGTTATATGTTGTGCGTAATGACTATTTCAGTAAAGGACTCCATAAATATTATCCTACGAATATCTCACTGTGTATACACTGGAAAATTTCAAAAATTTTACAGTAGCTTCATATATGTTAAGAGAGCATACCCTGAAAATGTCAGATTTTTCTGAGCAAAACTCAATTTTTTAAAAATAGAGCAAGATCTGAGTGTTTTGAGCACTTTAAAAATAGTAAATCATTTTCTAAAATTCTAGAAAAATTAGAGGATCATTGTTGGTTCATATTCTGTTAAAATCCAGAAGCTGAGAATTTTTGGAATCAGTTTGCTATTTTTCCTAAAATGATTAGGTTGTAAATAAAAGGAAATAAATAGTTAAATGATGTCTTTAATGAGAAAAATATGATTTTTATGCTTGAATGCTCATAATATATTATATCATGACTATCTTAGGGCATTTTGGTAATTTATAATAATAAATATTACTTATGACCTTTTATGGATATTAAATAAGAGGTTATTAAAGGATGAACAATTAGAATAAATTGTTTATTAATTTAATAAATCATTGGAATATTATTAAAATACTAATAATATTATAATATGATGTTGTTATGTAAATAAAATATTAGATTAGAGTATTATTATTAAATAATAATATTCGAGATTAAATAAAATATTATTAAATGATTAATAATATTAGTAAGTGAATAAAATATTATTAAATGATTAATAATATTAGTAAAGGGATAAAATATTATTAAATGATTAATAATATTAGTAAGTGAATAAAATGTTAGTAAATGATTTAAAGTATTATTAGTGAACCAATAATACTAGAAGGTGAATTAATATTATCTAAGTTAATAATATTATGTGAATTAAAGGTAGTCGTTAATAACATTTATTTAGACATGATAATGTTTATAAGAACTTATTGTAATGTATGATATCTATGTGATTACATAATCGATGTTATGCAATGACTAATTGAAAGACTAATTATAGGTCTCTCAAAGGAAGATAATTTAAGCGCATAGTGGATAGAAATTAATTTCAGTAGTTTGTAACTCTACGATCGAGGCAAGTTTCCTAACTCAACTTGAGTTATTATTTTCAAAGAATATTAGTGAATAATTATTGATGATTATTCACGTCTTTATTGATTATTGAAATTACGCACTTTGTGCAATTGAATTCTGTTCTCTTGTTATTGAAGCGTGAATTAAATTAAAGTTCTTCATTTATGAAGCCCCATTTTTATGATAGATCTATGCTAATTGTATCGGCTAGATCAAGCATGTCTAAATTTGTTAAATCAAATGGATTTTAAATAACTGTTCTTATTAATTGATATGGTAAGAACTCTTGACTGAGAAATGGACAAATTTGATTAAGGCATGATATTAATGTCGGATTATTAAGTGTTTATGCATAAATCACGGGGTATGAAAGGCTGATCCCCTTGAATACCAAAACTTATTAAAAGGTCCGATTTAAATCACTTCGAAAGCACCTTGGCAAATGTTCATGGTTATTCAAAACCACTCAGGTTAAGTGTTATTCAATTATCGAATATTCAATTGTTGATTATTAATTCATGTTCCTTCATAATCTTATATTATTGTTGAACATTGAAGGCAATATTTCTTTCTAAGTCATGATATATCTCCTTTGTCTTTTTAAATTTGTGAAGCAAATTAGTTGCTTACTCTTGCTATATCATGACCTCTATTTTCAGTTAAGCCCGAAGGATCTAATGCGAAGGACAAGGGCAAGGGCAAGATCCAGGAGTAATTTTAGAATGAATGTTAAATTAGTTATTATCTAATGGAGTTTCTTGAGTAAACTATTTGTATTATAAATGGTGTATTTAAAGTTAAGGTTAGAGAGACCTTGGGACCATGTTTTGAGACTTTTGTATAATGAACAATGTATGTTTATTATTTCGAAATAGTTATAGAATGCTTATGATGATGATAGGATCGTGAGCACTGAATCTGAGGTTAGAGAACCTGGATTTGGGGGCGTCACATTCTCTCAACTGTGACTCATATCCCAAACTTGGATAGCACCTCACAATGGCACCTATTAGTTTTCTAATGCACAAAGATGGCGTCTCTTACGGAGAGTCTGGCTTCGGTGCATTCCATAAAAGTAGTCACCAGATAGAGGCTCGGGTACCAACCCATGTAGTTGGGTTTTTAACTCCTTAATTTCAATAGGAGTCATTCGATATGAGGTTTTGGAAATGGGTTTTGTACCAGGTTCAAGGTCAATACAAAATTTGATTTCACGCTCTGGGGGTAGGCCAAAAAGTTCTTCTAGAAATACGTCAGGAAATTTATTAACAATAGAAATATCATTCAAATTAGTAGTATTTTTTTGGCTTTAAATCCGTGACATGGGCTAAAAAAGCTTGACATCCTTTTTTCAATAAACGAATGGCTTTATGGCTTGATATGACAGTGATTGACTTTAGTGGTTTGGTTGCTTGAATTCGCATAACAGGTTGGTTAGGAATATGAAAGCTAACAACCTTACAAAAATAATCAAT
Source organism: Panax ginseng (assembly GCA_020205605.1). Lineage (NCBI taxonomy): Eukaryota > Viridiplantae > Streptophyta > Magnoliopsida > Apiales > Araliaceae > Panax > Panax ginseng. The sequence goes on from CM035139.1 coordinate 93,406,057, forward strand.
AAAAGCATGATAAGTAGTTAACCAATAAATCCCTAAAACCACATCAAATGCAAGTATTTTCAAAGAGATGAGATCAACAGGTAATGTGAGGGTATCAATTTGAATCAAACAAGATTTATAAATTGTGGATGTAACAAATATTTTTCCTAACGGAGTTTCAACCGATAATTCAAAGTCTAATTTCTCTAGAGTCAAATTTAAACGTTGAGCACAAGCAGGTGAAATAAAAGAATGGGTAGAACCGATATCGAATAAGGTATAGACTTCGCAAGATTTTATTATTAGCTTACCCGTGATAACTTCATTTGGGTACCTCGCTTTTTGGGAAGTCACGAAAAACGTTCTTCCTTAAACTACCGACTTTGACTTGTCTGGGATAACCTTTTGTGTCACCATCCCAGCTGGACTTGACTTTGCTGTATGACAAAATCGAGCTAATGACCTTCTTTTCCGTAATTAAAACATACTTTGGGTTGCTGCGTACAGTTTGGACTAATGTGTCCCTCCTGTCCACATTTGTAGCATACGACCGATGGTCGTTCTCCTTCCTTAAAAACGGGTGTTGGTGCTGCTGTCTTTCCATCATTATTAAACCTTCTCTTTTTGAAATTTCCACTGGACTCATTTTTTCAATTATCTTGGCCAGGATTACCACCGAAGTTGTTACCATTTTGGCATAATGATTTCCTCCACATTTGTTATCAGCGCTTTGATGATTGTTGCCACTAGTATGACCACTATCGTTTTGCCGGCTGCTATCTTTTGGTTGGGATGACTCATTATCGCGCTCCAATAATTGAGCCCTATTTATAACATCTGAATATAAACAAAGTTTTTGAGAAATGAGGTCGGGCTTCAAACCTCGCAGAAACATTCCCGTCATATGCTCCTCATTATCTACCAAATGTGATGCAAACTGGGATAACTCTGCAAACTTTTCCTGATATTACGATACGGTCATATTGTTCTGTTCCAGCTTGATGAATTCCACCTCCTTCATGTGACGAATACTTTCTAGAAAATACTTATCGTTGAACAATTCTTGGAACTTCTCCCAAGACATCTTAAATGTGGATAGATGAGTACATTTTACAGATTCCCACCAGTAATATGCCTCTTCGCACAACATAAAGGTGGAAAAGGGAACCTTTTGCTCTTCAGTGCATCCCAAGACATCAAATATCTTGGTAATCTGCTTCCATGCCTCTGCCTTAAGTGGCTCTAGCTTTCCCAAAGACTCCAGTGGTCCCAACTCCTTGAATTGCATAGCAGTGACTAACCGTGAGTTATCATTGTTTCAACCTGCATTTTGAACAGGAGTCTCTCTCGTTTTGTGTTGCATGAATTGTAGAAAGCTCCTAAATATCCCATCGTTCATCATTTCATAGATGTTGTTGTTTACAGGAGGATTATTACCTTCTTGATACACATTATCCTGGTTATTGGTTGGCGGTGTCTCAATGGTCGTATGTGTTCCATTGCTTATCTCAAAATTTTCAGATGTCATTCTCAAATACTGCCACAAAACAAGGGTTAGTTAAATAACAAAAAAAACTTAGGTAGGACAGACTAGCGAAGGTTTTACTTGTCTCTCCCCTCCTAGTTCTAACCTCAGATCTCCACCAGAGATCATATCCCTAACCTCTGATACCAACTGTAATGCCCCCAGAATAGGTCCACACAACTCATTCTGAGTCGCTAAATACATGGTACAGAATTCAAATACAAACTTCTTTTATACAATTGTCGTGCAAAATACGACAACACATATGGTGTGATTTTTACTACAAATATAATCTCGTAGACAATATCCAAACTCAAATAAAATCCTCATTATAATTTTTGTTACACTATTTTAAAAAATAGTGAGAACTGCTATAAAAACTATCTTAAACCATTACTTCACTCCCCAACTAGTCTCAGCTACATTCTTGCCTCCTTAGAAGAACAATGGAACTAAAAGGAAAAGGGTGAGCTCAACTAGCCCAGTAAAGAATATTGTGACTAAGATAATATAGAAAAAATAATCCTTAGTCCTCAATAGGGAAAAATCTGATAAAATACAATAGACAACAAGTTTTAGATCTACAACTGCAACGGAAACAACAATCCATTAGAAGAGTCAAGTAGAGAATGATGTCTACTATCTTCTATGATTTAAAAATCCATCATCAATATTTTATCCCTGTAATACCAATCAATAAACATTTCACATCAACGAATTATACGTGCACTACGGGCCAAGGATATTCGTATGTATCACCAACAAATTATTCACGCACTACGGGCCAAGGATATTTGGTTGTATCACCAATGGTCATGATCATGCCAAACAACTGTCCATTTATGCACTACGAGCTAAAGAGGACTTTCACCACATCATTTGTCTATAACATTATAGGTCATGATTATACTAATACAAAATTCCTTGTCATAATAATACGAATCAACAGTCCATCTATCCACTTGCGGGCTAAAGATGACTTTTACCACAACATAAGCATGAGGATGATGACAATGATATAAGGAATCAATTAAGTGAGATCAAGGATAAATATTAGAGATTTATAATTCAATTTATCCAGAGTTCAAGAATGTCCAAATTGTCAACATGATAATTAATTGTGGATTAAAATTTAAGAATGATATTTATGTATCAAAAATAATTTGTACAAAAAAGAAATCACTTTTGTCGTGAATAGTACTTAAATGAATATTACCAAATGAATAGTACCCCGTCATGCAAAGTACCCCAAATAAATAGTACCCGGATGAATAGTACCAAATGAATAGTACTCTGTCATGCAAAGTACCCCGAATAAATAGTACCCAGAGTGAATAGTACCAAATGAATAGTACCCCATCATACAAAGTACCCCGAGTGAATAGTAACCCGAGTGAATAGTATCCCAAATGAAAATATTAAAATTTAATAAGAAAGTTCAGACTAATATTTCAATGAAACGATAATAGATGAAGCGCAAAACTCAAGGATATTCTACTAATTTCAGGGATTATAGAAGCAATACTTACCATAGTAAGTTTAGATTTAAGAATATGAATAAAAATAATATATGAAACTACAAATGGATTTTCACCCGTCATGCGGTAATCCGCATAGACAGATTTTTCCACAAATAAAGAATGAGTACGAAGGGTTATTCACCATGCATGTAGTAATCCGCGTAGACATGTTATTCCCACAGATTAAAGAATGAATACAAATAATAATATCCCTTATGAATACGAAAGAAATAATACCCGTTACCTTAGTAGAAGATTCGATACTGCAATAGTGAAGTAGCAGAATACTCTTCTTCTTTCTCTCTACAGTTTCTCTTGTGAGTCTTAGTGAATTGGTGAGAATGAAAGAAGAAATAAGCTTCTATTTATAGGAGAATGGACTATATAGTAACTGATTTACGAACGGTCCAGATTGATTTACTATTAAAATATACGGTCCATATTGATTTACTATTAAAACCACAACAGACGGTCCATATTGATTTACTACCACAAACGACGGTCCAGATTAATTTACTACTAAAACCACAACCGATGGTCCATATTGATTTACTATTATAACCATAACTGATGGTCCATATTGATTTACTATTAAAATCATAATCGATGGTTCATATTGATTTACTATTAAAACCACAACCGACGGTTTGAAAAATTTGTACATCTACCCATGAAATAATAAGTCAAACTTACAACAAGCACCTCATGACAAATCCCTCTATTTATATCAAAAATTGAATAAATATTTAGCACAAATCACTTATCTTCAATAAACACATTTTTAATCTTTTAACAATTATTCATCATTAATATTATAACCCACCATATTTACAACCAGATCATTTTCAGGAAAGAGGGGGATTTCCGATAAGGATTTCTCCTTATTGGTGCGCAATTAAATAACCTAACCCCTTTCCACGACAGAACTTTCTAGACATTGTCAATAATGCAAATAAAAATATGAATAATTGTGTCGTCTCAATTATTAATTTAATAATATAAAATATTATGCAGATGATACTGTGACAATAATTGAATCAATAATATGAGATACTATGCAGCAACTACTGTAGCAATTATTGAATAAAACTGAGTGACTTCTTATGTAAGCATCAATAATCAGAATACTATATAATACATTGTGCTACTATGAAACCACGTGTATTACTGTTCTTTTATCACCGGTATTTCAATAGTTAACGGTAAAAGTTTTGTTGTTATTTTTATAAAAAGGTTATCTCTGTCGCTTTCTATATCTGACAGTCATTTTGTTGTGGGGTCCACCAATGATAATGTCGTCGTACAGATATTCTCCGAGAAAAAGAATATTCTCCGACCAAACGAATATTTTATGACAACTTTCTTACTTTGAAAAAATTTCACATATCACCCTTAACTTTAACCTTTTATTAATTTAACCAATTACTGAATAATAATTATAAGAAAATTGAATACTTTTATTTCATAAAATTTGGAGTCTTACAGAAGTGACCTTCAGCAGTTTTCAACATGTTAAGTAACTCAGGCAAGCTGACGTCCAACTTATTCATGTGAAAATTCACAACAAATTATGTGGAGGTGTCAGGGAGTGACTGTAAGACTAAATCTTGACTCAACTCCCCATCCATAACGAACCCAAGCTGTCCAAGACGTTCAATCAAATTGATCATCTTTAGGACATGAGTCTCAATAGTAGTGCCCTCGGTCATCCGAGATCGAAAGAGCTCCTTAGATATCTCATATCTAGTAGTCCTACTTTGCTCACCATACAACTCTTGGAGGTGCAACAATATAGCAGGAGGATCCATAGTTTCATGTTGACGCTGAAGCTTGTTACTCATGGATGCGAGCATGATGTATTGAGCCACAGATGCATTGTGTAAGAACCTAACTTTTATGAATAAAGATGAATTTTTCTATAAATATCATTTTTTAATATTAAGTTTGAATTTGTTATAATATTATAGTTGTGGGTAATATTTATGAATTTTGCAAAGTAAGCAAGTTGTTATATAATATTCGATTGGTCGAGGAATATTCATTTAAGCAGTAATATTAAATACGATGGCACAATCATTGGTGGACCCCTACAACATAATTATTATCGGAATGAGAAAATGATGCGAAATATCTTTTATGAAAATAACGACGGAAGTTTTACTGAGTTAAATGTTGAAATAACAGGTGTTAAAAATACAATAATATGTGTGGTTGCATAGTATTACGATATTAATTATTGATGCTTACGTGAGAAGTCACTTTCAGTTATACTCAATTATTGCTACAAAGAATTCTTGATCATATCTCTCATATTATTGATTCAATTATTGTCATAATATCATCGCATAATATTTTATATTATTAAATCAATAATTGAGACGACAAAGTTATTCATATTATTATTTGCGGTATTGACAATGTCTAAGTTCATCGAGGAGAGGTTTGGTCACTTAATTGCTCGCTTGATAAGGAGAAATCCTTATCGGATAGCCCCCTCTTTCATGGGAATGACCTGGTTGTTAAATACTGTGAATTATAATAATAATGATAAATGTTGTTTAAAATATTGAGGAGATTTTAATGAAGTATTTGTTGTATTTATGGACCCATATTTACCCATTTTTCAAAATAATCGGTAGAAAATTTTCAATATAATAAAGGTGGGGCCACGTGTGGGGCCCACTAGAAGAAAAAAAATGAATGTCAGGAAGGATTGCAAATGTTGGTCACGGGTGGTTATAATTGTTTATATATATATATATATATATATATATATTGTAATGAGATTGGAGGGAGGCAATCAATGATTCACGGGATGAATCATGGGGTTTATCCCGTGATTTTTTATAGCATATGTTATATATATATATATATATATATATATATATATATATATATATATATATATATATATATATATATATATATATAATATATTTTTTTAAAAGTTCTCCTTCACTATGCATCCAAATAGTATCCTTTCCATTCTCCTATAAATAGGATGCTTAGTTAGAATTGAAAATCACACGAGAATCGGAGAATTCTTCTTCTATAATATTGAGCGTATTTCTTTTCGAGTTTTAGAAAGCTTTGGCGTAGAAAATAGTGAAAGTTTTCTTCAAGAATATCCCGCTTATACCGGTTGGAATACTCTTCTTTTCAAGGTAAGGGATGTTATTTTTGTTCGATATTAAGCTTGAAATAATATTTTATTCCATACTTTGTAGTATGTAAGTAATATTATTTCGTTTTGATTTCAATTCTATACTCGTTTTGTTAAAGTTTTGGCTTCTAAACTCCATTAAATTGAGAATATCCTTGATATTTGCACTTCATCCGATATCTTTCATGGAAATATTATTACGAGCATTCTTGATAAGTTTTAACTTTTTCATCTTGGAGTACTATTCACGTGGTTACTATTCTAGTATACTATTCACAGTGGTACTATTTACTTGAGTACTATTCACCCGGGGTACTATTCATGATAAAAATTGATTCGTTTTCGATCTAAATTATTTTTGGTACAATATTATTCTTAAATTTTACTCCACAAAACAGTATCATGTTGACAATTTGGACGTTATAGATTTCTGGATAAATTAAATTATAAATCTTTAAAAATTTATCCTTGAACTTATTTTATTGAATTCTAATATCGTTGTCATCATCCTCATGTTTATATTATGTTGAAAGTCATCTGTGACCTGTAGTGCATAGATGGACTTGGTATGATTATGACCAGGGATTATTCGGTATAATCATGACCGTAATGTTACAAATGTTGTGGTAAAAGTCCTCATTGGCCCGTAGTGCATTGATGGACAGATGTTGGCATGATCATGACCATTGATGAATACACGAATATCCTTGGCCCATAGTGCATGGATAATTTATGGTCGTGATACTAAAGAATATCTGTGGTCGTAGTGCAGGGGTGATTCGATGATGTAGATTATTTATTAAGCTGAGTCTCAGGGATAAAAGTGATGAAAAACCTTTTAAATCATAGAAGATAGTAGATTTTATGCTCTACTTGACTCTTCTAATGGATTGCTAGTTTCGCTGCAGTTAAACTTGATGTTTGTTATATTTTATCAGTTTAACACTGTTAAAGGCTAACGATAAATTATTCTGCATTATCTTAGTCATAACATTTCTTACTGGGCTAGTTGAGCTCACCCTTTTTCTTTCATTGTTCTCTTCAGGAAATGAGAATGTAGCCAGGACTAGTCAGGGAACGGAGTGACGGTCCAGATGATACAATTAGTAGTCCTCACTATTCTAAGAAATAGTGTGATAATAAATGTATTGAGGACTCCATTTGAGTTTAATATTATCTAGAAGACAATATTCGTATTAAAACTCTCAGTTTATGTTTTGTCGTATTTTAAACGACAGTTGTATTATTAAGTTGTATTTGAATTTTGTACCATGTATTTGGCGACTCGAGATGGGTGATGTATACCTTTTTTGGGGGCGTCACAGTTGGTATCAAAGCTTAGGAATATGATCCTTGGCTGAGATATGAGACAAGAACTAGGAGAGAAGAGACGGGGAATTCCTACGCTAGTATGACCTACCTAAGTTTATTTGATATTTAATTGGTCGGTCAGAGTATAGGGATAATATGTGACATGTCAATTAACCCTTATTTTGTGGCAGTATTTGAAAATGACATCTGAAAATGTGTAGAATAGCAATGGAGCACAGGAGACCGTTGAGTCACCATAGATCAATAATCAGGATAATGTGCATCAGGAAGACAACAATCCTCATACAAACAACAACACCGATCAAATGATGAACGATGGAATGTTCAGAGGCTTTATGCAATTCATGCAACATCAGGTGAGAGCGGCTCCTGTCCAAAATGCAGGTGGAAACACTGGCAACTCTCGGATGGTCACCGCTAAACAGTTCAAGGAGCTGGGACCACCGGAGATTTTTGGAGAGCCAAAACCACTTAAGGCGGAGACGTGGATAAAGCAGATCAACAAGATATTTGATGTCTTGCGATGCTTTGAGGAGCAAAAGGTTCCTTTTTCCACATTCATGTCATTGAAAGAGGCAGACATGGTGGGAATCAGAAGCGCGACTCAACCGCCAGATGAAGATGTCTTGGGAGAAGTTCAAGAACTGCTCAATGACAAGTACTTTCCCAAAAGTATTCGCTCACATGAAAGAGGTAGAGTTCATTAAAGCCGGAGCAAAACAACATGACCAGGTGTCGCGAAGACAAAGCCAAGTTTCTTCGAGTTGTCCGGTTTCTGCGTCCACTTAGTTGATAATGAGGAGATAATGACGCGGATGTTTCTAAGAGGTTTGAAACCCGAGATATCGTCAATACCTTATCTCTCATAAAGCGTGTTTGTATTCGGATGTTGTAAATAGGGCTCGATTATTGGAGTAGCGATAATGAGTCAACCCAACCAAGAGAGAGAGCAATGACAAGTCGATAATACCAGTGGTAGCAGTCATTGAAGCGGTGACAACAAACACGGAGGGAATCAACATGCCAGAAATGGTAACCACTTTGGTGGTAATCATGGCCAAGATAATAAAAGTGGACATTTCAAGAAAAGGAGATTCAACAATGATGGAAAGACGCCAAAGACCAAAGACCCGTTGTTAAGGAAGGAGAACGACCACCTATCATATACTTCAAATGCGGAGGGGAGGGACACATCAGTCCAAACTGCGCGATGCAGTCCAAAGCGTGTTATAGTTATGGAAGAGAAGGTCACCTAGCCCGATTTTATCGTACAGCGAAGACAAGTCCAGTTGGAACGGTGACACCAAATGCCATTCCAAATAAGTCAAAACCAGTAGTTCAAGGGAGAGCGTTTGTCGTAACCTCCCAGAAAGTAAGGAACCCGAACGTGGTCATCACGGGAAAGCTTATCATAAACTCTAGTGAAGTCTATACCTTATTTGATACCGGTTCTACCCATTCTTTTATTTCTCCTACTTGTGCTCAACGTTTAAATTTGACTCTGGAGAAATTAGACTTTGACTTATCTGTTGAAACTCCGTTGGGAGAAACCTTTATTACATCCATTGTTTATAAGTCTTGCTTGGTTCAAATCGGTACCCTCACATTACTTGTCGACCTTATTTCATTGAAAATATTTGCATTTGACGTAATTCTAGGGATTGATTGGTTAACTACTCATCATGCAAAAATTGATTATTTTCGTAAGGTTGTTAGCTTTCATATTCATGACCAACCTATTATGTGAATTCAAGCAACCAAACCATTAAAATCAATCACTGTCATCTCAAGCCATCAAGCTATTCCTTTATTGAAAAACAGATGTCAAGCTTTCTTAGCTCATGTCAAGGATTTAAAGAAAAATACGTCAGTTTTGAATGATATTTCTATTGTTAATAAATTTCCGACGTATTCCCGAAGAACTTCACGGCCTACCCCTGCAGGCATGAAATTAAATTTTGTATCGACCTTGAACTCGGTACAAAACCCATTTCCAAAGCCCCATATCGAATGGCTCCTATTGAACTTCAGGAGTTAAAGACCCAACTGCATGAATTGTTAGACATCGGTTTCATTCATCCTAGTACTTCTCATTGGGGTGCTCCTATTCTATTCGTGAAAAAGAAAGATAGGAGTATACGACTTTGTATTGATTATCGGGAGTTGAACCATATCACTATCAAAAATAGATATCCGTTGCCTCGCATTGATGACCTATTTGACCAGTTGCAAGGCGCCAAATTCTTTTCTAAGATTGATCTTAGTTCCGGATATCATCAGTTAATGATTAGAACGGATGTCATTCCAAAGACGGCTTTTAGAACTCTGTACGGGCATTATGAATTCCTAGTCATGTCTTTTGGATTAACTAATGCTCCTGCTGCCTTCATGGACATGATGAACCGACTATTCAAGGAATATTTAGATCATTTTATGGTCGTCTTTATTGATGACATCCTCATATATTCCAAAAGCCATGAAGATCATCAGCAACACTTGAGGCTGATACTCCAAAAGCTTCGTGAAAACAAGCTTTATGCCAAGTTGAAGAAATGTGAGTTCTGGCTTGAGGAAGTAGCATTCCTTGGGCACGTAGTATCAAGTTATGGAATATCTATTAACCCCAAGAAAGATTGAAGCTATTCAAAGTCTGGAGCAACCTAAATCAATGACTGAAAGTCACGTAGCTTTCTCGGGCTTTATTTGGTTATTAGCGGAGATTAGTAGAAGGGTTTTCTCGAATCGCTACTCCATTAACTCAACCGACTTCGGAAGATACAAAATTCGGTTGGAGCGAGGAATGTGAGAAGAGTTTTCAAGAACTCGAGAGAGACTCATTTCAAACACACTGCTCGACAATACCATCCGGCTCGGAGGGATTTTTCATCTACAATGATGCTTCGGGCAAAGGGTTAGGATGTATTCTCATGCAACATGGGAAAGTCATAGCCTATGCCTCTCGGCAACTCAAAGAATATGAGAGGAATTATCCTACTCGTGATCTAGAGTTGGGTCATTGTTATCACGCCCCAAAAATGTATACATCACCCATCTTGAGTCGCCAAATACATGGTACAAAATTCAAATACAACTTAATAATACAACTGTCGTGTAAAATACGACAAAACATAAACTGAGAGTTTTAATAAGAATATTGTCATCTAGACAATATCCACTCTCAAAGGAGTCCTCATTACATTTATTGTCACACTATTTAACAGAATAGTGAGGACTACTAATGCTATCATCTGGACCATCACTCCATTCCCCGACTCGTCCCAACTATATTCTCATTTCCTGAAGAGAACAGTGAAAGAAAGGGTGAGCTCAACTAGCTCAGTAAGAAATATTATGAGTAAGATAACGCAGAATAAATTAGCATTATCCTTGAACAATGTTAAACTGATAAAATACAATAGACATCAAGTTTAACTGCAGCGGAATAAATAATCCATTAGAAGAGTCAAGTAGAGCATGATATCTACTATCTTCTATGATTTAAAATGTTTTCATCAATTTTTATCGTGAGACTCAAATTTTTAATAAATAAACCATATCATCGAATCTTCCTCGCACTACTGGGACAAGGATATTCATTAAATCATCAATGGTCATAACTATCTTTGAACAATCCCTAGTCATAATCATACCAAAAGCGTCCATCAATGCACTCTGAAGCCTTTGAGGACTTTTTACCACATCATTCGTCACATTACGGTCATGATTATACCGAATAATCCACGGTCATAATCATACCAAGTCCATCTATGCACATAAGCCAAAGATGACTTTCATCACAATATAAGCATGAGGATGATGACAATGACATAATAATTCAACAAAACAAGTTCAAGGATAAATTTTAAAGATTTATAATTTAATTTATCTAGAAATCAATAACGTTCAAATTGTCAACATGATATTGCTTTGTAGAGTAAAATTCAAGAATGCTCAGAAGAATATTTCCATGAAAAGATACTGGATGAAGCACAAATATCAAGGATATTCCACTAATTTCATGGAGTATAGAAGCCAAAACTTTAACCAACTGAGTATAATAGAATATATGAATCTGCAAATGGATTTTCACCCACTATGCGGTAATCCACGTAGACAGATCATTTCCATAATTTAATAAGGAATGAATACGAAGGATCATTCACCATGCATGTGATAAATCCACATAGACAGGTTATTCCAACAGAATAATAAAGAATGGAATAATAGAAGAATTTCACCATGTATGTGGTACTTCACATAGACAGGTTATTCCAACATAATAATAAAGAATGGAATAACAGAAGAATTTCACCATGTATATGGTACTTCACATAGACAGGTTATTCCAACATAATAATAAAGAATGGAACCAGGTCATGCGTAATCCGCATGCATGAGGATATTCCAATAGAATAATAAAGAATGGAACCGGTCGTATGTAATCACTTAGAGCACGGGATATTCCAATGAGAATAATAAAGAATGGAATAACAACGAGAATTAACGGTATGCGATAGACCCTTGCAGATAGGTTATTCTTGAGAATAATAAATAATGGAACCGAGTGTCATGCGTAATGTCTTGCAGACAAGATATTCCGTGAATAATAAAGAATGGAATAACGGAAGAATTTCACCATGTATGCGCTTACTTAGCATAGGCAGAGTTATTCAACATAATAATAAAGAATGGAATAACTGAAGAATTTCACCATGTATGCGGTACTTCACATAGATAGGTTATTCCAATATAATAATAAAGAATTGTATAATAGAAGAATTTCACCATGTATACTAGAGTCGCGTATCTGAGTTATTCCATGAGAATAATAAGGAATGGAATAACAATAGCTCTCTTCATGAATACGAAAGAAATAATACCCCTTACGGCTGTTGAACAAAAATAATATTCCTACGAATATTGAACGAAGATGATATTCCTTACAAATATTGAACGAATATAATATTCATACGAATACAAAAAATAACATCTCTTCAGAATATGAAATAAATAATACCCCTTACCTTAGAAGAAAACTATAATAGTGAGGTAGTAGACTTCTCTTCTTCTTTCTCTTTATAATTTCTCTCTATAATAATTGCTCTATAGCTTTAGTGAATTGGTGAGAAATGAAGGAAGAATGAGCTTCTATTTATAGAAAAATATAGTTTCAATAATTGCACATTTTGGGACTCAAAATATTATAGTATAATATCTTCCTCTTTTTCTTCATTTTTAATTTAGTCCTGCAAGTATTATCAAACTTGCACCACCTCCCCTAATCGTAAATAATGTGAATCAATAGTTCAATCATGTGAATCAATAGTTATAATCATGTGAAAATATGAATTACAGTATAGTACCTTCAACTATACCTCTATTTTTAACTTAGTCATGCAAGTATTATCAATCTTGCACCAACTCCCCTACTAGTATAAGAATGTGAATCAATAGTACACACATGTGAATAAATAGTTATAATCATGTGAATTAATAGCAATTAATTGCTCATTTATCCGGTTAATTACCCAGCTGGTCAGTATAACTTCTAGATATCAATTAATATTGAAACAAATGTCGATTTCCACTAACACTAATAATTCCAACACAATGGAACTATCAATTTCATCTTTAATCAACAAAAACTTATTCATCATTAATATTATAATTCACAATATTTAACAACCAGGTCATTCCCAAGAAAAAAGGGGCTTTCCGATAAGGATTTCTCCTTATTGGCGCCCAATTAGATGACCAAACCTCTCCTTGACAGAACTTCTAGACATTGTCAATATTGCAAATAATAATATGAATAACTTTGCCGTCTCAATTATTGATTTAATAATATAACATATTATACAGATGATATTGTGACAATAATTGAATCAATAATATGGGGATATGATGCAACAATTCTTTGTAGCAATAATTGAGTATAAGCTGAAGTGACTTCTCACGTAAGCATCAATAACCAATACTGGTATTGCTACTATGCAACCACGGCATTATTCATTGTACTTTTACTCTAAGATGTAGTTCAGCAGTTTCTTGGTAACACTTTCATTTGTTATTTTTTAATAAAAGATAATTTCATCATTTTCTTACTACGACAATACTTAGTTATGGGGTCCACCAATGATTGTGTAAATAAATGCGAATATTCCCTGTTAAAGCGAATATTCCCAAACCAATCGAATATTATATAACCACTTTGCTTACTTTGTAAAATTTGTAAATATTACCCAAAGCTATAACATTATATTATATCCCACCATAATATTCAAAAAAATATTTCGAGAAATTTAAATCTTTATTCATAAAATCTGGGGTCTCACAGTTGTTGTCTTCGCACTTAAAATTTGGAGGCATTACTTGTATGGGGAGAAAGTGGAGATCTTTATGGATCATAAAAGCCTCAAATATTTTTTCACCCAAAAGGAACTCAACATGCGGCAACGACGTTGGCTTGAACTATTGAAAGATTATGATCATACTGTGAGACCCCGAATTTTATGAAATGAAAGTATTTAATTTTCTTACAGTTATTATTCTATTTAGTAAATGGTTAAATTGATAAAAGGTTAAAGTTAAGGGTGATATTTGAAAATTTGCAAAGTAAGCAAGTTGATATAAAATATTCGTTGTGTCAGGGAATATTTGATTGGTCGGTGAATATTCGTTTTAACAGGGAATATTCGTACGACGGCACAATCATTGGTGGACCCCTAACAAAAAAATATATCGTAGGTAAAAATGACGAAATATCTTTTATAAAAATAACTGGTGAAAGTTTTAGCGTTAAGCTATTGAGATACCGGTGGTAAAAATATAGTAATATGGGTGGTTGCATAAGAAGGGCATTACGGTATTGATTATTGTTAACTACGTAAAGCCACTCGGTTTACTCAATTATTGCTACTAAAGAATTGTTACATATTATCTCCGTTATTTGATTCAATTATTATCACGATTATCATACGCATAATATTTTATATTATTAAATCAATAATTGAGACGACAAAGTTATTCATATTATTATTTGTAATATTGAAAATGTCTAGAAGTCTTGTCAAGGAGAGGTTAGATAATCTAATTGCGCGCCAATAGGGAGAAATCCTTATCAGAAAGCCCCCTCTTTCCTGCGAACGACCTGGTTGCTAAATATTGTGAGTTATAATATTAATGATGAATAATTGTTGAAGTATTAAGAATGTGTTTATTGAATATAAGTGAATTACAAAAGTTAGAGGGGAATAATGCAAACTTGGAAAACTTTAGGGGTACTAAAGCGTAATAAGTTGAATCAATTTGGACCATTGGTGTTGGTTTTAATAGTAAACCAATCTGGACCATTGATGGTGGTTTTAATAGTTAATCAATCTGGACCATTGATGGTGGTTTTAATAGTAAATCAATCTGGACCATTGATGGTGGTTTTAATAGTAAATCAATCTGGACCGTTGGTGGTGGTTTTAATAGTAAATCAATCTGGATCGTCGATGGTGGTTTTAAAAGTAAATCAATCTGGACCGTCGATGATGGTTTTAAAAGTAAATCAATTTGGACCGTCGATGGTGGTTTTTAAAGTAATCGATCTGGACCATCGGTGGTGGTTTTAAAAGTAAATCAATCTGGACCGTCGGTTGTGGTTTTAATAGTAATCAATTTGGACCGCCCGTTCTAATAGTAAATCAATCTGGACCGTTCATGAATTAATTACTATTTAGTCCATTCTCCTATAAATAGAAGCTTAATTCTTCTTTCATTGTCACCAATTCACTGAGATTCACAAGAGAAGCTATAGAGAGAAAGAAGAAGAGTATTCTGCTACTTCACTATTGTAGTATTCGGTCTTCTACTAAGGTAAGGGACGTTATTTCTTTTATATTCGTAAGGGATATTATTTATTATATTCATAAGGGGTATTATTTCTTTCATATTTGTAAGGAATACTATTTTTCGTATTCATCCTATTGTATGTCAGAATAACCTATCTACGCGGATTACGTACCGTATGACAGATGAAAATCCATTTGCAATTTCGTATGTTTTTCTTTTCATATTCTTAAATCTAAACTTACTATGGCAAGTATTGCTTCTATAATCCTTGAAATTAATGGAATATCCTTGAGTTTTGCGCTTCATCCAGTATCGTTTTATTGGAATATTGATCTAAAATTTCTTATTAAATATCAATATTTTCACCCGGGTTACTATTCACGGGTTACTATTTATCTGATTACTATTCACTCTAGTATTATTCACTCAGGTATTTGGGGCACTTTTCATGTAGGGGTACTATTCACGAGTTACTATTTATGGGTTACTATTCACCCAATTACTATTCACTCAAATATTGTTCACTCAGGTATTTGGGGTACTTTTCATGCCGGGGTACTATTCACGAATTACTATTCACCCAATTACTATTCACTCTAGTATTATTCACTCGGGTATTTGGGGCACTTTTCATGCTGGGGTACTATTCACGGGGTACTATTCCTGAAGTACTATTCACAGGGTACTATTCACGGGGTACTATTTACCAAAAAATTTATTTCTTTTACTGTACAAATTATTTTTGATACATGGATATTATTCTTGAGTTTTACTCCACAAAGCAGTATCGTGTTGATAATTTGGACATTTTTAAATTCTGGATAAATTAAATTGTTAAAGTCTTTAATATTTATTCTTGATCTTGTTTGATTGAATTCTTCATCATCCTCATGCTTATATTGTGATGAAAGTCATCTTTGGCTTACGTGCATAGATGGACTGTTGATTGGTATGATTAGGACCAGGGATCATTCGGTATAATCATGACCCGTAATGTTACAAATGATGTGGTAAAAATCCTCATTGGTCGTAGTGCATTGATGGACAGTTGTTGGTATGATTATGACCAGGAATTATTCGGTATAATCATGACCATTGGTGAAAACACGAATATCCTTGGCTCGTAGTGCATGGATAATTTGTGGTCGTGATACTAATGAATATCCTTAGCCTTAGTGCAAGGATTATTCGATGATGTGGATTATTTATTAAGCTGAGTCTCAACAATAGAATATTGATAATATACTTTTAATTCATAAATGATAGTAGATATCATGCTCTACTTGACTCTTCTAAAAATACAGTTGCATGTCTTTGGCCTGTAGTGCAAAGATGAACTGTTAATGAATATCTTTGGCCCGTAGTGTAAAGATGAATTTATTAATATAATTATGAACAGGAACTGTGATTTGGTATAACCATGATCTTTGATATTTCAGGTAAAGACATGTGATGAAAATTATCTTCGTCTTGGGTGCGAAGAGGAATTTAGAACCACAATTATGATTATGAGTTATTCATATGATTGTGGACAGGAACTATTGATTGATGTTACAGGGATAAAACATTGTTGGTGGACTTTTAACATGGAGAAGATAATAGACTTTATAGTCTATTTAACTCTTCTAATGGATTGCTCATTCCGCTGCAACTATGGTTGAAAAGTTTTATCATCTACCATATGTTCTAAATCTTTGATTTATTATTGATGAAGGCTATTGATAATTTAATTATCTTTAGTCATGATATTATTTACTGGGCTAGTTGTGCTCACCCTTTTGTTTCACAATTCCTTTCAGGTATTAAGAGTGTAGCTGGGTCGAGCGGGGATAACAGGGGAATAATGTGATGGTCCGAGACTGTCGAAGTTTCTTAATACATTATAAAATGACATGACATGCAATATATAATTGTATTGAGGACCTAAGATGGGTGTGTCGTATTTTATACGTCACTTAATAATTGATGTTGGTGAACAAAAATAGGGTGATGAGAACCCAACTTTGAAAGCGTCAAAAGTGCACCTCATTAGAATGAACAAGATAGTAATCTTCTCGTTCTTCTTTGGGGTCATGAAATATTTGCTGCTATATTTTATATGGCATTGTAATAATTTGAGTTTGGATACTGTCTACGAGATAATATTATATTAAAACTCACAGCTTATATGTTGTCATATTTTGCACGATAGTTCAATAGTTGTATAAATGAAGTATTTAATTTGTATAATGTGATATCTGGCGACTCAGAATGGGTCGTGTGGACCTATTTTTGGGGTGTCACACATACCATTCAATACCAGCCTGAAAAAGGGAACGTGGTAGCTAACGCATTGAGTAGAAGATCATATGCAGGTACGAGTGCGTTATTGTCAATGCAAAGGCCCATTTTGTATGACTTGCAAAGGATGGAGATAGAGTTAAAGACTACAGGGACCCATGTGATGATGGCGAATGTACGAGTAGAACCGACTTTAATCGATAAAATTAAAGATGCTCAAGCTACAGACCTGGAGCTGATGCGTATGAGGAAGAAAGTGCAAGAAGGTGCTATGCCGGAAGCAAGAATCGATGAAGAAGGAATACTTCGAGTCAACTCCAGACTTTGTGTTCCTAATGATCCCGATTTAAATTATAAAATCTTGATGGAGGCGCAGAACACACCGTTTTTAATCCATCCTGGGAGTACCAAAATGTATCGTGATCTTCGACATACATTTTGGTGGAGCAATATGAAGAGAGAGATAGCGGAGTTTATCTCAAGGTGTTTAACTTGTCAGCGAGTCAAGGCGCGAGACATCAAGTCTGAAAAGGTCCATTGTAACCACTTGAAATTCTAGAATGGAAGTGGGAGCACATTACCATGGATTTCAATTCTTGGTCTTCCCAAGGTTTCTCAAGGCATAGATGCGATTTGGGTCATTGTTGATAGATTGACCAAGTCTGCTCATTTCTTACCTATACGAGAAACTTATACACTTGAACGTCTTACTCGTATGTACATAAACGAGATTGTAAGATTGCATGGTATGCCGGTATCCATAGTTTCTTATCGAGACCCAAGATTCACTTCAAGATTTTGGGTTAGTTTGCAAAAAGCTATGGGCACGGATTTACAATTTAGTTCGGCTTATCATCCTCAAACGGATGGGCAGTCGGAAAGGACTATTCAAACTCTTGAAGATTTATTAAGACTCTGTGTCCTTGACTTCAAAGGAAGTTGGGACAAGTTATTACCATTGGTGGAGTTTTCCTACAACAATAGTTGTCAAGTAAGTATTGGCATGGCTCCATTTGAGGCGTTGTATGGAAGAAAGTGTCATTCTCCAGTATGCTAGGATGAGGTGGGTGAAGCAACGTTGTTGGGACCGGAGTTGGTGCGTATGACTACAGAAAAGATTCAAATGATCTGACAACATATAAAAACCTCACAATATCGACAAAAGAGTTATGCTGATCTTCATCGAAAGGACGTAGAATTCAATATTGGAGATCATGTGTTGTTACGTGTTGCTCCATGGAAAGGAGTTACGAGATTTGGAAAAAGAGGAAAGCTCAATCCTCGATTCATTGGCCCATTTTTAATCCTTGACCGAGTAGGAACTGTGGCCTATAGACTCGTTTTACCACCAAGTATGTCTCGTGATCATAACTTTTTTCATATATCTATGTTACATAAATATGTGAAAGACCCGAACCATATTATTGAGTTAGAACCAGACGACATAGCGGAAGATTTAACGTATGAAGAGGTTTGTCGATGTCGGGATTTTTGACTGTCCCTTTTCGATACTTATTCTTTGGTGTTCTCATGTTAATGTGAGATTTGTTTGAAAAAACAAATGAAAAAGGTCTAACATGTATAATGTCGACGTTTTGACTTTAAGAGTCGCCACTTGGTGTATTTAACTGGTTGCACCAACGCAACCGAAAAAGGTTTACACATTGACCCGATTGATTTGACTTCGCTAGGCGGGTTTGTGAAACAAGAGATTCATTTTTGGTCCAGGGGCTTGATTATGCGGAGGGAAGGTGTTAGGCACCCAAACATCAAGTATTATCACGGTGATCGCCACTCTCCAAAGAAATTGTTATATGAATGTGTGTGTTTATGTGTGTGTGTGGATCAATGTGCAGTTATTTGAAACTAGTGCGAGGCCTCATTCGCACCTATATACACAAGGTTTGAATTTTATAGAAAAATTCAGTTTTAACCAAGATATATCAATGAAGTTTTGTAAAAGAGGTTTTTCAAACCCTGCGCTCAATAGGAATTGAGACATTTTCATAATTCCATTTTATTATTAAATGTTTGGCTTATTTGCTTTTATTTTCGAGATGCGAAGCATTCTCGAGAAAATAATATACAGTAGTGCTGAATTCCTCATGGGCATAACAGCCATCCAGCCATCCAAGGAAATTCAAACACTGTAAAATAATGTACAGGCTACTTACAGCTGAAAAATGTCCATCATGGGAACCGAATCTAGATTGATGAGATGAAACTGTGATCACATGATTCCTAGGCTCACGTAATCTGCAATTTGTATGGAAAGTAGTAGCGATTATATATATATATATATATATATATATATATATATATATATATATATATAAGTTGTAAACATATATATATAAACATGATCAAGCGCCATGAAGTAAACTCCAAAAAGGACAAAATGTAAATAAAGCTGTAAAAGCGATCAACTACTACGAAGTAAACTCCAGGCAAGACGGAATGTAAATAAAGTTGTAAAAGGCTACGAAGTGAACTCCAGGCCTGACAAAATATATATATATATATATATATATAAGCATTAAATGCACTGGATGTGAATCCAGGCTCATCGGATATGTCCGACAGTAATTATATATATGTATATATATATAAGCGATTAAACGATATTTGGATGTAAATCCGGGCTCATCGAATATAATAAACAGCAGTTATATATATATATATATATATATATATATATATATAAAGCAATTAAACACAAGAATATAAAATCCGGGCTCATCGAGACAAAGTCGACTACGATTTATATATATATATAAGCAATTAAGCGCTCGGGCATCAAGTCTAGGCTCAATCGAGGCATAACTCAATAATGTTAGTCCATATATGAAATATATACATATATAAGTATATAAATCAGAATAAATATGAAAACCACAGACCGAAAGTAAGACAAACGCTTACCACAACACGACTCTTAATGTGTATAATAGTGTGTGTGCTAATATGAGAAAAAGCCTTTATAGAATATAAGAGAGGCTTACAGTGGGCTACCAAAGTAGACTTCTATGACTTTAAATGGATAAACACTTCGGCTCACGCCGGATAAAAAAGATAGATATATGTGAGCTAACTAGTGTTTAAAGATGAGGAAACACTCAAAAGATATGTATGCAGAGTAAAATGGACAGGGCTTCTTCGCCTTTTTCCCTCCCTCTTCTTCTCAAATGGTTGACCCCAAGGCTTGTATATATAGACAAATGGCCGCAGGTACACCTACGGCTGGTCGTGATGCATCCGAGCCTCGCGGGTCCTGTCGTCTCGCAGTACGTGTACTCATGCACTTTGTAATGTCCGCTCGAACTTGCAGAACTTCAATCCGAGCATCCGAGCGAGGTATATATCGACCTTCTTGGATTTGCTTATGTCGAGAATTCTGTAATGACATGGATTAGAAGTTATATGCGAATCGAGGAAGAGAATTCTATGCCCATGGTCTTCAAGCTTTAAATTCTATCAAATCTTTGTCACACATAATAGTCACTTGGTATTGTCAATCCTCGATTCTTGTGGGACATTGTTGGATGTATGTATGTATGAAGTGTTGAGACGACGTACCATTGTCAAAGGAAAAAGATGACGTTTGACTCCTCGCCGGGGTTATCGCCAATTTAAGTTGAAAGTAGACGTTGCTCAAGGTTACAGCTGAGATTGGACTACTTGTTGGTATGCCGTGATATCATCTTGTTGAGATGGTAAGATGACGTGGTGACTCCTCACCGGGGTTATCGTCGGTTTTAAAGCGAGAGCGTTGCTCGGGAGGTTACGGTGAGATTGGTGCTACTTGTTTGTATGTCTCATTGTCATACTGTGGGTGTTCTGTCTTCCCGTTTGTTAACTCGAATGCGAGGTGTGTGTGCCTCGACGGGATGTCGTGGTTGAAGGCGATTGCATATGTTTGAAACAAGCATTTAGGGGTTATCATCGGAAGCGTAATGGCATCTCTTGGGGCTATCACTAAGGATGGGGTTCTTACTCTCGGTGTTGTCTCTGGGGGATGGAACCGAAAGCTTGCGGTGTTATTGTCGAGGCGTAATTGTCCTCTCCGGTGTTGTTCTTTGGTCTTTTGATCTTCATATCTGAGGGTTATTTACGAGATTGGAAATGACATTCGGTGTGTGTTAGGGTTTGAGATGATGTTCCCGATTTCTGTTCTGAGTTGGAACTGATGTTCCCGATTTATGTTCCGGGTTAGAGCTGAACTTCTGGTAGTATCCGGAATGGATGTAAGCTGTCTTTTAGGGTTATCTCCAAAAGACGAATCTACCTTCCTGCAATGTTAATAATAGGAGCGCATAAAATTTCGAGTGTCTACAGATGCCCCTCTTTATCATATTCATGCAATGCAAGGCATGGATAGGATAAAGAATACTAGACACTTGAAATGCAAGCAAGATAAACATGATGTTATATGAAGCAACATGATGCAAATGCATGTAGAATGCACGAATGATTGTCAGGTAATCCTGCTGGGATGGCAATCAGTGATGGCTTGGACATGCGATCCAAGTCTCCAAGGATGTTGACGTTGGGGCTATCACCAAAGTCTTGAATCCTAGACTTCGGCTTATATTCCATAGAGGTACCTCTTGTGTGTAAAGAGTTACGTGGGGATAAAGCTTTATGCATTTGAGGATGTGTATAACATATTCCCTCATTACAGCGAGATTTCGCCATAGCAGTTTGTTGTTATCAGGGTTGCCTAAACTTCATTGATGTGTGTATCACCGGATAAATCCCTGCTGGGTGCATTGTCAAGGCTACTTGACCTTCATTGATGTATGTGTCAATGGTAGCATTGCGTTGTGACCCCCGCCGGGGAAGGTTGCTTCGATGGGTTTACTTGCCATCGGCTAACATAACGTCAAGGCTGCTTGACCTTCATTGATGTGTATATCAATGGTTGCATTACGTTGTAACCCCCGCTGGGGACACGTGGATAAGCTGCTTCGATGGGTTTACTTGCCATCGGCTGACATGACGTCAAGGCTGCTTGACCTTCATTTATGTGTGTATAAATGGTTGCATTGCGTTGTAACCCCCGCCGGGGATACGTAGATGTTGAAGGATGTGCGTTGTGACCCCCACCGGGGATACATAGATGTTGATAACTTCGGCATTGTAACCCCCACCGGGGAGGTTTGATATATCGTGGTTTTGCATTGTAATCCCCACCGGGGAGGTTTAGGGTTATGACCCTGAAAATGACAGCATCGGACCTTTGTGGGGTATTGCCGAGCATGATTTGTGAAAGATGATCTCATTGGTATAGTATACCCTGCATTCAGGCGAATACCTTTGAGACAACGGGAGTTTAACTCTGACCGACAAGAAACCAGGATTCCAGGCTATTCCGCTTAATCGCGTAGCACTTTTATTCCTGATTTAGCCTTTTTAGCTTGTGAGACCTCCTTTGCAACTCTAACTGGAGCGAGTCGGAGGTGTGGGACCCATGTAGGAGTGTCGTAGGTGTACCTGCAGGAGCCGCAGGTTAGCCTGCGACCAACCATGCCTATGTATAGGCGGTTGGTTGCTTTCATAAGTCATTTTCAAGTTGCGCAGCGAAGGAAATCCGAGAGCTCTTCTTCAGATCTGCTGAGTTCGGGCAACTTTCTGCATATTCTACCACCATACAAGCGTTCTTCACTATCCTAGTAACACATGCATGTATTTTTTTTCCAATTTTTGTCCGTTGAAAAATGAATTATCGTATGAAATGCATTTAGACACATAATAGTGAATATGTATGTTGATATGACTTGATAAAAAATATTCAACATAGTAAATGTTTGTATTAAACCATGCTGAACATATTGATGTGAAAAAATTTAACTTTTGAAACAGCCAAATTGGCACCTTTTACTGTCATTTCCTATCATATCTGAGGACAAATGAGTAAAGGCATAAAGTAAAATAATCCTGGTAATTAGACTACACTTACGGATTTTTACTATGATGTGATTAATGCATACAGGATGTATATATTTGTATGCGGTGTGTACTCTTGAATGGCCACCTAGTCTGTTTGTGTGCATGTGGATAGTCCCATTTACAAAGGGGCTATGGCAAAATTTTCCCAAAATGTAGGTATTGGGTAGTCATGCATTTTTAAATCTACTGTAGATGTATGTTAAAACAATGCATGCATGAACGTAATCATAGAATGCATTTTGAAAAGACTCCAGGTAAGAAATTACCACACTTTTTGAGGTGATTTGGAGACTTGTTGTCCAGATATCATGGATCCAGATCAGCCGATTAGTTCCCGCAAGACCACTTCTGGTGTACGGAGGAGGGCTTTTGAAGAGCCTCGGTGATGGATTACATTAGACAGCCTTGTCGTTTGGCGGAGGCGGTGATACGTCCTATTCGGGTTGAAGTGCCGAATGTTGAGGACGAGGACGAGGATGCACCGATTGAGGTTCCTGCTCCTGCTGTACGTGTGGTTTATGTCACACTTGAGACCAATTGGCACATTTAGACGGAAGGGGTTTTGTTTCACCCAGGAGATAGCCATGTCATACTCCTTTCAGCCTGCAGAGTGCACAGATGCTGCATCGTGGTCAGCTTTCTTGGCAAGGATTAGGGATCCGTTTGCCATATTGTCGTGTTCAGGGCTTAGTTCACCCTATAGCTTCATTACTCATGCTCCGGGCATGGATTATCTCCCTCTGGCTGGATTGAGGGGCATGATTACTTACCACCCATTGGCCGTGATGTGTCAGTTTGACCAGTTTCAGGATTTTCATCCGTATGAGGGGCCAGTGAGTTAGCGCTTCGCTTCACACCGTTTATCAGTGGAGGACAGATCTAGGTTGTATGCCTGTTGGGATCAGGGAGAGTTGTCTGAGTTTTCTATCAGTCATCTAGGTTGTTCTGTAGAGTATTCCGCATGGATGGAGACAGAGCGCATCGGATGCAAAGCGGTATCCACGGTGCGAGGGATTGATTATGACGATGAGGAGTCTATAGAGAGAATTTGTTATTCCATCGATGATTTGGCTATTTGGGTGCTTGACATTTGTGATGGATTCTCCCACCAGCGTGCCAAGCATTACTTAGTATTCGACACAACATTTGGGCAGAGCTTACATCTGATGACCTATGATAGAGATCAGGCTAGGGCCGCGATGTTGACAGCTCTTGATGAGAGAGATACCGCTCTGTTAGAGAGGGATGAAGCTAGATCAGCCAGGGATGCATTGATTGCGGAGCGGGATGCCGCCTTATCTGCTAGGGATGTGGCCATTGCAAACAACACTTCAGTGAGATCCCAGATGACTGTCAGTCTTGCTGACATGAGTGCTTACATTAATGAGCATTATGCCACCATGTAGTTAGCCTCTGATCTGCTAGCTCGTGTAGATACCCTTGAGCAGGAGCTTGCAGCACTACCTCCGTCTTCAGAGAGGGATGCTATGTTAGATCTGATAGTCCGCATACACACAGATCTGTAGATAGCTTTGTATTTTCCTGTACAAACTAGCTTAGCCATTTTATCATGTACAGTACAGATGTATATATCAAACAGTATTATGTATGGCAGGGAAATATATTTTGATTCACTTCCCTTTTAGTTATGCCTTGATACTTGCTTGATGTTTGCCTATTTCTCCAGGGCCTTGTGATCTTGATGCATTCTGAACTTATCCTTGATAGATGGACATTGAGGCGCCGCAAGATCTCTCGAGAATGGATCATTGATTTACGTAAATCCTACCATCTTTAGTGTCTTGGGACTGGTATCTGTATGAAGAAGTGGAGAGGAGGGTAGTTTCATCCTCTCTAAGATTGACCGCACCACAGATGATCACCAGTACTTCTATTTGTGAGAAGCCTAGTTAATTCCATCTCTTATGGGTTGGTATTGCTCTTTGAGGCACGATCGCAGCTTAGATGGTCACTGAATCTTCTATTTGTGAGAAGAGGTTGGGTAATTCCATCCCTTTGATCTGAAACCTATGAAATGTGGCGAATTGAAGGTAGATCCCAGTACCGTGTGACAAGTATGTTGTTCTGGTAGGGGTTAGACTGCACCATGAATGGCTTCCTACGTACTCCTATTGAAGAGGAGATCAAGTCTGCGTAGTTCGAACCTAGTGTAGGAGGTTAAACGTTGATTTTGAAAGGCAGATAGGTGTAGAGATGTTTTTATTGTTTTTGTTGTGAAGAAAGGGCAGAAATGTTTTTGTTGTTTTTCTTTATTGCGACCGGGCCATAGAGAATATGGATGCCTACGTACCCTCGGGTATCAGGGAGATCAAGTCGACGTAGTTCACCCCTCAGGATGAATTGAAGGCGAAGAGAAATGTGAATCCCATGTGCAGGCTATACTGCGAGGAGAAGAAAGTTTGATCCCATAATGGGGATAAACTGCAAGTGTGTAAAAAGTTTAATCCCGTCCTCGGGACAAAAGCTGCAAGCGTAGAAAAGTTTAATCCGTCTTGGGATAAACGCAAGTGTAAAAGGTTCAATCCGTCTTGTGATAACTTAGAAATTGTGAAAGATTAAATCCGTCTTCGGGATAGCAGAGATTGTATGAAAGGTTTGAAATGAAGTAAAAACCAGTTCTTTGGCTTGAAGTGTATGTTTCCCTGAGGGGCAGAAGAGTATTCAAATAGGAAAGGGTTCAAAACCGGAATGACTGGTGATTTGATGATCAAAACCAGGATGTTTGTTTGATGGTAACTTAAGACATAGTACCGTTTCATGGTGTTCGAGTTGATTAGTTGTGGAAATTCATCGCCATCCATTTCCTGCAATCTGAGAGCACCTCCTATCAATACTTCCTTGACAACAAATGGGCCCTCCCAGTTAGGAGTGAATTTTCCCTTAGATTGATCTTGGTTGTCAATGATCTTCTTCAAAACCAAGTCATGTTATTTGAATTGCCGTAGTCAGACTTTTTTGTTGTAGGATCGTGCGATCCTTTGCTGATATAACTGACCATGGAAGATAGCTGCGGATCTCCTTTTGTCTATCAGAGACAATTGGTGATACCTGTCTTGTACCCATTGGTCTTCATCCAACTGAGCATCCATCAATACTCTGAGGGATTCCATTTCCACCTCTATGGGGAGCACTGCTTCCATCCCATAGACTAATGATTAGGGGGTTTCCCCAGTGGAGGTTCGCATGGAAGTTCTGTAGGCTAATAAAGTCAGAGGCAAGAGGTTAGGCCATCCTTTATGATTGGCGGACATTTTCTGCATGATCCTTTTGATGTTTTTATTAGCCGCTTCAACAGCACCATTCATCTTTAGACGGTAGATGATGGAGTTGAGATGTTTGATGTGGAATTTTTGGCATAACTCCTCCATCATTTTGTTGTTGAGGTTCTTAGCATTGTCTGACACAATGACCTCTAGTTGTCCATATCGACAAACAACATTGTTTCTGATGAAAGCAATGATGACTTCTTTAGTAACCTTGGGGAAGGAGGCTGCTTCTACCCATTTGGTGAAGTAGTCGATCATGGTGAATATAAATCGATGTCCATTACTGGCTTTGGGCTCGATGGGCCCAATCACGTCCATTCCCCACATTGAGAAGGGTCATGGCGAATTCATATTATGGAGTTCCCTTGGAGGGGCGTGGATAGCATTCCCTTGAATCTGGCATTGATAGCACCTCTTGACGTGATCCTCACAGTCAGCTTTGAGTGTAAGCCAATAATGTCCCGTTTTGAGAATTTTCTTGACAAGTAGGGGTCCGCTCATGTGAGGGCCGCATACTCCACCATGGATTTCATCCATGAGTCTCTGAGCTTGGTCTTTGTCTAGACATCTGAGGAGACCTAATCCTGCATCTCTTTTGTAGATTACATCTCCGCTCAGGTAGAATTTCATAGCAAGTCGATGAATCCACCTCTTCTCAGTTAGGCTCGCCTTAGCGGGTGTAGATCCATCTCGTAAATACTCCTTGATGTGCTGATACCAAGGGTTGTGGATGGGATGTAGCTCATCCGATACTTCTCCAATGTAATTCCCATAGACTTGGGCTTTTTGCAGAGCAAACATGATGTTTGGCATGTTTTCCTTGTCAGGTATGTAAACCAAGGAGGCCAACGTTGCTAATGCATCTACAAAATAATTCCTATTACGAGGAACGTGTAGAAAGGAGATTTCTTCAAACTCCAAAGCCATTTATAAAACTTGCCGATGGTAAGGCAGCAAATGTAATTCTTTGGTTTGATAGATTCCTGTGGATTGCTTGATTACCAATTCGGAATCCCCAAAGGCGATTAACGCAGCGATGCCCATTGAGCAGGCAAGTTTTAGCCCCATGATCTGACCTTCATACTCGGTTGTGTTGTTGGTGTCGACAAACTATAATTTAACTGGCGACGGGATCTGTTGCTCCCCATCTGGGATATTAAAAGCGCTCCAGCTCGAGCCTTCTATGTTAACAGCTCCATCAAAATACATTCTCCACGTACGGGATGTATCGTACTGATGTTGTAACTAAATTGTCATTACTCCTTCGTCAAGAAAGTATGTTTCTAAGGGTTTGTAATCCCTGCGAGCCAAGTGGCTGACGATTGATCCGCAATTCCTTGACCTTTGATGGACTTTTGCATCACATAGGCGATGTCAAATTCTTTGTAGGATCAACTGCCATCTGGACAGTCGATAATTCAGTATGGGCTTGCTGAACACATACTTGAGAGGATTCATTCAGGATATGAGATGGGTTGTGTGACCATGGAGGTAATGCTGTAACCTCATGGAAGCCCATGCTAAAGCATAACAAGTCTTCTCAATCAGAGTGTACTTGTGTTCATTGATGCTGAATCTTTTGCTGAGGTAATAGATAGCTCATTCTTGGCCTCTATTGTCTTTCTGCCCCAGCATACAGCCCATGTCATTGTCATTTATGGACAGGTACATGAATAGGGGAACATTATCCCTGGGTGGTACCAAAATAGGAGAGTTAATCAGTTGGTCTTTGATTGGAGGAAGGCTTTCTGACACTCATCGTTCCATTTCATGGAGGAGTTCTTCCTTAACAACTTGAAGATTGGCTCACAGGTTGCTGTGAGTTGAGAAATGAATCTGCTAATGAAGTTGATCCTTCCCAAAAATCCCCGTATTTCCTTCTCTGTCTGAGGAATAGGCATTTCCTAAATGGCCTGGATTTTGGTAGGATCCAGTTCAATCCCTTTGTAGCTGACTAGGAAACCTACAACTTGTCTGACTTAACTAAGGGTGTAAACAAGTCGAACCGGAGCGAACAGAGAGCTACTCAAATTTGACTCGAAATAATAAATCCGTACTCAAATTCGGCTCGAATTCGAATTATATTTGAAAAATTCTACTCATATTCGACTCGACTCGACTCGAATATTTATTACTCGAATTCGATCCGACTCGACTCGGATATTTTTTCAAACTACTCACGAGCTTCAAATTCAAGCTCAAATTCGAGTCTCCACATAATAACTAGTTTTATAATAAATATAATTATAAATTGAATTTGTTATTTTACTTAAAAAAGAGAAAATATATTTATTATTACACTTTACAAATATAAAATCACAATTAAAATTAAAAACAAAACAAAATAATAACTAATTATCCTAATTTGATTTAAATTTGTATATATTATAAGAGAATGTATCGAACATCTAATCGAATATGTATTAACTGAGTATGTATCGAATCACCATAAAAAATTCGAGTAATTTGAATCTTAAACGAGTCGAGTATAACCTTGCTCAGATTCTACTCATATTTTTATTCGAACTATTTTTAGTGCTCAGATTTGGATCATATTATTAACGAATCCGAGTCACGCTCGTATTTTTTTGAGTCGAGCCCGAATCGAGCCCGAACTGTGTTGGCTCGTTTACAGCCTTAGACTTAACACCAAAGGCGCAATTGGCGGGATTCAACTTTAAGTTGTACTTACGCAACATGTTGAAAATCTTTTTGAGATGGTCTAAATGGTCATCCTCCTTCTGGGATTTGACAATGATGTCATCCACGTAGATCTCTATCTCCTTGTGCATTAAATCATGGAACAGAGCCATCATAGCTCGCTGATAGGTTGCCCTGGCGTTGATGAGGCTGAATGACAACCATCTGTAGCAAAAGATTCCCCAAGGCGTGATGAAAGCAGTTTTCTCACGATCTTCCTCAGCGACCATAATTTGATGGTATCCCGCAAAGCAATCAGCAAAGGAGTACATGCCGTATTGAGCAGTATTGTCAATAAGAATGTGGATAAAGGGCACGGGAAAGCTATCTTTAAGGCAAGATTTATTCAAATCCTGGTAATCCACGCAGACTCGCACCTTTCCCCATGGTTTAGGCACGGGAACAATGTTGGATATCCACTCTGGATATGTAGACACCATGATGATGTCAACTTGAAATTGTTTCACAATTTCTTCTTTAACCTTTAAACTCCACTCAGGTTTCAATCGCCCGAGCTTTTGCCTAACTGGCTTGAATCCTTCTTTAATGGGAAGGCGATGAAGAACAATGTCAGTGGACAAACCCACCATATCTTCATAAGACCATGAAATCACATCCTGGAATTGGGTTAACAGTGAAACCATGTCATTCCGTTGATTTGTGGTAAGGTCTGAACCAATCTGGATTAGCTTAGGGTTGTCTAAGGTTCCAAGATTGAAAGGAGTGGTTTGATCAAGATTGGGTTTGGGTTTATCCCATGACCCATTCCTTAATCTCTTGAGGTGTCTCAATGTCCTCTTCGATGTCCATCAAGTCTCGAGTCCAACTTTGCATCAAAGTTTCGTACCCTTGTGGAGAGAAGGCATGTCATCGGCAAGGACAGCACATCTAAATTCAAAGTCTCGAAACAAAAGATGCTTTCACTTAATATATGCAAATTGTTCGATCATACAAAAGTGTTAGCATGTACTTGATAAAATAAGCTTTATTAGTGTTGTAAAGGAAAGCAAGCAATTAAAGTTATCTATAGAGGCGTAGGATTTTC
This sequence comes from Panax ginseng, assembly GCA_020205605.1. NCBI lineage: Eukaryota > Viridiplantae > Streptophyta > Magnoliopsida > Apiales > Araliaceae > Panax > Panax ginseng. The sequence continues at coordinate 93,436,676 of CM035139.1, forward strand.
TTCCCTTTTTAACCTCGTCGACCAATGCATGGAGTGCTGCTCCAATTGTCGAGGGAAAAATCCTGATGGACTGCAGTGATGGAAGGATCGTCATTGTCCTCCTTCTCCCGAATGATAACCATAACATCTAGGAAATCATCGTCTAGGGTTTATCTGTTTGTATGTTCATCATGAACAATGACGCGAATTCCTGCCATCATCAAGGCAAGGTCATGTTTATGTTTCCATTCCTTTCCTTCTGCTTCGGGATCAGGAATCAGCACCTCTTTTGCTTTAATTGGCATTGGTTTCAGAAATAGCATAGCCACAACATGGGCTGGAACCTTTACTAGAGATTGCATCAACTCATGAGGTAAAGGTATAGAAAATCGCCGTGCGGCAGAAGCTTGAGGAACCTGCTTGTGCTTATGAGGATTCCTGTGATTGGAACTGGCATAATAGCCTAGTCCGGCTGTTCCAATTTGACTGGACATTTGAATAGGGTGCTTAATACCCTGCTTATCTTTACCAAGCCCTTGTCTAGGTTGATGACCCAATAACATCATTTCTTGAGTGGCCGACATAACCTCGGTAGAAATCTTGGGTATGGGAAGTGGCGCTCCAATAGAATGGTATTGTGTTACTCACTTCAGCAGTATGGCCTGGTAGGTTCAACTTCCGAATTGAAGGCGATAATTGGTAGAGCTTCTTGTTGAGGAGACAATCCTACTCAAGCCGTTGACAAATTACTATTGTTATTGATAATGTATTTGAGTTGTTGATGTAAGGTGGAGGGAACAGCTCCAGCCATGTGTATCCATGGTCTCCCCAAGAGCAGGTTGTATCCTGATTCTATCTTGAAGACGTGGAAAGGTACATTGAATGTATTGGGACCAATCTCAATTGGCAATTTAATCTTTCCAACGGAATTTCGCCGGGATCCATCAAAAGCTCTGATGATCGTATGGCTGCTTTGGATCCGCTTGAGATTGATATTCATCTTTACCAAGGTGGCATAAGGACAGATATTTAGAGATGAGCCTCCATCTATCAATACTCCTGCTAGCATGTACCCGGAAGACAAAACTGCAATATTCAAAGGCTTGCAATGACCGGTCCCTTCGAGAGGTATGTCGTCATCAGTGAAGGATATCACATTGTTGTTGAAAATGTGATCAACCAAATGTTGAAATTTTTCCACATCCACTGGTTTTGGCAAGTAGGCTTCTTCTAAAACCTTTAATAAGATCTTCCGATGATCCTCGGAAGAGAAAACCAAATCAAGTATTGAAATCTGTTGTGGAGCTTCTTGTAAGCTTAAAACCACTTTGGCTTCATTGTGGTCCATAGTACGGATGAATTTTTCAATCTTCTCCACGGGAAACTTCCCCTTTGCTTTGCAAGTAGGTTTGACAACCCATTGAGGAAGTGCGGTGGATTTTCCTTGACATCTTAGAGCGATAGTATGACACGTGGATCCTTCAGCTTCTCCATAATTCCGTGGAACTTTATGTAAGCTGACAACAGGATGTCGTGGTCTGAAAGATAAAGGAATTGGCTCTGGTGCGGCCACTTTCAAAGGATTGTCAGCTCCTTTGAGTTGAATTGGTTGTATGGGAAATACTTTGACGGTATCATCATCCACTTCGGATATAACTGCTACTGATCCCTTCCATTTGGTAGGATATGCATTCCCACCCTTGAGCTGCACAGTGTAATCATCTGTTATTTGTAGGACACCGCTATCAATAAGATTTTGAATGAGATGGTGGAGTGCCCAGCATTCTTCTGTGTTGTGACCGCAAGAATATGAATGATATTGACACATTTCATCAGGATTGAACCGCCCTGAGCGGGGATTGATTGGAGGGAGAAGGAAGGTAATTCTTCCTTCGTTGATCAACATTTGAAGTATCTCCTCCATAGATTGGCCCAAATAGGTGAATTCCCTCTGATTGGCAAAATCCCGATGGGCTTTAGCATTTGCTCGCTTTGCAACCTTATCCTCCATAGCTTTGCTTTTTGAAGGCGTTAATGGATCATTCACAACAAATGGAAGGAGATAGGCATGCTCCTTCCTGATTAATTGGCGTGTGACTTGATCTTTGGTGGGTCACCGATTCGCTTAATTGTTCAATTTGTTTGCAAAGAGCTTTCATTTTTTCGTTCCATGGTAAACCGAAACTTTGCATAATCCCATTTGTCAACACCGCTCTATGATGGGTTGGGATGATTCGCCATTAGAATTGGAACCTTATACGAAGGCTCCAACCGATCATGTTGACCTCTTCTTCTTTGTGTTGAGGAAGAGGGTTGTCTTGCACATGAGGTTGATCTGGTTTAGTGACCACGATCTCACCATTGTCTATTAGATCTTTAATCTTATGTTTCAAGGCCCAACAATCTTGAGTATCATGTCCAGGTGCCCCGGCATGATAAGCACACTTTCGAGTAGCATTAAAACCGCTCCCATTAGTGTTGGCTGGTGGAAGAAGATGTGTAATTTTCTTCTGAGCAGTCAGAAGAGCAAGAATATTCTCGAGCGAGTCCCCTAAGGGTGTGAACGTTCGAGGTCGCTTTACTTCTCCACTTTTAGGCAATGGAGGGTTTGAAGATTATGCTGGAAAAGGGGAGTAGTTTCTCCTCTGCATAGGCATGCTTGGATTGCCTTCTTGTCCTTATAGTATCAAGGAAACATCCTCCTCTTTCTTTTTATGGACCCTCCGAGGGTTGTTTCCATAAGATCCGGACTGGATGTGATCAGCAACAGCTTTAAGAGCGGCTAGATCTTGATTTTTACCGGACTTCAATCCCATCTCAGCTATCTCTCCGTGCTTGATCATTTCAGTGAATGGTTTGCCAATACCAGCTAGAACTCTTTCATAGAAAGGAGCTTCATGTACATCTATGAAGGTCATGACCATTTCTGATTCTATCATGGAAGGAATAACTTGAGCAGCAAGGCGCCTCCACCTTTGAGCATACTCTCTAAATGACTCATTAGACTGTTTCTTAACCTTGGTAATCTGGTACTGGTCAGGAGCCATCTGAGATTGAAAACTGTACTGAGTGAGGAAGACGTGAGCCAGCTCTTCCCAGCTATAGATCTTAGAGTTGTCTAATTTGGTATACCATGAACGGGCTTCTCCAGTTAGACTTTTCTAAAACAGTTGCATTCGGAGCTTTTCATTTTCCGCATAAGATCCAAGTTCTCTAATGAACACATTTAAATATGTATAAGGATCCCCTAATCCGTCATATTTCTCAAAATCAGGGGTCTTGAATTTCTCTGGATAATGAACACCAGGAAATATGTAAAGGTCTGTATACGAAACACTACCATGTGTTCCAATCCCTTTGAGAACACGAATAGTTTCCTCCATTTGAAGGACCTTCTTCCTGATATCACCGATGTCTAGATCTCCTTTCAGATGGGTGTTTTCAAGGTCTTTGTTGGTTGTATCCAACTGAGGTTCTGGAATTGTTTTTTCCAGACCTTGAACTCCTATTTGTGTAGAGGATTCTGTATGTGTAGGTATCTTCGTACCTTGAGTAGACTGGTGTAATTCTTTTTAGTAGAAACAAACCCAAGCTCGTGATTTGTTTACTCAATCAGTCAAATTCTTCTCGGAGACAATGATCGAGAAGAAGACATGATTGGTTGTAGGCTCATGACCTTTTTTGATTTTGGTAGTGCAATGTGCCCAATTGTTTCCCTACAAAAGACTTACGTAGTTTAGTCTTTGGGTAATATAAATGTTATCATAACATGACTGTTTTAGGAATTTTTATCCTGCAAAACTGGTTGTTAATTGATAACATGTCATGCATGCACAGATATTCTTCATATTTTCCATTACATATGAATGAGCATGGAATAGAATTACAAGTAAATGTTTTTATAGGTAATTTGAAAATGGAAAGCATGAAGAGACTTTCCTCCGTGTTTGGTTTATTAGAGGCTGACCTATCTTAGGGTTACTCTCGCGGCTTTTTGGCATGAAGGTTCCCATATCATCGCAATCTACTTGATGGGAAGTTAATCCGGTCATTCAACTGGAGCGAATCTGAGTGGTGCCTTTCCTGAGCCCCGGGGAATCATTCTTCCCACGAGTCCAGTAATCAAACATCAACAGGATAGCCTCCTGGTGGAGGAACCACACAACATACATTCACATACAACGTGTCTCACCGTTTATGCAAAATGATGACATGTGCGAAGCACTAATATCACAGATAGATATTTAGCAGTGCAGTAAATAAAGATGCATTCGTACACATTTATCATAAATGTAAATGCAACATTCACACACAAGCATATAACAATTTTGAAAAGCTTGAATTAGTGGATTAAGCCCTCTTACTGGAGTCCCCAGCAGAGTCGCCACCTGTCGACGTCGGGATTTTTGAGTGTCCCTTTTCGTTACTTGTTCTTTGGTGTTCTCATGTTAATGTGAGATTTGTTTGAAAAAACAAGTGAAAAAGGTCCGACATGTATAATGTCGACGTTTTGACTTTAAGAGTTGCCAATTGGTGTATTTAATTGGTTGCACCAACGCAACCGAAAAAGGTTTGCACATTGACCCAGTGATTTGACACCTACCTTTAGGCGGGTCTATGAAACCGAGATTCATTTTGGGTCAGGGGCTTGATTATGCGGAGGAAGGTGTTAGGCACTTCACATCCGTGTTACCACAGTGGACCGCCACTCTCCAAAGAAATTGTTATATGAATGTGTGTGTTTGTGTGTGTGTGGATCAATGTGCGATTATTTGAAAGTAGTGTGAGGCCTCGTTCGCACTTATATATACAAGATTTGAATTTTATAGAAAAATTCGGTTTTAACCAAGATATATCAATGAAGTTTTGTAAAGAGGCTTTTCAAACCTCGTGCTCAATAGGAATTGAGACCTTTTCATACTTCCATTTTATTATTAAATGTTCTACTTGTTTGCTTTTATTTTTGAGATGCGAAGCATTCTCGAGAAAATAATATCAAATAATACCGAATTCCTCATGGGCATGATGACCATCCAAGGAAATTGAGATAATCGTAAAAAATAATGTACAAAAGCCGCCATACAATTTGAAAAATGTCCATCATGGGAACCGAATCTAGATTCGATGGAGACTAAAACTGTGATCACATGATTCCTAGGCTCACATGATACTACAATTTGTATGAAAAGTGATATAGCTTATATATATATAAAACTCAGAATATATATATATATATATATATATATATATATATATATATAAACATGATCAATCGCACAATAAGTAAACTCCAGTGAGGACAAAATGTAAATAAAGTCAGTAAAGTAGCAAATCGCCACGTAAGTAAACTCCAAGCAGATTTTAATGTAAATAAAGTTGTAAAAGGCCACGTAAGTGAACTCCAAGCCCCATGTAAATAATGTAATATATATATATATATATATATATATATATATATATATATATATATGAGTAAACTCACGGATGTGAATCCAAAGCTCAATGATATGTCAAAACAACAATTATATATATGTATATATATATAAGTTTATTAAAAGCATGGATGTAAATCTAGGCTCATATCGATATGTCCATAAATATATATATATATATATATATATATATATATATATATATATATATATATAAGCAATTAAACGCATCGGATATAAAATCTGTGCTCATGAGACAAAGTTCCACTACGCTTTATATATATAGTATATATATATATATAAGCAATTAAACGCTCAGGGCCATCAAGTTCAGGCTCAATCGAGGCATAACTCGATAATGTTAGTCCATATATGAAATATATACATATATAAGTATATATATATATACAGACATAAATGAAAATCACGGACCGAAGTCCGGGCAAACGCACACAACACGACTCTTAATGTGTATAACAGTGTGTGCTAATATGAGAAGAAGGCTTTATAGAATATAAGAAGGCTTACGTTGGTAATGCCAAAGTAGACTTCTATGACTTTAAATGGATAAACACTCGGCTCCCGCCAGATAAAAAGATAGCTATATGTGAGCTAACTAGTGTTTAAAGATGAGGAAACACTCAAAAGATGTGTATGCAAGAGTAAAATGGATGGCTTTCCTCGCCTTTTCCCTCCTCTTCTTCTCAAATGGTCACCCCCAAGGCTTCTATATATAGAGCGGATGGTCGCAGGTACACTGCCATGGCAACCCTTGATGTAATACTATGGATCTGGGTCGTGATGCATCCAAGCCTCATGAGTCCCGCCGTCTCGTAGTCACGTGCACTCATGCACTATAATGTCCGCTCGAACTTGCAGAACTTTAATCCGAGCATCCGAACGAGGTATATCTAACCTTCTTCGGACCACTTGTATCAAGAGTTACGCAATGACATGGATTAGAGGTTGTACGAAGTCAGGAAGAGGGGTCTATGCCCATGGTCTTCAAGCTTCAAATTCTATCCAAAGTACTGTCACACGTAATAGTCACTCGGGATTGTCAATCCTCAGTTCTTGTGGGACATTGTTGGATGTATGTATGTATGAAGTGTTGAGACGACGTGCCATTGTCGAAGGAACAAGATGACATTTGACTCCTCGCCGGGGTTATCGCCAGTTTGAGGTGAAAGTAGACGTTACTCAGGGTTACAGCTGAGATTGGACTACTTGTTGGTATGTCACGATATCATCTTGTTGAGATGGTAAGATGACGTGGTGACTCTCTTTGGGGTTATCGCCTATTGCTTTTAAAGCGAGACGTTGTCGGGGGTTACAAATGAGATTGACCGCCGCTTGTTTGTATGTCTCACTGTCATCTGTGGGTGTTCCTGTCTGCCCCTTTGTTAACTCCGGGTCTGAGGTGTGTGTACCTCGACAGGATGTCTGTGGTTGAAGCTTATTGCATATGTTTAAAACAAGCATTTCCGGGGTTATCGTCGGAACTGCAATGGCATCTCTTGGGGCTATCACCAAGGATGGGGTTGCTACTCCCAGTGTTGTCTCTCGGACTGGAACTGAGAGTCGCGGTGTTATTACCGAGATAAAACTGTCCTCTCCGGTGTTGTTGCCGGTCTTTTGATCTGCATATCTCGGGGTTATTTTCGAGATTGGAAATGACATTCCCGGTGTGTTCCGGGTTTGAGATGATGTTCCCGGTTTGTGTTCCGGGTTGGAACGGATGTTCCCGGTTTGTGTTCCGGGTTGGAGCTGAACTTCCAGTAGTATCCTAATGGATGTAAGTCGCCTTCGTGGTTATCTCCAAAAGACGAATCTACCCTCCTACAATGTTAGTAATAGGAGCGCAGAAATTTTCGAGTGTCTACAAGGTTCTTATTAAAATCTTGGATAAGAAGGAACATATTCTACGCTTCAAGGTTATACCTCAAGTCAAAGTTTTGTGGAGAAACCATGATGTTGAGGAAATGACTTGGGAGTTAGAATCTGATATGAAATCAAGGTATCCTCACCTCTTCGTCATATCAGGTATGTACCCTAATTTCGAGGGTGAAATTTCATAAGAAGGGGAGGTTGTAAGACCCCAACTTTTATGAATAAAGATAAATTTTTCTATAAATATCATTTTTGAATATTAAGGTTTGAATTTGTTATAATATTATAGTTGTGGGTAATATTTATGAATTTTGCAAAGTAAGCAAGTTGTTATATAATATTCGATTGGTTAAAGAATATTCATTTTCACAGGGAATATTCGTACGATGGCACAATCATTGGTGGACCCCACAACATAATTATTGTCGGAATGAAAAAATGACAGAAATATCTTTTTATGGAAATAACTACAGAAGTTTTACCGTTAACTATTGAAATAAGAATTGTTAAAAATACAAAGAATACTGGCGTGGTTGCATAAGTAACACAATTGTATTGATTATTGATGCTTACGTGAGAAGTCACTCAGTTATACTCAATTATTGCTACAGCAATTGCTACATCGTATCTCTCATATTATTGATTCAATTATTGTCACAGTATCATCTGCATAATATTTTATATTATTAAATCAATAATTGAGACGACAAAGTTATTTATATTATTATTTGCAATATTGACAATGTTTAGAAGTTCTGTCAAGGAGAGGTTTGGTCGCCTAATTACGCGCCAATAAGGAAAAATCCTTATCGGAAAGCCCCCTCTTTCCTGGGAACGACCTGGTTGTGAAATATTGCGAATTATAATAATAATGATAACTGTTGTTAAAAATATTGAGGAGATTTTTATGAAGTATTTGTTGTATTTATGGACCCCTATTTACCCATTTTTCAAAATAATCGGTAGAAAATTTTCAATATAATAAAGGTGGGGCCACATGTGGGGGCCATTGGAAGAAAAAAATGAATGTCAGGAAGGATTGCAAATGTTAGTCACGGGTGGTTATAATTGTATATATATATATGTTATATATATATATATATAATATTATATTTTATTTAAAAGTTTTCATTTTATTAGAATATTTTATTGCATAAATGACAAAGATAGTAAAATCAAAATTTTTTCGTAAAATTCTTATTGAACGTCGCTGTGACTTTTTCCTCGCACTATGCATCCAAATAGTATCCTTTCCATTCTCCTATAAATATGATGCTTAGTTAGAATTGAAAATCACACCAGAATCAGAGAATTCTTCTTCTATAATATTGAGCGTATTTCTTTCGAGTTTTAGAAAGCTTTGAGCCTAGAAAACAGTGAAAGTTTTCTTCAAGAATATCCCCGCTATACCATTTGGAATACTCTTCTTTTCAAGGTAAGGGATGTTATTTTTGTTCAATATTCGCTTGAAATAATATTTTCTTCCATACTCTATAGTATGTAAGTAATATTATTTCGTTTCAGATTTCGAATTCTATACTCGTTTTGTTAAAGTTTTGGCTTCTAAACTCCATGAAATTAGTAGAATATCCCTGATATTTTTGCTTCAGCCAGTATCTTTTTATGGAAATATTATTCTGAGCATTCTTGATAAGTTTTAACTTTTTCATGTCGGAGTACTACTCACGGGTTACTATTCCCAAAGTACTATTCACTGTGGTACTATTCAATTTCGAGTACTATTCACGGTACTATTCATGATAAAAATTGATTCGCTTTAGGTCCAAATTATTTTTGGTACAATATTATTTTTAATTTTACTCCACAAAGTAGTGTCATGTTGACAATTTGGACGTTATTGATTTCTGGATAAATTAAATTATAAATCTTTAAAAATTTATCCTTGAACTTATTTTATTGAATTCTTATATCATTGTCATCATCCTTATGTTTATATTATGTTGAAAGTCATCTGTGGCCTGTAGTGTATAGATGGACTTGGTATGATTATGATAAGGGATTATTTGGTATAATCATGGCCGTAATGTTACAAATATTATGGTAAAAGTCCTCATTGGCCCATAGTGCATTGATGGACAGATGTTGGCATGATCATGACCATTGATGAATACATGAATATCCTTAGCCCGTAGTGCATGGATAATTTATGGTTGTGATACTAAAAAATATCCTTGGTCAGTAAAAGGGGTGATTCGATGATGTGGATTATTTATTGTCGAGTCTCAAACGATAAAAGTGATGAAAAACTTTTAAATCATGTAAGATAGTAAATTTTATGCTCTGCTTGACTCTTCTAATGGATTGCTTGTTCCACTGCAGTTAAACTTGATGTTTGTTATATTTTATCAGTTTAACACTGTTAAAGGCTAACGATAAATTATTCTGCATTATCTTAGTCATAATATTTCTTACTGGCCTAGTTGAGCTCGCCCTTTTTCTTTCATTGTTCTCTTCAGGAAATGAGAATGTAGCCAGGACTAGTCGGGGAACGGAGTGATGGTCTAGATGATAGCATTATTAGTCCTCACTATTCTATGAAATAGTGTGATAATAAATGTATTGAGGACTCCATTTGAGTTGAATATTTTCTAGAAGACAATATTCGTATTAAAACTCTCAGTTTATGTTTTGTCGTATTTTACACGACACTTGTATTATTAAGTTGTATTTGAATTTTGTACCATGTATTTGGCGACTCAAGATGGGTGATGTATACCTATTTTGGGGGCGTCACACATTGAGTCATAGATGCATCATCTTGCCACTTCTTAAAAGTAGCAATCTCTTTCTCAGAGGCTGTTTCAACAAGTTTTTCAGGGACGAGCGAATTTAGGACATAAGAAATCTTTCCAACAGTGAGAATAATTCTCAGATTCTTTAACTAGTCTGTTAAATTCAATCCGGTCAGTTTGTTAGCATCCAATATGCTACACAGTGATATTAGTGAGTGTGACATTTTCAAAATTCTGCATGTGAAAGATAATATTTTAGCAAACATTCATTTAATTAATTACCAAAATAAATTAGGTCTTATTTTAAATTGGTATCTCCCACTATTTTCTTCAAACTATATTACCCTCATTATATAGTTCGACAATATCTAATTAAAGATATGCTAGTGAGAATAAGGATCATATTTTGAATGTATATAGCCTTGTGTGTGCACAACAAACTATATATAAATAAAAAGGTAGACAACTTTTGTCAATTATATCATCATGTAATTCCTTGTATTTTGCCTCTTAAATCATAATGGTCAACTGTGTGCACATCCAAACTAAAATGATTTAAGTTAAGTCATACCCAGCATTTTCATATAAGTGAAGAGAAAACTAAAACCCTTGTGTGTGCACAATAAAGTGGTAATGTTCAATTCCTTATAAACATCATATGCAATAAAAATATCTAAAATATTTAATATTTGCCTTATGTGTGCACAACAAACTCATATTAAATATTCAATACTCTATTATTTTTATCATGCTAGAAGGCAACGTTCGATATTCTAAATATCTATGAACGTTACAACTTAATATAATTTCTTTGAGGGGTTTGTTATTATTTGTCTCATCTTGTTTAGCGTACATGCACATATATATATAAATACACGTCATATTATTTTACATGTGAAGCATGTTGAATACTATAATATATATATATATATATAGTATAAGCATGCATATAGAATACTATATTCTACCCGGATTGATTATGGACTTTTATTCTAGTTTGGTTCACTAGAGCCACCAAGTGAACCAAAAGGACAAATCCTAGGGTGCAAGAATTAACATTTAAACACAACTAATACATTTAAACATGGGTTCCATTACAAACGGGTCTTCAAGCGCTCCTTTCTCCTTGATCTCCGGTTGTTCGAGAAATTCTAACTAATCCTATTATATAAATTATTTAATTTAAATAGAAACATTGATCAGCAGTCAAGGGGAAGTACATAGGAGAGATAGAATTTACATCAAGAAAAAAACCAGAAAAGACGAGGTACGCAGACCCCGTTTAATAAAACCCATACATTCAAGCATCCAACCAAAATAAATATAATCTCATTGGTCAAGTGTCCATAATTAATCCTATTTATTATCATACATATCACCATATGTATCAATAAATAAAACATTCATCTCATGAATAATAAACATTTAATATATATTGATATCGATTTAATGGGCAAATTTAATTATCATCAATTTCAATTATGATTTAAAAATAAACTCCTTTATTTAATCAATATGAAATTATATTCCAAATACAAAATAAACAACTTTATTTTAATTTAGAATTTCTGGAAAAACATGAAATCCAATTTTTAATTTAAATAAATCATTAATTTTAATTAGAAATCAGATTTTATAAATAAAAATAATTTTTATTGCTTTCAGAATCACAATGCAGTCACCCAAATGTATCGAAGTTTGGTGTGCAAATACTGGATCAACCTGTTTTCTAAAACCCGGTCCTAGCCATGTTTAGGGCTGAGCAAGTAACCAAATTGAAATCGAAACTGCACCAATTAAAATTGCACCAACAATTCCGGCGTATGTGGCGGTTTTAGGTGAGTTGAATAACCAAATTTACGGTTTCGATTTGGTTACTAGCCAAAATCGCACGCATAAAACTGAAACCGCATCATGTGTGTGTATGTATGTATTATCTCTAGTAAATTCTAAAGTTACTTTTCACTTGAACACGCTCAGAGAAAACCACAGTCTTGTATTGTCATTTTTTTACCAATTGAAAGAAGATGGCTAGAGGTTATAGAGTCAAAATTTAAGCATTTGGGTTTTGAAAATTCGGATTTGTTTGATGTGTTACTGGAGGGGCTTATAGCTGAGGGGACAAATTCGTTGGTTCGAGCACTTGATGCATTGGTTAAGATCTATGCTATAGTAGTAATGGTCTAATAGATTATTTTTCAAATTAGGTACAGTTAGGATTATATTCTATAAGTCCTCCTTACAATATATAAGATAGAATTTCCAGTATATACTTTTAATTTTTGGGAAACTAGATAAATCTTCTTACTTGTTATCGAATATATGGTCTCCGTTGTTTTATATAGTGTATGTTTTAGTTTTAAAGCATCATTCCTTTATTATAAAATAAAATTATTTTATGTTTCTCACTTTTCTAGGATTTGATGGTGAATTTGACATGTTTGGCAAAAGGAGTTTTATTTCTATGCTTGATATAATTCTCATTGCCGACTCTGTCACTAAGTTAATTGCTCGATGTGAGCTCTGTGTTAAATTGTACTGAAGACTTAGACTTTTTTGTTGTTTCAATTGGTTTTGTAACCGAAATCGCACCGTACAGTTTAAAACCGCACCGCACCAATCACAAGAGGTTTTGTGTGCAGTTTTGGATTTGTCAAACCGCATTTAAGCAATTCCGGGTGTGGTTTGGACTTCAAGCCACACCAAACCGCATCATGCTCACCCCTAGCCATATTTATACTGTGAAGAGGCACTGCAGCGCCGATTAACCCATTTTTAAAAATCGACCAATATTGCAATACATTGCTTATTATATAAACAAAGGGTCAGAAGTGCCAGTCACAGTAAACTATTTTTCATTCAGTTAAATTCTATAGTTTTTCTCCAAAAAATCAATTCTATGCTAATCATTATGCCCAAAAAATTTGTAAAAAACACATATCGATCATATATATCAAATTTAAACAATTAACAAATGCATAAAAGGTTTGTCTCTGAAACCACTGTTAGGTTTTGTGAAAATCATAGACGCAATCAAATTGCAAAATAAGCGGAAGCATGGAAAAATCAGATTTAAAAATTTTTATAAACCAATTACTCGGATCATCCTTTATGCATGTTATTAATAAAATGAAGAATAAAAAGTTATGGAATCATACCCTTGTAGATTTGAGCTTCCACAGGTACGAGTTTAACTCTTAGTTCTTTGAGATCTCCTTGAATCTCCGGAATTGATTCCTTCCTTTAATCAACGTTAGCCACCCAAGAGTTTGGCCTCTAGAGGTGATCCACGAAGGAAAAAGGATAATTCAATAAGGAGGGTGGTTGGCTAAACCCTAGTTTTCTATCTCTGTAGAAAAAGGAATATTCTCCAACAATTGGAATTACGTCTACTGATATCTGGCATAAGACTCCTCTTATATAGATATTAGTTAACCATTCTAATCTAATTACAAATATGATTTTATTTAATTAATTTAATTAATTAAGCTCCTTAATCTTATTAGGGATAATTAATTAAATACTTTTAATTAATTTACCTCCTAATCTTATTAGGAATAAATGAGAGTACTTATATTAAATTAACTCTCAAACTTCTTTAGAAATTAAAATAATAATAATTGTAATAATATTAGTAAGACTCCTCTTATTAATTTATATTTAATATTTCTAAAATATTAAATAATAATATTAAGTTATTTAATTTATTCTATTACCATAGATTAAATTAAATACACGTAATATATTATTACGATTATGCCATTAACTTCTTAAATAATTATTCTTCCTTGTATGGTGTGACCATTTAGGTTCTCCATATTAAACCAGTTGTGAATAAATCAATTAGAACAATTCTAATCTCATTTAAATAAATAAATTAAACTATTAATTTATTTAAATAAATAATATTTATTCTACAATAAGGATAAGTCTCCTTAGTGATCAACGACTTCCCAGATAATATAGATTTTAACATTAATCATAAAAGAACTTTTGAGTAAATAGTTTTCGTACAATTAAATCATTCCACCATACAATGTCCCAATTAAATATAAGACATGAAATTACTGTCAAGCCTTATTTTATTTAATTATATGTATTTCGATTCCCAAATGCACAACTTCGAATGAATGCAACTTAGAAACTCCTTTCTAATTTCATTCCACCATGGCCAAGAATTCCTGGGTTGTCATTTATCGAATCACATACGACATTTCTCTTCTTTTACTACAAGTGGTAGATTCTTTATTTATTATTCATTATATCCATATATAACTAATTACACCCAAGCATACCCTTTCATATACCCTAAGGGTCTTACAAAATAAGTCAAAGTATAATTCGTTATACACAAGATACTATGATGATCTTAAGTCCAAGGATCACTTTTACCACTATCACTACAGGAATTCCTATTGACATACAAGTAAAACTCCATTAGGTATTCCTTAGCGAGCCACGTTCAGTGAACTTATTCTCCAATAAGTACCTAAATACTTGCATTAGTGTCTCCACACAAATGATCATGAGATCAATCATTCCCATCCAATAAGCAAGCAACGTATGTACCAATCTATCCGGATTCACTAATCCACTTTTTAGTAATCTATTGATTGCGAACATTTTTGTTTTTAAGCTATCTAAGAATTTAGATCTCATTAGCATGATCGCATCATGATTCTAAAAGCATTACTTAAAACTATATGTTTATCACATATTATTAATGTGACACTCCCAAATCTAAGTACTTCATTCCCACAAGATATGGTATTCACTTTTCATTCATTCATATCTAACTACCTAATTATAATAAAATTAAACCATCAATCTTCCCATTAAAAAGGGTTACATCATTAAATCAAAAGTCTCTCAGGTTATCTAACATTTAACATAAATCAAGTGCGAAAATAAAATAATTACATCACATCATTAAATATAAAGTCTATCATCATGACATTAAATGAATTACAAGTCTTCATCACTTGTTCATTTTCCCTTTTCCTTTGCTAGTGGTTGGTTCATCGACCTTCTCAACCTTAACTGCAATGAGTATATATATGCAAGAGTGAGCAAAACAAATGCTCAGTGGAAATAGCAATGAATAACAATAGCATAATAAATGCCAATGAATAAGCTCATCAGAGTTGATTAATACTCTGTCAACGATAATCAAAAACTGGTATCAAAATATAAAATGTAACTGAGGGTCACAAGACCGCGAACTATGTCCACGGTTATAAGTAATCTTTCAACTTTAACCTAAACAGTAATACTGTAGCGACTCCCCTTACTTAGGGCGATCAGCCCTTCATACCATGTATTGTGCACAAACATCTAAACGCATTGTGTAAAATAACTCCCCTATAATAGGGTTGTTCTTCTCAGTTTTAAAGTACAAGTTCGCACCAAAGAAAGTTTGGTTTAGATAAACTTCAAGGGTAATTTAGAGTTTCACGATCATCAACTAAAGGATTAGTTAAATCAACAAGACTTAACAGTCCTACGAGTGATCAATAACAATTTAATGTGAAATGATTAAGAATCATAGGTGAACCAACTATACATTAAACTCATGCTTCAAAATAACAAAAAAAACATAAGTATTGAATTAAACAATAAACCTTGCTTGACCAATATTAAGTTAAGGCTATGATCTTGTCAAATAAGAAATTGAATTACTGAACATGCATTAACTGATAACAAGATGGAAACAAAGCTTGCTCAACATGATAACAACTTGTGCAAAGTAAATGAAATATGACGGCTCAATATTAGAAATTAGAGTTCAAGAACTTGCATTCATTATAAAAATAATAGAACTAAGTAAAACTTGCTTAACAATAAACAAGTTAGGATAATCAAATAACTATTAGAGTTCAAAGCTTACTCGAATAAAATTAGGGTTATAGCTTGCTCAAATAAATTTTATGAATAAAGAACTTGCTCAATCAAAGTTTAGCGTAAAGAACTTGCCTCGTGCGTAAGCTATAAATTATAACTCACGTTCACCTTCACACATTATTAGAATCATAATATCTATTAGATATACTAACATCCACTTTCCAAAATAACACTTACTTTTTGTTAAACTTGTTACTTTAGTACAAGTTTTACTTTACCATATGCATTTCAGAAATCATAAGTGTTAACTTCAAAACACTTATTCCCTACTTATGTATACATTACATCATAGTGTATCGCTTTCATAACTTACTAATCTTTTTACAACTTTGGAACTACTAATTATATGATACAATTCTGTTTTAATCTCTTCATTACATGTTTGTCACATTAACATATCATTAGACTAAGTTACAAAAGGTCTTCAAGGTCTCAGATAAGTAATGTACATCATCGCTTTCCTCGATCAGGTATGGCACAAACCGCACCATACTTAAGCTTGGGACCAACAAGTAAGAACAGCTATTTTAAGCTTTAGACTGGGCAAATTGCTACTGGTGCACGTACGTAAACTACGATTCTCGTTAATAATACTTTGTTTAGCCCAACTATCACGAATTTCATCCACAAAACAGTAAATTTAACATATCCAATTGATATAGGACTCATAAAAACATGGTTTCTCATATACACTAACTTAGAACAATTAAACAACAACTACAACTAATTTAATCCTTTAAATTCCATGTTTTATACCAAAAACTCTATTTTTGACATCCTTGACAAAAATTAACACTGTGATCACAATTCTACACCAAATTAACTCATTTAAACTACGTTCTCTTTGTTTCTTACCGAGTCAACATATTCAAGGCTCAATTTACATATTAGTTTACAAATTAACCACCAAATTTGGTACTTTTGCAAGCTATATATAAAAACATGTACTGTAAACAATTTTCTTTCTTTTTAACGTAATTAGCACACCAATTCTTGTCTAAATGCAAATTCTAACACCACAATTACACAAAATTTCAATAATTCAGTTTATATAACAACAATTCACCCAACATGAATTCACAGAAAACATAAGACTCATGAATATAAAATATTTATATATATAATATTAAGGTTTTAGAAGTATACCTTCTCTTCCTTGAACAATCCGTGCTAAAACACAGAAATTGTTTTGGAATTCTCAGGACTTTTCTCTCAAACTCTCTCTCTCAAATATTCTCTCGTAAACTCTCTTCTTTTTTCTTAAAGCTTAGGCCAATTCCTGCACCTTTTACATAAGAATAAAATAGATTAAAAATCAAAATGTATGAAAATCGCCATATAATAATTATTATAATAATTACATATCAATTATAAAATATTTAATATATTTTATTTATATTCTTATTTATTTTATTTATATTATTTATTATACTTCGAATTCAAAATTCAAAAGCCATAAGGCTTTGTTTGGCAAAAACAATTTTAAAATAAAGACTTAACATCTTTAAGCCTTGTTTAGTTAAATCCTTTTAAACTACTTTAATTTATTTTAATAAATCATTTATACTATAGTTTATAATCCCATATTATTTATTTGGATTCTATATCCAATCTTAGTTAAATAAACTAATTACAACATACTAAATAAATTTTCAACTTAACCAAATATCCCAAAATTATAATCTCATTATAATTTTATTTAATAATTTAACATACCATTTTAAATTATTAAATTAAAACAACAATATAGCATTAAAACAATATAGCACTTCATATTATCTTTAACAACTCTCTAACTATTAAATTAAATTAGAGTATTATCTAATAAATTTAATTCACAATTATCTACTAACAACAACCACATAAATAAAATATTCAATAAAATATTTATTTAATTTAATAAATATTTTAAATTACAAATAAAATCTTGGATTGTTATATCATTCCCTCCTTACAAGGATTTTGTCCCCAGAATCACAACTTATTCGTCACATTCTTCCCTCCTTACAAAGATTATGTCCCCAGAATCGAAGACATGGATTAAACAAATAACTCTGGGTAGTTCTTCATCATTTCATCTTCGAGTTCCCATGTAGCCTCTTCAACACTATGGTTTCTCCATATCACCTTCACAGAAGGTATCACCTTATTCCTGAGCACTTGTTCTTTCCTGTCGACTATCTGGATAGGAACCTCTTCATAAGATAAATCTTTATTGAACTATAACGGTTCATACTCGATCACATGTTTTTAATCGGGTTTATACGGTCGCAACACCGACACATGAAAAACGTTATGAACATGTTCTAATTCTAGAGGTAAAGCTACCTCGTAAGTTACTTCTCCCACTCTTCGTAGTACCTCTAAGGGTCCAATGAACCTTGGGCTTAACTTTCCTTTCTTGCCAAAATGAATTTTCCCCTTCCAAGGAGAAACTTACAGGAAAACAAAATTTCCCACGTCAAATTCGCGATTTTACCTGTGTTGATCAGCATACTTCTTCTGTCTCTCCTGAGAAGCTATCAGTCTTGCTCTGATGAGTTTGATAATTTCAAATATCATGTTGTACCAATTCGTCCTAATAGTTGACGCTCACCAACTTCATCCCAAAGATAGTGGAGTTTGATTTTTCGCCAGATAATGCCTCGTACCGGATGGCGACATTATGTCAATGCTTGCATGGTAACTATTATTATAGGAGAATTCTACCAATGGTAGATGATCATCCCAATTTCCTTTGAAATCCATCATGCATGCTCTAAGCATATCTTCTAACGTCTGAATTGTTCGCTCGCTTTGACCATCGGCCATTGGATGATATGTCATACTCATCTTCGCCAGGTTCCCATGAATTCTTGTAGTCTCTTCCGGAAGTTTGATGTGAATCTCAGATCTCTATCTCGATAAAATTGACATCGAACTCCATGTCTTGAAACGATCTCCTCGACGACGCTTTTTGCCAAATTGATCAAGATTAAATCTAATCTTTATTGGCAAAAAGTGTGCTGATTTCGTTAATCTATCCAATATGACCCATATCGCATCGTATCCTTTCTGCATTGTTGGAAGACCTACCATAAAATCCATTATGATATGCTCCCACTTCCATTCCGGTATGTCCAATGGTTGAAGTAATCCTCTTGGTCTCTGATTCTCAGCCTTTATTCTTTGACATGTCAAGCATTTCGCAACACATTTTGCAATGTCTCTTTTCATATTTGGCCACCAAAAATGTCACCGCAAATCTTGATACATTTTGGTACTTCCTGGATGGATCGAATATCTTGAGTTATGAGCTTCTGTCAAGATTTCTTCCTTAATATCTGGTACTGCTGGAACCCAAATTCGTCCCTCAAATCTTAGTACTCCTTCGGTATCAACCTTGTATTTTATTTCACTATCATCAACCATACTTTCTTTTATTTTTCTGCATTCTTCATCCTATAGTTGAGCATTCTTTACCTTGTCCACTAAAGTTGGACTAGCTTCCACCTGGTACAATCTTTCATCAGATTCTTTTGGAAACTTGATTTCCAACTCTAGCATTGTCATTGCTGAAATGAGCTTTGCCTGGTTGGTTAACAATATCAACTTTTCTCGACCTTTCCTACTCAAGGCATCTGCAACCACATTGGCCTTGCCCGGATGATAAAAGATTTCATAATCATAATCTTTTATTAATTCCAACCATCTCCTGTTATGCATGTTCAGGTCCTTCTGTATGAAAATATACTTTAGTCTCTTATGGTCTGTGTAGATCTCACACTTCTCTCCGTAGAGATAGTGTCTCCGTATCTTTAGAGCAAATACCATTGCCGCCAACTCTAAGTCATTAGTCAGAAATCCTTTCTCGTAGTCTTTCAATTGGCTTGATGCATATGCAATGACTTTGCTGTTCTGCATAAGGACACAACCCAATCCTTTATCTGAAGCATCACTATACACCACAAAGTTTCCTGTATTATCTGGTAATGACAACACAGGTGCCACACCGAGCCTCTTCTTTAATTCTGTAAAACTCTCTTCACACTTTTCCATCCAAATAAATTTTACAGATTTTCTCGTCAAATTTGTCAACGAAGTGGCAATCTTGGAAAAATCCTGAATAAACTGTCTATAATAAGCTGGCAGTCCCAAGAAACTTCTTACTTCTGATGGAGTTCTTGGTGGTTCCCAATTTATCACAGCTTCAACTTTTGATGGATCTACTGAAATTCCATCTTTGTCAATTACATGCCCAAGAAATTGTACACGTTCCAGCCAAAATTCATATTTAGAGAATTTCGCGTATAACTTTTCTTTTCTTAGCATCTCCAGCGTTAGACGTAAGTGTTCCACATGATCTTCCTGAGATTTGGAGTACACCAAGATATCATCAATGAATACCACCATAAACTTATCTAAAAATGGTTTAAACACCCTATTCATCAAATACATGACTGCAGCAGGGGTATTGGTCAAACCAAAAGACATTACCAGAAACTCGTAATGTCCATACCGAGTTCTGAATGTTGTCTTCGGTATATCTTCCTTCCTTACCTTCAATTGGTGATACCCACTTCTCAAATCTATTTTTGAGAAATATCTAGCACCCTTCAATTGATCAAACAAGTCATCTATTCTTGGAAACGGATATTTATTCTTAATAGTGACTTTGTTTAATTCCCTATAATCAATACAAAGACGTATTGACCCATCTTTCTTCTTCACGAATAACACCGGTGCTCCCCACGGTGATACACTTGGCTGAATATATTTCTTGTCTAACAGTTCTTGCAATTGCACCAATAGTTCTTTCATCGCTACCAGAGCCATTCTGCATGTGGCCTTCGATACATAATGTTAGGTTTGTAATATTCATGAATGCAATCAAATTGCACAAAATAAGCTAAGCGTGGAAAATAGAGTTTTAAAATTTTACAAACCATATACCCAGATCATCCTTTTATGCACAATTATTAATTAAATGAAAAGATCAAGAATCAAGAATCATACCCTTGAAGATTCGAGCCTCCTGTACAAGTTCACCTCCAATCATTTTTGCGTTCAACTTGAATCCACCGGGTTTGATTCTTTCCTTTGATCAACGGTAGCCACCCAAGTGTTTGGCCTCTAGAGGTGATCCACCAAAGAAGAAGAAAGATCCAAGAAGATGGGTGTTTGGCAAAACCCTAGTTTTTCTATCTCTCATAGAAAAAGAGCGTACTCTCCAACAATTGGAATCACGTCTTGTGAAAGCGTCAATTACTCTCACCCACAATAAGACTCCTCTTATTTATAGATGTGGGCAACCCTCCTTAACAATTAAGGATTTGGATTTTATTTTAATTAATTATGCTCCCAATCTTATTACGAATAATTAATTAAAATTTTTTAATTAATTAGCCTCCTAATCTTATTAGGAATAAATGAGAATACTAATATTAAATTAATTTCCAACTCTTTAGAAATTAAAATAATAATAATTATAATAATATTAATAAGATTCCTCTTATTAATTTTATATTTAATATTTCCAAAATATTAAATAATAATATTAAGCTATTTAATTTATTCTATCACCATAGATTAAATTAAATATACTTAACATATTATTACGATTATGCCATTAACTTCTTAAATAATTATTCTTCCTTTTATGGTGTGACCCTTTAGGTTCTCCATATTAAACCTATTGTGAATAAATCAATTAGAATAATTTAATCTTATTTAAATAAATAAATTAAACTATTAATTTATTTAAATAAATAATATTTATTCTACAATAGGATAAGCCTCTCCCAATGATTAACGACTTTCCAGATAATATAGATTTCAACATTAATCATAAAAGAACCTTTGAGTAAATAGTTACCGCATAATTCAATCCTTCCACCATACAATGTCCCAATTAAATATAAGACATGGAATTATCGTCAAGTCTTATTTTATTTAATTATATGTATTTCGACTCTTAAATGCACAACTCCAAATAATGCAAATTAGAAACTTCTTTCTAATTTCATTTTCGCTTTGGCCAAGGACTCATGTGGTTGTCATTTATCTAATCACATAGACATTTCTCTTCTTTACTAGAAGTGGTAGATTCTTTATTGATCATACATTATCTCCATGTACAACTTATTATACCCAAGCATACCCTTTGATATATACCCTAAGGGTCTTAAGGAATAAGTCAAAGTATAACTCATCATACACAAGATACTATGATGATCTCAAGTCCAAGGATCACTCAGACTACTATCACTACAGAATTCCTATCGATGTGCAAGTAAAACTCCATTAGGTATTCCTTAGTGAGCCACGCTCAAGTGAACTTATTCTCTAATAAGCACCTACATACTTGCTTTTAGTGTTCCCACACAAATGATCATGAGATCAATCATCCTCATCCAATGAGCAAGAACGACGTATGTATCAATCTATCCGGATTCACTAATCCCCAATTTAGTAATCCAACGATTGGGAACTATTTTAGTTTTAAGCTTTATAAGAATTTAGATCTCATTAGAATGATCATCATCATTATTCTAAAAGCATTGCTTAAAACTATGGGTTTATCACATATTATAAAACAAAGATCATGTAGATAATTAAAAGCCTTTAATAAATTAATACTTTTTATTAATAAATGAATAAGATTGTTACAAAGTATATGCTTTATCATCAAACATGATTGGCTTGTGTGCATACTACTTTCAATCTCCCACTTGCACTAAAGCCAATCGCCATGGTATCTCATACCCTTCTTCTCTAAGTGACGATTATCCCGTTGTTGGATAAGCTTTAGTTAATGGATATGTAATGTTGTTCTTGAGAGTCCACTATCTCTATAGTGATTTTCATCTTTCAATGATTCCTATAATCAAATGAAAGTGCCACAACACATGTTTAGATCCAAGATGAGACTTAGAACTATTCCTAGTTCTATAATGAACTTTTCATCCAAACAATCAACTTGCAGCCTTCATTTATAGCTATATACTTTGTCTTTATCACTAAAACCAAGAACTCTTTTGTTATTTGAAACCTTTCCAATTCACTGCACCACCGTTCAAGGTAACGCTTTACCTTAAAGTGGATTTTCTGTCGTCTTGGTCTGTCTAAAAAACTTGAGTCTGTTAAGCCCTCTAGTTTTAATTTAGACCCACCATAAATTTTAATCACATCCTTAGTTTCGGTTAAGTACTTTAAGATGTTTTTCACTGTCTTATAGTTGATCTTCTCCGTAATATGACCGATCAACATCGTGTCTCAGATATTTCATTGTATACATGATTTTTACTCATGCGATCTCTCTTTATGAGTCTATGGGGACTATTAAGAGAGATACACTCTATGGCTCATCAACATGAGACATCCTTGAGTTTGCCATGCTAAACGACTTTAGCATCAAATGAATATACGCTTTTTCGGGTTAAGTCGAGCATCCTTTTAAATCTATCTATATAGATTTGTATCCCCAATTAAGATACTTTCCAAATCATTCATGGAGGAATGTTTAGACAACTTTATCTTTACTCGATCAGTAGCATTAGTATGTCATTCCTTATCCGTAGTATATCAACATATAATACTAGGAATGTCACGACGCTCCTAATCGACCTTTTGTACAATACTAGGTTCATTCTTATTTTGATAAAATCAAACTCTTTTGATTGTTTCATCAAAACGAATGTTCCATATTTGAGAAGCTTGCTTCAATCCATTTCTCCGAAAGTGTCTACAACTCTTACCTCATCGTATGTAATCGGATCATCATCATCTATGATGTGTACTCATCATCATCATCTATAATGAATCCATACCTCCTAGGTATCTTTGGTACTATTCCAGATTTACAATTCAGTTGTGGTACAATAGTTCTATCTACAGGTTCCTCTTATTTGACTTATAGTATTTTGTGATTCTTGAACTCTTCAAGATCTATTATCCTCCCACTAGCCCCTTTAATGATAAACATCTTTATCTTAGAAGGCAGCATGTTTCGCAACAAACACCTTTTGCTAAGTAGGATTATAGAACATATACCCTAAACTTACTTTAGGATGTCCCACAAATTTGTACTTGTCAAATCTTGTCCCAAGCTTATCCTTTGAAACCTTTTTCACATAAGTTGGACAACCCCTTATCTTAACATACTTAAGATTAGGAATCCTCCCTATCCATAACTTTTATGGAATCTTGGGGTCGGATTTTGAGGTTACCTTTTCGTAGATATGCAGCCATTTCTAAAAACATTACCCCAGAAGGATACTGGAATGTCGATAAAATCATTATGGATCGCACCATGTCCAACAAGGTATAATTTTCCTTTTTTAGATACATCAATCAATTATCGTGTATCAAGAGGAGTCCATTGTGAGAAAACCATTTGAGATGATCTAGAAACTCATTGCACAAGTATTCCTTCCTTGATCCGATCAAAGAATCCTAATACTTTGCCAATTTGTTTCACTTCTGAATTCTTTGAACCTTTCAAATAATTCATACTTGTATTTCATCAAATACAAACATTCAACTCTTTGAATGATCATCTCCTTTTCTTATACTAGTTTGTTCAATTTGCAAAATAATTTTTCACGTAAGTCAAGTATACAAAATCCATTAAGTAATATTCCAGTTCTATAAAAAAAACATTATTATTATAAATAGAACAACAATTGTTCTTAAATATAATACCAAAGATTTCATTGTCCAACAACAAAATGGAAATAATGTTTCTAAAAAGAATTGGAATACAATAACAACTTATTGACTTAATAGATTTGCCCGTAGGCAATGCTAAACTATAAGTTTCTATGGCTAATGTAGCAACCTTTGCTTCATTTCCCACACATAGATTACTTATATTTGTTTAGCTTTTTCTACTTCGCTTGGTCCCTTCATAAATCTATATTTATGATAACCAAAGTCAGATCCAATACCCAAGTAGAACCTCGACTTAAAGAAAAATTTATTTTAAATCATGAACAAAATTATATTTGTAATCAAACTTCACTAAGCTTCTTCTAGTTAGCCTCGCAAGATGATTCTTCGCAATTTCTTTTCCAGTGTCCTGTGCTTATTGCAAAGGAAGCAAACTCCTTTGCTATATCTCAGATCGCTTTTGTTCTTATTATCCATTATTTTTGCCTTTTCTATTTACCTTCTTAGAATCGTTCTTCTTTTTTAGAAGATCCTTTGGCCCCTACCAAGAAGACTTGGTCTTTCTTGGTTGGAAAGTGACTCTCAACATTTTTCAACATGTTAAGCAAATCAATGAGGTCGATATCTAGCTTGTTCATATGAAAATTCACAACAATTGTGAAAGGAGTCCGGAGTGAGTGCAAGATCAAATCTTGGCTCAACTCTCCATCCATGACAAAACCTGTTGTCCTAATTGTTCAATCAAATTGATCATGTTTAGGACTTTTGTCTCAGATCAGAGTGTCATTGGTCATTTCTAGATCGGAAGAGCTCCTTAGATATCTCGATATCTATTAGTCCTACTTTTCTCACCATCAACTACTTGATGCAGGAATATATAGTAGAGCATCCATAGTTTCATATCGACATCAAGCTCGTTATTTATGGATGCGAGCATGATGCATCGAGCCAATCAGGCATCATCTTGCCACTTTCTAAAAGTAGCAATCTCTTTCCTCGAGGCATTGTCTCGCAACCATTGCATGGATAGGCGACATGACATAAGATAGTTTTTTTCAAACCATGAGAACTATTCTCAAATTTCTTAACCAATCCGCTTAATTCTATTCCATTAAATAAAGCATCTAATATGCTTCGCAGTTGATAGTAATTTAGACATTGTAAAATTTTGTAAATGAATTTGTAATTAACAACATTTTAGCATACATTCTTTTATTAATTACCAAAATAAATTAGGTCTTGTTTTAAATTGGTATCTCCCACTATTTTCATCAAACTATATTACCTCAACTTATATAGTTCTAACAATATCTAATTAAAGATATGCTAGTGAGAATAAGGATCCCATTTCAAATGTATATAGCCTTGTGTGTGCACAACAAACTATATATAAATAAATAGGTAGACAACTCTTGTCAATTACATCAACTATGCAACTCCTTTATTTTTTGCTCTTAAATCATAATGGTCAAGTGTGTGCACATCCCAACTAAAATGATCTAAGTTAAGTCATACCTAACATTTCCATATATTCAAAAAGAAAAATATTTTTTGTGTGCACAACAAAACAACATTGTTCAATTTTATTTATAAACATCAAATGTGATAAATTAACATCTTAAATATTTAATACTTGCCTTGTGTGTGCACAACAAACTCATATTAAATATTTAATACTCTATTATTTTTTTATCATGCTAGAAAGGCTACGCTCGATATTCCAAATATCTTTGAACGTTACAACTTAATATAAAATATTTGAGGTTTTTGTTATTAATTTGTCTCATCTTTGTTTAGCATACATGCACATATATATATAAAATATATATATATATATTAATTAATATGTGAAGCATGTTTATATATATATATATATATATATATATATATATATATATAGCATGCATATATAGAATACTATATTCTACCCGATTGATTATGGACTTTTATTCTAGTTTGGTTCACTAGAGCCACCAAGTGAACCAAAAGGTCAAACCCTAGGGGTGCAAGAATTAATATTTAAATATAACTATTACATTTAAACCGTGCTCCATTACAAACTAAGTCTTCAAGCGCCTCCTTGCTCTTTTGATCTCCAATTCTTCAAAATTAATTCTAACTATTCCTATTACAAAACTATTTAAAATAAATAGAAACCTTGATCGCAAAGCAAATAAGGGAAGTACATAGGAGGAAGATAGAATTTATATTAAGAAAAAATTAGAGAAGACGAGGTACGCAGATTCCCATTTAATAAAAACTCATACATTCATGCATCCAACTAAAATAAAATTCAATCACATTGGTCAATAGTCCATAATCAATCCATTTATTATCATACACATCACCATATGCATCAATAAATAACATTCATCTCATGAATAATAAACATTCAATATATATATTGATATCATTTAATGGGCAAATTTAGTTAAGATAAAATCTAATTTTGAATCAAAATAAACTCCTTTATTTTAATCCAAATTTAAATCAAAATAAACCTCTTTTATTTTAATTTATCCTATTTTGAATAAAATAAACTATTTTATTTTAATCAAAATCTTTAATCAAAATAAACTCATTTATTTTAATTAATTATGGAATCCAATTCCAAGTAAAAAAAAACTCCTTTATTAAAGGAAACATGGATTTCTTTCCTATTCACAAATAAACTCCTTTATTTTGAATAATATGAAATCTTATTTATTACAAATAAACTCCTTTATTTAAATAAACTCCTTTATTTAATCTAAATAAAACATGAAAATTCAATTTCAACTCCAATTAGTTATCATGGAATCCAATTTCAACTCTAATTAGTTAGCATGAAATTCAATTTTAAAATTAAAATAAACTTTTTATTTTAAGATTAAAATAAAATTTTTATTTTAATTAAAATAAACTTTATTAATATATATATATATATATATATATATATATATATATATATATATATATATATATATATATATATATATATATATATTATATATATATATATATCATATAGTAATATATCTTATATTAATCATAATATGATAATCATATATAATATACATATATTATAATATATATATATAAATATATATAATAAATAAAATAAATGAATCACATAAATTTTAATAAAACTTAATTTTTTTTTTTTTTAAAAAAAAATTTTATACAACAAAATTATGCCCAATTAAATTGTTCTAAACACATATCAATATACATATCAAATTAAAACAATTAATAATTTACATAAAGGTTTGGCTCTGATGCCACTGTTAGGTTTGTAATATTCATGAACACAATCAAATTGCACAAATAAAATGGAAAACATGGAAAATAAGAGTTTAAAATTTTTAAAAACTATATACCCGGATCATCCTTTATGCACAATTATTAATTAAACAAAAAGATAAAGAACAAGAATCATACCCCTGAATAATCGAGCTTCCTCAGGTACGAG
Source organism: Panax ginseng (assembly GCA_020205605.1). NCBI lineage: Eukaryota > Viridiplantae > Streptophyta > Magnoliopsida > Apiales > Araliaceae > Panax > Panax ginseng. The sequence continues at coordinate 93,464,731 of CM035139.1, forward strand.
TTTACCTCCAAATCTTTTCGCTCAACTTGAATCCACGGGTTTGATTCCTTCTTTGATCAACGTTAGCCACCCAAGTGTTTGGCCTCTAGAGGTGATCCACCAAGGAAGAAGAAAGATTCAAGAAGATGGGTGTTTGGCAAAACCCTAGTTTTTTCTATCTCTCATAAAAAAGAGTGTACTCTCCAACAATTGGAATCATTCACGTGTTTTTGTGAAAGTCAACAACCACCTCACCCATAATAAGACTCCTCTTATTTATAGATGTGGGCAACCCTCCTTAACAATTAAGGATTTGGGTTTTATTTTAATTAATTAAACTCCTTTAATTAATTATGCTCCCAATCTTATTAGAATAATTAATTAAAATTTTTTAATTAATTAGCCTCCTAATCTTATTTAGAATAAATGAGAGTACTAATATTAAATTAATTTCCAACTCTTTAGAAATTAAAATAATAATAATTGTAATAATATTAATAAGATTCCTCTTATTAATTTATATATTTAATATTTCCAAAATATTAAATAATAATATTAAGCTATTTAATTTATTCTATCACCATAGATTAAATTAAATACACTTAACATATTATTACGATTATGCCATTAACTTCTTAAATAATTATTCTTCCTTTTATGGTGTGACCCTTTAGGTTCTCCATATTAAACCGGTTGTGAATAAATCAATTAGAACAATTCTAATCTTATTTAAATAAATAAATTAAACTATTAATTTATTTAAATAAATAATATTTATTCTACAATAGGATAAGCCTCCCTAGCGATTAACGACTTTCCGTATAATATAGATTTCAACATTAATCATAAAAGAACCTTTGAGTAAATAGTTACCAGATAATTCAATCCTTCCACCATACAATGTCCCAATTAAATATAAGACATGGAATTCATCGTCAAGTCTTATTTTATTTAATTATATGTATTTTGATTCTTAAATGCATAACTCCAAATAATGCAAATTAGAAACTCCTTTCTAATTTCATTCTCTCTTCGCCAAGGACTCATCGGGTTGTCATTTATCTAATCACATAGACATTTCTCTTTTTTACTAGAAGTGGTAGATTCTTTATCGATCATACATTATCTCCATGTATAAACTTATTATACCCAAGCATACCCTTTGATATACCCTAAGGGTCTTAAGGAATAAGTCAAAGTATAACTCATCATACACAAGATACTATGATGATCTCAAGTCCAAGGATCACTTGTACTACTATCACTACAGAATTCCTATCGACAGCAAGTAAAACTCCATTAGGTATTCCTTAGCGAGCCAATGCTCAGTGAACTTATTCTCTAATAAGCACCTACATACTTGCTTTAGTGTTCCACACAAATGATCATGAGATCAATCATCCTCATCCAATGAGCAAGCAACGATGTACCAATCTATCCAGATTCACTAATCCCCAATTTAGTAATCCAACGATTGGGAACTATTTTAGTTTTAAGCTTTCTAAGAATTTAGATCTCATTAGAATGATCATCATCATTATTCTAAAAGCATTGCTTAAAACTATGGGTTTATCACATATTATAAAACAAACATCATGTAGATAATTAAAAGTCTTTAATAAATTAATACTTTTTATTAATAAATGAATAAGATTGTTACAAAGTATATGCTTTATCATCAAACATGATTGGCTTGTGTGCATACTCCGAATCAAATAATAAATATGCATTTATATCACTGATTGGGATAATACCTGACACGACATCTTTTGATTTCACCGCGTCTTGCACCGTCATGTTGAAGGTTCTGGTTGTGGGTCTATTTGATGATATTGGTCCAGCAATAGTCAACGTACCTCCACTTCCACCTCCCTTGCTTCCAGTTGTCTCACTAGATTTCTTCTTAGGACACTCACGAGCAAAATCATCCTTTGACCCGCAGGTGTAGCAAGCATTCTTCTTGGGTTGATTTCAATTTGGGGCAATATGACCCTCCTGACCATAGTTAAATCATACTCATTTCCCCCTTAAGCACATACCGGTGTGAAACCTCCCGCATGTAGCACATGCTTCGAACTTCTTCTTCTGCTGGTTACCCTGCTAGTTCCCAACTCCTCATTTACATTCCACTTCCTCTTCAAGTTATTATTGTCATTTCCACCACTACCACTACCACTACCATTCTTAGCTTCACCCTCATTTTTCTTCTTTCTCTGCTCTTGATTGTATTTTTTTACAGCCTCGCCTCCACCCTCAGCGAGAATTGCCTTCTCTAGTACCGCTGTAAATGTCTTTAGTTGAAACATGGAGACTCTGATGTACAACCAGGGTTTCAGTCCCTGTTTAAACCTCCTAGCCTTGCGCTCATCTGTGTTAACTTGATATGGCGCAAACCTTGCCAATTCATTAAATTTTGCGACATACTCCGATACTGACATTGATCCCTGCTTCAGCTCTAAAAACTACACCTCCATCTGATTTTTTGAACTCTCTGGGAAATAAGTCTCAAAAAATATCTCCTAAACCTATCCCAAGTCATTACCCCTTGACCTCCTCGAGTTTTATTGGCTTGCCACCAATAACTAGCCTCTGCTTTCAACATAAATGTTGCAAAAGTAGTCTTCTGATTCTCACCTACTCTAGCAACATCGAAAAATTTCTCTATCTCCATGATCCAGGCCTGTACCTCAACCGGATTCATGGATCCACGAAATTCTGGTGGCCCAACCGCCTTGAAATTCTTAAATGTCGTAGCTTGATTCTATGGTTGATTATGCAATGCTCCCGTCAGCAACGTTACTAATTGTTGAACTAGATTAGCCTCAGCATTGTTGTTATTGGTAGATCCCTCAGGGGTCCTTTGTCGAGGTTGACGTCTGAGAGGCATTTTCTGTTAAAATATTCTCATTAGATTATTATTTAATCTTCTAAGTATTATATATGCAACTTGCACATCACAAGCAAAAAATTACCACATATCACACAATATCTTGAATAAATAGTAACTTTTATTTATTCATCATGTTTTAAAAACATAGCCATGATAGCATTCCTGCTATCTACCTTACTTTCCTGAACTACAAAAGTTTCAGGATAACATCATCATCATCATATCCCATTGGTTATATAATACCCGGGATTTACATCTTATTTACTCATTAATCACACAATAATTACATTTCTTATGACGACCTACTAAAATGTTGCATAGCCTTACGACGCTCCTCTTCCATAATACGGAACATTGTTTGGCGGTCTAGCATATACCATGGCAGCGTCTCGAACTGAATCAGATAATATATAATTCGGTCTTGAGCTCATTTTACAACGGTGTTGAAAACGCTATTCATCTCCTCCGTCTTGATCTTTTTTACTTGTACTTCTCTCTCTGCTACCCCGGCTCATTGAGAAGCTTCCTCATACGTGTCTTCGGATCTTTCTCTCTTAGTAGACTCTTCTTTCAATTTGTTCTTCAGCTCTGCAATCTCCTCTGCCATTTGCTCGTTCTCTCTTTCAGTGTGAATCAACTTCCATTCGACATTACTTAGACGTCCATCTAAATCTCGGATCTCGACGTCCTTCTGCACGATCGAGGTTTGTTGTTCCGCTACTATCTCTTCCAACTCCTCAACTCTATCCTGAAATTCCACATTGCGGTCGTATACTTCATCATACATACGGGCAGCGATCGAGTTCGGTGGAAACTCTTCCTCCTCGTCCTCCTCATCCCCATTCGACTGTGGTATCTCAACGGGATCCTCCTCATCCGTCTCTACCTCATCATCCTCATCAGGTAAGCCCTCCTGCTCAACCATTGTGACCAACGGAGATGACTCCCGTGGCAGTAGTTGTTCCCAAACCACCTGAATATCTCGAGGCTCCTCCTCTCTAGGCATCTGAGATCCTTCCTCCCTAGCCTGACTGGATTCTCCCACATTAGCCATCCTGACAACAAAATTTTAAGTTTTAATTACTAATCGTTACTACTTGACACTCACGACCATATAGGTTGCAATCACATAAGCACATAAAGTGTTTTATTACTTCTTTCTTAAAACTCGATAAGAGTTTATCACCACTATCTTTTCAATCTTCTATAAGGTTACTTCCTAAGGCTTTTTCCCCACCTAAGGTTCATAACCTAAAGCTTTGATACCAACCTGTGACACCCCCAAATTTAGGTACTTCATTCCCACAAAATTTGGTGTTCACATTTTATTCATTCATATCTAATTACCCAATTATAATAAAATTAAACCATCAATCTTCCCATTAAAAAGGGTTATATCATTAAATCAAGTCTCCCATGTTATCTAACCTTTAACATAAATCAAGTACGGAAATAAAATAATTACACCACGTCATTAAATATAAAGTCTATCATCATGACATTAAATAAATTACAAGTCTTCATCACTTGTTCATTTTCCCTTTTCCCTTGCTAGTGGTAGGTTCATCGACCTTCTCAACCTTAGCTACAATGAGTATATATATGCAAGAGTGAGCAAAACAAATGCTCACTTGAAATAGAAATGAATAACAATAGCATAATAAATTCCAATGAGTAAGCTCATCAGAGTTGAATAATACTCTGTCAATGATAATCAAAAACTGGTATCAACATACAAAATGTAACTGAGGGTCACAAGACCATGAACCATGTCCACGATTATAAGTAATCTTTCAACTTTAACCTAAAACAAGAATAATTGTAGGGACTCTCGCATACTTAGGGTGATCAAATTTCTTCGTATCATGTATTGTGCACAAACATCTAAACGCATCACATAAAATAACTCCCCTATAATAGGGTTGTTCTTTCTCGTTTTAGAGTACAAGTCCGCACCAAAGAAAGTTTGGTTTGGATAAGCTTCAAGGGTAATTTAGAGTTTCACGATCATCAACTCAAGGATTAGTTGAATCAACAAGACTTAACAGCACTACGAGTGATCAATAACAATTTAATGTAAAATGATCAAGAATCATAGGTGAACCAACTATACATTAAACTCATGCTTAGAAATAACTAAAAAGCATAAGCATTGAATAAAATTTTAAACCTTGCTTGAACAATATCAAGCTAAGGCTATGATCTTGTCAAATAAGAAATTAAATTACTGAACATGCACTAACTGATAACAAGCTGGAAACAAAGCTTGCTCAACATGATAATAACTTACGCAAAGTAAATGAAATATGACTACTCAATATTAGAGATCAGAGTCCAAGAAGTTGCATTAAAAGAATGAAACTAAAGAAACTTGCTTAACTATAAACAAGTTAGAATAAATCAATAATGATTAGAATTCAAAACTTGCTCGAATAAAGTTAGGATTATAGCTTGCTCAAATAAAGTTTAAGGATAAAAGAACTTGCTATATTAAAGTTTAGGGTAAGGAACTTGTCTCATGCGTAAGCTATAAATTACAACACACATTAATAGAATAATAATATCTATTAGATATACTAACATCCACTTTCCAAAATAGAACTCACTTTTAGTTAAACTTGTTACTTTAGTACAAGTTTTACTTTACACCATATGCATTTTAGAAATCTCAAGTGTTTACTTCACAACACTTGTTCACTATTCATTGTGTACCTTAAATCATAACATATCGCTTTCATAACTTACTAATCTTTTTACAACTTTGGAATTACTAATCACATGATACAATTGCTTTTTAATCTCTTCATTACATGTTTATCACATTAACATCTCATTAGACTAAGTTACAATAGGTTTCAAGGTCCATATAAGTAATAGGCATCATCGCCTCTCGATCAGGGTATGGCGCAAATACATGCTTATACTTAAGCTCTGGGACTCATAACTACATAGTACATAAATTGCCATTTTTGGCTCGACACTCACAGCAAATAGCAATGCCTTGGTGCATGTACGTAAACTACGCAATTGCTTTCAAGACTCTGTTTAGCCCAACTATCACGAATTTCATCCACAAAACAGTAAATTAAACATACCCAATTGATATATAACTCATATAAACATGGTTCCTCACATATATACTAACTTAGAACAATTAAACAACAACTTCAATCAATTTAAATCCTTTAAATTCCATGTTTTTATACCAAAACTCCATTTTTGACATCCTCGACAAAAATTAACACCGAGGATCACAATTCTACACCAAATTAACTCATTCAAACTACGTTTTCTTCGCTTTCTTAATGAATTAACATATTCAAGGCTCAATTTATATATTAGTTTACAAATTAACTACCAAATTTGGTACTTTCACAAGCCATATATATATATATACATCATCGTAATTAGTTTTTTTCCTTTTTAACGTAATTAGCACACTAATTCTCTTGTCTAAATGCTAATTCTAACATCACAATTACACACAATTTCAATAATTAGGTTTATATAACAACAATTCATCAAATTTGAATTCATAGAAAATATAAAACTCGTGAATATAAAATATTCATATATATAATATTAAGGTTTTAGAAGTATACCTTCTCTTGCTTGAATAATCTTGCTAAAACACAAAAATTGTTTTGAAATCTCAGAACTTTTCTCTCAAACTCTCTCTATTCTCTCTCAATTTTCTCTTCTTTTCTTCTTCTTCTCTTAAGATAAACCTTCAATTCCAAACCTTTTACGTAAAAATAAAAAAATAAGATAAACCCACGTATAAAAACGACGTTATAATAATTATAATAATTATAAGTTATAAAATTATAAAAATTTAATATATTTTATTTTATTTTTATTTATTTTATTTATATTTTTATTATAATTCAAATTCAAAATTCAAAAGCCATAAGGCTTTGTTTGGCAAAAACACTTTTAAAATAAAGACTTAATATCTTTAAGCCTTGTTTGGGTAAATCCATTTAAAACTACTTTAATTTATTTTAATAAATCATTTATACTATAGTTTATAATCCCATATTATTTATTTGGATTTCCATATCCAATCTTAGTTAAATAAACTAATTACAACATACTAAATAAATTTTCCACTTAATCCAAAATATCAAAATTATAATCTCATTATAATTTTATTTAATAATATTTTAATTTTAAATTATTAATTTATAACAATTTTAAATTATTAAATTAAAACAACAATATAGCACTTCATGTTATCTTTAACAACTCTCTACTAACTATTAAATTAAATTAGAGTATTATCTAATAAATTTAATTCACAAATATCTACTAACAACAAACTACATCAATAAAATATTTATTTAATTTAATAAATATTTTAAATTACAAATAAAATCTTGGATTGTTATTAAAACTAAAATAGTTCCCAATCGTTGGATTACTAAAAGGGAGATTAGTGAATTCGGATAGATTGGTACATACGTTGTTTGCTCTCAGGAAAATGATGATTGATCTCATAATCATTTGTGTGGAGACACTAAAGCAAGTATGTAGGTGCTTATTGGAGAATAATTTCACTGAACGCGGCTTGTTAAGTAATACATAATGTATTTTTACTCGTTTGTCAATAGGAATTCCACTAATGATAGTAGTACAAGTGATTATTCGACTTGAGATCATCACAGTATCTTGTGTATGATAAGTTATACTTTGACATGTCCCTTAAGACATTTAAGGTATATCAAAGGGTATGCATGGATATAATAAGTTATACATGGAGATAATGAATGATCAACAAAGAATCTATCGCTTCTAGTAAAAGAAGAGAATGTCTTATGTGATTCGATAAATGACAACTTAGGAATCCTTGACCAATGTTGAATGAAATTAGAAAAGAGTTTCTAATTTGCATTATTTGGAGTTTTGCATTTAGGAATCGAAATACATATAATTAAATAAAATAAGACTTGACAATTATTCCATATCTTACATTTAATTGAAATATTGTATGGTAGAATGATTGAATTGTACAGTAACTATTTACTCAAAGGTTCTTTTATGATTAATGTTAAGATCTATATTTTATGGAAAGTCGCTGATCGCTAAAGGGGCTTACCCTTATTGTAAAATATATGTTGTAAAATCCCAAATTTTACGAATAAAGATTTAATTTTCTCAAAATATTTTTTTTATATTATGGTGTGAATTTGAGATAATGTTATAGTTGTAGGTAGTATTTATAAATTTTGAAAAGTATGCAAGTTATTGTATTATATTCGATTGGTCGGGGAATATTCATTTTAGCAGGGAATATTCGTACAACGGCACAATCATTGGTGGACCCCACAACGGAATTATTGTAGGATTGAGAAAACGATAAAAATATTTTTATGAAAATAACGGCAGAAGTTTACCGTTAATACTGTTGAACTACTCTCAGTAGTAAAAGTACAATGAATACGTGTGGTTGCATAATAGCAATAATACCAGATTGATTATCGATGCTTACGTGAGAAATCACTCAGCTTTTGTTCAATTATTGCTACAAGATAGTCACGTGCATAGTATCTCACATGTTATTTGATTCAATTATTGTTGATTGTTATATATATATATATATTATATATAAGTTTTATTTTATTAGTATTATTAATGTAATAAAAAGAAAAAAAAAAATTATATAAAATGTAATACTTTTATAAAGTTATTCGCTTTTATTAGGCTAATAGTAAAATCTTTTTTATATAAAATGTAATACTTTTTATAAAGTTATCTGTTTTATTAGACAATAATTAGAATATATTATATTTTATTATGCATAGTGTTCAGATAATGTCTCGCGATAGTGTTTGCATAGTAAAATCTTTTTATATAAAACAAAATACTTTTATAAAGTTATTCGCTTTTATTAGATTATAAATAGAATATATTATATTTTATTGTAAACCAACTGACCGCCCATTTAAAAGTAAATCAACTGGACCGCTCATGGATTGGTTACTATTCATCCATTCTTCTATAAATAAGCTCATTCCTTCATTATTTTTACTTAATTCATCGAAACTCTGAGAGAGAAACTATAGAGAAAGAAGAAAAGTATTCTGCTACTTCACTACTTCTATATCCAGTTTCTTCTATAAGGTAAGGGGTATTATTTCTTTTGTATTCATGAAGAGAACTTATGTTATTCCATTCTTTATTATTCGTTGAATAACTCGTATACGCTGGGATCACCCTATACTTTGTGAAATTCTTCTATTATTCCATTATTTATTATTCTGTTGGAATAACTCAGATACGCTGGCTACCCTATACTTGGTGAAATTCTTATGTTATTCCATTCTTTATTATTCATTGGAATATCCATGTCTGCGGCGTTTTTATGTCCGGACTCGGTTTCGCGTCTTTATTATTCGTTGGAATATCATGTTTCAGGCGCGTTTTACGTCGGACCTGGTTCTATTATTTATTATTCTGTTGGAATAACCTGTCAATGCGAAGTACCGTATGCATGGTGATTTATGTTGTTATTCCATTCTTTATTATTCTCGTTGGAACATCCTCGCTTGCAAGTAATTTCGCCGACCTAGTTTCCGTTATTTATTATTCTCGTTGAATAACTCGTCTACGCGACGCGTCGCATGCATGGTGATTTCGTTGTTATTCCATTCTTTATTATTCTCGTTGAATATCCCGGCTGGCGTATGACACGCCTCGACCGGGTTCCGTTATTTATTATTCGTTGAATAACTCGTCTATGCGAAGTACCGCATGCATGGTGATTTCTTTTGTTATTTTATTCTTTATTATACTCAGTTGGTTAAAGTTTTGACTTCTATACTCCATGAAATTAGTGGAATATCCTTGATATTTGCGCTTCATCCAGTATCTTTTCATGAAAATATTCTTCTGAGCATTCTTGAATTTTACTCTACAAAAAAGTATCATGTTGACAATTTGGACGTTATTAGTTCCTGGATAATTTAATTCTTGAACTTGTTTTATAGAATTCTTATGTCATTATGATCATCCTCATGTTTATATTTTGTTGAAAGTCATATGTGGCTTGTAGTGCATAGATGGACTTGGTATGATTATGACCAGGGATTATTCGGTATAATCATGACCGTAATGTTACAAATGATGTGAAAAAAGTCCTCATTGGCCCGTAGTGCATTGATGGACAGTTTTTGGTATGATTATGGCTATGGATTCTCTTCGGCCAAGGGAGCAAAGATGAATTGTTTTATGGCATGATCAGAACCGTTGATGAAAACACAATTATCTTTGGCCCTTAGTGCATGGATAATTCGTGGTCGTGATACTAAATAATATCCTTGGCCTGTAATGCAGGGATGAATTGATGATGTGGATTATTTATTAAGCTGAGTCCCAGCTATAAAAGTGATGAAAAACTTTTTAAATCATAAAAGATAGTAGATTTTATTCTCTACTTGACTCTTTTAATGGATTGCTTGTTCCGTTGCAGTTAAACTTGATGTCTATTATATTTTATCAGTTTAACATGGTTGAGGACTAATGATAATTTATTCTGCATTATCTTAGTCATAATATTTCTTACTGGGCTAGTTGAGCTCACCCTTTCTTTCACTGTTCTCTTCAGGAAAAGAGAACGTAACCGGGACTAGTCGGGGAATGGAGTGATGGTCCAGATGATAGAATTATTAGTCCTCACTATTCTATTAAATAGTGTGACAATAAATGTAATGAGGACTCTATTGAGTGTGGATATTGTCTAGATGACAATATTCTTATTAAAACTCTTAGATTATGTTTTGTCGTATTTTACACGACTGTTGTATAATTAAGTTGTATTTGTATTTTGTACCATGTATCTGGTGACTCAAGATGGGTGATGTATACCTATTTTGGGGGAATCACAGTTGGTATCAAAGCTTAGGGATATGATCCCTAGCTGAGATGTCAGACAAGAACTAGGAGGGGAGAGACGGGGAATTCCTTCGCTAGTATGACCTACCTAAGTTTATTTAGTATTTAATTGGTCGGTCAAAATATAGAGATAATATGTGATATGTTAATTAACCCTTATTTTGTGGCAGTGTTTGAAAATGGCATCCAAGAATGTTGAGAATAGCAATGGAGCACAGTAGACCGTTGAGTCTCCACATATCAATAATCAGGATAATGTGCATCAGGAAGGCGACAATCCTCAGGCAAACAGCAACACTGACCAAATGATGAACGATGGAATGTTCAGAGGCTTTATGCAATTCATGCAACAAAAGGTAAGAGAGACTCCTTTACAAAATATAGGTGGAAATAATGGCAACCCACGGTCGGTCACCGCTAAGGAGTTCAAGGAGCTGGGACCACCGGAGTTTTTGGGAAAGTCAGAACCACTTAAGGCGGAGACGTGGTTAAAGTAGATCACCAAGATATTTGATGTCTTGGGATGCTCAGAGGAGCAAAAGGTTCCATTTTCCACCTTTATGTTGCGTGAAGAGGCAGATTAGTTGTGGGAATCTGTAAAAAGTACCCAGCCTGACGCACTCAAGATGTCTTGGGAGAAGTTCCAAGAGCTGTTCAATGACAAGTACTTTCCTGAAAGTATTCGTCAGATGAAGGAGGTGGAGTTTATCAAGTTAGAGCAAAACAACATGACTGTGTCGCAGTAGGAAGCCAAGTTTGCCGAGTTGTCCCGATTTGCGTCTCATTTGGTTGATAATGAGGAGAGAATGACGCGAATGTTTCTAAGAGGTTTGAAACCTGAGATACGTCAATATCTTATCTCTCATAAACCGTGTTTGTATTCGGATGTTGTTAATAGGGCTCGCTTATTGGAGCGCGATAATGAGTCAACCCAACCAAAAGAGAGCAGCTGGCAAAATGATAATACCGGTGATAAATACCATCAAAGCATCGTAATGATAATAAGTATGGAGGGAATCAACATGCTAGAAATGGTAACCACTTCGGTGGTAATCATGGCCAAAACAATAAGAATGGACATTTTAAGAAGAGAAGGTTCAACAATGACGGAAGACAAAGAAAGACCAAAGACCCGCTTAAAGGAAGAAGAACGACCACCGGTCAGATGTTTCAAATACTTTTGACATGAGGGACACATCCGTTCAAACCTGACGCAACAATCCAAAGCGTGTTTTAATTACGGAAGAGAAGGTCACCTAGCTCGATTTTATCGTATGGTGAAGTTAAGTCCAGCTAGGATGGTGATGCCAAAGGATGTACCAGACAAGCCAAAGCCAGTAGTTTAAGAGAGAGCGTTTTTTTTTCCGTGACGAGGAACCTGAATAAAATTATCACGGGTAAGTTAATCATAAACTCTTGCGAAGTCTATACCGTGTTAGATACCAGTTCTACTCACTCTTTCATTTCACTTAGTTGTGTTCAATGTTTGAATTTAACTCCGGAGAAGTTAGACTTTGATTTATCTGTTGAAACTTAGTTGGGAGAAACCTTCGTTACCTCCACTATTTATAAATCTTGTTTGATACAAATCCACACTTTCACGTTACCTGTCGATCTTACCTCTTTGAAAATACTTGCCTTTGATGTGATTTTAGGAATCAATTGGTTAACTACTCATCATACTTTTAGTAAGGTTGTTATCTTTCATATTTCTAACCAACCTGTTATGTGAATTCAAGCAACCAAACCACTAAAGTCAATCATTGTCATATCAAGCCATAAGTAAAGAGCCCCGGTCCTTTCGTTGTTGACTTCCTTGTGTGAAATGCACCGAAGCCAGACTTTTCGTAGGGGACGTTATGAATAACGATGGCAAGTTCATAGGTATCAATGTGACGTGTTATCCAAGTCTTGGATGAGAGTCACAGTTGTGAATGATATTTCTATTGTTAATAAATTTCCTGACGTATTCTTGAAGACTTCATAGCCTACCCCTAGAGCGTGAAATCGAATTTTGTACTGACCAAGTACAAAACCCCATTTCTAAAACCCTTAAATATTTCTTCAACTAAAATGAACGTAACATGCGCCAAAGACATTGGCTCAAGCTGTTGAAGATTACGATCGTACCATTCAATACCATCGTGAAAAAGCGAATGTGGTAGCTGACGCGTTGAGTAGAAGATCGTATGCGTTTACGAGTGCGAATATACGAACCCACGTGAAGATAACAAATATACGAGTAGAATCGACTTTAATCGATAAAGTTAAAGCCGCTCAAGCTAAATACTCAGAGCTGATGAATGTGAAAAAGAAGGTTCAAGAGGGCGTTATTTTAGAAGCAAGAATCGATGAAGAGAGGAAATCTCAACCCTCAATTTTATTGACTCATTTGAAATCCTTGATCGAGTAGGAACTATGGCCTATAGACTCGTTTTACCACCAAGTATGTCACGTGTTCATAACATTTTTCACGTATCGATGTTACATAAATATGTGGACGACCCGAACCACATTATTGATTTAGAACCTGGACGAGATAACGGATAATTTAACGTATGAAGATGTATTCGTTAAAATCCTAGAATATATTCTACGCTTAAAGGTTATACCTCAAGAGTTAGAATCGACGTAAGTGTCCTCATCTCGTGCTCTAAGATACCAGTATCGTGACGTAAATTTCGAGGGCTTAAATTTCATAAGGAGGGAGATTGTAAAATCCCAAATTTTACTTAATAAAAATTTAATTTTCTCAAAATATTTTTTTATATTATGGTGTGAATTTGAGATAATGTTATAGTTGTGGGTAGTATTTATAAATTTTGCAAAGTATGCAAGTTGTTGTATTATATTCGATTGGCTCTGGGGAATATTCTGCTTTTAGCAGGAATATTCGCATAACCAAGACAATCATGGTGGACTCCACAATGTAATTATTATCTGATTGAGAAAATGACAAAAAAATATTTTTATGAAAATAACTGCAGAAGTTTACTATTAATACTTTGTTGAACTACTCGGTAGTAGTAAAAGTACAAATAATACGTGTAAGCATATAAGATTATCGATACGGTATTGATTATTGATGCTTACGTGAGAAGTCACTCGCTTTTGTTCAATTATTGCTACTGATAGTATCTTTGCGATATATCTCACGTTATTTGATTTGATTATTGTTGATTGTTATATATATATATATATATATTATATAAGTTTTGTTTTATTAGTATTATTAATGTAATAAAACAGTAAAAAACTTTTATATAAAATGTAATACTTTTATAAAGTTATTGCTTTGTTAGATTTTATTAGGCTAATAGTAAAATTTTTTATATAAAACATAATACTTTATTTTTATAAAGTTATCATTTTATTAGACAATATTTAAAAAATCAAAGCTCATTCCTTCATTATTTCTTATAATTCATTCCTTCATTATTTCTTACGAAACTCTGGTAGAGAGAAACTATAGAGAAAAAGAAGAAAAGTATTCGCTACTTCACTACTTCTATATCCGCTTTTTCTATAAGGTAAGGGGTATTATTTCTTTTGTATTCATGAAGAGAACTTCATATTCCATTCTTTATTATTCTCGTTTGAATAACTCGTGATACGCCATTTCCACCCTATACTTGGTGAAATTCTTCTGTTATTCCATTCTTTATTATTTTGTTGGAATAACCTGTATACGCGGGCTACCCTATACTTGGTGAAATTCTTCTGTTATTCCATTCTTTATTATTCTGTTGGAATATCCTGTCTGTGCATTTTACGCCGGACCTGGTTCCGTTATTTATTATTCTGTTGGAATAACCTTTCTATGCGAAGTACCGCATGCATGGTGATTTCTGTTGTTATTCCATTCTTTATTATTCTGTTGGAACATCCCGCTTGTGTGAATTTTGCACCGACTCGTTCCGTTATTTATTATTCTGCTGAATAACGCCTATGCGATTTATCGCATGCATGGTGATTTCGTTGTTATTCCATTCTTTATTATTCATTGGAATATCTTGCTTGCGCGTATACGCCTTGACCGGTTTCATTATTTATTATTCTGTTAGAATAACCTGTCTATGCGAAGTACCGCATGCATGGCGATTTCTTTTGTTATTCCATTCTTTATTATACTCAGTTGGTTAAAGTTTTGACTTCTATACTCCATGAAATTAGTGGAATATCCTTGATATTTGCGCTTCATTCAGTATCTTTTCATGAAAATTTTCTTTCTGAGCATTCTTGAATTTTACTCTACAAAGAAGTATCATGTTGACAATTTGGACGTTATTAGTTCCTGGATAATTTAATTCTTAAACTTATTTTATTGAATTCTTATGTCATTGTCATCATCCTCATGTTTATATTTTGTTGAAAGTCATTTGTGGCCTATAGTGCATAGATGGACTTGGTATGATTATGACCAGGGATTATTCGGTATAATCATGACCGTAATGTTACAAATGATGTGGAAAAAGTCCTCATTGGCCCGTAGTGCATTGATGGACAGTTTTTGGTATGATTATGGCTATGGATTCTCTTCGACCAAGGGAGCAAAGATGAATTGTTTTATGGCATGATCAGGACCGTTGATGAAAACACAATTATCTTTGGCCCGTAGTGCATGGATAATTCATGGTCGTGATACTAAATAATATCATCATTCGTAATGCAGGTGGATGAATTGATGATGTGGATTATTTATTGTCGAGTCCCAAAGAATAAAAGTGATAAAAAACTTTTTAAATCATAAAGGATAGTAGATTTTATTCTCTACTTGACTCTTTTAATGGATCGCTTGTTCTACCTGCAGATAAACTTGATGTCTATCAGATTTGATCGCTTTAACATTGTTGAGGACTAATGATAATTTATTCTCGCATTATCTTAGTCATAATATTTCTTCGGGCTAGTTGAGCTCACCCTTTCTTTCACCGTTCTCTTGTGAAAAAAGAACGTAATGGGACTAGTCTGGGAACGGAGTGCTCGGCCCGTGATGATAGCATTATTAGTCCTCACTATTTCGTTAAATAGTGTGACAATAAATGTAATGAGGACTCTATTGAGTGTGGATATTGTCTAGATGACAATATTCTTATTAAAACTCTTAGATTATGTTTTGTCGTATTTTACACGACTGTTGTATAATTAAGTTATATTTGTATTTTGTACCATGAATCTGGCGACTCAAGATGGGTGATGTATACCTATTTTGGGGGCATCACAAATGTTATTTATTTAAATGAATTAAATAGATTTAATTTATTTATTTAAATAAGATTAGAATTGTTCTAATTGATTTATTCACAACCAATTTAATATGGAGAACCTAAAAAGTCATGCCATAAAAGAAAAATATTTATTTATGAAGCAAATGGAATAATCATAATAATAAGTTAAGTATATTTAATTTAATCTATAGTGATAGAATAAATTAAATAGTTTAATATTTATTATTTAATATTTTGAAAATATTAAATATAAATTAATAAGAGAAGTCTTATTATTATTATTATTACTATTATTATTATTTAATTCCTAAAAGAGTTTGAGAATTAATTAATAAAAGTAATATCATTATTTTCTAAGGGATTAAGAATATAATTAATTAAAAGAGTTTAATTAATTAAAACTAAAACCCTATTTCTAAATAGTTTAGGAGGGTTACCTAAATCTATTAATAAGAGAAATTTTATTATGTGTTAGGGTTTCATAAGTTACACACTTAATTCTAAGAGTTGAGAGAGTACGTATAATTCTATAAAGATAGAAATTAGGGTTTTGTCAAATTTTCTTGAATATCTATTCTTCCTTGGTGGATCATCTCTAGATGCCAAACGTTTGGGTGGCTAGCGTTAATCAAAGGAAGGAATCTAACCTGATGAATAAAAGGAGAGCACGAAGGAATTGGAGTTGAACTCGTACTTGAGGAAGCTCGTTTCTACAAAGGTATGCATCTTATTCTCCTTCTTCTTTGTTTAGAATTAATAATTGAACACAAAGTATGATCGTGGTGATGACGGTTTGTATAAATTTTAAAATTCATTTTATCGCGCTTCCGCTACGTTTATGTAATTTTATTGCATGCTTGCGCTTTATATGAACCTTACACTAATCTTGTGAGCTTCTTTATTGTAGGCTCTGCTGGCCTCCTCATCAGTGTTGAAAGTACCCAACCAAACCCTCACTTCTTTTCTTGGATCCCTAATCTCAGTTGCCCATTTTTCCATGGACGTTGCCTTGTGCCTCTGTACATGTTTTTCTCTGCCTCTTTATTGTCTTTCCGAGAGGTACAACACTTATTTGTATAAAGTCCTTAGTTAGAAAATCGAAATAAAACAATAATTAGAGGAATAAGGGTATGTAATTGAATGGGTTAGACACTAGATCTAATTATGAACGGCGGTGGTGAGGCACTGATTTTATTGGTGAAATGTGAATTTTAATGGTTCTATGGTAGTGCATTAGTGAGACGGTGGATTTGGAGTAGTGATGGTCTTATGGTGGTTTTTTGAGAATGAATGGGTTAGGCGCTAGATCTAATTGTTAACAACGGTGGTGAGGCATTGTAGTGCAATGGTGAGGTGTGGACTTTGATGGTTCTATGGTGACGCGGAGGTTTTGACATAGTGAGCAGTGGTTTTGATGGTGGAGTGGTGATAGTCTGATGGTGTTTTTTTTTTGTAATGGAGAGTGTATTATTATTATTTAAGGTATTTTAAAAATAAATTTTGACTAATTTTATATAGTAAATTATAATAATTATAAATTATATAAAAGTATCATCAATTATAATATTTTTTGTTAAAAAATATTTAAATTGAATTTAAAATTTCAGCACTAATTTTATATTTTGAAATGAAAAGGGTAAAATAATAATATATATATATAGAGAGAGAGAGAGATATATATTGGGCAAAGGTGCAAAAATACCCTTGATGTTTATCCCGAAATTCCACTTTCACCCTGTATTTTTTTTCTCCACAAGTAAACTTAACGTTATAAAAACTAGCTCACAAAAGCCTTTCTCGTTAACGGTCCTACCAACTAGACAAATGAGACTGACACCTGAACAAATTTTGGTGATGAGGCAATGCATACTTGAAAAATAGTTAAAAATTCAAATCAAATATATTTGTCTCAATACATGTGCCCATTGTCAATATAACTTTCTCATCTTATTATTTTTTTATTTTAATAATACCCTCTCCCTTTTAAAATATATTTAAAATATAAGATCACTTTTTAAAGTCAATATAAGACTTTAAACTCAAAATTGACATGAACTCCTTTAATTTTAGTCAATATAATAATGAATATTGTAACTATTTAAAAGTACTATTTATTGTAAAATTTATTATTTTATAATTTTTAATAAATTATTTTATTTTTTAAGTTAAAAATATATCAAATTGACTTTCAAGTCAAAAATAATCTTGTAACAGCTATGGAAGGGTGTGGGCGTGTAGCCTCATTTCTTTTGCTAATATATATATACTAGCAATAGTCCCGTGCCTCCAGCACTATGCACGGTGAGATTTATCCCAAATTTTGGACGGCCCAGATGATTTATTAGGATGAGCAGGAAATTCAAAATCATTTGTATTTTGTTATATAGATATATATATATATATATATAGAGAAAATTTCAAGAGCAGAACTTTAAATAGCAAAACTTCTTTAAACATCAGAACTATTTAATAAGACTCCCGTGTTTTTTTTAAAGCTAACTCTCGTGTTTCCTTTAAGCTCCTCAGTCCTCTCTTTTCGATAGAAATTGAGAGAACCAAGCCCTAGTTAGAATCAGCTAGCAGAAAAACGAAGGAGCAGCAGAAGAACGAAGAAATTCTTCTCAATTTCTCAAATCGATTCAGCAGAAGTCTTATTGAACGAAGGGAGCAGAAGAACCAAGCCCTAGAAATAAGCCAACCCCAAATCGATCCTTCTCAATCGGCAGACTTCTTCTCCAAATGTTCACAAAACAAAGCCCTAGAAAAGGAAGAATCTCCACTTCGAATCTCCATCTCTCCACTTCGAATCTCCATCTCTCCACTTTGAATCGGTAAGCCCTAGAACGAAAAACCCAAAATATTGTTATTGCGAAATATAGAAGTATAGATCTCTGTGTGTGTTGCCCGTGGGTTTGTTCCTAAAAAAACTAAATAATTTTTAAAAAACTTACAGTAGATGGTGTACTCATGGTTATACTCAGTTTTTTCTTTATCCTTATTTCTGAAAGTTGGATTGGAATTAGAGGATTCTCTCTTTGGTTCCTTTTGTAGTTCTGTAATTAAGGTACTCTTTCAGAAGCTTTTGAATGATGGACTGAAAAAAATATTATTGAAATTATTTGTATTATATTTTGAATTTGATATCTAAGATTAATTAACCCCCATCTGAGTATCACCTGTTATTTTGGAAACTTCAATGCCCTACATAAGTTAGAACCCATTATTTGAAACACAATGAACATACCTCAAATACTTAATCTGGACTTTCAGCAGTGATAATTAATTATGTATTCACGAGACAAGAATTCGTGAAATTTACAATTTTGTGGTCTGAATAATCGTGAGTGAACAATTGATAAGTTATAAATAGAAAATATGAAATCTTATATCGAAAATTCAATACTTAATCAACTATCATCATTTTAAGTTCAATATTTAGCTTAGGATGTGTATGCTAAAATTTGTATAATTCAGCTGCAAAAATTTACATGTTCTTAATAAATATATATGATTGAATCTTATTTTAGATTATTGATAACTATATATATTTAGAATTGTATAATTGTACTTTGAAATATGGGTACATATGAGTTTGTACTTGTGCAAAAAGACTAAAAAAAATAATAATAAAAAAAGTTGGACTATTTTTTGGACAGAGGTATTAATAAATAAATAAAAATTACCTTCTTATTTGTTGGATATTTTC
The DNA here is from genome assembly GCA_020205605.1 of Panax ginseng. Lineage (NCBI taxonomy): Eukaryota > Viridiplantae > Streptophyta > Magnoliopsida > Apiales > Araliaceae > Panax > Panax ginseng. Next base: position 93,484,427 of record CM035139.1, read on the forward strand.
AAAATCTCTTGTTATATAATAAATATATCTTTGCAGCAAGAAGGGATGGACTGGACTTGGTTTATTACCGATAAGTGTTCTCCTCGCTTCAAAGTTGAGGTCAAGATTTGGCACAAGGCATGGTTATTTCATAGCTATGCTATCAAAAGGGGACTTAACTCTGATGTTACTTTAGTTAATGCACTTATTAGCATGTACGTGAACTGCGGAGAACTTGATGCCGAAAAGTTAGAGACTCCTTTCTTTACAGCTCTTTGATAGCAGAACAAGTTGTTGATAATAAATGCAAGAATGAGAAAAATGGGAGATGCATACAACTTTGAGTAAATTGCTACATATTACACAACTATATGGCGTTAAAGTGCTATGTCACAACTATATGGGAAGAAATATTTAATGTAATGAAGTTGTATTCCCTTATTTAACATCTTATTCTACCATTAATTGTGTGCGAGATTTTAATGAAATCTAGTATATTGGGTCTACCATTAATTCCCTTATTCAGACTTTGTGGTTTCCACTTTATTAATGGTTATATTGGGTTGACTAGTATGTTGCAATATTCCCATGTGCTCAATTTTTGCTCTAAGACCCTAATAATGGATTCTGACGAAAGTTGAAAGAGTTACAATTACTTTCCTTATCTTAGATTCTCGATGACATTTAGTTGTTTCGAGAAATCATTACCACATCGAATAATCAGACTCATAAAGACTTTAATGCAAGACTTTTGAATCAAAATACCGATTCGAGAAATTACATCAAGGCCAACATTCAAATTTCTTCCTCACAAAGTCAGCAGGTTTACCAATTTCCGTAGAGAAGGACCCCAAACTCCCACCTCCCCCGAACAACCATCATTAATACCATTATTGACAATCAGTAACATGCCAAATATGCCAATTTAACCTGCCATTAAGACTACAATTCAGGAGCAAGACTTTTTGAATCAAAATCATGATTCATGGAGAATATCATATAAACTAACATAAACTATTACATTCTTTTGGAGTTCCACCACTAAAATTCCACTACTGAACTATTACATTCTTTTGTACAGGCAAAAGTAGAAAAATTGGTAAGTCCAGAGACGGACCAATCTGTAAGTCCCCTTAACTTCCATCCAACAGCAAAAGCAACTAAAAGAGTCATCTAAATATCTACAGCACCATGCAACACAACTAACAGCACCAGTATCATCCATTGAATATCTGCAGAAGACCACGAGCAAAACATAGAAAATCATTCACGAATTTTGCACTATAAAATGAAAGTCATCTAAATACGTAGTAAAAACATTAACAATCAAGTGACATATCTCTTCTACTTCCAAAACCAATCAAAACAACTCATATATATTTTAGGAGGATGACAACCAGAGAACACATTAACTGTAAATATTTGATAAGTAAATGGGGCAATCAATCATTTATGTTAATACTTTTAGACTAACTCACCCAGAAACGCAGGAGAAGAAACCAACAGCTAGGCATGACTCTCTGCAAAACCAAACAATAATTTGATTAGTCCATATAATTTGAACAAAGCTGATAATACTCATACATGACAAGTATTGTTAAGAGATTCAAAATTTCTTTGCTAAGAGATCACCTTTTTAATATAAAATGACAAAGTAGAAACATTTGTGCTAAGCATTTGTTACTCTTATATACAACACTGCATGAGTCATAAGTTCAGAAATAGACTACTCTTCACAACAGATGCATGATATAAAAGAAAAACACAAGTTCTATTAGTTCACATACCTCATGATTGTTAGTTCTATTTGTCAATCAGATCCCGAAAAGATCATCATTTGATGCTCCAATTCTATATTTAAACAAATAGCAAAGTCAAAATCAAATTTAAACAAATAGCAAAGTCAATTTTAAACAAATAGCACAGTCAAAATATGTTTTCATATAACAAATCAACAATGTTAAGGCCTAAAAGAAGAAAATAGCCATGAAAAACAGAGTTTAATAATGGGTATTTGTAATATAACTTCAGAACGAATAAAAATGAACCAACATTGATGAAAAAAGAGAAAGGAAGGTGAAGTTCAGATAACAATTAAAAAATTTAAGGCCTAAAAGTTGAAAATTACCACAAGTTTAATAGTGGGTTTTTGTGATATAACTTGAAAATTGAGCTATAAAATAAAGGGATTCTGGGAAAACGAAACAGAATTAAGGAAGGTGAAGTTTGGATACGACAGATGGTGACCAAGAATCAAACAGATTAGAAAGGGTTGGCTTATTTCTAGGGAATAACTAAATAACTTCAAACAAAACCCAACAAAACCCAACAAAAAAGTACAAAATTCAAAATATAAAGGAAAACACGGGAGTTAGAAAGGGTTTACCGATTGAGAAGGATCGATTTGGGGTTGGACTTATTTCTAGGGCTTGGTTCTTCTGCTCCCTTCGTTCAATAAGACTTCTGCCGAATCGATTTGAGAAATTGAGAAGAATTTCTTCGTTCTTCTGCTGATCCTTCGTTCTTCTGTTAGCTAATTCTAACTAGGGCTTGGTTCTCTCAATTTCTATCGAGGAGAAAGGACTGAGGAGGTTAAAGGAAAACACGGGAGTTAGCTTTAAAAAAAACACGGGAGACTTATTAAATAGTTCTCATTGCTTAAAGAAGTTCTCGCTTTAAAGTTCTACTTATATATATATCTATATATATATATATATATATATATATATAGGATCAGATCAGTGGGACTCGGACTTGACCAAATCCGACACCTTTTATTTTTTAAACAACTAAAAAAAAAATTATAGAACTTGAACATGTTTTGTTATATGTATCCAAATCACACCCAAAATACTGTATTATGTAAAAATTCAAGTTCCATAAAAAATTTTAGTTTTATAAAAAAAAAGCAAAAAAAAAAGGGTCCGAATTTTAAGCCTTTCCGGGAGTCCGGATCCTATCCCTATATATATATATATAACACGATGAGTCTGGCTTTTTAACGAATTTGTTGGCTAACCGTCGCCATGACAAGTCTATCTCATCTTACTTCATACTTTAGATTTAACCCTTCTTGAACTCCTTTTCTTTTACATTTACAATACCAACACACAAGTAGTTGCTGTTAACAAAAACTAGCAATAAAATGTCAATTTCCCATAATTACTCACCACTGAAATCCTAACCATGGTTTACACATAATGAAATCAGGTACGAGGACGTTACTTATGGTAAAACGTACAAGACATCTAGTTCTTGTACCATTATTCGGAACAACGATACTTAGTACGCTGGAATACAAGGCAATAAGAGTTCTGAAGTAACCCTGATCCTAACTTAGCAAACTGCTTCACATTTACAAATCGTACAACCTTGTCTTCTAAAAAATAAAGGAAGACCCATAAAGGAACAATTTCATATTCTAATACATTTTTAAAATTAATTACATCAATAGTGCACTCATATAATATTTACAATTTAATGCATTTAATGTTTTTATTTACATTAAAAGTGCATTCTTATCCTTTTAATTTAGTTGAGTGTTTTAATAGGTTGCAATTTAACAATTTCTCTCTCCTCTCTTCATCATCCACACCCCCAGCCCCCTCCATATCTTTAATTTTCTCTCCCCCCTCTCCACTTATCACTCATAATGGCCGACATTCACAACAACAACAACTCTGTCTTCTCTTCGTCCAACAAGAAGAGATCATTAACTTCTAATTCCAATGATGCCCTCGTCGTCCCCAAAAAGCAGATGAAACCCTTTTGGGATTTGGACCCCGCCGCCGCTTTAGGCAATGACCGCCACGAGTTCGGCGAGCACGACAGCGTTAACATGTCCATCGAGGCCTCCGCCACCGCCTCCTCCGCCGAACCTTTCTTCTTCATTTATCGTTCTTGATGCGGAAAATAAGAAATATGAGAAAAGAAAGAGTTTTTTACCCGTTGATGTTGGGGCAAAATATGATGAAATATTCCTAAGCCTTGCATGTGAAAATGCTGGTGCCATCATCAAATGCATAACTATACGCCCTTGGGCAAGCTCTCTTAAAGATGGTTGAATAGAAAGATGGCTAACAAGTTGTTGGTATTGCAAACTCCCCAATCGCAGCAAAGATAGTCAAGTCCAAATGCCTCACAGCACTCCCCGCATGCAACCACACCCTTGCGCTCTCCACCATCTTCACCACCACCGCAGCTTCTTTAGGAATCTTCCTTCTTCATTTACACATGGCTTTCAAACATTCACACTCAGATAGAATTTCAAACTTAACTTTCATGCAATGGTTGCCAAACTTTTAAATCAAGGTAATAATTCGGCTTTTATTGGGTTACCAATTAATTAAAAAATATATATTATAGATTTTTTTTAATTAATGCAGTTGGTAGTCAAATCTTAATACAAAGGTAACCAATTCAGTTTTATTGGGTTACTAATTAATTATAAAAAATTTATTATAGAATTTTTTTTTTCATAGTGCAGTTGGTAGCCAAACCTTCAGACCAAGGTAACAAATTAAGTTTTATTAAGTTACCAATTTCATTTGAATGTGATGCAGTTTGGTAGCCAACCATTCATACAAATGTAACCATTTTAATATTTATTAAGTTTTATGGAGCGCAGACCACTGAATGCCCACATATATAGACAAAGTTTAACACTATTATTTAGACTACTGAATGCCCACATATTTGTTGCTTTGTATCCTATATTGCAGGGAACCCCGTTCACAGATATCTGTGAGTTTACTGATGTTCCTGAAGAACTAATAATGAGGACCATTGTCAGACTGGATGAGACATGCCGTGAATTTAGAAACGCTGCTGCAATTATGGGAAACTCTGCGCTCCACAAAAAGATAGTGGTTAAATTCAGTTTTATTAAGTTACCAAAATTTGAATTTGAATTTGAATTATTAATTATGGCAGTTATTTGTCCTTGATTTTAGGTTTCCTTATTAATGTGAATTGTACTATTTTTGTAATATGGGTCCTAATTACACTCTTTTTGTAATTATTTGGTTGATGCACTTTTCTTGTAATTATTTTCTATTTGTTGTATACTTATGTAAATGACCCCATAATAAACTCTCAAAATACTCATAATGAAAGATAAGCGGGCAAATATCTGTAGTCAACAAGGATATAATATCAAAATTTCCAAGATCAAAGAAGCAATGTTCTTTGAGTAGAAAAAGATTTCAGATATGCCCAACTAGTAAAATTGAGGACATGTTTCAAACAAAAACAAATTCTGAAGAAAAGTATTGCTGAATGTAAGAAGTGAGAGTTATAGCAATCCATAATCAAAGTGAGTAAGCTCTATGGAGAAACTGAAATCATGTTCTTAAAAACGAAGATTCAACAGAAAAAGAATAAGCCAATTCAATATTTCTTAAAATTTAAGCAAAATATCTACAAAACACGCGCTATGGATCATAGTTGTAAAGTTAAAATTATCTACAAAACTATTTTATATGTCGAGATCATAGTTGTAACACCCCAGTCCAAATCGAAACATGTGGAAAGAAGACCCAAAAAGATACTACTTGGCTAATAGTTTTAAGGCCTTGTTTGAATGAATTTGATTCGATTTGACTCGAGATTTGATTAAAAATTTGTTCCGAACTCAGAATTTGACCCAAATTGTTACAATAGTTGTACCACAATCATTGGCAAAGACATCACCGAACAAGGCATGGAGGGGAGCTCATAAGCATCTAGAGATGGTCGTAGTTGGCTGTAGCAACCTTCTAACGAGATCAAGAGACACAAAAAACTATATGAACTCAAGAGGCATAAGCTTGAATGCATTGATAGTAGGTCAATGTTCACGTTTCAGCACTTGCCAATGGTAAAAACGAAAAGGAAATTTTAAACTTTCAACTCTCTATCATTTAGGCCAACTATCACTATCAATTCTATAGGTATATCAACTTTCTTCACTACATGTCATCATATCATTGTTCAACAATTTTTGTCGCCACATTTTCCTATAAATAACTACATTTTCCTATAAATAACTAGAAAAGAAGAAAATAACAGAAAGAATTTAACTGCATAAATGTCCCTATTAAGTTCATAGGCAATACAGAAGCAATTCAGGGAGCTCTTAGAATAACTTAAGTTTCGCTAAAGTGAAGTTTTAGCACAAATATGTTAAAAGTAGCAAAGAAAAATCAAAAGTAAAACAATTGCACACGAAACACAATTTGTGTGGTTCACCAAGAGGTTGGACTAGTCCATGGTCGGAGGTTAATCAATCTATCTTTAGAATTTCTTACATAACACAATGTAGGATCCCCTCCTCATATAATACAATATAAGAAACTCTAATTCAACCCGAAAGTACAAAACTACCCCTTTTGGGTAGCTACCGGCCCTCTGCCAGGAACAGAGCCTATCACCTTTTGGGTAACTTTACAATCATCTTTCAATCAAAGTCAAATTAGGCTTCCAATAACAATACAGTGTTCTACAGCACTATTTGAAGAGTGCAACTGAAAATTTTAGAAAAGAAAAGGGCCCAGGAATTGTGGGCAGGAGCATAATGCAATTTGTTCAACATCAAACTATAATCACGAAGAAAGATAACATCAAGAATACAACAAATGAATCTCATTGAATAAATTCCATACCATTCAATAGAGTCAAGATCAATTTGAATTAGAAAAGTTGAATTAAATAAAATAGCATAAACTCAGAGCCAAAAGGACAAAATTCAAAGTACTGATGTTGCTAACAAAGTCCAAAGTTAGAAATTATCTGAGAAGCCTGAGCTACAGCCTAAAATTAAATGCATATATGTACAGTAGACACGAACAGCATGCAGTTTTAGAGCAACTTGCAGCAATGACATCATCGCACATCTACCTGATCGTGACAAACTTGTTAGTACCATGTCTTGCCCAGTGCGTCCTCAGATCAATCGGATCAGTGAAATCATAATTTTCAGAAGAAAGTTTCTCCAACACCTTTGTAAAAGCACCCAAACTCATCTTTCGTCCAGCTATCCTTGCACCACGTCGTTTTGTACTCATAGGCAAGGGATACGTTGACATGGTGGTGGTACAACATGCAGACTGCCACCCCCCTGAGCCCCACCGATAACACTGCTGGCGAGTTCCCGTGCAAGAGCAGACTGGTATTGGAATTCGCGATATGTCCATATCAATTCCATTTATGAAAACTTCCGTGATTTTCTTCGGAGTCCTTGCTCGTTGTACAGCAGGACTATGCTCATCTCTTGGTGCCCGGGCTTTTTTAGCCTTCTTCAGTTTCCGGGCCTTACCACCCGAGCTATTGTTGGGAGGTTCACCTTCACCATACACACCAGTCTCCTCTTGCATTTCATTCTCACGTTCACTCTTCATTAAACTGGTCTGTTGGAGCATATGTACGGAATTTGCTGCAGATGTCTCAGGTATGACCGCATAATTGTGCTGCAGATTAAGATACTTGTCTCCATGGTTGATCCAACCATTCCTCATGTTGTCCACGGGGATGGGGGATTCATAAACTCCAACTCTATGATGACGAAATGTGCTGCCATTCATGGCTGCCAAGGCAGCGTGGTGGTAGTGATGATGCTGGTCACGTCCACCAAGAAGATGATGCTGGTCACGTTCACCAAGAATAGGATGCTGGTCACGTCCACCAAGAAGAGGCTTCTCAGTATCCAGGGGTGACATTAGTTGCAAACCGAGGTGGCTTTTAAATGCTGCTGGTGCTGGCCTTTCATAGTATGCCCAATTTCGAAAATTGCCATTACCATCCATCGCCAACAGCTAAATTGAAATCAATCAAAAACCAACTAAAAATCAAAAGTATAAACAAAAATTAGTACTAATTGTTTGCCCTTGCCATCCTATAGCCATTTTACTACCTCCATTCCAAAATTAGAGATACATTTCTTTAACAACTTTAAGGATAATTTTATATTCCCCAATATACCTTAATATTAGTTAAGAATTAAATAGTGGTGGAACAATACTAGAAATGTTAATCTTAAAATAAAAATGTCTTTTTCTTTTTCTTTTTTTAACAAACTAAAAACGAAAAATGTATCTCTAATTTAGACGGAGAGAGTATGTAATTGCCAAATAAATTCACAGCATTCGATGTCTCCTTTTACAATCACTTCAAGATAACATAAAAGATATCACTTACAAAGAATCACGGCTAATTTCTCAAATTCATACTTCAATTATCACCTATTACAAATGACCGAACACAAAATCAAGCACAAAAGCAATTGAAAAGTAAATATCAACAATTACATTTAGTAAATTGATAGATTTGTTTGATTGCTCATCATGAAACTTTAACGATATACGAAACAAGAAAATACATCTATCAAACAACCTTTAACTGGTCTCAAGTCAAATAGCAATCTTATTACAACATTCCCAAATCAATCCGCATAGTTTCCATGCAGAATAACTCCAAATCAATCCGCATAGTTTCCATATCCACAAATTTCATCATCAAACAAAATAGCTCTAAATTAATATATAATAACGAGCAGAATTAATACCAACATTTCATTTCTAAGTAGTCACAAACACACCTAAGAGTGCAATTAATTTTAGATTCAAACAAACAAATAAAATCATTTAAGAAATTGGGAAATGATGTATAATGCTCAACACGGATTTAGATTGAGAAAAGAATTGAAATGGGTTGTGCATATGGAAGATTTGAATTGGGCATTATATATATATATATATATATATATATATATATATAGAGGGAGAGATGGGGAGGGAGAGGGACTTACTTAGCAGGAAAAAGGACAAGGAATCAGATTTCGTATGTTAAACCCTTTTGTGACGACGGTGTAGAAATGAGGAATTGAGGATACTTGGGAGTTGGGAGTATACGAGGCATCGAAACATATACATATAAAACATATACATATATTAAGAAAATTTAAAAAGTAAAAAAAAATTAAATTAATTCTTGTGATCCTACAAAATTAATCTCATTAAATGATTTTAATCCTTCACTTGATGTATGTAACGGAGAAAGTATCATTTATAAAATTGTATTAATAATAAATTTTAATTTATATATATATATATATATATATATATATATCTTTAAAAATATCAAAATTTTAATTTTGTTGTGTTGTGTGCGTTATAATAAATATTATAATAAATTTGAGGAAATTTTGTAGTTTTATAAGAGTACTATTTAAAAGATTTGATCTTCTTTTTTTGCCGAAGAAAATTGACAAACAAAACTCTTTTTATGAAACACACAGACTAATTTATATGGACAATTTTGATAAACTCTCTCGTTTTAAAGTTAAGAGGTGTAATTTGACTGTTTTTCATCCCATAATAAACGTTATAGTTTGATTTTAGTGGTCAAATTGACCATTCTTAAAATAAATAATTAAAAATATTTTTATAGAATTTTTAAATTGCAAAATTTTATATGGGTCAATACATATAAATAAATAAATAAAAATAATAAATAAATCATAATAAAAAATGCTTGTATTGGAGATATTTATTGATATTTTAATTGATGTTGATTATGATTATCCTTTTATGCAACAAAGTGCAGATTGTTTTTTAAAAGGTAAGTAATGACAACATCTTCATAACTACATTTCCACACCCACCTAAACATGTCCAGATGCCTGCTCATACAAGAAACAAATAGGAAGGCATCAAGTCTAAAGGTTTCTTAATATCTAACAAAGATATATTTGGTGCATCAAGGGAAAACACTTTCGCTTTCATACGGAGAAACAATTTCACTTTGAACTACATTTTAAAGGGGTGCTCCCCATGTTCACTACGTATTCAAACAACTGAATTGATAATAAAAACTTTTGATGCTCCCTTTTCTTTTTTATCTGAGGTTAGTTTTTCATTTGATGTTCACTAATTAGCCTTCGCTCTTTCTGATTATGAAAGGCTGCCCATAGCTTTCGCCTTCTCCCTTAGTATAAACTTCTGAACTTTCCCAGTTGAAGTTCTTGGCAGATCTTCAAAAACAACCGTCCGAGGAGCCTTCGCTAGTTGATGTTTCCCAGTTGATGTTCGCTAGTTAGCCTTCGCTCTTTCTGATCATGAAAGGCTGCCCATAGCTTTCGCCTTCTCCCTTAGTATAAACTTCTGAACTTTCCCAGTTGAAGTTCTTGGCAGATCTTCAAAAACAACCGTCCGAGGAGCCATATAATGGGGTAATTTATCCTGGCAGAATTTGATTATATCTTGCGCATCAATATGGCACCCGTCTTTCAGTTTCACAAACGCGCAAGGTGTCTGCCCCCAGTGATTATCTGGCCTTGCAACTACTGCAGCTTCAAGAACTGCTGGATGGCTAAACAATGCCGTTTCTACCTCAACAGTGCTTATATTCTCACCCCCGGAGATAATAATGTCCTTCAACCGATCCTTAACTTCTAAATAACCATCAGGATGTTTCACGGCAAGATCACCACTACGAAACAAACCGCCTCTGAAAGCTTCTTCTGTTGCTTTCCCATCTTTAAAGTATCCACTCATCACAGTATTTCCTCTAAACATAATCTCGCCAAAAGTTTTTCCATCAGCTGGAACGCTCTTCATTGTGTCAGAATCCATTACGTCTACCTCCTCCAAACCAAAATGATGCATACCCTGTCTTGCTTTTAGCTTTAATCGTTCATCCGTAGGCAAGGAATCCCACTCGGGCCTCCATGTACAATATGTTCCCGGACCATAAGTCTCTGTGAGTCCATATAAATGGGACACTCTAAATCCCAGCTCCTCCATCTTGAGAAGGATCTGTGGAGGTGGTGGCGATCCGCCTGTCATTATGTCAAGCTTGTGAGGAAGTTGCCTTCGGTCACTTGCTGGCGAATTTACAATCATGTTCAAGACAGTTGGTGCACCGCCCATGTGTGTCACCTTGTGAAGATCTATATTGTTATATATGTCCTTTGTACAGACACGTCTAAGGCATACATTAGTGCCTCCCAATGCTGCCAGCCCCCAAGTGAGGCACCAGCCATTGCAATGAAACATTGGGACAGTCCATAGGTAAACGGGCATGGATCCCATCCCATGAAGGAAAGTTGTGGCAGTTTAATTCAGATACGCACCTCTATGACTATAAACAACTCCTTTAGGCCGCGATGTTGTGCCGGAGGTATAGTTTATGCTGATGGGGTCCCATTCAGATTTTGGCCGCCTTACTATAAATCCATTACTTCCACCCTGCACAAGACTCTCATATTCGTGGATATTGGAATTAACATTGGGAGTAGATGAACCATCAGGTTCAAGGAATAATACTAGGATAGGTGGCATCTCAAGAAGCTTAAGTACTCCTTCAGCAAGTTCTAGTAATTCATGATCCACAAAAAGAACCTTGGCTTCTGAATGTTTCAGTAGGACTGATACCATTGATGAATCATGGCGCGTGTTAAGTGTACAAAGAACTCCTCCAGCCATTGGAACCGCAAAATGCAGCTCATTCATTGCTGGGACATTAGGCATTAGCGTAGCAACCTGCTCAAGCATTGAAGTTTCAATTATTATTTATCAAAAAAATTACTTTTAATAGAAGATGCTATATAACTGACAAAATTACAGGGTGCAATTTACTGTATTTCACAGTAATGAAACTCTCATTTTTCTAAAGCACTGTGAAGATTTTTTGCCCAAGATTCTCTGACTGATTTACAGATTGAAGTTTGTATCCTTGTGTGAAGTGCCTAAAAGAAACAAATACTATAATCTGCCTCAGCTTTCTATTTTTCTGTATTTTCTATATATTTTTTTTCATTGAGATTCGACTACTTTACCTCTTCTATAAAATCTATTCCAGTGTGTTCAACTAGCAAGAGAAACTATCGAAATGACATCATTTCAACCAGAGATCAAATTCCCTATTATAACGTCCAGATTTCTGTTAGCATTAAAGTAAACCAAGTTTGTCAACTTAGTTAATGAAGCTGACTGTCACCATATGAAGACACTCAAACGGAATCAACATTGGGTCTGTTTAAACTTACTTTTTGGAATCTGATTATTGTTTTGTAAAGCAAAAAAGTAACTTTTGTACTTTTGGTTTGGCTATTTTGGGTCCAAATTTTGCGACATTCTGAAAAATGCAAGAGCGGCGTTTTTCTTTTATTCCTTTTGTTTTGAGATTTTTAGAATCAGAATAATACAAATCAGAAGCTAATCCAAATAGGCTGCTAGAAAAAATATATATGGGCTTAGTAAAATTTTATTTCATTTAAGCAATTAAGTCACTGCACAAGAATTCTGAAGGCAGCAATTTCACTTGAGCATTTTAAATTAAGTTCTACTACTCCAATTTAACTCTCCATCCCATTACATTTTCAAGTAATTATCCTATCGAGCCAAGCTATTTAGTTGAAATTGAATCAAACAAGCTTAATTATTCATAGGTCCAACGAAATGAGTAACATAAAACAGGCCTTATTGCTAGGCAGACAGCATGTGAACACATTAAGTAGCCCTGCCATTGAAGTTATAAAATCTAAACTTCATGCATTCAATGTAAATAAATAGGGATTTGGCTCCCCTCCAATTTCATCCAATACACCAGATTTTTTTTTTTTTTAATAAGTCTAATCAAAATCATCATTACTCTATAATAACAATAATCCGACATTTTTTTTCACCATTTCACAATTTGATGAATACAAGCATTATTCATTACATATTTAATAGTTAATTTATTTTAATGAAAATGCATTCAATGATTCTAATTTTTGTAAAGTTGATCTCATTATCCTAACCTATCTATAACATAGTTGGATCATTACTAACAAAATTGTTAAGATAAAAAAATAGTGTATTGGATGGAATTTGAGGAAAAGTATAATGTAGTGGAGCCAAATCCAATAACTAGATAAGTAAAAAATTCAAAAAAAAAAATTGAAATCTAGCATTTCACTAATTATAAAAATATAAAAATAAAAAGAAAAATAAAAAAATAAGTTGGGTAAGAAACTTACAACATCACCTTGGGAAATCCCCAACTGGGTAAGAGCAGAAGCAAGCTTAACACATCTTACATAAGTTTCTTCCCAAGTGTACTTAACTGAACCATAAACAATTGATGCTCTATCTCTAAAAACCTTAGCAGATCTCTCCAAAAAGCTAATGGGTGACAAAGGAGCATAATTAGCTGAGCAACGGACCAGACCCTCCATTGATTTCCATGATTCCACCCCATCCTCTGGTTCAAAATTATTGTCACTATTATTTGAAAATTGACAACACCATTTCTGTTGATTTTTGCTGCTATTTGGGCGAATTCGATTAAACCCACAACTCAAAAACCGAGTCACTGAATTCTTAATCAATCTATTCATGATTATTATCAGAAGAAGAGGGAATTTATATATTATGGTGCTGATTTTTTTTGTTGGAGGAAAATGGGTGTTAAATATTAGTAGTCTCCATAATAATCCATTAAGTAAGACAGTATGGGAAATGAGGAAGATGGATATCATTATTTTGACTTGCGATTAAATTATTGGGTGGGAGAAGGTGATGATTTTAAAAGGAAAAACGAGCTCCGTGGGATTCGTTTGTTCTGATTTGGATGTCATATTGAAAGACCAGTAATTTTCTTTGACTGACGGTATAACGAAAAATTAAATTAAAATTTAAAAATATAATATTATTTAAAGATTTTTTATAATTTAAAATAACTTATAATCAGACATAATAATTATCATAATTTATCACACCACCACAATAATTAATTCTCTATTAAAAATAGATATTCAGAAAAATTTAAACATGTCTACAAGACTTATGATCATCAATATAATTATCATAATTCACCACACCACCAAAATTATTATTATTATTGTTGTTGTTGTTGTTGTTGTTGTTGTTATTGTTGTTGTTTTTAATATTATTAATATTATTATAGTTATAATTATTATTATATTATTATTATAATTATAATTATTATTGTTATTATTATTATAATTATTTATTATTATTATTGTCGACGCCGGGAAAATTTTCCAATTCCTAGAGTTTGATTCTTACCCTTTATGTTTTCTATATGGTTTAATTTATCTTGTTTAAAAGGGTGAGATTTTTAGGAAAAGACCAACATACAATGTCGACGATTTGAAAATATTGATTTTATTGATTGGGCTGAATTAGACAGTCGCCGGTTGGTATGAGTTTAAATGATTGTATCAACTGAATCGAAGTTTTGAAAAAGTTTTTTTTTTGCAATATGGTCTGTTGGGATGTGATTATTTAGGTCTAGCCATGGTACAACCCAGTCTATTTAATGGTCCGGATCTGGTGATGGCCCATATGTATTTATTGTGACAGTGGAGAATCCTTATTAAAATAGGATTGTGTTTCCTTATTTGGTGGGATAAGGAGGTTTAATTAGGACTCCTACTCTTAATTGGATTTAGTAGTTATAAGATGATTCTACAAAAGGAGTTCTTCTCCTAGTTGGATGCGGATGGAGATGACTTCTATATATACGGCTACAAGCTAGGATTTGGGGACAAGAACACGAAGAGATACAACACAAATACACATCTTGTACTCCCAATATTATTATAGTGGATTACTCTCTCTCTCTCTCCGTGGTTTTTTCCCAATTGGGTTTCCACGTAAATTCTTGTGTTTATATTTATATGTCTTTATTTATGTTTGTGTGAATGTATTTCGTGAGTTTGATATAATCAACTACTCCATCAACCGTTAGTTAGCGATTTTGGCTTCTTTGTTTTGGTGATTTTGTCAAAGTACAAAATTTGGCGTTAACATCAAGCGCTGTCTGTGGGAACCAAGACACTTGTTCTAGTGTTGATTTAAAATCACCGATTTCAAGAAGATAAGTGATTCTTTTATTTATGAAATATATATATATATATATATATATATATATATATATATATATATATATATATATATATATATATATATATATATATATGCCAACAAATTCATGACTTTTCGTCAATTATTATATATGGACCTGCTCAAGTCTCAACCCATGAAAAAGAATAGTAGTGGAATATATGACTTTTTGTCAATTATTATACATGTGGAGTAATGATAATGCTACAATTTAGCATAAACAGATTAATTAATATGATGAATACCAATTTGTATAGAATGTGCTTCATCATTAACATGATTAATATTATAAAACTCATGCTTTGTATGCTTATTAATGCCTATGGTTGCCTTGTGTGCTCAGGCTTAGGGTAATGCCCATGTACTTGCTTTTAAATAAAAGTAATGATAAACAATCTGTGCATGATGTCGTCTAAAGTCTTTAACTTAGCCGTAATTAAGAAGTGAACAATGTAAAAGTGGAGTATTGCATGCCAAAGGTGGAGACTGCAGCTTGAAATTAGTCGTGCAAAGGACGACTTCTTGTTGAAAAGGTCGAACTTGAGCAATCAAGATTCTAAGCATTCGAAAAAAGTCGAGGTCTTACAAGAAGAAAAGGGAAATTGAAACGAGAAGATCTAGCCAAGACATATTTTAAACCCTCGTGGCTTGTGTCATGTGACTCAAAGCACGTAGGTCGCGGCTAAAAGCACGAGGTTTGTGACTCAAAGCATGAAGCTCATGGCTCGAAGCACTTGGCTCGAAGCTCGTGGCTCGTGGCTCAAAGCACGTGTCTCGTAGCTCAAAGCACGAAGCTCGTGGCTCGAAGCACTTGGCTCGTTGCTCGTGGTTCATAGCTCAAAGCACGTGGCTCGTGTCTCAAAGTACGTGGCTCGTGGTTCATGGCTCGTGGCACGTGGCACATGGGTCGTGGCTTGCGGATCTTTATGTATATCTTAGAAATGAATTGAGGAGTGGGGCGAAAATATTGAGAGTCACACGTTTCTGTTTGGCGTATGGTGTTTGGGTGTGACAAATTTATATACTCTCTTATTTTAAGTTCCTTATAAATAAGAGATTGGGGGGAAATGTTGGGATGTGATTATTTGGGTCTAGCCATGGTGCAACCCGATCTATTTAATGGTCCGGATATGGTGATGGCCCATATGTATTTATTGTGACAGTGGAGAGTCCTTATTAAAATAGGATTGTGTTTCCTTATTTGGTGGGATAAGGAGGTTTAATTAGGACTCCTACTCTTAATTGAATTCAGTAGTTATAAAGTGATTCTACAAAAGGAGTCATTCTTCTAGTTGGATGCGGATGGAGGTGACTACTATATATACGGCTACAAGCTAGGATTTGGGGACAAGAACACGAAGAGATACAACACAAATACACATCTTGTACTCCCAATATTATTATAGTGGATTACTCTCTCTCTCTCTCCGTTGTTTTTTCCCAATTGGGTTTCCACGTAAATTCTTGTGTTTATATTTATATGTCTTTATTTATGTTTGTGTGAATGTATTTCGTGAGTTTGATATAATCAACTACTCCATCAACCGTTAGCGCGATTTTGGCATGCTATTTTGGTAATTTTGTCAGGCATACAAAATTTGGCGTTAACATTGGCGCCGTCTGTGGGAACCAAGACACTTGTTCTAGTGTCGATTTAAAATCACTGATTCACCGAAGAAGATAAGTGATTCTTTTTATTTGCGAAATATATATATATATATATATATATATATATATATATATATATATATATATATATATATGCCAACAAATTCATGACTTTTCACAATTATTATATATGGACTCGCTTTCAAGTCTCAACCCATGAAAAAGAATAATAGTGGAATATATGACTTTTTGTCAATTATTATACATGTGGAGTAATGATAATGCTACAATTTAGCATAAATGCATTAATTAATATGATGCATACCAATTTGTATAGAATGTGCTTCATCATTAACATGATTAATATTATAAAACTCATGCTTTGTATGCTTATTAATGCCTATGGTTGCCTTTGTGTGCTCAAAGCTTAGGTAAAGCCCATGTACTTGCTTTTAAATAAAAGTAATGATAAACAACTATGCATGATGTCAGGTCTAAAGTCTTTAACTTAGCCAGAATTAAGAAGTGAACAACAGAAAAGTGGAGTATTGCATGCCAGTGTGGAGACTGTAGTTGAAATTAGTCGAAAAAGGACGATTTCTGTTGAAGTGATCTTAACTTGAGCAATCGAAGATTCTAAGCATTCTGAAAAAAGTCGAGGTCTTACAAGAAGAAAAAGGGAAATTGAAACGGAGAAGATCTAGCCAAGACATATTTTAAACCCTCGTGGCTTGTGTCATGTGACTCAAAGCACGTAGGTCGCGGCTAAAAGCACGAGGTTTGTGACTCAAAGCATGAAGCTCATGGCTCGAAGCACTTGGCTCGAAGCTCGTGGCTCGTGGCTCAAAGCACGTGTCTCGTAGCTCAAAGCACGAAGCTCGTGGCTCGAAGCACTTGGCTCGTTGCTCGTGGTTCATAGCTCAAAGCACGTGGCTCGTGTCTCAAAGTACGTGGCTCGTGGTTCGTGGCTCGTGGCACGTGGCACATGGGTCGTGGTCTTGGATCTTTATGTATATCTTAGAAATGAATTGAGGAGTGGGGCGAAAATATTGAGAGTCACACGTTTCTGTTTGGCGTATGGTGTTTGGGTGTGACAAATTTATATACTCTCTTATTTTAAGTTCCTTATAAATAAGAGATTGGGGGGAAATGTTGGGATGTGATTATTTGGGTCTAGCCATGGTGCAACCCGATCTATTTAATGGTCCGGATATGGTGATGGCCCATATGTATTTATTGTGACAGTGGAGAGTCCTTATTAAAATAGGATTGTGTTTCCTTATTTGGTGGGATAAGGAGGTTTAATTAGGACTCCTACTCTTAATTGAATTCAGTAGTTATAAAGTGATTCTACAAAAGGAGTCCTTCTTCTAGTTGGATGCGGATGGAGGTGACTTTTATATATACGATTACAAGCTAGGATTTGGGGACAAGAACACGAAGAGATATAACACAAATACACATCTTGTACTCCCAATATTATTATAGTGGATTACTCTCTCTCTCCGTGGTTTTTTCCCAATTGGGTTTCCACGTAAATTCTTGTGTTTATATTTATATGTCTTTATTTATGTTTGTGTGAATGTATTTCGTGAGTTTGATATAATCAACTACTCCATCAACCGTTAGCGCGATTTTGGCCTGCTATTTTGGTGATTTCGTCAGACGTACAAAATTTGGCGTTAACATGGTCAAATATGTGACTCTATTTAATTGGTCTGAAACTCGAGATTCATAGAGTTCGGGGGCTTGTTTAAGCGAGGGGAAAGTGTTAGGCACCTCCGACTTCCGTGAAACACGGTTACCGCTCCTTTTTCATTTCCAAAGCATGTGAAGTGTGTGTGTATGGATGTGTGTGTGAGTGTGATGCAGATAAATGTGCTCAAAGTGCTTTATTTGAAAGTAGTGTTATGCCTTTTTGAACCTATATACAAAAGGGGTTTGAATTATTAAAAGGTTAATTTTTTTAAGCAAATAAAACATTAATAAAAAATGGTGTTTTGAAAAGCTGTTTTCAAACCCTTTCGCTCACATAGGAATTGAGACCTTTGATAATTCCATTTTACTCCACATTGGGCTTGATTTGGTTTTATTTAGATCTGAAGCATCTTAATATATATATATATATATATATATATATATATATATATATATATGGTCCCCATCTCAGTGGAAACTGTTACCCACGGATACTATTCAACAACCATGATTTTAACCCTTGATCTCGATATTGAATGACCCCAATTTAATCATAATTTCTCCTGCTTGGCTAGAGGCTTTAATGGCGATCACATTCTTAAATTGCCACAACAAATTATCAAAAAAGTCCCTCCCCTTACATTTACTAGCTTCTTTGTGGTGGCGGTGTAGCTCACCTATATTATTTAGAGACAATTAAAAGCAGGCCATGGTTCATTTGGTAAAGTATGATCACCTGTGACTCTTTTTTTTTTATTTCAATTTGAGATTATTAATTTTTTAAAGTTTAAAATGTATATGAATTCATTAAATTTACAATTCAATTATGAAAATTATAAATTATTTGAAAAATATTAATTAAATCATAAATTTATATTCTTAAAATTAAAAATAAATTACATGAAATTTAAATCTAAAAATAATTTATATAAATTTTATAATTCAAAATTATCTTATTTTTGGGATAGAGGAATTGTACCCATGTATACATAATATAAAAATAAGATAAGTTTGAATACATGAGTATAATAAAATAAATTTATCTTTTATAATAAAATAAATTTATCTTTTATTCAAACTTATCTTATAAATTTTATAAGATAATAAAAAATAAATTTATATAAATAAGACAAGATAAAAAATAAGATAAGTTTATATAAAAACTTATCCATAATAAAAAATAAATTTATACCTAATAAATTTATAATTTTATTTTTATATAAATTTATTTTATTATCTTATAAAAATTTATAAGATAAGTTTGAATAAAAGATAAATTTATTTTATTATAAAAGATAAATTTATTTTATTATACCCATGTATTCAAACTTATCTTATTTTTATATTATGTATACATGGGTACACCTCTATCCCAAAAGTAAGATAAGTTTGAATTATAAAATTTATATAAATTGTTTTTTAGATTTAAAATTCATGTAATTTATTTTTAATTTTTAAAAATATAAATTTATGATTTAATTAATAATTTTCAAATAATTTATAATTTTCATAATTAAATTGTAAATTTGATGAATTTATATACATTTTAAACTTTAAAAAAAAATTAATAATCTCAAATTGAGATAAAAAAAAGTCACAAGTGATCATACTTTACCAAATGAATCATAGCCTGCCTTAATGGTCTGAAATAATATGGGTGAGAGCCACACTGCCGCCACAACTTGTAGCGGCAGGCAGTGTGGCAGGAGGGACTTTTTTGGTAATTTGTTGTGCCGATTTAAGGAATGTGACTGCCGCTAGAGCCTCTAGTGGCAGGGAGAAATTGCGATTAAATTGGGTCATTCAATATCGAGATCAAAGGTTAAGATCATCATGGTTGCTGAATAGTATCTGTGACAACCGGTTGTCATGGATGGGGACTCATATATACATATATATATATATATGTGTGTGTGTGTGTGTGTGTGTGTGTGTGTGTGTGTGTGTGTCAAGCCATTTATGGGCATAAAACCATCGAAGTGACCCAAGCACCACAATCATGATTTTACTATCTTGAGACCTTAAATTCGGATAGCCGTTTTAAGGTCCCTTCATTTACATTTACAAAGGGTTGCAAGCTCCTATACAACTCAAACATGTCCATTATGGGAAACGGATCTAGATTTATGGATTCAATCGTAGATCCCGTAATTCCTACGCTCACAGGAAATTATTTAAAAGCTTGCACAACAAATATATTAAAATGAAATGCGTATTTAACTCTAGACGTTGCAAAAAAATAATGATTCATCAATTAAATCTATGCATGCGCGTAGCCATAGCTTCTCGTTTCCTCTAGATACAGATCTAAGGTCACGTGGTTGCCAAATATTTACAAATTAGAAAGAAAACTAGATTTAAGTAAATCTTAGCCATTCTAGCTTAACGGTTCCAGTTTTAAAACCTTTGAACTAGTTAAAAGGTAGATATGACTAGATTTAGATAAATCTAGTCAACAAACTTTAACTATTACAGATTTACATCAAATGAACGGTTAAAATACTGATATTTAATCACAATAACTACCTTATATATATATATTAAAGCAAGAAAAAGTCACAGGTCTGAAGAGATCTTACAACTTTGCACGAGATGAGCTATTGAATAGCTTTTGGCGCCTTTAACTCAATTTCCACTTATGAAAACTTAATATGTTGTAATATATATGTATATGAAGGCTTACAAGTGAGATTTACAGGTTTATAAACAAGATTTGAGCGATTTCTACACTGCAGGCTCGAATTCTCTCTCTTTTTTCTTTTTTTTTTCTTGTTCTCCTTCTAAAAGCTGATGGGGGGCTTATATTTAAAGCCACGCCTTTTGTAGGTACACCTGCTGAAAGGCCTAGTGGGCCTCGCAAACTCAAAGTACGTGCAATTTAACCGACGAGCAGTTCGCTAAAATGCTTGTAACTTGCAATCCGGGAATCCGATGGAGATGTGCAATACCATTCTGAAAATATTTCTCCGAGATCTACAAAATGACATAGGGCTTTCCCTTTTCCACATTCGGGAAGATGGGCCCATGACCAAAATGACATCTTTGGGTCTTCACACGCAGTCTGTTGAGCTATTTTGCATAGTTTGCATTCGGAAGTTCTGCAATGGCTCTTTGGGACCCTATTTGCATCTATATTGATTTTTTTGACATTAACTTATCAAAATTACCTTTTTGCCCTCCCGAGGTTGTCACCAAGGTTGTCGGGGCTTTTGGTTGTCCCTCGGGGTTGTCTCCGGAATTTGATTAAAGTCGATTATGTTCTTCCTCAGGGTTGTCTCCGAGGTTTGATTTGATTTTTCTGGGTTATCTCCGGGGATTGATTTGATATCCTGGGGTTGTCTCTGGGCTTGATTTGATATCCCGGGGCTGTCTCTGGAGATTGATATGATAACCCGGGGTTGTCTCTGGGGCTTGATTTGATATCCCGGGGCTGTCTCCTGGGATTGATTTGATATCTCGGGGTTGTCTCTGGGGCTGGATTTGATATCCCAGGGCTGTCTCCAGGTGGTTGATCTGATATAGTCTTCTGGTGTTGTTTCCAGAATAACTATTTGATTCTTCAGGGTTGTCTCTGAAGTGAGAAAAAGATAATTTTGCCCTCTGCATGGTTAGTAACAGGAAACCAAAATTTCGAGTGTCTACAAATGCCCCTCTTTGTCATGTTTATGCAATGCAATGTAATTAACAGTATAAAGATTACTAGATATTTAAAACATGACAATATTTAATGGTGTCATGCAATGCAAGATGATATGATGTTATGGATGTTAAATGTTTTTATTTGGAGTTTGATTCTGAAGGTTTTTTTCACACACTGCTCCCTATATTTCTGCTGGGGATGGAGTTGCCAATCATTGTACTGTCTTGATGCCTACTCGAACAGTAGTTTATATAGCTTTCATCATCGAACCTTCTCGATGCCTACTTGAATAGTAATTTACAAGGCTTTCATCATCGAACCTTCTCGATGCCTAAACTGGGGATACTACCTATAATAGATTCCATCATCGGTCCTTCTCGATGAAGATAGTTTTCAATAGTTGTTACCATTTGGCTTTCATGATCCTTCGTTGGGTTGACACCAACGGCTGATAATGCCTGACATTTCCAATATCACTATTAGGGGATAATTTTCTAGCAAGTTACATCCTCGAACAATCTTGACACTTTGATGTAGCTAACACTAATGAATTAAACCACCGGACCTTCCCGATGTTTTTTGAATGCATTTTTCAATGGTTTCTATTATTGGCATTCCTGAGGCTTCGCCAGGGTTGACACCAATGGATTACATGAAAATTTTCACTTTTTAGAAATTTGACACATAATTCTCACCCTTTTTGAGTCAATTTGGAGATTTTTATTTTTAGGCATGGATTCTGACAAACCTAGCAGCTCTACCTTTTGTAGAGTTTCTTCTAGTGTTAGGATATCGGCTTTGGACGTTCCCTTACCTAGATTGATCTGACAAGCGTGTCGTTTGGCTGAGTCTGTGATCCGTCTTATCAGAGTTGATAGGGAGGATCCTGCAGAGGAGGAGGGGGATGATGTTTCCATTACAGACCATGCTCCTTCTACTTCTGTCACACGCCAAGATCTTCCCGGCATACCAGTGACTATTCCAGATCTTTTAGGTGACTTGAGACGTCACCCATCAATCCATCTTTATGCGAACGAGGTAATTTATGGTTTATAATGAATTATTCTTTTTCCAATTTTGGCAATGGTTGAACCTTGATTTGGAATGCAAGTTCCCAAATTTACTCAGCCCAGGGGGAATTGATTCACTATTTATTCTATATATAGAAATCTTCATCCCGAGTACAAGGCCATTATTCATTCCTGAGTCTTTGAGGCTTTCTTTTCCATCACACCATGACGTTGTCCATGGGGCTATCTGAGAGCTTTATCTGAGCGATGGTTTCATCAAACTTAGTCCCTCCATTTGTTAGATTGTGAGGTGATGATGACCCCTATGGATTGGTGATTTATCACCGGTTTAGAGTTCGCAGGTGAGAGGGTGCCCTTGGCGACATACATTTCCCCTGCTGCTGTGAGATCATTATTGGGGATACCTCCTTCGGCCCTCAAGGGTCGGGCTATTCGTTCCGGTCCCTTGAACATTGATGCCTCTAGTGTGCCTTTATTAGAGCCTCATTCTGATGATCAGGTGAAGAGGGATCGCATACTACGACGTCTATTTCTGAGAATTATGAAAGGCTACTTTATCGCAAATAACTCCTCGATTATCTCATTTGCACTAATTGGCGCTCTCCGCGATGTGGATCACTTCAGAGGTTTTGATTGGGGCTCTTTCACCTTTGTATACTTCCTCCAAGGGATGCGCCTATGTTCCAAATGCGTTACAGAGGCTTGGTTAGGCTTCTACCCATTTCTGTTGGTAAGTCCTTACAATCAATATTCCATTTCCTACCTTTGGGTAATTTTTGATATATGGACTGATGTAGTTGATTTCTGCCTATTTCAGTTCTGGGCTTACGAGAGGCTTCCCTGCCTTTGTCCAGCTACCACTTTAGGCTTGGAGACATACCCGCGAGGACAGCGTTGGCATCATTCTACTTTGGCAGAGGTCCCCATGGCGGAGGGTTTTACTCATTTTTGCTTACAGTTGGAGTTACTGACTGCAGATACCATTACGTGGGTTCCTTATACCCGTGACTATCTGGCAGTAAATTTTGCGGATAGCTTCCCAACAAGGTTTAAATATGCATTGTCTACCCGTCGGATTCCTTTCTTGACCGAGGGAGGTTGGGAGCTCTTGGGAGAGCGGGCGATTAGATGAATCACAGGAGAGATCCATATTCCATATTTTCATCCCACTCGGTGACATTGGCCTTTGTCTCTGCCAGTTACAGAGATTCCCTTAATAGGCGTAGGTGGCTTTACATTGTCTGACGGGCTTTGTACCTAGGATACCTTCTACACTTGGTGGAATCCTCGCACTATAGGGGATCAGACTCGTGCTACTCAGTTCATGGCGGACATGGTACTCGGATTCGTGATGATGATAGATTTATTTGGTGTGTCCGAGAGCCTACCCATCTAGACCAGATATCATATTTAACCCAGCGGTTGGACATGACACATCTTTTCATTCTCCATTTAGGCAGAGATCCTTCAGAGGTAGATAATTTTAATTCCTCCGACTAAGGTGCTGGTACATCTAGGGGCCCATACACTGCTGATTTTACAGGATCAGATCCTCCCTCGTACCATCCAGATATTCCCTACAATAAAGATACATTGAGTCAGAAGGAGTTGGATTGCGTTGATCATCTTGGGGATATAGATATCCATGACTTCTTCTGATAGGCTTTTGTTAAATATTGGGCTACTGTGCCCCATTCCCCTGTACTTTTTATTTTTTCATTTTTAGAACATAGATGATGTATTTATGTAGTTTTATGTTTTATAGAGATGTATCTAGAATGCTTTTTATTTAATTCACATATTATATTATCATGATACATGATGCATTTGCATTCACTTCCATAAGTTAGGATTTGACCACTGTATGGTCATGTAATACACTTTTACAGATGTCTTCTTCATCGGTATCCCGTATTGATCGCACACCTTCGACTAGGATAACATCTTGTTTGAGGGCTTAGTATGACAGTTTATCGGATTTTGATCGCCTCTCAGCCGGTATGATGTTGGGCCACTCTCTATCTTTTCTAACATTCCAGGTTCTAGTGGGCTTTGTAGAGGGGATTTTATCATATTGGGTCCTCAAGAGGCAAATCTTCAGATTTGGGTTAGAGGAGTTGACTCGGACTCTAGACGAGTATTATCATATTACATGATTGCTTCTAGACAGGCCACGCGCTCAGGCGGCTAGTGGTTAGATGCACAGATAAATTATAACTATAACAGGTCTACGATGACCCATTCTTTTAGATGAGATCTCTTGGGGACATGTGGTGTCCATGGATTTTCTGATTGACCACTTTGGGGGCAGCTGATAGCTTTTCACGGTATCATGATTATTTTTGGACCTCAGAGGATGAGTGGAGGATAGTCAGAGTGGACATTTTTTTGATGTATATTGTAGCATATTTATATATTCCCCTTTACATGGATCATTTGGACATCGAATTAGTTAATAAAGTCATAACTCTTAGGGAGGATCAGACCATTCTCCCCATAATTTTGGTAGAGACATATATTTTAGCTTCTCTTTGTCATGCCAGTCCCGATGAGTTTTTCAGAGGTAGCGCGATATTGTTGTATGTCTGGTTCATGACAAATTTGAGACAGATAGGCTCCTTAAGACGCCTAAGCTACCTCTTTGGATAAGAGATAGCGATACCGTACTTATTTTGTCCTGCAGATTTTATACATGTAGCCTCATGGTTTGTCTTCTTGTCAGTTATTGAGGAGTCATTTTC
This sequence comes from Panax ginseng, assembly GCA_020205605.1. Classification (NCBI taxonomy): domain Eukaryota; kingdom Viridiplantae; phylum Streptophyta; class Magnoliopsida; order Apiales; family Araliaceae; genus Panax; species Panax ginseng. The sequence goes on from CM035139.1 coordinate 93,510,012, forward strand.
TCTCTTGATTTATCCTGGATTGGTTTCCCCTCTGAGCTTTGTTACTCTCGCCTCGGGTATGGACTTCTTGCTAGTGGCTGGATTGAGAGGGGTGACCACATATCATCCGTTGGCTGTCATGGTACAGTTTGATTAGATTCAAGATACTCATGCTTTTGAGGGAGCTGTAGCCTACAGATCCTCTATTTTGTCCATACCTGTTGCCAAACTGGAGAGAGTTTATGACTTATGGATTCTCAAGGAGTCATCTGAATTTAGTGAGAGTCATTCAAGTCGTTCAGCAGAGCACACTGCTTGGTTGGAGGCAGACATAACAGCGACCCCTTTTATTCCTCCAGAGTTGCCTTTTGATTCAGATGCTGATGAGCCCATGGAGGATCCACCCTCCATTTCAGAGGATGACCTATTTGAGGCTTTTATGGAAGCTATAGGCATGTCTACTCCTTGATCTATTTCTTCCTCTATCCCATTATTACCTAAAGAGGTATTGGAGCAGCGAGTATAACGTTTGAAATTTTAGCGGGACCAGGCTAGGGATTTATTTTTGATTGTCTCATCTAGTAGGGATGCTGATTATTTGGCTAGGGACGAGGCCCAGACTGTCAAGGATACTACGGTGGCTGATTATGCTACTCTCAGATCCTATAAAGAGGACATCATTGCAGAGATGAGTGGGTATATAGATGATCATGGTAGTACTTTACGTACGTCAATGGAACTTATGACTCGTTGTTGGGTAAAATCTATATATGCACAACACGCAAGTATATGTGGTTAACAAGTAATAGAGTGATAAGTAGAGTATCGTTCCCACAGAGACTAACTAGCAATAATCTTAACTTACAATTACCAATTTCCTATTAATCCTAATTTTATTAAACAAATCAACTCAATAATTAAAATTAAAGTCTCTAAATTTAAGAATAATTAAACTAACACAGAACAATCACAAATATCAAAGTTTGGAATTTCAAACAATTAATGGAGAATTAGACTTATGATTTCACCCCAAGCTTCACTCTGATTTTAACACCTTTACTCCACTTCAATTTACTATCCCAGTTTATTAATCAAGAACACGAATGTAGTATTAACCACCTCTCGATGCACTAATACCGTATTAAATTAAATCCACAATTAAGATAGAAACAAGTTAAACACCTTAATTAACTAACTCACTATATCTCTATGTGAATTACAATTATAGAAGGTTTAAGATTAAGTTCTCTATCCGATTACATGCGATGTCAAGCATATCTCTACCTTAACATTAATTAAGATTATGCTATTCACAAAATTCATGAACACATGCTATATTAATTAGGTCTAGATTTGAATATCCTCTCTCGATTCCATACAAATCCATAAAGAATTGTTGATCAGGCAATTCATAGATTCAAGCTCAAATCAATATAGATAAACTGGAAATAGACTTTTGAAATGGAAATCAAAGGTTACAAAATCATCGTTTCACTTAAGGATCCATCATATGCCTAAAAAGTGAATTAGTTCATACTAAACGAAATAAACACTGAATAATTTATAGAAAACATTCTTTTGATTACAAATAATAGCCTAAGATGAAGAATATTTAAAAACACCCTTCACATAGCCTAGAATCACAATCGTCTTGAAAATCTCCTCAAAATACTCCTCCAAAGCTTGCTATGAAAAACTGGAATTAATCTTCGTTATATGCCTTATTGTATTGTTCAAGTTGTGTTTGATAGAGTAGTAGATGTCTAGCATACAAGCTCCAGCCGAAATTCCCTTCAATTAGAGTTCCATTGTCATGCAATTGCTAGAAACCATGCCCAAGAAGAATTTCAATCATAACATGACACTTCAGACCGACACCCCTACCGTGGCGTATGAGGTGTATGCATCTTATAAACGCCAATCTCAAGGGCACCCTTTTGTCTAGCCAACTAAAGACCTTTACCCAGATGGGGGGTGTAAAAAGGCTAATGATGCATACGATGAGCATGTCTTCTGCCAGATGACTTTGCTGAACTTCTAACTTTCTTCCAATTATGCTCCAATTAACTTCAAATCACACCGAATAATTCCAAATGTATGTTGAATGCTATAACCACCATTCTACACATGAAATAACATAAAACAAGTAAAAATGAACATGATCACAAGAATTTAGCAATAACAAATAAGCATGAAATGGACATTGAATCGCGTATATAAAATCCACTTATTAAAATCCCCCAAACTTAAACCGTGCTAGTCCTCGAGCACAAAACAACTACATGCAATGCAATGCAATGAAATGAATATGACCTAACTTATATGCTTTCGAATCCAACAATATCGTAGAATCAAGATTATCTTAACGACCTCAGCGAAAACAAGCAACTATACAACATCAACCACCAAAAACCAATCTACAATTCCGTTTTAATCCTCAAATCTCAAGCCATCATCACCAGTATAGTGTGTGTGTGTGCAACATCCATGATAACTGATACGGACTCAAATTCAATACATAACCAATCTCTTAGAAAGAATCATGCGGTATGAAGCTTAAAAATTTCAAAAAAGCATAAAGTTCAACTAAAACTAAACAATCACTAATCTCAGGGGTTCAAGCAAGGTACTTATACTTTATTCATATATTTCTCTTTTTTTTTTAGATACGAGGGCTTTTTGCTCTTTTCCCATTTTATTCACATTTTTTTTCATATACATACATGACTGTGCAATGTCTCATCCCATTAGGCTGACAGTGCTACCCCTTAGCAAGCTTTCAACCAACGACTTCTAGACCATAAAAGACCTTAGGGCGCTAGGTGTAAAGATAATCCTCTCGGGCGTACTTGCTCAAGTAAAAAAGGCCCCGAAACAAGAATAGTCACGATACATGTATACTCTTTATATATAAAGCTTATATACCTCACCTATCATCCCCTAAACTTAGGTTCTTGCCTAATTTTTGCCTTTACTGTCTATCCTTATCATTTTCTCATTTACTCTAGCATTATCCTTTAGAGACCATTTAGGTATCAATTTGAACTGACCAGTCAACAACGATGTTATTGTTCGTGCTATCCTTATTATACCAGTTCAAACAAGCTCAAGATTCGATTCATAGAAGAAATTGTATCATAGTTCTAATACTCAATACTGTGTTTGTTAACTTATTGTCAATCACATCATTGGCCCACAAACAATATGAAATACAACATTGATGAACTTACGCAACAAAATAATTACTAACTAAATTTTTTTATTTTTATTTTTTATATATATATAAGGATAACAAAATGCATTACAAGATTATTTACTATGCAATGACAATCATTAACCTAAGCTACTATGAATGCACCTAAGCTATCATGCAATACTGAAATTAAGATGCAATACAGAAATTTAAATGATAAAATGCAAAATGCAACCTAAATGAGCTAAATGCATGCAAACATGTATTTAAATCCCCCAAACTTAAGTAATACAATGTCCTCATTGGATGAATAGTCAAAATAAGTACGTGAGGACTTCCCTGCTATTGCTTAAGTCTGAGGAGGTGGTTGTTGTTCTTCTTCGTCTGAATCACTTGGTGGAAACCTTGGCATTGGCATGGGCTGTTGATATAGAAATTGGGCTGCCGGGTTGAAGCTTTGTAGAGTTGTGTTGAACGAGGTGAAAGATACGTTCATAGCATCAAACATATGATCTTGCCTCATTGCCAATCGCCTCATTTCCCGACGTGTTGCGTTGTTGTGTGCATTCAATTGATTTTGAAAAATAAGGAATTAAGAACTGGATATGGCCTTGGCCTGCGGTACCTGCTCAGTCCCTTGATTGTCCATTAGTTCATCATCCTCCCCCGATGTCTCCGTAGCATCCACTTCGTCTTTCGAATCCGACAGAAAAATAAAACCCAGACCACGCGGATGTGATTCGCCCCCTGCCCATACGGAATACCGCGCTATCATTCTAGAATTAAGCAATGCAAGCTGCAATTGTGTGGGCTCGTCGTCGGACCATCTAACCCCGACATTGTTACACAACCCACATATGAGCGATGGGTGTGGCAAGCCTCCAGAAAAGTTTCCACATAAGTACCGACGGATGGAGGAACAAATAATGGCCCCGACATCATTGATGAAATCTTACACAATGGCGTACAACAGTAATGCCTTCTCTTTTGTGACATCCGAGGTATGTTGGGACGAAAGCAATTTTGCGCATAGGAATGCGTACCAGATTTTACCATACCGACTAAGGTCCTTGCTATGGAACACGATGCCTCCCTTACGACCTTTAATCCAAGAAGTTCCCGGCTTTGTCATCTCCGTGATTACAGCATCATAGTCCAGGTCAGAATTACGAAGATGAGCATAATGGCAGTGGCGAGGTACCCTCAGTTGGTAATAAGTGTTGATGGCGTTGGCACTGAATGAAACCAACCGACCTCACACAAATGCATGGAATGGTTCTTTGTCCTCAACATTTGCGTAGAATTCTTTGACAATGTTAACAACGGTTGGTTCCGGCTCCTTGGTGAATTTGGTCCATCCCTTTTGGTAAATTTGAGGCATAAGCTCCACATCATTAGGATTCGGTGCCAACCCCATCTCCGGTGTAAGGGCTTTGGTGAGCATGTAGTCATACCGGTCGGCGACGGCGACACTTGCAAATTTTCGGCGATCGAAGGTGCGGGTTGGTTGAGATAGCCATGAACTCTCTCCCCTTTGGCGTTTAGAAGATGATTGTGAAGCCATTTTCTCACTCTAGTGCTTGACTTGCTTTAGCTCTCCCCTAAACTTTTCAATTTTATCCTCTCTAGCTCACAAGTATACTCTATGTTTGCTTTATATCAATTGTTGTAGGAGATTTGGTATGAGATGTGGTGTTATATATAAAGGTTATGGGAAGGCTACCATTGGTTGAGTGTAGAGGTCGGGTGATTAATGGAGTTAAGGTGGTAGTGGTAGTAGTGGGTAGTGGTTAGGAGATTTAATTGCTGTAGTGGGGAATTAGAGAAAGTGGGTTAGTGGTGTGTTATTGGGAAGGGGAGAACTCTGTGTAACTGCCAAAGTCTGTTGCTTTCCAGGACCCCACTTCCCGGGTATTATACTAGAAGGCCCCATTTGTAGCTAGTATTCTTTAGCTGGATTCGGGGACCTTGCCCTTACGGGTTGTAGTGTAAAATGGCTCGCCTTACGGGCATACCCTCTTGTCATTGCTTCTTGGAGACCCCCTTGCCTTATTCTGATAAAAGGGCACTACGTGGCATGCCTCTTGTCGAGGCTCTTTGTTTTGCTTCAGTGTAGTTCACTTTTGCTTCAATGTAGTGCTTGATCATCCTTCATCCATCCTGCGTGACATAAAATATGAAGTTTAGTGGATTGTTTATAATGTGAAGTATTGATGAGAGATTAACTAGACTTTTAATGTATGCTACTAACTATTAATTGAATAAAAACTATATTGTAACGACTATAAATGAAAAATACAAGAAATAAATTATAGATTGGGTTACCTCCCAATTAGCGCTTGATATTAAGTCGTTCAGCCTGACTACTTCCTGCTCATGTTATGTCGGACAATATGATGGCGATCACGTCGGAGTTGGCTTCTCCACCCCAATAATTCTTCAAATAGTGTCCGTTTACTTTGAACGTATCTAGTGGATTTCGACTGTAGAGTTCCACTGCGCCATGAGAGAAAACCCTTTTGATAGTAAATGGTCCCTACCATCTCGATTTTAGCTTTCCGGGGAACAATCGCAGCCGTGAGTTGAACAATAGTACTGATTGACCCGTCTCGAATGTTCGATGCATAATTTTCTGGTCGTGCCATCTTTTTACCTTTTCTTTGTAAATTTTGGAATTCTCATAAGCGTGAAGGCGAAATTCATCGAGTTTATTCAATTGAAGTAATCTTTTCTCCCCTACAGCTGCTTGATCAAAATTGAGTTTTTGTACCGCCCAATATGCCTTATCTTTGTAGCTCGGCGAGGTAAGTGGCATGGCTTCAAAGTCTGATAGTTGATTTGGTGACATCCCGATTAGCATCTTGTATGCAGTCCGGTATGCCCATAATGTATCATCCAATCTAAGTGACCAATCTTTCCGACTCGGATTCACCACTTTCTCTAATATCTTCTTGACTTCTCTGTTTGATACCTCGGCTGTCCCTTTGGTTTGAGGGTGATACGTTGTAGCTACCTTGTGGTTGACCCCATACTTGCCAAAAGAGTTGTAAAAGACTTATTTAGAAGTGACTACCTTAAATCATCGATAATTGCTCTTGGTGTGCCAAACCTCATGAAGATGTTCTTTTGTTGGAACTTGAGGACCACTTTGGCATCATTGGATGGTAGTGCTACAGCTTCAACCCACTTTGACACGTAGTCCACTACGAGTAGAATGTATTGTTTGTTCAAAGATGAGGGAAATGGCCCCATGAAATTGATACCCCATACGTCAAAAATTTCCACTTCCAGAATCATTTGTAAGGGCATCTCATTCCGTTTCGAAATGTTACCCACCCTTTGACACCTATCACATTGTTTGACAAAATTGTGGGCATCTTTGAATAATGTAGGCCAATAAAAACCAGATTGCAACACCTTAGCTGTTGTCCTCTCACTCCCATAATTACCGCCATATGCAGATGAGTGAAACTCATGCAGAATGTTCTTCACTTCACTGTAGGGTACACACCGTCGAATCATTTTTTCGGCGCACTGCTTGAACATATATGGTTCATCCCACATGTACCATTTCACGTCATGAAGAAATTTCCTTTTCTGTTGTCTTGTGAGATTAGGTGGTAGAATGTTGCTCACAAGAAAATTTGCATAATCACCATACCACGGAATCTTTGCTGAAATCCCAAACAGTTTCTCATCTGGGAATGACTCATTAATCTCACATCTATCGTCTTTCACTTTCCCTTGGTTTTCCAACCTAGACAAGTGATCGGCTACTTGGTTCTCCGTCCCCCTTCTATCCTTTATTTCTAAGTCAAACTCTTGAAGTAGGAGAATCCACCGGATAAGGCGTGGCTTAGCATCTTTTTTCGCTATCAAGTACCAAATCGCTGCATGGTCTGTGTAGACTATCACCTTAGTCTCGATCAAGTAAGCCCAAAATTTGTCAAATGCATACACCACTGCAAGCAATTCCTTTTGTATGGTTGTGTAGTTCATTTGAGTTTCTATAAGTGTTTTGCTTGCGTAGTATATGGCGTGAAACACCTTGTCTCGACATTGGCCCAAAACCGCCCCAACCGCGAAGTCACTTGCATCACACATAAGCTCGAATGGCATGCTCCAATCCGGTGCGACTATAACGGGTGCTGTAGTTAATTTTCTCTTTAATAAGTCAAAAGCTGTCTTGCATTCTTCATCAAAGCCGAAAGTCGCATCCTTCTCTAAAAGGCTGCATAGAGGTTTCACAATTTTAGAGAAGTATTTTATAAACCTCCTGTAGAACCCAGCATGTCCCAAGAAACTCTTAATACCCTTAACTGAGCTCGGTGGATGCAGTTTTTCAATAGTTTCCAACTTTGCTTTGTCAACTTCCAATCCTTGAGCCGATACCTTATGGCCCAAAATTATGCCCTCTTCAACCATAAAGTGGCATTTTTCCCAATTTAGTACGAGATTCGTGTCCTTACATCTTTGCAACACCATGACCAGATTCTTTAAGCAAATATCGAAGTTGTCCCCATAGACCAAAAAGTCATCCATGAAGACCTCGACATTTTTCTCCACCATATCTAAAAAAATGGCCATCATACACCGTTGGAAAGTTGTAGGTGCATTGCATAGCCCAAATGACATCTTCCTGAATGAAAATGTTCCGTATGGGAACGTGAATATGGTCTTCTCTTGATCCTCTGGAGCGATGACTATTTTGTTGTAGCCCGAGTACCCATCCAACAAACAGTAATACGCACGTCCCGCCAATCTATCCAACATTTGATCAATAAATGGCAGCAGGAAATGGTCTTTTCGGGTTGCCTTGTTCAATTTTCTATAATCTATGCAAACCCTCCAACCTGTCACTATTCTAGTCGGTATTAATTCGTTGTCCTCATTCTGCACCACTGTCTTTCCTCCTTTTTTGGCACGCCTTTGCCTTTGGACTAACCCATTCTTTGTCGAAAATCGGTAGATGATGATGCCGACATCTAACCACTTCAAAATTTCCTTCTTCACAACTTCCTTCATAATCGGGTTAAGTCGTCGCTGTTGCTCCACCGTTGGTTTTGCCTCATCTTTCATTAAGATCTTGTGCATGCAAAATGAAGGGTTGATTCCCTTTATGTCTGCGATTGTCTACCCAATAGCTGATTTGTGTTCCCGAAGCACCCTCAACAATTTTTTTTCCTACATTTCGTTAAGTGCAGCTAAAATAATAACAGGTAAAGAATTTGAATTGCCTAAATACGCATACCTGAGGTGTTTAGGGAGTGGCTTAAGTTCCAAAGTTGGTGGTTCCTCCAATAGACGGTTTTAATTTTTTACGTTTGTCTCCTCCGTGTGCAAGGGTTCAAATGGTGCTCTAAATCGGCTCACTTGTGGCAACGAATCTAGCATCTGTAGGTAGTCCACCAATTCTGGGTCGTCGACCTCTTCATTTCCCAATAAAGTTGTTTCTAATGGATCATTGACCAAACTCTTGCTCATATCTTCATTGATGATTTTCTCAATTAAATCCATTCAAAAACATTCTTCCTCATCCGTGGGGAATTTCATGTCCTTGAACACATTGAATTTTATTTCTTGAACTTGGACCCTCATAGTCGGTTCTCCTTTTTGTACATCTATGAGGTGTCTGCACAAGTGGCCAAAAATGGTCTCCCTAGGATAATTGGGATGTTCTTGTCCTCCTCAAAGTCGAGAATGATAAAGTCCGAGGGAAATATAAACTTATCCACTTTCACTAAGATGTCCTCTACTATGCCTCTCGGATATGTGATTGACCTATCCGCCAACTGTAATGAGATATTTGTAGGTCTTGGTGCGGGCAAACCCAATTCTGTGTATACTGACAATGGCATAAGGTTTATACTCGCCCCCAAATCACATAAACACTTGCTAAAATGTATATTCCCGATCGTGCATGGAATAATGAAGCTCCCCGGGTCCTTGAGTTTTGGTGGTAATTTCTACTATAATACCGCACTACACTCCTCGGTTAGTGCAACTGTCTCGAAATCTACCCATTTCTTCTTCCTTGACAGAATCCCTTTCATAAATTTTGCGTAGCTCGGTATTTGTTCTAGGGCTTCTGCAAATGGTATATTGATTTGAAGTTTCTTGAAAACTTCTAGAAATTTTGCAAATTGCTTGTCTAATTTTTGTTTTTGAACTCTTTGCTGGAATGGTGGGGGAGGATAGACAATTAGTTCGCTAACTGGTTTGTTCTTTTCCATTTGTTTTTCGTCCCCCTACTTTACCTCACCCACTGTATTTTCTTTCTTTGTTTCAACCTCCTTTGTAACCAAAATTTCTGTCTCTTGACCCTCAAGCTGTTTTCCACTTCTTAACATAATAGCTTGACACTGCTCATGACTACCCTTAGGATTTCTCTCGGTGTCACTTGGTAATGTCCCTTGTGGCCTATTATTCAATGCCAACACAATTTGTCCTATCTGATTCTCTAGATTCTTGATCACCATCTCTTGTGATTTTATAGCCATTGCTTGATTTTTCATAGCCACCTCATTGCTAGTTATGTATTTTGTCACCAACTCCTCTAGATCTGATTTCCTTTGTTGATGTTGTGTTGGTTGTTGATGGTTCTGAAATCCTGGTGGATATGATGATCTTGGAGCTTGTTGCTGCTGGTTATTGCTCCATGAAAAATTTGGATGATTCCTATTCCCCTGGTTATAAGTGTTTTGGTAAATATTCTCTGCGGACCCCCTATTGTAGCTACCTACAATTTGGACGGATCTTTGGATTGATTGTGCATTGATCTGTAAGATGGTCACCCGCACACAATTCACATACCTTAGCCCCTGTCATGGCATCCAACTTCTTTGAAAGTGCAGAAATCTGTGCTTGTATGGTTGCCACACCATCTACTTCTAACACCCCAGCTACCTTTGCTTGTGTCATTCTTGCTGTGGGCCATTGGTAGTTGTTTGCCGCCATGGTTTCAATCAAATCATATGCTTCCTCGTAACTCTTGGCCATGAATGCTCCGCCTGATGCTGCATCAATACTAGTTCTGAGATTCCCATGTAATCCGTTGTAAAATGTGTTCATTTGCAGCCACTTGGGTAATCCATGATGTGGGCATTTTCTGAGCAATTCTTTATATCTCTCCCATGCCTCATATAGCGACTCCCCATGTTGTTGCTCAAACATCGTTATCTCGTTCCTCATCTTTGCAGTTTTCGCCGGTGGAAAGAATTTGGCTAGGAATTTCTGAGCTAAATCCTCCCATGTAGTAATCGATCCAGGCGGTAGAGAATTTAACCAACTCTTTGCCTTGTCCCGTAGAGTGAATGGGAACAAGCGAAGTCTCACCGCATCATTCGACACCCCATTGTACCTAAAGGTGTCGCAAATCTCCAAAAAACTAACTAGATGTTCGTTCGGATCGTCATTTGTCAATCCCCCAAACTGAACTGAATTCTAAATCATTTGAATCGTCCTAGGCTTGATTCCAAATGTGTTAGCAGCTATTACGGGCCTTGTGATGCTTGATATGATTCGATCACCTTGGGTGTGTGCGAAGTCCTTACTTCTCGATCTTCTTTTGCGCTTTTTGGTACGCCATTTCCTCTTCCTTTTCAGATGTTTCGAATTCTTGCCTCATTTCCTTGATCCACTTACTCAACCTCTGAAACCTTTTCTCAATGTCGTCCTCAAAAGCGATGAAGTGCGGATTTTTGGATGAGGTTTATAAAGCGCTTCCAACACACGAAATAAGAAACACAAAACAAAAATAAAAATGTCTAAGTAAAACTGGATTAATTAAACTGATATTTTAAAACTATTAAGATTTATACTAAATAGTCCCCAGCAATGGTGCCAAAAACTTGTTGGGTAAAATCTATATACGCACAACACGCAAGTATACGTGGTCAACAAGTAATAGAGTGATAAGTAGAGTATCGTTCCCACAAAGAATAACTAGCAATAATCTTAACTTACAATTACCAATTTCCTATTAACCCTAATTTTATTAAACAAATCAACTCAATAATTAAAATTAAAGTCTCTAAATTTAAGAATAATTAAACTAACACAGAACAATCACAAATATCAAAATCTGGAATTTTAAACAATTAATGGAGAATTAGACTTATGATTTCACCCCAAGCTTCGCTCTGATTTTAACACCTTTACTCCACTTCAATTTACTATCCCAGTTTATTAATCAAAAACACGAATGTAGTATTAACCACCTCTCGATGCACTAATCTTAGTATTAACTTAAATCCACAATTAAGATAGAAACAAGTTAAACACCTTAATTAACTAACTCACTATATCTCTATGTGAATTACAATTAAAGAAGATTTAAGATTAAGTTCTCTATCCGATTACATGCGATGTCAAGGATATCTCTACCTTAACATTCATCAAGATTATGCTATTCACAAAATTCATGAACACATGCTATATTAATTAGGTCTAGATTTGAATATCCTCTCTCGATTCCATACAAATCCATAAAGAATTGTTGATCAGGCAATTCATAGATTCTAGCTCAAATCAATATAGATAAACTGGAAATAGACTATTGAAATGGAAATCAAAGGTTACAAAATCATCGTTTCACTTAAAGATCCATTATAAGCCTAAAAAGTGAATTAGTTCACACTAAATGAAATAAACACTGAATAATTCATAGAAAACATTCTTTTGATTACAAATAATAGCCTAAGACGAAGAATATTGAAAAACACCCTTCACGTAGCGTAGAATCGCAATCGTCTTAAAAATCTCCTCAAAATACTCCTCCAAAGCTTGCTATGAAAAACTGGAATTAATCTTCGTTATATGCCTTGTTGTATTGTTCAAGTTGTGGTTGATAGAGTAGTAGATGTCTAGCATACAAGCTCCAGCCAAAATTCCCTTCAATTAGAGTTCCATTGTCATGCAATTGCTAGAAACCATGCCCAAGAAGAATTTCAATCATAACATGACACTTAGAATCGACACCTTCACCCACCCGTGAAGTGTATATCTATAAATGACCCCCCTCTGCCTGTCAAGACATACCCTCTGCTTTGGCCTAATCAAGACCCCCGCTTACGAATTCGCTTAGCGGAGGTGTAAAGATTAATGATGATGTTCCCCGTGGGCATGTCTTTTGCCAGATGACTTTGCTGAACTTCTAACTTTCTTCCAATTATGCTCCAATTGACTTCAAATCACACCGAATAGTTCCAAATGTACGTTGAATGCTACAACCACCATTCTACACATGAAATAACATAAAACAAGTAAAAATGAACATGTTCACAAGAATTTAGCAATAACAAATAAGCATGAAATGGACATTGAATCGCGTATATAAAATCCACTTATCACTCGTCTTGACACTACTGGGCAGGAGCTTTGAGATTCCCCTCCATCCTCAGAGAGGGATGTGATGGTTGATTTGCTAACTCGATTGATTTGGGGCATATAAAGTAGCTTTTATTTCCTGTATTAGACTAGGTTAGCCACTTTTTTCATGTACATGTCATTTTGTATATATCAAACAATACATATAGCAAGGAAATATATTTTAGCTCACTTCCCTTTTAGATATGTTTTGACTTTGCTTGATGTTTTCCACATTTCTTCGTGACTTGCTGTCTTGATATGTTACGACCTTCTTCCTGATGGACTGACTTTGAGATGTCATAGTATCTCTCTGAATGGGTCGTTGATCTTTAAGCTTTTTTTATGTACCAGCTTTCAGGTTTTGATTTTGGTGTCTTGGGACTAATCTTTTGATACGGTTTAGGTTGAGGTAAGGTGTTTAGCTGTTTCTTTTTGAGGGTTCGACCGTACCTAGTATGGTTTGAAACTGGTATTCTGTATAGGGAGTGACGTATTTTGGGGGATTTAAAAGGTGTTTGTTTTGATTAGTTTGAGGAAGGTTTTGATTTTTGGTTTGGTTTAACCGCGCCATAGATGGCTGCCTACGTACTTCCTTGGATGGGGGAGATCAAGTCATTCGTAGTTCAGGCTTTGCTGATAAGACCTGATTGATTGATTTTTTGATTTTATTTTTATTTATTTTTTGGAACCAGAATGGTGGTTTACAGACAGTTCAGACATAATACCTTTTCACTGTGTCTGAATTGATAAGTTAGGGAAATTCTAAACCTTCCATTTCTTGTAATCTGAGGGCTCCCCCTGACAATACTTTCTTGAAAATGAAAGGGCCCTCCCAGTTTGGGGTGATTTTTCTTCTGGCTACTTCTTGATTGGAGAGGTCTTTTTTCAATACCAATTTATTTTTTTTAATTACCGAATCTGGACCTTCTTATTGTAAGACCGAGCAATCCTTTGCTGATATAACTGACCATGGAAGATGGCTGCAACCCTTTCCTCTTCTATCATAGATAGCTGGCTATATCGCTCTTGTAACCACTGGTCTTCTTCCATCTGAGCGTCCATTAATGCTCTTAAGGATTCCATTTCTACTTCTATGGGGAGTACTGCTTCCATGCCATAGACCAATGAATAGGGGGTAGCCCCAGTAGAAGTGCGAATTAAAGTTTTGTATGCTAATAAAGTCAAAGGCAGTAAGTCTGGCCATCCTTTGTGATTAGCGGACATCTTTTGCATGATCTTCTTGATATTTTTGTTTGTTGCTTCAACAACACCATTCATCTTAGGTCTGTAGATGACTGAGTTGAGATGCTTGATGTGGAAGTTGCTACATAATTCCCTCATCATCTGATTATTCAGATTCTTGACATTGTTTGATACGATCACCTCAAGTTTTCCGTATCGACAAATTATATTATTTCTGATGAAATTGATGATTACCTCTTTGGTGAGTTTGGGAAAAGAGGCAGCTTCTATGCATTTGGTGAAGTAATCGATCATGGTGAAAATGAACCGATGGCCATGACTGGTTTTGGGCTCGATTAGCCCAATCACGTCCATCCCCCCACATGGAAAAGGGAAACAGTGAACTCATAAAGTTTAGTTCGTTTGGAGGAGCATGGACTGCATTTCCATAGACTTGGCATTGGTAACATCTCTTGACGTGATCATCAAAGTCAGCTTTGAGAGAAATCCAATAATGTCATGTTCTTAATATCTTTTTGGCAAGTAATGGACCACTCATGTGTGGCCCATATACTCTACCGTGTACTTCATTCAGAAGCATCTAGTCTTGGTCTTTATCCAGACATCTTAGGAGTCCCATTCCTACATCTCTTTTATATAGGTCATCTCCACTCAAGTAGAAATTCATGGCCATTTTATGGATCCTCTTTCTTTCGACTTGACTTGTCTCAGCGGGTATAGATCCACCCCATAGATATTCTTTGATATTACGGTACGAAAGTCTGCTAATGACCAAAATTTTTGAATAATTATACGTTTGATATTTTTATGAATAAATTTTTAATTATACCTATATTTAATAATATTTTGAATATATAATGATATGGATTTACTATAGAATAGCGAATAATTTAAATTTTTAAGTTTGACGGATAATGAAAGTTAAGTCGGATATGGTCCATAACCCTAATTCATGGATTATGAACAAGGAATGAGAATATTAATATATAATAATTATATTTTAATGTGATATATATATATGATATATATATATATATGTGTGTATATATGGTTTTAATGTTGATCGAGATATATAGAGTATTAGAAAACCCTAAGTTTAAGCAGATAAACCCTAATTTAAAACCTAAATAGAAAACTAAGACTGATTGTTAATCGGGTATATGTGATCAAGGAGATATGTTAGTGATTATGAATCTAATTAGGGAAAACCTAACGATTATCAAGAAACCCTAAATGCTAAGTTAGAAACCCTAATTTGATTTACGAGAAACCCTAAACCTAATTTTAAAACCCTAATTGGTGATTAGCAAGCCCTAATGGTATTTAGCAAATCTTAAGATTAAAAGTTATGGGAAATATATGAAATTACCAAACTACCCTTAAAATTTAAGTGGAAAAGACCAAAATACCCTTTAGTGTGTAAAATGACCAAATTACCCTTTACTTAAAACTTGTAAGTTAAAGATTTTCTAGAATTGCATGACTCATCACTTGTTAGATATCCCATGTGCTAAAATCTTTTGCCAAATCTTATCTCTTTTGACACCTTGCAAGATTAGATTCATTGAATCAAATTATAAAGATTTAAAGAGAGAAAAAAGTTTAGAAAAAGTTGTTCACTTCTATCTCAAACACTCAACCAAGTCTTCTCTCTCTCCAAACCCACGAAAATCTCTAAGTATTTGGGTCCCCAAACAACCCTCTAGAACATCCAAAGCAGTTAGGAAGCAAGATTCAAAGCTTGTTAAGAAAAAGAGGTATAAACCTAAACTCAAATTTAGATCTTGTATGCTTAATTAAATTTAGTGTTTATGTGTTTATTTAAGTGTTAGAAGATGTTATATGATGATCTATGATGTTACATCATAGATCTATAACATCAAAGTGCTCAAAAATCAACTTTTCAAAAGCTGTCCAAGAACCTAGATTTATGGCTTTGACAAGCGTAATGTCGAGTTTATAGATCTGAGCCTGTTAATGATTTTGTATGTTTGATGCTTTAGACTTGTATTTTTCTATATGGACTTTCATCTGGACTTGAAATCATGCTTAGATCATGTCCAGAATGAAAGATATTCATGGTCAAACTCCGTTGACCAAGCATGACCAAGAGTTTTAGGCGACCCGAAACTCAAAATCGATGTCTGTGACATTTTGTCAAGGCTCATGATCTGTCGGTGTTAAGTGTTTTGTTGATGTTATTGTATCTAGTTTGTAGCCTGTCAGATATACTCTAGATTCGTGCCTTTTAATCACTCAAACAATCAGCAGATTGTAAGTAGTGGATGGTCAAAGTAGACTACTCGGCGTTGACTTTTACTTTTTAGGTAACCTAGAATTTGATTTTGATGTCGACAAGATGTTTGTGGGTCCCGGATCTTGCATGTGTTTGATGATTTTGTTTGTGTTAATGTTTTAGATTTATACTCTTGTATGTATACTACATATTCATGCTCTAAATCACCTAGATAAACAAGCAGAATGAAAGTAATCGATGGTCGAACTAGGCGATTTCGATCACGGATGCGAGTTTTTACGGAAAACCCGAAAACTTATGAACATTATTTACGACAATGTTTGACCCGGATGCTATATTATGATTTTGATGTAGTTAGGTTGACTTGATGATTGATAATTGTACCTTGACATGTGGACTACAACCTAAACCATTAGAACACACCATAACATCACAAACTTGATGAAATTTAAAGCCACAAAATGGACCCTTGCTTGGGTTTGCGGGTAACCCGAGAAAACCGGGAAAGCTCGACGAGTGACTTTGAACCTCGAGATCTTGCATCTATGTTGCTTTATGACCATTAGTTAGTTCTTGATTCATGTAGTATTACATAAATCTCTACATGATCATTACAAGAAGACCTTGAAAAAAATCATGACCCATTGAAATTACAGATTGGTCAAAGTAGGCACCATGAAAATTTGATTATCGGTGTTCTTGAGCCTCAAGAAGAACACACTATAGCGTGATAAAGCTGTCGCTAAAGCCTTTAGCGACGGATTTAATTATTTTTGTTTTATAATTTACGAAAAATACATTAAAAATAGAAATAAATTTCTAAAAATTACAAAATCGATTTTAAAAATTATTTTAAGTTATAAAAATTAACTTTTGATAAATTGACATATTTTTCATTAATATTACTATTTATTTGAATATTAATGGTATTAAATTTATTTAATAAATGTATTAAATAAATGGGTTAAAAATGAATTTTATATTATAAAAATTATTTTAAATGATAATAAGGTGTTTAAAAATATTTTAAGTTATAAATCATGACTTTTAATATTTTAAGGTAATTTTCATTAATAATTTAATATTAATGATAATAAGTTTATTTAATATTTATATTAAATAAATAGTTTAAAAATGGTTTTAATGATTTAAAAATCATTTAAAAAGGATATAAAGGATTTAAAAAATATTTTAAGTTATAATAAATGACTTTTAATATTTTCATGAATAATACATTAATATTTAAATATTAATGGTGATCATTTAAAAATGATTTTAAATGTTTTAAAAATCATTTAAGGGTAAAATAAATGTTTTAAAAATATTTTGAGTTATTATTAATAACTTAGATATTTTGTCAAGTATTTCATTAATATTTTTATATTATTTAAATATTAATGATAATGGAATTATTATGTATTTAAATCATTTAAAAATGATTTGAGTGTTTGAAAAATCATGATAAATTATAATAATTATTTAAAATTATTATAATACCTTGAAAAATAATATGATTAATATTTAATTATTATCTAATAAAGTATTGAAATTCTGAGAATAGAGTTTAAGTAAATATAAACTCGATTATTATCAGATAAAAATAGTCGGTACTTAGAAATGAATCCAAAGTTGACCGAGACTTATATAGATTGACACGATAAGTAATTATTTATGTTAGAATGACTATTATAACTATGTGACAATGTGTTTAAGCTATATGATGATATTTGCAAATAGCGGTGTTATATGTTATGATAAATTATTCTGATCAAGAGAATAATCTTATGAATGATAGGTTTCAGTATAAAAGATAAAACTAAGTTGTGTAAGCAGTAGATCAAGCAAGTATCCTTACTCTTTGTATCTACTTATGCAATACTCATGTGTAAGTAAGTTATTGAATTATACTCCTATTATATAAGTTATTAAACTCTACAGTTATCGGTCATATATTTTAACATTAGTATCCATGCTAGTTGTCAAACCCTATTCGTTTACCATTATCGTAATAATGTATGATCAATATATACTCTGTTGATAGATAGTTAAGTTAGATTATTCAAGTGCCCTCACTTGGATAATGATTATGTTAATCACATGTTGACACATACCTACTAGTTTTTCGGATATGTATATGTTATTTAAAAAAAATATTAATTGACGAGAATAGAATATTATTATTTACTCGGTTGAATTATTCTAATTGATTTGATTAATTATAATTAACACACGAACAGGGAAAACTTTTATGCATGGCGGACCAATTTGAACGATTTATCGTTCAAACAAGTAGTGTTGATCAATCTGAGGCATAATAATGGTGATCACCCCTCCGTGTAAAGTAAGACATGAGCGATTTTGAGGATGAAGTTTTTGTTTAACCTTTTGAAAATTAAAATAAAATTTTATAGTTTATTAAAGCTATTTTCCAAATTTATAGTCGATCGTAGTTTCAAAAAAAATGAAATAGAATTAATATATCGTTCGATTATTGTTTGACTTACTTCACAACATTTACTTACGTTGTAGAAGTGTAAATCCAAAGAAAACATTTAAATCTTTAGGATAATCTTTATTCATTGCTATTACTTCTTTGGGCACTCAAATGCTCATTCTTGCTTTAAATTTAAATGTTTTTTAATTAAGCTAGCACGACTGAAGGTTCAGCAAGGAGGACAAAGGAAGGGGAAAAGTGAAGGAGTAGATTAAATTATGTTGTTATTATATTTGTTTGTAGTAAGATAATATAATATTTATCATGTAATGTAAGACTTAAAGGTTCTCGAGACTGGGAAGGTAGATAACTTTGATATAATAATTTTGTTTAATTAATACATTAAGTAGTTGAATGAATGTTATCGTGGAGCACCAAGTACGGGTTTCAAGTCCCCAAATTTGGGGGCGTTACAACATGGTATCAAAGCTTTAGGGTTAGAAACCTTAGGTGGGAGTAGACCTTAGGCTATAACCCTAGGACATAGGGAAACATTGAAAATATAAATAACTCAAATAGAGTTTAAAGGAGATGAATTAAATAAATTCAGCGTAAAACATAATAAAAGATATCTTATATAAAACTATTATTTGTTGTGTGTATATACTATATATGTACTAATCAAAATAATTTGTGTGTAGATGTCGGTAGGAAAAGGATTATTGTATGCTTATAACATGAAGAAGGATCAAATCAATACACCCGAGCTAATATAAAAGCCGATAAATTTGAAATAGAGGCTCACGTTGAAAGTAACCTTGATGAAGTGATTATTTTGGAGAATATAGAAACCGGACCGAAATGGTGGAACTAACGAGATAGTGATTCGTACAGAAGTTGGGTGATCAAGCATCAAGCGAAGTCAAGAATCTATGGGACCGGGTTTCTTCTTTAGAAAAGTTGTTGGAAATAGAAAAGTTATTTAATAGTCGATTCGAGGAAGGCGTTGATCGAAATAATGGAAGAACAAGATAAGCTTAAGATCAAATAGATCGGATAGGAGCTAAAAGCGAGAATAAGAGGTGCAACTCTCGAAGCGAGAAGGGGAAAAGAAAGATGAGCAATAGTGAGTTAGAAAATTACGAAAACTTGAAGAAAATAGGAAAGTGTAGAAATCGTAAAAGGAAACATAGAGGCATGTACAAGAAAGGGAAAAAGATATGTTACATTTGTGGCTTTGAAGGACAGACCTCTCTTTATTGTCCTAACTATAAGCAAGGTGCATATTTTATTTGTGGGTTAGAAGATCATCAGGCGAAAGATTGTCCAAGATCAGGAGAATGTGTAGGGAATAAGTAGGATTAGTATTTGAATATGTATGTTTAATGATGTAATATGTGTGTAATGTAATATTCCTAACTTTTGTATAAGTTGTGTTAGTAAATCCTGACTTTTATGGTCATAAAGGGATAACGGATGCTTATAACAATATGTGTTATCCAGTGTAAAGTACTATGAATGAATGTGAATATATGTTTGTTTAATGAGATAAGTTTTTATGTATCTATCTGATAATTTGATAATACGATAAACCGAGTTTCAAAATTTGATATTTTGAGTATAAGATTATTTGAGTTTGAAATTACGCGATAAGATATAGAATGTAAGAATAATTTATGATTTTATCAGATAATGCCGCCAAGAAGACAAAATCGAAACCAGAGGGCAGAAGAATCTGTTAATAATATGGGAGGACAACAACAACCAGATCCAATACAGAATTTTGCAAATATGATAGCTCAAGCTATGCGAGAATCACGATACCGGTAGGAGAAAACCGATGATAATCGATTGGCAAATTTTAAAGACTTCAAAGATGGTAGGACCGCTTAGAGTTTAGAGGGACAATGACCGGTAGAAGCTCGAGACTTGGATAAAGGAGATAGAAAAGGCTTTTTGTGATCGCTAGGGTAGCGGAAGGGCAAAAAAATGACTTTTGCCACTTATATGATGAAAGGGAGGCAAATTTACGGTGGGAGGCCAATCAAACTAAATTTGGAGTAGGAGAGGTTACATGGACTAGGTTCAAAACACTTTTCTTTGAAAATTATTTTTTGACTAGTATATGAGGCTAGGATGGAGGTGAAATTTCTAGAGTTGAAGCGAGGGACATGTGTCGGTTGTGAGTATGTCCACAAAATTTAATGAATTAGCTAGGTTCGCTCCACATCAAGTGGACACGGAAGCAAGGAAGACATGAAGGTTTGAGTGGGCTTAAAACCACGGCTCTATAACAAAGGTGGCGGTATTACAGAGATAGGTACTTTTGTGACCTTTGTTGGACAAGGCTATCATAGTAGAAGAGGAAGTAAACCATGACTCTTTACAATAAGGAGAAGAATAATAAGATTAAGATTGAGGGAGCTATGAAAGTGGAAGGGAGTAGTGAGAGTAAGATGGGAAATAGAAAAGGGGACAATTTAGGAAATATCCAAATTAAGCGAGGAGGGTGTGAAGAAGCAAGTTGTGCGATGTGAAGCTGTGGGAAGAACCATTCGGAGAGTGCTTGAAGGAAAATCATGTGTGTTTTAAGTGTGGGCGGGGAGGGACATATCTCTCCCACTGTATCTAATCCTAGGATGAATAGTGGTTGTTTTATTTGTGGGTCAATAGAACATAGGGTGAGGAATGTCCGAAAAGAGGAGGCGATGGGGAAATGTCAATCAGGGAAAAGTAGTGGGGCCGCTAGCAATAACTTGGTCCAACTCCACCAAACCAACCAACCAAATCGACCATGAGGACCTTCAATATGATGAGTTCAAGAATACGGTCTCGTGTGAGGAGATGGAGTTCGGTATGAACACGATCAACGATATTAATATATATACACTAATTGGATTTAACCTATTCTCGTATCATAAGTGATAATATAATAAATAAACTAATAAAAAAAGATTTTTGAAGGAGGAATTTGAGTTAGGATTCGTGTCTGAATCTTATAAGGAGAGGAGAATATAGTAATTCAATTTTCATAATTAAAAATCTAAGGATAAAACATTAATATTAAGGGTAAGGTAATGGTGATTTAGGGGACGGAATCTTTATAAGGAGGAGAATGTAAAGACACCAAAATTTTTGAATAATTATATCTGTATTTTTATGAATAATTTTTTTTTAATAGAAATAATAATTTTGAATATATATGATATGGATTTAGCATAATAGTCGATTTAAATTTTTAAGTTGTTGATAATGAAAGTTAAAGTCGGATATGGTCCATAACCCTAATTCATGGATTATGAACAAGGAATGAGAATATTAATATATAATAATTATATTTTAATATGATATGTATGTCTATATATGTGTGTATGGTTTAATGTTGATCGAGGATATAGCGAGTATTAGAAAACCCTAAGTTTAAACCGATAAACCCTAATTTAAACCTAAATAGAAAACTAAGACTGATTATTAATCAGGTGTAATCAAGGAGATATGTTAGTGATTATGAATCTAATTAGGGGAAACCCTAACGATTATCAAGAAACCCTAAATGCTAAGTTAGAAACCCTAATTTGATTTTTGAGAAACCCTAAACCTAATTTTAAAACCCTAATTGGTGATTAGCAAGCCCTAATGGTATTTAGAAAATCTTAAGATTAAAAGTTATGGGAAATATATGAAATTACCAAACTACCCTTAAAATTTAGGTGGAAAAGACCAAAATACCCTTTAGTGTGCAAAATGACCAAATTACCCTTTTACTTAACTTGTAAGCAAAAAAGATTTTTCTAGAAATTGCATGACTCATCCTTGTTAGATCTTCCATGTGCTAAAATCTAAAGCAAATCTTATCTCTTTTGACACCTTGCAAGATTAGATTCATTGAATCAAATTATAAGAGATTAAAAGAGAGAAAAAGTTCAAAACAAAAGTTGTTTCTTTACTATCTAACACTCAACCAACCTAGCCTATCTCTCTCCAAACCCACGAAATCTCTAAGTATTTGGGTCCCCAAACAACCCTCTAGAACACACAAGAATCAGTTGTGTAGAAGCAAGATCAAAGCTTTTTAAGAAAGAGGTATAAACCCAAACCTATATTTGATCTTACATGCTTAGGATAAATTTAGTGTTTATGTGTTTATTTAAGTGTTAGAAGATGTTATATGATGATCTATGATGTTACATCATAGATCTATAACATCAAAGTGCTCAAAAATTAACTTTTCAAAGCGTCCAAGAACCCTAGATTTATGTACGACAGCAATAGATGTCGGAGGCCATAGATACAGAGCACATTAATGATTTTGTATGTTTGATGTTTTTTAGACTTGTAGTTTTCTATATGGACTTTCATACGGACTTGAAATCATGCTTAGATCATGTCGAGAATGAAAGATATTCATGGTCAAAACTCGGTTGACTAAGCATGACCAAGTTTTAGGCGACCCGAGAAACTCTGAAAATCGATGTCTGTGAGGTTTTTCAAGCTTATATCTGTCGGTGTTAAAGTGTTTTGTTGATGTTGTTGTATCTAGTTTGTAGCACATTAGTTATACTCTAGATCCATGCCTTTAAATCACTCAAACAATCAGCAGATTGTAAGTAGTGGATGGTCAAAGTAGCCTACTCGGCATTGTTTTTTTAATTTCTAGGTAACCTAGAATTGATTTTGATGTCGACAAGATGTTTATGGGTCGAGATCTTGCATGTGTTTGATGATTTGCTTGTGTTAATGTATATAGACTATACTCTTGTATGTGTACTACATATTCATGTTCTTAAATCACCTAGATAAACAACAGAATGAAAGTAATCGATGGTTAAACTAGGCTAACTTTCAAGCGTGGATGCGAGTTTTACGAAAACCCCGAAAACTCGAGAACATTATTTTCGACAATGTTTGACCGGATGCTATCTTATGATTTTGATGTAGTTTGGTTGACACGATGATTGATAATTGTACCTTGACATGTGGACTACAACCTAAACCGTTAGAACACCATAACATCACACGAGAACTTGATGAAATTTAAGGCCTGAAAGTAGCTATCGAAACCTTTGCTTGGGTTTACAGGTAACCCAGAAAAACCAGAAAAGCTGACACTTTTAACTTTTGAACATCGAGATCTTGCATGTATGTTGCTTTATGACCTTGTTAGTTGTTGATTTGTGTAGTATTACAACAATATACTACAAGATCATTCTGAAGACCTTGCCAAAAACATCATGATCGATGAATTGAGGCGGTTGAAAGTGAGGCACCTTGAACAATTGATTATCGGTGTTCTTGAGCCTCAAGAACACCTATCGCATGATGAGAAATTGTCAGCTAAAGCCTTTAATGACGGATTTAATTATTTTTGTTTTATAATTTTAAAAAATACATTAAAAATAGAAATAAATTCTAAAAATTATAAAATTAGTTTTAAAAATTATTTTAAGTTATAAAAATTAACTTTTGATAAATTGACATATTTTTCATTAATATTATTATTTATTTGAATATTAATGGTATTAAATTTATTTAATAAATGTATTAAATAAATGGGTTAAAAATGATTTTATATTATAAAAATTATTTTAAATGATAATAAGGTGTTTAAAAATATTTTAAGTTATAAATAATGACTTTTAATATTTTAAGGTAATTTTCATTAATAATTTAATATTAATGATAATAAGTTTATTTAATATTTATATTAAATAAATAGTTTAAAAATGGTTTTAATGATTTAAAAATCATTTAAAAAGGATATAAAGGATTTAAAAATATTTTAAGTTATAATAAATGACTTTTAATATTTTCATGAATAATACATTAATATTTAAATATTAATGGTGATTATTTAAAAATGATTTTAAATGTTTTAAAAATCATTTAAGGGTAAAATAAATGTTTTAAAAATATTTTGAGTTATTATTAATAACTTAGATTTTTTGTCAAGTATTTCATTAATATTTTTATATTATTTAAATATTAATGATAATAGAATTATTATGTATTTAAATCATTTAAAAATGATTTCGATGTTTGAAAAATCATGATAAATTATAATAATTATTTAAAAATTATTATAATACCTTGAAAAATAATATGATTAATATTTAACTTATCTAATAAAGTAGTGAAGATTACAGAATAGAGTTTAAGTAAATATAAACTCGATTATTATCAAATAAAAAATAGTAAATTTTATTTTGAAATGATTCACGAAGTTGACCGGACTTATATAGATTGACACGATAAGTAATTATTTATGTTAGAATGATTACTATTATAACTATGTGATAATGTGTTTAAGCTATATGATGACTGCAAATAGCAGTGTTATATGTTATGATAAATTATTCTGATCATGAGAATAATCTTATGAATGATAAGTTTCAATATAAAAGATAAAACAAAGTTGTGTAATCAGCAGATCAGGCAAGTATCCTTACTCTTTGTATCTACTTATGCAATACTCCTATGTAGGTAAGTTATTGAATTATACTCCTGTTATATAAGTTATTAAACTCTATAGTTATCAGTCATATATTTTGACATTAGTATCCATGCTAGTTATCAAACCCTATTCGTTTACCATTACCATAATAATGTATGATCAATATATACTCTGTTGATAGATAGTTAAGTTAGATTATTCAAGTGCCCTCACTTGGATAATGATTATATTAATCACGTGTTGACACATACCTACTAGTTTTTCGGATATGTATATGTTATCTAAAAATATCGTTGACGAGAATAGAATATTATTATTATTATTCGGTTGAATTATTCTAATTGATTTTAGATTAATTATGAACATCCGAAAAAGGAAAACTTTTATGTGCAAAAAGGCGGACCAAATTGAAACGATTTATCATTCAAACAAGTAGTGTTGATCAATACTGAGGCATAGCGAGGTGATCACCCTCGTGTTCGTAAGACATGATAGTTTTAGGATGAAGTTACATTTAACCTTTTCAAAAATTAAAATAAAAGTCTATAGTTTATTAAATTATTTCCAAATTTATAAGTCGATATGTAGTTAAAAAAAAAAATGAAGTAGAATTAATATGTTGTTCAGTATTGTTTCAGCTTACTTCACAACATTTACTTCGTTGTAGAAGTGTTAACCAAAGAGAATATTTAAATATTTCAGATAGTCTTTATTCATTGCTATTACTTGCTGGGCACTCAAATGCTCATTTTTGCTTTAAATTTAAATATTTTCAGCTAAGCTAGCACGTCCTGAAGGTTCCAGCAAGGACAAAGGGAAGAGGAAGCTAAAGGAGTAGATTAAATTATGTTGTTATGACTGTTTGTAGTAAGATAATATAATATTTATCATGTAATGTAAGACTTAAAGGTTCTCGAGACTGGAAAGGTAGATAACTTTGATATAATAATTTTGTTTAATTAATACATTAAGTAGTTGAATGAATGTTATCGCGGAGCACCAAGTACGGGTTTCAAATACCCAGATTTGGGGGCGTCACAATACCCGTTGATTAGTACAAATTTAATCCCATTATACAACCTTTATACTCGACCTTGTTGTTCGTGTTGACAAACTGTAATTTGGTGGCTATGGGATATTGTTCTTCTGTAATGGCTACAAAAATTTCTCCTGCTCCTACACCTTCCATATTTACAGCCCCATCGAAGTACATTTTCAAAATTGACATATATCTTCTCGATGGCTCTTCTGAATTGTCATTATCCCATCATCAGGAAAGTAAGTTTCTAATCAAAGTCTCTTGATGGTGCTTCAGCCAATTGATCCGCAATTCCTTGGCCTTTGATGGGCTTTTGAGTCACATAAATGATATTAAATTTTTGGAGGATTAATTGCCATTTGGATAATCGACAATTTAACATGGGCTTACTGAATATGTACTTTAGAGGATCCATGCGGGATATACGATAGGTTGTGTGCCCATGAAGGTAATGTCGTAACCTCATGGCGGCCCATGCTAACGCACAACAAGTCTTTTCAATCAAAGTATACTTCTGCTCATGGCTGCTCTTTCCTTGCATCTATCATCTTTCTGCTCCAACATGCAACCCATAACGTTTATATTGACGGATATATATATATATATATATATATATATATGAAAAGAGGAACTTTTTCCCTTGGAGGCACCAAAATAGGATCTTCAATCAACTGTTTCTTGATGCCGAGGAAACCTTTTTGACAATCCTCGTTCCACTTTCTGGAGGAATTTTTCCTTAAAAGCTTAAAGATGGG
Organism: Panax ginseng; assembly: GCA_020205605.1. Lineage (NCBI taxonomy): Eukaryota > Viridiplantae > Streptophyta > Magnoliopsida > Apiales > Araliaceae > Panax > Panax ginseng. The sequence goes on from CM035139.1 coordinate 93,536,692, forward strand.
CTCACAAGTTGCAGTGAGTTGCGATAAGAATTTGCTTATAAAATTGATTCTTCGAAGAAAACCCCATATCTCCTTCTCTGTTTGGGTACGGGCATCTCAGTGATGGCATTAATCTTGGCGGGATCTAGTTCAATGCCCCTATTGCTTACCAAAAAGCCCAACAATTTTCTAGATTTAATGCCAAAAGCACACTTGGCTGGATTCAATTTCAAGTTGTTCTTGCGAAGCTGATTCAATAGCTTTCTGAGATGGTCAGTATGGTCATCTTCCTTTCTAGATTTGACGATGATATCATCCACGTACACTTCTATTTCTTTATGCATCATGTCATGGAATAAGGCCATCATGGCTCTCTGATATGTATCACCGGCATTGATAAGACCGAAAGCCAACCTTAGATAGAAGAAGGTTCGCCTTAGAGTGATAAAAGCAGTCTTTTCCCTATCTTCCTCAGCAACCATGATCTAATGGTATCCGGTGAAACAATCAGCGAATGAGTACCTGCCAAATTACGTCGTGTTTTCTATTAAAATATGGATGAAAGGCACTAAGAAGTCATCCTTGAGATTAGCTTTGTTTAGATCCCGATAATCCACACACACTCGTACCTTTCCTCTGGGTTTAGGCATGGGACCCACATTGGACAACCATTCTGGGTAAGTTGATACCATGATAATGCCTACTTTGAACTACTTAACAATTTCTTCTTTATCTTTCAAGCTCCACTTAGGCTTTAGTCTCCTGAGTTTCTATCTGACTGGTTTGAAACCCTCTTTAATAGGAAAGCGATGCATGACAATATCAGTAAACAATCCTATCATGTCTTCATGTGACCATGTAAACACATCCTGGAACTGGGTTAAGAGTTCAATCAGATCTTTCAATTAGTTTGGGGTTAGTTTTTTCTCTATTTGTAGTTCTTTGGGATTTTATGAGCTTCCAATATTGGTAGTGGTGGTTTGATCTAGGTTTAGTTTTGGTTTATCTTTGACCCATCCTTTGATCTCCTCAGGCACCTCAGAGTCATCTATCTCCTTTTGATCAATCCCAATCAGGTCAAATTTCAGTTCCACATCAAAGTCATAGTCACCGTTTAGACTTGGTAGTTCATCAGCAAGGCTAAACAAATCCAACTTTGGAGTCTGTTTTCGAGTGATGCAATGAGTGTTATTCTAATTGTCCAAAATCAAGTTATTATTGACAGCAATGATAAAGGGGTTGATATTATCCCCCTCCTTGATGATGGCCAAAATTGAATCCATATCAGGGTCAGAGTCTTTTCCCGGAACATTAACCTTAGCCCAATTTACGAAAGGAATTATAGATTGGTCATTTGGCTGACCCTTTTTCCTAACGTCCTCAGCCATACCCTCGTCAGGTGTTGAGTAAAACATTGTTTCAAACTGGCTTTAAACCTCTTGAAGGAATAACTCACTTGGTATTTTTCGCTCTTTTGCGAGAAGGTGCGTATATTTCTTATCACTGATGGTATTAACCTTTGGTATCAACAGATTAGACACTGAAGAAGGAATCTTTCTCCCAGGTTTCTCGAATCCTGCATCAGTGAGATTTAACAAGATTTTTGATAGAGGAGCCGGCATATGTTTATGCGGGTTTTTGCTCTTTGATCCTAGAAAGTAGACTAACCCGGCTCTCCCTGTTTGGCTAGGTATCAAAATTGGACTTTTGATGCCTTGTTGATTCTTTCCCAACCCTTTTCCTGGACAGAAACCTAAGGCTACCATCTCTTGGCCAACATACATTACTTCGAAAGAGATTCTTGGTTTTAAGGTTGGCGCCCCAATAAATCTATAGTGTGTGTTCCTGGATCACCTCAAATTCTTGAAAGCTGGCAGGCTCAACTTCTTCACTAAGATTGATTAGAGGCATTTCCCCTTCTATATGGATTGGATAATCTAGTTCAACATTAACAGTAACTAAATTACCATCGATGATGTACTTCACATGTTGATGAAGTGTGGATGGGATAGCTTCTACCATATGAATCTACGGTCTTCCTAACAATAAATTGTATCCGGAAGTGATGTTTAACACTTGAAAAGATATGTGGAAGTTATGTGGACCAATTTCCACTAGAAGCTCAATCTCTCCTATAATGTCGCATCGAGATCCATCAAAGGCTCTTATGATTACATGACTACTTCGGATTCTGTTTGGTTTGATTTTCATTCTTTCTAAAGTATCATAAGGACAAATGTTCAAGGAAGAGTCTCCATCTATCAATACCCCCTATCACATATCCGGAGGATATCACTGTTATGTGTAGTACCTTGCGATGACTAGTTCCTTCAACTGGTATGTTGTGAGACCCCGAATTTTATGAAATGAAAGTATTCAATTTTCTTATAATTATTCTATTTAGTAAATGGTTAAATTGATAAAAGGTTAAAGTTAAGGGTGATATGTGAAAATTTTGCAAAGTATGCAAGTTGTTATAAAATATTCTTTTGGTCGGGAATATCCGTGCGACGACACAATCATTGGTGGACCCCACAATTGAAGTATTGTCGTAGTTAGAAAATGACAGAATTATCATTTTATAAAAATAACGACGAAAGTGTTACCGTTAAAACTATTGAAATATCCGGTAGTAAGCGTCGATGAATCTGGCGTGGTTGCGTAGTAGCTTAATACGGTATTGATTATTGATCTTACGTAAGAAGTCACTCGGTTATACTCAATTATTGCTACAATAATTGCTGCATCATATCTCTCATATTATTGATTCAATTATTGTCACAATATCATCTGCATAATATGTTATATTATTAAATCAATAATTGAGACAACAAAGTTATTCATATTATTATTGCTATATTAATAATGTCTAGAAGTTCTGTCAAGGAGTGGTTTGGTCACCTAATTGCCCGCCAATAAGGAAAAATCCTTATCAGAAAGCCCCCTCTTTCCTGGGAATGACTTGGTTGTTAAATATTGTGAGTTATAATATTAATGATGAATAAGTTCGTGTTGATTAAAGATGAAATTGATAGTTTCATTATGTTGGGATTATTGGTGTAAGTGATAAATCGACATTTATTTTGATAATAATTGATGTCTGGAGGTTATATTGACCAATCGGGTAATTAACCAGATAAATGAGCAATTAATTGCTATTGATTCACATGATTATAACTATTTTTTCACATGTGTGTACTATTGATTCACATTCATTTATTATTAGTGGAGTTGGTGCAAGATTGATAATACTTGCATGACTAAGTTAAAAATGGAGGTATAGTTGAAGGTACTATACTATAATTAATTTTTTTACATGTTTAGAACTATTGAGTGACATGATTTACTATTAATTCACATGATTTATTATTAGGGGAGGTGGTGCAAGTTTGATAATACTTGCAGGACTAAATTAAAAATGAAGGAAAAGATGAAGGTATTATACTGTAATATTTCGAGCCCCAAAATGTACAATTATCGAAACTATATTTTCCTATAAATAGAAGCTCATTCCTTCATTATTTTTCACCAATTCACTAAGTCTCACAAGAGCAATTATTATAGAGAAATTATAGAGAGAGAAGTTATAGAGAGAAAGGAGAAGAGAAGTCTGCTACCTCACTATTCCAGTATCCAGTCTTCTTTTGAGGTAAGAGATATAATTATTATAGTAAGGGGTATTATTTCTTTCGTATTCATGAAGAGAGTTATTTCTTTCAATATTCGTAAGGGTTGTTATTTCATTCTTTATTATTATGTTGGAATAACCTGTCTATGCTAAGTACCGCATACATGGTGAAATTCTTCTGTTATTCCATTCTTTATTATTACATTGGAATAACTTCATGCATGCGGTCTATCGCATGCCTCAGTGAATTCTCATTGTTATTCCATTCTTTATTATTACGTTAGAATATCCCGCGTCGTGCGGATTACACATGACTGGTTCCATTCTTTATTATTACATTAGAATATCATGCATGCGCATTACGCATGACTTGATTTTATTCTTTATTATTCTCATTTGTAATATCCTCACATGCATGCGGATTACGCATGACACTGGTTCTATTCTCTATTATTACATTGGGAATAACACATGCATGCGGTCTATCGCATGCATGGTGAATTCTTACATTATTCTATTCTTTATTATTACATTGGAATAACATACATGTGGATTACCGCATGCATGGTGAATGATCCTTCGTATTAATTCCTTATTTAATTATGAAAATGATCTGTCTAAGTGGATTACCACATTGTGAGACCCCAAAATTTATAAAATAAAAGTACTCAATTTTCTTATAATTATTATTTTATTTAGTAAATGGTTAAATTGATAAAGGGTTAAAGTTAAGGGTGATATTTAAAAATTTTGCAAAGTAAGCAAGTTGATATAAAACATTCGTTGTGTCGATCGGGGAATATTCGATTAGTCGGGGAATATTCTTTTTATCAGGGAATATTCGTACAATGACACAATCATTGGCGGACCCCACAACGGAATTATTGTCGGATTGAGAAAATGACAAAAATATTTTTATGAAAATAACGGCAGAAGTTTTATCGTTAAAACTGTTGAACTACTAGGTAGTAAAAGTACAATAATACGCGTGGTTGCATAGTAGCACACGATATTGATTATTGATGCTTACATGAGAAGTCACTCAGTTTTGTTCAATTATTGCTACAGTAATTGCTGCATAGTATCTCACGTTATTTGATTCAATTATTGTCGATATTTTTTATTTAAACCAATAATTGAGATGACGAAGTTATTAATATTATTATTTGCAATATTAACGATGTCTAGAAGTTCTGTCAAGGAGAGGTTTGGTCACCTAATTGCTTGGCATGATAGGGAGAAATCCTTATTGAAAGCCCCTCTTCTCGGGAACAACACCTTGGTCGATTAATATTGTGAATTATAATAATGGTGATAAGTTTGTTTTATTAATATTATAAATGTAATAAAACATTTTTTTTTATATAAAACAGAATACTTTTTATAATAAAATAGAATACTTTTATAAAGTTATTCGTTTTATTAGTCTATAAATAGAATATATAATATTCTATTATGCATAGTGTTTGCGTAGTAAAATATTTTTATATAAAAGCAGAATACTTTTATAAAGTTATTCGTTTTATTAGACTATAAATAGAATATATAATATTCTATTATGCATAGTGTTTGCATAGTGCCTGCATAGTATTTGCATAGTAAAATATTTTTATATAAAACAGAATACTTTTATAAAGTTATTCGTTTTATTAGATTATAAATATAATATATTATATTTTATTTAAAAGATTTTATTTTATTAGAATATTTTATTAATACTGCATAGTAATTTAATATGGACCGTCCATTTAAAAGTAAATCAATCTGGACCGTTCATGAATTAGTTACTATTCCGTCCATTCTCCTATAAATAAAAGCTCATTCCTTCATTATTTCTCACGAATTCACTGAAACTCTAGAGAGTGAAACTATAGAGAGAAAGAAGAAAAGTATTCTGCTACTTCACTACTCCTATATCTAGTTTTTTCTAAGGTGAAGATAGGTGATGAAAATTATCTTCGTCCTGGGTGCGAAGAGAAATTTAGAATCACAATTATGATTATGAGTTATTCATATGATTGTGGACATGAATTGTTGATTGATGTTCTGAGGATAAAACATTATCATTTGGACTTTTAACATAGAAAAGATAATAGATCTGATGGTATATTTGACTCTTCTAATGGATTGCTCGTTCCGCTGCAACTATGGTAAAAAGAGTGTAGCTGGGTCGAGCGGGGATAACAGGGGAATAGAACGGTGGTCTATAGCTGTTGAGTTTCTCCATAAATAGTATAAAAATAATTTATTGATGACTTTAGATAAGTGTGTCGTATTGTATACGTCATTTGATATTTAATTTTTGTGAACCGAATAGGGTGAGGTGAACCCAACTTTGGAAGGGTGTTTTGCCACTATCATACAATATGTCTAATGACATATAACCTCGTGTTATCATATGACAGGGTTGTGCACATCCACTTGCTGAGTATATCTACGAGCACTACCTATATGATCTTGGAGTTTATTTGAAATATAATTTTCACTTGGAGACAGTGGAGATAGTTATATGTCAAGAGAAGACTCACCATTGGAAAGAAGATGATAGTAATCTTCTCATTTTTCATTGGGGTCTTTTGGGTCAACCAAGGATAATTCTTTGGACATATGATATCTATCATAACCTAGACGCATGGCCTCCCATGTACGAAGGTTTCCTTGAGCACTTCCCAAAGATTTTAATTTCTAAAACAGTTTTTGACTATACCTTTATGTAAAGTATCATTGTAAGGATGTGGTCAAGGCACCATGAGAGTTACATACATTTGTATTAAAACTCACAGTTAACTGTGGTCGTATTCTATACGATAGTTCAACCGTTGTATAAATGAAGTTTGTATTTGATTTTTATAGTGTGATATCTCGTGACTCAGAATGGGTCGTGTGGACCTATTTTGGGGGCGTCACAAATGGTATCAGAGCTTAGGGATATGGTCGCTAGCGGAGATAAGAGTCTAGAACTAGGAGGGGAGAGATGAGTTATATACTTCGCTAGTGTGTGACTTACCTAAGCTGAAATTGTTTACTTGATAAGTTAACAAATTGTGATATGTCAATTAACCTTTGTTTTGAAGCTATATTCTAGAATGATATCTGAAATATAGGAGATGAGAAATGGGAAAATCATGATAGCAAGAAAATTACTGGGAAGGTACAATCTGAAAATAAAGCAAGGTATTCTCATCTCTTCGAAAATCAGGTACGTACGTAAATTTCGAGGGCGAAATTTCATAAGGAGGGGAGATTGTGAGACCCCAAAATTTATAAAATGAAAGTACTCAATTTTCTTATAATTATTATTTTATTTAGTAAATGGTTAAATTGATAAAGGGTTAAAGTTAAGGGTGATATTTGAAAATTTTGCAAAGTAAGCAAGTTGATATAAAACATTCGTTGTGTCGATCGGGGAATATTCGATTAGTCAGGGAATATTCTTTTTATCAGGGAATATTCGCACAACGGCACAATTATTGGTGGACCCCACAACGAAATTATTGTCGGATTGAGAAAATGACAAAAATATTTTTATAAAAATAACGGCAGAAGTTTTACCGTTAAAATTGTTGAACTACTCGGTAGTAAAAGTACAGTAATACGCGTGGTTGCATAGTAGCACACAGTATTGATTATTGATGCTTACGTGAGATGTCACTCAGTTTTGTTCAATTATTGCTACAGTAATTGCTGCATAATATCTCACGTTATTTAATTCAATTATTGTCGATATTTTTTATATTATTAAATCAATAATTGAGACGATGAAGTTATTAATATTATTGTTTGCAATATTAACGATGTCTAGAAGTTCTATCAAGGAGAGGTTTGGTCACCTAATTGCCCGCTAATAGGGAGAAATCCTTATTATCCCTTCTTTTCTGGGAACAACCTGGTCGATTAATATTGTGAGTTATAATAATGGTGATAAGTTTGATTTATTATTATTATAAATGTAATAAAAGAAAAAACTTTTTATATAAAATAGAGTACTTTTTATAAAGTTTTGTTTTATTTGATTATAAATAGAATATATTATATTTTATTATGCATAGTGTTTGCATAGTAAAATCATTTTATATAAAATGTAATACTTTTATAAAGTTATTCGTTTTATTAGATTATAAATAGAATATATAATATTCTATTATGCATAGTGTTTGTATATAGTGCTCGTATAGTGTTTGCATAGTAAAATATTTTTTATATAAAACATAATACTTTTATAAAGTTATTCATTTTATTAGATTATAAATAGAATATATTATATTTTATTTAAAAGATTTTGTTTTATTAGAATATTTTATTAATACTGCATAGTAATTTAATATGGACTGTCCGTTTAAAAGTAAATCAATACTGGACCGTTCATGAATTAGTTACTATTAGGTCCATTCTCTTATAAATAGAAGCTCATTCCTTCATTATTTTTCTTAATTCTTTGAAACTCTAGAGAGAGAAACAATAGAGAGAAAGAAGAAAAGTATTATGTTACTTCACTACTCCTATATCTAGTTTTTTCTAAGGTGAAGATAGGTGATGAAAATTATCTTCGTCTTGGGTGCGAAGAGGAATTTAGAATCACAATTATGATTATGAGTTATTCATATGATTGTGGACATGAATTGTTGATTGATGTTACAGGGATAAAACATTATCGCTGGACTTTTAACATAGAGAAGATAATAGATCTGATGGTCTATTTGACTCTTCTAATGGATTGCTTGTTCCGCTGCAACTATGGTAAAAAGAGTGTAGCTGGGTCGAGCGGGGATAACAGGGGAATAGTGTGACACCCCCAAACCCAGGTACTTCATTCCCACAGGATTTGGTGTTCACTTAATCAAACATTCATATCTAACTACCCAATCACAATAAAACTAGATAAATAAAACCTTTCCCATTAAAGGGTTACATAATAAAATCTCCCAGGTTGTCTAACCTTTAAATACAATCATTCAAATGCAGAAAATAATAATAATTAAACTTCATTACAACCATTCATTTAAAAACTGATAATAAAATATCAAATTACAAGTCTTCAAAACTTGTTCATCTTTCCTTTTCCCTTTATTGGTGCTAGGTACATCAACCTTCTCATCCTTAAGCGTAATAATTATATAAGCAAGAGTGAGCAAACAAAGCTCACTTGATACAATAATGAATGAAAACCTTTACAACAAATGTTAAATAAGAGGCTCAATAGATTTAAACAATTACGATTTGTCAACGATCAAGTAAATAAGCGAGGGTCCTAAGACCACGAACTATGTCCATAGTTATAAGTAATGTTTCAACTTAAACTTTAACAAATATAAGACTATAGGGACTCCTCGTACTTAGGGGATCGCCCTTAATACAATGTATTGTGCACAAACATTTCAATGCTAAGCGTAAGTTACCCCTAATAATAGGGTTGTTCATCTCAGTATTTAGAGTACAAGTCCACACCAAAGTGAGTTTGGTTTGGATACATTTCAGGGTAATTTAGAATTCAACGAACATCAACTAAGGATTAGTTGAATAAAACCAATTACATCGTACTATAGAATAATCGTAATTGAATCAACATGGTAAACCAAAATCATGCTTTAGGAATAATCTAATAACATATACTTTGAATAACTATAACATGCCTTGCTTGAACAATATTAAGTCAAGGTTAATTAGAATTGAGTACTAAGCATGCATAGTAGTTTGAACGATAAAATTGTTCGACATTAGTATAAATAGTTGTGCATGCTAAACAACAAGTTAAATACAAGAATAACTTGTCAACATCAAACTAAAGTTTAGAATGCTTGCATCATTTATAAGGTAATCTAATTGAAACAATAAATAGTTCAACAAGATAAAGAATTAGAAATCTTGCCTTGCTCGTAGGCTAAACCGAATCAATTCGGATCACAATACCCTATATGTACATATATATATATATGTCATCATGACATAGTTAGTCACTACTACTTTATAAATTTAACTAACTACATACATCATATAGGTTTGATTATTTAATCATATAATCAAGTTATAACACAAGTTAATTGTTAATAACATACTTATTCATAGTATAGAAATACTAACATCAACATTTTACAGTCCTACTATCATCACATAACAATTTCTTAACATTCGAGTACAAAAGTACATCATCGGACCATTATTCGCGCTAACTCACGTTATGGCATGCCATAGTTTATACTATGGTAAAATATGCAACAAGCAGAGACGGCGTTATGGGCAAGAATAATATTAAAAGGTCACTGCTGCATGGCAAGGTATACCAACATCTATGCGTGGCGCCAAGATCATAAGCATGATGCGCCTTAATCTTTACAGTGTAAGATTAATATCGCTAAGTTACACTGCCTCTTATAAACCTAGATTTTGGTGACAACCGGCAATAGTATAAGAAAAAGCAAATTTTGGCCTAAAAATTCCTTTCTAACAGCCTAATTCACATGCAAATCATACAAAGACTTCATGTAAACCTAATTCAAGAATTCCTAACATGTTTCTATCCATACAATAACATAAACAACAAGTTTAAAATATCCAATTTCACTATTTTGATAAAAATTCACTTTTTGATGTTTTGATGAAAATCAATCTTTGTGATTTTGTTTTTCAACCAAAAGCAGATTAATTTAAAGCATTTTATCAAAGTATATACATACTCTAACAAATTGAATAGCCAATTTATCAATAAAACAACTAAACAACCCATAATTTCTATTTTAACTAAATAATATATAATCATAAAAACTCTTTGTAAAAATACTTTTCTTCACAAACATATACATAATATAAATTCATGGACTATTCTCAATCATAGCTTAAGAAAATAGTTTAACTCACTAGATTATCATATAAAATCACATACATAACAACTAATTTACCCTTACACAAGGATTCTACAGAGAATTTGGGAAGAGAGAAACTAAATTTTTAAAACTAAAAGAATAGGTTAATACCTTGAAGAAGAAGAAGATGATGATGATGGCTATATCTTTAATTCTCAAGCTTTTTTCTCCTATCTCCTAGCCTTTCTTCCTTTCTTTTTTTTCTTTTTTTCTTCTTCTTCTTCCTCTGAGTTTTTCTCTTTTCTTCCTAACTCTAACTACGTACTAACAATCTAACGTATATAGGATATAATATATATTAATTATATAATATAACTCTAATTTAACTGACATCAGTTATTTTATTTTGAAAACCAAAAGCCATAAGGCTTGTTTGGTTAACCACTAACAAAAATAATCAATTAATTCTTACGCCTTGTTTGGTAAAACACAATTAGATTAAAGACTTAATAGGCATTAGGCCTTGTTTGGCAAAACTGAATTAAAACTCCTTTAAGTTATTTTAATAACTCCTTTATAAAAGGTTATTTGTCACACATTTACTAAATTAAATTAATCTTAATTACAATTTATTAAATTACTACATCACAGAAATCAATACCACAAAATTATAATTTTCTATATAATTATAACTTTATTTAATCAAATAACACATCCTTTTTAATTACAAATTCAATAAAAAGAATAGTAATTCAATTAATCACAACTCTCTAACTTAATAATTAAATTAAATTAGCATAAAATAATTAATTTTCTTAATTATTTATTTAACAAATAATTAACAATTATTCAACAATGAACACATCCATTAAATACTTAAATAATTCAATAAATATTTAATATAACAGTTAAAAAAATTCTAAAATGTTACAAATAGAACAGTGGTCTATAGCTGTTGAGGTTCTCCCTAAATAGTATGTAAATAATTTTATTGATGACTTTAGATAAGTGTGTCGTATTGTATACGTCATTTGATATTTAATTTTGGAGAACCGAATAGGGTGAGGTGAACCCAACTTTGGAAGGGTGTTTTGCCACTATCATACAATATGTCTAATGACATACAACCTCGTGTTATCATAAGACAGGGTTGTGCACATCCACTTGCTGAGTATATCTACGAGCACTACCTATATGATCTTGGAGTTTATTTGAAATATAATTTTCACTTGGAGACAGTGGAGATAGTTATTTGTCAAGAGAAGACTCACCATTGGAAAGAAGATGATAGTAATCTTCTCATTTTTCTTTGGGGTCTTTTGGGCCAACCAATGATAATTCTGTGGACATATGATATCTATCATAACCTAGACGCATGGCCTCCCATGTACGAAGGTTTCGTTTAGTACTTCCCAAAGATTTTAATTTCTAAAATAGTTTTTGACTATACTTTTATGTAAAGTATCATTGTAAGGATGTGGTCGAGGCACCATGAGAGTTACATACATTTGTATTAAAACTCACAGTTAACTGTGGTCGTATAATATACGACAGTTCAACAGTTGTATAAATGAAGTTTATATTTAGTTTTTATAGTGTGATACCTGGCGACTCATAATGGGTCGTGTGGACCTATTTTGGGGGCGTCACACACATGGCGGGCAAAAATCCATTTGCATTTTCGTATAATCTATTATACTCGTATGAGATATCATTTTTTTATACTCGTCATGGAATATCATTTTTTTTGGTATTTTTTTACGAGTTACTATTCATAAAGTTACTATTCACCCGATTTATTATTCACTCTAGTATTATTCACTCGGGTATTCGGGGCACTTTTCGTGTTTCGGGAGTACTATTCATAAGTTACTATTCACCCAAATTACTATTCAATTAATATTATTCACTCGGGTATTTGGGGTACTTTTCATGTAAAGGGTACTATTCACGAGGTCTTATTTACTCAAGTACTATTCACGGTGGTACTATTCACGGGGTACTATTTACCCAAAAAAATATATTTCTTTTCTCATTCAAATTATTTTGGTACATGAATATTATTCTTTAATTTTACTCCACAAAGCAAAGATCATGTTGACAATTTGGATATTTTTAAACTGGATAAATTTAAAGTCTTTAATATTTATCTTTGATTTCGTTTGATTAATGCTTATATCATTGTCATCACCCTTATGCTTATATTATTATGAAAGTCATCTTTGGCTTACGTGCAAATATGGACTATTGATTATTGGTTTTACAATTGTATATCTTTGGCTTACGTGCAAAGATGGACTGTTGATTATTGGTTTTACAGTTGTATATCTTTGGCTTACGTGCAAAGATGAACTATTTATTGATGAGTATCTTTGGCTTATGTGCATAGATGAACTGTTTATTGGTATGATTATGACCAGCGATCATTCGGTATAATCATGACGTAATGTTATAGATGATGTGGTAAAAGTCCTCATTGGCCCGTAGTGCGTTGATGGACGATTATTGGTATGATTATAACCGTGGATTATTCGGTATAATCATGACCATTGATGATTACATGAATATCCTTGGTAGTAGTGCGGGGATGATTAGATGATGTGGATTATATTAAGCTGAGTCTCATCGATAAAATATTGATTATACACTTTTAATTCGTAAAAGATAGTAGATATCATGCTCTACTTGACTCTTCTAAAATACAGTTGTATGTCTTTGCCCTGTAGTGCAAAGATGAATTGTTAATGAATATCTTTGGGTTGTAAAAAAAGATGAATTTATTAGTATGATTATGAGCAGGAATTGTGATTTGGTATAACCATGATTTTTGATGTTTCAGGTGAAGATAGGTGATAAAAATTATCTTCGTCCTTGGTGCGAAGAGGAATTTAGAATCACAATTATGATTATGAGTTATTCATATGATTGTGGACAGGAATTGTTGATTGATGTTACAGGGATAAAACATTATCGATGGACTTTTAACATGGAGAAGATAATAGATCGGATGGTCTATTTAACTCTTTTAATTGATTACTCGTTCCGCTGCAACTATGGTTGAAAAGATTTATCATCTACCATATCTACCGGATGGTCTACTGATGAAGGCTATTTATGATGTAAATTATCTTTAGTCATGATATTCTTTACTGGGCTAGTTGTGCTCACCCTTTTTGCTTCACAATTCTTTTCAGGTAATAAGAGTGTAGTTGGGTCGAGCGGGGGTAACAGGAGAATAGAACGGTGGGCTATAGCTGTTGAGGTTCTCCTTAAATAGTATGGAAATAATTTTATGGAGAACTTTAGATAAGTGTGTCGTATTGTATACATCATTTGATATTTAATTTTGGTGAACCGAATAGGGTGAGATGAACCCAACGTTGGAAGGGTGTTTTGCCACTATCATACAAGATGTCTAATGAAATACAACCTCATGTTATCATAAGACAGGGTTGTGCACATCCACTTGCTGAGTATATCTACGAGCACTACCTATACGATCTTGGAGTTTGGTTGAAATATAATTTTCAATTGCAGACAGTGGAGATAGTTATATGTCAAGAGAAGACTCACCATTGGAAAGAACATGATAGTAATCTTCTTGTTTTTCTTTGGGGGTCTATTGGGGCAACCAAGGATAATTCTGTGGACATATGATATCTATCATAACCTTGACGCATGACCTCCCATGTACGAAGGTTTCCTTGAGCACTTCCCAAAGATTTTAATTTCTAAAACAGTTTTTGACTGTACTTTTATGTAAAGTACCATTGTAAGGTTATGGTCGAGGAACCATGAGAGTTACATACATTTGTATTAAAACTCACAGTTTAACTGTGGTCATATTTCGCATTTACGTTCAACAATTTGTATAAATGAAGTTTGTATTTGATTTTTATAGTGTGATATCTGGCGACTCAGAATGGATCGTGTGGACCTATTTTGGGGGCGTCACAAATGGTATCAGAGCTTAAGGATATGGTCGCTAGCGGAGATATGAGTCTAGAACTAGGAGGGGAGAGACGAGTAATATACTTTGCTAGTGTGTGACTTACCTAAGCTGAAATTGTTTACTTGATAAGTTGACAAATTGTGATATGTCAATTAACCTTTGTTTTGAAGATATATTTTTGAATGATATCTGAAATACATGAGATGAGAAGTGGCAAAATCGTGATACAGAGGAAATAACTAGGAAGGTACAATCCGAAAAGAAAGCAAGGTATTCTCATCTCTTTGAACTACCAGGTACGTAAATTTCGAGGGCGAAATTTTATAAGGAGGGGAGATTGTGAGACCCCGAAATTTATAAAATGAAAGTACTCAATTTTCTTATAATTATTATTTTATTTAGTAAATGGTTATATTGATAAAGGGTTAAAGTTAAGGGTGATATTTGAAAATTTTGCAAAGTAAGCAAGTTGATATAAAACATTCGTTGTGTCGATCGGGGAATATTCGATTAGTCAGGGAATATTCTTTTTATCAGAGAATATTGGTAAAACGGCACAATCATTGATGGACCCCACAACGGAATTATTGTCGGATTGAGAAAACGACAAAAATATTTTTATGAAAATAACGGCAGAAGTTTTACCGTTAAAACTGTTGAACTACTAGGTAGTAAAAGTATAGTAATACGTGTGGTTGCATAGTAGCACACGATATTGATTATTGATGCTTACGTGAGAAGTCACTCAGTTTTGTTCAATTATTGCTACAGTAATTGCTGCATAATATCTCACGTTATTTGATTCAATTATTGTCGATATTTTTTATATTATTAAATCAATAATTGAGACGACGAAGTTATTAATATTATTATTTGCAATATTAACGATGTCCGTAAGTTACGCTATGGAGAGGTTTGGTCACCTAATTGCGCGCCAATAGGGAAAAATGCTTATTGGAAAGCCCCTCTTTCCTGGGAACAACCTGGTCGATTAATATTGTGAATTATAATAATGGTGATAAGTTTGTTTTATTATTATTATAAATGTAATAAAATGAGAAAATTTTTTATATAAATAGAATACTTTTTATAAAGTTTTGTTTTATTTGATTATAAATAGAATATATTATATTTTATTATGCATAGTGTTTGCATAGTAAAATCTTTTTATATAAAAATGTAATACGTTTAGAAAGTTATTCGTTTTATTAGACTATAAATAGAATCTATAATATTCTATTATGCATAGTGTTTGCATAGTGCCTGTATAGTGTTTGCATAGTAAATTCTTTTTATATAAAACAGAATATTTTTATAAAGTTATTCGTTTTATTAGACTATAAATAGAATATATAATATTCTATTATGCATAGTGTTTGCATAGTATTTTCATAGTAAAATCTTTTTATATAAAACAGAATACTTTTATAAAGTTATTCATTTTATTTGATTATAAATAGAATATATTATATTTTATTTAAAAGATTTTATTTTATTAGAATATTTTATTAATATTGCATAGTAATTTAGTATGGACCATCCATTTAAAAGTAAATCAATCTGGACCGTTCATGAATTAGTTACTATTCAGTCCATTCTCCTATAAATAGAAGCTCATTCCTTCATTATTTCTTATGAATTCACTGAAACTCTAGAGAGAGAAACTATAGCGAGAAAGAAGAAAAGTATTTTGCTACTTCACTACTCCTATATCCAGTTTTTTCTAAGGTGAAGATAGGTGATGAAAATTATCTTCGTCCTGGGTACGAAGAGGAATTTAGAATCACAATTATGATTATGAGTTATTCATATGATTGTGGACAGGAATTGTTGATTGATGTTACATGGATAAAACATTATCGGTGGACTTTTAACATAGAGAAGATAATAGATCTGATGGTCTACTTGACTCTTCTAATGGATTGCTCATTCTGCTGTAACTATGATAAAAAGAGTGTAGCTGGTCGAGCGGGGATAACAGGGGAATAGAACGGTGGTCTATAGCTGTTGAGGTTCTCCCTAAATAGTATGGAAATAATTTTACTGATGACTATAGTTAAGTGTGTCGTATTGTATACGTCATTTGATATTTAATTTTGGTGAACCGAATAGGGTGAGGTGAACCCAACTTTGGAAGGGTATTTTGCCACTATCATACAATATGTCTAATGACATACAACCTCGTGTTATCATAAGACATGGTTGTGTACATCCACTTTCTGAGTATATCTACGAGCACTACCTATATGATCTTGGAGTTTATTTGAAATATAATTTTCACTTGGAGACAGTGGAGATAGTTATATGTCAAGAGAAGACTCATCATTGGAAAGAAGATGATAGTATTCTTCTCATTTTTCTTTGGGGTCTTTTGGGTCAACCAAGGATAATTCTGTGGACATATGATATCTATCATAACCTAGACGCATGGCCTCCCATGTACGAAGGTTTCCTTGAGCACTTCCCAAAGATTTTAATTTCTAAAACAGTTTTTGACTATACTTTTATGTAAAGTATCATTGTAAGGATGTGGTCGAGGCACCATGAGAGTTACATACATTTGTATTAAAACTCACAGTTAACTGTGGTCGTATTCTATACGATAGTTCAACAGTTGTATAAATGAAGTTTGTATTTAATTTTTATAGTGAGATATCTGGTGACTAAGAATGGGTCGTGTGGACCTATTTTGGGGACGTCACACACATGGCGGGCGAAAATCCATGTACGAAACTGCAAATGGATGTCCTGGAATATCATTTTCTTTGGTATTTTTTTTACGAGTTACTATTCACGGGTTACTATTTACCCGATTACTATTCACTCTAGTATTATTCACTCGGGTATTCGGGGCACTTTTCGTGTCGAAGTACTATTCACGAGTTACTATTCACGGGTTACTATTCTCCCAAATTACTATTCACCCGAATATTATTCACTCGGGTATTTGGGATACTTTTCTTGCCGGGGTACTATTCACGTGGTACTATTCCCGAAGTACTATTCATAGGGTACTATTCATGGGATACTATTTACCCAAAAAATATATTTCTTTTCTGTCCAAATTATTTTTGGTACATGAATATTATTCTTTAATTTTACTCCACAAAGCAGTATTATGTTGATAATTTGGATATTTTTAAACTCTGGATAAATTTAAAGTCTTTAATATTTATCTTTGATTTCGTTTGATTAATGCTTATATCAATGTCATCATCCTCATGCTTATATTTTGATGAAAGTCATCTTTGGCTTACGTGCAAAGATGGACAGTTGATTATTGGTTTTACAATTGTATATCTTTGGCTTACATGCAAAGATGGACTGTTGATTATTGGTTTTACAGTTGTATATCTTTGGCTTACGTGGAAAGATGAACTATGGATCGATGAGTATCATTGGCTTATGTGCATAGATGAACTATTTATTTGTATTATTATGACCAGGGATCATTCAGTATAATCATGACCCGTAATGTTATAGATGATGTGGTAAAAGTCCTCATTGGCCCGTAGTGCATTGATGGACAGTTATTGGTATGATTATAACCAGGGATTATTCGGAATAATCATGACCATTGATGATTATATGAATATCCTTGGCCGTAGTGCAGGGATGATTCGATGATGTGGATTATTTATTGTCGAGTCTCGGCCGATAAAATATTGATTATACACTTTTAATTCATAAAAGATAGTAGATATCATGCTCTACTTGACTTTTCTAAAATACAGTTGTATGTCTTTGGCCTGTAGTGCAAAGATGAATTGTTAATGAATATCTTTGGCCGTAGTGAAAAGATAAATTTATTAGTATGATTATGAGCAGGAATTGTGATTTGGTATAACCATGATTTTTGATGTTTCAGGTGAAGATATGTGATGAAAATTATCTTTGTCCTTAGTGCGAAGAGGAATTTAGAATCACAATTATGATTATGAGTTATTCATATGATTGTGGACATGAATTATTGATTGATGTTACATGGATAAAACATTATTGGTGGACTTTTAACATGGAGAAGATAATAGATCGGATGGTCTATTTAACTCTTTTAATGGATTGCTCGTTCCATTGCAACTATGGTTGAAAAGTTTTATCATCTACCATATGTTCTAAATCTCTGATTTACTATTGATGAAGGCTATTGATGATGTAAATTATCTTTAGTCATGATATTCTTTACTGGGCTAGTTGTGCTCACCCTTTTTGCTTCACAATTCTTTTTCGTAATAAGAGTGTAGTCAGGTTTAATGGGGGTAACAGGAGAATAGAATGGTGGTCTATAGCTGTTGAGGTTCTCCTTAAATAGTATGGAAATAATTTTATGGAGAAATTTAGATAAGTGTGTCGTATTGTATACATCATTTGATATTTAATTTTGGTGAACCGAATAGCAAGATGTCTAATGAAATACAACCTCATGTTATCATAAGACTGGGTTGTGCACATCCACTTGCTGAGTATATCTACGACCACTACCTATATGATCTTGGAGTTTTGTTGAAATATAATTTTCAATTATAGACAGTGGAGATAGTTATATGTCAAGAGAAGACTCACCATTAGAAAGAACATGATAGTCATCTTCTCGTTTTTCTTTGGGGGTCTATTGGGTCAACCAAGGATAATTTTGTGGACATATGATATCTATCATAACCTTGACGCATGGCCTCCCATGTACGAAGGTTTCCTTGAGCACTTCCCAAAGATTTTAATTTCTAAAACAGTTTTTGACTGTACTTTTATATAAAGTACCATTGTAAGTTTGTGGTCGAGGAACCATGAGAGTTACATACATTTGTATTAAAACTCATAGTTTAATTGTGGTCGTATTATGCACGACAGTTCAATAGTTGTATAAATGAAGTTTGTATTTGATTTTTATAGTGTGATATCTGGCGACTCAGAATAGGTCGTGTGGACCTATTTTGGCGGCGTCACAAATGTTATCAGAGCTTAGGGATATGTTCGCTGGCGGAGGTATGAGTCTAGAACTAGGTGGGGAGAGACGAGTAATATACTTTGCTAGTGTGTGACTTACCTAAGCTGAAATTGTTTACTTGATAAGTTGACAAATTGTGATATATCAATTAACTTTTATTTTGAAGATATATTCTAGAATGATTGTGATGCCCCCAAATACGGGTATCTTCCAACCCGACAGATGGTGCTACACGGTACTCATAACTGCACATTCATTGTATTGAAACGACATTAAAATTTGTGTATCAACGACATTCTTATTACGTTAATAATATTACATCCCGTTCCCAGGTTCTAAAACCATTACATTCTTTGTTCATCATTCTATAATATATACAACTTACTAGTTTATTACAAGGTAAACTAATCGTTCACCTTCGCTTCTCTTGCCTCTATCCTTATCGGATCCCTCGCCTCGTTTTGGTCCTAGCCGCATTCATATGGTTCAAGCAAGAGTGAGCATAACAAGCTCAACAAGTACAATAATTTCTTTTAAACAACATGCTTGAAACATAGGAATCGTATATCTTCAATAACTAGATAATAGTTATGAAGTACTATCAATAATTCAAAATAGCATTTCTTTTCCTTTAAAATGTTTTACAATAACAATATTCAGTAAAACATCAACTCTGGATAAAGACCATGAGCATTTCATATTTTCTTTGAAAAGGACAACCCGACACTAAGTCCATAAGTCCGATATATATCTTACGAGCACTTTCGGGTGATCACCCATAGTACTCTATGTTGATCAACACTACATCCCGTTAAACGATATACGCTTAAGTTTTTGAAACTCGCGTGCCCATCGAATAATCGATGAAAAATACATTTGTTTATTCATACTCAAGCTTACCTTGAATCCGCATCAAACAATCGGCGAGGATAACGTTAGCAATTCTATATTGAAAGACTTGTAAATAAATTAATCAAATCTTCAAGATTAGTCTAGCCGAGATAAACCGCATCGCATCGACCCTTTAGTAAAACACTTCATGCATCTCATAACATGAATCACGTAAAACTTGGCTAACACGAAGGTTAGACAAGCGCTTAAGAAAAACTTGCCTTCAGTCATTCGCTACAAAGAAAATAACTTTTCCTTTGGGCCTTTTAGCCTCTACAATACATAACCACATAACATACTACATTAGGTCATGAATGAACATACATGGTTCCTAATGAATCTTACCATTCTTCTCAATCTAATCATATATTAGATTTGTTACTATTGGTTCCGGCTTGCCATTATCTTTACATCATTCTTACCAACTTCTTTCTCTTCTATGTCTTACGTGGATTTACTTCATTAATAGAACTCGTTTTGAGTTAATCATCCTTCCTAACGGCTTACTAACATTCTTACGTTATTCGAAACTCGATCATCATTTGTTAAGTACACTTTATTGCATTCCGTTTACGTTTACATAATATTTAACAACATTTAGTTATAACTCTCAACGTTATAGTCATTATCATTATTGAATACGCTTCACGCTCCTTATACTTTTTACGCTCGTCGTTTAACTACTCATTAAACAACATTAAATTCCTAAAGTCATCACTATAACAATGTTGATTTAGGAAAGGTCTTATCATGTTCATTAAGTAATTACATAACCCATAACGGTATTGCAAAACCATTGGATTCTATAATCAACTTAGTCAACAAATTTCTATAGCCTACTTTAGCACATTATGTTGTTCTCATTACGTTCATCTTCAATTGATTATTAACCTTTAATCATCATACATTAAGTGTCTAACAATACTTTAACAATGTTATATTTACACCTTAGTTCATTACTAATGAGTTATCTTTCATTCTATACTTGTAAACATTCTTGTCTGTCGAAACTCTAGATCATGGCGTCATGGGTACACATACATAGTTTCTCCTTCTCATGTTGCATGAAAGTTAAGAAGTATCTTACGACTTATTAAGTCCGCCACCCATTTACGTCACGCCAGCCAACTCTGTGCCTCAGCTAGTTTGCAAAATTTGAAAATTTTACGAAACTCCCGTACTCCTAACTTCTTCGTTAATTCTGAATTGGCTCGTTCAAAAGCCTATGGTTCACAAATTATATACTCTACACGTTCATGCAAGAATTTTATCTATTTGACTTCTTTTGCTCAAAATTCACCTATTAGTCCATTTTAACAAAAATGATAAACGTTCGTGAACGTTCAACGCTCGTTTCTTCGTTCTAAGTCAGAATTCGGTCATTTTCGAGTTCGCAACTCTATAATGCCAAATATGACTTGTCTCCATTGAAAAGCAATGTTTCCAAGCTCAATATCAAAATTCGACTTCCATTCCGAGAATTTCACGAATTCGACGATTATCGTCCAAACTCGTAAATTTCGCCTTAACTTCATTTCTTATGATTTGTTCATCGTTTTAAATGGATTCAATCCATCATATTAACATCTTGACATACATACTTCATTAACTTATTGACATGATAAGTTATTACTTGTTCTTCATTAGTCTACAACTTGTAAAAGTATGAACTACTTATGAATTCACTTTGCATTACTTATCATAGCTTAAATCTTTCAACCATCATCCTTACTTCTTATTATTATACAACCTTATTATTTCAACATAAAACAAGTTCCTACAAGTTCTTCCTTGTTTCATAACTTATATGATTACGAATAGCTTATTCATGACTTATACGACTTATTAAGACTTAAGCTCTTTGATTAATCATTCTTATCATTCCTTAACATACATATTCTACCACTACCCATTTCTCTAACAATTTGAAGAGAAAAAGAATTATGTTTTAAGTTCTTACCTATGAAGATCACTTGGTTAATCTTTAATCTCCTTCTTGCTTCTTGAATTCTCAAAGACTAACTTGTTCTAGCTTTTGTAGCTTTTTCTCTCTAACAATTAAGCTCTTAACTTGTTAGATGAAATGAACAACCAACAAAATGAAAACCAAGCTTGCTATTTATAGGAGTTGCTAGGTTAGGGCATAAATGTCATTAATCAAACCCACCTCCTTAATCACCTCCTTACTATTCATTACCTAGACATTAAGTTAACTTGCTCCTCACTTGAATTACTTGGCCACCACAACACTTAGCCATTAAGTTAACTTGGACACCACCTTATTTGCTTGCTCATCACATAAGCACTTTACTTGCTCATCATACATAAGCACTTTACTTAGCTTTTAAGTTTGCTTGGTCATTACATAACTTATCTCTTGCTTAGCCATTAAGTCTACCTAACTTATCCTTTGCTTAACCCTTAAGTCTACTTGCTCATCACACTTATTTCTTGGTCACCAAGATCACCCTTGTGATCATGGGTTGCCCCATGGATCCTCCTAATCCATTGGATTCTTACTTTGGTCTTAAGGTTTAATTAATCTAACTTATACATTGGGCTTGCAATTAAACAAACACTTGGGCTTGTTCATTAAATTACATTGGACTTAACATTACAAATATTTGGGCTTTAACATTAATTCATATTGGGCTTTATTATTATCCCAATTGGACAATACAATTTCCTACACAATTCAACAAGTTCATTATATTTGGCTTAAAGCCTTATAACGTATACTTTACGTATTAATCTCGTATTCTAACTCGTATACTTATTTAATATACGACATTCCATCATTCATACATGCTCGTATAATACCTCGTATTATACTCGTAGTCATTACCTCGTACAATACTTACGTATTATACAATCATTGCTTTAATTCATTATACGTATTTAAATTCCTTCTCGAAATTCATTTTCCCTAATCGTTAGATTTTAAGTCCGCAGGCGAAAGACTGCGTTTGCCATAACTGAAATATTATTAAATATTCCATCTCGTCTTAGAGTTCTATCATTACGTATTTCTCGGAAGTTCAAAAATAATTCCCGAACAGAAATGCGTGAATAGTGTTTTTCGGAAAATTTCTCAGAAAGCTTTTGTTTTCATCTTGGAAATTCAAACACTTTAATTCTACCACATAGCCAAAATACTACGACATTCCGATATGTCTAGGTCATAGAACGATCTTCAATTAGCTTACTCCCATAAATAATTAATTATATTCATTTAATCCGCATAATAAAAATAAAAATTTAATTCTCAAAAATCCAAATTTTCTGGGGTGTTACACTCTTTCCCCCTTATAAGGATTCTGTCCCCAGAATCATGCTAATAATACATACACCATTTGAGGAAACATTTTCCTTTATTTTAATCTCTAGTTCCCACAATGCTTCTTTGACATTGTGGTTCTTTCATTTCACCTTCAACGAAGGTATTATCTTATTTTTCATGACTTATCACTTCCTATCAATAATCTGAGTTGGAAGTTTAAATACTTACTAACATAGTATGCTATCTTCCTTTGATTAATTCTTCTTTTAACTTTAAAATTATTTGAAACTCAAATTCCTCCTTCAAAATAAGATTATACTTGATCTTCTCTTCATCTTGCATCCTCTTCTTCATTCGCTTGCATTCCTTATTACCTAGTTATACTTAATTAACGCATTCCTTTATCGTGGATTGAGTCTACGATGTGGATAAAATTTCTACCACTTCATTCCGTAATTTAACTTCTAACTTCATTCTTGCCATTTCCGTTATTAACTCATTCTGAGTTGTTAACATCGATAGCTTTTCCCTACCCTTCCTACTTAACACGTCGGCTTCTATGTTAACTTTCCCGGATTGATATAACATATCAACATCAAAATCTCTTATCCATTCTAATTACCTTCTCTACCTCATTTTCAACTCCTTTTGCGTGAAGATATATTTCAGACTCCTAGAGTCCGTGTATATCTCACACTTTTCCCCGCATAAATACTATCCTCAAATTTTTAATTCAAACACAATAGCTGCCAATTATAGATCATAAGTAGGATAGACCTTCTCATAATTCATTAACTGGCATGATGCATACCTAATGACTTTGCCATGCTACATAAGCACGCAATCTCGTCATCTATGCGAAACATCGATATACACTACAAAATTCCCCATATCATCTGATAAAGACAATACAAATGTCTCACTTAATCTTCCTTTTAGCTCTTAAAAACTATTTTCTCACTTCTCATTCCCAACAATACCAACCTGTGACGCTAATGGTACTTTTAATCATAGCACCTCATAAGGGTACCTATCAATTTACCCCCGACTTGCTCAGCACCTCTTACAAAAAATCTAATTTTTGTACATTAGTCCACCCAATTGACATAACCAGAAACTTATCATAACTATAACGAGTTCTGAATGTCATCTTAGGTACCTCCTCCTTCTTCCTTACTTTCAATCGACTGTACCCCGTACGCAAATCTATCTTAGAAAAATTCTTTGCCCTCTTCAACTGATCAAATAGATCATCGATCCTAGGCCATGGGTATTTATTCTTAATCGCTAACTTGCTCCTATTACGATAGTTTATACAAAACCGTAACGACTCATCCTCTTCCTTAACATCCTCCTAACTTGCGTCACCGTTAGACAACAAGAGCGTCACGGTATTTTATTACCATAAAATACTATCTTGGGTTACTTAGAAAACCGAAGATCCATACTTTTATTCTAACAATTTATTAAAGTTCTATAGTTAATCAACTCATTCATACCGAGAATTACTTCAAATTCTCTTAACTTTATCAGTACTTATCTACCAATACTTGCTTACCATTATTATCCATGAAACCATTTCCACGAATATAATCAACGAAAGTTATTCCCTCCTCCTTTACCGTAATGTTTAAAGGTATGTATAATCCCTTTTAGACAGACTCCTAGATGAGTCCTTCCACATGTCTTACACACTTCAATTTTATGCTTAGAATCCCCTTATCCCACTCTAGTATTCCCGGAGTTAAAATTCTCTCTTTTTGGTATATTGCCACTGGCATTAGCATTCTCTGGCTTGGTTCCTCTTTCTCCCTTGCTCTTATCTTTTTCTCTTTGTGGTATTGGGTTAACGCCTCACTACCACCCTCCGCTTATAAATGCTTTCTCCGTAATGGTCCCATAGGATGCACTCTGGAACATGTAAATTCTACTATAGAGCTGTGGGTTTCAGCCCCCTTTCAAACCTACAAGCCTTCCTCTCCTCCTCTCCATACTTGTAGGGAAATAATTCTCGAAGAAAACCTTCTTGAATTGTCCCCACGTTACCACATCTATTCTAGTCCCACCCTAGTGAGCCTCCCAACAAAAGTTGGCTTCCCCTTTCATCATGTAAGTCGCAAAACAAGTCTTTTGCGCCCCATCTACGTTTGTACTAACAAATGCCTTCTCTATTTTCTTTACCCATGTCTGGGCTTCTAATGGGTCCGTTGTTCCTTTGAACTCCGGCGGACCTACACTTTTAAATTCTTTAAAGGTAGTCGTTCTGGCTAACCTAGGTTCCGCAGGTACTCTACCCCCGGTTTAGTTAAATGCAGCCATTAATAAATTAACGAACTCTTGCATAGGGTTAATTTAACCCCCCCTTGATTATCATTACTTGATTTCGCTTCCAGATTACGTTATCTTCTCCTTGACGGCATTTTCTGATTAAATAGAATTTCATTATTATCTATTTACTTATTTCGTTATTATTCGCCATATAACAACTCATACCATAACAAAGCTTATTAAATAAAAACTTCATTATATTCATATGCTTCTTCATAGATTGAAACTATTTACACTCTGCTCCCCTAGCCAGAATCTATTACATTTCTATCCCGTAATTGAACTTCTCAAAAGTTGGGATTTACAAAAAGACTACCCTTTTATACAAAAGAGGGTTTTACGTCACTACACACATATTTATAACTCTAGATTTCTAATAATGCATAATGTCATTCCTCGTGTTTCTCATTCGCAATCTTCGCCATAAAGATCCCGACTAATAGTATGTCGAAGTTTTCCTCGACTCCATGGGATGACAAGCAACTTTCAGCTTGAAATCCATATGAGCACTCTTATGGATGTAAGACATCCGTGCTATTTTTTGGTCTCTCTTAATTAGCTTCTTACGAAGCTTATCGGCCTCTTCTTTATAGTCCCTAGCCTACTCTATCATAAGCACCTGTCTATCATGTTCTAACTCAAAATCTGCTTCTGCAGACACCTTAGCTTCATGGAGATAATTAATCTCTTCACTCCGATTCTACACAACTGCATTTCGGTTGCACATTCTGTCAGCATCGCTTGGATACAATGCTCTCATTGCATCTGGAGGTATTAACTCTAGTGTAGGTACCACCGTATTAACTGATGTTACCTCCATTTCCTCCTCCTCATAGACCATCATATTAAGATATGACGCTATATCCATATCTCCCTTGGAGTAGTCCTCCTCAGAAAAGTACTCCATTGTCTCCGACTCCTCTAGAATCACTAATGGTACCTCACCACCAAGATAGGTATGAAGCTCTACTGCTCACAATTTCTTTACTCACCGTGTGTATATCTCTATACATCAAGCTATCGATCGACATCCTACAATAACACATATGTTGATTAGTACATAACACACAATAGTATAAGCATAAATCACATTTAATTTATTTAGGGATACTTTTCATCTTTTAAATCTTTCGGTACTGCGTTTACTCAATACCTTATTGACTCATTCAACTTAAGTAAAGCTCGAGTTTACTTCCTTCGGACTTTACTTCCTTAACGAGGTTATTAGCCTAAGGTTCTTTCCCCCTTAAGTTTTATAACCTAATTCTTTGATACCAACCTGTGACGCCCCCAAATCTGGGTATCTTCCAACCCAACAGATGGTGCTACATGATACTCATAACTGTACATTTATTCTATTGAAAAGACATTAAAATGTGTGTATCAACAACATTCTTATTACGTTAATAATATTACATCCCGTTCCCAGGTTCTAAAACCATTACATTCTTTGTTCATCATTCTATAATATATATAACTTACTAGTTTATTACAAGGTAAACTAATCGTTTAGCTTCGTCTTGCCTCTATCCTTGTCAGATCCCTCGGTTTGTTTGGTCCTAGCTGCATTCATATGGTTCAAGCAAGAGTGAGCATAACAAGCTCAGCAAGTACAACAATTTCTTTTAAACAACATGCTTGAAACATAGGAATCGTATATCTTCAATAACTGGATAATAGTTATGAAGTACTATCAATAATTCAAAATAGCATTTCTTTTCCTTTAAAATGTTTTACAATAACAATATTCAGTAAAATATCAACTCTGGCTCATGACCATGAGCATTTCATATTTTCTTTGAAAAGGACAACCAGACACTAAGTCCATAAATCCGGCATATCTTACGAGCACTTCTGGGTAATCAGCCCATAGTACTCTATGTTTGTAAAATCCCAAATTTTACGAATAAAGATTTAATTTTCTAGAAATATTATTTTCAAAATTATGGAGTGAATTTGATATAATGTTGTAGTTGTGGGTAATATTTATAAATTTTGCAAAGTACGCAAGTTGTTATATTATATTCGATTGGTCGGGGAATATTCGTTTTAGAAGGGAATATTCGTATGACTCCACAACAGAATTATTGTCGGATTGAGAAAATGACAAAAATATTTTTTATGAAAATAACGACGGAAGTTTTACCGTTAACTGTTGAAACACCCGATGTTAAAAGTAAAGTAATACGCGTGGTTGCATAGTATCACACGGTATTGATTATTGATGCTTACGTGAGAAGTCACTCAGTTTTGTTCAATTATTGTTACAATAATTGTTGCATAGTATCTCACGTTATTTGATTCAATTATTGTCGATATTTTATATATTATTAAATCAATAATTGAGTTGACAGAGTTATTAATATTATTATTTGCAATATTAACGATGTCTAGAAGTTACATCAAGGAGAGGTTTAGTCACCTAATTCATACGCCAATAGGGGGAGAAACCTTATGGAAAGCCCCTCTTTCCAGGAACGAATTTGGTCGTTTAATAAAGGTGAATTATAATAATGATGATAAATGTTGTTAAAAATATTGAGAATTTTTATGAAGTAATTGTTGTAAATTTGCTTATTATTTGGATCCCCATTTACCCAATTTTCAAAATAATTGGTAGAAAATTATTTTAAGGTTGGGCCCACATGTGGGGGCCACATGTGGGGCCCATATGTGTTGAAAACTGATTTTAGAAATGGGGGTGGGAGGGAGTATACTTAAAAGGGGAGGAAATTTATATATATAAGTATGTGATGTGTTTATATATATATGTATGTGTGTATATATATAATGTGTGTGTGAGTGGAGAATGGTGGAAAAGTGATAGTATGAAAGTGATGGGTGTAAGATATGTGTGTGTGTGATAGTGAAATGTGTAAGAGTATAGTGAAAATGATGTGTGGGTGGGAAAGTGAAAATTGTGTGTGAATATATATATATATATATATATAATTGGTGTATGTGTGTGGTGAGAAGAAAAGAAATAGGGGGTGGGGGAAGATTACTTGGTTGGAAGGGAATTGAGTTATGATTTTGGAATTTCCGTGTGTGTTAGTGTGGGTGTGTGAAAGGAGTATGGTGGTGGGAGAAAAGAAAGAGTGAAAGTGATGTATGTGTATGTGAATTAGAAAGGGGGGAGGGGTTGGATGCCTTGGAAGAAAGGGAGTATATATTTATATAATATATATAACATGTGTGTGTTGGATATATATATATATATATATATATATATATAATATTGTGTGAGTGGAATAATGTGGAGGTGGTTGTATGATGATAATAATGAGTGAGGAAAAACTGATGAAAGTGATGTGTGTTTGAATGAGTGATCGGTGTATGAGTTAAATTGAAATTAGTCCATGATTTCGTATATTACATCCGTGAATTGCAAATTCTTCGTCCGTGATTTTTCTCTTAAAAGTACCCATTCCATTCTTCTATAAATAGGATACTTAGTTTGAATTAAAAATCCCACCAGAATCACAAAATTCTTCTTCTATAATCTTGAGCGTATTTCTTTAGAGAGTTTTAAGAAACTTTGAGCGTAGTGCAAGTTTTCTTCAAGAATATCCTTGCCCTACCAGTCGGAATACTCTTCTTTTAAGGTAAGGGATATTATTTATTGTACTCGTAAGGGGTATTATTTCTTTTGTATTCATGAAGAGAACTTCTGTTATTCGATTCTTTATTATTCTGTTGGAATAACCTATATACGCGTGCTACCCTATACTTGGTGAAATTCTTCTATTATTCCATTCTTTATTATTATGTTGGAATAACTTTGTCTGTCTGAAGTACCATATAGATGGTGATATTCTTACGTTCTTCCATTCTTTATTATTACATTTAGAATATCCTCGTCTGCTGTGTGTTTTCTGTGGGATTTTGGTTAAAATCTTTATTATTCTACATTTGAATATCCTCATCACATGCATTTCGCATTCGGAATTGGTTCCGCCTCTTTATTATTCTGTTGGAATATCCCGTATGCATGCGCTTTACGTGGGACCGGGTTCCGCTTTTATTATTCTCGTTGAACATCACGCTTGATGCAATTTCACGACTTTCGGTTCCGTTATTTATTATTACATTGGAATAACTTGTCTATATGCGGTACCGCATGCATGGTGATTTCTTTTGTTATTCCTTTCTTTATTATACTCAGTTGGTTAAAGTTTTGACTTCTATTCTCCATGAAATTAGTGGAATATCCTTGATATTTGCACTTCATCCAATATCTTTTCATGGAAATATTCTTCTGAGCATTCTTGAATTTTACTCTACAAAGAAGTATCATGTTGACAATTTGGACGTTATTAGTTCCTGAATAAATTAATTCTTGAACTTGTTTTATTGAATTCTTATATTATTGTCATCATCCTCATGTTTATATTTTTTTGAAAGTCATCTTTGGCCTGTAGTGCATAGATGGACTTGGTATGATTATGACTAGGGATTATTTGGTGTAATCATGACCGTAATGTTACAAATGATGTGGTAAAAGTCCTCATTGGCCCGTATTGCATTGAAGGACAGTTGTTGGCATGATCATGACCATTGATGAATAGATAAATATCCTTGGCCCGTAGTGCATGGATAATTTATGGTTGTGATACTAATGAATATCCTTGGTCGTAGTGCAGGGATGATGTGGATTATTTATTAAGCTGAGTCCCAATGATAAAAATGATGAAAAACCTTTTAAATCATAAAAGATAGTAGATTTTATTCTCTAATTGACTCTTTTAATGGATTTCTTGTTCCGCTGCAGTTAAACTTGATGTCTATTGTATTTTATCAGTTTAACATTGTTGAAGACTAATGATAATTTATTCTGCATTATCTTAGTCATAATATTTCTTATTGGACTAGTTGAGCTCAACCTTTCTTTCATTATTCTCTTCAGAAAATGAGAACGTAGCCGAGACTAGTCAGGGAACAGAGTGACGGTCCAGATAATAGCATTAGTAGTCCTCACTATTCTGTTAAATAGTGTGATAATAAATGTAATGAGGACTCAATTGAGTGTGGATATTGTGTAGATGACAATATTTGTATTAAAACTCACAACATATGTTTTGTCGTATTTTACATTTAATCGTCAGATAATTAAGTTGTATTTGAATTTTGTACCATGTATTTGGCGACTCAAGATGGGTGATGTATACCTATTTTGGGGCGCCATAGATTGGTATCAAAGCTTAGGATATGATCCCCGGCCGAGATGTGAGACAAGAACTAAGACGGGAGAGACGGGGAATTCCTTCGCTAGTATGACCTACCTAAGTTTAATTGGTTGGTTAGAATATAGGGATAATATGTGATATGTTAATTAACCCTTGTTTTGTGGCAGTGTTTAAAAATGGCAGCTGAAAATGTTAGCAATGGAGTGAATGAGACCGTTGAGTCACCTTTAATCACTAACCAAGTTAATGTGATGTCAGACGAAGAAGAAATTAGAGATATCTACGTGGTGAGTGAAGAACTAATAGTTACTTCCGAGCTGGTTGCAGAGGTAACAGCTGAGAGTGAAGAAGAAGAAGAACCTGAGGAGAATTTATTAGAAGAAATTTTTGATCAAAATGTAGAACTGCAAGATCGTATTCGTGAGTTAGAAGGACAGGTTAAAGAACGGAAAGCGGTCGTGGAACAAAGGGATGCAACAATTCAAAATTGTGTTACCCGATATGTGATGCTTGAACAGAAGCACTCTTTGGCAGAGTGTAAAATATTAAAGTTGGAATCTGAGAATTCAAATATCAAGGGTCAGCTGAAAGAAGAAACAACTGAACGAGTGAGAATGAAGGATGCATGGGTAAAAGCCTCACGACGTGTTGATATTATAGAAAGAGACGTCCGATCCAAAAAGGCTAAAATGGATGATGTGTATTTCTCTTTTTGGACAGCAATTGGGAGAACCCAACATCGAGTTTTGAATTACCCTGTACAAAGCGGTCAACCTCAATTTGATATGGATCGAAGATTGATGATTCAGATCATGAATCGAGAGTACGATGAAGCGGTTGAGGTGGAATATGTCCTCATGTAAAAGTTAATTCCAACGGTAGTGATGACACCAAATGTCGCCCCAAAGTAGTCAAAGCCAAGGTAGTTCAGGGAAGCGATTGTCATAACTTCCCAAAGAAGTGAGGAACCCAAATGAAGTTATCACGGGTAAGCTAATCATAAACTCTTGCGAAGTTTATACCTTATTCGATACCGGTTCTACCCACTCTTGTATTTCACCTAGTTGTGTTCAACATTTGAACTTGGCTTTCGAGAAATTAGACTTCGACTTATCTGTTAAAACTTTGTTAAGAGAAACCTTCATTACATCCACTATTTATAAATCTTGTTTAATTCAAATCGACACTTTCACGTTACCTGTCGATCTTATCTCTTTGAAAATACTTGTCTTTGATGTGATTTTTTTTTAGAAATCAATTGGTTAACTACTCATCATGCTTTTCGTAAGGTTGTTAGCTTTCATATTCCTAACCAACCTGTTATGTGAATTCAAGCAACCAAACCACTAAAGTCAATCATTGTCATATCAAGCCATAAGTAAAGAGCCCCAGCCCTTATCTGGTGACTTCTTTATGTTGAATACACCGAAGCCAGACTTTCTGTAAGGCGACGTCGTGAATGACGATGACAAGTTGATAGGTATCAATGTGACGTGTTATCCAAGTATTGGATGAGAGTCACAGTTTTGAATGATATTTCTTTTGTAATTAAATTTCCTGGCGTATTCTTGAAGACTTCTTAGCCTACCCCCAGAGCGTGAAATCGAATTTTGTATTGACCCCAGTACAAAATCAATTTATAAAACCCTTAAATATTTCTTCAACTAAAACGAACGTAACATGTGTCAAAGACGTTGGCTCGAGCTGTTGAAGATTACGATCGTACTATTCAATACCATCGTGGAAAAGCGAACGTGGTAGCTGACGCGTTGAGTAGAAGATCATATGCGTTTATGAGTGCGAATATACGAACATACGTGAAGATAACGAATATATGATTGGAATCAAATTTAGTCGATAAAGTTAAAGCCGCTCAAGCTACAGACCTGGAGCTGATGAACACGAAAAAGAAGGTTCAAGAGGGCGTTATTCTAGAAGCAAGAGTTGATGAATAGAGGAAATCTCAACCCTCGATTTAATTGGCCCATTTGAAATCCTCGATCGAGTAGGAACTGTGGCCTATAGACTCGTTTTACCGCCAAGTATGTTGCATGTTCATAACATTTTTCACGTATCGATGTTACGTAAATAAGTGGATGACCCGAACAACATTATTAAATTGGAACTATACGAGATAGCAGAAGATTTAACGTATGAGGAGATACGTGTTAAAATCTTGGATAAGAAGAATCGTATTCAACACTCAAAGGTTATACCTCAAGAGTTAGAATCTGACGAAGTGTCCTCATTTGTTCGGCATACCAGGTACGTACGTAAATTTCAAGAGCGAAATTTCATAAGGTGGGGAGATTGTAAAATCCCAAATTTTACGAATAAAGATTTAATTTTCTCGAAATATTATTTTCAAAATTATGAAGTGAATTTGATAAAATTTTATAGTTGTGGGTAATATTTATAAATTTTGCAAAGTACGTAAGTTGTTATATTATATTCGATTGGTCTGGGAATATTCGTTTTAGTAGGGAATATTCGTACGACGGTACAATCATTGGTGGACCCCACAACAAAATTATTGTCGAATTGAGAAAACGACAAAAATATTTTTTATGAAAATAACGGCGGAAGTTTTACCGTTAACTGTTGAATCACCCGATGTTAAAAGTACAATAATACGCGTGGTTGCATAGTAGGACACGGTATTGATTATTGATGCTTACGTGAGAAGTCACTCAGTTTTGTTCGATTATTGTTACAATAATTGTTGCATAGTATCTCACGTTATTTGATTCAATTATTGTCGATATTTTATATATTATTAAATCAATAATTGAGATGACATAGTTATTAATATTATTATTTGCAATATTAACGATGTCTAGAAGTTCTGTCAAGGAGAGGTTTGGTCACCTAATTGCGCGCCAATAGGGAGAAATCCTTATTGGAAATCCCCCTCTTTCCTGGGAACGACTTGGTCGTTTAATAGTGTGAATTATAATAATGATGATAAATGTTGTTAAAAATATTGAGAGAATTTTTATGAAGTAATTGTTGTAAATTTGCTTATTATTTGGATCCCCATTTACCCATTTTTCAAAATAATCGGTAGAAAATTATTTTAAGGTGGGGCCCATATGTGTTGAAAACTGATTTTGGAAATGGGAGTGGGAGGGAGTATACGTAATGGGGAGGGAATTTATATATATAAGTATGTGATGTGTTTATATATATGTATGTGTGTATATATATAATGTGTGTGTGAGTGGAAAATGGTGGAAAAGTGATAGTATGAAAGTGATGGGTGTAAGATATGTGTGTGTGTGATAGTGAAATGTGTAAGAGTATAGTGAAAGTGATGTGTGGGTGGGAAAGTGAAAATTGTGTGTGACTATATATATATATAATTGGTGTATGTGTGTGGTGAGAAGAAAAGAAATAGGGGGTGGGGGAAGATTACTTGGATGGAAGGGAATTGAGTTATGATTTTGGAATTTCCGTGTGTGTTAGTGTGGGTGTGTGAAAGGAGTATGGTGGTGGGAGAAAAGAAAGAGTGAAAGTGATGTATATGTATGTGAATTAGAAAGGGGGAGGGGTTGGATGCCTTGGAAGAAAGGGAGTATATATTTATATAATATATATAACATGTGTGTGTTGGATGTATATATATATATATATATATATATATATATATATATATATATATAATATTGTGTGAGTGGAATAATGTGGAGGTGGTTGTATAATGATAATAATGAGTGGGGAAAAACTGATGAAAGTGATGTGTGTGTGTGTGTATGAGTGATAGGTGTATGAGTTAAATTGAAATCAAATTAGTGATTTCAAGATATTACATCAAGTGAATTGCAAATTCTTCGTCTGTGATTTTCTCTTTAGTAGATTCTTCCATTCTCCTATAAATAGGATGCTTAGTTAGAATTAAAAATTCCACCAGAATCAGAGAATTCTTCTTCTATAATCTTGAGTGTATTTCTTTAGAGAGTTTTAAGAAGCTTTGAGCGTAGTGCAAGTTTTCTTCAAGAATATCCTCGCCCTACCATTTGGAATACTCTTCTTTTAAGGTAAGGGATATTATTTGTTGTACTCGTAAGGGTTATTATTTCTTTTGTATTCATGAAGAGAACTTCTATTATTCCATTCTTTATTATTCTGTTGGAATAACCTATATACGTGGGCTACCCTATACTTGGTGAAATTCTTCTGTTATTCCATTCTTTATTATTATGTTGGAATAACTTTCATGCTAAGTCATCGCATACATGGTGAAATTCTTCGTTATTCCATTCTTTATTATTCGTTGGAATATCTTGTGCATGCGCTTTTAAGGACTCGGTTACATCTTTATTATTCTCGTTGGAATATCCTCACATCGCATGCGTTTTACGTCGAACCCGGTTCCGTCTTTTATTATTCTCGTGGAACATCTCCGCTTGGCGTGTAATTTCTACCGACTTGGTTTCGTTATTTATTATTCATTGAATAACTCGTCTATGCGGATACGCATGCATGGTGATTTCTTTTGTTATTCCATTCTTTATTATACTCAGTTGGTTAAAGTTTTGACTTCTATACTCCATGAAATTAGTGGAATAACCTTGATATTTGCACTTTATCCAATATCTTTTCATGGAAATATTCTTCTGAGCATTCTTGAATTTTACTCTACAAAGAAGTATCATGTTGACAATTTAGACGTTATTAGTTCCTGAATAAATTAATTCTTGAACTTATTTTATTGAATTCTTATATCATTGTCATCATCCTCATGTTTATATTTATTTTAAAAGTCATCTGTGGCCTGTAGTGCATAGATGGACTTGGTATGATTATGACTGTGGATTATTCGTGTAATCATGACCGTAATGTTAAAAATGATGTGGTAAAAGTCCTCATTGGCCCGTAGTGCATTGATGGACAGTTGTTGGCATGATCATGACCATTGATGAATACATGAATATCCTTGGCCCGTAGTGCATGGATAATTTATGGTTGTGATACTAATGAATATCCTTGGTCGTAAAAAGTGTGGATGATGTGGATTATTTATTGTCGAGTCCCGTGATAAAAATGATGAAAAACCTTTTAAATCATAAAAGATAGTAGATTTTATTCTCTACTTGACTCTTTTAATGGATTTCTTGTTCTCGTATGCAGCTTAAACTCGATGTCTATTGTATTTTATCGGTTTAACATTGTTGAAGACTAATGATAATTTATTCTGCTGCGTTATCTTAGTCATAATATTTCTTCTTTGGGCTAGTTTAGCTCACCTTTCTTTCTTTCATTCTCTTCAGAAATGAGAACGAAATGGACTAGCTTGTGGGAATGGGTGACTGGTCTAGATAATAACATTAGTAGTCCTCACTATTCATTAAATAGTGTGATAATAAATGTAATGAGGACTTAATTGAGTGTGGATATTGTCTAGATGACAATATTTGTATTAAAACTCACCAAGATATGTTTTGTTGTATTTTACACGACTGTTGTATAATTAAGTTGTATTTGAATTTTGTACCATGTATTTGGCGACTCAAGATGGGTGATGTATACCTATTTTGGGGGCGTCACAATGTTGATCAACACTACATCCTATTAAACGTATGTACATTTAAGTTTTTGGCAATCTCGCGTGCCCATCGAATAATCGATGAAAAATACATTTGTTTATTCATACTCAGGCTTACCTTGAATTCGTACCAAACAATTTGCGTAGGATAGCGTTAGCAATTCTATCTTGAAAGACATGTAAATAAATCAATCAACTCTTTAATATTAGTCTAGCCAAGATAAAACTGGCATCGACCCTTTAGTAAAACACTTCATGCATCTCATAACATGAATCACAGAAAACTTGGCTAACACGAAGGTTAGACAAGCGTTTAAGAAAAACTTGCCTCAAATAATCTCGCTACAATAAAAATAACTTTTCTTTTCAGTCTTTATGGTCTCTACAATACATAACCACATAACATACTACATTAGGTCATGAATGAACATACATGGTTCCTAATGAATCTTACCCTTCTTCTCAATTTAATCATACATTAGATTTGTTACTATTGGTTCCGGGTTGCCATTATCTTTACATCATTTTTACCAACTTCTTTCTCTTCTATGTCTTACATGGATTTACTTCATTAATAGAACTCGTTTCGAGTTAATCATCCTTCCTAACGGCTTACTAACATGCTTACGTTATTCGAAACTCGATCATCATTTGTTAAGTACACTTTATTGCATTCTGTTTATGTTTACGTAATATTTAACAACATTTAGTTATAACTCTCAATGTTATAGTCATTATCATTATTGAATACAGTTTACATTCTTTATACTTTACGTTCGTCGTTTAACTACTCATTAAACAACATTAAATTCGTAAAGTCATCACTATAATAGTGATTTAGGAAAGGTCTTATCATGTTCATTAAGTAATTACATAACCCATACTGGTATTGCAAACCATTGGATTCATAATCAACTTAGTCAACAAATTTCTACAGTCGGCTTAGCACATTACGTTGTTCTCATTACGTTCATCTTCAATTGACTATTAACCTTTAATCATCATACATTAAGTGTCTAACAATGCTTTAATAATGTTATATTTACACCTTAGTTCATTACTAATGAGTTATCTTTCATTCTATACTTGTAAACATTCTTGTCTATCGAAACTCTAGGACTGGCGCCGCGGCGCCACACATAGCTCTCCTTCTCGCATCGTGGTGCGAGTTAGAAGTATGCCCTGACACTGTTACGACGGTGCTACGTCACCCATTTGGCCTTGGGTTGGCGCCGTGGCGCCAACCCTGTGCCTCAGCTAGTTTGCAAAATTTGAAAATTTTACTAAACTCCCGGACTCATAACTTCTTTGTTATAAGTACGAATTGGCTCGTTCAAAAGCCTACGGTTCACAAATTACATACTTTACATGTTCATGCAATAATTTTATCTATTTGACTTCGTTTGCTCAAAATTCACCTATTAGTTCATTTTAACGAAAACGTTAAACATTCGTGAACGTTCAACACTCGTTTCTTCGTTCTAAGTCGGAATTCGGTCATTTTCGAGTTCGCAACTCTATAATGCCAAATATGACTTGTCTCCATTGAAAACTAATGTTTCCAAGCTCAATATCAAAATTCGACTTTCATTCCGAGAATTTCACGAATTCGACGATTATCGTCCAAACTCGTAAATTTCTCCTTAACTTCATTTCTTATGATTTTTTCATTATTTCAAATGGATTCAATCCATCATATTAACATCTTGACATACATACTTCATTAACTTATTGACATGATAAGTTATTACTTGTTCTTCATTAGTCTATAACTTGTAAAAGTATGAACTACTTATGAATTCACTTTGCATGACTTATCATAGATTAAATCTTTTAACCATCATCCTTACTTCTTATTATCATACAACCTTATTATTTCAATATAAAACAAGTTCCTACAAGTTCTTCCTTGTTTCATAACTTATATGATTACGAATAGCTTATTCATGACGTATACGGCTTATTAAGACTTAAGCTCTTTGATTAATCATTCTTATCATTCCTTAGCATACATATTCTACCACTACCCATCTCTCTAACAATTTGAAGAGAAAGAGAATTATGTTTTAAGTTCTTACCTATGAAGATCACTTGGTTAATCTTTAATCACCTTCTTACTTCTTGAATTCTCAAAGACTAACTTGTTCTAGCTTTTGTAGCTTTTTCTCTCTAACAATTAAGCTCTCAACTTGTTAGATGAAATGAACAACCAACAAAATGAAAACCAAGCTTGCTATTTATAGGAGTTGCTAGGTTAGGGCATAAATGTCATTAATCCAACCCATCTCCTTAATCACCTCCTTACTATTCATTACATAGACATTAAGTTAACTTGCTCCTCACTTGAATTACTTGGCCACCACAACACTTAGCCATTAAGTTAACTTGGACACCACCTTATTTGCTTGCTCATCACATAAGCACTTTACTTGCTCATCACACATAAGCACTTTACTTAGCTTTTAAGTTTGCTTGGTCATTACATAACTTATTTCTTGCTTAGCCATTAAGTCTACCTAACTTATCCTTTGCTTAACCCTTAAGTCTACTTGCTCATCACACTTATTTCTTGGTCACCAAGATCACCCATGTGATCATGGGTTTCCCCATGGATCCTCTTAATCCATTGGATTCTTACTTTGGGCTTAAGGTTTAATTAATCTAACTTATACATTGGGCTTGCAATTAAACAAACACTTGGGCTGGTTCATTAAATTACATTGGACTTAACATTACAAATATTTGGGCTTTAACATTAATTCATATTGGGTTTTATTATTATCCCAATTGGACATTACAATTTCCTACACAATTCAACAAGTCCATTATATTTGGCTTAAAGCCTTATAACGTATACTTTACATATTAATCTCGTATTCTAACTCATATACTTATTTAATATACGATATTCCATCATTCATACATGCTCATATAATACCTCGTATTATACTCGTAGTCATTACCTCGTACAATACTTACGTATTATACAATCATTACTTTAATTCATTATACGTATTTAAATTCCTTCTCAGAATTCATTTTCCCTAATCGTTAGATTTTAAGTCCGCAGGCGAAAGACTGCGTTTGCCATAACTGAAATATTATTGGATATTCCATCTCGTCTTAGAGTTCTATCATTACATATTTCTCGGAAGTTCAAAAATAATTCCCGAGCAGAAATACGTGAATAGTGTTTTTCGGAAAATTTCTCAGAAAGCTTTTGTTTTCATCTTGGAAATTCAAAAACTTTAATTCTACTACATAGCCAAAATACTACGACATGCCGATATGTCTAGGTCATAGAACGATCTTCAATTAGCTTACTCCCATAAATAATTAATTAAATTCATTTAATCCACATAATAAAAATAAAAATTTAATTCTCAAAAATCCAAATTTTTTGGGGCGTTACAATGATATCTGAAATACAGGAGATGAGCAGTGGGAAAATCATGATACAGAGGAAATAGCCGGGAATGTACAATCCAAAAAGAAAGCAAGGTATTCTCATCTCTTGAACTATTGTGTACGTAAATTTTTGTAAAGTAAATTTTATAAGGAGGGGAGATTGTGAGACCCCGAATTTTATGAAATGAAAGTATTCAATTTACTTATAATTATTCTATTTAGTAAATGGTTAAATTGATAAAAGGTTAAAGTTAAGGGTAATATGTGAAAATTTTGCAAAGTATGCAAGTTGTTATAAAATATTCGTTTGGTCGGGGAATATTCTTTTTGTCGGGAATATCCGTATGACAAGACAATCATTGGTGGATTCCACAATGGATGTGACGCCCCAAATCTAGGTTCTCTAACCTCGATTCAAGGTTTCACGATCCTATCATCATCATAAGCATTCTATAACTATTTCAAATAATAAACATACATTGTTCATTATACAAAAGTCTCAAAACATGGTCCCAAGGTCTCTCTAACCTTAACTTTAAATACACCATTTATAATACAAATAGTTTACTCAAGAAATTCCATTAGATAATAACTAATTTAACATTCATTCTAAAATTACTCCCGGATCTTGCCCTTGCCCTTGTCCTTCGCATTAGATCCTTGGGCTTAAGCGAAAATAGAGGTCATGATATAGCAAGAGTAAGCAACTAATTTGCTTCACAAGTTTATAAAGACAAAGGATATATATCATGACTTAGAAAGAAATATTGCCTTCAATGTTCAACAATAATATAAGATTGTGAAGGAACATGAATTAATAATCAACAATTGAATATTCGATAATTGAATAACATGAACCGAAAGTGGTTTTGAATAACCATGAACATTTGCCAAGGTGCTCGGTGATTTAAACTGGACCTTTAATAAGTTTTGGTATTCAAGGATCGACCTTTTCATACCCCGTGATTTATGCATAAACACTTAATAATCCGACATTGATATCATGCCTTAATCAAATTTGTCCATTTCTACCAAGAGTTCTTACCATATCAATTAATAAGAACAGCTTATTTAAAATCCATTTGATTTAACAAATTTAGACATGCTTGATCTAGGCGATACAATTAGCATAGATCTATCCCATAAAGCGATTCATAAATGAAGAACTTGAATTTAATTCACAGATTCAATGGCGTGTAGAACGAATTCAATTGCACAAAGTCCAATTTCAATAATCAATAAAGACGTGAATAATCATCAATAATTATTCACTAATATGCTTTTGAAAATAATAACTCAAGTTGAGTTAGGAAACTTGCCTCGATCGAGAGTTACGCCTACTTAAATAAATTTCTATCCACTATGTAGTTAAATTATCTTCCTTTGAGAGACCTATAATTAGTCTTTCAATTAGTCAATGCATAACATCGATTATGTAATCACATAGATATCATACATTACAATAAGTTCTTATAAACATTATCATGCCTAGATAGTGTTATTATTAATTAACGACTACCTTTAATTCACATAATATTATTAACTTAGATAATATTAATTCACCTTCTAGTATTATTGGTTCACTAATAATACTTTAAATCATTTACCAACATTTTATTCACTTACTAATATTATTAATCATTTAATAATATTTTATCCTTTACTAATATTATTAATCATTTAATAATATTTTATTCACTTACTAATATTATTAATCATTTAATAATATTTTATTCACTTACTAATATTATTAATCATTTAATAATATTTTATTTAATCTCTAATATTATTATTTAATAATAATACTCTAATCTAATATTTTATTTACATAACAACATCATATTATAATATTATTAGTATTATAATAATATTCCAATGATTTATTAAATTAATAAACAATTTATTCTAATTGTTCATCCTTTAATAACCTCTTATTTAATATCCATAAAAGGTCATAAGTAATATTTATTATTATAAATTACCAAAATGCCCTAAGATAGTCATGATATAATATATTATGAGCATTCAAGCATAAAAATCATATTTTCTCATTAAAGGCATCATTTAACTATTTATTTCCTTTTATTCATAACCTAATCATTTTTAGGAAAAATAGCAAACTGATTCCAAAACTTTTCAGCTTCTGGATTTTTAATGAATATGAACCAACAATGATTCTCTAATTTTTCTAGAATTTTAGAAAATGATTTACTATTTTTAAAGTGCTCAAAACACTCAGATCTTGCTCTATTTTTAAAAAAATGAGTTTTGCTCAGAAACATCTGAAATTTTCAGGGTATGCTCTCTTAACGTATATGAAGCTACTGTAAACATTTTGGAATTTTCCGATTATACACAGTGAGATATTCAGTAGGATAATATTTATGGAGTCCTTTCGGAAATAGTCATTACGCACAATATATAACTCGAAACGTGTCCGTTCTTTTTCCTACGCGTAGATAACTTCATAAGGTACCTCTGTAATATTTTTCCAGATTTTTACAAGACAAGGAACTAGCCGAAACAGCCTCATGAAAAACAAGTCAGAGCTGATTTTGGATTTCAAGGCTTTAGCATATAAAGTGGACTGCTTTTTGTAAAAAAATCTCAAAGGTTTCAAAACATGCTATATTTGTGATCTACCACTTGGGTTTACTAGATAACTCATGTATCTAGCACCCCTTCGACGGATCATAATTCCAAGTTGTAGAACTTGAGTTACACAAGATTTAGTGGAAGAAAAACAAGAGTTTTCACCCTTGGAGAACATATGCTCATTTTCTTCCTCTAAGTCTTTGATCTAACACTCAAGATACTTAGTTCCATGCGTGATGGTATGTATAACTAGTGTATCTTGAGTAGTTGTACATAACCCCATCAAAACTCAAGCTATCAAAACAAGGTAAGAGAAGAAGATGAAGGTACATTATACCTTGACTTAGTGGCTACCTTCCTTGATTTTCCAAAGTAACTAATAAACTTAGGGGCATAAACCACTAGAACTCCTATAATTCTTCTTCCTATGGCTGAAATTCTCTCTTTCTTTTCTCTCTTTGAAGTTGGCTAGCTTGGGAGCAAGAGGTAGAAGAAGAAGATGAAGAAGATGGAGAGAAAATGAGATGTTGGAAGAATGAATTGTGTTTACAAAATGAAATGGCCAATTCATTAATAATTCTCCCACAATTATTTTGTTGCCCATTAGGTAAAAACTTTGTATTATTACTTACCTTAGGTTAAACATGATTAAATGTGCATAATGGAGTGGCAACTAATGGGAGCCTTACCACATTGTCCTTATGTTTATTCATGTCTACTAATGGACAAGCTAGATTAATTATTCCACTTAGGATCCTCATAATATCCACCATTTAGCTTTTATTTTAAATGCCCAATTTTGATTAATCAAATTTATAGAATACCCCCAATCAAGTGGGCTAAGTATTGGATTACAATTTATTTTCCTTGGGCTTCTCTTTTAATTGATTTGGGCTAGATAAAAACATAGTCCAACAATTTTAATAATGTTACCCAATTTGATAATTTAGGGCTTTCATCTCCAATCATATGAAGTTTAATTACTTATACATATGATTTTATCTAAGTTTACCCACTTAAGTTAGTATACGTATAAAATACTAACTTTTTCATGTTACCATAACCCTTAGGTTATTTAATATCCTTACCTAATGTATAATTAGGTCACAAGGCTTTCATTTTTAATGAAATCCATAAATGTATGTATCCATATATAATACAAAGTTTAAAAAAAATGTACATACATACATGGTGACTTAAGATTCACGGTTATTACAATGGAAGTATTGTCGTAGTTAGAAAATGACATAATTATTATTTTATAAAAATAACGGCGAAGGTGTTACCGTTAAAACTATTGAACTATCTGGTAGTAAAAAGTCATCGTGTCGCTGTGGTTGTTGCATAGCATACGGTATTGATTATTGATGCTTACGTAAGAAGTTACTCGGTTATACTCAATTATTGCTACAATAAGCTAACGTGATCATATCTCGTATATTATTGATTCAATTATTGTCATAGTATTATCTCGCATAATATGTTATATTATTAAATCAATAATTGAGACTAAAGTTATTCATATTATTATTTACAATATTAATAATGTCTAGAAGTTTCATCGTGGAGAGGTTTGGTCACCTAATGCGCTACTAATAAGGAGAAATCCTTACTTGAAGGCCCCTCTTTCCCGGGAACGACACAGTTGTTAAATATTGTGAGTTATAATATTAATGATGAATAAGTTTATGTTAATTAAAGATGAAATTGATAATTCCATTGTGTTGGGATTATTGGTGTTAGTGAA
This sequence comes from Panax ginseng, assembly GCA_020205605.1. NCBI lineage: Eukaryota > Viridiplantae > Streptophyta > Magnoliopsida > Apiales > Araliaceae > Panax > Panax ginseng. The sequence goes on from CM035139.1 coordinate 93,580,973, forward strand.
AAATTAACATTTATTTCGATAATAATTGATGTCTGGAGGTTATATTGACCAATCGGGTAATTAACCGGATAAATGAGCAATTAATTGCTATTGATTCACAAGATTATAACTATTTGTTCACATATGTGTACTATTGATTCACATTCATTTACTATTAGGGGAGTTGGTGCAAGATTGATAATACTTGCATAACTAAGTTAAAAATGGAGGTATAGTTGAAGGTACTATAATATAATTAATTTTTTCACATGTTTAGAACTATTGAGTCACATGATTTACTATTGATTCACATGATTTACTATTAGGGGAGGTGGTGCAAGTTTGATAATACTTGCAAGACTAAATTAAAAATGAAGGAAAAGATGAAGGTATTATACTGTAATATTTTGAGCCCCAAAACGTGCAATTATCGAAACTATATTTTCCTATAAATAGAAGCTCATTCCATCATTATTTTTCACCAATTCACTAAGTCTCATAAGAGCAATTATTATAGAGAAATTATAGAGAGAGAAGCTATAGAGAGAAAGGAGAAGAGAAGTCTGCTACCTTACTATTCCAGTATCTAGTCTTCTTCTGAGGTAAGGGATATTATTATTATAGTAAGGGGTATTATTTCTTTCATATTCATGAAGAGAGTTATTTCTTTCAATATTCGTAAGGGTTGTTATTCAATTCTTTATTATTATGTTGGAATAACTCGTCTCATATGGCAACCGCATACATGGTAAAATTCTTCTGTTATTCCATTCTTTATTATTCTATTGGAATAACATGTCTGTGCGGTTTATCACATGCCTGGTGAATTCTGTTGTTATTCCATTCTTTATTATTCTGTTGAAATATCCTATCTGTGCGGATTACGCATGACCTAGTTTCATTCTTTATTATTCTGTTGGAATATCCTGTCTGTGCGGATTACGCATGACTTGGTTCCATTATTTATTATTCTGTTTGAATATCCTGTCTGTGCGGATTACGCATGACCTGGTTCCATTATTTATTATTCTGTTGGGAATAACCTGTCTATGCGGTCTATCGTATGCATCGTAAATTTTTCTGTTATTCCATTCTTTATTATTCTGTTGGAATAACCTGTCTATGTGGATTACCGCATGCATGGTGAATGATCCTTTGTATTCATTCCTTATTAAATTGTGAAAATGATCTGTGTACGTGGATTACCACATGGCAGACAAAAATCCATTAGTAGTTTCGTATAATCTATTATACTCATATGAGATATCATTTCTTTTGTACTCGTCATGAAATATCATTTTCTTTGGTATTTTTTTTACGAGTTACTATTCACGGGTTACTATTCACCCATTTACTATTCACTCTAGTATTATTCACTCGGGTATTCGGGGCACTTTTCTTGTCGGAGTACTATTTATGAGTTACTATTCACCCAAATATTATTCACTCGGGTATTTGGGGTACTTTTTATGCCGGGATACTATTCACGAGGTACTATTCCCAAAATACTATTCACAGGATACTATTCACGGGGTACTATTTACCCGAAAAATATATTTCTTTTCTGTCCAAATTATTATTGGTACATGAATATTATTCTTTAATTTTACTCCACAAAGCAGTATCATGTTGACAATTTGGATATTTTAAAACTCTGGATAAATTTAAATCTTTAATATTTATCTTTGATTTTGTTTGATTAATGCTTATATCATTGTCATCATCCTCATGCTTATATTATGATGAAAGTCATCTTTGGCTTACGTGTAAAGATGGATTATTGATTATTAGTTTTACAGTTGTATATCTTTGGCTTACATGCAAAGATGGACTGTTGATTATTGGTTTTACAGTTGTATATCTTTGGCTTACGTGGAAAGATGAACTATGGATCGATGAGTATCATTGACTTATGTGCATAGATGAACTGTTTATTAGTATGATTATGACCAGGGATCATTCGGTATAATCATGACCCGTAATGTTATAGATGATGTGGTAAAAGTCCTCATTGGCCCGTAGTGCATTGATGGACAGTTATTGGTATGATTATAACAAGGGATTATTCGGTATAATCATGACCATTGATGATTATATGAATATCCTTGGCAGTAGTAAGGGGATGATTCGATGATGTGGATTATTTATTGTCGAGTCTCAAACGATAAAATATTGATTATACACTTTTAATTCGTAAAAGATAGTAGATATCATGCTCTACTTGACTCTTCTAAAATACAGTTGTATGTTTTTGGCCTGTAGTGAAAAGATGAATTGTTAATGAATATCTTTAGCCGTAGTGCAAAGATGAATTTATTAGTATGATTATGAGCAATAATTGTGATTTGGTATAACCATGATTTTTGATGTTTCAGGTGAAGATAGGTGATGAAAATTATCTTCGTCCTGGGTACGAAGAGGAATTTAGAATCACAATTATGATTATGAGTTATTCATATGATTGTGGACAGGAATTGTTGATTGATTTTATATGGATAAAACATTATTGGTGGACTTTTAACATGGAGAAGATAATAGATCGGATGGTCTATTTGACTCTTCTAATGGATTGCTCGTTCCGCTGCAACTATGGTTGAAAAGTTTTATCATCTACCATATGTTTAAAATCTCTAATTTACTACTGATGAAGGCTATTAATGATGTAAATTATCTTTAGTCATGATATTCTTTACTGGGCTAGTTGTGCTCACCCTTTTTGCTTCACAATTCTTTTCAGGTAATAAGTGTGTAGCTGGGTTGAGCGGGGGTAACATGAGAATAGAATGGTGGTCTATAGCTGTTGAGGTTCTCCTTAAATAATATGGAAATAATTTTATGGAGAACTTTAGATAAGTGTGTCGTATTGTATACATCATTTGATATTTAATTTTGATGAACCGAATAGGGTGAGGTGAACCCAACTTTGGAAGGGTGTTTTGCCACTATCATACAAGATGTCTAATGACATACAACCTCGTGTTATCATAAGACAGGGTTGTGCACATCCTCTTGCTGAGTATATCTACGAGCACTACCTATATGATCTTGGAGTTTGGTTGAAATATAATTTTCAATTACAGACAGTGGAGATAGTTATATGTCAAGAGAAGACTCACCATTGGAAAGAACATGATAGTAATCTTCTCATTTTTCTTTAGGGGTCTATTGGGTCAACCAAGGATAATTCTGTGGACATATGATATCTATCATAACCTTGACGTATGACCTCCCATGTACGAAGGTTTCCTTGAGCACTTCCCAAAGATTTTGATTTCTAAAACAGTTTTTGACTGTACTTTTATGTAAAGTACCATTATAAGGTTGTGGTAGAAGAACCATGAGAGTTACAAACATTTGTATTAAAACTCACAGTTTAACTGTGGTCGTATTCTGCACGACAGTTCAACAGTTGTATAAATGAAGTTTGTATTTGATTTTTATAGTGTGATATTTGGCGACTCAGAATGGGTCGTGTGGACCTATTTTGGGGGCGTCACATATGTCATCGTCTGTGAAGGATATCACATTACTGTTAAGGATGTGATCTACCAAGTGCTTAAACTTTTATGTGTCCACCATTTTTGGTAGATAATCTTCTTCCAGGACTTGAACAAGGATTTTGCAATGATCTTCTGAAGACAAGATCAAATCTTGGATGGAGAGTTGTAGTGGTGCTTCTTTTAGATACCGTACCACTTTTGTTTCTTTATGCCCCATTTTCCTGAGGAACTCTTCGATCTTCTTCTCAAGTATTTTCCCCAAAAATTTGTTAACTGGCTTCATTATCCTCTGAGGTAAGAATAATGGGTTACCCTTAACAGGGGTAGCGGTATATTCTGACGTTGACTTCGCACCTTTCCCATAATTCTATGGGACTCTTTTCAAGCTGGTTATATGTTACTGAAGGAGATATGGCAGTATCAATGTTTTTGGTGCAACTATTTTAACAGGTTTTCCTTTTCCTTTAATTATCAAAGGTAATGCAGACATGTCTCCTTCGTAGGAAATGACCGCTATAATTTCCCTCATATTCTGCGTCTCGGGAGGGAAAATATTCTCTTCTTCAGAGAGGACCACTTCATTGTTTTCTTTTTACAAATCACCGTTCTCAATTAAATTCTATATGAGGCAGCGAAGCGCCCAACAACCTTTTGTGTCATGGCCTAGAGCATTAGAGTGATATTGGCATATTGGGTAGCATCGAACCTCTTTGACTAGGGATTCATTGGGGGTAACAGTTCTATGATCATTCCCTCATTGATCAACAATTGTACCATTTCCTTTAAAGATTGATTTAAAGGAGTGAATTTTTTTTAGCAGCAAACGCTCTACGAGCCTGTAATCTTTCTTCCCTGGCCACTTTGTCTGCCCATGTTTTAGGCTACTGAAATCTGTAATAATCCCTATTTATACTCGAGAGGATCTCAAGTGGAAGGACATTATTTCGCCCCTGATCCATCTGGTTTATCCTATGACGAGTTAGCTGATGTTGAAATAGTATTAATCCCGCCAATTGATCAATTTATTCCTTAATGGACTTCATATTCTATTCTATTGAAGATCCTTCTTCTGCATAACCCCTCTTGGCGGGGCTATTTTCATTTCTCTGGGATAAATTTCTGATATACTTGAGGTATTTTGAACCTTTTCCACTCCCTGTATTGATCATGTTTACTCATTCCTCATTGTGGTGAAGCAAAGGATTGTCCTGGACATGTGGCTATTCTGGTGTAGCCACCATAATTTCCCCACTATCTATCAAGTCTTGGATCTTTTGTTTCAAAGACCAACATTCTTGTGTATCATGTCCAGGGGATCCAGAATGGTAAGCACATTTTTTGCTTGGGTTAAAAAATTTTCCCATTTGGATTTCTAGGGGGGATGATCTGAGTGATTTTCTTCTGTGTTGTCAGAATCTTCAGTATATTTTTCAGTGAATCTCCCAAGGGTGTGAAAGTTCTCCTGCGCCTGACTTCTCCAACTTTTTGAGATGATGGATTTACCGGATTTGCAGACTACTGGAATAGGGAGTAAATGTTTTGTCTTTGAATGGGAGGATTTTGCCTACCCGGTTGAGTTTTTCCCTGGAGTATCAAGGAAGCTTCTCCATCTTTTTTCTTGTGAAATTTTCAAGGGTTACTCCCATAATTTCCAGACTGGATATACTCTGCTACTGCCTCTAAAATAGTGAGGTCTTTAATCTTTCTTGACTTCAACCCCATCTCAGCCATTTCTCCATGTTTTATCATCTCTGAGAATGGCTTTCCTATGCCTTCTAGGACTCTTTCATAATATGGAGCTTCTTGCATATCAATGAAGGTCATCACCATCTTAGTTTCGGTTATAGGTGGACTGACTTGTGCTGCCATCCTTATCCATCTTTGGGCATATTCCCGGAGTGATTCACTGTTTTGCTTTATAACTTTGGTTACTTGATATCTATTCGGTGCCATTTGTGATTGGAAACTGTATTGATTTAGGAAGACATGGGTCAACTCTTCCCAACTGTGGATTTTGGAGTTGTCAAGTTGGGCATACCACGCTCGGGCTTTTCCAGTTAAACTTTTCTGAAATAGCTGCATTATCAACTTTTCATCTTCGGCATAAGATCTATTTCTCCGATATACAGTTTCAAATGAGTATAAGGATCGCCTAACCCATTATACTTTTTCAAAATTTGGAAATTAGAACCTATCTAGATAACGAGTCCCTGGGAATATACAGAGATCTGAGTAATTAACACTCCCCAATTCCCCAGTCCCTTTGATGGGCCAAATGGTTTCTTCCACTTGTTGGACCTTCTTCCTAATATCCCCAGTTTCCTTATCATTCCTGAGATTGATGATTTCAGGGGATTTGTTGGTTTTTTCACTTGATTGAGGTTCAGGTATCGGGACTTTCATCTCCTTGTCAGTACCCTGACTGTCACCTTGTGTGGAAGACTTTGTTTGATTAGGCACTGTCTGTCCTTGAGTTCTTTTACTCTGTTCTTTTACTATGAAAGCCAACTCTGTTATCTGATTTCTAAGTCTCTTGAACTCCTCTCGAGATACAGGGGTAAATTCAGGTTGGGCACTTGAAGTTATGTCTAAAGAGGGATTTAGTACCTTTTTAGACTTTGATCGGATGATGGAACAAATTGTTTCCCTACAAAAAGATTATGTAGTTTAGTCTTGATAAATAGTAATAGTCTGCATGCTATGCAATGTGTTTGTTTAGGTTTTTTTTAATGTTTTCCTGCAAAATAGAGGTCAATTATTTTGATGGCAGGATAGTATAACAGGATTTTATATCTATACAATAAAATTGATAGGAAAAATGAATGATATTTACATTTATTAGATATTTACATTAAACTTTACATGGAATTGAAAGGAAAAGGCATGAAGAGACTTTCCTTCACGTTTGGTTTATAAGAGGCTGACGTATCTTAGGGTTACTCTCACGGGCTTTTCGGCATGAAGGTTCCCAGATCATCACAATCTACTTGATGAGAAGTTAATTCGATCTTAAAATTAGAGTGGATCTGAGTGGTGCCTTTCCTGAGGCTCACGGGATTAGTCTCCTCTTAAGTTCAGTAATGAGCCACCGATGGGTTAGCCTCCAGGTAAAGGAATCACACAACATACATTTATCGTGCCTCAACGTATGTTATGATGAAATTATTGAAAGCACTAATATAAAGTAGGGTAAAGAGACATTAATCCATTCAAAGTAAAGACAACATTCACACACATGCAAGATAAAAGGGAATTGAAAAGATTGAAATGCCACTTAAGCCCTCTACTGTCCCTAGTAGAATCGCCACCTATCGATGCTGGGAAAATTTTCCAATTCCTAGAGTTTGATTCTTACCCTTTATGTTTTCTATATGGTTTAATTTATCTTGTTTAAAAGGGTGAGATTTTTAGGAAAAGACCGACATACAATGTCGACGATTTGAAAACATTGATTTTATTAATTGGGCCGAATTGGACAATGCCGCCAGTTGGTATGAGTTTAAATGGTTTTAGTAACTCAACCAAAGTTTTGCAAAAAGGTTTTTTTTCGCAATATAGTCCAATATGTGACTCTATTTAATTGGTCTGAAACCCAAGATTCATGGAGTTCGGGGGCATGCTTAAGCAATGGGAAGGTGTTAGGCACCCTCTAACTTCCGTGAAACATGGTTGTCTCTAATTTTTCATTCCCTAAGCATGTGAAGTGACTCAAACATGTCCATTATGGGAATCGGATCTTGATCCATAGATTCAATTGTAGATCCCGTGATTCCTAAGCTCACGGGAAATTATTTAAAATTTGCACAACAAATATATTAAAATGAAATGCGTATTTAATTCTAGAAGTCGCAAAACAAAGGATTCATCAGTTAAATCCTTTCATGCGCGTAGCCATGGCTCCCCGTTTCCTCTAGATAAAAATCTAGGGTCACGTTTTTGCCAAATATTTACAAACTAGAAAGAAACTAGATTTAACTAAATCTTAGTCATTTTAGCTTAACGATTCCAATTTTACAACCTTTGAACTGGTTAAAAGCTAGATATGGCTAGAATTAGATAAATCTAGTTAACAAACTTTAAATATTACAAATTTACATCAAATGAACGGTTAAAAAACTAATATTAATCACAATAACTAACTATTATATATATATATATATATATATATATATATATATATATATATTGATTGTACTGGATTAAGAATATGTGGCTTTTCCTCGCTTTTAATATATATATATATATATATATATATATATATATATATTCATTGATTTATTTATTGAGTTAAATAAATATTAATGGAATTGTTGTGGATTAATTTAATTAAGCGTTATATATTAATTAAATTAATGTGGAATAATTTTATTGTTCAAGTTCGAATTTAATTGGGATTATTAAATTAAATGAGTTGTTAATAATTATAATATTGTTCTAATTAATTTAATAATTAATTAGAGATTTATTGATTTGTTATAATTAATAAATAAGAATTTTAGTTATGTGATAATTTGATTTAATGAGTAATATTGGCTTAATTGAATTTAAATATTAAAATTTGATTAATTAAAAGTGTGACAAATAAATTATATAATAAGTGAGTTAATAAAAATAAACTAAAAAGAGCCTTTTACAGCCAAGCCAAACATGACCTTAAGAACATGAGTTTAGTTAAGGCCATGACGCACTTAACTGATACCCATGTACGTTCCAGTTATACTATATACGTATAACTAAACTTATGATGTCAGTTCATTTACAAAATTTAAGTTTGAGAATTATAAACACAGAAAGAAAAAGAGAGAGAGAGCTTGAGAGAAAATTGTAATTGAAGAATCAAGGAGTGCAAACAAGCAATTCTACATCATCCTTGCTTAATCTAAGTGAGAAATCAAGGGTAAATTCTTAAATTCAATCTTTGGTTTCGTTCTTAAGTTTTTCATAGAAAACTTGATTTTGTTGTTTAATTGATGAGATGGAATTGCTATATGTTAATAGATGGTTTGTAATATGTTATTTGTCTTTTACAAATGATTTTGGAGAATCAAAATCCATGAAAACATGTTTTTAAAGGAAAAACTTGAGTTTTAGTGATATATGTATAATATGTATGATTTTGAAGTCAAAATTAGATTATGGGTGAATGATTTGTTGAGATGTATTGATACTTGTGTTATTAGATGTATAATCTATTAGTTATCATCTAGAAACGATTTTGGTATGTTTTGATTCATGAAACCATGCTTTACAAAAGAAGTTTGTGTTTGGTTATAATATGTACAAAAGGCTTATTTTGGAGTTAAAATTAGTGTTCAATTCATGTTGTAATCTGTTAATTGATAGCTGTTATTGTTAATACGTTTAAATATGAAAAGAATGCAAGTTATATGGGCTAATTTGGTTAAGAAACGAATCCGTGGTCAGATGATTCGCTAAACATATTAAAATATGAGTTTTAAGCAAAAAGATGGAAATTAAAGGGTTTAAATTTGATGATTGTTGTTGTTATGTTGTTATAATCAGTGTATGCATGCTTGGTATTGTTTTTGTGAAGTCTATAATATTTGGGCATGCTTAATTTGAAGTTTATGTGCTAAAAATCGAGTTGTTGGGCTAATGAACAGTGTTGTCGCGAGTTGTAGAATTCAAATCTGGGAACCTTCACCCCGTTGAGGTTCTTAGTATTAGAAATCGAGCTCCGACGAAGTTTTCCTAATACAAAATCTTGCCCGACGAGAATTGTAGAGAAACTGTTTTGTTTTCTTTTTGGTTTTCAGTCATGGCATGTTAGTTTAACTTAGTCTAATGAGCATGATAGTGTGTTAGGAATATAACAAGAGATTATAACAGATTGTTAACATGTACGTGGTGATTTCAAGTTAAGAATTATCGAATTGTGTAGAACTTAAACTTATGGTTCACGAAATTTGACTTTGTTGTGTAAAGACGTATTTTTGGTCAAGTAGGTACCTTAGATTTATGTTACGTGATTGATGTTAATGATTAGAACTTAAACTAAGTTAATAAGTCGAAATGGAAGTGATACTTAAACCTATAAGATTAATATTAGTAAAACTAATGAATGTTGTGATCCTAATAGAATATGTAGGACTATTGGGGAATGTGAATAGTGATTGTTTAACTAACGCACAAGGCAAGTTTCCTTACCTTATCATGATTACAATTACGCAAGTTCTATAACTCTAAAATTTCATTGAGCAAGTTTTTAAACCTTATTATTATTGATTGAACACGTTTCATACTCTTATTTTAAACTTTTCAAAGCTTAATTATTAAAGTTCAGGATTCTAAATGAAATGTTCTAACTCTTTTGAAGTACTACTTTTGTTATACCATATTCATTCAATTGTATAGAGTTGAGATTCAATCTTTGATTTAAATATCGATTACATTATCGTATTGAAACCTTGAATGGCTAGTGAATCCTTATTGATTCGACTAGTCCATAGTTGATGAGTGTTCTAAATTCTTGAAATTCTATTAAAGCTTATCCAAATCAAACTTCCTTTGGTGCGAACTCTGATGTTAAACTGAAATGAATAACCCTTTATAGGGGATTATATTATGTAATAACATTGAGATGTTGTGCACATGGTACTAAGGGCTGATCCCCCTAAGTACGAGAAGTAAGGTCCATATAGTCTTATGGCTGTTAAAGGTTTAAAGTAGAAATACTTGATAACCTAGGACATAGTTCTTGGTCTTGTGACCCTCAGGTGTACTTTTGATTCTTGTTTTCTAATCTTGATTCAAAAGCCGAGATTTTTATTATCTAGTATCCCTTGTTTATTCGCATGTTATTATTATTATTATTATTATTATTGTTATACTTGTGAGCAATCTTTGCTCACTCTTTCATAATAACATTGCAGCTAAAGTTGAAAGGGTAGATGAGCCATCTACTAGTAAGGGCAAAGGAAAGGCAAATAAGTGATGAAGACTTGTTTATTATTATTTGAGAATGTTGATGTTAAGACTTATTATGTTATGTTTAAGACTTATTTATTTATGATGTTTCCGCATTTGATGTATTAAGGTTAGATAACTAGGGATTGTTAATGTTTAAGATGTTGTAACCCTTATGGGAGGATTTCTATTTCATTTATGAGTTTCATTTATTATGGATAGTCAGATGTGTTGTTTATTTTGCTGAGTGAACACCAAATCTGTGGAAAAATTGAGTACTAGGATTTGGGGGTGTCACAAGTTGGTATCAGATGTAACGCCCCCAAATCCGGGTATCTTCTAACCTGGCATATGGTTCTATATGGTCCAACAGTTCACACATACATTCAATTGAAATGCCTCAAAAGAACGAATATGTCTTCTATATATATTCCAAAATAATATAACCATTACGTGTGTCCTTGTTATAATATTAAATAATAACAACATTCACCTATACTATTACAAAGGGAATCTATAGGTTCACCTTAGCCTTCCCTTTATCTTTACCGGATCCTTCGGTCCGTTCGATCTTAGCTGCATTCATATGGTTCAAGCAAGAGTGAGCATAGATAGCTCAACAAGTATGACAATTCCAGTTAAACAAGATGTTTAAAACATTCAAATCGTATATCTTCAATAACTTAACAATAGTTATGAAGTACTATCGATAATTCAAAATAACACTTCTCTTTTCTTAAAACGTTTCACAATGAACAACATTCAGTAAAACATTAATTACGGTCCAAGACCTTGAGCATTTCATACTTTTTTTGAAAAGGACAACCCGACACCAAGAATGTAAGTCCGACATTACTTACGAGCACGTCTAGGTGATCAGCCTATAGTACTCTAAGTTGTACAACACAACTTTCTTTAAATGTATGTACGTTTAAGTTTTAGCAACCTCACGTGCCTGTTGTTTGACGACAACACATTTGTTTAGTATACTCAGTCTTCTTTTGAAAACCATACCAAAATAGTTTGGCAAAACTTAACAACATTGGCAACAGTTCGATAGATTATAAGAAATCCAAAGAAACATCTTAAGTTTAGCCAAAGGAATTAGCTTCGATTTCATCATACATCAATTCATGCGTAAGATACATGAATTACAAAGCTTGTCCATAATGAACATAGACAAGGGTTAGAACACTTGCCTTTAGCGTCTGCTACTATTTAAGTACTTTTCCTTTTGAGTCTTTAAAGTCTCTACAATACATGATCACATAACATACCACATTAGGTCATATATAATCAAGTTTGTTTACTACTATATCTTAACCTTCTTCTCAATCTAATCATGCCTTAGATTGTTTAACATTGGTTTCGGTTTGTCGTTATGTTTTACATTCACATTTGAGTAACTTATCTTCAACCTTTAGTTGTATTACTTAATGTTTAATTTAAACATCTTTTAATGATGTTACTTTAAGTTTATTAAGGATTTAATTCACCTTAAATCAACTATCTTTCATTATACAATCAAAATATTTCTTCTCTATCTACCTTCTAGTGTTGGCACTGTGGTGCCAGCTTCCCTTATACAACTCGTGCTGTGGTGCGGGTTTCCATTAGGTGATGCTCAGTCTTGGCACTGCGGCGCCACTCTTTCCTCTTCTGGGCATTGCATTTGCCATTTTCCGATGTTTATGGTCCGGACTCGGTATTTGCGACCTTGAGTCCCTTTGTTAATTGTTGCCCTGCGACGCCACTCTTCAGTGGATTATGGGCATGCTTGGCACTGCGGCGCCACTTATTATACCTTGGCTGGTGCTGCGGCGCCAGCTCTGTGCACCAGATAGTTTTGACAGACTTTTTGCTTAGCGAACCTCCCGGACTACTAAATTGTTCATTTTAAGTCTGAATTGGCTCGTTCAAAAGTCATTAGCTCACAAATCACATGAACTACATGTTCATTCAAGAATTTCATATTTTTAAATCTTTTAACTCGGAATTCATCGATTAGTTCATTTTAATGAAAACGATAAACGTTTGTGAACGTTCATAGCTCGTTTCTTCGTTCTAAGTCAGAATTTGGTCATTTTCGAGTCCGCAACTCTGAAATGCAAATCTAGACTATTCTCCATCGAAAACCAATGTTTCCAAATTAAATGCTAACTTTTGACTTCCATTCCGAGAATTGCACAATTTCGACGATTATCGTCTAATCTCGTAAATTTCGCCATAACTTCGTTACTTAAGATTTTTACATCATTTCAAATAGATTCATTCCATCATACTAACATCATAGCCAAACATATTTCATTAAATTATACACATGATAATTTCTTACATGTTCTTTCTTAGTTCATAACTTAAATAAGTATGAATTACTTGTACATGGCTTATTAAGGTTTAAGTCCATTGATTAGCCATTCTTATTACTTCTTATCATACAAGTTCTACCACTACTCACTTCTCTAACAATTGAAGAAAGGGAGAATCATGGTTTAGGATCATTACCTTTGATGATCAACTTTGTTCTTCTTCTTACTTCTTGGATTAAAAAAGACTAGCTCTTACTTTTTCTATCTACTAAATAAGCACTTAGATGTTGGTGGAAAATTTAACAATTGAATAATGAACTAGCCACTCTCTTATTTATAGAAAATCCTAATTGAGGATATTATGGTTAATAAACCATCCCACCTCCTTACTATTCATTCCTTGATAATCACTCATCTTATCCTTTGGTTGCTCACCAAGATCATGTCATGTGATCATGGGGCCCACATGGGTTGCCTCATAGGTCATTCTTACCCATTGGATCGATCCATGGATCCAGTTCTTATTTTGGGCTTTAGGTTTAATTAACTTTAACTTATTCTTTGGGCTTTCATTATTAAACATTGGGCTTAACATTTCCTACACCTGGGCTTGTATAATTCCTACAAGTCCTACAAGTCCAAAACACTTGGCTTAAAGACTTATAACGTATAATCTACGTATCCTTCTCGTATGCTAACTCATATACTCATACAATATATACGACATACCATTATTTATACATACTCGTATAATACCTCGTATCATACTCGTATGCATTACTTCATACAATACTTACGCATCATACGATCATAGTTTACTCCTTAACTCTTTACTTTCCCTAACATTCTCGAATTTAGTTCGCATGCGAAAAACTGTGTTTTCCATCTACGAATTATTATTACATAATCCATCCTTCCTTGATATTCTATCGTTACGTATTTCTCGGAAGTTCAAAAATAATTCCCAAGCAGAAATCAGTGAATAGTGTTTTTCAAAAAATTTCTCACAAAACTTTTATTTTCATCTTGGAAATTCAAACACTTTAATCTTACTAACAAATAATAATAACATATAATATAATTTTATTCATTATTTAATTAAATAAAATTATTTTACAATAAATCTGAATTTCTCGGTTGTTACATCCTTCCCCCCTTATAAGGATTTTGTCCCTAGAATCTCGTCTTACATTAAATAAATAAATGAGGGTAATCCTTTCTCATCTTTTCTTCAAGTTCCCATGTTGCTTCTTCGACATCGTGGTTCTTCCATAACGCCTTTACTGGAGGTATAACTTTGTTCCGCAGAACTTGCTCTTTTCTATCAATGATTTGAATTGGCATTTCTTCGTACGTTAAATTTTTCTCGATATGAATAGGCACATACTCTATTATGTGATTATAATCCGGCTTATAAGAACGTAACACAGATACCTGAAATATATTATGTATTCATTCTAAGTTTGGAGGTAATGCTATCATGTAAGCTACCTCTCCTACCCACTTTAAAACCTCAAAAGGTCCTATAAATCTTAGACTTAATTTTCCCTTCTTTCCAAAGCGTATCTTTCCTTTCCAGGGAGATACCTTTAGAAATACATATGAGCCTACTTCAAACTCTCTATTTACTCGATACGAGTCCGCATACTTTTTCTGTCTGTCTTGAGCTACTATGAGACGCATCCGTATCAACTTCACTACATCTGTTGTCTGCTGCATGAATTCTGGCCCTAGCATTCAGCATTCTCCCACTTCATCCCAACACAATGGTGTTATGTATTTCCTTCCATATAAAGCTTCATAAGGCGGCATGCCTATGCTTGCATGATAACTATTGTTATACGCAAACTCTATTAATGGTAGATGATTATCCCAACTACCCTTAAAATCCATGATGCAAGATCTCAGCATATCTTCTAACGTCTGAATTATTCTCTCGCTCTGCCCATCAGTTTGTGGATGATAAGCCCTACTCAACTTCAATTGCGTCCCCATCTGTTCTTGCAGACTCCTCTAAAAGTTCGATGCGAATCATGGATCATGATCCGACACTATCGAAACTGGTACTCCATGTCTGGAAATAACTTCCTTAACATAAAGTTTAGCTAACTGGTCTAAGTTATACTTAACTCGTATTGGCAAAAAGTGAGCCGACTTCGTCAACCAGTCCACTATTACCCAAATCGTGTCATACCTCTTCTGAGTAATTGGAAGTCCCACCACAAAGTCCATCATGATATGCTCCTAACTTCCACTCCGGAATCTCCAATGACAGTAACAAGCCACTTGGTCATTGATGTCAGCTATCTCTCTCTTCATGTTTGGCCACCAAAAACTATGTCGAAGGTCTTGATACATCTTAGTACTACTAGGATGAACCGAGTACCTCGAACTATGAGCTTCTTGTATCACTTCCTCCTTTAATTCTGTCTCATTCGGAACCCAAATTCTTCCTTCAAATCTTAATAATCCCTTATTATCAAGACTATACTTTAAATCTTTTTCATCTGCTAACCGCTTCTTTATCTGGTCACACTCATCGTTTCTGAGCTACAATGGTAGATTGAATCTTCATCGTAAATAGTCTCTGTCCCGATTCACTCGGTAACTTCACCTTTATCTCCATCCTAGCCATCTCTGTTATTAACTCAGTTTGAGCCATTAACATAGACAACTTTTCACGACCCTTCCTACTTAAGGCATCGACCACTACATTGGCTTTCCTCGGATAATACAGGATTTCACAGTCGTAATCCTTTATCAACTCCAGCCATCTCCTTTGTCTCATATTCAACTACTGTGTGAAGATATATTTTAGACTCTTATGGTCTGTGTATATCTCACATTTCTCTCCGTAAAGATAATGTCTCCATATCTTTAAGGCAAACACTACATCGACCAGTTCCAGATCATGAGTAGTGTAAGACCCCAACTTATTATAAATAAAATTGAATTTTTTCTATTCATTATTCTAAATTAATAAGGTGTTAATTTGATATAATGCTTTGGTTATGGGTGAAATGTGCAAATTTTACAAATTAAGCAAGTGGTTATAAAATATTCATTTTTGTCGGGGAATATTCTTTTGGTCGTGGAATATTCTTTTTTTTTGGGGAATATTCGTATGACGATGCAGCCATTCGTGGGGTTCATAACAGAATAACTGTCGGATGAAGAAAACGACAAAGTATGAGTTTTTATAAATAAGCAGGCGTAGTTATTCACAATTAACAATGTTGGAATACACGGTGGTTAAAATACTGATGTCTGGCGTGGTTGCACGAGTGGTACGGTATTGCAGGTATTGTTGAATTATTGATCTGTAAGTAAGAAGGCACTACCACCAACAACAAATTCTAGGGAGGAGATCGTAGCCGGTTAGATGTTACAAATGCGGGAAAGAGGGACATATCTGCCCAAACTGTCCACAACAATCCAAGGAATGTTATAACTGTGGAAATGAGGGCCATATAGCTCGAGACTGTCCTGTAGCAAAACCAAGTTCAAACAAGGATGGTGACTCAAAGGTCATCCGGATAAGTCAAAATCGGTTCTGGAAGGCGTTTTAAATGGAATGGCAAAACGTGAGGAACTCGAACTAGGTGATCACGGGTAAGCTAATCTTGAATTCTTGCAAAGTTTATACCTTACTAGATACCGGTTCTACCCATTCTTTTATCTCTCCCGCTTGTGCTCAGTGTTTAAACTTAACTCCGGAGAAATTGGACTTTAACTTATCTGTTGAAACTCCATTGGGTGAAACCTTCGTTACAGCTACAGTTTATAAATCTTGCTTGATCCAAGTTGGCACTATCACATTACCTGTTGATCTTATCTCTTTAAAGATACTTGCTTTTGATGTAATTTGAGGAATTGATTGGTTAACCACTCATTAAGCCAAAATTGATTGTTTTCGTAAGGTTGTTAGTTTTCATATTCCTAACCAACCTGTTATACGAATTCAAACAACTAAACCACTAAAATCAGTCACCGTCATATCAAGCCACA
This sequence comes from Panax ginseng, assembly GCA_020205605.1. NCBI lineage: Eukaryota > Viridiplantae > Streptophyta > Magnoliopsida > Apiales > Araliaceae > Panax > Panax ginseng. The sequence goes on from CM035139.1 coordinate 93,597,696, forward strand.
AAGCTATGCGTTTATTAAAAAATAGATGCCAAGCTTTCTTTGTCCATGTTATAGATTTGAATAAAGACAAGTTAGATTTGGATAATATTTCTGTTGTTAGAGAATTTCCTGATGTATTTCCTGAAGAACTTCCCGGTTTACCCCCAGAACGTGATGTTGAATTCTTTATTGATCTTGAACCGGGTACAAAACCCATTTCTAAAACCTCATATCGAATGGATCCTATTGAACTTCAGGAGTTAAAAATCCAACTACATGAGTTATTAGACATCGGTTTCATTCGTCCTAGTACATCTCCTTGGGGTGCTCCTGTTTTATTCGTAAAGAAGAAAGACGGGAGTATGAGATTTTGTATTGACTACCTAGAATTGAACCATTTCACAATCAAGAATAGGTATCCCCTACCTCACATTGATGACCTGTTCGACCAATTACAAGGAGCACAATTCTTTTCAAAGATCAATCTTCGATTACGGATATCATCAAATTTGAAGATTAAAGCGAGGATATTCCAAGGCGCCTTGGAACTCGATGCGGGCATTATGAATTCTTAGTTATGTCTTTTGGATTGACTAATGCTCCTATTTGCTTTCATGGATATGATGAACCTTGTATTCGAGGAATATTTGGATCAGTTCTTTGTTGTCTTTATTGATGACATCCTCATCTATTCCAAAAGTCGTGAAGATCATGAGCACCATTTGAAGCTGATACTTAAAAGGCTTTGTGAAAACAAGCTATATGAAATTTGAAGAAATGCGAGTTCGGCTTGAGAAAGTAGCATTCCTTGGGCGCGTGGTGTCAAAACATGGAGTATCTGATGAATTGGCGAAGATTGAAGCAATACAAAGTTGGGAGCAAGCAAAGTCGATTGGATCAAGTCTGTGACTTTACGGGCTTAATTGGTTATTATCGGAGATTCGTGGAAGGATTTTCTCGAATCGCTACTCTCTAACTTAACTTTCGGTGACTCGGAAAGATACAAAATTCGTATGGAGTGAGGAATGCGAGAAAAGTTTCCAAGAGATAAAGATGAAACTCATTTCGGCACCTGTTCTAGCAATACCATCTAGTTCAGATGGATTTGTTATCTACAACGATGCTTCAGGCAAAGGGTTAGGATGTGTTCTCATGCAACATCGGAAAGTCATAGCCTATGCCTCGCGACAACTCAAAGAATATGAGAGGAATTATCCTACTCATGATCTGGAGTTGGCAGCAGTCGTATTCGCGTTAAAAATTTGGAGACACTACTTGTATGGGGAGAAAGTGGATATCTATATGGATCATAAAAGCCTCAAATATTTCCTCACCCAAAAAGAACTCAATATGCGGCAACGACGTTGGCTTGAGCTTTTGAAAGATTAAGATCACACTATTTAATATCATCCTGGAAAAGCAAACGTAGTAGTTGACGCATTGAGTAGAAGATCATATGCGAGTACGAGTGCGATATTTTCAACGCAAAGGCCCATTTTGTATGACTTGCAAAGGATGGAGATAGAATTAAAGACTCCAGGGACCCACATGATGATGGCGAATATACGAGTAGAACCGACTTTAATCGATAAAGTTAAAGCTGCTCAAGCTACGGACCTGGGGCTGATGCGTATGAAGAAGAAAGTGCAAGAAGGTGCTATTCAAGAAGCAAGAATCGATGAAGAAGGAATACTTCGAGTCAACTCTAGACTTTGCGTTCCTAACGATTCTGACTTGAAGCATAGAATCATGATGGAGGCACACAACACCCCATTTGCAATCCATCCTGGGAGTACCAAAATGTATCATGATATTCAACATACATTTTGGTGGAACAATATGAAGAGAGAGATCGCCGAGGTGTTTAACTTGTCAGCGAGTAAAGGCGGAGCATCAAGTGCCAAAAAGTCCATTGCAACCACTTGAGATTCTGGAATAGAAATGGGAGCACATCACCATGTATTTCATTATAGGTCTTCCCAAAGTTTCTCAAGGCATAGATGCGATTTGGGTTATTGTTGATAGATTAACCAAGTCTGCTCATTTCTTACCGATACGAGAAACTTATTCCCTTGAACGTCTTGCTCGTATGTACGTGAATAAGATTGTGAGATTTCATGGCATGCCAGTATCAATAGTTTCGGATCGTGACCCAAGATTCACTTGAAGATTTTGGGTTAGCCTGCAGAAAGCTATGGGCATGGATTTACGATTCAGTTCAGCATATTATCCTCAAACGGACGGACAATCAGAGAGGACTATTCAAACTCTTGAAGATCTATTAAAACTCTATGTCCTAGACTTTAAAGGGAGTTGGGATAAGTCTTTACCATTGGTGGAATTCTCCTACAACAACAGTTATCAAACAAGTATAGGCATGGCTCCATTTGAGGCGTTGTATAGACGAAAGTGTCATTCTCTAGTATGCTGGGACGAGGTAGGTGAAGCAACTTTGTTGGGACCAAAATTGATACGCATGACTACAGAAAAGATCCAAATGATTCGATAACGTATTTAAACCTCACAGGATCGACAAAAGAGTTATGTTGATCTTCATCGAAAGGACGTGGAATTTAATATTGGGGATCATGTACTGTTACGTATTGCTCCATGGAAGGGAGTTACAAGATTTGGAAAGAGAGGAAACCTCAATCCAAGGTTTGTTGGTCCATTTGAGATTCCTAACCGAATAGGAAATATGGCCTATAGACTCGCATTACCTCAAAGTATGTCTCGTGTTCACAATGTTTTCCACATATCTATGCTTCGTAAATATGTGAAAGACTTGAACCATATTATTGAGTTAGAACCAGACGAGATAGCCGAAGATTTAACGTACGAGGAGGTACCTGTTAAAATCTTGGATAGGAAAGAACATGTCCTACACACCAAGGTTATACCACAAGTTAAGGTTTTGTGGAGGAACCATGCTATTGAAAAAAATGACACAGGAGTTAGAATCGAGAAATGAAAGCGAGGTACCCCCTCACCATTCGAAACACCAGTGCGTCACGTCAATTCGAGGATGAAATTTTATAAGGAGGGAGGTTGTAAGACCCCAACTTATTATAAATAAAATTGAATTTTCTCTATTCATTATTCTAAATTAATAAGGTGTTAATTTGATATAATGCTTTGGTTATGGGTGAAATGTACAAATTTTACAAAATAAGCAAGTGGTTATAAAATATTCATTTTGTAGGAGAATATTCTTTTGGTGCGTGGAATATTCTTTTTGTCGGGGGAATATTAAATGGCGGTATGACCATTCGTGGGGCTCATATGAGAATAAGCGTCGGGATGAAGAAAAGCGACAAAGTATGAGTTTTTATAAATAACGGCGTAGTTATTCTGAATTAACCTTTGTTGGAATACACGGTGATTAAAATCTTAATGTCTGGCGTGGGTTCTTTTGATGTAGTACGGTATTACCTGATATTGTTGAATTATTGATTAAGTAAGTAAGAAGGCCTTACTCAATAATTATTACGATAATTCTTGTTCAATATTGTATTTTATTGATTCAATAATTCTTTGCGTTGATAGTTTATATTATTGTTGTTTCAATAATTGTCATTACCACGATATTTCCATTATCGGATCGATAATTCATATTATTTGAATAATATTATTAGATGGCATTATTGGCAATGTACATAAAGTTACATCAGGAGAGGTTTGGTCACCTAATTGCGGCGAAGGTAAGGAAAAATCCTTATTGGAAAGCCCCCTCTTCTGAGAAGCTGCTGGTTGTCATTAAGTGTGATTACGTAATATTATTTGTGAATAATTAATTATTGATTTATATGATAAGAAAATATTTATTTGATGATGGATTTATTTATTTTATATGGTTATAAATGAAGGAATTAATGCTGAGGTGTTTTATTAGTATTCTGTCGGAATGGAAGTATTAAAAATCACCCGTTTGTGGATTTTGGATATTTTCTATTTGGAATTTGAAAATACTCAAAGCTACAAAGTTGTAGAGAATTCAATTTTAGGCAGCATGGACATAAAATTTGTATTTTTATGATAAACGGGCTATTTTCTATGAATTATTGAAGTTTCGGAAAATAAAATGATTTTTATTAAATTTATGGGTGGGACCCACTTTTTGGTTTTTCAAGCATGTGAAATTTCTATTATTATTTTTGATTTGGTGGCTTGGTTGGTGAAGGTATTGCGTAGGAAGTTTGAAAAGAAATAATATTAATTTATTATTTTAGTCTCTATGGCGTTCTAACATTTTTTCTATAAATAGGCGCTTAGGTTAGAATTAAAAATCACACCGAAATAAGTTTTTTTCTCTCTAGATTATCAAGCGTATTTTTTGAGTATTTTTATACTTTGAGAGTTCTTTGTTTGGTACAAGTTTCCTTGACTTTCTATCAGATATTAGATCGGAAATGCAGATTATTTTGAGGTCGGGGATGTTATTTTCTTCTCGAATGATATTATTTTCTTCAATATCATTATCTTAGAAATATTGGTGAACTTTTAATCAAATTTAGAACTTTTTTGTGTGAGTTACTATTCACGTTATCACGATACTATTCACGAATCGATTACTATATTTAGAAAATAAAAATTTTCCTTTTTGTCCAAGATGTCTATTTTTGCTACTATCTTTGATTGTATCCATGTTTTGATCGTTATTTTAGAATTCTGCTTCATGATCGGTTATTATGAAGTATTATTGATCTTGGATAAACTGTTATACAAATCCCTAATATTTGTCCTTCTGTTTCACTGGATTCGTTTTCTTTAAAATGTTTTTCATCATCCTCAGTCCGTAATGATGATACTTGATGAATATCTTTGGCCCGTAGTGCAAAGATGAACATGTGTTGAGATGAACATGACCAACTAGTGATACAAATGAATATCTTTGACCTGTAGTGCAAAGATGAATATTTGATTAAAAGATGTATATTGATTGATGTTACAGGGATAAAATATTGATGATGGACTCTTCAATCTTAGAAGATAGTAGAATTCATTCTCTACGTGACTCTTCTAATGGATTGTTGTTTCCGCTGTAGTTGTTGATTTAAAACTTGTTGTTTATTGTATTCTATCAGATTTTTCCCTATTGAAAACTAATGATAATTTGTTGTATATTATCTTAGTCATGACATTCTTTACTGGGCTAGTTGAGCTCACCCTTTTCCTTTTTGTTCCATTTTTCTTCTCAGGAGGTGAGAACATAGCAGGATCGAGTCGGGGTATGGACTGATGGTTCTAGAAAGATATTTTAGCAGTCCTCACTATTTTCTATAAAATAGTGTATGCATAATTGTAATGAGGACTTATTTGAGTGTGGATATTGTCTAGAAGATAATATTTGTATTTAAACTCACAGTTTATGTTGTCGTATTTTGCACGACAATTGTATTATTGAAGTTGTAGTTTGCTTTCTATACCATATATTTGGCGACTCAGAATGGGTGTTGTATACCTTTTTTGGGGGCGTCACAAGTAGGGTAAACTTTCTCATAATCTTTAAACTGTCGTGATACATACGCAATAACCTTGTCATGCTGCATGAGAACGTAACCAAGTCTTTTATGCGAAGTATCGCTATAAACTACAAAACTTCCTATATCATCGGGTAATGACAATACAGGTGCTTCACTTAATCTTTTCTTTAGTTCTTGGAAACTATCTTCACACTTCTCTGTCCACACGTACTTCACCGTCTTCCTTGTCAAGTTAGTCAACGGAGTAGCTATCTTAGAAAAATCCTGGATGAATCTTCAATAGTATCCTGCTAACTTGAGAAACTCGCTTTCTCGTCGGCGTTTCGATTGTTCTCAATTCATCACGGCTTCCACCTTCGCTGGATCTACTAAAATCCCTTCATGGTCAATGACATGACCTAAAAACAGCATCCTTTCTAGCAAAAAATCACACTTAGTGAACTTCACATATAACTTCTCCTTCATTAGTGTCTCAAACACTATTCTTAAGTGTTCAGGATGATCTTTTGATGTCTTAGAATAGACTAGAATATCATCGATAAACACTACGACGAACTTGTCCAAATATTGTTTGAACACTCTGTTCATCATATCCATAAATGCAGCTGGTGCATTAGTCAACCCAAATGACATCACCAGAAACTCGTAATATCCATAATGAGTCCTGAATGTCATCTTTGGTACATCTTCCTTCCTAACCTTCAACTGATGATACCTCGTCCGCAGATCTATTTTAGAAAAATAATTTGCCCCTTTCAAATGATCAAAGAGATCATCGATCCTGGGCAATGGGTATTTATTCTTTATTGTTAACTTGTTCAACTCTCGATAGTCAATACAAAGTCTTAACGATCCGTCCTTCTTCTTGACAAAAGCGATCTGCATTGCTCCCCACGGCAGAAAACACTCGGTTAAATGTACTTTCATCATGAGTTCTTATAATTGAACCATTAACTCCTTCATCTCCCTTTGGCCATATAGTGCGGTGCCCTTGAGGCCAAGTCTTGCTTGAGGCAAAATGTCTATTACAAATTTGGTCTTGTAATAACCCGATATTTTCTATATAAATAAATTAGAAATTTTGCGTAAATTTTTTTATTTATAAAAATAAATATGGGGAATATGTGCCAAGATAATGTGTATATATATATTGTGATAAATAAAATATATTTATTACATGAATTATTATAATTAATTTTATTTTAAAATTATTGATTCTTTATAAATTATATTTTTATAATAATTAATTTTATTATAGAAATGTTTTATCAATTACTTTTCAAAGAAAATATGATATTATATTATATATGGAATGATAATTGTAATTATTATCTATTTCTATGATTTTAGCTTTCGATTATTAAGTTAAGTATTTTAACTTAATTAATAATCTATTTATGCAAGGTAAATCGGATATGGAATCCAAACCCTAATTTTGGATTTTGATCAAGAATAAGAATAATAATATAATATTAATTATATTTTGATTTTTCAGTCTTATAGATATGTCTTTTTGTATACATGGGCCAGATAATGGTTGGTCGATTATGGTGTTATATGATAAATCCTAGTTTCTTTGTGAAACCCTAATTTAAAACTAGAATCTGAGGTTCAAATCTATTTAGTAGCTTGTGAATTGTGATTTATGACAATTATTATTAAGATTAACATTAATTAGGAAACCACAATCGTGAAATTAGAAACCACTAATTTCTTAAGTGAAAACCCTAAATTAATATTTTAGAATCCTAATTTAGGTAACCCTAATTAGTAATTATAAAACCTAATTACTAGTTGTGGCCGTAATCGCTAAAATGGTGATCTTAATTATTATTTTAGTAAATTATAATGTTAATTAGAAAAACCTAATAATATTAAGGAACCCTAATTATTTAAAAACCCTAAATTTTAATTAGTAAGTTCTAATTAAAATTTTATTGAACTTTAAACTTAAATTTTAAACCCTAAAATTATTTGGGAAACCTTAAGGTTTAAGATCTATTGATTTTAACCTAGATTCAAGCATCATGGACAAGAATACCCTTAAATTACTTTGTTAGTTTACTAAAATAACCTTTTTGGTATTTATTTAATAAGCTAGCTTGCAAGTAACCACTCTAGATTTATAGCACATGCCTAAAACCATCCACGCTTATCTACTTTGACACCTTGTGTGTTAGATTCATTGCATCTATGAATTATAAATAGATTGGAGGAGAGAGAAATGACATTTGCTAGCTTATTTTGTGCACAATACCCATCTAAACTCTTCTCTCTCTCAACCTCCGAAATTATCAATATAAATCAGTCCCAAATCAAAGCCCCACGAACACCCTTAGCAAATCAGAAGCTTAGATCCAAGCATTTGTTCATAAAGGTATAAACCCTAATTGCAAATCTGATCTTGATTTGTATGTTAGATCTTGTGTTTTAGTGTTAAAATATGTGGTTTATAGTTTATTATAATGATCTGGGTTGGTTTTATATAGATCCATATCATCTAAGTGTTCAAAATCAAGTTTTAAGAAAATGGAAAACCGAGAAATATAATTACATGACTAAATGTCAGGTCCCATAGATCTCAGTCTATTTACTGTTTTGTTTGTTTAAGGGTTTGTGTTTATAGTATGTAGTATGGTCTTCAATCTGGATTTAAAATCATGCTTAAATCTAACCTAAGTTGTAAGATAATCGTGGTCAAACCGCGTTGGCAGAAGCCCATATTCAGGCATTCTGGGTAACCAGCGCTTGAGAAAGGGTGATAACATATTTAAGCTCCAGGATCTTTCTTGTGTTGGTTGATTTATGTTTATTGTTATATCTTGTCTATAGCTTGATATTTTGACTACATGTTTATGCCTTAAAATCTCCTAAAAATCAAATGGATGGAAGTCAGTGGCTGGTCAAAGCAGGCTAGATGATCATGAAATGAGTTTCTGGGTAACCCAGAAAACTCAAGAACGTGATCTCTGACAGTGTTTGACTGACATGGATCTTGCGATTCTATTGATGTTTTGTTTATGTTTTGTGATGAATCTCTTGTTGGACATGTTTGCTACATACTGAAAGTTTTAAATCGCAAAACGAAATCATATATTTCAAGTTGTGGAAGCCCAAATATGAAGCGGTATTTGTTTCTTCATTTACGGGCAACTAGAAAATGAAGAACAACTCGACGTGACTTGTTCTAGGCCTCGAGATCTAAAGCATGCTATGTTGTTTGACCACTGTTTGTTGTTGGATCTCGTAGTATTGCATTAGTCTTACAAGATCGATGTTTTAATTGGTCCAAAACATCATAATCCAAATCTGTGTTCTTGGTCGAAAGTAAGAAGTTAAAGCGGCTATGAATGTTCTTGAAGGCTCAAGAACACAATAGACTATGCTTTACGTCATTAAAGGCCTACAACGGCATTTTATTAATTTTAATAAATTAAATATTCAAAAATTATTTAAAATAGAAATAAATTATTAAAAATTCCAAAAATTATTTTAAAAATTAATTTAAGTTATAAAATTAACTTTTAATTATTTGGAATATTTTCCATAAATATAAGTATTTATTTAAATATTATTGATATTTAATTTATTTAATAAATGCATTAAATAAATTATTTAAAATGATTTTATTATATTAAAAATCATTTTAAATGATAATAAAAGGTATTTAAAGATATTTTAAGTTATAAAATATAACTTTTAATATTTAAAAGATAATTTCATTAATAATTTAAAATTAATTTAACATTAATGATATTAAATTTATTTAATAATTATATTAAATAAATAGTTTAAAATGGTTTTATTAATTTAAAATCATTTAAAAGGGATAGAAATGAATTAAAAATGTTTTAAGTTATAATTAATGACTTTTAATATTTAAATAAATAGTATATTAATATTTTAATATTAATAGTAATTATTAAAAAAATGATTTTAATGGTTTTAAAATCATTTAAAGGTAAAATAAATACTTTAAAATATTTTAAGTTATTTTAAATAACTTAATATTTTTGCAATAGTTTCATTAATATTTTAAGTTGTTTTTAATTGTTCAAATATTTCAAACTTTGTATATACTTATGCTGATGATTACGTATAAGTAAGTTATTAAATTATAATTGTTGTACATTTTTTTTATTACATTATTGTAGATCGAATATATATTACATTCGTTAATTTCTAAACATGGTTATCAAGTGTCCTCACTTGGATAATCATTATATTTTATCACATGTTGATACATACTTATTTGTGTCCGGTATGTATCGTTGAATTAAAAGTCTAAAGCTATTTGATCAAATTTGACATAAATTTAAAATTGTTATTGAACAAGATAAAACTTATTTATTATCTAGCAAGAATTATTTTGGTTTGGATTCAAGACTATTATGAACATCCCAAATATGGGAAATTTTTATGCGCTAAGGCGGACAAAGGATGGCGATAATATCGTTCTTGTAATGTAGTATTGATCAATCTGAGGCATATGACGGCTGATCACCCCCATTGCTAAGTAAGTTATGACGGTTCTGAGATGATGTTACATTTAACCTTTTCCAAAATAGAAAACAATGTTCATAGTCTGTCAACTGATCCTCATATATAGTCACTATGTAGTTTTAAAAAAAATTTGAAATCGAAATGACATGTTGTTTATTAATTGTTCAGCTTATTTCACAACTGTTGATTCGTTGTAGAAGTATTGTTCAAAGAAAACATTTAATCCTTTCAGCTATTTGTTATTATTTGCTATTATTTGCTGGGCACTCAAATGCTCATCCTTGCCTAATTTAAATGTTTTTAGCTAAATGTGAACAACCTGAAGGCTCTGCCAAGAACAAGGGAAAATGGAAAGTTGCTGAATGAATGTTTAAGCTATCCTATTTAATAGTGTGACTTTATGATAAGGATGATAAATATTATTATTATTATTATCATGTAACGAATGTTTAAAGGTTTCGTACCTGGGAACTAAACTCTGATAATATGTAAATTAAATTTGATAATCTATAGTATTGTTAATATTATTAGTATTATTCCACTTATAGAAATGGTATCGTGAAGCCTTAGAGTTCGGGTTTCAAGTACACGAATTTGAAGGCGTCATCATGGTATCGAGCTATGGGTTAGAAACCTTAGGTAGGGATAGACCTTAGGCTATAACCTTAGAATGAGAGGAAAGCGTTGAAAATATAAATAACTCATATAGAGTTTAAAAGAGATTAATCAGATAAATTCATCGTCAAATTAAATAAAAGATAACCTATAAAAAATTATTATTGTTTTGTTATGTGTATATATTATATGCTAATCGGGATAATTTATGTGTGTAGATGTCAGGTGAAAAAGGATTAGGATACCCTCAGATCGTAAAGAAGGAGCCGATATCAAAGCCAATAGCTGAAATAGAGGCTCAAAGAGAAAGCAACCTCGATAAGGTGGTTATTGTGGAAAATGTCGTAACAGATCCGGAAATGGTGGAACTAACCGATAATGATTTAGACACTGAAGTTGGAGCTGATCAAGCATCAACCGAAGTGCAGAATCTGTGGGACCAGGTTTCCTCTTTGGAATAGTTATGGGAAATAGAAAAACTAATAAATAGCCAACTGCGAAAAGCATTAATTGAAACAATGGAAGAGCAAGATAAGCTTAAAATCCAAATTGACCAAATGGGAGCTAAAAGAAACAAGTCGGGTGCAGCTCCGAGCAAGAAGGGAAAAAGAAAAAGGAAAGACCACGATATAGGAAATCCTAAAAACAACCAAGGGAACTTTAACCGAATAGAAAAGTGTACAAATTGAAACAAGAAGCATGAAGGCGTATGTAGGAAAGGAGAGAATATTTGCTATAATTGCGGACTTGAGGGACATTTTTCTCCTCGTTGTCCCAATCTAAAGCAATGTGTCTGTTTTATTTGTGGGATAGAAGGTCGTCAGGCAAAAGGTTGTCCAAGATCAAGAAAAAGGCGTAGTGAATAGGAAGTATAGGTTCTATGGTGTAGGTGTGTTTAATATTATATGTGTGATAAATATATTTGTGTAATGTAATATCCTCAACTTTTGTATAAGTCAAAGCCGTAATCCCGACTTTTGTGGTCACAAAGGGATAGCAATATGGGCTAAGTTATGTAAATTACTATGAATTAATGAAAATGAACTTATGTTTGAGTAACGAAACAAGTTTAATATATTAAACTTATGTGATAAGGTTTAGAATGTAAGTTAAATTATGTTCTATTTAATGGGATAAAGCCGCCAAGCGAGCGTCGAACTCAAAATCAAAGGCGAGAATAATCATCGACAAACAACACTGGGGGACAACAACCAGATCCAATGCAGCAATTTGCAAACATTATATCTTAGGCAATGCAACAAGGAATGCCAGCCGCAGGGAACTAGCAGGACAACCGCTTGGCGAACTTTAAGGACTTCAAGGCTGTAGGACCGCCCAAATTCAAAGGGACAACTGACCCTGTAGAAGCGTAAACTTGGGTTAAGGAAATTAAAAAGGCGTTTCTAATAGCTAGGGTAGCTGAGGGGCAAAAGACCGCTTTTGCCACTTACATGATGAAGGGTGAGGCAAATTTTTGGTGGGAAGCGAATCAGGTGAGGGCAGGAGCAGGTGCAGTTACTTGGGATATGTTCAAAACTTTATTTTTCGAAAACTATTTTTCATCGAGTATGCAGGCTAGGATGGAGGTAAAATTTCTGGAATTAAAACAGGAGAATATGACTGTTGCGGAGTATGCCACAAAATTTAATGAGTTAGCTAGGTTCGCCCCGCATCATGTTGATACGGAGGCTAGAAAAGCAAGAAGGTTTGAGTTGGGATTAAAACCTTGGCTCTACAACAAGGTGGCAGTGTTGCAGATCCCTACATTTGCAGCACTCATGGAGAAAGCGATTATTGTTGAGGAAGGGAGTGAGGCCATGAGCCTCTATAACAAAGAAAGAAGGAACATGGGTAAGGTTGATGGAGCTGGGAAGGTGGAATCAAATCTTGGGAATAGGGGTGAAAAGAGGAAGGGAACAACTTTGGGAGTGTGCGGGTGAAGCGAAGGTGTAAAGAAGAAATGGGGTGGTGCAATGGGGGGTGTGGGATGAACCATTTGGGGAATGTCGAAAAGGTAAATTTGCATGTTTTAAGTGTAAGGGGGAGGGCCATATCTCTCCCAATTGCCCCAATCCTAGAAACAATTAGTGGGTGTTTTACATGCGGATCAAAGGGCGTAAGGTGAAGGCTGTTCGAAAAGGAGAAGAGGCGAGAAAAGCGTGTGAACATGGGGAAAAGGCGGAATTTTGGCGATCAGGGGATAACTTCATCCAATAATGACAAAATCTATTGCGGGTCTTCAACATGACGATCCGAGGATTGATGGCGGTGGTGATGGAACTCAAGGTATTTTTCATTATAACTTTTATTTTTTATATATACATGATTTTCCTATAAATAATAAACTATTTTATAAAGGAATTTTGAAGGAAGAATTTGAGTTCTTTTAGAAATCAAATTTTCGTTTAATCAGATAGACAAGCTTTATGTGAATAGTTAAAGATCAGTTCGATCAAATTTGATCGAGATCTACTTGCAATGATTGTGTATACTATGTACCCTGGTATGTATGGGTTTTAATACGGTGATTCCGGAGACGGAATCTTTATATGGGAGGGTGAATGTGATAACCCGATATTTTCTATATAAATAAATCAGAAATTTTGCGTAATTTTTTTTATTATTATTTATTAAAATAAATATGGGGAATATATGCCAAGATAATGTGTGTATATATATGTGTGAGAAATAAAATATATCTATTACATGAATTATTACAATTAATTTTATTTAGAATTATTGATTACTATAAATTATATTTTTATAATAATTAATTTTATTATAGAAATGTTTTATTAATTATTTTCAAAGAAAATATGATATTATATTATATATGGAATGATGATTGTAATTATTATAATTATTATCTATTTCTATGATTTTAGCTCAGATTATTAAGTTAAGTATTTTAACTTAATTAATAATGTTGTTTATGCAAGGTAAATGCGTCGGATATGGAATCGAACCCTAATTTTGAATTTTGATCGAGGAATAAGAATAATAATATAATATTAATTATATTTTGATTTTCAGTCTTTATAGATATGTCTTTGTATACATGGACCGATAATGGTTGGTCAATTATGGTGTTATATGACAAATCCTAGTTTTACCGTGAAACCCTAATTTAAAACTCGAATACGAGTTCAAAGCTATTTGGTAACTGTGAGTTGTGATTTATGACAATTATTAAGATTAACATTAATTAGGGAAACCTTAATCGTGAAATTAGAAACCCTAATTTCTTAAGTGAAAACCCTAAATTAATATTTTAGAATCCTAATTTAGGTAACCCTAATTAGTAATTATAAAACCTAATTACTAGTTGTAAACCCTAATCGCTAAAATAGTGATCTTAATTATTATTTTAGTAAATTATAATGTTAATTAGAAAACCCTAATAATATTAAGGATCCCTAATTATTTAAAAACCCTAAATTTTAATTAGTAAGTTCTAATTAAAATTTTATTGAACTTTAAACTTAAATTTTTAAACCCTAAAAATTATTTGGGAAACCTTAAGGTTTAAGATCTATTGATTTTCACCTAGATTCAAGCAACATGGACTAAAATACCCTTAAATTACTTTGTTAGTTTACTAAAATAACCTTTTTGGTATTTATTTAATAAGCTAGCTTGCAAGTCACCACTCTAGATTTATAGCACATGCCTAAAACCATCCACGCTTATCCACTTTGACACCTTGCATGTTAGATTCATTGCATCTATGAATTATAAATAGATTGGAGGAGAGAGAAATGGCATTTGCTAGCTTATTTTGTGCACAATACCCATCTAAACTCTTCTCTCTCTCAACCTCCGAAAATATCAATAAAAATCAGTCCCAAATCAAAGCCCCACGAACACCCTTAGCAAATCAGAAGCTTAGATCCAAGCATTTGTTCATAAAGGTATAAACCCTAATTACAAATCTGATCTTGATCTGTATGTTAGATCTTGTGTTTTAGTGTTAAAACATGTGGTTTATAGTTTATTATAATGATCTGGGTTGGTTTTATATAGATCCATATCATCTAAGTGTTCAAAATCAAGTTTTAAGAAAATCTGAAAAACTGAGAAATATGGTCTGACAACTAAATGTCAGGTCCCATAGATCTCAGTCTATTTACTGTTTTGTTTGTTTAAGGGTTTGTGTTTATAGTATGTAGTATGGTCTTTAATCTGGAGTTAAAATCATGCTTAGATCTAACCTAAGTTGTAAGATAATCGTGGTCAAACCGCGTTGACAACATATTTAAGCTCCAAGATCTTTCTTGTGTTGGTTGATTTATGTTTGTTGTTATATCTAGTCTATAGCTTGATATTTTGACTACATGTTTATGCCTTAAAATCTCCTAAAAATCAAATGGATGGAAGTCAGTGGCTGGTCAAAGCAGGCTAGATGATCATGAAATGAGTTTCTGGGTAACCCAGAAAACTCAAGAACGTGATCTTTGACAGTGTTTGACCAACATGGATCTTGCGATTCTATTGATGTTTTGTTTATGTTTTGTGATGAATCTCTTGTTGGACATGTTTGCTACATACTGAAAGTTTTAAATCACAAAACGAAATCATATATTTCAAGTTGTGGAACCCAAATATGAGTAGTCGAACTGTTCTTCATTTCTAGGCAACCCAAAAAATGAAGAACAACTCTGACAGCTTGTTCTAGGCCTCAGATCTCGCTTGTGCTATGTTGTTTGACCCTGTTTGTTGTTGGATCTCGTAGTATTGGATTAGTATACAAGATCAATGTTTTAGCTGGTCCAAAAACATCATAATCCGATCTGTGCTCTTGGTCAAAGTAAGCAATCGGGCGGCTATGAATGTTCTTGAAGGCTCAAGAACACGATAGACTATGCTTTACATACGCTAAAGGCCCTCTACAATGACAGATTTTATTAATTTTAATTAATTAAATATTCAAAAATTATTTAAAAATAGAAATAAATTATTAAAATTCCAAAAATTATTTTAAAAATTAATTTAAGTTATAAAATTAACTTTTATTTATTTGGAATATTTTCCATAAATATTAGTATTTATTTAAATATTATTGATATTTAATTTATTTAATAAATGTATTAAATAAATTAATTAAAAATAATTTTATTATATTAAAATTATTTTAAATGATAATAAGCTATTTAAAGATATTTTAAGTTATAAAATATAACTTTTAATATTTAAATGATAATTTCATTAATAATTTAATATTAATTTAACTTGATAATGGTATTAAATTTATTTAAGAATTATATTAAATAAATAGTTTAAAAATGGTTTTATTAATTTAAAAATCATTTAAAAGGGATAGAAATGAATTAAAAATATTTTAAGTTATAATTAATGACTTTTAATATTTAGATAAATAGTACATTAATATTTTAATATTAATGATAATTATTAAAATGATTTTAATGGTTTTAAAATTATTTAAAGGTAAAATAAATACTTTAAAATATTTTAAGTTATTTTAAATAACTTAATATTTTTGCAATGGTTTCATTAATAATTTAATATTAAATAAATATTAATGATAATGGAATTACTTAATATTTAAATCATTTAATAATGATTTCGGTGTTTCAAAAATCATGATAAATTTTAATAATCATTTTAAAATTATTATAAGGTCATGAAAAATAATACGATTGGTGTTTAAGTTATCTAAATGAATATAGAACTGCATAATAGAGTCTTAGACTCAATTATTACCCGATAAAGTTGTCGATACACCGACATGTTTCAGAAATTGATCTAGACTTATATAATATGTTTGTATAAGTGATTATTTGTGATTCGATGGTTGGTAAACATATGTGAGAATGTGATTAGGTTATGTCTTTATTTGCAAATACTTGATACTATGTGTTATAGTATGTTATTCTAATCGAACGAATGATCTATTTAATGATAGGGCTTGAAATAAAAGATAAATCTAAGTTGTGTAAGTAGCGAGACAAGGCAATATCTCAACCCTTTGCATTTACTTTATCACGATGGACATGCGTAAGATAATATCCCGAACTATTTTTTTAATTGTTCAAATATTTCAACCTTTGTATATACTTATGCAATGATTCTATATAAGTAAGTTATTAAATTATAATTGTTGTACAAGTTCCTTTATTACATTATTGTAGATCAAGATATATATTACATTTCGTTAATTTCTAAACATGATTATCTGAAGTGTCCTCACTTGGATAATCATTATGTTTTATCACATGTTGATACATACTTATCGATGTGTCAATATGTATCGTTGAATTAAAAGCCGTCTAAGCTATTTGATCAAATTTAGACATAAATTTAAAATTGTTGTTGAACAAGATATGGAGTCTATCAGCGAATTGTTTTGGTTTGGATTCAAGGGTATTATGAACATCCCAAATATGGGAAATTTATATGCGCTAAGGCGGACAAAGGATGAACGATAATATCGTTCTTGTAATGTAGTATTGATTAATATAGGGCATAACGGTGATCACCCCCGTGCTAAGTAAGTTTATGACAGTTTCTGAGATGAAGTTCATTTAACCTTTTCAAAAATAGAAAACAATGTTCATAGTACATCAATTGATCCTCATATATAGTCAATCGTAGTTTCAAAAAAAATTTGAAATCAAAATAACATGTTGTTTATTAATGGTTCGAACTTACTTCAAGTTGTTGATTCGTTGTAGAAGTATTGTTCAAAGAAAACATTTAATCCTTTCGACTAATTGTTATTATTTGCTATTACTTCTTTGGGCACTCAAATGCTCATCCTTGCTTAATTTAAATATTTTTGATTAAATGTGAACAACTTTGAAGGCTCTTGCCAAGAACAAGGGAAAAGGAAAGTCATTTGAATGAATGTTTAAGCTATCTATTTAATAGTTTGACTTTTTGATAAGAATGATAAATATTATTATTATCATGTAACGAATATTTAAAGGTTTACGTGCTTGGGAACTAAACTCTGATAATATGTAAATTAAATTTGATAATCTATATTATTGTTAATATTATTAGTATTATTCCGCTCATAGAAATGGTATCGTGAAGCACTGAGTTCGGGTTTTAAGTACCTGAATTTGGGGGCGTCACAGGTCTCCCTATTTGGTGGAAGACCCGACAATTCACTTTGAAATACATCCATGAATTCTTTAACTATATGGATTTGTTCCATGGTTGCTCCCACTCTCTGGGTATCAAAAACATGGCACAAATAACCTACACATCCTTTCCTCAATAATTTCCTAGTTTCTGTCATAGTAAGACAACACGAACGCCCTGGCGATTTATTACAATAAAATACTACATGAGGTTGTCTCGACGTTCTAATATTTACACATTTATTTTGGCAATCTATTATTTCCCCATGGTTAAACAACCAATCTATCCCGAAAATTACATCGAATTCTCCCAACTTTATGTGTATCAAATCTACCGATAATTTACAACCTCGTATATCTACACAATAACTCCAATGAATGTTTTCAATAACAATTATCTCTTCGTTTGCTACTTTAATATTCAAAGGTACAGGAAATCTTTTGGAAAGTAATTCTAACAGTTTAGCAAAATCAAATGCTATAAACGAACAAGTATCACCTAAATCAAACATCACGTAAGCATTTATATCGTTGATCGGGATAATACCTGCAACTACATCCCCGGATGCAACTACATTATGACGCCCCCAAAATAGGTATACATCACCTATTTTGAGTCGCCAAAAACAGGGTACAGAATACAAATACAATCTTTAATATACAACAAGAGAGCTAAGTGTTTTAATACAAATACTGTCTTCTAGACAATATCCATTCTCAGAATAAGTCCTCATTATATTTATTATCACACTATTTTATAGAATATTGAGGACTACTAAGACACCATCTCGGACCGTCACTCCATTCCCCGACTAGTCCCGGTTACGTTCTCATTTTCCGATGAGAACAGTGAAAGAAAGGATGAGCTCAACTAGCCTAATAAGAAATATTATGACTAAGATAATGCAGAATAAATTATCATTAGTCTTCAACAATGTTAAACTGATAAAAAAAATAGACATCAAGTTTAAGCTGCGGTGAACAAGTAATTCATTAAAAGAGTCAAGTAGAATAAAATCTACTATCTTTTATGATTTAAAGGTTTTCATCACTTTTATCATTTGGGACTTAGCTTAATAATAATCCATATCATCCACCACTACGACCGAGGATATTCATTAGTATCACGACCATAAATTATCCATACACTTTCTGAGGCCGAGGATATTCACGTACTCATCGATGGTCATGATCATGCCAACAAGCACATCCATCAATGCACTATGGACCACATCATTTGTAACATTACGGTCATGATTACACTTAGAATAATCCACAGTCATAATCATACCAAGTCCATCTATGCACTACACAGCCGCGAGATGACTTTCAACAAAATATAAACATGAGGATAATGACAATGATATAAGAATTCAATAAAACAAGTTCAAGAATTAATTTATCCGAAACTAATAACGTCCAAATTATCGACATGATACTTCTTTGTAGAGTAAAATTCAAGAATGCTCGGAAGAATATTTTCATGAAAAGATCTTGGATGAAGCACAAATATCGAGGATATTCCACTAGTTTCATGGAGTATAGAAGTCAAAACTTTAACTAAATGAGTATAATAGAATGGAATAACAAAAGAAATCACCGGGCATCGATAGGCCTTGCGGCGAGTTATTCCAGCGAATAATAAATAACGAGAACGGTCCGCGTAAAAGCGCACAAACGGGATATTCAGCGAGAATAATAAAAAGGCGGAACCCGAGTGCGGCGTAAAAGCAGCATAGGCGAGGATATTCCAGCAGGAATAATAAAAGGCGAAACCGGTCCGGCGTAAAAGCTTGCGAGGCGGGATATTCCAGCAGAATAATAAAGAATGGAATAATGAAGAATTTCACCAAGTATAGGGTGGCAGCGTATCTGAGTTATTCAACGAGAATGATAAATAATGGAATAACAGAAGTTCTCTTCATGAATACAAAAAAAATAATACCCCTTACCTTAGAAAGAAGAGTATTGGATATAGGAGTAGTGAAGTAGCAGAACACTTTTCTTCTTTCTCTCTATAGTTTCTCTCTCTAGAGTTTCAATGAATTCGTAAGAAATTATGAAGGAATGAGCTTCTATTTATAGAAGAATGGACTACATAGTAACTAATTCATAAATGGTCCAGATTAATTTATTTTTAATCAGACGGACAAGATTTAAAGCAAAATCTTTTAAATAAAATATAATATATTCTATTTATAAAATATATATATATATATATATATATATATAATAATACGTAACTCCCTAAAATTCTTTGCCTCAAATTTCTCCCCCTCCACTTGCATAATCATATATATATATATATATATATATATATATATATATATATATATATATATATATATATATATACTATACACATGGCACCTTTATATATATATATATATATATATATATATATATATATAATAAACTCCCTCTCGAACAAATTATCAACATAATGCTTTGTTTGAAAAGTTTGGCAACTAAGTCCAAGTCTTTGAAAAATAATGCATCTTGCCAAAATCCACCAAAACCACCACCATTCACCCACATGCTTATATAAATATAAATATATATTATATAATACGTATATATATATATATATATATATATATATATATATATAATAAAACAAAACTGAGATAACTTTCTCCGACTATTTTGAAAAATGGGTAAATGGGAGATCCATAAATACTTCATAAAAAAATCCCTTCAATATTTTTTAACAACATTTATCATCATTATTATAATTCACAATATTAATCGACCGGTCGTTCCCGAGGAAAGAGGGGCTTTCAATAAGTTTCTCCTATTGACGCCATGCAATTAGGTGACCAAACCTCTCCTTGAAGCAGAACTTATAGGCATCGTTAATATTGCAAATAATAATATTAATAACTTTGTCATCTCAATTATTGATTTAATAATATATAAAATATTGACAATAATTGAATAAAACTATATGACTTCTCACGTAAACATTAATAATCAATACTGCAGTGTGTTACTATGCAACCACGCGTATTCTTTGTACTTTTACTACCTAGAGTAGTTCAAGCGATAATGCGGTAAAACTTCCGCCATTATTTTCATAAAAATATTTTTGTCGTTTTCTCGATCGTGATAATTCCGTTGTGGGGTCCCTGATGATTGTCTTGCGTCGTAAATGCGAATATTCCTGCTAAAAGCGAATATTACTGAAGCCAATGAATATTATATAACAACTTGTGTACTTTGGAAAATTTATAAATATTACCCACAATTATAACATTATATCAAATTTATTCCATAATATTCAAAAATGATATTTATAGAAAATTCATTTTATTCATAAAAGTTGGGGTCTTACATGCATCTTGGAATCGTCATGTTAAAGGTCTTGGACCATCGACTTACACATTACTTATTTGGACCACTTATAATAGCTAACTTACCACTATTAGCGCCCCTTATTCCGTTCGTCCCCTTAACAGGCGGGTTCTTGCTATGTGGTCAGTTGATCCACATACGAAGCATCCATGGTTCTTCTTTGGACTTAGACAGTTAGGCGAAATGTGCCCCTCTTGTCCACAGTTGTAGTATACTACCTTCCCCTTGAGACAGACTCCTAAGTGAGTCTTCCCACAGTTCTTGCATGTCTCTATCCTCCTCTTAGGATCCCCTTGATTCACTCCGGTATTCCCAGAGTTAAATCCCTTTCTCTTTTGACTATTTCCACTCCCGCAGGCTCCCTCAATCTTTACTCCCCCATCTACCTTACCCTTATTCTTCTTTTCCCTGTGGTACTGGCTTAAAGCCTCATTCCCACCTTTGGCAATTATTGCCTTTTCTAGTATGGTCCCAAAAGAGTTACTTTAGAACACAGATATTCGGCTATAGAGCCAGGGTTTCAAGCCTGCTCGAACCTTCTAGCCTTTCTCACCTCAGTGTCCACCTGATGTGGAGCAAACCTCGCCAGTTAATTGAACTTGGCAGCGTACTGGGGAATAGTCATGTCCCCTTGTTTTAACTCTAGAAACCGCATCTCCATCCTCCCTTGCATACTCGTGGGAAAGTAGTTCTCGAAGAAAATCTCCTTGAACTGAACCCATATAAGGTTCTCTATACCAGCCCTAGCCTAGTTTGCCTCCCACCAAAATTTGGCCTCTCCCTTCATCATGTAGGTTACAAAAGCAACCTTTTACCCCTCATCGATATTTGCAATAACAAATGCCTTTTCTATTTCTTTTAACCAAGTCTGGGCTTCTATGGGGTCTGTAGTTCCTTTAAACTCCGGCGGACCGACACTCTTAAAATCCTTAAAAGTAATAGCTCGTACTACTGCAGAATTTACGGGTATATTAGCCCCATTTCTATTAAAAGCGACCATTAACAAGTTAACGAACTCTTGCATCGAATTAACCAGACCTCCTTCTGGTTGATTAACATTAGTATCTTGATTTCATTGTCTCCTTCTTAATGGCATTTTACTGTTAAGATAAACAACATTTCATTATTATTCGCTTCTTGTTAGTTAATTATTATTCATTATTAAATAATAACTCATATTCATTGCACAATATGTTCCATAAAAGAAAACTTATGTAAATTTGCTTCTTGTAGTATAATACTACATCATTCGTCATTACACAGCCTTAGTTGATTACATTACTATCCCGCAATTGCTTTCTAAAAATTGGGATTTACAAAAGACTACCCTTTGATATACAAAAGAGGGTTCATTACTAGATACATCATATTTACATATCTAACTTTACTCTAGTAATACTAGGTTACATCTTCCGTATGGCATTCTCAAAATCTACGTTGTCAAGACCAGATATAACATCCCGGCTGATAGTATGCCGAGTCTGCCCTGCTTCTATCAGATAACCAGCTACTTGCTGCTGAAAATCGGCATGAGAACTCCTATGTATATAGGACATCATCCCAATCTTCTGTTTCTTGGTCTTTAGCTCCTGCCTGAGCTCAAAGACCTTGTATTTCAGCTCATGGACCTTGTCCTTTGCCAAAACCTTCTCATCATGTTCCTCCTCCCACATTGTCTCCATACTCGTCTTATCTTCCAAGACAACATGAAGTTCCACCTTCAGCTCCTTTACCTCCTTACAATACTAGATGTTTCTATCCAATACTGTTATAAATAGTGATTTCATTGACTCCCCCAGAGTCATCTCTTCTTCAGGTGCTATGGTGTTAAATGACACCACATCCACCTCATCTTCAGACATGCCATCAAACATAGACATAAGGTCTAGGTTTTCTGAGTCTCCAGACTCAACTATTACCACTTCAGGCTCTTCTGCTATAGGGTTCGGTAGGATCTCTACTTGATTCACCGACTTCTTACTTACTACATATATATCCCTATACATTTGTTTTTCTCCTGACATCTACAACAAAACAATTTAGTTTGATTAGTACAGGTCAGTAGAATAATAAAAACACATATCATATATAATGCATTTTTAGGGTTAACTTCATCTTTTACTTCTTTGACTTTTCTTAAGGTTATAACTTAAGGTTCTAATTCCCCCCTTAAGTTTTATAACCTATTTCTTTGATACCAACCTGTGACGCCCCCAAATTCGAGTATCTTCCAACCCGGCATATGGTGCTACACGATGCTACAGTTCACACATACATTCAATTGAAATGCCTCAAAAGAATGAATATGTCTTCTATATATATTACAAAATAATATTACCATTCCCCAAGTTCTTATAACCATTACATGTGTTCTTGTCATAATATTAAATAATAAAAACATTCACCTATACTATTACAAAGGTAATCTATAGGTTCGCCTTAGCATTCCCTTTATCTTTACCGAATTCTTCGATCCGTTCGGTCTTAGCTGCATTCATATGGTTCAAGCAAGAGTGAGCATAACTAGCTCAGCAAGTATGGCAATTCCATTTAAACAACATGCTTGAAACATACAAATCATATATCTTCAATAACTGAACAATAGTTATGAAGTACTATCGATAATTCAAAATAGCACTTCTCTTTTCTTAAAATGTTTCACAATGAACAACATTCAGTAAAACATTAATTTCGGTCCAAGACCTTGAACATTTCATACTTTTTTTGAAAAGGACAACCCGGCATTAAGTTCGTAAGTCCGACATTACTTACGAGCACGTCTAGGTGATCAGCCTATAGTACTCTATGTTGTACAACACCACTTTCTTTAAATGTATGTACATTTAAGTTTTGGCAACCTCACATGCCTGTCGTTTGACGACAAAACATTTGTTTAGCATACTCAGTCTTCTTTTTAAAACCTTACCAAAATAGTTTGGCAAAACTTAACAACATTGGCAACAGTTCGATAGATTATAAGAAATCCAAAGAAACATCTTAAGTCTAGCCGAAGGGATTGCCTTCGACTTCATCATACATCAATTCATGCGTAAGATACATGAATTACAAAGCTTGTCCGGAATGAACATAAACAAGGGTTAGAACACTTGCCTTTAGCGTCTGCTACTGTTTATGTACTTTTCCTTTTAAGTCTTTAAAGTCTCTACAATACATGATCACATAACATACCACATTAGGTCATATATAATCAAGTATGTTTACTACTATATCATACCCTTATTCTCAATCTAATCATGCCTTAGATTGTTTAACATAGGTTCTGGTTTGTCGTTATGTTTTACATTCACATTCGAGTAACTTATCTTCAACCTTTAGTTGTATTACTTAAGGTTTTTAACATCCTTTAATGATGTTACTTTAAGTTTATTAAGGATTTAATTCACCTTCAATCAACTATATTTCATTTTACATTCAAAATCTTTCTTCTCCTCAGTTTTGGTGCTACGGTGCCACTTTTTCCTCTATGGGCCGCGCTGTGGCGTCACTTTCTAATGTCTATGGTCTGGACTCGGCACTGCAGTGCGAGTCCCTTTATTAATTTCCTCGCTACGGCGCCACTCTTTAGTGGCTTATAGGCATGCTTGGCGCTGCGGCGCCAGCTCTGTGCACCAGATAGTTTTGACAGACTTTTTGTTTAGCGAACTTCCCGGACTCCTAAATTGTTCATTTTAAGTCTGAATTGGCTCGTTCAAAAGCCATTAGCTCACAAATCACATGAACTACGTGTTCATTCAAGAATTTTATATTTTTGAATCTTTTAACTCAGAATTCACCAATTAGTTCATTTTAACGAAAACGATAAACTTTCGTGAACGTTCATAGCTCGTTTCTTCGTTCTAAGTCAGAATTTGGTCATTTTCGAGTCTGTAACTCTAAAATGCAAATCTAGACTATTCTCCATCCAAAACCAATATTTTTGAGTTAAATGCTAACTTTTGACTTCCATTTTGAGAATTTCACGATTTTAACGTTTATCGTCTAATCTCATAAATTTTGCCATAACTTCGTCACTTAAGATTTTTACATCATTTCAAATAGATTCATTCCATCATACTAATATCCTAACCAAACATATCTCATTAAATTATACACATGATAATTTCTTACATGTTCATTCTTAGTTCATAACTTAAATAAGTATGAATTACTTGTACATGGCTTATTAAGGTTTAAGTTCATTGATTAGCCATTCTTATTACTTTTTATCATACAAGTTCTACCACTACTCAATTCTCTAACAATTGAAGAGAGGGAGAATCATGGTTTAGGATCATTACCTTTGATGATCAACTTTGTTCTTCTTCTTGCTTCTTGGATTAAAAAAGACTAGCTCTTACTTTTTCTCTCAACTAAATAAGCACTTAGATGTTGGTGGAAAATTTAACAAGTGAATAATGAACTAGCCACTCTCTTATTTATAGAAAATCTTAATTGAGGGTATTATGGTCAATAAACCATCCCACCTCCTTAAACCACCTCCTTACTATTCATTCCTTGCTAATCACTCATCTTATCCTTTGTTTGCTCACCAAGATCATGCCATGTGATCATGGGGCCCACATGGGTTGCCCCATGGGTCATTTTTACCCATTGGATCGATCCACGGATCCGGTTCTTACTTTGGGCTTTAGGTTTAATTAACTTTAACTTATTCTTTGGGCTTACATTAGTAAACATTGGGCTTAACATTTCCTACACTTGGGCTTGTATAATTCCTATAAGTCCTACAAGTCCAATTTACTTGGCTTAAAGCCTTATAATGTATAATCTACGTATCCTTCTCGTATGCTAACTCGTATACTCATACATTATATACGACATACCATCATTCATACATACTCGTATAATACCTCACATCATACTCGTATTCATTACTTCGTACAATACTTACGCATCATACGATCATCGTTTACTCCTTAATGCTTTATTTTCCCTAACATTCTCGAATTTAGTCCACAGGCAAAAAACTGCGTTTGCCATACGTGAATTATTATTACATAATCCATCCTTCCTTGATGTTTTATCATTATGTATTTCTCAGAAGTTCAAAAATAATTCCCAAGCAGAAATCAGTGAATAGTGTTTTTTAGAAAATTTCTTGGAAAACTTTTATTTTCGTCTTGGAAATTCAAACACTTTAATCCTACCACGTAGCCAAAATAATACAACATTCCAACATATCTAGGTTATAGAACAACCTTCATTTTACTAACACATAATAATAATGTATAATATAGTTTTATTCATTATTTAATTAAATAAAATTATTTTACAATAAGTTCGAATTTCTCGGTCGTTACATCAGAGCTGTAGGTTATGAACCTTGGGGGGGGGGAACCTTAGGTAGTAGCCTTATATAGAAGATTGAAAACATAGTGGAGATGAACTCCTACCGAGTTTTAAGAAATGAATTAAGGTTGGGTGAGTAGTGCTTATTTTATCTTTTTCCTTGAAATATTTTTGTTCCCTGAAATTTTTTATTTTCGTCTTGAAAATTCTTACTCATTTAGTCTAGCTCGTAGGCAGAATCCTCCCATTTTATAGTCATCCTAGGTCATAGAACGAATAGTAAACACTTTGCAAAGAATATAATTAATAAAAATTACTTTTTATTAATTAATAATTCTTTAAACTTAAATTCTGGACAATCCAATTTTTTGGGTTGTCACATTCTTCCCCCCTTATAAAAATTTCGTCCTCAGAATTTCCAAAATCACACCATTACCCGAATGTCTTCATCTAACAACCTCTTTCAAATGTTTTAATCTTACTTCCTTTACTCATAAACATCCTTTTCCTAAGGATCATCTGTTGACATAATCGTCATTAGTTAAAACCTCATGTCTAACTATGATTTCAATCTTTTGGGTCATCACATTCACCCATTCTGCACAGAATTTCATCCTCAACATTTTAACATAACCTTATTCTTAACTTTTCTTCAAAGAAGTTCTTATCTCTCAAACATTCCCTAATCTACATAATTTATCAAAAATTATGATGTAGAACGAACAAATAGGAATATAAAGATTCCTTTAAAACATTTCCTATTCTTGCTGAAGGGTCTTATAGACCATGATCTCTAACTAGGTTTAACAATATTTCATCACAAACCCTTCTTGCTTACCCAGTACGTTTACAATCACAAAGAAGGTAAACCACATTTTTCGATAAATTAGGTGATCAACCTATTCTGATATCTCATGGTTTGTTCTCCTTAGATTTAGTCGTCAGATTCCGCACCAAAGCAATTT
Source organism: Panax ginseng (assembly GCA_020205605.1). NCBI lineage: Eukaryota > Viridiplantae > Streptophyta > Magnoliopsida > Apiales > Araliaceae > Panax > Panax ginseng. Next base: position 93,625,011 of record CM035139.1, read on the forward strand.
GGTTTGGCACAATTTCTCAAAGAAAGCTCAATTTTCTTATAACATGATATACCATTTGTCTAGCCAAATCAAATAGCTCAGACCATACCAATAAATTGAACATCAACTTGAAACATTCGTCTAGTCATATCAATTGACATCGACTACTCTTTAAATTCTTTTAATCATAACTTCAAAACATTTTATGACGTCATGATAACGTACTGCATCATAGTACATTGAGGACTTTATTAGTTTATGACTTCGTCATACTACATCCTACCATAGTGGGTTGATGATACTATGATCACATCCAACACTAGGTTTAATGCATTGATAACTTCATCTTTTTACCATCTTTGCATCAAATGCACTGATGATATAAATTCATTTTGATATTTCAAATTAATTTTTGTTTAGCCAAAACATTTAGCATAGACATACAAAGAATAGTTATTTTAAAATCCATTGGTTCCAAAATTTGAACCAATTCTTTTCTTTCAAAGACATACACACCATCACGATGTGAATAATTTTGAAATCTAGCTTAGCTAGAAGACTTAGAATATTCCTTTTTCTTTATCTTCCTTCATTATCTGAGTTGCGACAATTCTTAATCTTCTCTAGCACCTTCAATGCCGAGTATACTGAAAATGATACATTTTCAGTCCACCACATCCCTATACCTTAGTATAGTTCATCAAACTTACCACACTTTATGTGTTCAGGAACTATCCACAAATATATGTGTTTAAGAACTTGTCTTTTTAATATGTAATCCAAGAAAAAATCAAGGACTATTCATACGCTCAGGGCACAGAAATATAGCACATAACTATGGGTCACAAACATTCCATAATTTTAAGTTTCAAGAACTTGCACCTATCTTATCATTCTCTACCTATCATATATATGAGAAAAGATTCACCTTCTCGCCATATACCTATTGATAGCGCGACATTTCCAATGATTATCATTGTAAGAACTAAGTAGTCACAAACCCTCTCCCATTCAAAGGTTCGTACCACTCAGCTATCACATGAGTCCTCAATCGAAATCTTATAGCTTCTTACTTAATACGAATTTTCATTAATTCGTATTTCATCCTCTACAACTCTTTTGATTTATTCTTCTTATACTACTTCATAGTAACATTCATTTACAACATTAGCTATAAATCATCCGCTATTTAATAAAACATTTGTTATTCACGATTTAATGTGATCACGTGGTGATTTTCTTTCTTAATCGTTTGACTCAATGATTTTCTTATCCTTCTTTCTACGATTATAGCCTCAGGTACGTATACCTAAGGTTTATAACTTATCAACTCTGATACCACTCTATGAAACCCCAAAATTCGGTCTATTTCCACAATCAAATTTCGTACATCACAAATACATCTCATTCTAAACATACATCATTATATAGCTAAATATAACAATATACATTCTCAAATCCCAGGTTCTAATACCTTATAACCTCTTTCATTACAAATAATGATAATTACATTATTCTTTACATCTTATAAGAGTGACTTTTATCCGACACAAAGGATTCATAACAATTTTACATAAACTATTCTACAAGTCTTCGCTTGGTCTTTACATTTATTCATATAATGAATAAATGTTCTTCTTTAGGATACCACTTGAATTTATCTCCACAGGATCCTTTAATTATTCTACTCATACGCTGAAAATATTTTTCATTTAAAGCAAGTGTGAGCATTTAATTGCTTAGCAAGTCATAATAGTTGAGTAAATAACATCAAGAATTTAACCGAACAAAGGTTACAAAGCAACTCGAATAATAGGAATAAATTTTGATTCCTATCATTTTAAAACATTAGTCACATACACTTACTTTCATTCTTCTTACTTTTTCATACACATCATGTCTGGCTAGAATCATTAACTCAGACTTAACAATAACGGTTCATGAATAAACAAAATATTTTCATATTGAACTGTTCAATCACAAAATAGTTCATCTCATAGAAACACCGAAGTGTTAAAATTTTGGCACAAGGCCTCATACATTCTACCACCTTGTACAAATATCACACCTTTTCACATAGATAAAACTTCTCAAGTTCAGCATCTGAGAAAGTTTAAGAAACTAACATTAATTTTGAATATGAATAAAGTTAGGAAACTTGCCTTACACACAGCTACAACTTATAATTTATGTTGAACTGCTCATCGAAATCCCTATATATCATATAAGGAATGACATGTACCAATTAGTCGTATATTTGACTTACACATTAGTTTAAACTTAATTTTAGTTCATAGGGTTCGCGTTCTTGCAATCTAAGTTTACGCGACCAACTTTACTTCCATTCCTTGGGTTGTTATAACATACGGAGATGTCGCAACCTTACAATTATCTTTTATAATAATTTACATTCTTATCTTCTTCTCAGAACATTTATAATTACCACACATCGAGTTTCTAACAGTATTCAATATAGGACGCTGAGTGGTTTCCCACAAACAACAAATAAACTAGTTTCCTCTCTCATCTACATTGTCTTTCACAATGAGTTAGATCGGTTGCTAGTTCATATATACCTCCACTCTCTGAAGGAATCGTTTAGCCCAGATACCATATATCGACCATTAAAGACTACGATTATATCATAACTTAAACTTAACTTATCTGAACCATTAAATATATAATTTTCATTAAGTTAATTTTCTTTCCTTATGGCTTCTTGACAACTAAATGTCATACCTCAGGATTATTCAATACCGTCTAAGCATTAAACATTTTACATTACCTTATTCATATCTTATAACATCTGGTTCATTCGACTCGGAACGTTATCCAAGTTATAATCATTAACTCGGTTTCTTAATGTTATACGTCATTATCATTAATTCAGTTTCTTCACCGTTCACATGTTTAATCATTAGCCTTCATTACCTTACAGTCAGACCATACACAGTGTGTAGTTAATACCCATTTAGTATTCACGTACATTTAAAACCTTAACGTCGGTTAAAGTGTTTAATGCTTACGTTTCATTCTAACATTCTCTATCCGAATTACACTTGGACTTTCAACCTTTACTAAAGGTTTTAATCACTTTCAAAAGAGATTCATTACATGAACATCACGTTCATCGTTCCCTTATAATGTCTAAGCCATACGGTTCGTTGTATGCTAAGAATGATTGTTCATCGAAACTACATTGCATTTATAGCGTCTATAAGCTTTACACTCAACTCTCATTACGACATCATAACATAAAAATAATATAAATCACCCTCGTCACTCAAAGTCTAAGGAATCACAATCATAGCAATCCCACACGTTCGTTTTATCGCTACTACGGTCCCCGGATATCGGTTATGTATTGTGCGCTCGTTGTTTTATATCCTTTATTCAAAGTTTAATCATCAAACTCAAGGTTTTAATCATCATTATAAACATTCATGCTTCCCCCTTAATTACCATCCAAAAATTTGGACAATAAAAATCTACAGTCGGGAAAAATTCCCTTAAAAGCAAGTATACTCTCTTTAGTAAACCCGTGACGTGGCGGGATAGCGATCTTGGGTTACGGGAGTAGGCATTGAGGCGCGCCTTCCCCTTTATTGGGCAACGCTATGGCGCATCCCTTAAAACTCAGAAAATTTTACCAAGTGTTGAACAAGTTTGAGACGCCTACTTTGAAATCTTATAACTTATTCGTTATAACTCGGAATGAAGTCTTTCTAAAGCCATTTTATTCCTTCTTACGTACTTAAACTTCCGACTGACATAATTTCATTATGAATCCCTTAACATGCCATTCTATTGGCTTAAATTTTTTCATTCGTTCATTTTACGTTATTAACGTTCTTCGTTCGTTTGTCCGTAATTCGGTTATCCGAACTCAGAATTTGTTCATTCTTGATTCCACATCTCACATTTTCTAATTTTACTTACATTCTTATGAAACACTACACATTCGAGTTTATTTACATATTTATTACTTTTTGCCCATCTTTTACAAAATTTTACCATAACTTCATTATAGCTAATTTCAATCTGTTCTTCATGAACGTTTCTATCGTTCCTAACCAAGCAATAAGCATCTAACTTATACGTGATGTTTTTAAACTTGTCCATCAACAACAAGTTTTAACTACGATGGTTTTCAATTTGTCCATCAACAACGTTCTTCATGTTTTTCGCGTGTTCTTCGCGTTCTTCATTCGTTCTTCATTTTTAATCGATACTTTGATTTATGATTTCACTTTTTTTTAGAATTTAGTGTTATAAACACCATTCCTTACTTATTTCACCGAATTATTCATATGATTCTTTCGGATCATTCAAATTCATCAATCAAATCATAGTTCATATGAAAGCTTTTAAGAAATTTTTATAAATCAATCTTTAATTTTCCATACTTCATTTTCTTATGATTTCAACCATATGAAATTATTCTTAACATCATCTATTCTCGTTAGATTATATGATTTCCATATAAAACCTAAAGAAAATTAGATTAAAGGTAGGTTTTAATTGTAAGACCTCGAACTTTATGAAATAAAATTATTCAATTTTCTTTTAATTATTATTCTATTTAGTAAATGGTTAAATTGATAAAAGGTTAAAGTTAAAGGTGATATGTGAAAATTTTACAAAATAAGCAAGTTGTCATAAAATATTCGTTTGGTCGGGGAATATTCTTTTTGTCGGGGAATATCCGTACGACGGCACAATCATTGGTGAACCCCACAACGGAATGAATGTCGGATATAGAAAGCAACAAAAATAACCTTTTTATAAAAATAACGGCATAACTTTTACCGTTAACTGTTGAAATACCGGTGATAAAAAGAAACGATGTCTGGCGTGGTTGCACAAAGCTTTACGGTATTGCATAGTATCTCTGATTATTGATCTTTAGTAAGAAATCACTCCGTTTCATTAAATAATTTGCTACTGAGGTTGCTGCATAGTATCTCATATTATTGATTCAATTATTGTCATAGTATCATCTGCACAATATTTTATATTATTAAATCAATAATTGAGATGACACAGTTATTTATATTATTATTTACATTATTGGCAATGTCTTGAAAGTTTTGTCGAGGGAAGGGGTTTGGTTATTTAATTGCGCGCCAGTAAGGAGAAATTCTTATTGGAAATCCCCCTCTTTCTTGGGAATGATCTGGTTGTCAATATTGTGAGTTATAATATTAATGATGAATAATTGTTGAAATATTAAAAATGTGTTTATTGAAGATAAGTGATTGGTGGTAAATATTTATTCAATTTTTGATATAAATAGAGGAGTTTGTCATGAGGAGGTTGTTGTAAGTTTGGCTTATTATTCCACGAGGAGATGTGTTAATTTTTCAGATCGTCGATTGAGGTTTTAATAGTAAATCAATACGGACCGTCAGTTAAGGTTTTAATAATAAATCAATATGGACCGTCGGTTGAGGTTTTAATAATAAATCAATATGGACCGTCCATTTTAATAGTAAATCAATCTAGACTGTTCCTGAATTAGTTATTATTTAGTCTATTCTCCTATAAATAGAAGCTCATTCCTTCATTATTTCTTACGAATTCACTAAAACTATAGAGAGAAAGAAGAATAGTATTTTGCTACTTCACTATTGCAGTATCCAATCTCCTATTAAGGTAAGGGATGTTATTTTTCGTATGGTAAGGGATATTATTTTCGTATTCATTCTTTTTTAATCTACGGGAGTAACCTGTCTTTTCGGATTACCGCATGCATGGTGAATAACCTTTCGTATTCATTCTTTATTAATCTGCAGGAGTAACCTGTCTATGCGGATTACCGCATGTATGGTGAATAACCCTTCATATTCATTTTTTAATCTGTGGGAATAACCTGTCTACGTGGATTACCGTATGCATGGTGAATAACCCTCTGTATTCATTCTTTATTTGTGAAAAAGATATGTCTACGCGGATTACCGTATGACGGTTGAAAATCCATTTATAGTTTCGTATATTATTTCTTTTCATATTCCTAAATCTAAACTTACTACGGTAAGTATTGCTTCTCCAATCCTTGAAATTAGTAGAATATCCTTGAGTTTTGCATTTCATCTAGTATCGTTTCATTGGAATATTGGTCCGAACTTTCTTATTAAATTTCAATATTTTCATTCGGGATACTATTTATGGGGTACTATTCACTCGGGTACTATTCTCTTAGGGTACTATTCACGGGGTACCATTCACTCGAATACCATTCACTCGGGCTACTATTCACGGGGTACTATTCACGACAAAATTAGTTTCTTTTATGACCAAATTATCTTTGATATATTAATCTTATTCTTAAATTTGAATCCACGTTTTGATCATCATGTTGACCATTTGGACATTCTTGAACTCTGGATAAATTGAATTATAAATCTCTAATATTTATCCTTGATCTCACTTGATTGATTATTTATATCATTGTCATCATTCTCATGCTTATATTGTGGTGAAAGACATCTTTGGCCTATAATGCATAGATGGATTGTTGATTAGTATGATTATGACCATGAATTGTGTATTGGTATAATCATGACCTGTAATGTTACAGACAAATGATGTGGTGAAAGTCCTCTTTGGCCCGTAATGCAAAGATGTACTATTGATTATTGATTTTACAGTTGTATGTCTTTGGCCCATAGTACAAAGATGTACTGTTCATTATTGATTTTACAGTTATATATCTTTGGCCCGTAGTGCAAAGATTGACTGTTGATTATTGGTTTTACAATTGTATGTCTTTGGTCCATAGTGCAAAGATGGACTGTTGATTATTGGTTTTATAGTTGTATGTCTTTGGCCCGTAGTGTAAAGATAGATTATTGATTATTGATTTTACAGTTGCATGTCTTTGGCCGTAATGCAAAGATGGACTGTTGATCATTGGTTTTACAATTGAACATCTTTGTCCTGTAGTGCAAAGATAGACAATTGATTGGTATGATCATGACCATTGAATATCTTTGACCCGTAGTGCAATGATAGATAATTCATTGGCATGATCATGACCACTAGTGATACTAACGAATATCCTTGACCCGTAGTGCATGGATAATTCATTGATTTGAAATGAAGATATGATTATTGAGTGTCTTTAGCCTTTGTGACAAGGATATTGAGTAAAAGATCTATTAAGCCTTTATGGCAAGGAGATACTGTTGATTTACATTATTATAAACAAGAATTGTGAATTTAACTATAATCTTTGGTGGTTCATGTGAAGACAGGTGATGAAAGTGTTGGGTACAAAAAAGAACTATGATGAAATATTAATGGACTTTTAATTTAGAGGAAATAGTAGACATTGTGTTCTACTTGACTATTCTAATGGATTGTTGTTTCCACTGCAGTTGTTGATCCAAAACTTGATGTCTATTGTATTCTATCAGATTTTTCCCTGTTGAGGACTAAAGATAATTTATTCTACATTATCTTAGTTATAATATTCTTTACTGGGCTATTTGTGCTCACCCTTTTGCTTCACAATTCTTTTTAGGTAATAAGAGTGTAGCATTTGGGAATTGAACAGGAGGATAACGAGGGAATAGAGTGATGGTTCATGATTGTTGAAGTTTCTCGATACATTATAAAACAACATGACAATATATAATTGTATTGAGAACTTTAAATGTTAATAAATATTTTATCGTCATTTAATAATTAATTTTGGTGAACAACAATAGGGTGAGGAGAACCCGACTGTGAAAGCGTCAAAAATGCACCCCATTAGAATGAGGAGGATAGAATTGTACTAAGACCTTTAAGGGTGTGTTTCCACTATCATACATGATGTCTAACCACATACAAATTCGTGTTATCATAAGATATGGTTGTGCACATCCACTTGCTGACTATATCTATGAGCATTATCTATATAATCTTGGAGTATGGTTGGAATATAATCCTCAGTTTGAGACAATGAAGGTAATTATATGGAAAGAAGATATACACCATTGGAATGAACATAATAGTAATCTTCTCGTTCTTCTTTGGGGTCTATTGGGTCAACCAAGGTTAATGCTCAAGTCCTATGTTATCTATTATAACTTAGATTTATGGTGTGACGCCCCCAAATTCGAGTACTTGAAACCCGTACTTGGTGCTCCACAATAACATTCATTCAAACTACTTAATGTATTAATTAAACAAAAGTATTATATCAAAGTTGTCTACCTCCCTAGATTCGAGAACCTTTAAGTCATACATTACATGATAATTAGAATCTTATATTACAAACAATTATTACAAGTAACATTATATAACCTAATCCTTCAGCTTTTCCTTCCCTATGTTCTTGCTGGAACCTTCAGGTCGATCTAGCTTAGCTGAAAACATTTAAATTTAAAGCAAGAATGAGCATTTAATTGCCCAGCAAGTAATATCAATTAATAAATATTAACTGAAATAAATAAATGTTTTCTTAGAACTACACTTCTACGACGAAGTAATAGTTGTGAAGTAATCTGAAACCATACTGAACAACATATCAATTCAATTTCATTTTTAAAACTATGTACTGACTATAAATGGTGAGCAGTCGACAGAGTATGAACTTTTATTTTCAATTTTTGAAAAGGTTATACAGAACTTCATCCGCACACCGTCATGACTTACGGGCACGAAGGGTGATCAGCCCGGTATGCCCTGTATTGATCAATACTACGTGTTAGAAAAATATTTTCGCTCATCATATCCACCTTGGGTGCACAAAAGTTTCCCATATTCGGGATGTTCACAGCCTAGAATTCGAACTGAAATAATTCAGTTGGACGACAATAATGTTCTATCATGTTCAACGATACATTTCAATCTATGTCTAGTCGAATCAAATAGCTTATACGACTTTTAATTAGTGTATACATATCGGAAATAAATAAGTATGTATCAACAAATGTTCAAATACAACCATTATCCAAGTGTGGACACGTGCATAACCAATCTTAGCTATTAGCAAACAGAATATATCTTGATCACACAGTAATACTACACTGGTAAACAATGAACGAATAGAGTTTGAGCACTTGCATGAATACAAAGGTTTAAATAAATGATCAATAATAATAGAGTTAAAAAACTTGTATAACAAAGTTATAGTTCAGAAACTTGCTTACATATGTCCATTGCATAAAGTAAATGCATAGAGTATGGATACTTTCCTGATTTGCTGCTTACAGCTACACAACTTAGTTCTATCTTGTAAGACCCCAACTTTTTATGAATAAAGATTTAATTTCTTTAATTATTATTTTTAATAATAAGGTGTTGATTTGATTAATGTGGTTAGTTATGGGTAAAATGCGCAAATATTTTAAATAAGCAAGTGCTTATAAAATACTCATTGTTGTCGGAGAATATTCGTTTGGTCGTGGAATATTCTTCTTTGTTTGGGAATATTAAACGACTGACAGCCTTGACCATTTCATGGGCCCCATAATGGAAAACTTTCGGATGAAGAAAATGACAAGTATGAGTTTTTTTATAAATAACGGCGTAGTTGTTACCGTTAACACTATTGGAATACTCGGTGGTTAAAATACAATAATACTGGCGGTGCGACAAGAGTAGACACAGATTGCATACATTATTGATTCTACGTGAAGTCACTACTCAATAATTATTACGGTAATTCTTTGTTCAATATTTTATTTTATTGATTCAATAATTGCTACGTTGATATTTTATATTATTGATTCAATAATTGTCACTACATAGTATTTACCATTATCGGATCAATAATTCATATTATTTGAATAATATTATTAGATATCATTATTGGAAATGTCAATTGTGGCGCCCCAAATCCGAAAAGTAATCATCGATTACGAACTTGGTGCTCACGATACAACATACACCATCATCTAACTAAGTAAACCTTAACAATAAGGAATAATAATATTAACTATTACATAATTATTCAAAATAAAATCCCAAGTCTTTACAACCTTAAAACATCTTTGGAACTTCGGTCTTAGCGTTTATCGCTACAATACACATATCTGGAAATAATTATTTTATTACATAACCATTAGCATCACTTCATCTTGGACTTTCCCTTGTCCTTGCCGAACCCTCGGCCTTTCTCATCCTTAATTGAAAGGTTTAAACAAGAATGAGCACAAATTGCCCCAACAAGTATATCTGAATAAATGGGAAATATACATCGGGATAAAGGCATTTGAATTACTAGATCTCAGCAGTTGAAAGATTATTAAGTGTTAAAGAAGAACATCAAGAATAAGAATTTAAGAATTTTTAATATCATACTAAGGGGTGTAAAATACCCCTAAACATATTTTCTTTCATCAAAAAATCATCAGACGGTTTAACAATCAAATAGATATGTAAGCGGTCTCTGCGCAAATACACCGGTGATCAAATTTATTGTACCCTACATTGTGCACATGTATTAAGTTTAAAATGCATAAGCATAAATGGGACTATTTGCGGGCATCTGTTTTTTCAGATTCATTGGGGTTGTTCATCTTAGTAATCATGCGAGACCTCACCAAGGCAACTTGGATTGGTAAACATTCAATAACCCGAAAGATGTGTTTTAAATCATTTTCATCAATAATAACTAAGCGGAACCAAAGGCTAGGAACATACATAGAAAGCAGTTCTATGATGACATGAAACTTAAAAGCATAGCCGTTAGAATAATAAGCTGAATAACCATTGAAAAGCTTGCAAGATAATTGGAGTTTGTATGACTTTTCAACGAAGAAACTTACTGCGAATAAATAACTAACACAAGTCAATACTTACCCATACTGCGATAATATTAGTAAGGATTTAATAAATACCCAAAAGAAATTAGGGTTAGGAAACTTGCATGATAAGCTACTATTAATTAACGCTAGCGATTAACCTTCACATAACCTAATCACATGTGTCTCGTTAATCACCATTCATACACAATCTAGTTTGAAGTAAAAGGGTCTCCTATTGGATATGCTATAAACATCATAATAGAATATATTTAGAAAATATATGCCACCATTTTAGATATCATAGGCGCCCACAACAGAACTTAAAAATGCCCAAACATAGCAGTTTTTACATTTTTTTTCTCAGCTTTAACATACTTCGCTAAAACAATCATAACTAATTTGTTTTAAAACATTTTTGAGCGATTCTTGTGCCTTACGCTTGAAGCTAACTTCTGGGGCTACAACTTTCGTTCATGGACCATCTTCAAATTCCAAGCACAAAATTCCGGAAAATCCGTGCAAGGAGACTGCTCCGAATTTGTTGGATGATTTGTGTAACTACTTTGAAAAGTCATAACTCCTTGCTCGAAGTCGGAATTAGTCCAGATTCGGAGTCTATGGAAAGCTTATTGGTGTACTATAATAACCCAAAAGCCCAAAATTTTTTGGAAGCTGTAGCTATTGAATTTGTCCTTAGGGTGTTGATTCAAATATTTTTCGGTTTTTAACATGTTTATTTAGCGACCTTACGATTTTCATATCTCACTCAATATAGCTTGATCCGAATGAAATTTGGACATGTTATACCTCATGCTACATACTATTTTACAAAATTATTACATGCAACAAATGGATTATCTAAGACATGATTTGAGTGACCAAAAATCACGAAAATCATGCAAACTAGTTTAACCCAACTTTTGAGAAAATCATGATTTTGATTCTAGCATGCATGGATTTGATTCCTATTATCCGGACCACATTTACTAACATATATATACATGTTACAACAATTCATTTCTCTAACTTTTCATGTTTTGATCAAATTAGCAACTAAGAGGCATAATATCAAACACTTAGCATGCAAGGCATAACTCTTTGGATTTTAAAGCATACATGGCATGATTTGTCCGAACTTATGTTCTTATTACACCATAACAATCGGACCACAATTACACAACATCACATACTCCAAAACAAACCATTTATAAAGGTCTCCTATGCATATTCTCTCATAGTTTTGGAAGAACATAAGAGAATGGGTTCATAGCTTACCTCTTTGGCGAATTCCTCTTGATTTAATCTGTTAGAGACTCCCTCCTTGCTTGCTTAGACTCTCCAAAATCTCCAGAAATTATCACAACATCTATTACTCTCAATTTCTCTTTCTTTTTGTATCTTGGTGGAATTTTTGCAAAGTGAAATATTTTTTTGTTGGGTGTATATATATATAACTTGATAGACCTGCTCTCCGGTCTTCTTCACCACTCCCATCATCGATTACATGCATAATTATCCCACTTGAATATAGTTATGGGGTGAGGAGTTAGGAACATGAAAATGTTTGCTTATTATGTATGGTTTAATAAGGAGTTATCACCTTTCTTCCTCCTTATTGCTATATCTGAATATACTCTCCTTCTTGTCCCATATTATGTGTCACAATACCCCCGGTTCTTTGTCAATTAAACAAATGCATTATAATGTTATTTTAATCATTTAAATACCAATTTTGACCGTTTTGCCCTCAGTAGCCACATTAATGCGATACTTATATCGATTCCTACTAAAAGTCGGCGTCCGGACGTCATGGAACTCTCCGTTTCGTCAAACTCAACTTCAAAATTCAGTAGTTGACAATTAAATAAGCTCAAAGTGTGTTTGGGCTAAATTTAAGATAATATTATATCTAATAAAGTTCCAAGAGTAGAGATTTGTTGTATGTGATATTTTTACGTCATGAAACTTCCAAGTCCATATATCTATAAATAAGAGCATTGTAAAAGAGAATGGTGGATATATAAAAATATTATGAGGCATGTCTCATTTTAAGTGACACATTTAAAAATATTATGAGACATGTCTCATTTTTCGTGACACATTTTAAGTAGTTCTGATCTATCACTGCCTAATTTTGGCGTTTGGGACTCAAAATCATGAATAGCGTCTCTAAATTCGCTCCAAACTCAAACTCATATTTGTAAGTCATCCCACGAAATTAATTAGAATTAATTCCATCCTTAACCAATTTAAATAATTGGACTAACTTAGTAACAACCATTAATATGCATCTTATCACATAACATATAATAAAATAAATAATTCATCTAAAATAATTGTCACATAAGAATTTCACATAAGTTTGTTTATTGAAATTGTTTAATTACATGGAAAAATCTAGGATATTACATTTCACCTCCCTTATAAAGATTAGTCCTCGGAATCATTACACATCAAACAAGCAGATTAGGGTAGTTTTTTCATCATTTTCTCCTCGAGTTCCCCACGTAGCCTCCTCGGCGTTGTGGTTCCTCCATACTACCTTACCGAGAAGGTATTATTTTACTTCTTAACACTTGTTCTTTTCTATCAATTATACTTGACTTTGGAACCTCTTACGTAAGTTAAGTCTTTTTCGAATGAATAGGTTCAAACTCTATAACATGCTTGTAGTCCTACTTATATGGTCTTAAAAGTGAAATGTGGAATACGTTGTGTATATGTTCTAGCTCAGGAGGTAAAGCTATTTCATAAGCTACCTCACAGGCTCATCTCGAGAACTTCAAAGGGTCCTATGAATGGGACTAAGTTTTCCCTTCTTCCCAAATCTCATTTTCCCTTTCCAAGGTGACACTTTCAAAAACACATAAGTCTGCAGGCGTCGAAGTCTCGTTGTTGTCGGTGTTGATCAAGATATTTCTACGTCGATCTGGCCGCCACTAGCCTCGCTCGAATAGTTTTGATCACATCCATGATCTGCTTTGTACCAATTACGGTCCTAGTAGTTGGCGTTCTCTACTTCATCCCAAAGCATAATGGTTACGCATTTCCTTCCATATAAAGCTTCATAAGGTGTCATCCCGATGCTCGCATGGTAGCTGTTGTTGTATACAAATTCCACCAACGGTAGGTGGTCATCCCAACTCCCTTTGAAATCCATCACACATGCTCTCAGTATGTCCTCTAACATTTGAATAGTTCTCTCGCTCTACCCATACATTTTAGGATGATCGTGGCACAACCTCGATTCGCGTTCCCATGCGTTCTTGAAAACTTCTCCAAAATTCATTTGTGAACCGCGGATCGCGATCTGACACAATTGATACTGGTACACCATGCCTGGAAACGATCTCTTTAATATAAAGCTTTGCAACTGATCCAAGGTATATCTGATCTTGATTGGCAAGAAATGCGGCGACTTGATCGATCGATCAACGATTACCCACACTACGCATCGTAACCCTTCTGCGTAGTTGGAAGTCCTACCACAAAATCCATCGTGATATGCTCCCACTTCCATTCCGAAATTTCTAACGGTTGAAGTAACCGCTTTCGGTTTACGATGTTCGCCTTGACCCATTGGCACATTAAACACTTCTTGGCCTTTTCTGCGACTTCTCTTTTCATATTGGGCCACCAATAATGTTGTGAAGATCCGATACATTTTGTGCTTCTCGGGTGGATTGAGTAACTTGAACTATGAGCTTCTGCAAGATTTCTTCCTTTAACTTTCGAGATACATTGGCACCCAAATTCTCTCCTCAAATTTTAACAGACCATCACCACCCATCTTTGAATTTAAGCTCCTCTCAAGTCGGAAATTCTTTTCTTCATTTTCTCACATTCTTCATTACCGCCTTGTGATTCCTTGATCTTGTCCAATAGAGTCGGACGAACCTCCACTGCGAATAATTTCCCATCTGGCTCTCTCGACCTCTTTATCTCTAGCTCCAAACTGGCCATCTCCTTGATTAACTCCTCCTGAGCTGTTAGCATTGCCAATCTACCACTGCCCTTTCTGCTTAACACATCCGCTACCACGTTCGCTTTCCCCGGATGATACAAAATATCGCAATCGTAATCCTTTATTAGCCCCAACCATCTCCTCTGCCTCATATTTAACTCCTTTTGCGTGAAAATATACTTCAGACTTTTATGGTCCGTGTATATTTCACACTTTACACCATATAAATAGTGCCTCCAAATCTTGAGGGCAAATACTATCGCTGCCAATTCTAGGTCATGGGTAGGATATCCCTTCTCATAATCTTTTAATAGGTGCGATGCGTACGCAATGAATTTACCATGTTGCATAAGCACACAGCCAAGCCCCTTGTGTGACGCATCACTAAAAATCATGAAGTCACCTGTATCGTCTGGTAACGACAACATCAGTGCCTCACTCAATCTCTTCTTGAGTTCTCAAAAACTCTCTTCACACTTATCAGTCCAGACAAACTTCACCGACTTCTTCGTTAAATTCGTGATGTTCCTGCTATCTTGAAAAATCTTGAATAGGCCGTCTGTAGTAGCCCTTGAATCCTAAGAAACTTCTTACTTCCGTCGGTGTTTTGGTTGCTCCCAATTCGCACACGCTTCCACCTTTGTTGGATCCACGGAGATTACATCGCTTATCGATTCGTGACCTAGAAATCGAACCTTCTCCAACCGAACTCGCACTTCAAAAATTTGCCGTATAATTTATCCCTTTCAACGCCTCGATACCAACCTTAAATGTTGACATGATCTTCCGAGTCTTGGAATAGATTAGGATATCATTTATGAACACAACTATGAATTTATCTAAATATTGTTTGAATATTCGATTCATCATGTCCATAATATTTGCTAAGCGCGTTTGTTAACCCGAACGACATTACGAGAAACTTCGTAGTAGTAGTAACGAGTTACGAACGCCATCTTAGGTACATCCTCCTTTCTCACCTTCAATATTGGTGATACCCCATCCTCAAATCGATTTTGGAAAAATATTTGATCCTTCAACTAATCAAACAAGTCATCTATCCTAGGTAATGTGGTACTTGTTCTTGATCGTCACCTTGTTCGACTCTCGATAATCGATGCGGTCTCATCGACCCGTCCTTCTTTTTCACAAACAATACTGGTGCTCCCCAAGGAGACACACTCGGTTGATTATACTTCCTATCCAATAATTCCTGCAACTGTACCATCAGCTCCTTCATCTCTGCCGGTGCCATTCTATATGGGGCTTTCGAAATCGGTCTTAGTTCCGTTACTAAATCTATACTTGAATTAGACCTCTCTATCCGTGGAAGACACGGAAATTCTTAGGAATACATCGTAAATTCATTCCTCTTGGTATTTGTCCCATTTCTAACCCTACTTTCTGAGTATCGACGATATTGGCCAAATAACCTACACATCCCTTTTTTAGTAACTTCCTCGCTTGCATCATCATCAGACAGCTCGAGTGTCTCGGCGACCTACTCCCATAGAACACTACTTTAGACTGCTGGGGAGTCTTAAGGTTTATACACTTTTTCTGGCAATCTATCATCGCTCCATGGTTAAATAACCAATCCATCCCTAGAATTACATCAAATTCTCCTAATTGAATTGGGATTAAGTCCACAGGTAACCTATATCCCCTTATATCTACAACGCAATTCCTATGGACATGGTTAACGAGAATGACTTCTTTATTAGCAACTTCTATGTTCATAGGATATTCTAATTCTTCTTGAGGTAAGTTTAATCGTTGGGAGAATTCATGCGAAACGAAGGAACAAGTAGCACCCGAAAGTCTGCTGTATAGCCATGGTTTGAGGCCTTGCTCAAACCTCCTCGTCTTTTCTCTCTCTCGATCGCCGATGAGGTGCGAACCTCGCCCATTTCGTTAAACTTTGCGTCAGTCTGCGAGATCAATCATATCTTCTTGTTTCAGCTCCGAGAATCGCATCTCCATGCGACTCAGATACTAACGAGGAAAATAGTTCTCAAAAAGATTTTCTTGAACCCTTCCCTAAGGTATCACACACCTCTCAAATTTCGGGTCGACGATTTGCCTCCCACCAGTAGTTGGCTTCACCTTTCACCATATATGCGGCGAAGATAGTTTTCTAGTCGTCTCCTACTTGGGCGATAGCGAACGCCTTTTTGATTTCCTTAACCCAAGTCTGGGCTTCGATGGGTTTCGTAGTTCCTTTGAACTCAGGTGGTCCCACGCTTTTGAAGTCTTTAAAGTGTGCCACTGGGGCCACTGGAGGGTTATTGACATTCGAGGTTCGATTTTGAAGTGCCCCCACTAACATGTCTACAAACTGCTGCATAGGGTTCGGTGGATCCCCATCATTACCGTCTGACCCCTCGGGTGCTTGGCGACGTCTTCCTCTAGCCATCTATTTGTTCAAAATGAACTAAATATTATTATCTCATAACTTACTCTACAGCATATAGAATTTGTACGGACAGAACCATCACATCCATACTTAAATAAAAACATATTTATTTATAAACATAATACTCAAAGTATTTCATCGTCTTATGGCATTACGCCATTTACATCACGTGGCATCAATCACTTGGTAAAAACAGAAACCAAGCTTTTTATTACATAGATAAGCATTTTATTTGCTACTAGGAAAAGGTCATCATAATATCTACAGACCCCGCCTAATGGCGTCTTCATGCTCCTCATCCGCTATCTCTTTCACCAGCTTTCGACTTATAATACGACCGTATTCCAAGGCCTCACGTGGAAAGTGACACACCATGCTTGGAACCTTCCATGTGCCGAATTTTTAAACACGTATTTCATCTTGTCTATCTTAACCTTCTTGTCTCTAACTTCTCCTCCAACTCTTCGATTAGCTTCTCACTCTACACTACGGTCTCTTCTCTCATCTCCCCAAAAAGTGGTAATAATCGCTTGTCAAGTTGGAGACTACGAATCCTCAACTCCAACCCATTAATGGTATGTCCCAAGTGGGTTACGATAGCATCCTCTCATCCTTCAAATTTAACCGACTTCCGGCCTTCAACTGCAGCCTTGTCGCCAGATCCCCATTCCTAATTACTGTGTGGTCCACCAATGCTCCAACAAAGTTGCAATTTTGTTGTTCCCCGACATACCTCCTCTAACTCGTGGACCTTGTCGTCCGATTCGAAGATCCATCCATCAACTCATCCAAAGATAGTGTCTTGGTACCTCCTCGAGTCCTCCTCGGGCTCCTCTTCTTCTTCCGGATACTCCTCCGGGTCTAACTCATTGCTACCTCACTATAGGCCTGTGAATCACCGCCACTAACTTCTTTCACTTACTACACGAATATCTCTAACTTCCTCTTCTCCTGGCATCCTATAATCAAAACACAAATCAACTCGATTAGAAAAATAGATATTGATTTTGTTTTTAGAAAAAATAGATTTGTCACTACACTTAGAACTCTATGTGAGTTCATCTCCCTATCATCTCCACTAACTCTCTCTAAGGTTATAGCCCAAGGTTCCCCACCTAAGGTTTATAGCTTAAAACTTTGATACCAACCTGTGACGCCCCCAAATCCGAGTAATCATCGAATACAGAACTTGGTGCTCACGATACAACATACACCATCATCTAACTAAGTAAACCTTAACAATAAGGAATAATAATAATAATAACTATTACATAATTATTCAAAATAAAATCCCAAGTCTTTACAACCTTAAAACATACTGGAACTCAGTCTTAGCGTTTATCGCTACAATACACCTATGCAAAAATAATTATTTTATTACATAACCATTAGCATCACTTCATCTTGGACTTTCCTTTGTCCTTGCCCAAACCCTCAGCCTTCTCATCCTTAACTGAAAGGTTTAAACAAGAATGAGCACAAATTGCCCAGCAAGTATACGGAATAAATGGGAAATATACATCAGGATAAAGGCATTTGAATTACTAGATCTCAACAGTTGACAGATTATCAAGTGTTAAAGAAGAACATCAAGATAAGAATTTAAGAATTTTCAATATCATACTAAGGGGTGTGAAATACCCTGAACATATTTTCTTTCGTCAAAAATCATCAGACGGTTTAATAATCAAATAGACTGTAAACGGTCTCTGCAAGTACGCCAGGTGATCAGCCCATTGTACCCTACATTGTGCACATGTATTAAGTTTAAAATGCATAAGCATAAATGGGACTATTTGCTCGACATCTGTTTTTCCTGTTCATTGGGGTTGTTCATCTTAGTAATCATGCGAGACCTCACCAAGGCAACTTGGATTGGTAAACATTCAATAGCTTCGAAAGATGTGTTTTAAATCATTTCTCATCAATAATAACTAGCCGGAACCAAAGGCTAGGAACATACATAGAAACAGTTCTATGATGACATGAAACTTAAAAGCATAGCCGTTAGAATAATAACTGAATAACCATTGAAAAGCTTGCAAGATAATTGGAGTTTGTATGACTTTTCAACGAAGAAACTGCGCATTTAATAAATAACTAACACAAGTCCAATACTTACCCTCATCAAGCGATAATATTAGTAAGGATTTAATAAATACTTAAAAGAAATTAGGGTTAGGAAACTTGCACTGGTAAGCTGCTACAATTAATAAGCTTAGCGATTAACCTTCACATAACCTAATCACACGTGTCTCGTTAATCACCATTCATACACAATCTAGTTTGAAGTAAAAGGGTCTCCTATTGGATATGCTATAAACATCATAATAGAATATATTTAGAAAATATATGTCACCCATTTTAGATATCATAGGCAGCCATTAATAAGAACTTAAAAATGCACAAACATATGCAGTTTTACATTTTTTTTTCAGCTTTACCATACCTCGGTAAAACAGTCATAACTAATTCGTTTTAAAATATTTTTGAGCGATTCTTGCGCCCACGCGAAGCTAACTTATGGGGCTACAACTTTCTTTCATGGACCGTCTTCAAATTCCAAGCAAAAAATTCCAGAAAATCCGTACAAGGAGACTGCTCTAAATTTGTTGGGATGATTTGACATAACTACTTTGAAAAGTCATAACTCCTTGCTCAAGAAGTCGGAATTTGTCCGATTCGAGTCTATGGAAAGCTTATTCAGTGTACTATAATAACCCAAAAGCCCAAAATTTTTGGAAGCTGTAGCTAGCCCCAAATTTGTCCTTAGGGTCAGCAGTTCAAATATTTTTTCGGTTTCTAACATGTTTATTTCGCGACCTTACGATTTTCATATCTCACTCAATATAGCTTCGATCCGAATGAAATTTGGACATGTTATACCTCATGCTACATACTATTTTACAAAATTATTACATGCAACAAATGGATTATCTAAGACATGATTTCGAGTGACCAAAAATCCTGAAAACTCATGCAAACTAGTTTAACCCAACTTTTGAGAAAATCATGATTTTGATTCTAGCATGCATGGATTTGATTCCTATTGTCCAGACCACATTTACTAACATATATATACATGTTACAACAATTCATTTCTCTAACTTTTCATGTTTTGATCAAATTAGCAACTAAGAGGCATAATATCAAACACTTAGCATGCAAGGCATAACTCTTTGGATTTTTAAAGCATACATGACATGATTTGTCCAGAACTTATGTTCTTATTACACCATAAAAATCAGACCACAATTACACAACATCACATACTCCAAACCAAACCATTTATAAAGGTCTCCTATGCATATTCTCTCATAGTTTTGGAAGAACATAAAGAATGGGTTCATAGCTTACCTCTTTGGCGAATTCCTCTTGATTTAATCTGTTAGAGACTCACTCCTTGCTTGCTTAGACTCTCCAAAATCTCCAGAAATTATCACAACATCTATTACTCTCAATTTCTCTTTCTTTTTGTATCTTGGTGGAATTTTTGCAAAGTGAAATATTTTTTTGTTGGGTGTATATATATATAACTTGATAGACCTGCTCTCTCCAGCCCCTTCACCACTCCCATCATCAGTTATATGCATAATTATCCCACTTGAATATAGTTATGGGGGGGGGGGGAAGTTAGGAACATGAAAATGTTTGCTTATTATGTATGGTTTAATAAGGAGTTATCACTTTTCTTCCTCCTTATTGCTATATACGAATATACTCTCCCTTCTTGTCCCATATTATGTGTCACAATACCCCACCAAATTAACTTGTCAATTAAACAAATGCATTATAATGTTATTTTAATCATTTAAATACCAATTTTGACCTGCTTTTGCCCTTCAGTATCCACACGCGTGTCGATACCTATATCGATTCTACTAAAGTCGACGTCCTGGGACGTCCGTGGAACTCTCCGTTTTCATCAAACTCAACTTCAAAATTTGTAGTTGACAATTTGCAGCTCCAAAGTGTGTTTGGGCTAAATTTAAGATAATATTATATGTAATAAAGTTCCAAGAGTAGAGATTTGACTGTATGTGATATTTTACGTCATGAAACTTCCAAGTCCATATATCTATAAATAAGAGCATTGTAAAAGAGAATGGTGGATATATAAAAATATTATGAGGCATGTCTCATTTTCGTGACACATTTAAAAATATTATGACACATGTCTCATTTTCGTGACACATTTTCGTGGTTACAGTTTATCCTGCCTAATTTCGACGTTTCAGACTCAAATACGCAGACCGCATCTCTAAATTCCGCTCCAAACTCAAACTCATATTTGTAAGTCATCCCACGAAATTAATTAGAATTAATTCCATCCTTAACCAATTTAAATAATTGGACTAACCGTAACAACCATTAATATGCATCTTATCACATAACATATAATAAAAATAAATAATTCATCTAAAAATAATTGTCACATAAGAATTTCACATAAGTTTGTTTATTGAAATTGTTTAATTACATGAAAAAATCTAGGATATTACAGAAATCCTTATCAGAAAGCCCCCTCTTTCCTGGGAATGACCTGGTTGTCATTATTGTGATTCTGTAATATTATTTGTGAATAATTAATTATTGATTTATATGATAAGAAAATATTTATTTAATGTGGATATAAATGGAGGAATTTTTAGAAAAGTGACAATTGTTGAAAATTGTTATTTCATCTTTTCTGATAAAATAATTCATTCAAATATATTATTATATTACATTATAAATGTATAATGTGATGATATAATAATATAATAACGATGATATTTTTCAATGAATGCACAATATATGAATAAATAAGGAGGAAGAGAGCAAATTGGGTCTGAAGTATTTTTGTTACAATAAATGCTAAAAACATGTTTTGTACGTTGGTGGGCCCCATTTTTGACTGAAATTTGATTATAGCCTGCAAGATCATCTGTATGTGGATTTCGGTCATTTTTCGTTTAGAATTTAGAAAAACTTTCTTCTACAAAGTTGTAGAGAATTAAATTTCCTATGGAATGGACATAAGATTCAAATTTTTCTGATAAAAGGGCTATTTATTATGAATTATTGAAGTTCCAGAAAAATTGATTTTTGGAGTTATAAATATATTTTTTTAGAAAAACATTTTTTATTTTGGAGGGCCCCACTTGTGTGCTGAAATCTGATTTTCAAAGATGGGCGTGAAATTTTTTAATAAAATATTATTTTATTAAATTTTCTGCTCTGACGTTCTGAAATTCAGATAAGGGACACTTAGAAAGGGGGGGTTGAATAAGTGTGGGGGCAATCTATGACCAATTTTTAAAGTTTAAACCAAACTACTAAATTCAAATTTACTATATTGATGAATGCGACTTCTTTGAATTAATATATTCCACTAATTATTTGTTTTGTTTTAAGAAAATATCTCTTTGAATTTATAACTTAGAGAAAATACTTGGTGTTAAAGAATTATCCTAAGATAATATAAATATTGAAATTTTAATTATTAAGATAATTAACTAGCTTTTGTGAGTAATTAACATAAAGCAAGTAATAATAGCCTAGTCCACGTCCAATACCAACTAGTATTGGAG
Organism: Panax ginseng; assembly: GCA_020205605.1. Lineage (NCBI taxonomy): Eukaryota > Viridiplantae > Streptophyta > Magnoliopsida > Apiales > Araliaceae > Panax > Panax ginseng. The sequence continues at coordinate 93,647,682 of CM035139.1, forward strand.
ACTCACTTTATTTCTTTAAATTGACCCTTGTTACAAAACAGATTCTATCAAATTTGAATTACAATAATTTACTTAAGCACACTTGCTCCTTGTGCACCAATGCACCCCTTAACCATCTATGCTTCCTTGAACCTGTTTGTAAACAAACCTTAACCCACCTGGATTAAATTTCTTTTAGACAACACTTAGTTTAAAAAGTAAGATTACAAATATAGAGGTCTAATGATCAAAGCAAATAAGCAATTTAACAATGCAATGCCCAACTAATGAATGCAATGATCAAGTAGTAAAAAGTTATCACCAATATGAAGATCACAAAATTAGCTGAGAAATAATCTGAATATTAATTGCACAGCAGCTGAGAATTTTCACCAAGGATAATGGAATAGCTTTTCAAGTATATAAGTGCAAAGATTAATTTAAGTGTTGTGCCTTTTTAACTGATATCAGTTCTTCTTTTATAGCCCAATTATTACCGTTGCTCATAAGTTCCGTTGCAATAAATTATTTACGTTGCCAACAGATAAACCTTGTGTAACGTTCAAATTATAATCAAATATGAAGTCTGTTAGGAACTGATAAGTATATCTAGTAAAATGAATCTCGTGAGAAACTCTTGGATAAAAAGTTGACTTCTTCCAATGCTAATCCACTAATAATGGCATGCCTCAACTTTTTCAAAATTTCTGTAATAAATATCAAAGGCACATAACATACTGATAGGAAATACTAGCACATGCAAACTCTTTTAACTTTCCCAAGATAACATGTGAGTACCGAGACTTTGTGATTAAACCACTTAAATGAAGATAATCATTATCATGCCGTCACACATTAAACTACTCCAACAAATCTGATTTCTTACACATGTGCTATGCTATATAATCTTTTACAAAAGATTTTCTTTAATAACACCTGGCAGTATTAATCAATTAATCCGGACAAATAAAAAACAATTATCATTTTATCTTAATTTAGAGCATGCATAAATAATCATGTTGAATGCACACATAAAATGTCCTAGAGCCTTGTATTGAAAAACTAAGTATTTGCAATGACCTTACATATTAATCTTAGGACTCAAAATGTCTTCAAAACCTTTCAACAAAAATCCTTTCATCAAATTCCTAAAATTTCATAATAAACAAATTAGTACAAAATATCAAGTCATCATCAAAACAATAAGGTTAGAATATTAACAAGTCAACATTCTCCCCCTTTTTGATGATGACAACACCAAAAATTATAACTCCCCCTAAATTCATGCATATTCAAAATTATAGGATAAAATCAACAATTTCGAAAATCCAAATAGATCATCATGCCTCTTGTTTAGGCATTATTCATCTTGTAAAATTGTTAGCCTTAACAAATATTAGATAAACAAAAACTTTTTAAACATAATATCAAATTATCTATTACTAGTGCCAACCAATCGTTCAAAAATAACCCATTCAAAAATAAATCAGAAACAGAAACTTAATAAATACTGGTGCCAACCAAATCATTTTTAAATAAAACCATCAAAACCATAAAATATCAGCATAAAATCAACATCATTTATACGTACAGCCATAAAATCAACAAATTCCCCAATTTGATAACTAACAAACTTAAGTTCTTGACTTAATTAACATGAGTTCTTGTTAATCTTTCTTTGAAGGGATTCAACCTTGGCCACCGTTTGTAACTCAAAACCAGCTTGTAAATCTATGAACTCATCTTCTATTTGAGAAAAGCATTGCTTCAAATCATTAGCCCGAATGGGTAATTTTCCTTTTCCAAAACCAAAAGCCTTTGTTTAACATCAATTAAATCATTATGCATGGACTCTTGATTCTTAAGAATTTTAGTCAATAAATTGACTACTTTAAGAGATGAGACAGATGAGCTGGGAAGAGTGGATGAAGTAGGAGTATCAGATAGCAAATCGGATGACACAGAACTTGGTGGAATAGGGGAAGGATCAAGAACAATCCGAACAAATAAACCATCAGCAAACGAGATATGAGATTGTTTTAGATTTGCAGAATCAATGAATTCATTATGTGAAACAACAATTTCACTATCAAGAAAGATTTTAAAATACCGGAACATTTTTGTAAGAAATAACCCATAAGGAAGATATTTTTTGACTTTTCGAATGTAACTGAGCATATGGGACAACATCTTGAGAGAATAATTAAAACTAACACCTTTTTAAATCATAGCAACAACCACAAGATCTTGATAAGTAAAATCTGCTCCACTACCAACTCATGGAAATAGATTGTAACGAATCAGTTTATGCAACACACATGTAGTTGGACACACATCAATGGTTTTGGGAGTAAACCGAGTAGTCAAAGATGAATCATTCATCAAAGTACGAAGTTGCTCGAGGGGAGGAAATGGTATATTAGCAGCACCCTTGAGGGTAAAAGGACAAGGACCAGAAGAAGGAATATAAAAAATTCTTCCAAAATTAACAACCGTGAAAAACAGAGATTTTCCCTTCACAAAAGACGTGTAACAATCCCCATTACATTCTAGATTTGTATAGAACTGTTGTACCAACCGAGGATAAGCCCTAGTGGGTGGAAAGAGCATATTAGAAATACCACAAGAAGTAAAAAGTTTTTACAAAGAAGAATTTTTGAAATAGAATAAATCCATAATTTTTTTATTAACAAACTGTTTGGTAGCAATAGAAGTTTTGAAGCGGGTTTCAAAACTCTAACCCCGAAAGAAATTATCTACCAAATCGAAAGTAGTAGAGAAAGGGTTTACCAGATTAGATGGCCACTCTGGTTGAGAGGAGGGAGGCTCTGAACCAGAAGATTTTTGGGGCATCTCTTTTTAAGTAGAAGTAGAAAACTTCAGGAAGGAAAAGCTAGAATCAGACCCATTGGGGTCATCAGAAGAAACATGCACAGATGTCTGACGAGTTTGTCTTTTGGACTTCTTCGGTGATCTCACAGTATAAGGAGATCGTGGATGTTTTCCTTCTTTGATGGTGATACCAGATGATCGTTTGTTGGCGCGAGTCTTCATAATCATTGCAGAAATTAGAACTCTCAAGAACGAAGAAATTTTTTTGAGTATGCGTGAGAAAAAGATGAGCTCTGTTTTTAATAGAAGAGTGTTCGACGCCAAATAGACTCCTTGAAAAGATAAACAACCCTCAACTCTTGTCTTTTTAAATTTTAAAACCCATAATTATGTTTACCGTGATTTGTGCCAAACAGATACATCTCCCTTAGCCTTCGTTTATGAATAGATAATGTATATCAACAAGATGCATCATAACATGCAGATATACTATAGATTTGAAACATTTTATGCATGAAATATTTTAGCACGTAATTAATATTTATACCATGCACATTCCAAGTTCTCTCCTTAGCATGCAAAACCTTTCTTCACTTAAGGGTTTAATAAAAATATCAGCCAATTATTTTTCTGTTGGAATAAAAATTAATTTGATTATTCCTTTTGAAACATTATCCCTTAGAAAATGATGCCTATCTTCTATATGTTTTGTGCGTGAATGCAAAATATGATTTTTTGATATGTTAATAGTGTTAGAATTATCACAATAAATAGGCACACTATCACATAAAACATCATAGTCACATAGAGTTTGTTTTAACCATAAAATTTGAGAACAACAACTCCCTGCAGCTAGATATTCACCCTCAGTGGTTGATAATGTAACTTAAGTTTATTTTTTACTGTGCCACGTAAAATGATTATGACCTAAAAATGTGCAAGTACCACTAGTACTTTTTCTATCAATTTGGCATCCTGCATAGGGGTGTTCATCGGTAAAAATCGGACGAGGCTACCAAACCCAACCAAATCTCGATAGTAGCCAATTTCATGAAGCGATACCAGTATGCGGTTGAATCCTAAGATATATACCGAGCAAATGGTACCGATTCAATGCATGGAATTTTTATCGAAAATTAATATTTTTATTATTATTTTATTATTATTATTATTATTATAATCATTATTTTATTATTATTATTATTATTATTATTATTATTATTAATAAAAATTAAAAACTCGGTATATCTTGGGATTAGTTTAAGTAAAAACCGAACCATAAAAATGTCAAACCGAAATTGGTACCAAAAAATTGGTATATACTGGTTTTTTGTACAGAACCGGACCGATTCTTTTTTATACCGAACCGACTAGTTCGGTCCGAAAAATTGAAAAAATCGGTTGTTTTGAACACCCCTAATCCTGCATAGCCAGCATCTAAATAGCCCATTAGTTCAAAATGATTGCAAATTGGATAAAATAATCCTAAATTGATCGTACCACTTAAATATTTAAAAATCCTTTTAACAGCTTGTAAGTGTGATTCTTTAGGTTTTACTTAAAAATGTGCACATAGACATCCACTATACATAATATCTGGTCTAGATGCAGTTAAATATAATAAACATCCAATCATACCTCGATATTTAGTTACTTCCACATCTATACCTTTTTCGTCAGATGTAAGCTTTATTAAAGTGCTCGTTGGTGTAGGCTTTGAATTGGATCCTTCAAAACCAAACCTTTTGAGTAGCTCTTTTGTATATTTGGTCTGATGGATATAGATCCCTTCTTTTGTTTGCTTGATTTGGAGTCCCAAAAAGTAGTTCTCCCATTAAACTCATATCGAACTCCTTGTGCATGCACTTAAAAAACCACTCACAAAGGAAATCATTAGTACTACCAAAAATTATATAATCTACATATATTTGTACAATAATAATATCTTTATTTTCATGCCTAATAAATAATGTAGAATCAATTTTTCCTCTAATAAAACCATTTAAAAGTAAATACTTACTCAACCTTTCATACCAAGCCCTTGGAGCCTGCTTAGCCCATAGAGAGCTTTCTTTAGCTTATAGACATGGTTTGTATACCTCTCATGTTCAAATCCAGGAGGCTGTTTTACATATACCTCTTCATTGATGTATCCATTGAGGAAGGCACTCTTTACGTCCATTTGATAAAGTGTGAACTTCTTGTAACAAGCAAATGCTAATAAGATTCGAATGGACTCTAGTTTAGCAACTGGGGCATAAGTTTCTTCGTAGTCAATCCTTTCTTGTTGATTGTATCCTTGAGCTACTAGCCTTGCTTTGTTACGAGTGATTGTGCCATTCTCATCAAGCTTATTTTTGAATACCCACTTTGTTCCAATGATGGAAACATCTTTAAGAGGGGGCATAAGTTCCCAGACTTGGCATCGTTCAAATTGTTGAAGTTTCTCTTGCATCGCCATTAGCCAACTTTCATCTAAGTAGCTTCTTTAGCATTCTTAGGCTCAACTTGTGATAGGAATGCAGAAAATGCACATTGATTTTGCAATCATCTCCTTGTAGTGATTCCTTTGTTTATATCTCCAATTATGTTTTCTGGTGGATGATTTTTGAGATATCTTGCAGACTTTGGCAATTGTACATCATGTATTACCTCTTCTTGTTGAGGGATATCAACTTCAAGCTCTTGTGTTGTTCCTTATTCCACTCCTTGCGAATTTTACAAATTAGCTTGCTGGATTTGTCCATTCGGCTTGCTGAATAGATTTTTCTGGTTTGTTGGATTCACTGAGATTTCCAAATTTCCTGCATCCTCATCTCTTTCTTTTGGAAGATCATTGTGAGTTTCATTAAATTTAATATGAACAGACTCTTCAACATATAGCTTGTTAATATTAAATACACGATAAGCTTTACTATTTTGTGAATAACCAATGAAAATTCCTTAATAAGATTTAACATCAAATTTTCCCAAATTTTCACTAGTATTTAGTATAAAACTTTTAGATCCAAAAACTTTGAAATAACCTATATTAGGAATCTTATTATTTAAAAGTTCATAAGGAGTCTTCAAAATAATTGGACGAATAAGTACTTTATTCAAAACACAGCAAGAGGTATTTACAGCTTTGGCCCAAAACTTTTTAGGAAGTTTACTTTCTTGTAATAAAGTTCTAGCTGTTTCTTGTAATGTCCTATTCTTTCTTTCTACAACTCCATTTTGTTGAGGGGTTCTAGGGGCTGAAAATTCATGACTAATTCCTTTTTTATCACAAAATATTATAAAGTCTTTTTGAAATTCAGTACCATGATCACTTCTTATCTTTACAAGTTTGAGATTATATTTTATTTCCAAATTTCTTATGAATTTCTCAAATTCTTTAAATGCTTCATCTTTAGTTCTCAAGAATAATACCCATGTATATCTAGAGAAATCATCTGCTACAAATGCATAAAACTTACCATTTATACTAGCATGTCTTTCTGGTCCAAATAGATCAAGATGAAGTAGTTGTAAAGGAAAAGAAGTTGATACCATGTTCTTTGTCGTAAACGATGTTCTTACTTGTTTCCCGAGTTGACAAGGAATACATATTCCCTTTTTTTCATACTTTATCTTTAGCAACCCTTTGACAAGATTCTTTAAGGATAATTTCTTGATTAAATCCATGTGAACATGTCCCATTCTCTTATGCCATAAATTAGCCTCATCTTGTACAGATGCAAGATATAGTTCTTTATCCTGCTGCTTAAAATTAATAGTATATATATTTCCTTCTCTTTGTGCAACTAGAGTAACATTGTTAGTACCATGAGAAATATTGCATATTTCTTTTTCAAAACTAACTTGATGACCATTATCCATTAATTGACTAACACTTATAAGATTAAATTCAAGTCCACTAACAAGATGTACATTATTAATATTAACCTTACCATTTCCTATTTTACCTTTTTCGATTATTTCGCAAGATCGATTATCTCCAAATGTAACTGTCCCATTTTTCTTCTTGATTTTTAGCTCCACGAACTTTGATTTATCACCAGTCATGTGACGAGATCATCCACTATCAAGAATCCATTTTTGAGATGGAACCCTTGCCTTGAGACATACTTGTTAAGAAAAGATAATTCATCCTTTTGGTGCCCACATCTTTTTTGGTCCTTTAATGTTAGTTGCACGTAAATCATCCTTTTTAACCCATACCTTTTTATTCTTATTTTTCTTAAAATAATTTATGTCCAAGTGACCTTTAATACCACAATTTCTACATGTTGTGAAAGGAGAACAATAATTTAATCTAAAACGTGATTTGGATTTTAGTATTTTCATATCACCCTTTTTATGCATAGATGTATAACCAATTCCTTGTCTTTCAAAACCAGGTCTTTGTTTACCCAATATGACATTCAAATTTTCTTCACCTTGAACGAATTTAGCAAGAGATAATTTTAGTTAATCTATTTCTTTTTGAAGTTCATTATTAGGAAAGGTTTTAACAAGAGATTTATCACTAAAAGCATCAATACACACATCTCACATTTTTAGTTCATTAGTGAACTTTTGGACTTCATTATTCAAAAAAATTACCTTATTGAAAAGTATTTTGTTATAATTATCTAATTAATCAAATTTAGCAATCAAAACCTTTTCTTCTTTACATGTAGATTCCTTTTCAATATCTTTCTTTTCATATATTAAAGAGTCTACCTCACTCATTAATGTATTTACCAAGTCTTTCAAATATGCATTCTTTTCTTTTAATTTATCATTTTCTTGTTTCAAAGAATTAAACTCAAAACTAGATACCTCGTTTGATTCACCTTCTATTCCCATAAAGCATACTTAAGCTATTTCATCCTTGGCATCGACCTCGACTTCGGACTCCTCTTCATCACTCCAAGTGACAAGTGCTGTGATGCCCCCAAAATAGGTATACATCACCCATCTTAGGTCGCCAGATACATGGTACAGAATACAAAAACAATCTTAAATATACAACAAGAGCTGTGAGTTTTAATACAAATATTGTCTTCTAGACAATATCCACTCTCAGAATAAGTCCTCATTACAATTATTATCACACTATTTCATAGAATAGTGAGGACTACTAATGCTATCATCTGGACCATCACTCCATTCCCCGACTAGTCCCTGCTACGCTCTCATTTCCTGAAGAAAACAGTGAAAGAAATGGTGAGCTTAACTAGCCCAGTAAGAAATATTATGACTAAGATAATGCAGGATAAATTATCATTAGCCTTCAACAATGTTAAACTGATAAAATACAATAGACAACAAGTTTAATCTGCATTGAATAAGCAATCCATTAAAAGAGTCAAGTAGAGAATAAAATCTACTATCTTTTATGATTTAAAACGTTTTTCATCAATTTTATCACGAGACTCGATTAATAAATAATCCACATCATCCTCGCACTACTGCCAAGGATATTCATTAGGTCACGACCACAAATTATCCATGCACTCACGGGCCAAGGATATTCGTATTCATCAATGGTCAAGATCATGCCAACAATCATCCATCAATGCACTACGGGCTAATGAGGACTTTTACCACATCATTTGTAACATTACGATCATGATTATACCGAATGATCCCCGGTCATAATCATACCAAGTCCATCTATGCACCTATGTGCCACGAGATGACTTTGAAAAAATATAAACATGAGGATGATGACAATGATATAAGAATTCAATAAAACAAGTTCAAGAATTAATTTATCCAGGAACTAATAACGTCCAAATTGTCAACATGATACTTCTTTGTAGAGTAAAATTCAAGAATGCTCAGAAGAATATTTCCATGAAAAGATACTGGATGAAGCGCAAATATTAAGGATATTCCACCAATTTCATGGAGTATAGAAGTCAAAACTTTAACCAACTGAGTATAATAAAGAATATATGAAACTGAAAATGGATTTTCGCCCGCCATGCGATAATCCACGTATATAGATCATTTCCATAATTTAATAAGGAATGAATACAAAGGATCATTCACCATGCATGTGGTAATCCACATAGACAGGTTATTCCAACAGAATAATAAAGAATGGAATAACAGAAAGATTCACCATGCATGCGATAGAGACCGCATGAGTATGTGTTATTCCCAATGAATAATAAATAATGGAATAAAAGTGTCGAGAACGCACAAACAAGATATTCGATGAATAATAAATAATGGAACCAGTTATAAAAACACATGCATGGATATTCGATAGAATAATAAATACGGAATAATAAATAATGGAACCAAGTCCCACAGAAACGCGCATAAAAGATGGGATATTCCGATAGAATAATAAATATGAAATAATAAATAATGGAACCAGTCCTACGGCGTAAACGCATGCACAAGATATTCGACGTAATAATAAAGAATGGAATAACAATAGAATTTCACCATGTATGTGGTACTTCGCGATAAACAAGTTATTCCAATGAATAATAATAAAGAAGGAGACCAGTCAAAGTGAAAATTTGCACCAACAGGATATTCCAATGTAATAATAAAGAATGGAATAATAGAAGAATTTCACCATGTATGCGGTATTCAGATAAACAAAGTTATTCCAACATAATAATGAAGAATGGAATAACAACTCTTACTTAGTATTGAAAGAAAGTAATTCTCTTCATGAATACAGAAAGAATAATACCCTTTACGAGTACAAACAAATAATATCCCTTACCTTATAAAGAAGAAATGGATATAGAAGTAGTGAAAGAATACTCTTCTTCTCTTCTTTCTCTCTATAGAGTTTCAATGAATTCGTAAGAAATAATGAAGGAATGAGCTTCTATTTATAGGAGAATGGATTGAATAGTAATTAATTCATAAACCATCCAGATTGATTTACTTTAAAACGAGACATCCATATTGATTTACTATTAAAACTTAAAGCAACGGTCCATACTGATTCACTATTAAAACTTTAAACCAACGATCCATACTGATTCACTATTAAAACTTTAAACTAGCGATCCATATTAATTCACTATTATAAATTCAACCAACGGTCTGAAAAATTAGCACATCTCCTCATGGAATAATATTGTATCCAAAAATAATTTGGACCGAAAAGAAATATATTGTTCGGGTTAATAGTACCCTGTGAATAGTAACTCATGAATCGTAACTCGTGAATTATAACTCATGAATAGTACTCTAACACAAAAAGTGTCCTAAATACCCGTTTGAACAATATAACCTCCAGACATCAATTATCATCAGAATAAATGTCAATTTCTACTAACACAAATAATCCCAACACAACGAAACTATCAAATTCATCTTTAATCAACACGAACTTATTCATCATTAATATTATAACTCACAATATTTAACAAACCAAAGTTGTTCCTAGAAAGAGGGGCTTTTCAATAAGGATTTCTCCCTATTGGCGCGCAATTAGGTGACCAAACCTCTCCTTGACAGAACTTCTAGACATTATAAATATTGCAATTTAATAATATGAATAACTTTGTCGTCGTAATTATTGATTTAATAACATATAAAATATCAACAATAATTGAATCAAATAACGTGAGATATTATGCAACAATTACTGTAGCAATAATTGAACAAAACTGAGTGATTTCTCACATAAGTATCAATAATCAATACCATGCGCTACTATGTAACCACGCCAGACATCGCATTTTTTTACTACCGGGTAGTTCAACAATTTTAACAATAAAACTTCCACCGTTATTTTTATAAAAATATTTTTTGTCATTTTTCTCAATCCGACAATAATTCCGTTGTAGGATCCACCAATGATTCAGGTCGTCGCATTTAATATTTCTCGACACAAAGAATATTCCCCACCAATCGAATATAATATAACAACTTGCATACTTTGCAAAATTTATAAATATTACCCACAACTATAACATTATATTAAATCCACACCATAATATTCAAAAAAAATTTTCGAGAAATTTAAATCTTTATTCAGTAAAATTTGGGATTTTACAATATCCCTCCTTATGAAATTTCGCCTCAAAATTTACGTACGCACTGGTATGCCTAATGAGATGAGGACACTTTGTCCGATTCTAACTCTTGAGGTATAATAGTGTAGAATATATTCGAGATTTTAACAGTACATCTTCATACGTTAAATTATCCGCTATCTCGTCCGGTTCTAAATCAATAATGTGGTTCGGGTCATCCACATATTTACGTAACATCGATACGTGAAATATTTTATGAACACACGACATACTTAGTGGTAAAATGAGTCTATAAGCCACAATTCCTACTTGATCGAGGATTTCAAAATGGGCCAATAAAATTAAATCGAGATTTTCTCTTAATATTTCGCTTCTAGAATAAACCTTCTTCTTTTCATTCATCACCTCCGAGTATGTAGCTTGAGCGACTTTTAACTTTATCGATTAATCGTGATATTCGATTCTACTCAGTATATTCATTATCTTCATATCTTCGTATATTCAAAACTCATAAACGTTAACAACATCGCATCTTCTACTCAACATATGACTACCACGCTCGTCACGTTTCCACAATGGTATTGAATGGTACGATCGTAATCTTCAACAATTTCGAGCCAACGTCTCTTTGGCGCATGATACGTTCGCTTTTGGGTGAAGAAAATATTTTAGGGTTTAAGAAATGGGTTTTGTATCTTGGGGTCAATACAAAATTCGATTTCACGCCTAGGGTAGGCTAAGAAGTCTTCAAGAATACGTCAGAAATTTATTACAATAGAAATATCATTCACAAATCGTGACTCTCATCCAAGACTTGGATAACACGTCACATTGATACCTATCAACTTGCCATCGTTATTCACAACGCCCCTATGGAAAGTTTGGCTTGATTGCATTCCACACAAGGAAGTCAACAACGAAAAGGATCGGGGCTCTTTACTTATGGCTTGATATGATAATGATTGACTTTAGTGGTTTGGTTGCTTGAATTCAGATAACAAAAGTTGGTTAGAATATGAAAGCTAATAACCTTATTTAAAAGCATGATGAGTAGTTAACCAATCGATTTCTAAAATCACATCAAAGGCAAGTATTTTCAAAGAGATAATATCGACGAAGTAACGTGAAAGTGTCGATTTGAATCAACAAGATTTATAAACAAAGTGGAGGTAACGAAGGTTTCTACTAACGAAGTTTCAACCAATAAGTCAAAGTCTAACTTCTCCTAAGTTAAATTTAAAATGTTGAGCGCAAGCAAAGAGAGATAAAAGAATGGGTAGAACCCAGATTCAATAAGGTATAAACTTCGCAAGAATTTATAATTAACTAACCTGCTAACTTCATTCAAGTTACTCTCTTTTGGGAAGTCACAAAAATGCTCTTCCGAAACCACCGACTTTTGTTTTTGTTCAGATCCGCCTTTTTGGTGCCTCCATCCTAGCTAGATTTGTCTTGGTGAACGACAAAATTGGGCTAGGTGACATTCTCTTCCACAATTATAACATGCTTTGGACGACATCGCTAGCTTTGACCGATGTGTCCCTCCCTCCGTGCATTTGAAGCATATGATAGGTGGTCGTTTTCCTTCCTTAACAACGGGTGCTGGTGCTAATGTCTTTCCATCATTATTTAATCTCCACTTCTTGAAATGAACATTCTTATTATTTTGGCCATGATTACCACCGAAGTGATTACAATTTCTGGCATGCTGATTCCCTCCATGCTTATTATCACCGCTTCGATGACTGTTATCATTGGTATTATCATTTTACCGGTTGCTCTCTTTTGGTTGCGTTGACTCATTATCGCGCTCCAATAACTGAGCCCTATTAACAACATCTGAATACAAACATAGTTTATGAGAAATGAGGTATTGACGTATCTCGGGTTTCACACCTCTTAGAAACATTCGTGTCATTCTCTCCTCATTATCAACCAAATGGGACGCAAACCGGGACAACTCGGCGAACTTGGCTTCGTACTGCGACACAGTCATGTTATTTTGCTCTAACTGGATGAATTCTACCTCTTTCATGTGATTTAATACTTTCGGAAAGTACTTGTCATTGAATAATTCTTGGAACTTCTCCCAAGTCATCTTCGCAAGAAGTTGAATACGCTTTACTGATTCCCACCAAGAATCGCCTTCTCGCACGCAACATGAAGGTGGCAAAGGGAACCTTTTGCTCCTCGGAGCATCCCAAGACATCAAATATCTTGCAGATCTACTTTATCCACGTCTACGCCTTAAGTGGTTTTGGCTCTCCAAAAAAACTCTAGTGGTCCCAGCTCTTTAAACTGTTTGGTGGTGACCGTCCGAGAGTTGCCAGTGTTTCCACCTGCATTTTGGACAGGAGCCGCTCTCGCCTGATGTTTCATGAATTGCATGAAGCCTCGGAACATTCCGTCGTTCATCATTTGTCAAAGGTTGTTGTTCGCATGAGGAGGATCGCCGCCTCGATGCACATTGTCCCGATTATTGATCTGTGGAGACTCAACGGCCTCTCGTGCTCCATTGATGTTCTCAACATTCTCTGGATGCCATTTTAAATATTGCCACAAAACAAGGGTTAATTAACATATCACATATTATCCCTATACTCGACCAACCAATTAAATAACAAATAAACTTAGGTAGGTCATACTAGCGAAAAGAATTCCCCGCCTCTCCCTCCTAGTTCTTGTCTCACATCTCACCAGGATCATATCCTAAGCATTGATACCAACTCGTGACGCCTCCCAAAATAGGTATACATCACCCATCTTGGGTCGCCGGATACATGGTACATGTAATACAAAAATAATCTTAAATATACAACAAGAGTCAGTGAGTTTTAATACAAATATTATCTTCTAGACAATATCCACTCTCGTAATAAGTCCTCATTACAATTATTATCACACTATTTCATAGAATAGTGAGGACTACTAATGCTATCATCCGGACCATCACCCGCTCCCCGACTAGTCCCTCGCCACGCTCTCATTTCCTCAAGAGAACAAATGAAAGAAAGGGTGAGCTCAACTAGCCCAAGAAGAAATATTATGACTAAGATAATGCAGATAAATTATCATTAGCCTTCAACAATGTTAAACCGATAAAATACAATAGACAACAAGTTTAATCTGCAATGAATAAGCAATCCATTAAAAGAGTCAAGTAGAGAATAAAATCTACTATCTTTTATGATTTAAAACTTTTTTTCATCAATTTTATCGTTGAGACTAAGATTAATAAATAATCCACATCATCCTCAAGACTACTACCAATGATATTCATTAGGGTCACGACCACAAATTATCCATGCACTACGGGCCAAGGAGGATATTCGTATTCATCAATGGTCATGATCATGCCAACAATCGCCCATCAATGCACTACGGGCCAATGAGGACTTTTACCACATCATTTGTAACATTACTACCATGATTATACCGAATGATCCTCGGTCATAATCATACCAAGTCCATCTATGCACTATGTGCCACAGATGACTTTCAATAAAATATAAACATGAGGATGATGACAATGATATAAGAATTCAATAAAACAAGTTCAAGAATTAATTTATCCAGAACTAATCACGCCCAAATTGTCAACATGATACTTCTAGAGTAAAAGTAAAATTCAAGAATAATGAAAAGATCGACGAAGCACAAATATTAAGGATATTCCACCAATTTCATGGAGTATAGAAGTCAAAACTTTAACCAACCGAGTATAATAAAGAATATATGAAACTACAAATGGATTTTCATCCGCCATGCAGTAATCCAAGCATCATGATCATTTCCATAATTTAATAAGGAATGAATACAAAGGATCATTCACCATGCAGTTATTGTGGTAATAAAGAAGATAGACAAAGTTATTCCAATGTAATAATAAAAAATGAAATAATGAATGATTCACCATGCATGCGATAGAGACCGCACAAACAAAAGTTATTCCTAATGTAATAATAAATAATGGAACCAGTCCAACAGAAATGCATGTATGTGGATATTCCGATAAAATAATAAATACGAAATAATAAATAATGGAACCGTGTCCCAGAAACGCACGTATGTGTGATATTCATGCGTAATAATAAAGAATGGAATAATAATGGTAATTTCATCATGTATGCGGTATAATAAATTGTAATAAAAACAAAAGTTATTCCAATGTAATAATAAAAACAAAGTTATTCCAATGTAATAATAAAGAAGCGAAAGTGTGAAATCATCGGGATATTCCAACACAATAATAAAGAATGGAATAATAGAAGAATTTCACCATGTATGCGAGTATCAGATAAACAAAGTTATTCCAACATAATAATGAAGAATGGAATAACAACTCTTACGAGTATTGAAAGAAAGTAATTCTCTTCATGAATACGAAAGAATAATACCCCTTACGAGTACAACAAATAATATCCCTTACCTTATAAAGAAGAAACTGGATATAGAAGTAGTGAAGTAGCAGGATACTCTTCTTCTTTCTCTCTATTATTTCTCTCTCTAGAGTTTCAATAAATTCGTAAGAAATAATGAAGGAATGATCTTCTATTTATAGGAGAATGGATTGAATAGTAACTAACTCATGAACAGTCCAGATTGATTTACTTTTAAACAGACGGTCCATATTGATTTACTATTAAAACTTAAAGCAACGGTCCATACTGATTCACTATTAAAACTTTAAACCAGCGATCCATATTGATTCACTATTATAAATTCAACCAACGGTCTGAAAAATTAGCACATCTCCTCATGGAATAATATTGTATCCAAAAATAATTTGTACCGAAAAGAAATATATTGTTCGGGTGAATAATACCCCGTGAATAGTAACTCGTGAATAGTAACTCGTGAATAATAACTCGTGAATAGTACTCCGACACAAAAAGTGTCCTGAATACCCGTTTGAACAATATAACCTCCTGACATCAATTATCAACGGCATAAATGTTGATTTCTACTAACACAAATAATCCCAACACAATGAAACTATCAAATTCATCTTTAATCAACACGAACTTATTCATCATTAATATTATAACTCACAATATTTAACAACCAGGTTGTTTCCAGGAAAGAGGGGGCTTTCCAATAAGGATTTCTCCTTATTGGCGCGTAATTAAGTGACCAAGCCTCTCATTGACAGAACTTCTAGACATTGTAAATATTGCAATTTAATAATATGAATAACTTTGTCATCTCAATTATTGATTTAATAACATATAAAATATCAACAATAATTGAATCAAATAACGTGAGATACTATGCAACAATTACTGTAGCAATAATTGAACAAAACTGAGTGATTTCTCACGTAAGCATCAATAATCAATATCGTGTGCTACTATGCAACCATGTAGACATCGTACTTTTAATACCGAAAGTAGTTTAATAGTTTTAACAAGAATAACTTCCTACCGTTATTTTATAAAATATTTTTATCATTTTCTCAATCCGACAATAATTCCGTTGTGGGGTCCACCAATGATTGTGCCGTAGTACAAATATTCCCCGACACAAAGAATATTCCCCGACCAATCGAATATAATATAACAACTTACATACTTTGTAAAATTATAAATATTACCCACAACTATAACATTATATTAAATCCACACCATAATATTCAAAAAAAATTTGAGAAATTTAAATCTTTATTCGTAAAATTTGGGATTTTACAAGTGCCTTGTTTCTTTTATTATCCTTGAAGCTTGTTTTTCCTTTGTTCTTTAGTTGAAAGCAGTGCTTCTTGAAGTGCCCTAGACGTCCGCATTCAAAACATGTCTCCTCGGTTTGCTTTCCTTTGGCTTTATTCGAGTTGAAGGTATTTTTCCGTTTATTCTTCCTTTGTAGTAGGCCTTTGAGTCTCCTTGACATCATGTCTATCTCTTCATTCAAATCATCATCATGCTCTTCTTCATTTCCTGTATTAAGAGCTAAAACCTTTCTATGAGGAGTTTCCTCCTCATCATCATATCTCTTTAACTAATGTTCATATTCCTCAAGTTCACCGAAAAGAGTTAGTGTATCCATTGTAGAAATAGTAGAGGAATCATGAAGAGTAGTAATTTTAGAAGCAAACCTCTTGGGCATAGCCCGAAGTAATTTACGATTAATCTCACTTTATGGAATGGATTTGTCAAGTATCTTTAAAGAGTTCAAAAGAACAAGGAATCTTGCTTGAGCCATCTTTATAGTTTCATCTTTCTCGAGTTTGAACATTTCATAATCATGCATGAGCATGCTTAGTTTAACTTCTCGAACCTTAGATGTTCCTTCATGGCTCACCACTAGAGTGTCCCAAATTTCCTTAGCTGTGTTGCATGAGGAAACTTTATTGATCTCGAATTGTACCATGCCACTGAGTAATGTGTTCATAGCCCTTGAATCATAGGAAACCATGAAAGTCTCAGTTGAATCCATCTCTAGCAAAGTCTTTGGAGTACCATCATCTTTCCTTCGAATAAATGGTCCATTCTCCACAACCCACCATTCCCAAGGATCTCTTTTAAGATAGATCCTCATTCAGAATTTCCAGAAGTTGTAGTTTTTTGTTCCATATATCAAAGAAGGTTTATTGGTTGATTGACCTTCTTGATTGTTGTTCCCGAATTATGTTATGTCAGAATCTTTCCCTACAAGTCACCTTTAAGACCAAGATAAGTAGACCCAAGCTTTGATACCAAATGAAATTCAGATAAGGCACATTAGAAGGGAAGGTTGAATAAATGTGTCAGCAATCTATGACTATTTTTTAAAGTTTAAACCAAACTACTAAATTCAGCCGACTATATTGATGAATGCAGCTTGTTGAATTAATATAGCCTACCGAATTGACTGTTTATTTTTAAGAAAATATCCTGCTGAATTTATAACTTAGAGAAAATACTTGGTGTTAAAGAATTATCCTAAGATAATGTAAATATTCAAATTTTAATTATTAAGATAATTAACTAGCTTTTATGAGTAATTAAAGTAAAGCAAGTAATAAAATCAACACCAAGATTTTTTACGTGGTTCAGCTATTACCCTCTATAATAATAGCCTAGTCCACGTCCAATACCAACTAGTATTGGAGACTCACTTTATTTTTTTAAATTGACCCTTATTACAAAATAGATTCTATCAAATTTGAATTACAATAATTTACTTGAGCACTCTTGCTCCTTGTGCACCAATGAACCCCTTAAGCACCTATGCTTTCTTGAACCTGTTTGCAAACAAACCTTAATCAACCTGGATTAAATTCCTTTTAGACAACACTAAGTCTAAAAGGTAAGATTACAAATATAGAGGTCTAATGATCAAAGAAAATAAGAAATTTACAATGCAAGGCCCAACTAATGAATGCAATGATCAAGTAGTAAAAAGATATCACCAATATGAAGCTCACAAAAATTAGCTGAGAAATAATCTGAATATTAATTGCACAGCAGTTGAGAATGTGCACCAAGGATAATGGAATAGCTTTTCAAGTATATGAGTGCAAAGATTAATTCAAGTGTTGTGTCTTTTTCACTGATATCAGTTCTTCTTTTATAGCCCAATTATTATCGTTGCTCATAAGTTCCGTTGCAATAAATTATTTACGTTACCAACAGATAAACCTTGTATAATGTTCCAATTATAATCAAATCTTGTGAGAAACTCTTGGATAAAAAGTTAACTTCTTCCAATGCTAATCCTCTAATAATGGCATGCCTCAATTTTTTTGAAATATCTGTAACAAATATCAAAGGCACATAACATACTGATAGGAAATACTAGCACATGAAAACTCTTTTAACTTTCCCCAGATAACATGTGAGTACCGCGACTTTTGTGATTAAACCACTTAAATGAAGATAATCATTATCCCGTTGCCACAAATTAAACTACTCCAACAAATCTGGTTTCTTACACATATGCCATGCTATATAATCTTTTACAAAAGATTTTCTTTAATAACACCTGGCAGTATTAATCAATTAATCTGGAAAAATAAAAAACAATTATAATTTTATCTTAATTTAGAGCATGCATAAATAATCATATTGAATGTACACATAAAATGTCCTAGAGCCTTGTATTGAAAAATTAAGTATTTGTAATGACCTTAAATCTTAGGACTCAAAATGTCTTCAAAACCTTTCAACAAAAATCCTTTCATCAAATTCCTGAAATTTCATAATAAACAAATTAATACAAAATATCAAGACATCCTCAAAACAATAAGGTTAGAATATTAACAAGTCAACACGTTCTAAGCATTTTCCTATAAATAGGGTGCTTAGGTTAGAATTAAAAATTGCACCAGAATCAGAAGTTTTCTCTCTCTATAATATCGAGCGTATTTTTGTGAGTATTTAGATACTTTGAGTATTTCTATACAGTGCAAGTTTTCTTCAACATTATATCCGATATTTCAGCCAGAAGTATTATTCTTTTGAGGTAAGGGGTGTTATTTTTTAGTAAATGATATTATTTCTTTCAATATCATTATACCGAAATATTGGAATGAATTTTATTATGAAATTTTTTACCTTTTCATGTCGAGGTTACTATTCACGTATATGACACTATTCATAAATACAATACTATTCACGAGTACTATTCACGAAGTATGATTTTTCTTCTGAAATTTTTGCCTTTTCGTGTCAGGGTTACTATTCACGTATACAACACTATTCACAGAAAAATTATATTTTCTATTTTTTGTCCAAGTTGTCTATTATGGTTACTATCTTTGATTGCATCCATGTTTTGATCTTCAATCTTGAATTTTGCTCCACAATTAATTATTATGGAGATTTTTGAACTTGGATAAACTAAAGTACGAAACCCTAATATTTGTTCTTTTATCTCTCTAGATTCGTTTTCTTAAAAATATTTTTATCATCCTCATTCCTAAATGGTGATATAACTGAATATCTTTGGCCTGTAGTGCAAAGATGAATAATTACCTGATGAATATCTTTGGTCCGTAGTGCAAAGATGGACAGGTGTTGAGATAAACATGACCAACTAGTGATACGAATGAATATCTTTGACCCGTAGTGCAAAGGTGAATATTTGATTTAAGATGTATATTGATTGATGTTCCAGGGATAAAATATTGATGATGGACTTTAAAATCATAGAAGATAGTAGACTTCATTCTCTACTTAACTCTTCTAATGAATTGTTGTTTCCGCTGTAGTTGTTGATCTATAACTTGTTGTCTATTATATTCTATCAGATTTTTCCCTGTTGAGGACTAAGGATAATTTGTTCTACACTATCTTAGTCATAATATTCTTTACTGGGCTAGTTGAGCTCATCCTTTTCCTTTTTGTTCCATTTTTCTTCTCAGGACGTAAGAATATAGCGGGAACTAGTCGGGGTGTGGAGTGATGGTTCAAGACAGTTGTTTTAGAAGTCCTCACTATTTGTAAAATAGTGTATTAATAATTGTAATGATGACTTTATTTGAGTTTGGATATTGTGTAGAAGACAATATTTGTATTAAACTCACAGCATATGTGTTGTCTTATTTTTCACGAAAATTGGAATAATGAAGTTGTAGTTGTTTTCTGTACCATGTATTTTGGCAACTCAAAAAGGTTATGTGGGCCTATTTTGGGTGCGTTACAGTTGGTATTAGAGCTTAGGGGTATGGTCTCTGGCGGAGATCGAGGAATAGAACTAGGAGGGGAGAGACGAGTAAATCCTTCGCTAGTGTGTCCTACCTAAGCTTATTTGTTATTTAATTGGTCGGTCAGAATATAGGGATAATTTGTGGCATGTCAATTAACCATTATTTTATGGTAGTATTTGAGAATGGCATCTAAGAATTATGAGATGAGCAATGGAGCACATGAGACTATTTAATCACTACTGATCAATACCCAGGATAACGTGCATCAGGTAAACAACAACACCAACCAAATGATGAACGATGGGATGTTCAGAGGCTTTCTGCAATTCATGCAACATCAGGCGAAAGAGACTCATGTGAAAAATGCAGGTGGAAACACTGGCAACTAACATATGGTCACCGCTAAGCAGTTTAAGGAGCTGAGACCATCAGAGTTTTTGGGAAAGCCAGAACCACTTACGGCAAAGACGTGGATAAAGTAGATCACCAAGATATTTGATGTCTTGGGATGCTCCGAGGAGCAAAAGGTTCCCTTAGCCACCTTTATATGTTTATGAGAGAGGCAGATTCTTGGGTGGGAATCAGTAAAGCGACTATCAACTACTCTCGAAGATGACTCAAGATGTTCCAAGAATTGTTCAACAACAAGTAGTTTCCCGAAAGTATTCTTCACATGAAGGAGGTAAAGTTCATCAAGCTGGAGAAAAACAATATGACTGTGTCCTAGTACGAGGCTAAGTTCGCGGAATTATCCAGGTTTGCACCTCATTTGGTAGAGAATGAGGAACGTATGACACGGATGTTTCTGAGAGGTTTGAAATCCAAAATACGTCAATACCTCATTTCTCACAAACTGTGTTTGTATTCAGATGTAGTGAATAGAGCTCGGTTATTGGAGTGGGATTATGAGTCAGCTCAACCAAAAGAGAATGACCAACAACACGATAATAATCGTACCGGTGGCAATGGCCATAAAAACAATTATAACCATCGTGGAGGAGATTATCATGCCAGAAATGGTAACCACTTCGGTGGTAATCATGGCAAAGATAATAGAAGAAATAATTCAAGTGGAAATTTTAAGAAGAGAAGATTTAATGATGATCGGAAGATGTCGGCAGCAGCACTAGCACCATCAACAAATTCTAGGGGAGGAGAACGACCACCAGTTAGATGCTACAGATGCGGAGAGGAGGGACACATAAGTTCAAACTGTTCACAACCTTTAAAGGTATGTTTTAGTTTTGAAAAAGATGGTCACATAGCTCGATTTTGTCCTTTAGCGAAATCAAGTTCAACTGGGATGGTGGCACCAAAGGCGAATATGGACAAAACAAAGTCGGCGATTTCAGGAAGAGCGTTTTTTGTGACTTCTCAAAAAGTGAGTAACCCGAATGAAGTTATCATGGGTTAGTTAATCATAAATTCTTGTGAAGTCTATACCTTATTAGATACCGGTTCTACCCATTCTTTTATTTCTCTTGCTTGTGCTCAACGTTTGAACTTGACCCTTGAGAAATTAGACTTTGACTTATCTGTTGAAACTCCGTTAGGAGAAACTTTCATTACATCAACTGTTTATAAATCTTGCTTGATTCAAGTTGGGACCATCACATTACCTGTTGATCTCATCTCTTTAAAGATACTTGCATTTGATGTGATTTTAGGGATTGATTGGTTAACTACTCATCATGTTAAAATTGATTATTTTCGTAAGGTTGTTTGTTTTCATATTCCTAACCAACCAATTATGCGAATTCAAGCAACCAAACCACTAAAGTCAAATACTTTCATATCAAGCCATAAAGTCATTCGTTTATTGAAAAACGGATGTCAAGATTTCTTAGCCCATGTCATGAATTTAAACAAAAAATACGTTAGATTTGAATGATATTTCTGTTGTTAGTAAATTTCCTGACGTATTTCCCAAAGAAATTCCTGGCCTACCCCTAGAGCATGAAATCGAATTTTGTATTGACCATGAACTCGGTACAAAACCCATTTCTAAAATCTCATATTGAATGGCTCCTATTAAACTTTAGGAGTTAAAAACGCAACTACAAGAGTTGGTACCCGAGCCTTTATCTGGAGACTTCCTTTGTGGAATGCACCGAAGTCAGACTCTCTTTAAGGGACGCCATATTTGTGTTGTTGTAAACCGATAGGTGTCATTGTGACATGCTATCCAAGGTTGGGATATGAGTCACAGTTGAGAGCAACCTAAATCAGTAATCGAAATACGTAGCTTTCTAGGCTTAGCTGGTTATTATTGGAGATTCGTGGAAGGATTTTTTTTCAAATTGCCACTCCATTAACTCAACTAACTCATAAAGATACAAAATTTGGATGGAGCGAGGAATGTGAAAAGATCTTCCAAGAACTCAAGAGGAAACTCATTTTAGCACCTGTTCTGATAATACCATCATGGAAAAGCAAACGTAGTAGCTGACACGTTGAGTAGAAGATCGTATGCGGTTATGAGTGCGACGTCGTTAACACAAAGACCCATTTTGTATGACTTAAAAATGATGGAGATAGAGTTAAAGACTCCAAGAACCTACGTGAATATAACGAATATACGATTATAACCGACTTTAATCGATAAAGTTAAAGTCACTCAAGCTACAGACTTAGAGCTGATGAATGTGAAGAAGAAGGTGCAAGAAGGCGTTATTCTAGAAGCAAGAATCGATGAAGAGAGAAAATCTCAACCCTCAATTTATTGGTCTATTTGAAATCCTCGATCAAGTAGGAACTGTGGCCTATAGACTCGCTATACCGCCAAGAATGTCTCGTGTTCATAAAGTGTTTCACATATCCATGCTATGTAAATATGTGAAAGACCCGAATCACATTATTGAATTAGAACCAGACGAGATAACCAGAGATTTAACGTACGAAGAGGTACCAGTCAAGATCTTGGATAGGAAGGAGCATGTCCTACGCACAAAGGTTATACCACAAGTCAAAATTTTGTGGAGGAACCATGCTATTGAGGAAATTACCTCGGAGTTGGAATCAGAAATCAAAGTGAGGTATCCTCACCTTTTCGAAACACTAGCTACACGTCAATTTCGAGGACAAAATTTTATATGGAGGGGAGGTTGTAAGACCCCAACTTTTTATGAATAAAGATTTAATTTCTTTTATTATTATTTTGAATAATAAGGTGTTGATTTGATTAATGTGGTTAGTTAGGGGTAAAATACGGAAATATTTTAAATAAGCAAGTAGTTATAAAATACTCATTGTTCTTAGGGAATATTGGTTTGGTCGTGGAATATTCTTGCTGTCGGGGAATATTCGTACGACGGCGCAGCCATTTGTGGGCCCCATAACGGAAAACTATCGGATGAAGAAAACAACAAGTATGAGTTTTTTATAAATAACAGCGTAGTTGTTACTGTTAATATTGTTGGAATATCTAGTGGTTAAAATACAATAATACGCGGTGTTGCACAGTAGCATACGGTATTGCACAAATTATTGATTTTTACGTAAGAAGTCACTACTCAATAATTGTTACAGTAATTACTGTTCAATATTTTATTTTATTGATTCAATAATTGCTACGTTGATATTTTATATTATTTATTCATTAATTGTCACTGCACAGTATTTCTCATTATCAGATCAATAATTCATATTATTTGAATAATATTATTAGATAGCATTATTGGCAATGTCTAAGGAAGTTCTGTCTGGAAAAGGGGTTTGGTCACCTAATTACGCTCTAGTAAGGAGAAATCCTTATCGGAAAGCCCCCACTTTCCTGGAAACGACCTGGTTGTCATTATTGTGATTCTGTAATTTTATTTGTGAATAATTATTTATTGATTTATATGATAATGAAATATTTATTTAATGTGGATATAAATGGAGGAATTTTTAGAAAAATGACAATTATTAAAAATTGATATTTTATCTTTTTTGATAAAATAATTCATTCAAATATATTATTATATTACATTATAAATGTATAATGTGATAATATAATAATATAATAACGATGATATTTTTACAATGAATGCACGATATATGAATAAATGAGGAGGAAGAGAGCAAATTGAGTCCAGAGTATTTTTGTTACAATAAATGCTAAAAACATGTTTTGTGTGTTGGTGGGCCCCATTTTTGACTGAAATTTTATTATAGCTTGCAAGATCATCCGTATGTGGTTTTCGGTCATTTTTCGTTTAGAATTTGGAAAAACTTTCTTCTACAAAGTTATAACGAATTAAATTTCTTATGAAATTGACATAAGATTCGAAATTTTTATGATAAAAGGGCTATTATATGAATTATTAAAGTTCCAAATTAATTGATTTTTGGAGTTATAAATATTTTTTAAGAAAAACATTTTTTTATGTTGGTGGGCCCCACTGGTGTGCTGAAATCTGATTTTCAAAGGTGGGCGTGAAATTTTTTAATAAAATATTATTTTATTAAATTTTCTACTTTGGCGTTCTTAGTATTTTTCTATAAATAGGGTGCTTAGGTTAGAATTGAAAATTACACCAGAATCAAAAGTTTTCTCTCTATAATATTGAGCGTATTTTTGTGAGTATTTAGATACTTTGAGTATTGTTATACAGTGCAAGTTTTCTTCAGCATTATATCCGATATTTCAGCTAGAAGTACTATTCTTTTGAGGTAAGGGATGTTATTTTTTTCGTAAATGATATTATTTCTTTCAATATCATTATACCGAAATATTGGTATGAATTTTATTATGAAATTTTTTACCTTTTCATGTCGAGGTTACTATTCACGTATACGACACTATTCATATATACAACACTGTTCACGAATACGGTACAATTCATGAGTACTATTTACGAAGTATGATTTTTCTTGTAAAATTTTTACCTTTTCGTGTCGGGGTTACTATTCACGTATACAACACTATTCACGTATACGACACTATTCTCGTATATGACACTATTCACAAAATATATATATATATTTTCTTTTCTTTGTCCAAGTTGTCTATTATGGTTACTATCTTTGATTGTATCCATGTTTTGATCTTCATTCTTGAATTTTTCTCCACAATTAATTATTATGGAGTATTTTTGAACTTGGATAAACTAAAGTACGAATCCCTAAACTTTGTTATGTTATCTCTCTGGATTCGTTTTCTTGAAAATATTTTTATCATCCTTAGTCCGAAATAATGATATAACTGAATATCTTTGGCCTGTAGTGCAAAGATGAATGATTACTAATGAATATCTTTGGTCCGTAGTGTAAAGATGGACAGGTGTTGAGATGAACATGACCAACTGGTGATTCGAATGAATATCCTTGACCCATAGTGCAAAGATGAATATTTGATTTAAGATGTATATTGATTGATGTTCCAGGGATAAAATATTGATGATAGACTTTAAAATCATAGAAGATAGTAGACTTCATTCTCTACTTAACTCTTCTAATGAATTGTTGTTTCTGCTGCAGTTTTTAATCTATAACTTGTTGTTTATTATATTCTATCAGATTTTTCCTTGTTAAAGACTAAGGATAATTTATTCTACATTATCTTTGTCATAATATTTTTTACTGGGCTAATTGAGCTCATCCTTTTCATTTTTGTTTCATTTTTCTTCTCAGGAGGTGAGAATATAGCGAAAATTAGTCAGGGTGTGGAGTGATGGTTCAAGACAGTTGTTTTAGCAGTCCTCACTATTTGTAAAATAGTGTATCAATAATTGTAATGAGGACTTTATTTGAGTTTGGATATTGTCTAGAAGACAATATTTGTATTAAACTCACAGCATACGTGTTGTCATATTTTGCACGAAAATTAAAATAATGAAGTTGTAGTTATTTTATGTACCATGTATTTTGGCGACTCAGAATGGGTTGTGTGGACCTATTTTGGGGGCATCATATATCTTTTATACAAAGACCTATCATTAATAAGATTATTCTTTTGATTAGAATAATACATCGTAACACATAATACTGCTATTTGTAGTCATCACATCACTTAAGCACATTGTCACATATTTATATCAATCATTAGAACATATACAACTTGTGATGCCCCCAAATTAGGTCCACACAACCCATTTCGAATCGCCAAATACATGGTACGAAAAATAACTACAACTTCATTATTACAATTGTCGTGCAAAATACGACAACACATATGATGTGAGTTTAAATACAAATATTGTCTTCTACACAATATCCAAACTCAAATAAGTCCTCATTACAATTATTGATACATTATTTTACAAAATAGTGAGGACTACTAAAACAACTATCTTGAAACATCACTCCATACCCTGACTAGTTTTCGTTATATTCTCGCCTTCTGAGAAGAAGGTGAGCTCAACTAGCCCAGTAAAGAATATTATGACTAAGATAATGTACAAAAAATTAGCCTTAGTCTTCACCAGGAAAAAAAAATTGATACAATATAATATATAATAAGTTTTAGATCAACAACTGCAGCGGAAACAACAATTTATTAGAAGAGTTAAGTAGTGCATGAAGTTTACTATCTTCTATGATTTTAAAGTCCATCATCAATATTTTATCCCTGTAACATCAATCAATATACATCTTGAATCAAATATTCATCTTTGCACTACGGGCCAAAGATATTCATTCGTATCACTAGTTGGTCATGTTCATCTCAATACCTGTTCTTGTTTGTAGTACGGGCCAAAGATATTAATCAGATAATCATTCATCTTTGAACTATAGGCCAAAGATATTCATCAGATAATCATTCATCTTTGCACTACAAGCCAAAGATATTCAGTTATATCACCATTTAGGACTGAGGATGATGAAAAATATCTTAAAGAAAACAAATCCAGTGATATAAAAGATCAAAGATTAGATATTCGTACTTTATATAATCCAAGTTTAAAAATACTCCGTAATAATCAATTGTGGAGCAGAATTCAAAAATAAAGATCAAAACATGGATACAATCAAAGATAGTAACCAGAATTGACAACTTGGACAAAGAAAAAGAAAATTTAATTTTTCTATGAATAGTGTCGTATTCGTGAATAGTGTCGTATCTGTGAATAGTAACCCCGACACGAAAATGTAGAAATTCCACAATAAAAATTATACTTCATGAATAGTACTTGTGAATAGTACCGTATTCGTGAATAGTGTCGTATACGTGAATAATGTCGTATACGTGAATAGTAACCTCGACTTGTAAAGGTAAAAAATTCAGAATAAAATTCATACCAATATTTCGGTATAATGATATTAAAGAAATAACATCATTTACATAGAAAATAACATCCCTTACCTCAGAAGAACAGTACTTCTGACCGGAATATCGGATATAATGTTAAAGGAAACTTGCACTGAATAGCAACTTTCAAAGTATCTAAATACTCCCAAAAATACACTCGATAATATATAGAGAGAGAAAACTTATGATTCTGGTATGATTTTTAATTCTAACTAAGCACCCTATTTATAGAAAAATGCTAGAACGCCAAAGTAGACTAAATTAATGAAATATTAATTTTTTGAAAAATTTCTACGCACACCTCTTGGACCAAAATTCAGCCACCACTAGTGGGGCCCACCAAAATTTAGATTTTCCACACCAACCAAAAGTGGGGCCCACCCATGTTTTTAATAAAAAATATTTATTTCTGAAACTTTAATAATTCTTAATAAATAGCCCTTTATCAGAAAAATATGAATTTTATGTCTATTCCATAGGAAATTAAATTCTCTACAACTTTGTAGAAGAAAGTTTTTCCAAATTCCAAACAGAAAATGTCCGAAATCCACATACGGATGATTTTTAATACCTCTATTCTGACAAAATACTGATAAAACACCTCAGCATTAATTCCTTCATTTATATCCACATAAAATAAATATTTCCTTATCATATAAATTAATAATTAATTATTCACAAAAAATATTACAAAATCACAATTATGACAACCAGGTTGTTCCCAGGAAAGAATGTGGCTTTCCAATAAGGATTTCTCCTTACTGGCACTCAATTTGGTGACCAAAACCTTTTCTTAAACAGAACTTCCTTAGACATTGCCAATAATTCTATCTAACAATATTATTCAAATAATATGAATTATTGATCTAATAATGGGAAATATTGTGCAGTGACAATTATTGAAACAACAATAATATAAAATATCAATGTAACAATTATTGAATCAATAAAATAAAATATTGAGCAGTAATTACTGTAAAAATTATTGAGTATTGCCTTCTTACGTAAGAATCAATAATTCAAAAATACTGTGCAATACCATGTGCTATTGTGCAACCACGCCAGACATCTTGATTTTAACCATCGTGTAGTCCAATGTTGTTAATTCAGAATAACTACTACCGTTATTTATAAAAACTTAAACTTATCATTTTTTCATCCGAACGTTTTCTATTATGGGGCTCACAAATGGCTGCACCGTCATACGAATATTCCCTGACAACAAGAATATTCCACGACCAAACAAATATTCCTCGACAACAATGAATATTTTATAACCACTTGCTTATTTTAAAAAATTTGCACATTTCACCCATAACCAAAATATTATATTAAATTTACACCTTATTATTCAAAATAATAATTAGAGGAAATTTAATTTTATTTATAAAAAGTTGGGGTCTTACAACCTCTCCTCCTTATGAAATTTCGTCCTCGAAATAGACGTACGTACCTGGTGTTTCGAAAAGGTGAGGGTCCCCGCTTTCATTTCCGATTCCAACTCCCAAGTTATTTTCTCAATAGCATGGTTCCTCTACAAAACGTTTACTTGTGGTATAACTTTTGTGCGTAGGACATGCTCCTTCCTATCCAAGATCTTGATAGGTACCTCCTCATACGTTAAATCTTTGGCTATCTCGTCTGGTTCTAAATCAATAATGTAGTTCGATTCATCTACATATTTACGTAACATCGATATATGAAAAAAAAATGTTATGAACACGTAACATACTTAGCGGTAAGGCGAGTCAGTAGGCCACAGTTCCTACTCAGTCAAGAATCTCAAATGGACCAATAAATCGAGTGTTGAGATTTCTTCCCTTCATCGACTCTTACTTCTAGAATAACACATTCTTGTACTTTCTTCTTCATTTTCATCAGCTTCGTGTCTGTAGCTTGAGCAGCCTTAACTTTATCGATTAAAGTCAGTTCTACACATAAATTTGATATCATCATGTGGGTCCTAGAGTCTTTAACTCTATCTCTATCATTTGTAAATTATACGAAATGAGTTTTTTATGTTTAAAAATATCGCACCCGTACCCGCATATGATCTTCTACTCAATGCGTCAACTACCACGTTCACTTTTTCAGGATGATATTGAATAGTATGATCATAATCTTTCAACAGCTCGAGCCAACTTCGTTGCCACATGTTGAGTTCTTTTTGGGTGAAGAAATATTTGAGGCTTTTATGATCTGTATAGATCTCCACTTTCTCCCCATATAGGTAGTGTCTCCAGATTTTTAACGCGAAAACGACTGTTGCCAACTCCAGATCATGAGTAGGATAATTCCTCTCATATTCTTTGAGTTATCACGAGGCATAGACTATGACTTTCCCATGTTATATGATAACACATCCTAACCCTTTGCCTGAAGCATCATTGTAGATAACAAATCCATCCGAATTTGATGGTATTGTCAGAACAGTTTCTGAAATGAGTCTCCTCTTGAGCTCTTGGAAGCTCTATTCACATTCCTTGCTCCATCCGAATTTTGTATCTTTACGAGTCAGCTGAGTTAATGGAATGACATTTCAGGAAAAAAAAATCCTTCCACGAATCTTCGATAATAACCAGCTAAGCCTAGAAAGCTACGTATTTCGATTACTGACTTAGGTTGCTCTCAACTGTGACTCATATCCCAACCTTGGATTGCACGTCAAAATGACACCTATCGTCTTACCACCACACAAATATAGCGTCCCCTACGGAGAGTCTGGCTTCGATGCATTCCATAAAGGAAGTCACCAGATAGAGGCTCAGGTACCAACTCTTGTAGTTGGGTTTTTAACTCCCGAAGTTTAATAGGAGTCATTCGATATGAGATTTTAGAAATGGGTTTGGTACCGAGTTCAAGGTTAATACAAAATTCGATATAACGCTCTGGGGGTAGGCCATGAAATTCTTCAGGAAATACGTTAGGAAATTCACTAACAATAAAAATATCATTCAAATCTGACATATTTCTAAATTCATGACATGGGCTAAGAAAGCTTGACATCCATTTTTTAATAAACGAATGGCTTTTATGGCTTGATATGACAATGATTGACTTTAGTGGTTTGGTTGCTTGAATTCGTATAACAGGTTGGTTAGCAATATGAAAACTAACAACCTTACGAAAATAATCAATTTTAGCACGATGAGTAGTTAACAAATCAATTCCTAAAATCACATCAAATACAAGTATCTTTAAAGAGATGAGATCAACAGGTAATGTGATGGTGCCAACTTGAATCAAGCAAGATTTATAAACTGTAGATGTAATGAAAGTTTCTCCTAACGGAGTTTTAAAAAATAAGTCAAAGTCTAATTTCTCCGGAGTCAAGTTCAAACGTTGAGCACAAGCAGGAGAAATAAAAGAATGGGTAGAACCGGTATCTAACAGGGTATAGACTTCGCAAGAGTTTATGATTAACTAACCCGTGATAACTTTGTTCGGGTTATTCGCTTTTTGAGTAGTTACGAAAAACACTCTTCTTGAAACCAGTGACTTTGTTTTGTTCGTATCCGCCTTTAGTGCCACCGTCCCAGCTGGACTTGATTTTGCTACAGGACAAAATCAAGCTATGTGACCGTCTTTTCCATAATTAAAACATACCTTGGAAGGCTGTGAACAGTTTGGACTTATGTGTCCCTCATCTCCAGATTCAGTAAGATCTAACCCAAGCGCCGTTTCTCCTCCCTAGAATTTATTTTTGGTGCTACTGCCGACGTCTTCTCATCATCGTTAAATCTTCTCTTCTTGAATTTTCCACTTGAATCATTTCTTTTATTATCTTGGCCATGATTACCACCGAAGTGGTTACCATTTTTAGCATGATAATTTCCTCCACGATGGTTATCATTGTTCCGATGGTCGTTTCCACCAGTACGATTATTATCGCATTGTTGGTCCATCTCTTTTCTTTGGGCTGGCTCATTATCGCGCTCCAATAACTGAGCCCTATTCACAACATCTGAATATAAACAAAGTTTGTGAGAAATAAGGTATTTACGTATTTTGGGTTTCAAACCTCTAAGAGACATTCGCGTCATACGTTCCTCATTCTCTACTAAATGAGGTACAAACCTGGATAACTCCGCAAACTTAGCCTCGTACTGGACAAAGTCATGTTATTCTGTTCTAGTCTAATAAACTCTACCTCCTTTATATGACGAATACTTTCAGGAAAGTTCTTGTTATTGAGCAGTTTCTAGAATGCTTCCCAAGACATATTGAATGCGGCAGGCTAGGTATGCTTCACAGATTCCCACCAGTAATCTACCTCACCACGGAACATAAAGGTGGCGAATGGAACCTTTTATTCCTCCGTGTATCCCAAGACATCAAATATCTTGGTAATTTGCTTAACCCATGTTTCTGCCTCGATCGAATCCGGCTTTCCCAAAAACTCTGGTGGTCCCAACTCTTTGAACTGCTTAGCTGTGACAAGCCGCGCATTGCTATCATTTCCACCCGTATTTTGTACACGAGTCTCCCTCATCTGATTTTTCATGAAATACAAAAAGCTTCTAAACATCCCATCATTCATCGTTTGTTCGGTAGTGTTATTTACAGGAGAAACATTTTCGTCCTGTTGCACGTTCTCCTGGTTGGTGATTAAAGGTGTCTCCACGGTCTTATTCACTCCATTGTTAACATTTCCAGCTGCCATTCTCATATACTGCCATAAAACAAGGTTTAATTAAAGAAAATGACAGACCACATAATACCCCTATATTCTGACCAACCAACAAATAAGTTTAAGTAGGTCACACTAGCGAAGGATTTACTTGTCTCTCCCCTCCTAGTTCTATTCCCCGATCTCCACCAGAGACCATATCCCTAAGCTCTGATACCAACTGTGACGCCCCCAAAATAGGTCCACACAACCCATTCTAAGTCGCCAAATACATGGTACAAAAAATAACTACAACTTCATTATTATAATTGTCGTGCAAAATATGACAACACATATGCTGTGAGTTTAAATACAAATATTGTCTTCTAGACAATATCCAAACTCAAATAATTCCTCATTACAATTATTGATACACTCTTTTACAAAATAGTGAGGACTACTAAAACAACTGTCTTGAACCATCACTCCATACCCCAACTAGTTCCCGTTATATTCTCGCCTCCTGAGAAGAAAAATGGAAAAAAAAGGAAAATGGTGAGCTCAACTAGCCCAGTAAAGAACATTATGACTAAGATAATGTACAACAAATTATCCTTAGTCTTCAACATGGAAAAATCTGATAGAATATAATAGACCACAAGTTTTAGATCAACAACTGCAGCGGAAACAACAATTTATTAGAAGAGTTAAGTAGTGAATGAAGTCTACTATCTTTTATGATTTTAAAGTCCATCATCAATATTTTATCCCTGTAACATCAATCAAAATACATCTTGAATTAAATATTCATCTTTGCACTACGGGCCAAAGATATTCATTCGTATCATCAGTTGGTCATGTTCGTCTCAACAACTGTTCCTCTTTGCACTACGGGCCAAAGATATTAATCAGATAATCATTCATCTTTGCACTATAGGCCAAAGATATTCAGTTTATCACCATTTAGGACTGAGGATGATGAAAAATATCTTAAAGAAAACGAATCCAGTGATATAAAAGATCAAAGATTAGAGATTCGTACTTTAGATAATCCAAGTTTAAAAATACTCTATAATAATCAATTGTGGAGCAGAATTCAAAAATAAAGATCAAAAC
The DNA here is from genome assembly GCA_020205605.1 of Panax ginseng. NCBI lineage: Eukaryota > Viridiplantae > Streptophyta > Magnoliopsida > Apiales > Araliaceae > Panax > Panax ginseng. The sequence continues at coordinate 93,681,059 of CM035139.1, forward strand.
ATAGATACAATCAAAGATAGTAACCATAATTGACAACTTAGACAAAGAAAAAGAAATTTTAATTTTTTTATGAATTGTGTCGTATTCGTGAATAGTGTCGTATACATAAATAGTAACCCAGACACGAAAAGGTAGAAATTCTACAAGAAAAATTATACTTCGTGAATAGTACTCGTGAATAGTATCGTATTCATGAATAGTGTCGTATACGTGAATATTGACGTATACGTGAATAGTAACATCGACATGAAAAGGTAAAAATTTCAAAATAAAATTTATACCAATATTTCAGTATAATGATATTGAAGAAATAACATCATTTACGAAGAAAATAACATCCCTTACCTCAGAAGAACAGTATTTCTGACCGGAATATCAGATATAATGTTAAAGGAAACTTGTACTAAATAACAACTTTCAAAGTATTTAAATACTCCAAAAAAATATGCTCGATAATATAGAGAGAGACAACTTATTATTCTGGTGTGATTTTTAATTTTAACTAAGCATCCTATTTATAGGAAAATGCTAGAACGCCAAAGCAGATTAAATTAATAAAATATTAATTTTTTCAAAAAATTTTATGCACACCTCTTGCACCAAAATTCAGCCACCACTAGTGGGGCCCACCAAAATTCAAATTTTCCACACCAACCAAAACTGGGGTCCACCCATGTTTTTAATAAAAAAACATTTATTTCTGAAACTTCTATAATTCATAATAAATAGCCCTTTTATCAGAAAAATACAAATTCTTTGTCCATTCCATAGGAAATTAAATTCTCTACAACTTTGTAGAAGAAAGTTTCTCCAAATTCCACAGAAAATGTCCGAAATCCATATACGGATGATTTTTAATACCTTCATTCTGACAAAATACTGATAAAATACCCCCATTCTGATAAAATATTGATAAAAACACCTCAGCATTAATTCCTTCATTTATATCCACATAACATAAATATTTTCTTATCATATAAATTAATAATTAATTATTCATAAATAATATTATAGAATCATAATTATGACAAACAGGTCGTTTCCAGGAAAGAAGGGGGCTTTTCGATAAGGATTTCTCCTTACTGGCGCACAATTTGGTGACCAAACCCCTTTCTTAGATATAACTTCCTTAGACATTGCCAATAATGCTACCTAATAATATTATTCAAATAATATGAATTATTGGTCTGATAATGGGAAATACTGTTCAGTGACAATTATTGAAATAACAATAATATAAAATATCAACGTAGAAATTATTGAATCAATAAAATAAAATATTGAGCAGTAATTACTGTAAAAATTATTGAGTAGTGCCTTTTTATGTAAGAATTAATAATTCAAAAATACTATGCAACATCGTGTAAGCATTTATGCAACCATTCAGACATCGTATTTTAACCACCAGGTATTCCAACAGTGTTAATGGTAACACCTACGACGTTATTTATAAAAACTCAAACTTGTCATTGTCTTCATCTGAACGTTTTCTATTACGGGGCCCACAAATGGTTGCGCTGTCGTACAAATATTCCCCGACAACAAGTATATTCCACCACCAAATAAATATTCCCTGACAATAATGAATATTTTATAACCACTTGCTTATTTTATAAAATTTGCACATTTCACCCATAACCAAAATATTATATCAAATTAACACCTTATTATTCAAAATAATTGCGAGACCCCGAATTTTATGAAATGAAAGTATTAAATTTTCTTATAATTATTCTATTTAGTAAATGGTTAAATTGATAAAGGTTAAAGTTAAGGGTGATATTTAAAAATTTTGCAAAGTATGCAAGTTGTTATAAAATATTCGTTGTGTTGGGGAATATTTGATTGGTCGAGGAAAATTCATTTTAACAGGGAATATTCGTACGACGGCATAATCATTGGTGCACCCCACAACGGAAGTATTGTCGTAGTTAGAAAACGACAGAAATATCTTTTTATAAAAATAACGATGAAAGTTTTACCGTTAAACTGTTGAACTACCCCGTAGTAAAAGTACAAGAATGTCGCGTGGTTGCATAGTAGTAATACTTGATATTGATTATTGATGCTTACGTAAGAAGTCACCGCTTATACTCAATTATTGCTACAAGAATTGTCGCATCATATCTCTCATATTATTAATTCAATTATTGTCACAAGATCATCTATATAATATGTTATATTATTAAATCAATAATTGAGACCAAGAAAGTTATTCATATTATTATTTGCAATATTGACAATGTTTAGAAGTTACATCAAGGAGAGGTTTGGTTACCTAATCAATTGCACCAATAAGGAGAAATCCTTATCGAAAAGCCCGCTCTTTCCTGGGAACGACCTGGTTGTTAAATATTATGAGTTATAATATTAATGATGAATGTTATTAAAAATTGAATTTGAGTTTGGAGTTGAATTTGGAGACGCAGACGTGATATTTGAGTCCATAGCGATGAAATTAGTAAAAATAGACTATAAACACAAAATTTACAAGGGGTTACCTTTTTGGTCAAAAAGTCAACAGTTGACTTTTTTGGGAAAAGTCAAACTTCAAAATTTCAAAAAATAAAATTGTTGATATAAATATTTTCATTGTGTTGGGATTATTAGTGTTGGTGGAAATCGACATTTATTTCGATAATAATTGATGCCTGAAGGTTATATTGACTAATCGGGTAATTAACCGGATAAATGAGCAATTAATTGCTATTGGTTCACATGATTATAACTATTTGTTCACATGTGTGTACTATTGATTCACATTCATTTACTATTAGGGGGGTTGGTGCAAGATTAATAATACTTGCATGACTAAGTTAAAAATAGAAGTATAGTTGAAGGTACTATACTGTAATTTGTATTTTTATATGATTATAACTATTGATTCACATGATTGAACTATTGATTCACATTATTTACTATTAGGGGAGCTGGTGCAAATTTGATAATACTTGCAGGACTAAATTAAAAATAAAAAAAAAGAGGAAGTTATTATACTGTAATATTTTGAGCCCTAAAATGTGTAATTATCGAAACTATATTTTCCTATAAATAGATTCTCATTCTTCCTTCATTTCTCACTAATTCACTAAAGCTATAGAGAAATTATTATAGAGAGAAATTATAGAGAGAAAGAAGAAGAGAAGTCTGCTACCTCACTATTCCAGTATCCATTCTTCTTTTGAGGTAAGGGGTATTATTTCTTTTGTATTTATGAAGAGAGCTTCTGTTATTCCATTCTTTATTATTATGTTGGAATAACCTGTCTATGCGAAGTACCGCATACATGGTGAAATTCTTTCTGTTATTCCATTCTTTATTATTCATTTGAATATCCTCGCTCACGCGTGATTACGCATTTGACCTCGGTTTCATTCTTTTGATATTCTATTGTTAGAATATCTCGTCTGCAAGTGATTATGCATGATGACCGTTACGCTTTTTTATTATTCTCGTTGAATATCCTCATCATGCGGATTACGCATGAACCGGTTCCATTCTTTATTTTTCTCGTTGGAATAATCATTCATGCATGCGCCTATCACATGCCTGGTGAATTCTTCTGTTATTCTATTCTTTATTATTCTGTTGGAATAACCTATCTACGTGGAGTACCGCATGCATAGTAAATTCTTCTGTTATTCCATTCTTTATTATTCTGTTGGAATAACCCGTTTATATGGATTATCGCATGCATGGCGAATGATCCTTCGTATTCATTCTTTATTAAATTGTGGAAATGATCTATCTACGTGGATTACCGCATGGCGGGTGAAAATCCATTTACAGTTTCGTATATTCTATTATACTCGTCTGAGATATCATTTCTTTTGTACTCGTCATGGAATATCATTTTTTTTGGTATTTTTTTTACGAGTTACTATTCACGAGTTACTATTCACCTGATTACTATTCACTATAGTATTATTCACTCGGGTATTCGGGGCACTTTTTGTGTTGTAGTACTATTCATGAGTTACTATTCACGAGTTACTATTCACCCGATTACTATTCACTCTAGTATCATTCGCTCGGGTATTCGGGACACTTTTCGTGTTGGGATACTATTCATGGGGTACTATTCCCAAAGTACTATTCACGGGGTACTATTCACCCAAAAATATATATTTATTTTCTGTCCAAATTATTTTTGGTACATCAATATTATTCTTGAATTTTACTCCATAAAGCAGTATCATGTTGACAATTTGGATATTTTTAAACTCTGGATAAATTTAAAGTCTTTAATATTTATCATTGATTTTGTTGGATTTGATTTCATTTGCTTAATGCTTATATCATTGTCATCATCCTCATGTTTATATTGTGATGAAAGTCATCTTTGGCTTACGTGCATAGATGGACTGTTGATTATTGGTTTTACAGTTGTATATTTTTGGTTTACCTTCAAAGATGGACTGTTGATTATTGGTTTTATAGTTGTATATCTTTGGCTTACGTGCAAAGATGGACATGTGTATGACATGATCATGACCACTAGTGATAATAACGAATATCTTTGGCCCGTAGAGCATGGATAATTCGATGATGTGATTGGCAGGATCATGACCATTAGTTAACAGTTGAATGTCTTTGGCCGTAGTGCTCTGACAAACAATTGATTGGTATGATCATGACCATTGGTTTTATAATTAAATATATTTGGCTCGTAGTGCAAAGGTAGACAACTGATTGGTATGATCATTGTTATTACATTTGAATATCTTTAGCCTTTGGGGTAAGGATATCGAGTAAACGTTCTATTAAGCCTTTGTGGCAAGGAGAAACTGTTGAGTTATATGATTATAAATATGAATTATGGATTTGACTATAATCTTTGGTGGTTTAGGTGAAGACATGTGATGATAGTTCTTTTTGTCTTGGGTATAACAAAGAACTGTTGTTGAATGAAATATTAACGATGGACTTTTAATCTAGAAGAGATAGTAGACATTATGTTCTACTTGACTCTTCTAATGGATTGCTTATTCCGCTGCAGTTATTGATCTAAAACTTGTTGTCTATTATATTTCATCATTTGTTATACTGTTGAAGGCTAAGGATAATTTATTCTGCATTATCTTAGTCATAATAATTCTTTGGGCTAGTTGAGCTCACCCTTTTCTTTCAATGTTCTCTTGAAATGAAATGAGAATATATTTGGGACCTGGTCGGGGAATGGATCGATTATTCAGAGATGGTGGCTATAGTAGTCCTCGCTATTCTATAAAATAGTGTGATAATAATTGTAATGAGGACTCCATTAAGTGTGGATATTGTCTAGAGGGCAATATTCGTGTTTAAACTCTCAGTTATGTTTTGTAGTATTTTGCACGACAATTGTATAATTAAGTTTGTAGTTGAGTTATGTACCATGTATCTGGCGACTCAAGATGGGTGATATATACCTGTTTTGGGGGCGTCACAATAATAATTAGAGGAAATTTAATTTTATTTATAAAAAGTTGGGGTCTTACATAACCACTTATCAGTTCAAACTATGTGGGTCCAGATTAATTTTGAAAATAATTTGGTGTACCGACGGCTTTATCAGATAATTATCAAGTTTATTTTTTAATAAAACTCCATTTTGTAGCTTCAATATTATTTTAGATAATTCAAATATCATTCATATTATTTTTCAATGGCTTAAAATAATTTTCAAATAATTATTACCATTTATCACGATTTTTCAAACATTGAAATCATTTTTATATGATTTAAATACCACATAATTCTATTATCATTAAAATTTATTTATTTTAAATATTAATAAAATACATGATGAGTAATATTATAAGTTACTTATAATATCTCAAAGTATTTTAAATACCTTAATATCGCTTTTAAATGATTTTAAAGTATTTAAAACCATTTTAAATAATATCATTAATATTAAAATATTAATGTTTTTAACGAAAAAAATATTAAAAGTTATGTTTATAACTTAAAACATTTTCAAACCTTTAAATCATTTTTATATAATTTTTAAAACATTAAAACTATTTTTCCATAATTTATTTAATAAAATTATTAAATAAATTAAATATCATTAATATTAAATTATTATTAAAATACATCACAAAATAATAAAAGTCATTCAAAATAACTTAAAATATTTTCTAACACTTTAATATATTTTCAATTGATTTTTAAAATATTAAAATCATTTTAAGTAATTTATCTAATATAAATATTAAATAAATTAAATATCATTAATATTTAAAAATATTAAAATATTAATGAAATATATCCCAAATAATTAAAAATCCATTTTTATGACTGAAAATAATTTTTACAAATTAATTATGAAATTTTCATAATTATTATTCATTTTATTCTAATTATTTAATAAAAACAATTAATTTTTATCAAAACTGTCGCTAAAGGGTGATATAGAGACAAAACTGGCACTATAGGTGTTCTTCAGCAATCAAGAACATTCATACACTGTTAACAGGGTACCTACTTTGACCATTAATAGATCTTAGAGTTTCTGGGCATGTATATGTGTAAGTGTTGTAGTATTGATGTAACACTACAACCCCAAATAAATTTCATAGCAAAACAACATCATATCAGTGAGATATAAGCCCTCAAAAAGCATGTCAGACTTGTTCTTCTGAAGAACAGTGCAAGGTACCTACTTTGGAGCTTCATAACTTTGATTCTGAGTTTACTTAGTATGTGTTAATGGTTCAGTCTTGTAGTAGAGATGTCAAGGTACAAATATCATACACTAGGTCAGTTTAACTACATCAGAATCACAAGATTTGAGCCAGTCAAACCTTGTCAGAAAACTGTTCTTGAAGGTTTTTGGGTTTTCCAGAAACTTCATCCGGCAGTTGGTCAACCGTACTTTGACCACCATTATCTTTGATTCTGGTCATGATCTGGGTGTTATAATGGCATGATCGTGTAGTCCATATGTCAGACTATAAATCCCATACATTAACATGGCCTAAAACCTTAACACATGCAAGATCAAAGGCCTTAAAAAGCTTGTCAGAGCTATCTGGGTTTCTGGGTTTTCAAGAAATTAGTTCCCATGGTTGGTCAACCATGTTTGACCACTCATATCTTGTGATCTAGACATGGTATGGACTTGATTCCACTTCCAATCTACTTTCCTCATGGCAGAGAACAAGTCTATAACATCTAACACACAAAGATCTAGAGGACCTGACGTATGGCTGTCAGACCTCAAAACAAGGGTTCTTGGTCAATTTTAAAAACTCTATTTTCTTACATCTAGATGTTATGGATGTGACGCCCCCAAAAAAGGTCCACACAACCCATTTTGAGTTGCCACATACATGGTACAGAAATAACTACAACTTCATTATTATAATTGTCGTGCAAAATACGACAACATATATGCTGTGAATTTTAATACAAATATTGTCTTCTAGACAATATCCAAACTCAAATAAAGTCCTCATTATAATTATTGATACACTATTTTACAAATAGTGAGGACTACTAAACAACTGTTGTGAACCATCACTCCACACCCCGACTAGTTCTCGCTATATTCTCGCCTCTTGAGAAGAAAAATGGAACAAAAAGGAAAAGGATGAGCTCAACTAGCCCAGTAAAGAATATTATAACGAAGATAATGCAGAACAAATTATCTTTAGTCCTCAACAGTGAAAAATTTGATAGAATATAATAGACAACAAGTTATAAATCAACAACTGCAGTGGAAACAACAATTCATTAGAAGAGTTAAGTAGAGAATGAAGTCTACTATCTTCTATGAATTTAAAGTCCATCCTCAATATTTTATCCCTGTAACATCAATCAATATACATATTGAATCAAATATTCATCTTTGCACTACGGGCCAAATATATTCATTTGTATCACCAGTTGATCATGCTCATCTCAACACATGTCCATCTTTGCACTACGGGCCAAAGATATTCATTAGGTAACCATTCATCTTTACACTACAGGCCAAAGATATTCAGTTATATCACCATTTAAGATTGAGGATGATAAAAATATTTTTAAGAAAACGAATCCATAGAGATAAAAGGACAAAGATTAGGGATTCGTACTTTAGTTTATCCAAGTTCAAAAATACTCCATAATAAACAATTGTGGAGCAAAATTCAAAAATAAAAATCAAAACATGGATACAATCAAAGATAGTAACCATAATAGACAACTTGGACAAAGAAAAGAAAATTTAATTTTTCTGTCAATAGTGCCGTATTCGTGAATAGTGCCATATATGTGAATAGTGCCGTATACGTGAATAGTAATCCCGACACGAAAAGGTAAAATTTTTATAAGAAAAATCATACTTCGTGAATACTACCCTTGAATAGTACTCTATTTGTGAATAGTGTCATATACGTGAATAGTAACTTCCACATTAAAAGGTAAAACTTTCATAATAAAATTCATACCAATATTCCAGTATAATGATATTGAAAGAAATAATATCATTTACGAAAAAATAACATCCCTTACCTCAAAAGAATAGTACTTCTGGCTAAAATATCGGATATAATACTGAAAGAAACTTGCACTGCTTATCAACTCTCAAAGTATCTAAATACTTACAAAAATACGCTCGATATTATAGAGAGAGAAATTTTTTGATTCTGGTGAGATTTTCAATTATAACCTAAGCACCCTATTTTTATAGGAAAATGCTTAGGACGCCAAAGCAGAAAAATTAATAAAATAATAGTTTATAAAAAAAATTTCACGCCCACCCTTGAAAATAAGATTTCAGCACACCAGTGGGGCCCACCAACATAAAAAAGCATTTTTGTTTAAAAAAATATTTAAAACTCTAAAAATCAATTATTCTGGAACTTCAATAATTCATAATAAATAGCCCTTTATGAGAAAAATTCGAATCTTATGTCCATTCCATAGGAAATTTAATTCTCTACAACTTTGTACAACTTTAAAGGGAAAATGACTGGAATCTTCATACGGATGATCTTGCAGGCAATAATCAAATTTCACTCAAAAATGGGGCCCACCAACACTCAAAACATATTTTTAGCATTTATTGTAAAAAAAATACTTCGGACCCAATTTTCTCTGTCCCTCTTCATTTATTCATATATCGTGCATTCATTGTAAAAATATCACCGTTATTATATTATTATATTATCACATTATACATTTATAATGTAATATAATACTATATTTGAATGAATTATTTTATCGGCAAAGATAAAATATTAATTTTCAACAATTGTCACTTTTCAAAAATTTCCTCCATTTATATCCACATTAAATAAATATTTACTTATCATATAAATTAATAATTAATTATTCGCAAATAATATTACAGAATCACAATAATGACAACTAGGTTATTTCTAAGAAAGATGGAGATTTCCGATAAGGATTTCTCCTTACTGGGTTGCAATTAGGTGACCAAACCCATTTCCTAGACAGAACTTCCTTAGACATTGCAAATAATGTTATCTAATAACATTATTCAAATAATATGAATTATTGATCTGATAATGGGAAATACTGTACAATGACAATTATTGAATCAATAATATAAAATATCAGCGTAGCAATTATGGAATCAATAAAATAAAATATTGAATAGTAATTACTGTAACAATTTTTGAGTAGTGAATTCTTACATAAGAATCAATAATTTGTGCAATACTAGTATTACTTCAAGAACACCGCCAGACATCGTATTTTAACCACCGAGGTATTCCAACAGTGTTAACGGTAACAACTACACCGTTATTTATAAAAAAAACTCATACTTGTCATTTTCTTCATCTGAAAGTTTTCTATTATGGGGCCCACAAATGGCTACGCCATCGTACGAATATTCCCCGACAGCAAGAATATTCCACGACCAAACGAATATTCTCCGACAACAATGAGTATTTTATAACCCCTTGCTTATTTAAAATATGTGCGCATTTTACCCATAACTAACCATATTAATCAAATGTACCCTTCTTATTCAAAATAATAATAAAATAAATTAAATCTTTATTCATAAGAAGTTGGGGTCTTACAATGGATCTATGATATAACTTCATGGATCACTAAATAACACCTAATAACACTTGATTAAGCACAAAAACACAACATTGAACATAGCATACAAGATTAAATTGAATTAGGATTTATACCTCACTTTGATAAATCTTGGATCTTGGCTTCCTAATCTGTTCTTGGTGTGTTAGATACTTTACTAGGGACTGAAACACTAATCAAATTTGTGGCTTTGGAGAGAGAAGGATTTGGTTGAGTGTATGAGTACAAATGAGGCTTGTTTGTGGATTTTCTCTCTTTAATCACTCTAATTTGATGCAATGAATCTATATGATACAAGGTGGCACCAAATATCAGATTTGGCTGAGATATTTGAGCACATGGTATATATATCTAGAGTTGGTGAACCACCAATATATGGTAAGATTTACACACCATCTTATTAAAGAATGTAAAAAGGGCATTTTGGTCCTTTAGCTCACAATTTTAATGGCATTCTAGCAAAGTGACCTAACCTTTAGGTTTTAACCCTTAGGTTTTAACCCTTAGGCTTTGACCCTAAAGTTTTAATAATTAAATTTTAGGATTTTCTAATTAGGGTTTAAAATAGAAAATTAAGTTTTCTAAATTAGAAATTAGGATTTTCTAATTATATTAGGTTTTGCAAATTAGGACTAAGGTTTCCTAATTAACATTAAAATTTCTAAATTAATAATTAGGTTTTTTCGTAATTGAACGTTAGGGTTTCCTATTTAGGTTTACAATCAATAACACGTATCATTTATTACATAAACACAATTAATAATTATTCTTAAATTCCTATTTGAATTTTAAATTAGGTTTTAACAATCTAACATTAGGGTTTTCTAATGCTACATTATAACTGATCAACAATTAACATTACACACATATAGTACATACTTATAGTACTGAAATACGATTATAATTATATTATCATTCAAATCCTTATTCAAAATCTAAAATTAGAGTTTTGAGCTATTAAGTTAGAAAATTTGTCAAAATAATAGTTATTTAATAAAATAATAGTTTATAAAAAAAAAATTCATGCCTACCCTTGAAAATCAAATTTCAGCACACCAGTGGGGCCCACCAACATAAAAAAGCATTTTTTTTAAAAAAAATATTTAAAAATCTAAAAATCAATTATTCCGGAACTTCAATAATTCTTAATAAATAGCCCTTTATCAGAAAAATTCAAATCTTATGTCCATTTCATAGGAAGTTTAATTCTCTACAACTTTGTAGAACAAAGTTTTTCCAAATTCTAAAGGAAAAATGACTGAAATCCACATACAGATGATCTTGCAGGCTATAATCAAATTTCAGTCAAAAATGGGGCCCACCAACACTCAAAACATATTTTTAGCTTTTATTGTAACAAAAATACATCGAACCCAATTTGCTCTTTTCCTCCTCATTTATTCATATATCGTGCATTCATTGTAAAAATATCACCGTTATTATATTATTATATTATCACATTATACATTTATAATGTAATAATTTAATATATTTGAATGAATTATTTTATCGGAAAAGATAAAATATTAATTTTCAACAATTGTCACTTTTCTAAAAATTCCTCCGTTTATATCCACATTAAATAAATATTTCCTCATCATATAAATCAATAATTAAATATTCACAAATAATATTACAAAATCATAATAATAAAAACAAGGTCGTTCCCAGGAAAGAGGGAGATTTTCGATAAGGATTTCTCCTTACTGGGGCGTAATTAAGTGACCAAATCCCTTTCCTAGACAGAACTTCCTTAGACATTGCCAATAATGCTATCTAATAATATTATTCAAATAATATGAATTATTAATCTGATAATGGAAAATACTATGCAGTGACAATTATTGAATCAATAAAATAAAATATCAGCGTAGCAATTATGGAATCAATAAAATAAAATATTGAATAGTAATTACTGTAACAATTATTGAGTAGTGACTTCTTAAGTAAAAATCAATAATTTGTGCAATGTCGTGTGCTACTGCGCAATACCGCGTATAACTGTATTTTAACCACCGGGGTATTCCAACAGTGTTAACAGTAACAACTACGCCGTTATTTATAAAAAAACTCATACTTGTCATTTTCTTCATTCGAAAGTTTTCCATTATGGGGCCCTGAATAAATTGTCAAGGTCGTTGCATTTAATATTCCCAAATAAGAAGAATATTCCACGACCAAACGAATATTCCCCAACAACAATGAGTATTTTATAACCAGTTGCTTATTTAAAATATGTGCGCATTTTACCCATAACTAATCACATTAATCAAATCAATTGCTTATTATTCCCCGACAGCAAGAATATTCCACGACCAAACGAATATTCTCCGACAACAATGAGTATTTTATAACCACTTGCTTATTTAAAATATGTGCGCATTTTACCCATAACTAACCATATTAATCAAATGAATACCTTATTATTCAAAATAATAATAAAAGAAATTAAATCTTTATTCATAAGAAGTTGGGGTCTTACAATGGATCTATGATATAACTTCATGGATCACTAAATAACACCTAATAACACTTGATTAAGCACAAAAACACAACATTGAACATAGCATACAAGATTAAATTGAATTAGGATTTATACCTCATTTTGATAAATCTTGGATCTTGGCTTCCTAATCTGTTCTTGGTGTGTTAGATACTTTACTAGGGACTGAAACACTAATCAAATTTGTGGCTTTGGAGAGAGAAGGATTTGGTTGAGTGTATGAGTACAAATGAGGCTTGTTTGTGGATTTTCTCTCTTTAATCACTCTAATTTGATGCAATGAATCTATATGATGCAAGGTGGCACCAAATATCAGATTTGGCTGAGATATTTGAGCACATGGTATATATATTTAGAGTTGGTGAACCACTAATATATGGTAAGATTTACACACCATCTTATTAAAGAATGTAAAAAGGGCATTTTGGTCCTTTAGCTCACAATTTTAATGGCATTCTAGTAAAGTGACCTAACCTTTAGGTTTAAACCCATAGGTTTTGACCTTTAAGTTTTAATAATTAAATTTTAGGATTTTTTTAATTAGGGTTTAAAATAGAAAATTAAGCTTTCTAAATTAGAAATTAGGATTTTCTAATTATATTAGGATTTGCAAATTAGGATTAAGGTTTCCTAATTAACATTAAAATTTCTAAATTAACAATTAGGTTTTTTCGTAATTGAACATTAGGGTTTCCTATTTAGATTTACAATCAATAACACGTATCCTTGATTACATAAACACAAATAATAATCATTCTTAAATTCCTATTTGAATTTCAAATTAGGGTTTAACAATCTAACATTAGGGTTTTCTAATGGTACATTATAACTGATCAAAAATTAACATTACACGCACATAGTACGTACTTATCGTACTGAAATACAATTATAATTATATTATCATTCAAATCGTTATTCAAAATCCAAAATTAGGGTTCTAAAAAATTAGCACATCTCCTCATGGAATAATAAGCCAAACTTACAACAACCGCCTCATGACAAACACCTCTATTTATAACAAAAAATAAATAAATATTTACCACAAATCACTTATCTTCAATAAACACATTTTAAATATTTCAACAATTATTCATCATTAATATTATAACTCACAATATTGACAACCAGATCGTTCTTAGGAAAAAGGGAGTTTTCCGATAAGAATTTCTTCTTATTGGTGCACAATTAAATAACCAAACCCCTTTCCTCGACAGAACATTCTAGACATTGTCAATAATGCAAATACTAATTTAAATAACTATGTCATCTCAATTATTGATTTAATAATATAAAATATTATGCAGATGATATTGTGATAATAATTGAATCAATAATATGAGATACTATGCAGCAACTACTGTAGCAATTATTGAATAAAACTGAGTGACTTCTTACGTAGGCATCAATAATCAGAGATATTTTGTAATACAATGTGCTACTGTGCAACCACGCATATTAATGTTCTCTTATCACCGGTATTCCAACAGTTAACGGTAAAAGTTTTTTCGGTATTTTTGTAAAAAGGTTATTTCTGTCGCTTTCTATATCCGACAGTCATTCCGTTGTGGGGTCCACTAATGATTATGCCTTCGTACGGATATTCCTCGATAAAAAGAATATTCCCCGACCAAACGAATAGTTTATGACAACTTGCTTACTTTGTAAAATTTACTAAATAGAATAATAATTATAAAAAATTGAATACTTTCATTTCATAAAATTCGAGGTCTTACAAAACAAATGTTAATTAAATTGTGGGAATTAACTCAGTTAAGGTAATATGTTAATTAAGTTGATAATTGGTAATGTGATATTTTGAATTTAATTAAAATAAAAGAGTGATGAATTAATTATTATTAGATAATACTCTAATTTAATTTAATAATTAAATTTGAGAGTTGATAAGGATTAAATGAATTTTTATAATGTTGTTTAATTTAATTTAGTAATTAAAGTGATGTATTAATTTATTAAATAAAATTATGATGAAAATTATAATTTTATTGTGTTGGATTATGTGGCAAATTGATTTAATAAGTTGTTATTAGCTTTAACTTAATTAAATTTGAACATGAGAATTTAATTAAATAAAGTGGGACATAAACTATATTATAAATGGGTTATGAAAATATATTAAAAGAGTTTTATTTTGGTTTTACCAAACAAAGCCTTAGAGCTTTTAAAATTCTTATTTTAATCTTTTTTTTGCCAAACAAGGCCTCAGGGCTTTTGAATTTTAAAAAATAAAATAAATATAATTGATAGTTATTATTACATATCAATTTTTATACGTTTCTATACGTTGCGGTTGCGTCTTTTTTTTTTTTACGTGAAGTTGTATTGTTTAAGCATAAGAAAGAACAGAAGAGAAAGAAGAGAGAAAGAATAGAGAAGAAAAAAGAGAGAAAAGAGAGAAGGAAGAAGAGAAGGGTTTTGTGAGTTTGAGATAATCAAAAGGGATTGTTATCATTTGTGTTTCTCAAACAAGAGCTTTGAGGTAGAAATTTAACCCTTTTATTTTTAGTTATTGTGTTAACGTTTTTTAGTTTTCATAAACTTCTTTATAAATTAGTTTTGAGTATAATTGTTGAAAGCATGGTGTCATATATGTTAACTGGTGTTGTTAAAGGTTGTAATTTTGATGTTTAGGTTGTTTGTATAGTTAAAAGCATGTTAAAAATCTTAAATTGTTTTTTTGTGAAGTTTATGTGTCTTATATGTGTGAAAATTGGTTGTTAGAATGTTGTTTGCAATCCAAGTTTGCTTTTCGTGAGTGCAATTCATGAATCGCAAGCCGAGAAAATAAATAACCGCTTCAATAGTGTTACCGATATAAATAACCCGCCCCATGGTGGGCAATTCGATGTAAAACCCCGCATCGGTAGGAAGTCTGAGTTGGGGCATTTTTGTTCTAACCTTGTGCAGTCCATTGTATTTTAACCTAACCTAATATAAAGAGTAGTATAACATGTTGAACATGTAATAAGATGTTATATCAACTTTTTAATGTTCATAGGTTGACATAGCATGATAAGTTGATAAGTTATTTAAAGGTTAGAATGTGATGCTCATTTGAGACTTTGGTCTTGCTATATATAATTGGTAATACTAAGCAAAACTTAAACTCAATTAGTGAGCTATACTAAAAGTGGGAACTAAACCCATGAAGTTAATATTAGTGTAACTAATGAGTATTGCCAATATATATGGTATGTGTAGGACTTGTGGTGAACGTGAGTAGTGATTGTTTAACCTATGCACGAGGCAAGTTCTCTAACCCTACCTTTACGATTACGCAAGTTCATTATCTTATTTTGTCTATTATTATCCAAGTTTCTTGAACCCAATTTATTTTTTATGATGC
This sequence comes from Panax ginseng, assembly GCA_020205605.1. Classification (NCBI taxonomy): domain Eukaryota; kingdom Viridiplantae; phylum Streptophyta; class Magnoliopsida; order Apiales; family Araliaceae; genus Panax; species Panax ginseng. The sequence goes on from CM035139.1 coordinate 93,696,970, forward strand.
AAACCTTATCGATACGTTGAGTCCATAACCTTACTTTTATAACTTGATATTGTTCACACAAGCTCTTTAACCTAACTCTTACTTTGAGAGGGTTTTCTATCTTTAACTTGTTTCCTATTATGTAAATTCCTAAATTCTATTATTCTTACGATGATCAAGTTTTATTTCTTGTTATCAATTATGCATGTCACTACAAGAAAAAAGGCTAAGATCGACGGAGTTAAGTTCGACGGAATAGTTTCCCTCGAAAATAGTATAATACCGACTGAATTATCCCTTGAAGATCCGTTGAACATAGACTAACTCTGATGGAAATTAGTCGGAAGTATAAGGGCCACATTGGCGCCAAGTTTCCCGCTAGCGTGAAAGTTATCTTCGACGAAAACATAATTATATCCGAGGGAAAGTTTGTCGGAAGTAGCTTATGTTCGAGGGACTTATATGTGATGGACGTTCCGTCGGAATTATCTAATAAAACCTATTACACCGACGCCTCTTCTCATTTCAGTCTTTTCATTTCTCTCGCTTCTCTCTCTCTCTCTTCTGCACCACTCTCTCACCTTTCTCCCTCTCTCTCTCTTCATCTCTCTCTGCACTCAGCGCCACTGTCGGCCACCCTTCCACACCACTGCCAGCGACCCTTCCACACGCAGCCTACATCGACTTCATTTTGGTTCTGGCCGGGTTGGACCTCTGCTCTCTACTTCTCCTCCTTTAACCGATTTTCAGACTAAGGCCTAAGGTTAGTAATGGTTTATTTGTATATTTAGGTATAATTTCCTGCCCTATATTGTGCACATTGCACTGAAATTGGTACTATATATATCTATTGATGATAACTGCTACTATATATATTTCGGATGAATTGCTGAAATTGGGACTTAACTATTAATTGTTGATGAAAGGGTTATTATTTGTGTTCTGCGAAATTTGGTAGCTGAAAATTGAGATTATTTCTATTCTAAAAAATATCTCTGTTGTACAAACTGTTGTGAAAATTGGGTTCTGCCGAAAATTATGTTCTGCCAAAAATTGTGTTATGCAAACTGTTGTGCAAATTGGGATTAATATTAGTGTACTGATAATTGCAGCTTCTGTTAGTGTATAACATCTGGTAAATGTTTCAATTTGTTTTTCTTTATGCAATTGCAGCTTATTACAGTGTATGTTCATAGTTTTGGTTAGTGTATTTGATATTTTTGACGAAATTTATGACTGAATTTCTGTCAGAATTCTTCAATTGCAAATTTTGTGGGCCCATATAACTATTTAAATATATTACTTAATTAATTTTCCAATACTAAAATAAACTAGTTTATAGTAATATTTACATAGTTTTGTACTACTCAATAAAATAAAATAATATTATAAATAATATAAATTTAAATAATATAATATAAGATAATATAATATAAAATAATAAAATTAAATAATGTAAGATAAGATAATTAAGATAAAATGAAATGAAATGAAATAAAATAATTAAATTAAAATAAAATAAGTTACTAAATGAAATAACTTAAATTATATCTAATAAATAAATAAAATACATTAAATTAAATAATATAATATAATAATAGTAATAATAAAAAGATAAAATAAAATAAAATATAAAATAATAATAATAATAATAATTTAAATTTAATAAAATATAATGAAAAAAAATTAATTTAATAAATAAATTAAATTTAATAAAAATATATAAAAATATATAATAAAATATAATTTAATAAAAATAAAATAAAATAAAATAATAATAATAAAATAAATTTAATTTAATTTAATTTAATTTAATTAAATAATTTAAATTAAATGAAATTAAATTTAATAATTAATTTAATAAAAATTTAAAAATTATATAATATAATACAAGATAAAATAAAATAATAAATTAAATTAAATTAAAATAATTATGAAATAAATTACATTAAATTAAATTAAATTAAATTAGAACTTATATAATATAATAAAAAAAAAATAAAATAAAAATGTTTTCATACAAATTTAATTCGATTTAATAAAATAAATAAAATAAAATAATTTAATTTAATTTAATTTAATATAATAAATTAAATTTAATAAATAAATAAACCAATTATATATTGTAATATAATATACTACAAAATAAAATAAAAGAAAATATAATAATAAACTAAATAGCATTTGTTTAGTTAGGATGCAATTAAAAGAAACTAAATAAGATTGTTTTCGATTAAGTAAAATTATATACTTTGGAACTTAATTAGAAACCCGTTTGACAAGTAAGAGTGAATGTTGAACAGTACGTAGTCTCTATAGATTCCAAATAATAATTCTCATAAACTAAGTACCACTTACTTAGTTTATCATTGGCAAAATAAACTAAGTAGCATTTGCTTAGTTTGCCATAATTTTTAATAAATGAAATAATACTCTCCCTACATATATGTACTCTTCTTTGTATGCAGGTTTTGACATAGCAATTGCAGCTAATAGTACTCCAACTGATTCCTCGGCAATTATTAAAAAAAAGGGGTCGTAGTTCTGTTTGTGTCCTATACTTGAATAATAAAGTTAATTGAATTGTTGTGGACATTCTTCATTGTTCCATCATAACGGATGATAACATCCTGAAGGATTGTCATTAAGTTGTTGAATAAAGTTCTAGGTTAAGCAACCATCTAGATAAGCGAACGATCACTTCTCTTCTATGAATAAATCATCTCCCCATATGGTTCTAATACATGACATAAACAGCTTCTCACCACTCCGAATTCCTCAGATGGGTAGTTCTCACAAAACGTCTCACCTCTTTTTCTATGAGAACTATCCATCTGAGGAATTCAGAGTGGTGAGAAGTTGTTTATGTCATGGATTGGACCCATATGAGGATATGATTCATTCCTAGTAGAGAAGTGATTGTTCGTTTATCTATAGGGTTGCTTAACTTGAAACTTTGTTCAATAGCTTAATGGAACTCTTTCGGGATGTTGTCATCTGTTATGATAGAACAATGAGGAATGTCCGTATTAATTGAATTAACTTTATTATTCGAGTATAAGACACAAACAGGAATTATGACCCTTTTTTTTTCGACTGCCGAGGAACCAGTTGGAGTACTATGAGTGAATGTCGAACAGTACGTAGTCTCTATAGATTCCAAATAACAATTCTCATAAACTAAGTACCACTTACTTAGTTTATCATTGGCAAAATAAACTAAGTAGCATTTGCTTAGTTTGCCACAATTTTCAATAAACTCAATAATACTCTCCCTTTAATCTTCAATACACTCAATAATATATGTATTATAATTTGGAACTTAGAAATTGCTTGACATTTGACATTCACTTTAGGAGGAATGTAAACGATTCCCCAGCTTAGAATTTGTTATTAGATGTTATGTCTCTCATTTAGGCCGGTGCCAATACAAAATTTAACGGTACATTTTTTGTTGTTTTGAGGATTTTTCGACTGTTATCTCTATATGTTCTTTGAGTGCATACTTATATTAAGTTATCTTAGTCTATTTCGAGAGCTTGGAGGCCATGGGGAGGTGTTGTTGAAATTTTCTTGAAACTCATGAAACGTACTCAACGTGTTGGCACTAGTGACGATACGCATCCAATAACTGGATAGAAGCCATACCCCTATCTTGTAGAATGGAGATACTAGGTAAATCTAATTCATGCATGAATATCCAAATTAACTGAATGCGTCTTATGTGTAGTTAAAAATATCAACCGACCGGAGTTGGATGTATCGTAGGATACCTACTGATGGGAGGGGATTAGTCTCAGCTTATCGTGTTGGGGTGTCAGATTTCTTGAACAAAGCAATAGAACATACAGATGATCCAAACGGGAAGATGCGATGCCCTGTGTCAAGTGTAAAAAACTGATTTAGAAGAAAGTCGACGAGATTAAATTCAACTTATTTTCCTGTGGATTTGTGGATGGGTAATTAGTATGGACTCATCACGGGGAATCAGAAGTGATTGAAAATATTATGGAACAACCAATTCTACGGGATTCATACGTCGAAAACTATGATCCAGTGGAGATGTTGGTCGATGCTTATGGCCCTACTAATATTGATTGGGTTGAATATAAACCTTCTTTAAGCAGTGCGAAGCAAGTGCCAAATGATACAGTTGCTGCCTTTTACAAGTTGTTATCTAAATCTGGGGTTGCGTTGTATCCGGGAAATGATACGGACACCAAGCTTTCTACAGTGACAAAGATCTTACACTTCAAGAATGAGCACGACTGTAGTGAGAGAGGTTTCAATGATTTGCTTACTATAATTGGACAGTTCTTACTCAAGGATCATACTCTTCCTACGAATTATTATGAAGTGAAGAAGATGGTCAAGGGGTTAACTACGGGGTATCAAAAAATTGATGCTTGTGAGCAGGATTGCATGTTATACTATTTGAGGACAGAGATAAGGGACAGTGTGATATACGCAGCTTACCGAGCTATAAGGTTACAAAACGTGGGGGGAAGGAGAAACATGTTCCCAGGAAAAATCTGACAGTACTTTCCACTTGCGCCAAGACTTTAGCGGCTATTCATGTCATCTCATACGGCTCAACATATAAGTTGGCATCGAACAAGGGATGTCGTGCCTGGTCAACTGACTCACCCAGCGGATGGAGATGAATGGAAGAGATTTGATGAAAATTATCCTGAGTTTGCGGAAGAAGTTAGGAATGTTAGGCTCCGGATAGTACACACCACTGGTTCTCAGTCGTTCGAGGACGCGAAGACGGTAACTGTGTTATATTTAGTTATTTAGTTATTTAGTTATCAAGTTTTCTCATAAATACTTAATACCTGATTTATGAATGTTTTTATTAGGCATTGGGGAGGACCTTAGGCTGAGATCCTACCATTTTAGAGTTTTAAGATCGAGCCCACACCTAAGGCCGAGCGTGCTTTGTCTCAGGTAGCTTTAGCTATATGGGTAAAACTCATCTTACTATTTAGCTTTTAGTAATATTCAATCATAAATAAAATGATATAATTAACATACGTATACAAAATACATTACAGGACTGATTTTAGAGGCTTCGGGACGAGCGTATAGCTGAGCTGGAGGCTATTAGGAGGGGTTCTGAGTCGTTAGATTCTGCCAACCCTCTTCCCAATATTGTATTACAATGGGATGAGGAGCTAAGACTATGGGTCGCGTCTCAGGATCCCCTTACTAGCAGTACCGGCAGATATCGAGTGTTGGGTCCACTGGGATACTGTATATACACTTCACGAGGTAATATTTTTTTATGTTTCACGAAATTATCTGAATTTATCACATTATATAAATTATTATTAGTAATCGAATTTGTATCTCTTTATAGGCTCCAGCTAGTGCCAGCGTTCGAGAGCACATGTCGGACCATCTCATACGGGTGCTGGCTTGGATGACAATATCTTCTAGCGGCTGATAGGGGCCGTGTCGGATAGGTTCCGATCTTGATCCGGTCTTTCGACATCGCAATGATTGCCTTCGATTCTCGTCTTCACCAGATTGCTCAAGGTTATATAAGCGGGGGCCTCGCAGGAGAGTATGGGATTACCACGGGAGCGTTTTGACACTTGGGCGTCGAGATGCTCCGGATGGTGATTACCCTCTTGGAGGAGGCTTTTTCGCCCGCCCGCTTTACTGGGTATTCTTATTGTTTATGTTTTTTTCAATTAAGGATAACTTGTTAATTATCTCTCTCTCTCTCTCTCTCACACACACACACACACACACACACACACATATATATATATATATATATATATATATATATATATATATTCAGACTAATGATTTATATTTTTGATTCTATCAATAGGGTGGCGATGGCGAGTAGACTGGCGATGGCGAGTAGGCGCACGACGCTGATTTCCATACACCAGAGCAGCGTTGTTCACCTCCACCCGATGATGATACTTTTACTAGTTTATAGTTCATTTGTATTCATGTTATTGTAGAACATTTGTATATATTGTAGTGTCTAATTGCGTCTGTACAAGTATTGTAAATTACATTGTTTATCATTTATGGAACATTAGATTTTTGTAATTGGTTAGCTTATATTTATGGAACATTTGCTTATAATACGCTTTGGTGGATATTTGAATGTGAATGTGAATAATAATGAGTTGAAGATTATGTTTTAGCACTACATTGCATATTTGAATGTGAGATACAGGTTTATATTACTGTGTATTGGGTTCTGACAGGTTACAGGTACATAAATGGGTTTAAACACCTGGAAACTGAACTTTTAAAATATGCATTAAAAAAAGAGTTAATTTCGACGAAATAAGGTATTTCCGATGGAACTTCCCTCAGATTTAACAAATACTCATTTTTTAATAAATACTGGTATATTTTAATTTTCAGTCGAAAATAAGTTAACTCCGAGGGAATATGTCCGTCGGAACTACTTTATCCTCGACGCAAAATCCGTCGAAGTTAATAATTAGTCATTTTTAATAAATACCAGCTTATTTTAATTTTTGGTCGAAAATAGGTTAATTCTGAGGGAATACGTCCGTCGGAAATAGGGTATATTATACTCGATGGAAAGTTTCGTCCTATGTATTCAGTCGTAGATAGCTTATGTATGACGAAAATCCATCGGAGATAATTTCGTCGAAGATAATATAGATCCGACAGAATTTTTGACGGATCTTATCTTCGACGCGTATATATACGACTGAATTTTTGACGGAATATTCTGTCGGAACTACTCTATTTCTGATTGAATAGGCTTGTTTATGAGGGAATGTTCCGTCTGAATTAAGCTTTTTTCTTGTAGTGTGTTCATTAACTCAATTCTTTTGTTGAGAAAGATTATAGCCTTAGCTTATTGTTGTTCAAGCAAGGTTGTTATAATATTCAATGCATATGTTTTCTAGTTCATTTCTAAAACATGATTTCGATGTATAATGTTGATTTCGCTTATGACTCACGATTATTCCATAGCATATTGTTATTACACATTTGATTCAACTAATCCTTAGTTGATGTTTGCTGAACTCTAAATTACCCTTGAAGCTTATCCAAATCAAACTTCCTTTGGTGCGGACCCGTATATTAAAACTGAGATGAACAACCCTTTTATAGGGGATTTATTACGCGTAGCGTTTAGATGTTTGTGCACAATACATGGTACGAAGGGCTGATCTCCCTAAGTACGGGGAGTCCCTACAGTCTTATGACTGTTTAGGTTTAAGTTGAAAGAATACTTATAACCTTGGAAATAGTTCAGGGTCTTGTGACCCTCAGATATATTTCAAATTCCGATTTTAGTTCTTGATTATCAATGATAGAGAATATTATTCAGTTCTATTGAGCCTATTTATTGGCAATTATTATGTTGTTATTATTCATTGTCATTTCAAGTGAGCATTTATTTTGCTCACTCTTGCATATATAACCATTGTAGCTAAAGTTGAGAAGGTTGATGAACCTAACACTAGCAAAGGAAAAGGAAAAATGAACAAGTGTTGAAGACTTGTAAATTTATTGACTTTTATGATGTCAGAATTTATTTTAACCACTATGGTATAATTTATTTACTTTTCTGCATTTGATGAATGTTTAAGGTTAGATGACCTAGGATTTTATTGGATTTAATGATGTAACCCTTTAATGGGAAGTTTTATTATTTAAATTTTTATTATGTTTGGGTAGTTAGAAATGTATGATTAGAAGTGAACACCAAATCGTATGGGAATGAAGTACCCAGATTTGGGGGTGTCACAAGTTGGTATCAAAGCTTTAGGTTATGAACCTTAGGTGGGGAAAAATCTTAGGAAGTAACCTTATAGGAGATTGAAAAGATAGTGGTGATAAACTCTTATTGAGTTTTAAGGAAGAAATAATAAAACACTCTATGTGCTTATGTGGTTGCAACCTATATGGTTGTGAGTGTCGAGTAGTGATGGTTAATGATTAAAAACATAAAATTTTGTTGTCAGGATGTCTAATGTAGGAGAATCCAGTCAGGCTAGGGAGGAGGGACCTCAGATGCCTAGAGAGGAGGAGCCTCGAGATGTTCAGGTGGTCTGGGAACAACTGCTGCCAAGGGAGTCATTTTCGTTGGTCACATTGGTTGAGTAGGAGGGTATACCTGATGAGGAGGATGTGGTAGAGACGGATGAGGAAGACCCCATAGAGCTGCCACAGACGGATGAGGATGAGGAGGAGGAAGAGTTTCCACCAAACTCTATCACAACTCATATGTATGATGAGATATACGACCGCAACATTGAACTTCAGGATAGAGTCGAGGAGTTGGAGGAGCTAGTAGCTGAACGTCAGACTTTGATGGCGCGGAAGGACGATAAGATCCGGTATCTTGACGAGTGTTTGGGTAATGTTGAATGGAAGCTGATTCACACAGAGGGGGAGAATGAGCAGCTGATGGAGGACATTGTGAAGCTAAAGGATAACTTGAAAGAAGAATCAACCAAGAGAGAAAGAGTCGAAGATGCGTACGAGAAAGCTTCTCAGCGTGCAGAGGTAGCTGAGGGAGAGGTACAAGCAAAGAAGATTAAGATGGGAGAGATGAATGGTGTTTTTAACAGCGTTATAAACCGAGCTCAAGACCAAGTCATGTACTATCCGACTTAGTTTGAAATACTACTATGGTATATGTTAGATCACAGAACAATGTTCCGTATTATGGAATATGAGCGTCGTAAGGCTATGCAGCATTTTAGTAGGCCATAATAGAGAATGTAATTGTTGTGTGATTAATGAAATAAAAGATAAGATGTAAATCCCAAGTGTTATGTAACCAATGGGATATGATGATGTTATCCTGAAACTTTATTAGTTCAGAAAAAGTAATGTAAATAGTAGTGATGCTATTGTTCTTTTGTTTTTAAATGACGATAAATGAATAAAATGTTAATATTTATTCAAGATGTTATGTGATGATCTTTTATGATGTGAAAGTTAAGTAGAAAATACTTAAAAGATTGAGTAATAATCTAATAAGTGTATTTTTAATAGAAAATGCCTCCAAGAAGACGTCAGCCACGACAACAAACCCCTGAGGGGTCTACTAATAACAACGACGCCAATGCTAAACCAGTTCAGCAGTTGGTGACATTACTGATGGGAGCGCTGCAGAATAAGTCGCAGAACCAAGCAGTGACCTTCAAAGATTTTAAGGCGGTTGGACCACAAAAATTTCATTGGTCCATGAATCTGGTTGAGCCACAGACCTGGATCATGGAAATAGAGAAAGTTTTCGATGTTGCTAGAGTCGATGAGGACCAGAAGACTGCTTTTGCAACATTTATGTTGAAAGCAGAGGGCAGTTATTGGTGGCAAGCCAATAAAACCCGAGGAGGTCAGGGAGTGATGACTTGGGATAGGTTCAAAGAAATATTTTTCGAGACCTATTTCCCAAAGAGTTCATAGAATCAGATGGGGGTCAAGTTTCTAGAGCTGAACCAAGGTGTGATGACAATGTCAGAATATGCAGCAAAGTTTGAATTTGCAAGGTTTGCGCTATATCAAGTCAATACAGATGAGCTTAAGGCAAAAAGGTTTGAGTAGGGACTGAAGCCCAGGTTATACAACAGAGTCTCCATGTTTCAGTTGAAGACGTTTGCAGCGGTGCTTGAGAAGGCAATTATCGCGGAAGGTGGAAGCGATGCCAGAACGAAATACAATTAGGAGCAAAGAAAGAAGAAGAATGAGAGTGAAGGTAGGAATGGTGGTAGTAGTGGTGGGAATAATAATAACCTGAAGAGGAAGTGGAATGTGAGTGTGAGTGTTGGAAGTCAACAGAATAGCCAGCAGAAAATGAAATTTGATGCGTGTGCTACATGTGGGAAGAATCACACTGGCGTGTATTTGAGGGGTAAGCGAGTATGTTTCAACTGTGGCCAGGAGGGTAACATTGCTCTGAATTTCCATTAACCAAAGCAGAATGCTTGTTACACATGTGGGTCAAAGGTTCATTTTGCTCGCAAGTGCCCTAAGAAGAAAGCTATAGAGGCAACTAGAAGCAAGGGAGGGGGTAGTGGAGGTACATTGGCTATTGCTGGACCAACATTATCATGCAGACCCATAGCCAGAACCTTCAACATGATGGTGCAAGATGCTATACAATCAAAAGATGTGGTGTCAGGTATTATCCTAATCAATGATATAAATGCATATGTATTATTTGATTTGGGTGCTACTTGTTCGTTTATATCTGATGAATTTGCTAAGAGGATAGGATTACCTAGTGAAGACTTGAATTTCCCTTTAAACATAGAAATTGTGAATAGGGAGTTGATTCCTGTTAAATTCATATATAAGAATTGTAGGGTGATTATTAACGGAAATATTATGACAGTAGATTTGATCCCAATTAAACTCGGAGAGTTTGATGTTATATTGGGGATGGATCGGATATTCAATTATGGAGCGATAATTGATTGCCAAAAGAAATGTGTAAACCTTATGACTCCGTCAAAGGTAGTCTTCTATGGTAGAAAATCACCTAGACAAGTGAGATGTCTTACGATTATGCAGGCCAAGAAGTTATTAAGTCAAGGCTGTGTAGGGTACTTAGCTTTCATAGTCGATACTCAGAAGAAGGGTGTGAAACTGGAGGAGATACCAGTTGTTAGGGATTTTGCCGATGTATTTTTGGTGGATTTTCTGGGACTTCCGCCTAACAAAGAGATTGAGTTTGTTATCTATTTAGCACCAAGAAATGCTCTGATATTGAAAGCCCCGTACAGGATGGCTCTGATAGAGATGAAGGAACTGATGGTACAATTGCAAGAATTGCTAGACAAGAAATTCATCCAATCGAGTGTGTCACCGTGGGGAGCGCCGGTGTTATTCATAAAGAAGAAGGATGGGTCAATGCATCTTTGCATTGATTATAAGGAATTAAACAAAGTCACTATTAAGAATAAATATACGTTGCCAAGAATAGATTACTTGTTTGATCAATTGAAAGGAGCCAATTATTTTTCGATGATAGATTTGAGAAGTGGGTATCATAAATTAAAATAAAGGAAGGAAGATATACCTAAGACGATATTCAGAACTCAGTATGGACATTACGAGTTTTTGGTAATGTCTTTTGGTTTGACCAATGCCCCTACAACATTCATGAATTTAATGAACAGGGTGTTTAAACCATTCTTAGATAAGTTTGTGGTGGTATTCATTGATGATATTCTGGTGTACTCCAAATCTCAAGAGGAACATGTGGAATATTTACATTTGACGTTGGAGACGCTAAGAAAGGAAATGTTGTACGCGAAATTCTCTAAGCATGAATTTTGGCTAGAACGTGTACAATTTCTTGGCCTTGTGATTGACAAAGATGGGATTTCAGTGGATCCATCAAAGGTCGAAGTTGTAATAAATTGGGAACAACTAAGAACTCCATCAGAGGTGAGAAGTTTCTTGGGATTGTCAGGTTAATATAGACGATTTATTCAAGACTTTTCCAAGATTGCCACTCCGTTGATAAATTTGACAAGGAAATTTGTAAAATTTGTTTGGACGAAAAGGTGTGAAGAGAGTTTCCGGGATTTGAAAAAGAAGCTTAGCATGACACCTATGTTATCATTACCGAATAATAGAGGAAATTTTGTGGTGTATAGTGATGCATCACATAAAGAACTAGGTTGTGTGCTTATGCAAAACGACAAAGTCATTGTGTATGCATCAAGGCAATAGAAGGAATATAAGAAAGGATACCCGACTCATGATTCATAGTTAGCTGCGGTGGTATTTTCTCTAAAGATATGGAGACATTATCTCTATGGGGAGAAATATGAGATATACACAGACCATAAAAGTCTAAAATATATTTTCACACAGAAGGATCTAAACACTCGTCAAAGGAGATTATTATAACTGATAAAAGATTATGATTGTGAGATCTTTTATCATCCGGGGAAAGAAAATGTGGTTATCGATGCCTTGAGGAGAAAGGGTCGGGAGAAATTAATGTTGTTAACTACCTAGGAAGAGCTCATTTCAGCAATGACAAGGCTAGAGTTGGAAATAAAACTTCCAAAAGAATCCAATGAAAGATTGTTTCATATGGAAGCTAGTCCAACTTTGGTGGATAAGGTAAAGAAAGCTCAACTACAAGATGAAGAATGTGGAAAAATCAAGGAAACAGTGTTCGAGGGTAATGAAATGAAGTTCAGGATCGATGTTGAAGGACTACTAAGGTTTGAAGGAAGAATTTGGGTCCTAGCAGTACCGGATATTAAAGACAAAATCTTGAGTGAAGCTCATAACTCAAGATATTCAATTCATCCGGGAAGTACGAAGATGTATCCGAATTTAAGACGGCATTTTTGGTGGCCGAATATGAAAAGAGATGTTGCAGAATGTGTCGCAAAATGCTTGACATGTCAAACAGTCAAGGCCGAGCATTAGAGACCAAGTAGATTATTTCAACCATTGGAAATACCGGAATGGAAGTGGGAGCATATCACAATGGATTTTGTGGTAGGTCTTCCAATTACTCAGAAAGGGTACGATGTGATATGGGTGATAGTGGACAGATTGACAAAATTAGCACACTTTTTTTAAATAAAGATTAGATTCAATCTTGATCAGTTGGCAAAGTTGTACGTCAAGGAGATCATTTCGAGTCATGGAGTCCCATTGTCAATTGTGTCAGACAAAGATCTGAGATTCATGTCAAATTTCTGGAAGAGACTATAAGAATGCATGGAAACATAATTGAGAATGAGTACGGCGTACCATCCTCAAACAGACAACTAAAGTGAACGAACAATCCAGACGCTAGAAGATATGCTCAGAGCATGCATCATGGATTTCAAAGGGAAATGGGATGATCATTTACCACTGGAAGATTTGCCTACAACAACAGTTACCACGTGAGCATTGGCATGTCGCCTTACGAAGCATTGTACGGCAGGAAGTGCAGAACTCCACTGTGCTGGGATGAAGTTGGTGAACGTCAACTGTTAGGACCGGAACTGGTACAGTAGACCACTAAGGTTGTCAAACTCATCAGGGCAAGATTGGTAGCAGCTCAAGGCAGACAGAAGAAGTTTACTGATCAACACAGAAAAGATCGTGAATTTGAAGTAGGAAATTTTGTTTTCCTAAAAGTTTCTCCTTAGAAGGGGAAAATCCGATTTGGTGAGAAAGGAAAGCTAAGCCCAAGGTTTATTGGACCCTTTGAGGTGCTACGAAGAGTAGTTAAAGTGGCTTACGAGGTAGCTCTACCACCAAAATTAGAACATGTTCACAATGTTTTTCATGTATCGGTGCTACGACCATATAAACCTAATTACAAGCATGTGATCGAGTATGAACCGTTACAGTTCGATAAGGATTTGTCTTATGAGGAGATTCCTATCTAGATAGTTGACAAGAAAGAACAAGTGCTCAGGAATAAAGTGATACCCTCTGTGAAGGTGATATGGAGGAACCAAAATGTTAAGGAAGCTAAGTGGGAACTCGAAGACAAAATGAGAAAAAGTTATCCAGAGTTATTTGTTTGATCTATGTCTTCGATTCTGGGGACATAATCTTTGTAAGGAGGAAAAAATATGACGAATGAATTGTTTGAGTTGTGATTCTGTGGACAGAATCCTTATAAGGAGGGAATGATGTAACAATCCAGATTTTTTTATTGTAATTTCAAATATTTATTGAATTAAATAAATATTTTAGTTGATGTGTTTATCATAAAATAAATATCTGTTTAATTTTATTATTTATTTGTTAAATAAACAATTCATGAGTTATGGGAATTAACTAAGTTAAGGTAATATGTTAATTAAGTTGATAATTGGTAATTTGGTATTTTGAAGTTAACTAAAATAAAAGAGTGATGAATTAATTATTATGAGATAATATTCTAATTTAATTTAATAATTAAATTAGAGAGTTGATAAGGATTAAATGAATTGCTATAATGTTGTTTAATTTAATTTAGTAATTAAAGTGATGTATTAATTTATTAAATAAAATTATAATGAAAATTATAATTTTTTTGTATTGGATTATGTGACAAATTGATTTAATAAGTTGTTATTAACTTTAACTTAATTAAATTAAAACATGGGAATTTAATTAAATAAAGTGGGACAATAAAATATATTCTAAATGGGTTAAGAAAATAAATTAAAAGAGTTTTAATTTGGTTTTACCAAACAAAGTCTTAGATCTTTTGAAATTCATATTTTAATCTTGTTTTTGCCAAACAAGGCCTTAGGGCTTTTGAATTTAAAAAATAAATAAATAATAAATAAAATATAACTGATAGTTATTATTACATATTAGTTTTTATATGTTTCTATATGTTGCATCTATTTTTTTACGTGAAGTTGTATTACTTAAGCCTAAAAAAGAACAGAAGAGAAAGAACAAAGAAGAAAATAGAGCGAAAAGAGAGAAAAGAGAAGGAAGAAGAGAAGGGTTTTGAGAGTTTGAGATAATCAAAAGGAATTGCTATCATTTGTGTTGCTCAAACAAGAGATTTGAGGTAGTAATTTAACCCTTTTGTTTTTAGTTATTGTGTTTTTTTTAGTTTTCACAAAACTTTTTTATAAATTAGTTTTGAGTACAATTGTTGAAAGCATAGTGTCATATATGTTAATTGGTGTTGTTAACATGTTTTATATCATTTATTTATGATTTAGAGCAATCAATTTCATGGAAATATGTTTAAAGTGAAGAAATTGGATTACAGTGATATATATATATATATATATATATATATGTGTGTGTGTGTGTGTGTGTGTGTGTGTGTGTGTGTGTAGACCCTCTTAGATGTCAGTTTGTACATAGTTTCATTAAATCAATAAAATTGTTTTTATTTAGTAATTACTGTGTTATTTATGCACTTCTTATTTCTCTATTTTCTGTTTATCTTCTTCCGCTCCAAATGGTATCAAAGCCAAGTTGTTAGTTTCTAGTTGTTAGTCGGATTTCATTAATCTTTCATTCATACTATCTTCATAACTTCTTCTTCTTTCTGTATCTGAAGTCACCTAACTTACTGTAGTCCACCCTACATCGGGTCTACCCTTGTAAGTCTCTTGAGTGAGCAGTGTCGGGTATTTGGTTTTGGGTATGAGTCTACTCAAGGTAAGAGGGTCTGTATGGAAGATAAAGAGTGAAATTTTGTTTTGAAGCTATTATAATGAATAGGTTATTTAGATCTAACTCTTCAACTAGTCACCGGTCAACTTTGCCTCCTTCGCACATAGTTAACAAGAAACTCATGATTATGAAAATATCACCAAGCCCTACATAATTGGAATATACCTAGGGTTTCCCTAAAGAAATTTATCGATCAACATTTCTTGATAATTTTAAAAGCGATTACAATGTCAAAGCAAATTGAAAAGGTTTATGCTATTAATAAAGAATATGAAAATTGTAGTCTTCTTACGACCGATGTTATTAAAAACATAGGGAAAAGGGTTACAATTTTATTCATATTAACTTAGTTCAAGTTGCGGTTAAACCATTAAACATCAAGGGAATTAATTCATGCATCTATCTTTGTCTTAGAGATGCTAGGTTCTTGAATTACCACCCCAAAGATAATAGGCCTTAATGGAATCAAGTCTTCATAATGGACCGATCCATTTTAATTGCTTTCCGATTTCACCTAAGCCTTAGTGATCAACATTTACTAAAAGCTTTAACATTAAACATTAAAACTTCAGGCGAAATCACTCACATGATTGAGGGGTCAAAGCCAATTGCTTTAATTTATAGGATTTATTATAAAATAATGAAAACAAATTTAAATGTTCATGCTTTAAATAAAAGTCCTAAAGATTTAACAGTGTTAATTCAAAGTTCTACTACTGATGCTAATATTCAAGTCCCAAGAACAATTCTTTGGAAAGATATTACGCTCCCTAGTCAGTGGACTTTACCTAATGAAATACCTCAACAACCTATAATTAATAATTTATTAAATATAGAAAATGTTAGGCAATTTTCCGATGGAACAGTCAAGATAAGTTTTGAACGTACCAAAAGACTAGTCATTATTGAAGACTTTACTAGTTCTTCAGCTCCTTCGTCTTACGTTCGAAGAGATACTGAAGTACTCAGTAATCCTTCAGTTAAAGACATTAAATTAAAAGGTATTCTAAATCAAGGCCAAGCTAGTCATCCCTGTTATGCTCATAAAGATTTTGTTGAAGAAGAAGATTCTTCTTCTCCAACTTTTTCTGTGATGCCCACTCAATCAGATTTCGATATTCCTATTAACAATCAATTAAGAGTCATTAAAAAAGAGTTCGTATTAGATTGGGACAATCTGGTAAAAGATTTTAATTCCAAATCTAATAAGGAAAAAAGACATTTATTCAGATCTAATCACCCCACTGAAAAAGAACGTGATAAAATAGTCAATAGATGGAAAAGATTCATTAAAAGTGAGAGTTTGAATATTACATTTTATGATTGGTATGAACAATTTCAAAGTAAATGTAATGTAATAACCAAAACTCAATGGATTAAAGAAGATAAATCAAGAGTTTCTTCCAGTCATCCTCCTTTAGAAACTGTTCTAATTTCAGTTAAAAATACTTCAGTTGTAGCCAGTCCATTCAAAATTTCTGATGCTAGTAATAATGATAAGAAAACTATTGAACAATTAAACTTCAGTAATCAATATCTAGCAATTGTAGGAAAACAGCTAGATAGGATAGAAGAAAAATTTGAAGAGTCTATTATTAAAAAACCTAATTCAAAAATTGAACATCCTCTAATAAAATTACCGGAAAATAGATATAAATTAGGTTTACCATCTGATGATGATAATTTAGTTAAAACCATTGATAAGTTATTCAAAAACTAAAAATGAAAAAATGGTACAATTTCCACTATTGATCAAGCTAAACCGATAATAAAAGCAAGAGTAATTCGTCGATTCAATACCAAATTTCAATGTACTAAAAAGTTAACTATCAAAACACCAAGATTATAACTAGGAATTGGTATTCTAGACCTCCTCGGATTCTGATCAAGAGAGGAATCTAGATAAAATTCTCCATTTCATCTAATAAAATTTATGAATGGAACATTGATGGGTTTAGTGAACAAGAACATTTAATTCTACTAAGGCTAAGGCCTATTCAAATGAATCATGAACAAATGGAGCTTTGTAAAAGGAAATCAATGATCTCCTTAGTAAAGGTCTTATTAAACCCAAAAATCTCCCGGTCTTCGCCTCGCCTTCTATGTCATTGGTACCTCGTCGTTATCAATTACAAACCATTGAATAAAGTCCTAGAATGGATTAGGTATCCCTACCCAACAAAGGCGACCTTGTCATGGTTAAGTAATGCCACAATATTGATAAATTGACCTTAAACCGATTTAAATTGCCATTCATCCGGATGATAGTTACAAAGCGGCATTCACCAAGTCAATATTATTACGAATGGAATGTTAGAAGCATTTGGCCTAAAAAACATCCAAGTGAATTTCAAAACATCCTCAATGACATTATTATTCATTCGGTCATTTTATTGTAGTCTATATTCGATATCCTTGTTTTTTCAAAATTGAAGAACACATTAAAACTTGAAATCATTCTTGGTATTAAAGATAATGGTCTAGTTCTTTCACCTTCCAAATGCAAACTGTTTTAGAGGTCGGAATAAGGTTTCTTGGTTTTAATATCATTCAAGTCCAGCCCATTGACAGCTATTCAATTCACGACAAAGTAAGATCAAAAAGCTTCGCTTAATTCCTTTTCCTTACCTTTTTTGGTTTCAATCCTATACTGGACTAACATTCATCTTACGTCATCCAACAAGTTAAAAATACGTCAAGGCATTACCTATCTTGGCATTTCAAATGATTCAACGTTGAAAGACTCAGATATTGGATCAAAAGTTAACACTGTTATGATCTTCATGGAATTACACAATTAAATTTGATCTTATTAAAAAGAAATACTTTCTTTAGTTTTATGTATTACTAAATTTCAAAGTGATTTATTAAACCAAAATTTTTAATTTATTGATTGTTCAAAATACATATTAAATCAAAATCTAGCCTCTAAGCATTCTTTTGCTAGGTGGCAAATCAGTTTATATATATCAAAGGAAGAACAATTCTATCCCAAAAATGAGCATTTCGAATGCCCATTTAAAGGCCATGGTTCCCCATCCACCCAACTATTCTTTATTTGTCAAGAATACTATTCTAGTTGACCCTTTTCCTTAAGGAATTGCTCCTAGATCTATTAAATGGGAAAGTTATTTATTTCATATCCAGATATAAGCCCAAAAAATGACCCCAAAGTAAACTTGCTACAAGTTTTCCCCGGCATTTCCAACCTCTACTCTTATAAAGTTCTTGTGTACTATAAGGATATAACAGTTCAAGCCCCAAGTAATGATAAATCCATCATTCTATATATATTAAGCAGTTTGTTCGTAGGAAAAATCCCTCCGATCTCATGGCAAAATCATCGGTTTTTTTATGTTGAAGCTCGGGTATAGGGTTCTCCTTCACCAAAACAAGTCATTCTTGGTTCATTCAATTTGATCAAAAGTCCTTTCCTTATTGGTTCGTCCTTTGTGGTATTAGGTTAGGAAGAATAGTTAAATCACTTCAATAATCATTATAAACCTATCCCATTGAATGAAAGGTTCTTGGATTATTAAATGGGAGTATCATCCGGCGCCCCGGTACTCCATTTAATAACATTCCAATGATCCACTTCACCATGTGTCTACGCCTCTTTTATGTTAAGTGGTGGGATAAATTTGACATTAAAAAGAATAGTTACTAATCCCAGAATTTCTGTTGTTCGATCCCACCCTCCCAACAAATGCTGCTCCCCTACCATTAAAGAAAAAGAGTCGTGGTCAGCCTCAAAGTCAATATCTAAAGTCAGTCCTTCGGATTCAACATGTTCCTGTAGTATTTCAGATTTTAAAGATTTCACCAGTAAAGAGTTACTAAAGATTGCCCAGGTACTCAATAAAAGAATTAATGAAGCTTTGCATGAAGAGGCTTCTAATCATTCTTCCCAGGGTGATTCAATCAACCAGTTCGCCAATGATGATGGCGATTATGATCCTTCTGGCCTTGATTAACCCACGTGGATGCCGAGGATCCATTCACTTTGAGTTCAACAGTAATATCCAGGCCTTTGAGTCCTCATTCGATACCGGATTCCCTGCGGGCAGTACCACTTAGTCAAAGGAATCGCTTTTCAATCAAAGCAAATTGCGATCACTTATGCGCGTCGATCATATTCAAAGTCATTTTACGCTTTTCCAAAAGCAATTAAAAGTTTTGTATTTAGTCAAAAGTAGTTACTGTTTACTTTTACTTAAGTAACATGTTTCCACTTAAGTAAAATGTTTTTACTTTACCCCAGTCATTGTAACAGTTCTCTTTCCTTGCATTATAAAAGGAAACTGAGATCAGTTGGTTCCACAGATTTTCGAAACTTAGAAAGACTCTGAGCTCTCTCTCAGAAGAATCTTTAGTTTCTACCTCTTTGTAACCTACTTAACCCCTCTTCTCCACTTCTCCAGTAAAATGTTCTAAGTTGTAAGTTCAAAGTTAATAATTTTAGATGTCAGTTTGTACATAGTTTCATTAAATCAATAAAATTGTTTTTATTTAGTAATTACTGTGTTATTTATGCACTTCTTATTTCTCTATTTTCTGTTTATCTTCTTCCGCTCCAAATGATAATGAAGGTCTAAGCTATAGACACTTAGGCAAGAAAATAACATTTAAATTTCTTATTAAACCAAAAGAGAGGGATTTTAAATTCATTCAAGAAGAATCTATCTCTAAATCATTAAATCTACTCAATTGTAAAACAACACATTTGAAATTTTTGAAAGAAGAAATTAAATATAAATGAATTGAAGAGAAGCTTCTGAGTAAAAAGGTTCAAGAACAAATTGAAGATTTAAAAATCTATTTAAAGGATAATCTTTGTTCTGACTCTCCCAATGCTTTCTGGCATCGAAAAAAGCATTACTAACGTCGTTCTCAATTCTCATAAGTTCTAATATGTGTTCAGTATCTTCACTAGAGATATTTAGCTGATTTAGTTTTTGTTTTATTTTACATTCACTTTTATAATGACCCTTTTGCCCGCAATTGTGGTAAACAACTTTATTCTTATCGTATTTTTTGGACTTAGATTTTTTAATATGTCTTTGTGGTAACTTCGTTTTCTCCTATGATGTTTAGTATTTTTGTGAGATTCAATATGTTTATGCCTATGCTTCCTTCGGGAAGGAGCTATCAAGCAGTAAGCCATATTGTTCATGAAAAGTGCCTAACTCATATTTGGCCTTTTTCTTGTCTTTTTACTAGCTTTGTTTTGGCTAATCTAAAATCAATACACATTTTTAATCCAATCTTTTGAATATAACTAATTATATCACCGTAGGTTAAGTTATCATAGTCAATATAACCTAGATTTTTTACTCAATTCTTCATTTAACTTTGTGGGCAAACAATGAAGGTAAACCATTAACAAATTTTTCTTTCCAAAATGGTTTATTGCTATCATTACGAATATAAATCCGAAGTAAAAACATCTTTGAACCATCTAAAGTCGCCAGTGGGACAAGTGAGATTACTTAACCGATCGTGAATTCTTTCAAATTGATATTACTAGGAGTACCTATAAAATGTTTTATTATGGTAAATATAAGTGTATTAACTCCATCTGGTGGACCAACAACAAGATCTTCATTGAAGATAGGGTTGCCATCATCATCCAATTGGACAACATGGATTATTGATATTCTAGTATCTTCAGTGAGATGTTTTTCCCACCAAGATCTGAGGATACCAGTGAATCCACTAACTATCAATTCAACAATGTCTGGTTGAGACAGATTATTAAACTTAGTTATGTAACTGTTTGCTACCATAGACATATGATTCAATTTATTTAAAATTTCTTGTTCACTAAACCCATCAATGTTCCATTCATAAATTTTATTAGATGAAACGGAGAACTGTTTATCCAGATTCCTCTCTTCAAACTGTAAATCCAGAGGAGTGGGTCTAGAATACCAATTCCTAGTTATACTGGTGTTTTTGACAGTTAACTTTTTTAGCTGATCATTGAAATTTGGTATTGAATCGTCGAGATATATCCAATTACTACCGCTTTTATTATCGGGCCACTTGATCAATAGTGGCAATTGTACCACTCGTACCAGGTTCATTTTTTAGTTTTTTGAATAACTTATCAATGGTTTTAACTAAATTATCATCATCAGATGGTAAACCTAATTTATATCTATTTTCCGGTAATTTTATTAGAGGATGTTCAATTTTTGAATCAGGTTTTTTAATAATAGACTATTCAAATTTTTCTTCTATCCTATCTAGCTGTTTTCCTACAGTTGCTAGATATTGATTACTGAAGTTTAATTGTTCAATAATTTTCTTATCATTATTACTAGCATCAGAAATTTTGAATGGACTGGCTACAACTGAAGTATTTTTAACTGAAATTAGAACAGTTTCTAAAGGAGGATGACTGGAAGAAACTCTTGATTTATCTTCTTTAATCCATTGAGTTTTGGTTATTACATTACATTTACTTTGAAATTGTTCATACCAATCATAAAATGTAATATTCAAACTCTCACTTTTAATGAATCTTTTCCATCTATTGACTATTTTATCAATTCTTTTTCGATTAGGGTGATTAGATCTCGAATAAATGTCTTTTTTCCTTATTAGATTTGGAATTAAAATCTTTTACCGTATTGTCCCAATCTAATACGAACTCTTTTATAATGACTCTTAATTGATTGTTAATAGGAATATCAAAATCTGATTGAGTGGGCATCACAGAAAAAGTGGGAGAAGAAGAATCTTCTTCTTCAACAAAATCTTTATGAGCATAATTAGGAATATAATTAAAAACAATTACGTAGATTATGATTTAATTACTAAATAAAAACAATTTTATTGATTTTTATTAAACTATGTACAAACTGACATCTAAAATTATTAACTTTCAACTTACAACTTAGAACATTTTACTGGAGAAGTGGAGAAGAGGGGTTAAGTAGGTTACAAAGAGGTAGAAACTAAAGATTCTTCCGAGAGAGAGCTCGTAGTCTTTCTAAGTTTCAAAAAATCAAGAACCAAATGATCTCGTTTCCTTTATAATGCAAGGAAAGAGAATTGTTATAACGACTCGGGTAAAGTAAAAACATTTTACTTAAGTGGAAACATGTTACTTAAGTAAAAGTAAAAAAAAGTAAAAGTAAACAAAAGAATTACTTTTGACTAAATGCAAAACTTTTCTACCGCTTTTGGAAAATCGCCGACACGTTTTGAATGATCGAGACGCGAGAGTGATCGATCGCAATGCGCCGGTGGAAAAGAAGATTCTTTCGACTAAAGTGGTCGCCTCGAAAGGTGAATCGGTCAATTTTAACAGAACTATCAAGAATCGGATATTATCGTTGAACTCATGCGAATGGATCCCGAGCATCCCGTAGGTCGATCATGCCAGTAAGGATCATAATCGCCATCATCATCTTGGCGAATCGGCCGATTCAATCACCCGGAAGAATGATTAGAAGCCTTTCTTCATGCAAAGCTTCATCAATTCTTTTATTGAGTACCGGGCAATCTTTAGTAACTCTTTATCGGTGCAATCTTTAAAATCAAATACTACGGAACATGTTGAACCCAAGGATCGACTTTGGATATCGACTTTGAGGTCGATCGACTCTTTTTTCTTTAATGGGTCGGGAACAGAGCATCGATCGGGAGAGTGGGATCGAGCAACAGAAATTCCGTCGAACTCGAGTAACTATTCTTTAATGTCAAATTTATCCCACCACTTAATATAAAAGAGGCGAGACACACGGAGAAGTGGATCATTGGGAATGTTATTAAATGGAGTACTGTGGACCGCCAGATGATACTCCCATTTAATAATACAAGGAATTTTGTATTTACTGACAAATAAAAGAGAGTGTGGATCTCCTTCATTCAATGGGATAGGTTTAGAATGATTATTTCAGTGATTTAACTAAACCTTCAATGGGTCAGGAAGAAGATCATAACAAGATCCTAACCTATACCACCAAAGGACGAACCAATTAGGAAAAGGACTTTTGAACTTATGGTCAAATTGAATGAACCAAGAATGACTAAGTGACTCGTTCTGGTGAAGGAGAACCCTATACCTGTGCTTCAATATAATCATAAGAAACAAACCGATGATTTTGACCGGAGAGATCCATGAGATCGGAGGGATTTTTTCCCCAATCGGAGATCCGAATAAACTGCTTAATATACATAGAATGATAGAGGACTTTTGATTTATCATTCGTGCATAAATGGGCTTGATGTTTATCGACTGCTTTCTGTAAGAATATCCTTATAGTACACAAAGGACTTATAAGGAGCTAGAGGTTGGAAATGCCATCTGTGGGAAAAATCGGGCAAAGAAGTTTATCGGGGTCATTTTTGGGCTTCATATCGGGTTCAATATGAAATAAATAACTTTCCCATCTCGAAAGCATATACTCAGCAGAGAATGACTAGAGTCGAGGACTCAGTCCTCAGCAGGATTACCGAAAAAGGTCAATCGAATAGGTCGACCGCCAAAGCCGAAATGTATGGCTTAGGCATGGTACCGAGAACAGTGAATTTATTACTGGTCTGAATAGTTGGGTTAACTAGATGAGGAACCATGGCTCCTCTGGGCTGATTAAATGGGCCGTATGATAACCTTTAATTCTCGAGGACGATGCTCCTCTAATGCTCATTTTTGAATAAGACTCAGATTAATAAATTCTAGTAAGAAAATCAGAATTGAATTGTTACTTCCTTTGATATATTCAATTTCAAACTCAAAAATGCTTAATAAAGCTTGCCATCTAGCAAAAGAATGCTTAGAGGCTAGATTTTGGACGCCTTTTTCTAATATGTATTTTATCGATTTTACAATCAATACTTAACTAAAAATTTTTGGTTTAATAAATCACTTTGAAATTTAGTAATACATAAAACTAAAGAAAGTATTTCTTTTTAATAGTATCGTAATTTAATTGTGTAGTATTCCATGCACCGTAATGAAAAACAAACAACTGCTCGGGGAATCGTGTGTTAACTTTTGTTTCGTAATGCCCCAAAACCAATATCCGAGGCGCCGCTTTCAACAATTTTAAATGTCAATCATTTGAAATGCCAAGACAGGTAATGCCTCGACGTATTTTTTAACTTGTTGGACGCATGTAAGTATGAATGTCATCTGTGTATGGTGGATTGTCTTGCAAACGCCGAAAAAGAGGTTTTGCAGATCTTCCCGAGATTCTTGTAGAACTTGCCTCATGTAATTGCTTTAGCCAAGAAATCTCTGGCAGCATTGGGTTTTGTTGGTTATCTTATCTGGAAACTTGTCAAGTCGAATTGAATAGCTCGCTCAATGGGCCGGACTTGTCCTCTAAAGATATTAAAACCAAGAAACCTTATTCTAACCAAACAGTCGCATTTGGAAGGTGAAAGAACTAGACCATTATCTTTAACAATTTCAAGAATGATTTCAAGTGTTTAATGTGTTCTTCAATGGTCATTGAAAAACAAGGATATCGCCAATATAGAACGACAATAAAATGACCGAAAAGGGTTTAATATGTCATCGAGGATATTTTGAAATTCACTTGAGCATTTTTTAGGCAAATGTTCGAACATTCCATTCAGAATGACCGAATCGGAGAGTGGTGAATGCCGCTTTTGTAACTATCATCCGGATGAATGGCAATTTGCCGTAAACCTGATTTGAGGTCGAATTCTATCAATATTGTGGCATTACTTAACCTTTGTCGACAAGGTCGTCTTTGTTGGGTAGGGATACCTAATCCATTCTAGGACTTTATTCAATGGTTTGTAATTGATAACCAGACGAGGTACTCCTCTCTCTTTTTCTGCTTCATTGTTGACATAGAAGGCAGTGACAAGACCAGGAGATTTATCGGGTTTAATAAGACCTTTACTAAGGAGATCATTGATTTCCTTTTACAAAGCTCCATTTGTTCATGATTCATTTGAATAGGTTCGCCTTAGTAGGAATTAAATGTTCTTTAAATTCTTAAAGATAAGTGGAGCCTAACCATATGCTTTTTCCGATGCCGTAAAGCATTGGGAGAGTCGTAACAAAGGTTATCCTTTAAATAGATTTTTAAATCTTCAATTTGTTCTTGAACCTTTTTACTCGTAAGTCGCTTCTTCAATTCGCTTATATTTAATTTCTTCTTTCAAAATTTCAAATGTGTTGTTTTACAATCGAGTAGATTTAATGATTTAGAGATAGATTCTTCTTGAATGAATTTTAAATCCTCTCTTTTGGTTTAATAAGAAATTTAAATGTTATTTTCTTTCCTAAGTGTCTACAATTTTAGACCTTCATTATTAGTAGTAAGTAAATGGGTAAAGTAAATATATAAATGGTAATCCTAAGATGACCTTATCAAGAAG
Organism: Panax ginseng; assembly: GCA_020205605.1. Taxonomy (NCBI): domain Eukaryota; kingdom Viridiplantae; phylum Streptophyta; class Magnoliopsida; order Apiales; family Araliaceae; genus Panax; species Panax ginseng. The sequence continues at coordinate 93,722,446 of CM035139.1, forward strand.
ATTGCTAATTAAAACAAATGATGTTTTAAAACACATATTATATCTTGATGATATGAACCTTAGGCAATTTATATTTAATTTCCATTTGACTACCATTAATTAATTTAATCTTTCACCGGTTTTCTTAAAATACTTGGTTGGGATTAAGCCTTCAGATATAGCTTTAAATCAGACCAGATCAACCGAGCAGTAAAGTCGATGGAGAAGCTTTTATCAACAACTGTGTTAATCGAGACATACCATTTTTGAATGGTAATATCTTTGATTCTTTTAAGTGTAAGCCCTCAGATAACTTGATCTCGATTCATCTTTAACTCCAGATGATTCTGGTTCATCAGGATTTTCATCACTAGATGTGGAATCATTAATCTGAAGATCTGACTTTTTATCATCAAAATCTTTTCTTAAATTGGAAACTTCTAGTTTTAAATTAGCAATATCCTTTTTAAGTTTATTAACTTCTAGATTTAATTCTGGGAGAGTGACTTCTTTAACAGGAGATTTAAATCTTTCCAATGTTTTATCGAGGCTAAAATTGGTTTTTCTTTAGCTTTAATAAATCTATCATTACTATTATCTTTGTTTAATAAATCTTTTAATTGTTTAGTATACTGAGCTTTTAGTTTAGGATCAGTAATTTTACTGATTAGTTCAATTAACAAAGAGCTTTCTTCATCATCTTTGTTAAGTACATTAACTCTTTTAAGTGCGCAAAGAATTTTCATTGCAATTATCAAAGACAAATAGTGACTTCTTCCGTGTCACCGCTTTGATAATATATCTGCTTTTAGAAGAATTAGAGATCAAGAACCTTCATCATTACTAACGTCGTTCTCAATTCTCATAAGTTCTAATATGTGTTCAGTATCTTCACTAGAGATATTTACCTGATTTAGTTTTTGTTTTATTTTACATTCACTTTATAATGACCCTTTTGCCCGCAATTGTGGCAAACAACTTTACTCTTATCGTATTTTTTGGACTTAGATTTTTAATGTCTTTTATTAGTGGTTTTAGGCTTATTATAATAATTGTCTTGATTTTTTATCTTTGTGGTAACTTCATTTTCTTCTATGATGTTTAGTATTTTTGTGAGATTCAATATGTTTATGCCTATGCTTCCTTTCGAGGAGCTATGGCAGAAGTTATATTGTTCATGTAAAGTGCCTAACTCATATTGGCCCTTTTCTTGTCTTTACTAGCCCTGCTTGGCTAATCTAAAATCAATACACATTTTTAATCCAATCTTTTGAATATAACTAATTATATCACCGTAGGTTAAGTTATCATAGTCAATATAACCAAGATTTTTACTCAATTCTTCACTTAACTTTGTGGGCAAACAATGAAGGTAAACCATCGACAAATTTTTCTTTCCAAAATGGTTTATTGCTATCATCACAGAACATAACTCGAAGTAAAAACATCTTTGTACCATCTAAAGTCGCTTAGATTGGGACAAGTGAGATTACTTAACTGATCGTGAATTCGCTCTGTGATATTACTAGGAGTACCGATAAAATGTTTTATTATGGTAAATATAAGTGTATTAACTCCATCTCGTGGACCAACACCAAGATCTTCATTGAAGATAGGGTTGCCATCATCATCCAATCGACAAGATGGATTATTGATATTCTAAGATCTTCAAAGGAGATGTTTTTCCCACCAAGATCTGAGGATACCAGTGAATCCACTAACTATCAATTCAACAATGTCTGGTTGAGACAAATTATTGAATTTAGTTATGTAACTGTTTGCTACCATAGACATATGATTCAATTTATTTAAAATTTCTTGTTCACTAAACCCATCAATGTTCCATTCATAAATTTTATTAGATGAAACGGAGAACTGTTTATCTAGATTCCTCTCTTCGAACTGTAAATCCGGAGGAGTGGGTCTAGAGTACCAATTCCTAGTTATACTGGTGTTTTTGACAGTTAACTTTTTTAGCTGATCATTGAAATTTGGTATTGAATCAATGTCAGATATGTCTAAATTACTACTGCTTTTATTATCAGTTTCAGCTTGATCAATAGTGGCAATTGTACCACTCGTACCAGGTTCATTTTTTAGTTTTTTGAATAACTTATCAATGGTTTTAACTAAATTATCATCATCAGATGGTAAACCTAATTTATATCTATTTTCCGTAATTTTATTAGAGGATGTTCAATTTTTGAATCAGGTTTTTTAATAATAGACTATTCAAATTTTTCTTCTATCCTATCTAGTCTGTTTTCCTACATTGCTAGATATTGATTATGAAGTTTAATTGTTCAATAATTTTCTTATCATTATTACTAAAGATCGTAAATTTTGAATGGACCTGCTACAAATCAAGTATTTTTAACTGAAATTAGAACAGTTTCTAAAGGAGGATGACTGGAAGAAACTCTTGATTTATCTTCTTTAATCCATTGAGTTTTGGTTATTACATTACATTTACTTTGAAATTGTTCATACCAATCATAAAATGTAATATTCAAACTCTCACTTTTAATGAATCTTTTCCATCTATTGACTATCTTATCACGTTCTTTTAGTGGGGTGATTAGATCTGAATAAATGTCTTTTTTCCTTATTAGATTTGGAATTAAAATCTTTTACCAGATTGTCCCAATCTAATACTTAACTCTTTTTAATGACTCTTAATTGATTGTTAATAGAATATCAAATCGATCGAGTGGGCATCATGAAAAAGTGGGAGAAGAAGAATCTTCTTCTTCTACAAAATCTTTATGAAGCATAACAGGATGACTAGCTTGGCCTCGATTAAGAATACCTTTTAATTTAATGTCTTTAATCGAAGGATTAATGAGTTCTTCAAAGATCTCTTCGAACGTAAGATTTAAGGAGTCAAGAACTAGTAAAGTCTTCAATAATGATCGGTCTTTTGGCACGCTCAAAACTTATCTTGACTGCTCCATCGAAAATTGCCTAACATTTTCTATATTTAATAAATTATTAATTATAGGTTGTCGAGGTATTTCATTAGGTAAAGTCCATCGACTAGGAGCGTAATATCTTTCCAAAGAATTGTTCTTGGGACTTGAATATTAGCATCAAGAGTAGAACTTTGAATTAACACTGTTAAATCTTTAGGACTTTTATTTAAAGCATGAACATTTAAATTTGTTTTCATTGTTTTATAATAAATCCTATAAATTAAATCAATTGGCTTTGACCCCTCAATCATGTGAGTGATTTCGCCTGAAGTTTTAATGTTTAATGTTAAAGCTTTTAGTAAATGTTGATCACTAAGGCTTAGGGTGAAATCAGGAAAGCAATTAAAATGGACTGGTCCATTATGAAGACTTGATTCCATTGCGCCTATTATGCTGGGGTGGTAATTCAAGAACCTAGCATCTCTAAGACAAAGATAGATGCATGAATTAATTCCCTTGATGTTTAATGGTTTAACTGCAACTTGAACTAAGCCAATATGAATAAAATTGTAACCCTTTTTCCTATATTTTTTAATAACATCGTGGTCGAAGACTACAATTTTCATATTCTTTATTAATAGCAGATAAACCTTTTATTGTTTTGACATTGTAATCAGCTTTTAAAATTATCAAGAAATGTTGGTGATAAATTTCTTTAGGGAAACCCTAGGTATATTCAATTATGTAGGGCTTGATCGATATTTTCATAATCGTGAGTTTCTTGGTTAACTATTTCGAACAGAGACAAAGTTGATTGGTGACTAGTTGAAGAGTTAGATCTAAATAACCTATTCATTATAATAGCTTCAAAACAAAATTTCACTCTTTATCTTCCATATAGACCCTCTTACCTTGAGTAGACTCATACCCAAAACCAATAAAATTGAATAAAATTGACGTTCAATTCATGTGTTAAACTGCAAATTGTTTGTTGATTGTGAAAATATGTGAATAAACGAAAACGATATGATTTAAACGAACGATTTTGGTTGTAAAATGAATTCACAATGAAGAATTTCACTATAAATGTCAAAAGAAGAAGAAATAATAAAAATAGTAAAATTAAAGGTTATAATTTTAATGTTTAGGTTGTTTGTATAGTTAAAAGCATGTTAGAAATCTTAAATTGTGTTTCTCCGAAGTTTATATGTCTTATATGTGTGAAAATTGGTTGTTAGAATGTTGTTTGTAAGCCAAATTGGCTTTGTCTTTGAGTGCAATTGATTCATGAACTGCAGAGCTAGTGACAGTAAGTACCCCTCCCCGTGGGTGTTACGATACAAATAATACCCCCACCCAAATAGGGGGGTGCAGAGTGGGGACAGTTTTTTCTAACCTTGTGCAGTCCATTATATGTTAAGCTAACCTAATATAAAGAGTAGTATAACATGTTGAACATGTAATATGATGTTATATCAGCTTGTTAACGTTCATAGGTTAACATAACATGATAAGTTGTTTAAAGGTTAGAATGTTGTGCTCATTCGAGACTTCAATCTTGCAATATGTAATTGGTAATACTAAGCAAAACATAAACTCAGTTAGTAAGCTATACTAAAAGTGGGAACTAAACCCATGAAGTTATTATTAGTGTAACTAACAAGTATTGTTAATATACATGGTATGTGTAGGACTTGTGGTGAATGTGAGTAGTGATTGCTTAACCTACGCACGAGGCAAGTTCTCTAACCCTACCTTTACGATTACGCAAGTTCATTATCTTATGTTGTCTATTATTATCCAAGTTTCTTGAACCCCATTTATTTTGTATGATGCAAACCTTATCGATACGTTGAGTCCATAACCTTACTTTTATAATTTGATATTGTTCACACAAGCTCTTTAATCTAACTTTTACTTTGAGAGGGTTTTCTATCTTTAACTTGTTTTATATTATGTAAATTCCTAAATTCTATTATTCTTATGATGAGAAAGTTTTATTTCTCACCTTGTTATCAATTATGCATGTTCATTAACTCAATTCTTTTGTTGAGCAAGATTATAGCCTTAGCTTATTGTTGTTCAAGAAAGGTTGTTATAATATTCAATGCATATGCTTTATAGTTCATTTCTAAAACATGATTTCGATTTATAATGTTGATTTCGCTTATGACTCACGATTATTCCATAGCATATTGCTATTACACTTTTGATTCAAATAATCCTTAGTCGATGTTTGTTGAACTCTAAATTACCCTTGAAGATTATCCAAACCAAACTTCCTTTGGTGCGAACCCGTATATTAAAACTAAGATGAGCAACCCTATTATAAGGGATTTATTATGCGTAGCATTTAGATGTTTGTGCATAATACATGGTAGTAAGGGTTGATCACCCTAAGTACGAGGAGTTCCTACAATCTTATGACTGTTTAGGTTTAAGTTGAAAGAATACTTATAACCTTGGACATAGTTCATGGTCTTGTGACCCTCAGATATATTTCAAATTCTGATTTCAGTTCTTGATTATCAATGATAGAGAATATTATTCTGTTCTATTGAGCATATTCATTGGTAGTTATTATGTTGTTATTATTCATTTTCATTTTAAGTGATCATTTATTTTGCTCACTCTTGCATATATAACCATTGCAGCTAAAGTTGAGAAGGTTGATAAACCTACAACTAGCAAGGAAAAATGAATAAGTGTGATACCCCCAAAATAGGTATACATCACCCATTCTGAGTCGCCAAATACATGGTACAGAAAATAACTACAACTTTATTACAATTGTCGTGCAAAATACGACAACATATACTGTGAGTTTAAATACAAATATTGTCTTCTAGACAATATCCACACCCAAATAAAATCCTTATTACAATTATTGATGCATTATTTTACAAAAATAGTGAGGACTACTAAAACAACTGTCTAGGACCATCACTCTATACCCCGACTGGTTCATGCTATGTTCTCGCTTCCTGAGAAGAAAATGGAACAAAAAGGAAAATGGTGAGCGCAACTAGCCTAGTAAAGAATATTATGACTAAGATAATATACAAAAAATTATCCTTAGTCTTCAACAGGGAAACATCTGATAGAATATAATCGACAACAAGTTTTAGATCAACAACTGCAGCGGAAACAACAATTCATTAGAAGAGTTAAGTAGAGAATGAAATCTACTATCATCTATGAATTTATAAGTCCATTATCAATATTTTATCCCTGTAACATCAATCAATATACATCTTGAATCAAATATTCATCTTTGCACTACGGGCCAAAGATATTCATTTGTATCACCAGTTGGTCATGTTCATCTCAACACCTGTTCATCTTTGCACTACGAGCCAAAGATATTCATCAGGTAATCATTCATCTTTGCACTACATGTGAGACCCCGGATTTTATGAATACAGATTTAAATTTCTTGAAATATTTTTTTTAAATATTAAGGTGTGGATTTGATATAATGTTATAGTTGTGGGTAATATTTACAAATTTTGCAAAGTAAACAAGTGGTTATATAATATTTGATTGGTCGGGAATATTCGTTTTAACAGGGGAATATTAAATGCGATGGCACAATTATAATGGTGGACCCCATAACGGAAGTATTGTAAGTAGTAAGAAAAGCACGTAATTATCTTTTATTAAAAATAACGGCAAAAGTGTTACCGTTAAAACTGTTGAACTACCCGGTAGTAAAAGTATAGTAATACGCGTGGTTGCATAGTGGCACACGATATTGGTTATTGATGCTTACGTTAGAAGTCACTTTCGGTTATACTCAATTATTGCTACGAAGAATTCTTTGCGATCATATCTCTCATATTATTGATTTAATTATTGTCACAAGATTATCATCTACATAGTATGATATATTATTAAATCAATAATTGAGACGATAAAGTTATTCATATTATTAAATTGCAATATTGACAATGTCTAGCAGTTCTGTCAAGTAGAGGTTTGGTCACTTAATTGCACGCCAATAAGGAGAAATCCTTATCAGAAAGCCCCCCTTTCACAGGAACGCATTTGGGTTGTTAAATATTGTGAGTTATAATATTAATGGTGAATAAGTTCGTGTTGATTAAAGATGAAATTGATAGTTCCATTGTGTTAGAATTATTAGCGTTAGTGAAAATCAACATTTATTTCGATATTAATTGATGTCCGGAAGTTATACTGACCAGTTGGGTAATTAAATCGGATAAATGAGCAATTAATTGCTATTAATTCACATGATTATAACTATTTGTTCACACGTGTGTACTATTGATTCACATTCTTGTACTATTAGGGGAGTTGGTGCAAGATTGATAATACTTGCACGACTAAGTTAAAAATGGAGGTATAGATGGAGGTACTATATTGTAATTCATTTTTCACATGATTATAACTATTGATTCACATGATTGAACTATTGATTCACATTATTTACTATTAGGGGAGGTGGTGCAAGTTTGATAATACTTGCAGGACTATATTAAAAGTGAAGAAAAATATGAAGGTATTATACTGTAATATTTCGAGCCCCAAAATGTGCAATTATCGAAACTATATTTTCCTATAAATAGAAGCTCATTCTTCCTTCACTTCTCACTAATTCACTAAAGCTTTAGAGCAAATATTATAGAGAGAAATTATAGAGAGAAAGAAGAAGAGAAGTCTGCTACCTCACTATTCCAATATCCAGTTTCTTCTAAGGTAAGGGGTATTATTCTTTCGTATTCATGAAGAGAATTATTTTCTTTCAATACACATAAGAGCTGTTATTCCATTCTTTATTATTATGTTGGAATAACTTTATATAATAAGCACCGCATACATGGTGAAATTCTTACATTATTCCATTCTTTATTATTATGTTGGAAATATCCCATGCATGCGGATTACACATGACTTTGGTTTCATTCTTTATTATTTTGTTGGAATATCCTGTCTGTATGCGGATTACGTGATTGAATGGTTCCATTCTTTATTATTTTATTGGAATATCCTATACATGCGATTTTCTGCGTGACCCGGTTCCATTCGTTATTATTTTGTTGGAATAATCTGCTCATGTGGATTCTGCATGCATGGTGAATGATCCTTTGTATTCATTCCTTATTAAATTATGGAAATGATCACATCTCACGTGGATTACCGTATGTAGGAAGCGAAAATCCATTTTGCGTTTCATATATTCTATTATACTCGGTTTGTTAAAGTTTTGGCTTCTATGCTCCATGAAATTAGTAGAATATCACGGATATTTGCTTGTCATCCAAAGATATTTTCATGGAAATATTCTTCTCGAGCATTCTTGAATTTTACTCCACAAAGAAGTATCATGTTGACAATTTTGGACGTTATTGATTTTACGGATAAACTAAAATTTTGAATCTTTAAAATTTATCCTTGAACTTGTTTTATTGAATTATTATGTCATTGTCATCATCCTCATGCTTATATTGTGATGAAAGTCATCTTTGGCTTACATGCATAGATGGACTTGGTATGATTATGACCAGGGATTATTCGGTATAATCATGACCTGTAATGTTATAAATGATGTGGTAAAAATCCTCAGTGGCCTGTAGTGCATTGATGGACACTTTTTGGTATGATTATAACCAGGGATTATTCGGTATAGTCATGACCATTGATGATTTAATGAATATCCTTGGCCCGAAGTGTAGGGATGACTCGATGATGTGGTTTATTTATTAAGCTGAGTCTCAGCGATAAAAATTGATGAAAACATTTTAAATCATAGAATATAGTAGATATCATGCTCTACTTGACTCTTCTAATGGATTGCTTATTCCGCTACAGTTAAACTTGATGTCTATTGTATTTTATCAGTTTAACATTGTTGAAGACTAATGATAATTTATTCTGCATTATCTTAGTCATAATATTTCTTACTGGGCTAGTTGAGCTCACCCTTTTGCTTTCATTGTTCCCTTTAGGAAATGAGAACGTAGCCGGGACTAGTCGGGGAACAGAGTGATGGTCCGAGATGTTGTATAAAATAATGTGATAATAAATGTAATGAGGACTCTATTTGAGAGTGGATATTGTCTAGAAGGCAACATTCCTGTTTAAACTCTCAGCTATGTTTTGTCGTATATTACACGACGGTTGTATAATTAAGTTTGTATTTGTATTCTGTACCATGTATTTGGCAACTCAAGATGGGTGATGTATACCTATTTTGGGGGCGCCCACGGTTAGTATCGAGCTTAGGATATGATCCCCGGCCGAGATGTGAGACAAGAACTACGAGGGAGAGACTGGGAATTCCTTCGCTAGTATGACCTACCTAAGTTTATTTGATATTTAATTGGACGGTCAGAGTATAGGGATAATATGTGATATGATAATTAACCCTTGTTTTGTGACAGTATTTGCAAATGGCATCCGAAAATGTTGAGATAAGCAATGAAGCACGTGAGACCGTTGAGTTAACACATATTAATACCCAGGATAATGTGCAACAGGAAGACAATAATCCTCAGGTAAACAACAACGATCAAAGATAAACGATGGGATGTTCAGAGGTTTTATGTAATTCATGCAACATCAGGCGAAGGCGGCTCCTGTCCAAAATGCAGGTGAAAACACTGACAACTCTCGGACGGTCACCGCTAAACAGTTCAAGGAGCTGGGACCACCAGAGTTTTTGGGAGAGCCAAAACCACTTAAGATAGAGACGTGGATAAAGCAGATCAACAAGATATTTGATGTCTTGGGATGCTCTGAGGAGCAAAAGGTTCCCTTTGCCACCTTCATGTTGCGAGCAAAGGCAGACATCTTGGTGGGAATCAGTAAAGCGACTCAACTCGCCAAGACCGAAGATGCCTTGGGAGAAGCTCCAAGAACTGTTTAATGACAAGTACTTTCTTGAAATTATTCATCACATGAAGGAGGTAGAGTTCATCAAGCTTGAGCAAAACAATATGACCGTGGCATAGTATGAAGCTAAGTTTGCCGAGTTGTCTCGGTTTGCATCCCACTTGGTTGATAATGAGGAGAGAATGACGCGGATGTTTCTAAGAGGTTTGAAACCTGAGATACGTCAATACCTTATCTCTCATAAACTGTGTTTGTATTCAGATATTGTTAATATGGCTCAGTTATTGGAGCGCGATAATGAGTCAACCCAACCAAGAGAGAGTAGCCGGCAAGTCGATAATACCAAAGGGTAGGTAGCCATCGTAAAGCGGTGACAACAAACGTGGAGGGAATCAACATGCCATAAATGGTAATCACGGTGGTAATCATGGCATATGACAATAAGAGTGGACATTTCAAGAAGAGGAGATTCAATAATGATGGAAAGACGTCAGAACCAGCACCTGTTGTTAAGGAAAGAGAACAACCACCGGTCGTATGTTACAAATATGGAGGGGAAGGACACATAAGTCCAAACTGCATGATGCAGTCCAAAGCATGTTATAATTGTGGAAAAGAAGGTCACCTAGCCCGATTTTGTCGTGCACCAAAGTTAAGTCCAGCTGGGATAGAGGCATCAAAGGGTATCCTAGATAAGACAAAATCGGTAGTTCAAAGGAGAGCGGTTGTCATGACTTCCCAACAAGTGAGGAACCCAAATGAAGTTATCACGGGTTAGTTAATTATAAATTCTTGCGAAGTCTATACCTTATTAGATACCAATTCTACCCATTCTTTTATTTCTCCTACTTGCGCTCAATGTTTAAATTTGACTCCGGAGAAATTAGACTTTGATTTATCTGTTGAAACTCCGTTGGGAGAAACCTTCGTTACCTCCACTATTTATAAATCTTTTTTGATTCAAATCAACACTTTCACGTTACCTGTCGATCTTATCTCTTTGAAAATACTTGCATTTGATGTTATTTTAGGGATTGATTGGTTAACTACTCATCAAGCTTTTCGTAAGGTTTTTAGCTTTTATATTACTAACCAACCTGTTATGTGAATTCAAGCAACCAAACCACTAAAGTCAATCACTGTTATATCAAGCCATAAGTAAAGAGCCCCGAGCCTTTCGTTGGTGACTTCCTTGTTTGGAAGGCACCGAAGCCAGACTATCCGTAGGGGACGTTGTGAATGACGATGGCAAGTTGATAGGTATCAATATGATGTACTATCTAAGTCTTGGATGAGAGTCATAGTTTTGAATGATATTTCTATTGTTAATAAATTTCCTGACGTATTCTTGAAGAACTTTCTAGCCTACCCCTAGAGCGTGAAATCGAATTTTGTATTGACCTCAGTACAAAACCCATTTCTAAAACCCATAAATATTTCTTCACCTAGAACGAACGTATTATGCGCCAAAGACGTTGGCTCGAGCTGTTGAAGATTACAACTATACCATTCAATATCATCGTGGAAGAGCGAACATGGTAGCTGACGCATTGAGTAGAAGATCGTATGCGTTTACGAGTGCGATGTTGTTAACACAAAAACCCATTTCGTATAATTACAAATGATGAAAATAGAGTTAAAGACTCTAGTGATCCACATGAAGATAACAAATATATGAGTAGAATCGACTTTAATCGATAAAGTTAAAATCGTTCAAGCTACACACCTGAATCTGATGAATATGAAGAAGAAGGTACAAGAAGGCATTATCTCAACCCTTGATTTAATTGGCTCATTTGAAATCCTTGATCGAGTAGGAACTGTGGCCTATAGACTCGTTTTACGGTCAAGTATGTCGTGTGTTCATAAAGTTTTCCACGTATCGTTGTTAGTAAAAAACTTAGTCTTGGGGGTCTTTGGAGAAAAATTTTAGAATAATTAATGAATCTAAAAAATTATGAAATAATGGGGGTTTTATAGAGCATGTTACAAGCTTTCCATAGCCTCGAAAATGGACTAATTTCGATAACGGATGAAGAAGTTATGAAGATTTGAAGTATGTGTGTCAAAAGTTGCAAAATCTGGAAAATTGGAGTTAAGTGCCTAAGGTCGAGCACCTAGGCACTAGGCTCGACACTTAGAATCTGTTCTTGGGCGCCTAAGCGCTTGCCCAAGGCCAAATTTGGGCGCCTAGGCGCTGGTCAAGTGTTAAGCCAAAATCTGTCCGAACGTCCTTTAGTAAATTGGGCATAACTTTTTCATACAAACTCCGATTGAGGTGATTCAGGATGAATCGAAAAGATAACGAGTAGACCTAAAACTTTCATTTTTTATATTTTGAGATTTGAGGTCGGTATCAAGGCCTAAAATGGATATTTTAGGGACTGATGTGCATTTAGAGGCAATCGGAGGATATCAGGCATGCACGTATGCAACGTGTAATGTTTTCGACGATAAAGGTATTCAAGGTATCCTCACCTCTTCGGCATACCAGGTACATACATAAATTTCGAGGGCAAAATTTCATAAGGAGGGGAGATTGTGAGAACCCAGATTTTATGAATAAAGATTTAAATTTCTCGAAATATTTTTTTTGAATATTATGGTGTGGATTTGATATAATGTTATAGTTGTGGGTAATATTTACAAATTTTGCAAATTAAGCAAGTGGTTATATAATATTCGATTGGTCTGGGAATATTCGTACGACGGCACAATCATTGGTGGACCCCATAACGGAAGTATTGTCGTAGTAAGAAACGCATGTAATTATCTTTTATTAAAAATAACGGCAGTAAAGTGTTACCGTTAAAATTGTTGAACTACCCATTAGTAAAAGTACAATAATACGCGTGGTTGCATAGTAGCACACGGTATTGGTTATTGATGCTTACGTGAGAAGTCACTCAGTTATACTCAATTATTGCTACAGTAATTGCCGCATCATATCTCTCATATTATTGATTCAATTATTGTCACAGTATCATCTGCATAATATGATATATTATTAAATCAATAATTGAGACGATAAAGTTATTCATATTATTAAATTACAATATTGATAATTTCTAGAAGTTCTGTTAAGGAGAGGTTTGGTCACCTAATTGCGCGCCAATATGGAGAAATCCTTATCGGAAAGCCTCCTCTTTCCTGGGAACGACATAGTTGTTAAATATTATGAGTTATAATATTAATGATGAATAAGTTTGTGCTAATTAAAGATGAAATTGATAGTTCCATTGCATACTTTGCAAAATTTATAAATATTATCCACAACTATAACATTATATCAAATCCACACCATAATATTAAAAAAATATTTCGAGAAATTTAAATCTTTATTCATAAAATTTGGGGTCTCACACGACGGTTGTATAATTAAGTTTGTATTTGTATTCTGTACTATATATTTGGCGACTCAAGATGGGTGATGTATACCTATTTTGGGGGCGTCACACTACAGGCCAAAGATATTCATCAAGTATCACCATTAAGGACTGAGGATGATGAAAAAAAATTTAGAGAACGAATCCAATTGAGACGGAAGGACAAATATTAGGGATTCAGATTTGATTTATCCAAATTCAATAATACTCCATAATAACCAAGTGTGAAGTAGAATTCAAAATAAAGATCAAAACATGGATACAATCAAAGATAGTAACCATAAAAGACATCCGGGACTTAAAAAAAGAGAAAATTTCATTTTTAAATTGAATAGTGTTGTATTTGTGAATAATGTCGATCACGTGAATAGTAACCTGGAGCATAAAAAGGTAGAAATTCCACAATAAAATTCATAACAATATCTCAAAGATAATGATATTGAAGAAAATAATATCATTTAAGAAGAAAATAACATCCCTTACCTCAAAAAAAGCAAAGATTTCGTAATGAAATATGGATATGATATTGAATGAAATTTGTATTGAATAGCAACTCTCAAAGTATCTAAATACTCACAAAATACGCTCGATAATATAGAGAGAGAAAGAGAGAAAGCTTATGTTTCTTGTGTGATTTTCAATTCTAACCTAAGCACCTATTTATAGGAAAATGCTAGTAATGTGCAAAGCGAGACTTGACCGCTACACGATGGCTTTTTACCTGCTACTATTGTCACCCACCAATTTGAAATAAAATCTGAGCACATTTCTCACCAACCAAAAGTGGGGCCCACTCAATTCTAGAATTTTCCACCAAAAATTATTTATAAACATAATTTCCGAATCAGTCACCTCTTAAAATTCATAACAAATCATACGTTAATTTTTAACGGTTCAAAATTTATGGACATATACTCAACTTATATATGTATAACATATCCAAAAATCACAACGATCCAACGGTCAAATTAAAAATTATAACTCACGCAATATATCTCAAAAACACTGATTTGATTTTTAATACCTCTATTCCGACAAAAATACTGATAAAACACCTCAACATTAATAGCCACATAAAATAAATTTTTCCTTATCATATAAATTAATAAATAATTATTCACAAATAATATTACAAAATCACAATAATGACAACCAGGCCGTTCCCAGGAAAGAGGGGGCTTTCCGATAAGGATTTTTCCTTATTGGTGCGCAATTAGGTGACCAAACCTCTCCTTAACAGAACTTTGTAGACATTGCCAATAATGTTATCTAATAATATTATTTAAATAATGTGAATTATTGATCTGATAATGGAAAATATTGTGCCGCGATAATTATTGAACAACAATAATATAAAATATCAACGCAGCAATTATTGAACCATTAAAATAAAATATTGAATAGTTACTGTAACAATTATTGAGTAGTGCCTTCATACGTAAGAATCAATAATTCAAAAATACAGTGCAATACTGTGTGCTACTGTGCAACCACGCGTATTACTGTAATTTAACCACCAGGTAATCCAAAAGTGTTAACGGTAACAATTATGTCGTTATTTATAAAAACTCAAACTTGTCATTTTCTTCATCTGACAGTTATTCTGTTATGGGGCCCACAAATGACTACGCCGTCGTACGGATATTTCTAACAAAAAGAATATTCCATAACTAAACGAATATTCCCCGACAACAATGAATATTTTATAACCACTTGCTTATTTTGCAAAATTTGCACATTTCACCCATAACCAAAGCATTATATCAAATTAACTCCTTATCATTTCAAGATAATGAATAAAGGAAATTCAATTTTATTTATAATAAGTTGGGGTCTTACAACCTCCCCTCCTTATGCAATTTTGTCCTCAAAATTGATGTACGTACCTGGTATTTTGAAAAGGTGAGGGTACCTCGCTTTCATTTCCGATTTCAACTCCCAAGTCATTTCCTCCATAGCATGGTTCCTCCACAAAACCTTGACTTATGGTATAACCTTTGTTCAAGACATGCTCTTTCCTATCCAAGATCCTGACAGGTACCTCCTCGTACGTTAAATCTTCGACTATCTCATATGGTTCTAACGCAATAATATGGTTTGGGTCGTCCACATATTTATGTAACATCGATACGTGAAATACGTTATGAACACGCGACATACTTAGCGTTAAGGTGAGTCTATAGGCCACAGTTCCTACTCGATTGCTGATTTCAAATAAATCGAAGGTTTGAGCTTTCTTCTCTTCATCGACTCTTACTTCTAGAATAACGCCTTCTTGCACCTTCTTCTTTATATTCATCAACTCCGGTGTATAGCTTGAGCGGTTTTAACTTTATCAATTAAAGTCGATTCTATTCATATATTTGACATCATAACGTGGGTCCCTAGAGTCTTTAACTCTATCTTTATCGTTTATAAATTATACAAAATAGGTCTTTGTGTTCAACAATATCGCACTCGTACTCGCGTACGATCTTCTACTCAACACGTCAGCTACCACGTTCGCATTTTCAGGATGGTATGGTCAGAATAGGTGCCGAATTGAGTCTCCTCTTGAGTTCTTGGAAGCTCTTCTCACATTCCTCGCTCCATTCAAATTTTGTATCTTTTTGAGTCAGCTGAGTTAATGGAGTAACGATTTGAGAAAATCCTTACACGAATCTCCTGTCGACGTCGGGATTTTTGAGTGTCCCTTTTCGTTACTTGTTCTTTGGTGTTCTCATGTTAATGTGAGATTTGTTTGAAAAAACAAGTGAAAAAGGTCTGACATGTATAATGTCGACGATTTGACTTTAAGAGTCGCCAGTTGGTGTATTTAACTGATTGCACCAATGCAACCAAAAAGGTTTGCACATTGACCTAGTGTTTTGACACTGCTAAATGGGTATATGAAACCGAGATTCATTTTGGGTCCGGGGCTTGATTATGCGGAGGGAAGGTGTTAGGCACCCCCCGACATCCGTGTTACCACGGTGACCGCCACTTCTCAAAGAAATTGTTATATGAATGTGTGTGTGGATCAATTTGCAATTATTTGAAAGTAGTGCGAGGCCTCATTCGCACCTATATACACAAGGTTTGAATTTTATAGAAAAATTCAGTTTTAACCAAGATATATCAATGAAGTTTTGTAAAAGAGGTTTTTCAAACCCTGTGCTCAATAGGAGTTGAGACCTTTTCATACTTCCATTTTATTATTAAATGTTCGGCTTGTTTGCTTTTATTTTCGAGATGCGAAGCATTCTCGAGAAAATAATATTCAGCAGTGCTGAACTCCTCATGGGTATGACAACCATCCAAGGAAATTCAGACACTATAAAATAATGTACAGGCTGCTTACAGTTGAAAAATGTCCATCATGGGAACCGAATCTAGATTCAGTAAAGTGAACCTGTGATCACATGATTCCTAGGCTCACATGATACTGCAATTTGTATGGAAAGTAAGTAAGCAGTTATATATATAAAAGTTGTAAATATATATATCTGAGACATGATCACCACCACGAAGCAACTCTATGGGGATCGGAAATGTAAATATACAAAAGCTTATATATATATATGGACATGATCAACCGCCATGAAGTAAACTCGTGTGGGACGAAATGTAAATATAACGTCAGTAAAGCGATCAAGCGCCATAAGTAAACTCAGGCAGGACAAAATGTAAATAAAATTTGTAAAAGGCCACGTAAGTAAACTCAGGAACTGACAGGAATATAAATATATATATGTACAAATATATATATATATATATATATATATATATATAAGCGAATAAAGCATACTAGGATGTAAATCCTGGGCTCATCATATATATGTCGATAATAATTATATATATAAGTATATATATATATATAAGCGATTTAAATGCAGGATGTAAAATTAGGGCTCATCGAATGAGTTCGACCACGCTTATATATATATATATATATATATATATATATATATATATATATATATATATATATATAAAAGTAATTAAATGCTCGGGGCAAAGTTCAAAGCTTAATCGAGGCATCACTCGATAATGTTAGTCCATATATATGAAATATATACATATAATAGTATATATATACGTATGTAAATGACAACCACGAATAGAAATGCAGGCAAAACGCACACAACACGACTCTCAATGTGTATAACAATGTGTGCTATATGAGAAGAAGGCTTTATAAAATGTAAGAAGGCTTACGGTAGGTACGCCAAAAGTAGACTTCTATGACTTTAAATGGATAAAAACTCTGCTCCTACCGGATAAAATATAGCTATATGTGAACTAACTAGTGTTTAAAGAAGAGGAAACACTCAAAAAACGTGTATGCAGAGTAAAATGGACAGGGCTTCCTCGCCTTTTTCCTTCTCTCCTCTCTCTCAAATGGCTGACCCAAGCCTTGTATATATAGACGGATGGCCATAGGTACACCTGCGGCAGCCGCAGTTGTACCTACGGCTGGTCGTGGTGGATCCGAGCCTTGCGGGTCTCGTCGTCTCGTAGTACGTGCAATCGTGCACTATAATGTCCACTCGAACTTGTAGAACTTCAATCCGAGCATCTGAACGAGGTATATCTGACCTTCTTCAGATCGCTTATGTCGAGAGTTACGTAATGACATGGATTAGAGGTTGTACGAAGTCAGAAAGAGGGGTTTATGCCCATGGTCTTCAAGCTTCAAATTCTATCCAAAGTACTACCACACGTAATTGTCACTCGAGATTGTCACTCCTCGGTTCTTGTGGGACATTGTTGTATGTATGTATGATGTGTTGAGACGACGTGCCATTTGTCAAAGGAACAAGATGATGTTTGACTCCTCGCCGGGGTTATTGTCGGTTTGAGTTAAAAGTAGACGTTGCTCAGGGTTACAGCTGAGATTGGACTACTTGTTGGTATGACGCGATATCATCTTGTTGACGTGGTAAGATGACGTTGTGACTCCTCACCGGGGTTATCGCCGGTTTAAGCGGAAAGCAGACGTTGCTCAGGGTTACATCTGAGATTGGACTGCTGCTTATTTGTATGTCTCACTATCATCTGTGGATATTCCAGTCTACCTGTTGTTATCTTCGGGTCTGAGGTGTGTGTGCCTTGACTGGATGTCTAAGGTTGAAGCTGATTGCATATGTTTGAAACAAGCATTTCCGGGGTTATCGCCGGAACTGCAATGGCATCTCTTGGGGATATCACCAAGGATGGGGTTTCTACTCCCAGTGTTTCTCTGGGACTGGAACTGAGCATCACGGTGTTATCGCTGAGACAGAACTGTCCTCTCCGGTGTTGTTGTCGGTCTTTTGATCTGCATATCTCGGGGTTATCTCCGAGATTGGAAATGACATTCCCGGTGTGTGTTCCGGTTTTTGAGATGACATTCTCGATTTATTTTCCGGGTTGGAACTGAACTTCCGGTAGTATCCAGAATGGATGTAATCTGTCTTTCAGGGTTATCTCCAAAAGACGAATCTCCAATGTTAGTAATAGGAGTGCAAAAAATTTCGAGTGTCTACAGATGCCCCGCTTTATCATATTCATGCAATGCAAGGAATGGATAGGATAAAGAATACTAGACACTGAAAATGCAAGCAAGATAAACATGATTCTACATGCAGCAACATGATGCAAATGCATGTAGAATGCATGAGTGATTGTCAGGTAATCATGCTGGGATGACAATCAGTGATGGCTTGGACATGCGATCAAAGTTTCCAAGGATGTTGACGTTGGGGCTATCACCAAAGTCTTGAATCCTAGACACTGGCTTATACTCCATAGAGGTACCTCTTATGTGGAAGAGATCTATGGGGATAAAGGCTTTGTCTATTTGAGGATGTGTATAACATGTTCCCTCATCTTTGTCGAATTCTCGCCAACAAAGTGTTGTCGTTGCCAGGGTTGCCTGACCTTCGTTGATGTGTGTATCACCGGATAGATCCCTGTTGGGTGCATTGTCAAGGCTGCTTGACCTTCATTGATGTATGTGTCAATGGTAGCATTGTATTGTAACCCTTGCTAGGTAAGGTTGCGTCGATGGGTTTACTTGCCCTCGGCTGATATGACGTCAAGGCTGCTTGACCTTCATTGATGTGTGTATCAATGGTTACATTGCGTTGTGACCCCCGCCGGGGACACATAGATGTTTGAAGGATGCGCGTTGTGACCCCCGCCGGGGATACGTAGATGCTTGATAACTTCGGCGTTGTAACCCCGCCGGGGAGGTTTGATATTTCGTGGGGTTTTTTTGTTGTAACCCCCACCGGGGATACGTCAGGGTTGCCTAGCACTCATTGACGACATCGGACCTTTGTGGGGTATTGCCGACATGATCTGTGAAAGCTAAGCTCATTGGTATAGTATACCCTGCATTCATGTGAATACCTTTGAGACGACGGGGGTTTAACTCTGAGCGACGAGAAACCAGGATTTCAGGCTATTCCGCTCAATCGTGTAGCATTTTTATTCCTGATTTGGCCTTTTTAGCTTGTGACACCTCCTTTGCAACTCTAACTAGAGTGAGACGGAGGTGTGGGACCCATGTAGGTGGGCTGCAGGTGTACCTGCAGGAGTCGCAGGTTAGCCTGCGGCCAGTCGTGCCTATGTATAGGTCACTGGTTGCTTTCATAAGTCATTTTCAAGTTGCGCAGTGAAGGAAATCTGAGAGCTCTTCTTCACATCTGCTAAGTTCGGGCAACTTTCTACATATTCTGCCACCGTACAAGCGTTCTTCACTGTCCTGGTAACACATGCATGTATTTTTTTCAAATTTTTGTTCGTTGGAATGACTTATCGCATGAAATGCATTTAGACACATAGTAGTGAATATGCATGCTGATATGACTCGATAAAAAATATTCAACATAGCAAATGTTAGTATTAAACCATGTTGAACATAATGATGTGAAAAAAATTGACTTTTGAAACAGTCAAATTGGCACCTTTTACTGTCATTTCTTATCCTATCTGAGGACAAATAAATAAAGGTAAACAAGCAAAATAATCCTGGTAATTAGACTACACTTAGGATTTTTTTACTGCAATGTATTGATGCATACAGGATGTATATGACTGTGTACAGGTGTGCTACTGAATGGCCACCTATCATGCCTATGTGCATGTGGATAGTCCCATTTACAAAGGGGCTATGGCAAAATTTTCCCAAAATATAGGTATTGGGTAGTCATGCATTTTTAAATCTACTGTAGATATATGTTAAAGCAATGCATGCATGCATGTAATCATAGAATGCATTTTGAAAAGACTCCAGGTAAGAAATTACCACACCCTTTCTGAGGTGACTTGGAGACTTATTGTCCAGATATTATGGATCCAGACCAGCCGAGTAGTTCCCATAGGACCACTTCTGGTGTACGGAGGAGGGCTTTTGAAGAGCCTCAACGTCGTTCTATTAGACAGCCTCATCGTTTGGCGGAGGCGGTGATACGTCCTATTCGGGTTGAAGTGGCGAATGTCGAGGGCGAGGAGGAGGATGCACCGATCGAGGTTCTCGCCTCCCGTCAGACGTGTTCCCGTAGGGAATTGCTAGGTATTCAAGTGGCGAACCCGGATCTTCGGGTGACTTGAGTAGGCATCCTTCATATACACAGACAGAAATGAGGTATGAAGTTAGATCTTTAATCTTCCTTATTTCTATTGATGAGGAGTCAAGGAGTCCGATGTTGATCTTCATTTGATGTAGGTTCCCGGCCTTCACACACCTCGAGGGAATCGGTTTAGCATCCACTCTATGTATCGGGCCTTGCATGATGACTATAGAGCGATCGCCCATGGCCGGGATTCGGAGGTTCTTCTCCATACTACCCCATCATTTGTCCTCGGGTTACCTCGTGGCATTATGCAGCGGTGGTTTCACCTGCACTCAATAACTCCATTTGCGGGATCGCTATGAGGTGGTGACGCTTGGATGGGCGGTTTATCACAGTATGGAGTTTGGAGGGATCCGGTGCCTTGCACAACCTGGATATCACCCCCTACCGCGTCCGATCCTTGTTGAGAGTTCGGCGGATGCGCTCAAAGGCGGGGCTGCTCGTCATGAGTCCTTTGAGCGTAGATGCTATGAGTGGGAATCATTAAGTGAGCTATACCCGATAATGTGAGAGTCGGGATCGCATTCTTCTACGATTGTTCTAATGATCATTAGGGGTCGTTTATAGCAGATAACTCTTCTACAAAGTGTCCTTCACTTTGATCGGCCGCCACTCGATGCGTGGACCGTATAGAGAGTATGATTGGGGTTCCTACACCTTTGCCTACTTCCTCAGGGGAATGTGCATGCGATCGTAGGGCTTGACTGAGGCGTGGTTAGGATTTTACCCATTTCTGCTGGTTAGTGTTTCTCTTGTCTTTTCCCATGTATGGGTTAAGAGTGTTGACTGACAGCAGATGTTTACCTTTTGGCAGTTTTGGGCCTATTAGATATCTATCCACGAGGACGGAGATGGCATCATTCCATACTGGCAGAGGTCCCTGTTGCTGAGGGTTTCACTCATTGACGCTTACAGCTGGAGCTATTGATAGCTGATGTCATCACATGGATTCCCTACTCTGGAGAGCATTTGGGAGTTGGTTTTGAGGATGGGTACCCGACTGGAGTAGAGTACGTCATTTCCACCCGCAGGATTCCTCTCTTCACAGATGGAGGATGTGAGCTCTATTTAGGAGAGTGTGCTATTAGGAGCACTACATGAGAGATTTGTATGCCGATCTTGCCTCCTGCCAGGCGTTATTGGCCTGTTTTGTAGTCACCCGTCATTGACATCCCATTGATGGGGATTGACGGTTTTACATTATCAGAGGGCCCCTGTTCTTAGGAGGTGTTCCAAAGATTGGTGGATCCTAAATGCGATTGGAGCTTCGAGACCGCCGCCACACGCTTTATGGGGATATGGTTCCGGGGATCCGTGATGATGATGGATTGACTAACTCAAGGCCGAGATCCGACTCTGTGTGACACAGATGACAGATTGACTCAAAGAATTGGATCGGGTCACATCTTTTCATTCGGCATTTGGGTAGAGTTCCTGCAGAGGTAGATACTTTTGATCCTTCCAGCTCTTGCGTTGGTCCCTCAGGTGACCCATATGGTTTTTCCGGCGTAGATCCTCCCTTGTATCGGCCTAACATCCCTGTAGATAGAGATCCAGTGACTCAGGAGGAGTTACATCAAGTGGACAAGATTGATGATGGTCTCGACACTCTTGAATTTTTCTGATGTATTTCTTGTTATCTCTTTTGATAGGCCTCAATTGTATGTTGGGTAGCTTCGCCCCATTTCCCTGTATTTTAGTTGTACAGAGATATATTAGATGATGATATACTTAGGAATGTATGTACAGTTTTCCATTCCCTATATTATATGGCTATCTATTGTATCATGCATGTTATTATGTTATGCATATGTATGTATGTCCAGAGATATTCAGCATTGACCCCTGGATGGTCTTATGACACGGCCCGTACAGATGTCTTCTTTGACAATTAGTCGTATTAATCATACCCCACCATTTGTGGTGGTAGCTGGTATGCGATTATGGTATGATAGTATATCACCATCAGACATGGTGATCATAGATTATTTGCTACAGCATACTATGACCCTGTTGATGTTTCAGGTTCCTCCAGGATTTGTAGAGGGCATACTAGAGCACTGGGTACCAGACAGACATGTATTCCAATTTGGGACCCGTGAGTTGACTCCTACTTTGGAAGAGTATGCACGGTTGACGATGCTGCCTCTGGATAGACCTTGCATGCATATGGCTATTGGAGACATGAGCAGACAGTTCATGACCCTTACCGAATTGAGACGTTGAGTGGTCCAGGACGAGATTACATCCGGCCACGTGATATCCCAGCGTTTCCTGTTTGACAGGTTTGGCTCTAAGGACCGCTATGCACGGCATTCCGGGGATTTCACCACACTGGAGGACCATTGGCGTTCAACCAGAGTAGATGTACTGCTTCTATGCGTATTGTCATACGTCTACATGCCGCGGTACATGGATGAGCTGGATATCGACGTCATTATAGCAGTGAGTGCTCTCAGGGAGGGTCGTACCATTGTACCGATGATTATCGCAGAGATCTTGAGGTCGGCTACATACTGCTGCACTTATCCGACAGGAGTGTTTACAGGTAGCTTGGTCATGCTGTATGTGTGGTTTATGCCACACTTGAGACTGATTGGCACATTTAGATGGCAGGGGTTTTATTTCACCTAGGAGATAGCCATGTCATACTCCTTTCGACTGCAGCAGAGTACGATCTTTGCGATCGTGGTGGTCTTTTTCTGGCAGGATTAGGGATCCATTTGATATATTCCCGTGTTCAGGGCTCAGTTCACCCTACAACTTCATTACTCATGCTCTGGGCATGGATTATCTCCCTCTGACTAGATTGAGGGGCGTGATTACTTACCTCCCACTGCCTGTGATGTGTCAGTTTGACCAGTTTTAGGATTTCCATCCGTATGAGGGGGCAGTGAGTCAGCGCTTCGTGTCACACCGTTTGTCAGCTGAGGACAGATCCAGGTTGTATGCCTGTTGGGATCGGCCGAGAGGCTGATGATTTTCATCGATCATCGGGTTGTTCTCAGAGTATTTTATGGATAGAGACAGAGCGCGTGACGGTCAGTGGCGTTATGCATGCAGTCTTGATGTCTTGATTCGACGATTATGAGGAGCCTATAGAGGAGGTTGTTATTCCACCGATGATTTGGATTCTTGGGTCGCCAAAGATTTATGATGGATTCTCCCACCCCGAGTACCACTTTGTTACCTAATATTCTAAGACAAACATTTGGAGCAGAGCTTACATTTGATGACTTATGATAGAGATCAGGCTAGGGCCGCGATGTTGACAGCTCTTGATGAGAGAGATACCGCTCTGTTGCAGAGGAATGAGGATAGATCAGCCAGGGATGCATTGATTGGGGAGCGGGATACCGCCTTATCTGCTAGGGATGTGGCCATTCTGAGATAATATACATTAGATCCCGGACCGCTGTCGGTTTAGTGAGCATGAGTGCTTACATTGATGAGAATTATGCCACCATGCAGTTAGCCTCTGATCTGCTAGCTCATGTAGATACCCTTGGGCAGGAGCTTGCAGTGCTTCCTCCGTCGTCAGAGAGGGATGCTATGTTAGATCTGATAGTTCGCATATATACATATCTGTAGATAGCTTTGTATTTTCCTGCACAGACTAGTTTAGCCATTTTGTCATGTACAACACAGATGTATATATCAAACAGTATTATGTATGGCAGGGAAATATATTTTGATTCACTTCCCTTTTAGTTATGCCTTGATACTTGCTTCATGTTTGCCTATTTTTCCAGGGCCTTGTGATCTTGATGCATTATGAACTTATCCTTGATAGATGGACATTGAGACGTCGCAAGATCTCTTAGAACAGATCGTTGATTTCTATGAATCCCTACCATATTTGGATATCTTGGGACTGGTATCTGTATGGAATGTGGAGAGGAGGGTGGTTTCTTCCTCTCTGAGATTGACCGCACCACAGATGGTCGCCAATACTTCTATTTGTGAGAAGCCTAGTTAATTCCATCTCTTATGGGTTGGTATTGCTCTTTGAGGCACGATCGCAGCTTAGATGGTCACCGAATCTTCTATTTATGAGAAGAGGTTGGGTAATTCCTTCCCTTTGATCTGAAACCGATGAAATGGGGCGAATTGAAGATTGATCCCAGTACCATGTGACAAGTACGTTGTTCTGGTAGGGGTTAGACTACACCATGAATGGCTGCCTACGTACTCCTATGGAAGAAGAGATCAAGTCTGCGTGGTTCAAACCTAGTGTGAGAGGTTTAACGCTGAATGCGGAAGGCAGAAGGGTGTAGAAGTATTTTTGTTGTTTTTGTTGTTTTCGTAGAGAAAGGGTAGAAATTTTTTTGTTGTTTTTCTTTATTGCGACCGGGCCATATAGCATATGGTTGCCTACGTACCCCCGGGTATCAGGGAGATCAGGTCGACGTAGTTCGCCCCTCAGGACAAATTGAAGGCGAAGAGAAGTGTAAATCCCATGTGCAGGCTATACTACGAGGATAAAAAAGTTTAATCCCATAATGGGGAAAAACTGCAAGTGTGTAAAAAGTTTGATCCAGTCCTCAGGACAAATTGTAGGTGTAGAAAAGTTTAATCCCGTCTTCAGGCTAAACTGCAGGTATGAAAGGTTCAATCCCGTCTTCAGGATAACCGAAATTGAGAAAGGTTCAATCCCGTCTTCATGATAACCAAAATTGTATGGAAGGTTTGGAATGAAGTAAAACCAGGTTGCTGGCTTGAAGTGTATGTTTCCTTGAGGGGAAGAAGAGCATGTAAAAGGGTGAAAGGGTTCAAAACCGGAATGACTGGTGACTTGCTGATTAAAACCAGGATGTTTGTTTGATGGTAACTTCAGACATAGTACCGTTTCACGATGTCCAAGTTAATAAGCTATGGAAATTCATCGCCATCCTTTTCTTGCAATCTGAGAGCACCTCCTGTCAATACTTCTTTGACAACAAATGGGTCTTCCCAGTTAGGAGCGAATTTTCCCTTAGACTAATCTTGGTTGTCAATGATCTTCTTCAAAACCAAGTCATGTTGTTTAAATTGTCGTAGTCGGACTTTTCTGTTGTAGGATCGTGCGATCCTTTGTTGATATAACTGACCATGGAAGATTGTTGCGGTTCTCCTTTCGTCGTCATCGAGACAATTGGTGATACTGTCTCTTGTACCCATAGGTCTTCATCCAACCGTGAGCATCCATTAATACTCACGAGGGATTCCATTTCACTTCTATGGGGAGCCTTCGCTTCCATCCCATGAGACTAATAGTACGGGGTTGCCCGGTGGAAGTTCACATGGAAGTTACAGAGGCTAATAAAAGTCGGATGCAAAAGGTCAGGCCATCCTTTGTGATTAGCGGACATTTTCTGCATGATCTTTTTGATGTTTTTATTAGCCGCTTCAACAGCACCATTCATCTTTGGATGGTAGATGACGGAGTTGATGTGTTTGATGTGGAATTTTTTGCATAACTCCTCCATCAATTTGTTGTTGAGGTTCTTAGCATTATCGACCTGATAACCTCACGGTTGTCCATATCGACACACAACATTGTTTCTGATGAAAGCAATGATAACTTCTTTAGTAACCCTGGGGAAGGATGATGCTTCTACCCATTTGGTGAAGTAGTCGATCATGGTGAATATGAATCGATGTCCATTACTGGGTTTGGGCTCGATGGGCCCGATCACGTCCATTCCCCACATTAAGAAGGGCCATGGCGAACTCCTATTGTGGAATTCCCTTGGAGGAGCGTGGATAGCATTCCCATGAATCTGGCATTGATAGCACCTCTTGACGTGATCATCACAGTCAACTTTGAGTATAAGCCAATAATGTCCCGTTTTGAGATTTTTCTTGACAAGTAAGGGTCCGCTCATGTGAGGGTTGCATACTCCACCATGGATCTCATCCATGAGTCGCTGAGCTTGGTCTTTGTCCAGACATCTGAGGAAACCTAATCCTGCATCTCTTTTGTAGAGTGCATCTCCGCTCAGATAGAATTTCATAGCAAGTCGATGAATCCGCCTCTTCTCAGTTAGGCTCGCCTCAGCGGGTGTAGATCCATCTCGAAGATATTCCTTGATGTGCTGATACCAAGGATTGTGGATGGGAGGTTTCTCATCCGATAATTCTCCAACGTAATTCCCATAGACTGGGGCTTTTTGCAGAGCAAACGTGATGCTTGGCATGTTTTCCTTGTCAGGTATGTAAACCAAGAGGCCAACGTTGCAAATGCATCTGCAAAATCATTCCTATTACGAGGAATGTGTAGAAAGGAGATTTCTTCGAACTCCAAAGCCATCTATAAAACTTGTCGATGGTAAGGCAGCAAATGCAATTCTTTAGTTTGATAGATTCCTGTGGATTGCTTGATTACCAATTCAGAATCCCCAAAGACAGTTAACCACCTGATGCCCATTGAGCGGACAAGTTTTAGCCCCATGATCTGACCTTCATACTCATTGTATGTTGTTGGTGGCGACAAACTACAATTTAACGGCTGACGGATATCTGCTCCCCATCTGGATATTAGACTGCTCCAGCTCAGAGCCTTGATAGATAATGACTCCATCAAAATACATTTTCCACTCACGGCATGTATTGTACTGATGTTGTAACTGAACTGTCATTACCCCTACATCGGGTTTGTAATCCCCTGCAGGTGCGGTGGCTAGTTGATCCGCAATTCCTTGACCTTTGACAGACTTTTGCGTCACGTAGACGATGTCATATTGCTGTAGGATCAACTACCATCTGGACAGTCGACAATTCAGTATGGGTTTACTGAACACATACTTGAGAGGATCCACGCGGGATATGAGATAGGTTTTGTGACCATGGAGGTAATGTTGTAACCTCATGGAATCCTATGCTAAAGCACAACAAGTCTTCTCGATTAGAGTGTACTTGTGTTCACTGATGCTGAATCTTTTGCTGAGGTAATAGATAGTTCGTTCTTGGCCTCTATTGTCTTTTTTGCCCTCAAAGATGACGACCCATAGCATTGTCATTTATGGCGGGTACATGAACAGGGGAACATCATCCTGGGAGGTACCAAAACAGGAGCGTTAATTAGTTGCTCTTTGATTGTGAGGAAGGCTTTCTGACACTCATCGTTCCATTTCATGAATGAGTTCTTCCTTAACAATTTGAAGATAGGCTCACGAGTTCTTTGTGAGTTGAGAAATGAATCGCTAATGAAGTTGATCCTTCCCAAAAATCCGTATTTAGTCTCGTCTCGAGGAATGGGCATTTCCTTGATGGCCCGGATTTTGGTAGGATCCAGTTCAATCCCTTTGTGGCTAACTAGGAAACCTAGCAACTTGCCTGACTTAACACCAAAGGTGCACTTGGCGGGATTCAACTTCAAGTTCTACTTACGCAACCTATTGAAAAGTTTTGTGAGATGGTCTAAGTGGTCCTCCTCCTTCCGGGATTTGACAATGATGTCATGCACGTAGATCTCTATCTCTTTGTGTATTAAATCATGGAAAAGAGCCATCATAGCTCGCTGATAGGTTGCCCCGGCGTTGATGAGGCCGAATGACAACCGTCTGTAACAAAAGGTTCCCCAAGGAGTGATGAAAGCAGTTTTCTCACGATCTTCCTCAGCGACCATAATTTGATGGTACCCTGCAAAGCAATTAGCAAAGGAGTACATGCCGTATTGAGCAGTATTGTCAATAAGAATGTGGATAAAGGGCACGGGAAAGCTATCTTTAAGGCAAGCTTTGTTCAAATCCCGATAATCCACGCAAACTCGCACCTTTCCCCCTGGTTTAGGCACGGGAACAATGTTGGATATCCACTCTGGATACGTAGACACCATAATGATGTCAGCTTGAAATTGTTTCACAATTTCTTCTTTACCTTTTAAACTCCACTCAGATTTCAATCGCCTGAGCTTTTGTCTAATTGGCTTGAATCCTTATTTAATTGGAAGGCGATGAAGAACAATGTCAGTGGACAAACCCACCATGTCTTCATGAGACCATACAAACACATCCTGGAATTGGGTTAACAGTATAACCATGTCATTCCATTGATTTGTGGTAAGGTCTGAACCAATCTGGATTAGCTTAGGGTTGTCTAAGGTTTCGAGATTGAAAGGAGTGGTTTGATCAAGATTGGGTTTGGGTTTGTCTGCGACCCATTCCTTAATCTCTTGAGGTGTCTCAATGTCCTCTTGGATGTCCATCAAGTCTGAGTCTAACTTTGCATCAAAGTTACAGCCCTTGTGGAGAGAAGGCACCTCATCAACAAGTACGGGCACATCTAAATTCAGAGTCTTGAAACAAAAGATGCTTTCACTTAATATATGCAACTGTTCGATCATACAAAAGTGTTAGCATGCACGTGATAAAATAACTGCTAGTATTGTAAAGGAAAGCAAGCAATTAAAGTTATCTACATGGCAGAGGGATTTTTTGCCCATTTTACCCTCGTCGACCAATGCATGGAGTCTTTGCCCAATTGTCGAGGCAAAGTCTGAAGGATCTGCGAGTTGATGGAAGGATCGTCATTGTCCTCCTTCTCCCGAATGATAACCATGACATCTGGCCAATCATCGTCTAGGGTGTATCTATTGAGGAACATGTCAAGGCTGCTTGACCTTCATTGACGCGTATATCAATGGTTAAATTGCGTGGTAACCCCCGTTGGGGATACGCTCATGGACGAAGAATGCGTTGTAACCCCCGCTAGGGATACGTTATCAATGAATGAAATCTATGTTGCAACCCCCGCTAGGGAAAGGCTTTTAGGGTTACGACCCTGTATCTGGTGGCATCGGACCTGTGTGAGGCATTGTCGAGTATGATTTGCAAAAGCTGAGATCATCGGTATAGTGTACCTTGTATTTAGGCGAATACCAATGAGTGACATGTAAAGCTATAATTTGACTTATGACAACCAGGATTCCAAGCTATTCCGCTCAGTCGCGTAGCATTTTTATTCCTGGTTTAGCATTTTTAGCTTGTGAGACCTCCTTTGCAACAGGTGAACTAATGGAGGAGTGGGACTCGTGTAGGGGTGTGAAGGTACATTTTTGTATGTGGCGATAGGTAGACCTACGGCCAACCATGGGTATGTAATGCCTGCAGGTTGCTTTTATAAGTCATTTTCAAGTGGCGCCATTAAGGAAATCTGAGAGCTCTTCTTGGATCTCTTTGAGTTCGGGTGACTTTTCGCAAATTACGCTTTTTGTATAAGTGTTCTACTTCATCCACAGTAACGTATGCATGTCTTCTTTTCTAGTTTTTATCCGTCGAAAATGAATTATCACATGAAATGCATCTAAACATATAGCAGTGAATATGTATGCTGATATGAATTGATAAAAAATATTCAACATAGTAAATGTTAGTATTAAACCATGTTGAACATAATTGTGACGCCCCCAAAACAGGTATACATCACCCATCTTGAGTAGCCAAATACATGGTACATAAATCAAATACAACTTAATTATACAACTGTAGTGTAAAATATGACAAAACATAAACTGAGAGTTTAATCAAGAATATTGCCTTCTAGACAATGTCCACTCTCAATGGAGTCCTCATAGACAATATACAAACTCAAATTCAGTCCTCATTACATTTATTATCACACTATTTAACAGAATAGTGAGGACTACTAATGCTATCATCCGATTTGTCACTCCATTTCCAGCTTCGTCAAATTTATATTCTCATTTCACGAGAGAATAGTGAAAGAAAAGGGTGAGCTCAACTAGCCCAGGAAGAAATATTATGACTAAGATAATACATAATAAATTATCATTAGTCTTCAACAATGTTAAACTGATAAAATACAATAGACATCGAGTTTAAGCTGCGGTAGGAATAAGCAATCCATTAGAAGAGTCAAGTAGAGCATGATATCTACTAACTTCCATGATTTAAAATGTTTTTATCAATTTTTATCATTTTGAGACTAAACAATAAATAAACCCCATCATCGAATCATCCTCGCACTCTTGGCCAAGGATATTCATTAAATCATCAATGGTCATAACTATACCGAATAATCCCTGGTCATAATCATGCCAAAAACTGTCCATCAATGCACTACAGGCCACTTAGGATTTTTACCACATCATTCATCACATTACGGTCCTGACTACACCGAATAATCCCTGGTCATAATCACACCAAGTCCATCTATGCACGTAAGCCAAAGATGACTTTTATCATAATATAAGCATGAGAATAATGATAATGATATAAGCATTAATCAAACAAAAATCAGGATAAATATTAAAGACTTTAAATTTATCCAAATATTATCAATCACTTAATAAACTCATATTCTAATATTGTTAATATTATAACAATATTTTAATCACTTCTTAAACTTATAAATAATTTATTTCAATTGTTTACACTTTACCCAATAATGCATTTAATCATTCAAAAATGCCATACTCATAAGATTTCATTACCAATGATCAAATCCCTTATCAAAAATCTGCATACACCCTATATAGGATTCCCAAGCCATAAAATCCTATTTACCAATTTTTCAACTTTACATAACATATTTAACTCATATGTTCGTAACGAAACCATTTTCATGAAAAATACCAAATCAGTCCCAAAAATATTTCTTTTCTGAGATTTAGCAGAATATAGTCGCATAATGAACATATATTTTTCTCGAAATTTTTAAAATTCATTTACTATTTTTCAAAAATCAATTTGTAATTAATTCCTTAAGAAATTAGTTACCTCAAGTTTAACTTCATAAATTCCCAAATCTTGGCAGGATCTTACACATGTTAACGTGAGCTTCTAATTTAAATTTCATGGTCATCGGAGTTATAGAACTCTGGTTATAGCATTTTTCGTCAAAAAAACCTAAATATTGAAATAGTCATAACTTACTCATTTTAAGTCGGAATGAGCTCATTTTTGGACAGGAGGTACTTTATACCATATATTTTCATGTCCCAAAAGGCCGGAATTTTTCTGACAAATGAAGTGGCCGAAAATGCCCTTTTAAATTTCTAGGCAGTAGTTTTTTTTGGTATTTTGCAGCTTTTCACTCCTTTGCTAAAATTAGTCCACACGAAAATCTACAACACCTTTTCCAGTGATTCCACTTGGATAAGTTAGAAAACTCATAGATCTAACTCTAGAACTTGACCACACTAAAAAATTTGAAATATAATAGGAGATATGGTCCATTGAATTTCATGATCCATTTTCACCAAAATCTGATTTTCAATCCTTTGTGATTTCTAAGAAACTTTCATGTTTTCACATGATAACCAATATAACTCATCATAACACTTACTAATACTAAATATACCCATGATTTTCATCAGTCCAATGCTTTTATTATGACTTTCATTATAATCGACATAAACATGTCATTTCCACAATTTAATAAGGAATGAATACAAAGGATCATTCACCGTGCATGTGATAATCCACATAGGCGAGTTATTCAAAGAATAATAAAGAATGGAATAATGAAGAATTCACCATGCATGCGATAGATCATACAGACGAGTTATTCCCCAGCGAATAATAAATAATGGAACTAGGTCGTGCAAATAAAACGCAGAACGAGGATATTAAAACGAATAATAATAAATGATGAAACCAGTAAAGGCGTAAATGAATGCACGAAGGATATGTGATATTCCGAGAATAATAAATGATGGAACCGGGGTTGGCATAAACGCCTTGAATAGGATATTAAAACGAGAATAATAAAGAACGAAATAATAGAAGAATTTCACCGTATATCAGTACTTAGCATAAACAAAGTTATTCAACATAATAAAAAGAATGGAATAACAAAAGAATTTCACCATGTATGCGGTACTTCGCATAAACAAGTTATTCCAACAGAAAAATAAAGAATGGAATAACAGAAGTTCTCTTCATGAATAAGAAAGAAATAATACCCCTTACCTCAGAAGAAACTAGATACTGGAATAGTGACGTAGCAGGCTTCTCTTCTTCTTTCTCTCTATAGATTTTCTCTCTAAGCTTCTCTCTATAATAATTGCTCTATAGCTTTAGTGAATTGGTGAGAAATGAAGGAAGAATGAGCTTCTATTTATAGAAAAATATAGTTTTGATGATTGCACATTTTGGGACTCGAAATATTACAGTACAATACCTCCAACTTTTCTTTCATTTTTAATTTAGTCATGCAATTATTATCAAACTTGCACCACCTCCCCTAATAGTAAATAATGTGAATCAATAGTTCAATCATGTGATTCAATATTATAATCATGTGAAAATATGAATTACTGTATAGTACCTCCATCTATACCTCCATCTTTAACTTAGTCATACAAGTATTATCAATCTTGCACCAACTCCCCTAATAGTACAAGAATGTGATTCAATAGTACACACATGTGAACAAATAGTTATATAATGAGGATGCATTTTTTTGATCTTCATCCACACGAGGTGAATGCCTTTTCCATCTTTTTCATCCAAGTATGCGCCTCGATAGGATTGGTAGTACCCCTAAACTCTGGAGGTTCTACGCTTTTAAAGTCCTTGAAGTTTGTTACCAGAATTACTTGGGGGTTATTACACACGGGTTAATTATTTCTTCCGTGAAGGGCTTCTCTTAAAAAATCTACTACTCATTGAATATGGTCTACATGTTCACTCTCGTTATTAACTGACTCTTCCGGTGCTGCTAGTCTACATTTGGGCAGAATTTTTCTGAAATAAAAATTCATATTATTATCTTATAATATTCTTTAAGTATTTATTCTTTTAATGTAACATTATCATAACACATTTTTGAAATAAGAACATTTATATTCATATGCCATTAATCGTTATATCAAGTGTGATTGACCTATAGCATACTGCTATAAATGCTAACATTTATCCCTTACTATCACAAAAGGTGGGAAAATATTAACATACTACCCCTCTATCATTTACAAAAGTTTGGGGTTTACATACAATATCCCCTCTCTCACCCAAAAGATTGGGATTACAACAACAGAACATACATAAATACCAACTACTGCTACTGGACTACTAACACATAAACCTCAACCAAACATTCTACACTCCTCAGCGCTCTTGTATGCTACTTGTGTTATGTGCGCCACCACATCCATGCTCATAGTATACCGTCTTTTCCCTTGCTCCGCCAGATAATGGTACACACCATCAACCAACCTCTCCATAGCTGTGCGAAAAGCTCAACCCATCTTGTTCGTCTTTTTCTTCTTGTGTCTCACCTCATTGGCTTCCTCCCACTTCTCCTCGAAGTGAATCCACTCCATCACATCCATCTCCAGATATGTGCGAAGAGCCTTTTTCTCCGTCCTTTCAGTCAACTCCCTCTGTTCGGTCTCTTCTAGCTTACCCACTAGTTCCACATTTCTGGATATCGAATAGTGAAAAAGGGTTCCCATCTGTATATCTGCTTCTTTACGATATGCAATTTCTACCTCCATCTCCAGCATCTCGAGCTTCCTCTTATTGTCTTCCTCCTTCAACTTCTGTATCTTAATCTCTCTCTCTTGAACCTGGGTCTCTAGCTCCTCAACTCTACACTCTAGCTCCAGGATTTTCTCCTCATACTCCCCTAACATCCGATCCTCGATCGGGGTCTCATCAGAATCCCCCACGGGCTCATCCTCCATGAGTTCCTCCTCAGGGTCAGGTTTTACTTCTATCGGCTCTTCTTCTGGGTCGGACTGCACATCAATCTGATCCTCGTCATCCTTGACAGGGGCCACTATCAAAATAGGCTCAGCTATCAAGGGTTCCTCGTACACCACATGTATATCACGTAGCTCCTCCTCGGTAATCCTACTAGGTCCTCCCATATCCGTCATCCTACAGCCACAAATATAAGATAACAAACAAACAAACTCCATTAGTATCTCATAATAAAAATATACTGTATGGATTAAAAATATATTTCACAATGCTACTAACACTCTAAGAAAACTCTACATGAGTTTTATCTCTTTCTATTTCTCTAAATTCTTCCAAGGTTATAGTTTAAGGATTCTCGCTCCTAAGGTTTATAACCTAATGCTTTGATACCAACCTGTGATGCCCCCAAATTTAGACACTCATATCATGAATTTAGTGTTTCATGATCTAACTCTAATAACATACTAAAATCTCACACAACAAAATAATATAATATTTAGGTCTCGTAACCGTTACTAAGACATTACATAATAAAATCCGTAAAATAGCTTAATACATAAACCATAATTAAATCTTATTACAGCTTTATAATAAACTTCTAGCATAGAGGACTAAATCTAATCCATAGCTTTGCCCTTTCCCTTATCTTTTCCTGAGGGTTCACCACGTTCTGCCTTAACTTTAAGGTTTAAAGGAAGCAAGAATGAGCAACAAATTTGCTCAGCAAGTATATAATAATAAAGGTGAACAGACATGATATAAAGTTAATAATCTCAAAGGTATAATAATCAAAGATAGCTCAAGGGTTAAGGAAGAATGTTGTAAACAAGGAAATATCAATAGCTGCAAAACTGTCCTTTGAATTTTAAATAATGAGCCATTATAGACTAGAAGATTTTAAAAGAATTCAAAGGTTTCAACACTGAGTAGTCACTATGGACAGAGAACTCCAACTAGAATCAACAATATTAAACTAATAATCCAATAAAACAAGTATAATAGGTGATCAACCCAAAATGGGGTTAAATACTTTCTAAGTCACTATACATTACGTCAACTTACAAATGGGTCACTGAATTTTTTTTCTTACAGTCAAATCATTGAACTACATTTTATTAACAAAACGTTTGCAATTCCGATAACTATTTTGACTTTAGACGGAATTGGACAAATAAGCTACAGAAGTGTAAAATAATTTTGATGTGGCACGGATCAGTCCATGTGGCCAACATTACGTGGATATAGAGGGAAATTCTCCCACCAAATTATTAGTGGATGGACCCACATGTGTATTAGGAGCAATTGAATCATCATTTGTCCAAAATTTGTTCTATATTGTTAAACCGAGCCCTAACTCAACCCAACCCTTTAAAAGTGATCGATGAATTGAAAAACTCAGCAAAAAACGAGTAGTTGTTCAATCGATTAATTTGAAAAGCTAACAAAATCGATTATTTGGTGAATTATGGTGTGATTCAGGTTGGTTAAAAGTCATTTGAAGTTCGACATCAAGTAAAGTGTAAGTCCCCAACTTTTTATAAATGAAATTGAATTTCCTCTATTTATTATTTTGAAATAGTAAGGGTTGATTTGATTAATGTGGTTAGTTATGGGTAAAATGCGCAAATATTTTAAATAAGCAAGTGGTTATAAAATATTCATTGTTGTCGAGAAATATTCATTTGGTCGTGGAATATTCTTGTTGTCGGGGAATATTCGTACGACGGCGCAACCTTTTGTGGGCTCCATAACGGAAAGCGATTGGATGAAGAAAATGACAAGTGTGAGTTTTTTTATAAATTACGGCGTAGTTGTTATCGTTAATACTGTTGGAATACCCGGTTGTTAAAATACGGTAATACGCGATGTTGCATAGTAGCACACGGTATTGCACCAATTATTGATTCTTACGTAAGAAGGCACTACTAAATAATTGTTACAGTAATTACTGTTCAATATTTTATTTTATTGATTTAATAATTGCTACATTGATATTTTATATTATCGTTATTTCAATAATTATCACTGCACAGTATTTCCCATTATCAGATCAATAATTCATATTATTTGAATAATATTATTAGATAGCATTATTGGTAATGTCTAAGGAAGTTCTATCTAGGAAAGGGGTTTGGTCACCTAATTACGCGCCAGTAAGGTGAAATCCTTATCGGAAAGCCCCCTCTTTCCTGGGAACTGGTTGTCATAATTGTGATTCTGTAATATTATTTGTGAACAATTAATTATTGATTTATATGATAAGGAAATATTTATTTTATGTGGATATAAATGATGGATAGAGAAATATTTATTTTATGTAGATATAAATGAAGGAATTAATGTTGAGGTGTTTTATCAGTATTTTGTCGGAATTGATGTATTAAAAATCGTCCGTATGTGGATTTTAGGCATCTTCTGTTGGGAATTTGGAAAAAGTTTCTTCTATAAAGTTGTAGAGAATTGAATTTTCTATGGAATGGACATAAGATTCGAAACTTTCTGATAAAAGGGCTATTTATTATTAATTATTGAAGTTCCGGAATAATTGATTTTTGGAGTTTGAAATATTTATTTTAAGAAAAACATTTTTTGCAATTGGGTGGGCCCACATGTGTTGTAAATGTGCTGAATTCAGATTTCAAGAGGTGGACGTGAAAAAATTTAATAAATATTATTATTTTATTAATTTTTTTGCTTAGGTGCTCTAAGCATTTTCTTATAAATAGGATGCTTAAGTTAGAATTGAAAATCACACCAAAATTTGAAGTTTTCTCTCTCTATATTATCGAGCATATTTTTGTGAGTATTTCGATACTTTGAGTGTTGCTATACGGTGCAAGTTTTCTTCAGGGTTATATCTGATATTCCAGCCAGAAATACTATTCTTTTGAGATAAGGGATGTTATTTTCTTCGCAAATGATGTTATTCTCTTAATATCATTATACCGAAATATTGGTATGAATTTTATTATGAAATTTTTACCTTTTTCGTATCGGGGTTACTATTCACGTATACGATACTATTCATAAATACGACACTATTCACCGAAAAATGAAATTTTCTCTTCTTTGTCCCAGATGTCTATTATGGTTACTATCTGTAACGATCAAGAAATTTGTAATTTAATTTAAATATTTATTTAATAACATAAATATTTTAAATAATTTATTTATTGAGAAAAATAAATAATTGATGAATTGTGGTGAATTAATTTAGTAACTAAATTGATTAATGTTAATTAAATTGAATAATGATAATTTTATTTCAAGGATTTAATTTAAGGATATAATTAAATTAAATCAATTGCTAAATATTTAAGAAAATAATTAAAGTAAATGAATTGTTTAATATTAAAAGAAATAAATAAATTAAATAAGGTGATGTTTCTAATTTATTAATTAAATAGATATATAATTATTTATTTATTATAAGTATAATTATAATAAGATTATAATTATAAATTGTGAGCTATTTAAATGGGTTGCATGTGTGACAAGTGAAACTATATAATATAATATTATGAAAATAATCTATTATGGGGGATTTGGTGTGTGGCCAAACAAGGCTTGACGCCTGTTTGGGTTTTATAACTGGAGCATATGTGGGTTAGTGGAAGGCAGTTTATTTTCTACGCATCTATTTTTTTAAGGCTAAGTTTAGAGAGGGTTTGGTGAGAAGAAGGAAACACAGAGAGAATTTGCTAAGAGATTGAGGGTTTTGTTATGAAAGGGGAAAGAATTGAAGCCACTATATATATCAATTGCTTCAATAAACAAGGATTAAGGTATATTGTATTTCTAATTTTTTATGTTTTGAGTTCTCAGTAAAAATTTTATATAAATTATTAAGTCACGTTGGATGATTGTATATATGTGTACATATAGTTTGGTATAATCTGTTAGTCACCATATTTGAGTGTTATTGGAATAACCAAACACGTAAAATTGGATTGTAGGAGGGAATTGAAATAACAGTGATATGTTCATGTGATATGGCTTGTTTAAATACAAAATTTCATGCTCAATAGGTGTTATAATATGCTATTTGATGTTAGAATGTGTTAGTATGTTAAGAAACGAAGAGAACGTAGTTTGAACGAAGTGATTTGAACAAGAATCGTGATCACAGTGGTGATTTCTATGAATAATGAAAAAAAATTGAGTTTTTATATGAAAACATGAAATTTAAGGAATTAAATTAGTTTAAATTAATGTTTAATTGTTCTAAGTTGATGAATATGTGAGGAAACATGTTTGTGTTAGTTTTATATCAATTGTATATGTTAATTTCACTCTTTTGTGAGTGAAATTCGTGTTAGTTGGGCTAAAAAATGGAACAACTTTGTTCTTTGCGTTTACAGTTACATACGTGCACCGGTCTTGTTACTTATTTAAGTGCCAAGAAAGAAGCTTGGCCTTAATACATGTGGTCCAGAGCTTAAGTATAGTAGTGATGGCGCCATACCAGTCTAAAAGACGGTGAAGTGCGCTTATTTTTTAGGTCATGATTAGTAGACTTAAATCTAGTTTGGCAAGCATGTTAATGATGTTAAAACATAATGTGGTCTATAATATCAGATTTTAATGTGATGTAATACAAAGTGTAAAGATTTTTAAGTAATTATTTAAATAAGTTAGGAAATGAAACCAAATGTGATGTTTTTAAAAGTAAGATGAATGAAAAGGTTTATGTTAGTTTATAGTGTGATTTCATATTCGTTAAAGGTGTTAACCAACATCTTTAGATGTTAGGTTAAGGTTATGACCTAAATGATGGTTTAAACCCCTAAAGCTAATATTCATACAACTAATTGTTGTTGCGATTTCAATGATATATGTAGGGTAATTGGTGAATATTATACTTGTGTAGCTTAAATACAAGGCAAGTTTCTAAACCTTACCTCTTTACATTGAGCAAGTTTCTTATCCTAAACTTTTATTGAGCAAGCTTTCTAACTTCATTCTTTTAGTAATGAATGCAAGTTCCTAAACTTTTATTGAGCAAGACATTTGATTTTATCCTTATGCACGATTGAATAAGCTCTTGTAACTTAATTCGTTACATCGAATGAGTTTAACATTCCTATTTCTTGTTATTATTATTCAAAACGTATATTGTTCTAATACATTGATTCAAAGGAGATTGTTCTAATTCTTTGAATATAGTACTTTGCATGTGTATTATGTTTATTCAATTATATATTGTTGATATCCGATCTTTGACTTTGATAGCCTTGTTCAGTTTTACATTCTTGTATTAAACCTTCAAGTAGTAAACAAACACTTATTGATTAAATTAATCTATAATTGATTAGTGTTCTAAAATTCTAGAAACACTGATAAGCTAGTTCCAAACTAAACTTTCTTTAGTGCGGAAGTTCTAAATCCAAACTGAGACAAACAACCCTTATATAGGGAATTTTGTACGTGTAACGTTTAGATGTTTGTGCATGTCACGAGAGTCTGAAGGTGATCCCTTAAGTACATTAGGAAGGTGCATATAGTCTAAATGGTATTAAGGTTGGGGTAATAATAGCTAAATACCGGAGACATAGTTCGTGGTCTTAAGACCCTCAGATATTAAAATTCGAACTTGTTTTCTATTTTTGATTCGTAGAACAAGTTCATTATTGTTCAGTACTCGTTGTTCATTCTCATGTTGTTGTCATTACTACTCTCTATATCAGTGAGCAATTGTTTGCTCACTCTTGCAATTAACACTGCAGCTAAAGTGGAGAAAGTTGATGAGCCATCTACTAGCAAAGGAAAGGGCAAGATGTCCAAGTGTTGAAGACTTATGATAAATTTATTTAAATGTTTTATGTGATGAGACTTGTTTTATTTTATGATGTATTCCACAAACTGATGTAATAAATTTAAGGTTAGATTACCTAGGATTGTTTTATGATGATGTAACCCTTTAATGGGAAAGATTATTGTTAAGTTATTTAAATTATATCTTTATCCTTTGATTATGGGTAGTTAGATGTAATGGTTTTGTATAGTGAACCCCAAATCCTATGAGAATGGAGTACCTGGATTTGGGGGTGTCACAGGTTTGTATTAGAGCCTTAGGTTATGAACCTTAGGTGGGGAAACTGTGACACCCCCAAATCCGGGTACTTCAATTCCACGGGATTTGGTGTTCACTGCACAAATATCATCTATCTATCTACCCATAATAAATGCAAACCATGCAATAGATAGAAATAAATCCTCTCCTTAAGGAGTTACATCATCTGAATTAAATACATAAATCCCATGTCATACTAACCTTAAATCTCAAATGCGAAAATTTAAACAAATAATAGTCTTACACAACATTAACATAAGTCTGAAACATAAATACATAATCACATAAACAACAAGTCTTAAATAACAACAAGTCTTCCTCATTTGTTAACCTTTCCCTTGCCTTTACTAGTGGAAGACCCGTCTGATCTTTCATTCTTAACTGTAATGTTATTATTACATAAGAGTGAGCACGATTGCCAACAAGTATAACAATATAACAAAGAAATAATAACATGCGAATAAATGAAAGGCTTCTGAAACATGAAAACTCAGCTTTTGAATCAAGAATGAATAACAAGAAACAAAAGAACTTCTGAGGGTCATAAGACCTTGAACTATGTCCTAGGTTGTCAAGTGTTTATACTTGAAACCTTTAACAATCATAAGACTATGGACTCTTCTTCTCGTACTTAGGGGGATCAGCCCTTAATACCATACTGTGCACAATATCTTAACGCTAAAGCATAAATAATCCCCTATTAAAGGGTTATTCATTTCAGTTTGACATCGGAGTCCGCACCAAAGGAAGTTTGGTTTGGATAAGCTCAATAAAAGGTCTAGAATTTATAACGCTCATCAACTATGGACTAGTCGAATCAATAAGGGTTCGCTAGTCTTACAAGGTTCAACAATAATTGATATTCAATTTGAATAATAAAATTCAAGATGTACAATCGAATAAATATTGTATAACAGGAATCGTGTTTTTAAAGAATGATAAGATCTAATATGAAATCTTGACTTGAACAATAATAAACAAGATAGAATAATGAACTTGCTTTATGTAAAGAATCAAGGTTTAGGAACTTGCCTCGTGTGTAGGCTAAACGATTACTACTTCCGTTCACCACAAGTCCTACACACATACCATATGTATTCACGACATTCATTAGTTACATTTTCACTTAATTATTTAATGTACACTCAATTTATTTAACAAATCATTACTCTTCTAATTTAATTACTTAATTAAATTAGAATATTTTCATTCCCTTACTATTATTACACTCGAATAAATTATTTCATAATAATTTCCATCGAATATTTATTTTATTCCATAAATATTTTAACTAAAATATTTATTTATTTTATAAATATTTTAATAATAATTTTCATCGAATATTTATTTTACTCCATCAATATCTTAATTAAAATATTTATTTTATTTTATAAATATTTTAATAATAATTTCCATCGAATATTTATTTTATTCCACAATATCTCAATTAAAATATTTATTTTATTTGATAAATATTTTAATTAATTATTATTATTTAATTTTTTTATTTTTTTTGTTTGCCGTAGTAAGTAATAATTTAGTTAGTTAGTAACTTTTGGCAGGAAGCGAGAGTTACCAGAACTTCGATTCTGTAGTTCACGTAACAAGGTTGGGCCAAAAAAAATCTCCCAAGTTCACCCATATGTTCTTGTGAAGAACACAGAGAACATGGCCATAACTTCCAATTTCCTTGTCCATATATTAAATTAAGCATACTCAAATACTATAATTCATATATGATCATTACCCAACCTTTCTAACATGATTTTAACAAGTTAAAACACATAATTTATGAAATTAACACATGTAATTTCACTGTTCTTGATGTTCTTGAAGGTTTTGAAAATAAAACATAAAATTAACACTACGGATTCGTTATAACACCAAATCCATCCATTCGAAGTTTGTTTTCTTCGTATTTACATACATAATATGTACAAGCATAAAAATTTAGGAGATAATATATGATTGATGCATTAAATTTGTGCGTAAGGGCCATATGGCCATAATTCTACACTCTGTAATTTTGAAGCAATTATATACGACATATTTTATAAAAGTGATAATATGGGATCATACAATATATATAGTAAAACATGCTATCATGACATAAGATCACGTATATATCCACATAGTCAATACAATCTCCAGCTACAGAGATTTTATAGAAATTTGAGAGCCATATTCATGAAAATTTTAACAACGTAAATAAAACTGGGTTGAAGAGATTACCCAAAGCGTAGAGTGTAGAGATGAAACCCTTCTCAATTAATTCTTCAATCACACAACTCACAAATTTCCTCAACCTCTCTCGTGATTTGCTTTGCGGACTTAGAAAATAAAAAGAAGGAAGAAGACGTATATAAAAAAAATAAGAACTGACGCGTTGTGGAGGTCAGTTACCCATCATGGGTTAACTGCTCACAACTACCATTAGGGCTCCGTTTGGCTAGCCTTAAAAGGCTTATTCCCATTTAATTTTATAAATCTCTTATACTATAGTTTAAATTATGTCACACCCAATTGCACAAAATATCTTATTTTAGTTTCATTTAATAAAATATAATAATTTCTCATTTAATTCATATAGTCACATAATTAAATTTCTCATTAATTATGTCAAATTATTACTTCTCTAACTAATAATTTAATTAATTAAAATAGTATTATGCTTATTAAATATTTCATTTAATTCAATAAGCTCACATAATTACATACTTTGAATATAAAAATTCTCCACATTAATTTAATAAATATAACACATATAATTAAATTAATCTACCACAATTTCATCAATTAATTATTTAATCTAATAATTAATTCATCGAAAAATATTTATTCAATTCAATAAATATTTAAAATTAAATTACAAAAATCTCGGTTGTCACATCTTTCCTCCCTTAAAAGGATTATGCCCTCAGAATCACAACTTAATTAAACAATTATCGAGTTTTAATGAATGGATTAAGGCATCCATTGAAGCTAAATAATAAAAGACACTATGTGCTATGTGTTAATAACTTATGTGCTCGCGAGTATCGAAAAATATTAAGTAAAACTTAAAATATTTTGTTGTCAGGATGTCTAACGAAGGAGGATCCAATCCAGCTAGGGAAGTGATACCTCAGGTACCTAGAGATGACGAACCCCGGGATATTCATGTAGTGCAGGAGTAGTTGATCCAGGAGGATGAACCTGTGACCGATTCCAAGGAGGATAGTTTTGAGGAGATAGAGGAGGATGATGAGGAAGAGGATCCTGTGGAGTTTCCACCAAACTCTATATCAGCTGAGATGAATGACACTCTATACGATCATAACATAGAATTACAGGACAAGGTTGAGGAACTGAAAGAGTTGGTTGAGATGCATCATGCTTCGATGGAGCAGAAGGATGCAGAGATTCAGGAACTTGACTCACGCCTTGGAAACACAGAGTGGGACCTAGTTTATACCAAGGGTCAGCATGAAGATCTATTGGCAGTAAACTAGAAGATGAAGACTGACACAGAGAAATTAAAAGATAACTTCAAAGAGGAATCAGCTAAGTGTGCAAGAGCAGAGGACGCTTGGATGAAGGCGACTCAACGTGCAGACCGTGTTGAGGCTAAGGTCCAAGTGAAGAAGGCCAAGATGAACGAGATGGATTACACTTTTAATTCTGCGATTGATAGGGCCCAGAATCAAGTCTTTTATTATCCACCTCAGTTTGAGAATTTGTCGTGATTCGTGATGGATCGTAAAACGGCGTATCGTATCATGGAGGAGGAGCGTCAAGAAGCCTTACGACGTCTTAATATGTCTAGATAGAGACAATAATAATAATAATAATGTGTGGTT
Organism: Panax ginseng; assembly: GCA_020205605.1. NCBI lineage: Eukaryota > Viridiplantae > Streptophyta > Magnoliopsida > Apiales > Araliaceae > Panax > Panax ginseng. Next base: position 93,766,743 of record CM035139.1, read on the forward strand.
AAGTAAGTGAGTAAATAAACTGTGAATCCCTTATTTTGAGATAAATAAAGGGATATTATGAGTATGTAATCCTGAAACTTGTCTAGTTCAGGAAAGTGAATGTTAATAGCGGTTATGCTAACTTAAAACATGTTTTAAAACGTTATGAATGAATAAAATATTAAAGTTTATTTGAAATATTATGTGTTATAGCTTTAATCTTGGAATGTTTAAGTTAAACATCAAATACCCAAGAAGTTGAGTAATGAACTAATAAGCGTATATCTTATCAGAAAATGCCTCCTAGAAGAAGATAACCACGTCAATAACCACCTCCTGAGGGGTCTACTAATAATAATAACGAGGCCAGCGCTAATCCAGTTCAGCAGTTGGTAGCTCTGTTGACAGGTACACTTGTGAATCAACCGCAAGCTCAAGACACAACCTTTAACGAATTTAAAGCAGTTGGACCGCCAGAGTTTCAAGAGTCTATGAATCCAGTGGAAGCCCAAACCTGGATCATGGAAATGGAGAAGGTGTTCGACATTGCTAGAGTTAACAAAGATTAGAAGACTGCGTTCCCAACGTTCATGCTGAAATCTGAAGCTTCTACTAGTGACAGGAAAATAAGGTTCGTGGGGGACAAGGAGTGATATCGTGGGATATATTTAAGGAGATGTTTTTCGAAATGTACTTTCCAGCGAGTTCTCGGAATCAGTTGGAGGTGCAATTTCTGAAGCTGAAACAAGGAACTATGACAGTGCCAGAATCTGCTGCGAAGTTTAACGAGTTGGCAAGATTTTCCACTTATCAAGTCAATACCGACGAGCGAAAGGCGAGAAGGTTTGAACAAGGATTGAAACCCTGGCTGTATAGAAAGGTTTCAATGTTCCAGTTAAATACGCTTGCGGATGTACTGGAAAAGGCAATTATCGCTGAAGGAGGAAGCAATGCTTTGATCAAGTACAATCAAGAACAGAAGAAGAGGAAGAATGAGAATGAAAATAAGGCTGGTAGAAGTAACGTTGGAAGTAACAATCAAAAGAGGAAGTGGAGCGAGAATTAAACTGCGGGAGGACAGCAGGGAAGTCAGCAGAAGAAAAAGTTTGAAGCTTGTGCGACGTGCGGAAAGAACCATACTAGGGTATGTTTGAAGGGAAAACGGGTGTGTTTCAACTATGGTCAGGAGGGACACATTGCACCGAACTGTTTTAGTCAAAAGAAAGGAGCATGTTTTACCTATAGTTCAAAGGATCACATGGCTCGTGATTTCCCTAAGAAGCCAGCGGGAAGTGCAAGTGGTGGAAAAGGAAACAACAACGGTGGTGGTGCATTGACTATCACTAGATCAAAGATAGTCAATGATTTCCATCTACTGCGAGGACTTTTAATATGACCAAATGCAGGATGATGTCTGATCTAAGGATGTGGTGTCGGTATCATTAGATTAATGGTATTAATGCTTATGTACTATTTGATTCGGGTGCTACTTGTTCATTTATATCCGATGAATTTTTTCAAACTTAGATTTGCCTCAGGAAGAATTTGAATTTCCCTTAAGTATAGAGATTGGGAATAGGGAAGTGATTCCTGTTAGATACATATATAGGAATTATAGAGTGGTTATAAAAGGTTACAAGATGATGGTAGATTTAATACCAATTAGACTTGGTGAGTATGATGTTATACTGGGAATGGATTGGTTATTTAATTATGGAGCAGTAATTGATTTCCAAAGAAAATGTGTTAACCTTATGACTCCATCAAAGGTTGTGTTCTATGGCAGTAAGTCACCTTGACAAAAAAGTTATCTGACGGTGATGCAAGCCAAGAAGTTGTTGAGATAAGGATGTGTAGGGTACTTTGCCTACATAGTCGATACACAGAAGAAGAATGTGAAGTTAGAAGACATACCGATTATAAGAGATTTTGCAGACGTATTTCCAGATGATTTGCTAGGTCTTCCGCCGAATCGACAAATAGAGTTTGTGATTGACTTACTACCAGGAATGGCCTCGATATCTAAGCCACCATACAGAATGGCCCCGGTAGAGATGAAAGCTTTGATGGTGCAGTTGAAAGAATTGCTTGACAAGAAGTATATTTAACCGAGTGTGTCGCCATGGGGAGCACTGGTGTTGTTTGTTAAGAAGAAAGATGGATCGATGCGGCTCTGCATTGACTATCGAGAATTAAATAAGGTCACGATCAAAAATAAGTATCTGTTACCTAAAATCGATGATCTGTTCGATCAGTTGAAGGGAGCGAGGTATTTCTCAAAGATAGACTTGAGAAGTGGTTATCATCAGTTGAAGGTGAGGCCGGAGGATGTATCGAAGACGGCATTCAGAACTCGAATGGTCATTACGAGTTTTTGGTTATGTCTTTTGGTTTAACCAACGCACCTGCAGCGTTCATAGATTTGATGAACAGGGTATTTAAACCATTCTTAGAAAAATTTGTGGTGGTGTTTATTGATGATATATTGGTATATTCCAAAACCAAAGAGGAACATGTGGAACACATAAGAGTGACGTTGGAGACATTGAGAAAAGAGAAGTTGTATGCTAAGTTCTCAAAATGTGAATTTTGGTTGGAACGTGTACAATTTCTCGGACACGTTATTGATAAGGATAGAATTTTGGTAGATCCATCAAAAGTTGAAGCTGTAATAAACTGGGATTAGCCGAAGACATCGTCAGAAGTAAGGAGTTTCTTAGGATTGGAAGGTTACTACAGGCATTTTTTTCAAGACTTTTCCAAGATCGCAACTCCGTTGACGAATTTAACCAGGAAGGCGATTAAGTTTGTTTGGACGGAGAAGTGTGAGGAAAGTTTTTGAGAATTGAAGAAGAGGTTGAGTTCAGCACTTGTGTTGTCATTGCCTGATTATACATGAACTTTTATGGTGTATAGTGATGCATCGCAGAAAGGACTAGGCTATGTGCTTATGTAGAACGGCAGAGTTATTGCGTATGCATCACGTCAGTTAAAAGATTATGAGAAAGGGTATCTGACGCATGACTTAGAGTTGGCGGCAGTGGTGTTTGCCCTGAAAATTTGGAGACATTATCTTTATGGAGAGAGGTGTAAGATATATATCGACCATAAAAGTCTGAAGTATATCTTTACACAATAAGATTTAAATATGAGACAAAGAAGATGGTTGGAGCTGATCAAAGACTATGACTGTGAGATTTTCTATCATCCCGGAAAGGCAAATGTTGTTGCTGATGCTTTAAGTATGAAGGGACGGGAAAACTTAATGACGTTAACTGCTCAGGAGAAGCTAGTGTCGAAAATGGCTAAGATGGAGTTAGAAATTAAATATCCAACAGAATCCGATGAAAAGTTGTTCCAGATGGGAAACAGTTCAACGTTGGTAGATAAGGTGAAGAATTCACAACTTCAGGATGAAGACTGCAAAAAGATAAAAATAGAGAATATATGAAGGTGAGGAAAACAATTTCAAAATCGATTCAGAAGGGTTACTTCGATTCGAAGGGAGAATTTGGGTTCGGTCAGTACCAGAAGTTAAAGAAGAAATTCTGAGTGAAGCTCATAACTCAAGATATTCGATTCACCCTGGAAGTACAAAGATGTACCAGGATCATTGACATCATTTTTGGTGGTCGAATATGATAAAGGATGTGGCTGAGTGCGTGGCAAAGTGCTTAGCGTGTCGAGAAAGTTAAAATTTGAGCATCAAAGGCCAATGATTATTACTGTTGTTGGAGATACCAGAATGGAAATGGGAGCATATCACAATGGATTTTGTGGTAGGTCTTCCAACGACCCAGCAAGGTTACGATGCCATTTGGGTGATTGTCGATTGACTGACGAAGTCGGCACAATTTTTGCCAATCAAGATTAGGTTTACCCTAGATCGTTTAGCAAAACTGTACGTGAAGGAAATTGTGTCGAGACACGGTGTACCTGTGTCCATTGTATCAGAAAAAGATCCATGTTTCACATCTAATTTCTAGAAATGGCTACAAGAGTGTTTGGGAACACAGCTGAGAATGAGCACAGCGTACCATCCTCAAACCGACGGACAGAGTGAGAAAAACATCCAAACACTAGAGGATATGCTCAGAACATGTATCATGGATTTTAAGGGAAATTGAGATGACCATCTACTATTGGTGGAATTTGCTTATAATAATAGCTATCACGCGAGTATTGGCATGCCGTGTGACACCCCCAAACCCATGTACTTCATTCCCACAGGATTTGGTGTTCACTTAATCAAACATTCATATCTAACTACCCAATCATAATAAAATTAAATAAATAAAACCTTCCCCATTAAAGGGTTACATAATAAAAATCTCCCAGGTTATCTAACCTTTAAATACAATCATTTAAATGCGGAAAATAAATAAACTTCAATACAACCATTCAATTGAAAACTGATAATAGAATATCGTTATATTACAAATCTTCAATACTTGTTCATCTTTCCTTTTCCCTTACTGGTGCTAGGTACATCAACCTTCTCATCTTTAACTGTAATAGTTATATAAGCAAGAGTGAGAAAACAAAGCTCACTTGAAACAACAATGAATGAAAATCTTTACAACAACTGTCAAATAAGAGGCTCGAAAGAATTAAACAATATGATTTATCAACATTCTGAAGTATATAACTAAGGGTCCTAAGACCACGAACTATGTTTATAGTTATAAGTAAATTTTCAACTTAAACTTTAATAGTCATAAGACTATAGGGACTCCTAGTACTTAGGGGGATCAGCCCTTCGTACAATGTATTGTGCACAAATATTTCAACGCTAAGCGTAAATTATCCATAATAATAGGGTTGTTCATCTCAGTATTTAGAGTACAAGTCCGCACCAAATTGAGTTTGGTTTGGATACATTTCAAGGTAATTTGGAATTCGACGAACATAAACTAAGGATTAGTTGAATAAAATCAATAACATTACATTATTGAATAATCATAACTGAATCGACATGGTAAATTAAAAGCATACTTTAGGAATAATCTAATAGCATACATATTGAATAACTATAGCACACCTTGCTTGAACAATAATAAGCCAAGGTTATTTAAAATTGAATACTAAGCATGCATAACAATTTGAACAATAAAACTGTTCAACATTAGTATATATAAATTTGCATGCTAAACAACAAGTTAAATACAAGAATAACTTGCTCAATATCAAAATTAAAGTTTAGAAACCTTGCATCATTATATTGTAATCGAATTGGAAACAATAATTGGCTCAACAAGATAATAGATTAGAGAACTTGCCTTGCTCGTAGGTTAAACCGAACAATTCGAATCACAATATCTTATATACATATGTCATCATGACATAGTTAGTCACTACCACTTTACAAATATAACTAAGAACACTCATCATGTAAGATTTGATTTTTAATCACATAATCACGTTACAAAATAAGTTAATTGTTAATAACATGCTCATTCATAGTATAGAAATACTGAAATCATAACTTAACAGTCCTACTATTAACACATAACAATTCTTTCAGATTTTGAGTACAAAAAAGTACCTTTATCGGACCATTACGCTTAACTCATATTTGCGGTGCCTGCAGTTATCTTGTGGGGCGTTCTTATGTAAAAAATTAAACTACGAGGCCACGTCATGCGTGGCAGCTAGCAATGACACGAAAGTTGTAGTCTGATTACGGCGTGACTGTATTAGGCGCCATTCTTCTGATAAGCGCCAGTCTTCTTGAGCGAGGAAGTTGTCTTCTATGACCGTATTACTGTATTAATTTCTTGAGCTTGACAGACACTGCTTTGCAATAGCATGAACAAAAAGCCAATTTTGGCCTACTCTGTACTTACTAACAACCTAATTAACATGTAATTCATATAGAGACTTTATATAAACATAATTCAAAGACTCTTAACATGTTTTACCCATAAAACAACATAAACAAGCTAATTTAAAACATCAATTTAACTATTTTTGATAAAACTCATTTTTTGATGTTTTCAATGAAAATCAACACTGTAATTTTGTTTTTCAATTAAAATAGTTAATTCAAAACACCTTATTTATGTTTATACCACCTCTTTCAAATACAATAGTCAATTTATCAACTAAACAACTAATTAAATACTAATTAATTTATCAACTAATTTAATGGATGTGTTTATTCAACAATAAACACATCCATTAAATACTCAAATATTAAATAAATATTTAATATAACAATTAAAAATTCTGGAATGTTACATCATTCCCTCCTTACAAGGATTCTGTCCCCATAATCACAATTCAAATAACTCATTCGTCACATGCCGCCTTACGAAGCGTTATACGGCAGGAAATGCAAAATTCAAATTATTAACAAAAAAGAGCAAGTACTGAGGAATAAGGTGATACCTTCTGTAAAGGTAGTCTAGAGAAACCACAATGCTGAAGAAGCTACGTGAGAACTTGAAAGCGTTATGATGAAGAATTATCCTCAGTTGTTTGCTTGATTTTGTATAGCGATTCTGGGGACAGAATCTTGTTAAGGAGGGAAGAATGTAACGAATAAATTTTTCGAGTTGTGATTCTGGGGACAGAATCCTTTTAAGGAGGGAAGGATGTAACGATCGAGAAATTTGTAATTTAATTTAAATATTTATTGAATTAAATAAATATTTTAAATAATTTATTTATTGAGAAAAATAAATAATTGATGAATTGTGGTGAATTAATTTAGTAACTAAATTGATTAATGTTAATTAAATTGAATAATGATAATTTTATTTGAAGGATTTAATTTAAGGAAATAATTAAATTAAATCAATTGCTTAATATTTAAGAAAATAATTAAAGTAAATGAATTGTTTAATATTAAAGGAAATAAATAAATTAAATAAGGTGATGTTTCTAATTTATTAATTAATTAGATATATAATTATTTATTTATTATAAGTATAATTATAATAAGATTATAATTATAAATTGTGAGCTATTTAAATGGGTTGCATGTGTGACAAGTGAAACTATATAATATAATATTATGAAAATAATCTATTATGGGGGATTTGGTGTGTGGCCAAACAAGGCCTAGTGGCCTTTGGCTTATTCCAACTGACGCCTATTTGGGTTTTATAACTGAAGCATACGTGGGTTAGTGGAAGCCAGTTTATTTTCTACGCATCTATTTTTTTAAGGCTAAGTTTAGAGAGGGTTTGGTGAGAAGAAGAAAACACAGAGAGAATTTGCTAAGAGATTGAGGGTTTTACTGTGAAAGGGGAAAGAATTGAAGCTACTTATATATATATATATATATATATATATATATATATATATATATATATATATATATATATATATATATATATATCAATCAGCTTCAATAAACAAAAGATTAAGGTATATTGTATTTCTAATTTTTATGTTTTGAGTTCTCAGTGAAAATTTTCTGTAAACTATTAAGTCACGTTGGATGATTGTATATACGTGTACATATAGTTTGGTATAATCTGTTAGTCACCATATTTGAGTGTTATTGGAATAACCAAACACGTAAAATTGGATTGTAGGAGGGAATTGAAATAACAGTGATATGTTCATGTGATATGGCTTGTTTAAATACAAAATTTCATGCTCAATAGGTGTTATAATATGCTATTTGATGTTAGAATGTGTTAGTATGTTAAGAAACGAAGAGAACGTAGTTTGAACGAAGTGATTTGAACAAGAATCGTGATCACAGTGGTGATTTCTATGAATAATGAAAAAAAATTGAGTTTTTATATGAAAACATGAAATTTAAGGAATTAAATTAGTTTAAATTAATGTTTAATTGTTCTAAGTTGATGAATATGTGAGGAAACATGTTTGTGTTAGTTTTATATCAATTGTATATGTTAATTTCACTCTTTTGTGAGTGAAATTCGTGTTAGTTGGGCTAAAAATGGAACATCATTGCTGCGTTTACAGTTACGTCATGCACCAAAGGTCTTGCTTACTTAGTTGTCTTGAGGCGAAGAATGTATTCTCCTTAGGTCGAGCTTAAGTATAGCCTTGATGGCGCCATACCTACTGATGCGAGACAAAGTGAAGTCTGCTTATTTTTTAGGTCATGATTAGTAGACTTAAATCTAGTTTGGCAAGCATGTTAATGATGTTAAAACATAATGTGGACTATAATATCAGATTTTAATGTGATGTAATACAAAGTGTAAAGATTTTTAAGTAATTATTTAAATAAGTTAGGAAATGAAACCAAATGTGATGTTTTCAAAAGTAAGATGAATGAAAAGGTTTATGTTAGTTTATAGTGTGATTTCAGATTCGTTAAAGGTGTTAACCAACATGTTTAGATGTTAGGTTAAGGTTATGACCTAAATGATGGTTTAAACCCCTAAAGCTAATATTCATACAACTAATTGTTGTTATGATTTCAATGATATATGTAGGGTAATTGGCGAATATTATACTTGTGTAGCTTAAATACAAGGCAAGTTTCTAAACCTTAGCACTTTACATTGAGCAAGTTTCTTATCCTAAACTTTTATTGAGCAAGACTATTGATTCTATCCTTATGTACGATTGAATAATCTCTTATAACTTAATTCGTTACATCGAATGAGTTTCACATTCCCATTTCTTGTTATTATTATTCAAAACGTATATTATTCTAATACATTGATTCAAAGGAGATTGTTTTAATTCTTTGAATATAGTACTTTGCATGTGTATTATGTTTATTCAATCATATATTGTTGATATCCGATCTTTGACTTTGATAGCCTTGTTTAGTTATACATTATTGTATTAAACCTTCAAGTAGTAAGCAAACTCTTATTGATTAAATTAACCTATAATTGAATAGTGTTCTAAAATTCTAGAAACACTGATAAGCTAGTTCCAAACTAAACTTTCTTTAATGCAGAAGTTCTAAATCCAAACTGAGACAAACAACCCTAATATAGGGGATTTTTTACGTGTAACATTTAGATGTTTGTGCACAATATATGGTACAAAGGGCTGATCCCCCTAAGTATGTTAAGAAGGGTCTGTATAGTCTAAATGACTGTTAAGGTTGGGGTAATAATATCTAAATACCGGAGACATAGTTCGTGGTCTTAGGACCCTCAGATATTAAAATTTGAACTTGTTTTCTATTTTTGATTCGTAGAACAAGTTCATTATTGTTCAGCACTCATTGTTCATTCTCATGTTGTTGTCATTACTACTCTCTATATCAGTGAGCAATTGCTTTTTCACTCTTGTAATTAACACTGCAGCTAAAGTGGAGAAAGTTGATGAGTCATCTACTAGCAAAGGAAATGGAAAGATGTCCAAGTGTTGAAGACTTATGAGAAATTTATTTAAATGTTTTATGTGATGAGACTTGTTTTATTTTATGATGTATTCCGCAAACTGATGTAACAAATTTAAGGTTAGATTACCTGGGATTATTTTATGATGATGTAACCTTTTAATGGGAAAGATTATTGTTAAGTTATTTAAATTATGTCTTTATCTTTTGATTATGGGTAGTTAGATGTAATGGATTTTGTATAGTGAACACCAAATCTTGTGGGAATGGAGTACCTGGATTTGGGGGTGTCACACTATCTTTGATTGTATCCATGTTTTGATCTTCATTCTTGAATTTTACTTCACTATGGTTTATTATGGAGTATTTTTAAACTTGGATTATCTAAAGTATGAATCTCTAATCTTTGCCATTTTATCTCACTAGATTCGTTCTTTAAAAAAAATTTCATCATCCCCAGTCCTTAATGGTGATACTTGATGAATATCTTTGGCCTATAGTGCAAAGATAAATGATTACCTGATGAATATCTTTGGCCTGTAGTGCAAAGATGAACAGGTGATGAGATGAACATGACCAACTTGTGAAACAGATGAATATCTTTGGCCCATAGTGCAAAGATGAATATTTGATTCAAGATGTATATTGATTGATGTTACAGGGATAAAATATTAATGATGGACTTTTAAATTCATAGATGATAGTAGATTTCATTCTCTACTTAACTCTTCTAATGAATTATTATTTTCGGTGCGAATATTGATTTAAAACTGATTGTCCATTATATTTTATCTGATTTGTTGAAGGCTAACGATAATTTGTTGTTCATTATCTTAGTCATAATATTTTTTACTTGGCTAGTTGAGCTCAACCTTTTCTTTTTGTTCCATTTTTCTTCTCAGGAGGTGAGAATTTAACAGGAACTAGCCGGGGTATGGAGTGATGGTTCAAGATAGTTATTTTAGCAGTCCTCACTATTTTGTAAAATAGTGTATCAATAATTGTAATGAGGACTTATTTGAGTGTGGATATTGTCTAAAAGACAATATTTGTATTTAAACTCACAGTATATATGTTGTCATATTTTGCACGACAATTGTATTAATGAAGTTATAGTTATTTCTGTACCATGTATTTGGTGACTCAGAATGGGTGATGTATACCTATTTTGGGGGCGTCACATAAAGGTCGTCAAGTATGTCCCATATGATGGTCCCCTCTATTCCCCTTTTCTAATTTTGATGATTTCTTTTTTGGGTTTGTTGTCGTATTGTCCTTTTACTTCTAAACTCTTGAGTTAAAATGTATTAATCAATGTTTAGCTTTATCTTTTTCTTTACTGATTCTTGTTTTAAGATTTACAAAATCATTATTTACTAAATGTTGGTCCTCTTTTATCCCCACATGTATGCTCTGTAATTTAGAACATTCCTTTAAAAGTTTATTGCTTATGCTCTGTTTTGCATATGGTTTCATTTGTTATAGATGGATACTGTTGTTCAATTTAATGTACACCATGTGGGAAGTTCATCTATACTCCTTTATGTGACTATGTGGGAGGTACAGTTTATCATATTCCACGTTTGGACGCTAATTATATTTGTACGGGTGCTGTTAATAAGTTAGCTACTGAACTTAGTTATCATCCGCAATCAACTATTTATTTTATAACTAATGGAGTAGATATAAATAATGGGGTTAGACTTGTTTATGATGATGCTAGTATAAGAGATATGGTTAATATTTGTTTGCCGCATAGTGTAATTGAAGTATATGTGGACCATGTATTACCATATAATCTTGATCAATCCTCTATATTGGACTAAAATAATAGTAACCATGTGACTAATAATTCATGTGATAATGTGATTTCTATTGTTGATGAAATTGTGGCTGATAATGTGGCTGGTGGTGAGGGTGAGGCTAAGGGTCAAGGTGAAGGTGAGGTTGAGGCTGAGGTTGAGGGTCAGGGTGAAGGTGAGGGTCAAGGTGAGGCTGAGGGTGAGGGGGATGCTTTGTTGGATAATGATGGGGATAATGAAGATATTGTGACAGTTGACAATGTTAGAGATCGAAAAATATCTAAACAAATGAGAGTGTGAAAAGGAGGGGTAAGAGGAGGTCCAAAAAGGTAGTTGAGGATGATAGTTCTGAAGAAGAGAATAGTATTAATGATGACATCAATCATGAAGAGTGTAGTGATAATGAATTGGTAGAGGCTAGAAGGAAAGCTAGGGAATTTAAGATGGATATAGAAAGAATGTGGATGAGGAAGGTGGAACTGAGGGAGAGGAACGAGGAAATCAGGGAGACAATGCGGAAGATAAAACTGCAGATGCAGAGGATGTGAGAATAGATACTGCTAGGGGCAATGAAAGGCAGATGTAGGGTGAGGGTGATGGCAACCAACCTGCTAGTGAAATAACTAATTCAAACAGTGAAGAAGATGAGAAAGAATAGCATAGTGACTATGACAATAGTGATGTCCTCAGGTCACTTTTTGAGAGTAGTGAAGAAAAAAAAGATGTGTGCTATGTAGGGCCTCTTCGTAGTAAGAAAAAAGAGAAACTTTAGGCTTACAACCCTAAGATAAAAAAGAAGTTGATTAAGTTCAAGCAGTACATGACATTTTACAGCATTAGGGAGTTTAAAGATGTCATAAGAGACTACTTTATTGCTAATGGGAAGAAGTTGTGGTATCTAGTTAATGACTCCATAAGATGTTAAGTGAGGTGTGAGAAATGATGTCTTTGGAGGTTGTGGGCTATTTACATGCAAGGGACTGATACATGGCAAGTGAAATCTATTTTGGACACTCATAATTGCTGCAAGAACTTCAAAAACAAGCTGGCTATAGTTAATTACTTGGCAGAGGACTATGGCAGTAGGATTAGGAGGAATCCCAGCTGAAAACTAAGGGAAATGCAAGAAGAAATAAAACTTAAACTAAAGTTGGATGTAACAGAGGTTAAGTGTATGAGGATTAAACAGTTGGCATTGCAAGGGATTCAACAGGTGATGAAGGACCATTATGCAAGGGTGTGGGACTTTGGTGGTGAGATAGTAAAGAGTAACAAAAATAATACAGTTGATATCAAGATAACTCGATTGAATCCAGAAGATGTTACTAGATTTAAAAGGTTTTATGTGTGTTATGATGCATTAAAAAAGGCTTGGAAAGAATGGTGTAGACCTGTTCTTGGATTAGATGGTTGCTTTTTGAAAACAGTTTGTGGTGGTCACCTTTTATCTGCAGTTGGTAGGGATGGAAACAATTAAATGTTTCCAATAGCTATGGGGGTGGTGGAAAGTGAAAATTTGGATAGCTGGAATTAGTTCCTCCAATTGTTGGTGACTGACTTGGATTTGGGGGATGGGTATGGGATTACTCTCATATCTAATCAACAAAAGGTGACTGTTAACATTTTTAATTGCATTCATTTTTTGTTTTAACAAGTTGGCATTTTTTAACAATCTCATATGATGACTGTTGCAGGGACTGAAAAAAGCTATTCAGGACCTTCTTCCCCATGCAGAGCATAGAAACTGTGCAAGGCACATTTATGCAAATTGGAGGAAAAAATATCCCTCACAAGCATTCAAATAAGCATTCTGGGAAGCATCCATGGCTACACACCCTGTGGCTTTTAAAATGTAAATAAAGGAGGTAAAAAAGTTGTCTAATCTTGCACATAATAAGCTAGCTGAGAAAGATCCAAAGGTATGGTCCAAAGAATTTTTTGAGACTCATTCAAAAACTGACAGTGTAGAAAACAACATGAATGAGTGCTTTAATGCATGGATAATTAAGGCAAGATATATGCCAATTCTTCAAATGATAGCAGAAACTCATGACCAACTTATGGTGAGGTTGCACCAAAAGAGAGATGCAATGCTAAAGACTGAGGAGTTAATATGCCCAAGGATTAAAAAGAAACTAGATGCTAACATTTTAGAATCTGCACACTATGATGCTCTTTGGGATGGACAATCCAAGTTCCAAGTGAAGGAAAGAGGAAAAGGAGGGTACACTGTCAACCTAGAGCAGAGAAGTTGTGCATGTAGGGTGTGGGATTTAACAGGAATCCCTTGTGCTCATGCAGTTAGAGCCATTCATTCTATATATGGAAACCCTATCGAATATGTTGCTAAGTGGCACACTAGGGATACATATATTAAGACTTATTCTCACACTCTAAAAGTTCTAAATGGGGAAGACTTTTGGGATTTTACTGAGTGTTATATAATGTTTCCATCACCAATGAATAAAAAGATGAAGTGAAGGCCACGGAGATTGAGAAGGAAGGAGCACTGGGAAGATGGGACTACTAGCAATAATGTGGCTAGGGTGTTATCGACGTCGGGATTTTTATTTGTCCCTTTTTTGTTCTTGTTAATTGGTGTTCTCATGTTGTGTGAGATTTGTTTGAAAAAACAAGTGAAAAAGGTCCGACATGTATATGTCGACGATTTGACTGTAAGAGTAGCCAGTTGGTGTTTTTAACCGGTTTCACCAACGCAATCGAGAAAAGGTTTGCACATTGACCCAGTGATATGACACTGGTAAACGGGTCTGTGAAACCAAGATTCATTTGGGTTTGGGGGCTTGATTATGCGGAGGAAAGGTGTTAGGTACCCCTCGACATCCGTGTTACCACGGTTACCACCACTTTTCAAGAAACTATTATATGAATATGTGTGTGTGTGTGGATCATTGTGCAATTTATTTAGAAGTATTACGAGGCCTCGTTCGCACCTATATACAAAGGGTTTGAATTTATATGAAAAAATCAGTTTTGAACAGTATATAACAGTGAGGTTTTGTAAAAGAGGTTTTTCAAACCCTGTGCTTAATAGTAATTGAGACCTTTTCATACTTCCATTTTTATTATTAAATGTTCGGCTTGATTGCTTTTATTTTTGAGATGCGAAGCATGTTCGAGAAAAGCAGTGCTGAACTCCTCATGGGCATGAAAGCCATCTAAGGAAATTCAAACACCGTGAATAATTTACAAGTTGCTTACAACTGAAAATGTCCATCACGGGAACCGAATCTAGATTCAGTAAACTGAATCTGTGATCACATGATTCCTAGGCTCACATGACACCGCAGTTTATATGCAATAAAAAGTTGTAAATATATATATACAAACATGATCAACCACCACGAAGAACCTCCATGGGGGATCGGAAATGTAAATATATAAAAGCGGTAAATATATATATATATATATATATATATATATATATATATATATATATATATATATATATATATAGACATGATCAACCACCACGAAGCACCTCCATGGGGATCGAAATATAAAATAAAGCAATAAATGCGATCAACTCGCCACAAGTAAACTCAAAGTGAATAAATGTAAAGAAAGCAAGAAAGCGATCAACCACCACGAAGTAAACTCCAAAGGGACGAAATGTAAATAAAGCATTAAAAGGTCACGAAGTAAACTCCGAACTGATGAAATGTAAATATATATATATATATATATATATATATATATATATATATAAAAGCGGTAAATGCATAGGATGTTTCTCAATCCCGGCTCGGTTTATCATTTCAAAGATTTGTCGCTATATATATATATATATATAAGCAGTAAATGCACCAGATATAAAATCCAAGCTCATTGAACAAAGTTCGATAACAGTTCATATATATAAATATATATATATATATATAAGAGCAGTAAATGCTCCGAATGTAAAATCTGAGCTCATCGGACATAATCGACAATAGGTTTATATATAAATATATATATATAAGCAAGTAAACGCTCAATGAGGTTAGAAAGCTCAATCGAGGCATAACTCGATAATGTTAGTCCATATATAAATATATACATATATATATATATATAAATGAGAAATGAAAACCACGGATAGGAAGTTCGGGCATACACATAACACGACTCTCAATGTGAAGAATAATGTGTGCAAAGATGAAGAGAAAGGCTTTATAGAGTGTAAGAAGGCTTATAGTGGGCTGCCAAAGAAGACTTCTATGACTCTAAGTGGATGAACACTCGGCTCCTGTCGGTAAAAATATAGATATATTGCTAACAAGTGTTTAAAATGACAAGGCTTCCTCGCCTTTTTTCTCTTTAATTATGACCACCCTAAGCTCTATATTTATAAATTTGGCGGTATGAGATGCACATGTTTGCCGGTGTCCCCTGCTCATGAGGTCCTCATTGTCTCAAAGTACGTACATTCGTGCATTGTGATGTTCGCTCGAACTTATAGAACTTCAATCCGAGCATCCGATTGAGGTGTACAAGACCTTTTTCGGACCGCCATTATCGAGAGTTACGCAATGACATGGGACTAGAGATTGTACGAAGTCAGGAAGAGGGGACCATGTTCATAGTCTTCAAGCTTCAAATTTTATCCGGTGTGCTGCCCTGCGTAATAGTTACTCGAGATTGGAACTCCTTGGCTCTTGTGGGACATTGTTGTGTAGAAATGTATGTATGAGATGTTGAGATGCGCGATGTGGGGTTGAGGTGGCAAGATTATGATTTTTCCACTCACCGGGGTTATCTCCGGTTTGGGCTGATATAGCAGACGTTGCTCAGGGTTATCTCTGAGATTAGACTGTTGCAAGAGTTTAAATTCCTCAGGGTCATCTTTAAGTGTGCCTGTCTTCCTGGTGTTATCTCTGGGTCTTTGGAATGAATGCCTCGACGGGAGTTCTGAGGTTGAAGCTGATTGCATGCATTTAAAACAAGCATTTCTGGGGTTATCGCCAGAACTGCAACGGCATTCCTTTGGGTTATTAGCAAGGATGAAACTCGGAGTTATCTCCGAGGTTGGAACTAATACTCCCGTTGTGTGTTCCGGGGTTGAGACTGAACTTCCAGTGGTATTCAGAATGGATATGAGCTATCTTCTAGGGTAATCTCCGAAAGACGAATCTGCCCTCGTGCAATGTTAGTAACAGGTGTGCAAAAAATTTTGAGTGTCTATAGATGCCCCTCTTTATCATATTCACGCAATGCAATGCATGGATAGGATAAAGAATCCTAGAAACTTGAAATACAACAAGATAAACATGATGTCATGTGAAGCAACATGATGCAAATGCATGATGGATATATGTTATTGGATTATTTTCCAACATGCTAGGATGATTTTCGGTTCCCTGTTAATCCTGCCGGGGATGACAATCAGTGTTGTCTTGGACGTGTAATCCAAGTCTTCTAGGATGTTGACGTTTGGGGTTATCACCAAAGTCTTGAATCCTTGATACAGACTTTACTCTGAAGATGTGCCTCTCATGTGCAAGTGATCTATGGGGATAAAGCTTTGTCTATTTGAGGATGTGTATAACATATTCCATCATTGGTCCTCTCCGATGAGGATGGTCTTCTCTAGTTTGTGTCACCAGCATATACCATGGTCCTGTTGGAGTTACTGCCAACAGTATATATTGTCAGGGCTGCCTGACCTTCGCTGATGTGTGTATCATTGGATAAATCCCTGTTGGGCAAAACTGTCAAGGCTGCTTAACCTTTGTTGATGTGTGTATCAATGGATAGATATGCGTTGTAACCCCTACCGGGGAACATGTCAAGGCTGCTTGACCTTTATTGACGCGTATATCAATGGTTGAATTACGTTGTAACCCCCGCCGAGGAACATGTCAAGGCTGCTTGACCTTCACTGATGCGTATATCAATGGTTGAATTGCGTGGTAACCCCCGCTGGGGATATGCTCATGGACAAAGAATACGTTGTAACCCCTGCTAGGGATACGTTATCAATGACTGAAATCTATGTTACAACCCCCACCAGGGAAAGGCTTTTAGGGTTACGACCCTGTATCTGGCTGCATCGGACCTGTGTGAGGCATTGTCGAGTATGATTTGCAAAAGCTGAGATCATCGGTATAGTGTACCTTGTATTTAGACGAATACCAATGAGTGACATGTAAAGCTATAATTTGACTTATGACAACCAGGATTCCAAGCTATTCCGCTCAGTCGCGTAGCATTTTTATTCCTGATTTGGCATTTTTAGCTTGTGAGACCTCCTTTGCAACTTGAATTGAACTAAGCCGGAGGAGTGGGACTCATGTAGGGGTGTCGAAGGTACACCTGCGGCAGGCGCAGGTGGACCTACGGCCAACCATGGGTATGTAATGCCTGCAGGTTGCTTTTATAAGTCATTTTCAAGTGCGCCATTAAGTAAATCTGAGAGCTCTTCTTCAGATCTGCTTTGAGTTCAAAATAGGTATACATCACCCATCTTGAGTCGCCAAATACATGGTACATAAATCAAATACAACTTAATTATACAACTGTCGTGTAAAATACGACAAAACATAAACTGAGAGTTTAATCAAGAATATTGCTTTCTAGACAATATCCACTCTCAATGGAGTCCTCATAGACAATATACAAACTCAAATTCAGTCCTCATTACATTTATTATCACACTATTTAATAGAATAGTGAGGACTACTAATGCTATCATCTGGACTGTCACTCCATTTCCCGACTCGTCCCAGCTATATTCTCATTTCCTGAAGAGAACAGTGAAAGAAAAGGGTGAGCTCAACTAGCCCAGTAAGAAATATTATGACTAAGATAATACAGAATAAATTATCATTAGTCTTCAACAATGTTAAACTGATAAAATACAATAGACATCAAGTTTAATCAGCAATGAATAAGCAATCCATTAGAAGAGTCAAGTAGAGCATGATATCTACTAACTTCTATGATTTAAAATGTTTTCATCAATTTTTATCGCTGAGACTCAGCTTAATAAATAAACCACATCATCGAATCATCCCTGCACTACGGGCCAAGGATATTCATTAAATCATCAATGGTCATGACTATACCGAATAATCCCTGGTCATAATCATACCAAAAACTGTCCATCAATGCACTACAGGCCACTGAGGATTTTTACCACATCATTCATCACATTACGGTCCTGATTACACCGAATAATCCCTGGTCATAATCACACCAAGTCCATCTATGCACGTAAGCCAAAGATGACTTTCATCACAATATAAGCATGAGAATGATGACAATGATATAAGCATTAATCAAACGAAAACAAGGATAAATATTAAAGACTTTAAATTTATCCAAATATTATCAATCACTTAATAAACTCATAATCTAATATTATTAATATTATAACAATATTTTAATCACTTCTTAAACTTATAAACAATTTATTTCAATTGTTTACACTTTACCAAATAATGCATTTAATCATTCAAAATGCCATACTCATAAGATTTCATCACCAATGATCAAATCCCTTATCAAAATCAGATATACCCTATATAGGATTCCCAAGCCATAAAATCCTATTTTCCAACTTTGTTACTTCACATAACATATTTAACTCATTTACTCATAACTAGATTATTTTCATGAAAAATACCAAATCAGTCCCAAAAATATTTCTTTTTTGGGATTTAGCAGAATATAGTCCCATATTGAACATATATTTTTCTCGAAATTTTTAAAATTCATTTACTATTTTTCAAAAATCAATTTCTAATTAATTCCTTAAGAAATTAGTTACCTCAAGTTTAACTTCAGAAATTCCCAAATCTTGGCAGGATCTTACACATGTTAACGTGAGCTTCTAGTTTAAATTTCATGGTCATCGGAGTTATAGAACTCTAGTTTTACCTTTTTTCTTCGAAAAACCTAAATATTGAAATAGTCATAACTTGCTCATTTTAAGTCGGAATGAGCTCATTTTTGGAATTTTTCTCACAAATTAAGTGGCCGAAAATGCCCTTTTAAATTTCTAGGCAGTAGTTTTTTTTTGGTATTTTGCAGCTTTTGACTCCTTTGCTAAATTAGTCCACACGAAAAATCTACAACACCTTTTCCAGTGATTCCACTTGGATAAGTTAGAAAACTCATAGATCTAACTCTAGAACTTGACCACACTCAAAAATTCAAAATATAATAGGAGATATGGTCAATTGAATTTCATGTTCCATTTTCACCAAAATCTGATTTTCAACCCTTTGTGATTTCTAAGAAACTTTCATGTTTTCACATAATAACCAACATAACTCATCATAACACTTACTAATACTACATATACCCATGATTTTCATCAGTCCAATGCTTTTATTATGACTTTCATCATAATCCACGTAAATGCTTATATCATTTCCATACAATTTAATAAGGAATGAATACAAAGGATCATTCACCATGCATGTGATAATCCACATGTACAAAGTTATTCCAATGTAATAATAAAGAATGGAAAATGAGAAGAATTCACCATGCATGCGATATAGATCGCATGCATGTGTTATTCTCAACAGAATAATAAATAATGAAACCAAATGTAAATGGATACGTATGTGATATTTCAACGAATAATAAATAATGGAACCAGTCCCGCAGAAAACGATATACATGATATTCCGCAGTAATAATAAATAATGGAACCAGTCATGCATAAACGCATGCAAAAAGAGGATATTCCAACGAATAATAATAAAGAATAATAATAATAGAAGAATTTCACCATGTATGCAGAGACAGATAAAAAAAGTTATTCCAACATAATAATAAAAGAATGGAATAATAAAAAGAATTTCACCATGTATGTGGTATTTCAGATATAAACAAGTTATTCCAATGTAATAATAAAGAATGGAAAAAAATAGTTCTCTTCATGAATAAGAAAGAAATAATACCCTTTACCTTAGAAAAGAAACTGGATAATGGAATAAAGTCGGAGAGGTAGCGAGCTTTCTTCTTCTTTCTCTCTATAATTTTCTCTATAATTTCTCTCTATAATAATTGCTCTATAGCTTTAGTGAATTGGTGAGAAATGAAGGAAGAATGAGCTTCTATTTATAGAAAAATATAGTTTCGATAATTGCACGTTTTGGGGCTCAAATATTACAAAGACAATACCTCCAACTTTTCTTTCATTTTTAATTTAGTCCTGCAAGTATTATCAAACTTGCACCACCTCCCTAATAGTAAATAATGTGAATCAATAGTTCAATCATGTGATTCAATAGTTATAATCATGTGAAAATATGAATTACAAAGATAGTACCTCCATCTATACCTCCATCTTTAACTTAGTCATGCAAGTATTATCAATCTTGCACCAACTCCCCTAATAGTATAAGAATGTGATTCAATAGTACACACATGTGAACAAATAGTTATATAAGCATGTGAATTAGTAGCAATTAATTGCTCATTTATCCGATTAATTACCCGATTTATCAATATAACCCCTGACATCAATTATCATCGGAATAGATGTCGATTTCCACTAACACTAATAATCCCAACACAATGGAACTATCAAATTCATCTTTAATCAACACGAACTTATTCATCATTAATATTATAACTCACAATATTTAACAAACGTGTCATTCCCAGTGAAAAGGGCTTTTCAATAAGGATTTCTCCTATTGGCGCATAATTAGGTGACCAAACCTCTCCTTGACAGAACTTCTAGACATTGTAAATATTGCAATTTAATAATATGAATAACTTTGTCGTCTCAATTATTGATTTAATAATATATCATATAATGCAGATGATATTGTGACAATAATCGAATCAATAATATGAGAGATATGATGCAACAATTACTGTAGCAATAATTGAGTATAACTGAGTGACTTCTCACGTAAGCATCAATAATCAATACCGCAGTGCTACTATGCAACCACGCCAGTATCATCGTATTTTTACTACCGGTAGTTCAACAGTTTTTAACGCAGTAATACTTTCGCCGTTATTTTTATAAAAAGATAATTTTGTTGTTTTCTTACTACGACAATACTACCCATTGTGGGGTCCACCAATGATTGCAAGTCGTCGTATCGGATATTCCCCATTAAAAAAGAATATTCCCACCAATCGAATATTATATAACAACTTGCATACTTTGCAAAATTTATAAATACTACCCACAACTATAACATTATATCAAATCCACACCATAATATTAAAAAAATATTTCGAGAAATTTAAATCTTTATTCATAAAATTTGGGGTCTCACAATCTCCCCTCCTTATGAAATTTTGCCCTCAAAATTTACGTACGTACCTGGTATGCTGAAGAGATGAGGATACCTTGACTTCATTTCAGATTCTAACTCTTGAGGTATAACCTTTGAGTGTTGAATACGATCCTTCTTATCCAAGATTTTAACACGTATCTCCTCATACGTTAAATCTTCTGCTATCTCGTCTAGTTCTAATTTAATAATGTGGTTCGGGTCATCCACATATTTACGTAACATCGATACGTGAAAAATGTTATGAACACGCGACATACTTGGCGGTAAAACGAGTCTATAGGCCACAGTTCCTACTCGATCAAGGATTTCAAATGGGCCAATTAAATCGAGGGTTGAGATTTCCTCTCTTCATCGATTCTTGCTTCTAGAATAACGCCCTCTTGAACCTTCTTCTTCACATTCATCAGCTCTGAGTATGTAGCTTTGCTGACGACTTTAACTTTATCGATTAAAGTCGATTCTACTCATATATTCGTTATCTTCACGGGTCCTCCTAGAGTCTTTAACTCTATCTTCATCATTTGTAAGTTATACAAAATGGGTTTTTGTGTTAACAACATCGCACTCATAAACACATACGATCTTTCTACTCAACACGTTCGCTACCACGTCGCTTCTTCCATGATGATATTGAATGGTACGATCGTAATCTTCAACAATTTCGAGCCAACGCTTTTGGCACATGATACGTTTGTTTTAAGTAAAGAAATATTTGAGGTTTTAGAAATGGGTTTTGTGTATGGGGGTCAATACAAAATTCGATTTCACGCTCTAGGGGTAGGCTAAGAAGTCTTCAAGAATACGTCAGGAAATTTATTAACAATAGAAATATCATTCAAAACTGTGACTATCATCCAAGACTTGGATAACACATGTAATGAAGGTTTCTCCTAACGGAGTTTCAACCGATAAGTCAAAGTCTAACTTCTCTGGGGTCATATTTAAACGTTGAGCACAAGCAAGAGAGATAAAAAAAATGGGTAGAACCGGTATCTAATAAGGTATAGACTTGCAAGAATTTATAATTAACTAACCGTGCTAACTTCGTTCGGGTTACTCGCTTTTGAGAAGTCACAAAAAAATGCTCTTCCGAAACCACCGACTTTTGTTTTGTCCGTATCCGCCTTTGGTGCCACCATCCCAAATTGGACTTGACTTTGGTGCACGACAAAATCGAGCTAGGTGACCTTCTCTTCTTGAAATTTCCACTTCTATTATCTTGGCCATGATTACCACCAAGTGGATACCATTCTTGGCATGATAATTTCCCCACGATGGTTATCATTGTTCGATGGTCGTCATTGTTGCCATAATCGATGACGATTATTATCGTGTTGTTGGTCGTTGCCTTTTGGTCAGCTTGACTCAATATCTCACTCTTCATCTCTTTATCCTACATCACAACAATCCCAATACAAACACCATCACAAAACAAGGGTTAATTAACATATCACATATTATCCCTATACTTTGACCGACCAATTAAATACCAAATAAACTTTAGGTAGGTCATACTAGCGAAGGAATTCTCCATCTCTCCCTCCTAGTTCTTGTCTCACATCTCACCTAGGATCATATCCCTAAGCTTTGATACCAACCGTGACGCCCCCAAAATAGGTATACATCACCCATCTTGAGTCGCCAAATACATGGTACATAAATCAAATACAACTTAATTATATACAACTGTCGTGTAAAATATGACAAAACATAAATCGAGAGTTTAATCAAGAATATTGCCTTCTAGACAATATCCACTCTCAATGGAGTCCTCATAGAAAAGATACAAACTCAAATTCAGTCCTCATTACATTTATTATCACACTATTTAATGTAATAGTGAGGACTACTAATGCTATCATCCGGATCATCACTCCGCTTTCCGACTCGTCCCAACTATATTCTCATTTTTCAAGAGAACGGTGAAAGAAAAGGGTGAGCTCAACTAGCCCAAGAAGAAATATTATGACTAAGATAATACGTAATAAATTATCATTAGTCTTCAACAATGTTAAACCGATAAAATACAATAGACATCAAGTTTAATCAGCAATGAATAAGCAATCCATTAGAAGAGTCAAGTAGAGAGCATGATATCTACTAACTTCTATGATTTAAAATGTTTTCATCAATTTTTATCATCGAGACTCAAATTTAATAAATAAACCACATCATCGAATCATCCCGCACTACTTGGCCAAGGATATTCATTAAATCATCAATCAATGGTCATGACTATACCGAATAATCCTCGGTCATAATCATACCAAAACTATCCATCAATGCACTACTATGTGCCATCGAGGATTTTTACCACATCATTCATCACATTACGGTTCTGATTACACCGAATAATCCCTGGTCATAATCACACCAAGTCCATCTATGCACGTAAGCCAAAGATGACTTTCATCACAATATAAGCATGAGAATGATGACAATGATATAAGCATTAATCAACGAAAACAAGGATAAATATTAAAGACTTTAAATTTATCCAAATATTATCAATCACTTAATAAACTCATAATCTAATATTATTAATATTATAACAATATTTTAATCACTTCTTAAACTTATAAACAATTTATTTCAATTGTTTACACTTTACCAAATAATGCATTTAATCATTCAAAATGCCATACTCATAAGATTTCATCACCAATGATCAAATTCCTTATCAAAAAATCAGATATACCCTATATAGGATTCCCAAGCCATAAAATCCTATTTTCCAATTTTGTTACTTCACATAACATATTTAACTCATTTACTCATAACTAGATTATTTTCATGAAAAATACCAAATCAGTCCCAAAAATATTTCTTTTCTGGGATTTAGCAGAATATAGTCCCATATTGAACATATATTTTTTCTCTAAATTTTAAAATTCATTTACTATTTTTCAAAAATCAATTTCTAATTAATTCCTTAAGAAATTAGCTACCTCAAGTTTAACTCCAAAAATTCCCAAATCTTGGCAGGATCTTACACATGTTAACGTGAGCTTCCAGTTTAAATTTCATGGTCATCGGAGTTATAGAACTCCGGTTATAGCATTTTTCGTCGAAAAACCTAAATATTGAAATAGTCATAACTTGCTCATTTTAAGTCGGAATGAGCTCATTTTTGGACAGGAGGTACTTTTATACCATATATTTTCATGTCCCAAAAGGCCGAATTTTTTCTCACAAATTAAGTGGCCGAAATGCCCTTTTAAATTTTCAGGCAGTAGTTTTTGGTATTTTGCAACTTTTGACTCCTTTGCTAAAATAGTCCACATTTAAAAATCTACAACACCTTTTCCAAGTGATTCCACTTGGATAAGTTAGAAAACTCATAGATCTAACTCTAGAACTTGACCACACTCAAAAATTCAAAATATAATAGAGATATGGTCAATTGAATTTCATGTTCCATTTTCACCAAAAATCGATTTTCAACCCTTTGTGATTTCTAAGAAACTTTCATGTTTTCACATAATAACCAACATAACTCATCATAACACTTACTAATACTACATATACCCATGATTTTCATCAATCCAATGCTTTTATTATGACTTTCATCATAATCCACGTAAATGCAGATCATTTCCACAATTTAATAAGGAATGAATACAAAGGATCATTCACCATGCATGTGGTAATCCACATAGACAAAGTTATTCCAACAGTAATAATAAAGAATGGAATAATGAAGAATTCACCATACATGCGATAGATCGCATGCATGACATTAGTTATTCCCAATGGAATAATAAATAATGGAACCAGTAATGCGTACGCGTAAACGCAATGATGAGGATATTAACAGAATAATAAATAATGGAACCAGTCCCGCAGTAAATACGCATGTGATACATGATATATTCGGCGAAATAATAATAAATGATGGAACCAGTATGGCAGTAAACGCTTGTAGAAATGATATTCGAACGTAATAATAAAGAACGGAATAATAGAAGAATTTCACCATGTATGCAGTAGATTCAGATAAACAAAGTTATTCCAACATAATAATAAAGAATGGAATAATGTAAGAATTTCACCATGTATGTGAGTTATCAGCATAAACAAAGTTATTCCAATGTAATAATAAAGAATGGAATAACAATAATTCTCTTCATGAATACGAAAAGAAATAATACCCCTTACCTTAGAAAAAAACTGGATATTGGAATAGTGAGGTAGAGCTTTTCTTCTTCTTTTCTCTCTATATATTTTTTCTCTATAATTTCTCTCTATAATAATTGCTCTATAGCTTTAGTGAATTGGTGAGAAATGAAGGAAGAATGAGCTTCTATTTATAGAAAAATATAGTTTCGATAATTGTACATTTTGGGGCTCAAATATTACAAAGACAATACCTCCAACTTTTCTTTCATTTTTAATTTAGTCCCGCAAGTATTATCAAACTTGCACCACCTCCCTAATAGTAAATAATGTGAATCAATAGTTCAATCATGTGATTCAATAGTTATAATCATGTGAAAATATGAATTATAGTATAGTACCTCCATCTATACCTCCATCTTTAACTTAGTCATGCAAGTATTATCAATCTTGCACCAACTCCCCTAATAGTAAAGAATGTGATTCAATAGTACACACATGTGAACAAATAGTTATATAAGCATGTGAATTAGTAGCAATTAATTGCTCATTTATCCGATTAATTACCCGATTTATCAATATAACCCCTAGACATCAATTATCATCTAATAGATGTCGATTTCCACTAACACTAATAATCCCAACACAATGGAACTATCAAATTCATCTTTAATCAACACGAACTTATTCATCATTAATATTATAACTCACAATATTTAACAACCGTGTCGTTCCCAAGAAAGAGGGGCTTTCAATAAGGATTTCTCCCTATCATCGCGCGCAATTAGGTGACCAAACCTCTCCTCGCGTAACTTCTAGACATTGTAAATATTGCAATTTAATAATATGAATAACTTTGTCATCTCAATTATTGATTTAATAATATATCATATAATATAGA
Source organism: Panax ginseng (assembly GCA_020205605.1). Taxonomy (NCBI): domain Eukaryota; kingdom Viridiplantae; phylum Streptophyta; class Magnoliopsida; order Apiales; family Araliaceae; genus Panax; species Panax ginseng. The sequence goes on from CM035139.1 coordinate 93,793,107, forward strand.
TGATACTGTGACAATAATCGAATCAATAATATGAGAGATATGATGCAACAATTACTGTAGCAATAATTGAGTATAATCGAGTGACTTATCACGTAAGCATCAATAACCAATACCGTGTGCTACTATGCAACCACGCCAGACATCGCATTACTTTTACTACCGAGTAGTTCAACAGTTTTTAACGTGGTAACACTTTCGCCGTTATTTTTATAAAAGATAATTTTATCATTTTCTTACTACGATAATACTTCCATTGTGGGTCCACCAATGATTGTGCCATCGCATTTGATATTTCCGTTAAAAAGAATATATTCCCACCAATCTAATATTATATAACAAACTGCTATACTTTGCAAAATTTATAAATACTACCCACAACTATAACATTATATCAAATCCACACATAATAATAAAAAAAAATATTTCGAGAAATTTAAATCTTTATTCATAAAATTTGGGGTCTCACAATAATGATGTGAAAAATTTTGACTTTTGAAATAGTCAAATTGGCACCTTTTACTATCATTTCTTATCCTATTTGAGGACAAATGAGTAAAGGTAGAAAAGCAAAATAATCCTGGTAATTAGACTACACTTACGGATTTTTTTACTATAATGTATTAATGCATGTAGGATTTATATGACTGTGGGTAGGTGTGCTATTGAATGGACACCTAGTCATGCCTATGTGCATGTGGATAGTCCTATTTACAAAGGGGACTAGGGCAAAAATTTTCCAAAATGTAAGCATTGGGTATTCATGCATTTTTAACTCTACTGTAGACGTATGTTAAAATAATGCATGCATGGATGTAGTCATAAAAATGCATTTTGAAAAGCTCTAGGTTAAAAATTATTACACCCCGTCTGAGGTGATTTGGAGACTTCTGTCCAGATATTATGGATCCGGATCAGCCGAGTAGTTCCCGTAGGATTCGTGGAGGGCATGCTGGAGCACTGGGTATCGGCGAGGTAGGTTTTCTGATTTGGGACCCAGGAGTTGACTCCTACACTGGAGGAGTATGCACGTTTGACGATGCTGCCACTAGATAAACATTGCGTGCATATGGCTATTGGAGACATGAGTCGGAAGTTCATGACCCTCACTAGATTAAGGCGTAGGGTGGTGCAGGATGAGCTCACATCCGACCACGTGATATCCCAGCATTTTCTGTTTGATAGATTTGGCTCGGAGGATAGTTATACATGGCATTCCAGGGATTTCACCACACCGGAGGATCATTGGCATTTGGCCAGAGTGGATGGACTGCTATTGTGCATACTGTCGTATGTCTACATGCCACGATACATGGATGAGTTGGATATAGGAGTTATCATGGCAGTGGGAGATCTCAGGGAGGGTCACACCATCGTACCGATGATTATAGCAGAGACTCTTAGGTCGGCCACATACTGCTACACTTATTCAACGGGAGTGTTTACAGGCAGCTCGGTCATGTTGTATGTGTGGTTTATGTCACACTTGAGATCGATTGGCACTTTCAGATGGCATGGGTATTGTTTCACCCATGATATAGCCAGGTCCTACTCCTTTCAGCCTACGGAGTGCATAGATGCTGCATCTTGGTCAGCTTTCCTGGCAGGTATATGAGATCCATTTGCTATATTACCGTGTTCAGGGCTTAGCTCACCCTACAGCTTCATCACTCATGCTCCGGGCATGGATTATCTCCCTCTAGCTGGTTTGAGTGGTATGATTACTTACCACCCACTGGTCGTGATGTGTCAGTTTGACCAGTTCTAGGATTTTCATCCATTTGAGGGGCCATTGAGTTAGCACTTCGCTTCTCGCCACTTATCAACAGAGGATAGATCCATGTTGTATGCCCGTTGGGATCAGCGTGAGCTAGCTGAGTTTTTCATTAGCCATCCAGGTTGTTTTGCAGAGTATTCTGCATGGATAGAGACAGAGACTGCATCGGCTGCAGTAGTATCCACAGTGCAGGGGATTGATTCCGACGATGAGGAGCCTGTGGAGGAGACTGATATTCCCATCGAGGAGGATTTAACTACTGGGTTGCCAACATTTGTGATGGATTCTCCCACTACGAGTGCTACTGTGATTCAACATTCAACACAGTATCTGGAGCAGAGTCTACATCTGATGACCTTTGAGGGAGATCAGGCTAGGGACTTAATGTTGACAGCTCTTGATGGGAGAGATGCAGCTCTATTAGAGAGAGACAAGCCCAGATCATCCAGAGATACATTGATTGTAGAGCAGGATGCTGCCCTATCTACTCGGGATGTGGCCGTTACAGACAATACTTCAGTGAGATCCCTTACGACTGGCATCCTTGCCTATATGAGTGCATACATTGATGAGCATCATGCCACCATGAAGTTAGCCTTGGATCTGCTAGCTCGTGTAGATACTATTGGACAGGAGCTTGCAGCGTTACCTCCTTCTTCGGAGAGGGTTGCTATGTTAGATCTGATAGTCTATATACACTCAGATCCGTAGATAGACTTGTATTTTCCTGCATAGACTAGCTTAGACATTTTGTCATGTACATCACATATTGTATATATCAAACAGTGTTATATATGGTAGGGAAATATATTTTGATTCACTTCCCTTTCAGTTGTGCCTTAATACTTGCTTGATATTTGCATGTTTCTTCAGGGATTTTGATCTTGATGCATTCTGAACTCATCTTTGATGTGTGGATATTGAGATGTCGCAGGATCTCTCAGAACGGATCATTGATCTATGTGTATCCCTACCATCTTTGGTGTCTTGGGACTGGTTTCTGTATGTAGATGTGGAGAGGAGTGTGGATTTTCCTCTCTGAGATTGACCCGCACCATAGATGGTCGCTAGTACTCTTATTTAGGAGGAGCCTAGTTAGTTCTATCTCTTATGGATTGGTGTTGCTCTTTGAGGCACAACCACAACTTAGATGGTCGCCGAATCTCCTATTTGTGAGGAGAGGTTAGGTAGTTCCATCCCTTTGGTCTGAAGCCGATGAAATGTGGTGGATTGAAATTTGATCCCAGTACCGTGTGACAAGTATTTTTGTTCTGGTAGGGGTTAGACCGAACAATAAATGGCTGCCTACGTAATCCTATTGAAGAGGAGATCAGGTCTGCGTAGTTTGAACCTGGTGTAAGAGTTTCAACGCTAAATGTAAAAGTGTGTAGGAATGTTGTTGTTGTTTTTATTTATGTAGAGAAAGGGCAGAAATGTTTTTATTTTTTTTATTGCGACCGGGCCATATAGAATATGGTTTCCTACGTACTCCCAGGTATCAGGGAGATCAGGTCGACGTAGTTCACCCCTCAGGATGATTTGTGACCGAAGAGAAGTTTGAATCCTATGTGCAGCCTATACTGCGGGGAAAGAAAGTTTGATCCCATGTTTGGGACAAACTGCAGGTGTGAAAAGATTAATCCCGTCTTCAGGATAAACTGCAAGTATAAAAGGTTCAATCCCTGATGGGATAACCGGAGTTATATGAAGTGAAACCAGGCTGCTGGTTTGAAAAGTGTGTTTTTCCCTAAGGGGCAGATGGATAAAAAGGAAAGGCTGTATGTAATGAGGGTTAAAGAACCTGAAATGACTGGTGATCTGATGATCCAAAATTAGGATGTTCGTTTAATGGTGACCTAAGACATAGTACCGTTTCACGGTGTCTGAATTGATAAGCTGTGGAAATTCATCGCAGTCCATTTCCTGCAATCTGAGAGCTCCTCCTGTCAATATCTCCTTGACAACAAACTGGCCTTCCCAGTTAGGAGCAAATTTTCCCTTGGATTGATTTTGGTTGTCAATGATCTTCTTCAAAACCAAGTCATGTTATTTAAACTGTCGTAGCCGAACTTTCTTGTTGTAGGATCTGGCGATCCTTTGCTGATATAACTGACCATGGAAGATAGTCGCGATTCGCCTTTCGTCTATTAAAGATAATTGGTGATATTTATCTTGTACCCATTGGTCTTCCTCCAGCTGAGCTTCCATCAACACTCTAAGGGATTCCATTTCCACTTCTATGGGGAGTACTGCTTCCATCCCATAGGCTAATGAGTAGGGTGTTGCCCCAGTGGAAGACGCATTGAAGTTCGGTAGGCTAATAAAGTCAGAGGCAAGATGTCAGGCCATCCTTTGTGATTGGCAGACATCTTCTGCATGATCTTCTTGATGTTTTTATTAACCACTTCAATAGCACCATTCATCTTTGGATGGTAGATGACGGAGTTAAGGTGTTTGATGTGGAATTTACTGCATAACTCCTCCATCATTTTGTTGTTGAGGTTCTTAGCATTGTCACACAATTACCTCTGGTTTTCAATATCAACAAATGACATTGTTTCTAATGAAAGCAATGATGACTTCTTTGGTGACCTTGGGGAAGGAGGCTGCTTCTACCCACTTGGTGAAGTAGTCAATCATGGTGAAGATAAATTGATGTCCATGACTGGCTTTGGGCTCGATGGGCTCGATCACGTCCATTCCCCACATTGAGAAGGGCCATGGTGAACTCATATTGTGGAGTTCCCTTGGAGGGGCGTGGATAGCATTTCCATGAATTTGGCATTGATAGCACCTCTTGATGTGATCATCACAGTCAGCTTTGAGCGTAAGCCAATAATGTCCTGTTCTGAGGATCTTCTTAACAAGTAGGGGTCCGCTCATGTGTGGGCCACATACTACACCATGGATCTCATCCATGAGCCTCTAAGCTTGGTCCTTATCCAGACATCTGAGGAGACCTAATCATGCATCTCTTTTGTAGAGTGCATCTCCGCTCAGGTAAAATTTCATAGCCATTCAATGGATCCGCCTCTTTTCAGTCAAGCTTGCCTCAGCGGGTGTAGATCCATCTCCCAGATACTCTTTGATATGTTAATACCAAGGGTTGTGGATGGGAGGTAGTTCATCTGATACTTCTCCAACATAGCTCCCATAGACTGGGGCCTTTTGCAGGGCAAATGTGATGTTGGCATGTTTTCCTTGTCAGGTATGTGAATTTAGGAGGCCAATATTTCTAATGCATCAGTAAAATCATTCCTATTACGAGGAATGTGTAGAAAGGAGATTTCTTCAAACTCTAAAGCAATCTGTAAAACTTGCCGATGGTAAGGCAGCAAATGTAGTTCTTTAGTTTGATAGATTCCCGTGGATTATTTGATTACCAATTCGGAATCCCCAAAGACAATTAACCGTCTAATGCCCATTAAACGGGCAAGTTTTAGCCCCATGATACAGCCTTCATACTCAGTTGTGTTGTTGGTTCTAACAAACTGCAATTTGACGATGACGGGATACTGCTCCCTCGTACCAAACACTAGAATTGCTCAAGCTCTAGAGCCTTCTGTGTTAACAGTTCCATCAAAATACATTTTCCACGTACGGCATGTATCATACTGATGGTGTTGCTGAACTGCCATAACCCCTTCATCGGAGAAGTATGTTTCCAAGGGTTTGAAGTCCCCTGCAGGTGCGGCGGTCAATTGATCCGCAATTCCTTGACCTTTGATAGACTTTTACGTCACATTGACGATGTCAAATTGATGTAGAATCAACTACCATCTGGATAGCCAACAATTCAGTATGGGCTTACTGAACTTGTACTTGAGAGGATCCACGCGGGATATGAGATGGGTTGTATGACCATGGAGGTAATGTTGTAACCTCATGGAAGCCCATACTAAAGAACAACAAGTCTTCTCAATCAGAGTGTACTTGTGTTCACTGCTGCTGAATCTTTTCCTGAGGTAATAGATAGCTCGTTCTTGGCCTCTATCGTCTTTCTATCCCAGCATGCAGTCTATGGCATTGTCATTAATGGATAGGTACATGAATAGGGGAACACCATCCCTGGGTGGTACCAAAATAGGAGCGTTAACCAGCTGCTCTTTGATTGTAAGGAAGGCTTTTTGACACTCATTGTTCCATTTCATGGAAGAGTTCTTCCTTAACAACTTGAAGATGGGCTCACAGGCTGCTGTGAGTTGAGAAATAAACCTGCTAATGAAGTTGATTCTTCCCAAAAATCCCCGTATTTCCTTCTCTTTCTAAGGAATGGGCATTTCCTTGATGGCCTGAATTTTAGTGGGATCTAGCTCAATCCCTTTGTGGATGACTAGGAATCCTAGTTGTAAGACCCCTACTTTTATGAATAAAGATTAATTTCTCTTGAAATATATTTTTGAATATTATGGTGTGGATATTATATAATGTTATAGTTGTGGATAATATTTACAAATTTTGCAAAGTAAGCAAGTGGTTATATAATATTTGATTGGTCAGGGAATATTCGTTTTAACAGGGAATATTCGTATGACGGCACAATCATTGGTGGACCCCACAACGAAAGTATTGTCGTAATAAGAAAATGACAGAATTATCTTTTTATAAAAATAATGGCGGAAGTGTTACCGTTAAAACTGTTGAAGTACCCAGTAGTAAAAGTACAATAATACGCGTGGTTACATAGTAGCACACGGTATTGGTTATTGATGCTTACGTGAGAAGTCACCCGCTTATACTCAATTATTGCTACTGAATTCACGCATCATATCTCTCATATAATTGATTCAATTATTGTCACAAAGATCATCTCGTGATAATATGTTATATTATTAAATCAATAATTGAGACGATAAAGTTATTTATATTATTAAATTGCAATATTTACAATGTCTAGAAGTTCTCATCGATGAGAGGTTTGGTTATCTAATCAAGGCGCCAATAAGGAGAAATCCTTATCTGAAAGCCCCTCTTTCCTGGGAATGACCTGGTTGTTAAATATTGTGAGTTATAATATTAATGATGAATAAGTTTGTGTTGATTAAAGATGAAATTAATAGTTCCATTGTGTTGGAATTATTAGTGTTAATGGAAATTGACATTTATTTCGATATTAATTGATGTCTGGAAGTTATACTGACCAGTCGGGTAATTAACCAGATAAATGAGCAATTATTTGCTATTAATTCACATGATTATAACTATTTGTTCACATGTGTGTACTATTAATTCACATTCTTGTACTATTAGGGGAGTTGGTGAAAGATTGATAATACTTGCATGACTAAGTTAAAAATGGAGGTATAGATGGAGGTATTATACTGTAATTCATATTTTCACATGATTATAACTATTGATTCACATGATTGAAGTATTGATTCACATTATTTACTATTAGGGGAGGTGGTGCAAGTTTGATAATACTTGCAGGACTAAATTAAAAATGAAAGAAAAGTTGAAGGTATTGTACTGTAATATTTTAAGACCCAAAACGTGCAATTATCGGAACTATATTTTTCTATAAATAGAAGCTCATTCTTCCTTCATTTTTCACCAATTCACTAAAGCTATAGAGCAATTATTATAGAGAGAAATTATAGAAAGAAAGAAGAAGAGAAGTCTGCTACCTCTCTACTCCAGTATCTAGTTTCTTTCTAAGGTAAGGGGTATTATTTATTTCGTATTCATGAAGAGAGCTTCTGTTATTCCATTCTTTATTATTATGTTGGAATAACCTGTCTATGTGAAGTACCGCATACATGGTGAAATTCTTCTGTTATTCCATTCTTTATTATTTTGTTGGAATATCTTGTCTGTGCGGATTACGCTAGACCTGGTTCCATTCTTTATTATTCTGTTGGAATAACCTGTCTGTGCGGTCTATCGCATGCATGGTGAATTTTTTGTTATTCCATTCTTTATTATTCTGTTGGAATATCCTGTCTGTGCAGATTACGCTAGACCTGGTTTCATTCTTTATTATTCTGTTGGAATAACCTGTCTATGCGGTATATCGCATGCATGGTGAATTCTTTGTTATTCCATTCTTTATTATTCTATTGGAATAACTTATCTGTGCAGATTACGCTAGACCTGGTTCCATTCTTTATTATTCTATTGGAATAACCTGTTTGTGCGGTCTATCGCATGCATAGTGAATTCTTCTGTTATTCCATTCTTTATTATTCTGTTGGAATATCCTATCTGTGCGGATTACGCATGACCTGGTTCCATTCTTTATTATTATGTTGGAACGACCTGTCTATGTGGATTATCACATGCATGGTGAATGATCCTTCGTATTCATTCCTTATTAAATTGTGGAAATGATCTGTCTACGTGGATTACCGCATGGAGGGTGAAAATCCAATTGCAGTTTCATATATTTTATGATACTCATTTGGTTAAAGTTTTGGCTCCTATACTCCATGAAATTAGTAGAATATCCTGGATATTTGCGCTTCATCCGGTATCTTTTCATGGAAATATTCTTACGAGCATTCTTGAATTTTTACTCCACAAAGCGAGATCATGTTGACAATTTGGATGTAATTGATTTCAAGATATATTAACTTATAAATCTTTAAAATTTATTCTTGAACTTGTTTTATTAAATTATTATGTCATTGTCATCATCCTCATGCTTATATTGTGATGAAAGTCATCTTTGGCTTATGTGCATAGATGGACTTGGTATGATTACGACCAGGGATTATTCGGTATAATCATGACCTGTAATGTTATAAATGATGTGGTAAAAGTCCTCAGTAACCTATAGTGCATTGATGGACAGTTTTTGGTATGATTATGACCAAGGATTATTCGGTATAGTCATGACCATTGATGATTTAATGAATATCCTTGGCCGGTAGTGCATGGATGACTCGATGATGTGGTTTATTTATTAAGCTGAGTGTTAGAGATAAAAATTGATGAAAACATTTTAAATAATAGAAGATAGTAGATATCATGCTCTACTTGACTCTTCTAATGGATTGCTTATTCCGTTGCAGTTAAACTTGATGTCTATTGTATTTTATCAGTTTAACATTGTTGAAGACTAATGATAATTTATTTTGCATTATCTTAGTCATAATATTTCTTACTGGGCTAGTTGAGCTCACCCTTTCTTTCACTGTTCTCTTTAGGAAATGAGAACGTGGCAATGGACTAGTCGGGAAGCGGGTGAGACGGTCCAGATGATAGCATTAGTAGTCCTCACTATTCTCGTTAAATAGTGTGACAATAAATGTAATGAGAACTCCATTGAGTATGGATATTGTCTAGATGACAATATTCTTATTAAAACTCTTAGATTATGTTTTGTCGTATTTTACACGACTGTTGTATAATTAAGTTGTATTTGAATTGTGTGCCATGTATTTGGCGACTCAAGATGGGTGATGTATACCTATTTTGGGGGCGCCATGGTTGGTATCAAAGCTTAGGGATATGATCCTCGGGAGAGATGTGAGACAAGAACTAAGAGGGAGAGATGGGGAATTCTTTCGCTAGTCCTACGACTCACTTTATGTTTATTTTTTTATTTAATTGGTCACGAGTATATGGGATAATATGTGATATGTTAATTAACCCTTGTTTTGTGGCAGTATTTGAAAATGGCATCCAAAAATGTTGAGATAAACAATGAAACACATGAGACCGTTGAGTCACCGCAGATTAATGCCCAGGATAATGTGCAACAGGAAGACAATAATCTTCATGTAAAAATTAACATCGATGAAATGGTGAACGATGGGATGTTAGAGGCTTTATGCAATTCATGCAACATCAGGCGAAAGCGGCTCCTGTCCAAAATGCAGATGGAAACACTGACAACTCTCGAACGGTCACCGCTAAGCAGTTCAAGGAGCTGGGACCACCGGAGTTTTTTGGAAAGCCAAAACCTCTTAAGGCGGAGACGTGGATAAAGCAGATCAACAAGATATTTGATGTCTTGGGATGCTCCGAGGAGCAAAAGGTTCCCTTTACCACCTTCATGTTGCGAGCAGAGGCAGATTATTGGTGGGAATCTGTAAAGCGTACTCAACCTGCCGCACTCAAAATGTCTTGGGAGAAGTTCCAAGAGTTGTTCAATGACAAGTACATTCCTGAAAGTATTCGTCACATGAAGGAGGTAGAGTTCATCAAGCTTGAGCAAAACAATATGACCGTGGTGCAGTACGAAGCTAAGTTTGCCGAGTTGTCTCGGTTTGTGTCCCACTTGATTGATAATGACGAGAGAATGACGTGGATGTTTCTAATACGTTTGAAACCCGAGATACGTTAATACCTAATTTCTCACAAACGGTGTTTGTATTCAGATGTTGTGAATAGGGCTCAGTTATTGGAGTGCGATAATGAGTCAACCCAACCAAGAGAGAGCAACCGACAAGTAGATAATACCAGTGGTAGCAGTCATCGAAGCAGTGACAACAAACGTGGAGGGAATCAACATGCCAGAAATGATAATCACTTCAGTGGTAATCATGGCCATGACAATAAGAGTGGACATTTCAAGAAGAGGAGATTCAACAAGGATGGAAAGACGTTAGCACTAGCACCTGTTGTTGAGGAAGGAGAACGACCACCGGTCGTATGTTAAAAATGTGGAGGGGAAGGACACATAAGTCCAAACTGCACGATGTAGTCCAAAGCGTGTTATAATTGTGGAAAAGAAGGTCACCTAGCCCAATTTTGTCGTGCACCAAAGTCAAGTCCAGCTGGGATGGAGGCATCAAAGGGTGTCCCAGACAACACAAAACCGGTAGTTCAAGGGAGAGTGTTAGTCGTAACCTCCCAAAAAGTGAGGAATCCGAACGAGGTGATCACGGGTAAGCTAATCATAAACTCTAGCAAAGTTTATACTTTATTTGATGCCGGTTCTACCCATTCCTTTATTTCTCCTACTTACGCTTAACGTTTAAATTTGACTCCAGAGAAATTAGACTTTCACTTATCTGTTGAAACTCCGTTGGGAGAAACCTTCATTACATCCACGGTTTATAAGTCTTGTTTGATTCAAATTGGTAACCGCACGTTACTTGTCGATCTTATTTCTTTGAAAATGTGACGCCCCCAAAATAGGTATACAACACCCATTCTGAGTCGCCAAATACATGGTATAGAAAGCAAACTACAACTTCAATAATACAATTGTCGTGCAAAATACGACAACATAAATTGTGAGTTTAAATACAAATATTGTCTTCTAGACAATATCCACACTCAAATAAGTCCTCATTACAATTATTCATACACTATTTTACAAAAAATAGTGAGGACTGCTAAAATATCTTTCTAAAACCATCACTCCATACCCCGACTCGATCCTGCTATGTTTTCACCTCTTGAGAAGAAAAATGGAACAAAAAGGAAAAGGGTGAGCTCAACTAGCCCAGTAAAGAATGTTATGACTAAGATAATATACAACAAATTATCATTAGTTTTCAACAGGGAAAAATCTGATAGAATATAATAGACAACAAGTTTTAAATCAACAACTACAGCGGAAACAGCAATCCATTAGAAGAGTCACGTAGAGAATGAATTCTACTATCTTCTAAGATTTAAGAGTCCATCATCAATATTTTATCCCTGTAACATCAATCAATATACATCTTTTAATCAAATATTCATCTTTGCACTACAGGCCAAAGATATTCATTTGTATCACCAGTTGGTCATGTTCATCTCAACACCTATTCATCTTTGCACTATGGGCCAAAGATATTCATTAGGTAATCATACATCTTTGCACTACGAGCCAAAGATATTCATCAAGTATCATCATTATGGACTGAGGATGATGAAAAACATTTTAAAGAAAATGAATCCAGTGAGACAGAAGGACAAATATTAGGGATTCGTATAACAGTTTATCCAAGATCAATAATACTTCATAATAACCGATCGTGAAGCAGAATTCAAAAATAACGATCAAAACATAGATACAATTAAAGATAGTAGCCAAAATAGACATCTTGGACAAAAAGGAAAATTTTCATTTTTTGGTGAATAGTGTCGTATTCGTGAATAGTGTCGTATATGTGAATAGTAACCCCTACACAAAAAGTTCCAAATTTGATTAAAAGTTCACCAATATTTTGGCATAATGATATTGAAGAAAATAATATCATTTGAGAAGAAAATAACATCCCTTACCTCAAAATAACGGTACTTCTAATCGGAATACCGGATAGAAAGTCGAAGAAAACTTGTACCGAACAGCAACTCTCAAAGTTTCAAAATACTCACAAAAATACGCTCAATAATCTAGAGAGAAAGAAAACTTGTTTCTAGTGTGATTTTCAATTCTAAGCTAAGCGTCTATTTATAGGAAAGTGCTAGAACGCCATATCAGACTAAAATAATAAATGAATATTATTTCTTTTCAAACTTCCTACGCACACCTTCACCAACCAAGCCAGCCAAATCTGAAAAATAATAGCAGCCCATATGCTTGAAAAACCAAAAGTGGGTCCCACCCATAAATTTAATAAAAATTATTTTATTTTTCGAAACTTCAATAATTCATAAAAAATAGCCCGTTTATCAGAAAAATACGACTTTTATGTCCATTCTGCCTGAAATCGAATTCTCTACAACTTTGTAGATTTGAGTTTTTCCAAATTTCAAACAGAAAATATCCAAAATCCACAAACGGGTGATTTTTAATACTTCCTTCCCCGATGAATCATCGATAAAACACCTCAAAGATTAATTCCTTCATTTATAACCATATAAAATAAATAAATCCATCATCAAATAAATATTTCCTTATCATATAAATCAATAATTAATTATTCACAAATAATAATACAGAATCACACTTATGACAACCAGGCAGTTCCCAGGAAAGAGGGGGGCTTTCCAATAAAGATTTCTCCTTACTGGAGCACAATTAGGTGACCAAACCTCTCCTTGATAGAACTTTCTAGAAATTGCCAATAATGCTATCTAATAATATTATTCAAATAATATAAATTATTGATCTGATAATGGGAAATAATGTGTAATGACAATTATTGAAACAACAATAATATAAACTATCAACGCAGCAATTATTGAATCAATAAAATATAATATTGAATAAAGAATTCATCGTAACAATTATTGAGTAAAGGCCTTCTTACTTACGGATCAATAATTCAACAATATCATGTAATAATACCGTACTCATCATGCAACCACGCCAGATTACTATATTTTAACCACCGTGTATTCCAACAAAGATACGGCAGAATAACTACGCCGTTATTTATAAAAACTCATACTTTGTCATTTTCTTCATCCGACAGTTATTCTGTTATGAGCCCCACGAATGGTTGCGCCGTCGTACGAATATTCCCTGACAAAAAGAATATTCCACGACCAAAAGAATATTCCCCGATAAAAATGAATATTTTATAACCACTTGCTTATTTTGTAAAATTTGCACATTTCACCCATAACCAAATCATTATATCAAATTAACACCTTATTAATTTAGAATAATGAATAGAGAAAATTCAATTTTATTTATAATAAGTTGGGGTCTTACAATCTCCCCTCCTTATAAAATTTCGTCCTCGAAATTGACGTACGTACCTGGTGTTTCGAACAGGTGAGGGTACCTCGCTTTCATTTCTGATTTTAACTCCCTGGTCATTTCTTCAATAGCATGGTTCCTCCATAAAACCTTAACTTGTGGTATAACCTTGGTGCGTAGGACATGTTCTTTCCTATCCAAGATTTTAACTGGTACCTCCTCGTACGTTAAATCTTCGGCTATCTCGTCTGGTTCTAACTCAATAATATGGTTCGGGTCTTTCACATATTTACAAAGCATAGATATGTGGAAAACATTGTGAACACGAGACATACTTGGAGGTAATGCGAGTCTATAGGCCACATTTCCTATTCGGTCAAGAATCTCAAATGCACCAACAAACCTTGGATTGAGCTTTCCTCTCTTTCCAAATCTTGTAACTCCCTTCCATGGAGCAATACGAAACAGTACATGATCCCCAATATTAAATTCCATATCCTTTCGATGAAGATCAGCATAACTCTTTTGTCGATCCTGTGAGGTTTGAATACGTTGTCGAATCATTTGGATCTTTTCTGTAGTCATGCGTACAAATTTCGGTCCCAACAAAGTTGCTTCACCCACCTCATCCCAGCATACTGGAGAACGACACTTTCGTCCATACAACGCCTCAAATGGAGCCATACCTATACTTGCTTGATAACTGTTGTTGTAGTAGAATTCCACCAATGGTAAATACTTATCCCAACTCCCTTTGAAGTCTAGGACACAGAGTCTTAATAGATCTTCAAGAGTTTGAATAGTCCTCTCTGATTGTCCGTTCGTTTGAGGATGATATGCCAAACTGAATCGTAAATCCATGCCCATAGCTTTCTGCAGGCTAACCCAAAATCTTGAAGTGAATCTTGGGTCACGATCTGAAACTATGGATACTGGCATGCCATGCAATCTCACAATCTCATTCACGTCACATACGAAAGCAAGACGTTCAAGGAATAAGTTTCTCGATTTCGGTAAGAAATTAGCAGACTTGGTTAATCTATCAACAATAACCCAAATCGCATCTATGCCTTGAGAAACTTTGGGAAGACCTGTAACGAAATCCATGGTGATGTGTTCCCACTTCCATTCCGAAATCTCAAGTGGTTGCAATGGACCTTTTGGCACTTGATTCTCCGCCTTTACTCGCTGACAAGTTAAACACCTCAAGATAAACTCCGCAATCTCTCTCTTCATATTGTTCCACCAAAATGTATGTCGAATATCATGATACATTTTGGTACTCCCAGGATGGATTACAAACGGGGTGTTGTGTGCCTCCATCATGATTCTATACTTCAAGTCAGAATCGTTAGGAATGCAAAGTCTAGAGTTGACTTGAAGTATTCCTTCTTCATCGATTCTTGCTTCTGGAATAGCACCTTTTTACACTTTCTTCTTCATACGCATCAGCCCCAGGTCCGTAGCTTGAGCGGCTTTAACTTTATCGATTAAAGTCGGTTCTACTCGTATATTTGCCATCATCACGTGGGTCCCTAGAGTCTTTAATTCTATCTCCATCATTTGCAAGTCATACAAAATGGGCCTTTGTGTTGAAAATATCGCACTCGTACTCGCATATGATCTTCTACTCAATGCGTCAGCTACTACGTTTGCTTTTCCAAGATGATATTGAAAAGTGTGATCGTAATCTTTCAATAGCTCAAGCTAACGTCGTTGCCTCATATTGAGTTCTTTTTTGGTGAAGAAATATTTGAAGCTTTTATGATCCGTATAGATATCCACTTTCTCCCCATACAAGTAGTGTCTCCAAATTTTTAACGCGAATACGACTGCTGCCAACTCCAGATAATGAGTAGGATAATTCCTCTCATATTCTTTGAGTTATCGCGAGGCATAGGCTATGACTTTCCCATATTGCATGAGAACACATCCTAACCCTTTGCCTGAAGCATCGCTGTAGATAACAAATCCATCTAAACTAGATGGTATTGCTAGAACAGGTGCCGAAATGCGTTTCATCTTTAGCTCTTAGAAACTTTTCTCGCATTCCTCGCTCCATACGAATTTTGTATCTTTTCGAGTCAGCTGAGTTAATCGAGTAGCGATTCGAGAAAATCCTTCCACGAATCTCCGATAATAACCCACTAAGCCCGTAAAGTTGCTGCGTCTTGGCCACCAAACTTCGGTTGCTTCTAACTTTGTATTGCTTCAATATTCACCGGTCAATAGATACTCTATGTTTTGACACCACGTGCCCAAGGAATGCTACTTCCTCAAGCCAGAACTCGCATTTCTTCAGCTTGGCATATAGCTTATTTTCATGAAGCCTTTCAAGTATCAGCTTCAAATGGTGCTCATGATCTTCATGGCTTTTGAAATAGATGAGGATGTCATCAATAAAGACAACAACGAACTGATCCAAATATTCCTTGAATACAAGGTTCATCATATCCATGAAAGCAGCAGGAGCATTTGTCAATCCAAAAGACATAACTAAGAATTCATAATGCCCGTACCGAGTTCTGAAGGCAGTCTTTGGAATATCCTCAGTTTTAATCTTCAACTGATGATATCCAGAACGAAGATCGAACTTTGAAAAGAATTGTGCTCCTTGTAACTGGTCGAACAGGTCATCAATATGAGGTAGGGGATACCTATTCTTGATGGTGACATGGTTCAATTCTCGGTTGTCAATACAAAGTCGCATACTCCCGTCTTTCTTCTTAACGAATAAAATAGGAGCACCCCAAGGAGATGTACTAGGACGAATTAAACCAATGTCTAATAACTCCTGTAGTTGGAGTTTTAACTCCTGAAGTGTAATAAGAGCCATTCGATATGGGGTTTTAGAAATGGGTTTTGTACCCGGTTCAAGATCAATAAATAATTCAACATCACGTTCTGGGGGTAGACCGAGAAGTTCTTTAGGAAATACATCAGGAAATTCTCTAACAACAGAAATATTATCCAAATCTGACTTGTCTTTATTCAAATCCATAATATGGGCAAAGAAAGTTTGGCATCCATTTTTCAATAAACGAATAGCTTTGTGGCTTGATATGACGGTGAATGATTTTAGTGGTTTAGTTGTTTGAATTCGTATGACAGGTTAGTTAGGATTATGAAAACTAACAACCTTACGAAAAAAATCAATTTTGGCATGATGAGTGGTTAACCAATTAATTCCTAAAATTACATCAAAAACAAGTATCTTTAAAGAGATAAGATCAACAGGTAATGTGATAGTGCCAACTTGGATCAAGCAAGATTTATAAACTGTAGATGTAACGAAGGTTTCACCCAACTGAGTTTCAATGAGATAAGTTAAAGTCCAATTTCTCCGAGTCAAGTTTAAGCGTTGAGCACAAAATTTGGAGAGATAAAAGAATGGGTAGAACCCAGATCTAGTAAGGTATAAACTTCGTAAGAATTCAAGATTAGCTTACCCGTGATCACCTCATTCGGGTTCCTCACGTTTTGGCCAGTTACGACAAATGCTCTTCCAGGAATCGCTGATTTTGACTTATCCGGGACAACCTTTGGAGTCACCATCCCTGCTGAACTTGGTTTTTCTACATAGCAGTCTCGAGCTATATAGCCCTCCTTTCCATAGTTATAACATACCTTAGATTGTTGTAGACAGTTTAGGCTGATATGTCCCTCTTTCCCGCATTTGTAACATCTAACTGGCGGTCGATCTCCTCCCCTAGAATTTGTTGTTAGTGCTGGTGTTGGTGCTGATGTCTTCCCGTCATTGTTGAATCTACTCTTTCTGAAATTTCCACTTAACTCACCTCTCCTATTATCATGGCCACGATTACCACCCGAGTGGTTACCGCCTTTGTCCATATTTTTCCCTTCTTGTTGGTTATCATCGCTCTGATGACTGTTGTCACCGGTATGACCCTGGTTATGGTCCCTCGGTTGAGTATACTCACTGTCTCACTCTAATAATTGAGCCATATTGACAACATTTGAATACAGAGAAAATTTATGAGAGATAAGGTATTGACGAACTCAGGTTTTAGACCTCTCAGAAACATCCGCGTTATACGTTCCTCATTTTCTACCAAATGAGGTGCAAACCTGGATAACTCCGCGAACTTCTCCTCATACTGAGACACCGTCATGTTGTTCTGCTCCAGTCTAATAAACTCTACCTCCTTCATATGACGAATACTTTCAGGAAAGTACTTGTCATTGAACAGTTTCTGAAATCTTTCCCAAGACATGTTGAGTGCGGTTGGCTGGGTATGCTTCACAGATTCCCACCAGTAATCTGCCTTTCCATGGAACATAAAGGTGGCGAATGGAACCTTCTATTCCTCCGTGCATCCCAAGACATCGAATATCTTGGTAATTTGCTTGACCCACATTTCTGCCTTAATCGGATCGGGCTTTCCCTAGAAATCTGGTGGTCCCAACTCTTTAAATTGCTTGGCTGTGATAGACCGCGCATTGCTATCACTTCCACCCGTATTTTGTACACGAGTCTCCTTCGTTTGATTTTGCATGAACTGCAAAAAGCTCCTAAACATTCCATCATTCATCGTTCAAGCTCGATTGTTGTTGTTTACAGGAGGAATATTGTCTTCCCGTTGCACGTTCTCCTGGTTTGTGACTAAAGGTTGTTCCACGCCTCATACACTCCATTGTTAACATTCTCGCAGCCCATTCTTAAATATCGCCATAAAACAAGGGTTAATTAAACAAATTAACATATCACATAATATCCCTATATTATGATCGACCAACAAATAAGCTTAAATAGGACACACTACTAGGAAGGATTTACTCATCTCTCCTCCTAGTT
This sequence comes from Panax ginseng, assembly GCA_020205605.1. Classification (NCBI taxonomy): domain Eukaryota; kingdom Viridiplantae; phylum Streptophyta; class Magnoliopsida; order Apiales; family Araliaceae; genus Panax; species Panax ginseng. Next base: position 93,811,227 of record CM035139.1, read on the forward strand.
TTATTCCCGATCTCCGCTAGAGACCATATCCTCAAGCTTTGATAATAAACTGTGACGCCCCCAAAATAGGTATACAACACCCATTCTGAGTCGCCAAATACATGGTACAGAAAGCAAACTACAACTTCAATAATACAATTGTCGTGCAAAATACGACAACATAAACTTCGAGTTTAAATACAAATATTATCTTCTAGACAATATCCACACTCAAATAAGTCCTCATTACAATTATTCATACACTATTTTATAGAAAATAGTGAGGACTGCTAAAATATCTTTCTAGAACCATCAATCCATACCCCGACTCGATCCTGCTATGTTCCCACCTCCTTAGAAGAAAAATGGAACAAAAAGGAAAAGGGTGAGCTCAACTAGCCCAGTAAAGAATGTTATGACTAAGATAATATACAACAAATTATCATTAGTTTATAACATGGAAAAATCTGATAGAATACAATAGACAACAAGTTTTAAATCAACAACTACAGCGGAAACAGTAATCCATTAGAAGAGTCACGTAGAGAATGAATTCTACTATCTTCTAAGATTTAAGAGTCCATCATCAATATTTTATCCCTGTAACATCAATCAATATACATCTTTTAATCAAATATTCATCTTTGCACTACAGGCCAAAGATATTCATTTGTATCACCAGTTGGTCATGTTCATCTCAACACCTGTTCATCTTTGCACTACGGGCCAAAGATATTCATTAGGTAATCATACATCTTTTCACTGCGGGCCAAAGATATTCATCAAGTATCATCATTATGAACCGAGGATGATGAAAAACATTTTAAAGAAAATTAATCTAGTGAGACAGAAGGACAAATATTAGGGATTCGTATAACAGTTTATCCAAGATTAATAATACTTCATAATAACCGATCGTGAAGCAGAATTCAAAAATAACGATCAAAACAAGGATACAATCAAAGATAGTAGCCAAAATAGACATCTTGGACAAAAAGGAAAATTTTCACTTTTTGGTGAATAGTGTCGTATATGTGAATAGTGTCATATACGTGAATAGTAACCCCAACACAAAAAGTTCCAAATTTGATTAAAAGTTCACCAATATTTTGGCATAATGATATTGAAGAAAATAATATCATTTGAGAAGAAAATAACATCCCTTACCTCAAAATAACGGTACTTCTAATCGGAATATTGGATAAAAAGTCGAAGGAAACTTGTACCGAACAACAACTCTCAAAGTATCAAAATACTCACAAAAATACGCTCGATAATCTAGAGAGAAAGAAAACTTGTTTCTGGTGTGATTTTCAATTCTAACCTAAGCGTCTATTTATAAGAAAATTCTAGAACGCAATAGGAGATTAAAATAATAATTAATATTATTTCTTTTCAAACTTCCTACACACACCTTCACCAACCAAGCCAGCCAAATCTAAAAAATAATAGCAGCCCACATGCTTGAAAAACCAAAAGTGGGTCCCACCCATAAATTTAATAAAAATTATTTTATTTTCTGAAACTTCAAAAATTCATTGAAAATAGCCCATTTATCAGAAAAATACGAATTTAATGTCCATTCTTCCTGAAATCGAATTCTCTACAACTTTGTAGCTTTGAGTTTTTCCAAATTCCAAACAGAAAATATCCAAAATCCACAAACGGGTGATTTTTAATACGTCCTTCCGGCGAATCAATCGATAAAACACCTCAAAGATTAATTCCTTCATTTATAACCATATAAAATAAATAAATCCATCATCAAATAAATATTTCCTTATCATATAAATCAATAATTAATTATTCACAAATAATATTGCAGAATCACACTTATGACAACCAGGCAGTTCCCAGGAAAGAGGGGGCTTTCCAATAAGGATTTCTCCTTACTGGCGCGCAATTAGGTGACCAAACCTCTCCTTGACAGAACTTTCTAGACATTGCCAATAATGTTATCTAATAATATTATTCAAATAATATGAATTATTGATCTGATAATGGGAAATAATGTGTAATGACAATTATTGAAACAACAATAATATAAACTATCAACGCAGCAAGTATTGAATCAATAAAATATAATATTGAACAGTAACTACTGTAACAATTATTGAGTAGTGCCTTCTTACTTACGAATCAATAATTCAACAATCATGCAATACCATATCTTCTTCAGAACCACGCCAGACATCTTGTATTTTAACCACCAGGTATTCCAACAGTGTTAACGTAACAACTACGCCGTTATTTATAAAAACTCACACTTTGTCGTTTTCTTCATTTGACAGTTATTCTGTTATGAGTCCCACGAATGGCTGTGCCGTCGTACGAATATTCCCCGACAAAAAGAATATTCCACGACTAAAAGAATATTCCCTGACAAAAATGAGAACGAAAGTTGTTTCACCCACCTCGTCCCAGCATACTGGAGAACGAAACTTTCGTCCATACAGCGAAAGTGTTACCGTTAAAACTGTTGAACTACCCAGTAGTAAAAGTACATTAATACGCGCGGTTGCATAGTAGCATACGGTATTGGTTATTGATGCTTACGTGAGAAGTCACTCAGTTATAATTAATTATTGCAACAGTAATTGCTGCATCATATCTCTCATATTATTGATTCTATTATTGTCACAGTATCGTCTGTATAATATGATATATTATTAATTCAATAATTGAGACGATAAAGTTATTCATATTATTAAATTGCAATATTTACAATGTTTAGAAGTTCTGTCAAGGAGAGATTTGGTCATCTAATTGCCCGCCAATAAGGAGAAATCCTTATCGAAAAGCCCCCTCTTTCCTAGGAACGACCTGGTTGTTAAATATTGTGAGTTATAATATTAATGATGAATAAGTTCGTGTTGATTAAAGACGAAGTTGATAGTTCCATTGTGTTGGAATTATTGGTGTTAGTGGAAATCGACATTTATTTCGATATTAATTGATGTCTGGAAGTTATCTTGACCGATCAGTAATTAATGTGGGATAAATGAACAATTAATTGCTATTAATTCACATGATTATAACTATTTGTTCACATGTGTGTACTATTGATTCACATTCTTGTACTATTAGGGGAGTTGGTGCAAGAATGATAATACTTGCATGACTAAGTTAAAAATGGAGGTATAGATGGAGGTACTATCTGAAGAATTAGTATTTTCACATGATTATAACTATTGATTCACATGATTGAACTATTGATTCACATTATTTACTATTAGGGAGGTGGTGCAAGTTTGATAATACTTGCAGGACTAAATTAAAAATGAAAGAAAAGTTGAAGGTATTGTATCAGTAATATTTTAAGCCCCAAAACGTGCAATTATCGAAACTATATTTTCCTATAAATAAGCTCATTCTTCCTTCATTTCTCACCAATTCACTAAAGCTATAGAGCAATTATTATAGAGAGAAAGAAGAAGAGAAGTCTCGCTACCTCTACTCCAAAGATCCAGCTTTTTTCTAGGGTAAGGGTATTATTTCTTTTGTATTCATGAAGAGAGCTTACATTATTCCATTCTTTATTATTATTACGTTGGAATAACTCTGTCTGCGGCTCTATCGCATGCATGGTGAATTCTTTGTTATTCCATTCTTTATTATTATGTTGGAATATCCTGTCTGTGATGCCCCCAAAATAGGTATACATCACTCATCTTGAGTCGCCAAATACATGGTACAAAAATACAAATACAACTTAATAATATAACTGTCGTGTAATATACGACAAAACATAAACTAAGAGTTTTAATAAGAATATTGTCATCTAGACAATATCCACACTCAATGGAGTCCTCATTACATTTATTGTCACACTATTTAACAGAATAGTGAGGACTACTAATGTTATCATCTAGACCATCACTCCATTCCCCGACTCGTCCCAGCTATATTCTCATTTCCTGAAGAGAACAATGAAAGAAAGGGTGAACTCAACTAGCCCAGTAAGAAATATTATGACTAAGATAATGCAGAATAAATTATCATTAGTCTTCAACAATGTTAAACTGATAAAATACAATAGGCGTCAAGTTTAACTTCAACGGAATAAGCAATCCATTAGAAGAGTCAAATAGAGCATGATATCTACTATCTTCTATGATGTAAAATGTTTTCATCAATTTTTATCGCTGAGACTCAACTTAATAAATAAACCACATCATCGAATTATCCCTACACTACGGGCCAAGGATATTCATTAAATCATCAATAGTCATGACTATACCGAATAATCCCTAGTCATAATCATACCAAATCCATCTCTGCACGTAAGCCAAAGATATACAACAATAAAACCAATAATCAACAATCCATCTTTGCACGTAAGCCAAAGATATACAATTCAATAATCAAAAGTTCATCTTTGCACGTAAGCCAAAGATAACTTTCATCACCATATAAGCATGAGGATGATGACAATGATATAAGCATTAATCAAACAAAAACAAGGATAAATATTAAAGAATTTAAATTTATCCAAATATTATCAACCACTTAATAAACTCATAGTCTAATATTATTAATTTTATAACAATATTTTAATCACTTCTCAAACTTATAAACAATTTATTTCAATTGTTTACACTTTACCACATAATGCATTTAATCATTGAAAAATGCCATACTCATAAGATTTCATCACCAATGATCAAATCCCTCATCAAAAATCTACATATACCTTATATAGGATTTCCAAGCCATAAAATCCTATTTACCTATTTTCCAACTTCACATAACATATTCATAACTCATATGTTTGTAACTAAACTATTTTCATGAAAAATACCAAATCAGTCCCAAAAGTATTTCTTTTCTGGGATTGAGCAGAATATAGTCCCAAAATGAACATATATTTTTCTCAGAATTTTCAAAATTCATTTACTATTTTTTAAAAATCAATTTTTAATTAATTCCTTAAGAAATTAGTTACCTCAAGTTTAACTCCAGAAATTCCCAAATCTTGGCAGGATCTTACACATGTTAACGTGAGCTTCAGGTTTAAATTTCATGGTCATTGAGTTATAGAACTAGGTTATATAGCATTTTTCGTCGGAAAAACCTAAATATTGAAATGGTCATAACTTGCTCATTTTAAAGTCGGAATGAGCTCATTTTTGGACAGGAGGTACTTTATACCATATATTTCCATGTCCCAAAAGGCGAAATTTTCTCACAAGTTAAGTGGCCAAAAATGCACTTTTAAATTTCTAGGCGTAGCTTTTTAGTATTTTGTAGTTTTTGACTCCTTTGCTAAAATCGGTCCACACGAAAATCTACAACACCTTTCCGGTGATTCCACTTGGATAAGTTAGAAAACTCATAGATCTAACTATAGAAACAAGACCACACTCAAAAATTCAAAATATAATAGGAGATATGGTCAATTGAATTTCATGTTCCATTTTCACCAAAATCTAATTTTTCAACCCTTTGTGATTTCTAAGAAACTTTCATGTTTTCACATAATAACCAACATAACTCATTATAACACTTATTAATACTACATATACCCATGATTTTCATCAGTTCAATGCTTTTATTATGACTTTCATCATAATCCATGTAAATAGATCTTTTTCATAATTTAATAAGGAATGAATACAAAGGATCATTAACCATGCATGTGATAATCCACATAGACAGGTTATTCCAACAGAATGATAAAGAATGGAATAACAGAAGGATTCACCATGCATGCGATAGACTGCACATAAAGGTTATTCCCAACAGAATAATAAATAATGGAACCGGTCATGCATAAACGCATTAAGCGAGGATATTAAATGAATAATAAATAATGGAACCGGTCGGCGTAAGCGATAGGCGGATATTAAACGAATAATAATAAATAATGGAACCAGTCCCAAGCGTTAAGCGCGCGAGACGAGGATATTCGACGAGAATAATAAAGAGCGAAATAATAGAAGAATTTCATCATGTATGCGGTACTTCGCATAAACAGGTTATTCAACATAATAATAAAGAATGGAATAACAGAAGAATTTCACCATGTATGCGATACTTCACATATACAGGTTATTCCAAAAAAATAATAAGGGATGGAATAACAATAGCTCTCTTCATGAATACAAAAGAAATAATACCCCTTACCTTAGAAAGAAACTAGATACTGGAGTAGAGAGGTAGCAGACTTCTCTTCTTCTTTTTCTTTATAATTTCTCTCTATAATAATTGCTCTATATCTTTAGTGAATTGGTGAGAAATTAAGGAAGAATGAGATTCTATTTATAGGAAAATATAGTTTCAATAATTGCACGTTTTGGGGCTCGAAATATTATAGTATAATACCTTCCTCTTTTTCTTCCTTTTTAATTTAGTCCTGCAAATATTATCAAACTTGCACCACCTCCCTTAATAGTAAATAATGTGATTCAATAGTAAATCATGTGAACAAATAGTTATAAACATGTGAATATACGAATTACAGTATAGTACCTCCATCTATGCCACCATTTTTAACTTAGTCATGCAAGTATTATCAATCTTGCACTAACTCCCCTAATAGTAACAAGAATGTGAATCAATAGTACACACATGTGAACAAATAGTTATAATCATGTGAATTAATAGCAATTAATTGCTCATTTATCCGATTAATTACCCGACTGGTCAGTATAACTTCCAGACATCAATTAATGCCGAAATAAATGTCGAGTTCCACTAACACTAATAATTCCAACACAATGGAACTATCAATTTTATCTTAAATCAACACGAACTTATTCATCATTAATATCATAAATCATAATATTTAACAACTAGGTCGTTCCCAGGACAGAGGGGGCTTTCCGATAAGGATTTCTCCTTAATGGCGCGCAATTAGATGATCAAACCTCTCCTTGACAGAACTTCTAGACATTATAAATATTGCAATTTAATAATATGAATAACTTTGTCATCTCAATTATTGATTTAATAATATAACATATTATACAGATGACACTATGACAATAATAGAATCAATAATATGAGAGATATGACGCAGCAATTACTATAGCAATAATGGAGTATAACTGAGAGACTTATCACGTAAGCACCAATAATCAATACCGTGTGCTACTATGCAACCATGCGTATTACTGTACTTTTACTACCGGGTAGTTTAACAGTATTAACGGTAAAACCTCCGTCGTTATTTTCATAAAATATTTTTGTCGTTTTCTAACTACGACAGTACTTCCGTTGTGGGGTCCACCAATGATTATGCCGTCGTACGAATATTCTCCGATAAAAAGAATATTCCCCGGCCAAATGAATATTATATAACAACTTGCGTACTTTGCAAAATTTATAAATATTACCCACAACTATAACATTATATCAAATCCACACCATAATATTAAAAAAATATTTTGAGAAAATTAAATCTTTATTCATAAAATTTGGGATCTCACAATCTCCCCTCCTTATGAAATTTCGCCCTCAAAATTTACATACGTACCTTGTATGCCGAAGAGATGAGGATACCTTGACTTCATTTTAGATTCTAACTCTTGAGGTATAACCTTTGAGTGTTGAATACAATCCTTCTTATCCAAGATTTTAACACGTATCTCCTCATACGTTAAATCTTTTGTTGTATCGTCTAGTTCTAATTCAATAATGTGGTTTGGGTCGTCCACATAATTACTTAACATCGATACGTGGAAAACGTTATGAACACGTGACATACTTGGCGGTAAAACGAATCTAACTCGATCAAGTATTTCAAATGGGCCAATTAAATTGAGGGTTGAGATAACGCCTTCTTGAATCTTCTTCTTCACATTCATCAGATTCGGGTGTGTAGCTTGAGCGGCTTTAACTTTATCGATTAAAGTCGATTCTACTCGTATATTCATTATCTTCATGTGGGTCTCTAGAGTCTTAAACTCTATCTTCGTCATTTATAAGTTATACGAAATAGGTTTTTGTGTTAACAACATCATACTCGTAAACGCATACGATCTTTTACTCAAGGCGTCAGCTACCACGTTCGCTCTTCCATAATGATATTGAATGGTATGATCGTAATCTTCCACAGCTCGAGCCAACGTCTTTGGCGCATTATACGTTCATTTTGGTTGAAGAAATATTTGAGGGTTTTAGAAATGGATTTTGTATTGGGGTCAATACAAAATTCGATTTCACGCTCTAGAGGTAGGCTAAGAAGTCTTCAGGAATACGTCAGGAAATTTATTAACAATGGAAATATCATTCAAAACTGTGACCCTCATCCAAGACTTGTATATCACATGAAATGAAGGTTTCTCCTAACAGAGTTTCAACCGATAAGTCAAAGTCTAATTTCTCCGGAGTCAAATTTAAACGTTGAGCACAAGCAAGAGAGATAAAAGAATGGGTAGAACTGGCATCTAATAAGGTATAGACTTCGCAAGAATTTATAATTAACTAACCCGTGCTAACTTCGTTCGGGTTACTCGCTTTTTGAGAAGTCACGAAAAACGCTTTTCCTAAAACCACCAACTTTGTTTTGTCCGCATCCGCCTTTGGTGTCACCATCCCTGCTAGACTTGACTTTGTTGCATGACAAAATCGGGCTAAGTGACCTTCTCTTCTTGAGATTTCCACTTCTATAATCTTGGCCATGATTACCACCAAAGTGGTTACCATTCTTGGCATGATAATTTCCTCCACGATGGTTATCATTGCTCCGATGGCCGTTGCCACCGGTATGATTATTATCATTTTCCTGGTCATTACCTTTTGGTTGTGCTAACTCATTATCGCACTCCAATAACTGAACCCTATTCACAACATCTGAATATAAATAAAGTTTGTGAGAAATGAGGTATTGACGTATATCGGGTTTCAAACCTCTTAGAAACATTCGCTTCATTCGCTCTTCATTATCGACCAAATGGGAAGCAAACCGGGATAACTTCGCAAATTTAACACTGTCACAAAATAAGGGTTGATTGACATATCACATATTATCCCAATACTCTGGCCGACCAATTAAATAACACATAAGCTTAGGTAGGTCATACTAGCGAAGGAATTTTCCGTCTCTCCCCTCCTAGTTCTTGTCTCACATCTCAGCCAGGGATCATATCCCTAAGCTTTGATACCAACTGTGATGGCCCCAAAATAGGTATACATCACCCATCTTGAGTCGCCAAATACATGGTACAAAAATACAAATACAACTTAATAATACAACTGTCGTGTGATATACGACAAAACATAAACTGAGAGTTTTAATAAGAATATTGTCATCTAGATAATATCCACACTCAATGGAGTCCTCATTATATTTATTGTCACACTATTTAACAGAATAGTGAGGACTACTAATGTTATCATCTGGACCATCACTTCGTTCCCAGACTCATCCCAGCTATATTCTCATTTCCTAAAGTGAACAGTGAAAGAAAGGGTGAGCTCAACTAGCCCAGTAAGAAATATTATGACTAAGATAATGCAGAATAAATTATCATTAGTCTTCAACAATGTTAAACTGATAAAATACAATAGACATCAAGTTTAACTACAGCGGAATAAGCAATCCATTAGAAGAGTCAAATAGAGCATGATATCTACTATCTTCTATGATTTAAAATGTTTTCATCAATTTTTATCGCTGAGACACAGCTTAATAAATAAACCACATCATCGAATCATCCCTGCACTACGGGCCAAGGATATTCATTAAATCATCAATAGTCATGACTATACCGAATAATCCCTAGTCATAGTCATACCAAATCCATCTCTGCGCGTAAGCCAAAGATATACAACAATAAAACCAATAATCAACAATCCATCTTTGCACGTAAGCCAAAGATATAAAATTCAATAATCAAAAGTTCATCTTTGCACGTAAGCCAAAGATAACTTTCATCACCATATAAGCATGAGGATGATGACAATGATATAAGTATTAATCAAACGAAAACAAAGATAAATATTAAAGACTTTAAATTTATCCAAATATTATCAACCACTTAATAAACTCATAATCTAATATTATTAATTTTATAACAATATTTTAATCACTTCTCAAACTTATAAACAATTTATTTCAATTGTTTACACTTTACAACATAATGCATTTAATCATTGAAAAATGCCATACTCATAAGATTTCATCACCAATGATCAAATCCCTCATCAAAAATCTACATATACCTTATATAGGATTTCCAAGCCATAAAATCCTATTTACCTATTTTCCAACTTCACATAACATATTTAACTCATATGTTTGTAACTAAACCATTTCATGAAAAATACCAAATCATTCCCAAAAATATTTCTTTTCTGGGTTTTAGCAGAATATAGTCCCATAATTAACATATATTTTTCTCGGAATTTTCAAAATTCATTTACTATTTTTTAAAAATCAATTTTTAATTAATTCCTTAAGAAATTAGCTACCTCAAGTTTAACTCCAGAAATTCCCAAATCTTGGCAGGATCTTACACATGTTAACGTGAGCTTCCAGTTTAAATTTCATGGTCATCTGAGTTATAGAACTCCAGGTTATAGCATTTTTTAAATCGGAAAAACCTAAATATTGAAATGGTCATAACTTGCTCATTTTAAGTCGGAATGAGCTCATTTTTGGACAGGAGGTACTTTATACCATATATTTCCATGTCCCAAAAGGCCGAAATTTTTCTCACAAGTTAAGTGGCCAAAAATGCACTTTTAAATTTCTAGGCAGTAGCTTTTTAGTATTTTGTAGTTTTTGACTCCTTTGCTAAAATCAGTCCACACGAAAATCTACAACACCTTTTCCAGTGATTCCACTTGGATAAGTTAGAAAACTCATAGATCTAACTCTAGAACAAGACCACACTCAAAAATTCAAAATATAATAGGAGATATGGTCAATTGAATTTCATGTTCTATTTTCACCAAAATCTAATTTTTCAACCCTTTGTGATTTCTAAGAAACTTTCATGTTTTCACATAATAACCAACATAACTCATTATAACACTTACTAATACTACATATACCCATGATTTTCATCAGTTCAATGCTTTTATTATGACTTTCATCATAATCCATGTAAATAGATCTTTTTCATAATTTAATAAGGAATGAATACAAAGGATCATTCACCATGCATGTGATAATCCACATAGACGAAGTTATTCAACAATGAATGATAAAGAATAGAATAATGAAGGATTCACCATAAATGCGATAGATCTATAGGCAGTGTTATTCCCAGCGAATAATAATAAAGAATGGAACCAGTGTCATACGTAAAGCGCCTAAATGAGGATATTAAAAGCAGAATAATAAATAATGGAATCAGGTCCGGTATAAATGAACAGACAGGGTATTCCGATAGAATAATAAATAATGGAACCAAGTCCGGCGTAAACGCACAGACAGGATATTTCGACAGAATAATAAAGAATGGAAAAATAGAAGAATTTCACCATGTATGCGGTACTTCGCATAAATAGGTTATTCCAACATAATAATAAAGGATGGAATAACAGAAGAATTTCACCATGTATGCGGTACTTCGCATATACAGGTTATTCCAACAGAATAATAAGGGATGGAATAACAATAGCTCTCTTCATGAATATGAAAGAAATTATACCCCTTACCTTAGGAAGAAACTAGATACTAGAGTAGATAGGTAGCAGACTTCTCTTCTTCTTTCACTTTATAATTTCTCTTTATAATTTCTCTCTATAATAATTGCTCTATAGCTTTAGTGAATTGGTGAGAAATTAAGGAAGAATGAGCTTCTATTTATAGGAAAATATAGTTTTGATAATTGCATGTGAATATACGAATTATAGTATAGTACCTCCATCTATACCTCCATTTTTAACTTAGTCATGCAAGTATTATCAATCTTGCACCAACTCCCCTAATAGTAACAAGAATGTGAATCAATAGTACACACATGTGAACAAATGTTATAATCATGTGAATTAATAGCAATTAATTGCTCATTTATCCGATTAATTACCCGACTGGTCAGTATAACTTCCAGACATCAATTAATACCGAAATAAATGTCGAGTTCCACTAACACTAATAATTCCAACACAATGGAACTATCAATTTCATCTTAAATCAACACGAACTTATTCATGATTAATATCATAAATCACAATATTTAACAACTAGGTCGTTCCCAAGACAGAGGGGGCTTTCCGATAAGGATTTCTCCTTAATGGCGCGCAAGTAGATGACCAAACCTCTCCTTGACAGAACTTCTAGACATTGTAAATATTGTAATTTAATAATATGAATAACTGTGTCGTCTCAATTATTGATTTAATAATATAACATATTATACAGATGACACTGTGACAATAATAGAACCAATAATATGAGAGATATGATGCAGTAATTACTATAGAAATAATGGAGTATAACTGAGTGACTTATCACGTAAGCATCAATAATCAATACCGTGTGCTACTATGCAACCACGCGTATTAATGTACTTTTACTACCGGGTAGTTTAACAGTATTAACGGTAAAACCTCCGTTGTTATTTTCATAAAATATTTTTGTCGTTTTCTAACTACGATAGTACTTCCGTTGTGGGGTCCACCAATAATTATGTCGTCGTACAAATATTTCCAGAAAAAAAGAATATACCCCGGCCAAACGAATATTATATAATAACTTACGTACTTTGCAAAATTTATAAATATTACCCACAACTATAACATTATATCAAATCCACACCATAATATTAAAAAAATATTTCGAGAAAATTAAATCTTTATTCATAAAATTTGGGGTCTCACACTGTCTGTGCGGATTACGCTAGACCTGGTTCCATTCTTTATTATTCTATTGGAATAACCTGTCTGTGTGATCTATCGCATGCATGGTGAATTCTTCTATTATTCCATTCTTTATTATTACATTTGGAATATCACCGTCTCATGCGGATTACACATGATTTGGTTCCATTCTTAATTATTCTGTTGGAATAACCTGTCTATGTGAATTATCACATGCATGGTGAATGATCCTTCGTATTCATTCCTTATTAAATTATGGAAATGATCTGTCTACGTAGATTATCGCATGGCGAGTGAAAATCCATTTGCAGTTTCATATATTCTATGATACTCATTTGGTTAAATTTTTGGCTTTTATACTCCATGAAATTAGTAGAATATCCTGGATATTTGCGCTTCATCCAAGTATCTTTTCATGGAAATATTCTTCTGAGCATTCTTGAATTTTACTCCACAAAGCAGTATCATGTTGACAATTTGGACGTAATTGATTTTAAGATAAATTAACTTATAAATCTTTAAAATTTATTCTTGAATTGTTTTATTGAATTATTATGTCATTGTCATCATCCTCATGCTTATATTGTGATGAAAGTCATCTTTGGCTTACGTGCATAGATGGACTTGGTATGATTATGACCAGGGATTATTCGATATACTCATGCCCTGTAATGTTATAAATGATGTGGTAAAATTCCTCAGTAGCCTGTAGTGCATTGATGGAAAGTTTTTTGTATGATTATGACCAAGGATTATTCGGTATTGTCATGACCATTGATGATTTAATGAATATCCTTGGCTGTAGATCTTGAGGATGACTCGATGATGTGGTTTATTTATTGTCGAGTCTCGATGATAAAAATTGATGAAAACATTTTAAATTATAGAAGATAGTAGATATCATGCTTTACTTGACTCTTCTAATGGATTGCTTATTCAACGTAGTTAAACTTGATGTCTATTATATTTTATCGGTTTAACATTTTGAAGACTAATAATAATTTATTACGCATTATCTTAGTCATAATATTTCTTCTTTGGGCTAGTTAAGCTCACCTTTCTTTCCTTCGTTCTCTTCAAGAAATGAGAACGTGGGCAAAAGGGACTAGTCGGGAAGCAGAGTGACGGTCCAGATGATAGCATTAGTAGTCCTCACTATTCTATTAAATATTGTGACAATAAATGTAATGAGGACTCCATTGAGTGTGGATATTGTCTAGATGACAATATTCTTATTAAAACACTTAGATTATGTTTTGTCGTATTTTACACGACTGTTGTATAATTAAGTTGTATTTGAATTATGTACCATGTATTTGGCGACTCAAGATGGGTGATGTATACCTATTTTGGGGGCGTCACACTAGCAACTTGCCTGATTTAACGCCAAAGGCGTACTTGGCTGGATTCAACTTCAAGTTGTACTTACACAACCTGTTGAAAATCTTTTTGAGATGGTCTAAGTGGTCTTCTTCCCTTCGGGACTTGACAATGATGTCATCCACGTAGATCTCTATCTCCTTGTGCATTAAGTCATGGAAAAGAGCCATCATAGCTCGCTGATAGGTTGCTCCGACATTGATGAGGCCGAATGATAACCGTCTATAACAGAAGGTTCCCCAAGGCCTGATGAAAGCAGTTTTCTCATGATCCTCCTCAGCGACCATAATTTGATGATATCCCGCCAAGCAATCCGTGAAGGAGTACATACCGTATTGAGCAGTATTGTCAATAAGAATGTGGATAAAGAGTACGGGAAAGCTATCTTTAAGGCAAGCTTTGTTCAGATCCTAGTAATCCACGCAATCCCAGTTTAGGCACGGGAACTATGTTGGATATCCATTCAGGATATGTAGATACCATGATAATGCCATTTTGAAATTGTTTCACAATTTCTTCTTTCACCTTTAAACTCCACTCAGGTTTCAATCGTTTGAGCTTCTGCCTGACTGGCTTAAATCCCTCTTTAATGGGAAGGCGATGAAGGACAATGTTAGTGGACAAACCCACCATGTCTTTATGAGACCAGGCAAACACATCCTGGAATTGAGTTAGTAATGTAACTATGTCATTCCGTTGGTTTGGGGTAAGGTCTGAACCAATCTGGATTAACTTAGGGCTTTCTAAGGTTCCGAGATTGAAAGAAGTGGTTTGATCAAGGTTGGGTTTAGGTTTGTCTTCGACCCATTCTTGGATCTCCTAAGGTATCTCAATGTCCTCTTGCATTTACATCAAGTTTGAGTCCAACTTTTCATCAAAGTTACAGTCCTTGTGAAGAAAAGGCACCTCATCAGCAAGTACAGGCACATCTAAATTCAGAGTCCTGAAACAAAATATGCTTTCACTTAATATATGAAACTACTTAATCATACAAAGTGTCAACATTTACTGATAAAATAATTGCTAATACTATACAGAAAAGTAAGAAATTAAAGTTATCTACAAGGCAGAGGGATTATCTGCCCATTTTACCCTCGTCGACCAATGCATGGAGTGCTGCTCTAATTGTCGAGGGTAAAGTCCTGATGGACTGCAGTGATGGAGGGGCTATCATCATCCTCCTTCTCCCGAATGATGACCATAACATCTGGGCAATCATCGTCTGGGGTGTATCTGTTTGTATGCTCATCATGGACAATGATACGTATGTCTGACATCATCAGGGTGATGTCTTATTTACGTTTTCGTTCCCTCTCTTCCACTTCAGGATCAGGAATCAGGACTTCTTTTGCTTTAACAGGTACTGGTTTGGGAAATAGCATAGCCATAATATGGGATGGCACCTTTACCGGATACTGTATAGGCTCAGAAGTTGAAGGTGGAGATAATCGCCGTGTGGTGGAAGCTTGAGGAATCTGCTTGTGCTTATGAGGATTCCTATAACTGGAACTGACAGAATAGCCTAGTCCGGCTGTCCCTATTTGACTGGAAATTTGAATTGGGTGCTTAATACCCTGATAATTTTTACCCAGCCCTTGTCCAGGCTGATGACCCAATGATATCATTTCTTGTGTAGCTGCCATCACTTCGGCAGAAATCTTGGGTACGGGAAGTGGTGCTCCAATAGGATGATATTGTGTATTGCTCACTTCCAAAGTATGAAAACTGGCAGGTTCAACTTCTGAATTGAAGATGATGAGTGGTACATCTCCTTGTTCAGGATATTCCGGCTCAGCATTGACAGTGACTAGGCTATTATTGACAATGTATTTAAGTTGTTGATGAAGTGTAGAAGGGATGGCTCCAGCCATGTGGATCCATGGTCTCCCCAATAGTAGGTTGTATCCTGAATCTATCTTGAGGACGTGAAAAGATACGCAAAATGTATGAGGACCAATCTCAATTAGCAGCTCAATCTCTCCAACAGAATTTCGTCGGGATCCATCAAAAGCTTTGATAACCGTATGGCTACTTCGGATCCGCTTGAGATTGACGTTCATCTTCACCAAAGTGGCATAAGGACAGATATTCAGAGACGATCCTCCATCTATCAAAACTTCAGCTAACATATACCCGGAGAACAAAACTACAATGTGTAACGGCTTGCAATGACCGGTCCCTTCGGGTGGTATGTCATCATCAGTGAAAGATATCACATTGTTGTTAAAAATTTGATCAACCAGATGTTGAAACTTTTCTACATCCATCGATTTTTGATAAGTAGGCTTCTTCAAAACCTTCAATAAGATCTTCCGTGATCCCGAAAAAGAAAACCAAGTCCAGTATTAATATTTGATGTGGAGCTTCT
Source organism: Panax ginseng (assembly GCA_020205605.1). NCBI lineage: Eukaryota > Viridiplantae > Streptophyta > Magnoliopsida > Apiales > Araliaceae > Panax > Panax ginseng. The sequence continues at coordinate 93,827,728 of CM035139.1, forward strand.
CTTAAGCTTAAAACCACCTTGGCTTCATTATGGCCCATAGTGCGGAGGAATTTCTCAATCTTCTCCATGGGAATCTTCCCCTTTGCTTTGATAACAGGCTTAATTACCCTCTAAGGAAGATACAGTGGATTTTCCTTCGACACTGTAGCAGTAGTATGAGACATGGATCATTCAGCTTCTCCATAATTTCATGGGGCTTTTTGAAGGCTGACTACAGGATACTGTGGTCTGAAGGGTAAAGAAATTGGCTCTGGTGCAATCACTTTCAAAGGATTGTCAGCTCCTTTGAGTTGAATTGCTTGTATTGTGAATGGTTTGACAGTCTCATTAGCCTTTGTGGATATAACTGCTACTAATCCCTTCCATTTTGTAGGACATGTATTCCCACTCTCGAGTAGCACCATGTCATCGTCTGCCAACTGTAGGACACCACTGTCAATTAGATTCTAAATAAGGTGGCGGAGTGCCCAGCATTCGTCTGTGCTGTGACCGCGAGAATGTGAATGATATAGACATACTCCATTAGAGTTGAACCGTCTTGAACGGGGATTAATTTGAGGTAGAAGGGAGGTGATTCTTCCTTCATTGATTAGCATCTGAAATATCTCCTCCATAGGTTGGCCCAAGTATGTAAATTCCCTTCTATTGGCAAACTCCCAACGGGCTTTAACACTTGCTCTCTTTGCAACCTTGTCCTCCAGTGCATCACTTTCTGAAACTGATGATGGAGCATTCATAACAAAAGGAAGGAGATAAACATGCTCCTGGCTGACTAACTGGCATGTGACTTGATGTTAATGGATCACCAGTTCTGCCAATTGTTCAACTTGCTTAGAAAGAGCTTTCATCTTTCATTCCATAGCCAATTGGAACTTTGCACAATCCCATCTATCAACACCGTCTTTGATGGTCTGGGATGATTCATCATTAAAATTGGAACTCTGTCCACTGCTCCAACTAATCATATTGACCTCTTCTTCTTTGTGTTGAGGAAGAGGGTTGTCTTGCACATGAGGTTAATCTGGTTTGGTAACCACGATCTCACCATTGTCTATTAAATCTTGGATCTTGTGTTTCAAGGCCCAACAATCTTGAGTATCATGTCCAGGTGCCCCGGAATGATAAGCACACTTCAAGTAAGCATTGAAACCCTCCCATTAGGGTTGGGTGGTGGAAAAAGATCGTGATTTTTTCTTGAGTAGTCGGGAAAGAGCAAGAATATTCTCGAGCGAGTCCCCTAAGGGTGTGAACGTTCGAGGGCGCTTTGCTTCTCCACCTTTAGGCAATGGTGGGTTTGAAGACTGTGCTTAAAAAGGGGAGTAGTTTCTCCTCTGTATAGGTATATTCTGACTGCCTTTTTGACCTTGTAGTATCAAGGAAACATCTTCCTCTTTCTTTTTATGGACCCTCGGGTTGTTTCCATAAGTTCGAATTTGGATGTGCTCAGAGGCGCCTTAAGAGCGGCTAGGTCTTGAATATTTCCTGACTTCAACCCCATCTCAGCCATCTCTCCATGTTTGATCATTTCAGAAAATGGTTTGCCAATACAAGCTAAGACTCTCTTATAGAAAGGAGCTTCTTGAATGTCTATGAAAGTCACGACCATTTCTGATTCCGTCATAGAGGGAATAACTTAAGAAATAAGGCGCCTCCACCTTTGAGCTTACTCTCTAAAAGACTCATTGGACTGTTTCTTGACCTTGGTAATCTGATACCAGTCAGGAGCCATCTGAGAGTGGAAGCTGTACTGAGTAAGGAAGGCATGAGCTAGCTCTTCCAAACTATGGATCTTTGAGTTGTCTAATTTGGTATACCATGAACGAGCTTCTCCAGTCAGACTCTTTTAAAACAGCTGCATTCTGAGATTTTCGTTTTCTGCATAAGATCCAAGTTCTCCAATGAACACCTTTAAATATGTGTAAAGATCCCCTAATCCGTCATACTTTTCAAAGTCAGGGGTTTTAAATTTCTCTGGATAATGAACACCAGGGAATATGCAAAGGTCAGTATATAAAACACTCCCATGTGCTCCAATCCCCTTGAACGAACGGATGGTTTCTTCCATTTGAAGGACCTTCTTCCTGATATCACCGGTGTCTGGATCTCCTTTGAGATGGGTGTTTTCAGGATCTTTGTTGGTTGTATCCAACTGAGGTTCCAGATTTGTTTTATCTAAACCTTGAGCTCCTCCTTGTGCAGAGGATTCTGTATGTGTAGGTATCTTTAGGCCCTGAGTAGACTGATGCAGTTCTTTAAGCAGAACAGCCAAATCTATAATTTGTTTATTTAATCCATCAAATTCTTCTCGAGAAACAGGATTAGACTGGTCATAAGAAGACATGATTAGTTGTAGGCTCATGGCCTTTTTGGATTTTAAGCAGGTAACAGGCCCAATTGTTTCCTTACAAAAAACTTATGTAGTTTAGTCTTAGGGATAATTTAAATGTTTACATGCTATGTGAGGTATCTGTGTTAGGAATATTATCCTGCAAAACGGATGTTAGCTATTTTGTAATACAAAATAGCATGCTAATTTCAAATATGCATGGGCACATATTTCTTCATATTTTCCATTACGATGGATTGATATGAAATGATATTTACAAGTAAATGCTTTTACAAGTAATCAAAAATGGAAAGCATAAAGAGACTTTCCTTCGCGTTTGGTTTATCAGAGGCTGGCTTATCTTAGGTTTACTCTCGCGGCTTTTTGGCATGAAGGTTCCAAGATCATCGCAATCTACTTGACGGGAAGTTAATCCGGTCTTTCAACTGGAGCGAATCTGGGTGGTGCCTTTCCTGAGCCTCGTTGGAATTAGTCTCCCTACGAGTCCAGTAATCAAACACCGACAGGATAGCCCCGTGGTGGAGGAACCACACAACATACATTCACATACAACGTGTCTCACCGTTTATGAAAATAATGACATGTGTGAAGCACTAATATCACAGATAGATATATTTCAATGCAGTAAGTAAATGCATTCGTACACATTCATCATAAATGTAAATACAACATCCACACACAAGCATATAACAATTTTGAAAAGCTTGTAGTAGCGGCTTAAGCCCTCTTACTGGAGTCCCAGTAGAGTCGCCACCTGTTGACGTCGGGATTTTTATTTGTACCTTTTCTGTTCTTGTTCTTTGGTGTTCTCATATTGTATGAGATTTGTTTGAAAAAATAAGTGAAAAAGGTCCGACATGTATATGTCGACGATTTGACTGTAAGAGTCGCCAGTTGGTGTTTGTAACTGGTTGCACCAATGCAACCGATAAAAGGTTATCACATTGACCCAATGATATGACACTGATAAACGGGTCTGTGAAACCGAGATTCATTTGGGTTCGGGGGCTTGATTATGCGGAGGAAAGGTGTTAGGCACTCCCGACATCCGTGTTACCACGGTGACCGCCACTTTTTAAGAAACTATTATATGAATATGTGTGTGTGTGTGTGTGTGTGAATCAATGTGCAATTTATTTGGAAGTAGTGCAAGGCCTCGTTCGTACCTATATACAAAGGGTTTGAATTTATATGAAAAATTCAGTTTTAAACAGGATATAGCAGTGAGGTTTTGTAAAAGAGGTTTTTCAAAACCACATGCTCAATAGTAATTGAGACCTTTTCATACTTCCATTTTTATTATTAAATGTTCTACGATTGATTTTATTTTTGAGATACGAAGCATCTTGAAAACAATACATAGCAGTGCCGAACTCCTCATAGGCATGAAAGCCATCTAAGGAAATTCAAACACCGTTAATAATTTACAAGTCATTTCTGACTAAAATGTCCATCACGAGAATCAGAATCTAGATTGATGAGATGAATCTGTGATCACATGATTCCTAGGCTCACATGATGTCGCAGTTTATATGAAAAGCAGTAAGCAGTTATATATATATATAAGCTTTAAATATATATATATATATACACAGACATGATCAATCACCACGAAGCACCTCCATGGGGGATCAGAAATGTAAATATATAAAAGCGGTAAATATATATATATAGACATGATCAACCACCACGAAGCACCTCCATGGGGGATCAGAAATGTAAATAAAGCAATAAATGCAATCAACCGCCATACAAGTAAACTCCAAAGGGACTAAATGTAAAGAAAGGTAAAAGATCAACCGCCACGAAGTAAACTCCAGGCAGGATGGAATGTAAATAAAGCAGTAAAAGGCCACGAAGTAAACTCCAGGCCTGACAGAAATGTAAATATATATATATATATAAGCGATAAACGCACAGGATGTTTCTCAATCCCTACTCGGTTTATCATTTTAGCGATTTGTCGCTATATATATATATATATAAAAGCAGTAAATGCACCGGATATAAAATCCAGGCTCATCGAATAAAGTTCAACAACAGTTCATATATATAAATATATATATATATATATATATATAAAGCAAGTAAATGCTCCAGACAGAAGTCTAGGCTCAATCGAGGTATAACTCGATAATGTTAGTCCAGATATAAATATATACATATATAAGTATATATATATATATAGACAGAAATGAAAACCACAGACCGAAGTCCGGGCATACACACGCAACACGACTCTCAATGTGAAGAATAATGTGTGCAAAGATAAAGAAAAAGGCTTTATAGAGTGTAAGCAGGCTTATAATGGGCTGCCAAAGAAGACTTCTATGACTCTAAGTGGATGAACACTCGGCTCCCGCCAGTAAAAATATAACTATATGTGAGCTAACAAGTGTTTAAAATGAGAAAGCACTCAATATGGGGTGTGTACAGAGCAAATTTGACAGGGCTTCCTCGCCTTTTTTCTCTTTAATTATGGCCACCCCAAGCTCTATATTTATAGAGCTGGTGGCCGCAGGTGTACCTGCGGCTTCCTGGGGTGCCCCGGGCTCCGCGGGTCCTGTCGTCTCGAAGTACATGCACTCGTGCATTGTGATGTCTGCTCGAACTTGCAGAACTTCAATCCGAGCATCCGATTGAGGTGTACAAGACCTTATTCAGACCGTCATTGTCGAGAGTTACGCAATGACATGGGATAAGAGGTTATACGAAGTCAGGAAGAGGGGACCATGCCCATGGTCTTCAAGCTTCAAATTTTATCCGGTGTGTTGCCCTGCGTAATAGTCACTCGAGATTGGAACTCCTTGGCTCTTGTGGGACATTGTTGTGTAGAAACGTATGTATGAGATGTTGAGACCGCGCAATGTGGGGTTGAGGTGGCAAGATGATGATTTTTCCCCTCATCGAGGTTATCTCTGGTTTGGGCTGATAAAGCAGACGTTGCTCAGGGTTATCTCTGAGATTTGACTGTTGCAAGTGTTTGAATTCCTCAGGGTCATCTTTAAGTGTGCCTATCTTCCCGGTGTTATCTCCGGGTCTTTGGAATGAGTGCCTCAGTGGGAGTTCCGAGGTTGGAGCTGATTGCATGCATTTAAAACAAGCATTTCTGGGGTTATCACCGGAACTGCAACGGCATTCCTTGGGGTTATCTCCAAGGATGAAACTCAGGGTTATCTCCGAGGTTGGAGCTGATACTCCCGATGTGTGTTCTGGGGTTGAGACTGAACTTCTGGTGGTATCCGGAATGGATATGAGCTGTCTTCCAGGGTTATCTCTGAAAGACGAATCTGCCCTCCTGCAATGTTGGTAATAGGTGTGCAAAAAATTTCGAGTGTCTACAGGTGTCAAGGAAAGAGAGGAAGATGCATTGTAGCTTGTGCAAGGAAGAGGGTCACAATCGAGTTAAATGTCCAAAGCACCAACTCTACCTAGACATAGAAAGGAGAAGGAGGTAATTCACACTATATACCTATTATATGTTTCTATATTTCTAAATATATGATTGTCACAATCAAATTTGATATACCTATTATATGTTGTTTTATAGGCTACTGCCATTGGAAAGGGAAAAGAGATAGTGGTCCTCTCGTGGCAGGGAGGAAGATGCAAGTGGCAATGTAAGTTTTTAAAAATGTATGCATCAATGTTAGAATTTGATATATCTATTAACTTTGTTTTTGACATGTTATTTTATATAGGCTACTAACATTGAAAAGGGAACAGAGATGTGGTTGGCACTGCTAAGGGAAAGGAAAAGGTGGTTGACTCAAGAAAAAAAAAGAAAAATTTATATTTGTAAGTAACATTTCATTCATTCAAAAAGCAATGCAAGTTTTTAAAAATGGGTCCATCAATGTCAAAATTTGATATAGCTATTAACTTTGTTTTTGACATGTTGCTTTATATAGGCTACTGACATTGAAAAGGAAAAAGAGATGGTGGTTGGCACGGCTAAGGGAAAGGAGAAGGTGGTTAACTGAGGAAAAGAAAAGGAAAATTTATATTTGTAAGTACAATTTCATTCATTCAAAAAGTTGTATTAATTTCACTTAGAGTAACTAATAATGAGTTGTATTGTAGATGTCAACTTCTAGACTTGTAAGGAAGAAGTATTTTTCACAAACAACAGTCCAAGGATGCACTCCACCTGCTTCTACACCACCAACCCAGATAAATACAAGGAAAAGGAAAGCAAGTCAACAAACTTCACATAATTCAACTAGTAGGCCATTCAAGGCACCAAGGAAGAAGGGTGTAACCCCTGCTAAATAGTTGCATTTAAGTTATTTTATAGCTCACTAGTAGTTTATGGCATGGTATTTTAGTAGGTATTTGGTATAGCTCTATTTTGGTATAGGTATCTTAACTTTTGTAATCTTTTGGTATAGCTTCTGATTTGGTGTACCTTGACTGCTGGAATATGGGGAATACTTTTGGGGGATAAATTTGTATAGTTTTGATATAATTATGGGCTACTTAATGTGGCAAGAAATACATGGAGTTTGTAAAAAGCGCTTGATATTGATTGAAGTTATGTTATAACAAGAATGATTTGCTTTTTGGGTAAAATAGTTCTGCTTTAATGTTTTGTTGTTGGTTGCCTTTTATTGTTGTATGGTTATGGTTGCAAAAACACTTGATATTATTTTTTGTCATTCTCTTTTCACTTGTTAAAGTTAAACTGGTACATGATTTGATTTGGGTTTGTGAATATCAAGAGTTCCCTGCTGCTTCATTTAGTTCCATACATGAGTCTTGTTTCTAGCAACAAAACAAGGTTAAAAATGTGCTAATGTTTCATTTCCTTCAACACATGACAACACAAGAACCATTAGTCAATTAACAACAAATTGAGATGTTTCCACCATTAAGTCAAAAATAACAACAATAACACAAACATAACAATAATAACGTAAAAAGAGCTAAATGCTCTGCTTCTTCATTTCCTTTAATCCATAAACATAACCATACATGATTTACAATCATCCACTCTTAGACATCTCTGAATTCACAACACAAATAACAAAACAAAAAGTGTTTCCCCAATGTTGTTCTACATTACTATTACTAAAACATACATAAAAATGAACCATGAACAAATTAAAATGATCCACATTTTCTTGAGTTTTCCAGCTGACTGAACATTTTCCATAATTAACTCATTTACCACTTTTAACTCACTTCCATCTTCAATTAAGTTGTGACGCCCCCAAAATAGGTATACATCACTCATCTTGAGTCGCCAGATACATAGTACAAAATACAAATACAACTTAATTATACAACTGTCGTGTAAAAAATACGACAAAACATAGTTGAGAGTTTTAACACGGATATCATCTTCTAGACAATATCCACACTCAATGAAGTTCTCATTACAATTATTATCACACTATTTCACAGAATAGTGTGGACTACTAAAACAACCATCTGGACCGTCACTCCGTTCCCCGAATAGTCCCTGCTACGTTCTCATTTCCTGAAGAGAACAATGAAAGCAAAAGGGTGAGCTCAACTAGCCCAGTAAGAAATATTATGGCTAAGATAATGCCGAATAAATTATCGTTAGCCTTCTCAACGATGTTAAGCGATACAATATAACAAACATCAAGTTTAAGCTGCAATGAACAAGCAATCCATTAGAAGAGTCAAGTAGAGAATAAAATCTACTATCTTCTATGATTTAAAAGGTTTTTCATCACTTTTATCACTGAAACTCAGCTTATTAAATAAACAACGTCATCCCTGCGACTGACTACCAAGGATATTCATTAGTATCACGACCACAAATTATCCATGCACTACGGGCCAAGGATATTCACGTTTTCATCAATGGTCATGATCATGCCAACAACTGTCCATCAATGCACTACGGGCCAATGAGGACTTTTACCACATCATTTGTAACATTACGGCCATAACTATCTTAGAATAATCACGGTCATAATCATACCAAGTCCATCTATACTCTGAGGCCACAAATGACATTCAACATAATATAAACATGAGGATGATGACAATGACATAATAATTCAATAAAACAAGTTCAAGAATTAAATTTTAAAGATTTATAAGTTAATTTATCCTGAACTCAAAAACGTCCAAATTGTCAACATGATACTACTTTGTGGAGTAAAATTCAAGAATGCTCAGAAAAATATTTCCATGAAAAGATACTGGATGAAGCGCAAATATCCAGGATATTCTACTAATTTCATGGAGTATAGAAGCCAAAACTTTAACCAACTGAGTATAATAGAATATATGAACCTGCAATGGATTTTTAACGCCATGCGATAATCCCACGTACAGATCATTTCCATAATTTAATAAGGAATGAATACAAAGGATCATTCACCATGCATGTGGTAATCCACATAGGCGAGTTATTCAACGAGAATAATAAAGAATGGAATAACAGAAGAATTCACCATGCATGCGATAGACCGCACAGACAAGTTATTCTCAACAGAATAATAAAGAATGGAACCAGGTCATACGAAATCCGCATAGACAGGATATTCTAACAGAATAATAAAGAATGGAATAACAACAGAATTCACCAGGCATGCGATAGACCGCACAGACAGGTTATTCCAACAGAATAATAAAGAATGGAATAATAGAAGAATTTCACCATGTATGCGGTACTTCGCATAGATAGGTTATTCCAATAGAATAATAAATAGTGGAACCAGGTCATGCGTAATATGCATACACAAGATATTCCAACAGAATAATAAAGAATGGAATAACAGAAGAATTTCACCATGTCTGTGGTACTTCGCATAGACAGGTTATTCCAACAAAATAATAAGGAATGGAATAATAATAGCTCTCTTCATGAAAATGAAAGAAATAATACCCCTTACCTTAGAATAAAAGTTTGGATCTTTGGAATAGAGGTAGCGAGACTTCTCTTCTTCTTTCTCTCTATAATTTCTCTCTATAATAATTGCTCTATAGCTTTAGTGAATTGGTGAGAAATAAAGGAAGAATGAGCTTCTATTTATAGAAAAATATAGTTTTGATAATTGCACGTTTTGGGGCTCAAAATATTACAGTATAATACCTTCCTCTTTTTCTTCCTTTTTAATTTAGTCCTGCAAATATTATCAAACCTGCACCACCTCCCTTAATAGTAAATAATGTGATTCAATAGTAAATCATGTGAACAAATAGTTCTAAACATGTGAATATACGAATTACAATATAGTACCTCCATCTATACCTCCATTTTTAACTTAGTCATGCAAGTATTATCAATCTTGCACCAACTCCCCTAATAGTAACAAGAATGTGAATCAATAGTACACACATGTGAACAAATAGTTATAATCATGTGAATTAATAGCAATTAATTCCTCATTTATCCGATTAATTACCCGATAACTTCCAGACATCAATTATTATCGAAATAAATGTCGATTTTCAGTAACACTGATAATTCTAACACAATGGAACTATCAATTTCATCTTTAATCAACACGAACTTATTCATCATTAATATTATAACTCACAATATTTAACAATCAGGTCGTTCCCAGGAAAGAGGGGGCTTTCCGATAAGGATTTCTCCTTATTGGCGCGCAATTAGATGACCAAACCTCTCATTGACAAAACTTCCAGACATTGTAAATATTGCAATTTAATAATATGAATAACTTTATCGTCTCAATTATTGAATTAATAATATATCATATTATACAGACGATACTGTGACAATAATCGAATCAATAATATGAGAGATATGATGCGAAGAATTATCGTAGCAATAATTGAGTATAACTGAGTGACTTCTCACGTAAGCATCAATAACCAATACTGTGTGCCACTATGCAACCACGCGTATTATTGTACTTTTACTACCGGGTAGTTCAACAGTTTTAACGGTAACACTTTCGCCGTTATTTTTATAGAAAGATAATTCTATCGTTTTCTTACTACGACAATATTTCCGTTGTGGGGGTCCACCAGTGATTGTGCCGTCGTACGAATACTCCCTATTAAAACCAATATTCCCCCACCAGTCGAATATTATATAACCACTTGCTTACTTTACAAAATTTATAAATATTACCCACAACTATAACATTATATCAAATCCACACCTTACTATTCAAAAAAATATTTCAAGAAATTTAAATCTTTATTCGTAAAATCTGGGGTCTCACAAACTCCCCTCCTTATAAAATTTTACCCTCAAAATTTACATACGTACCTTGTATGCCAAAAAGGTGAGGATACCGTGATTACCTTTATTGTCGAAAACATTACACGTTGCATACGTGCATGCCCGATGTCCTCCGATTGCCTCTGAATGTACATTAGTCCCTAAAATAGCCATTTTAGGCCTTGATACCGACCTTAAATCTCAAAATATAAAGAATGAAAGTTTTAGGTATACTCGTTATCTTTCCGAATCATTTTGAATCACCTCAATCAGAGTTCGTATGAAAATGTTGTGCCCAATTTACTAAAGGACGTCCGGACAGATTTTGGCTTAACACTTGACCAGCGCCTAGGCGCCCAAATTTTGCCTTGGGCAAGCGCCTAGGTGCCCAAGAACAGATTCTAAGCACCGAGCCTAGTGCCTAGGCACTCGACCTTTGGCACTTAACTCCAATTTTCCAGATTTTGCAACTTTTGACACACATACTTCAAATCTTCATAACTTCTTCATCAGTTATCGGAATTAGTCCGTTTTTGAGGCTATAGAATGCTTGTAACATGCTCTATAAAACTCCCATGATTTCATAATTGTTCATATTCATTAATTATTCTAAAATTTGGCTCCAAAGTCCCCCAAGACTAAGTTTTTACTAACAACGATACGTGAAAAACGTTATGAACACGCAATATACTTGGCGGTAAAACGAGTCTATAGGCCACAGTTCCTAATCGATCAAGGATTTCAAATGGGCCAATAAAATTGAGGGTTGAGATTTCCTCTCTTCATCGATTCTTGCTTCTAGAATAACGCACTCTTGAACCTTCTTCTTCACATTCATCAGCTCCTGGTATGTAGTTTGAGCGGCTTTAACTTTATCGATTAAAGTCGATTCTAATCGTATAATCGCTATCTTCACGTGGGTCCCTAGAGTCTTTAACTCTATCTTCATCATTTGTAAGTTATATGAAATGAGTTTTTGTGTTAACAACATCGCACTCGTAAACGCATACGATCTTCTACTCAACGCGTCAGCTACCACATTCTCTCTTCCACAATAATATTGAATGGTATGATCGTAATCTTCAGTAGCTCGAGCCAACGTCTTTGGCACATTATACGATCATTTTAGGTAAAGAAATATTTTAGGGTTTTAGAAATGGGTTTTGTACTGGGTTCAATACAAAATTCGATTTCACGCTCTGGGGGTAGGCTAAGAAGTTCTTCAGGAATACGTCAGGAAATTTATTAACAATAGAAATATCATTCAAAACTGTGACTCTCATCCAAGACTTGGATAGCACGTCACATTGATACCTATCAACTTGCCATCGTCATTCATGGCGTCGCCTATAGAAAGTCTGGCTTCAGTGCATTCCACATAAGGAAGTTACCAGCGAAAGGCTCAGGGCTCTTTACTTATGGCTTAATATAACAGTGATTGACTTTAGTGGTTTGGTTGCTTGAATTCGCTTAACAGGTTGGTTAGGAATATGAAAGCTAACAACCTTACGAAAAGCATGATGAGTAGTTAACCAATTGATTTCTAAAATCACATCAAGGGCAAGTATTTTCAAAGAGATAAGATCGACAGGTATCGTGAAAGTGTTGATTTGAATCAAACAAGATTTATAAATAGTGGAGATAACGAAGGTTTCTCCCAACGGAGTTTCAACAGAAAAATCAAAGTCTAATTTCTCCAGAGTCAAATTTAAACGTTGAGCGCAAGCAAGAGAGATAAAAGAATGGGTAGAACCGATATCTAATAAGCTATAAACTTCGCAAGAATTTATAATTAACTAACCCATGCTAACTTCGTTCGGGTTACTGTGACACCCCAAAATATAGGTACTTCAATTCCACAGGATTTGGTGTTCACTATACAAATATCATCTATCTATCTACCCATAATAAATGCAAACCATGCAATAGATAGAAATAAATCCTCTCCTTAAGGAGTTACATCATCTAAATTAAATACATAAATCCCAGGTCATACTAACCTTAAATCTCAAATACGGAAATATAAACAAATAATAGTCTTACACAACATTAACATAAGTCTGAAACATAAATACATAATCACATAAACAATAAGTCTTCATCACTTGTTAATCTTGCCCTTGCCTTTGCTAGTAGAAGGCTCGTCGGACCTTTCGTTCTTAATTGGAATGTTATTATTATGCAAGAGTGAACACGATTGCCCACAAGTATAATAGTACAACAATAAAATAATAACATGCGAATGAATCAAAGACTTCTAAAATAAGAAAACTAAACTTTTGAATCAAGAATGAATACCAAGAATCAAAAGAACTTCTGAGGGTCATAAGACCTTGAACTATGTCCTAGGTTGTCAAGTGTTTATACTTGAAACCTTTAACAGTCATAAGACAATGGACTCTTCTTCTCGTACTTAGGGGGATCAGCCCTTAGTACTATACTATGCACAATATCTTAATGCTAAAGCGTCATTAATCCCCTATTAAAGGGTTGTTCATCTCAGTTTGACATCGGAGTCCGCACTAAAGGAAGTTTGGTTTGGATAAGCTCAATAAAAGTTCTAGAATTTATAACGCTCATCAACTATGGACTAGTCGAATCAATAAGGGTTCGCTAGTCTTACAAGGTTCAACAATAATTGATATTCAATTTGAATAATAAAATTCAAGATTTATACAATCGAATAAGTATTATATAACAGGAATCGTGCTTTTAAAGAATGATAAGATCTAATATGAAATCTTGACTTGAACAATAATAAAAAAGATAGAATCATGAACCTGCTTTATGTAAAGAAACAAGGTTTAGGAACTTGCCTCGTGTGTGTAGCTAAGCGATTATTACTTAGTTCACCGCAAGTCCTACACACATACCATATGTATTCACGACATTCATTAGTTACATTTTCACTTAATTATTTAATGTAAACTCCACTTTATTTAACAAATCATTACCCTTCTAATTTAATTACTTAATTAAATTAGAATATTTTCATTCCCTTACTATTATTACACTCAAATAAATTATTTCATAATAATTTCCATCGAATATTTATTTTATTCCATAAATATTTCAACTAAAATATTTATTTATTTTATAAATATTTTAATAATAATTTTCATCGAATATTTATTTTACTCCATCAATATCTCAATTAAAATATTTATTTTATTTTATAAATATTTTAATAATAATTTATATAATATCTCAATTAAAATATTTATTTTATTTTATAAATATTTTAATTAATTATTATTATATTATTTTATTTTTTTATTTTTATTTTTTTATTTTTTTTTTTTTTTTTTTTGGCTGATCAAGTAGGGTAATTAGTTTAGTAACACTTTTAGGAAGTGGGTTACCTGCAACTTCGATTTTTGCGATTTCACTGCAGTTCACACGTAACAAGGTTGGGCAAAAAAAATCTCCCAAGTTCACCCATATGTTCTCGTGAAGAACACGGAGAACATGGCCATAACTTCCAATTTTCTTGTCCATATATTAATTTAAGCATACCCAAATACTATAATTCATATATGATCATTACCCAACCTTTCTAACATGATTTTAACAACTTAATTTATATAATTACTTGAATCAAAACACATAATTTCACTGTTCTTGATGTTCTTGAAAGTTTTGAAAACAAAACATAAAAATTAACACTATGGGTTCGTTATAACACCAAATCTGTCCATTCGAAGTTTGTTTTCTTCGTTTTAACATGCATGATTATATACAAGCATAAAATTTATGAGATAATATATGATTGACGTATTAATTTTGTGAGTAAGGGCCATATAGCCATATTTCTCTACTCTGTAATTTTGTAGCAACCATATACAACGTATTTTCATAAAACTAATGTTATGGAACCATAATATATAGCACAACACATTATAAAAACATCTTACCACATATATAAACACATAATTATTATTCTTTCCAACTACAGAGATTTTAACAGAAACTTGAAAGTCATTTTCATGAAAACTTTAATAACGTAAAATAGAAACTGGGTTGAAGAGATTACCCAAAGCGTAGTGTAGATTTAGTAGGAGATGAATTCCTTCTCAAATTCTTCTTCAATCACAAACTCACAATTCCCCTCAACAATTATCAATTTCTCTCTGACTAGTTTTATCAGACTTAAGAAAATGAAATAAAAGAATACGCATATAATTTATAAACTGACGCAGTTGTGGTCAGTTAACCTATCATGGGTTAACTGCCCTCAACCTCCTCTAAGGCCTTGTTTGGCTATTCAATATAATTCATTCCCATTTAATTTAATTAATCCTTTATAGTATAATTTAATAATGTCACACCCAATTACACAATAAATCAAATATCTTATTTAATTTAATTTAAATAAAATATAATAATTTCTCATTAATTCACATAGTTACATAATTAATTTTCTCATTTATTAATTATGTCAAATTATTAATTCTCTAATTAATTATTACATTAATAACATTATGCTTATTAAATATTTTATTTAATTCAATAAGCTCACATAAATACATAATTTGAGTAATAAAAATTCTCCACATTAATTTAATAAATATAACACATATAATTAAATTAATCTACCACAACTTCATCAATTAATTATTTAATCTAATAATTAAATCATCGAAAAATATTTATTTAATCCAATAAATATTAAAATTAAATTACAAAATCTTGGTTGTCACAGTTACTCGCTTTTTGAGAAGTCACGAAAAACGCTCTTCCTAAAACCACCGACTTTGCTTTGTCCGTATCCGCCTTTGGTGTCACCGTCCCAGCTGGACTTGACTTTAGTACACGACAAAATCGGGCTAGGTGACCTTCTTTTCCACAATTGTAACATGCTTTTTGATCGCATCGATGCGACTTGGTGATATGTCCCTCCCCTCCGTATTTGAAGCATACAATTGGTGGTCGTTCTCCTTCCTTGAAAACGAGAGTTGGTGCTACTGTCTTTCTATCGTTGTTGAACCTTCTCTTCTTGAAATTTCCACTCCTATTATCTTGGCCATGATTTCCACCGAAGTGGTTATCATTTCTGGCATGTTGATTCCCTCCACGCTTATTGTCACCGCTTCGATGACTGCTATCACTAGTATTATCATTTTGTTGGCTGCTCTCTTTTGGTTTGGTTGACTCATTATCGCGCTCCAATAAATGAGCCCTATTAACAACATCTGAATACAAACACAGTTTATGAGAGATAAGATATTGACGTATCTCGGGTTTCAAACCTCTTAGAAACATTCGCGTCATTCTCTCCTCATTATCAACCAAATGGGACGCAAACCAGGATAACTCGGCAAACTTGGCTTCGTACTGCGACACGGTCATGTTGTTTTGCTCCAGCTTGATGAACTCTACCTCTTTCATGTGACGAATACTTTTGGGAAAGTACTTGTCATTGAAAAATTCTTGGAACTTCTCCCAAGTCATCTTCAGTGCGGCAGGTTAAGTACGCTTTACAGATTCCCACCAGTAATCTGCCTCTACATGCAACATAAAGGTGGCAAAGGGAACCTTTTGCTCCTCGGAGCATCCAAAGACATCAAATATCTTGCAGATCTACTTTATCCACGTCTCCGCCTTAAGTGGTTTTGGCTCTCCAAAAAACTCCGGTGGTCCCAGTTCCTTAAACTGCTTGGCGGTGACCGTCCGAGAGTTGCCAGTATTTCCACCTGCATTTTGGACAGGAGCCGCTCTTGCCTGATGTTGCATGAATTGCATAAAGCCTCTGAACATTCCATTGTTCATCATTTGGTCAGTGTTGTTGTTTGCCTGAGGAATGTCGCCTTCCTGATGCACATTATCCTGATTATTGATCTGTGGAGACTCAACGATCTCCTGTGCTCCATTGCTAATCTCAACATTCTCGGATGCCATTTTCAAATACTGCCACAAAACAAAGGTTAATTGACATGCAATATATTATCCCTATACTCTGACCGACCAATTAAATACCAAATAAACATAGGTAAGTCATACTAGCGAAGGAATTTCTGAAATCTCTCCCTTCTAGTTCTTGTCTCACATCTTAGCCAGGGATCATATCCCTAAGCTCTGATACCAACTGTGACGCCCCCAAAATAGGTATATATCACCTATTCTGAGTCGCCAAAAACATGGTACAAAATACGAATACAATCTTTAATATACAACAAGAAAGCTGTGAGTTTTAATACAATTATTATCTTCTAGACAATATCCACTCTCAGAATAAGTCCTCATTACATTTATTGTCACACTATTTAACGAATAGTGAGGACTACTAATACTATCATCTCGACCGTCACTCCGCTCTCCCGACTAGTCCACGGCCACGTTCTCATTTCTGAAGAGAACAAAGTGAAAGAAAGGGTGAGCTCAACTAGCCCAAGAAGAAATATTATGACTAAGATAATGCGAATAAATTATCATTAGTCTTCAATGATGTTAAAACCGATAAAATACAATAGACATCAAGTTTAACTACGGAAACTCGCAATCCATTAAAAGAGTCAAGTAGAGAATAAAATCTACTATCTTTTTATGATTTAAAAAGGTTTTCATCACTTTTATCATTGCGATTCGCCTTAATAAATAATCCACACCATCCCCAAGACTACTGACCAAGGATATTCATTAGTATCACAACCACAAATTATCCATGCACTCACGGGCCAAGGATATTCGTGTATTCATCAATGGTCATGATCATACAACAATCGTCCATCAATGCACTACGGCCAATGAGGACTTTTACCACATCATTTGTAACATTACTAATTATGATTACACACAAGAATAATCCTCGGTCATAATCATACCAAGTCCATCTATGCACATTCACAGCCATGGATGACTTTCAAAAAAAAATATAAACATGAGGATGATGACAATAATATAAGAATTCAATAAATCAAGTTCAAGAATCAATTTATTCAGGAACTAATAACGTCCAAATTGTCAACATGATACTTCTTTGTAGAGTAAAATTCAAGAATGCTCAGAAAAATATTTCCATGAAAAGATACTGGATAAAGCGCAAATATCAAGGATATTCCACTAATTTCATGGAGTATAGAAGTCAAAACTTTAACCAACTAAGTATAATAAAGAATGGAATAACAAAAGAAATCACCATGCATGCGGTACTCAGCATGGATAAAAGTTATTCCAATGTAATAATAAATAACGAAACCAAAGTTAGGCAAAATTGCACCGGTTGAGGATGTTCCAATGAGAATAATAAAGGCGGAACCGTGTCCGGCGTAAAAACGCATGCATGACAAGATATTCCAATAGAATAATAAAGAGCGGAATCGGTCCCGTAGAAACGCATGTATAAGATATTCCAATGAATAATAAAGATGCAGAACTGTGTCAGCATGTAAAACGTCTGAGACAGGATGTTCCAACAGAATAATAAAGAATGGAATAGAAGAATTTCACCCAAGTATAGGGTAGCCCGCGTATACAGGTTATTCCAACAGAATAATAAATAATGGAATAACAGAAGTTCTCTTCATGAATACAAAAGAAATAATACCCTTTACCTTAAGAAGAAGAGTATTGGATGTAGGAGTAGTGAAGTAGCAGAATACTTTTCTTCTTTCTCTCTATAATTTCTCTCTCTAAAGTTTCAGTGAATTCGTAAGAAATAATGAAGGAATGAGCTTCTATTGATAGAAGAATGGACTGCATAGTAACTAATTCATGAACGGTCCAGATTGATTTATTTTTAATCGGACGGTCCATAAAATATCTTAATAAAACAAAATCTTTAAATAAAATATAATATATATACTAAATATATATATATATATATATATAACATGTGTAAAAAAAATCACGGGATACACTCCCGTGATCAGTTGCTTCCTTCATTTCCTAAATTGTCAAAGTTATATATATATATATATATATATATAATAATAATAATAACTTAATAATACTCCATTCCTGACCCTTTTCTCCCCCCCCCCCCAATTCGTCAGTGACAAATTGTCTTCCAACCAAGACTTTGCCAAACACATGGGTCCCATTCGTGGGCCCCCACCTTTTATTATATAAAATAACTTTCTACCGATTATTTTGAAAAATGGGTAAATGGGGGTCCATAAAATAAGCAAAATTTACATCAAAAACTTCATAAAAAAAAATTACCCTCAATATTTTTAACAACATTTATCATCATTATTATAATTCACAATATTAATCGTCTAAGTCGTTTCCAGGAAAGAGGGGGTTTTCCAATAAGGATTTCTCCATATTGGTGCGCAATTAGGTGACCAAACCTCTCTTTGACAGAACTTCTAGACATCGTTAATATTGCAAATAATAATATTAAAAACTCTGTCATCTTAATTATTGATTTAATAATATATAAAATATCGACAATAATTGAATCAAATAACGTGAGATACTATATAACAATTACTGAAGCCTTCAACAGTGTTAAATTATCGTTAGCCTTCAACAGTGTTAAATTGATACAATATAACAAACATCAAGTTTAACTGCAGCGGAATAAGCAATCCATTAGAAGAGTCAAGTAGAGAATAAAATCTACTATCTTCTATGATTTCAAAGGTTTTTCACCACTTTTATCGCTGAGACTCAGCTTATTAAATAAACCACGTCATCCCTGCACTACGGCCAAGGATATTCATTAGTATCACGACCACAAATTATCCATGCACTACGAGCCAAGGATATTCGTGTTTTCATCAATGGTCATGATCATGCCAACAACTGTCCATCAATGCACTACGAGCCAATGAGGACTTTTACCACATCATTTGTAACATTACCGTCATGACTATACCGAATAATCACTGGTCATAATCATACCAAGTCCATCTATGCACTACAGGCCACAAATGACATTCAACATAATATAAACATGAGGATGATGACAATGACATAACAATTCAATAAAACAAGTTCAAGAATTAAATTTTAAAGATTTATAAGCTAATTTATCCCGAACTCAAAAACGTCCAAATTGTCAACATGATATCGCCAGGAGTAAAATTCAAGAATGCTCGTAAGAATATTTCCATGAAAAGATTTGGATGAAGCAAATATCCGTGATATTCTACTAATTTCATGGAGTATAGAAGCCAAAACTTTAACCAACTAAGTATAATAGAATATATGAACCTGCAAATGGATTTTCGCCCGCCATGCGGTAATCCACGTAGACAGATCATTTCCATAATTTAATAAATAATGAATACAAAGGATCATTCACCATGCATGTGGTAATCCACATAGACAGGTTATTCCAACAGAATAATAAAGAATGGAATAATAGAAGAATTCACCTTGCATATGATAATTTAAAACACGGGTTATTCTCAATGAGAATAATAAAGAATCGAACCGGTCATGTGAAATCCACAGCATGTGATATTTCAACGAGAATAATATAGAATGGAATAACAACAGAATTCACCAGGCATGCGATAGACCGCATAGACAGGTTATTCCATCAGAATAATAAATAATGGAACCAGGTCAAGCGTAATATGCACAGACAGTATATTCCAACAGAATAATAAAAAATGGAATAACAGAAGAATTTCACCATGTATGCGGTACTTCGCATAGACAGGTTATTTCAACAGAATAATAAATAGTGAAACCAGGTCATGTGTAATACGCACAGACAGGATATTCCAACAGAATAATAAAGAATGGAATAACAGAAGAATTTCACCATGTCTGCGGTACTTCGCATAGACAGGTTATTTCAACATAATAATAAGGAATGGAATAACAATAGCTCTCTTTATGAAAATGAAAGAAATAATACCCCTTACCTTAGAATAAATCTGGATATTGGAATAGAGAGGTAGCAGACTTCTCTTCTTCTTTCTCTCTATAATTTCTCGCTATAATAATTTCTCTATAGCTTTAGTGAATTGGTGATAAATGAAGGAAGAATGAGCTTCTATTTATAGAAAAATATAGTTTCGATAATTGCACGTGTTGGGGCTCGAAATATTACAGTACAATACCTCCAACTTTTATTTCATTTTTAATTTAGTCCTGCAAGTATTATCAAACTTGCACCACTTCCCCTAATAGTAAATAATGTGAATCAATAGTTTAATCATGTGATTCAATAGTTATAATCATGTGAAAATACAAATAACAGTATAGTACCTCCATCTATACCTCCATCTTTAACTTAGTCATGCAAGTATTATCAATTTTGCACCAACTCCCCTAA
Organism: Panax ginseng; assembly: GCA_020205605.1. Classification (NCBI taxonomy): domain Eukaryota; kingdom Viridiplantae; phylum Streptophyta; class Magnoliopsida; order Apiales; family Araliaceae; genus Panax; species Panax ginseng. The sequence goes on from CM035139.1 coordinate 93,848,485, forward strand.
TAGTACATGAATGTGAATCAATAGTACACGCATGTGAACAAATAGTTATAATCATGTGAATTAATAGCAATTAATTCCTCATTTATCTGATTAATTACCCGATAACTTCCAGACATCAATTATTATCAAAATAAATATCAATTTTCACTAACACTAATAATTCCAACACAATGGAACTATCAATTTCATCTTTAATCAATACGAACTTATTCATCATTAATATTATAACTCACAATATTTAACAAACTGTGTCGTTTTAGGAAAGAGGGGCTTTAGATAAGGATTTCTCCTTATTGGCGCATGATTAGATGACCAAACTCTCCTCGATGAACTTCTAGACATTGTAAATATTGCAATTTAATAATATGAATAATTTTGTCGTCTCAATTAATGATTTAATAAGATATCATATTATACAGACGAGACTATGACAATAATCGAATCAATAATATGAGAGATATGATGCAGCAATTACTGTAGCTATAATTGAGTATAACTGAGTGACTTCTCACGTAAGCATCAATAACCAATACCGTGTGCCACTATGCAACCACGCGTATTACTGTACTTTTACTACCGGGTAGTTCAACAGTTTTAACGGTAACACTTCTGCCATTATTTTTATAAAAAGATAATTCTGTCATTTTCTTACTACGACAATATTTTCGGTGTCATCGTAAGAATATTCCCTGTTAAAACGAATATTCCCCGACCAATCGAATATTATATAATCACTTGCTTACTTTGCAAAATTTATAAATATTACCCACAACTATAACATTATATCAAATCCACTCCTTACTATTCAAAAAAAATATTTCAAGAAATTTAAATCTTTATTCATAAAATCTGGGGTCTCACATAAGCTATGCCTTTGTATTTCTTCATTACTAGTTATAAGTTCATCCCTCAATTTTTTGATAATTTCCCTTGATCTTTTAGTGAACGGAGGATCACACCACTTGAAAAATCCACAATACCTATTTTTATCCTTGTCAAATAAATAATAAAACAATTTTTATGAGGGAAAATTAGCTGAAACAAACAAATCTGGTGATGGAAAATATCCTACGATTCCACATGGGTGCAACGATTCCATAAAGACAAACGATTGGAGAAGAAAATATGGCCTCGCATTCAGAATCTGAAGATTTACTCACCGATTTTCTTTTGTAAGAAGTGTCTACTCCACTTGAGGTAGTCATCTCAAGAAACGCAACAACGAATTGTTAGTAGCAATTAATTTTTTGTTTGACTAAATGTAAGAACAACCACGAACCCTTAATTTTGCCCCCTTTAGAATCTAGTCATTATTTATCTGGAATGATTTGTTGGGGTGGATCAGATCTTTATTGGGTGGATCGGATCTTTTTTGGGTAGGTTAGTTTTCCATGGGTGGGCTATAGCTTAGGTGTTAAAATAAGTTACAGGTAGGATCTAGCTAGGATTAAGTGGGGCCCTTCGTTTTACATGTCACTTTCCCGTTTAATTAATTAATGTCAGTTACAAAATTCAAATTTTTTTTAGTAAAATGTAGTTCAGTGAGTTGACTATAAGAAAAAAAATGTTCAATGATCCATTTGTAAGTTGACGTAAAGTACAGTGACTTAGAAAGCATTTAACCCGCCCAAAATACCCTACGTTATGCATAACATTTAAACATGTTGTTTGTGCGCATGTCAGTTCCCCGATAATATATAATTTCCCCTTCAATGAGGGTTGTTAATCTTAGTAGATTTATAAGAGTACGCACCAAGACAATTGGTTTGGATAGCTTTCTAACACATGATATTAGTCTAGTAGAGTCAAATAACTTAGACAACTTTTACAATACATTTTAGAACAATAAGTTCAATGCTCGCAACATGAATCAAGATATACAATTAATTTTTGAATATAAATAATGATTCATATGAATATAAAAATTTACTCAATATGAATATAGTTGGCATAACAAAGATTCGAAGTTTGCACAATATGAGATAAGGTTTAGATATTTGCATTGAATGTAAGAATGAAATTAGGGAACTTACCTTTAGTGTAGTTTACAAATCTTAAAGCTTAACGTCACTGCAAAGTCTTATAGTATCATATTTATGTATGTATATATACACATTAGTTATACAAGCTCAATTCATAAATCGACAATTCTACACATACTTCATTACGTACCTTAAGCACATACATTAATTTCTATCTTAGTTACATAATTAGACTATACGTTACTACAATAATCAAACTACATCATTTTGTAATCATCGTTGACTTAACTTTTGAAAACATGTATCAAATCTTGGTTTCCTATAGTTAACATATTCTTGAACACTTAAAACATTCGTTTAGTCATGTATTACAGTTTAGGAAATTAATGTAAACATGCATCAAGTTTCAGATTATAAATAAAACAGTCAGATTGTACTGCTATGTGGCGCAGCCGCACTAGAACATTACTAGGGAGTGGCGCGACAACGCTGCTCCCTGTTACATCCAGAACTGAGTTTTCTAAAACACAGATTTATTCCTACCATACAGGGATATTAGCATACATCATATACACATATAATAAATTTTGAACTAGGTTTGATTCCCGTTTTACCTACTTTAAGCTTTCTTTTAAATTATAAAGTTGTATATCAAAATCTTTGGTTAATCAAGGCCCAAAGAGCTTTTTCACGAAGGATCAAGGATGGAAGTTTTTTAAACCCTATATTGTTATCAATAAACCCTTAATACGCATGCTCATATGTAAACCACTCATTTACATCTAGGTTGAATAGTTTAACACTTGAAATCTCATTTTACAACATGCTTGAAAAGTCTAAATCATGCTTCATTAGATGGTGAACTTACCCGTCATGTCTAGAGGTATATAATGTCCTAGCATATATGCTTGAATGGTCAGGATACAATTCACACAAGATTCAAGAATATTATTTTTCAAAACTTCAAGTTTCCCTTTAGAAAATCATTAAAACCAAGCTAACAAAACTCATTATACACAAAGCAAACTTATACCTTATGTTAGACTCATTTACATACATATCTAGGTTATTTACACATGCTCACAAGGTCAGAATACAAGTAAGGACATTTACAACAAGGTTTGTTTTCCAAACTTATAAGTTTTCTTGAAAAACTCAAACTAAAACAAGCTAAAGTGAGTGACTACAAGTAAGGCAACCTATGTTAGCATGTCAGGAACATTTATAACTAGAATCAAGTCAAACGAGCATGTTCAACATAACACAAAGTAACAAAATTAGATTTTTTTTGGGTCATTGACAACTCTTGGATCATGTTAACTTTAATGGGCTGGTGGTGATTTTTTAGGAATAAGTCTTTCAGGGTATGGAGTTTTAGGCTTATAGACTTTTTCAACTAACTCAGTAACAGTGACATGATCAATTTTAGGCATAGACTCATAATTTTTAGACTCCTTAAATTGGCATAACTCAAACTGTGTAGAATTGAATACAAGATTTTCATTTTCCTCATCATTTTCACAACCATCAAAACTTTCAAAATTAACCTCAAAGTTACTAGAAAATTCACCCACCTCTTGTTTATTTATTATGGTGGCTAATCGACTCATTTAAATTTCTAGACGAGATAGAATGCTAAATTGATCTTCCATTAAAACTTCTGTACTTTTCTCTAAGGCACTAAGTCTTTTCTCCTCTTCATTTGATAATTCTAGTGGAAATTGAGGTTCTGGATCCGAATATGGATATGGATTTGGACATAGATAAGAATTTTCATAAGTTGGAAAATATTGATTTACTTGGTGTGCATTAAAATTTTCATAGAGTTCTTGATTCCAAGTAAAATTATTATTCCAACTATAATAAGAATCCATTTTTCCACAAATCACAAAACAAATAGACAACTAACCACGAAAGTCACAAAAAAATATATAATAAAAAAATAAAATAAAATAAAAATCCTAATTCTACAGTTAACCTAAAAAAAATCTACACAGCTCCTAACTGTTCCAAGTTACACCTTAAGGTCCACAAAATTCAAAATTAATCACACCACTAGCCAGGTAAGTGTAAGAAAGGTGGGAGTCTCTTCGTGGATATGGTGACTAATTGAATAACCACACATCCTTTAGGTGTTTGCCTTTTGAACCACTTGCCTTGACACCAATAGTTTGATTAATTTAAAATTTAGCCTCCTCTTGTAGTCCCTTCTCCTAATTGAGCTCGAGAGTCCTAGGGGCCAACATCTACTTGATTTTAATAAGGCGAGGTTATGAAAAATGAATGGTAGATTAAATATGAATGGGCCAAGGAAGGGTGATGAAATCTCTACCTTATCTTTTTACAGGTTGTGCCCTTAATGGTAGATTAAATATAAAAATATACAAATAAAAAAAAACTATAAACAAATAAAATGTCCTAAAACTATTTGAATTATAAAAGAAGGAGAAATTTGACGTACCTCAATTCTCCAGCAATCACCACAATTTATATTGAACAAAAAAATAAAAATAAAAACCTAACATGATGTGCTCTACGTGAGTGAATACAACAATTAGTTTTCTAACTAATAAAAAAAACTAAGCTACTTATTTTTTTAATTTTATTTTTGTTTATAAGTTAAGATACAAAATACTAGGAAAAGCGCAACAATTGTGACACCCCCAAAACAGGTATACATCACCCATCTTGAGTCGCCAAATACATGGTACATAAATCAAATAAGACTTAATTATACAACTGTCGGGTAATTGTAATATCTGAGAATTTTTTTTTATTTAATTTAAGAATTATTAATAACCGAATTTATATGAAACTTTTGGGTGATTTCATTTATTAGATGTATATGTGTTGTACATATGTGTGTTATTTCAAGATATGTGATGAGATGTATTTAAATGGTTGGTTTAGTTTTATTTAACTATTTAAATTGATTAAGTGGGGAATTATTCTATTTATTACGTGGGATGGTATTAAATCATGAGCTGGAGTTCAGAGCGGAATTTAGAGACGCGGACTGCATATTCGAGTCCGGAACGTCGAAATTAGTCAGGATAGACTGTAATCACGAAAAAGTGTCACAGTTGACTTTTTGGTCAAAGTCAACCAGTTGACTTTTTCGAGGAAAAAGTCAACTACGAATTTCAAAGGTGAATTTGACTAAACGGATAGTCCCATGGCGTTCGGAACGTCGACTTTAGTAAGAATCGCTATAAGGTTCGCAACGTTCGGATCTGAAGGTAAAATGGTCAAAATAATGTATTAAAGCGATTAAATGGATTCTAGTATTATTTTAATAGAAAATGCAGCAAATAGTGGGGCCCACATGACAACCAAATTAGGACAAGGGAGGAGCATTAGTATTATAAGGTAATGATGGGAGGAGGGAGTTACAACTCTTTACAATCCAAGACCCTTCTTTTCTCTAACCCCCACCCCATATTAAATTGAATTTATACAATATACTTATTACATATAATTATATTGGAGATGAAATGGATGAAAAAAAAATATATCAATTGATTATCATGTTCTACATATACTCTCTATCCAAGTTTTCTTCCTTTTTGTAAAAAATCCTATCGTGAGTAAAGTTGAGAGTGAGAGAGAAAAGGGCTTGAGAGGGTGGCGAATTCTAGAGTTTTGGGGAGTCTAAACAAGCAAGGAAGAGGGATAATCAAATTAACACAAGGGAAATTCATCCAAAAAGGTAGGCCATGAAACTCTCTTTTTCATGTTCTTGAAGAAAATAGTGAGAGAAAAACATGATATAGCCACGTGAAATTGTTTATGTCGATTTCGTAAGGCTATGCTAAGTTGGTTTGTTGTAGCATGTTTATGGATGTTGGTAGAAGTGATCTGAATAGTAGGAGTCAAGCCCATGCATGCTAGAATCAAAATCACAAAATTTTTCAAAGTTGGTTGACGCGAAATCTGTGATTTTGGGTTTTTGGACCCACTGGAATCATGGTTTATATGACTCGATTAGCGTATGTAATAATTTTATAAAATATTATGTAGTATGAACTCTAATCCGCCCAAATTTCGCTTTTGAATCGGAGTTATAATCATCAAGTTATGAAAATCGTAAGCAAGCATGTTCATAATATAAGCTGCAGAAAATGCGGAATTTCCGATTTTTTCTAAGTATAAAACTAGTCTTGCACGCTTATCTATCTTGATCGGTTTGTGGTCTTAGCATGTTATTTTTATGAATGTTATATTTTGTAAAATACCTTGATGTATGAAGTTTATTGTGTCCAAGTATCATGGTCATATAATCTTTAGATTAAGGGGAATAAAATCATAAAAAAGTGGGCGTAAGCTTGAAATTTTGATGTCTTTCTTGGAACTATTTTGGATCACTCTGTTTGGGGCATTTTTTGTCCTTTGTGTTGTACTTTAAAAATTCTGGAAATATTTGTAGTATTAATATAAGAAGATATGAAGATCCTGTAAAAATTTGGAAATATTTGGCCATACTCTGGTTTGAGAGTTATGGATTTTACTGGCTAAGCTCACTTTTTGAGAAAATATCCGAATAACTTTCTGTGTATAAGTCCAAAAATTACGAAATTTTTCTTTGGAAGTACAATAATAATATAATGATAGTTAACCACGAAAATTTCAGAATGTTTGGAGCTAATCTCGATTTATGAAAAATCAGAGAATATTTAGCTATTATGGACTATTTAAAAATAGTAGATGAATTTTAAAAATTCCGGGAAAATTATATGTTCAATGTGGGACAATATTCTACAAAATCCCAGAAATGAAATATTTTTGGGAATGATTTGGTATTTTTATATTAATGATGCTATATGGATAAATGAATTTAATTGTATATGTGATGTCATAATTATGAAAATGAGATTTTTCGACTTGAGACCTTAAGCATAATTTATGCGACTTTTTGGTGGAGTTTTGGTCCAAAAATGTCACAAATTTATGTTTCATAGTTTCTTTTATTTAACCATGTGGCCTATTCATAGCGTGTTAGGTAATTGAATTGTATTTGAATACGTGTGAGTTTAATCTTTTTATTAAAATAAAGGGAATCATTACACCTCAAAATGGTGTTCGAGAACCAAATTCTTAACGTGACACATGTGAATAGGTTACGTGAAGGATAGTAGATAGCGATAATTGTAGAAGACGTAATTGAAGCAAGTTTCTTACCTATTTTTCATTATGAATTTATTCAACTCTTATTGATTGATTGCAAAGCGAGGTAAGTTTGGGCTTGTGATTAATTAATCATTAAATGCAACCTCCTTTATTATAAAGTTCTATAACTTCAATTGTGATGCGAAATGTTATTGATGATTATTCAGTTCCTATTGCAACTGCTATACTTTAAAGTTCGTATACCCTTAATAAACTATATTCAAGCATGCTTTCTAGCTTTCGTTTCAGCTAGATGTTATTGATGTAAAAATAGTATATTGTTTGAACAATTCAAATCCTTTAAAAGCTATTGAATGTTTGCCAATCCATTTAAACAAGAATATTGCCTTCTAGACAATATCCACTCAATGGAGTCCTCATTACATTATTATCACACTATTTTTTAGTAATAGTGAGGACTACTAAAACAAACCATCCGGACCATCAATCCGCTCCTCGACCACACCCCGTAATATATATTCTCATTTCCTCAAGAGAAAAATGAAAGAAAAGGGTGAGCTCAACTAGCCCAAGAAGAAATATTATGACTAAGATAATGCGTAATAAATTATCCTTAGCCTTCAACAAAGATAACAACCGATAGAATACAATAGACAACAAGTTTTAGATCAACAATCGCAATGGAATAAGCAATCCATTTAAGAGTCAAGCAGAGAGCATGATATCTACTATCTTCTATGATTTAAAAAGTTTTTCATCAACTTTATCGCCGAGACTCAAATTTTAATAAATAAACCACATCATCGAATCATCCTCGCACTACGGGCCAAGGATATTCATGTAATCATCAATGGTCATGATTATACCGAATAATCCTCGGTCATAATCATACCAACAATCGCCCATCAATGCACTACGGGCCAATGAGGACTTTTACCACATCATTTGTAACATTACGGGTCATGATTATACCGAATGATCCTCGGTCATAATCATACCAATCAACAAATCCATCTATGCACGTAAGCCAAAGATGACTTTCATCACAATATAAGCATGAGGATGATGACAATGATATAAGCATTAATCAAACGTAAATCAAGGATAAATATTAAAGACTTTAAATTTATCCAGAGTTTAAAAATATCCAAATTGTCAACATGATATCGCTTTGTGGAGTAAAATTCAAGAATGATATTGTATCAAAAATGATTTTGGACCAAAAGAAATCAATTTTTCATGAATAGTATGATGAATAGTACCGGTGAATAAGACCGTGAATAGTATTTCATGAATAGTAGTGAATAGTACTTCGTGAATAGTACTTGTGAATGAATAAACTCGTGAAAGTACCGTGAATAGTACTTTATGAATAGTATAGTAATACAATGAATAGTACTATAAAAGGAAAATACAAAAGAAAACGATATTCCATGATGAGTACAAAAGAAAGGATATCTCATATACGAAAGTATAATAGAATATATAAATCGCAAATAGATTTTCATCCGCAATGCGTAATCCACGAGATGCATCATTTCCATAATTTAATAAAGAATGAATAAGGTCATAAGGGTCATTCACCATGCATGCTAGTAGTCCAGTAGAGACAAAGTTATTCCAATGTAATAATAAAGAATGGAATAATGTAAGAATCACCATGCATGTTATTCCAATGTAATAATAAAGAATGGAACAAATAAGAATTTCATGCAGAGTATCGCAGACAAAGTTATTCCAATGTAATAATAAATGGAATGGAATAATAAAAGAATTTCACTATGCATGCGGTAGTCCGAGAGACAAAGTTATTCCAATGTAATAATAAAGAATGGAGTAACAATATTACAAGTATAATAAAGAAAATAATATCTATTTAATATATGAAAAAAAATAATCTTCATGAAAGAAATAATAATACCCTTACGATCGTTGAATCTAAAATAATATTCCTATTTAATATTGAATCTAAGATGATATTCCTTACTTAATATTGAACTAAAATAATATTCATATGAAATATAAAAATAATATCTCTTCGTAATATGAAATAAATAATACCCTTACCTTGTAAGAAGATCGGATATCGGAATAGTGAAGTAGTAGTACTTCTTCTTCTTTCTCTCTATCTTTCTCTCTATAGCTTCTCTCTCTATAATTGCTCTTGTGAGTCTTAGTGAATTGGTGAGAATGAAGAAGAAGAATGAGCTTCTATTTATAGGAAAATATAGTTTCGATAATTGCACATTTTGGGGCTCAAAATATTACAAAGATAATACCTTCATCTTTTCCTTCATTTTTAATTTAGTCCCGCAAGTATTATCAAACTTGCACCACCTCCCTAATAGTACATCATGTGAATCAATAGTACAATCATGTGACTCAATAGTTCTATACATGTGAAAAAAATAATTACAAAGATAGTACCTTCATCTATACCTCCATTTTTAATTTAGTCATGCAAGTATTATCAATCTTGCACCACCACCCCTAATAATAGTACATGCATGTGAATCAATAGTACACACATGTGAACAAATAGTTATAAGCATGTGAATTAATAGCAATTAATTGCTCATTTATCCGATTAATTACCCGATTGGTCAATATAACCTCCAGACATCAATTATTATCAAAATAGATGTCGATTTCCACTAACACTAATAATCCCAACACAATGGAAATATAAATTTCATCTTTAATCAACACGAACTTATTCATCATTAATATTATAACTCACAATATTTAACAACCAGATCATTCCCAGGAAAGAGGGGGCTTTCCGATAAGGATTTCTCCCTATCATGCCGCAATTAGGTGACCAAACCTCTCCTCGATGTAACTTTCTAGACATCATCAATATTGCAAATAATAATATGAATAACTTTGTCGCCTCAATTATTGATTTAATAATAATAAATATTATGCAGATGATATCGTGACAATAATTGAATCAATAATATGAGAGATATTATGCAAAGAATTATCGTAGCAATAATTGAGTATAATCGAAAGTGACTTTCACGTAAGCATCAATAATCAATACCGTGTGCTACTATGCAACCACGCCAGACATCGCATTTTTTACTACTACGGGTAGTTCAACAGCTTTTAAACAGAAAACTTTCGCCGTTATTTTTATAAAAGATATTTTTCGTCATTTTCTAACTACGATAATACTTCCATTGTGGGGTCCACCAATGATTATGTCGTCGCATTTAATATTCCCTCGTTAAAATGAATATTCCCCACCAATCTAATATTCCCCACACAACTAATATTTTATATCAACTTGCTTACTTTAAAAATTTTCAAATATCACCCTTAACTTTAACCTTTATCAATTTAACCATTTACTAAATAAAATAATAATTATAAGAAAATTGAATACTTTCATTTCATAAAATTTGGGGTCTTACAATCTCTCCTCCTTATGAAATTTTGCCTCAAAATTTACGTGACATTCGGTATGTCAAGAGATGATGATACCTCGCACGATTCTAACTCTCGAGGTATAACCTTTGAGCGTAGAATATATTCATTCTTATCCAACATTTTAACAGTATCTCCTCACACGTTAAATCTTCCGCTATCTCATCTAGTTCTAATTCAATAATGTGGTTCGGTCGTCCACATATTTACGTAACATCGATACGTGAAAAACGTTATGAACACGCCGACATACTTGGCGGTAAAGCCGAGTCTATAGCCACAGCTCCTACTCGATCGAGGATTTTGAATGGCCCAATTAAATCGAGGGTTGAGATTTTACTCTTCATCGATTCTTCGCTTCTAGAATAACGCCTCTTGAACCTTCTTCTTCACATTCATCACCCGTGTGTAGCTTGAGCGGTTTTAACTTTTATCAATTAACGCCGATTCTACTCAGATTATTTGACATCATCACGGGTCCTTAGAGTCTTTAACTCTATCTTTATCATTTGTAAGTCATATGAAATGGGTCTTTGTGTTAACAACGTTACAATCGTAAACGCATACGATCTTCTACTCAATGCATCGCCTACCACGCTTCGCTTTTTTCCACTATAATATTGAATGGTATGGTCGTAATCTTCAACAGCTTTGAGCCAACGCTTTGGCGCATTATACGCTCATTTTGGGTGAAGAAATATTTAAGGGTTTTAGAAATGGGTTTTGTATCGGGGTCAATACAAAATTTGATTTCACGCCTGGGTAGGCCAGAAGTCTTTAGAGAATACGTCAGAAATTTATTAACGATAGAAATATCATTTAAAAATCGTGACTCTCATCCAAGACTTGGATAACACATGTAATGAAGGTTTTCCTAACTGAGTTTCAACAGATAAGTCAAAGTCTAATTTCTCCTGAGTTAAATTTAAACGCTGAAAGCGCAAAGAGAAATAAAAGAATGGGTAGAACCCAGATTCAACAAGGTATAGACTTCGCAAGAGTTTATGATTAACTAACCCGTGATAACTTCGCTCGGGTTACTCGCTTTTTGAGAAGTCACAAAAATGCTCTTCCCTAAAACCACCGATTTTGTTTTGTCCATATCTTTTGGTGCCACCGTCCCCAATTTGGATTTGATTTTGCTACAGACAAAATCGAGCTATGTGACCATCTTTTCCACAACTAAAACATACCTTTGAAGGTCGTGAATAGCTTTGGACTTATGTGTCCCTCCTCTCCGTGATCTCAGAAGATCTAATCTCAAGGCCGTTTCTCCTCCCTAGAATTTGTTGTTGGTGCCGGTGTCACGCCGACGCCTTCCCATCATCGTTAAATCTTTCTTCTTGAATTTTCCACTTGAATCATTTCTTCTATTATCTTGGCCATGATTACCCACCAAGTGGTTACCATTCTTGCCTCGATAATTTCCTTCACGATGGTTATCGTTGTTTCGATGGTCATTGCCACCTGCAGATTATTATTATCGTGTTGTTGGTCATTATATTTTGGTTGGTCAATGGCTCATTATCGCGCTCCAATAATCGAGCCCTATTCACAACATCCTAATATAAACAAAGTTTGTGAGAAATGAGGTATCGACGTATCTCGTGTTTCAAACCTCTTAGAAACATCGCGGCCATTCTCTCCTCATTATCAACCAATGGGACGCAAACCGAGACAACTCGCAAACTTAGCTTCAGATCGCTATACCTGGCCATATTGTTTTGCTCCAACTTGATGAACTCTACCTCCTTCATGACGAATACTTTCGGAAAGTACTTGTCGTTGAACAGCTTCTTGAACTTCTCCCAAGACATCTTTTCAAGCATGGCAGTCGAGTACGCTTTTTATCGATTCCCACCAAGAATCCTCCTCCTCGCAACATGAAGGTGGCAAAGGAACCTTTTGCTCTCTGAGCATCCCAAGACATCAAATATCTTGGTGATCTCGCTTTATCCACGCCTCCGCCTTTAAGTGGTTTTGGCTCTCCCAAAACTCCGGTGGTCCCAGCTCCTTGAATCGCTTAATGGTGACCATCCGAGAGTTGCCTGTTGTTTCCACCCGCATTTTGAACAGAGTCTCTCTCACCGATGTTGCATGAATTGCATAAAGCCTCTCTAAACATCCCATCGCTCATCATCCGACGGTGTTGTTTTTACCCGAGGATTATTGTCTTTTCCGATGCACATTATCCTCGGTATCGATCGTTGGTGACTCAACTGGCCTCATGTGCTTCATTGCTTATCTCGACATTTTCAGATGCCATTTTCAAACACCGCCACAAAACAAGGGTTAATTGACATATCACATATTATCCCTATACTCTCGATCGACCAATTAAATACCAAATAAACTTAGGTAGGTCATATACTAATAAGGAATTTCGCCTCTCCCTCCTAGTTCTCTTGTCTCACATCTCACCCAGGATCATATCCCTAAGCTTTGATACCAATCGTGACGCCCCAAAATAGGTATACATCACCCATCTTGAGTCGCCAAATACATGGTACATAAATCAAATACAAACTTAATTATACAACCGTCTTGTAAAAATATATTTACAAAACATAGTCGAGTTTTTAAACAAGAATATTGTCTTCTAGATAATATCCACACTCAATGGAGTCCTCATTACAATTATTATCACACTATTTCACGTAATAGTGAGGACTACTAAAACAACCATCCGGACCATCAATCCATTCCCCGACTAGTCCCAAATTTATATTCTCATTTCCTCAAGAGAACAATGAAAGAAAAAGGTGAGCTCAACTAGCCCAAAGAAGAAATATTATGACTAAGATAATGCGTAATAAATTATCCTTAGCCTTCAACAAAGATAACAACCGATAGAATACAATAGACAACAAGTTTTAGATCAACAACTCGCAATGAATAAGCAATCCATTGTAAGAGTCAAGTAGAGCATGATATCTACTATCTTCTATGATTTAAAAAGTTTTTCATCAACTTTATCGCCGAGACTCAAATTTTAATAAATAAACCACATCATCGAATCATCCTCGCACTACGAGCCAAGGATATTCATGTAATCATCAATGGTCATGATTATACCTAATAATCCTCGGTCATAATCATACCAACAATCGGCCCATCAATGCACTACGGCTAGCCAATGAGGACTTTTACCACATCATTTGTAACATTACGGGTCATGATTATACCGAATGATCCTCGGTCATAATCATACCAATCAACAAATCCATCTATGCACGTAAGTAAGCCAAAGATGACTTTCATCACAATATAAGCATGAGGATGATGACAATGATATAAGCATTAATCAAACGAAATCAAGGATAAATATTAAAGACTTTAAATTTATCCGTAGTTTAAAATATCCAAATTGTCAACATGATATCGCTTGTGGAGTAAAATTCAAGAATGATATTGTATCAAAAATGATTTGGACCAAAAAGAAATCAATTTTTGTCATGAATAGTACTCGTGAATAGTATACTATGAATGAATAGAATAGTACTCGTGAATAGTACTTCGTGAATAGTATCTCATGAAAGTATTTCATGAATATTTAGAATAGTACTTCTATGAATAGTACCGATGAATAAGAATAGTAATGAATAAAAGTAATTGAATGAATAGTAATATAGTGAATAATACCCATGAATATAGTATGAATAGTATCATAAAAGGAAAAATACAAAAGAAAACGATATTCCATGATTTAGTACAAAAGAAAGGATATCTCATACGAAAGTATAATAGAATATATATAAATCGCAAATGGATTTTCATCCGCAATATAATAATCCACGAGATGCATCATTTCCACAATTTAATAAAGAATGAATATAAGGGTCATTCACCATGCATGCGGTAGTCCATAGAGACAAAGTTATTCCAAATGTAATAATAAAGAATGGAATAATGTAAGAATTTCACCATGCATGCTAGTAGTCCGTCAGTAGATAAAAGTTATTCCAATGTAATAATAAAGAATGGAATAATGTAATAATTTCACCATGCAAAATAGAGAGTCACAGAGAACAAAGTTATTCCAATGTAATAATAAAGAATGGAGTAACAACCTCATAGTATTGAAAAAAAATATAGTATTGAAAGAAAATAATTTCTCTCTTCATGAATATTAAAGAAAAATAATACCCTTATTTAATATCGTTGAAAAAAAATAATATTCCTACTTAATAATATTGAACTAAGATGATATTCTTACTTAATATCGAATATTGAACAAAAATATTCATATAATAATATAATAAAAATAATATCTCTTCGTAATATGAAATAAATAATACCCCTTACCTCGTAAGAAGATCGGATATCGGAATAAGTGAAGTAAAGTTAGACTTTCTTCTTTCTTCTTCTCTCTATAGCTTTCTCTCTATAATTGCTCTTGTGAGTCTTAGTGAATTGGTGAGAATGAAGGAAGAATGAGCTTCTATTTATAGGAAAATATAGTTTTGATAATTGCACATTTTGGGGGCTCAAAATATTACAAAGATAATACCTTCATCTTTTCCTTCATTTTTAATTTAGTCCTGCAAGTATTATCAAACTTGCACCACCTCCCCTAATAGTACATCATGTGAATCAATAGTACAATCATGTGACTCAATAGTTCTATACATGTGAAAAAAATAATTACAGTATAGTACCTTCATCTATACCTCCATTTTTAATTTAGTCATGCAAGTATTATCAATCTTGCACCACCTCCCCTAATAGTACATGCATGTGAATCAATAGTACACACATGTGAACAAATAGTTATAAGCATGTGAATTAATAGCAATTAATTGCTCATTTATCCGATTAATTACCCGATTGGTCAATATAACCTCCAGACATCAATTATTATCAAAATAGATGTCGATTTCCACTAACACTAATAATCCCAACACAATGGAAATATCAATTTCATCTTTAATCAACATTTAACTTATTCATCATTAATATTATAACTCACAATATTTAACAACCAGATCATTCCTGTGAAAGAGGGGCTTTTCGATAAGGATTTCTCCCTATCATGCACGCAATTAGTGACCAAACCTCTCCTCGATGTAACTTTCTAGACATCATCAATATTATAAATAATAATATGAATAACTTTGTCATCTCAATTATTGATTTAATAATAATAAATATTATGTAGATGATATCGTGACAATAATTGAATCAATAATACGAGAGATATATTATGCAAGAATTATCAGAAAGTAATAATTGAGTATAATCGAGTGACTTTCACGTAAGCATCAATAATCAATACCGTGGTGCTACTATGCAACCACGCCAGACATCGTATTTTTTACTACTTTTACTACCGGGTAGTTCAAATTTTTTTAATTCAAAACTTTCGCCGTTATTTTTATAAAAGATATTTTCGTCATTTTTAACTACTTACAATACTTCACATATCGCTGTGGGGTCCACTAATGATTATGTGTCATCGCATTTAATATTCCTCTCTTAAAACGTAATATTTCCAACCAATCTTTTGATAATATTCCCCACAAATAATTGAATAATAATATTATATATCAACTTGCTTACTTTGCAAAAATTTTCAAATATCACCCTTAACTTTAACCTTTATCAATTTAACCATTTACTAAATAAAATAATAATTATAAGAAAATTGAATACTTTCATTTCATAAAATTCGAAAGTATTTCAATAACTAAACATAAAGGCAAAATTAATTAAACATAAAAGCATAAATAATAGAAGATATGAAAAATATTTTCATGAATAAATATTTAATTTCATCTTCATCCTAGATGAAAGAATTAGCTAGACATGGAAAATAATTAAACTAAAATAAAGAAAAGAAGAAGATTAAAAATAAATAAGAAAACTCCCTTTAATTAACGATCATCCAATGAACGTACAATGAAGAAGTAATTTAATCTACTCCTATCCTAAAGTAATACAATACCTAATACCCCTTATCTCTAAAACAATAGACCTATTTATAAGAAAAATAAATATTTGCCCTAATTTAGATTCATTGAATTTAAACATTTTTGTTCCTTTTTTCCCTCTTCTTTCTTTCTTGACTTCAATCTCTATATGGTAATCTTCCAAGAGTCTTTTTCCATCTTTAAAAGTTGGATATGAATCCTTTATTTTCTCCCCAAGTTGTCTCATGAGGGTTTGCAGTGAATATACCCATAAAATTCAAAAATATTTTTGGGTTCAACAAATTATGAAATTGAAAGAAAACTTCTAAATATCCATGGGCATTATACATGAGCAAAATTAAATTCAAAATCACACTTTTACCTTATCAAAAATACTCAATCTTCATTTTAGACATCATCCTTCATTAAATCAATTCCATGTGATGCAAGAATGTGTATATGATGTAACTCTTATAGGGATTTTTACCATGAAAATCAAGCAAACTCGTTTTTCTTTTTCTTCTTTTTTTTCATTTTTTTTCTTAACTTGTGCGGTCTCATTTTCTTAGGTTTTTCAGAGTTACTCATGTAGCGGGTGTTGGACCAATGACTCCCAAACCAATTGCCTTTAAGGCACTAGGTGTAGAGACACCCCTAAGGGCTTACTAACTCGAATAACAAAGGCCACTAAATTAGACTAGTCAAGCTGCTTTTATCCATCTCACTTTTCAAAGTGAATATCAATGCTTCCTGGGGCTTGGATATTTAGTCATTTCGTTCAATGGACACTGAAGCAGTTATTTATTTATTTTTTTCAATTTTTTTCTTGAAATTACTCGAATCAAAACAGCTAAGAATTAGTGCAAACGTGAAGTGCAAAAATGCTTGTGAAATTAATTTTAATCCAGATGGTGTTTCGAACTAAGATTTTGTATCTTATAAAAGATTCAAGAGTTCTAAATCTTTCAATCTTAGTCATGAGTTTTTCTCCACAAACACATATTAGATTTAATTCAATCCATAAAAAGTCAAAACAAAATTTTTATTTTTTTATGTTTTTTGTGTTTTTTTTAACTCTATTTTCCTAAAAAAAATCTAATATAATAATACAAACAAACTCCCCCCATACCTAAATCAACCTAAATCATACATTGTCCTCAATGTATACAAATGAAAAATAGAGAACAAAAATTTGAAAGAATTATATCTTGTATGTGGGGTTTTTATTCTGCAAGAAAATGCGGTGATAAAGAAAACAAATGTACATATCTACAAATTTCATAAATTCTAAAAATTATGTGACTATACATGAATGATACAAATGGGTAAGTAAGTGTGAACTTTTCATTATTTTTAAGAGGTCTAGGAAATTAAAAATAGTCAGAATTTTCATCACAGTTATGCTTAAAATTTACCTCAAGAAAACTTTCACTAACACTTTTAAATGATGGAATAATTGGTTCAAATACATGTTCTAGTTTAGTTGACTTATTTGTAGTGGATCTCAACAGCTCATTGACCTTATCTAAATATTCAGATTCATTCCAACTTTGGTCAAGGTAATTTAAGAAAAAATTAATTGGATCTTTTTCAATCAAGAGTCTATTTTCAATTATTTCTTGGGTCATTGACAACTCTTGGATCATGTTTACTTTAATGGGCTGTTCAAAAAAATCACTAGGTGGTTTTTTAGGAATAAGTCTTTCAGGGTATGGAGTTTTAGGCTTATAGACTTTTTCAACTGACTCATTAAAAGTGACATGATCAATTTTAGGCATAGACTCATAATTTTTAGACTCCTTAAATTGGCTTAACTCAAACTGTGTAGAATTGAATACAAAATTTTCATTTTTCTCATCATTTCCACAACCATCAAAACTTTCAAAATTAACCTCAAAGTTACTAGAAAATTCACCCACCTCTTGTTCATTTATTATGGTGGTTAATCGACTCATTTAAATTTCTAGACGAGATAGAATGCTAAATTGATTTTCCATTAAAACATATGTAGTTTTCTCCAAGGCACCATGTCTTTTCTCTTCTTCATTTGATAATTCTTGTGGATATTGAGGTTCTGGATCCGAATATAGATATGGATATGGACATAGATAAGAATTTTCATAAGTTAGAGAATGTTGATTTACTTGGTGTGCATTAAAATTTTCATAGAGTTCTTGATTCCAAGAAAAATTATTATTTCAACTATAATAAGAATCCATTTTTCCACAAATCACAAAACAAATAGACAACTAACCACGAAAGTCACAAAAAAATATATAATAAAAAATAAAATAAAATAAAAATCCTAATTCTACGGTTAACCTAAATAAAATCTAAACAGCTCCTAACTATTCCAAGTTACACCTTAAGGTCCACAAATTCAAAATTAATCACGCCACTAGCGAGGTAAGTGTAAGAAAGGCGGGAGTCTCTCCGTGGGTACGGTGACTAATTGAATAACCACACATCCTTTAGGCGTTTGCCTTTTGAACCACTTTCCTAGACACCAGTAGTTTGATTAATTTAAAATTTAGTCTCCTCTTGTAGTCCACTGTCCTAATTGAGCTCTAGAGTCCTAGGGGCCAACGTCTACTTGATTTTATTAAGGTAAGATTATGCAAAATGAATGGGTGGGGGGAGTTTGTGGGCCAAGAAAGGGTAATGAAATCCCCACCTTATCTTGTTACAGGTTTTGCCCTTAATGTTAGATTAAATATAAAAATGCACAAATAAAAAAAACTATAAACGAATAAAATGTCCTAAAACTATGTGAATTACGAAAGAAGGAGAAATTTGACGTACCTCAATCCTCCAGCAATCACCACAGTTTATATTTGACAAAAAATAAAAATAAAAACCTAACAGGATGTGCTCTACGTGAGTGAATGCATGAATGCGACAATTAGTTTTCTAACTAACAAAAAAAAACTAAGCTACTTATTTTTTTAATTTTTTTTTTTGACTTTATATACAAAATACCAGGAAAAGCGCAACAATAAATTTTTTTTCTGCACCGTTGATCCGTTTCGATAATCCTGAAAAAAAATACTAGAAGAAGAAATAAAAACTAATCCAAATAAATAAAAATTAAGGAATATAAAATTAAGTCTAGTCCCCGGCAACGGCGCCAAAAACTTGATGTGTTAAAATTATGTAAATGCAAGTGCATAGTGTCATTTTGAAGAACTGACAAGTACAGGTCAAACCCACATAAACTAGATTAATATTAATGTATCCTTAATATCTATTTTAGGTGAATTAGAAATAAAGATTGAAAATTGATTAACTAGAATTAAACTAACTAATAATAAGAAAACAATCTAGGATTCCAAATCCATTGAATAATAAACATAACATATAATCCAATCTCTTATATTTTTGTAACTTAAATATGATTTTGATCTCCCTTCCCTTTAATTTAGTAATTTAAAATTAACGTGGGCAAGCATAGACTATGAAAATTTAAGGATTAACAATAACCCATTAAAAATTCTTTGAGCAAGCATTGATTATGAAAAATTCATATCTTAACAATAATCTATCAAAACCTCTTAATTAATTTAAAATCACATAAGAACTATAAAACCACTACAAAAAATAGACATTCAGCAACGATTTTTCGGGCAACGAATTATAAAGTCGTTGCCAAAAATGCATGTTTAGCAACGAAATTTGTCATTCGTTGCAGTTTGTGAAAGGCTTTTATTTTTCGTAACGAAATTCATAGTTTGTTGCAAATTTTCGTTGCCTAAGGTATTTCAATAACGAAATATGAAGGCGAAATCAATTAAACATAAAAGCATAAATAATATAAGAGATGAAAAATATTGTCATGAATAATTATTTAATTTCATCTTCATCCTAGATGAAAGATTTTAGCTTGACATGGAAAATAATTAAACTAACTAAAATAAAGAAAAGAAGATGATTAAAAATAAATAAGAAAACTACCTTCAATTAAAGATCATTCAACAAACGTACAATGAAGAAGTAATTTAATCTACTCATACTCCTGTCCTAAACTAATACAATACTTGTTAGAGTTTATGCCCTAGAGGCCAATTATTTGATATAATTGCTTAATATTTTGATATTATATTTGATTAAATAAATGAATGATTTTATTATGGTTTTATTTACTGCGCTATATAAATGATAACATAATAAAATTCCTTAGAATAGTGATACAAATTATATAGTTTCAAGTATGTGACTTGAACATGATATTATATAATTACAATTAGTATCATTGCTCTTAAATGTCCCTAGTCGAGTACCATTGTTGATGGGACAACAATGATACATTGAGACTAGTATGTGGATTGACTGATGACCAAATCTCATTGGTCATAAATGTGGCACCCCCAAAATAGATATACATCACCCAGTCTGAGTCGCCAAATATATGGTACAGAATTAAAATACAAACTTCATTAATACAATACGACAAACATAAGATGAGAGTTTTAACATTAATATTATCTCGTAGACAATATCCAAACTCAAATAGAGTCCGCATTACAATTATTAACACATTATTTTATAAAATAGTGAGGACTACTATAGCCACCATCTCGGACCATCACTCCGTTCCCCGACTAGTCCCAGCTATATTCTCATTTCCTAAAGAGAACAATGAAAGCAAAGGGTGAGCTCAACTAGCCTAGTAAAGAATATTATAACTAAGATAATGCAGAATAAATTATCATTAACCTTCAACAGTGTTAAACTGATAAAATACAATAGACAACAAGTTTAACCGCAGCAGAATAAATAATCCATTAGAAGAGTCAAGTAGAGCATGATATCTACTATCCTCTATGATTTAAAAGTTTATCATCAATTTTATCGCTGAGACTCAGCTCAATAAGTAATCCACATCACTGAATTATCCATGCACTACGGGCCAAGGATATTCATTATTATCACATCCACGAACCATCCATGTACTACGAGCCAATGATATTCGTATTATCACCAATGGTCATGATTATATCGATACATAGTCATAGTCATACCAATCAATAGTCCATATATGCACTACGGGCCAAAGATGACTTTCATCACAATATAATCATGAGGATGATGACAATTATATAAGAATTCAATTAAATGAGAGCAATGATAAATTTTACAGATTTATAATTTAATTTATCTATAATTCAATAATGTCCCAATTGTCAACATGATACTGCTTTGTGGAGTAAAATTCAAGAATAATATTCATGTAAAAATAATTTGGACAGAAAAGAAATTAATTTTTGTCATGAATAGTACCTCGGATGAATAGTACCCCATGAATAGTACTTCGGGAATAGTACCCCGTGAACAGTACTCTGACATGAAAAGATTAAAAATTATCAAGAATGTTCATAATAATATTTTCGTGAAAAGATAATAGATGAAGCGCAAATTTTAAGGATACTCTACTAATTTCACGGAGTATAGAAGCAATACTTATCAAAATGAGTTTGGAATTCAAAATCTGAAACGAAATAATAGTACTTACATACTACAGAGTATGGAAAAAAATATTATTCCTTACGAATATTGAACAAAATAGTATCCCTTACGAATAAGAAATAAATAATACTCCTTACCTTAGTAGGAGATTGGATACTGCAATAGTGTAGTAACAGAATACTCTTCTTCTTTCTATCTGATTCTATCTCTATAGCTTTCTCTTGTGAGTCTTAGTGAATTGGTGAGAATGAAAGAAGAAATAAGCTTCAATTTATAGAAGATTTCTAGCTTAGCCCTTGCAATGTGAAGAGGTAAGTGGCTTGACGACTGGTAATGTGAAAACAAAAGTGGTTTGACGTCTATAATGTGAAAAGACAAGTGGTTTGATGCATGTAATGTGAAACAACAAGTGGCTTGACGCCTGTAATGTGAAACAACAAGTGTTTTGACGCCTGTAATGTGAAACAACAAGTGGTTTGATGCTTGTAATGTGAAACAACAAGTGGTTTAACGTCTGGTAAAGGTAAGTACTATTGAAGAAAATGACTCTTAGATGATGACATATGGGTCCCATAGAATAAACCAAACTTACAACAAATGTCTCATAACAGACTTCTTATTTATATCAAATATTGAATAAATATTTACCACAAATCATTTTATCTTCAATTAACACATTTTTAATCTTTCAATAATTATTTATCATTAATATTATAACTCACAATATTAACAACCAGATCATTCCCAGAAAAGAGGGGGCTTTTCGATAAGGACTTCTCCTTATTAGCACGCAATTAGGTGATCAAACCCCTTTCCTCGACAACTTTCTAAACATCATCAATAATGCAAATAATAATAAGAAAAACTTTGTCGTCTCAATTATTAATTTAATAATATAAAACATTATAACAATAATTGAATCAATAATGTGAGATACTATGCAGCAACTACTGTGGCAATAATTGAATAAAACTAAGTGACTTCTCACGTAAGAATCAATAATCAAAGATATTGTACAATATTGTGTGCTACTGTGCAACCACGCGTATTACTGTACTTTTACTATTGGGTATTTCAATCGTTAACGGTAAAACTTTTGTCGTTATTTTTATAAAAAGTTACTTTTGTCGTTTTCTAACTCCGATAATAATTCTGTTGTTGGGTCCACCAATGATTGTGTCATCGTACGAATATTCCCTGATAAAACGAATATTCCCCGACCAAACAAATATTTTATGACAACTTGCTTACTTTTCAAAATTTGTAAATATTACCCACAACTATAACATTATATCAAATCCACACCTTATTATTCAAAATAACATTTAAAGAAAATTTAATCTTTATTCATAAAATTCGAGGTCTTACAACCTCCCCTTCTTATAAAATTTCGTCCTCGAAATTGGTGTACGTACCTGGTATGTCGAAGAGGTGGGGATACCTTGATTTCATTTTAGATTCTAACTCCCAGGTCATTTCCTCAATATCGTGGTTTCTCCACAAAACATTGACTTTAGGTATAACCTTTGAGCGTAGAATATGTTCCTTCTTATCCAAGATTTTAATAGGTACCTCTTCATACGTTAAATCTTCCGCTATCTCTTCCGGTTTTAAATTAATAATGTGGTTCGAGTCTTCCGCATATTTACGTAACATAGATATGTAAAAAATGTTATGAATACAAGACATACTTGGCGGTAAGGCGAGTATATAGGCCACAGTTCCTACTCGATCGAGGATTTCAAATGGGCCAATGAATCGAGGATTGAGATTTCCTCTCTTTGTTGATTCTTACTTCTAGAATAACGCCTTCTTGCACCTTCTTCTTCATATTCATCAGCTCCGGGTTTGTAGCTTGAGCAACTTTAACTTTATCAATTAAAGTCAATTCTAATCGTATATTTGACATCATCACATGGGTCCCTAGAGTCTTTAACTCTTTCTCCATCATTAGTAAGTTATACGAAATGGGTCTTTGTGTTAAATATCAGACTCGTGTGAAAGATACGATCTTCTATTCAATGTGTCAGCTACTACGTTCGTTTTTCCAAGATGGTATTGAATGTATGATCATAATCTTTCAACAGCTAGAGCCAACGTCTTTGGAGCATGTTAAGTTCATTCTGGGTGAAGAAATATTTGAGGGTTTTATACCGGGTTCAAGGTTGATACAAAATTCGATTTCACGCTCTGGGGGTAGGCCAGGAAGTCTTCAGGGAATACGTCAGGAAATTTATTAACAATAGAAATATCATTCAAATTTGACGTATTTTTGTTTAAATCGGCGACATGGGCTAAGAAAGCTTGACATCCGTTTTTCAATAAACAAATGGCTTTATTGGTCAATATGACAATGATTGACTTTGGTGGTTTGGTTGCTTGAATTCGCATAACAGGTTGGTTAAGAATATGAAAGCTAACAACCTTACGAAAATAATTAATTTTAGCATGATGAGTAGTTAACCAGTCGATTCCTAAAATCACATCAAATGCAAGTATTTTCAAAGAGATAAGATCGACAGGTAACGTGAGGGTGCCGATTTGAATCAAACAAGATTTATAAACAGTGGAGGTAACGAAGGTTTCTCCCAACGGAGTTTTAACAAATAAGTCAAAGTCTAATTTCTCTGGAGTTAAATTTAAACGTTAAGCGCAAGTAGGAGAAATAAAAGAATGGATAGAACCGGTATCAAATAAGGTATAGACTTCGCAAGAGTTTATGATTAACTTACCCGTAATAACTTCGTTCGGGTTCCTCACTTTTTGGGAGGTCAGAACAAACCTTCTCCCTTGAACTACCGGTTTTGACTTGTCTGGGACAGCCTTTGGTGTCTCCATCCCAGCTGGAATTAACTTCACTATAGGGCATATTTCACCCATAACTGCTTCGTCGTACTCCTGATCCATGATCTGAATCATTAATCTTCTATCCATATTGAATTGGGGTTGACCGCTCTGTATAGGGTAATTCAAAACTCGATGTTGGGTTCTCCCAATTGTTGTCCAAAAAGAGAAATACATATCATCTATTTTAGCCTTCTTGGATCAGACTTCTCTTTCCACAATATTAACGCATCGTGTGGCTTTTACCCATGCATCCTCCATTCTCACTCGTTCAGTTATTTCTTCTTTCAGCTGATCCTTGACATTTAAATTCTCAGATTCCAGCTTTATTATCTTATACTCTGCCAAAGAGTGCTTCTGTTCAAGCATCACTTATCGGGTAACACAATCTTGAATTGTTGCATCCCTTTATTCCATGATCGTCTGTCGTTCTTTAGCCTGCTCTTCTAACTCATGAATACGATTTTGTAGTTCTACATTTTGATCATAAAGTTCTCCTAATAAATCCTCCTCAGGTTCCTCTTCTTTCTCACTCTCAGCTACTACCTCTGCGACTAGCTCGGGTGCAACTATTAATTCTTCACTCATCACATAGATATCTCTAATTTCTTCTTCGCCTGACATCCTACAATCAAGTTTAATAACTTAATTAGTACTCCCTAATAAAAATCTTTGTTATAACAAGATATTATACTCCAATATTTTTTTTTAAATGAATCTCCTCAATTCATCACTTAAAACACCATAAAAGTTTTTCTCTTGATTTTCAGATGTCATTTTCAAACACTGCCACAAAACAAGGGTTAATTGACATGCCACATAGTATCCCTATATTTCGACCGACCAATTAAATAACAAATAAGCTTAGGTAGGTCATACTAGCGAAGGATTTACCCGTCTCTCCCCTCCTAGTTCTAGTCTCACATCTCAGCCAAGGATCATATCCCTAAGCTTTGATACCAACTGTGACGCCCCCAAAATAGGTATACATCACCCATTCTGAGTCACCAAATACATGGTACAGGATTAAAATACAAACTTAATTATGCAACTATCGTGTAACATAAGCTGAGAGTTTTAACACGAATATTATCTCGTAGACAATATCAAAACTCAAAT
This sequence comes from Panax ginseng, assembly GCA_020205605.1. NCBI lineage: Eukaryota > Viridiplantae > Streptophyta > Magnoliopsida > Apiales > Araliaceae > Panax > Panax ginseng. The sequence continues at coordinate 93,874,361 of CM035139.1, forward strand.
GAAGTCCTCATTACAATTATTATCACACTATTTAACAAAATAGTGAGGACTACTAAGACAATCATCTCTAACCATCACTCCGTTCCCCGATTAGTCCCAACTATATTCTCATTTCCTGAAGAGAATAATGAAAGCAAAGGGTGAGTACAACTAGCCTAGTAAAGAATATTATGACAAAGATAATGCAGAATAAATTATCATTAGCATTCAACAGTGTTAAACTGATAAAATAAAATAGACAACAAGTTTAACTACAGCGGAATAAAAAATCCATTAGAAAATTCAAGTAGAGCATGATATCTACTATCTTCTATGATTTAAAAGTTTATCATCAATTTTATCGCTGAGACTCAGCTCAATAAATAATCCACATCACTGAATTATACATGCACTACGGAGCAAGGATATTCATTATTATCACATCCACGAATCATCCATGCACTACGGGCCAAGGATATTCATATTATCACCAATGGTCATGATTATACGAATACATAGTCATAATAATACCAATCAATAGTCCATCTATGTACTACGGGCCAAAGATGACTTTCATCACCATATAAGCATGAGGATGATGACAATGATATAAGAATTCAATTAAATGAGAGCAAGGATAAATTTTACAAATTTATAATTCAATTTATCTAGAATTCAATAATGTCCAAATTGTCAACATGATACTGCTTTGTGGAGTAAAATTCAAGAATAATATTCATGTAAAAATAATTTAGACAGAAAAGAAATTAATTTTTGTCATGAATATTACCTCAGGTGAATAGTACCTCAGTGAATAGTAACCCATGAATAGTATTTCAAGAATAGTACCCCGTGAACAGTACTCCGACATGAAAAGATTAAAAATTATCAAGAATGTTCATAATAATATTTCCGTGAAAAGATACTAGATGAAGCACAAATTTCAAGGATATTCTACTAATTTCACGGAGTATAGAAGCAATACTTATCAAAATGAGTGTAGAATTCAGAATCTGAAATGAAATTATATTAGTTACATACTACAGAGAATGGAAGAAAATATTATTTCTTACGAATATTGAACAAAACAATATCCCTTACGAATACGAAAAATAATATCTCTTACGAATAAGAAATAAATAATACTCCTTACCTTAGTAGGAGATTGGATACTGCAATAGTGTAGTAACAGAATACTCTTCTTCTTTCTCTCTAATTCTCTCTCTATAGCTTTCTCTTGTGAGTCTTAGTGAATTGGTGATAATGAAAGAAGAAATAAGCTTCTATTTATAGAAGATTTCTAGCTTAGCCTTTGCAATGTGAAGAGGCAAGTGGCTTGATGACTGGTAATGTGAAAAGAAAAGTGGGTTAACGTCTGTAATGTGAAAAGGCAAGTGGTTTGACGCCTGTAATGTGAAACAACAAGTGGTTTGACGTCTGGTAAAGGCAAGTACTATTGAAGAAAGTGACTCTTAGATGATGACATGTGGGTCCCATAGAATAAACCAAACTTAGAACAAACGTCTCATAACAGACTTCTTATTTATATCAAAGATTGAATACCACAAATCATTTTATCTTCAATTAACATATTTTTAATCTTTCAACAATTATTCATAATTAATATTATAACTCACAATATTGACAACCAAATCATTCCCAGGAAAGAGGGGGCTTTCCGATAAGGACTTCTCCTTATTAGCGCACAATTAGGTCAACCCCTTTCCTCGAAAGAACTTTCTAGACTTTGTCAATAATGCAAATAATAATATGAATAACTTTGTCGTCTCAATTATTGATTTAATAATATAAAATATTGTGACAATAATTGAATCAATAATGTGAGATACTATGCAGAAATTACTGTGGAAATAATTGAATAAAATTAAGTGACTTCTCATGTAAGCATCAATAATCAAAGATATTGTACAATACGGTGTAATATTGTGTGCTACTGTGCAACCACACATATTACTGTACTTTTGTCATCGGGTATTTCAACCGTTAACGGTAAAACTTTTGTCGTTATTTTTATAAAAAGTTATTTCTATCGTTTTCTAACTCCGATAATAATTTCGTTGTGGGGTCCACCAATGATTGTGTCATCGTACGAATATTCCCTGATAAAATGAATATTCCCCGACCAAACAAATATTTTATGACAACTTGCTTACTTTGCAAAATTTGTAAATATTACCCACAACTATAACATTATATCAAATCCACACCTTATTATTCAAAATAATATTTAGAGAAAATTTAATCTTTATTCATAAAAGTCGGGGTCTTATAATAAATATATGAGATATTGAGTCAATTCATAGGTACATGTTAGAGAACGATGTACTGGACAGACCCATCATGAGAATTCTACGTGGAGCATTATGCAAAGTGTCATTAGAGATTCTCATAGTGACAATGATGTAATGATCCTCCGACCTGAAATCACTATATTACTACACGTGAATTTATGTACTTTAATATCATCAAAGGTCACTTTTAATAGGGTGGACAATAAAGATGATTATTGGGTACATCATGAATCGTGTGAGGAATATAAGTGATCTAGATGAAATTTAACCCTCCTATATATTAGGAGTGATATTCATAGGCCTCTTGATTGAGTGGGACTATGAAATGCATGATCATGCTCAAATAGTAATTTGTTTCATATAGTCTACTCATTGATCAAGAAAACTCATATTAAATTATGAAGAGTATGACACATTCCATGACTCGAGTTTAATCTAGGATGTCAAGGTTAAAAGGATTAAATTACATTGAAATATTGGTCACGAAAAGGTTGCATCGAAGCATCGATCTTATTATTACTTGGGTAGTAGTGATGCATTACTAGATACCGCTCATTGTTTATAATTTTATAATATGATTTTAAAATTATTGCCAACGTAATAATAATCTATAGGTTCACACACATAGAACGTAATTAAAAGGGAATTAATTTAAATTGTAAGGATTTAAATATGTCAATATGATTGATAGTATTTAAATTACGAATTTAAATTAATAGGATAATTTGTATATATGTATATTAATTAAGGAAGACTTAATTAAGATATAATATATATGAATTCAGATTTTATTTTTTAATTAGATTAGGTTTTTTGATTAATTACTTTTTGACTGCTATATATATGATATATCAGCCATTTTGTGAATAACATCATTAACCAAAACCCTAGCCGCTCTTAGAGAGAGACTAGACAGAAAACATAAAATCTATATCCTTGGTGGCTAATACCGCAGCTCTCTTTAATGCAGATCGTGTGATGATTCGCGGATGTTCGTGTGGATACCGTAGAGGCGCAGTTCCGTTAGATTGCGTTGGAGATTCGAAGCCGTTTCAGAATTTTCTATAATCGGTATAATATCTAAACCACTGAATTAATATGTTTTCACATGGATCCTATTTTAGGGTTTTGGAATTACTTTGAAAATTTTATATTCCGCTACTTTTATGTGCCAAAATCCCTACAATACCTAATACCCCTTATCTCTAAAACAATAGACCTATTTATAGGAAAAATAAATTTGTGCCCTAATTTAGATTCATTGAACTTAGACACTTTTTGTGAGACCCCGAATTTTATGAAATGAAAGTATTTAATTTTTTATAATTATTCTATTTAGTAAATGATTAAATTGATAAAAGGTTAAAGTTAAGGGTGATATGTGAAAAAATTTCAAAGTAAACAAGTTGTCATAAAATAATCGGTGATAAAAGTATAGTAATACGCGTGGTTGCATGGTAGCACACGGTATTGTACAGTATCTTTGATTATTGATGCTTACGTGAGAAGTCACTCAGTTTTATTCAATTATTGTCACAGTATCAATATTTTATATTGTTAAATCAATAATTGAGATGACAAAGTTATTTCTATTATTATTTGCAATATTGGCAATGTCTAGAAGTTCTGTCAAGGAGAGGTTTGGTCACCTAATTGCGCGCCAATAAGGAAAAATTCTTATTGGAAAGCCCCCTCTTTTCTGGGAACGACCTGGTTGTTAAATATTGTGAATTATGAACGACCTGGTTGTTAAATATTGTGAATTATAATATTAATGATGAATAAGTTTATGTTGATTAAAGATGAAATTGATAGTTCCATTGTGTTGGAATTATTAGTGTTAGTGGAAATCGACATTTATTTCGATAATAATTGATGTCTGGAGATTATATTGACCAATCGGGTAATTAACCTGATAAATGAGCAATTAAATGCTACTGATTTACATGATTATAAATATTTGTTCACATGTGTGTACTATTGATTCACATTCATTTACTATTAGGGGAGTTGGTGCAAGATTGATAATACTTGCATGACTAAGTTAAAAATGGAGGTATAGATGAAGGTACTATACTATAATTAATTTTTTCACATGTTTAGAACTATTGAGTCACATGATTTACTATTGATTCACATGATTTACTATTAGGGAGGTGGTGCAAGTTTGATAATACCGCATGACTAAATTAAAATGAAGAAAAAGAGGAAGGTATTATATTGTAATATTTTGAGCCCCAAAGCGTGTAATTATCGAAACTATATTTTCCTATAAATAGAAGCTCATTCCTTCATTATTTTCACCAATTCACTAAAGCTATAGAGCAATTATTATAGAGAGAAATTATAGAGAGAAAGAAGAAAAGAAGTCTCGCTACCTCACTATTCCAAAGATCCAAATCTTCTTTTGAGGTAAAAGGTATTATTCTTTTCGTATTCATGAAGAGAGTTATTTTCTTTCAATACTCATAAGGGTTGTTATTCCATTCTTTATTATTATGTTGGAATAACTCCGCTCATGTCTAAGCACCGCATACATGGTGAAATTCTTACGTTATTCCATTCTTTATTATTCTCATTGGAATAACTCCATGCAAGTGCCTATCGCATGCCTAGTGAATTCTTACATTATTCCATTCTTTATTATTCGTTGGAATATCCTCACAATGCGTGCATATTACGCATGACCTGGTTCCGTTCTTTATTATTCTATTGAAATATCCTATCTGTACAGATTACGCATGACCTAGTTCCATTCTTTATTATTCTGTTGGAATATCCTGTCTGTGGGGATTATGCATGACTGTTTCCATTCTTTATTATTCTATTGGAATAACTTTATCATCCGGTCTATATCGCATGTTCGGTGAATTCTTTTGTTATTCCATTCTTTATTATTCTATTGGAATAACATGTATCATGTGGACTCACGCATGCATGGTGAAAGATCCTGTGTATTCATTCCTTATTAAATTGTGGAAATGATGCATACTTACGTGGATTACCGTGACATAGCGAGTGAAAATCCATTTGCAATTTCAGATATTCTATTATACTCATTCGAGATATCATTTTTTTGTACTCATCATGGAATATCATTTCTTTTGGTATTTTTTACGAGTTACTATTCACGGGTTACTAGTCACCCTTGATTATTATTCACTCTAGTATTATTCACTTAAGTATTTGGGACACTTTTCGTGCCAGAGTACTATTCATAAGTTACTATTCACCCGATTACTATTCACTCTAGTATCATTCACTCGGGTATTTGAGACACTTTTCATGTCGGGATACTATTCACGGGGTACTAATCCCGAAGTACTATTCACAGGGTACTATTCACCCGAAAAATATATTTCTTTTCTGTCCAAATTATTTTTGGTACATGAATATTATTCTTGAATTTTACTCCAAAAAGAAGTATCACGTTGACAATTTGGGCGTTATTGATTTTTAGATAAATTAAATTATAAATCTTTAAAATTTATCCTTGAACTTGTTTTATTGAATTATTATGTCATTGTCATCATCCTCATGCTTATATTGTGATGAAAGTCATCTTTGGCTTACGTGCATAGATGGACTTGGTATGATTATGACCAGGGATTATTCGATATAATCATGACCGTAATGTGACGAATGATGTGGTAAAAGTCCCCAGTGGCCTGTAGTGCATTGATGGACAGTTTTTGGTATGATTATGACCAGGGATTATTCAGTATAGTCATGACCATTGATGATTTAATGAATATCCTTGGTCGTGGTGCAGGGATGATTCGATTTTATTTATTAAGCTGAGTCTCAGCGATAAAGTTGATGAAAAACTTTTTAAATCATAGAAGATAGTAGATTTTATGCTCTACTTGACTCTTCTAATGGATTGCTTATTCCGCTGCAGTTGTTGATCTAAAACTTGTTGTCTATTGTATTCTATGAGTAGTTATACTGTTGAAGACTAAGGATAATTTATTCTGCATTATCTTAGTCATAATATTTCTTACTGGGCTAGTTGAGCTCACCCTTTTCTTTCATTGTTCTCTTCAGGAAATGAGAATATAGCTGGGACGAGTCGGGAAATGGAGTGATGATCCAGGATAAATGGCTTTAGTAGTCCTCACTATTCTGTGAAATAGTGTGGCAATAAATGTAATGAGGACTCCATTGAGTGTGGATATTGTCTAGATGATAATATTCTTATTAAAACTCTCAGTTTATGTTTTGTCGTATTTTACACGACATTGTATTATTAAGTTGTATTTGATTTTTGTACCATATATCTAGCGACCCAAGATGGGTGATGTATACCTGTTTTGGGGGCGTCACACTTTTGTTCCTTTTATTCATCTTCTTGACTTCAATCTCTATATGGTAATCTTCTAAGAGTCCTTTTCCATAATTAAAAGTTGGATATAAACCATTTATTTGCTTCCCAAGAAAAATAAATGTTATTTCCTACAAAACAAAATAAAATGTATTAGTTAAATAAAATAAGCATATAAAATAATAAATATGGGAATATTAAAATGTATTAATTATGTGTTTATCAAGCTTCTTTATATATTATAAAATTCAACTCACTTTTTTATTATATAGTTTTATATAATATTTATTCTCTTTTAATGTCACACCTTATTTTATATATAATGAATGATGAAACTTTATTATAAAAGACTACAAATTACTTGTCATTACACCTAGTAAATAATTAATAATAATAGAATTTAGTCTATCACGTCATTTAATTATTTATCCATTAATTTAATATACTAACTAACTCCATCATTAGTTCATTTTTTTCATTAATTTAATTAAACCATCACTTAGTCTACCATCATGCCACACAAGGCATTCACATAAGCTTAAATAAGCTTCATTATTAAAATATTCGTATCTCTCAAGTATCATATACTCAATTGAATTATCCTATCTCATGACATAAAAATATTTATACTTGAATAAATGTTTAAACATTTATTACTATCAGTATTAATATTATTTATAAAATTCATAGGTATTACAGATATGCTAAGAAAATGTATAGATAATAGGAAAAGTCAATCGTGCAACAACATCAAGACGATAATAGAGTAACTCTGCCTATTCGTAGAGTCATCATTGATCGCAGAGTTGACTCATCTTTCGTAGAGCAATAGATTAATAGCAGAGCTCTTACCTCAGTCATAAAGTGTAGAAGAATCATGAAATTATGAAACGATCGTACTGTGAGGACTGAACGAAGTATTCTTAAGTCTACTTGTAAAGCACAAGACAAGGATTGTTGAGTTAAGAATAGCTCTTAGAAGTATTTTGCATGTTCAAAGTATGAAATATGTGTTGCAGAGTAATCTATAAGTTCGTAGAGCCATCAAAGTAAAGAAGAGTTCACAAAGTCATAGAATTGAAATTAAAGACTCTCTTATAAGTCATGAAGATAAGTTCAAGATCGAGCAAGTCAAGGCTAAACGTAGGACATACTTTAATGATGATAAGTATAATCCTACCTGTAAAGAATCTCAAGAATAAGCGATGCAAATACTATCACGTAAAGATACTCACTACCCGTTCATAAAGTTTAATTCCGGTCACAAAATAATCTAGAGATCGTAGAGCATCAGCTAATATTGTAAGGTTACAAATAGACTGTAAGATCGTAGAGTTGTCTTCAACATCGTAAAGCTTATAAAGGATTCGAAGAGTGCAAGAGAAGTCTACTAAATATGCCCAAACATCATAGAGTACTTATTCATAGAGCAGATAGTAGAGCAGTTAGTAAAGAAAAATGTAGAGCTCAACTCTACGATTGTTATTACTCTTTGAGAACAGATCGTAGAGCAAAGTCATGTCTAATAAGAAGACTGACATGGACCAATGTTGATCAAGATCCTGATGCACTCCTCAAGATCCTTGGTAGAAATCGAAGATCGGATAATATTGTGTCTACTGGCCAATTTGCTGAAAGAAACATCTCAATGGAGTTAGGTGAGAAAGAAAACTAAAGTGACAGGAAAGTCAAAAACTAACTGATACTTAGGCCTAAACGTCAACATCAAGGATCCCAAATTATTTAAAGACTTAAATGCATCAACAGAAACATTTCAACGAGAAGATTTCAAAATGACTATAAAAGATAATATCATTCAAAATGAAAATGATGATGATGGGCATTAAACGACTGATAACGTAGACTAAGCTCCGAACCAATGAAAACGTACAAAAAGAACAAAGATCTGAACCAATGAAAACGTAGAGTAAGCTCCACTCTACGGTTGAAGCTATGTTCAAGGTTTCCAAGTCCAAAAAGAAGGAAATTAAACGTCATCTTGGTAGAACAACAGAAGGTCATAAGAAGTTGTTGAGTACTAGAAGAAGTCAAGCCTCAATGCAATGCTCAGCAACAACTCAACGATGATCACATTCAAAGTTGTTAAGCATTAAAATGAAGACAAGCCTTAATGCAAAGCTTAGCAGCGCCTCTCAACAACAATCAACAACTACTCGCTTTGGTCTTAGTGACCACATGATTCCAAGTCTGATGAGCTTGAAGAGTACTTAGTGTACTGAACTTCCAAGTCTGAGGGACTTGAAGGAATCTTAGTGATCTAGAGGTCTTAGTGTCCTTGGCTTAGTGACTAAAATATCAAAGTCTGCTAGGCTTGAAAAGGGCAGAGTGTTATGGTCTAAGTGACCGAATTCTTAGTGAATTTCCTACTCGTAGAGTAAAAGAGTGGACTATGAGTTATTCAATCTTTGAACCACTTCAAATCTCTTGTGTTATTTACTTCCAATCATTTACATTATGTTACATATCTGCTATGCTTTAAGAACTGAGATTTCTTATGAATCGTTATGGGGAGTTTTCAAACTTATATTTTTTTGTGCATAACTAACCTTGATTAATTGATTACTCAGTAATAGTTCATTAATCAAATAAAAAGTTTTAAAGATCTATTCAACCTGTAAAATCCCAAATTTTACGAATAAAGATTTAAATTTCTCGAATTTTTTTTTTGAATATTATGGTGTGGATTTAATATAATGTTATAGTTGTGGGTAATATTTATAAATTTTGCAAAGTATACAAGTTGTTATATTATTCGATTGGTCGGGGAATATTCTTTGTGCTCTGGGAATATTCAGACGACCAAGACAATCATTGGTGGACCCCACAACGTAATTATTGTCGGATTGAGAAAACGACAAAAAAATATTTTTATGAAAATAACGACGGAAGTTTTACCTGTTATTATCTTTGTTGAACTACTCGGTAGTAAAAGTATGTTGATGATGCTGTGGTTGCATAGTAGCGGTATTGATTATTGATGCTTATATGAGAAGTCACTCGATTTTGTTTAATTATTGCTACGATGAGTTCTTTGCATAGTATCTCACGTTATTTGATTCAATTATTGTTGATTGTTATATATATATTATATTAGTATTATTAATGTAATAAAAAGCAAAAAACTTTTATATAAAATGTAATACTTTTATAAAGTTATTCGTTTTATTAGGCTAATAGTAAAATCTTTTTATATAAAACAGAATACTTTTATAAAGTTATCTGTTTTATTAGACAATAATTAGATTATATTATATTTTATTATGCATAGTATTTGCATAGTGCCTGCATAGTGTTTGCATAGTAAAATCTTTTTAAAAGTTATTCGTTTTATTAGATTATAAATAGAATATATTATATTTTATTGTAAACCAATCTGGACCATCCGTTTAAAGTAAATCGATCTGGACCGTTCATGGATTGGTTACTATTCAGTCCATTCTTCTATAAATAGAAGCTCATTCCTTCATTATTTCTTACGAATTCACTGAAACTCTAGAGAGAGAAACTATAGAGAGAGTTCTTCTTCTATAATCTTGAGCGTATTTCTTTAGAGTTTAAGAAAGCTTTGAGCATAGTGCAAGTTTTCTTCGAGTATATCCTCGCCTTACCAGTCGGAGTACTCTTCTTTCAAAGGTAAGGGATATTATTTGTTGTACTCATAAGGGGTATTATTTCTTTCGTATTCATGAAGAGAACTTCTGTTATTCCATTCTTTATTATTCTGTTGGAATAACATGTATACGCGGGCTACCCTATACTTGGTGAAATTCTTCTGTTATTCCATTCTTTATTATTATGTTGGAATAACATGTATATGCGAAGTACCGCATACATGGTGAAATTCTTTTGTTATTCCATTCTTTATTATTCTGTTAGAATATCTTCTTCTTGCATGCGTTTTACTACCGGACTCGATTCTCGTTATTTATTATTCTTTGGAATATCCATGCCTGTAATGCGACACGCTGACCTGATTCCGTTATTTATTATTCTGTTGGAATAACCTGTCTATGAGAAGTACCGCATGCATGGTGATTTCTTTTGTTATTCCATTCTTTATTATACTCAGTTGGTTAAAGTTTTAACTTCTATACTCCATGAAATTAGTGGAATATCCTTGATATTTGCGCTTTATCCAGTATCTTCTCATGGAAATATTCTTCTGAGCATTCTTGAATTTTACTCTACAAAGAAGTATCATGTTGACAATTTGGACGTTATTAGTTCCTGGATAAATTAATTCTTGAACTTGTTTTATTGAATTATTATATCATTATCATCATCTTCATGTTTATATTATGTTGAAAGTCATCTGTGGCCTGTAGTGCATAGATGGACTTGGTATGATTATGACCAGGGATTATTCGGTATAATCATGACCGTAATGTTACAAATGATGTGAAAAAAGTCCTCATTGGCCCGTAGTGCATTGATGGATAGTTTTTGGTATGATTATGGCTATGGATTCTCTTCAGCCAAGGGAGCAAAGATGAATTGTTTTATGACATGATCAGGACCGTTGATGAATACACGAATATCCTTGGCCCGTAGTGCATGAATAATTTGTGGTCATGATACTAATGAATATCCTTGGACGTAGTGCAGGGATGATGTGGATTATTTATTAAGTCGAGTCTCAAATGATAAAAGTGATGAAAAACCTTTTAAATCATAAAAGATAGTAGATTTTATTCTCTACTTGACTCTTTTAATGGATTGCTTGTTCTACCGCAGATTAAACTTGATGTCTATTGTATTTTATCAGGTTTAACATTGTTGAAGACTAATGATAATTTATTCTGCATTATCTTAGTCATAATATTTCTTACTGGGCTAGTTGAGCTCACCCTTTCCTTCATTGTTCTCTTCAGGAAATGAGAACGTAGCCGGGACTAGTCGGGGAATGGAGTGACGGTCCAGATGATACTATTAGTAGTCCTCACTATTCTGTTAAATAGTGTGACAATAAATATAATGATGACTTATTCTGAGAGTGGATATTGTCTAGAAGACAATATTTGTATTAAAACTCACAGCTTTCTTGTTGTATATTAAAGATTGTATTTGTATTCTGTACCATGTATTTGGCGACTCAGAATATGTGATGTATGCCTATTTTGGGGGCATCACACAACCCCCCTCCTAGATTATTATTGTGTCTCTGAAAAATAACAAATAGCGATGGTTATAAACTGCATATGGAGTGGGTATTGTGATTATGATTATTGTTTTGGAGGAATTTTTTTTTCTTTGGTTCAGAAAATAGAAGATTTAGGTTTGGGAAGAATCTGAGTTTGAGATTTATTTAGATTTGATACTAATTGTTTTTGAAAAGATAAAAGAGTGAATTTTTAAATGTTTTTAATATTAATGGTTAGTGTTTGATTAAATTAAGTAGTTTTTATACATAAAAATTGAAAATTAATTATTACTTTTAGAAAATAATGTTTTAAATTTGGAAATTGATTGAAATTTCTTAAAATATAAATACAAAAAAAAATTATAAATATTAAGTAACGTAATTAAAAATATAAATAAAACATAAAAGCTATATTTTTATATATATATATATATATATATATATATATTACATTATTGTATATGTTTTATTAAAATTTAATATATGTTTTTACATTATGATCATTATCTTAATTAAGTCTTTAAGTTAGTTATTATAGAAATAATTCCTTTAATTGGTATTTTTATTGTTTAATGAAGTAAAAATGTATCTGAATACAATTAAACCATATACGACCAAATGGTTGTTGACAAATGGCGTATTTTAGTCAATTTCCACCAAAAATAATTTTGGATAAACATTGTATGTAATTTAGTATTTTATGTAACGATTTGTAAGTTCAATTACTTTGAGTGCCGAATTATGAATTTGATGGTACTTAGTGTAATAGAAGTGAAATTAACTCCTCCCAACAATGAACGTTACCCATTTTTTATTCTTTTTTATTCTTTTTTTTCATCCCTCCTTTCCAAATTAATTCATTTAATTTTTTCATATTATGTCTTATTCATCTTCCTAAAATATTTTGGAGTAAATTAAGAGTTATATTATGTACTCCCTCCGTCCCAGGATAAAAGTCTTTATTACTATTTCAGGTAATCCCAAGTTAAATGTCTACTTACTTTAAATGATCTATTTTTTACAATAATTTGCCTATAATACCCTTATTATTAATTATTATATTTCAATTCTCTATGCATATTTATGGAGCATCACTAGTAATGTACAGAAAACTATGCAATTAAATGAGAATTTAAATATGGATAATTTTGTCATTTTGTCCTCTTTCTTAATATGCGTAAAAAGTCAACCAGGACTTTTATCCTGGGACGGAGGGAGTATTAAACAAAATTTGAATTCAATTATAATTTCGACATGTGCTTATATGAGATAAATGAGATCGGTAGAAATTAAGAATAAATTCAACCTAATTTATTTATGCTATAGACTACCACGTTACCACGTTGGTAGAAATGTATACTATCCTAATAAGTCTAGGCAGATAGATTTTTTGGACAGGTTTTTTGGATCGGTCCAAAATTTGTTTTTGTTTTTTTGTTTTGACTCTCAAAAAATATATAGTATTTATTTTAACTAGAATTTTTACAGAATTCAGTGATTTATGTATTGTGATAGCCCCAGATCCGGGTATCAATCCCCACGAATCTGGTGTATAATTTCTATTACTAATTGCGGAAGATATAAACATAAATTGTTTATACAATAAACATTACACACTATTTTTCCAAGGTCGAGTAACCTTAACTTATACACAATTCATAACCTAACTGACATACAATGTCATTATCATATATTACTGATACATTTCTAGCTGCACATACAATCCAAAGCTGGACTTGGCTTTGTCTTTTCCTGTATCCGACGTATTCGTCTTAATCTGCAATGTTTATCATGATATAACAAGGATGAGCAACAAGTTTGTCCAGCAAGTTTAAGTTCAATAAATTAAAGATATATCATAATAGAAAGAATTGAACAATAAGTTGGCTAAAGTTCTACAATATAATTGTGAATTAGCATGACCAAATTTTTATAGCTGAACGAACATGGAACATGAACAAATATATCTGAAATGAATGGTAATGAAGGTGATCAGCCTTTCATACTTGATGAATACATGTAATGTGCACAGAGTGCGAATCAATAATTCATAGACATGGTATAATCAGTAGAGATTAACCACAAGCATATTTCAAAAATATTAACTCGATGTTGAGTTAGAGAAAACTTGCCTATTCGGTCGATTACGATTACACAATTTATTTAGCTTTGCCTGAAGACCTATTATAAATAATATTGATCTACAAATATTAGAATAATACCATCACACTATAATATTGTTATATACAGTTATAAAATAACCTAAACATATTATCATATAATCCTATCAGTCTATAAAACACATAAGACCTGATCTCAAGTCAGACTATTTCAGTCTGAGTTGAGTTCGATACTATTCTGACATCCCGATTGCCTAATCGGATAAATATCGAGCTTAATATCAATAAGACTCTACTCAAAAGCTTAATTATTATCTTAGATAATTTATTTATTAGTCAAAATAATTTTCAAATAATTATTATCATTTAAAAGTATTTTTATTCATTATCTAATATTATTAATCATGTAATAATATTTTACTTGTTTCATAAATATAGGTCTCACACATTTTAAGATATAAATATTTTACATCTCGAAGCTTAAATAATTTATATTTCTTTTTAGAAATATCTTTTACTTTTACTTGCAAATTTGAGGTTTAAACAGCTAATACATAGCTTTTATATTAAAACTCAACTTACTATAATATTTCTTTAATTTAAACAACTTTTTTTACATTAGTTTGTTAGTTCATGAGTCAACACTGACTGTGGTCTCATATACAAATATTTTATCCTGCTAGCACATTTGCTTTATTTTTCGTTTTACAAATATTTGTATTTTTTCTTTATATATTAAATATATATATATTCCGTTATGTAAATCTCAACTCAAAAACCACATTTTGAGCACCGAAAACCTCAAAATATCGTTTTTGTGATTAATACAATTTTTAAAAGATTTTACGTTCTTCGTTGCACCATAAAATAATTTTATAGGCAACTGTAGTTTTTATTTCACTTAAATATGTAATTTATATTTATTACATATTTTTATTGTTTTATTTATGCCTGAAAAGAAGTTTATCGGCATAAAATATCATTTATAGTCAAATCTCGTCCCATAGGACTTTATTAAAGTTATTAATACTTATTATTTCGCCGGAATGCGATTTGGAACGGTAAAGTCAAAGTCGCTCGACGCGCCGACGCTCGGCGTTCGCTCAAATTTTAGTTCTGACATGCCTGTTTGCCCATTTTTAATTCTCAAATCATGAGTCATATAATAGCGAAAATTCGAGCGTATTATAGACCTCATGGCATAGTATTTTAGAAAAAATTTATACCGCGAAAATGGATCACGAAAACTAATTAAAAGCGAAAGACATTGAAAGGACGTCGAACCATAAAGATAAAGTAAGACGCTTGCGGCTGCTTCAAGGCTTAGCAGCTTGTGCTGTGCACACTGCTGGCTTCTTCACGCTTCGCCTGTATGTCGCTTTATCAACCTAGCTACTTCGCGATTTTCTCACGCCTTGCTCGTTCATCAGAAAATTCCCAACTTTGGATATGTTATACATGATATACCAAATTATTTTTAAAAAATATCACCCAGTAATTTCAGACTTCTTAGGCAGTTTAAAACAGGCCCCAAAAACGTCCACTCACAACAATTTTCATCTTTTTCCCAGATTTACCCTCTTTCGCTAAAATAGTCATAACTTTTTCGTTTGAAAACATTTTTAGGAGATTCTTGAGCCCACGCGAAGATAACTTTCGGGACTACAACTCTTCCCTACTGATATTTTTCCAGATTCCTAACATATCAGCCCAGAAATTCCATTCAAGTGGATTGCACCGCACTTATTTGACAGTTTTGACACTACTACTTTGAAATGTCACAACTCTCTCCTCCGAAGTCGGATTTAGTCCGTTCTGGAGTCTATGAAAAGCTTATTGAGTGTACTATAACATACCAAAAGCCCAGAATTTTTAGGGCATTCTAGCTAACCCCGAAATTTCTGTTTAGGGGCAGCAGTCGCCAATTTTTTTTCTAAGTAAAAAAACTGTTTTGGTTCTTCTTTCTTTAGATCAAACTTTTAACACCTAAAATGTCTTGATCTACACATAACACACCATATAACATGTAGATCTAATATTTTTAAAGTTCAAAATCATAACTTGAGATTTGATCTAAAAAAAGAAATTAAACAAAGGTTAGGATTTTATACCTTTAGGGCTCATCTTCTTCTTCCATGGCTACCTCTCTCTCTCTCTTTGTTCCACCCATGGCTGAAATTTTCTCTCTCTCTCTTTGGTCGGGTAGTCAAGGAAAATGAGAGAAAATATTTCACTCTTTTTTTTTCCTTCGGTTAATGATTTAAGAGAGAGTAAATAAAATAAGATGGAGTGGGTGGGGAGTTGGTGAGGTTAGTCACCAAACCCATGTGCTGAAAATCTCTAGCAGATTTGACCCTTGTGGGTCCCGCTTTTAATTCTTCGTTTTGCGTGTTTAATCTCGTCTTTAACTTTCAGACCCGAAGACTCAAATTTTCGAGTTTATAGTCGATTCCTACTAAATTCGACGCTCCCAACGTCATGGGCACATCCATTTCTTCAAATTCATCTCCTAATTTTAAGTTTGACTTTTTCTAAAAGAGTCAACTATTGACTTTCACCAAAAAGTCAATCCCAACATATTTCGTGTTTAGAGTCTATTCTTACTAATTTTGACGTTCCGGACTCAATTATCTTGTTCGCGTCTTCAAATTCCGCTTCTATCTTTGATTTTGACTTTTCTTCCTAAAAAGTCAACTGTTGACTTTGACCAAAAAGTCAACCCCGACACATTTTGTGTTTACAGTCTTTTCTGACTAATCTTGACGTTCCGGACGCAACCGAATAGTCTGTGCTTCCAAAAAAAATTTCCTAACTCAATTTTGAGTTTTAACTTGCTTACTTTTTTTTATTATTATTAATCATATCAACTAATCATCTATTGATTATTATTCATTTCATTGATTTACTAGTACATAAATTAAATACTAGCATTCTTCAATTACCATTACCATTAAGTTATTTAATTCTCATTCTTAATATATAATATTAGGCTAAATAGTTTTCTTTAATTTGTTTATATAATAAACAAATGTAAAAATCACATAAGTCCTTCATAAAAATTTTAAATCCAAACTCTATTTCCAATCTAGGTCTTATTATTTAACCTTTATTTAATCAATTAAGATTTTAATAAATTGTCTAAATTCTAGGGTTATCACAGGTGTAATTTGGATACATATAAAAAACAGTATTGCACAGACTGTACAATATTATTTTTTTATATGTATTCAAATTATACCTAAATTACTAAATTTTATAAAAAATTCAGTTAGAATAAATAGGACTAAAAGATAATTTGCACCCCAAATTTTATATCACTGTTAATTTTTGCACCCCGGACTGAAAAAGGTGTCTAAGTCCACCCTAAACTTCAATTACACTTAACAAAAAAACACACTTTCTTCCCTTAACCGGTCAAAAGTGACCGGCTAAGACACACATATGAATCTAAAGGATTATTTAAGTCTTTTCCATATTAATTCCTCCCCTGTTTCTTCACCAAACCAAACCAAACCAAACCAATTTTTCGTCAAAATTTTCTTCACACCTCATCGTTAACTCAAATCGTGTTGTTGCTACTGCAAGTTCAAACTTCAGACATCATTACATATATAAAAGCTCTGACCCACCACAAGTACTTTTTTGGCCTTCAATTCAGAAACCCACAATTGCAAAACTCTCACAAATCGAGCCTACTTGCGAACCACCACTTATTTTTGATCTTTCATTTCCTAATCCAGTTTTCATCTCCTTAACATATTTCAAGTCACCCATGAAGATTTCATCGCTTAATTTCTTTCTGAGGTGTTGCTTAGTTATAAACTGGCATTTGTTTTGTGCCCATTTCCTACTTTTGTAATGTTTTCCTCTTGACCTTGAGACAGAGGATGGAAGATTTGGAGAAAAAGGTCCCTCAGTGCCAAATATGGAGTTTATACACACCTCATCAGAATGAGAAAATGCAGAAATCAACTTAGGAGAAGAGCAGTGATGGAATCTTTTTCTGTCGTCGTATTATCTCCTCCACCATTTTTCTCAATTCTGAGCTTTTTCATTACTGGATAATAATCATTATCATCATTTGGATACTGTGACGCCCCCAAATCCAGGTTCTCTAACCTCAGATTCAGTGCTCACGATCCTATCATCATCATAAGCATTCTATAACTATTTCGAAATAATAAACATACATTGTTCATTATAATAAAGTCTCATAACATGGTCCCAAGGTCTCCATAACCTTAACTTTAAATACACAATTTATAATACAAATAGTTTACTTAAGAAAATTCCATTAGATAATAACTAATTTAACATTCATTCTAAATTACTCCTGGATCTTGCCCTTGCCCTTATCCTTCGTGTTGGATCCTTCGGGCTTAACTGAAATAGATGTCATGATATAGCAAGAGTAAGCAACTAATTTGCTTCACAAGTTTATATAGACAAGGAAGATATATCATGACTTAGAAAGAAATATTGCCTTCAATTTTCAACAATAATATAAGATTGTGAAGGAACATGAATTAATAATCAACAATTGAATATTCGATAATTGAATAACATGGAATCGAGTGGTTTTGAATAACTATGAACATTTGCCAAGGTGCTCAGATGATTTAAAATGGACCTTTTAATAAGTTTTGGTATTCAAGGATCACCTTTCATACCGTGATTTATGCATAAACACTTAATAATCAAGCATTGATATCATGCCTTAATCAAATTAAATCCTTTTCTCGATTCAAGAGTTCTTATCATATCAATTTAATAAGAACAGCTATTTAAAACACATTTGATTTAACAAATTTAGACATGCTTGATCTAGCTGATACAATTAGCATAGATCTATTTCATAAACAGTTCATAAATGAAGAACTTTAATTTAATTCACAGTTCAATAGTAGTAGAACGGGAATTCAATTGCACAAAGTGTGAATTTCAATAATCAATATAGACGTGAATAATCATCGATAATTATTCACTAACATACTTTGAAAATGAAAACTCAAGTTTGAGTTAGAAAACTTGCCTCGATCGTAGAGTTACTGCCTTAAATTAATTTCTATCCACTATGCGCTTTAAATTATCTTCCTTTGAGAGACCTATAATTAGTCTTTCAATTAGTCGATGCATAACATCGATTATGTAATCACATAGATACTATACATTACATTAAGTTCTTATAAACATTATCATGTCTAGATAGTGTTATTATTAATTAACGACTACATTTAACTCACATAATATTATTAACTTAGATAATATTAATTCACCTTCTAGTATTATTGGTTCACTAATAATACTTTAAATCATTACTAATATTTTGTTCACTTACTAATACTATTAATCATTTAATAATATTTTATCCCTTTACTAATATTATTAATCATTTAATATTTTATTCACTTACTAATATTATTAATCATTTAATAATATTTTATTTAATCTCGAATATTATTAATCATTTAATAATATTTTAGGATTTTCAAAGCCTCACATATAAAGTGGACTGTTTTGGAAAAAAAATCTCAAAGGTTTCTAAACTTGCTAGATTTGTGATCTACAACTTGGGTTTACTACATAACTCATGTATCTAGCACCCCCCCTTCGACGGATCACAATTCCAAGTTGTAGAACTTGAGTTACACAAGATTTAGTGGAAGAAAAACAAGAGTTTTCACCCTTGGAGAACATATGCTCATTTTCTTCCTCTAAGTCTTGATCTAACACTCAAGATACTTAATTTCATGCATGATGATTGAGTAGTTGTACACAATCCCATCAAAACTCAAGCTAGCAAAACAAGGTAAAAGAAGAAGATGAAGGTACATTATACCTTGACTTAGTTGCTACCTTTCTTGATTTTCCAAAGTAACTAATAAACTTAGGGGCATGAACAACTAGCACTCCTATCTTTTCTCTCTATAGCCTAAACCCTCACTCTCTCCTCTCTCTTTGAAGTTGGCTAGCTTGGGAGAAAAAGATAGAAGAAGAAGACGGAGAGAAAATGAAATGTTGGAAGAATGAAATGTGTTTACAAAATGAAATAGCCAATTCACTAATAATTCTCCCATAACTATTTTGTTTCCCATTGGTAAAAACTTTGTATTATTACTTCCATTAGGCTAAACATGATTAAATGTGCATAATGGAGTGGCAACCAATGGGAGCTTGACAACATTGTCCTTGTGTTTAATAATGTCTACTAATAGACAAGTTAGCTTAATTATTCCACTTAGGATCCTCATAATAGCCTCCATTTAGCTTTTATTTTAAATGCCCAATTTTGATTAATCAAATGTCTAGAATACCCCTAATCAAGTGGGCTAAGTATTGGATTGTATTTTATTTCCTTTGGGCTTTTCCTTTAATTGATTTGGGCTAGATAATAAACATAGTCTAGCAATTTTAATAATGTTACCCAATTTGATAATTTAGGGCTTTCATTTCCAATCATATGAAGTTTAATTACTTATACATATGATTTTATCTCATAACCTAATTAGATTACAAGAATTAGGTTTAAAATTATTAGTCACTTGAAATACTAAGTTTACCCACTTAAGTTAGTATACATATAAAATACTAACTTTTTTAGTATTACCATAACCCTTAGGTTATTTAATAGTCTTACCTAATATATAATTAGGTCACAAGGCTTTCATTTTTTTATGAAATCTATAAATGTATGTACCCATAACTATAATATATATGTTAATTGACCCATGCCGCTTCACATGTGTTGTCACATATTAAATCCTTATGTAATACAAGGTTAAAAAAAATCCATAATGTACATACATATATAGTGACTTAAATTTCACGGTTATTACATCCTCCCTCCCTTATAAGAATTTCGTCCCCGGAATTTCATATAGGGTTACTCAAAAAGGTGTGGATAATTTTCTCTTACTTTTTCTTCGAGTTCCCACGTAGCTTCTTCAGCATTGTGGTTCCTCCAAAGAACTTTTACAGAATGTATAATCTTATTTCGCAATTTTTGTTCCTTTCTATCTAAAATTTCGACCAAAATTTCCTCGTACGACAAATCCCTTTCGACCTGAATTGGCTCGTACGATATCACGTGCTTGTAATCAGGCTTATATGGTCGTAGCACTGACACATGAAACACATTATGAATATGTTCCAATTCAGGAGGTAGATCTACCTCGTACGCCACTTCGCCTATCTTCTTCAAGATCTCAAATGGTCCAATAAATCTCGGACTCAGTTTACCTTTCCTTCCAAACCTTATCTTCCCTTTCCAGGGAGATACTTTCAAAAATGCATTACTTCCCACCTCAAAATCTCACTTCTGGTGATGTAAGTCTGCATACTTCTTCTGGCGATCTTGAGATGCTACTAGTCGGGCTCTAATCACCTTGATGGTCTCTACGGTCTGCTGCACCAGTTCTGGTCCCAACAGTCTACGTTCACCCACTTCATCCCATCATAAGGGCGTTCTACATTTCCTTCCATACTGATGTTTCAGACGGCTGCGGCATTCCGATGCTGGCGTGGTAGCTATTGTTGTATGCGAACTCTACCAATGGAAGATGATCCTCCCAACTACCCTTGAAGTCCATCACACAAGTTCTAAGCATGTCTTCAAGTGTTTGAATTGTTCTCTCGCTTTGCCCATCGGTCTGCGGATGATACGCGGTGCTCATCCGTAGTTGCGTCCCCATTCTTTCCTGAAGACTCTTCCAGAAGTTTGACGTGAATCGCGGATCCCTATCCGACACAATAGATATTGGTACGCCATGTCTCGAGATAATTTCTTTGATATATAATTTGGCTAAGTTGGTCCAGATTATACGATCTTGATCGGCCAAAAAGTGAGCCGACTTCGTAAGACGATCTACGATCACCCATATGGCGTCGTGTCCCTTTTGCGTTGTTGGAAGTCCCACCACAAAATCCATCGTGATGTGCTCCCATTTCCACTCTGGAATCTCTAAAGGCTGTAATAATCCACTCGGTCGTTGATGCTTTGCCTTAACTCTCTGACAAATTAGACATCTGCTAACGCATTCTGCAACCTCTCTCTTCATGTTTGGCCACCAAAAGTGTTGACGTAAATCTTGATACATCTTTGTACTTCCTGGGTGTATTGAGTACCTCGTACTGTGCACTTCATGTAAAGTCTCTTCTCTTAATTCTGGTACTAATGGTACCCAAATTCGTCTTTCAAATCTTAGCAATCTGGTGCCATCAATCTTGTATTTCAATTCATCCCCTTCAGCTAACCGCTTCTTGATGCTGTCGCAATCTTCATCCTTCTCTTGAGCCTCTTTAACCTTATCTAATAAAGTAGGGCTCGCTGCCACAGTAAATAATTTCTCATTGATCTCCATCGGATACTTAACCTCTAAGTCAAGTCGTTCGAAATCCTTCACCAATTCCTCTTGAATGGTTAACTTCAATAACTTCTCTCTGCCTTTTCTGCTCAGGGCATCAGCCACTACATTTGCTTTGCCTGGATGGTACAGAATCTCACAATCATAGTCCTTGATCAATTCTATCCATCGGCGCTGCCTCATATTTAGCTCCTTCTGCGTGAAGATATACTTTAGACTCTTATGATCCGTATATATCTCACACTTCTCTCCATATAAATAGTGCCTCCAAATTTTCAAGGTAAAAACTACTGCTGCTAACTCCAGGTCATGAGTCGGATAACCCTTCTCATAGTCTTTTAGGCGGCGTGAAGCGTCTGTAATGACCTTGCCATCTTTGCATCGATACACAACCAAGACCCTTGTGTGACGTCATCACTATACATTACAAATCCTCCGTGTTGTCCGGTAAAAGCCAACAGGTGCTTGAGTGAGCCTCTTCTTCAATTCCATGAAACTCTGTTCACATTTTTCCGTCCAAACGAACTTCACTGTCTTTCTAGTAAGGTTGGTCAATGGCGATGCTACCTTTGAAAAATCTTGGATGAATCTTTGATAGTATCCTCGCTAATCCCAAGAAACTCCTAATTTCACGCGATTGTCTTTGGCTGTTCCCAGTTGATAATCGCTTCTACTTTTGCTGGATCTACCGAAACACCATCTTTGTCGATAACGTGACCCAAAAACTGCACTCTCCGCAACAAAAATTCACACTTGGAGAACTTTGCATACAACTTCTCCTTCCTTAACGTCTCCAACACTCTCCTTAGATGTTTAGCGTGATCTTCCTCTGTCTCTGAATATACTAGAATGTCATCGATGAACACGACAACAAACTTATCCAAATACTGCTTAAACACTCTGTTCATCAAATCCATGAATGCTGTTGGTGCATTAGTTAACCCAAAAGACATTACCAGAAACTCAAAGTGTCCATACCGAGTTCTGAATGCCGTCTTTGGAACATCCTCATGTCTCACCTTCAATTGGTGATAACCAGTCTTCAAGTCAATTTTGAAAAGTATTTTGCCCCTTTGTTGATCAAACAAATCATCGATCCTAGGCAACGGTACTTGTTCTTAATGGTGACCTTGTTCAACTCCGGTAGTCGATCTGAAAGCCTTAATGACCCATCCTTCTTCTTTTGAATAAGACTGGTGCTCCCCCGTGGTGATACGCTTGGTCGAATGTATCCCTTATCTAACAACTCTTGTAGTTGAACCATCCAGTTCCTTCATTTCTACCGAGCCATACGATCTGGCGCTTTGGATACCTAAGGTGATGTCCTGGCTTAAATCAATAACAAACTCTATCTCTATCTGGTGGCAATCCGAAATCTCATCTGGGGAAAGCGTCAGCGAATTCCCTTACAATAGATATTTGACCCAGTTCACCCTCGATTCATGGGTATCCACAATGTGAGCCAAGTAACCTATACAACCCTTCCTAAGCAACTTCCTTGCTTGCATCATCGTCGATCAACAAGATTGTCTTGGCGATTTATCGCCATGAAATACCACCTTTGACTTATTCGGAGTCTTTGGGTATGCGCACTTTTCTTCTGATCGGCAGCTCCATGACTTGATAACCAATCCATCCCAAGGATTACATCAAACTCTCCAAGGCGAATCGGTATCAAATCCACGTTAAGCTTAAAACCTCTTTAAGAGTTGCACAACGGTTCCTATAGATGTAGTCTACTGGGGATAATTTCTTTGTTTGCTACTTCTACATTCATTTGGTGTTCTAATAGTTCATGAGGTAAACTTAATCTTTGAGCAAATTCATCGGATACAAAAGAACATGAAGCTCTCCGAATCGAATAACACATAGGCATTTATATCATTGATCGAATTATACGACACCACCTCCACGGATGCCACGGCATCTTACCTTGATCGTATATTGAATGTCCGTCTTTCTGCGACATTTGTTTGGTCATTTGGTCCTCCTTTGGTTGTCTTAGTGTTATTGCACTGTTGCCATTTCTGCCATCCGTGCTTTTCTTCTTCGGGCAATCCTTGATCCGATGTCCCACTTCACCACAATTAAAGCAACCTCTTTTCTTCACCTTAGGACAATTGGGTGAGGTATGCCCTTCTTGCCCACATGTATAACATATCGTTTTTCCTTTCAAGCACTCCCCCGAGTGACCCTTTCCATAGTTCCCACACACTGACTTCTTTTGTTGCACACTTCCTTGCTGCATCTCCAGATTACTACCCCCACTGCTCCATTTCCGCTTCTTATTGTTGCTACCGCCACTGCTGACATTCTGATTCCCACCTTCTACTTTCTTCTTGTTCTTCTCTTGATTGTATCTTGAGACCGCTTCGCTTCCACCTTCTGCTATAAGAGCTTTCTCCAACAGAGTTGAGAATGATGTGATTTGTAAAACCGCTACCTTACTATAAATCCACGGCTTTAGTCCATTTTCAAACCTTCTCGCTTTCCTCACCTCTGTGTCCACCTGATGTGGAGCGAATCTCGCCAATTCATTGAACTTCGCAAGATACTCGACGTCTTGACATATTCTCTGTTTGGTTTCAAAACTTGATCTCCATTCTTGCTTGAGTACTCTCAGGAAAGTAGTTCTCAAAGAACAACTTCTTGAATTCTTCCCAAGTCACGATTCCAGTTCCGGCTTTGTTCTGGTTGGCCTCCCACCAATAATTAGCCTCACCCTTCATTAAGTAGGTAGCAAAATTGTCTTACGCTTCTTACGCTACTCTAGCAATAATGAAGGCCTTCTCAATCTCCTTTACCCACGTTTGGGCTTCTATCGGGTTCTTTGTTCCTCGAACTCCGTGGTCCTCTTTGCCTTGAAGTCCTTAAAGTTGACTAGTTGGTTGTCTGCCTGATTTCCTGCAGGTTGAGCTTGATTCCTCATGGCTTCATCCATCATGTTGATAAAATCTTGCATTGGGTTTTGTTGAGCTCTCGCTACATTATTAACTGACTCTTCAATCTCTTGGTTCCTCAGTCCACGTCTGCGCGCCATTATCTAGTGAAACAAAATTCTAACACGTTACTCGGATTTATTATCATATGATTACTTAGCATGTAACACGCTATTTATTTAAACAATCAGATGATCATTATGTGAGAGTTTTAAGTTACCAAGATTTGGAAGTCTTTCTCCCTGCTTAGTGGGTTAAGTTTGTTTTTAAAGAACATTTTCCAAATCAGTCTACTGGATTCACATAACATTAAATAGAAAATTTACTATTTAAAATTTTCCAACACATATCATAGTAATACTGCATTTATATTCATACACCAATCTTCAGTGACTTACATGATTAATATAGGTATATTTTATAAATGCTACTATCCCATTTTAAACACAAAAGATGGGATTAACTCATAATGATACCACCCTACAACACAAATAGGGATAGTACCTAACTTCTTACTACCTCACACCTGCTGAGGTTTACATCATTATAAAACTTTATTACATAGAAAGAAAGGTACTAATGCATCTATCTACAACTGGGTCATCACATCATCACCACTGGTGGCCCTGCCAGGTCACTTGTACAGGCTCCTAGGGAAGCAACTACTCCAGAGCTCTACGTCGAACGGATCGACTAGACTTTCCTATCTCAGAGTGGACCCTCCTAGCCCCAATTGCTGTTTTTGCCCTCATCTGTGAGATCTAATGCCAATCCTAAAGTCTCTACTCCCGACCTTCATGGCATCCGGTGCCATCTCTAATAAGTCCACTTTTTGGCCGACTTATGAAATGCTTCTTCCACCGTATCTTGTCTGCGCAATCTCTACGTCAAACTCACTCTGCATCGCTGGATGCTCTACTCTCAATTTGTGAACTTTGCCTTCTCTGCTCTAGCTAGACTCGTATCTCTGCGAGCTCCATTCATGCACGATAAGCGGCATCCTTATCTTCTTGCCTCAGGTGTCCGATGATTCATATTCTCGCCTCAATCGCAAAATCCTTTGCTCCACGAGCATGGTTTTTTTTCTAACAGAGTTACTAATCATCACATCCTCGAGGTGTCCGACACCTCCTCCGGGACGACCTCCTCACGGTCTCTGAGAATGGCTCCCCGACTATCACCGCATCCTATAAAACAAGGATACAACATCGATTACTACAATAAAATATATCCATTGATGAAATGAAATAATATTTTATTAAATACAACACATACTCGATGAATTTCCATAATCCATCTCTAACATACTCCATAAGAGTTTTCTACTAAGGTTATAACCTAGGTTTCGCATTCCTAGTGTTTATAACCTCACGACTTTGATACCAACTGTGGCGCCCCAAATCCGGGTTCTCTAACCTCAGATTAGGTGCTCACGATCCTATCATCATCATAAGCATTCTATAACTATTTGAAATAATAAACATACATTGTTCATTATAATAAAGTCTCATAACATGGTCCCAAGGTCTCCATAACCTTAACTTTAAATACACCATTTATAATACAAATAGTTTACTTAAGAAAATTCCATTAGATGATAACTAATTTAACATTCATTCTAAATTACTCACGGATCTTGCCCTTGCCTTGTCCTTCGTATTTGGATCCTTGGGCTTAAGCGAAATAGATGTCATGATATAGCAAGAGTAAGCAACTAATTTGCTTCACAAGTTTATATGAACAAGGAAGATATATCATGACTTAGAAAGAAATATTGCCTTTGATGTTCAACAATAATATAAGATTGTGAAGGAACATGAATTAATAATCAACAATTGAATATTCGATAATTGAATAACATGGCGAGTGGTTTTGAATAGCCATGAACATTTGCCGAGGTGCTTTCGATGATTTAAAGCTGGACCTTTTAATAAGTTTTTGGTATTGAGGGATCGACCTTTTCATACCCCGTGATTTATGCATAAACACTTAATAATCCTAAGCATTGATATCATGCCTTAATCAAATTCGTCCTTTTCTCGATTCAAGAGTTCTTATCATATCAATTTAATAAGAAGAGCACTATTTAAAACACATTTGATTTAACAAATTTAGACATGCTTGATCTAATTGATACAATTAGCATAGATCTATTTCATAAGCAGTTCATAAATGAAGAACTTTAATTTAATTCACAGTTCAATAGTAGTAGAGCAGAATTCAATTGCACAAAAGTGTAATTTCAATAATCAATATAGGCGTGAATAATCATGATAATTATTCACTAACATACTTTGAAAATGATAACTCAAGTTTGAGTTAGAAAACTTGCCTCGATCGTAGAGTTACTGATTTCTGAAATTAATTTCTATCCCTTTATGCGATTAAATTATCTTCCTTTGAGAGACCTATAATTAGTCTTTCAATTAGTCGATGCATAACATCAGTTATATAATCACATAGATATTATACATTACATTAAGTTCTTATAAACATTATCATATCAGATAGTGTTATTATTAATTAACGACTACCTTTAACTCACATAATATTATTATTAACTTAGATAATATTAATTCACCTTCTAGTATTATTGGTTCACTAATAATACTTTAAATCATTACTAATATTTTGTTCACTTACTAATACTATTAATCATTTAATAATATTTTATCCCTTTACTAATATTATTAATCATTTAATATTTTATTCACTTACTAATATTATTAATCATTTAATAATATTTTATTTAATCTCGAATATTATTATTTAATAATAATACTCTAATCTAATATTTTATTTACATAACAACATCATATTATAATATTATTAATATTATAATAATATTCCAATGATTTATTAAATTAATAAACAATTTATTCTAATTGTTCATCCTTTATTAACCCTTATTTAATATCCATAAAAGGTCATAAATAATATTTATTATTATAAATTATCAAAATACCCTAAGATAGTCATGATATAATATATTATGAGCATTCAAGCATAAAAATCATATTTTTCTCATTAAAGACATCATTTAACTATTTATTTCCTTTTATTCATAACTTAATCATTTTTTTAGGAAAATAGCAAACTGATTCCAAAAATTCTCAGCTTCTGGATTTTGACAGAATATGAACCAACAATGATCCTCTAATTTTCTAGAATTTTAGAAAATGATTTACTATTTTAAAGTGCCCAAAACACTCGGATCTTGCTCTATTTTTCATAAATTGAGTTTTACTCAGAAAAATCTGAAATTTTCAGGGTATGCTCTCTTAACATATATGAAGCTACTGTAAAAATTTTGGAATTTTCCAGTGTATACACAGTGAGATATTCGTAGGATAATATTTATGGAGTCCTTTACGGAAATAGTCATTACGCACAATATATAACTCGAAACGTGTCCGTTCTTTTTTCTGCACGTAGATAACTTCTTAAGGTACCATTGTGATTTTTTCCAGATTTTTAAAATACATTTAACTGACTAAAACAGTCCCAACAAAAACAAAATCAGTAGCCATTTTAGGATTTTCAAAGCCTCACATATAAAGTAATTTGTTTTGGAAAAAAAATCTCAAAGGTTTCAAAACTTGCTAGATTTGTGATCTACAACTTGGGTTTACTACATAACTCATGTATCTAGCACCCCCCCCCTTGACGGATCACAATTCCAAGTTGTAGAACTTGAGTTACACAAGATTTAGTGGAAGAAAAACAAGAGTTTTCACCCTTGGAGAACATATGCTCATTTTCTTCCTCTAAGTCTTGATCTAACACTCAAGATACTTAATTTCATGCATGATGATTGAGTAGTTGTACACAACCCCATCAAAACTCAAGCTAGCAAAACAAGGTAAAGAAGAAGATGAAGGTACATTATACCTTGACTTAGTTGCTACCTTTCTTGATTTTCCAAAGTAACTAATAAACTTAGGGGCATGAACAACTAGCACTCCTATCTTTTCTCTCTATAGCCAAACCCTCACTCTCTCCTCTCTCTTTGAAGTTGGCTAGCTTGGGAGCAAAAGATAGAAGAAGAAGACGGAGAGAAAATAAGATGTTGGAAGAATGAAATGTGTTTACAAAATGAAATGGCCAATTCACTAATAATTCTCCCATAACTATTTTGTTGCCCATTGGTAAAAACTTTGTATTATTACTTCCATTAGGCTAAACATGATTAAATGTGCATAATAGAGTGGCAACCAATGGGAGCTTGACAACATTGTCCTTGTGTTTAATAATGTCTACTAATGAACAAGTTAGCTTAATTATTCCACTTAGGATCCTCATAATATCCTCCATTTAGCTTTTATTTTAAATGCCCAATTTTGATTAATCAAATGTCTAGAATACCCCTAATCAAGTGGGCTAAGTATTGGATTGTATTTTATTTCCTTTGGGCTTTTCCTTTAATTGATTTGGGCTAGATAATAAACATAGTCTAGCAATTTTAATAATGTTACCCAATTTGATAATTTAGGGCTTTCATTTCCAATCATATGAAGTTTAATTACTTATACATATGATTTTATCTCATAACCTAATTAGATTTACAAGAATTAGGTTTAAAATTATTAGTCACTTGAAATACTAAGTTTACCCACTTAAGTTAGTATACATATAAAATACTAACTTTTTCGTATTACTATAACCCTTAGGTTATTTAATAGTCTTACCAAATATATAATTAGGTCACAAGGCTTTCATTTTTTTATGAAATCTATAAATGTATGTACCCATAACTATAATATATATGTTAATTGACCCATGCACCGCTTCACATGTGTTGTCACATATTAAATCCTTATGTAACACAAGGTTAAAAAAAAATCCATAATGTACATACATATATAGTGACTTAAATTTCACGGTTATTACAGATACTCCTCCACCTCCTCCTCAATTAATCTTCTCTTTTTCTTCATCTTCCTCTTCTTTTCGAATCCTGGTCAATCTCATTGTTATTAGTAACAGAATTGCTAATTGTTGCCTCAAAAGTAACAAATTGTTTAAGCAACATTAAATCATTAACAGCATTCTGCAACTTTTCCTTCTCCTCTGAACCCAAAAACTCTAACGAGCAGGCGGCGGCGGAGGAATCCCTAATTCCCTTCCAGCCCCGCCGCGCCCCTCACTGACAAGGGCACCAAAGTATGCACTAAATCCACCACCGGAGCTGCCTCATCGCCGACGCCGTCGTTAAACTCGTCATCATCATGGGATAAAGTTAATATGAAAAGGAGGTATTAATCTTTTAAAATTGCTTAGGCGGCTAAATTCCCCTCCATCCTCTCTCCGGATGGCACCTCATGTGCCCAAACAAAGATTTCATCGACCGAAAATATTTCCCACAAAGAGAACAAATGAATTTTCTAAAATCATCCCCATAATCATGTTTCTTCTTGTTCTTATCAAGATCAAAATCAATCGAATCCTCCTCAAACGATTTCTCATGTTTCTTGAACACCATGGTATTTTGAATCCTCCTCCAACATTCCATCATACACCTACATAGTATTTTGAATCCTCCTCCAACATTCCATCATACACCTACATAGTGAACAAATCCATTATATTAAATCTTTCAATAAAGAATTACAACACACCAAACTAGGAAAAAAATCGCCATTCTTTACGGCTAACAACAAAGCCGCAACTTCATTCAACAAACCCTTTTTCTTATAGGCATCAATTAATAAACCAAACAACAAATTATCAAATTTAGACCCATCATAGTCTTTACAACAACTAATAATTGAATCTGAAACTGCTGAAATCGGAGAATCGGTTTGGATCATTCGCTCTAATAAACCATCGGCATATGAAAATTGCTTCGAATTACAAAGAATAACAGCAAGAATGAAAAAAGATTTCAAATTTGGAGGAGTAACCATTTGATGATCGGACGATTGAAGAAATGGAGGAGGCATTTGGGGTCAGTAGTAAAGTTGCTTGGAAAACAGATCGAACCAAAGTCTGCAGAGAAACCAATAAGCCGGAATGATGCTATACCTTCTCTAGCGGTGGACGGATCTATAATATTAAATGAGAGAAGGCGAGGATGGTGTGAAATAAATGTAAATTACCAAGTTTAGCCCTCATAATAAATATATTATCGCCTTTTGGGTCACTTTTGGCTAGGTTAAGGAAAAAAATATGTTTTTTGTTAAGTGTAATTGAAGTTTGGGGTGAACTTAGACACCTTTTTTAGTTTAGAGTGCAAAAATTAACAGTGATATAAAATTGGGGGTGCAAATTGTCTTTTAGTCGAATAAATAGTAATTTTTTGGAGTCAAAGAAAAAAAAAACAAATTTTGGACGGGTCCAAAAAAACCGTACCAATCATACTATCCTCGTGTGGCCGTGCCTGCTGATTAAAACCTAGAGAGGGAAGGAAGAAGAAGAAAAGAAGGACGCCATAAACAATGGGCAGCGGGAAGCAAGAGAAGAAGCGTTCAAAATTAGCACCAAAATTCTCAAAATCTGGAAAGCATAAGAAACTGCCTCTAGGCCCCAACAGACCCAAAACCAAAAAACCCAAAAAGATTAACATATTTGAATCCAAAACCAAAACCAAAACTATAGAAATCAACAGCAGTGCAGAACCAGCAACACCCTCTCAGCAGCTGAGTTTCTTCCTTAATCAGTACCAATCGAGCAATGGTATTCAGCTTTCTAGTCTGGAACTAGAATCAATTAAAGGTGCTTTATTTCTTAATTTATATTTATGTATGTGTGTAGCTCAGTTTATGAATTTTCTGGTTTGTAATTGAAAAGGGTATGTAGAAAATTTGAAGTTGACAAGTTCTTGTTCTTTAATATCAATTGGGTATTTGCTATATTTCGTTTTAATGATCGAAAGATGATAAAATGTTGATACTCTGTATTTATTTGGTTTGGTTTTGGTATTGATTCTGTTTTTTTAACTAAACTGCTAATATTTGCTGAATATATGAAACAATATAGCCGAGTTTATAAATTTTCTTATTTGTATTTTAAAAGGGTATGTAGAAATTTTAAAGTTAACAAATGCTTGTTCTTTAAAATTGTTGAGAAATCAAGCTCACACAAACACACTAGGATAACATGCACACTATTGTACGAGATATAAATTAATGACAAGAAATTTTAGGAAACTCAAATGGAAAAACTATGGGGAGAGATCTCATAAATTCACTATGAAAAATAATATAGAGAATACAAACTCTCAACTGAGAAATAAACTTGTTTAATTTCTCTCTACACCCTCACTCTATTTTCTCTAACTGAGCTTTTCTACTCATTTCTTGGTGTTGTGGCATATTTCATCTCCTGAAAATCCATCCCTTTTATAGGCAAGAGCTTCCGACAATAAGCTGCAGGAAGGAGACAATTTTCTAAAATGAACCGAAATAATCTTGCAAACAACTTTTGCAATAGCCGTAATTCGACTACGTAGCTATGATATAGAATAGGTGAGGAGGACTATATTAATGACTTTGTAAGGCAAACGTCTGATTCATGTAAGGGAGCATTTAATTCATGTGGGACTTATGAAGGAGAATAGGCCAACATGTAACAATCTCTACCTTGACTTATATTCTCCAATACTGCGACCTGTGAATTCTTTATGACTGTAGATGTATCCCTCTCTTCTTGGATTCTCCACCACGAACTCAACATTCGACAAAGTGAATTAAATCCAAGCAATGCTTGAACTTCTCAGAAGCAACTAACTTTGTGAGCATATGTGACATTCTCCTTTGTATGAAGTTTGCGAACTGCAATGTCACCATTGTTCAGCCACTCACGAATCTTATGATACCAAATATTTATGTTTGGTTCTGACGTGGAACACTTGGTTCTTCACTAAATGAATAACACTTTGACTATCACACTATATTTAATATCGCCTTGCTTGAAGCCTAGTTCTTCAACTAGTCCCTTCAGCCACAAAGCCTCCTTGTCTGCCTCTGTCAATGTCATATACTCGACCTCTGCTGTTGATAATAGTACTGTAGACTGACCTCCAACATATAGGTCCTCCACAAAAGGTGTAAACAAACCTTGTCGTAGATCTCCTTTAATCTAGGTCTCCACTGTAATCCGAATCAACAAAACTGTAAACTTACTCCTTGTATCACGATCAAACATAAGACCGAAATTGGTTGTAACTGCTGGATAATGAAAAATCTATTTAACAACATTCCAATGCTCTTTCCCTAGATTTGTCGTATGCCTGCTAACCACATTGACTGCATGTGAGATATTTGGTCTTGTACATACCATGACATACATGAGACAACTCACCGCATTTGCATGTTGTACTTTGGACATAAACTCCACCTCATCCTTTGTTGTGGGCTCAATTGTGAAGATAACCTGAAATGTGATGCCAACGGAGTGCTAACTGGTTTAACATTGTGCATGTTAAACCTCTCCAATGCATATATCCTTTCTGAGTTAATCACAATTTTTCCGCTTGACAATCTATGTGATTTTCCATCTGCTTGGCTGATATAAGATCGTTAGTGTCAAATTCACTGCTCAACAATTTCTTGAATTGAAGAATGTCTGACTTTCTCTTTGTAGCTATCAACATGTCATCTACATATAACGTCAGCAATAATAGAGAACCATCATCGAGCGATCTGAAATATATACATGTGTCATACTCACAATGAGAGTAACCATGAGTCACTATGAAGTTGTCAAACCTCACGTACCATTGTTTTAAGGACTGCTTCAAACCATAGAAAGACTTCTTCAAACTGCAAACTTAGTTTTCTTTCCCTAATTTAGCCACTCTGGTTACATTATGTAGATCTTTTCTTCTTAATCACCATGGAGAAAAGTTGTCTTCACATCAAGATGGTCTAACTCTATATCTTGTGATGCTACAATAGATATGATCAACAGAAATGATGTGTGTTTCACAACTGGTGAAAAGATCTCATTGTAGTCGATTCCTTTTTTGAGATAATCTTTTTGCCAATCACTTGATCTTGAATCTTTCACCTTCTTTATTTGATTGAGCTTTCTTTTCCTGAACACCCACTTGCATCCTATAACCCTCGACTCCTTTGGAAGATGAACCAACTCCTAAGTCTGGTTCTTCTGTAGTGACTTCATTTCTTTTGCCATCGCTATCACCCATTTATCATTATCCTCGAATTGAATAGCCTCTTGATAGCTAGTTGGATCTCCAGTACCAGCAATCAAGGCAAAGGCAACCATGTCCTCAAACCCATATCTCTGCACTGGTTTTCTGACTCGCCTTTCCCGATCTCTAACAAGATTATAGGATTTCTCTTGGGGATCTAAAGGATGTTCATCTTCAATCTCTTCAGATTCTTTGGTCTTTTCAAGAAGCTCCACCTCAACTGGATAATTCTCCAATATTCTTGTTGCATATTCTTCTTTCTCGAACTTGTTTAGCTTGTGTTTCTCATTAAACACCACATCTCTATTGACAACCTTCTTCTTAGATACTGGATCCTATAACCTGTATTCCTTGACTCCATCTTCATATCTAAAGAAAATACATTCCTTTGATTGTGGATCAATTTTGGACTGTCGCTTCTCGACTGGCAGATCACATAAGTTGGACAACCAAAGATTTTTATCACAGAAAAATCAACTGGTTTTTCAGACCCTATCTCCTCAGGAATTTTATAATCAATTCTAGCTGAGGGAGATTGATTTATTAGATAACAACTAACAGGATGTGTTGACTTTCTCAACCCAGAAAGTCTTGGACAAATCTGCATTTAACCTCATACATTTGACACGTTCCAACAGAGTTCTGTTCATCCTCCCTGCAACCCCATTTTGCTCTAGAGTTATTTTAACGAAGAAGTGCATGGTGATACCTTCCTCCTAATATAATTGTAGGAATGACTTGTCATTGTACTCCATGTCATTATCTGATATGAAATATTTCAACTTCTTTTCGGTCTGGTTTTTCACTTTAGCT
This sequence comes from Panax ginseng, assembly GCA_020205605.1. Taxonomy (NCBI): domain Eukaryota; kingdom Viridiplantae; phylum Streptophyta; class Magnoliopsida; order Apiales; family Araliaceae; genus Panax; species Panax ginseng. The sequence continues at coordinate 93,909,526 of CM035139.1, forward strand.
TTCCACTGTTTTAAGATTTTGAAAATCTCGGACTTCTGCTTCATAAAATACACCCACACTTTTCTAGAGTAGTCATCAATGAAGCTGACGAAATAATGGGCTCTACCATTTGAAGTATGTTTGATCGGACCCCACACATTTGAATGTACATAATCAAGTACATTCTTATTGGTGTGTGCTCATGCCTTGAAGTTAACTCTTCATTGCTTTACGTACACGCAAAATTTGTTAAATTCCAAACTGCACGTTTTGACACCTTTCAACAATTGTCTTTTGTGAAGTTTTTTCATTCAATCTTCACTTAAATGACCAAGTCGCATGTGTCATAATTCTGTAAGTTGGAATTATCCTGCACAGAAATTGTTGCTCCACCAACAACTGTATCTGCTATCAACCTATATAGTGTATTTTTTCCTTGCCCTTCATAATTACCATTGATCCCTTGTTAATTTTCATGACACCATTTTTGACTAAGATACTGCAGCCCGTAGAATTAAGTACTCCAACCGATAGCAAGCTCTTCTTCAATTTTGGAATATAACTTCCATCACTCAATGTTTTGACAATCCTGTCAAACATTTCAACTTTAATGGTACCCTTCCCAGTAACTTTGCAGATTGCATTGTTACCCAATAGCTGTAAGGTTTTTGTGAAAATCAAAGTAGCAATCAATTTGCAAATAAGCGGAAGCATAATAAAATCAGATTTTAAAATTTTTCACAAACCAATTACCCGGATCATCCTTTATGCATATTATTAATTAAGCGAAGAATAAGAAGTTATGAAATCATACCCTTGTAGAAAACGAGCTTCCTCTGTGTACAAGTTCACCTCCTACTTCTCATGATCTCCTTGAATCTAAGGGTAGATTCCTTCCTTTGATCAATATTAGCCACCCAAGTGTATGGCCTCTAGAGGTGATCCACCAAGGAAGAAGAATTTTCAAGAAGAAGGGTGTATTGGCTCAAACCCTAGTTTTTCTTATTTTTATAGAAAAATGGGGCGTACTCTCCAACTCTTGGAATTACGTATATTTGATATCTGATATAAGACTCCTCTTATAAAGATATCATGTAACCCTATTTTTAATTAAAATAAGGTATTATTTATTTAATTAAACTCTTTTAATTAAATGGGCTCCCTAATCCTATTAGGGATAATTAATTAAACTCCTTTAACTAATTTTCTCTCCTAATCCAATTAGGAATAAATGAGAGTACTTATATTAAATCAATTCCTAAACTCTTTTAGAAATTAAAATAATAATAATTGTAATAATATTAATAAGACTCCTCTTATTAATTTATATTTAATATTTCTAAAATATTAAATAATAAATATTAAGCTACTTAATTTATTCTATAACCATAGATTAAATTAAATATACTTAACATATTATTACGATTATGCCATTAACTTCTTAAATAATTATTCTTCCTTTTATGGTGTGACCCTTTAGGTTCTCCATATTATTAAACAGGTTGTGAATAAATCAATTAGAACAATTCTAATCTTATTTAAATAAATAAATTAAGCGAATAATTTATTTAAATAAATAATATTTATTCTCTGATAGGATAAGCCTCCTAGCGATCGGCGACTTTCCAGATAATATAGATTTCAACATTAATCATAAAAGAACCTTTGAGTAAATAGTTACCGAAATAATTCAATCCTTCCACCATACAATGTCCCAATTAAATATAAGACATGGAATTCTTGTCAAGTCTTATTTTATTTAATTATATGTATTTCGATTCCTAAATGCACAACTCCTAATGAATGCAAATTAGAAACTACTTTCTAATTTCATTCTTAGGTTGTCATTTATCGAATCACATAAGACATTTCTCTTCTTTTACTAGAAGTGGTAGATTCTTTATTGATCATTCACTATCTTCATATATAACTTATTACACCCAAGCATACCCTTTGATATACTCTAAGAGTCTTAAGGAATAAGTCAAAGTGTAATTCATTATATATAAGATACTATGATGATCTCAAGTTTAAGGATCATTTGTACTACTATCACTACAGGAATTCCTATTGACGGGCAAGTAAAACTCCATTAGGTATTCCTTAGCGAAGTCGCTCAAATGAACTTATTCTCTAATAAGCACCTACATACTTGCTTTAGTGTCCACACAAATGATCGTGAGATCAATCATCCTCATCCGATGAAAGCAAGAACGACGTATTCAATCTATCCAGGATTCACTAATCCCCTTTTAGTAATCCATTGATTGGGAACATTTTAGTTTTAAGCTATCTAAGAATTTAGATCTCATTAGCATGATCTCATCATGATTCTAAAAGCATTGCTTAAAACTATGGGTTTATCACATATTAATAAAACAGCACCATGTAGATAATAAATGCCTTTAATAAATAATTTTTTTATTAATAAACAAATAAGATTGATTACAAAGTATATGCTTTATCATCATACATGATTGGCTTGTATGCATACTACTTTCAATAGCACGATACCACTATTGTAAGGTGTAAAAGTATCAAACTAATCCCTGTGAGGGCACATATGAAAAGATCAACTGGAATCCAAGTACCAATCTGTTAAGTTGTTGTCTCTAACGGATAAGAGAGTACTTTGTGAAGTTTCATTTTCTGTCACTATGTACAGCTCTCCGTCGCTGCAGCCATTTGATTGCTCAGCAACATTAACAGAATTTTCAATATGCTTTTCTTCTTGTTCTCGTTCTTGTACAATGTACACTGATTTCTGGAGTGACCCTTCTCGTGGCAATGATAACACCTAACCTGAGATTTGTACTTCTTGTCTGATCTTGATTGAGATCTTTCTCTTTCCATGTTAGAATTCTTCTTCCGATTAAGGCCCCTGCAACATCTATCTGAAGATACAAGAAGACTGTCTCCTTGATCTCTGGAAGTAGTGCTCTTAAACTTATCTTAGTCCAGGACTGCTGACATCACATCGTCAACTGCTAGTTTTTCCTTCCCTACAAGGTTAGTAGTCTGGATAATTGAGTATGAATCTGGTATAGAGACTAGAAACAATAAGCCTTTATCTTCTTTGTCCAGCTTCACATCTATATTGTTCACCAATCTATTGAACTCATTAATATGATTGATCAAATCTGAACCTTCTTCCATTCGAAGCCGGTACAATTCCTTCTTCAAATATAATCGATTTGACTTCGATTTGTAAATTTTCTCTAGTTTCTCCCACAAGCCATTCGAAGAGATTTCTATCAAAACCTGATATTTGATCTGTGGTACCAAACTCAAACCACGACCTTTGCTTCAAGATCCGTCTATTTTTCATCTGTCATAGTTGTTGGTTTCTTTTCATTCCCTTTCAGTGACTTCGTCAGTCCCTGTTGAACCAATACATCTTTGACAGTACTCTGCCAACTACTAAAATTTGACTTTCAGTGGTTCAACCGTAACTCATACTCGTGCTTGTCATATTTGTATTTGTGACCTGCAAAATTTCTCTTTAAACAGATTGTACCAATTGACCGTAAGTCGGGTGGGAATCTCTCTGTGTTTTTGCAACAGTGACTAATTAAATAACCACTGTTCTTAAAGGCATTACCTTTTGAACCACTTTCCTACACACCAACGGCGTGAACCAAAAGCTCTGATGCTAATTGTTGAGAAATCAAGCTCACACAAACACAATAAGATAACACACGCACATTCTTGTACGATATATAAATTAATGACACAAGAAATTTTATGTGAAAAACCCAATTGGAAAAAATCACGATGAGAGATCTTGGAAATTCACTATGAAAAATAAAAACTCTCAACTGAAAAATAAACCAACTAAACTAACTGCTTAATTTCTCTCTACACCCTCACTCTATCTGCTCTAACTGAGCTTTTCTACTTGTTTCTTGGTGTTGTGGTGTATTTCATCATCTGAAAAATCCATCCCTTTTATAGGCAACAACTTCTGACAATAAGCCGCAAGGAAGCGACAATTTTCTGAAATGAGCCGAAATAATTTTGCAAACAACTTTTGCAATAGCCATAATTCGGCTACGTAGCTGTGATATAGAATAGGTGAGGGTTGCTATATTAATGATTTTGTAAGGCAAAAGTCTTATTCATGTAAGGGGGCATTTGATTCATGTGTGGGACCTATGTGTGGGACCTATGAAGGAGAATAGGCCAACTTGCAACAAAAACCAATTGGGTATTTGTTATGTTTCATTTTAATGATTGAAAGATGATAAAATGTTGATACTCTGTTTTTTGTTGGTTTGGTTTTGGTAATGATTCTATGTTTATAACTGAACTGCTATTATAGCTGAATATATGAAATAATTGTGCTAGTATTTGGATGGTATTCAAGGTTTACAAGTTATTTTATCTACTTATTCCAAAATTACTATGATGAGATTAATGTACTGTAATGGCTTACAAGTGGAAATTAACGATAAAACCACCACAAATGTTTAAAAATTTTAATTATTTATTTTCTCATTTTTTCCAATTGCAAAGAGAATGATGGCTTTCTGTATGCTAGAACCAAGTGTAGTGTGATTTTTTCATTTATTTTCTAACTTTTTCAAGTGCACTTTTAAATTTACTAGGTTATTATGACATGGTTCCACAAATAAAGAAACAGGAAAAAGTAGAGGAGGCAGTTGCTGACTGCCCTTACTTTTAATTGAATTTGCCATTTTTTGAGTTATCAATTAGCAGTAGTATTTTTCACACTTGGAATAAAGGCGGTTGCTGACACCCTTTATAAGCTTCCTGTTCTCCCCATCTGAACCTTTAGACCCTCTTGGTACCTGAGTGTGTCATGCCACCTAATTGTTTGAGGACCCATTTTCTTAAACCTTCTGTGCGGGATTGTGATTGGATTAGTTGGTTGCTGCATAGATTAGTGTCGAAGCTCTTGCAGTTCTGCTTCTGCAGCTGTCTGCAATCTGGCAAAGTGGAAGTGTGTGAGATACTGATTTAAATTTCGGTGGGCCTACAGAATAATAGAAGGCTTATGCTGGCGTTGAGGGGTCATCAGTATTGGCTTTCAAGGAGTTTTTGATGTCTTTGTATAACTGACTTTTGAGGAATTCTCAATTTGGAAGTTATCTTTTGTCAGGATGGAAAGTTTAGCTCTAGTAACTTCTTTTACTGGTGAGTTAAGGCTATACATAACCTCCTTTTTAGTGGTGAGTTTGGGCATTTCCAATTGTTATTTTCATCCTTGGTTGATGTTTCGGTCTGATTCTTCTTTGGTTTTTTTATCTTTAAAGTACATCTTATTCGTCCTCCTCTGGAAAGGAAATAGTTATGTTTGTTTATTTTAATAATGCAGATACGTGCATTCTTGAGCTACCTCAGAGTCTAGCTCAAGACACTTTAGGTGAACATATGAAGACTGCTTTTTCATTCAACTGAAAAAGTTTTGAACTTTTTATGGACACACGCGTATATATATATATATATGATAATAATCAAATTGAGTAGTTTTTATATCATGTTTCTTTTGCTACTGTAGGGGTTTGCGACCTTTGACTAAAGAATCTCATTCTGCCAAGCTTTTCTCAAAGCATATGAAGGTTGAGGATCAGGTAGTGATATCTTTTCCCAAAACTTTTATTAGGACTGAGTACTGGAATAATATATAAGGTGTGGAGGTCTTTCAGAGCATTGCGTTGTTCATAAAGTATATAGCTGTAAGGTTGGTAGTGCTCAAAAATATAAATAGTTAATATGGCTCTGGACATTCAATTTTTGGAGAAGATAATAATTAGGCTGACGAAGTTGATTAATCAGTTATTACAAAGAGCAATTATACTATCAACCACTTCATTAACTTAATATTCCCAAATCCTTACCAACTCTTTTTTACCTATAAAAAAAAGGTTTGTAAAGATCTGAATATATTAGGTTATAATATATTATTTATTTTTTGACAAGTGAAGATTAAGTTTTATTATTAGGAAAAATTTCAGCTACCTTTTAAAATGTTTCCTTGGACATGTGCTGTTGGAGAACAAAGTTAATGTAAAACAACAAACCTAATCATTTATCATTTATAGTATTTATGTGCCATCTGAACTTTGGACTGGCACAATGTTTGCCTTATTCTTGAATTCATGCCATTAAACTTCTGGAGTAACACCTGGACGGAAAGTCCACATTTTTGATTGCTTAGGATATGATTTGCTTTGGAGTCACTGTGCTCATTAGTAAACCAAAGCTGTAAGTTACTATTTTTTTGATAAGCAGTCCTCAATCTAAAATCTTATAAGCAAGATCGATGAGCTGGTTGTTAGGTGACTAACCAACATGACCTTCCTCCTGTTGTTTGTCTTGCTATTTCTCGATTTTGGAGTGGACCTTAATAGTTGTTTGGTTGATGCCAGGTGTCCTTTCTAAAGAATAGAGTCAATATTGCAAGTGGCACACCAAACAGGTATTCCTGACTTGATATTTTTGGCAACTGTACCTAAACAAACTCAAACATCCATTATATAAAACGGGAGGGGAGAGTTGTCTGTCAATTGGTCGGTCTGTCTTTATTCTTATTCTTATTATTTCTTTAATAAAAACTGATGGTTACTGTAGTAACTCCCACGCATTTGACCGAATAAGACAAAAAAGATCTCACCCAATTTTCTCTCTCCCATTATTTCATTTTATTTTACATTTTTTTCTCTCTCAATCTCTCCCTTTTCTCGTTTAATCTGCTTTAAATACGCCACTATTCTTTTTAGCTGTAAACTACCATCTATATGGTTATGAAACTGGCTTGGTTACCTAAAATTTCAAACATGTCTAACAAATAATTTCCTAAAATATTAAATAACTCCTTTCGAAAAGATACAAATTAAACAGCCTTACTTTCATGGATAACATTCTTGCATTTCATTCTTTTTGAAATATTAAGATTTGTATCTCAAATTATAGTAGTGCTTCTAACTAACATTTCAATATACAAAATTTGGTCCTTAGTACGCGAGTAATGTCTTTAATTTAGTAAAGAATAAAAGTAGTGAGCTTAAATATACATTATAATGTATAAAATTGTAGGGATTCATCTGTAATTGACAAGTATGGGAGTTCAGCCTCAAAACTTGGAATAATTTTATTTTGATTGCAAAACTTTGAAGGGGTTTCACTTGTACCCTTACGCTAACAAAGAAATTTCCTAAATGTAAGCGTATAAAGTGAAACTCCTGTTCCTGGATGTGGATGTGTCCACCGTTCCCTTCTCTGCTCCTGCATGTGGATGTGTCTATTGGTTACATATTTGGCAATTGACGGTCTTGGCCAAAACTCCTTGGCAGCTCCAAAGAGCAATTGCCAATTTCATAAATAAATAATGATATGAGTTATGATATTTGTCCTCCTCCGTGATCAATTATTTGATCTGTTCAGTCTATGTTTACATGATATCTTTGAATATGGTTTTAGGATTAAGAAGTTAATTGATATGGAGGCCTTGGGACTATCACGGTTGCAAGTTATCGTGCTCGACATGCACACAGATGCTAAGGGCTATTCCTTGTTTTCACTTCCTCAAATCAGGTCTGATGATTCAAATCCACATTTACTCTATAATCGTTCTTGAGTTATACTCCCTCTTCGCTTCTAAAATATAGGATTAATATTTACTTTTTGAAGTCAATTTAAGATATTTTCAATAAATTAATTTAGTTGTAGACAATATAATTATTGTAAGCAATATAAATAGCACTACTAAATCACTAATTACAAGATCTATTGTTGTCAAAAGTTAAAAGAATCACATCAGTTTTGAATTTGAAAAGTCAAACTTGATCTTAGATTTTGGAAGAGGGAGAGTATTTTTCATCATAATTGTAGTGTTATTTATTCCTTATAACAATGAATAACAGAGATGAGTTCTGGGATTTGTACAAGAGCCACTTTCACCAAAGACTACTCCAAGGCGATCTTCGTATCTGTCTCTATGGTTCGATACCAGTTATTCCCGAGGTCAGGAAAAAAATTAGTGATGATTGAGAAAGCTTACTTCTTTCACTGAAGCAGCCAAATGCTGCACATACTCGATCCAAATTTTGTATTTTGTTATGTTTTTACTTATAATACTAGGTTTTTTGTAAAAGGAAATATTAATCAGCAAACTGTTTCTTTGTATTTCAGTTTTTTATTGTTTTGTTACATTGGCTGAATTTAAGAGAGACATCCAATTGTTGTTTATGCCTGCTGTTGGGATCAGGAAGATGAACTTTTATGTCAAGGAATTGAATGCAGGTTGTATTCAGGGCCAGGCACATCTCAATTCTTATCTATAAATATCTAATCATTCTTTTTTAATTGATGTTTTAAGAATAAACACATAAATTTAAAAATGTAATTAATGTTTTGTTTATTTAAATAAACTTATATTAATTTAAAATTTAAAATTATAACAAATTGATTTAAGAAGTTAATAATGATTGTATATTTTGAAATGGATGAATAACTTGAATATTAAATAGCGAGATTTAAAAAAAGGTAGAATAAAGAAAAGCATATCTCAAATTGAGTTATGAAGTTACTTGAGTGTTAGAGCGAGATAGAGAAAAAGTAGAATACAAAAAAGCACATAACAAAAGTTATTTGTGCATTTATGATTTGAGCTTAATAATAATAATGATAAGATTAATATTGACTTTTAAAAATTAAATATTTTTAAATTTAAATTGATAAAATTTATTATAAAATATGAAATAAGAAATATTATAATAATTTTAGATAGTTTGTAATAGTTATTGACTAAAATTAATGTTTTAAATAATAAAATTTATTTAATAATAATTTTATAATTGAAAATGCGAAAAATTTAAGAATATGTGACGTAATCAGTATGCACGTCAAAGGCTCGTAGGCGATGATGAATAGGAAAATAGCTAACGCACTGCTTAGGTATTGTACAAGTCATTTTAATTGGAATAGGTCAAAAAGGAAAGCCTCATGTGTTTTAGGATCTTGTCATTGATCACCTTTCATTAAAATAAGATTAAGATACAATTAGCATGACTTATTTGGCCATTGGTGATGGACAAGTTTGCTCCAACCCACTCTATTTTTAGAAAGTTTTTTTGTCTCCCTTTTTCTCATGATTTTTTGTTAATAAGGATTATATTTTCGGCATTATTTTATAGATTATAATCTCAAGACTACTAATTATAAGATTAAATAATTTTAATTGTATATTTATTTAAAATAAAATTATTAATAAGATAATTTAAAATAATATCAGGGTCGTTCTTGAGATTTTGGTGGCCCAGGGCGAAAAATAAAAACGAGGCCCTTTTCAAAATATTGTCTTCACATAAAAAAGTAAAAATAAATAAAAAATACAAGTTGTATCTAAAAAGTGCATTTCCAGTGCTTAGAACATAATAGTTCGACTACAACAAAATATATGAGAACTTCAACTATAACAAAATATATGAGAATACATTCATTCATTGAAAGATTATTCTTCTAGTATTCCTGGAGGCAAAATTTTCAATCAAACGTTCAATATCAAGTTTATCCAACATATCCTTCTCGATGCACATGATTGAGTGAGTTGTTCTATTCTTTTTCTTTTATTTCTTTTTTGACTCCTAGATTGGTGTTTCCTGAACATCTTTACACCAAAAATACAAAACTAAATTGAATCAAAAACCAAACAACAGACAAGGAGAGTAGAATCTGTCTTTAAGTTTTAACTTCAAATCCAAACTTTAACCAAACTCTTCCATGACTTCAATGCAAATATGCAACTATAAATTAAGAAAATATATTATAACTAGGGTTAGGAACTCATAAAATTGCAAATCGCCAAATTAGCACATATAATTTATGATATAATATAAACTGAAAGGTAAAAAAAAATTCATCAGTCATCAATTAAATTACCTATTTCTTAGTGTTTTTATCTTATGAAAAAACTGAAGAATTTAGGAGATATTTGAAGTCTTGAAGGTAAATTGAGAAGGAGAGAAAAACAAGAGAATGAAAATAGATGTTTGCAACGATTTGGGAAAGTCGAAAGGAATGAAAGTAATAGACGTAGCCGTGTAGGTTAACATCTTTTTTTAATTGGTTTAGTTTGGGCTTCAACATTATATTAGAGTTGGCCCAGTTGAGTTCTTAAAAATTTATTGCTCTTTGATAATTACTTTTTTATACCTATATCATTATATATTTATATTTTTAATTTTATATATATATATATATATATATATATATATAATTTGGAGCCCTCCTAATCGGGAGCCTAGGGCGGTCGACCATCCCGCCCGTGCTCAGGAACGACCCTTATAATATCATGTTATGTTTGTTTTTATGTAGAATTATTTAAAAGATTAGATAAAAAAATTATTATTTGGATCATTATACCTTTACAAGTATAGGTAATAACAAAAATATTGTTCTTAATAGTATGTGTAAGACTTTAATTTTTTATAAATAAAATTGAATTTCCTCTATTCATTATTTTGAAATAGTAAGGTGTTAATTTGATATAATGTGGTTAGTTATGGGTAAAATGTGCAAATTTTGTGAAATAAGCAAGTGGTTATAAAATATTAATTATTGTCAGGGAATATTCGTTTGGTCGTAGAATATTCTTGTTATCGGGGAATATTCGTACGACGGCACAACTTTTTGTGGACCCCATAACGGTCGGATGAAAAAAATGACAAGTTTGAGTTTTTATAAATAACGACGTTGTTGTTACCGTTAACACTGTTGGAATACCTGGTGGTTAAAATACAGTTATACGCGTGGTTGCACAGTAGCACACGGTATTGCACAATATTTTTGGATTATTGATTCTTACGTAAGAAGACACTATTCAATAATTGTTACAGTAATTACTGTTCAATATTTTATTTTATTGATTCAATAATTGCTACGTTGATATTTTATATTATTGTTGTTTCAATAATTGTCACTGCACAGTATTTTCATTATCAGATCAATAATTCATATTATTTGAATAAGATTATTAGATGAAATTATTGGCAATGTTTAAGAAAGTTCTGTTTAGGAAAGGGGTTTGGTCACCTAATTGCGCGCCAGTAAGGAGAAATCCTTATCGGAAAGCCCCCTCTTTCTTGGGAATGACCTGGTGGTCATTATTATGATTCTATAATATTATTTGTGAATAATTAATTATTAATTTATATGATAAGAAAATATTTATTTTATGCGGATATAAATGAAGGAATTAATGTTGAGGTATTTTATTAGTATTTTGTCGGAATAGAGGTGTTGAAAATCATCCGTATGTAAATTTCGGTCATTTTTCGTTGAGAATTTGAAAAAACTTTCTTCTACAAAATTGTAGTGAATTAAATTTCCTATGGAATGGACATAAAATTCATATTTTTTTTTTGATAAAATGGCTATTTATTATGAACTATTGAAGTTTTGGAAATAAATGTTTTTAAATAAAAATATGGGTGGGCCCTATTTTTGTTTTTGGTGAAAAAATGCTGAATTTGGTGGGCCCCACTGGTGGTGTGCTGAATTTGGTCAAGAAGGTGTGCGTAGAATTTTTTTAAAGAATATTAATATTTTATTAATTTAGTATGCTTTGACGTTCTGACATTTTCCTATAAATAGAGTGCTTAGTTAGAATTGAAAATCACACCAGAAATATTCCTTATGAATATTACTCACATACTACAGAGTATGGAAGAGAATAATATTCCTTATGAATACTAAACAAAAATAATATCCCTTACCTCAGAAGAAGACTGGATACTGGAATAGTGAGGTAGCAGACTGCACTTCTTCTTTCTCTCTATAGATTCTCTCTCTATAGCTTCTCTCTCTATAATTGTTCTTGTGAGACTTAGTGAATTGGTAAGAATGAAGGAAGAATGAGCTTCTATTTATAGGAAAAAATAGTTTTGATAATTGTACATTTTGGGGCTCGAAATATTATAGTATAATACCTTTATCTTTTCCTTCATTTTTAATTTAGTCATGCAAGTATTATCAAACTTGCACCACCTCCTCTAATAGTACATCATGTGAATTAATAGTTCAATCATGTGAATCAATAGTTCTATACATGTGAAAATACGAATTACAGTATAGTACCTCCATCTATACCTCCATTTTTAACTTAGTCATGCAAGTATTATCAATCTTGCACCACCTCCCCTAATAGTACATAAATTTGAATCAATAGTACACACATGTGAATAAATAGTTATAAACATGTGAATTAATACCAATTAATTGCTCATTTATCCGATTAATTGCCCGATTGGTCAGTATAACTTCCAGACATCAATTATTATCGAAATAAATGTCGATTTCCACTAACACTAATAATCCTAACACAATGGAACTATCAATTTCATCTTTAATCAACTCAAACTTATTCATCATTAATATTATAACTCATAATATTTAACAACTAGGTCGTTCCCAGGAAAGATGGGGCTTTCCGATAAGGATTTCTCCTTATTGGCGCGCAATTAGGTGACCAAACCTCTCCTTGATAGAACTTCTAGACATTGTCAATATTGCAAATAATAATATGAATAACTTTGTCGTCTCAATTATTGATTTAATAATATAAAATATTATGCAGATGATAATGTGACAATAGTTGAATCAATAATATGAGAGATATAATGCAGCAATTACTGTAGCAATAATTGAGTATAACTGAGTGACTTCTCATGTAAGCATCAATAATCAATACCGTGTGCTACTATGCAACTACGCGCATTACTGTACTTTTACTACAGGATAGTTCAATAGTTTAACGGTAAAACTTTAGCCGTTATTTTATAAAAAGATAATTCTGTCATTTTCTAACTACGACAATACTTTTTTTGTGGGGTCCACCAATGATTGTGCCGTCGTACGAATATTCCCTGTTAAAATGAATATTTCCCGATCAATCAAATATTATATAACCACTTGCTTACTTTGAAAAATTTGTAAATATTACCAACAGCTATAACATTATATCATATCCACACCATAATATTCAAAAATATATTTCGAGAGAAATTTAATCTTTATTCATAAAAGTTGGGGTCTTACAACCTCCCCTTCTTATGAAATTTCGTCCTCGAAATTTGGGTGCGTACCTGGTATGTCGAAGAGGTGAGGATACCTTGACTTTATTTCAGATTCTAACTCCCAGGTCATTTCCTCCACATCGTGGTTTCTCCACAAAACTTTAACTTGAGGTATAACCTTGGAGCGTAGAATATGATCATTCTTATCCAAGATTTTAACAGGTAACTCTTCATACGTTAAATCTTCCTCTATCTCGTCTGGTTCTAATTCAATAATGTGGTTCGGGTCTTTCACATATTTACGTAACATAGATATGTGGAAAACGTTATGAACACCCGCATATACTACTTGGTGGTAAGGCGAGTCTATAGGCCTGATTCCTACTGCTCGAGGAATATAAATGGGCCAATGAATCGAGGATTGAGCTTTCCTCTCTTTTCAAATCTCGTAACTCCTTTCCATGGAGCAACACGTAACAACACATGATCTCCAATATTGAATTCCACGTCTTTTCGATGAAGATCAGAATAACTCTTTTGTCGATTTTGTGAGGTTTTTATACGTTGCCGGATCATTTGAACCTTTTCCGTAATCATACGTACCAACTTCGGTCCCAACAACGTTGCTTCACCCACCTCATCCCAGCATACTGGAGAACGACACTTTTTTCCATACAACGCCTTAAATGGAGTCATGCCAATACTTGCTTGATAACTATTGTTCTAGGAAAACTCCACCAATGGTAAAAACTTGCCCCAACTTCCCTTGAAGTCAAGGACATAAAGTCTTAATAAATCTTCAAGAGTTTGAATAGTCCTTTTCGACTGCCCGTCCATTTGAGGATGATATGCCGAACTAAATCATTAATTTGTGCCCGTAACTTTTTGCAAACTAACCCAAAATCTTGAAGTGAATCTTGGGTCTCGATCAAAAACTATGGATACTGGCATACCATGCAATGTTACAATCTCGTTTATGTATATACTAGCAAGACGTTCAAGTGTATAAGTTTCTCATATTGGTAAAAAATGAGCAGACTTGGTCAATCTATCAACAATGACCCAAATCGCATCTATGCCTTGAGAAGCCTTGGGAAGACCAGTAACGAAATCCATAGTAATGTGCTCTCACTTCTATTCTGGAATTTCAAGTGGTTATAATGAACCTTTTGGCACTTGATGCTCCGCCTTGACTCGTTGACAAGTTAGACACCTTGAGATAAACCCCGCTATCTCTCTCTTCATATTTCTCTACCAAAATGTATGTCGAAGATCACGATACATTTTGGTACTCCCAGGATGGATTGCAAACGTTGTGTTGTGCTCCTCCATCATGATTTTATACTTCAAGTCAAAATCGTTAGGAACACAAAGTCTGGAGTTGACTCGAAGTATTCCTTCTTCATCGATTCTTGCTTCCGGAATAGCACCTTCTTGCACTTTCTTCCTCATACGCATCAGGTCCAGGTCTGTAGCTTGAGCAACTTTAACTTTATCGATTAAAGTCGGTTCTACTCGTATATTCGCCATCATCACATGGGTCCCTGGAGTCTTTAACTCTATCTCCATCCTTTTTAAGTCATACAAAATGGGCCTTTGCGTTGACAATATCGCACTCGTACCCGCATATGATCTTCCACTCAATGCGTCAGCTACTATGTTCGTATTTCCAGGATGGTATTGAATGGTATGATCGTAATCTTTCAACAACTCACACCATCGTCGTTGCCGCATGTTGAGTTCCTTTTGAGTGAAGAAATATTTGAGGCTTTTATGATCCGTATAGATCTCCACTTTCTCTCTATACAGGTAATGCCTCCAAATCTTAAGCGGAAAAATGACAGCTGCCAACTCTAGATCATGAGCAGGATAATTCCTCTCATATTCTTTGAGTTGTCGTGAGGCGTAGGCTATGACTTTCCCATGTTGCATGTGAACACATCCTAACCCTTTGCACAAGCATCCTTTGTAGATGACAAATCCCTCCGAGCGGATGGTATTGTCGAAGCAGTCTTTGAAATGAGTCTCCTCTTGAGTTCTTGAAAACTCTTCTCACATTCCATGCTCCATCTGAATTTTGTATCTTTTCGAGTCAGCTGAGTTAATGGAGTAGCGATTCGAGAAAATCTTCTATGAATCTCCGATAATAACTAGCTAAGCCGAGAAAGCTACGTACTTCGATCACTGACTTAGGTTGCTCCCAGCTTTGAATTGCTTTAATCTTTGCCGGGTCAACAGATATTCCATGATTTAATATCACGTGCCCAAGGGATGCAACTTCCTCAAGCCAGAACTCATATTTCTTCAACTTGGCATATAGATTGTTTTCACGAAGCTTTTGGAGTATTAGCCTCAAGTGTTGCTCATGGTCTTCACAGGTTTTGGAGTATATGAGGATGTCATCAATAAAGACGACCACAAAGTGATCCAAATATTCCTTGAATACTCGGTTCATCATATCCATGAAGGCAGCAGGAGCATTAGTCAATCCAAAAGACATGACTAAGAATTCATAATGTCCGTACCGAGTTCTGAAAGCAGTCTTTGGAATGTCATTAGTTTAAATCTTCAACTGATGATATCTAGAATGGAGATCAATCTTTGAAAAGAATTTGGCGCCTTGCAACTGGTCAAACAGATCATCAATTCGAGGTAACGGGTACCTATTTTTGATGGTGACATGATTCAACTCCCGATAATCAATACAAATTCGCATACTTCCATCTTTCTTCTTCACGAATAGAACAGGAGCACCCCAAGGAGATGTACTAGGACGAATGAAACCGATGTCTAACAATTCCTGTAGTTGGGTTTTTAACTCCTGAAGTTCAATAGGAGTCATTCGATATGGGGCTTTGGAAATGGGTTTTGTACCGGATTCAAGGTCGATACAAAATTCAATTTCACGCTTTGGGGGTAGGCCAGGAAGTTCTTCAGGGAATACGTCACGAAATTTATTAATAATAGAAATATAATTCAAATCTGACGTATTTTTATTTAAATCCATGAAATGGGCTAAGAAAGCTTGACATCCGTTTTTCAATAAACGAATAGCTTTATGGCTTGATATGACAGTGATTAACTTTAGTGGTTGGTTGCTTGAATTCGTATAATAGGTTGGTTAAGAATATGAAAGCTAACAACCTTACGAAAACAATCGATTTTAGCTTGATGAGTAGTTAACCAATTAATCCCTAAAATCACATAAAATGCAAGTATTTTCAAAGAGATAAGATCGACAGGTAACGTGCGGTTACCGATTTGAATCAAACAAGACTTATAAACAGTGGATGTGATGAAGGTTTCTCCTAACGGAGTTTTAATAGATAAATCAAAGTCTAATTTTTTCGGAGTTAAATTTAAACGTTGAGCGCAAGTAGGAGAAATAAAAGAATGGGTAGAACCGGTATCAAATAAAGTATAAACTTCGCTAGAGTTTATGATTAGCTTACCCGTGATCACCTCATTCGTATTCCCGCTTTTTAGGAGGTTACGATAAATGCTCTCCCTTGAACTACCGGTTTTGTCTTGTCTGGGACACCCTTTGATGCCTCCATCCCAGCTGAACTTGACTTTGGTGCACGACAAAATTGGACTAGGTGACCTTCTTTTCCACAATTGTAACACGCTTTGGACTGCGCAGTTTGAACTGATGTGTCCTTCCCCTCCATATTTGTAACATACGACCGGTGGTCGTTCTCCTTCCTTAACAACAGGTCCTGGTGCTGACGTCTTTCCATCATTATTGAATCTCATCTTCTTGAAATTTCCACTTCTATTATCTTGGCCATGATTACCACCGAAGTGGTTACCATTTCTGGCATGTTGATTCCCTCCACGTTTGTTGTCACCGCTTCGATGACTGCTACCACTAGTAGTATCGCTTTTTTGGCTGTTATCTCTTGGTTGAATTGACTCATTATCACGTTCCAATAACTGAGTCCTATTTACAACATCTGAATACAAACACAGTTTGTGAGAAATTAGGTATTGACGTATCTCGGGTTTCAAACCTCTTAGAAACATCCGCGTCATTCTCTCCTCATTATCAACCAAGTGGAACGTAAACCGGGACAACTCGAAAAACTTAGCTTCGTACTGTGACACGGTCATATTGTTTTGCTCTAGCTTGATAAACTCTACCTCCTTCATGTGACGAATACTTTCGGGAAAGTACTTGTCGTTGAATAGTTCTTGGAACTTCTCCCAAGACATCTTCAGTGCGGTAGGTTGAGTACACTTTATGGATTTCCACCAGTAATCTGCCTCTGCTCACAACATGAAGGTGTCAAAGGGAACCTTTTGCTCCTCGGAGCATCCCAAGACATCAAATATCTTGGTGATCTGCTTTATCCACGTCTCCGCCTTAAGTGGTTTTGGCTCTCCAAAAAACTCTGGTGGTCTCAGCTCCTTGAACTGTTTAGCGGTGACCGTCCGAGAGTTGCTAGTGATTCCCCCTGCATTTTGAACAGGAGCCGCTCTCGCCTGATGTTGCATGAATTGCATAAAGCCTCTGAACATCCCATCGTTCACCATTTCATCTGTGTTATTGTTTACCTAAGGATTATTGTCTTTCTGTTGCACATTATCCTGGGTATTGATCGTTGGTGACTCAATGGTCTCATGTGCTTCATTGCTTATCTCAACATTTTCGGATGCCATTTTCAAATACTGCCACAAAACAAGGGTTAATTGACATGACACATATTATCCCTATACTATGACCGACCAATTAAATACCAAATAAACTTAGGTAGGTCATACTAGTGAAGGAATTCCCCGTCTCTCCCCTCCTAGTTCTTGTCTTACGTCTCAGCCAGGGATCATATCCCTAAGCTTTGATACCAAATGTGACGCCCCAAAATAGGTATACATCACCCATCTTGGGTCGCCAAATACATGGTACTGAATACAAATACAAACTTAATTATACAACATGAACTGTGAGTTTTAATACAAATATTGTCTTCAAGACAGTATTCAAACTCAAAATAAGTCCTCATTTATTATCACACTATTTCACAGGATAGTGAGGACTACTAATGCAAACATCTGGACCATCACTCCGTTCCCCGATAAGTCCCGGCTACGTTCTTATTTCCTAAAGAGAATAATGAAAGTAAAAGGGTGAGCTCAACTAGCACAGTAAGAAATATTATGACTAAGATAATGCAGAATAAATTATCATTAGCCTTCAACAGTGTTAAACTGATATAATATAATAAACATCAAGTTTAACTGCAGCGGAACAAGCAATCCATTGGAAGAGTCAAGTAGAGCATAATATCTACTATCTTCTATGATTTAAAAGTTTTTCATCAACTTTATCATTTGAGACTCGACATTTTAATAAATAAACCACATCATCAAATCATCCACGCACTACGGCCGAGGATATTCATGTAATCATCAATGGTCATGACTATACCTTAGAATAATCCACGGTCATAATCATACCAACAACTATCCATCAATGAACTACAGGCCAATGAGGACTTTTACCACATCATTTGTAACATTACGGGTCATGATTATACCGAATGATCCCTGGTCATAATCATACCAATCAACAGTCCATATATGCACGTAAGCCAGAGATGACTTTCATCACAATATAAGCATGATGATGGTGACAATGATATAAGAATTCAATAAAACAAGTTCAAGGATAAATTTTAAAGACTTTAATAATTTAATTTATCCAGAATTCAATAATGTTCAAATTGCCAACATTATATTGCTTTGTGGAGTAAAATTCAAGAATGATATTGTATCAAAAATGATTTGGACCGAAAAAAAATCAATTTTTATCATGAATAGTACTTTGGGTGAATAGTACCCCATAAATTGTACTTCAAGAATAGTACCCTGTGAATAATACTTTGTAAATAGTACTCATAAATAGTACGGCGTGAATAGTATTTTGTGAATAGTACCCGTGAATAGTACTTTTATGAATAGTACCGTATAAATGAATAGTACTCATAGACAGTACTCCGGCATGAAAATCTTAAAATTTAACAAGAATGTGCAAAAAATATCCTTGTGAAATGATACTAGATGAAGCACATATTTTAAGGATATTCTACTAATTTCACGGAGTATAGAAGCAATACTTTAACAGAATGAGGGTATAATCAGGAATACGAGACGAAATAATATTACTCACATACTACAGAGTATGGAAGAAAATATTATTCCTTATGAATACTGAACAAAAATAATATCCCTTACCTCAAAAGAAGACTGGATACTGGAATAGTGAGGTAGCAGACTTCTCTTCTTCTTTCTCTCTATAGATTCTCTCTCTATAGCTTCTCTCTATATAATTGCTCTTGTGAGACTTAGTGAATTGGTGAGAATGAAGGAAGAATGAGCTTCTATTTATAGAAAAATATAGTTTTGATAATTGCACGTTTTGGGGCTCGAAATATTACAATATAATACCTTTATCTTTTACTTCATTTTTAATTTAGTCATACAAGTATTATCAAACTTGCACCACCTCCCCTAATAGTACATCATGTGAATTAATAGTTCAATCATGTGAATCAATAGTTCTATACATGTGAA
Source organism: Panax ginseng (assembly GCA_020205605.1). Lineage (NCBI taxonomy): Eukaryota > Viridiplantae > Streptophyta > Magnoliopsida > Apiales > Araliaceae > Panax > Panax ginseng. The sequence continues at coordinate 93,929,115 of CM035139.1, forward strand.
AATACGAATTACAGTATAGTACCTCCATCTATACCTCCATTTTTAACTTAGTCATGCAAGTATTATCAATCTTGCACCACCTCCCCTAATAGTACATGAATGTGAATTAATAGTACACACATGTGAACGAATAGTTATAAGCATGTAAATTAATAGCAATTAATTTCTCATTTATTCGATTAATTGCCCGATTGGTCAGTATAACTTCCAGACATCAATTATTATTGAAATAAATGTCGATTCCACTAACACTAATAATCTCAACACAATGGAACTATCAATTTCATCTTTAATCAACACGAACTTATTAATCATTAATATTATAACTCACAATATTTAACAATCAGGTCGTTCCCAGGAAAGAGGGGGCTTTCTGATAGGGATTTCTCCTTATTGGCGCGCAATTAGGTGACCAAACCTCTCCTTGACAGAACTTCTAGACATTGTCAATATTGCAAATAATAATATGAATAACTTTGTCGTCTCAATTATTGATTTAATAATATAAAATATTATGCAGATGATACTGTGATAATAGTTGAATCAATAATATGAGAGATATTATCAAGCAATTCTTTGTAGTAATAATTGAGTATAATTGAGTGACTTCTCACGTAAGCATCAATAACCAATCGTGCTACTATGCAACCACGCCATTCATCATTTTTACTACTAGGGTAGTTCAACAGTTTAACGGTAAAACTTTAGCCGTTATTTTATAAAAAGATAATTATGTCGTTTTCTAACTACGACAATACTTCTGTTGTGGGGTCTACCAATGATTGTGCCGTCATACGAATATTCCCCGACCAATCGAATATTATATAACCACTTGCTTACTTTTCAAAATTTGTAAATATTACCCACAACTATAACATTATATCATATCCACACCATAATATTCAAAAATATATTTCGAGAGAAATTTAATCTTTATTCATAAAAGTTGGGGTCTTACATATTTCCTCCATTCCATGCCATCCCATTTCTTTTCTCCTCCCGTGATCCCCCCACCAACTTATCATATATATATATATATATATATATATATATATATATATATATATATATATTATCACACTCATAACACACTATTTTGAAAAATGAGTAGGTGGGGGTCTATATAATAAGCCAAATTTACAACAAATACTATAAAAATCCCCTCAATATTTTTAACAATATTTATTCATCAATAATATAACTTACAATATTAACAACCAGATCATTCCCAGAAAAGAGGGGACTTTTCGATAAGGATTTCACCCTATTGGTGCACAATTAGGTGACCAAACCCTTTTCCTCGATAGAACTTTCTAGACATTGTCAATAATGCAAATAATAATATGAATAACTTTATCGTCTCAATTATTAATTTAATAATATAAAAATATTGTGACAATAATTGAATCAATAAAATGAGATACTATGCAACAATTAATGTAGCAATAATTAAATAAAACTGAGTGACTTCTCACATAAGCATCAATAATCAATATCGTGTACTACTATGCAACCACGCGTATTACTGTACTTTTATCATAGGTTATTTCAACAGTTAACTGTAAAACTTTCGTCGTTATTCTTATAAAAAGATATTTTTGTCATTTTCTAACTCTGACAGTAATTCCGTTGTGGGGTCCACCAATGATTGTGCCGTCGTACGAATATTCCCTGATAAAACGAATATTCCCCGACCAATCAAATATTTTATGACAACTTGCTTACTTTGCAAAATTTATAAATATTTTCCACAACTATAACATTATATCAAATCCACACCTTAATATTCAAAAAGATATTTCGAGAAAAATTCATCTTTATTCATAAACGTTGGGGTCTTACAACCTCCCCTTCTTATGAAATTTCATCCTCAAAATTAGTGTACGTACCTGGTATGTTGAAGAGGTACGGATACCTTGATTTCATTTCAGATTCTAACTCCCAGGTCATTTCCTTAACATCGTGGTTTGTTCACAAAACCTTGACTTGAAGTATAACCTTGGTGCGTAGAATATGTTCCTTCTTATCCAAGATTTTAACAGGTACCTCTTCATATGTTAAATCTTCCGCTATCTCGCCTGGTTCTAACTCAATAATGTGGTTCGAGTCTTCCACATATTTACGTAACATAGATATGTGAAAAACGTTATGAACACGAGACACACTTGGCGGTAAGGCAAGTCTATAGGCCACAGTTCCTACTCGATTGAGGATTTCAAATGGGCAAATGAATCAAGGATTGAGCTTTCCTCTCTTTCCAAATTTTGTAACTCCTTTCCATGGAGCAACACGTAACAACACATGATCTGCAACATTGAATTTTACTTCCTTTCGATGAAGATCAACATAACTCATTTGTCGATCTTGTCAGGTTTTTATACGTTGTCGGATCATTTGAATCTTTTCCGTTGTCATGCATACCAATTTTGGTCCCAACAACGTTGCTTCACCTACCTCATCCCAACATACTGGAAAATAACACTTTCGTTCATACAACGCCTCGAATGGAGCCATGCCAATACTTGCTTGATAACTTTTGTTGTAGGAGAATTCCACCAATGGCAAGAACTTGTCCCAAATTCCTTTGAAGTTAAGGACACAAAGTCTTAATAGATCTTCAAGAGTTTGAATATTTCTCTCTGACTACCCTTCCGTCTAAGGATGATATGCCGAACTGAATCGTAAATTCGTGCCCATAGCTTTCTGTAAACTGACCCAAAACCGTGGAGTGAATGTTGGGTCTCGATTAGAAACTATGGATACTGGCATAACATGCAGTCTTATAATCTCATATATGTACATACGAGCAAGACGTTCAAGTAAATAAGTTTCTCGTATAGGTAATAAATGAGCAAACTTGGTTAATCTATCTACAATGACCTAAATTGCATCTATGCCTTGAGAGACCTTAGGAAGGCCAATAACGAAATCCATGGTAATGTGCTCTCACTTCCATTTTGGAATTTCAAGTGGCTGCAATGAACCTTTTACCACTTGATGCTCCGCTTTGACTCGTTGACAAGTTAGACACCTTGAGATAAATTCGGATATCTCTCTCTTCATATTGCTCCACCAAAATGTATGTCAAAGATCACGATACATTTTGGTACTCCCAGGATGGATTGTAAACGGTGTGTTGTGTGCCTCCATCATGATTTTGTACTTTAAATCAGAGTCGTTAGGAACATAAAGTCTGGATTTGACTCGAAGTATGCTTTCTTCATCGATTCTTGCTTTCGGAATAACACCTTCTTGTACTTTCTTCTTCATATGCATCAGCTCCAGGTCTGTAGCTTGAGCAGCTTTAACTTTATCAATTAAAGTTGGTTCTACTTGTACCATCATCACGTGGGTCCTTGGAGTCTTTAACTCTATCTCCATCCTTTGCAAGTCATATAAAATGGGTCTTTGCGTTGACAATATCGTACTCGTACCCGCATATGATCTTCTACTCAACGCGTCAGCTACCACGTTCGCTTTTCCAGGATGATATTGAATGGTATGATCGTAATCTTTCAATAGCTCGAGCCAACGTCGTTGCCGCATATTGAGTTCATTTTGAGTGAAGAAATATTTGAGGCTTTTATGATCCGTATAGATCTCCATTTTCTCCCCATATAGGTAATGCCTCCAGATTTTAAGCATAAAAACGACTGCTGCCAACTCTAGATCATGAGTAGGATAATTTCTCTCATATTCTTTAAGTTGTCGTGAGGCATAGGCTATGACTTTCCCATGTTGCATGAGAACACATCCTAACCCTCTATCTGAAGCATCGCTGTAGATGACAAATCCCTCTGAACTAGTTGGTATTGTTAGAACAGGTGCTAAAATGAGTCTCTTCTTGAGTTCTTAAAAACTCTTCTTACATTCCTCGCTCCAACCAAATTTTGTATCTTTTCGAGTCAGCTGAGTTAATGGAGTAGCGATTCGAGAAAACCCTTCTACGAATCTCCGATAATAACTAGCTAAGCCGAGAAAGCTACGTATTTCGGTCACTGACTTAGGTTGCTCCCAGCTTTTTATTGCTTCAATCTTCACTGGGTCAACAGATACTCCGTGATTTGATATCACGTACCCAAGGAATGCTACTTCCTCAAGCTAGAACTCGCATTTTTTCAACTTGGCATAAAGCTTGTTTTCACGAAGCTTTTGGAGTATCAGCCTCAAGTGTTGCTCATGATCTTCACGGCTTTTGGAGTATATGAGGATGTCATCAATAAAAACAACAAAAAAATGATCCAAATATTCCTTGAATACTTGGTTCATCATATCCATGAAGGCAGCAGGAGCATTAGTCAATCCAAAAGACATGACTAGGAATTCGTAATGCCCGTACCGATTTCTGAAAGCAGTCTTTGGAATATCATCAGTTTTAATCTTTAACTGATGATATCCGGAAATAAGATCGATCTTTGAAAAGAATTTAGCACCTTGCATGTGACGCCCCCAAAATAGGTATACATCACCCATCTTGAGTTGCCAGATACATGGTACATAAATTCAAATACAACTTAATTATACAACAGTCGTGTAAAATACGACAAAACATAGCTGAGAGTTTAAACAAGAATATTGTCATCTAGACAATATCCACACTCAATGGAGTCCTCATTATAATTATTATCACACTATTTTATAAAAATAGTAAGGACTACTATAGCTACCATCTCGGACCATCACTCCATTCCCTGACTCGTCCCAGCTATATTCTCATTTCCTGAAGAGAAAAGTGAAAGAAAGGGTGAGCTCAACTAGCCCAGTAAGAAATATTATGACTAAGATAATGTGGAATAAATTATCCTTAGCCTTCAACAGTATAACAAATGATAGAATACAATAGACAATAAGTTTTAGATCAACAACTGCAGCGGAATAAGCAATCCATTAGAAGAGTCAAGTAGAGCATGATATCTACCATCTTCTATGATTTAAAAGTTTATCATCAATTTTATTCCTGTAATACTCATCAACAGTTCTTTATTATACCCAAGATAAATAGAACTTTCATCACCTGTCTTCACCTGAACCACCAAAGATGTTTGTTAAATTCACAATTCATGTTTATAATAATGTGAATCAATAATTTCTCCTTGCCATAAAGGTTTAATAGAACATTTACTCAATATCCTTACCCCAAAGGCTAAAGATATTCAAATATAATAACAATGATCATACTCAATGGATTTGTTCATCTTTTTGCACTACTAGCCAAAGATATTCAACTATAAAACCAATGGTCAAGATCATACCAATCAATTGCATGTCAGTGCACTACGGCCAAAGAAATTCAACTATTAACTAATGGTCATGATCCTGCCAATCACATCATCAAATTATCCCTGCACTATGACCAAGGATATTTATTAATATCACAAGTGGTCGTGGTCATGATCATGTCATACACCTGTCCATCTTTACACTACGGGCCAAAGCTATCAATTAACAGTTCATCTTTGCACTACGACCAAAGATATCAATCAACAGTTCATCTTAGCACGTAAGCCAAAGATATACAACTATAAAACCAATAATCAACAATTCGTCTTTGCACGTAAGCCAAAGATATACAACTGTAAAACCAATAATCAACAGTCCATCTATGCACGTAAGCCAAAGATGACTTTCATCACAATATAAGCATGAGGATGATGACAATGATATAAGCATTAATCAAGCGAAATCAAGGATAAATATTAAAGACTTTAAATTTATCCGAGTTTAAAAATATCCAAATTGTCAACACGATCATCGCTTTGTGGAGTAAAATTCAAGAATAATATTCATGTACCAAAAAATAATTTGGATGAGGAAAAAGAAATATATTTTTCGGGTAAATAGTATCCTGTGAATAGTAACTCATGAATAGTAACTCGTAAATAGTACTCCGTATTCGTACATAGTACCGTATACATAAATAATGTCATATACGCAAATAGTGCCATATACATGAATAGTGTCGTACACATGAGTAGTAACCCCGGCATAAAAAGATAAAGTTTCACAATAAAATCCATATCAATATTTATAACACCTTAATCCAAATGTTATAAATAATTTAATAATCTCATAATCTAATATTATTAATATTACCACAATATTTTAATTATTTTTAAACTTGTAAACAATTAAAATTAATGCATTTAGTCATCCTAAAATGCCAAACTCATAAGATTTCATCACCAATAACCAAAACTTTCATCAAAAATCTGCATATACCTTATATAGGATTCTCAAGCCATAAAATCTTATTTTCTAATTTTCTTAGTTCACATAACATATTTAATTCATTTACTCATAACTAGTCGATTTTCATGAAAAATACCAAATCAGTACAAACAAATTTTCTTTTCTAGGATTTAGCAGAATATAGTCCCATATTGAACATATATTTTTCTTAGAATTTTTAAAATTCATTTACTATTTTTCATATGACTAAAACTGCCGAATATTTAGACATTTATCAAAAATTGTACTTTTGTCCAAAAATTCCGAAATTTACAGGGCATACTGCTGTGTATATAGATGTACTTCCAATAACAATTTCACTAATTTTGGAGTTAACCACAAAGAATTATAAGGGTTTACTTTTAAAATAGTCTTTTCCCATAAATTTCATAACTCCTAATCTATACATCCAAAAATCGCCATTTTTGGACACAATCTAGAAAACTCATCAAATTATCATTTCAAATTTTTCCAGAATTTTTGAGAGTCGGAAAAATTATGAAACTACCCCTGGCAGAAACCCCTTACTTACAACGGTTGAACGAAAATAATATTCCTTACGAATATTGAATGAAAATAATATTCCTTACGAATATTAAACGAATATAATGAATATTGAACGATAATAATATTCATACGAATACGAAAAATAATATCTCTTCAGAATATAAAAATAATAACCCTTACCTCAGAAGAAGACTGGATACTGGAGTAGTGAGGTAGCAGACTTCTCTTCTTTTTTCTCTCTATAATTTCTCTCTATAATAATTGCTCTATAGCTTTAGTGAATTGATGAGAAATGAAAGAAGAATGAGCTTCTATTTATAGGAAAATATAGTTTCGATAATTGTACATTTTGGGGCTCAAAATATTACAGTATAATACCTTCCTCTTTTTTTTTCATTTTTAATTTAGTCCTGCAAGTATTATCAAACTTGCACCACCTCCCCTAATAGTAAATAATGTGAATCAATAGTTTAATCATGTGAATCAATAGTTATAATCATGTGAAAATACGAATTACAGTATAGTACCTCCATCTATACCTCCATTTTTAACTTAGTCATTCAAGTATTATCAATCTTGCACCAACTCCCCTAATAGTACATGAATGTGATTCAATAGTACACACATGTGAACAAATAGTTATATAAGCATGTGAATAAGTAGCAATTAATTGCTCATTTATCCGATTAATTACCCGAATTATCAATATAACCCAGACATCAATTATCATCGGAATAGATGTCGATTTTCACTAACACTAATAATCCCAACACAATGGAACTATTAAATTCATCTTTAATCAACATGAACTTATTCATCATTAATATTATAACTCACAATATTTAACAACCAGGTCGTTCCCAGGAAAGAGGGGGCTTTCCGATAAGGATTTCTCCTTATTGGCGCGCAATTAGATTACCTAACCTCTCCTTGACAGAACTTCTAGACATCATCAATATTGCAAATAATAATATGAATAACTTTGTCGTCTCAATTATTAATTTAATAATATAAAATATTGTGACAATAATTGAATAAAACTGAGTGACTTCTCACGTAAGCATCAGTAATCAAAGATATTGTACAATACCGTGTGCTACTATGCAACCATGCGTATTACTATCCTTTTATCATCGATTATTTTATGACAACTTGTTTATTTTGAAAAAAATTCACATATCACCCTTAACTTTAACCTTTTATCAATTTAACCATTTACTAAATAGAATAATTATTAAAAAATTGAATACTTTCATTTCATAAAATTCGGGGTCTCACATTGCAACTGGTACCTATTTTTGATGTGACATGATTCAACTCCTGATAGTCAATACAAAGTCGCATACTCTCATCTTTCTTCTTTACGAATAGAACAGGAGAACCCCTAGGAGACGTACTAGGACGAATGAAATCGATGTCTAACAGTTCCTGTAGTTAGGTTTTTAACTCCTGAAGTTCAATAGGAGCCATTCGATATGGGGCTTTGAAAATGAGTTTTGTACCGGGTTCAAGGTCAATACCAAACTCGATTTCACGCTCCGGGGGTAGGCCATGAAGTTCTTCAGGGAATACGTCAGGAAATTTATTAACAATAGAAATATCATTCAAATTTGACGTATTTTTGTTTAAATCTGTGACATGGGCTAAGAAAGCTTGACATCCGTTTTTTAATAAATGAATGGCTTTATGGCTTGATACGACAATGATTGACTTTAGTGGTTTGGTTGCTTAAATTTGCATAATAGGTTGGTTAGGAATATGAAAGCTAACAACCTTACAAAAACAATCAATTTTAGCATGATGATTAGTTAACCAATCAATCCATAAAATCACATCAAATGCAAGTATTTTCAAAGAGATAAGATCGACAGGTAATGTGAGGGTGCTGATTTGAATCAAACAAGATTTATAAATAGTGGATGTAATGAAGGTTTCTCCCAATGAAGTTTCAATAGATAAGTCAAAGTCTAATTTCTCCGGAGTTAAATTTAAACATTGAGCGCAAGTAGTAGAAATAAAAGAATGGGTAAAGTCGGTATCAAATAAGGTATAGACTTCGCAAAAGTTTATGATTAGCTTATCCATGATAACTTCGTTCGGGTTCCTCGCTTTTTGGGAGTTCACGACAAACGCTCTCCCTTGAACTACTGGTTTTAACTTGTCTGGGACGGCCATTGGTCTCCATCCCACCTGGACTTGACTTCACTACACGACAAAATTGGGCTAGGTAACCTTCTCTTCCGCAATTATAACATGCTTTGGACTGCATCGTGTAGTTTGGACTGATGTGTCCCTCTCCTCCGCATTTGAAGCATACGATCGGTGGTCGTTCTCCTTCCTTGAAAATGGGTGTTGGTGCTGTTGTATTTCCATCATTGTTGAACTTTCTTTTCTTGAAATTTTCACTTCTATTGTCTTGGCCATGATTACCACCGAAGTGGTTACCATTTCTGGCATATTGATTCCCTCCACGTTTGTTGTCACTGCTTCGATGACTGCTACCACTGGTATTATCATTTTATTGGCTGCTATCTCTTGGTTGGGTTGACACATTATCGCGCTCCAATAACTGAGCCCTATTCACAACATTTGAATACAAGCAAAGTTTATGAGAAATGAGGTATTGACGTATTTCAGGTTTCAAACCTCGTAGAAACATTCACATCATTCTCTCCTCATTATCAACCAAATGGGATAGAAACCGAGACAACTCGGCAAACTTAGCCTTGTACTATGACATGATCATATTATTTTGCTCCAGCTTGATGAATTCCACCTCCTTCATGTGACGAATACTTTTGGGAAAGTACTTGTCGTTGAACAATTCTTGGAACTTCTCCCAAGACATCTTCAGTGCGGCAGGTTGAGTACGTTTTATAGATTCCCACCAATAATCTGCCTCTCCTCGCAACATGAAGGTGGAAAATGGAACTTTTTGCTCCTCTGAGCATCCCAAGACATCAAATATCGTGGTGATCTGCATTATCCACGTCTCTGCCTTAAGTGGTTCTGGTTTTCCCAAAAACTCCGGTGGTCTCAGCTCCTTGAACTGCTTAGCGGTGACCATCCATAAGTTGCCAGTGTTTCCACCTGCATTTTGCACCTCTCTCGCCTGATGTTGCATTAATTGTAGAAAGCCTTTGAATATCCCATCGTTCATTATTTGGTCGGTGTTGTTGTTTACATGAGGATTGTTGCCTTCCTGATGTACATTATCCTGGTTATTGATCTGTGGTGACTCAACGGTCTCCTGTGCTCCATTACTTATCTCAATATTTTCAGATGTCATTTTCAAATACTGCCACAAAACAATGATTAATTGACATGTCACATATTATCTCTATACTTTGACTGACTAATTAAATAACAAATAAGCTTAGGTAGGTCATATTAGCGAAGGATTTACCCGTCTCTCCCCTCCTAGTTCTAGTCTCACATCTCAGCTAGGGATCATATCCCTAAGCTCTGATACCAACTGTGACCCCCCCCCCCAAAAAAAAAAAAAAAAAAAATAGGTATCTGAGTAACCCAATGAAGTCGCCAAATACATGTATGTAATTAAAATACAAACTTAATTATACAACATGAGCTGAGAGTTTTAACACGAATATTGTCTTCTAGACAATATCCAAACTCAAATGGAGTCTTCATTATAATTATTATCACACTATTTTATAAAATAGGGAGGACTACTACAGCCACCATCTCGGACCGTCACTCCATTCCCCGACTAGTCTCGACTACGTTCTCCTTTCCAGAAGAGAACAATGAAAGTAAAAGGTGAGCTCGACTAGCCTAGTAAGAAATATTATGACTAAGATAATGCAGAATAAGTTATCGTTAGCCTTCAACAATGTTAAACTAATAAAATATAATAAATAACAAGTTTAACTGCAGCGGAACAACCAATCCATTAGAAGAGTCAAGTAGAGCATGATAGCTACTATCTTCTATGATTTAAAAAGTTTATCATCAATTTTATCGCTGAGACTCAGCTAAATAAATAATCCACATCACTGAATCATCCATGCACTACGGGCCAAAGATATTTATTAGTATCACATCCACAAATTATCCATGCATTACGGACCAAGGATATTCGTATTATCACCAATGGTCATGATCATGCCAACAACTGTCTAAAATGAAATAATATTACTTACATACTACAGAGTATGGAAGAGAATATTATTTCTTACGAATATTGAAAAAAAATAATATCTCTTACCTTAAAAGGAGAGTATTTCTGACTGGTAGGGCGGGGATATTCTTGAAAAAAAAAATTCACTATTTTCTACACTCAAAGCTTCCTTAAACTCTAAAGAAATACGCTCAATATTATAGAAGAAGAATTCTCTGATTCTAGTGTGATTTTCAATTCTAAACTAAGCATCTTAATTTATAGGAAAATGACAGGATACTATTTGAAAAAGAAAATCACGGACTACACAGTAAGATTCGAACGAATTCACGGGCGTACCGACTGAAATTTTCTGATTTTACTATGCAAATACTATGTAGATATTATGCAAATACTAAGCATAATAAAATATAATATATTCTATTTTTTCATAAAAAAAAAATTATAATATATATATATATATATATATATATATATATATATATATATATATATATATATATATTCCCTCCATTCCATGCCATCCTGCTTTTTTTTCTCTCTCGTGATCCCCCCACCAACTTATCATATATATATATATATATATTATCACACTCATAACACACACTATTTTGAAAAATGAGTAGGTGGGGGTCTATATAATAAGCCAAATTTATAATAAATACTATAAAAAAAATTCCTCAATATTTTTAACAACATTTATTCATCAATAATATAACTTGCAATATTAATAACCAGATCATTCTCAGGAAAGAGGGGGCTTTTCGATAAGAATTTCTTCCTATTGGCGCACAATTAGGTGACCAAGCCCCTTTCCTCGACAAAACTTTCTAGACATTGTCAATAATGCAAATAATAATATGAATAACATTGTCGTCTTAATTATTGATTTAATAATATAAAATATTATGACAATAATTGAATCAATAACGTGAGATAATATGCAGCAATTAATGTAGCAATAATTGAATAAAACTGAGTGACTTCTCATGTAAGCATCAATAATCAATACTGTGTGCTACTATGCAACCACGCGTATTACTGTACTTTTATCACTGATTATTTCAACATTTAAAGGTAAAACTTTCGTCGTTATTTTTATAAAAAGATATTTCTGTCGTTTTCTAACTCCGACAATAATTCTGTTGTGGGGTCCACCAATGATTGTGTCATTGTACGAATATTCCCTGATAAAATGAATATTTCCCGACCAATCGAATATTTTATGATAACTAGCTTACTTTGCAAAATTTATAAATATTACCCACAACTATAACATTATATCAAATCCACACCTTAATATTCAAAAAGATATTTCGAGAAAAATTCATCTTTATTCATAAAAGTTAGGATCTTACATTAATAGTCAAATAAGTGTAATTCTTGCAAGCAAAAATTTTTAAGTTAAAGTATTTGATAGAATCTAAATTTTATGTCCTTTTCTTTACCATCAATTTTAAATTTCAGAAAACCCCTAAAAAAATTAAAATCTGAGGGTCTAGTTATTAAGGGAAAAAAAACTATTTGTGGGACGTTAGTATCTAAATTATAGATGTTTTTCATATTTGGTCTCTTAATTATTTTTTTTGTGTATTTTGTTCTCCAATTTTACATATTTTTTTTAATGTTAATCTCTAAAATAAAACAACTTTTCACGCAAGTTTTCAAACTATAGTTTTGTTTTTATTTTATTAAGATTAGACCTCATTCTATAATTATTTTTCATATTTAGTCTCATTTAATTGTTTTGTTTTTGCAAGGCTAATTGAGATAATAAAAATTATAAAATTTAAAGATGAAATATGAGAAAAAATATCTAGGAGACCAAACGTAAAAAATAAATATAGTTTAGGACTAATGAAAAGATTATCACTATATTTTATAAACAAATATTTTTACTTTTTATAAATATATCTCTAATATTTTCTAAACATAATATTACCCAGTCAACCTAAAATATAAATAATTACATGTTAAAATTCATGTCATTTGTAATACATAACTGAAATATATCTATAATTTTGAACCAGATTAAAAGAAAAAGGTATCTCTAGTTTTGGAGCTTAGATAATAATATAAAATTAAAAGATATCCTTAAATTTGACAATAATTTCATATCTATGGCATTATTTATATCTCCAATTATTGTAAAAAATAAAATAAAAATAATATTTATAAAGATAAATATAAAGAATTTAAGTTTAATACGCTTAGAATTATGACATATGATTGAAATACGTATAATTGTTTCCAACATAAGTACGCCATTAACGATGCGTCTTAATTCTAACACGACTAATATCTTAATTTTAACACGACTAATATATACTTTCTCTAATTCATAATATATGATATTTTAGAGTTGTGCACAAAAATTAAAAAAATAATTGTATAACATTAAATATATTACTCCCCAGTCCCATAATATATGATGTTTTAGAGCATCTCCAAGAGTAGTAGAAAAAAAACACTTCAAATTGAAGTTTGTTGACCTACGTGACAATTTGAAGAGCATTATTTGTTACTTTCATATTTTGTGTCTCATCGGTCTCTTCAATTCAATGAGATGTACATCAAACCCATCAAGCGTAATAAATGTTTTTAGCCTTTAATTGTAGATTTGAAGAGTGAGAATGATGTTTTAGATTTGAAGAATAAGAAGGAGATTGCATATTTGATGACTAAGGATGAAGAGGCTGTTGGAGAGAATTTTTCTGATGTGGCTCACCTATTTGAGTATCCCAAAGTGGTTGAAGAAGCTGTTGGAGATGCTTTTAGAGGTGTGCACAAGAATTAAGGAAATAATTGTATAACATTAAATATAGTATCAATTATATATAATATCCTTTACCATATTTATCTCATATTCTCCCTCTCTCATTTATAATACTTTCCCATAAGTAGTAGTTGTAGAAAGATTGTGGTTAATTCTCTTAATTATATAAAACGCCAAATTTTGAGAAAAACAAAATCATCTAAAATGTTATATATTACGGAACGGAGGGAGTATCAATTATCTATAATATCATTTATCATACTTATCTCATACTCTCTTTCTCATCTGTAATATTTTTTCATGAGAGGTAATTTTGAAAATATTGTAATTAATTCTCCTAGATTATATAAAACGTCAAATAATTTGGAAAAAATAAATCATCTAAAACGTCATATATAATGGGACGAAAAGAGTACACTGATAGTATATTAAACTTTAACTCATAATAATAAAATTAATGCTATGATAATGTTGGTTGATTTCACAATCAATGAATTTGTGCAAGTGTACACAGTCAACAAGTAATAAAGTGATAAGATAGTGTCGATCCCACAGAGAATTCTAATAAATAAATTCCAACTACTAGCACTATATCAATCCAATTTTATTTAAACAACCATAAAGTGTGGTTTTTCAAAATAAGAAAACTAAAGTAAACAATTAAAAGAGATTATTCTAAAATAAATCAAATAAATAAAACTAAGATTTTAACGAATGACTTCAGATAAATAAAGATTAAGACTCCAATATCTCCAATTATGAACTATAAATCAATTATCCAATTATCCCAATTATTATGCATACTGAATTGTTAACTGGAATTCTCAAGTGTCAAAAGCCCTTTTCCAAGTGATCAATTAACTTCTATTTAATCCAATTAATCTTGCTATATTCCTATACAAAACAATTAAATTAAACTCTTTTAATCCCAATTCCTAACTTGTTACATGCAGTGAACAGATATTTCCATTCAATTCACAACCCTAATTATTCATCATGCAAATAATTAAGCATACATGTTATCAAGTCCAGTTCTAACCCTAGATTTCATCTTCCAAATCCTTCTAGAGTAACAAGGTAATTATTGGCCAAATAATTAATCAATAAGCACAAGACAAGATAAAAAATTCACTTTAACATAAATAATTGGAATAAATCAAATAATTAATTTACAGACATAAAAGGTTCAATTGAAATCTTAATAAAAGAAATTTAGTTCATTATTAATGAATTAAAACCAAGAATCCACAATTGAATAGACATTAAATGATAATAGTAAGATTAGAGAAGAGAATAAATCTGTTGTCAGCAAATCTCCATCTTCCTCAAGCTCCTGCTCTTTTTCTTCAATGGTCTCCAAGTCGCTTCAATCTCCAAAACTAATAAGAACTAGGGTTTATGTTCTAATCTAATGGAGTGTATCTCTAATCTAATCTATGTAATATCCCTCTATTTTATGCCTTACATCATGTATTTATAGGTTACAAGTCAAATTTTTAGCTTAGGAACAAACCCAATCAAATTTGGAGTCAGAAAAGTGCTAAAATTCACCCCAAAATACGTCCAAGCCTCACCAATCCTTCCCAAAGACACCCATTATTTGAGCACGGCCACAGGAAGTCTGTCCCTAGTGCCCCAAAGATCGTAAATGAGCTTGAAATAGGTGCCCAAATACTGGAACATTTTTGACATTTTACATTACGGCGTCCCTTTGGAAAATGGCCATAACTTCTTCATCCGAACTCCGATTTTGATGATTCAAGATGTTCCGGAAATAGAAAACTTAGATCTACAACTTTTATTCTTTAAGTGTTTCGAAATAAGGTCTAGAGAAGTACTCAAATTGGCTCTGAAGTGAATACTGTGTAAATGGCAAGTCGAAAACGCGAATCTAGCCACCCCAAACGTCGATCCAAGTAAATTTTATCCCAATTCCTATAAAACAACGTAAAACATGCATGAATAGAGACAAACACTTAAAAACTTCCAAAAGATTAAGCTCAAATGCACTCAATTAATGTGTATAAAACTCACTCATCAGATAACAAAAGATGAGTACAAAAAAATGAATACAAAATGACGTGTCAAATAATAATTAATTTATTATAAAATATTACTAAAATCAAGAACAAATAAGATTAGAGAAAAGTGAGCATTCTCTTTTTACTTTGATATATACATCATTCACTTTACAAATGTTATTATTTATAGATATAATAACATCAATACTAACATAAATATTAGTAGGTTACAAAACTCAAAGGTTATGAGTTTCATAACTCAATGGCTATGAAAGTTACATGTACCTAGACATCCATAATATGAATCTAGACATACATAATTTTATAACACTCCCCCTTGGATGTCTATTGTATAGCTATACACATTGAAAGCTGCCTCATTAAAAACCTTACCAGAAAAAATCCAATGAAAAAAAAACCTTGATTAATGGAAAAAAAGTGCAGCGCGTATTAGCTCCCCCTCATGAATATATCCTTAAGTCCTTCAGCTGTTGCATTCCAATATTGTGACACAATCCTTCAAACGTTGCAGTTAGTAATGCTTTGGTGAATAAATATGCTAGATTATCTTTTGAGCGAATTTGCTGAACATCAATGTTACCACACTTTTCAAGGTCATGTGTGAAAAAGAATTTCGGTTAGATGTGCTTTATTCTATCTCCTTTGATGTATCCTCTTTTTAATTGAGCATACATGCAGCATTATCTTCATAAAGAATGGATGGAGTTCTTTTGTAGCAATTTTGTGAGACCCCGAATTTATGAAATGAAAGTATTCAATTTTCTTATAATTGTTATTTTCTTTAGTAAATGGTTAAATTGATAAAAGGTTAAAGTTAAGGGTGATATTTGAATTTTTTTTCAAAGTATGCAAGTTGATATAATATATTCATTATGTCGGGAAATATTCGTTTGGTCGGGGAATATTCTTTTTGTTAGGGAATATTCGTTCGACGACACAATCATTGGTGGACCCCACAATGGAAGTATTTTCGTAGTTAGAAAATGACTGAAATATCTTTTTATAAAAATAACGGCGAAAGTTTTTCTTGTTAAACTATTGAACTACCCGGTGGGTAAAAGTACGATGAATGGCGTGGTTGCATAGTAGCACACGGTATTGATTATTGATGCTTGCGTAAGAAGCCACTCAATTATACTTAATTATTGCTACAGTAATTGTTGCATAGTATCTCATTTTATTTGATTCAATTATTGTCACAGTATCATCTGCATAATATTTTATATAATTAAATCAATAATTGAGATAACAAAGTTATTCATATTATTATTTGCAATATTGCCGATGTCTATAAAGTTCTATTGAGGAAAGGTTTGGTCACCTAATTGTGCGCTAATAGGGAAAAATCCTTATCAGAAAGCCCCCTCTTTCCTGGGAATGATCTGGTTGTTAAATATTGTGAGTTATAATATTAATGATGAATAATTGTTGAAGTATTAAGAATGTGTTTATTGAAGATAAGTGAATTACAAAAGTTAGAGGGGAATAATGCAAACTTGGAAAACTTTAGGGGTACTAAAGTGTAATAAGTTAAATTAATCTGGACCATTGGTGGTGGTTTTAATAGTAAATCAATCTGGACCATTGATGGTAGTTTTTAATAGTAAATTAATCTAGACCGTCGGTGGTGGTTTTAAAAGTAAATCAATCTGGACCGTTGGTGGTGTTTTTAAAAGTAAATCAATCTGGACCGTCGGTGGTGGTTTTAAAAGTAAATCAATCTGGAACGTCGGTGGTGGTTTTAAAAGTAAATCAATACGGGTATTGGTTGTGGTTTAATAGTAATCAATATGAATAAATCGTTCTAATAGTAAATCAATACTGGACCGTTAATTGAATTAGTTACTATTTAGTCATTTCTCCTATAAATAGAAGCTTAATTCTTCTTTCATTCTCACCAATTCACTAAGATTCACAAAAGAAGCTATAAGGAGAGAAACTATAGAGAGAAAGAAGAATAGTATTCTGCTACTTCACTATTGCAGTATCCGGTCTTCTACTAAGGTAAGGGATGTTATTTTCGTTTGGTAAGGGATACTATTTGTTGTATTCGTAAGGGATATTATTTTCGTTTGGTAAGGGATATTATTTGTTGTATTCGTAAGGAATGTTATTTTTGTTTGGTAAGGGATATTATTTGTTGTATTCGTAAGGGATGTTATTTTCGTTTGGTAAGGGATATTATTTATTGTATTCGTAAGGGATGTTATTTTTGTTTGGTAAGGGATATTATTTGTTATATTCGTAAGGGATGTTATTTCTTTCGTATTCATAAGGAATACTTTTTTTCGTATTCATCCTTTAATATATCGGAATAACCTGTCTAAGCGGATTACGTACCGTATGACAGGTGAAAATCCATTTGCAGTTTCGTAAGGGATGTTATTTTCATTTGGTAAAGGATATTATTTGTTGTATTTATAAGGGGTATTATTTCTTTCGTATTCAGAAGGAATACTATTTTTCGTATTCATCCTTTAATATATCAGAATAACCTGTCTAAGAAGATTACGTACCGTATGACATGTGAAAATCCATTTGCAGTTTCGTATATTATTTCATTTCATATTCTTAAATCTAAACTTACTATGGTAAGTATTGCTTCTATAATCCCTGAAATTAGTGGAATATCCTTGAGTTTTACACTTCATGCAGTATCGTTTCATTGGAATATTGATCTGAACTTTCTTATTAAATATCAATATTTTTCCTGAGGTACTATTCACGGGTTACTATTCACTCAAATATTGTTCACTCGGGTATTCGGGGCACTTTTCATGCCGGGGTTACTATTCATGGGGTACTATTCTCGAAGTACTATTCACCCAAAAAATTAGTTTTTTTCTGTCCAAATTATTTTGATACATGGATATTATTCTTGAATTTACTCCACAATGCAGTATCATGTTGACAAGTTGGATATTTTTAAACTCTGGATAAATTTAAAGTCTTTAATAATTATCTTTGATGTCGTTTGATTAATGTTTGTATCATTATCATCATCTTCATTCTTATATTGTGATGAAAGTCATCTTTGGCTTACGTGCATAGACAGGCTGTTGATTGGTGTGATTATGACCAGGGATCATTCGGTATAATCATGACCCGTAATGTTACAAATGATGTGGTAAAAGTCCTCATTGGCCTGTAGTGCATTGATGGACAGTTGTTGGTATGATTATGAAGGGATTATTTGGTATAATCATGACCATTGGTGAAAACACGAATATCCTTGGCCCGTAGTGCATGGATAATTCGTGGTCGTAATACTAATGAATATCCTTAGCCGTAGTGCAAGGATGATTCGATTATGTGAATTATTTATTAAGCTGAGTCTCAGCGATAAAATATTGATAATAACCATTTAATTCGTAGAAGATAGGAGATATCATGCTCTACTTGACTCTTCTAAAAATACATTTGTATGTCTTTGGCCTGTAGTGCAAAGATGAACTGTTAATGAATATATTTGGCTCATAGTGCAAAGATGAATTTATTAGTATGATTATGAACAGGAATTGTGATTTGGTATAACCATGATATTTGATGTTTCAGGTAAAGACAGGTGATGAAAATTATCTTCGTCCTGAGTGCAAAGAGGAATTTAGAATCACAATTATGATTATGAGTTATTCATATAATTGTGGACAAGAACTATTGATTGATGTTACAGGGATAAAACATGGTTGGTGGACTTTTAACATGGAGAAGATAATAGACTTTATGGTCTATTTGACTCTTCTAATGGATTGCTTTCTTTTTGACTACTATGGTTGAAAAGTTTTATCATCTACCATATGTTCTAAATCTACGATTTATTCTTGTGAAGCCTATTGATAATTTAATTATCTTTAGTCATGATATTCTTTCTTTGGGCTAGTTGTGCTCACCCCTTGCTTCATAATTCCTTTCGGGTAATAAGAGTGTAGTGCCATTTGGGTCGGGCGGGGGTATGAGGGGAATAAAAGCGATGGTCTATAGTTGTTGAGGTTTCCCTAAAAAGCAAGATGAAAATAATTTTATTGAGAATTATAGATAAATGTGTCATATTTTATACGTCATTTTAACCGTTGATTTTGGTGAACCGAATAGGGTGAGGTGAACCCAACTTTGGAAGGGCGTTTGCCACTATCATACAAGATTTCTAATGACAGACGACCTCGTGTTATCATAAGATAGGATTGTCTACATGCACTTGCTGATTATATCTATGAGCACTACCTATATAATCTTGGAGTTTGGTTGAAATATAATTCTCAATTGGAGACAAATATTATCATGTAACGAATGTTTAAAGGTTTCGTACTTGGGAACTAAACTTTGATAATATGTAAATTAAATTTGATAATCTATATTATTGTTAATATTATTAGTATTATTCCGCTCATAGAAATGGTATCGTGAAACACCGATTTCGGGTTTCAAGTACCAGAATTTGGGGGCGTCACAGTTATTCTATTTAGTAAATGGTTAAATTGATAAAAGGTTAAAGTTAAGGGTGATATTTGAAATTTTTTTCGAAGTATACAAGTTGATATAATATATTCATTGTGTTGGGGAATATTCGTTTGGTCGGGGAATATTCTTTTTGTCAGGAAATATTCGTTCAATGACACAATCATTGGTGGACCCCACAATGGAAGTATTATCGTAGTTAGAAAACGACAAAAATATCTTTTTATAAAAATAACGGCAAAAGTTTTACCATTAAACTATTGAACTACCCGGTGGTAAAAATCTGATGTCTGGCATGGTTGCATAGTAGCTGCGGTATTGATTATTGATGCTTACGTAAAAGCCACTCAATTATTACTCTGAATTGTTGCATAGTATCTCACATTATTTGATTCAATTATTGTCACAAGATTATCATCTCGCATAATATTTTATATTATTAAATCAATAATTGAGACAACAAAGTTATTCATATTATTATTTGCAATATTGACGATGTCAGAAAGTTTTGTCGAGGAGAGGTTTGGTCACCTAATCATTTGCGGCCAATAGGGAGAAATCTTATCGGAAAGCCCCCCTCTTTCCAGGAATGATCTGGTTGTTAAATATTGTGAGTTATAATATTAATGATGAATAATTGTTGAAGTATTAAGAATGTATTTATTGAAGATAAGTGAATTACAAAAGTTAGAGGGAAATAATGCAAACTTGGAAAACTTTAGAGGTACTAAAGTGTAATAAGTTAAATCAATCTGGACCATTGGTGGTGGTTTTAATATTAAATCAATCTGGACCATCGATGATGGTTTTTAATAGTAAATCAATCTGGATCGTTGGTGGTGGTTTTAAAAGTAAATCAATCTGGATCGTTGGTGGTATTTTTAAAAGTAAATCAATCTGGACCGTCGGTGCTGGTTTTAAAAGTAAATCAATTTTGACCGTCGGTGGTTGTTTTAAAAGTAAATCAATTTGGACCGTCGATTGTGGTTTTAATAGTAATCAATCTGGATCGTTCGTGAATTAGTTACTATTTAGTCATTTCTCCTATAAATAGAAGCTTTATTCTTCTTTCATTCTCACCAATTCACTAATATTCACAAGAGAATCTATAGAGAGAGAAACTATAGAGAGAAAGAAGAAGAGTATTCTGCTACTTCACTACTGCAATATCCGATCTTCTACTAAGGTAAGAGATGTTATTTTCGTTTGGTAAGGGATATTATTTGTTGTATTCGTAAGGGATGTTATTTTCATTTGTTAGGGGATATTATTTGTTGTATTCGTAAGGGATGTTATTTTCGTTTGGTAAGGGATATTATTTGTTGTATTCGTAAGAGATGTTATTTTTGTTTGGTAAGGGATATTATTTGTTGTATTCGTAAGGGATGTTATTTTCATTTGGTAAGGGATATTATTTGTTGTATTCGTAAGGGGTATTATTTCTTTCGTATTCATAAGGAATATTATTTTTTGTATTCATCCTTTAATAAATCGGAATAACCTGTCTAAGCGGATTACGTACCGTATAACAGGTGAAAATCCATTTGCAGTTTCGTATATTATTTCGTTTCATATTCTTAAATCTAAACTTACTATGGTAAGTATTGCTTCTAAAATCCTTGAAATTAGTGAAATATCCTTGAGTTTTGCGCTTCATCTAGTATCATTTCATTGGAATATTGATCTGAACTTTCTTATTAAATATTAATATTTTTCCCGGGGTACTATTCACGGGTTACTATTCACCCGATTACTATTCACTCAAATATTGTTCACTCGGGTATTCGGGACACTTTTCATGCCGGGTTACTATTCATGAGTTACTATTCACCTAATTACTATTCACTCTAGTATTATTCACTTGGGAATTCTGGGCCCTTTTCATGTGGGTTTTACATTCCGATACTACCGGAACAAGTTCAAAACCCAAATCCAACACACCGAAACACACACCACAGGAACATCATTTCAACCCTCAAACACACACCGGAAGGATCATTTCCAACCCTGAGATAACCTCGAAGTTTCATCCTGGCGATAACCCCAAGGAATGTTGTTGTGCGATTCGGCGATAACTAAAAATGCTTGTTTCAAATGCATGCTATCAACTTCAATCTCGCACTCCTCCGCCGAGGCACTCATACCTCGACCCGTGAGCTAACACCCAAGCAGCAGCACACTCACAAGATGACATTCAGCATATATAAACAAGTAGTCCAATCTCGATGTAACCTCGAGCAACGCTCGCTTTCAACTCAAACCCACGATAACCCCTTGATGAAGAGTCAAACGTCATCTTTGCCACTCAACACCGCGTCGCTGCCTCAACACTTCATACATACATACAACAATGTCCCACAAGAACCGAGGAGTTACAATCCCGAGTGACTATTACGCTGTGGCAAGACAATCGGATAGAATTTGAAGCTTGAAGACTATGGGCATGGTCCCTCTTCCCCGACTTCAGCACAACCTCTAATCCATGTCATTCACAGAACTCTCGACACAAGTGGTCCAAGAAGGTCATATATACCTCGCTCGGATGCTCTCTGATTGAAGTTCGCAAGTTCGAAAGCAGACATTACAAAGGCACGAGTGCACGATTTTGAGACGACGGGACCCGTGAAGTTCGGGGACACTCGACCAAACCGCAGTGTAGTGCAACTACTACCGCCAGCAGTACACACTGCTGGCCATCGGCCTATAAATATAGACCTGGGGGCAGCCATTTTGAGGGAGAGAAAAGAGAGAAAGGCGAGGAAGCCCCGTCCAATTTGCTCTATACACACCCATATTGAGTGTTTCCTCATTCTAAACATCTGTTAGCTCACATATAGCTATATTTTTATCCCATGAGCCGAGTGTTTATCCATATAGAGTCATAGAAGTCTACATCAAGCAAAAGCCCAACGTAAGCCTTCTTACATTCTATAAAGCCTTTTTTTTTCATATTTGCACACACGTTATACACATCGAGAGTCGTGTTGTGTGTGTGTATGCCTTTGACTTCTATCCGTGGTTTTCATTTATGTATATATATATATATATACTTATATATATATATATATTTTATATATGGACTAACATTATCGAAGTTATGCCTCGATTGAGCCTAGACTTATGTCCGAGCTTATTTTTATATATATATATATATATATATATATATATATATATATATATATATATATATATATATATATATATAATATATATATATATATCCGATGAGCCCGGATTTTATATCCCGAGCATTTATCGCTTATATATATATATATATATATATATATATATATATATATATATATATAATTGTTGTTGATATATCCGATGAGCCTCGATTTTTATATATATATATATATATTATATATATATATATATATATATATATATATATATATATATAAGCATTTCAGCATATATATAGTTTTTAGTTTACTTATATATTTTATTTATTTTATTTATTTATTTACATTTTCCTCACCGAGTTTACTTCGTGGTAGTTGATCGCATTTATCGCTTTATTTTTTTTTTTCGATCCCCATGGAGTTTTTGGTGGTTGGATTGATCATGTATATATATATATATATATTTATATTTTATATATTTATATTTTCGATCCCCATGGAGTTATATATGGTGGTTGATCATGTCATATATATATATATATATATATATATTTATATATATATATATATATATATGGTATATTGATATATATATATATATATATTTACAGCTTTTTTTATATATATAATCGCCATCGCTTTCCATACAAATCGCAGATCATGTG
The DNA here is from genome assembly GCA_020205605.1 of Panax ginseng. NCBI lineage: Eukaryota > Viridiplantae > Streptophyta > Magnoliopsida > Apiales > Araliaceae > Panax > Panax ginseng. Next base: position 93,953,054 of record CM035139.1, read on the forward strand.
AGCCTAGAATCATGTGATCACAGATTCACCATCAATCTAGATTCGGTTCCTCGTGATGGACATTTTTCACCTGTAAGTAAATTTTTGTACATTATTTTTTAGTGTCTCAATTTCCTTAGATGGTCATCATGCCCATGAGGAGTTCTAAGATCATCAGATATTATTTTTCAAGATGCTTCAGATCTCAAAAATAAAAGCAAATGTTTTAACATTTAATAATAAAATGGAAGTATGAAAAGGTCTCAATTACTATTGAGCATGTGGTTTGAAAAACCTCTTTACAAAAACTTCATTATATATATCTTGTTAAAACTGAATTTTTCTATAAATTCAAACCTTTGTATATAGTGTGCTAACGAGGCCTCACACTACTTTCAAATAATTGCACATTGATCCACACACACACACACACACACACACATTCATATAATAGTTTTTGAAAAGTGGGCGGTCACCGTGGCAACACGGATGTCTGGGGTGCCTAACACCTTCCCTCCGCATAATCAAGCCCCCGAACCCAAATGAATCTTGCTTTCATTGCACCGCTTAGCAAAGTTGTCACATCATCGGGTCAATGTGCAAACCTTTTCTATTATGTTGGTGCAACCAAATTAAATACACCAACTCGCTTAATCTTAAAGTCAAATCGTCGACATTATACATGTCGACCTTTTTCACTTGTTTTTTCAAACAAATCTCACATTAACATGAGAACACCAAAGAACAAGTAACAAAAAAAGGGACATTAAAAATCCCGACGTCGACGATGTGTGGCGACTCACTGGGGACTCCAAAGAAGAGGGCTTAAGCCGCTATTACAAGCTTTTCAAAACCGTTATATGCTTGTGTGTGAATGTTGCATTTACATTTATGATGAATGTGTACGAATGCATTTTACTTATCGTGACTATACTATATCTATCTCAGTGATATTAGTGCTTCAGCACATGTCATCATTTTCATAAATGGTGAGACACGTTGTATGTGAATGTATGTTGTGTGGTTCCTCCACCAGAGGCTATCCTGCTTTGTTTGTTTGATCGGACTCAGAGGGAAGAATAATTCCAACGAGGCTCGTGAAAGGCACCACCCAGATTCGCTCCAGCTTGAAAGACCGGATTAACTTCCCGCCAAGTAGATCATGATGATCCGGGAACCTTCATGCCAAAAAGCCGCGAGAGTAACCCTAAGATAGGTCAACCTCCGATAAACCAAACGCGAGGAAAGTCTCTTCATGCTTTCCATTTTCAATTACTTGTAAAAGCATTTACTTGTAATTTTATTCCATGTTCATCTTTATGTAATGGAAAATATGAAGATTATTTTCATGCATACATGTTATCAATTAACACCCATTTTTGCAGACAATATTCCTAAAAATGGACATATTATGATAACATTTACATTACCCTAAGACTAAACTACATAAGTCTTTTGTAGGGAAATCATTGGGCCTCATTATCCGCCAAAATCCAAAAAGGCCACGAGCCTACAAACCAATCATGTCTTCGTCTCACCAGCCTAACTCGCTTCTCGTGAAGAATTTGATGGATTAAGTCAACAAATCACAAATTGGTTGTTTTGCTTAAAGAATTGCATCACCACCTGCAGGTACAAAGATGCCTCCACATACGTAATCCTCTACACAAGGAGGAACACAAGGTTCGATAAAACAAATCCGTAACCTCGCTTGGATACAACCAACAAAGACCCTAAAACACCCATCTCAAAGGAGATCCGCATAACCGGTGATATCAGAAGAAAGTACTCCAAATGGAGGAAACTATCCGTGTTCTCAAAGGGATTGGAACACATGGAAGTGTTTCATATGTCGACCTTTGCATCTTCCCCGGTGTTCATTATCCGAGAAATTCAAAACCCCCGATTTTGAAAAATATGATGGATTAGGGGATCCTTATACACATTTGAAGGTGTTCATTGGAGAACTGGATCTACGCGGAAAAAATGAAAAGCTCGTAATGCAAATTGCTTCGTAAGAGTCTCGACCGAGAAGCCCGCTCATGGTATACCGATTAGACAACTCAAAGATCCATAGCGGGAAGAGCTAGCTCACGCCTTTCCTCACTCAATACAGCTTTTCAATCTCAGATGGCTCCCGACCGGCATCAAATTACCAAGGTCAAGAAACAAATCTAATGAGTCTTTCAGAGAGTATGCTCAAAGGTGGAGGCGCCTTTGTCGCTTCAAGTTATTCCTTCCATGATTTTAATCGTAAATGGTCATGACATTCATAGATGTACACAGAAGCTCCTTTCTATGAGAGAGTCTTAGCCGGTATTGGCAAACCATTTTTTTGAAATGATCAACACTGAGAGATGGTCGAGATGGGATTGAAGTCCTGTAAAATTCAAGACCTAGCCGCCTTAAAGCAAATACGAAAGCACATCCAATCCGGATCTTATGGAAACAACCCCCGGAGGGTCCATAAAAAGAAAGAGGAGGATGTTTCCTTGATACTACAAGGTCAAAAAGGCAATCAGAACATGCCTATACAGAGGAGAAACTACTCCCCTTTTCAAGCACAATCTTCAAACCCTCCATTGCCTAAAAGTGGAGAAGTAAAGCGCCCTCGAACGTTCACACCCTTAGGGGACTCGCTCGAGAATATTCTTGCTCTTCTGACTACTCAGAAGAAAATTACACATCTTCTTCCACCAGCCAACCCTAATGGGAGGGGTTTTAATGCTACTCGAAAGTGTGCTTATCATGCCGGAGCACCTGGACATGATACTCAAGATTGTTGGGCCTTGAAACACAAGATCCAAGATTTAATAGACAATGGTGAGATCGTGGTCACCAAACCAGATCAACCTCATGTGCAAGACAATCCTCTTCCTCAACACAAAGAAGAAGAGGTCAACATGATTAGTTGGAGCATCGGATGTAGTTCCAATTTTAATGGTGAATCATCCTGCACCCTCAAAGATGGTGTTGACAAATGGGATTATGCAAAGTTCCAATTTACTATGGAACGAAAAGATGAAAGCTCTTTGCAAACAAATTGAGTAATCGCGTAATCGGTGACCCACCAAGATCAAGTCACACGCCAATTAATCACCAGAGCATGCTTATCTCCTTCCTTTTGTTATGAATGCTCCATCACCACCTTCAGAAAGCGAAGCTATGGAGGATAAGGTTGCAAAGAGAGCAAATGCTAAAGCCCATCGGGATTTTGCCAATCAGAGGGAATTTACCTATCTGGGCCAATCTATGGAGGAGATATTTCAAATGTTGATCAATGAAGGAAGAATTACCTTCCTTCTGCCTCCAATCAATCCCCGCTCAAGATGGTTCAACTCGATGAAGTATGTCAATATCATTCACATTCTCGTGGTCACAAAGATGTAAGAATGTTGGGCACTCCGCCATCTCATTCGTAATCTTATTGATAATGGTGTCCGCAACCAGCAGATGATGACACCGTGCAACTCGAGAGTGGGAATACATGTCCTACCAAATGGAAGGGATTAGAGTAGCTTATATCCAAGTGGATGATGAGATCACAAAGCATTTCCCATACAAGCAATTCAACTCAAAGGAGTCGATAATCCTTTGAAAGTGGTCGCACCAAAGCCAATTTCTTTACCCTTCGCATCACAATATCTCGTTGTTGTCACCTACACAAAGTTCCATGGAATTATGGAGAAGTCAAGGATCCACGCCTCATACTATCGCTATAAATGTCGAAGGAAAATCCATCGTATCTTCCTCAACAAGTTATGAAGCCTACTTGCAAAGCAAAAGGGAAGATTCCCATGGAGAAGATTGAAAAATTCCTCCGCACTATGGGCCATAATGAAGCCAAGGTGGTTTTAAGCTTAAGAGAAGCTCCACATCGATATCAATATCGACTTGGTTTTTTCTTCCGAGGATCATCGAAGATCTTATCAAGGTTTTGGAAGAAGCCTACTTGCCAAAATCGCTGGATGTGAAAAATTTCAACATCCGTTGATCACATTTTCAACAACAATGTGATATCCTTCATCGATGATTACATACCGCCTCAAGGGACCTGGCCATCGCAAGCCATTGCACATTGCGCTTTTGTCTTCCGTATATGCTAGTCGGAGTTTTGATAGATGGAGGCTCATCTCTAAATATATGTCCTTATGCCACCTTGGTGAAGATGAATGTCAATCTCAAGCGGATCCAAAAAAGCCATACTGTTATCAAAGCTTTTGATGGATCCCAACAAAATTTCATCTGAAAGATTGAGTCGCCAATCGAGATTGGTCCAAATACATTCAATGTATCCTTCCACATCCTCAAGATAGATTCAGATACAACTCGCTATCGGGGAGACCATGGATACACATGGTCGGAGCCGCTCCTCCACACTACATCAACAACTCAAATACATTGTCAATAATAGCCTAGTCATCATCAACGCCGAGTTTTAATGTCCCGAACAAGGAACTCTACCAATCATCGCCTTCAATTCGTAAGTTGAACCTACCGGCTTTTTCATACTCGAAGTGAGTAACACACAATACCATATCTATTGGAGCGCCACTTCCGCACTCCAAGATTTTCGCCGAGGTTATGTTTACCACTCAAGAAATGATGTCATTGGGTCATCACCGACAAGGGCTTGGTAAAATCAACAGGTATTAAGCACCCTATTCAAATGTCCAATAAATTGGAATAATTTTGACTAGGCTATTCTCGCCAGCCCCACCACAGAATCCTCATAAGCACAAGTAAAGTTCCTCAAGCTTCCGCCACACACTACGATTTTTTTCTACCTTTACCTCATGAGTTGATATAATCTCCAAAGAAAGGTACCAAAACCCATGTTGTGGCCATGTTATTTCCTAAACCAAAGGCCAATCAAAGCAAAAGAGGTGCCGATTCTCGATCCCAAGTGGAAGAAAAGGAACGAAAACGTAAACATGACATCGCTTTGATGATGTCAGCATACGCCATTGTTCATGATGAACATACAAACAGATATACCCCCTGACGATGATTGCCCAGATGTCATGGTTATCATTCTAGAGAAGGAGGACAATGACAATCCTCCATCATCCGCAATTCATCAGACTTTTGCCTCGATAATTGGAGCAAGACTCCATGCATTGGTCGACGAGGGTAAAATGGGTAAAAATCCCCTCCGCCTGTAGATAACTTTAATTGCTTACTTTTCTTTACAAAGATTAGCAGTTATTTTATCAAGTACATGCTAACACTTTTGTATGATCAAACAGCTTGCATATATTAAGTGAAAGCATATTTTGTTTCAGACTCAATTTAGATGTGTCTGTATTTTGTCGATGAGGTGCCTTCTCTCCACAAGGGTCAGAATTTTGATGCAAAGTCGACTCTGACTTGATGGAAATACAAGAGGACATTGAGACACCTCAGAGATTAAGGAATGGGTCGCAGACAAAACCTAAACCCAACCTTGACCAAACCACTTTTCAATCTTGGAACCTTAGAAAACCCTAAGTTAATCCAGATTGGTCCAGACCTCACCCCAAACCAATGGAATGACATGGTTGCACTATTAACCCAATTCCAGGATGTGTTTGCATGGTCTCATGAAGACATGGTGGGTTTGTCCATCGACATTGTTCTTCATCGCCTTCCCATTAAAGAAGGATTCAAGCCAGCTTAGTTAGCAAAAAGCTCAAAGCGATTCAAAACCCGAGTGGAGTTTAAAAGTTAAAGAAGAAATTGTGAAACAATTTCAAGTCGGCATTATCATGGTGTCTACATATCCTGAGAGTGGATATCCAACATTGTTCCCGTGCCTAAACCAGAGGAAAGGTGCGAGTTTCATGTGGATTACCGGATTTGAACAAAGCTTGCCTTTAAAGATAGCTTTCCGCGTGCCCTTTATCCACATTCTTATCGACAACACCGCTCAATACGGCATGTACTCTTTTCATTGATTGCTTTTCAGTGGGTACCATCAAATTATGGTCGCCGAGGAGGACCGTGAGAAAACCGCTTTCATCACGCCTGGGGGACTTTTTTTGTTACAGACGGTTGTCATTCGCCTCATCAATGCCGGCAAACCTATCAACGAGCTATGATGGCTCTTTTCCACGATTTAATGCACAAAGAGATAGAGATCTACGTGGATGACATCATTGTCAAATCCCAAAAGGAGGAAGACCACTTAGACCATCTAAAAAGCTTTTCAACAAAGTCATGTAAGTACAACTTGAAGTTGAATCCACCAAGCGCGCCTTTGGTGTCAAGTCGCAAGTTGCTAGGTTTCCTAGTCACCACAAAGGGATTGAATCGATCCTACCAAAATCCGTGCCATCAAGGAAATGCCCATTCCCTCAGACAGAGAAGGAAATATGGGGATTTTTGGGAAGAATCAACTTCATTAGAAGTGTTCATTTCTCAACTCACAAAGAACCTCGTGAGCCCATCTTCAAGCTTATTAAGGAAGAACTCCTCCATGAAATGGAACGATGAGTGTCAAAAGCCTTCCTTACCATTAAAGAGCAACCGTTAACGCCCTATTTTGGTACCACCTGTGGATGATGTTCCCTATTCATGTACCGTCCATTAATGACAATGCCATGGGTCAGATGTCGGGGCAAAAAAAAGACGATAGAGGCCAAGAACGAGCTATCTATTACCTCAAAGAAAAGATTCAAAGAAAGTGAACACAAGTACACTCTGATTGAGAAAACTTGTTGTGCTTTAGCATGGGCTTCCATGAGGTTACAACATTACCTCCATGGTCACACAACCCATCTCATATCCCGCGTGGATCCTCTCAAGTATGTGTTCAGTAAGCCCATACTGAATTGTCGACTGTCCAGATGGCAGTTGATCCTACAACAATTTGACATCGTCTACGTGACGCAAAAGTCTGTCAAAGGTCAAGGAATTGCGGATCAACTGGCCGCCGCACCTGCAGGGGACTACAAACCCTTGGAAACATACTTCCCCGATGAAGGGGTAATGACAGTTCAGCAACAACATCAGTACGATACATGCCGCACATGGAAAATGTATTTTGATGGAGTCCGTTAACACGTAAGGTTCCGAGCCGAGCAGCTTCTAGTATATCCAGATGGGGGAGCAAAGATCCCGTCGCCATTAAATTGCAGCTTTTGTCAAAGACCAACAACACAACCGAGAGTATGAAGGTCAGATCATGGGGCTAAAACTTGCCCGCTCAATGGGCATCAAAGGTTAACTCGCCTTTGGGGATTCAGAGTTGGTAATCAAACAATCCACGGAATCTATCAAACCAAAGAATTACATTTGTCGCTTACCATCTCCAACAAGTTTTACAGATGGCTTTGGAGTTCAAGAAATCTCCTTTCTACACATTCCTCGTAATAGAATGATTTTATGGATGCATTAGCAACGCTGGCCTCCTCGATTCACATACCGACAAGGAAAACATGCCAAGCATCATCACATTCAGACCGCAAAAGCCCCAACTTATGGGAACTATGTTGAGAAGTATCTGATGATGGCTACCTCCCATCCACAACCCTTGGTATCAACACATCAAGGAGTATCTACGAGATGGATCTACACCCACCGAGGTGAGCCTAATCGAGAAGAGGCGGATTCATCGACTTGCTATGAAATTCTACCTGAATGAGATGCACTCTACAAAAGAGATGCAGGATTAGGTCTCCTCAGATGTCTGGATAAAGACCAAGCTCAGAGGCTCATGGATGAGATCCATGGTGGAGTATGTGGCCCTCACATGAGCGGACCCCTACTTGTCAAGAAGATCCTCGTATCAGGCATTATTGGCTTACACTCAAAGTCGATCGTGATGATCACGCCAAGAGGTGCTATCAATGCCAAATTCATGGGAATGCTATCCACGCCTCCAAGGGAACTCCACAATATGAGTTCACCATGGCCCTTCTCAATGGGGAATGGACGTGATCGGCCCATCGAGCCCAAAGCCAGTAATGGACATCGATTCATATTCACCATGATCGACTACTTCACCAAATGGGTAGAAGCAGCCTCCTTCCCTAGGGTTACTAAAGAAGTCATCATTGCTTTCATCAAAAAACAATGTCGTCTGTCGATATGGACAACCAGAGGTCATTGTGTCGACAATGCTAAGAACCTCAACAACAAAATGATGGAGGAGTTATGCAGTAAAATTCCACATCAAACACCTTAACTCCGCCATCTACCATCCAAAGATGAATGGTGGTGTTGAAAGGCTAATAAAAAACATCAAAAAGATCATGCGTAAAAATGTCCGCCAATCACAAAGGATGGCCCAACCTCTTGCCTCTCGATTTTATTAGCCTACGTAACTTCATGCGTACATTTCCGGGGGCAACCCCTACTCATTTAGCCTATGGATGGAAGCAAAGGTTCTCATAGAGGTGGAAATGGAATCCTCAGAGTGTTGATGGATGCTCGCTTGATGAAGACCAATGGGTACAAGATGTATCACCAATTGTCTCTAATAGACGAAAGGCGTAACCGCGGCTATCTTCCATGGTCATTATATCAAGAAAGGATCGCACGATCCTACAATAGAAAAGTCCCGGCTATGGATAGCTTTAAACAACACGACTTGGTTTTAAAGAAGATCATTGACAACCAAGATCAATCTAAGGGAAAATTCGCTCCTAACTCGGGAAGGCCCATTTGTTGTCAAGGAGGTATCGACAGAGGTGCTCTCTCAGATCATGTGAAATGGATGGCGATGAATTTCCACAACTTATCAACTCTGACACCGTGAAATGGTATTATGTCCGGTTACCATCAAACAAACATCCCGGTTTTGATCATCAAATCACCACCATTTCGCTTTCTAACCCTTCCTTTTTACATACTCTTCGCCTCGTGGAAACATACACTTCAAACCAAAAAAACCGGGTTTCACCTCATTTCAAACATTTCACACAATTTTGATTATCCTTATCAAGACGGATTAAACTTTTCACACTCGCAGCTTTATCCTCAAGACGGATTAAACTTTTCTACGCTTGCAGCTTTGTCCTCAAGACGGATCAAACTTTTTTTCCACACTCAAGCAGCTTTATCCCCATTATGGGATCAAACTTCAAACTTTTTCCCCGCAAAGATAGCCTCGCACATGGGATTCACACTTTTCTTTGGTCGCGATTCATCCCCGAGGGGTAACTACGCCGACCGATCTCCCCGACACCCGGAGTACGTAGGCAACCATATTCTATATGGCCCTGGCCGCAATAAAAAAAAAAAAAAAAAAAACATTTTCGCCCTTTTCTACAAAAAAAAAAACCACAAAAACATTTCTACACCCTTCTTCATCAATAAAGCTTTTACACCCATCCGCTTTTCACATTCAAACGTTGAACCTCTTACACTGTGTTCGAACCACGCAGATTTGATCTCCTCTTCAATAGAGTACGTAGGGTACCATTTATGGTTCGGGCCTAACCCCTACCGTAACAAAAAAATATTTGTCACACTAAGATCGGGATCAACCTTCAATTCACCACATTTCATCGGCTTTCAGATCAAAGGGATGGAATTACCCAACCTCTTCTCACAAATAGAAGATTTGGTGACCATCTAAGTCATGATCGTGCCTCAAAGAGCAATACCAATCCATAAGAGATGGAATTAACTAGGCTTCTCACAAATAGAAGTATCTAGCACCATCCGTGGAAAAGTATCAATCTCAGAGAGGAAAACCACCCTCCTCTCCACTTTTCCATACAGATACCAAATTCCCAAGACACCAAAGATGGTAGGGATATACAAAAATCAATGATCCGCTCGAGAGATCCTCATGACGCCTCAATGTCCACCTATCAAGGATAAGTTCGTAATGCATCAAGATCACAAGGCCCTCAAGAAAAACAAAAAATATCAAGCAAGTATCAAGGCATAACTAAAAGGGAAGTGAATCAAAATATATTTCCCGCCATACATAATATCTATTTGATATATACATATGTGTTGTACATGACAAAATGGCTAAGTTTAGTCTGCAGGCAGAAAATACAAAGCTATCTATGATCTCGTATGTATGCGGACTATCGATCTAACATGGCATCCCCTCTCAAGAAGGAGGTAACGCCGCAAGCTCCCCGCCCAATGGTATCTACACGAAGCTAGCAGATCGAGAGGCTAACCGCATGGTGGCATAATGCTCATCAATGTAAGCACTCATGTCGCAAGCAAGAGTGACAAACCATCCGGGATCTCATCAAGTAATCATCTGCAGAATGGCCACATCCCTAGCAGAGATAAGGCGGCATCCCCCGCCCACAATCAATGCATCCTCGGCCGATCTAGCCTCATCCCTCTCTAACAGAGAGCAGTATCTCTCCATCAAGAGTATCAACATCGAGGCCCTAGCCTCGATCTCTATCATAGGTCATCGATGTAAGCTCGCCCCAAATGTGTCAATGTCAATAATCGAGTAACAGTGGCACTTTGGGTGGGAGAATCCATCACAAATGTCGGCAACCCCAAAGAATCAAATCCTCATCGATGGGAATGTCACCCTCTATATAGGCTCCTCATCGTCGTAATCAACCCCTCAGACCGTGGATACTACCATAAGTCGATGCGCCTCTGCTCCATCCATGCGGAATACTCGCAGTAACAAACCCGGATGATCGATGAAAACTCAACCACCTAGCTCTCACGATCCCAACAGCATACAACCCGGATCTATCCTCTCCGCCGATAAATGGTGTGAAGCAAAGCCACCGACTCACCGCCTCATAAGGATGAAAATCCTAAAATCGTCAAACCGACACATCACTACCAAGGGTGGTAAGTAATCATCCCCCTCAAACCACCTAGAGGTAGATAATCCATGCCCTGAGTATGAGTAATGAAGTTGTAGGGTGAGCTAAGCCCCAACACGGCATAATATAGCAAACGGATCTCCAATCCTCGCCAGAAAGTCGACTCAAGATGCAAAGATTGTGACACACTCAGCAGTCGAAAAGGAGTATGACATGGCTATATCATGGGTGAAACAATACCCCCCGCCATCCGAATGTGCTAATCGGCCTCAAGTGTGACATAAACCACACACACAACAAAGATGACCGAAGCTACCGTGAACACTCCCGCCGATAAGTGCAAAGAAGATGTAGTCGACCTCGTAGTCTCTCGCAATGATCATTCCAGATAATGGTATGACCTCCCCGAGAGCTCTCATCGCCATAATGACGCCGATATCCAACTCATCCATATATCGTGGCATGAAGACGTATGACAATACGCACACAATAAGCAAGACATCCACTGGTCGAACGCCAATGATCCTCCAAGGTGGTGAAATCCCCCTAATGTCGCGGCATAACTATCCTCGAGAGCCAAATCATCAAACAAAAATGCTGGATATCACGTGGTCGGATGTAATCTCGCCCCTGCACCACTCTACGCCTCAATCGGTGAGGGTCATGAACTATCTACTCATGTCTCCGATCGCCATATGCACGCAAGGTCCGTCCAACGGCAAAGATCATCAACCGTGCATACTCCTCCAAAAGTAGGAGTCAACTCGGGTCCCAAATCGAAAAACCCGCCTCTCCGATACCCAAAGGTTTCTAAAGATACCTCTATAAATCTCGTGGGAACTCAAACATCAACAAGGTCATAGTATCAAAAGAAATCATCTACAATCACCATGTCTCGATGGTGACATACTATCATACCATGAACAAGATACCAGATGCCACCAAAAATGGTGGGGTATGATCAATACGGCTAATCGTCAAGAAGACATCTCAGACGGGCCAGGTCATAAGACCATCCAGGGTCAATGTCAATATCTCTCGACATACATACATATGCATAACATAATAACATGCATGATACAATAGATGGCAATATGATATAGGAATGGAAAATCTGTGCATACATTCCTAAGTATATCATCATCTAATACATCTCTCAGACAAACTAAAATACAGGAAATGGGGCTAAGCTACCCAACAACTAACAGAGGCCTATCAAAAGATATAGCGAGAATGGGCGAAGCTACCCAAACAGCCTAAAAGAGAGGCTATCTATCAAAAGAGATAACGAGAAATATACATCGTAAAAAGTCAATGGTGTCGATGTTCACATCATCGATCCTGTCCACCGATGTAACTCCTCCCGAGTCACCGGATCTCTATCTACTGTGGATGTCGTGCCTATACAAAGGAGGATCGCACCGCAAAGCCATATGGGTCACCGAGGGGGCCGCCAGAGCCGGAAGGATCAAAAGTATCTACCTCTGAAGGATCTCTACCCAAATGCCGAATGAAAAGATGTGTCCGGTCCAACTGCCGGGTCAATCTATCAATCTGTGTCACATGAGTCGGATCTCGACATGTGCTAGCCAATCCATCATCATCACGGATCCTCGGAACCATATCCCCATAAACCGTGGTGGCGCGGGTCCGAGCTCCAATGGTACGAGGGATCCACCAATGCCGAACATCTCCCGAGTGCAGGGGCCCTCCGACAATGTAAAACCGTCAATCCCCAACAATGGGATGTCAATGATGATGGGGATCGCGAACAAAGCCAATAACGCCCGGCAGAGGCAAGATCAAGATGCGAATCTCTCTCCTGTAGTGCTCCCCGACAAGACGCTTCTCCTAAATAGAGCTCCCATCCTCCATCTGTGAAGAGAGAGGAATCATGGGTGGAAATGACGACTCAACTCCAAATGGGTACCCATCCTCAAATCCAACTCCCAAATGCTCCCCTGCAGTAGGGAACCCATGTGATGACATCCGCCGTCAACAACTCCAAACAGAGAGGTAATACAATGAGTGAAACCTCAAAGAATGTGGGACCTCCGCCAAGATGGAATGATGCCATCTCCATCCTCGTGGATAGGTGTCTAAACCTAGCACGCCACAGACGCAAACATGGAAGCCTCTCTCATAGGCCCAAAATCGCCAACACAAAGGCAACATCATCGTCACCAACACTCTTAACCTATACATGGGAAAAGACAAGAGAAACACTCACCACAGTAAATGGGTAGAATCCTAACCACGCCTGGCCAAGCCCTCACGATCGCATGCGCATTCCCCGAGGAAGTAGGCAAAGGTGTAGGAACCCCAATCATACTCTCCTATATATGGTCCACGTGTCGAGTGGTACCGATCAAAGCGAAGGACACCGTAGAAGAGTTATCTCGCTATGAAGCAAAGCTTCTAATGATCATCAGAATAATCGCCAAAGAATGCGATCCCCGACTCTCACATCATCTGCATATGGGCTCACTCAACAGCTCGCCATAAGATCTACGCCAAAGGACTCAGACGAATAGTCCCCCGCCTCGAGCGCCTCCGCCGAACTCCCAACAAGGATCCGACTGGCAGTAGTAGGGTAATATCCGCCGTGCAAGGCATCGGATCCCTCCAAACTCCATACCGTGATAAACCGCCAATCCATCCATCATCATCATCACCTCACAGTCCAAACAAATGGAGTGATCGAAGTCCGGTGAAACCACCGCCGCAGATAATGCCCCGAGGTAACCCCTGTGGACAACGATGGGGAAGAATGGAAAAGAACATCCCAAATCCCCAACCATGTATAATCGCTTTATAGTCATCATGCAAAGCCCGATACATAGAGTGGATGTAAACCAGCCTCGAGGTCAGGTAAAGCCGGAACCTACATCAAATGCAGATCAACATCGTAATCCTCGACTCCTCATCAATAGAAATAAGGAAGATTAAAGATCTAACTTCATACCTCATTTGCATGCAGGTGTAGATCAAGGATGCCTACTCAAGTCACCTGTAAGATCCGGGTTCGCCACTTGAATACCGCAAAATCCCTACGGGGAACACGCAAGCAGAGCAGGAACCTCAATCCAGACATCCTCCTCCTCGCCCTCGACATCCGCACTTCAACCCGGATAGACGATCACCGCCTCCACCAAACGACGAGGTCGTTTAATAATCTGGGGTCGAGGAACTTCGTAAGCCCTCCTCCGCACACCGTAAGTGGGTCTCATGGAACTACTCTACCGATCCGGATCCATAATATCGGACAAACAAGTCTCCAAATCACCTCGTAAAGGGTGTGGTAAATTTTTACCGAGCTTTTCAAAATGCATTTTATGATTACATGCATGCATGCATTGTTTTAACATACATCTATAAGAGAGTTAAAAATGCATGACTACCCAATGCCTACATTTTGGGAAAATTTTGCCATAGCCCCTTTGTAAATGGGACTATCCACATGCACATAGGCATGACTAGGTGGCCATTCAAGAGCACACCTATACACAAATACCATATACATCCTACATGCATTAATCACATCACAAAAAAAAAATCCATAAGTGTAGTCTAATTACTGTGATTATTTTACTTTTCTACCTTTACTCATTTGTCCTCGACAGATAAGAAATGACAAAGAAAAGGTGCCAATTTGACTATTTCAAAAGTCAAATTTTTTCACATCATTATGTTCAAAGATGGTTTAATACTAACATTTGCTATGTTGAATATTTTTATCAAGTCATATCAAGCATTTATATTCACTACTATGTGTCTAAATGCATTTCATGTGATAAGTCATTTTCCAACTGATAGAAACCGGAAAAAATACATGCATATGTTACTGTGATGTTGAAGAACGCTTGTATGGTAAGCAGTAATATGCAGAAAGTTGCTCAAACTCAACAGATCTCAAGAAGAGCTCTCGATTTCCTTCAGCAGCAGCAAAACTTGAAAATGACTTTACGAAAGCAACCTTTGGGCTTTTACATAGCCATTGGCTGGTCAGCAGTCCACTCATGCATCATCGCTAGCAGTGTACCCGCAGACTCCTACACGTGGGTCCCACACCTCCCGCCTCGCTCCAGCTTAGAGTTGCAAAGGAGGTCTCATGTCGAAAAAGGCCAAATCAGAATAAAAATGCTACGCGATCGAGTTTTAATAGCCTCGAATCCGGTTTTTTACGGGTCGTAATTAAACTCCCATCATCTCATGGTAGTATTCATCAATGCAGGTATACTATACCAATGAGCTCAATTTTCACAAATCATGCTCGATAATACCCCACAAAGGTCCGATGTCATCATTGCAGTGGTCACAACCCTAAACTAAACTATCCGACGGGGTTACAACGCCAAAGTCACATAAATGCTAATGTATCCTCATGGGGGTTACAATGCCCAAAGTTATAAATTGATAAAGTATCCTACGGGGTCACAACGCAAATCTTTCAACATCCACGTATTTCAAGCATCACGGGGTTATATTACAACAAGATTCTCAACCATTGATACACATCAATGAAGGTCAAGCAACCTCGACGTTATATCACCGATGGCAAGTAAACCCATCAAGCAACTTATACACGTATCCCCATGGGGTTACAACGCAATGCAACCATTGACACATACATCAATGAAGGTCAAGCAACCTTGACAATGCACCAAACAGGATCTATCCGGTGACACACACATCAACGAAGGTCGTGCAACCCCGACAACAACAGATCATTGGCAAGAATCCGACAGATGAGGGGAATATGTTATACACATCCTCAAACAGACAAAGCTTTCCCCCCATGATCTCTTTATACACAAGAGGCACCTCTATGGAATATAAGCCAAGTTGTCAGGATTCAAGACTTTGGTGATAGCCCCAACGTCAACATCCTTGAAGACTTGGATCGCATGTCCAAGCCATCACCGATTGTCATCCCAAGCAGAGATTACAGGAACCGACAATCATTTCCATCATGCATCATACATTTGCATCATGTTTGTCGCACATAGCATCATGTTTATCTCACTTGCATTTCAGCAGTCTCAGGATTCTTTATCCTATCCATGCCTCTTGCATTGCATGAATATGATAAAGAGGGGCATCTCAGAGACACTCAAAATTTTTTCGCACGCTCATTATCGACATTGCAGGAGGCGATTCGCTTTCTGAGATAACCTCGAAGACAGCTCACATCCATTCCGGATACTACCTAAGTTCAATTTCTCAAAACCCAAACACACACCGAGAACATCATTTCCAAACCCCTAACACACACCGAAGGATCATTTCCAACCCTGAGATAACCCTCGAAGTTTCATCCTCTGGCGATAACCCCAAGGAATGTTGTTGTAGCTCCGCGATAACTCCGAAAATGCTTGTTTCAAATGCATGCTATCGCCTTCAATCTCGACCTCCGCCGAGGCACTCATCCCTCGCACCCGAGCTAACACCAAGGCAGCACAGCACACTCACAAGATGACATTGGCATACAAACAAGTAGTCCAATCTCGATGTAACCCTCGAGCAACGCGCTCGCTTTCAACTCAAACCGGCGATAACCCCGGTGAAGAGTCAAACGTCATCTTGCCACATCAACACCTGCGCATCATCTCAACACTTCATACATACATACATACAACAATGTCCCACAAGAACCGAGGAGTTACAATCCCGAAAGTGACTATTACGCTGTGGCAAGACAATCGGATAGAATTTGAAGCTTGAAGACTATGGGCATGGTCCCCTCTTCCCGACTTCGCACAACCTCTAATCCATGTCATTGTGTAACTCTCGACACAAGCGGTCCAAGAAGGTCATATACCTCATCTCGGATGCTCTGATTGAAGTTCTCGCAAGTTCGAAGGACATTACAAAGGCACAAGTGCACGTATTTGAGACGATGGGACCCGCAGAAGTTCGGGGACACCCCGACCACCACAGTAGTGTAATCATGGGCCGCCGTAGTACACCCGCCACCCATCATCTATAAATATAGACCTTGGGGTCAGCCATTTGAGAGAGAGAGAAAAGAGAAAAGCGAGGAAGCCCTGTCCAATTTGCTCTCATACACACCCATATTGAGTGTTTCCTCATTTTAAACATCTGTTAGCTCACATATAGCTATATTTTTATCCAATGGAGCCGAGTGTTTATCCATATAGAGTCATAGAAGTCTACATCAAGCAGCCCCACCGTAAGTTTTCTTACATTCTATAAAGCCTTTCTTTTCATATTAGCACACACGTTATACACATCGAGAGTCGTGGTGTGTGTGTGTATGCCTGACTTTTCTATCCGTGGTTTCATTTTTTTCATATATATATATATATATATATATATATATGTATATATTTATATATGGACTAACATTATCGAAGTTATGCCTCGATTGAGAGCTTCTGACTTATGTGTCTGATATTTATTTATTTATATATATATATATATATATATATATATATATATATATATATATATATATATATATATTGATGAGCCCGGATTTTATATATATGAGCATTTTACTTATATATATATATATATATATATATATATATATATATATATATATATATATATATATATGAGCCCGGATTTTATATATATATATATATATATATATATATATATATATATATATATATATATATATATATATATATATATATATATATATATATATATATATATTTATATCATCTGGAGTTTACTTCGTGGCCTTTTTACGCTTTTATTTACATTTCGGCCCTACCGGAGTTTACTTCGTGGCGGTTGATCGCTTTTACGCTTTATTTACATTTTGTCTCCGCCTCGAGTTTACTTCGTGGCGGTATTGATCGCATTTATCGCTTTATTTACTTTTTTCGATCCCCATGGAGTTGCTTCTTGGTGGTTGATCATATATATATATATATATATATATATATATATATATATATATATATATATATATATATATACCGCTTTTATATATTTACATTTTCGATCCCCCATGGAGTTGCTTTGTGGTGGTTGATCATGTCTATATATATATATATTACAGCTTTTTTATATATATATATCGCTTATCGCTTTCCATACAAACCGCAAAGATCATGTGAGCCTAGGAATCATGTGATCACAGATTCAATACCATCGAATCTAGATTCGGTTCCCGTGATGGACATTTTTCATTGTAGAAGCAATCTTGTACATTATTTACAAGTGTGTCTCAATTTCCTTAGATGGTTGTCATGCCCATGAGGAGTTCTAAGATCATCAGATATTATTTTTTCAAGATGCTTCAGATCTCAAAAATAAAAGCAAAAATGTTTAACATTTAATAATAAAATGGAAGTATGAAAAGGCCTCAATTACTATTGAGCATGTGGTTTGAAAAACCTCTTTTTACAAAACTTCATTGCTATATCTTGGTTAAAATCAATTTTCTATAAATTCAAACCCTTTGTATATAGGTGCTAACGAGGCCTCGCACTACTTTCAAATAATTGCACATTGATCCACACACACACACACATTCATATAACAGTTTCTTTGAAAAGTGGTGGTCACCGTGGCAACACGGATGCCTGGGGTGCCTAACACCTTCCCTCCGCATAATCAAGCCCCGAACCCAAATGAATCTTGCTTATTGCATTCGCTTAGCAAGTTGTCACATCATCGGGTCAATGTGCAAACCTTTTTCATTCATATTGGTGCAACCAATTAAATACACCAACCGGCGACTTTAAAGTCAAATCGTCGACATTATACATGTCGGACCTTTTTCACTTGTTTTTTCAAACAAATCTCACATTAACATGAGAACACCAAAGAACAAGTAACTAAAAGGGACATTAAAAATCCGACGCTTGAGCATTATCCAAAGATTTTAATTTTTAAGACATTTATTGACTGTACTTTTATGTAAAGTACCATTGTAAGGTATTGTGGTCGAGGCACCATGAGAGTTACATATATTTGTATTAAAACTCACAGCTTATGTGTTGTCGTACTTTGCATGACAGTTCAATAGTTGTATAAATGAAGTTTGTATTTGAATTCTGTAATGTGATATATGGCGACTCAGAATGGGTCGTGTGGACCTATTTTGGGGGCGTCACAAATTTTCTAAGAATATGCCTCATTAAAAACCTTACCAAATAAAAACCCTGTGGGAAAAAATTTGGCGAAGGAAAAGAGTACAATATTCTTGTATAACTTCTAGTGCCTTGGGATTGCCTCATTAAAACCTTGCAAAGGAAAACCCAATGGAAAAAACCTTAGCGAAGGAAAAAGAGTACAATCAGCACATGTCCTTTTTACTCCCCTTCATAAGTACATAGAATTTCCATTGTTCATGGTAAAAATATCATTAAGTCGAAGTATGCCAATATTATGTACCATCTTCTTCAAAATCATAGTTGGTAATGACTTAATGAATATATCAATCAAAATATCACATGATCAATATTGTCATTCTTCTGGGGCTCATGTGTATAAAATAATTTTGGTGCAATATGCTTGGTTCTATCACCCTTTGGAATAAATAGTCTCACGAAGATAACATAAAATATGTTTAATTTCATTACAATATCTTCGAGTTGGTGCATAACTATACATTGCTAGTAAGTTAACTGCAAATGTTATATCAGGTCTTGTCAAATTTGCAAGATACATCAAAGTACCAATTACATTAAGATATAGTACTTCAGGACCAAAACACCAATTTCACAAAGATATGGTACTTCAAGACCAAAAGTTTAGTAATCATTTTCTTGTGGTCAAAACGGATATTTCTTGATATCAAGTGACCAACCCATCATTGGAGTACTCAAAGGATTAACATTATCCATATAAAGTTACTATAGGACTTTTTCTGTGTATGTTGATTGATGAACAAGAATTCCATAGTTCAATTTGTAGGCCAAGACAAAAATTTAGCTTACCAATATCTTTCATCTTAAATTAGTTGTTTTTGTCGACTCTTCTAGAGCAAGATCTTTCATCAATAAATACAGTAATAATAGCAAAACCAGATTATGATCTTTTGATAAAAATGCATGCACAAATTGGATTATTCTCAAATCCTTCTTTCAAAAGATATCCACTCAGGCGATTATACCACAATATGCATCTAGATTGCTTTAACCTATATAAAGATCTTTGTAGCTTAATAGAATATATATTTTGAGATGTAGAATTATATGCTTCAGGCATTTTATATCCTTCAGGAATTTTCATGTAGATATACTTATATAATGATCCATACAGATATGATGTAACAACATCCATTAATTTCTCTTTCTACCAAGCTAATTAAAAATCTGAATGTAATTGTGTCCATTACAGGAGCATATATTTCTTCATAATTAATATCAGGTCTCTGCGAGAAACCTTGTGCTACAAGTCGCTCTTTGTACCTTATAATTTTATTTTTCTCATTTTGTTTATGTACAAATACCCATTTGATCCAACAGGCATTACACCTTTAGGTGTTCGGACTACAAGTCCAAAAACTTCACATTTACTTAGTGAATTTAATTCTGCTTGAATTGCCTCTTTCCACATTGGCCAAATATTTCTACATTCATCAACAATTTGTGGTTCATATACGTGATCATTACTTCTGGTAATATCCATAGCAACTTTATATGAAAATATGTTGTCGACAATGATTTTATTTCTATCCAATATATACGTCTCATATATATACATAATGTATCGAGATCTCGTTATTTTCAGGTACCTGATCCTCTTCAGGGGATAACTCATCCTCTTCAGGGGATAACTCTTCAAGAGTTTTATTTATAGAAGATTTTTGTTCATAAGTTTTGGAGAGATCAATAAATTTTGTAGCCTGTTTCATGGGTATAGCCTCTTTATAGGCTGCAACTTGTTTTTCTTGTACTTTTTTTTTTGGGAATTTTATCTTTAACATAAATCATTTTTCCACATTTCAAGTGTGACTTTGATTCAATTTATTGTTGTATTAACTGGTTGTCCTACAAGGACTTCAATCTCTACTAGAGTATTAGCAGCTAGAATATAAGATATCACTATTTTCTTATTATCGGTTAATAATTTTGGTAATTGATTTGCAATTCATTGCAAATGAATTATCCTTTGAACTTCTAGCTCATATTGATTTGTATAAAGATCAAGATTAAATAATGTTGAAACATTCAAATTAATCTCCCATCGTGCTTCAGGCAATGATCTCACGTCGTGCTTCAGGCAACGACTTTTCTCCCCCTAATGGTGGGAAGACTATTAAAATAAAAATTCTCAAAATATACCTTAAAAATATCACTCTGAATTCTTTCTTAGAAAGATGAACACTAAATAACAATA
This sequence comes from Panax ginseng, assembly GCA_020205605.1. Lineage (NCBI taxonomy): Eukaryota > Viridiplantae > Streptophyta > Magnoliopsida > Apiales > Araliaceae > Panax > Panax ginseng. Next base: position 93,974,110 of record CM035139.1, read on the forward strand.
ATTAAATGTGATAGTTTGGTAATTAATTTACTTTGATATAATCAACAGGTAAAGGAATCTTCTAGTTCTTTTAGGGATGTTCATGGGAGTTTTCAATAATTCAATGCATCATTATTGATCCTAAATGATTATGCCAAATCATAAAAACACTTGGATCCAAACACTTCCGGTGTATTGCACACTTCTAGTGTATTACAACATTTGTTTCAATTATTCTCATTTTAGTATAATATAACCCAGAAGAGAAAATATACAATTTTTCTAATATGAGCTTCTGGCCCGATAATATTGAAGTAATATAAAGAAATGCTTCACTGCCTTCGTTATTGATTTCAATATAATGACTATTATAGCGTATATCCTTAAAGCTGAGCAAATTTCTGCTTGTCTCAGAAGAATATAAAGAATCATCAATACAAATTTTTATGCTATTTAACAACAATATAATCGCTCTTCCAGAGACTTTAATTAAGTTTGATGAATAATCACTCTTCAAGAGTCTTCAATTATATTTGATGAATAATCGCTCTTCTAGAGCCTTTAATTAAGTTTGATGAGCTTCTGGCCCATACAACTTCATATATGCAAAACATAAATTTAACTTTATTACTTGAAACATAAATAAAACATATAATAAAATTACTTATTATAATGTCATAATATAATGAAATAAAAATAATTAATTAGTATGAACATTTCTATCAACATATCATCAAGGAAATTATCGACATCAAAATTAGTTATTTCCATTCAATTTGAAAGTCAAAATAATTCATGGGATCTTCAGGATCATTATGATTAATAAAGTTTATTTCAATTCCATTTCCTTTTTTTTATGGAGTCTTGGTATAAATCTACAAAATATTTAGGAGTACGACAGGTACATTCCCTTTTCTATATTGATTGTTCCTTTCACGCCCACACCCACAAGCATAATTTCCTCTATGTTTATCAAATGAGTTTCCATTCACTTCAGAGAATGGAGTAGAACCGGTCGAACGAGATTGATAATTTTTCACCAAAACTCATTATTTGTTCAGCCACTAGAAGAAATGATATCACTTCTAGGAATATAATTTCTTTTATCGCTTTAGGGAATATATTATGAACTTACACTCACAATTTTGCTACTGCAGGAGCATATTCGAGGCATAAAATATAGTAAATATTTTTCTAACATGTCTATCAATATTTTTTTTCATGGAGATGATGACGAATAAAAATCATTTATTTTGCATGATCCTGCAGGGATGCATGATTGCCAACTTTAATTGTATCTCCAAGGTTCTTTGTCTTTATATGAATCTCAGCATCAAGATTCCATTATAAACAATTCTTGCTCGATATAAATCAAGGGTAACAAATTCAAATTTATAAGATTTGATTATTAAATAACTAAACATATTTCTCATCAAATTAAATAATTATATATGTTCAGATTTAATTGTAATGAAACAATTTATATAAATGCAGTAAAACACGAAACTAAATTTGTCTACTAAAACTAAATAACAAACCAACACTACTAAGTATATTTGTCATTGTAACTTCATACAAAAATATATCAAAAATTATTAAAAATTTAGTTTATTATAACTATCCACATGTGCATGAATATCAAACATGATGTATCTTAGAAGTGTATCGTACTAGCCTTTGGTTGGGGATCTGGATGATTAGTTTTGAATTGTTTTTTTTAAAAAAATTTGTTTACAAATCATCACCACTTATAGCATGTGATGTTGAAGCAAAACCAGTATTACATGGAGGATTATCTTTAAGTCAATTTCACTTGGATCTTGGTATTACCTTACTCCAAAATCAACAGAAGGGTGTACTTTACAACAACAAGCTTGTAAACTTAATGTTTTTCTTTTTTGTGTTTTTACATTATATATAAACTTGAAATACGCAAATAAATCAAAATAACACTAGGGGGTAATTTAAACAAAATCTATGAATCTGCTGATAAGCTTACCTTTTGGGCTTTCAAAGATTATTATGCTAATAATTAATACTTTATGTTTATGTTTGAGTAAGTCACATGTAACCATTTGATGTTGTCAATACATATGAATTTTAGATGCATGGAAGATGGAATAAAGACCGACATACATCAATATTTTAAATTTAACAAGTAATTTCTATAAGCCTGTCTTATAAGTATTTGACATGCAATATATTATGTAGTATGTTGCATATCAATATATATATATATATATATATATATATATATATATATATATCTGATCCCCTTGGTTGAGGGATCCCTCAAATAGTGTTATTTGAGGATAGTATTTCAATAGTTGGATCTGTTTTAATGAATTTATGTGGCTGATATTGTTTTACATCTTTTAACCCATTTTCTTCAAATAACCCAACACATCCATTAAAACTTATATCATGAATTTATCATTAGAACCCAAATCAAGAATTTAACACATTAAAAATAATCCATTAGAACTTATACCAAGAATTTATCAATGGAATCCAAATTAAGAACTACCCATTAGAACCTATATCTGGAATTCATCATTATAATTGAAATAAAAAATTACCCATTAGATGTTGGGTTATTTGGAGAAAATGGGTTAAAAGATGTAAAATTTGAAACCACATAAAGTCATTAAAAGCAGATCCAACGGTTGAGCGCCTATCCTCAAATAACACTAAGATATATATATATATATATATATATATATATATATATATATATATATATATATATATATATATATAAGTGATGTACATGTACACTAAAATAAAAAAATGAGCATATAGGCAACTGCATGTAGATAATATATATATACCTTCTCCTTCAAATCAAATATGATTATTTTCAAGACGAAAGTGAGAAGCAATTCGTGCTAATAACGTGTTATAAAATATTACTAAAATCAAGAATAAATAAGATTAGAGAAAAGAGAGCATTCTCTTTTTACTTTGATAAATACATCATTCACTTTATAAATATTATTATTTATAGATATAATAACATCAATACTAACATAAATACTAGTAAGTTACAAAACTCAAAGGTTATGAGTTTCATAACTCAATAGATATGGAAGTTACATGTACCTAGACATCCATAATATGAATTTAGACATACATAATTTTATAACATAATTGATATTCCACGGGTGAGTCCAATAAATATAATCAATAACTACCTTTTCGTATTTAATATTTTTGTTACTAAAACATTATTAAAGTAATAAAAATACATTCTTAATATTTAATTTTTGTAGTATAGTTATAATACTTTTTTTTAAACAGAAATTATTCTTTTCTTTTTATTTTTCACAAAACCCCTACCTCCCATCATGATTACAATAATCTGACGTCATCCTGCCATCATGCTTACATAAGATGACGTTATCATATGATTGGTATAAGCAGCATTCGTAGGTCCCAGTAAATTTTTCCCCACGCCTCTAATAGTTGGGCAGCTGGGCTTGGTGGCTTACCGTATCCAGACAAACAGCCCCCAATATATATACAATACCATACACCCCTACATATATATTCACAGAAATCTGCTCCAAATATATATATCAAAAAGTTTATATGAGAGCTATAGTTCATAGACTTCTGTTCAATTCATACCCAACACAAGCAATAAAAGAACTGTTCCATTCATAGTCAATAAAATCACCATGTCTTCTACATCAGATCAAACCCCTAATTTTGAAAATCCCAGAATGGTTCTCAAGAAGGTTTTAGCCAAGGCTCAGGGTGAGGGTGCTGGTGCTGTTGTTAGGAGAAGCATTGGAAGGTATAAAATTGACAGATTATTGGTTTTTTTGCATAACTATTTTCTCTTAAACGTTGAAATTTCTTATGGGTTTATTTGTGTTTACTCTGTTTTTAAATCATGGGTTTTGTTTTACAACTTCAATTTACCTGGGTGTTGATTATATCCTTTAATGGATTATTCAATTTTGATTCTAGAAAACTTTTTGTTCTACTTATTTTTCCTCTTATATATATTGAATTCTTATGGGGTTACATTTGTTTACTCTATTTTTAATCATGGATTCTTGTTTGTTGACTTCAATTTTACATGGGTCTTAACCATTTTCTCATGGATTATTCAATTTTGATTTTAGAAACCATTTTTTGTTACTAACAAGTATTTTTTTTATTGATTACATCTTCTTCCCAGTTCCCCTTTACTTGTCTGTCCATTTCAATATATGGGTTCTTGCCTTTTAGAGTTGTAGAAATCTGGGTATTGTACAATATTTGGTGGTTTTTCCCAGTTTTACTTTATGAGAAACTTTTTGTTTGGGAATCTGTCTTTTGGGATGGAATGAAGGATGTTTGTTTGTGTGATTTCCATTTTGTTATGGGGTTCTTGTTTATTTTGGAGTTTTTTTGTCAGGGGTTAATTTCTTAGAAATCTGTTTTACAGGACTGAGTTGAAGTATTTGGATCCTTTCCTCATGTTGGATGAATTTGCAGGTACAATATGAATACATGATGGTAATTTAGTTTTTTGGGGGGCTTTTTAGTTTTTGTTTTGACTTTATTAAAACGTTTGGCATCAATATTTTCTTGTTCTCGTTATTGCAGTTTCACCTCCTGCTGGATTTCCCGATCATCCACACAGAGGTTGTATTAGCCATTCCAAATCACTCTCCACGTTGTATTTTAATGCATATGTTATAACCCTTTGTTCTAAAATACTCCCTACCTTCCGAATTATAAGATTAATATTACGTTTTAAAATATAGGATCAAGTTTGACTTTTCAAAGTCAATATATTTTCAAATTCTAAATTGATATGATTCATTGAAAATTTGAAAACTAATTTGTAGTACTATCTAGATAGGTTACAATGTTCATAATTGTATTGTCAAAAACTAAATTAACTCGTATCAATTTTGAATTTGAAAATATCTCAAATTGACTTCAAAAGTCAATATTGATCATATATTTTGGGATGAAGGAGTAAGTTACATTCTTTAGCTTCTAATGTTTATATTTCCACCCCTTTTCTTACAGGTTTTGAGACTGTCACATACATGATGCAGGTACACTTTTATCACATATATATTGGTTGAGTTTTGACCATTTGAAGTTGTTAGACTAACAAAACTCTAATTTTTTTTTTAAATTAGGGAGCTGTCACTCATCAAGATTTCTCTGGGCATAAAGGCACAATTCGAGCTGGGGATGTGCAGGTAGGATATCATGCATGATACCAACCTTTTCTGATTGTATTTCTTATCAGGATTAGAAATGTGTAGTGAAGAATTTATGATACGATCCTGCATTTTTTTTCCAGTGGATGACAGCAGGTAGAGGGATAATTCACTCGGAAATGCCTGCAGGAGAAGGTACCCAAACTGGTTTGCAACTGTGGATCAATCTTTCCTCAAAGGACAAAATGTAAGAATTCTATGTTTGCATTGCACACAATGGAAAGATTCAAGAATGTATTTTTGTCTGACTAGAGTACGGTGAATTGAAATGCAGGGTTGAACCAAATTATCAAGAACTGCCAAGTAAGGATATCCAAAAGGCAGAAAATGATGGGGTTGAAGTCAGAATTATAGCAGGAGAATCAATGGGAGTTCAATCCTCCGTGTATACTCGAACTCCAACAATGTTCCTTGATTTCACTCTACAATCCTCGGCCCAAATGCATCAAAGAATCCCAGAATCTTGGAATTCGTTTGTGTATGTAATTGAAGGGGAAGGGGTTTTTGGCTCATTAAAATCGTCTCCTACAACAGCTCACCATGTCCTGGTTCTAAGTACAGGGGATGGTTTAAGTGCATGGAATAAGTCTTCAAAGCAACTGAGATTTGTGTTGATTGCGGGGCAACCGTTGAACGAACCGGTGGCTCAATACGGGCCTTTTGTGATGAATACACAAGCTGAGATTGATCAGACTTTTGAGGATTATCAGTATTGCAAGAATGGGTTTGAAATGGCTAAATATTGGAGTTCTCACCAATAAGAGAAATAAAGGTCAGCAGCATCTTTAATCTATCACTATCTTCAACCACTTTGAACAATTAGGCTTCTAGAAGCTTGAAAAAGTAGCTATTATTCTACTAAAGTCATCATGTGTTGATCTTCCGTTGAAGCTTGAATTTCTATTATTTGTTTTTCCATGTTTGGTGGTATTTCATTATTTAGAAGTTAATTTTATTGTATTTCTCTGTTTTAAATGTTTTGGTGATAATAGTTGATGAATGTGGGAATTGTTGTGGGTGAGTTGGGTTCTTAACCATACAAATAAGACATGACTCCCACCTAGAATGTAATTGCTGAACCACTTATATAACACAGAGGATTTTGATATTGTAGGCACAGGTTGATTTAGCAATGAGTGAGGGTTCTTTTGTTGATGGGATTATGTTCTACATATCGCGAGTTTTGATCTTTAGGTATTGAAAGATTTTAAGGCCAAAGTTTGGTCAAGGGGCTGCAAAATATTCTTAGTAGAATGGCAAGTCACCTCTCTAACTATTGAAGAAAGTATAAAATTATCTTAAATGATTTTTCTCTATCAACTTATCCTGAAAATTGAATGTATATTCCCCCAGTTAAACAAAACAACAAGTACATGTTTACAACGGGCATATATATCCCAGGACAATGACAGAGGGAAAACAAAAGCAGGCCAAATCCCTTCCAAAAATCAAACAAAGGTTCTGCCAAAACAAAAAATGAAGCAGAAATTGAAAATATGCAACCTGGTGACAAATTGAATATAGAAGGAAAACAGCCTAATCCAGCTTAGCATTAAGCCAAGGATAAGGAGATAATACACCACCAGTACCTAACTACCAAATATGAACCTATTGAAACCCAACCAATTTATGAAAACATGTTGAAGTGAATGATATCAGAAGCTGTAAGAAGAAACAGCTACAAAAGATAGCAGCAAGCCAGGACAAACAAAAGAGCCAAATAAAGAGCAGCAACTATAATAAGCAGTAGTAGAAAACAACCAGCTACTAATAAAAGCGAGAACCACTTTAACTCGTGTTTTCCAGCTGAAGAACAAAGAGGTCATATATGATTCTTCTATTATATTTTCCCATGGATGTAAAAACTAAATAGTAAGTATAGGGTATAACACTCCTAGAATGTCAATGATAAGAGTATATCAAAGGCTCAACAAATAAAGGAGCTAGTTAATTTAGCTACTGCTACAACTACTACTACTAGTACTAACACTACTATTTTAGAAAACTAGCCCAAATCAGCGGGAGCGTATGCATATTTGTTAGCTTCCTGATAGATGTACTCAAACTGAACTACGATATAACGCCTCAGAAGGCATCTATGTACCTCATGGTAAATATGGTGAAAGGGCTTTATCCTAGCTGGGACAGGGGAGTGAAACATACCGACGGTGCTAGGCTGCTAGCCTACCAAAAATGCCAACAAGTAAAGAGTAATAGAGTACTCAAGTACGAAACAGAGTCAGCACCAATCATGTCACAAATATCCCTTTGCCAATGAGAGGAAAGACACTGAGAAGTGAAAATTAAACCCATAATTGCAAGGCATAGGGGTAGTTGTAATACCCGAGAATTTATGAATATTATTAATAAGTATATTAATAAAAGTCGAATATCTCCTTGAGTATAATTAAATATTGTTGTAGCATGAGTTATAGAAACTCGATTCAATTAAGTGAAGTATTGAGATCTTTATGTCAGCAAGGTATTGTGATGAGACTGGTATCTTAATGTAAAGCTTATAAGAATTGTCTAGTGTGGCATAATAAAGGACTGAGAGAATCACTAAGTGAATTAAGAGAGAAACAGTTTAATAAGGGAAAGATTAATTATGTGTAATTGTATAACTCCATGCATGAAATGGATATGATCTTTAACTAGTAGTATTATTAATTTGGGATTTAATTCATGCTATATGTGGGCCCCGGAATGGTGGTAGGCGTTGAAAAGCATGAAGCTAAACCAGATTGGCACCTTTGCCGAGGCCAGGTCTTGTTTGCGCCCTTCTTACTATACAAACTAGCGCAGCTGCGCCAGTGGTCAGAGTTTGAAAAATTGGTTATTATTGTAGATATTATATGGAACATGTTTGTAACGAGTGACATTACTAAAATCATATGATAAGAGTAAATTTAATGGTATGAAGTACCAAGTAGCACAATAAAATCATGTGTAACAATTTAATACGGAAAGAATTAATTAACTGTGCATCTCAGAAATTTGGAAAGAAATTGAATGTTAGAAAATAGACATTTGATATTGGATAGTGTTATAATATTGAAGTATGTGCACTAATAAAATATATGGAGAATACCCGGTTAATAATACCTAACTGCCTTATTTTATCTGCATTAAATGTTAAATTATGTAAACCCAATGTACATGAATTATATGATATGTGTACATATATAATCCCTAACTTTTCATTTTGTAATAACATTAGTACATTAAAATCACATGGGGGAAACCAAAAGGGGATTAAATTAACTACATTTGAAACCAAACGCTGAGAATTAAAATGCTTGACCCAATTCAGTTGCCAAACAGTAACCTATATCTCCTTTGCGTGAACTGTCGAGCTTGAACAGTGGCTAGCTAGGGGAGGTGATGATGGCTATGAAAATGGCTGAGAATGGGTGGTTGAGCAACTCTTCTATAACCATTGTCTTCTTCTTCTACCCCATGGATTCAACCTTTAGTATAAAACAATTAATTGGTCACGAATTTTTCTATAAATAGTAGTCTTCTTCTTCATTTGTTGTTGCTGTGAATTGTCTGATATTCCAAGTTTGAGAGTGTTAGTTGTTTGTTAATTAAGGAGTCTAGGATTTGCAGAAGGAAGGAACTAAGCTTACTAATTTTCATAGAAGGTAAATTCCTTGCTCATGTTCCTTAATTCCAAACTTAGCAAATTATAGAAATTCTACTCAATTCTTGTGAACTTGATTTGGAAATTGCTACCAAGGTGTTTTTGAAGTTTATATGCATGTAAAGAACCTCAGAGAATAGGTTTAAGCATGTTAGAATGGAGGAAAACTGAGATTGATTTGATCTCTCGCCAAGCGGACCGGATGCGAACTTACCCGCGCTCCTGCGATTCAACACTGGTAGCGATTCATGCACGCATACACCAATCTGAGTTTTGACTTCTGATGATATGTGGTAGTTTTATCATGCTAATATAACTTAGACATACATGGAAACAGACCTGATTTGTGAACTTAAGTTCCTTTGTATATCATGAGAACTTTAACTTGCTTTAGTATGCGGTCTTAAAGAGGACTTAGAGTTTGAAAAGGAAAACTTGGATGGAAGTAGTAATTTTTCAATTCTGACTTTGTGGACTTGTAGATATACTCTAAGGATGCATGAGATGTGATTCTAAGAAGTCTTGGTATCACTAGAATACATGGTTTAAGTTTAAAATGAATTATAAAGATGGATTCAAACTTTTTGCAAACTAGTACTATAGACATTGTCATGGTCAGTTTCTGAACATTTAAGGTTGCATACTAATACCCTAATCATGATCTATATGTGTATCCATCTAGTATGACATAACGTAAGATCGTTTAAATGTGATTTTATACAAGTTTTCAAATGATGAACAAGACTAAATATGTGCATATGATGAAAATCTTTGTGAGCATGTATACTAACTGATTTTATGACTATCTCGTATGGATATATGGTAAACATAGTAGTCCTTACGATTTCATGAACGTAATTGGCCTTAACTTATTTGAAGTCTCAAACTAGACCATACATTTCAAAAATGAACGTAGGATAACCTTAAAATCATGCAAGATCCTTTAACATGCGTATATGCTATGTGTCGTTATCCATGTATGCTTAGAATGGGTCGAACCGAGGAAGTAAAGCTCGACTCGTCAGTGGGGCGGATAACATGTTGTGCAGATCCCCTAAGCCTAACGAGTAGCGCAATTGCGTCCTCTATGATCTGGTATAGTGACTTATTTGTAATCTGTAAAAGTTGTAACATGTCTGGTATACTGTTTTCAGTCCTAATACATAATGGCCATGTGCAACCAAAAGTCTAAAGGTATATACTAGCTTTCGTATTCCTTTTATACAAACTAAATAGATGATGGTTATATAGCTACATGGTGTGATAGTATGATAATATGATTTTCCATTTACGTTGCTCAGATGATAATGAATGTGTATCATTGACTTATGTGATCAAACATGTTTGAGATCATTAACTTATAGAGTTGAGTAACTAATAAGAATATGTTGTATACATAACTACGTTACAATAAGATTTCAAAGTGTTAATAAGCTATAAGTGGTAAATTACGCTCGAGGCAAGTTTCCTAACTTATACAACTTTGGATTTTGTGCAAGTTCTCTAACTTCATTTGATTCTCATATTGAATGCAAGTTTCCTAAATTTTTTTATACTGTATATATTGTATACTCCGAATTGTTGCCATATCATCTATATTTATCTCAAGCAAATATCTATTACTATTCAGAAATCTTTTGTATATCTTGATGTTGTGCAAGCATTGAACTTATCGTTCTTAAATACATTATAAAAGCTGTCTAAGCCATTGATTCGGCTAGACTATTATCGTATGTTAGAAAGCTATCCAAACCAAATTGACTTGGTGCGGACTCTTAAATCTGCTGAGATGAACAACCCTCATTGAAGGGGAAATTATATAATTGTCGGGGAACCGACGTGCGCACATACTAGCATGTTTAAATGTTATGCATAACGTAGGTACTTAGGCTGATCACCTGTTGTACTCGTTTTTATTGAATTTTTAGTATAATATTGTTAATTCTAGTAGAAGTTCGTAGTCCATAGTAATGGCTTCGTTGATGTTCTAAAATCTCCGCCTAGGCCCACTTTAAGCGATAAGTTCCCTCTTGGTGCCCGCTTTAAGTGCTAGCCCCAAGGCGTCTCACCTACGCCCAAGGCGGCAAAAAAATCTCTCCAGGAAATTAGGCGGGGCCTAGATGGAGTCTAGGCGTAGAGATTTTTTTTATTTTAATAACTACCCAAATCAGATCTTAATATATTTATTTTTCAAATGATTTTCCACATTCATAATATATGTTGTAGCATATCAAATCACAACAAGAAGTGAACAATATCATGTAAAAATGGATAATTTTATTATAGTTGTAATTTTTTGAACTTGTACCAACTTCAAATTATATAAATGATGATACATTTGTAATTAGACCTGGCAATATAGTTAGTTAACTGTTGGTTCAAACCATATTAACTGGAACCAAATGAGTTGGTTAACCATTTTTATTTATTCAGGTTGGTTAAAGTTTGGACCCATATTTTTTAAAACAAATATAGTTCTGAACCGGTTAAGCATTTTTAACCCATATTCCATTCCGATCCAAATCGAAAAGTTCTTTTCTCATGTATACATTAATTGAATAATTGTATACATTAATTGAATTATAATGTATAAGTATAAAACATGTAAGGTTATTATATTATATAAGGTATATATAATATAAATATACACGTGTAACCTCCAAGCAAAGAAGCACCGCGAGTCATGTAATAGATTAACAGGAGTTGGTCAAATTATTAGACTAATTGAAATTCGTAGGGAGCAAGTTTATTTACCTTCTCTATACAATTGTATACATTAAATAATTTATAATATTAATTATATGTTCTATAAATTAATATGTTCTTATTTTGGGTGACTAATGTTGTTCTATATGTGTCAGTTTATGTAAATTCTAGTATTCTAGTTACAAAAGAATTATACTAGTATTCTAGTTATAAAAGAATTATAAATATGTTTCAATATTTAAACGATATTCATAGAATTATACTATGGTGTATTTTGGATTCTAACCTTTCTATTAGCAGGTTAATAATAATTTTGAAAAATTATTTAAATATGGAAGGGTATTAATAATTTCAATTTAAAATTTTATTAGTATAGTTTTTTAGCATTTTATTATTTATATTAATAATTTTTATATCATATTATTACTTAATTAATTTAATTGTGACGGTCACAATTTTATTTTTCAAAAATTTTGTTTAAAAGTCAAAACATCTTAAAATGGTTAATATGGTTTTGAACCATAACCATATAGTTCCAACTGACACAACTCATATTAGAAATGGTTAATATGGTTTTAGTTCTTAAATGAAATCATAACCATATTTTGAAAACCAAAACCAACCCATAACCATATTTTGTCAGGCCTATTTGTAATATTTAGTTTAATTCAATATAATTCTTAAATTTATGTTTAGTTTCTTAAGTTTTAATATTAAATCAAATTCTTGAAATTTTAAATTTTATTATTTAATAGCAATCTTGTTTATGAATAAAACTAATACTTTAAAAATATGTTTGAATTTTGAACAATTGCATGTTTGTGTTTGAACTTTGACATTAGCAATATGGATGTGTTTGAACTTTAAGCAAATGTCTTTATTATCTTTATTATAAATTATTTTTCTTTATATTATTGTTTTGTTTGGATAAATGTAAAATAAAATATTAAAATTAGCTTAAAATAAAAAATATTTCCTAAGTCCCGCCTAGCCCCCCTAGGCGCTAGCCCCCCCTTGGCCACCCACCTCCCGCCTAACGCCTTTTAGAACATTGCCGCTCAGTGTTCATTATTCCTGAACCTTGACATGATGTTTTTTTTTTTGGAATCCTATTGATATTTTTCAGTCCATAACGACCTTTATTGAGAATTGATGATAATTCCTGAACTATTATTCATTGTCACACCTTTGAGACTTGAACTTTATAACTGTTCACCCTTATTGCGATATTACTTGCTGAGCAAATTTGTTGTTAAAACTTTCAGTTAAGGCAGAACGTGGTGAACCCTTAGGCAAGGACAAGGGTAAAGAGAAGGCTTCAGAATAACTTGTTTATTAGTACTAGGATTGTACTATTGTAATGTTGTAGGGAGACTTATTTACTATGATGTAATAATTTATATTAAATTAAGGTGTAATGTTGTAGTAACAGTTGCGAGACCATGTGACGAGAATATTTATGTTATCACAATAAAAATTATTTTATTTTCCGTTGTGTGACATTTTAATTTATTATTAGAGTTAGCACGTGACGAACCAAATTCGAGATATGAGTGTCTGAATTTGGGGGCGTCACAATAGTCGTGGAGGAAGATATTTTTTTTAGGGAGGATGGGCAATCAATGCAATAGAGGATGATTGTGACATGAAGTAGGAGGACTCTTGCAGAATGACATTGAATCCCAACAAACTAGGGAATAGTAATCCATGACACGTAGGGCTAAACAACAAAAATAAAAACATTGTGGCAAGGCCATAACAAGCAACTCCTTGCTACGAATTTACCATCCATGGTAAGTGCAAAGATCCACCATCTATGGTAAGCAAACTTTTTAGTTAGCAAATTTATCTTTGTTACACAAAGGTGACTTGTTTCCACCACCAAACTTAGAATTGATTTTGGTTAGTGCTATGGATCTACTCAAGCGATTAAGTTATTTCAAGAGAACCAAGGCTCTGATACCATTTGTTATTCTCAAAGGCACAAAGAGATCTAGAAGGGGAGGGGGGATTAAATAGATCTTTTAAAAAATTCTGGTTTAAAGAATTATTACCAATGTTAAATTAAACAAGTTAATTTATCGATTATGCACAACGGAATTATGTTTTGAAAAACGCTTTCAAAGATTAATAAGAAATCACAGTTTTAAATTTATTGTAACAAAGTGTAGACAAGTCACATGGATAAAGCGTAGAGAGACTTCAATGCAAAACGTAGAGTGCCGAAAGTAAATGACAGATATTTTTAAGAAGTTCGGAGCACATAAGTCTCCTAATCCTCTCTTCTACTCCTAGAGTAGGGACTTTTCACTAAGGGAAGGTAATCACTCAGATTACAGTTCACTAAGAACTGATTTACAACTGATTGATTCACTAAGAATTCTTCAAGTCACACAGACTTGTAATATACACAGATTAAGATCGAATCACACATAAATTGAAAAATTTGAGGCGCTGCTAAGTAATGTTAAGCTTCTTGATCACAAAACTTAGTAGCAGTTGAGATTTCTAAATCGTAGAGTGGGTAGATTATGAGCTCAGACAAGCAACACTTCAACAAGCAACACTTTGACTTGATAAATTCTTATCTCTGTATCTTATTTGTTTGTTTGAGGCTGCTCTTCTTTTATAGATTGACCTTGGGATCTTCTCGTTGCGATTTGACCGTTAATCTATTATGTCCTGGACATCTGTCAATTTCCAATTATTTGACTTTGAAATGCTGTTGGCTAGGACCACTTCAGGTCGCTTTCATCGTACTCTGTCAAGTGCAGATGTAGCCACGTTTTTTTGTCCTTAGCAAATATAGTTGTTAGACACAATTTCAAAAGTGCCTTGTCCTTATCGATAACCTTTGGGAGGATCATCCTTGGGATCTTCAGTCCTAGGTGTACAACATTATCATAATTTGTCAGAAGAAATGAACTCTACGATTCTGCTTAATCGTAGAGTTATATGTCCAATAGTAGAGTGACTTGCCTTGAAGGCTTGACTCTACGATCGGTTTCCATACTGTATTATCTTTATGAGTACACTGAATGCTCTACTACGGTCTCAGAATGCTTCCTGGTCTTCAACTTGCACTGAATGCTCTACGCTCTCAGAATGCTTCCTGGTCTTCAACTCTACGAACAGTCTTTAGACTTGGCTTTTGAACAATACATTTACATTAAAGAATGGATCAACCTATCAACTTTGATCTCTACATCAAGTCTTTTTACATAATTTGTCTTTTTAAGGACTTTACAAAAGTTACTGGTTTTACAAATATACATTAATTTCTTATTTTATCATCAAATCAAACATATGCATAAATTTGAGTACTAACAGGATCCATGGAGGGGACTTGCTATCTGGGATTGTTAGGAAGGGAGTATGATTATCTATTATATACTTTGTTTAGTTGAATCGATGATGATAAAGTAGGTCTTTTATTTTGTTTATAGTTGTTTAATATATAGTTATTTGAGGTGTGAAATCTTGATGAATTGTGAAACTATTTTATGTTTATATTGTGTTTGATATTACTTTTATTGGGGGATATTTTGAGTATCAAAGAAGTTATGTATTTTAAAATATTTTTCTGGGCATTTTTTTGCACAAAATCACTATGGCCCATGATTGATAGATCCCCAGAATTCTGTGATAGGAGTGGAGGCCATGGGAGAAAGTTTTCTTGGTTAACATCTAAAATATATGTAAGTAATAACATTCATATATTCAGCAGTATATAACATATTGGAAAATAACACCCGTCTTCAATTTCTTTTAGTAAAATGGATTTTCTCTTGATCACTTTGCATGGTATAGTATTGTGAATATTTGTAGCAGTTTGACATTATGTGAATGCGATTACATTCTCAATGTTTGATATCCATTTCTTTGTTAAATTAGGAGAGGAGAACCGGAATAAGTGGAAAATTGAAGAAGCTGCAGGATCTTGTCCCTAACATGGACAAGGTAATTACTTTAATACTTTTTCTCACTCTCTCTCATTTGAAGTTGGTACATATCTGCCTGATTTGGCTGAATGATTTCTTCATACAATGTGCCATTTTATTCTACTATTAAATCTGTAAGAAGAAGCTTATTTCTTAACTGCAGCAGAGTGAAACATGGTTCTGTACCTAGTCTATCCAAAACTGAAGGATTGAATTTTTAGGAATTAGGCCATTCTCAAGATTTCACAATGATGTACCATGCAGTATTTTTTTTGTCACAAGATATTTTGAAAAAAATAATGATTTCCAAATTTCCAATTATGTTCCTTTTATATCCTGTGGGGTTCAAAAGTTTAAATGCCAAGTAGTCTATATTTTTCTTGGTTTAGTAGTCATGAGTTCTACTGATTGAATATATAAGTTTAATGGATATGACTAAATATAGTGAGACTATAGTTGTCATCATTGATGGCATTCTTGTCTTTCTTCTCCTAATCTGTTGATTAAACCATCCTATGTCCAAGTTTGTCTGTGTATTAACAGATGGTTTAATTTTTGAAACAAGTCCATCGATAAAGTAAAAATGACACCATAGAAAGTTTTATTTCTTCAATTAGGTCATATATATATATATATATGTAATTTGGATATATGTAAAAAATAAGGTTTAGGGTTTAGGGTTTTGGGAGTCAAAAAAAAGAAAAAGGGACTGATTGCTAGATCCCAGTCGCCCCAGAATCGCTCTTTAATTTTACTGCTCAAAATTCACTATTACTAGTCTCTGCAGTGAAAAGCAGAGTCTCAGTTGCAGCTCAGAATTCGTACCAGCTCTTTCCAAAGCAGACTCCCATTTATTGTAAATAAGCTAAGGAAAAACATATTAACAAATGCAGCTGTAACTAAAGAACCAAGTGTTCATTTTAGGATCTGATGAATTGAAGCCTATGAACAAACCATAATCATGATCCGCTAATTTTTTCATTAAAGATATTTTTTGGAAATTGATATCTTCACATGAAAAAATGATATTTCCACGAGTCGTGTGGTAGTATCATTTTTCCATGTGGAAATATTTGTACCCTTATTTTTTTCCCAATCTGCTGAATTTCATCTTCAGTGTCGGAACTTTTCTCCAAGTATAGCTGCAAATACTTGGGCAAATGCCAAATGGTACCAAAAAATTTCTACCTATTACGAGGTTGGATTGATATATTTTTTCTAAATCATTTTGCCAGGCAGAAATGAAAATTTAAAAGTCTGGACATTCAAGCTTCTTCCAAAAGCTCTATATAATTTATCCTAGGGTTTCCTTTGACAACTTATCATTGATTTTGCAGGGACATTAGAATGGTAATATTTCTTGAGCTAAACAAAAACCATAGTACTATAAAGTGTTCATTATGAATATGATGATTTAATGTTTCAGGAATTGCTGACTTCTTGGGCTGACTTCTTGGTAATGTTTGAGGAGTTACTGCTATTCTATTTTCTACTTGTCTAGTATTGTACTAAATGGTTTTCTTTTTTCTTCTCCAGAAGCTTAAGACAGGATCTTGAGCATGCACTTGTGGCCATTCTTAGCTGATAATGAAAAATGAAGCGAGTTCATGAAGTCAGTACGTCCTACTCAGGTTTTGAAGCAGCAGTCATAAAATCACAATCCTTGGGGAATGTGTGGGCTAAAGGGTTAATCTGTTTTTTCAAGAGCATCAACTTCGGTTATAGACTTATAGGGCGCACCACAGGTCCACCCAAAAATCAGATGCCCTTTGCCAATTCACGTGTTCAGATGTGGGACGAGGTACTATTACACAGGAAGTAAAGTTTGTTTTGAAGGTTAGCTACTTTGCCTGGTATACTTTCAGTGAGACAATCAGGTAGTTTATCGTTCCAAGACGGACGAGAAAAAAAAGATGGAATTTGGATTTGTACAATAAAGAAGTGAAAATAATATATTTAAGTTTATTTTATATAAGTGTAATTATCGTTAAGTATTAAAAAGCACTGAAGTTAAATATTTATTATTTTCAATATTTTCATAAATCATGTCAATTTTAAGAATAGAATTTTTCAAGTTAACTATAGAAAACTGAATTGGAGATTTAATTTCTATATAATAAGTTATCTTTTACATAAAAGTTTTTAATTGTGAATGATTAAATTTTGCATTGACGAATTTTAGTTGACATTTTATTTAGTAATATAATATTATATATTAATAATATAATATATTAATATTACAATAATAATATAATATTACAGGAGGAAGTAATATATTAATCATATAATATTACAATGTAATAAGGGATTCAAGCATAAACCAGTCGCTACATGTTGTAACGACATAACATTATTTGACCGGAATAATATAATAATTATGAGGGGCCCTTTAGTAATTGCACGAGCCGCCACAAGTGTTTTTAATGCCGCTTGGTGCATACCGAGGGTATGAACAATGATATCTCAGATGAGGACTGCTCAGATGTCATGGTCATTATTCAAGAGGAGGAGGATGGTAATCGCCCCTTCATCATAGCTGTCCACCAGGACTTGACCCTCGGCAATTGGAGCAGCACTCCTTGCATTTGCCGAAAAGGGTAAAAAGAGCAAAAAATCCTTCTGTCCTGTAGATAGCAATAACTGCTTACTTTTGTTGCATAGTATTAGCAGTTACTTTTGTCATGTCACGCTAACACTTTGTATGATCAAACAGTTTTATATATTAAGTGAAAACATTTTCTTTCAGGACTCAAAAGTTAGATTTATTTAAACTTGCTGATGGAATGCCAATCCTTCCCAAGGACTGCAGCTTTGATGTAAAGTTGGACTCCGAATTCATGGAGATTGAGCAAAAGGACTATGAGGTGCCTGAGGAGATCAAAGAATGGGTCGAAGACAAACCCAAGCCAAACCTTGATCAAACTACCTCTTTCAACCTTGGAACCTCAGAAAATCCCAAACAAATCCAGATTGGCATGGACCTTACCCCAAGCCAAAGGAATGACATGGTTGCTTTATTAACCCAATTCCATGATGTGTTTACATGGTCTCATGAAGATATGATCGGTTTGTCAACTAATATCGTCATTAATCGCCTACCCATTAAAGAGGGATTCAAGCCAGTCAAACAGAAGCTTAGGCGATTAAAACCTGAGTGGATTTTGAAAGTCAAGGAAGAAATTGTGAAACAATTTCAAGCCGACATCATCATGGTATCAACATACCCTGAGTGGCTATCAAACATAGTTCCTATACCTAAACCCGGAGGGAAGGTGCGAGTATGCGTCGATTATAGGGATTTGAACAAAGCCTGTCTCAAAGATAACTTCCCGGTACCATTTATCCATATACTCATTGACAATACAGCTCAGTATGACATGTACTCCTTTGTTGACTACTTTGCTCGGTACCACCAAATCATGGTTGCTGAAGAGGACCGGGAGAAGACAACATTCATCACTAATTGGGGAACCTTTTGCTACAGACGATTGTCATTCGGCCTCTCATCAATGTCGGAGCTACCTATCAGCGAGCCATGATGGCTCTTTTCCATGTTTTAATGCACAAATAGATAGAAGTCTATGTGGATGACATCATTGTCAAGTCCGAAGGGAAGAAGACCACATATACCATCCCAAAAAGCTCTTCAACCGGTTGCGAAAGTACAACTTGAAGCTAAATCTAACCAAGTACGCCTTCGACATCAAGTCAGGTAAGTTGTTGGGATTTCTAGTGAGCTATAAAGGCATTGTGCTAGATCCTGCCAAAATTCAAGACATTACTGAAATGCTTGTGCCCCAGACAAAGAGGAAAATACGGGGATTTCTGGGAAGAATCAACTTCATCTCCCAACTCATAACAATCTGTGAGCCCATCTTCAAGTTGTTAAGGAAGAACTCCTCAAAGAAATGGAACGAAGAGTGTCAAAAATCCTTCCTATCCATTAAAGAGAAATTAATCAAAGTTCATGTCTTGGTACCTCCCAAGGATGACGTTCCCTTATTTATGTACCTTTCAATCAATGACAATGCCATGGGCTGCATGTTGGGACAAAAAGACGATTGAGGCAAAGAAAGAGCTATCTATTAGCTCAGCAAAAGATTCAGCATCAGTGAGCACAAGTATACCTTGATTGAAAAGACTTGCTATGCATTAGCATGGGCTTCCATGAGATTACAACATTATCTCCATGGTCACACAACCTATCTCATATCCCGCATGGATCATCTCAAATACGTATTTAGCAAACCCATGTTGAATTGTCGACTGTCCAAATGGCAGTTGATCCTCCAGCAATTCAACATCATCTACGTGACCTAAAAGTCTATCAAAGGTAAAGGAATTATGGATCAACTGGCTGCAGCACCATCAGGGGACTTCAAACCCTTAGAAACATATTTCTTCGATGAAGGGGTAATGGAAATTCAGCAACACCATCAGGACGATACAGTCTAGTAATGGAGGATGTATTTTGATGGAGTTGTAAACATGAAACATGCCGGAGTTGGGGCAGTTCTGGTGTCTATTTTGGGAGAGCAGTATCCCGTCGCCATCAAATTATAATTTATCACCAACAACACAACTGAGTATGAAGGTTGTATAATGGGGTTAAAACTAGCCCAATCCATGGGCGTCAAACGGTTAATTGTCTTTGGAGATTCCGAACTGGTAATTAAACAAACCACTGGGGTCTATCACACCAAAGAATTACATTTATTGCCTTACCATCGGTAAGTTATCTAGATAGCTTCAGAGTTTGAAGAAATATCTTTCCTCCACATTCCTCAAAATAGGAATGACTTTGCGGATGCATTAGCAACTTTGGCATCCTTGATCAACATACCTGAAAAGGGAGACATTCTAAATATCAAATTTACCAGCCAAAAGGCACTAGCCTATGGGAATTACATCGGAGAAGTATCGAATGAACTGCCTCCCATCCAACACCCTTTGTACCAGTCCATCAAGGAGTATTTCCGAGATGGATCTACACCCACTGGGGTGAATCAAGCTGAAAGAAAGAGGATCTATAGAATGACCATGAAATTCTATATGAGTGGAGACACACTCTACAAAAGAGATGCGGGACTAGGCCTTCTAAGATGCCTAGATAAAGACCAAGCTCAGAGACTTATGGATGAAATCCATGGTGGAGTATGCGGCCCACACATGAACGACCCTTTACTTGTCAAGAAGATCTTAAGAACATGGCATTACTGACTCTCTCTCAAAGCGGACTGTGATGATCACGTCAAGAGATGTTATCAATGCCAAATTCGTGGGAATGCTATCCACGCCTCTCCAAGGGAACTCCACACTATGAGTTCACCCTGACCCTT
The DNA here is from genome assembly GCA_020205605.1 of Panax ginseng. Taxonomy (NCBI): domain Eukaryota; kingdom Viridiplantae; phylum Streptophyta; class Magnoliopsida; order Apiales; family Araliaceae; genus Panax; species Panax ginseng. Next base: position 93,994,952 of record CM035139.1, read on the forward strand.
CTCAATGTGGGGAATGGACATGATCATGGATCGATAATTGGTGGTACCGATCGTCATCGGTTTATCTTCACTATGATCGACTAATTCACCAAGTGGGTAGAAACAGCCTCTTCCCTCAGAGTTACCAAAGAGGTGATCATTGATTTCATCAGAAACAATGTCATTTGTCGATATGGACAACCAGAGGTGATTGTGTCAGACAATGCCAAAAACCTCAACAACCAAATGATTGAGGAATTATGCAGTAAATTCCACATCAAGCATCTCAACTCCGTCATCTATCGTCCAAAGATGAATGGTGTTGTTAAAGCGGCTAATAAAAATATCAAAAAGATCATACAAAAGATGTCCGCCAATCACAAAGGATGGCCTGACTTGTTGCCTCTGACTCTATTAGCCTGCAGAACGTTAATACGCACTTCCCCTGGGGCGACCCCCTACTCATTAACCTATGTCCTGGAAACAGTGTTCCCCATAGAGGTAGAAATGGAATCCCTAAGAGTGTTGATAGATGCTCAGATGGATGAAGACCAATGGTTACAAGATCGGTACCACCAATTATCTTTGATAGATGAAAGGAGGGCCACAACCATCTTCCATGGTCAATTATACCAAAAGAGGATCGCTCGATCCTACAACAAGAAAGTCCGGCTACGACAGTTCAAAGAAAATGACTTGGTCTTGAAGAAAGTCCTTGACAATCAAGATTAATCTAAAGGAAAGTTCACCCCAAACTGGGAAGGCCTATTTATTGTCAAGGAGGTATTGACAGGAGGAGCCCTCAGATTGCAAGAAATGGATGGCGAAGAATTTCCTAACTCATCAACTCAGACACCGTGAAACGGTATTATGTCTGAAGTTACCTGCAAACCAGCATTATGTTTCTGGATCATCAATCCATCAGTCAATTCATGTTTTCAAAACCTTTCTAAACACATCAGTTTATCCCACCATGGACGAACTATGCAGACCTAATCTCCCCAATACACAGGCGTACATTGGTAGTCATTTATGGTCCGGTCTAACCTCTACAAAAACAAAACCCTCTTCACCACATACAACTTTCAACCTTTTCATGCTAGGTTGGAACTACGCAGACCTGATCTCCCCCATACATGGGAGTATGTAGGCAACCTTCTATGGTGCGGTCTAACTACAAGAAAAAAAAACAAAAAAAATCTACACCCTTCAACTTTGTCAACTTTTAACCTTTTCACGCTAGGTTAGAACTCGCAGACATGATCTCCCCCTTATCAATGGGAGTACGTAGGCAGCCATTTACGGTGCGGTCTTACCCTTACAAAAACATAAAATCCTATTAACAATATTGGGATCATCTTTAACCTCTCAAACCAAACCATAAGAGATGGAACTACCTGATCTCCCCAATACACGAGAATACATCATCGACCATCTATGGGGTGGTTAAAACACACCTCATCGGCTTAGACCACAGGGATGGAACTACCTGGTCTCCCCACACAAATGGGAGAAAAAAAACCCAGCGACCATCTAAGCTGCGGTTGAATCCTCAAAGAGAAACACCAATCCGTAAGAGATGGAACTACCTGGCTTTCCCCGTACACGGGAGTACTAACGACCATCTGTGGTACAGTTAACCTTAGAGAGGGAAGCCAAAATCCTCTCCACAACCACATTCAGAAACCAGTCCCAAGACACCAAAGATTTGGGGAATAAAAAGATCGACGATCCATTCTGAAAGATCCTGAGACATCTCAATGTCCATCCATCAAGGAGGAGTTCAGAATACATCAAGATCGCAAGTCCTGGAGAAAAGGCAACTATCAAGCAAGTAACAAGGCATATCTAAAAGGGAAGTGTAGACACTTGGAATTTTGCATTCCTGTTACTAACCCTGCAGGAGGGCAAAATTGTCTTCCAGAGATAAACTTGGAAGTCAATTCAGTTTTAACCCCGGAGACAACCCCGGGAGGTACAGTTTTCAAATCCCGAAGATAACCCCGGGATCCTCAGTTCTTAATCTCGGAGACAACCCCAAGATACTCATTTTCAACCCCGGAGACAACCCCGGGAGATTCAGTTCCAACCTCGGAGATAACCCCGAGGGAAGCGGTTCCAGTTCTGGAGATAACCCCAAAAAAGTCAGTTGCAACCCCGGAGATAACCCTGGGACACTCAATTCCAACCCCAGAGATAACCCCGGGAGGTCAAGCACACCTCAGAGATAACCCTGAGGACATTTATCATTCACAGCAGCCCAATCTCAGAGATAATCCTGAGCAACGACTGCTACATCTGCGCAAAAGCTGAACATAACCATGGTTGGGGAAAAATTGTCATTTTGCCACCTCAACACCACATTCACGTCGTCTCAACACATTTCAATCGACACTGTATATCAAAGTGTCCCACTAGAATCATAGCTCAAATTCGGAGTGACTACTACAGAAGATAGCACACCAGATAGAATTTGAAGACTTGAAGATCTTGGCATGGACCCATCTTACTAGCTTCGTACAACCTCTAATCCCATGTCATTGTGTAGCTCTCGACAACACCATTTCGAAAAGGTATAGCACGCCTTAATCGGATGCCCGGATTGAAAGTTATGAAGGTTCGAGCGGACAGTGCATAGCCAAAGTGCACGTACTTTTAGACGATGGGACCCGCATGGCTCGGGGAAACTCGGGCAGTCCCTCTGGTTAACGTATTCTATGGATCATTTCTCATATATATATATATATATTTACATTTCTATCGAGCCTAGAGTTTACTTCATGGCCATTTACCGCTTTTATATATATATATATATATATATATATATATATATATATATATATATATATATATGAGAAATGATCCATAGATGACACGTTAACTGAGAAGGGATCTATTCAACTAACGCTCATCTAGCCATCCAAAATTAGAGTGAATGGCTGATATGAGGGCTCAGTCGTTACTCCTCCTGGCGCGCCAACCATTTTTTTTGTTGGCGCTTACTCTCTAGCGGCTAGTCAAAAGCGATCAGTGTTTTGATTTGGCCATTAAAAGGGAATAGTGACCAACAAAATTTTTTTGGCTTATTTACTAATTATCCTGATTATCCTCGTACACATACTACTTATTAATCAGTAAAATAAAATAATAAGAAATTATAAGGATAATCAAGAATTATTTTTATACTTGTCCTTATACTTATTAACAGATTATCCTTATACATATTACTTATTAATCGGTAAAATAAAATAATAAAAATTATAAGGATCATCGGTAATTATCTTTATACTTATCCTTATACTTATTAACAAAATAAATATGTATAAGAATAATTAATGATTATCGTCTTATGATTTTTAATTATAAATAGGAAATAGTGATTGAGTTTATATAGTTGAGTAGGAATATAATATAAATTCAATCACTATTTCCTATTTATAATTAAAATTATAAGATGATAATTATTAATTATCCTTATACATACTTATTTTTTATTAATAAGTATAAGGATAATTATGATTATACTTATAATTTTTATTATTTTATTTTCTTGATGAATAAGTAGTATGTACGAGGATAATGATAATTAAGCCAATTTTTTTTTTGGTTGTCATTACTCCCTTTAATGGCCAATCAAAACACTGATCGCTTTTGAGCAGTAGAGAGAAAATGTACCAACAAAAAAATTTGGCTGGCCACTAGAGGGAGTAGCGGTTGGGCCCTCATCTCAACCATTCACTCTAATTTTGGACGGCTGGATGAGTGTTAGTTAAAACAGTCCCTCTGGCTAACGTATTCCATGGATCATTTTCCTATATATATATATGTTATACTTATATATATATTTATCGCTTTTATATAAATATTTGCTTTATTGCTTTCATAATGTATATATTTAATCTTTTAGCCTACGGGCTAGATTTTCCTAAATCTGGCTACTTCTGACTTTAACCGGTTCATAGTAGCTAAACTGGAACCGTTGAAGCTAGAATGGTTTAGATTTACTCAAATCTAGTTATTTTTTTTTTTTAGCTTTTTTACATATTGCTTTCTCATGTGAGCCTAGGAATCATGTGATCACAGATTCAGCTTCTGAATCTAGATTCGGTTCCTATGATAGACATTTTGCAGCTGCAGCCAGCTTGTAAATTATTTACGGTGTCTGAATTTCCTTAGATGGCTTTCATGCCCACAATGAGTTTGGCATTGATATGTATCTTATTTTCTCGAAGATGCTTCGCATCTCGAAAATAAAAGTAATCAAGTCGAACATATAATAAAATGGATGTATTAAAGGCCTCAATTACTATTGAGCACAAGGGTTTGAAAAATCTGTTTTACAAAACATCACTGCTATATCTTGTTAAAATTAAACTTTTATACATAAGTCAAACCCTTTGTATATAGGTGCAAACGAGGCATAGCACTAGTTCCAAACAACTGCACATTATCCCTACACACACACACATACACAGATAAAAGTTTAATGAAAAATGGCGGTAACCGTGTTATCTCAGAAGTCGGGGGGTGCCTAACACCTTCCCTCCGCTTAATCAAGCCCCCAAACCCTAACGAATTTCGGTTTCTCAGACCAGTTAAACAGTGTCAAATACACGGGTCTTTATGCAAACTTTTTCTCGGTTGAGTTGGTGAAATCATTTAAAAAAAGCAATTGGCGACTCTTACAGTCAAATCGTCGACATATACACGTCGGACCTTTTCAAACTTATTTTTTCAAATAAATCTCACCTAAAAATGAGAACACCAAAAAACAAGAACAAAAAGGGACAAATAAAAATCCCGACGTCGATAGGTGGCGACTCTGCTCGGGATGTCCAGTAAGAGGGCTTAAGCCGTTATTCAAGCTTTTCAAAAACTTTTATCTACTTGTGTGTGAATGCTGCATTTACATTTGAATGAATGTGTACTAATGCGTTATTTACTGCACTTTAGTGCTTCGTACCATATCTGCCTGTTATATTAGTGCTTCGCACATGTCATCATTTCCATACGGTGAGACGCGATTTATGTGAATGTATGTTGTGTGGTCCCTCCACCAGGAGGCTAACCCATTAGTGTTTGATTACTAGACTCGTCGGGAGACTAATTCCATGGGGCTTTGGAAAGGTACCACCCAGATTCGCTCCAGTTGAAAGATCAAATTAACTTCCCATTAAGTAAATTACAATGATCTGGGGACCTTCATGGCAAAAATCCGCGAGACTAGCCTAAGATAGGTCAGCCTCTGATAAATAAAACGTGGAGGGAAGTCTCTTCATACCTTCCCATTTCAATTACTTGTAATTTCATTTCCATGTCAATCTCAATGTAATGGAAAATATAAAGGAGTATCTGAACATGCATTCCTTTTCATATCAAGACCTGTCATGCTCTCCTGTCATCAAAACATCTGACATCCGTTTTGCAGGAAAAACTTTAAAACGCTCCTAAAAAACGGACACATTACATAGCATGTAATATTTCCCCATTTTCCCAAACTAAACTACATAGTTTTTTTGTCGGGAAACGATTGGTCCCGTTACCGTTCAAAGTCCAAAAAGGCACTAAGCCAACAGTAAGACATGGCTACAAGTGCTCAGCCTAATCCTACTCCTGTCTCTCACAAGGAGTTCGAAGGATTAAGCAATCAGATAATAGAGTTGGCTATTCTCCTGAAAGAATTAAACAAATCAACTTAGGGTCCACAAATACCCATACAAACAAAATCATCTGCACAGGGATGAATCCAGGGTCTGGACAGAGAAGTCCCAATACATAAGTCTCATAATGAGAAGTCCAACAAAACCCCTAAAATCACCCATCTTAAAGAAGATCAAGACACTAGTGATATTCGGAAGAAGGTTATACAAATGGAAGAGACCATTCGGTCCATCAAAGGGATTAGAACGCATAGAAGCATCTCCTATGTAGACCTTTGCATCTTCTCCGGGGTTCATTATCAAGAGAAATTTAAGGCTCCTGACTTTGAGAAGTATGATGTATTGGGAGATCCTTACACCCACTTAAAAGTGTTCATTGGAGAACTCGGATCCTACGCCGAGAATGAAAAGCTGAGAATACAGCTATTTCAGAAAAGTCTGACTAGAGAAGCCAGAGCATGGTACACCAGATTGTATAACTCCAAAATTCACAGCTAGGAGGAGTTATCCCATGCTTTCCTAAGTCAATACAACTTTCAAACTCAGATGGATCCAAACCGGTATCAAATTACTAAGGTCAAGAAGAAAGTCAATGAGTCATTTAGAGATTATGCCCAAAGATGGAGGCATCTGGCAGCTCAAGTAATCCCATCCATGACAGAGACTGAGATGGTGATGACCTTCATAGATATTCAAGAAGCTCCATTTTATGAGAGGGTCCTAGCTGGAATAGGAAAACCATTCTCAGAAATGATAAAGCACGGAGAAATGGTAGAAATGGGATTAAAGTCTGGGAAGATTCAAGACCTCGTCTCTTTAAAAGTTGTAGCTGAGCATATGCAATCTGGAAGTTATGGGAACAACCCCCGGGGGGTCCATAAGAAGAAAGAAGAGGATGTTTTCTTGATACTACAAGGGCAAACACAAAAAGGCAATCAAAACTTGCCTATTCAAAGGAGAAACTACTCCCCGTTTTAAGCATAGTCCTCAAATTCTCCCTTACCAAAGAGTGAAGAAGTCAGACGCTCAAGAGTGTTCACACCCTTAAGGGACTCACTCGAAAACATTTTTAAATTTCTGACAGCTCAGAAAAAAATCACTCATCTCCTTCCACCAGCTAATCCAAGTGGAAAGGGCTTTAATACAAGAAAGAAGTGTGCTTACCATTTTAGAGCTCCAGGCCACAACACTCAGAATTGTTGGGCCCTCAAGCATAAGATCCAAGACTTAATAGACAGTAGTGAGATCGTGGTGACTAAGCCCGAGCAACCTCATGTTCAAGACAACCCTCTCCCTCAACATAAGCAAGATGATGTTAACATGATCAATAGAGGCAGCGGAGAGAGTTCTAAGTACCTAAAATATGTGGGTGGTTCTCCCCAAACCAGTAAAGATAATTTCGACAAGTGGGATTATTCAGAGTTCTAGTTTATGATGGAACATGAGTTAAAGTCTCTTGACAAATAGGTCAATCAACTGGCAGAACTGGTGATACACCAACACCAAGTCACACGACAGTTGTTCAGTCAGGAGCATGCTAATCTCCTCTCTCTTATCACAAAGACTCCATCACTCACCCAAGAAAGTGAAACCTTGGAGGAAAAGCTTGCAAGAAAAGCAAGAGCTCAAGCCCATCGGGACTTTGCCAATAAAAGGGAGTTCACCTATTTAGGCCAATTGATGGAAGAAATTTTGTAGATGCTGATCAATGATGGAAAAATCACAGCACTGCTACCTCTAGTCAACCCACGCTAAAAAAGGTTTGATGCTACTGGAGTTTGTCAATACCACTCCCATTCTCGCGGTCACAGCATTGAAGAATGCTGGGCACTCCGCCATCTTATATAAAATATGATTGACAACGGTGACCTACAAATGGCAGACGATGACACCGTATCACTTGAGAGTAGACTCACATTTCCTCTAGGATCATAAAGATGGAAGGAAATCATAGCAGTTATATCCTCTGAGGGAGATTTGATTGCCACATCATTTATAATTCAACCCATCAAGCTCAAAGGAGTTGAAAACCCTTTGAAGGTGGCTGCACCAGCACCACTTATATTGCCGTTCAGGCCATAAAATCCTGTCATCAGCCTCAAGAAAGTCCCATGGAACTATGGAGAAGTTGAAGGATCAACATCAAACACAACTACTGTGGTATCCAAGGAAAATCCGCTATATCTCCCTCAACGAGTGATGAAGCTAGTCATCAGATCAAAGGGGAAAGTGCCCAAGGAGAAAATCGAAGAATTCCTCCGTTAGATGGGATATAATGAAGCCAAGGTGGTTCAAAGGTCGAAAGAAGCACCATAACAGATATCTATTATGGACTTGTTTTCTCTTCAGAAGATCATCAGAAGGTCTTACTGAGGATATTGGAAGAAGCCCACTTGCCAAAGACAGTGGATGTAGAAAAGTTTCACCATCTGGTAGATAACATTTTTAACAACAATGTGATGTCCTTCACCAATGATGACATACCTCCCGAAGGGACGAGTCATTGCAAGCCACTGGATATAACAGTAATGTCTTTTGGATATGTGGTCGGAGGAGTGCTAATAGATTGAGGATCATCCCTAAACATCTGCCCTTATGCCACATTGGAAAGAATAAAGATCAATCTCAATAGGATGTGAAGCAGCCACACAATAATTAAAGCTTTTGATGGATCTCACCGAAATGTTGTTGGTGAGATTGAATTACTAGTGGAAATCGGTCCACATACATTCTACATATTATTTCAAGTGCTCAAAATCACTACATGATATAACCTACTATCGGTAAAACCTTGGATCTACATGGCGGGAGCCGTCCCATCCACTCTTCATCAACAACTAAAGTATATCATCAAAGATGTCGGTCATCATCGTCAACGAACCGTAGTATCCCATCCAAAGTGATATACCTCTCATCAGTTTCAATGAAGAATTTGAGCCTATCAGCTTCCAAGCCCTTAAGGTGAGCAACACTCACTATCAACCCATTGGGGCTCCAGCTCTAAAACCCAGAGTTTACACTGAGGTAATGTCGGCCAGTCAAGAAATGATATCCTTGGGTTTCCAACCAGGACAAGGGTTAGGAAAGGATCAGCAAGGAATCAGATGCCTAATTCAAGTTCTCAACCAGACAAGGAAAGCTGGACTAGGCTACTCCTCTAGGTTCAACCATAGGAACCCGCACAAGCGTACACCGGTTCCTTCATCTACAAGGCTATTGCCTAAATCTACAGATACTGATTCTGTACGACCTCTATAAACAATTCTAGTCTCTGTGGCGGGTATGCTATTTCCTAAGTCGATACCAGTTAATGGGAAAGAAGTCCTGATTCCAGACCCAGACATGGAGGAAAGGAATCAAAGGTGCAAATAAGACATTAAGAGACGATTATTAAAGATGTACTTCCTGGCGCATACCGAGGGTATGAACAAGGATATCTTAGATGACTACTACTCAGATGTCATGGTCATCATTCAAGAGAAGGAGGACGATAACAGCCCCTTCATCACAGCTGTCCACCAGGACTTGACCTTTGGCAATTGGAGCAGCACTCCTTGCATTTATCGATAAGGGTAAAAATGATAGAAAATCCCTCTATCCTGGAGATAGCAAGAACTGCTTACTTTTGTTGCATAGTAGTAGAAGTTGTTTTTGTCATGCCATGATAACACTCTGTATGATTAAATAGTTTTATATATTAGTGAAAGCATTTTGTTTCAGGACTCTAAAGTTAGATTTGCCTAAACTTGCTAATGGAGTGCCTATTCTTCACAAGGACTGCAACTTTGATGTAAAGTTAGACTCTAACTTGATGGAGATTGAACAAGAGGATTATGAGGTGCCTGAGGAGGTTAAAGAATGGGTCAAAGAAAAACTCAAGATAAATCTTGATTAAACCACCTCTTTTAACCTTGGAACCTCAAAAAATATCAAACAAATCCAGATTGGCACGGACCTTACCCCTAGCCAAAGGAATGACTTGGTTACTCTATTGACCCAATTCCAGGATGTGTTTGTATGGTCTCATGAAGACATGATCAGTTTGTCAACTAACATCATCATTCATCGTCTACCCATCAAAGAAGGATTCAAGCCAGTCAATTAGAAACTCAGGCGATTAAAACCTGAGTGGAGTTTGAAAGTTAAGGAAGAAATTGTGAAATAATTTTAAGCCGGCATCATCATGGTATCAACATACCCTAAGTAGCTATCAAACATAGTCCCCGTACCTAAATCTGGAGGGAAGGTATGAGTATGCGTGGATTACAAGGATCTGAACAAAGCTTATCTCAAAGACAACTTTCCCATACCATTCATCCACATACTCATTGACAATACAGCTTAGTATGACATGTACTCCTTTGTGGACTATTTTGCTAGGTATCACTAAATCATGGTTGCTGAAGAGGATCGTGAGAAGACATCATTCATCACTCCTTGGGGAATCTTTTCCTACAGACGGTTGTCATTCGGCCTCATCAATGCCGGAGCTACCTATCAGCGAGCTATGATGGCTCTTTTCCATGATCTAATGAACAAAGAGATAGAAGTCTATGTGGATGACATCATTGTCAAGTCCCGAAGGGAAGAAGATCACATAGACCATCTCAAAAGCTCTTCAACCAGTTGCACAAGTACAACTTGAAGCTAAATCTGGCCAAGTGCGCCTTCGGCGTCAAGTCAGGCAAGTTGCTAGAATTTCTCATTAGCCACAAAGGCATTAAGCTAGATCTTGCAAAAATTCAAGCCATTACTGAGATGCCCGTGCCTCAAACAGAGAGGGAAATACGGGGATATTTGGGAAGAATTAACTTCATCATCCGATTGATCTCCCAACTCACAGGAACCTGTAAACCTATCTTCAAGTTGTTAAGGAAGAGTGTCAAAAATCCCTCCTTTCCATCAAAGAACAACTAATTAAAGCTCTTGTCTTGGTACCTACCAGGGATGGTGTTCCCCTATTTATGTACCTGTCAATCAATGACAATTCCATGGGCTGCATACTGGGATAGAAAGACGATAGAGGCCAAGAAAAAGCTATATATTACCTCAACAAAAGATTCAGCATCAGCGAGTACAAGTACACTCTGATTGAGAAAACTTGTTGTGCTTTAGCATGGGCATCCATGAGATTACAACATTATCTCCATGGTCACACAACCCATCTCATATCCCGCATGGATCCTCTCAAGTGCATGATCAGCAAACCCATGTTGAATTATCGAATGTCCAAATGGCAGTTGATCCTACAGTAATTTGACATCATCTACATGACTCAAAAGTTTATCAAAGGTCAAGGAATTGCAGATCAACTGGTCGCCACACCAGTCAGGGATTTTAAACCCTTGGAAACATATTTCCCCGATGAAGGGGTAATGACAATTCAGCAACACCATCATGACAATACAACCCAATCATGGAAGATGTATTTTGATGGAGCTGTAAACATGGAAGGTGCCGGAGCTGCAGTAGTTCTAGTGTCCATTTCGGGAGAGCAGTATCCCGTTGCCATGAAATTATAGTTTGTCAACACCAACAATACAACTTAGTATAAAGGCTGTATAATGGGGTTGAAGCTAGCCCAATCCATAGGTGTCAAGCGGTTTACTGTCTTTAGAGATTCCAAACTGGTAATCAGATAAACCACTGGGATCTATCACACCAAAGAATTACATTTACTGCCTTACTATCGGCTAGTTATCCAGATGGCTTTGGAGTTTGAAGAAATATCCTTCCTCCACATTCCTTGGAACAGGAATGAATTTGCTGACACACTAACAACTTTGGCCTCCTTGATCAACATACCTGAGAAGCATTCTAAATATCACAGTTGCCCATCAAAAGGCTCCAGCCTATGGGAACTACATCGGAGAAGTATCGGATGAGCTGCCTCCCATCCAATGCCCTTGGTATCACTTTATCAAGGAATATCTGCGAGATAGATCTATGCCCACTGAGGTGAGTCAAGTTGATAGAAAGCGGATCCATTGAATGAACATGAAATTCTATCTGAGCGAGGATGCACTTTATAAAAGAGATGCAGGACTAGGCCTTCTAAGATACCTAGACAAAGATCAAGCTCAAAGACTCATAGATGAAATCCATGGTACAGTATACGGCCCACACATGAGTGACCCTCTACTTGTCAAGAATATCCTAAAATAGGGCATTACTGGGTCTCTCTTAAAGTTGACTGTGATGATCACGTCAAGAGATGTTATCAATGCCAACTTTATGGGAATGCTATCCACGCCCATCCAAGGGAGCTCCACAATATGAGTTCGTCCTGGCCCTTCTCAATGTTAAGAATGGACGTGATTGGGCCAATTGAGCCCAAATCCAGTAATGGTCATCGGTTTATCTTCACCATGATCGACTACTTCACCAAGTGGGTAGAAGCAGCCTCTTCCCCCAGGGTTACTAAAGAGGTGATCATTGGTTTCATTAAAAACAATGTCATTTGTCAATACGGACAACCAGAGGTGATTGTATCAGACAATGCCAAAAACCTCAACAATTAAATGATGGAGGAGTTATGCAGTAAATTCCACATTAAATATCTTAACTCTGTCATCTATCATAAAAAAGATCATGCAAAAGATGTCCGCCAATCACAAAGGATGGCATAACTTGTTGCCTTTGACTCTATTAGCCTGCAGAACATCAATGCACACTTCTACTGGGGCAACCCCCTACTTATTAACCTATGGCATGGAAGAAATGCTCCCCATAGAAGTGGAAATGGAATCCCTGAGAGTGTTGATAGATGCTTAGTTTGATGAAAACTAATGGTTACAGGATCGGTACCACCAATTGTCTCTAATAGATGAAAGGAGGGCCATAACCATCTTCTATGGTTAGTTATACTAACAGAGGATCGCTCGATCCTACAACAAAAAAGTTCGGCTACGGAAATTCAAAGAACATGACTTGGTCTTGAAAAAGGTTCTTGACAACCAAGATCAATCTAAAGGAAAATTCGCCCCAAACTGGGAAGGCCCGTTTGTTGTCAAGGAGGTATTGACAAGAGGAGCCCTCAGATTACAAGAGATGGATGGTGAGGAATTTCTCCAACTAATCAACTCGGACACCGTGAAACGGTTCTATATCTGAAGTAACTGCAAACCAGTATCCTGGTTCTGGAACATCAGATCCATCAGTCAATTCAGGTTTTCAAAACCTTTCTCACTATAAACCACTTCAGTTTGTCCCACCAGGGATGAACTACACAAACCTGATCTCCCCAATACACATGAGTACGTAGGCAGCCATTTTTATTGTCTAGTCTAACTACAAAAAAAAATCTCTCTACACCCTTCCGCATATAACTTTCAACCTTTTCACGCTAGGTTGGAACTACGCAGACCTGATCTCCCCCTCATCAATGGGAGTACGTAGGCAGCCATTCACGGCGCGGTCTCTGTAAGACCCTAACTTATTATAAATAAAATTAAATTTTCTCTATTCATTATTCTAAATTAATAAGGTGTTAAATTGATATAATACTTTGATTATGGGTGAAATGTGCAAATTTTGCAAAATAAGCAAGTGGTTATAAAATATTTATTATTGTCAGGGAATATTCGTTTGGTCGTGGAATATTCTTGTTGTTTGGGAATATTAAATTACTGCCAAGCAACCATTCATGGGCCCCATAAACAGGATAATTGTCGGATGAAAAAGCGACAAAGTATGAGTTTTTATAAATAAGCACAGAATTGTTACTGAATTAACACTATTGGGTTACCGGTGGTTAAAATACGATGTCTGGCGTGGTGTAAAGAAGATTACACAGTATTATTGCACAATATTGTTGAATTATTGATTAAATGACGTAAAGAAGGCACTACTCAATAATTGTTCTGATGAATTCTTTATTTAATATTTTATTTTATTGATTCAATAATTGTTTTGCGTTGATATTTTATATTATTGTTGTTTCAATAATTGTAATCGCACAAAGATTTTCCATTATCGGATCAATAATTCATATTATTTGAATAATATTATTAGATATCATTATTGGCCTTTATTTAGAAAGTTACATCTAAGGAGAGGTTTGGTCACCTAATTGCGCTATTTAGTAAGGAGAAATCCTTATTGGAAAGCCCCCCTCTTTCTGCAGGAACTACGGTTGTCATTATTGTGATTACGTAATATTATTTGTGAATAATTAATTATTGATAAGGAAATATTTACTTGATACGGATATAAATGATGGATTTATTTATTTTATATGGTTGTAATTGAAGGAATTAATGTTGAGGTGTTTTATCAGTATTTTTGTCAGAATGGAGGTATTAAAAAATCAAATCAGTATTTTTACGATATATAGCGTGAGTTATAATTTTTAATCCGACCGTTGGATCGTTGTGATTTTTGGATATGTTATTCATATATAAGTTGAGTATATGTCTATAAATTTTGAACGAATTAAAATGAACGTATGATTTTTTATGAATTTTAAGAGGTGACTTGATTCGTAAATTAGGTTTATAAATCATTTTGGTGGAAAATTCTAGAATTGAGTGGGCCCCACTTGTGGTTGGTGAAGCAATGTGCTGAATTTTATTTCAAATGTGGTGGGTGGCAATAGTAGCAGGTAAAGCCATCAGGTAGTAGGTCAAGTCTGCTTCGGCATGCTAACATTTTCCTATAAATAGAGGACTAAGTTAGAATTGAAAATCACACCAGAAACATAAACTTTCTCTCTTTCTCTCTCTATATTATCGAGCGTATTTTATGAGTATTTAGATACTTTGAGAGTTCTTTATTCAAAGATAAGTTTCATTCAAAGATCACTTGACCTTTCATTCCGAAGTACCGTTTCTTTGAGGTAAGAGATGTTATTTTCTTCTTAAATGATATTATTTTCTTCAATATCATTATGCCGAAATATTGGTTTGAACTTTTTAATCAAATTTGGAACTTTTTGTGTCGGGGTTACTATTTACGTATACGACACTATTCACGAATACGACACTATTCACCGAAAAATAAAAATTTTCCTTTGTGTCCAAGATGTCTATTATGGTTACTATATTTGATTATATCCATGTTTTGATCTTTATTTTTGAATCCTGCTTCAAAATTGGTTATTATGGAGTATTATTGATCTTGGATAAACTGTTAAACGAATCCCTAATATTTGTCCTTCTGTCTCACTGGGTTCATTTTCTTTAAAATATTTTTCATCATCCTCAGTCTTAAATGATGATATTACTGAATATCTTTGGCCTGTAAAAGATGAATGATTAACTAATGAATATCTTTGGCCCGTAGTGGAAAGATGAACAGGTGTTGAGATGAACATGACCAACTGGTGATACAAATGAATATCTCTGGCCTATAGTGCAAAGATGAATATTTGATTAAAGATGTATATTGATTGTTGTTGTAGGGATAAAATATTGATGATGAACTTTTAAATCTTAGAAGATAGTAGAATTCATTCTCTACGTGACTCTTCTAATGGATTGCTATTCCCGCTGCATTTGTTGATCTAAAACTTGTTGTCTATTATATTTTATCAGATTTTTTCCTGCTGAAGACTAATGATAATTTGTTGTATATTATCTTAGTCATAATATTCTTTACTGGGCTAGTTGAGCTCACCCTTTTTCTTTTTGTTCCATTTTTCTTCTAAGGAGGTGAGAACATAGCAGGATCGAGTCGGGGTATGGAGTGATGGTTCTAGAAAGATGTTTTAGTAGTCCTCACTATTTCTATAAAATAGTGTATGAATAATTGTAATGAGGACTTATTTGATTGTTGATATTGTCTAGAAGACAATATTTGTATTTAAACTCACAGTATGTGTTGTCGTATTTTGCACGACAATTATATTATTGAAGTTGTAGTTTGCTTTCTTTACCATGTATTTGGTTACTCAGAATGGGTGTTGTATACCTATTTTGGGGGCATCACAGTTGGTATCAATGCTTAGGGATATGGTCTATGGCGGAGATCGAGTAATAGAACTAGGAGGGGAGAGATGAGTAAATCCTTCGCTAGTGTGTCCTATCTAAGCTTATTTGTTGATCGGTCATAATATAGGGATATTATGTAATATGTTAATTTGTTTAATTAACCCTTGTTTTATGGCAGTATTTAAGAATGGCTGCTGAGAATGTTAACAATGGAGTGTATGAGACTGTGGAACAACCTTTAGTCACAAACCAGGAGAACGTGCAATAAGAAGGCAATATTCCTCCTGTAAACAACGCTACCTAGCAAACGATGAATGATGGAATGTTTAGGAGCTTTTTGCAGTTCATGCAAAATCAGATGAGGGAGACTCGTGTACAAAATAGGGTGGAAGTGATAGCAGCGCGCGGTCTGTCACAGCCAAGCAGTTCAAGGAGTTGGGACCACCAGATTTCTGGGAAAAGCCTGATCCGATTAAGGCGGAAATGTGGGTCAAGCATATTACCAAGATATTCGATGTCTTGGGATGCACGGAGGAATAGAAGGTTCCATTCACCACATTTATGTTCCGTGGTGAGGCAGATTACTGGTGGGAATCCGTGAAGCGTACCCAGCCAGCCGTACTCAACATGTCTTGGGAAAGATTTCAGAAACTGTTCAATGACAAGTACTTTCTTGAAAGTATTCGTTATATGAAAGAGGTAGATTTTATTAGATTGGAACAGAACAACATGACGGTGTCTTAGTACGAGGCGAAGTTCGCGGAGTTATCTAGGTTTGCACCTCATTTGGTAGAGAATGAGGAACGTATGACGCGGATGTTTCTGAGAGGTCTAAATCCCGAGATTTGTCAATACCTTATCTCGCATAAATTTTCTCTGTATTCAGATGTTGTCAACATGGCTCAATTATTAGAGCGAGATAATGAGTATACTCAACCGAGGGATCACAAACTGTGGTCATACTAAAGGACAACAACGATCGTGAGCGATGATAACCAACGAGGAGGGAAAATACTGGACAAAAGCGGTAACCACTCGGGGGGTAGTCGTGGCCATGATAATAGGAGAGGTGAGTCAAGTGGAAATTTCAGAAAGAGGAGATTCAAAAATGACCGGAAGACATCAGCAGCAGCACCAACACCAACACCAACACCAATAACAAATTCTAGGGGAGGAGAACGACCGCCAGTTAGGTGTTATAAATGCGGGAAAGAGGGACATATTAGCCCAAACTGCCCACAACAATCCAAGGTATGTTATAACTATGGAAAGGAGGGCCATATAGCTCGAGAGTGTTCTGTAGGAAAACCAAGTTCAGCAGGGATGGTGACTCCAAAGGCTGTCTCGGATAAGTAAAATCGGCAATTGGTTCTCGAAGAAAGCGTTTATCGTGAATCAGCCAAAACGCAAGGAACCTGAATGAGGTGATCACGGGTAAGCTAATCTTAAATTCTTGCGAAGTTTATACCTTACTAGATAAAAGTTCTACCCATTCTTTTATCTCTCCTACTTGTGCTCAATGTTTAAACTTGACTCCTGAGAAATTGGACTTTAACTTATCTCGTTGAAACTCTGGTTGGGTGAAACCTTCGTTACATCTACAGTTTATAAATCTTGCTTGATCCAAGTTGGCACTATCACATTACCTGTTGATCTTATCTCTTTAAAGATACATGCTTTTGATGTGATTTTAGGAATTGATTGGTTAACCACTCATCATGCCAAAATTGATTGTTTTCGTAAGGTTGTTAGTTTTCATATTCCTAACCAACCTGTTATGCGAATTCAAGCAACTAAACCATTAAAATCAGTCACAGTCATATCAAGACACAAAGCTATTCATTTATTAAAAAATGGATGCCAAGCTTTCTTAGCCCATGTTATGGATTTGAACAGAGATAAGTCAGATTTGGATAATATTTCTGTTGTTAGAGAATTTCCTGATGTATTTCCTGAAGAACTTCCGGTCTACCCCGTAAGCGTGATGTTGAATTCTTTATTGACCTTGAACCGTACAAAACCCATTTCTAAAACCCCATATCGAATGGCTCCTATTGAACTTCAGGAGTTAAAAGTCCAACTACAGGAGTTACTAGCTATAACCCGTGCCTGAAGGCACGGCGTAACAAAAAATTAAATTAAAAATTGAAAAATATTACATTATCTAAAGACATACATACTCAATCATCAATACATATTCAACCACCAAAACATCGAGCTAATCGGCACTAATTTCAAGAAATTTCGGCAGAGTTTCCTTTAAAAATAGATATCCAGAAAATTCTAAACCTATCTACAAAACGTATAATCATCAATACATATCCAAACCACCAAAAAAACCATCATTCCATACCCAAAAATCATCATAACCATGTATAATTAATTAACTTTACAAAAGACGGAACACAAAAATACAAATAAAGGTAAAATAGAGAAACAACATGTTGCATAAGAAACAACCTATTTTGATATTCAAATTAGCTTCCTTAAAGGGCATGAGAAGTACGGAATACCAAATTTGCAAACACCCTTGCTTTTTTTTGTGTATATAGTAATGAAGTCTTGCCTATAATTTTCCATCATACTCTACGCTTATTTCTAAAGTTTCAAGCTTCAGTGGGCACCCAAAACACTAAGCGTCACTATTTGGGCTCATAATACAGTTTTTGAAATCATAAGCAGAAAATGGTCTCATGAACCAAATCCATTCACTCATTTACAAATTAGTCAAAAAAAGCCATAAATGTCATGGATAACATCCTAAAAAAAGAAAATCGAGGATTCAAATATCAATTGTGAAATCTAGCTAGTTGTATGACAATTTGAGTTACATTTGCAAATAATCTCAAACCCCGAGTAATGAAAACACAAAATTTAACTTTCAATTTCAATTTCTTCTCATTCCCGACTTAGTGAATACCAGCTAAACTTAATAGAAACACTAACTTCTAATCATAAGTTTATAAGAACCAACTTCGATCACAAGTGTTTGATATTAATGAGACCTAACTAAATCTAAAAATTTGAAACTAAATATTAGAAAAAGCATCCTAAATCACAAAAGTACACACAGCTATTGTAATTTAATCAAAATCTCTAACAATACCAGTTTAAAAACTGCCCATATGAAATCTGAATAAAAACAAAAACTACCCATACATAGGTGAATAATCAATTAAACCCAAACCCATACAGCAATCAAATCAATTGAACCCAAAATCTCAATTAAAGAGTCGAAAAAAGTGGAATCAATACAATAATAATCAGTCATCTTGTTGCATGTATAGCGAAAAAGATTATAGTACTGACCAGTAGAGATATTTCGGTGTGAAAATCATTTTGATTCACTCGGTTTGCTTTTTGTCAGACGATCCTTCGTTCTGGGTCAGCTCACGACCTCCATTGCTTCACTGGGTAATTTGGAAATATATGAATATCTATATAGTTATATATATATATATATATATATATATATATTGATACCCAAGACTAAGAAGCAGAACAATAAAATTAATTATCATCTCTGAACCGCGGAAGTGTAATCAACAGAAACAAGGCGCCGAGGAAGAGGAGAGCCAAGAGGAGAAGGTCTTAGATCTTGATTTCTTCTTCTATTCGCTTTTTTTCAAGTGAACCCAATTAGGGCTAGGTATGAGATAAGAGATTGGGGAGTAAGGAGTTGGTGGGTATGCTCTCTCGTGAATGTAAGAACAGAGAGATAGATAAAAGGTTTGAAATTTGAATAAGGAGAAGCTCAGATGACTTTGAATAAGAACAGAGAGAGATGATGACGTAAACTTTAGATGGGACATTTATGTTTTCTCTCTCTACTCTGTTTTATATTATAGATTAGACATCGGTTTCATTCGTCCTAGTACATCTCCTTGGGGTGCTCCTGTTTTATTCGTAAAGAAGAAAGACGGTAGTATGCGACTTTGTATTGACTACCGAGAATTGAACCATGTCACCATCAAGAATAGGTATCCGCTACCTCGCATTGATGACCTATTCGACCAGTTGCAAGGAGCACAATTCTTTTCAAAGATCGATCTTCGTTCTGGATATCATCAACTGAAGATTAAAACTGAGGATATTTTGAAGACTGTCTTCAGAACTCGGTACGGTCATTATGAATTCTTAGTCATGTCTTTTGGATTAACTAATGCTCCTGCTGCTTTCATGGATATGATGAACTATGTATTCAAGGAATATTTGGATCAGTTCGTTGTTGTCTTTATTGATGACATCCTCATCTATTCCAAAAGCCGTGAAGATCATGAGCACCATTTGAAGTCGATACTTGAAAGGCTTCGTGAAAACAAGCTTTATGCCAAAAGTCAAGAAATGCGAGTTCGGCTCGAGGAAGTAGCATTCCTTGGGCACGTGGTGTCAAAACATGGAGTATCTATTGACCGACGTAAGATTGAAGTAATACAAAGTTGGGAGCAACAACCAAGTTCGATTGGCCCGGCACGCGAATTTTCGGGCTTAGCTAGTTATTATCGGAGATTCGTGGAAGGATTTTCTCGAATCGCTACTCCGTTAACTCAGCTGACTCGGAAAGATACAAAATTCGTATGGAGCGAGGAATGCGAGAAGAGTTTCCAAGAGCTCAAGAGGAGACTCATTTTTGACTGCTTCGCAATACCATCTGGTTCGGATGGATTTGTTATCTACATCGATGCTTCAGGCAAAGGGTTAGGATGTGTTCTCATGCAACATGGGAAAGTCATAGCCTATGCCTCGCGACAACTCAAAGAATATGAGAGGAATTATCCTACTCATGATTTGGAGTTGGCAGCAGTCGTATTCGCGTTGAAAATTTGGAGACACTACTTGTATGGGGAGAAAGTGGAGATTTATACGGACCATAGAAGCCTCAAATATTTCTTCACCCAAAAAGAACTCAACATGTGGCAACGACGTTGGTTTGAGCTGTTGAAAGATTACGATCACACTATTCAATACCATCTTGGAAAAGAAAAAGTTGTAGCTGACGCATTGAGTAGAAGATCATATGTGAGTACGAGTGCGATATTGTCAACGCAAAGGCCCATTTTGTATGACTTGCAAAGGATGGAGATAGAATTAAAGACTCCAGGGACCCATATGATGATGGCGAATATACTGAGTAGAACCGACTTTAATCGATAAAGTTAAAGTTCGCTCAAGCTACTACGGACACAGGGGCGATGCGTATGAAGAAGAAAGTGCAAGAAGAAGGTGCTATTCCGAATAAGAATCGATGAAGAAGGAATACTTGAGTCAACTCTAGACTTTATGCGCTCCTAACGATTCTCGACTTGAAGCATAGAATCATGATGGAGGCACATAACACCCCGCTTGCAATCCATCACAGGAGTACCAAAATGTATCATGATCTTCGATATGCATTTTGTGGAACAATATGAAGAGAGAGATTACTTGAGTTTATCTCAAGATGTTTAACTCATCAACGTGTAAAAGCGAGCATCAAGTGCCAAAGGGTCCATTGTAACCACTTGAGATTAGAAATAGAAGTGGGAACACATTACCATGGATTTCGTTCATGTGTCTTCCCAAAGTTTCTCAAGGCATAGATGCGATCTGGGTTATTGTTGATATATTAACCAAGTCTGCTCATTTCTTGCCTATACATGAGACTTATTCCTTGAACGCCTTGCTCGTATATGTACCGAATGAGATTGTGAGATTGCATGGCATGCCAGTATCCATAGTTTCGGATCGTGACCCAAGATTCACTTCACGATTTTGGGTTAGCTTGCAGAAAGCTATAGGCACGGATTTATGATTCAGTTCAGCATACCATCCTCAAACGGACGAGCAATCGGAAAGGACTATTCAAACACTTGAAGATTTATTAAGACTCTGTGTCCTAGATTTCAAAGGAAGTTGGGATAATTATTTGCCACTGGTGGAATTCTCCTACAATAATAGTTATCAAGCAAGTATAGGCATGGCTCCATTTGAAGCCTTGTATGGACAAAAGTGTCATTCTCCAATATACTGGGACGAGGTGGGTGAACCAACTTTGTTGGGACCAGAGAGTAGTGGTGCATGATGATTTTAAAAGATCCAAATAATTCGACAACGATAATAAAAGCGGCAGACAGGATCAACAAAAGAGTTATGCTGATCTTCATCGAAAGGACGTGGAATTTAATATTGGGGATCATGAACTGTTATGTATTGCCCCATGGAAGGGAGTTACAAGATTTGGAAAGAGAGGAAAGCTCAATCCAAGGTTTGTTGGTCTATTTGAGATTCTTGACCGAATAAGAAATGTGGCCTATAGACTTGCATTACCTCCAAGTTTGTCTCGTGTTCACAATATTTTCCACATATCTATGCTTCGTAAATATGTGAAAGACCCGAACCATATTATTGAGTTAGAACCAGACGAGATAGCCGAAGATTTAACGTACGAGGAGGTACATGTTAAAATCTTGGATAGGAAAGAACATGTCCTATGCACCAAGGTTATACCACAAGTTAAGGTTTTGTGGGGAGACCATGCTATTGAAGAAATGACCTGGGAGTTGGAATCGGAAATGAAAGCGAGGTACCCTCACCTTTTCGATACACCAGGTACGTACGTCAATTTTGAGGACGAAATTTTATAAGGAGGGGAGGTTGTAAGACCCCAACTTATTATAAATAAAATTGATTTTTCTCTATTCATTATTCTAAATTAATAAGGTGTTAAATTGATATAATATTTTGATTATGGGTGAAATGTGCAAATTTTGCAAACTAAGCAAGTGGTTATAAAATATTCAGTATTGTCGGGGAATATTCGTTTGGTCGTGGAATATTCTTGTTGTTCAGAATATTCGCATTTACCAGTTAAACCATTCATGGGCCCCATAACAGGATAATTGTCGGATGAAGAAAACGACAAAGTATGAGTTTTTATAAATAACGGCGTAATTGTTACCGTTAACACTATTGGGTTACCTGGTGGTTAAAATACAGTAATACGCGTGGTGGCACAGTAGCACACGGTATTGCACAATATTGTTGAATTATTGATTCGTACGTAAGAAGGCACTACTCAATAATTGTTACAGTAGTTACTGTTTAATATTTTATTTTATTGATTCAATAATTACTGCGTTGATATTTTATATTATTGTTGTTTCAATAATTGTAACTGCACAGTATTTCCCATTATCAGATCAATAATTCATATTATTTGAATAATATTATTAGATAGCATTATTGGCACTGTTTAGAAAGTTCTGTCTAAGGAGAGGTTTGGTCACCTAATTGCGCGCTAGTAAGGAGAAATCCTTATTGAAAGCCCTCTTTCAGGAACCACCGGTTGTCATTATTGTGATTCTGTAATATTATTTGTGAATAATTAATTATTGATAAGGAAATGTTTATTTGATGCGGATATAAATGATGGATTTATTTACTTTATGTGGTTGTAATTGAAGGAATTAATGTTGAGGTGTTTTATCAGTATTTTTGTCGGAATGGAGGTATTAAAAATCAAATCAGTATTTTTACGATATATTACGTGAGTTATAATTTTTAATCCGACCGTTGAATCGTTGTGATTTTTGGATATGTTATACATATATAAGTTGAGTATATGTCTATAAATTTTGAACCGTTAAAAATGAACGTATGATTTGTTATGAATTTTAAGAGGCAACTGATTCAGAAATTCGGTTTATAAATGATTTTGGTGGAAAATTCTAGAATTGAGTGGGCCCCACTTGTGGTTGGTGAATGCTGAATTTTATTTCAAATGTGGTGGGTGGCAATAGTAGCAGATAAAGCCATCAGGTAGCAGGTCAAGTCTGCTTCGGTGTGCTAATATTTTCCTTTAAATAGAGGGCTAAGTTAGAATTGAAAATCACACCAGAAACATAAGCTTTCTCTCTTTCTCTCTCTATATTATCGAGCGTATTTTGTGCGTATTTAGATACTTTGAGAGTTCTTTATTCAAAGACAAGTTTCATTCAAAGATCACTTGAGCCTTTCATTCCGAAGTACCGTTTCTTTGAGGTAAGGGATGTTATTTTCTTCTTAAATGATATTATTTTCTTCAATATCATTATGCCGAAATATTGGTTTGAACTTTTTAATCAAATTTAGAACTTTTTGTGTCGGGTTTACTATTCACGATACAAGACTATTCACGTGATACTCGACACTATTCACTAATATCATTTACATTATTCACCAAAAAATGAAAATTTTCCTTTTTTGTCCAAGATATCTATTATGGTTACTATCTTTGATTGTATCCATGTTTTGATCTTTATTTTTGAATCTTGCTTCAAAATTGGTTATTATGGAGTATTATTGATCTTGGATAAACTGTTAAACGAATCCCTAATATTTGTCCTTTTGTCTCACTGGATTCGTTTTCTTTAAAATATTTTTCATCATCCTCAGTCTTAAATGATGATATTACTGAATATCTTTGGCCTGTAAAAGATGAATGATTAACTGATGAATATCTTTGGCCCGTAGTGCAAAGATGAACAGGTGTTGAGATGAACATGACCAATTGGTGATACAAATGAATATCTTTGGCCTGTAGTGCAAAGATAAATATTTGATTAAAGATGTATATTGATTGTTGTTGCAGGGATAAAATATTGATGATGAACTTTTAAATCTTAGAAGATAGTAGAATTCATTCTCACATTGACTCTTCTAATGGATTGTCAGTTTCAGATTGCATTTGTTGATCTAAAACTTGTTGTCTATTATATTTTATCGATTTTTCCTCTTTCAAGACTAATGATAATTTGTTGTATATTATCTTAGTCATAATATTCTTTACTGGGCTAGTTGAGCTCACCCTTTTCATTTTTTTTTCCATTTTTCTTCTAAGGAGGTGAGAACATAGCAGGATCGAGTCGGGGTATAGAGTGATGGTTCTAGAAAGATGTTTTAGCAGTATCCACACTATTTACGTAAAAATAGTGTATGAATAATTGTAATGAGGACTTATTTGAGTGTTGATATTGTCTAGAAGACAATATTTGTATTTAAACTCACAGTATGTGTTGTCGTATTTTGCACGACAATTGTATTATTGAAGTTGTAGTTTTCTTTCTGTACCATGTATTTGGCGACTCAGAATGGGTGTTATATACCTTTTTTGGGGGTGTCACAGTCTCATCCTTCAAACCTTCAAACAAAACCATAAAACATAAAACCCTGTCAATAGTAATCATCCTTCAAACCTTCAAACCAAACCATAAGATGTGGAACTACCTGATCTCCCCAATACACTGGATCACATTAATGACCATCTGTGGGGCGGTTAAACCACACCTCATTGGCTCAGACCATAGGGATGGAACTATCTGGTCTCCCCACACAAATGGGAGAAAAAATTGGTGACCATCTAAGCTGCAGTTTAATCCTCAAAGAGAAACACCAATCCATAAGAGATGGAACTACCTGGTCTCCCCATTACAAAGGAGTACCAGCGACCATCTGTGGGGCGGTCAACCTTAGAAAGGAAAGCCAAAATCCTCTCCATAACCAGTCCCAAGACACTAAAGGGTAAGGGATACAAAGATCAATGATCCATTTTAAAAGATCCTAAGATATCTCAATGTCCATCCATCAAGGAGGAGTTCGTAATACATCAAGATCATAAGCCTTGAAGAAATAGGCAACTGTCAAGCAATTAACATGGCATATCTAAAAAAAAAAGTGGATCAAAACATGTTTCCTTGACATATAATACTGTTTGATATACACAATGTATCCTATACATGACAAAAATGGCTAACCTAGTCTATGCAGGAAAATCAAAGCTAATCTACAAACCAGTGGATAAGCGAGCCATCAAGTCTAACATGGAATCTCTCTCTGAAGATGGAGGTAAATCTATGAGCTCCTGCCATAGGGTATCCACACGATCCAGGAGATCTATGGCCATCTGCATGGTGCTATTGTGCTCATCAATGAATGCACTCATCTCTATAATAATTCCAGCAGTATGAGACCTCAATGCAGTATTATCTGTAGTGGCAGCATCTCGGGTAGCTAGAGCATCATCCCTCTCAATAACAGATGCATCCCTAGATGATCGAGCCTCATCCCTCTCAACAACAGCGGTATCCCTGTGAACTAGAGCACCATCTCTCTCAATTAGAGCGACATCTCTATTAGAAAGAACTGTCAACATCGAGGCCCTAGCCTGATCCCTCTCAAACGTCATCAGATGTAAACTCTGCTCTAAATACTCTGCAGAATATGAAGTCACAACAACAGGAATATTGGGGGAATCAACCAGAGCTACTGACAAACCAGTAAACAACTCAGCCTTAATGGGAGAATCAGGGTACTCCATAGGCTCCCCACTATCAGAATCAATATCCAGCTCTAAGGATACAACCCTAGTCAATGCTATCTCTGCCTCCAACCATGCAGAATACTCTGTAGAACGACCTAGATGGCTAGTCGAAAAGTCAGCCCTCTCACGCTAGGTCCAACAGATATAAATCCTAGATAAATCCTCTGCTAATAGAAGCTGAGATGACAAATGCTGACCCAATGCCCCGTCAAAGGGATGAACATCCTGAAACTGGTCAAATTATGCCATAACAGCTAGTAGATGATAAGTGGTCACACCCCTCAAACCAGACATGGGAAGATAGTTCATGCCAACTACATGAGTGATAAAGCTGTAGGGAGAACTAAGCCCTAAACACGGCAGAATATCAAACGAATCCTCGATCCCTGACAAGAAAGCCGACCAAGAATATAACATGCAGATAAATTCACCGGGTCGAAAAGGAGTATGACATGGTTATCTCATGGGAAAAATAATACCCATGGCGTCGGAAAGTGCCTATCGGTCTCAAGTGTGTCATAAACCATACGTACAACAAGATCGAACTGCCTACAAACACCCCTACAGAATGGGTATGGCAATACGTGGCCGAACTCAAGGTCTCTGCTAGAATCTTCGGTAAGATGATATGTCCCTCCCGAAGAGCCCGGACTACAATAATCACGCTGATATCCAGGTGGTCCATGTACAATGGCATGTACAGGTGAGCCGCTACACACATCAAGAGTATATCTACTCGGGCGACACGCCAATCATCCTCCAAAATGGTAAAATTCCCGGAGTACTACAAATAATTGTCTAATGACCCAAATCTGTCAATCAGAAAACTCATGGACACTACATGCCCCAAGGAAATATCATCCAGGGTAACTCTGCGCCTCAAACCTGTAAGGGTCATAAACTTCCGGCTCATGTCACTGATAGCCATCTGAGCGCAAGGCTTATCCAACGACAAATCTATAAGACGCTCATACTCCTCTAAAGTAGGAGTCAACTCCTGGGTAGCAAATCAGAATACCTGCTTATCTGGTACCCAACACTCTAGCATGCCCTCTACAAAGCCCGATGAAACCTGGAACATCAAGAGGGTCATAGAGTGACGCATCAGCTGATCAACTGCCACCCGATCTAGGGATGACAAACTGTCATACCAAAATCTAAAGGAGGAGGCCACCAATACTTGTGGGGTATGATTAATCTAGCTAACTGTGGATGAAGACATCTGTAGGGCCGTGTCATGAGACCATCCAGGGGTTAATGATAAACTCATATCTGGAAATGCATATGCATAACATAATACATGCATGATAAACAACAAATGACAATATAATGTAGGGAATGGAAAATAGTATACATATATTCCTAAGTACATCATCATCTAAATACATCATCTCTGTATATAATTGAAAAATACAGGGAAATGGGGCACAACCGCCCAACAACTAACAGAGGCCTATCAAAAGATATAACGAGAATGGGGCACATCCACCCAATATCTAACAGAGGCCTATCAAAAGATATAATGAGAAATACATCAAAAGAAGTCAATAGTGTTGATGTCTACATCATCTAACCTATCCATCTGATGTAACTTCTCCTGAGTGTTGGGTAAAATCTATATACGCAATACACGCAAGTATACGTGGTCAACAAGCAATAAAGTGATAAGTAGAGTATCGTTCCCATAGAGATCAACTAACAATAATCTTAACTAACAATTATCAATTTTCTATTAATCCTAATTTTATTAAACTATTCAACTCAATGATTATAATTAAAAATTCTAAATTAAAGACTAATTGAACTACCACAAAATAATCACAAATCTCAAAATCTAGAATTTTAATCAATTAATGGAGAATTAGACTTATGATTTCACTTTAAGCTTCACTCTGATTTTAACACCTTTATTCCAATTCAAATCACTATTCCAGTTTATTAATCAAGAACACGAACGTAGTATTAACCACCTCTCGATGCACTAATATCGTATTAACTTAAATCCACAATTAAGATAGAAACAAGTTAAACACCTTAATCAACTAACTCACTATATCTCTATGTGAATTACAATTAAAGAAGGTTTAAGATTAAGTTCTCTATCTGATTACATGCGATGTCAAGCATATCTCTACCTTAACATTCATCAAGATTCTGCTAGTCACAAAATTCATGAACACATGCTATATTAACTAGGTCTAGATTTGAATATCCTCTCTCGATTCCATACAAATCCACATAGAATTGTTGATCAGGCAATTCATAAATTCAAGGTCAAATCAATATAGATAAACTGGAAATAGATTATTAAACTGGAAATCAAAGTTTACAAAATCATCGATTCACTCAAAGATCCATCATTAGCCTAAAAAGTGAATTAGTTCATTATAAACGAAATAAACACTGAATAAATCATAGAAAACATTCTTTCAATTACAAATAATAGCCTAAGATGAAGAATATTGAAAAACACCCTTCACGTAGCCTAGAATTGCAATCGTCTTGAAAATCTCCTCGAAATACTCCTCTAAAACTTGCTTAGAAAAACTGAGATTAATCTTTATAATGTGTTTTCTCTCTTATTAAATTCGTTGCTAATTGAGTAGTAGATGTCCAACACACAAAGTCCCAGTCGAATTCTCTGCTAATTAGAGTCCATAAGCTATTCATATGCTAGAAACCAACTCCCATCAAAGTTAAATAAGAAAAGATGAGTCTTCTCCAACTGAGACCTCTGGCCTGGCAAGGGGTTCATAAATAAATAAGCACCTTGCCCATGGCCTCTATTCAAATTAATGGCTTCTCTTGTTTCATGAATCCTTCCAAAAGTGCACCAAATTAACTCCAAACCATCCCCCTTGACTCTAAATACACTTTAAATGCCACAACAACCATCCTACACATGAAATAACGTAAAACAAGTAAAAATGAACATGAACACAAAAAATTAGCAACAAATAAGCATGAAATGGACACTGATTCGCGTATATAAAATCCACTTATCACTGAGTCACTGAATCTCTGCCAGTAGGGATATTAGGCCGATACAATGGAGGATCTGCGCCGAAAAAACCATCTGAATATGGGCCACCTGAAGGGCCAGCCGCAGAGTTGGAAGGATCAAAAGTATCCACCTCGGAAGGATCTCTACCCGAATGCTGGATAAAGAAATGTGCCCGGTCCAATTACTGGGTAAAACTATCAATCTACGTCAGATGAGTAGGCTCTTAGACGCAGGCAATCCAATCCACCATCATGACGGAGCCAGGAACCATATCACCCATAAACTGTGTGGCGCGGGTCTGGGCTCCAATGGTGCGAGGGAACCCACATCGGTAGAAAGCCTACTGAGTGAACGGTCTCTCTGACAAAGTAAAGCCACCAACTCCCACCAACGGGACCTCAATGATCGGCTACAACAAAGGCAAATAACGCATGGAAGGAGGACAGATCAGAATATAAATCTCTCATATGGTGCTCCTAATAGCACACTCTCCTAAAGAGAGGAATCCGAGGGGTGGAACTTGACACCAGTCAGGAAACCACCCTCAAAGCCAACTGTCAAATGGTCCTCAGAGTAAGGAACCCATGTAATGACATCGGTTGTCAACAGCTCCAACTGTAAGCGCAAATGGGTGAAACCCTCAATTACAGGAACCTCCATCAAAGTGGAGTGACGCCATCGTCGTCCCCGTGGATAGGTGTCTAATCCTAATAGGCTAACAGAATGAAGATATGGGAGCCTCTCGTATGCCCAAAACTGCCAATACAAGATTAAATATCCGCGGTTAGTCAAAACTCTCATCCTGTTCAAGGGAAATCAAAAGAGAAAATACTCACCAATAGGAATGGGTAAAATCCTAGCCAAGCCTCCGTCAAGCCTTATGAGCGTAGACGCATTCCCCTGAGGAAGTAGGCAATGGTGTAGGAGCCCCAATTAAACTCTCCAATACGGTCCACCTCCCATGTGGCGCTGACCAAAGCGAATGACATCGTTGAAGAGTTATCTGCCAAGAAATAACCCCTGAGCATGATTAAGAACAATCGCTGAAGGATGCGATCTCTAACCCTCCTATCATCGGGTAATGGCTCAATTAGAGCCCCACTCACGGCATCTACACTCAAGTGACCAGTACGGACTGTCCTGCCCTTGAGCGCCATAGTCGGGACTCCCAATAAGGTTCTAATGATAGTCGTAGAAATATCAGCCATAAAAGGCACTGGCACCCCGGAAAACTCCATACCAGTGATGGACCGCCAATCCATCGGTGTCATTATCACCTCGCAATCCAGCAAATGGAGAGACTGAGTCTGGTGAAACCAGTACTCAGACAACGCCTTGAGGTAACCCTAGGGACAACAATGGGGGAGGATGGAAAAGAACTCCTCGAAACCCCAATCATGTTGAACCAGAGAATGTATGTTGAACTAGTTCCCTCAAGGCTGTGTAAATCCGGGAACCTGCATCACAATGTAAATTAACATCAGAACCCTTACCCCTCACAAATGGGAAAAAGGAAGATCAACACGACTTTTATCTTGTTCGCATGCAGATAGATCGAGGGGTGACGACTCAAATCCTCTAGAAGCTCTAGAATCATCACATTTATATCTAGAAGCTCCTTGCGGGGAATAAAAGAAGGAGTAGGATCCGCAACTGGTACATCCTCCTCCTCGTCCTCAGCATCCAGTCTCTCGACCCGGATAGGACGAATCACTGACTCCGTCAACTAACAAGGCTGTCGGGTAGGGCGAGGTCGAGGCACATCAAAAGATCTCCTCCTCACACCTGTAGAGGTCCTACGGGAGCTACTCGGCTAGTCTAGATCCATATATCTAGACAAAAGTCTCTAAATCACCTCAGAAAGGGCGTAGTAAATTCTAACCTGAAGCTCATTAAATGCATTTTATGTCTATATGCATACATGCGTTACTTTAACATACAGATACCGTAGAGTTAAAAATGCATGATCATTCATTGGCTAGACTCATGAATTTTTTTTGCCAGAGTCTCCTTTGTAAAAAGGACTATCTACATGCTCGTAGGCATGACTAAGTGGCCATTCAGTAGCACACCAACTCAAAGTCATAAACATCCTATATGTATGAAAAACATCAAAGTCATAATCTATAAGGGTAGCCTAATTACCAGGTTTACTTTGCTTCAAAACCTTTGCTCATTTGTCCTCAAATAAGATAAAAAAATAGAAGAAAAAGGTGCCAAATTGACTGTTTTAAAAGTCAATTTTTTTCCACATCAATACGTTTAGCATGGTAAAATACTAACATTTACTATGTTGAATAATTTTTATCAAGTCATATGAGCATACATATTTACTACTATGTGTTTTGAAGCATTTCATGTGATATCTCACTTTCCAACGGTCAAAACTGGAAAAGAAAACATGTAAACGTTACCAGAATAGTGCAGAACACTTGTACGGTGACAGATTTTGCAGAAAATAGGCCAAACTCAGTAGATCTAAAGAAGAAATTTTGGATTATTTGTGTGGCTTCAAGATGAAAATGACTTGTGAAAGGGAAATAAGGGAAATATAAACCCACGGATGGCCGCGAGTTTACTCACGGCAGCCGTGAGTCTACCTGCGGCTACCCTAGGTGGTCCCTACCCCCTCTGGCTCGATCAAATTTAAATTACAAAAGAGGCCCCACAAGCTAAAAAGTCAAATCAGGTAAAAAGATGCTACGCGATTAAGCGAAAAAGCCTGAAATCCTGATTTTTAGAGACAAAACTACGGTTCTACATATCAATCATTAGTATTCACCTAAACACAGGGTTTACAAAGCTAATGATTATAGCTATCAAAATCTACCCTTGGAAATACTGTACAAAGGTCTAATGCCATCAACTTGGGGTTGTAACTCCAATCAAAATCATATATCTCATCAAAAAATCATCCCCTACGGAGATTGAATACATTATTAGCCATTGAAGGACATTTAAAAAAGGGTCAGGCAACCCTGACATCACCAGCCATTGGCAGTAAATCCAATGAAGCATCGAAGATGGTCCGATGATGTTAGCCGTTGAAGGACATTTTAACGAGGGTCAGGCAGCTCTGACGTCACCAGCCGTTGGCATTAAATTCAGCGAAGCATCAGAGATGTTCTGATGATCTCAACCATTGAAGGACATTTCAACGAGGGTCAGACATCCCAGATGTCACCAGTCATTGGCAGTAAATCCTGCGAAGCATCGAAGATGGTCCGATGATCTCAGCCGTTAAAGGACATTTTAATGAGGGTCAGGTAGCCCTGACATCAGTAGCCATTGGCAATAAATCCAGCGAAGCATCGAAGATGGTCCAATGATCTCAGCCATTTAAGGACATTTCAACAAGGGTCAGACATCTCTGACGTCACCAGCCATTGGCAGTAACTCTAGCGAAGCATCAGAGGTGGTCCGATGATGTTAGCCGTTGAAGGACATTTTAATGAGGGTCAGGCAACCTTGACATCACTAGCCGTTGGCAATAAATCCAGCGAAGCATCAAAGATGGTCCGATGATCTCAGCCATTTAAGAACATTTCAACGAGGGTCAGACAGACCTGACATCACTAGCCGTTGATAATAAATCTAGCGAAGCATCGGAAATGGTCCGATGATCTCAGCCGTTGAATCACATTTCAATGAGGGTCAGGTAACCCTGACGTCACTAGCCGTTGGAAGTAACTCTAGCGAAGCATTTGAGGTGGTTCGATGATGTTAGCTATTGAAGGACATTTCAATGAGGGTCAGGCAGCCGTGACATCACTAGTCATTGGCAGTAACTCCAGTGAAGCATCAGAAGTGGTCTGATGATGTTAGTCATTAACGGACATTTCAACGAGGGTCAGGAAGCCTTGACATCACTAGCCGTTGGCAATAACTCTAGCGAAGTGTCAGAAAGACATGGCGATGCAAATCATGGAAAACCATCCTCATCGGGGAGGACTGATAATGGAATCTATTATATTGATCCTCGACAATCAAAACACAATTCCCTAGGAGTCTCTAGCATATGAGAAACACATCTGCGGTAGGAAGGCTGCGTTAAAGATTAAGGACTTTGGTGATAACCCCAAATGTTAACATCCTCTAGTCTCAATCATGGAGAAACCTCCATTCCATACACTCAGCATAAACATTCAAATCATGTTGCATTACATTTGCATCATGATTATCTTGTCATATTTCAAGTGTCTAGTGATCTTTATCCTATCCATAACATTAAATTGCATGAATATGATAAAGAGGGGCATATGTAGACACTTAAAATTTTTCATTCCTATTACTAACCCTATAGGAGGGCAAAATTGTCTTTCAAAGATAACCCTGGAAGTCAACTCAGTTTCAACCCCGGAGACGGGACCTACATGGCAGGAAACCTGGGTGCCATAGCAGTAGACATGACTACTCATGGTAGACCCATGACTATCGAATATTTAAATATGAGCTCTTGGCAGCTCATTTAAAAAAAAGAGAAAAGAAGAGAAAACTCCGTCCATTTCAGCCTGTAAACACTGTTAAAGTGCTCTAAACTGAGTGATTTTTCTTTCTAAACACTTGTAAACACTGCTAACTGCGGCTACCCTGGGTGCATTTACTGCTTTTATATATATATATATATAAATACTTATATATATATATATATATAAATATATATATTATCATCGAACTCTGTTTCGATTGAGCCTAGATATAACTTCCTATGCGTTTATTGCTTATATATATATATATAAATACTTATATATATATATATATTGACATTTCTGTCAGGCTTAGAGTTTAGTTCGTGGCCATTTACTACTTTTATGTATATATATATAGGGGTTCCATCCACAGCAACCCTTTTTTGGCCTGTTGATTTATTTTTTTTCCTCCAGCCGAAATTTCAACAGGCCAAAAAAGGGGTGCTCCATAACAACCGGTTACTGTGGATGGAACCCCATATATATATATATTTACATTTCAAAGTCCTTCCTGGAGTTTACTTCATGGCAGTTGATCGTCAATATATATATATATATATATATATATATATATATATATATATATACACTTCTATACATATTTACCGCTTTTATATATATCTGCTTTATTGCTTTCATAATGTAGATATTTAATTTTCAGCCTGCGGGCTAGATTTACCTAAATCTAGCTACTTCTGACTTTAACTGGTTCATAGTGACTAAACTGGAATCGTTAAACTAGAATGATTTAGATTTACTCAAATCTAGTTCTTTTTTTTAGCTTTTTTACATATTGCTTTCTCATGTGAGCCTAGGAATCATGTGATTACAGATTTAGCTTTTGAATCTAGATTTGGTTCCCATGATGGACATTTTGCAGCTGCGGCCAACTTGTAAAATATCTACGGTGTCTGAATTTCCTTAGATGGCTTTCATGCCCACAAGGAGTTCGGTATTGTTATGTATCTTATTTTCTCGAAGATGCTTCACATCTCAAAAATAAAAACAATCAAGCCGAACATATAATAAAATAGAACTATCAAAGGCCTCAATTACTATTGAGCACAAAGGTTTGAAAAAACTGTTTTACAAAAACATTCGCTATATCTTGTTAAAATTGAACTTTTATACAAAAGTCAAACCCTTTGTATATAGGTGCAAATGAGGCATAGCACTACTTCCAAAGAAGCGCACATTGGCCCCCACACACACATACACACGATAAAATTTTAATGAAAAGTGGCGTTGGACTGTGTTATCACTAAGTCGAAGTGCCTAACACCTTCCCTCCACTTAATCAAGCCCCCGGACCCTAACGAGTTTTCGTTTCTCAGACCAGTTAAACAATGTCAAATACACGGGTCTTTGTGCAAATCTTTTCTCATATGAGTTGGTGTAACCATTTAAAAATACCAACTGGCGACTCTTACAGTCAAATCGTCGACATATACATGTCGGACCTTTTCAAAATTTTTTTCAAACAAATCTCACCTAAAAATGAGAACACCAAAAAACAAGAACAGAAAGGGACAAATAAGAATCCCGACATCGATGGGACTGCAGACGTGGGGAAACCTGGCGACCACGGGTAGACCCATGACTCATCATGGAATGAGACCCATGACTATCATGGGTAGACCATGGCTATCATGGGTAGACCCATGGCTCATCATGGTAGACCATGACTCTCATGGTAGACCCGCGACTTATCACGTAGTAGACCCAGCTGACTCACTGTAGATGAATCTGCTGGCTATCGGGTATTTAAATATGAGCTCTTGGCAGCTCATTTAAAAAAAAGAGAAAAGAAGAGAAAACTCTATCCATTTCAGCCTGTAAACACTGTTAAAGTGCTCTAAACTGAGTGATTTTTCTTTCTAAACACTTGTAAACACTGCTAACTGCGGCTACCCTGGGTGCATTTACTGATTTTATATATATATATATATATAAATACTTATATATATATAAATATATATATTATCATCGAACTCTATTTCGATTGAGCCTAGATATAACTTCCTATGCGTTTATTTCTTTTATATATATATATAAATACTTATATATATATATATATATATTAACATTTCTGTCAGGCCTAGAGTTTAGTTCGTGGCCATTTACTGCTTTTATGTATATATATATATATATATATATAGGGGTTCCATCCACAGCAACCCTTTTTTGGCCTGTTGATTTATTTTTTTTGCTCCAGCCGAAATTTCAACAGGCCAAAAAAGGGGTTGCTCTATAGCAACCGGTTGCTGTGGATGGAACCCCATATATATATATATTTACATTTCAAAGTCCTTCCTGGAGTTTACTTCATGGCAGTTGATCGTCAATATATGTATATATATATATACACACTTCTATACATATTTATCGCTTTTATATATATCTGCTTTATTGCTTTCATAATGTAGATATTTAATTTTCAGCCTGCGGGCTAGATTTGCCTAAATCTAGCTACTTCTAACTTTAACTGGTTCATAGTGACTAAATTGGAATCGTTAAACTAAAATGATTTAGATTTACTCAAATCTAGTTCTTTTTTTTAGCTTTTGTACATATTGCTTTCTCATGTGAGCCTAGGAATCATGTGATTACAGATTTAGCTTTTGAATCTAGATTTGGTTCCCATGATGGACATTTTGGATGTGTGCCAACTTGTAAAATATCTACCGGTGGTTCGAATTTCCTTAGATGGCTTTCATGCCCACAAGGAGTTCGGTATTGTTATGTATCTTATTTTCTCGAAGATGCTTCACATCTAAAAAATAAAAACAATCAAGCCAAACATATAATAAAATAGAACTATTAAAGGCCTCAATTACTATTGAGCACAAGGGTTTGAAAAACCTGTTTTACAAAACATCACTGCTATATCTTGTTAAAATTGAACTTTTATACAAAAGTCAAACCCTTTGTATATAGGTGCAAATGAGGCATAACACTACTTGTAAAGAACTGCACATTGGCCCCCCACACACATATACACGTATAAAATTTTAATGAAAAGTGGCAGTGACCGTGTTATCACGGAAGTCAGGGGGTGCCTAACACCTTCCCTCCGCTTAATCAAGCCCCCGGACCCTAACGAGTTTTGGTTTCTCAGACCAGTTAAACAATGTCAAATACATGGGTATTTGTGCAAACCTTTTCTC
The DNA here is from genome assembly GCA_020205605.1 of Panax ginseng. Taxonomy (NCBI): domain Eukaryota; kingdom Viridiplantae; phylum Streptophyta; class Magnoliopsida; order Apiales; family Araliaceae; genus Panax; species Panax ginseng. The sequence goes on from CM035139.1 coordinate 94,031,496, forward strand.
ATATGAGTTGGTGTAACCATTTAAATATACCAACTGGCGACTCTTACAGTCAAATCGTCGACATATACACGTCGGACCTTTTCAAATTTTTTTTTAAACAAATCTCACCTAAAAATGAGAACACCAAAAAATAAGAACAGAAAGGGACAAATAAGAATCCCGACGTCGATGGGACTGATGGTGGGAAACCTGGCAGCAGTAGTAGACTCCATGACTCTATCATGGGTAGATCTCTGACTATCGGGTATTTAAATATGAGCTCTTGACAGCTCATTTAAAAAAAAGAGAAAAGAAGAGAAAACTCTGTCCATTTCAGCCTGTAAACACTGTTAAAGTGCTCTAAACTGAGTGATTTTTCTTTCTAAACACTTGTAAACACTGCTAACTGCGGCTACCCTGGGTGCATTTACTGCTTTTATATATATATATATATATATAAATACTTATATATATATATAAATATATATATTATCATCGAACTCTGTTTCGATTGAGCCTAGATATAACTTCCTATGCGTTTATTGCTTTTATATATATATATATATATATATATATATAAATACTTATATATATATATTGACATTTACATGGGGCCTAGAGTTTAGTTAAGTGGCCATTTATCGCTTTTATATATATATATATATATATATATATATAGAGTTCCATCACAAAGAACCCTTTTTTGGCTGTTGATTTATTTTTTGCTCTCAGCTTCACAACAGCCAAAAAGGGTTGCTCCATAACAACCGATTCTTCGTGGATGGAACCCCATATATATATATATATTTACATTTCAAAGTCCTTCCTGGAGTTTACTTCATGGCGATTGATAAATCAATATATATATATATATATATATATATATATATATATATATATATATATACACTTCTATACATATTTACCGCTTTTTATATATATCTGCTTTATTGCTTTCATAATGTAGATATTTAATTTTCAGCCTGTGGGCTAGATTTACCTAAATCTAGCTACTTATGACTTTAACTGGTTCATAGTGACTAAACTGGAATCGTTAAACTAGAATGATTTAGATTTACTCAAATCTAGTTCTTTTTTTTAGCTTTTGTACATATTGCTTTCTCATGTGAGCCTAGGAATCATGTGATTACAGATTTAGCTTTTGAATCTAGATTTGGTTCCCATGATGGACATTTTGTAATTTGCGCCACTTGTTGTAAAATATCTACGGTGTCTGAATTTCCTTAGATGGCTTTCATGCCTACAAGGAGTTCGGTATTGTTATGTATCTTATTTTCTCGAAGATGCTTCACATCTCAAAAATAAAAACAATCAAGCCGAACATATAATAAAATAGAACTATCAAAGGCCTCAATTACTATTGAGCACAAGGGTTTGAAAAACCTGTTTTACAAAACATCACTGCTATATCTTGTTAAAATTGAACTTTTATACAAAAGTCAAACCCTTTGTATATAGGTGCAAATGAGGCATAACACTACTTCCAAAGAACTGTACATTGGCCCCCCACACACATATACACGTATAAAATTTTAATGAAAAGTGGCAGTGACCGTGTTATCACGGAAGTCAGGGGGTGCCTAACACCTTCCCCCCGCTTAATCAAGCCCCCGGACCCTAACGAGTTTTGGTTTCTCAGACCAGTTAAACAATGTCAAATACACGGGTCTTTGTGCAAACCTTTTCTCATATAAGTCGGTGTAACCATTTAAAAATACCAACTGGCGACTCTTACAGTCAAATCGTTGACATATACATGTCGGACCTTTTCAAAATTTTTTTCAAACAAATCTCACCTAAAAATGAGAACACCAAAAAACAAGAACAGAAAGGGACAAATAAGAATCCCAACGTCGACAGGAAGTGAATCAAAACATATTTCCTTACCATATAATACTGTTTGATATATACAATGTGTCCTGTACATGAAAAAAATGGCTAACCTAGTCTATGTAGGAAAATCAAAGCTAATCTACACACCAATGGATAAGCGAGCCATCAAGTCTAACATGGCATCCCTCTCAGTAGATGGAGGTAAATCTATGAGCTCCTGCCCCAGGGTATCCACACGAGCCAAGAGATCTATGACCATTTGCATGGGGCTACCATACTCATCAATGAATGCAATCATCTCTGTAACAATGTCAGCAGTATGAGATCTAAGTGCAGTACTATCTATAGTGGAAACATCTCGGGTAGCTAGAGCCTCATCCTGCTCAACAACAGTTGCATCCCTAGATGATCGAGTCTCATCCTGCTCCACAACAATGGTATCCCTGTGAGCTAGAGCATCATCTCTCTCAACCAAAGTGGTATCTCTATCAGAAAGAGCTATCAACATCAAGGCCCTAGGCTGATCCCTCTCAAACATCATCAGATGTAACCTCTGCTCTAAATACTTTGTAGAATGTGGAGCCATAGCAGTAGGAATACTGGGGGAATCAACTAGAGCTACTAAAAAATCAGTAAACAACTCATCCTCGATGGGAGAATCAAGGTACCCCATAGGCTCCCCATCATTAGAATCAATACCCAGATCTGAGGATACAACCCTAGTCAATGCAATCTCTGCCTCCAACCATGCAGAATACTCTGGAGAGCGACCTGGATGGCTAGTCGAAAAGTCAGCCCTCTTGCGATAAGTCTAACATGCATAAATCCTGGACTAATCATCTGCTGACAGAAGCTGAGATAACAATTGCTGACACAATGCCCCGTCAAAGGGATGAATATCCTGAAACTAGTCAAACTGTTCCATAACAGCTAGTGGATGATATGTGGTCACCCCCCTCAAACCAGCTAGGGGAAGATAGTTTATGCCGACTGCATGAGTGATAAAGCTATAGGGAGAGTTGAGCCCTGAACATGGAAAAAATATCAAACGGGTCCTCGATCCCCGACAAGAAAACCAACCAAGATGTTGTGTCTGTACACTCAGCCGGTTGAAAGGAATATGACATGTCTATCTCATTGGAAAAATAATATCTATGACGTCTGAAAGTGCCAATCGGTCTCAAGTGTGTCATAAACCACACGTACAACAAAACCGCACTACCTATAAAAACCCCCACTAAAATGGGAATGGCAAAATGTGGCCGACCTCAAGGTCTCTGCTAGAATCATTGGTAAGATGGTATGACCCTCCCGGAGAGCACAGACTACCATGATCACGCCGATATCTAGATGGTCCATGTACAGTGGCATGTACAGATAGGCCATTATGCAAATCAAGAATGTGTCTACATGAGCGACATGCCAATCAGCCTCCGAAATGGTAAAGTCCCCGGAGTATCGCATATAGCTGTCCAATGACCCAAATCTGTCAAATAAGAAACTCATAGACACCACATGCCTCGAGGAAATCTAGTCCAGGGCAACTCTGCGCCTCAAGCCTGTCAAGGTCATAAACTGTCGACTCATATCACCGACAACCATCCGAATGCAAGGCTGATCCAATGACAACTCTATAAGACGCTCATACTCCTCCAATGTAGAACTCAACTTATGGGTATCAAATCTGAATACCTGTCTATCTGGTACCCAATGCTCAAGCATGCCCTCTATAAAGCCTGGAGGAACCTGAAATGTCAAGAAGGTCATAGAGTGTCTTAGCAGCTGATCAACTATCACCCGATCTAGGGAAGACAAACTGTCATACCACGATCTCAAAGAAGATGCCACCAACAGAGGTGGGGTATGCTCAATCCGGCTAACGGTGGATGAAGACATCTATAGAGCCATATCATAAGACCATCCAGGGGTCAATGCTAAACTCATCTCTGGAAATGCATATCCATGACATAATGCATACATAATAAATGACAATATGATGTAGGGAATAGAAAATACTATACATACATTCCTAAGTACATCATCATCTAAATACATTAGCTCTGTATACAAATGAAAAATATAGGGAAATGAGGCACAACCGCCCAACATCTAACAGAGGCCTATCAAAAGATATAACCAGAACTGGGGCACAGCTGCCCAATATCTAACAGAGGCCTATCAAAAGATATAATGAGAAATACATCAGAAGAATTTAATGGTGTTGATATCAACATCATCCAATCTTTCCATCTGATATAACTCCTCCCGAGTCACTGAATCTCTACCAGTAGGGATATCAGGCCGATACAATGGAGGATCTGTGCCGGCAAAACCATCTAAATATGGGCCATCTGAAGGGCCAGCCCCAGAGCTGGAAGGATCAAAAGTATCCACCTCGGAAGGATCTCTGCCCAAATGCTGGATAAAGAAATATGCTCGGTCCAACTGCTTGATCAAACTATCAATCTGTGTCAGATAAGTAGGCTCTCAAACGCATGCAATCAAATCTGTCATCATAACGGAGCCAGGAACCATATCCCCCATAAACTGTGTGGCGCGGGTCTGAGCTCCAATGGTGTGAGGGAACCATCAGCGGTAAAAAGCCTCCTGAGGGAAAGGTCCCTCTGACAAAGTAAAGCCATCCACACCCATCAATGGGATCTCAGTGATCGGCTGCGACAAAGGCAAATGACGCCTGATGAGAGGAAAGATCAGAATGTGTATCTCTCTTGTGGTGCTCCTAATAGCACGCTCTCCTAAATAGAGCTCCCAACCTTCGTCAGTAAGGAGAGAAATCCGATGGATGGAAAATACATACTCGACACCAGTCGGGAAACCACCCTCAAAGCCAACTGTCGAGTGGTCCTCAGAGTAAGGAACCCATGTAATGACCTCTGCGGTCAACAACTCCAACTATAGGCGATAATGGGTGAAACCCTCAGCTATATGAACCTCTGCCAAGGTGGAGAAATGCCATCTCCGTCCCCATGGATAGGTGTCCAAACCTAACGTGCTAACAAGACGAAGACATGGGAGCCTCTCATAGGCCTAAAACTAAAAATACAAGATCAAATATTTATGGTCAGTCAAACTGACAACCCGAACAAGGGAAATCAAAAGAGAAAATGCTCACCAGCAGGAATGGGTAGAACCCTAACCAAGCCTCCATCACGCCCTCTGAGCATAGGCGCATCCCCCTGAGGAAGTAGGTAAAGGTGTAGGAACCCCAATATAACTCTCCAATATGGTCCACCTCCCGAGTGGCGCTGACTAAAGCGAATGACACTGTCGAAGAGTTATCAGCCAGGAGACAACCCCTGAGGATGATCAGAAATAATCACCGAAGGATGTGATCTCTAACCCTCCGATCATCAGGAAATGGCTAAGTCAGAGCCCCACTCATGACATCTACACTCAAGGGACCAGAACGGACTGTCCTACCCTTGAGCGCCGTAGCCAGGACTCTCAACAAGGATCTAACGGTAGTCGGGGAAATATCAGCCACCAAAGGGACTGGCGCCCCAGAAAACTCTATCCCAATGATGAATCACCAATCCATCGGTGTCATCATCACCTCACAATCCAACAAATGGAGAGACTAGGTCTGGTGAAACCAGCACTCAGACAAAGCCCTGAGATAAACCCAAGGATAATGACGGGGGAGGATGGAGAAGAAAGCCTCGAAGCCCTAAGCATGAACAATCTCTCAGTACTGTGGATGAAGAGTCTGGTACAGAGAATGTATGCTAAACCAGTTCCCTTTGGGTTGCGTAAAGCTGAGAAACTGCATCAAAATGAAAATCAAAATCAGAACCCTTGCCCCCATAAATGGGAAAGGGAAGATCAACACGGCTTTTACCTCGTTCGCATGGAGAAAGATCGAGGGGTGACAACTCAAATCATCTAGAAGCTCTAGAATTATCACATTTATAAATTGAAGCTCCCTGCGAGGAATGGAAAAAGAAGGAGCAGGATCCGCAATAGTTACGTCCTTCTCCTCATCCTCAACATCTAGTCTCTCAACCCGGATAGGATAAATCACTGACTCAATCAACTGACGAGGCTGTCGGGCTGGGCGAGGCCGAGGCACATCTGAAGCTCTCTTCCTCACACCTGAAGAGGTCCTACGGGAGCTACTCGGCTGGTCTAGATCCATATATCTGGACAAAAGTCTCCAAATCACCTCAGAAAAAGTGTGGTAAATTCTAACCTGGAGCTCATTAAATTCAGTTCATAGCTATATGCATGCATGCATTACTTTAACATACATCTGCATTAGAGTTAAAAATGCATGATCATTTAATGCTTAGACTCGTGAATTTTTTTTGCTAGAGTCTTGTAAAAAGGACTATCCACATGTACGTAGACATGACTAGGTGGCCATTCAGTAGCACACCAACTCAAAGTTATAAACACCCTATATGCATGAAAAACATCAAAGTCATATCCATAAGGGTAACTTAATTACCAGAATTATTTTGCTTCAAAATCTTTGCTCATTTGTCCTCAAATAGGATGAAAAAATAGCAGAAAAAGGTGTCAAATTGACTATTTCAAAAGTTAATTTTTTTCACATCAATACGTTTAGCATGGTAAAATACTAACATTTACTATATTGAATAATTTTTATCAAGTCATATGAGTATGCATATTCACCACTATGTGTTTTGAAGCATTCTGTATGATATCTCACTTTCTAACGGTCAAAACTAAAAAAAAACATGTAAACATTACCAAGATAGTGAAGAACAATTGTACGGCGACGGATTTTGCAGAAAGCAGCCCAGACTTAGTAGATCTGAAGAGGAAATTTTAGATTCTTTGTGCGGCTTTAACTTGAAAATGACTTGTGAAAGGGATGACAAGTGAGATATAACCCACGGGTGGCCGCGGGTCAACTCGCTGCAGCTGTGGGTCTACCTGCGGATACCTTAGGTTGTCCCCACCCCCTCTGGCCCTAAAATTCTGGTTACAGAGACCAAACTGCGAGTCTACATATCAATCATTGGTATTTTCCCAAATACAGGGTTCATAGAGCTGATGATCACAACTATTAAAAGATGCCCTTGTCAAAGCATCGCGAAGGTCCATTGCCATAAACCTGGGGTTGTAATTACATCAAAAGCATACATCTTGTCAGAAATACATCCCCATCGGAGATTTAAGACATCCTAAGCCATTGAAAGCTATTTAAACGAGGATCAGGCAACCCTGATATTACCATCTGTTGGCAATAACTCCAGTAAAGAATTGGAAGTGATCCGATGATGCCAATCATTGAAAACAACTTCAATGAGGGTCAGGTATCCCTGACATTATAAACCATTGGCAATAACTTCAACAAAGCATCAGAGAAACCTGATGATACTAACCATGGAAAACTATCCTCATCGGGGAGGATTGATGATGGAATCTGTTATACAGATCCCCAGCAATCCAAATATAATCCTCAAGAGTCGCTCCCAAAAGAGAAGAGCATCCTCGGTGGAAAGCCTGTACAAAGGATTAGGACTTTGGTGATAACCCCAATGTCAACATCATGTGGTATCAATCATGGAGAAACCTCCACTCTAAAGATTTTGAAGACATCTCTACAATTTATCGGTAAATCAAACTTAGATAACACTGATTGACAGTTCAAACCACTGGCAATTAGCCCAACATTGTGTCAGGAGATATCTGTGATAAGAGCTTTGGAAACTACCGGTCGAGTAGACGTCAAAGCGATTCAACAGGGTCATCGTTGACAACTCCATCCCCCAACAGAAGCAACAGGGGCGGGTAGTTATCATATACGTTTGGAAATCATTCCAATGAACAACACTCAGCATAACACTGCATCATGATGCATTGCATTTCCATTATGCTTATCTTGTCATATTTCAAGTGTCTAGTAGTCTTTATCGTATCCATGTCGTTGCGCCGCCTGAATATGATAAAGAGTGGCATCTGTAGACACTCAAAATTTTACGTTCTTGTTGCTAACCCTGTAAGAGGGCAAAATCGTCTTCTAGAGATAACCCTGAAAGTCATATCAATTTTGAATCCCGGAGACAACCCCGGGAAATCCATTTTTCAATCTCAAAGATAACCCCGGGAGATTCAGTTCCAACCTCGGAGATAACCCCGAGGGATACAATTCAAGTTTTGGAGATAACCCCAGGAGGTCAAGCCAACCTCAGAGAAAACCCTGGAGACATTTAGCATCCACAACAGCCCAATCTCAGAGATAACCCTGAGAAACGACTGCTACATCTGCGATAAAGCCGGAGATAAACCCGGTTGGGGGGGGGGGAATTGTCATTTTGCCACCTCAACATCACACCAATGTCATCTCAATACTATTTAATTCAAACTGCGTACCAAGGTGTCTCACAAGAATCATAGCTCAAATCCCGAGTGACAACTACACAAAATAGTACAACGGATAGACTTTGAAGACTTGGAGATCTGGTCATGGACCCATCTTCCCAGCTTCGTACAACCTCTAATCTCATGTCATTGTGTAGCTCTCGATAACAGCTTTCCAAAAAGGTACAACACTCCTTTATCGAAAGCCCAAATTAAAAGTTATGAAGGTTCGAGCGGACAATGCATAGCCCAAGTGCACATACTTCGAGATGATAGGACCTGCAAGGCCCGAGGCAACACGGGCAGCTATAGGTAGACCCGTAGCTACCGTGGGTTGACTCGCGGCCATCTGGTCTTTAAATATGAGTTCTTGGCAGCTCATTTGAAAGGAAAAAAAGGAGAAACGAGAGAAAACTCTTTCCATTTTAGCCTGTAACCCCTGCTAGAGTGCTCTAAACTGAGTGATTCTTCTTTCTAAACACTTGTAAGCTCGTGTTTTGTAACATAATGAAGTTTAACCAGTGGAAACCAAGTTTTCAGGTGTCAAAAGCTATCTAAAGTCTTCTTGACAGCCCACTGTAAGATATTTTAGATTTTTAATCTTTCTACTACTTTTATATCTATCTATATATATACTAACGTTGAGAGTCTTTTTAAGTGGGTATGCCCGGATCGTCGATCTGTGGATTTTACTGCTTTTATATATATATATATATATTTACTGCTTTTATCTAAATATCTGCTTTAAATGCTTTCATAATTTAGATATTTAATATTCCAGTCCGTGGGCTAGATTTGCCTAAATATGTCTATTTCTAACTTAGACTGGTTCAAAAGTGACTAAACTGGAATCGTTGAAGCTAGAATGGTTTAGATTTACTGAAATATAGTTTTTTTTCTAGCTTTTGTATATATTTCTCTTTTATGTTAGACTAGGAATCATGTGATCACAGATTCATCCTTTGAATCTAGATTCGGTTCCCAAGATGGACATTTCTCAGCTGCAGCCAGCTTGTAAATTATCTACGGTGTCTGGATATCCTTAGATGGCTCTCATGCCCACAAGGTGTTTGGCATTGCTATGTATCTTATTTTCTCAAAGATGCCTCGCATCTCAAAAATAAAATCAATCAAGCCGAACATAATAAAATGGAAGTATCAAAGGCCTCAATTACTATTGAGCATAAGAGTTTGAAAAACCTGTTTTCCAAAACTTCATTTCTATATCTTGTTAAAATTAAACTTTTATACAAAAGTCAAACCCTTTGTATATAGGTGCAAATGAGGCCTATTACTACTTCCAAACAATTGTACATAAGCCCAACACACACACACACACACACACACATACACAGATAAAAGTTAAAATTAAAAGTGGCGGTAACCGTGTTTTCACGGAAGTCAGGGGGTGCCTAACACCTTCCCTCCGCTTAATCAAGCTCCCAAACCCTAACGAATCTCGATTTCCAAGACCAGTTAAATAGTGTCCAATCATTGGGTCTTTGTGCAAACCTTTTCTCGGTTAAGTTGGTACAACCATTTAAAATTTACTAACTGGCAACTTTAAATGTCAAATCTTCGACCACTACAAGAAAAAGTTTTATCTGCGACCAATAATATCAGCGACCGCCATATCCGGTCGCTGATAATAGTAATATCGACCGCTATCTGCGACCGATATGGATTCTAGTCGCTAGTTAATATCAGCGACCGCATGCGGTCGCTAATCGTTCACTGGTATGATTTTCCCTCCCAAAAATTGGTGCAAAAAGTTGGCGCGTTTGTTTTTTGCGACCAATCTCTATCAGCGACCGCTAGTCGGTTGCTAACACGTCCACATCATTAAAAATTAGCGACCACATGCAGTCGTTGATGGCGATCACTGATCATCTTAAACATAATCAGAATCAGTCATTCGCTCGTTTAGCAGACGAAAGAAAAAGAGGGAGAACAGAAGAGGGAGAAGAGGGAGAAGGGGGAGAAGAGAAGAGGGAGGGAGAGATCGACCATCGGCACCACCGCCGCCGCCAGACGTCAAATGCAAAGCAGTGAGTTGTCATTCCAAGCATCCCAAACCTACTTCCATTGAGCCATTATTATAAGGTAAGTTCTAATTTTGATTATAGTATCAATAATTGAAAGATTTATATTAAATTGTTATGATTGAGCTGTGATAAGTGAGTTATGAATTAGAAGGAGATTAGTTGTTGTTGTGCGAAGTAATAAGGATGGTGAAGGTTTAAAGCATGTACAAATGTTAGTGAAACATGTCCATATAGATAATGCCCATATCATGTTTGATAAATTTCTCCTTAGAGAGTTTTAAGGTCAAAAAGAGCAATTTAAGTGAGGTAATGAATAAGAACTCTTATTATACTTGTTTTATGAAATAATTGAGAGACACTGATTAGTGCTTAATAGTATACTAGTATAAGTGTTTTGGTAACTGAAATTTTCAAAAGAAGCATTCTTCTTTTTGAGCCTTTCTTTAAATTCATATTTTAAAACTTTATTTGTTGTCTTTCCTTGTTTGTCATAAAAAAAGTAACCACATTCATTTTTGCATATACTCTTATTAGATTTCTCATTCCATTTTCTTACTTATCTAATATTTGGAACATATTAGTACAACTATGATGTGCACTTAAGGTACATTTTGGGTATGGAAAGATTGAACTCGGGTTTTCAAACATCTTAGAGTATGTGCTTATATATGAGTTTTCATGGTGATTTAAGGTTTATAGGAATGCTTAAAGACCATATGTGTTCTATTGTAGGTGTTGGGGATTTGGTAGCCAAAATTGTGCCTATAAGAAATTTATTATGGCCAACTTGTGTGACTAATGTTGTTAGGCGATTGAGGAGTACATACATTGCCTATAGATAACATGTAAAAATGGTTCCCTAAGTTAGTTAAGGTCTACATGGTGTGTTGTGCAAATTCTTGCTTAAGCTTTATAGAACAATGAACACTAAAATAGTGAACAACCATACCTGGACCCCATACACAAGTTTCAATAGTCATAATAGGACATAAGAAAGCTACACAAACTAAAGGAACCAAGCCTAAGCCATTTTGAGCATGAGACTTGTTAAAAATCACATTTTCAAGCCAAAAATGGACTATTTTGGACAATTCATAGTACCTGACCTTAAAGGACTATTATGAGAAGATACAAAGTTGCTCATACATGCTAGTAATGATTCCCAAACATGGTCATTACTAAAGCCAACAAGAAAATCAATTTAAGCTCTCTTTTCAAGCCTAAAGTGAGCTTTGATAAGTCAAAATGAGTTAGATGATTAAATAAAGTGTGGTGATGCTAAAAGTAACCTTAAGTAACTTAAATATACATTCCTAGACTATCCTAGTGGCCAGAACTAGAAAAATTTGGAAAAAGTACAAAATCAGTTTTGTAAAAAAAAAGTAAAAAAATGGCTAAGTTTGAGCTCTATTTTAGGGAGCTTAATAGGCATAAACAAGAAACCTAAACCCTAAATAAAATACCTTGTAGTATGGTCTAGAAGTAGGGACAAGTGGTTAAGCCCTTGGCTTAACCAAGGAGTTTAAACAAATCACCAAACTAGCATGAAAAATCACTAAAACTGCAGTTTTGAAAATTTGTCGAAGTATGAAAATTTGAGATTTTTCTATTTTACTTAGAACTCAATTTGGACACCTTAGACAAGTGAGTTAGGGTTATGCTAGGTTATTCCAAGTCTTGGAATGCTAACATATACAAGAACTTGAGAAGTTAGTGTGTAAAAGCTTGAAAAAGCTTGGTTTAGAGGGTCAAAACTCAATCTATGCTTAACAAACCTAAAGGAATGCTAAAACTAGTTCTAAATAGATATAATTCAAGTGTTGGAATGAACCAAAGTGGCTAGAAGTGAAATTGGCAAGAAGTGACCAAAATTAGTAAACTCAAAATGTGAATAATGGTCTAGTTTAGACGAAAGATGAGAAGATTTCTCTGTAAGGATATGATTATGAATATACGAAAGATGAAAATGAGAAGATTTTCTCTGTAAGGATTCCGCTGTAGCACCTGCTAATGATGTAGTAGAAGAAATACTACCATCAATGTTAAACATCATTTTTCTTAGATCTTTTACAAGTTAAGAAAGTAAGTGATCAAGAATGCAAGAGTGAAAGAGTAAGGATCACACATATTCGTATTCACAATTGTGTTACTTCCTTGGTGTTTAATATATGTGATGGCATGTATCCTTGTTCAATTCCTGAATAATTATATATGATGCACACTCACGTTATATATGTACATATACATCTATATGTATTTATAAGCATCATAAGTGGCATTGAGCTGAATTGTAAATCTCTAACAAGGGAATAAAATAATTCATGTCAACATAGGTGCTTAGTGGTATCATGGATCTATTCGGACAAGTAGTTGGATGAGACGACGAAAGTTAAGTGCCCAGATAGGTGCTACAGCAGAATTTAGAGCTGGTTGTCAAGTATTTCTAGATTATGCGTATAGTCACTCGGAATGTGTTAATGGTCAGAACAAGATAAGATATCCTTGTTTAAAGTGTAAGAAAATAAATTATATAGACAGAGACATAGTAAACTATCATTTACTTGTTTCTGGGTTCATGAACAATTACGAAGAATGTTGGTGGGCACATGGGAGAGAAGAGATAGTGGCAAGCGCACTGAGTACACAATCCGAGGCGCAAGTACCCATCGTATGAATGACATGGTTTATGATATTGCAGGGCGGATTTTGATTGGGAACAAGGCGAAGAGCAACCTATGAATTTCGATGCCAAAGCATTCTTTAAGTTGTTAGACGAGGGTAGCTAACCATTGTGGCATGGTTGCACGAAGCACACTACATTGTCTGCAGTGGTGACATTACTTAACATTAAGGCTGATCACAACATGAGCCATGAGTGTTTTGAGTCACTCTTGAGGGACATTAAAAGTATGTTGCCTATCGATAAAAAATTGCCCGATAATTACTACTATTGTAAAAAAATGGTGAAGAAGTTGGGTCTTGGATATCAAAAGATCGATGCATGTTCGAACGATTGCATGTTGTTTTATAAGGAAAATGAACAGATGACAAAATGCACGTGTTGCAGTCATGATCGATTTAGGCCTAATAAAGAGGGTGTGACTACAAAAAAGACGAATATACCTTTTAATTTTGAGGTATTTTCCAATTACACCAAGGCTCAAAAGATTGTACATGTCCTCAAGAACAACTGAACATATGACTTGGCATGCGAAATCTCCAACCAAAGATGGAGAACTGAACCATCCCGTAGATGGACAGGCTTGGAAAGATTTCAACTTAGCACATCCGGGGTTTGTATTGGAACTTAGAAATGTGAGGCTTGGATTGTCCACTGATGGTTTCAACCCGTTCGGCCACTCAGCTATTCCGTACTCCTGCTGGCCTGTGATTGTTACTCTGTATAACTTGCCTCCTTGGATGTGTATGAAATAGCCGTACTTGTTTCTTTCACTCGTGATTCGTTGTCCCAAGAGTCCTGGAAAGAACCTAGATGTTTACTTGAGACCTCTTATAGATGAGTTGAAGGTATTGTGGGAGGATGACATACAGACTTGAGATGTTTCCACGAAAATAAATTTTAACCTTAGGGAAGCGGTTATGTGGACCATAAGTGACTTTCCTGCTTATGGTATGTTATCTGGATGGAGTACACACGGGAAGTTGGCTTGTCCATATTGTATGGGTCATACAAAGTCTTTCAATCTATCAAATGGTCGAAATCTATGCTGGTTTGATTGTCATCGTCGTTTCTTACCGGTAGATCACCCGTTTCGAAGAAATAGAGAACACTTCAGGAAAGGAAAAGTAGATCATGATATGCCAGGACCGCGACTGTCAGGGATAGAGATGCGTGACCGTGTGATGAGATTGCCGATCATCCCATTCGGTAAGATTGTTGCCTCTGACATCATCAATGGGTTTGGCGTGTCTCATAATTGGGTTCGAAAAAGCATCTTTTGGGAACTGCCTTATTGGTCTATAAATTTGATTCGTTATAATCTAGATGTGATGCATATTGAGAAGAATGTGTTTGAAAATGTGTTTAACACCGTGATGGGTGTTGCGGGCAAGATGAAAGATAATGATAAGGCACTGTTGTACATGAAAGATATTTGTAAGCGTCCTGGATTAGAACTTTATGAATCTACTAATGGTTAAACTACATGCAAGGTACACATTGTCCAGAAAGCAGGTTGAAGATGTGTGCACATGGATAAAGTCTCTGAAACTACCAGATGGATATCGTCAAACATTGCAAGGTGTGTTACTGGTGGGAAATTGCAAGGGATGAAGAGTCATGGTATCGTGTGTTCATGGAGAGACTCGTACTATAGCATTTCGGACTTGCTTGATAAACCAATATGGGATGCTTTGGTGATCTTTAGTCGTTTCTTCATAGACATATGTTCAAAAGCGTTAAATGAAAAGGACATGTCTATACTTGAGAAGAACATCATTGAGATCACGTGTAAGCTTGATAAAATATTCCTCTGTTTTTTCGACTTCATGGAGCATTTGCAAATTCATCTACCCTATGAAGCTCGTATTGGTGGCCCAGTTCAATATAGATGGATGTACCCTTTTGAGAGGGTCATGGGAAACCTTAAGAGGAAGGTGAAGAATAGATCTTATGTCGAGGGGTCGATATGTGAGGCATCTGATTTCGATGAGATATCTACGTTTGTCTCGGACTATTTTCCCGACGAAGTCTTGACAAAGGCCAATCGAGTCCCGAGACACGATGATGGGGCAATGTTGAACTAAATGGCTGACTTTACGTATTTGGTTTTTCTTGGGTTGGCGCTTATGGAAAAGGAAAGCGCATATTCCTTTCTGAGCATGAATTACATGTTGTGCATACTTACATTCTTCTCAATTGCGAAGAGATTGATGAATTTGTGAGGTATACATGTAAAATTCATATATCTTAACCTGCAATTTCATATTAATATATGTTTATGTTTATAAAATTATATAAAACATACGATGACGAGTTAAAAGCAAATCAGCCCGGCATCACTGATAAAGATATTCAAGTTAGTTGTGGTCAAAAATTTGCTATTTGGATAAAGGACAAAGTAAGTTAAGTTAATTAAGAATGACATATATCGTATTAATTTATGAAAGTATTTAATTCAATTGAATTTTTGTAGGCTCTTAATAAGGGAATGATTCCTCCAAATATACAAGTCCTAGCTATGGGTCCAGATAGGGACCAAGTCATTTGCAATGGTTACAAAATAAATGGATGTGAATTTCATACAAAAACATATGCTCGCGGTAAAAGAACAACTAATACTAGAGTGTGTGTTCAAGGAGATTGTTACAATGAGCTTGGTCGTGCCTTTTATGGAGAGTTAGAGGAAATCGTAGAGTTGTCGTACAAGGGCACGTACGGGGGTCATATTAACTTGTTCAAGTGTTGTTGGTTTGATTCAGAAAAAGGGATACGTGTTGACAGACATGGAATCGTCGATATTAACCTCCATAGGTCGGCTTAATCCAACGAACCGTTTGTGTTACCAACTCAAATAGTACAAGTATACTACACTTCTAGTCCTGTTAGGTTAAGGGATAGGCCTTCTCTGATTGGCAAGTTGTAATTCATACTCCCACGGCGCAGTCGTGTCCAAGTAATAGCCGGGGATTTCTACCAAGAGGAGATGATTCATAGACCTCTATAATAAATATAGAGGACAACAATGATGTAATCCGGTTAGAGGTGGAGATGAACACGATGAATTGGATCCCAGAGGCGAGTTATTGTACCGGATAGCGGTGATCTTGAGGAAGAGTTATTGGCCGACAACGACACGAATCGAAGAAGAAGATGGTTATGAATCTCTGATACTTGTACAAAATGATTCTGACTCAGACAATGATTTTCATTAAAATGTATGTTTAGTTTTAATTGTATTACAATGAATTACATATAGGAATGTTCTCTATAGTACCTTTCATTTATAGTTGTCGTAGTTAATTATTTTCTATACTATTTTCATGTACCTTTCTCTATAGTACCTTTCATTTCTCTATAGTACCTTTCTCTATACGATTTTCATGTACCTTTCATTTATAGTTGTCGTAGTTAATTAATTTTCAGTCATGTTCATGTACATTTCATTAATTATCATTATTGTCATTTTCTATAAAATGTATGTTTAGTTTTAATTGTATTACATATAATTACATATCCTGATGTTCTCTATATCCTTGACATGTTTATGTACTTTTCATTTATAACTCATACTAACATCCTAAATTTTTTATTTATAGATGTCTTCTGAACCTGCAGCACGAAAGCGCGGGTTGGGTCGGGGCCCTAATCATGTGCCGAAGGCCCCGGCTAATCCGGATGATCGCATTCTTATATAGATCCGTCCTCCTCCAGAAAGCATGTAAGTTAAACATCGTGTATATATAAGGGTTTAATATTTCCATTGTTATAAATATAGTAGTGATTTAAATGTAAGGGTTTTAATGTAAATTATTGTATATTGTAGTGATTTTCAAGATAGTAAAATTGTGAAGTGCATTTCACAATTATGCTTCTGAAGCAGCTCACGCCGGTGATTATATAAATGAGCACACCTCTCGCCCATAAGGATGCTGATTTGAAATTTGAATTTGGGTATATTTTTTATCACTCGATAGATAATACATAGTTAATCAAATAATATTGTTTAGTAATATAACAATTTTAATATTATTATTGTTGTTTTATTTGCGAAGCGGTATAGATGGGATGGCATACATGCATCGATTATTCGAGACACTATTCGCGCGAAGTGCGCCGTCGAACTAAAGATAATCTGAACAAGGAACGAAAAAAAAAGCCTGACAATCTTTGAGATTGACCATCCAGACAAGGTGAGCAATATATGCATAAGCATAGCCCACTGGTAGTGCAAATGACCCATATGAAGTGCGAGATGTATGACCGATGGGAGAGTCGAGAGTGGGTCAAGAGGCGCAAGACTGCCGCCTCAAACAGATCCTCAGGTGTATCAAACGGCGAGAAGGGAAAAGGCACGTATCGCGGCGTATATATCACACTACAACACATTCTTTGCCGTGGAATACGTATGTTATGTTTACAGTCATCTTTTGTAGCTAAAATATCATACGTTTATATAATAATATGAGAAAATGAACTATAGGAGTCTCAGTCTCAAGGTCAACCTATCAATTGGTTGGATGTGTATGTGGCCACCCGCGATGGTCTGTCTGAGGCTGTTCAGATAGCGGTAATAAGTTCACTTTATCCTAATATGTTGTTTATAAATTGTGACGACCTTTTTTTAGTATTTTTTTATTTATTTTTAACTATTTAATTGTTCATTTTTTGACATGACACTTATAAGGGCTTAATGAATGAGCGCTATCCTGAAGGCACCCCGCGTCCGTCGATTGATCAAGAATTATGGGAGAGGGCGTCCATCGTGAAGAAAAATTATGTCAAAGGCCAAGGACAAAAATGGCGCCCGACCATCAGTGGCACAGGCTGACTCGCCACCTAGTCCACTGATCATCGAGGTTATCCACCTATATACTACTCCCTCTTGATTGTGTGAGAGCGATCTATCAGGATCGTGATCTTCTTCGTATACTGGGCGGGCATCTGCAGTCTCTGAGTCCTGATGAGTTGGTGGAGGCAGTGGCAGCAGCGGCAGCAGCAGCAGGAACAGCAGCACAATAGCAGAATGACGAGCATGTATATATATATATATATATATATCATTTATTGTTTAGCTATATTGTCTTATATGTTTATAGTCTCTGAGTCACTGTCTTACTTATATGTTTCACTACATTGTCTATTGTTTAGCTTTCCCTAAGTCGTAGCAGTATCAACACATGTAACATATATGTTTTATTACTTTGTTAATTACAGGATCCTAATTTGGATGATCCATGAAGAGCGCCTAGACTTATTTTTTTAGATTTTTAAAGCCTTGTACTCTTTTAGATTCATTCTTTGGACAATTGTATTGGTTTATATGGATGTTTACGATATCGATTGTATTGTGTTGGATGAATGTTTACAATTGTATTGTGTTGGATGAATGTTTATTCATGGATGATCAATGTTTATTATATAGTAGTTATATCATGGATGGATGTTAATATGGATGCTTGTATATACTGTTGTGTTGGGATTGAAAGCAGGTACAAAACAGGTTATTTTTGAGAAATTAATAAAACAGGCAAAATATTTTCTTTAAAAAAACCATCAACGATCGTGATGCGGTCGCTAACATCAGACAATGATCGCGTCACCTTCTTGGAAGCTTAGCACCGTGCGTGGTCGCTATTAACGGTCGTTTCACGCCATGTACGCGTCACACGACAAATGACACAACATAAGTCAGAAAAGCGACGGGATCGGTCGCTGCTTGTGTTCGCTAATAATTCGGTCATTATTGTTGGTCGCTGATGTTCTTCCAGCGACCAAATTATCTGCGACTAATATTAGCCAATTACATGTGTTATCGATATTCCATCTGCTGACCGTATCACGATGGTCGCTAATAGTCGTCATTGATAAGCCTTTTTGTTGTAGTGGACATTTACATGTCTGACCTTTTTAAACTTGTTTTTCAAACAAAACTCATCCAAAATGAGAACACCAAAAGACAAACACAAAAAGGGACAAATACAAATCCCGACGTCGACACTCACTATTGAACTCAATCACTATAAATATTTTAGAACATATTTAATCTAATAAATTAGGTATTTTATTTACCAAATTATTATATTAATTTTCTTAATTCATCAAATCAATTTTGTTCCTTCTAAGTTCAGCTTATAAGCTTATAAGACCTTTGAAAATTAATTAAGTTAAAATAAGTTCACATTTCAATGTTATCCAAAAGTTTGTGTGTTTCAAAGACTTTCATTTCACAGAACTACATAATAAAATTAAATTTTACAACAAGAAATTCACAAGCCTTACTATTTCTAACATAAATAAAATTATACTCCAAATAGTTCAAAAGCCAAATATAGTCCATCAAAAAATAAAATTCTTAAAGAATTACCCCCACACTTGTAAATAGTTGAAATCTCATTGAATAATTTTATTTCACAATATTATGTTCACTACTTAAAATAAATTTTAGATTAATTAACATTTTGTGTGAAAAATATTTCTATAAATATTACTTCAACCTATGAATATTAAGGAATACTTCTCTAAACAAAAAATAAAATTTTGTACATCTTATTTAACAGTTATTCATATAAAGATTATTTCAACGTAAGAATATTTTAGACACTCCCACATAAGAAAACAAGCTCTTATTTTCTGTAATTCCATAAAATTTTAAATCCAAAATTGTTTAATTAATATGAACATTAAAATTATAAATATATATTTTTCAAGTATACCAACACAACATTTATTCTATATAAATAGTATAAAATTCACTATATATACTAATTATAGTGCAACTAATCATATTACACAAATTTATTTGCATATAAATCATAAAATGTAAAAATTTACATTACTTTCTAATAAATTAATTTATCACAAACCAAATTAATTTTTGAAATACCAAAAAAATTTTGTAGACGGTAAATTATTCAGTGAAATTGAGATTTCAATCTTAAAATTATGAATATAAATTATATATGAATTGTATGAATGCAAATTGAAATTTTGAAAGAAAAAAATATAAGAGAATAAAAATTAGTTTACAAGTTATAAGTCAAACAAAGAAATAAATAGATTAAAGGAAGTATTAAGGTATGAAGCTTTTGGGCCATTAAGGAAACTTAATCCCGTGGGTCACTCAAACACCTAAATCACACAAAAACCTAGGCCCAATTCTAGAATTTTCCACATTTGAGAACATGGGATAAGTATAAGCATATTATAATGGATTTTGTGGTAGGAATCCCAACTACACTGAAGGGTTTTGATACTATCTAGGTGATTGTAGATCGGCTTGTAAAATCAGCTCACTTTATCACCCCCACCACGATCGGTTTCCTATGGGTTGCAGACGATATACCCTCCAAGATATATGTCAAGTCTCAAAACTTAACAAACTTGTGATAACAATTCACATTTGTTTCAAACAAACACTTCTTTGTGATAGTTTAATGTTTGTAAAAGATAAAAATGGGGGAAAGGAAAAATTATTCCAAGTATTAAGTATTTCTTATATTTGTTTTTCACTATAAATATATATATCATATGCATATATCTTGTGTGTGTATATATATATATATATATATATATAGACACACACACATATTTACGTGTGTATATATTGTAAGTTACACATTATAACTATTCAATTATATATTTAACTTCATTTATTAGTACTAATTACGTAAGTTACACATTAGTAATAATTAGTAGTTACATAAATTTGAATAGTCCTCACTATTTTTCTTTTGTTTCAAAATAAAATAAGACTACATCACTTGTACTTATAAAGTAACTAGTAGTCTTTTTTATTAAATGGGACAAAGAAAAATTAGATTTTTTAAACAACTTTGCACCTTATTAAATGTCTCACTATAGGCACAAATCAAATATTTCTACACAAATTAAATAAAATTCTCTCTTATTCTCCACAATTAGGAAAACAAATTATACTTTTATAGTTACTTAAATTATGTCCATTAATGAGTTTTATTCAAACCCAAACTTGACAATAATTAAGTCTCCAAAAATAAGGTGTAATTTCTAACAACCTTAATGACGACGTCAGGAAAAATTTCTTTTCGTTGGAATTCCTCTTTTTAACCATTATGTTTCTATGTGTTGAGTTTTGTTTGAAAGGGCAAGTTTGAAAAGAGTCCAACACAAAATGTCAATGATTTGAAAATTTAGAGTCGCCAGTTAGTAGTTTTGAAATGGTTGTACCAACTGAACCGAATTTGAAAAGGTTTACACAAAGGCCCAATAACTGGACTTTGTTTAACATGCCTTGGAAACCGAGATTCATAGAGTTCGGGGGCTTGATTAAGCGGGGGGAAGATGTTAGGCACCCCTCGACTTCCATGAAAACACGGTTACCACGTCTTTTCAATCCCTTAATTTATTTGAAGTGTGTGTATGTGTATGTGTGTGTGTGTTAATTGGGCCTAAGTTCATTATTTGGAAGTAGTGTTATGCCTCATTTTCACCTATATACAAAGGGTTTAACTTGCATATAAGTTCAATTTTAAACAATATGTGCAGAAATGATGTTTTGAAAATAGGTTTTCAAACCCTTATGCTCACATAGTAATTGAGGTCTTTGATACTTCCATTTTATTTTGTATTTAGCTTGATTTGATTTTATTTCCTAGATGCGAAGTATCTTCGACAAAATAATATACATAGAAGTGTCGGGCTCCTTATGGGCATGAAAGCCATCGAAGGATGTCCAAACACCATAAATAATTTACAAGCTAGCTGTACAGATGAAAAAGGTCCATCATGGAAACTAGATCTAGATCCGTCAGCTAGATCTTAGATCCCGTAGCTCCTAGGCTCACATGGTTGCTTAATATTTACAAAAAACTAGAAAGAAAACTAGGTTTAAATAAATCTTAGTCATTCTAGCTCAACGGTTCCAGTTTTGCAACTTTTGAACCGGTTAAAAGTTAGATATGGCTAGATTTAGATAAATCTAGTCCACAGATTTACATATTATGGATTTACATTGAATGAGCAGTTAAAAAAAATATTTAAACACAGTAAACAGTTAATATATGATTATATATATATATAAATGGTAAAAGGTCACGAATTAGCAATCTAGGCCAGAGAGGTATATATATATATATATGCTCACATAGTAATTGAGGTTTTACCCACTTATATATATATATATTAAAGAGAGAAAAAGCCAAGTATATATATATATATATATATATATGTGTGTGTGTGTGTGTGTGTGTGTGTGTGTGTGTGTGTGTTAAAGGAGTAGAAAGCTTCAAATCTGAAAAAATCTTACAGTGTGCTGCAAAGAAGGTTTCAAACCGTAGAGTTAAGAGCTGAAATGGGCAGAGTTTTCTCTCTTGTTTCCTTTTTTTTCTTTTCTTTTTGGCTGATTGGGGGTCTATTTATAGACCAAAGTAGCCGTGGGTAGACCCGCGCCTACCCGGGTTGGCCCGGGCCCCATGGGTCCTGTTATCTCGAAGTACGTGCACTCAGGCCAACGCGTTGTCTGTTCGAACCTTCATAACTTTCAATCCGGGAATTCGATGGAGGCGTGCTATACCTTTCTGAAAAGCCCTTGACGAGAGCTACACAATGACATGAGATTTGACATTTTTTTGAATCCGGGAAGATGGGTCCATGAGTAGATCTTTGAGTCTTCGCAGTCCATCCGTTGAGTTGTCTTGTGTTGTTTTCACTCGGGTTTGATGTTATAGTTCAGCATGACTTCTTTTGCAATGATTTGGGCTGAATTGATGTTGAGTTGGCAATTGTAGCTATCTTTTCTCAGGGTTGTCTCTGAGGATGGTTTTATTTTGAATTTTGTCATTCCTCAGGGTTGTCTTTGAGGTTGGTTTGATTTCCTGGGGTTGTCTCTGGGCTTTGAACTTAATCTCCCGGGGTTGTCATCGGGGCTTGAATTGATCTCTCGAGGTTGTCACCGGGGTTGGATTTGATTTCCCGGGGTTATCTCCAGGGCTTGGATTTGATCTCCTGAGGTTGTCTCTGGGGTTTGGATTTAATCTCCCAAGGTTGTCCCCGGGGTTGGATTTGATCTCCCAGGATTGTCTCTAGGGTTTGAACTTGGTCTCCTGGGGTTGTCTTCGGGGTTGAATTTGATGATTTGACTTCCAGGGTCATCTCTAGAAGATGAAAAATGATTCTGCCCTCCTGCATGGTTAGTAACAGGAATACAAAATTTTGAGTGTCTACAGATGCCCATCTTTTTCATGTTTATGCAATGTAATGGCATGAACATGATAAAGATTACTAGACACTTGAAATACGATAAGATTTAAATAATGCCATGCAATGCAGTATGATGTGATGTTATGGATACTGGATGTTTTTGGTTGGAATTATTTCCAACGGGATTCTATCCCTGACTGCTCCTGCCATTTCTACTGGGGATGGAATTGTCAATAATGGTCTCTATTAAACCACTTTGATGTATACTCGAACGGTAGTTTACAAAGCTTTCATCACTGGATCTTTCCCAATGCTACGCTGGGGTTGTTGGAAATGGCTTGAAATGTCCATCAGTGCTATTGAGATGGATTCGACGACAAGTTTGCCAACATGTTTTCAAGATCCCTACAGTGGAGGTTTTCCTATGGCTGAGACCATTGGATTTTGACGTTGAGGTTGTCACCAATGTTCTTTATCTTTCTTTCTTTACTTCCGCCGGAGATGTTCCTCTCTTTTACGAGTGACTCTTTGGGGATTATTGATGTTTATCCAGATAATAGCTTGGCTTGGTTGCCATCATTGGATTCTTTCTACCGTTACGCTGGGATTGTCACCACCGCCCGGGCTTTCTATCAGGTTAATGCCAATAGCTCCACTAGAGATAGAATTTTTACTACTTGCTTTCACAACATCCTCACAATACTTACTCGAATGGTAGTTTTATGAAGGTTGATCATCACCGACTTTCCTCGGTGCCTACTTGAACTAGTTTACAATGGTCTAGAAATCACCGAACCTTTGCGGTGCCTCGCCTGGGGATTTATATAATAGATTCCGTCATCGGTCCTCCCCGAGGAAGATATTTTTCCATGGTTTTCATCATTAGATCTTTCCTGATGCTACGCTGGAGTTATCACCAACGGTTTGTAATATTAGATACTCTGAACTTCGTTGAAGTAGTTTTTAACAGCTTACATCACCGGACCATTCTCGATGCTACGCTGGAGTTGTCGCCAACGGTTCGCAATGTCAATCATTCTGACCTTCATTGAAGTAGCTTTCAATGACTTACATCACCAGACCATTCCCAAGGTTACGCTGGAGTTATCGCCAATGGTTCGTAATGTCAATCATTCTAACCTTCATTGAAGTAGTTTTAAATGGCTTACATCATCGGACCATTCCTGATGCTACACTGGAGTTGTCGCCAATGGTTTGCACTGTCAAACATTCTAACCTTCATTGAAGTAGTTTTTAACGACTTAAATCACCCTGGACCCTTCCCGATGCTACGCTGGAGTTGTCACCAACGATTTACACTGTTAATCATTCTAACCTTCATTGAAACGTTGAAGTAGTTTTCAACGGCTTACATCACCAGACCATTCCCGATGCTACGCTGGAGTTGTCACCAACAGTATGCACTATCAAACATTCTTGATATCTCTATTTGGGATATCTTTCTGACGAATTATACCCCAGAATGAATTTGGATGTTTTGATGCACTCAACACCCACGGTTCATGACACCGAACCTTCCTGATGTCTTGACAAAGGTCATTTTCAATAAACTATATCATCAACTTTCTAAACCCAACATCTGGGTTAATACCAATGACTTACATGTAGATCAGAAATTTGGTATCTGAATTCAGGATTTCAGGCTCTTTCTGCTCAATCACGTAACACCTTTTTCAGCTTCTGGGAACTCCATTATAACTCAAATTTGATCAAGTCGGAGGGGGTAGGGACCACCCTAGGTGGTCGTAGGTAGACTCGCGACTGTCGCGGGTTGACCTGCAGCTCCCATCAGGTATAATTACTCCATCCCTTGTCTTTCATAAGTTATTTTCAAGTTGAATACAATAGAAAATCCAAAATTTCTTTTTCAGATCTACTGAGTTCGGGCTGCTTTTTGCAAAATCCGTCATCGTATAAATGTTCTGCATTACCCTGCTAATGTTTACATGTTTTCTTTTCAAGTTTTGACCGTTAAAACGTCACATTTCATATAAAATTCTTCTAAACACAATGCAGTGAATATGCATGCTCATATGACTTGATAAAAATTATTTAACTTAGTAAATATTCATATTTTACCATGCTAAACGTATTGATGTAAAAAAAACTGACTTTTGAGATAGTCATTTAGCACCTTTTTTACTAGTTTATTTATCCTATTTGAGGACAAATGAGCACATGTTTTCAAGTAAAGCACACATGATAATTTGGCTACCATGGTGGATTTAATTTTAATGTTTTTTCATGCATACGAGATGTTCATGATTTTGGGTTGGTGTGCTATTGAATGGCCACCTAGTCATGCCTATATGCATGTGGATAGTCCATTTTACAAAGGAAACTCTGGAGAAATTTTTTCACGAGTTTGGGCATTTAACGAACATGAAAATTTAACTCTACTGTGGATTTATGTTAACACAATGCATTTATTAGGACTTAGATTATGCTAAAGCAATTATTTGAATTTAATGAGCTTTAAGTTTATAACTTACCTCACCCTTTCTGAGGTGATTTGGAGACTTTGCTTAGATTATTGATCCAGACTAGCCGAGTAGCTCTTATAGGGCCTCTGCAGGTGTGAGGAGGAGAGCTTCTGATATTCCCCAGCCTCGTCCAGCCTGACAGCCTCGCCGGTTGACTAAGTCAGTTATTTTCCCTATCCGGGTTGAGAGGCCAGATGTCGTGGATGAGGAGGATGATGTTCCTATTATGGACCCTACTCCTTCTTCTTCCATTCCTTGATGGGAGCTTCCAGATATTAACGTGATGATTCCAGATCTTATGGATGATTTGAGTCATCACCCCTCGATCTACCTTCATGCAAATGAGATAATAGTCATTTCTATCTTTCTTTTCCCACTTTTGGGGCAAGGTTTTTGATCTTGATTTACAATTTGATGCAGGTTCCCACTTTACTCAGCCCAAGGGGGAACTGGTTTATCATGCACTCCTTGTACCAGACCCTACATCTAAAGTACTGAGATATCATCCATTCATGGGGTTTTCAAGCTTACTTTTCCATTCTCCCCCATTGCTGCACCTGGGGTTATTTGAGGGCTTTGTCTGAGCGCTGGTTCCACCATACCCAATCTCTCTATTTATAAGATTGTGAGGTGATGATGACACCAATGGACTGGCGGTTCGTCACTAGGTTGAAGTTTACAGGGGCACCAGTGCCTTTGGTGGATGACATTTCCCCGACCGCCGTTCGATCCCTTTTGGGAGTTCTGACCATGGCCCTCAAAGGTCAGACTATTCATTCTGGGCCCTTGAGTGTAGATGCCATGGGTGGGGCTTTGATTGAGCCTTTGCCTGATGATCACAGGGTTAGAGATCATTTTCTTCGGTGATTGTTCTTGATCATCATAAGAGGTTATTTCCTAGCGGACAATTCCTCAATGATTTCTTTTGCTTTATTCAGTGCCACTCGTGATGTGGACCATTGAGAGACCTTGACTGGGGCTCATACACCTTTGCCTATTTCCTTAGAGGGATGCGCCTATGCTCAGAGGGCGTGACAGAGGCTTGACTAGGCTTTTACCCATTTTTGCTGGTGAGTATTTTCTCTTTATCTTTTATTTTCCCTAGCTCGGGTTGTTAATTTTCATGACTGAAGATATTTGATATTTGCATTTTTAGTTTTGGACCTATAAAAGGATTCCATGTCTTTGTCCCATTACTACATTAGGTTTGAAGACCTATCCACAGGGACGACAATGGCATTATTCCACTCTTGTAGAGGTTCCTGTAGCCGAGGGGTTTACCCATTCTCGTTTGTTGTTAGAGTTGGTTGTAGCCTATGTCATCACATGGGTTCCCTACTCCAAGGGCCATTTGACAGTAGGCTTTGAGGGTGGCTTTCCGACTGGGGTCGAGTATGTATTATCCACCCATCGAATTCCTCTCTTGATTGATGGAGGCTGGGAGATTTATTTAGGAGAGCGTGCTATCAAGAGCACAATATGAGAGATTTGCATTCCATTCTTTCCTCCTCCTAGGCGACATTGGCCTTCTGATGGGTTTAGATGGCTTCACTTTATCATAGGGCCCTTTTACTTAGGAGGCTTTCTATCGCTGGTGGTTCCCTCGCACCATTGGAGCTCAGACTCGCACCACATAGTTTATGGGGGATATGGTTCCTGGGTCAATTATGATAACAAACTGAATTGCCTACGTCTGAGAGCCCACTCATTTGGCGCAGATTGACAGTTTGACCCAAAGGTTGGACCGAACACATTTTTTCTTTCAGTATTTGGGCAGATATCCATCAGAGGCAGATTTTTTTGATTCGTCCAGCTCTGGCGTTGGCCCTTCAGGTGGCCCATATTTTGATAGCTTTACCGGTGCAGACCCCCTCTCTATCGACCTAACATCCCTTCTGGCAGAGATTCAGTAACTCAGGAGGAGTTACATGAGATGGATTGATTGGATGATGTGGACATCATTGACTTCTTCTGATAGATTTCTCGTTATTTCTTTTTATAAGCCTTTGTTAGGTATTGGGCGGCTGTGCCCCATTTCCCTGTACTTTTTATTTTTAGTTATATATAGAGATGATGTATTAGATGATGATATATTTAGGAATGTATGTATAATGCTTTCTATTCCTTACATCATATTGTCATTTATCATTATTATTTATCATGATTTATGTATTATGTCATGGATATGCATTCATAGAGGTGAGTTTAGCATTGACCCCTGGATGGTCTTATGATAAGGTTCTACAGATGTCTTTATCCACCATTATCCGGATTGAGCATACCCCACCCATATTGGTAGCCTCTTCTTTGAGATCCTGGTATAGAAGTTTGTCTCCCCCAGATCGGGTGATAGTTGACCAGTTATTGAGACATTCTATGACCCTTCTGACGTTCCAAATCCCATTGGGCTTTATAGATGGCATGATATCTTGTTGGATACTAGAGATACAGGTCTTTAGATTTGATATCCATGAGCTGACTCCTACATTGGAGAAGTATGAAATGCCCTCACCGATTTACCTTGGACTCACCTTGCTTTCTAGGATGGTCATTGTTTATGAAATGAGCTGTGCTAGGTTTATGACCCTGATGGGCTTACGACGCAGAGTTACCATGGACGAGATTACCTCAGAGCATATGGTGTCCATGGATTTCTTGATTGATCGATTTGGGTCACTGGACAATATCTATGATATTTAGGGGATTTCACCATTACTGAGGGTGAGAGGCAAGTTTCCCGTGTAGATATCCTATTGATGTACATCCTGGCCTATTTGTACATGTCACTATATATGGACCATCTGGATATTGGCCTAATTACGGTAGTCCATGCTCTCAGGGAGGGTTACACCATCTTGCCCATGATATTGGCGGAGACATTGAGGTCGACCATATTTTTCCATACCAATCCGGTGGGGTTTTTCATAGGCAGTGTCGTCTTGTTGTATGTGTGGTTCATGACACATTTGAGACCGATCGACACCTTTAGACATCGTGGGTACTATTTTACTCATGAGATAGCCATATCTTATTCCTTTCAGCCGGCTAAGTGTACAGATGCATCATCCTGGTTGGCTTTTCTAACAGGGATTGAGGATCCATTTGCTTTCTTGACTTGTTTAGGACTCAGCTCTCTATATAGCTTTATTACTCATGCAGTTGGCATGGACTATCTACCTCTAGCTAGTTTGAGAGGGGTGACCACATATCATCCACTAGCTGTCATGGAATAGTTTGATCAGTTTCAAGATATTCACCCCTTTGATGGGGCATTGGGTTAGTGACTATCAGCTCAGCTTTTGTCAGCAGATAACTTGATCATGATTTATGATTGTTGGACTCATCGAGAGAGGACTAATTTTTTGAACAGTCATCCGGGTCGCTCTTCAAAGTATTCTGTATGGCTGGAGGCAAATATTTCATCAGCTATGGTTATTCACTCAGAGCCGAGTATTGATTCTGATGATGAGGAGCCTATGGAGGACCCTGATTCTCTTACCAAGGATGAGCTATTTGCTGGTTTGACAATAGCTCTGGTCGATAATTCCCCCCCAGCATTTCCACTATTACGGCTCCACCTTCTGTAGAGTATTTTAAGCAGGGGTTACATGTAATGAGTTTTACGAGGGATCAGGCTAGGGCCTTGATGTTGACAGCTTTTTCTGGTCGAAATGTTTCTTTTAATGAGAAGGATGATGCTCGAGCTACCAGGAATGCCGCTTTTATTGAGCGAAATGAGGCTCGAGTTTCTCGGGATACAGCTTTTGTTGAGCGGGATGAGGCTCGAGATACCCAAAATGTTTCCATTGCTGATAGTACGACACTTAGATCCTACACAGCTAGCATCGTTGCAGATATGAGTACATTCATAGATGATCATGGTAGCACTATACAGATGGCTGTGGATCTACTGGCTCGCATATATACCTTAGGGCAGGATATTATAGATTTGCCTCCATCTTCTGAGAGGGACGCTATGTTAGACTTGATGGCCCATTTATCTACGGGTTTATAGACTAATTTTCATTTTCCTGCATAGACTAGATTAGCCATTTTTGTCATCCATAGGATACATTGTATAAATCAAACAGTATTATATGGCAAAAAAATATATTTTGATTCACTTCCCTTTTAGATATGTCTTGTCACTTGCTTGATAGTTGCCATTTTCTTTATGACTTGCTATCTTGATGTGTCCCAAATTTCTCCTTGATGGATAGATATTGAGATGTCCTAGGATCCTTCAGAATGGGTCATTGATCTTTGGACTTTTCTGGTGTACAAGTTTTTTGGTGTCTTGGGACTGCTTTTTGATGTGGTTAAGGTTTAATCAAAAGGTTTGGCTTTCCTCTTTTGAGGGTTCGAACGCACCATGGTTGGTTGCCTACATACTCCCCAGAATGAGAGATCAGGTCTTACATAGTTCCAACTTTAGCTTGAAAGGTTGAAGAGTATTTATTGGAGTTTGATCTTAGTTAAGGTGGTTTTTGGATTTTTGTAGGGGTTAGACCGCACCATAGATGGTTGCCTACGTACTCCCATTGATGAGGCGAGATCAGGTCTATGTTGTTCCTGGTTTGGCTTGAAAGCCTGAATTGACTTGATTGATTGATTTTTTTGTCAGAACCAGGATGTTGGCTTGCAGGTGATTTAAGACATAATACTTTTTCACGGTGTCTGAATTGATAAGCTGGGGAAATTATTCACCATCCATTTCTTGCAGTCTGAGGGCTCATTTCATTAACACTTCCTTGATAATGAAAGGGCCTTCCCAGTTCGGGGTGAACTTTCCTTTAGATTGCTCTTGATTAGCAAGGACTTTCTTTAATACCAAATCATTTTCTTTGAATTGCCGAAGCCAGACTTTCTTGTTGTATGACCGAGTAATCCTCTGCTGATATAATTGAGCATGGAAGATAGCTGTGGCCCTCCTCTCATCTATCAGAGATAACTGGTGGTACCGGGCTTACAACCATTGCTTCCTCCATTTGAGCATCTATCAAAACTTTTAATGACTACATTTCTACCTCTATGGGGAGCACTGCCTCCATGCCATAGACCAATGAGTAGTGGGTAGCCCTAATAGAAGTGCGCATTGACATTCTGTAGGCTAGCAAAGTTAGAGGCAATAAGTCAGGCCATCCCTTGTGATTGGCGGGCATCTTTTGCATAATCTTTTTGATGTTCTTATTGGATGCTTTAACAGTACCATTCATCTTGGGATGATAAATGATGGAGTTAAGATGCTTGATGTGGAATATAATTCCTCCATCATTTGGTTGTTTAGATTCTTGGCATTGTCCCATACGATCACCTTCGGTTGTCCATATCGACAAATGATATTATTTCTGATGAAACTAATGATTACCTCTTTGGTGACTTTGGGAAAATAGGTCGCTTCTACCCATTTGGTGAATTAATTGATCATGAAGAAGATTAAACCGATGACCATTGTTGGATTTGGGCTCGATTGGCCTAATCACATCCATTCCCCAAATTAAAAAAGGGCCATGGTGAACTCATATTGTATAGTTCATTTGGAAGAGCGTGGATGGCATTTTCATGAATTTGGCATTGATAGCATCTCTTGATGTGATCATCACAATCAACTTTGAGAGAAATCCAATAATGCCTTGTTCTTAATAACTTCTTGCCAAGTAAAGGACTGCTCATGTGTGGACCACATACTCCACCATGAACTTCATCCATGAATCTTTGGGCTTAGTCTTTGTCTAGGCATCTTAGAAGGCCTATTCGCACATCCCTTTTATAAAGTGCTTCTCCGCTTAGGTAGAATTTCATAGCCATTTTATGGATCCGCTTTCTTTCAGCTTGACTTGCCCTAGCGGGCGTAGATCCATCTCAAAGATATTCTTTGACGTCATAATACTAGGTCTGTTTTATGGGAGGCAATTCATCTGATACTTGTCCAATGTAATTTCCATAGGCTGGTGCCTTTTGGCTTGCAAAGTTGATATCTGGGATTCCTCCCCTTTCAGATATGTTGATCAAGGAAGCCAGGGTTGCTAGTGCATCGGCGAAATCATTCCTATTCTGAGGGATGTGAGTGAAGGATATTTCTTCGAATTCCATAGCCATCTTGATAACTTACCGATGGTAAGGTAGCAAATGCAATTCTTTAGTGTGATATGCCCCAATGGTTTGCTTGATGACCAGCTCAGAATCCCCAAAGATAGCTAACCGTTTGATATCCATGGATTGGGCCAGTTTTAATCCCATTATATAGCCTTCATACTCAGCTATGTTGTTGGTGTTGAAAAACTGTAACTTGATAGCCACATGATACTTTTCTCCCAAAATAGATACCAGAACTGCCCCTGCTTCGGCACCTTCCATGTTTACGGGTCCATCAAAAATACAATTTCTAAGATCGGGATGTATTTTCCTGATGGATTTGTTGAATTATCATTATTCCGTCATCCGAGAAATACGTTTCCAAGTGTTCGAAATTCCCTGATGGTGCTTCAGCCAATTGATTTGCAATTCCTTGACCTTTGATGGACTTTTTAGTCATATAGATGATGTCAAATTGTTGGAGGATCAACTTCCATTTGGATACTCGACATTCAACATGGGTTTATTGAATACACACTTCAAAGGATCTATGCGGGATATGAGATATGTTGTATGGCCATTGAGATAATGTTGTAACCTCATAGCGGCCCAGGCTAATGCACAATAGGTCTTTTCAATCAAAGTAAATCTGATCAATATATGCGTGAAAGTATACACGGTCAACAAGTAAAAAAGAGTAAGTAGAGTATCATTCCCACGAGGAATTACTAATAAAGCTTACCAAGCACTAACCCGTAACCAACTCAATCTTATTTAAACGATTGATTTTATATTTTATATTTAAACTATGTAATTAACTAATACTAACTGCCCCTAGAATGAGACTAGATAATGAAGACTTGATATTATAATTTCACCTATTGAATCATTTAAATCGACATACTTCCTGTTAAGCCAAATTAATTATACCAGATTGTTAGTTGAGAACACGAAAGTAAAATATAGCCATCTCTTGATGTACCATACCCATATCACACTAAATCCACATATGATATAATGAATATGAACGCCCTAATTAACTAACCCACTAAATTTCTATGCGAATTACAATTAAAGAGGGTTGAAGCTCAAGTTCTTAATTGATTACATGCGGTGCATAAGTATATCTCTATCTAGGCAGGAATCATGAATTCCATAACCATATAGAAGTCACAAACACACGCTACTATAATCAGATCTAAACCCATAATCTGTGTCTCAATTTCATATGGATTATCATGGTAATTGATAGCTAGGCAATTAAGCAATTCAACACAAATCATAATAGACAATCCAATAACAATTAATAAGACTAACAAGGAAGAATATTAAAGTAAACTACACAACAAGATCTATAGTAATCTCAAAATAGAGTTTAATTCATGATTGAACTAGAATCCATGATTCATAATTGATTATACATTGAAAGATACAAATAAAAGTAAAGAGAATTAGGGATTAAGAATAGCAAATCTGAGTTTCTTCTCTTGTTTCACTTCTGAACTTTCAAGGATCTTCAATTGCTTCAATTCCCAAATCTTAGCTAATCTAGGGTTCTAATATAATCTAATCTAATAAGGAAATTAAAGAAAAGAAAAGAGCATATGTAATCTAGATTGATCCCCAAGGGTGGAATTCCTCCTTACATACTGATATGTCTTCTATATATAAGCCCTAATTGACTCCCTCCCCTAAGTTATGCTCCAATTGCACTATTTAATGAAAAAGTCAACTCTAGTCAACTTTCGGAGTGGCACGCCCGTGCTGGAAATAGTCTGGAGTTTTACGCGCCTATGCTCAAGTACCATATAACATTTTCTTGGTCTAGGGAATGGCGCGGCCGCGCTCCAAATGCACTAGAAATTGGCGCGCCCGCGCCATTGATTTTCTACTGTAGTGTCCTTTGGTAAAACAGTTATAACTTTTGATTAAGGAGCATTTACGGGGCCTGCCACCTATCAAATAGAAGATCTCGACGAGTTCTACAACTTTCATTCTTTAAGAATTGAGAAATAATGGATGGATGAAGGTAGAAATTGGGTTGGAAGTGACTGCTGTGAAAATGGCCACCCAAAACATTGAAGTTCAACGTCCGTTGGTACAATGGTCATAACTCTTACATCCGAACTCCGATTGGAATGATTCAAGATGTTCCGAAAAGATAAGAAGAAGCACTACAATATAATCCAAGTTCCAAGCCAAGGACATGAAATGAACATGAAATCCCAAATGATGTCCGGTTTGTTTTTCCTTATTTTTTTATACCATTAGTCGCTCACACAGTTCCCAAGCATAAAATCTACAAAATGAACACAAAAGGCATGAAAAGTAACTACAAAACATAGGTTTAAGAAACTAATTCAAGTAATAGATACCAGATAAGTAGGTATAAAACCTACTTATCAAATACCCTCAAACTTAAATAGTTGCTTGTCCCTAAGCAACACAACATAATGCAATGCAATAAACTTAACAAAATGCCATCTAATCTAACATGCTAACGAATCCAAATATCAGCTAGATTGAGATTCACAAGAATCACCTAAGAAAAACTACAGAATTTTCAAACAAAGAATCTAACCAAGAATAAGGCCATAATGCATATTATTTTGCAAATCAAAACTTTTCACCATTGATGTAGTGTGTGTGTGTGTGCGCACTTAGCAACCATTAAACTTGCTATAGAACAAATACTTCACATAATATGCTTCTTATAGGGAAAATATAGTTTCAACTTAAGAAAAGAAGTAAACAAATTAAGTTCTAACAAGACTACGCAACAACTAAGCTAAGAGTCAACAAGGGGTTTATTTTACTTTTATTCACTCACGAGGGCGATATTCACACTTTCCCACTTTTACACCTGACTGTGCAATGTCTAGTCCTCTTAGGCTTTTCAGTGATACCCCTTAGCGAGCTTTCAACCAACGACTCCCAAACCGTCTGGCTTTAGGGCGCTAGGTGTAGAGACATCCCCTAGGGCGTACTTACTCAAGTATCAAAAGCCACAGAACTAAACTAGCCAAAGTGTTTATTCATATAATATATTTTTTTTCTTTTTTTGGATTTATTTTTAGCATGCATACCCAATGAATTCCCCCAAACTTAAGCTTTTGCACAATCCTAGTCATTACTATTTGTTAACTAAATCTCTTTCATTAAAATACACATTTCCCACTATAAGACAATTATGTGACCATTCACACTGTGCAAATCATAATGGTTACTTTAAAGTGCAATCTGGTTACATCAGATTCAAATAGATAAATATTTACATCATGCTATAACAATACAACCAGGCCTAAGTCATCAAAACTGTTTAAAAATCATGTAATTCCAATCTCATCAAAGGCCAAAAGAATTTTAAACTAACTGAAAACTTGGCTTCATGCAATATAACCTATCTACACTAAATGCAATAATATAAAACAAATTTGTTTTTTAAGATAAGCTAAATAACATGCTAACATATGCAATAAACACTAAACTAAAACAATAATACTAACTATATGCAATCAACATGATTATACTAAATATGCAATCCTAAACAATAAGAACAATCTCCCAAAATTAAAACAAACAATGCCCTCATTGTAATTAAAAGTGAAAGAATACTCCCCTAAGTGGCAATGTCATCTCTGTTCGCCTCCTCAAGATACGATGGTATATCAGGCGATGGATAAGTTTGAGATAATCAAAAGTTGGAAATTGAGTGTGGACTTCTAACTGTCCGAATGCTTGAGTCAGAAATTCTAAAAATTGAGTAGTGTTTGTTTTCTATGACTGAGAGATGGCGCGACCATGGTGTGTTTGGCTTGTAGTTAGGCGCGTCCATGCTACCCTATACCCTGGAAGCTTCAATTTTTTTGACTTATGTTTGATCTTGATTTCTTATAGCAATTGTATTGAACCTGAAAGGAGAAACAATCAAACTATTATTAAGACTTATAACTACCAAACATCTACTAAATATGGAAAGTATGAAGAATTAAACATAGAAGAAGAAGTAATTGGACATGTAAATAAGAATTAAACAAGGAGGGAGAAAGTTTGGATGGGATGCCTCCCATCGAGTGCTTAATTTATAGTCGTTCAGCCAGACTTCTTTTTGTCAATGTTATCCAATTCCTCTTCAATAATTGAGGAACCCTCCATCCATTAGGAGCAATGTAGCTTTTGGTAGGTTCCCCACAGTGATAGCTATTGAATTAAAGTCACCTAGTTTGCTCTGTTTTGATAAGTGCCCAACTGAGAATGTTGAATAACTAGGTGCTTTTTCCTCCGTTGTGTCTGTGATAAGATTGTGTCATTGGAACTTGTCAAGCACAACGGGCTCTTCTTCTATCTTCTCTTCCTCGGCCCACCATGGCTTCAAATTTGTGCTAGCTCTCATGTCATAAAGAGCTTTGCCGACGATGTGACTCCCAACGGGTAGGGTTTTGCATAATTGACTGGATTCTTGAACCTTAGCGGAGAAGGCACTTGGGGCACTAACATGATCGACTCAACTTCATTGGAACTCACAATTATATCTTTGTTGTCCTCGATTGCCTTATCCTAAATTGTCTCTTCTCTTTCGATATTTTGTGGCTCCTCCAATTTCAAATTTAGCTCGGGCTCACCATCAGTCTCGGAATTCATGTTATAGCACAAATGGTTTTGAGGAAAGTTGTTCAAAGCTTTAAACATTTGATCTATCTAATTCTGAAGATTTTGAATTAACATCTCTTGACTCATCATTATCTCCTCATTTGACGCTACGAACTTGAACCACAATTCCTCTAATCTTAAATTATCTGTATCAGTTTCAGAATCTATGTATTGAAGACAATTCATTGAGGGATTAATGAGTTGTTCCATCTGTTTATTAAGATTTTGGCTTGATAACTCCTGACTCATCATCATCTCTTCTTGGTCTGCTATGATCTTTGACATGAATTCCTTCAACTAAGAATATTTTTCTTGTTGGATTAGAGGTGGATATGAGAATTCTGGCGTGTATGTTGTATTTGGAGCGTAGTATTGGTCTTCATAATTATAGCTCCATGAAGAATTTGGGTGATACCCCCAACCTTGATGATAATTGGGATAAACATAATTGTTGAGGTAATCACCCCCATACTATACTGGTCCAACTCTGACGATGTATTGATGACTCGGATGATTGCCATCTCAATAATTACAAACTACTGCGATATTTCGAATACGTTGGGCTGCAAGAACATCCAACCTCTTCAAAAGTGTTTCAATTTGTGCTGACAATGTAAAAAATGCATTGAGTTCATCAATTCATGTGTCCTTTGGTTGAGTCATATTCGTATATGGCCATTGATAAGCCAAGTCATCCATGGTACCTGAAAAGAAAGAAATATAGGAAGAGAATTCAAATAAAATATTTAAATTAAAACTAATTTGATTAAAATTAATGTTGGCAAAAATTATTAAAATAATTCCCTAGCAATTACACCAAAAACTTGTTGGTCGTAATCCTGATCAATATATGCGTGCAAGTATACATGGTCAACAAGTAATAAAGAGTAAGTAGAGTATCGTTCCCATGAGGAATTACTAATAAAGCTTACCAAGCACAAACCCATAACTAAATCAATCTTATTTAAACGATTGATTTGATATTTTATATTTAAACTATGTAATTAACTATTACTAACTACCCCTAGAATGAGACTAGATAATGAAGACTTGATATTACAATTTCACCTATTGAATCATTTAAATCGAGACAGTTCCTGTTAAGCCAAATTAATTATACCGGATTCTTAGTCGAGAACAAGAAAGTAAAATATAGCCATCTCTCGATGTACCATACCCATATCACACTAAATCCATAGATGATAGAATGAATGTGAACACCCTAATTAATTAACCCACTATATCTCTATGTGAATTATAATTAAAGAGGGTTGAAGCTAAAGTTCTCAATTGACTACATGCGGTGCATAAGTATATCTCTATCTTAGGCACGAATCATGAATTTCATCTCCATATAGAAGTCACAAACACACGCTACTATGATCAGATCTAAACCCATAATCCGTCTCTCAATTTCATATGGATTATCATGATAATTGATAGCTAGGCAATTAAGAAATTCAACACAAATTGTAATAGACAATCCAATAACAATTAATAAGACTAACATGGAATTAAGTTTATTTAAGTAAACTACACAACAAGATCCATAGTAATCTCAAAACAGAGTTTAATTCATGATTGAACTAGAATCCATGATTCACAATTGATTATACATTGAAAGATACAAATAGAAGTAAAGAGAATTAGGGATTAAGAATAGCAAATCTGAGTTTCTTCTCTTGTTTCACTTCTGAACTTTCAAGGATCTTCAATTGCTTCAATCCCTAAATCTTAGCTAATCTAGGGTTCTAATCTAATCTAATGTAATAAGGAAATTAAAGAAAAGAAAAGAGCATATGTAATCTAGATTGATTCCCAAGGATGGAATACCTCCTTACAAACTGATATGTCTTCTATATATAAGCCGTAATTGACTCCCTCCCCCAAGTTACGCTCCAATTGCACTATTTAATGAAAAACTCAACTTTGGTGAACTTTTGAAGTGGCGCGACTGCGCTAAAAATAGCCTGGAGTTGGGCGTGCCCAGCTCAAGTAGTAAATAACATTTTATCGGTCCAGGGAATGGCGCGTCCGTGCTCCAAATGCACTAGAAATTGGCGAGCCCGCGCTACTGATTTTTTGTTGCAGTGTCCTCTGGTAAAATAGTTATAACTTTTGATTAAGGAGGATTTACGGTACCTGCCACCTATTAAATCAAATATCTTATCTAGTTATACAACTTTCATTCTTTAAGATTTGAGAAATAATGGATGGATGAAGGTCAAAATTGGGTTGGAAGTGACTGCGTGCAAATGGCCACCAAAAACATTGAAGTTCAACGTTCGTTGGTACAAAGGTCATAACTCTTGCATCCGAACTCTGATTGGAATGATTCAAGATGTTCTAGAAAGATAAGAAGAAGCTCTACAATATAATCCAAGTTCCAAGCCAAGAACATGAAATGAACATGAAAGCCCAAACGATGTCCGGTTTTCTTTTCCTTGCTTTTTCATACCAATAGTCGCTCACATAGTTCCCAAGCATAAAATCTACAAAATGAACACAAAATGCTTGAAAAGTAACTACGAAGCATAGGTTTAAGGAACTAATTCAAGTAATAGATACCAGATAAGTAGGTATAAAACCTACTTATCATCTACTGATGAAATTAATTCTCCCTAGAAACCCTCGTACTTCCTTTTCTGTTCGGGGTACCGGCATTTCGGTGATTGCCTCAATTTTGGTGGGATCTAGTTCAATGCCTCTATGGCTTACTAGAAATCCCAGTAACTTACCTGACTTGACATCGAAGGAACACTTGGCCGGATTCAGCTTCAAGTTGTATTTGCGTAATCTGTTGAAAAACTTTTTGAGATGGTCGATATGGTCATCTTCGTTTTGGGATTTGACGATGATGTCATCCACATAGACCTCTATTTCTTTGTGCATCAAATCATGGAAAAAAGCCTCGCTGATAGGTGGAACCGATAATTATAAGGCCGAAAGATAAATGTTTGTAACAAAAGGTTCCCTAGGGAGTGATGAAGGTTGTTTTCTCCCTGTCCTCTTCAGTTAATAGGATCTGATGGTACCCAGCGAAGTAGTCAACAAAAGAATGCATGCCATACTGAGTCGTGTTGTCTATTAGTATGTGGATAAAAGGTATTGGGTATTTTCTTTGAGATAAGATTTGTTTAAATCCCGGTAATCCACGCATACTCATACCTTCCCTCTGGGCTTAGGCACATGAACCATATTGGACATCCCCTCGGGGTAGGTTGATACCATGATGATGCCGACATTGAATTGTTTA
This sequence comes from Panax ginseng, assembly GCA_020205605.1. Lineage (NCBI taxonomy): Eukaryota > Viridiplantae > Streptophyta > Magnoliopsida > Apiales > Araliaceae > Panax > Panax ginseng. The sequence continues at coordinate 94,071,069 of CM035139.1, forward strand.
ACAATTTCTTCTTTGACTTTTAGACTCCACTCAGGTTTTAATCGCTTGAGCTTCTGCTTGACTGGCTTGAATCCTTCCTTAATGAGCAGGAGATGAATGACAATATCAGTAGATAAACCGATCATGTCCTCGTGTGACCATGTAAACATATCCTGGAACTGGGTCCAACCAGGTCTTTTCTTTGGCTTGGGGTAAGGTCTATGCCTATATGGATTTCTTTAGGGTTTTCTAAGGTTCTGATATTGACAGAGGTGGTTTGATCAAGGTTTAGTTTGGGTTTATCTTTGACCCATTCTTTGATCTCCTCAGGAACATCATAGTCCTCTATCTCTTCTTGCTCAATCCCCATCAAGTTAAAGTCCAACTCTACATCAAAGTTGTAGTCATTCTGGAGATTTGGCATTCCATTAGCAAGGCTAGACAAACCCAACTCTAGAGTCTTGAAAATAAAAAATTTTCACTTAATATATGAGATTGTTTGATCATACAAAGCATTAGAAAAAGCATGATAAAAGTAACTGCTAGTACTATGTAACAAAAGTAAGCAGTTAATAATATCTACACTTTAGGACAGATGGACTTTTTTCCCTTTTTACCCTTTTCGGAAGATGCAAGGAGTGTTGTTCCAGTTGTCCAATATGAAGTCTTTGCGGACATGTGTGATGAAGGGATAATTGATGTCCTCATCCTTTTTGATGATGACCATGACTGAATTCATATCAGTATCAATATTTTCCTTTCACCGGTCCTCCTTAGCCCTATTTATGCGAGGGGTTAGGATTTGATCCTCTGAGCAGTCATCATCTGAGATATCCTCATTCATACCCTCAGTATGCACCAGAAATTACATCTATGATAACCGATTTTGCACTTCTTGTTTGAGTCTTTGATTCCTTTCTTCGCTTTCTTGATTCAGAATTAGGACTTCTTTCCACTAGCCGGCTTGGGCCTAGGAATCAGCATACCCACCACGAAAACAAGAATTTTCCTCATAGGCTTTTCAAATCCTTCATCTGTAAGATTAAGTAGTAAAATTGTAGAGGAAGGAGCCGATGGCTGCTTGTGCGGGTTCCGATGATCTAATCCAGAGGAATAGCCTAATCCAGCCTTCCCTGTCTGGCTAGGAATTTGAACTAGACTTCTGAATACTTGTTAATTTTTCCCTAACCCTTGTTTAGGCTGGAAACCCAAGGATATCATTTCCTGACTAGCCGACATTACTTTGGTGGAAACTCTGGGCTTCAAAGTTGGAGCCCCTATAGGTTGATATTGAGTGTTGCTCACCTCAAGGGCTTGAAAATTGATAGGCTCAATTCCTTCATTGAGACTGATTAGAGGCATATCACTTTGTGTACGAACAGGATATTCTAGTTTGGCATTGAGGGTTACAAGATTACCATTGATGATGTATTTGACCTGTTGATGAAGGGTGGATGGAACTGCTCCTGCCATATGGATCCATGGTCTTTCCAATAGCAAATTATATCATGTGGTGATATTTAGCACTTGAAAGGATATGTAAAAGGTACGTGGACCGATCTCCACTGGTAGTTCAATTTCTCCTATAGCATTTTGTTAAGATCCATCAAAGGCTCTTATGACTATGTGGTTGCTTCAGATTCGATTGGGATTGATCTTCATTTATTCTAACATGGCGTAGGGACAGATGTTCAATGAAGATCCTCCATCTATTAACACACCTCTGACCACATATCCTGAGGACATCACTGCTATGTGCAATGACTTGTAATGACCCATCCCTTTGGGTGGTATGTCATCATCAATGAAAGATATCACATTGCCGTTAAAAATGTGATCTACCAAATGATAAAACTTTTCAGTGTCCATCGACTTTGGCAGGTGAGCCTCTTCTAGCATTTTCATTAAGACCTTGTGATGATCTTCAAAGGACAATACCAAGTCTAGAATGGATATTTTTTGAGTTACTTCTTTCAATCTTTGCACCACTTTGGCTTCATTATGCCCCATTTTGCAGAGGAATTCTTTAACTTTCTCCTCAGACACTTTCCCCTTGGATTTGATGACTGGCTTCATTACTCGCTGAGGTAGGTACAACGGGTTTTCCTTTAATATGGCAGCAGTTTGATTCAAAGTTGATCCCTCATCCTCCCCAATAGTTCCCGGGGAATCTTTTCAGGATGATAATGGGATACTGCAACCTGAATGGCAACACCAATGGTTCTGGTACAACCACCTTCAAAGGTTTTTTTTACTCCTTTGACCTTCATTCCTTGGATTACAAGAGGTATTCCAGATAAATCTCCTTTAGAGGATATGACTGCTATAACTTCCCTCCATCTCTGTGTTCTTGGAGGAAATATTTTCTTTTCTTTAGGCAATCCAGTATCATTATTTGTCATTTGCAGGTCACTATTATCAATCATATTTTGGATTAGATGACGAAGTGCCCAGTAGCTTTCAGTGCTATGACCCCGAGTATTGGAGTGGTATTAGCAGACCCAGGTAGCATCAAATCTCTTGGAACGTGGATTGATTGGGGTTAATAGTGCTTTGACCTTCCCTTTATTGATCAACATCTGCAAAATCTCCTCCATTGGTTGACCCAAAGGAGTGAACTTTCTTTGGTCTGCATAGTCCCGACGAGCCTGGGATCTTGCTTTCCTTATATGTTTTTCTTCCAAAGTTTCATTCTCTTGGACTTGTTCTTGATTACTTATGATAAGGGAGATGAGACTTATATGCCCCTGACTGATCAGTTGCTGAGTTATTTGGTGTTGATGTATCACCAGTTCTTCTAGTTGATTAACCCGTTATTTGATAGACTTCATTTCTCACTCTATCATAAATCAAAATTCAGAATAATCCCACTTATCAGAATTTACCTACATATTTGAGGTAATTGAAACTTTCTCCACTCCCTCCGCTGATCATATTGACATTCTCTTTCTTGTGTTGAGGGAGAGGGTTATCTTGCACATGTGGTTGTTCTGGTTTTGTTACCATGATCTCACCACTGTTTATCAGATCTTAGACTTTGTGTTTGAGAGAGCAACAATCTTGGGTATCGTGACCCGGAGCTCCAGAATGATACGCACATTTCTTGCTTGTATCAAAATTCTTTCCACTTGGATTAGTTGGAGGAAGGATCTGGATGATTTTTTTTTGTGTTATCAGAAGCTTGAATATATTTTCCAATGAGTCCCGTAAGGGTGTGAAAAATCTTTAACGCTTGACCCTTCTAACTTTTTGCAATGGAGGATTTTGAGGATTGTGCAGATGCTTGAAAAGGGGAATAATTTTTCCTTTAAATGGGAAAGTTTTGATTGTCTTTCTGAGAATGGTTATCCTATGCCTGCTAGGACCCTCTCGTAAAATGGAGCTTCTTGTACGTCAATAAAGGTCATTACTATCTCAGTTTCTGTCATTGATGGGATTACTTGAGCAACCAGACATCTCCATATTTGGGCATACTCTCTGAATGACTCAGTAATATATTTTTTAACTTTGGTAATTTGATATCTATCTGGAGCCATTTGTGATTAGAAACTATATTGTTTTAGAAAAGCATGGGCTAGTTATTCCCAGCTATGGATTTTGGAATTGTCCAATCTGGCATACCATGCTCTGGCCTCTCTAGTGAAACTTTTTTGAAATAACTGCATTCTCAGTTTTTATACTCGGCATAGGATCCGAGTTCTCCAATAAACACTTTTAAATGAGTATAATGATCTCCCAATCCGTCATATTTTTCAAAATCAGGAGTTTTGAATTTGTATAGATAATGAACCTTAGGAAAGATACAGAGGTCTGAATAAGTCACGTTTCCATACGCTCCAGTCCCTCTGATTGACTGGATGGTTTCTTCCATTTGTTGGACTTTCTTTCGAATATCACTAGTTTCTTGATCTTCTTCAAGATTGGTGATTTCAGGGGTTTTGTTGGGTTTTTTAGTTTGAGGTTCAGGTATCTGTACTTCCTTTTCTTTCTTGTCAGTACCCTAGATTCCTCCCTGTGCAGAGGATTCTGTTTGAGTGGGTATTTGTTGACCCTAAGTTTGTTTATTTTGTTCTTTCAAAAAGCTAGCTAATTCTGCTATCTGATTTCTTAGTCCCTCGAACTCCTCTCAAGAAACAGGAGTAGATTCAGGTTGGGCACTTGTAGCCATGTCTGAAGGTGGGCTTAGTGCCTTTTTGGACTTTGAACGGGTAACATGACCAATTGTTTCCCTATAAAAAGATTATGTAGTTTAGTCTTAGTAAACATTAATAGTTTGCATGTTATGCAATATGTCTATTTTAGGAGTTTTTAATGTTTTCCTGCAAAACAGATGTCAGTTGTTTTGATGACAGGATAACATGACAGTTTTTGATACGGAATGAAATGTATATTTACATCTTTCTTTATTTACATGGAATCATAATTTATATTGAATCAGAATTTACATGGAATTGAAAGGGAAAGGCATGAAGAGACTCCTCTTTTGTGTTTGGTTTATCAGAGGCTGGCCTATCTTAGGGTACTCTCGCGGCTTTTTGGCATGAAGGTTCCCAGATCATCGCAATTTACTATATAGGAAGTTAATCCGATCTTTCAATTGGAGCAGATCTGAGTGGTGCCTTTCCTGAGCCTTGTGGGATTATTCTCCGTTGAGTCCAGTAATCAAGCACCGAAGGGTTTGCCTCCTGGTGGAGGAATCACACAACATACATTCACATTCATTGTGTCTCACTGTATAAAATGATGACATTGTGCGAAGCACTAATACAATATGTAGAGATTGTGCGAGGCACTAAAGTGTAATAAATAAAGCATTCATTCACATCCATTCAATGTAAATGCAGCATTCACACACAAACAGATAAGATGGGTTATTTGAAAAGTTTGAAATGAGCTTTAAGCCCTCTACTTTCCCCATCAGAGTCGCCACCTGTCGACCTCAAGAAAAATTTCTTTTCTTTGGAATTCCTCTTTTTACCCTTTATGTTCTTTATGTGTTGAGTTTTGTTTGAAAGGGCGAGTTTGAAAAGAGTCCAACACAAAATGTCGATGATTTGAAAATTTAGAGTTGCCAGTTGGTAGTTTTGAAATGGTTGTACCAAGTCAACCGAATTTGAAAAGGTTTACACAAATTCCCAATTATTGGACTTAGTTTAACAGGCCTTGGAAACCGAGATTCATAGAAATCGGGTGCTTAATTAAGCGGGGGGAAGGTGTTAGGAACCCCCCGACTTCCGTGAAAACACGGTTACCGCATCTTTTCAATTCCTTAATTTATTTAAAGTGTATGTGTTAATTGGGCCTAAGTGCATGATTTAGAAGTAGTGTTATGCCTCGTTTACACCTATATACAAAGGGTTTAACTTGAATAAAAGTTTAATTTTAAATAATATGTGTAGAAATGATGTTTTCAAAATAGGTATTCAAACCCTTATGCTCATATAGTAATTGAGGCCATTGATACTTCCATTTTATTCTGTATTCGGCTTGATTTAATTTGATTTGATTTTTGAGATGCGAAGCATCTTCGACAAAATAATATATATAGAAGTGTCGGGCTCCTTATGGGCATGAAAGCCATCAAAGGATGTCCAAACACCATAAATAATTTACAAGCTAGCATCTGAAAAATGTCCTTCATGGGAACCAGATCTAGATCCGTCAGCTGGATCTTAGATCCCGTGGCTCCTAGGCTCACATGGTTGCTTAATATTTATAAAAAACTAGAAAGAAAACTAGATTTAAATAAATCTTAGCCATTCTAGCTCAACGGTTCCAGTTTTATAACTTTTGAACCGGTTAAAAGTTAGATATGACAAGATTTAGATAAATCTAGTCCACAGATTTACACATTATCTATTTACATTGAATGAGCAGTTAAAACAGATATTTAAACGCAGCAAACAGTTAATATATATATATATATATATATGTTAAAGTAGTAGAAAGCTTCAGATCTGAAAAAATCTTACAGTATACTGCAAAGAAGGCTTCAAACCGCTTTTGGAGCTTGAAAACTCAGTTTCCACCGGTTAAAATTTTATATGTCGTAGTATATATGTATACAAGTGTTTAGAAAGAAGAATATCGAAGTTTGGAACACTATAAGAGGGGTTAAGAGCTGAAATGGACAGAGTTTTCTCTTTTTTTCCTTTTTTCCTTTTCTTTTTGGCTGATGGGGGGTCTATTTATAGACCAAAGTAGTCGCGGGTCTACCTGCGACTTCCCGGGTGGGGCCAGGCCTCGTGGGTCCTATTGTGTCGAAGTATGTGCACTCGGGCCAACGCGCTGTCCGCTCGAACCTTCATAACTTTCAATCCAGAAATTCGATGGAGGCGTGCTATACCTTTTCGAAAAGCCCTTGACGAGAACTACACAATGACATGCGATTTGACATTTTTTGAATACAGGAAGATGAGTCCATGACTAGATCTTTGAGTCTTCGCAATCCATCTGTTGAGCTTTCTTGTGCTATTTTCCCTCGGGATTGATGTTCTGGTTCGGCAAGACTTCTTTTACAATGATTTGGGCTGAATTGATATTGAGTTGGCAAAATCATTTTACCCCTCCCTAAAGTGAAGTTCGGACTTGATGCGATTATAGTTGTCTTTTTTTCGTGGTTGTCTCAGAGATTGGACTATCATTAACTTTTTGCGATCCTCAGGGTTGTCTCTGAGGGTGGTTTGATTTTAACCTTTGTCAGTCCTCAGGGTTGTCTCTGAGGTTGGTTGGGGTTGTCTCCGGGCTTTGAACTTGATCTCCCGGGGTTGTTTTCGGGGCTTGGATTTGATCTCCCGGGGTTGGATTTGATTTCCCGGAGATATCTCCGAGGCTTGGATTTGATCTCCCGGGGTTGTCTCCGGAGTTTGGATTTGATCTCCCGGGGTTGTCTCCGGGGTTGGATTTGATCTCCCGAGATTGTCTCCGGTTGAACTTGGTCTCCTGGGATTGTCTCCGGGGTTGGATTTGATGATTTGACTTCTAGGGTTATCTCTGAAAGATGAAAGACGATTCTGCCCTCATGCATGGTTAGTAACAGGATTGCAAAATTTCGAGTGTCTACACTTAATATTACCCTTCCAAAATTCATTGAAAAAAAATGAAAGAGAAATACGTTAGCATTTAGTATAGGGATACTATCTGAAATTATTTGATTAATACGTTTTTGAAATCTACAAACAAGAAGTAAAAAAGAACAAAATTTACTCTACAAAACCACATAAAAAAAAGAATTGAGGGAGTAACAAATAGAATAGCTAATGACATCGGGACGGAAACATTGACAAATTGAAAGTCAACCCACTAAATTTGATCGAAGTACAATTTTAATAGTATTCATTTTACTTTTATATTTTAAGTGGTTTGATCACAGTTATTGGAGAGAGATTTGTTTAATATTACTCTGTGTATTGTTAATTAATCACCTAATTATAATCATAACCATATATAATCTTTTTAACAGCTTTTAGCAGCCAGTGGGTGAATGGTCCTTCATAGATCTGCATGACAACGTAATTTATTCACTTTATTAATGGAAGACTAGAACTCGGGCTTGAGCCCTAGAGTTAATTAATATATGGTTAATTACACTTTATTAATGGAAGACTAGAAGTCAGGCTTGAGCCCTAGAGTTAATTAATATAGGGTTACTTACACTTCATTAATGGAAGACTACTCAAGCTCGAGTTCTATAGTTAATTATACTTTATTAATGGAAGACTCAAGCTCGAGTCTCTTGAATTAAATTAAAATCATATCAATTACGTAAATCTGGCATGCTTTTGTTTAGTTGAGAACGATTCTTTTAAGTAGAAAAAAGATCCATAATTATAGTTGTATAAATAATTACATAATTTTACAACAGATCTTTCGTTGTTCAAAATTTTATCGAATGATGAGATATTTTTAGAATTAGCAGTTTAATATAGTCTTTGCAAGCCCTTTTTAATTTATATAAATTTTTTACTTTGAACATTAGTGTTAATTTTAGGACTAAATACAATACTTTTACATCAAGTACCACCAAATTCATAATTTGGCCACCAAAATAATTGAGTTTATAATTTAGTATATAAATTACTTAATTGCATACAATAGCTACCTCAAAATTAATTTTCGACAAAAATTGACTGGAATACTTGACCCGGTCGGCAACCTAATTGGGTCCAATTACTTTTATACGGTTTAAAGGTATTCAAATACGGTTTGATTTCATTAAAAAGTTAAAATATTTGTAAATATAATTAACTCCAAATTATAATACTTCCAAAATACAACTAACATCTAATTAAAATATTTCTAAATATAATTAACCTCATATAATGTTGATTTTAAAATTTTAAAGATAAAAATTATACAAAATAATGTTGAAAAAAATTAAACCATAAAAAATAAAAAAAAAACTCTCCACCATATATCCTTACCATCACCACCCCGCACCAACATTGTCACCTCTCCACCACAGTCGGACCACAACTGCGACACCACAGGGGTTGGGAGACGAGATGTTGGGGGTAGTGACTACGACAGTGGGAGAAAAAGAGGGTGGGGAAAGCAGCGGAGGACGAGGAACAAACATGAGAGCTAGGGGGACATCTGGAAAGGTGATCAAAAATAAGTGAAGGAGGAGGGGAAGATTAATTAATTGACGGGTGGAGGAAGAAGAAATGATGGAGGTGCAGAATGAGAAGTGTGACACCCCCAAATCTGGGTACCTCAACCCCCACAGACTTGGTGTTCACTATCCAATAAAAATCACATCTATCTACCCGTAAATAAAGGATACAATTAAAACTCACAAACTTGATAAATAATCCTCCCCGTTAAAGGGTTACATATTCCAAAATAAATCCTAGGTTATCTAACCTTCAATACATCTTTTGCGAAAATAAATCATAATAATAAATAAGTCTCATTATTTTTTTTTTTTTATCAAATAACAACAATTTAATCTTCATCATTTATTTATCTTGCCCTTGCCCTTGCCCTTTGTAACAACTCGATATTTTTCTAAATAATTAAATACAAAATTTTGCGTATAAATTTTTTATTTATTTTAAAGGTGGGAATATGTGCAAGGTTATGTATATGTATTTATGTGATAAATAAAATTTATTTATTACATGAATAATTATAAATAATTTTTTAGAATTATTGATCATTATAAATTATATTTTATAATTAATTTTGTGGTAAAAATATTTTTTATTTTTATTTTCATGAAAATATGATTATTGTATTATTTAAGTAATTTATGAAATGATTATTGAAATTATTTTAATAATTATTTTATTATATGAATTTTAGTTCAGATTATTAAGTTAATTATTTTAACTTAATTGATAGTGCTATATATGCAAGATAAAATCAGATATGGAATCCAAACCCTAATTTTGGATTTTGATCAAGGAATGGGAATAATAATATAATATTATTTTTATTTGATCTTTATAAATATATCTTTGTATATGTGTGGACCGATAATGGTTGGTCAATTATGTTGTATCATGACCAAACCCTAGCGTTATTTTGTTAACCCTATTTTTAAAACTTAATTATGAGTTCGAGGATGTTTTGTAATTGTGTTATTATGATTAAGGTGAATTATTATGGAATTTAATGATATTTAGGAAAACCCTAATTATTAGAAACCTTAATTAGTAATTTAAAACCCTAATTACTAATCTAAAAATCCTAATTTTTAAATTAGTACCCCTAATTGCTAAAATAAAGCCCTAATTGCTAATTTAGCAATCTTAATTAAGATTTGTAAATCTTAAATCTAATTTTTATGTTCTAAGTAATTAGAAACTAAATGTAATTATAAAACCCTAATTGTTCATTTTTAGAAACTAAATTATTAATATTTTTAAACCCTAAATAAATAGCCTAAAAAATTAAATTTTTGAAAACCTTAGGGTTAAATCCTAAGGATTAAACCCTTAAGGGTCAAACCCCAAGGGTTTGCCAAGTTACTAGATTGCCATTAAAATTAATAGCCTAATGACCAAAATACCCTTCGTGCATTATTTATATCTAACTTGTAAATCTTTCCATACTTGTAGTTGGTGAACTACTCTAACCTACCATGTGACTTAAATTAATTCTAGCAATCAGCCTTCTAGATCAGCCAATACATTGCAGTCAATTATATATAGATTGAGAGAGAGAAAAGTTCACTTGTTAGCTTCATTTATACACAAACTCTCAACCAAACCTCTCTCTCTCCAAACCCATGAAAATTAGTAGTATTTGAGTCCCCAAATCAAGCCCCACTAACACTCGTAACTGATTAGAAGCCCAAAATCAAGATTGTGCAAAGTAAAGGTATAAACCCTAAACTAAATCTGAACTTTGATTCTATGTTAGATCTTGTGTTTTAATGTTTAATCATGTTGTTTGTAGTCTATATAAGTGATCTGGGTTGATGGATGTTAGATCCATAACCTCTATAGGCTCGGATTTGAAGATTTCAAAAATTTGGAAAAAGTTGAAAAAGTTGTCTGACAATGAATGTCAGACCTCATAGATCATTCTCAGTTTATGTTTTTGGTTGTTTAAATGTTTGAAGTTGTAGTATGTCATGAGTTCTTTGATGTGGAACTTGAATCAAGTCCATATCTGTTATAGATTAAAAGTTATAAGTGGTCAATCAGGGTTGATCGATCACGAAAATGAAATTCTGGGTAACCCAGATTACCAAGAAAAATCTGACAGCCACTTATGAAGCTTTAGATCTTGCATGTGTTTGATAGTTTGGCTAAGTTATTATTTTCATGTTGTTGTCTAACATGTAAACTTTATGATCATTGTGACGCCCCAAAATAGGTATACATCACCCATCTTGGGTCACCAAATACATGGTACAGAATTCAAATACAAACTTAATTATACAACATGAGCTGAGAGTTTTTACACGAATATTATCATCTAGACAATATCCAAAATCAAATAGAGTCCTCATTACATTTATTGGCACACTATTTTATAGAATAGTGAGGACTACTATAACACCATCTCAGGCCATAACTCTATTCCCGACTAGTTAAAACTCGTTCTCATTTAGGAAGAGAACAATTGAAGTAAAAGGTGAGCTCAACTAGCCCGAAGAAATATTATGACTAAGATAATGCGAGAATAAGTTATCATTAGCCTTCAACAATGTTAAAGCGATAGAATATAATAGACAACAAGTTTAAGCTGCGTGAAACAAGCAATCCATTAGAAGAGTTAGGTAGAGCATGATATCTACTATCTTCTATGATTTAAAAGTTTATCATTCACTTTATTATTTGGGACTCGATTTTAATAAATAGATCACATCATCGAATCATCCACGCACTCTGGCCGAGGATATTCATTAGTATCACGTTCACAAATTATTCTTGCTACGGACCAAGAATTATTCGTGTAATCATCAATGGTCATGACTATACTGAATTATCCGTGGTCATAATCATACCAATCAACAGTCCATCTATGCATGTAAGCCAAAAATTACTTTCATCATAATATAAGCATGATGATGATGACAATGATATAAGAATTCAATAAAACAAGTTCAAGGATAAATTTTTAAAGATTTATAATTTAATTTATCCCGAAATCAATAACGTCCAAATTTTCAACATGATACTGCTTTGTAGAGTAAAATTCAAGAATAAATATCCATATATCAAAAATAATTTGGACAGAAAAGAAATAAATTTTTTGGTGAATAGTACCCCGCGAATAGTACCCTGTGAATAGTACTTCAGGAATAGTACCCTGTGAATAGTGCCCCGACATGAAAAGTGCCCCGAATACCCGAGTGAATAATATTATAGTGAATAGTAAAATTAGGTGAATAGTAACCTATGAATAGTAACTAGTGAATAGTACCCCGGCATGAAAAGTGCCCCGAATACCCAAGTGAATAATATTATAGTGAATAGTAAAATTGGGTGAATAGTAACCCATGAATAGTAACTCGTGAATAGTACTTCGGGTGAAAATATTGATATTTAATAAGAAAGTTCATATCAATATTCCAATAAAATGATACTGGATGAAGCGCAAAAATTGTGGATATTCCACTAATTTCAAGGATTATAGAAGCAATACTTACCATAGTAAGTTTAGATTTAAGAATATGAAAAGAATTAACATATGAAGACTACAAATGGATTTTCACCTGTCATACGGTACGTAATCCGCGTAGATAGGTTATTCCGACATACTAAAGAATGAATACGAAAAAATAGTATTCCTTATGAATACGAAAGAAATAATACCCCTTACGAATACAACAAATAATATCCCTTACGAATACAACAAATAATATCCCTTACCTTAGTAGAAATTTGGATCTTGCCAAAAGTGAAGTAGCGAGAATACTCTTCTTCTTGCTCTCTATAGTTTTCTCTCTATAGTGTCTCTTGTGAATCTCTAGTGAATTGGTGAGAATGAAAGAAGAATTAAGCTTCTATTTGTAGGAGAATGGACTAAATAGTAACTAATTCACGAACGATCCAGATTGATTTACTATTAGAACGGACGGTCCATATTGATTACTATTAAAACCACAACCGACGGTCCAGATTGATTTACTTTTAAAACCACCACCGATGGTCCAGATTGATTACTTTTAAAACCACCACCAACGGTCCAGATTGATTACTTTTAAAACCACCACCGACGGTCCATATTGATTTACTATTAAAACCACCACCGACGGTCTAGATTGATTACTTTTAAAACCACCACCGACGGTCCAGATTGATTTAACTTATTATTACACTTTAGTACTCCTAAAGTTTTCCAAGTTTGCATTATTTCCCTCTAACTTTTGTAATTCACATATCTTCAATAAACACATTCTTAATACTTCAACAATTATTCATCATTAATATTATAACACACAATATTTAACAACAAGGTCGTTCCCAGGAAGAGGGGGCTTTCCGATAAGGATTTCTCCTTATTGGCGCGCAATTAGGTGACCAAACCTCTCCTTGAGAGAACTTCTAGACATTGTCAATATTGCAAATAATAATATGAATAACTTTATCGTCTCAATTATTGATTTAATAATATATAAAATATTGACAATAATTGAATCAAATAACGTGAGATACTATGCAACAATTACTGTAGCAATAATTGAGTATAACTGAGTGACTTCTCACGTAAGCATCAATAATCAATACTTAGTGTGCTACTATGCAACCACAGCGTATTCTTTGTACTTTTACCATCGGGTAGTTCAACAGTTTAACGGTAAAACTTTACATTGGGTAGTTCAAGCAGGTTTAACGATAAATCTTTTGCCATTATTTTTTTTATAAAAGATATTTACGTAGTTTTTAAACAATACTTCCATTATAGGGTCCACCAATGATTGTGTCGTAAATCACGAATATTCCATGTTAAAACAAATATTTCCCTACCAATCGAATATGCACCGACATGACGAATATTTTATATCAACTTGCTTACTTTGCAAAATTTTCCAAATATTACCCACAACTATAACATTATATCATATCCACACCATAATATTCAAAAATATATTTCGAGAAAAATTATTCTTTATTCAAAAAAAGTTGGGGTCTTACAATCATGCCTTTATATCACTTATATTCATAATAGGATCAAAGATATTGTGGGTTAAATAAGCGTTGACCATCTGTTTTGTTGAAATTCTGGAAAACCCAGATTCATGAAGAACAAGGTCCTTGACATGGTTTGACCATGCCAGATCTTGTTCATGTGTTGTTGTTAGAGTGATATGATGTTATATAACTGTCCTCTGACATGTGAACTACATGTATTAACCCTTAGATTACATAAAAAATTCCTGGAATCAAAGTTACATAGCATTTAAGTAGGTCCCCTGCAACTGTTCTTCATTTCTGGAAAACCCATAAATGAAGAACAGCTCTGATAAGTATTTCTGGAGCTTAGATCTTGCTGGTTTGTTGTTGTTTGGCCACGAAATCGATTGATGATGGAAGTATTACACTTATACTACATGATTAACATCATTAGCTGCCCAGAAACCTTAAGATCTTTGATGTGTGAACGGTTAAACCTAGCACCCTTTGTGACTGCCTTTGAAGGTTCTGACATGCTCAAGAACACATATATCGACAGTTTCGTCGCTACAGGGCCCTTTAGCGACAGACTAATTACAAAATTATTATTTTTATTAAAAAATTAGTATTAAATGGTTTTTAATTATTAAAAATTCATATTAAATTACTAAAAATTATTTTGAAGCCTAAAAATAGGTTTTTAATAATTTTGAATATATTTCATAAATATTTAGCATTTTGGAATGTTAATGGTCTTTAATTTATTTAATTATAATATTAAATAAATTATTTAAAAATGATTTTAATGCATGAAAATCATTTAAAAATATATTATGGTATAAGAAAATATTTTAAGTTATTTTCTATAACTTTTAATATTATGTGATGAATTTTATTAATTAAATAATATTAATGGTCATTAATCTATTTAATAAATATATTAAATAAATTATGGAAAAATAGAATTAATGATTTAAAAATCATATAAAAATGATTTAATTGTTGTAAAAATATTTTAAGTTATAAAATATAACTTTTAATATTTTAAAGTAAATTTATTAATTATTTAATATTAATGATATTTAGATTTATTTAATAATTATATTAAATAAATTAATAAAAATGATTTTATATTATAAAAATCATTTTAAATGAAAATAAAGTGTTTAAAAATATTTTAAGTAATAAAATATAACTTTTTATATTTAAAGGTAAATTTCATTAATAATTTAATATTAATAATATTAGATTTATTTATTAATTATATTAAATAAATAGTTTAAAAATGATTTTATTAATTTAAAAATCATTTAAAAAGAATATAAATGAATTAAAAATATTTAAAGTTGTAATAAATGAATTTTAATATTTTGATGAATAGTACATTAATATTTAAATATTAATGGTAATTATTTAAAAATGATTTAAAATGTTTTAAAAATCATTTAAGGGTAATATTAATGTTTTAAAAATATTTGAGTTATTATAAATAACTTTAATATTTTGGCAATGGTTTCATTAATATCTTAATATTAATGATAATAGAATTATTTAATATTTAAATAATTTAATAATGATTCCGGTGTTTAAAAAATCGCTATAAATTATAATAATTAATTAAAAATTATCATACGTCGTTTAAAAATAATATGACTCATATTTAAGTTATTTAAATGGATATTGAACTACATGATAGAGTCTTAGACTCGATTATTACCCGATAAAGTCGTCGGTACACCAAAATGTTTTAGAAATTAATGTGGACTTAGATAATTTGACTAGATATGTGTTTGTTTGTGATCCAATGACGGTTAAACTTATGTGACAATGTGCTTAGTTTATGTGCTGACTGCAAATAGCAGTACTGTGTGTTATAATATGTTATTCTAATCGATAGAATGATCTTATTACTTATAGGTTTCGGTATAAAAGATAAAACTAAGTTGCGTAATTGTAAGCAGCAGACCAGACAAGTATCCTACCCTTTGCATTTAATTTATGCAATGGTCATATGTAAGTCAGTTTCAGAACTATGCTTTTATTGTTACTGTTCATGTATCTATACTTTTGTAGACATGCCAGTTCTTGAATTCTATCCGATCATTGTTTATCATTAAAGTATTATTGTATAATCCAAATATATATAGTTAGAAAGTATAAGGTTCGGTGCGAGTTCTTAAAACTCATGGTATGTTCCTGAACTTATAATGTGTAGTAAGTTTGACGAACTTGGTATAGTTATGTGTGAATGGATTGTGCAGGATAGTAGGAATATATAGAATGCTAAGCAATTAATCCTTAGTGAAGGCGTAGAAAATAAGTAGTATTAGTATTACTTGAATATGTATGTTCTATGATGTGTATACGATAAGTATGTCTGTGTATTGTAATATTCTCAACTTTTGTACAAGTTATGATAATGATTCCCGACTTTTGTGTCACAAAGGGATAGCGGATGTTTAAAGCAGTATGTGCTATGCTATATGGTGTAAAGTACTATGAATTAGTTGGATGAACATGATTTTATTTAGTCAGATAATGCCGCCAAGATGAAAACGAAACCAAAAGGTAGAAGAACCTGTCAACAATGCTGGAGGACAACCAGACCCAATACAGAATATTGCGAATATGGTCGCTCAAGCTATGCAAAATGGAATACCGGTCGAGGGAAATCGGCCAGATAATCGATTGGCAAACTTCAAAGACTTCAAGTAGTCGGACCGCCAGAATTTAGAGGGACAACTGACCCTATAGAAGCGTTAGTGATAGCTAGGGTAATGGAGGGGAAAAAGACCTCTTTTGTCACCTATACGATAAAAGGGGAGGCAAATTTCTGGTGGGAGGCAAATCAAGCTAGAGCCGGACAAGGGAGTAGTGGTGGTAGGACTAGAAAAAGGAAAGAAGGTAATTTTAGGAATACCGAAAATAGGTCAGGAGGTGGAAAGAAACAGGTTGCGCAATGTGGAAAGTGGAGGAAGAATCACTCAGGTGAGTGTTTGAAGGGAAAGTTTGTGTGTTATAAGTGTGGGCAGGAGAGACATATCTCTCTTAACTGCCCCAATCCAAGAATGTATAGTGGGTGTTTTATTTGTAGATCAATGGAGCATAAGGTGAAAGACTGTCTGAAAAGCAGAATGGAGACAGGAAGCGCGAATACAGAGAAAAGAAGCAGGAGATTGACGATGACGGGACCAACTTCAACAGGAAAACCAACAAAATCAACCACCATAGTCTTCAACGTGACAGTTCAGGATGCGGTAGCAGCCAGGGATGGAACTCCAGATATTATTCAAATAATTTTATTTTCTTATATATGATTTTCTTATAAATAGTAATTTATTTTATAAAGAAATTTTGGAGGAATTTGAGTTCTATTAGAAATTAAATTTCTGTTTAATTAGATAGACAAGCTTTAGGCTGAATAATTAAAGATCAATTCGATCGAATCTGATCGAGATCTATTTGAAATGACTGTGTATGCTATGTACCCTAATATGTATAAGTTTTAAAATGGTGATTCCGGGAACATAATCTTTATAAGGGAGGGTGAATGTAATAACCCGGCATTTTTCTATATAATTAAATCAGAAATTTTGCGTATATTTTTTTTTTTAATTTTAAAGGTGGGAATATGTGCAAGGTTTTGTATATGTATTTATGTGATAAATAAAATTTATTTATTACATGAATAATTACAAATAATTTTTTTAGAATTATTGATCATTATAAATATATTTTTATAATTAATTTTGTGGTAAAAATATTTTTATTATTTATTTTCCATGAAAACATGATTATTGTATTATTTAAATAATTTATGAAATGATTATTAGAATTATTTTAATAATTATTTTATTATATGAATTTTAGTTTAGATTATTAAGTTAATTATTTTAACTTAATTGATAGTGCTATATATCTGCAAGATAAAATCGGATATGGAATCAAACCCTAATTTTGAATTTTGATTAAGGAATAAGAATAATAATATAATATTATTTTTATTTTAGTGCTATAAATATATACTGTATATATGTGGACCGATAATGGTTGGTCAATTATGTTGTATCATGACCAAACCTTAGCGTTATTTTGTTAACCCTATTTTTAAAACTTAATTATGAGTTCGAGGTTTTTTTTGTAATTGTGTTATTATGTTAAAGTGAAGTATTATGGAATTTAATGATAATTAAGAAAACCCTAATTATTAGAAACCTTAATTAGTAATTAGAAACCCTAATTACTAAACTTGAACCTTAATTGCTAAATTATAAATCTTAATGATAATTAGGAAAACCCTAATTATTAGAAACCTTAATTAGTAATTTGAAACCCTAATTCCTAATCTAAAAATCCTAATTTTTAAATTAGTAACCCTAATAGCTAAAATAAAGCCCTAATTACTAATTTAGCAATCTTAATTAAGATTTGTAAATCTTAAATCTAATTTTTATGTTCAAGTAATTAGAAACTAAATGTAATTATAAAACCCTAATTGTTCATTTTTAGAAACTAAATTTTTAATATTTTTAAACCCTAAATAAAAAGCCTAAAAAATTAAATTTTTGAAAACCTTAGGGTTAAACCCTAATGATTAAACCCTAAGGGTTTGCCAAGTTACTATATTGCCATTAAAATCAATAGCCTAATGACCAAAATACCCTTCTTGCATTATTTGTATCTAACTTGTAAATCTTTCCATACTTGTAGTTGGTGAACCACTCTAACCTACCATGTGACTTAAAT
The DNA here is from genome assembly GCA_020205605.1 of Panax ginseng. Taxonomy (NCBI): domain Eukaryota; kingdom Viridiplantae; phylum Streptophyta; class Magnoliopsida; order Apiales; family Araliaceae; genus Panax; species Panax ginseng. The sequence continues at coordinate 94,089,368 of CM035139.1, forward strand.
TAATTCCAGCAATCAACCTTCTAGATCAGCCAATACATATATTCAATTATATATAGATTGAGAGAGAGAAAAGTTCACTTGTTAGCTTCATTTATACACAAACTCTCAACCAAACCTCTCTCTTTCCAAACCCACGAAAATTAGTAGTATTTCAGTCCCCAAATCAAGCCCCACTAACACTCGTAAATGATTAGAAACCCAGAATCAAGATTGTGCAAAGTAAAGGTATAAACCCTAAACTAAATCTGAACTTTGATTCTATGTTAGATCTTGTGTTTTAATGTTTAATCATGTTGTTTGTAGTCTATATAAGTGATCTGGGTTGATGGATGTTAGATCCATAACATCTACAGGCTCGAATTTGAAGATTTCAAAAATCTGGAAAAAGTTGAAAAAGTTATCTGACAATGAATGTCCGACCTCATAGATCTTTCTCTGTTTATGTTTTTGGTTGTTTAAATGTTTGAAGTTGTAGTATGTCATGAGTTCTTTGATGTGGAACTTGAATCAGGTCCATATCTGTTATAGATTAAAAGTTATAAGTGGTCAATCAGGGTTGACCGATCACAAAAATGAAATTCTGGGTAACCTAGATTACCTAGAAAAGTGTGACAGCCACTTTTGAAGCTTTAGATCTTCCATGTGTTTGATAGTTTGGCTAAGTTATTGTTTCATGTTGTTGTCTAACATGTAGGCTTCATGATCATGCCTTTATATCACTTATATTCATCACAGGAAAAAAGATATTGTGGGTCAAACTAGCGTTGACCATCTGTTTTGTTGAAATTCTGGAAAACCTAGATTCATGAAGAACATAGCATTCAAGTAGGTACCCTGCAACTGTTCTTCATTTCTGGAAAACCTAGAAATGAAGAAAATCTCTGACAAGTATTTCTGGAGCTTAGATCTTGTTGGTTTGTTGTTGTTTGGCCATGAAATCGATTGATAATGGAAGTATTACACTTATACTACATGATTAACATCATTAGCTGCCCAGAAACCTTAAGATCTTTGATGTGTGAGCGGTCAAACCTAGCACCCTTGTGACTGCCTTTGAAGGTTCTGACATGCTCAAGAACACCCATAGCAACAATTTCGTCGCTATAGGACCCTTTAGCGACAGACTAATTACAAAATTATTATTTTTATTAAAAAATTAGTATTAAATGGTTTTTAATTATTAAAAATTCATATTAAATTACTAAAAATTATTTTGAAGCCTAAAAATAGGTTTATAATAATTTTGAATATATTTCATAAATATTTAGTATTTTGGAATATTAATGGTCTTTAATTTATTTATTTATAATATTAAATAAATTATTTAAAAATGATTTTAATACATGAAAAATCTTTTAAAAATATAGTATGGTATAAGAAAATATTTCAAGTTATTTTCTATAACTTTTAATATTAAGTGATGAATTTCATTAATTAAATAATATTAATGGTAATTAATTTATTTAATATATATTAAATAAATTATGTAAAAATAGAATTAATGATTTAAAAATCATATAAAAATGATTTAAGTGTTGTAAAAATATTTTAAGTTATAAAATATAACTTTTAATATTTTAAAGTAAATTTCATTAATTATTTAATATTAATAATATTTAGATTTATTTAATAATTATATTAAATTAATTAATTAAAATGATTTTTATATTATAAAAATTATTTTAAATGAAAATAAAATGTTTAAAAATATTTGAAGTTATAAAATATAACTTTTAATATTTAAAGGTAAATTTCATTAATAATTTAATATTAATGATATTAGATTTATTTATTAATTATATTAAATAAATAGTTTTAAAATGATTTTATTAATTTAAAAATCATTTTAAAAGGATATAAATGAATTAAAAATATTTGAAGTTATAATAAATGACTCTTAATATTTTGATGAATAGTACATTAATATTTAAATATTAATGGTAATTATTTAAAATATTTTAAAAATCATTTAAGAGTAATGTTAATGTTTTAAAAATATTTTGAGTTATTATAAATAACTTCAATATTTTGGCAATGGTTTCATTAATATCTTAATATTAATTAAATATTAATGATAATAGAATTATTTAATATTTAAATAATTTAATAATGATTCCGGCGTTTGAAAAATTATGATAAATTATAATAATTGATTAAAAATTATTATAAGTCATTTAAAAATAATATGACTCATATTTAAGTTATTTAAATGGATATTGAACTACATGATAGAGTCTTAGACTCGATTATTACCCGATCGTCGGTACACCAAAATATTTTAGAAATTGATCTAGACTGAGATAATTTGACTAAATATGTGTTTATTTGTGATCCAATGACTGTTAAACTTATGTGACAATGTGCTTAGGTTATGTGCTGACTGCAAATAGCAGTATTGTGTGTTATGATATGTTATTCTAATCGATAGAATGATCTTATTACTTATAGGTTTCGGTATAAAAGATAAAACTAAGTTGCGTAATTATAAGTAGCAGACCAGGCAAGTATCCTACCCTTTGCATTTACTTTATGCAATGGTCATGTGTAAGTCAGTTTCAGAACTCTGTTGTTATTGTTATTGTTCATGTATCTATACTTTTGTAGACATGCCAGTTCTTGAATTCTATCCGATCGTTGTTTATCATTACAATATTATTATAGAATCTAGATATATATTCTGTTCGTTAATTTCTAAATATTGTTATACAAGTTTCGTCACTTAGATAATTTATTATATTTAATCACATATTGATACATACTTTTGGTTTTCAATATGTATACATTGACTTAAAAGCTGTCTAAGCTATTTGACTCGGCTAGACATAGATTTAAAAATAACGTTGAGATATGTCTTAGCTAATTATTCTGGCTAGACGAACATTTGATTAGAACTTGATAGGTTAGAGAATAGAACTCAATTATTATTGACAGATCGATGCCAATTGTTTCGGCTAGATCAAAAAAGCGATTAGATTTTTGAAATCGTAGTATTTTGTTGTTATAATTCAAATTCTGGTTATAAGACTGAGAAGAACATCCTTTTAATATAAAAAGGGAGATTTGTGGTCGTATATTCAACCATTGCGCGCATTTTAAGTATTATGCATAATATAGAGTATAATTAAGTTGATTACTTATTATACTTGAAGAGGGGTATGATTTAATCTTTATGGTTATTTGATACACCTGGGTATATCAAAGTAAACCTTTGATAGTTACTCGAGAAGAGAAGTTCAAGATCCTTAGGATCACTCAGAATAAACTCTTGAAGATATTCCATTTTGTTATTGTGTATAATTAATTCCTGTTATTCAATTGAATATCGTAAATCGAAAACAAAGTTTGTAGTCTATCGACTGCTCAACTATTATAGTCAGTACGTAGTTTTAAAATTTGAAATAGATTTGATATGTTGATTAGAATTTTTTCAGTTTACTTCACAACTGTTGATTCATTGTAGAAGTGCCTTTCAAAGAAAACATTTACTTCTTTCAGATAACGTTTATTGTCTGCTATTACTTGCTGGGCACCCAAATGCTCATTCTTGCTTTAAATGTAAATGTTTTCAGCTAAGCGTGGTCAACCTGAAGGTTCAGAGAAGGACAAAGGAAAGGGAAAGCTAGTAGAATAAACTTTATGGTATCTTATGTAATAGTTAGTCTATATTAAGATGATAATATTTATTATCTATCATGTAATATAATGTAGTAAAGGTTGCGTACTTGGGATTAGACTCTGATATGTGTAAATTAAGTTTGACATTCATATTATTGTTATTATTATTAGTATTATTCCGCTCATAGAAATGGTATCGTGAAGCACCGAGTTTGGGTTACAAGTACCTGAATCTGGGGGCGTCATAATATGGTATCAGAGCTTTAGGGTTAGAAACCTTAGGTGGGATAGACCTTAGCCTATAACCTTGGAACAGAGGGAAACGTTGAAAATACAAATAACTCATATAGAGTTTGAAAGGAGATGGATTGAATAAATTCATCATCAAACAAAATAAAAGATAACTTCTTTAAAACTATTATTTGTTGTGTGTATGTTTTATTTGCTAGTCAGGATAATTTGTGTGTAGATGTCAGGTGGAAAAGAATTAGGATACCCTTAGATTGTAGAGAATGAGCCAATCTCCATGACCGAGCCAATATCAAAGCCAATAGCTGAAATAGAGGCTCACTTTGAAAGCAATCCTGATAAGGTAGTTATTATGGAAAGTGTAGTACTGGATCCAGAAAAGGTAGTATAGCGGATAAGTAGAGTATAGTTAGAAAATATAAGGTTTGGTGCGAGTTCTTAAAACTCATGGTAAGTTCCTAAACTCATAATGTGTGGGAAGTTTGACGAACTTGGTATAGTTATGTGTGAATGGATTGTGGAGGATAATAGGAATATATCGAACGCTAAGCAATTGATCCTTAGTGAAGGTGTAGAAAATAAGTAGTATTAGTATTACTTGAATATGTATGTTCTATGAGGTGTATACGATAAGTATGTCTGTGTATTGTAATATTCTTAACTTTTGTATAAGTTGTGGCAGCGATTCCCGACTTTTATGTCACAAAGGGATAGCGGATGTTTAAAGCAGTATGTGCTATGCTACATGGTGTAAAGTACTATGAATTAGTTGGATGAACATGATTTTATTTAGTAAGATAATGCCGCCATGATGAAAACGAAACCAAAGGGCAGAAGAACCTGTCAACAATGCTGGAGGACAACCAGACGCAATACAGAATATTACGAATATGGTCGCTCAAGCTATGCAAAATGGAATACCAGCCGGGGGAAATCAACCAGATAATTGATTGGCAAACTTCAAAGACTTCAAGGCAGTCGGACCGCTAGAATTTAGAGGGATAACTGACCCTATAGAAGCGTTAGTGATAGCTAGGGTAACGGAAGGGCAAAAGACCGCTTTTGCCACCTATACGATAAAAGGGGTGGCGAATTTCTGGTGGGAGGCAAATCAAGCTAGATCCAGAGAAGGGAGTAGTGGTGGTAGGACTGGAAAAAGGAAAGAAGGTAATTTTAGGAATACCGATAATAGGCTAGGAGGTGGAAAGAAACAGGTTACGCAATGTGGGAACTGCATGAAGAATCACTCAGATGAGTGTTTAAAGGGAAAGTTTGTGTGTTATAAGTGTGGGCAGGAGTGATATATCTCTCCTAACTGCCCCAATCCAAGAATGTATAGTGGGTGTTTTATTTGTAGATCAATGGAGCATAAGGTGAAAGACTGTCCGAAAAGAAAAATGGAGGCAGGAAGCGCGAATACGGAGAAAAACAGCGGGACATTGACGATAACGGGACCAACTTCAATAGGAAAACCAAAAAAATCAATCACCATAGTCTTCAACATGACAGTTCAGGATGCGGTAGAAGCCGTGGATGGATCTCCAGGTATTATTCAAATAAATTTTATTTTCTTATATATGATTTTCTTATACATAGTAAATTATTTTATAAAGAAATTTTGAAGGAGGAATTTGAGTTCTATTAGAAATCAAATTTCCGTTTAATCAGATAGACAAGCTTTAGGCTGAATAGTTAAAAATCAGTTCGACCGAATCTGATCGAGATCTACTTAAAATGACTGTGTATGCTATGTACCCTAATATGTATTAGTTTTAAAACGGTGATTCCGGGGACGAAATCTTTATAAGGGAGGGTAAATGTAACAACCCGATATTTTTCTATATAATTAAATTAGAAATTTTGCGTATAAATTTTTTATTTATTTTAAAGGTGGGAATATATGCAAGGTTATGTATAAGTATTTATGTCATAAATAAAATTTATTTAGTACATTAATAATTGCAAATAATTTTTTTAAAATTATTGATTATTATAAATTATATTTATATATTTAATTTTATGGTAAAAATATTTTTATTATTTATTTTCCATGAAAATATGATTATTGTATTATTTAAATAATTCATGAAATGATTATTGGAATTATTATAATAATTATTTTATTATATAAATTTTAGTTCAGATTATTAAGTTAATTATTTTAACTTAATTGATAGTGCTATATATGCAAGATAAAATCAGATATGGAATCCAAACCCTAATTTTGGATTTTGATCAAGGAATGAGAATAATAATATAATATTATTTTTATTTCAGTGCTATAAATATGTACTGTATATGTGTGGAACGATAATGGTTGGTCAATTATGTTGTATCATGACCAAACCCTAGCGTTATTTTGTTAACCCTATTTTTAAAACTTAATTATGAGTTCGAGGATGTTTTGTAATTGTGTTATTATGATTAAGGTGAAGTATTATGAAATTTAATGATAATTAGGAAATCCCTAATTATTAGAAACCTTAATTAGTAATTAGAAACCTTAATTACTAAACTAGAACCTTAATTGCTAAATTATAAATCTAAATGATAATTAGGAAACCCCTAATTATTAGAAACCTTAATTAGTAATTTGAAACCATAATTACTAATCTAGAAATCCTAATTTTTAAATTAGTAACCCTAATTGCTAAAATAAAGCCCTAATTGCTAATTTAGCAATCTTAATTAAGATTTGTAAATCTTAAATCTAATTTTTATGTTCTAAGTAATTAGAAACTAAATGTAATTATAAAACCCTAATTGTTCATTTTTAGAAACTAAATTTTTAATATTTTTAAACCCTAAATAAAAAGCCTAAAAAATTAAAATTTTGAAACCGGTTAAACCCTAAGGATTAAACCCTAAGGACTAAACCCTAAGGTTCAAACCTTAAGGATTTGCCAAGTTCCTAGATTGCCATTAAAATCAATAGCCTAATGACCAAAATACCCTTCTTGCATTATTTGTATCTAACTTGTAAATCTTTTCATACTTGTAGTTGGTGAACCACTCTAACCTACCATGTGACTTAAATTAATTCTAGCAATCAACCTTCTAGATCAACCAATACATTGTATTCAATTATATATAGATTGAGAGAGAGAGAAGTTCATTTGTTAGCTTCATTTATACACAAACTCTCAACCAAACCTCTCTCTCTCCAAACCCACGAAAATTAGTAGTATTTGAGTCCCCAAATCAAGCCCCACTAACACTCGTAACTGATTAGAAGCCCAAAATCAAGATTGTGCAAAGTAAAGGTATAAACCCTAAACTAAATCTGAACTTTGATTCTATGTTAGATCTTGTGTTTTAATATTTAATCATGTTGTTTGTAGTCTATATAAGTGATCTGGGTTTATGGATGGTAGATCCATAACATCTATAGGCTCGGATTTGAAGATTTTAAAAATCTGGAAAAAGTTAAAAAAGTTGTCTGACAATGAATGTCAGACCTCATAGATCTTTCTCTGTTTATGTTTTTAGTTGTTTAAATGCTTGAAGTTGTAGTATGTCATGAGTTCTTTGATGTGGAACTTGAATCAGGTCCATATCTGTTATAGATTAAAAGTTAAAAGTGATCAATCAGGGTTGACCGATCACGAAAATGAAATTTTGGGTAACCCAGATTACCTAGAAAAGTCTGACAGCCACTTCTGAAGCTTTAGATCTTACATGCGTTTGATAGTTTGGCTAAGTTATTGTTTTCATGTTGTTGTCTAACATGTAGGCTTCATGATCATGCCTTTATATCACTTATATTTATAATAGGATCAAAGATATTGTGGGTCAAACAAGCGTTGACCATCTATTTTGTTGAAATTCTGAAAAACCTAGATTCATGAAGAACAAGGTCTCTGACATGGTTTGACCATGCCAGATCTTGTTCATGTGTTGTTGTTAGAGTGATATGATGTTATATAACTGTCCTCTGACATGTGAACTACATGTATGAACCCTTAGATTACATAAACAATTCTTGGAATCAAAGTTATATAGCATTCAAGTAGGCAACTTTTCTCCATTTATGGAACACCCATAAATGAAGAACAGCTCTGACAATTATTTCTAGAGCTTAGATCTTGCTGGTTTGTTGTTGTTTGGCCATGAAATCGATTGATAATGGAAGTATTACACTTATACTACATGATTAACATCATTAGCTGCCCAAAAACCTTAAGATCTTTGATGTGTGAGCGGTCAAACCTAGCACCCTTGTGACTGTCTGTGAAGGTTCTGACATGCTCAAGAACACCTATAGCAATAGTTTCGTCGCTATAGGGCCCTTTAGCGACATACTAATTACAAAATTATTATTTTTATTAAAAAATTAGTATTAAATAGTTTTTAATAATAAAAAATTCATATTAAATTACTAAAAATTATTTTGAAGCCTAAAAATAGGTTTATAATAATTTTGAATATATTTCATAAATATTTAGTATTTTGGAATATTAATGTTCTTTAATTTATTTAATTATAATATTAAATGAATTATTTAAAAATGATTTTAATACATGAAAAATCATTTAAAAATATATTATGGTATAAGAAAATATTTTAAGTTATTTTCTATAACTTTTAATATTATGTGATGAATTTCAATAATTAATTAATATTAATGTTCATTAATTTATTTAATAAATGTATTAAATAAATTATGGAAAATTAGAATTAATGATTTAAAAATCATATAAAAATGATTGAAGTGTTGTAAAAATATTTTAAGTTATAAAAAATAAATTTTAATATTTTAAAAGTAAATTTCATGAATTATTTAATATTAATGATATTTAGATTTATTTAATAATTATATTAAATTAATTAATTAAAATGATTTTATATTATAAAAATTATTTTAAATGAAAATAAAGTGTTTAAAAATATTTGAAGTTATAAAATATAACTTTTAATATTTAAAGTTAAATTTCATTAATAATTTAATATTAATGATATTAGATTTATTTTATAATTATATTAAATAAATAGTTTTAAAATGATTTTATTAATTTAAAAATTATTTAAAAGGATATAAATGAATTAAAAATATTTTAAGTTATAATAAATGACTTTTAATATTTTGATGAATAGTACATTAATATTTAAATAGTAATGGTAATTATTTAAAAATAATTTAAAATGTTTAAAAATCATTTAAGGGTAATATTAATGTTTTAAAAATATTTTGAGTTATTATAAATAACTTCAATATTTTGGCAATGGTTTCATTAATATCTTAATATTAATTAAATATTAATGATAATAGAATTATTTAGTATTTAAATAATTTAATAATGATTCCGATGATTGAAAAATCATTATAAAGTATAATAATTAATTAAAAATTATTATAAGTCATTTAAAAATAATATGACTCATATTTAAGTTATTTAAATGGATATTGAACTACAGGACAAAATCTTAGACTCGATTATTACCCGATAAAGTCGTCGGTACATCAAAATGTTTTAGAAATTGATCTGGACTTAGATAATTTGACTAGATATGTGTTTGTTTGTGATCCAATGATTGTTAAACTTATGTGACAATGTGCTTAGGTTATGTGCTGATTGTAAATAGTAGTACTGTGTGTTATGATATGTTATTCTAATCGATATAATGATCTTATTACTGATAGGTTTCGGTATAAAAGATAAAACTAAGTTGCATAATTATAAGCAGCAGACTAGGCAAGTATCCTACCCTTTGTATTTAATTTATGCAATGGTCATGTGTAAGTCAATTTCAGAACTCTGTTGTTATTGTTACTGTTCATGTATCTATACTTTTGTAGACATGCCAGTTCTTGAATTATATCCGATTGTTGTTTATCATTACAGTATTATTATATAATCCAGATATATATATATATATATATATTTATAATCTGTTCGTTAATTTCTAAATATTGTTATACAAGTGTCCTCACTTGGATAATTTATTGTATTTAATCACATGTTAATACATACTTTTGGTTTTCAGTATGTATACATTGACTTAAAAGCTGTCTAAGCTATTTGACTCGGCTAGACATAGATTTAAAAATAGTGTTGAGATATATCTTTCCTAATTATTCTGGCTAGACGAACATTTTATTAGAACTTGATAGGTTCGAGAATAGAACTCAATTATTATTGACAGATCGATGCTAATTGTTTCGGCTAGATCGAAAAAGCGATTAGATTTTTGAAATCGTAGTATTTCATTGTTATAATTCAAATTTTGGTTATAAGACTGAGAAGAACAAGCTTTTAATATAAAATGGGAGATTTTTGGTCGTATATTCGACCATTGTGCACGTTTTAAGTATTATGCATAATATAGGATATAATTAAGTTGATAACTTATTATACTTGCAGAGGAGTATGATTTAATCTTTATGGCTATCTGATACACCTGGGTATATCAAAGTAAACCTTTGATAGTTACTCGAGAAGAGAAGTTCAAGATCCTTAGGGATCACTCGGCATAAACTCTTGAAGATATTCCATTTTGTTATTATGTATAATTAATTCCTGTTATTCTATTGAATATTAAAAATCGAAAACAAAGTTCATAGTCTGTCGACTGCTCAGCTATTATAGTCAGTAAGTAGTTTCAAAATTTAAAATAGATTTGATATGTGGATTAGAATTGTTTCAGTTTACTTCACAACTATTGATTCGTTGTAGAAGTGTCTTTCAAAGAAAATATTTACTTCTTTCAGCTAACGTTTATTGTCTGTTATTACTTGCTGGGCACCCAAATGCTCATTCTTGTTTTAAATGTAAATGTTTTCAGCTAAGCGTGGTCAACCTGAAGGTTCAAACAAGGACAAAGGAAAGGGAAAACTAGTTGAATAAACTTTATGGTATCTTATGTAATAGTTAGTCTATATTAAGATGATAATATTTATTATCTATCATGTAATGTAATGTAGTAAAGGTTGCGTACTTGGGATTAGACTCTGATATATGTAAATTAAGTTTGATATTTATATTATTGTTATTATTATTAGTATTATTCCGCTCATAGAAATTGTATTGTGAAGCACCGAGTTCGGGTTACAAGTACCTAAATTTGGGGGCATCATACCCTTGCCCTTACTTATGGATGGCTCTTCATTTTTTTCAACTTTAGCTCAAATATGTTATGCAAGGGTGAGCAACCAATTGCCCACAAGAACAAAAATAATAATAGCATATGAATAAACAATGAATAAAACTCAATTGAATAATATAGTCTTTCACGTCAATGATATTCAAGAACTGGAAGCTCTGTAATAATCGAGAATTTCCACATCTTATTAAATGAACTTATTAATGGAAATGAATATTTATTTGAATATAAACAATTTTGTGTTATGAGATGAGATAACTCAATTATATTAAATAATTGAATAATTGAGAATATGTGGAGTTTGTGATGAACTCGTTGAAAGCCTTGTGTGGCACGATGATGGGAAATATTAATAGTAATATTAATCGGCGAAGGAATTTTTAAGTGAACAATTAATTAATATTAATTATTAATTGTTATTGTAGAATATTAATTAATTGTTCATGGTGATTAGTTAATAATATGTGATTATTAATTGTTCTTATGAGCAAAGTAAATTGCATGACTAGAATTGTATGATTCATTTAATTTATGTATGTAAGACATGTGATATTATATAGTTCTTACATTAAAAAGAAAATATGGTGTGACACATTAATATAACTATGTAATATATAAACTATATAATAAAGTGTAGGGAATTATAAGTTACATAAACGATTGTTTATGTGACCATAAGTATGGGTGGGAACATTAAAAGATGTACTCTGTCAAAGAATTATAAATTATTTCAATAAGTGAGTCTAATTGGAATAATAAAGTTTTAAGGAGATATTAAATTAGTTGTGGTTTAAAATGGAGTCCATACATGTTATAAATAAAAATTAGACTGGACTAATGTATATGGATTATATGATGTGAGTACATAAATAATCTCTAACTCTCCATTGTGTGGTAGCATTAACACTTTAAAATTATATTTTTGGGAGTATAAGAGAACAAACAAAGCTTTATAAATATGTTGCTGGGATTTAAAATTTGTGTCCCATATTAAGTATCCCAATAGTGCTCAAATAGTAGCCTATGTCTTCATTGCGTGAAATCAAGCAGCTACAATTCTATGGTGATGATGGCTACGGGTTAGGCAATTGGCCAACCCTTCTATGACCAACATTTCTTCTCAATTTCCTTTGATTCAAACCATGGTGCAATGCCATGAACTGGACAATCCATTCTCTATATATAGCACCCTTTCCATCTCATTTTATGTTGCTTAAAAATTATCTGAAAAGTGCAATAGAGAGTGTGAGCTGCTGAGAAATTGAGGAAGTATAATCATTGTGTTGAGGAATTTAATTAAGCTTCAAGAGGTATAAAATTCTATTTTTATATTCTTAATTTTAAAGTTTGTCAAATTATTGAATTCTCTGTTAATTGGTATGGATTAGCATGCCATGGTGTTACTTGAGCTTGTATACATGTGTAGGAGCTTTGCAGTTCGTCTGGTTGTAAGTTTAGCAGTGAATGTGATAAGGCTCTGCAAAAGCAGAGCCATAATTTTTTATTGCCTTTCGAGTAGCGGTGGCGCCATTCTATAATAATACTGCTATGGACGTCGTGTTTTTCTCAAATACTGCTTGTAGTGGTCCAATGTTATGATGAACATGCTACTTGGGTTTGAATATGCATATAAATGACCCTAGCATGTGGTTAGATATTGTTTTGAACATAGTACATTATTTTAGCTTGATTTGAGTTGAGTTTTCAAGAAAACTTCAAGATTTGGAAAAAACTAGAAATGGTAAACTTGGGGTAATGCATATTCTGATCTTGCAAGCATGTTAGTATTGTTTTGAAATGCATGTCAGACATACTAACTTAAGTATATGGATTTCATAATGAAGCATGATCATGTTAGACTTATTAGTTAGTTTTACTAAATGAAAATATGAACTTTAAACGTGAATGCTAACATACTACTTTGAGGGTTAAAATCTGATAATTGTGAACATGTTGGAGGATACTCTTAGACTCACTCATGTATCATAAATATATATGTATCATGCTTAGGTATCCTAATTCAAGTGAAGCATAAGCAAAGAATATTTGTCAAAATAAAACGATGTTAAATATACATATGTGATATGAATACTCACAAGCATGTCTAATATGAGTTATATGACTACCTTATATGTTTAAGAATCAAGCATGTTAGACTTTGTGGTTTCATAACCTTGAATGGCCTTAACTTGTTGAGATGTCCAACTTAGAACCATATTATGCAAGAAGGGACCTAGATTGAACTTGAAAGATACGAAAGGACCCTTGACATGTTAATATATGTTATGTATGTAAGGATGAGTAAGTTAGGCCAAGAAAGTGATTGCTTATCCCTGGTTTAAATCTGAAGCATGGCATGAGCGCTAGCGTCTCCTTAGTACAAATGAACAATGATCACGCTTATTCTCCGCAGAACTTGGAAAGTGACTTCTGTGATTTTTGAAGTATATAGCATGCTAGTATAACTTCATTATGCTTATGTCTGTTCATGACACACTGACAGAGGTAGCCTTGCATGTTAACACCTATCTTAGCTTGAATTGACAAAGTGTTTTAAAATAATGAAGTCTAACGATAGTTCCGAGCTACGTAATAACATAAGTCTAAGATTTCATGATTAAGTCATATGTACACACTTGAGCTATATATCAAGTTTGTTTATCGAATATGTTTAACTAATGGGCATTCTATACATATAATACACTATAAATAGGATTCGAAAGTGTTGATTTCTTAACATGGATAAACTACACTTAAGGCAAGTATCCTAGCTATCCTTTACATTGTGCAAGTATCCTAACTCTTGTATTACTTTATTCAACGAATACCGTAAGCAGAGTATCTAAACCTTATCTCTTTGAATGCAAGTTATCTTACTTACTCGTTCAATCGAGCTAGTATGCTTAAACTCTTGTGTAAACTATTATTCATGTCTAACTTGGTATTGTTCTTGAATATTGTGAAAGAGTCGATGCTATTTGATTCGGCTAGACTATATGCATGTTTATAAAATTGTCCAAACAAATTGATTGGTGCAAAAATCTTGAAAACTAAGTTGAACAACCCTTATGTTAAGGGGAGTGTATGTTGTTGAAAACTCCAACACATGAATGGATATTACTGTGGTGTTATGCATAACTTAGAGTATTGTAGACTGATCATCTATAGTACTTGATTCTTTTGGGTTATCAGTCTAGTATTGGTAATTCTAGTAGATGTTCAATAGTCCTTAGTGACTGCTCAGTATAAATTGTTTATCCAGTTAGATACATTGATAGTCTTTAAATTTATATATATATCTGTTGATTTATATTGAATTATTGTTCTTATTCCAAGAATTGTTGATATTCATTATTCATGATATTATTCTGAAACTCTGAACTATCTTAGAGATGATACTTCGATATTTTAAACTTGTGATATTATATTCTTTACCCTTGTTGTATATTACTTGCTGGGAAATTTGTGCTCATCCTTGCTTATTTAAAACCTTTCAGTTAAGGCGGAATAGGGAGGTGTCTCTGGAAAGGACAAGGGCAAGGGCAAGGCTACTGACTAGCTTGTTCCTTTATGTTGAAATTTTCTATGTTGTGTTAAGACTATTTTCAGACTATGTTTAAGCTTAAGTAGGATTATGTAATAAGTCTTTATTCGATATTTTTATGTAATCTACTAAGTACTGTAGGTTGCGAGACTTGGGGGAATAATTATAATAAATCATTGTATATTATTCTAAATTAGATCTTCCATTGTGAATGTGATATTTTAGTTATTTTTGTATGCCATGAGCACGTGACGAACCGAATTCGAGTGACCAAGTGGAGGTCTGAATTTGGGGGCGTCACAGGTTGGTATCAGAGCCTTAGTTATAAACCTTAGGAGCGAGTGTCCTTATATTATAACTCAGGAGAACTTAGAAGTTAGTAAGGAGATAAAACTCATGTAAAGTTTTCCTTTAGAGACTTAGGGTGTTATGAAATGTAACTTCATTCTATACAATGAATTTATGTTTATTTAACATTCTGATGGAGTTGTTGTTTTTGTTGTCTTATGTTGGTGATTGTAGGATGACTGACAGGGGAGGACCTAGCCGAGTAGTAGAGGAGGAGCCGTGTGACATCCACGTGGTATTTGAGACACCCTTAATAGCGGAGCCTATATAAGTGGTGGCCCCTATTGATGGCGATGATGAAGAGGAGGAGATAGATCCATTACCCGAGGAGTCTGACCCTGAAGAGGAGCCTATGGAGGAAGAACCTGAGCCTGTGGAGGACTACGACGAGGCTACTTTTGAGGATCGGATGTTGGGAGAGTATGAAGAGTAGATTTTGGAGTTAGGATGTAGAGTAGAGGAGCTAGAGGCTAAGTCTAGGGAGAGGGAGTCTGCGTTCCAGAAGTTGAGGGATGAGGACCATCAGAGAAAATTAACGATGCAGGAAATGGAGGTTGAAATTGCTCACCGTAAAGTGGCAGGGATCCAGATGGGGACTTTATTTCACCGAGCTGTGCCGAGGAACGTTGAGATAGCAGGGAAGCTGTAAGAAATGGAGCAGAGGGTTTTGAGTGAGAGGACGGAGAAGGAGGCTCTCCGAACTCAGTTAGAGATGGAGGTGATGGATATAATTCCCTTCGAGGAGAAGTGGGAGGAAACCAATGATAGGGCGGATGATCTAGAGGATGAGGTACGGTGCAAGGGAAGGAAGATGAATAAGATAGGCTATGCTCTACACAGCCATGGAGAGATTGATTGATAGGGTGAATCACTACCCAACTGAGCAAGGACAGACCCGACATACCATAAGTCGAGATATGGTGGTGCACATTACGCATAAGGAATATAAGAGCACCGTGGAGAGTGGGATGTTAGATTGAGTCTAGAGGATGAAGACCGATAGTTGTAGTAGTTTATTTATGTGTTGATTAAATTGTTGTTGTTAAATCTCAGTCTTTTGTGTAAGACGTGAGGTAGTATTAAAACCCCAACTTTTGAAAAATGTTAGAGGGGTAGTAAGCTGGTGTTTTCCCCGTCTTTTGTGATACTAGTGGAATGTGTTATCATATATAGCAGTGTGCTAGAAAAGAACATGTATTATAACCATTTGGAATATGAATATAAATGATCTTATTTCATTAACGTGTTCTTCTCAATTGAGAAATGTCTAAGTATTATAATTAAATAATAAACTGAAAATTTTGTGATGCAGAAAATGCCGCCCAGACGTAGAATAACTGTCCTAAAAGAGTCAGTTAATGATGAGAGAGGACCAGTAGATCCAATACAGAGATTGGTAGATTTATTGGGAGAAGCTCTGAGGGGAAGAAATGAACCAGTACCACCTGTTCCCTAAGCTGTCCCAGTAACATCCTTCAAAGACTTTAAGAGTGTAGGACCCCTAGAGTTCGAGGGGACTGCTGACCCGATAGTTGCACAAACCTAGATCAAGGAGATCGAGAAGGCCTTCACTATAGCTCGCGTGGGTGAAGACCAGAAGATAGTATTTTCCACATACATGATGAGGGGCGAAGCAAACTATTGGTGGGAAGCTAATCAGCAGAGAGCAGGAGAAGGAACGATAACATGGGAGAGGTTTACGACGCTGTTCTTCGAAAACTATTTCTGAAAGAGTATGAAGAGTATGATGGAAGTGAAGTTCCTAGAGTTAAAACAAGGAGATATGATGGTGGCACAATATGCAGCTAAGTTCAATGAACTAGCATGATTTGCGGAGCACCAAGTCGGGGATGAGGAGAGGAAGGTGAGATGCTTCGAGCAAGGGCTGAAGTCGTGGCTGTATAATAAGGTATTAGTCCTCCAAATTGATTCCTTTGCGGGATTGTTAGAGAAGGAAATCATTGCGGAAGGTGGCAGTGAGGCCTTAAGTTTATACCATAAGGAGAAGAAAAACAAAAACACTGATAATGAGCATCGTGGAGGAAGCAGCAACGGAGGGAGTAACTCTGGAAAGAGGAAATGGGAAAACAACAACAACAACAGGAACAATAATCAAGGTGGGAGTCACCAGGAAAACTTCAAGAAAAGAACTGAAGCTTCTAACAAATGTGGAAGAAGTCATCAGGGGGAATGTTGGAAGGGAAACCCCACGTGTTATAATTGCGGCCAAGAGGGGCACATATCGCCAAATTGCCCAACACCAAAGAATATCAAGGGATGTTTTGCTTGTGGATCAACAGAGCACCAGATAAAGGATTTCCCGAAGAAAGGAAGCGGTGGAGCTGGCGGAGGCCAGGGAGGAGGAAACAAGTTAATGATTGGTGGACTGCATGACCCCAACCGATCAATGCTTAGAACCTTTAACATGACCGTCCAAGACGTAGTAGCTGCAAAGGACGTCGTGTCAGGTATAATCCTAATCAATAATATAAATGCTTATGTATTATTTGATTCGGGTGCCACCTGTTCATTTGTATCTGAAGAATTTGCTAGTAAACTTAGTACACCCTGAGAACGTTTAGAAGATCCTTTCAATATAGAAGTTGCGAATAAGGAAATAATCCATGTAGAATACGTTTATCAAAATTATCGCGCAAACATTAGAGAACATGAACTGAGCGTAGACTTGATTCCTATTAGACTAGGAGAATTTGACGTAATATTGGGAATGGATTGGTTATATAACCATATGGCGGTAATTGACTGTTAGAACAAGTATGTGAACCTTCAGACTCCGAGTAAGTCTAAGGTAGTGTTTTATGGTAGCTCATCGCTTAAGCAATCGTGTTGCGTTACGATGATGCAAGCCAAGAAATTGTTAAGGAAATGGTGTGTAGGTTATTTAGCTTACATCGTGTATACTAGGAAAAAGGGAGTAGAGATTAAAGATATACCCGTAGTGAGTGAATTTTAAAATGTGTTTTCGAATGATCTGCCTGGCCTTCCGCCAGACAGAAAATTCGAATTCGTAATAGACTTAGCACCAGGAACGACACCGATTTCGAAAGCTCCATATCGCATGGCGCCAGTAGAAATGAAGGAATTGATGATACAACTTCAAGAGCTATTGGATAAGGGCTACATTCGACTGAGTGTGTCTTCTTGGGGAGCGCCAGTGTTACTCCTTAAGAAAAAGGACGGATCGATGAGGCGCTGTATCGATTATCGAGAATTGAACAGGGTAACAATCAAGAATAGATATCCACTACTAAGGATAGACGACTTATTTGATCAACTGAAAGGAGCAAAATGTTTCTCGAAGATCGATTTACGGACATGATATCACCAACTGAATGTGCGGGATGAGGACATACAAAAGACTGTGTTTCGAACCCGTTATGGACATTACGAGTTTTTGGTAATGTCATTTGGTTTGACTAATGCTCTGACATCATTTATGGACTTAATGAATTGAGTTTTCAAGCCATACTTGGATAAATTTGTGGTAGTCTTCATTGATGACATCTTAATCTACTCAAAGACAGAGGAAGAACACGCCGAACATCTGATGATTGTTTTGGAGGCACTACGAAATGAGAAGATGTATGTGAAATTTTCTAAGTTTGAATTTTGGATGAAGATGGTTCAATTCTTAGGCCACGTGTTGGATGAGAATGGAATCTCAGTAGACCCCGAGAAGGTCGAAGAAGTAAGTAATTGGGAACAACCGAGAACTCCGATGGAGGTGAGAAGTTTCTTAGGGTTAGCTGGGTACTATCGAAGATTTATCCAAGATTTTTCTAAGATAGCAATCCCATTGACTAATTTGACGAGGAAGACGGTAAAATTTGAATGGACCGACAAATGCGAAGAACGTTTTGAATAATTGAAGAAGAGATTGAGTGAGGCGCTTGTATTATTATTACCAGATGATACGGGAGGATTTGTGGTGTATAGTGATGCATCGCATAGAGGACTGGGCTGTGTGCTGATACAGCATGGCAAAGTTATTGTGGATGCATTGCGATAATTAAAGGATTACGAAAAATGATACCCTACTCATGACTTAGAGTTAGCGACAATAGTTTTTGCGTTAAAGATATGGAGACATTATTTGTACGGAGAGAAAATTGATATATACACAGACCACAAAAGTCTAAAATATATATTCACACAGAAGGAGTTGAATATGCGTCAGAGGAGGTGGTTGGAATTGATCAAGGATTATGACTGCGACATCCTTTATCACCCGGGGAAGGCAAACGTAGTTGCCGACGCTTTAAGCAGGAAAGGAATGTGAGAAGATCAGGAAAAGGATTTCAGAAAAGGGGGAAGAGAAATTTTGAATGGATAAAAATGGTATCTTAAGATTCAAAAGTAGAGTGTGGGTACCAGCGATAGCCAAATTAAGAGAAGAGATTTTGCACGAGGCACACAATACGACATATTTCGTTCATCCGGGAGGCACGAAGATGTACTGGGATTTGAGGCAACATTTGTGGTGGCCAAATTTGAAACGAGAAATTGCGGAGTATATTAGTAGATGTCTTACGTGTCAAGGAGTCAAAGAAGTGCTTCAGCGGCCGAGTGGTTTACTACAACCATTGGAAATACCAGAGTGGAAATGGGAGCACATTACGATGGATTTTGTGGTAGGACTTCCAGTTACGCAGAAAAGTTATGATGCTATTTGGGTTATCGTGGATCGACTTATAAAGACCGCTCATTTTCTACCAATCAAGATCCGATATGGTTTAAATTATTTAGCGAGTCTGTATGTAAAGGAAATTATTTCACGACACGGAGTACCGGTATTGATTGTTTCTGACCGAGATCCGCGTTTCACGTCAAAATTTTGGAAAAGCTTGCAAGAGAGGATGGGAACACAGTTTAGGTTGAGTACAGCTTATCATCCTCAGACAGACGGACAGAGTGAGCGAATAATACAAATACTGGAAGACATGCTTAGGACTTGCGTGATGGACTTCAATGGAAATTGTGACGACCATCTACCCTTAGTCAAATTTGTATATAATTATAGTTACCATGCGAGTATCGGCATGCCACCTTACGAAGCTCTTTACGGAAGGAAGTGCAGGACGCCATTATGTTGGGACGAAGTCGGAGAACAACGAATACTCGGACTAGAGTTAGTACAACAAACCGCGGATGTGGTGACAGTGATAAGGGCCAGACTAGTAGCAGCTCAAGATCTCCAGAAAAAAGTACGCAGATTTGCATCGGCAAGACCGA
Organism: Panax ginseng; assembly: GCA_020205605.1. Taxonomy (NCBI): domain Eukaryota; kingdom Viridiplantae; phylum Streptophyta; class Magnoliopsida; order Apiales; family Araliaceae; genus Panax; species Panax ginseng. The sequence goes on from CM035139.1 coordinate 94,109,478, forward strand.
TATTTTAAAGTCAGCATTTTTGTATTCTTGAAGGTATCTCCATGGAAGGGAAAAATCCGTTTCGTTAAGAAAGGAAAATTGAGTCCAAATTCATAGGACCGTTCAAAATACTGAAGCGAGTGGGCGAGGTAGCATACAAAGTGGCATTACCACCCGAGTTGGAGCACATCCACAACGTGTTCCACATTTCCGTGTTACGACAGTACAAGGTCGACTACAAGCATGTGATTTCGTATGAGCCCATTCAAGTGGAGAAGAACTTAGCGTATGAAGAAATTCTTGTCCAAATTCTAGATAGGAAGGAGCAGACTTTAAGGAACAAAGTCATTTCTTCTATAAAAGTACTTTGGCGTAACCACGATGTCGAGGAGGCAACGTGGGAATTAGAAGATAGGATGATGTGGGATTATCCCCATCTATTTTTATAACCTTGTAGCAATTCTGGGACGGAATTTTTATAAGGGGGGAGGATGTAATAACCGAGAATTTCCACATATTATTAAATGAACATATTAATGGAAATGAATATTTATTTGAATATAAATGATTTTGTGTTATGAGATGAGATAACTCAATTATATTAAAAAATTGAATTGAGAATATGTGGAGTTTGTGATGAACTCATTGAAAGCCTTGTGTGGCACGATGATGGGAAATATTAATAGTAATATTAATCGGCGAAGGAATTTTTAAGTGAACAATTAATTAATATTAATTATTAATTGTTATTGTAGAATATTAATTAATTGTTCATGGTGATTAGTTAATAATATGTGATTATTAATTGTTCTTATGAGCAAAGTAAATTGCATGACTAGAATTGTATGATTCATTTAATTTATGTATGTAAGACATGTGATATTATATAGTTCTTACATTAAAAAGAAAATATGGTGTGACACATTAATATAACTATGTAATATATAAACTATATAATAAAGTGTAGGGAATTATAAGTTACATAAACGATTGTTTATGTGACCATAAGTATGGGTGGGAACATTAAAAGATGTACTCTGTCAAAGAATTATAAATTATTTCAATAAGTGAGTCTAATTGGAATAATAAAGTTTTAAGGAGATATTAAATTAGTTGTGGTTAATTAAAATGGAGTCCATACATGTTATAAATAAAAATTAGACTAGACTAATGTACATGGATTATATGATGTGAGTACATAAATAATCTCTAACTCTCCATTGTGTGGTAGCCTTAACACTTTAAAATTACATTTTGGGAGTATAAGAGAACAAACAAAGTTTTATAAATATGTTTCTAGGATTTAAAATCTTTGTCCCATATTAAGTGTCCTAATAGTGCTCAAATAGTAGCCTATGTCTTCATTGCGTGAAATCAAGCAGCTACAATTCTATGGTGAAGATGGCTATGGGTTGGGCAGTTGGCCAACCCTTCCATGACCAACAGTTCTTCTCAATTTCCTTTGATTCAAACCATGGTGCAATGTCATGAACTGGACAATCCATTCTCTATATATAGCACCCTTTCCATCTCATTTTATGTTGCTTAAAAATTATCTGAAAAGTGCAATAGAGAATGTGAGCTGCTGAGAAATTGAGGGAGTATAATCACTGTGTTGAGGAATTCAATTAAGCTTCAAGAGGTATAAAATTGTATTTTGATGTTCTTAATTTTGAAGTTTGTCAAATTCTAGAAATTGTTGAATTCTCTGTTAATTGGTATGGATTAGCATGCCATGGTGTTACTTGAGCTTGTATACATGTCTAGGAGCTTTGCAGTTAGTCTGGTTGCAAGTTTAGCAGTGAATGTGATAAGGCTCTGCAAAAGCGGAGCCCTAATTTTGATTTCTTTCAAGTGGCGGTCACGCCACTTCTATAGTTTAATACTGGCATGCCACAAGTGGTGGTTTTTCTCAAATACTGCTTGTAGTGGTCCAGTGTTATGATGAACATGCTACTTGGGTTTGAATATGCATATAAATGACCCTAGCATGTGGTTAGATATTGTTTTGAACATAGTACGTTGTTTTAGCTTGATTTGAGTTGAGCTTTCAAGAAAACTTCAAGATTTGGAAAAAACTAGAAATGGTAAACTTGGGGTAATACATATTCTGATCTTGCAAGCATGTTAGTATGGTTTTGAAATGTATGTTGGACATACTAACTTAAGTATATGGATTTCATAATGAAGTATGATCAAGCTAGACTTATTAGTAAGTTTTACTAAATGAAAATATAAACTTTAAATGTGAATGTTAGCATACTACTTTGAGGGTTAAAATCTGATAATTGTGAACATGTTGGAGGATACTCTTAGACTCACTCATGTATCATAAATATATATGTATAATGCTTAGGTATTTTAAATCAAATGAAGTATAAGCAAAGCATATTTTCAAAACAAAACGATGTTAAATATACATATGTGATTTGAATACTCATAAGCATGTCTAATATGAGTTATATGACTACCTTATATGTTTAAGAATCAAACATGTTAGACTTTGTGGTTTCATAACCTTGAATGGCCTTAACTCGTTGAGATGTCCAACTTAGAACCATATTATGTAAGAAAGGACCTAGATTGAACTTGAAAGATACGAAAGGACCCTTGACATGTTAATATATGTTATGTATGTGAGGATGGGTAAGTTAGGCCAAGCAAGTGATTGCTCAGCCCTGTTTTGAACTGGGAACCATGCGGCCGCGCCATTCTGCACACTTGGAAAGTGACTTCTGTGATTTTTGAAGTATGTAGCATGCTAGTATAACTTCATTATGCTTATGTCTGTTCATGACACACTGACAGAGGTAGCCTTGCATGTTAACACCTATCTTAGCTTGAATTGACAAAGTGTTTTAAAATAATGAAGTCTAACGGTAGTTCTGAGCTACGTAATAACATAAGTCTAAGATTTCATGAGTAAGTCATATGTACACACTTGAGCTATATATCAAGTTTTTTTTATCGAATATGTTTAACTAATGGGCATTCTATACATATAATACACTATAAATAGGATTCAAAAGTGTTGATTTCTTAACATGGATACACTATGCTTAAGGCAAGTATCTGAACTATCCTTTACATTGTGTAAGTATCCTAACTCTTGAATTACTTTATTCAACGAATACCATAAGCAGAGTATCTAAACCTTATCTCTTTGAATGAAAGTTATCTTACTTACTCGTTCAATCGAGCTAGTATGCTTAAAACTCTTGTGTAAACTATTATTCATGTTGAACTTGGTATTGTTCTTGAATATTGTGAAAGAGTCGATGCCATTTGATTCGGCTAGACTATATGCATGTTTATAAAATTGTCCAAACCAATTGATTGGTGCGGAAATCTTGAAAACTGAGTTGAACAACCCTTATGGTAAGGGGAGTGTATGTTGTTGGAAACTCCAACGCATGAATGGATATTATTGTGCTGTTATGCATAACTTAGAGTATTGTAGACTGATCATCTATAGTAGTTGATTCTTTTGGGTTATCAGTCTAATATTGGTAATTCTAGTAGATGTTCAATAGTCCTTAGTGACTGCTAAGTATAAATTATTTATCCAGTTAGATACATTGATAGTCTTTGAATTCATATATATTTGTTGATTTATATTGAATTATCATTCTTATTCCAAGAGTTGTAGAGATTCATTATTCATGATATTATTCTGAAACTCTGAACTATCTTAGATATGATACTTCGATATTTCAAACTTGTGATATTATATTCTTCACCCTTGTTGTATATTACTTGCTGGGCAATTTGTGCTCATCCTTGCTTATTTAAAACCTTTCAGTTAAGGCGGAATAGGGAAGTGTTGTGACGCCCCCAAAATAGGTATACATCACCCATCTTGGGTCGCCAGATTCATGGTACATAAATAACCTATAAACTTAATTATACAACTGTCGTGTAAAAATACGACAAAACATAGCTGAGAGTTTACATGAATATTGCCTCATAGACAGTATACAAACTCAAATTCAGTCCTCATTACACTTATTATCATACTAAGTAGTGAGGACTGCTATAGCCACCATATCGGACCATCACTTCGTTCCCCGACTCGTCCCAACTATATTCTCATTTCCTGAAGAGAACAATTAAAGAAAAAGGTGAGCTCAACTAGCCCCGTAAGAAATATTATGACTAAGATAATGTAGAATAAATTATCCTTAGCCTTCAACAGTATTAACAACTGATAGAATACAATAGACAACAAGTTTTAGATCAACAACTGCAGCAGAATAAGCAATCCATTAGAAGAGTCAAGTATAGAATAAAATCTACTATCTTCTATGATTTAAAAAGTTTTTCATCAACTTTATCGCTGAGACTCAACTTAATAAATAAAATTAAATCATCCCTGCACCATGGTCAAAGATATTCATGTAATCATCAATGGTCATGATTATATCGAATAATCCCTGGTCATAATCATACCAACAACTGTCCATCAATGAAATACAGGCCAATGAGGACTTTTACCACATCATTCGTTACATTACGGTCATGATAATACCGAATAATCCCTGGTCATAATCATACCAAGTCCATCTGTGCACGTAAGCCAAAGATGACTTTCATCATAATATAAGCATGAGGATGATGACAATGATATAAGCAATAATCAAACGAAATCAAATCCAATGAAATCAAGGATAAATATTAAAGACTTTAAATTTATCCAGAGTTTAAAAATATCCAAATTGTCAACATGATACTTCTTTGTAGAGAAAAATTCAAGAATAATATTCATGTACTAAAAATAATTTGGACAGAAAGGAAATATATTTTTCGGGTAAATAGTACCCCGTGAATAGTATTTCGGGAATAGTACCCTGTGAATAGTACCCCAACATGAAAATTACCCCAAATACCCGAGTGAATGATACTAGAGTGAATAGTAATTTGGTGAATAGTAACCCATAAATAGTAACTTGTGAATAGTACTCAGACACAAAAAGTGCCCCGAATACCCGAGTGAATAATACTAGAGTGAATAGTAACCCGTGAATAGTAACTTGTAACAGAAAAATACCAAAGAAAATGATATTTCATGACGAGTACAGAAGAAATGATATCCCAGATGAGTATAATAGAATATACAAAACTGCAAATGGATTTTCACCCGCCATGCGGTAATTCACGTAGAGAGATCATTTCCATAATTTAATAAAGAATGAATACAAAGGATCATTCACCATGCATGCGGTAATCCATATAGACAGGTTATTCCAATAGAATAATAAAGAATGGAATAACAGAAGAATTCACCATGCATGCGATGTATCCCGCATGACAAAGTTATTCCCAATAGAATAATAAAGAATGGAACCAGTGTGATAAATACGAATCCGCATGAGATAGGATATTCCAATAGAATAATAAAGAATGGAATAACAACAGAAGTCACCAGGCATGCGATAGACCGCACAGATAGGTTATTCCAATAGAATAATAAAGAACGGAATAACCGAAAAATTTTACCATGTATGCGGTACTTCGCATAGACAGGTTATTCCAACATAATAATAAAGAATGGAATAACAACCCTTACGAGTATTGAAAGAAAATAACTCTCTTCATGAATATGAAAGAATAATACGCCTTACTATAATAATAATATCCCTTACCTTAGAAGAAACTGGATACTGGAATAGTGAGGTAGCAAACTTCTCATCTTCTTTCTCTCTATAATAATTGCTCTATAGCTTTAGTGAATTGGTGAAAAATAATGAAGGAATGAGCTTTTATTTATAGGAAAATATAGTTTCAATAATTTCACATTTTGGGACTCGAAATATTACAGTATAATACCTCCCTCTTTTTCTTCATTTTTAATTTAGTCTTGCAAATATTATCAAACTTGCACCACCTCCCCTAATAGTAAATCATGTGAATCAATAGTAAATCATGTGACTTAATAGTTCTAAACATGTGAAAAAAATTAATTATAGCATAATACCTTCAACTATACCTCCATTTCTAATTTAGTCATGCAAGTATTATCAATCTTGCACCAACTCCCCTAATATTAAATGAATGTGAATCAATAGTACACACATGTGAACAAATAGTTATAAGCATGTGAATTAATAGCAATTAATTGCTCATTTATCCGGTTAATTACTCGATTGGTCAATATAACTTCTAGACATCAATTATTATCGAAATAAATGTCAATTTTCACTAACACTAATAATTTCAACACAATGGAACTATCAATTTCATCTTTAATCAACACGAACTTATTCATCATTAATATTATAACTCATAATATTTAACAACCAGGTCGTTCCCAGGAAAGAGGTGGCTTTTCGATAAGGATTTCTCCCTATTAGCGTGCAATTAGATGACCTAATCTCTCCTTGACAGAACTTCTAGACATTGTCAATATTGCAAATAATAATATGAATAACCGTGTCATCTCAATTATTAATTTAATAATATAAAATATTATGCAGATGATACTGTGATAATAATTGAATCAATAATATGAGAGATATGATGCAGCAATTACTGTAGCAATAATTGAGTATAACTGAGTGACTTCTTACATAAGCATCAATAATCAATACCGTGTGCTACTATGCAACTACGCGTATTACTATACTTTTACTACCGGGTAGTTCAACAGTTTTAACGGTAACACTTTCGCCTTTATTTTTATAAAAGATAATTACATGCGTTTTTCTAAATACGACGACAAATACTTTCATTAATGGGGTCCACCAATGATTGTGTCGTCGTACGGATATTCCCCGATAAAAAGAATATTCTCCGACCAATCGAATATTATATAACAACTTGCATACTTTGCAAAATTTATAAATATTACCCACAACTATAACATTATATCAAATCCACACCATAATATTCAAAAAAATATTTCGAGAAATTTAAATCTTTATTCATAAAATTTGGGGTCTCACAATCTCTCCTCCTTATGAAATTTTGCCCTCAAAATTTACGTACGTACCTGGTATGCCGAAGAGATGAGGATACCTTGATTTCATTTCAGATTCTAACTCTTGAGGTATAACCTTTGAGTGTTGAATACGATCCTTCTTATCCAAGATTTTAACATGTATCTCCTCATACGTTAAATATTCTGCTATCTCGTCTAGTTCTAATTTAATAACGTGGTTCGGGTCATCCACATATTTATGTAACATCGATACGTGAAAAACGTTATGAACACGCGACATACTTGGCGATAAAACGAGTCTATAGGCCACAGTTCCTACTCGATCGAGGATTTCAAATGGGCCAATTAAATTGAGGGTTGAGATAACGCCTTCTTGAACTTTCTTCTTTGTTTTCATCAGCTCCGGGTCTGAAGCTTGAGTGGCTTTATCTTTATCGATTAAAGTCGATTCTACTTGTATATTCGTTATCTTCACATGGGTCCCTAGAGTCTTTAACTCTATCTTCATCATTTGTAAGTTATACGAAAATGGGTTTTTGTGTTAACAACATCGCACTCGTAAACGCATACGATTTTCTACTCAACGCGTCAGCTACCACGTTCGATCTTCCACGATGATATTGAATGGTATGATTGTAATCTTCAACAGCTTGAGCCAGCGTCTTTGGCACATTATACGTTCATCTTGGTTGAAGAAATATGTGAGGGTTTTAGAAATGGGTTTTGTACTGGGGTCAATACAAAATTCAATTTCACGCTCTAGGGGTAAGCTAAGAAGTCTTCAAGAATACGTCAGGAATTATATTAACAATAGAAATATCATTCAAAACTATGAATCTCATCCAAGACTTAGATAGTATGTCACGTTGATACCTATCAACTTTCCACCATTATTCACGGCTTCCCTACTGTGAGAAAGTCCGCAAGCGGTGCATTCCACATAAGAAGTCACCGGTGAAAAGGCTAAAGGGGCTCTTTACTTATGGCTTGATATGACAATGATTGACTTTTAGTTGTTTGGTTGCTTGAATTCGCATAACAGGTTGGTTAGGAATATGAAAGCTAACAACCTTACGAAAATAATTAATTTTGGCATGATGACTAGTTAACTAATCGATTCCTAAAATCACATCAAAGGCAAGTATTTTCAAAGAGATAAGATCGACAGGTAACGTGAAAGTGTCGATTTGAATCAACAAGATTTATAAATAGTGGGTGTAACGAAGGTTTATCCTAACGAAGTTTCAACCAATAAGTCAAAGTCTAACTTCTCTGGGGTCAAATTTAAATGTTGAGCGCAAGCAATAGAGATAAAAGAAAGGGTAGAACCGGTATCTAATAAGGTATAGACTTCGCAAGAATTTATAATTAACTAACCCGTGCTAACTTCGTTTGGGTTACTCACTTTTTGAGAAGTCACAAAAAACGCTCTTCCGAAAAACCACCGACTTTGTTTTGTAAAGTATCCGCCTTTGGTGCCACCGTCCCGGTGGACTTGATTTTACTCGAGGACAAAATTGAGCTATGTGATAATCTTTTCCACAACTAAAACATACCTTGGAAGGTTTGTGAACAATTTGGACTTATGTGTCCCTCCTCTCGCATCTATAACATCTAACTGGTGGTGAATTCTCCTCGCCTTGAATTTGTTCTTTGGTGTTGGTCACTTCTTGACATCTTCCCATCATCGTTAAATCTTCTCTTCTTGAATTTTCCACTTCTATTATCTTGGCCATGATTACCACCGAAGTGGTTACCATTCTTGGCATGATAATTTCCCCCATGATGGTTATCATTTTTCCGATGGCCGTTGCCACCGGTACGATTATTATCGTGTTGTTAGTCGTTACCTTTTGGTTGTGCTGACTCATTATCGCGCTCCAATAACTGAGCCCTATTTACAACATCTGAATATAAACAAAGTTTGTGAGAAATAAGGTATTGATGTATATCGGGTTTCAAACCTCTTAGAAACATTCGCGTCATTCGCTCCTCATTATCGACCAAATGGGATGCAAACCGGGATAACTCCGCAAATTTAGCCTCGTATTGCGACACGGTCATATTGTTTTGCTCCAACTTGATAAACCCCACCTCCTTTATGTGACGAATACTTTCGGGAAAGTACTTGTCGTTGAACAGCTCTTGGAACTTCTCCCAAGACATCTTGAGTGCGTCAGGCTGGGTACGTTTTACAGATTCCCACCAGTAATCTACCTCTTCATGCAACATAATGGTGGCAAAGGGAACCTTTTGCTCCTCGGAGCATCCCAAGACATCAAATATCTTGGTGATCTGCTTTAACCACATCTCCGCCTTAAGTGGTTCTGGCTTTCCCAAAAACTCCGGTGGTCCCAACTCCTTGAACTGCTTAGCGGTGACCGCCCGTGGGTTTCCATTATTTCCACCTATATTTTGAACAGGATCTCTCTCGTCTGATGTTTCATAAATTGCATAAAGCCTCTGAACATCCCATCGTTCATCATCTGATCGGTGTTGTTATTTATCAGAGGATTATTGTCTTCCTGTTGCACATTATCCTAGGTATTGATCGTTGGTGACTCAACGGTCTCATGTGCTTCATTGCTGATCTCAACATTTTAGCAATGATCTCAACATTTTCAAATGCCATTTTCAAACACTGTCACAAAACAAGGGTTAATTGACATATCACATATTATCCCTATACTCTGACCGACCAATTAAATACCAAATAAACTTAGGCAGGTCATACTAGCAAAGGAATTCCCCATCTCTCCCCTCCTAGTTCTTGTCTCACATCTCAGCCAGGTATCATATCCCTAAGCTTTGATACCAACTGTGACGCCCCCAAAATAAGTATACATCACCCATCTTGGGTCGCCAGATTCATGGTACATAAATAACCTATAAACTTAATTATACAACTGTCGTGTAAAAATACGACAAAATATAATACGAGAGTTTACATGAATATTGCCTCATAAACAAGATATCTGAACTCAAATTCAGTCCTCATTACACTTATTATCATACTAAGTAGTGATGACTGCTATAGCCACCATATCGGACCATCACTCTGTTCCCCGACTCGTCCCAACTATATTCTCATTTCCTGAAGAGAACAATAAAAGAAAAGGGTGAGCTCAACTAGCCCAGTAAGAAATATTATGACTAAGATAATGTAGAATAAATTATCCTTAGCCTTCAACAGTATAACAACTGATATAATACAATAGACAACAAGTTTTAGATCAACAACTACAGCGAAATAAGCAATCCATTAGAAGAGTCAAGTATAGAATAAAATCTATTATCTTCTATGATTTAAAAAGTTTTTCATAAACTTTATCGCTGAGACTCAGCTTAATAAATAAAATTGAATCATCCCTGCACCATAGCCAAGGATATTCATGTAATCATCAATGGTCATGATTATACCAAATAATCCCTGGTCATAATCATACCAACAACTGTCCATCAATGATCTACAGGCCAATGAGGACTTTTACCACATCATTCGTTACATTACGGTCATGATTATACCGAATAATCCCTGGTCATAATCATACCAAGTCCATCTATACACGTAAGTCAAAGATGACTTTCATCACAATATAAGCATGAGGATGATGACAATGATATAAGCAATAATTAAACGAAATTAAATCCAACGAAATCAAGGATAAATATTAAAGACTTTAAATTTATCCAGAGTTTAAAAATATCCAAATTGTCAACATGATCTTCGCTTTATAGAGTAAAATTCAAGAATAATATTCATGTACCAAAAATAATTTGGATGGAAAAGAAATATATTTTTAGGGTAAATAGTACCCCGTGAATAGTACTTGAAATAGTACCCCGTGAATAGTACCCCGACATGAAAATTACCCCAAATACCCGAGTGAATGATACTAGAGTGAATAGTAATCGGGTGAATAGTAACCCATGAATAGTAACTCGTGAATAGTACTCCAGCACAAAAAGTGCCCCAAATACCCGAGTGAATAATACTAGAGTGAATAGTAACTAGGTAAATAGTAACCCGTGAATAGTAACTTGTAACAGAAAAATACCAAAGAAAATGATATTTCATGACGAGTACAAAAGAAATGATATCCCAGATGAGTATAATAGAATATACGAAACTGCAAATAGATTTTCACCCGCCATGCGGTAATCCACGTAGACAGATCATTTTCATAATTTAATAAAGAATAAATACAAATGATCATTCACCATGCATGCGGTAAACCACATAGACAGGTTATTCCAACATAATAATAAAAAAATAGAATAACAGAAGAATTCACCATGTATGTAATAGACCGCACAGATAGGTTATTCCCAATAGAATAATAAAGAATGGAACTAGGTCATGCGTAATCGCATGAATGAGGATATTCCAACGAGAATAATAGAGAATGGAACCGAGGTCATGCGTAATCATCGCAGACATCTGAGGATATTCCAACAGAATAATAAAGAATGGAATAACAACAGAATTAACCAGGCATGCGATAGATCGTACAGACAGGTTATTCCAACAGGATAATAAAGAATGGAATAACAGAAGAATCTCACCATGTATGCAGTACTTCGAATTGACAGGTTATTCCAACATAATAATAAAGAATGGAATAACAACCCGTACGAGTTTTGAAAGAAAATAACTCTCTTCATGAATGTGAAAGAATAATACCCTTTACTATAATAATAATATCCCTTACCTTAGAAGAAACTGGATACTAGAATAGCGAGGTAACAGACTTCTCTTCTTCTTTCTCTCTATAATTTCTCTTTATAATAATTGATCTGTAGCTTTAGTTAATTGGTGAAAAACAATGAAGGAATGAACTTCTATTATAGGAAAATATTGTTTCAATAATTGCACATTTTGGGGCTCGAAATATTACAGTATAATACCTCCCTCTTTTTCTTCATTTTTAATTTAGTCATGCAAGTATTATCAAACTTGCACCACCTCCCCTAATAGTAAATCATGTGAATCAATAGTAAATCATGTGACTCAATAGTTCTAAACATGTGAAAAAAATTAATTATAGCATAATACCTTCAACTATACCTCCATTTCTAATTTAGTCATGCAAGTATTATCAATCTTGCACCAACTCCCCTAATATTAAATGAATGTGAATCAATAGTACACACATGTGAACAAATAGTTATAAGCATGTGAATTAATAGCAATTAATTGCTCATTTATCCGGTTAATTACCCGATTGGTCAATATAACTTCCAAACATGAATTATTATCGAAATAAATGTCAATTTTCACTAACACTAATAATTCCAACACAATGGAACTATCAATTTCATCTTTAATCAACACGAACTTATTCATCATTAATATTATAACTCATAATATTTAACAACCAGATAGTTCCCAAGAAAGAGGGGGCTTTTCGACAAGAATTTCTCTCTATTGGCGCGCAATTAGATCACCTAACCTCTCTTTGACAGAACTTCTAGACATTGTCAATATTACAAATAATAATATGAATAACCGTGTCATCTCAATTATTGATTTAATAACATAAAATATTATGCAGATGATACTGTGACAATAATTGAATCAATAATATGAGAGATATGATGCAACAATTATTGTATCAATAATTGAGTATAACTGAGTGACTTCTTACGTAAGCATCAATAATCAATACCATATGCTACTATGCAACCACGCGTATTACTGTACTTTTACTACCGAGTAGTTCAACAGTTTTAACGGTAACACTCTCGCCATTGTTTTTATAAAAATATAATTCTGTCATTTTCTAACTACAACAATACTTTCGTTGTGGGGTCCACCAATGATTGTGTCGTCGTACGGATATTCCCCGACAAAAAGAATATTCCCCGACCAATCGAATATTATATAACAACTTGCATACTTTGCAAAATTTATAATTTTCATTTATGACTTATTACATAGCGCATGGTTACTACATTTTATTCAACTAATCCTTGTTGATGTTCGTTAAACTCTAAATTACCATGAAACTTATCCAAACCAAACTTAGTTTGGTGTGGACTTGTATTCTAAATATTAAGATGAACAACCCTATTACAGGGGATAATTTACGCATAGCGTTGAAATGTTTGGGCACAATACATTGTATAAATGGCTGATCCCCCTAAGTACGAGGAGTCCCTACAGTCTTATGACTATTAAAGTTTAAGTTGAAAGAATACTTATAACTATGGACATAGTTCGTGGTCTTTTGACCCTCAGTAATATATTTCACATTCTGTTCCTGATTATTATTGATGAAGTACCTTATTCATTTCAATTAAGCCTATTCATTTGGCAGTTGATATGATGTTTATTCAATGTCATTTCAAGTGAGCATTGTTTGCTCACTCTTGCTTATATAAATATTACAGCTAAAGTTGAGAAAGTCGATGAACCTACAACCAGTAAAGGGAAAGGGAAGATAAGCAAGTATTGAAGACTTGTAAATCCGTTAGCTTTTATGTTGTTGGACTTTATTTTAAATCTTGTTATGTAATTATTTAATTTTCTGCATATGATGTTTGTAATTAAAGGTTAGATAACCTGGGAGATTTTGTTGAACTTATTGATGTAACCCTTTAATGGGAAGGTTTATTATTAAACTTTATTATGTTGGGGTAGTTAGTTATGAATGTTTTTATAAACTGAGCACCAAATCTGGTGGAAATGAAGTACTCGGGTTTGGAGGTGTCACAAGTTGGTATCAAAGCCTTAGGTTATGAACCTTAGGTGGGGGAAAAGCCTTAGGAAGTAACCTTTAAAAAGATAGTGGTGATAAACTCTTATCGAGTTTTAAAGAAGAAGTAATAAAATACTTATGTGCTTATGTGATTACAACTTATGTGCTCGTGAGTGTCGAGTAGTAAAGATTAGTTATTAAAACTTAAAAATTTTGTTGTCAAGATGGCTAATGTAGGAGAATCTAGTCAGGCTAGGGAGGAAGGACCCCAGATGCCTAGAGAGGAGGAGCCTCGAGATATTCAGGTGGTTTGGGAATAACTACTCACACGGAATCATCTCTCGTTGGTTCTGAGTGGTTTGAGGAGGAGGGTTACTGATGAGGATGATGAGATAGAGGCGGATGAGGAAGACCACGAGGAGCTGCCACGGTCGAATGAGGATGAGGAGGACGAGGAGAAGAGATTCCACTTAACTTCGATCGTTTGCTTGTGTATGTATGACCGAAGTATCGATAGTAATGTGGAACTTCGGGATAAGCGTCGAGGAGTTGAGAGAGATAGTAGATGAACAAATGAGACCTCGATGGCGCGAGAAGGACAACGAGATCCAGGATCTAGAGGAACGTCTGAGTAATGTCAAAGAGAAGCTGGTCCACACTGAAGGAGGAAATGAGCAACTGATAGAGGAGATCGCAAAACTGAAGACCAAGCTGAAGGAAGAGTCTACTAAGAGGGCAAGAGCCGAAGACGCGTACGAAGAAGCTTCTAAACGAGCTAGAGTAGTAGAGAGAGATGTACAAATGAAGAAAATCAAGATGGAAGAGATGAATAATGTTTTCAACACTGTGATCAATCGAGCTGAAGATCGGGTCATGGGTTATCCGATTCAGTTTGAGACGCTGCCATCGTACATATTAGATCGCCGAACAATGTTCCGTATTATGGAAGAAGAGCGCCGTAAGGCTATGCAATAATTTAGTAGGTCGTCATAAATGTACTTGATATGTGATTAATGATATAATAAATAATATATAAATCCCAAGTGTTATGTAACCTATGAGATATGATGATGATGTTATCCTGGAACTTTAGTAGTTAGAAAGTAATGTAAATGTAAATAGTGATGTTATTGTTCTTATGTTTTCTAAAAGATTATGAATGAATAAAAGTTATTATTTTATTCAAAGTGTTATTATGTTATGTGATAATCTTTTATGGTGTGCAAATTAAGTAGAAAATACTTAAAAGAATTGAGTAATAATCTAATGAGTGTATTTTAACAGAAAATGCCTCAAAGAGGCGTCGACCCATGACAAAGAACCCCTGAGGGATCTACCAACAATAACAACGCTGAAGCTAACCCCATTCAATAGTTAGTAACATTACTGATGGGTGCATTACATAATCAATCGTAGAATCAAGCAGTAACATTTAAGGACTTCAAGGCGGTTGGACCACCAGAATTCTGTGGATCCATGAATTCGGTTGAGGCACAGACTTGGATTATGGAGGTAGAGAAAGTGTTTGATGTAGCTAGAGTAGGTGAGAATTAGAAGACTGTTTTTGCAACATTAATGTTAAAAGCAGAGGCTGGTTATTGGTGGCAAGCCAATAAAACTCGAGGATGACAAGGGGTGATGACTTAGGATAGGTTTAAGGAGATATTCTTGAGACTTATTTTCGAGAGAGTTTGAAGAATCGGATGGAGAGTATAGTTTCTAGAAGCTGAAGCGAGGATCAATAGCGGTATCGGAGTATCTTGTAAAATTTAATGAATTAGCGAGGTTTGCGCCATATCAAGTCAACACGGATGAGCGCATAAAGCTAGGAGGAGGTTTGAGCGAGGGGTGAAACCTTGGTTGTGCTGATGGTCTCCTGTTTCAATTTGAAGACATTTCTGATGGTGCTTGAGAAGGCAATTCTATTTGAGGGTGGAGGCGGTTATGACAAAGTACAATCAAGAACAAAGAAAGAAGAAGAATGAGGTGAAGGTAAGAATGGTGGTGGGGAGTGGTGGAAATGGTAACAATAACTTTGAAGAGAAAATGGAATGGAAATGTGGGTTACGGAAACCGGTGAGGGTAGCGAGAAGAAAAGTTTAAAGCATGTGCTACATGCGAGGAAGTTTCTGGGTGTATGCTTAAGGGGAAGCGTGCGTGTATGCTTTAAGCTGTGGCGGGGAGGTCACATTGCCCCAAATTGCAACCCAACCAAGAAGAAGAATGTTTTGCTACGTGCGTGGAATTGAAGGATCATTTTGCTCGTGAGTTCCCTAAGAAGAAACTTGAAGAGACAAC
Source organism: Panax ginseng (assembly GCA_020205605.1). NCBI lineage: Eukaryota > Viridiplantae > Streptophyta > Magnoliopsida > Apiales > Araliaceae > Panax > Panax ginseng. The sequence continues at coordinate 94,125,393 of CM035139.1, forward strand.
GGGAAATAAGGGAGGTAGCAGTGGATGCACATTGACCATTGTGGGACCAACGTCATCAAACAGACCCACAACCAGAACCTTCAACATGACGGTGCAGGATGCAGTACAATAAAAAGATGTTGTGTCAGGTATTATCCCAATCAATGATATTGATGCTTATGTATTATTTAATTCGGGTGCTACTTGCTCATTTATATCTGATGAATTTGCTAAGAGGTTAGGATTACCTAGTGAAGAATTGAATTTCCCTTTAAACATAGAAATTGCGAATAGGGAAGTGATTCCTGTTAGGTTCGTATACAAGAATTGTAGGGTGAACATTAAGGGAAATGTCATGATGGTAGATTTAATTCCGATAAAACTTGGAGAGTTTGATGTTATTTTGGGAATGGATTGGCTGTTCAATTATGGAGCGATAATTGATTGCCAAAAGAAATGTGTAAACCTTATGACTCCGTCAAAGGTAGTTTTCTATGGTAGCAGATCACCTAGACATGGGAGATATAAAGCGATTATGCGAGGCGAAGTTGTTGAGTCGAGGTTTGTGTGGGTTATTTAGCTTACATAGTCGATACTCGGAGGAAGGGGTGAAGGCGGAAGAGATACCGGTGGTTAGGGAATTTGTAGATGTGTTTACGGAGGATTTTCGGGACTTACTTTGGTGAGAGATTGAGTTTGTGATCGACTTAGCACCGCGGGGAACCGCTCACGATTGAAGGCCCGTCTGAGGATGGCTCTGGTAGAAATGAAGGGCCGATGGTACAATTGCAAGAGTTATTAGACAAGAAGTACATTCGGTGAGTGTGTCATAGTGGAGAACACCGGTGTTATTCATGAAGAAGAAGGATGGGTCGATGCGTCTTTGCATTGATTATAGGGAATTAAACAAAGTCACTATTAAGAATAAATATCCATTGCCAAGAATAGATGACTTGTTTGATCAATTGAAGGGTGCTAGATATTTCTCAAAAATAGATTTGAGAAGTGGGTATCACCGATTGAAAGTAAGGAAGGAGGATGTACCAAAGGCGGCATTGAAACTCGGTATGGACATTATGAGTTTTTGGTGATGTCTTTGGATTGACAAATGCCCTGACTGCATTCATGGATTTGATGAGCAGGGTGTTTAAACCATTTTAGATAAGTTTGTGGTGGTATTCATTGATGACATCTGGTGTACTCCAAATCTCAAGAAGAACACGTGGAACATTTCGTTTGGCGTTGGAGACACTAAGAAAGGAAAAGTTATCTGTGAAATTCTCTAAGTGTGAATTTTGGCTAGAGCGTGTACAATTTCTTGGGCATGTGATTGACAAAGATGGGATTCGATGGATCCATCAAAAGTTGAAGCCGTAATCAATTGGGAACAACCAAGAACACCTTTGGAGGTGAGGAGTTTCTTGGGGTATGGTAGAAATTATTATATAGGCGGTTTATTAGGGATTTTTCAAGATTGCCACTCCATTAACAAATTTGACAAGGAAAGCTATAAAATTTGTTTGGACGGAGAAGTGTGAAGAAGAGTTTTCAAGATTGAAAAAAGAAGTTAAGTGTGGCACACTGTGTTGTCATTACGGATAATCTGAAACTTTGTGGTGTATAGTGATGCCTCACATAAAGGATTAGGTTGTGTTCTTATCTTGAGAATGACAAAGTTATTACATATGCATCAAGACAATTTGAAGGACTATGAGAAAGGATATTCGACTCATGATTTAGAGTTGGTTGTGGTGGTATTTTCTTAAAAATATGGAATACTTATCTACTATGGAGAAAAATGTGAGATCTATCTGAGACCATAAAGAGTGTGAAGTATATTTTCACTCGAGAAGGACTGAACATCGTCGAAAAGGAGATGGATGGAATTGATAAAAGATTAAGATTGTGAGATCTTTTATCATCCGAGCAAAAAGAATGTGGTTGCGAGATGCTTTAAGCGAGGAAAGGTCGGGAAAAGTTGATCTTGATAATAACCACTCGGGAGGAGCTTATTTCGTAATGACAAAGCTAGAGTTGGAAATAAAATTTCCAAAAGAATCAGATGAGCGACTATTCAAATAGAAGCTAGTCAACTTTGGTGGACAAGGTAAAGAATGCTCAACTACAAGATGAAGAATGTGGAAAAATCAAAGAGAAAGTGGTTGAGAGTGTAGTGAAGTGAAATCAAGATCGATCTGTGAAGGGTTACTAAGATTTGAGGAAGAATCTGGGTTCAGCGATACAGATATTAAAGAAGAAATCTTGACCGAAGCTCATAACTCAAGATACTCGATTCATCCGGGAAGTACGAAGATGTATCAAGATTTACGATGACACTTTTGGTGGCCAAACATGAAAAGAGATGTCGCAGAATGTGTTGCGAGATGCTTGACATGTCAAACAGTAAAGGCAGAACACCAGAGGCCAAGAGGATTACTTCAACCATTGGAAATACCAGAATGGAAGTGGGAACATATCACAATGGATTTTGTGGTAGGTCTTCAACCTACTCAGAAAGGATACGATGCGATTTGGGTGATAGTGGACAGACTGACAAAATTAGCACACTTTTTGCCAATAAATATTAGATTCAATCTGGATCAGTTGGCAAAGTTGTACATTAAAGAAATCGTTTTAAGATATGGAGTTCCAGTATCAATTGTATTAGATAGAGATTCATGATTCACGTCAAAATTCTGGAAGAGACTACAAGAATGCATGGGAACACGGTTGAGAATGAGTCGACATACCATCCATAAAGCAGATGGCCAAAGTGAGCGAACAATCGGACGTTGGAAGATATATGCTTAGAGCATGCATCATGGATTTCAAAGGGAATTTGGGATGAACATTTACCATTGGTGGAATTTTCCTACAACAATAGTTACCACGCAAGCATCGGCATGCACGCCCTACGAAGCATTATCTGGCGAGGAAGTCGAGAACTCCTTTGTCTTTGGGATGAAGTCGGTGAGCGCCATTTATTGGGACCAGGAGCTGGTATATAAAAAAGCTCTTTGAGGTTGTTAAACTCATCGGGACAAGATTGGTAGTTTGCTCAAGGCAGACAGGAAGAAGTATGTTGATCAACCATAGACAAGATCGTGAATTGGCGTAGGAAATTTCGTGTTCTAAAAGTTTCTCCTTGGAAGGGAAAATTCATTTTGGTAAAAAGGAAAGCTAAGCAGAGGTTTATTGGACCCTTTGAAGTCTTTGCGAAGAGTAGGAGAAGTGGCTTATGAGGTAGCTCTACCTCGAAGTTGGAACACGTTCACAATGTTTTCATGTTTTGATTATTCTGTAGTATAAACCCGATTACAAGCATGTGATCGAATACGAACCATTATAGTTCGATAAAGACTTGTCTTATGAAGAGGTTCTATCCGGATAGTTTGTGAGGAAAGAACAAGTGCTCGGGAATAAAGTGATACCTTACGTGAAGGTAATATGGAGAAAACCTGATGTCGAGAAGAGGCTACGTGGGAACTCGAAGGTGAAATGATGAAGAATTACCACTGAGTTATTTGTTTGATCTATGTCTTGATTACGGGGACAGAATCTTTGTAAGGAGGAAGAATGTGAATGAATAATTTATTTGAGTTGTGATTACGGGGACGAGAATCCTTGTAAGGAGGAAGGATGTAACAATCAAGAAATTTTAAATTATAATTTTAAATATTTATTGAATTATATAAATATTTAAATAAATATTTAATTGATGTGTTTATTGTTGAATAAATATTTGTTTAATTTGATTTGATTTGATTTGATTAATTATTTGTTAAATAAATAATTAATGAGTGAAGAAATTAATTATTATGAGATAATATTCTAATTTAATTTAATAATTAAATTAGAGAGTTGATAGGGATTAAATGGATTATTATAATATTTTTAATTTAATTTGGTAATAAAAGTGTGACAAATAACTATGCTATAAATGGGTTATTAAAATAAATTAAAGGAGTTTAATTTAGTTTTGTCAAACAAGGCTTAAAGATATTAAGTCTTTAATTTTTAAAGGGTTTTTGCCAAACAAAGACTTATGGCCTTTGAATTTTGAATTTTAAATTTTAAATAATATAAATAAAATAAATAAATAAAAAAATAATAAATAAAATATATTTATATGATATCGTTATATTTTTGTATCTGCTAATATTATTTAGTATCGTATTATGGCTAGTCTATGGTTTTTTTTTTTTTTCATGCTTAGTGGTTTGTTTAGGCCTACTCTTTTAGTTAGAAGTTAAAAGAGAAGAAAAGTTATAGAGAAAAGAAATTTGAGAGAGACTAGAGTGAGTTGAGAGGAGAAAAGGTGCGTGAAGTTGCAAGTTTATGCGTGATTGGCAAGGATTTCACCAAGCAATTAAAGGTATTTTCTATAACCTTAATATATATATATATATATTATATTTTTACGCATAATTCCTAAAGTTACGTGTTCTTTAGATATTTCTTTACAAAATTGTTTATAATCCAAATTTCTTTATGATTGGTTAATAAATTATGTAAAATTGTAATTGTGATATTATAACTAGCATATATATATATGATTGTAGTTGATTTGTATGCTAAGTTACGTTCAAAAAGAAAGAAAATGATTTTACAGTGAACATATGTATGAACATGATTTGTAGGAGTACCAAAATTAATATTTGATTATGAGCTAATTGTGAAATTGAACCTTGAATATGTTAATTTGTTAAGAAATGAAGAGAACGTAGTTCGAATGAATCAATTTGGTGTATAATTATGGTTACGGTGTTAATTTTGTCAAACAATGTCAAAAATGGAGTTTTGGTGTAAAATATGGCATTCTAGGATTTAATTTTCTGAGATTGTGGTTTAGTTGTTTTGAAATCAGTATATATATGATGGATAATGTTTATGAGTAATCTATGTAAGTTATACGTGTTAAATTAGGTGCTAACAGTGTTAAACAGTTAAAAAATTAGCTTTGCTCTATTTTTCATGCTTGGTTCTGTAATTCGGCGCCTCAGCGCCAAAATGAAATTCGACGACTAATCTTCGCGCCATGGCATTGCCAACTGCCAGCCTAGGCATCGTGCCGCAAGCGCCGACCTGGCGCCACAATGCGAGTCCTTCGTGGCTTGCTTCACCCATGCATGATTGAGCCGCGCATAGCGCCATCCATACGATGATAAAGTAGCGTGGCAAGCGTACAAAGAGTTAGCGAGAATGGCCAGAAATGATTTTTCTTTTACACAGCGTCTGTAATTGTTGATATAATGCAATACTACGACTGTTAAAAAAATGTATATTTTGTTATCGTGGTATTATAATGCTAAGAATGAGCATATTATTAATACTTAACTAGTTTTATTATTATTTTATTTATGTAACTTGATTATGTGATTAAAAATCAAGCCATACATGAAATAGAAATCTATTTGTATACAAAGTATCAGTAGTGACTAATTGTGTCATAATGGCATGTGCTTAGGGTATTGTGAACCAAACTTTTACGGTTTAGCTTACATGCAAGGAAAGTTCTTTCTAACCCTAAACTTTCTTTGTGCAAGTTTCTTAACCTTAATTATATCGTGCAAGCTCCTAAATCTTACCTTTTGATATTGCGCTAGCTGTTTTTCTAATATTTAACTTGTTTTTTAGCATGCAAGTTTTTAAATTTTGATACACTAATATTGAACAAGTTTTGTCGTTCAATTTACTATTTGTTATGCATGCTCAATACTCAATTCTAAATAAGATTTTAACCTTAGCTTAATATTGTTCAAGCAAGGTATGTTATGTTATTCAATGCTTATGCTTTTAGTTCATTCCTAAAGCATGACCTTACTATGCAATGCTGATTCATTTATGACTTATTACATAGCGCATGGTTACTACATTTTATTCAAATAATCCTTAGTTGATGTTCGTTAAACTCTAAATTACCTTGAAACTTATCAAACCAAACTTACTTTGAGTGCGGACTTGTATTCTAAATCTTTGAGATGAACAACCCTATTTGAGGGATAATTTACGCATAGCGTTGAAATGTTTGTGCACAATACATTTATATGAAAGGTGATCCCTCTAAGTATGAGGAGTCCCTATAGTCTTATGACGGTTAAAGTTTAAGTTGAAAGAATACTTATAACTATTGACATAGTTTGTGGTCTTTTGACCCTCAGTAATATATTTCACATTCTGTTCCTGATTATTATTGATGAAGTACCTTATTCATTTCTATTGAGCCTATTCATTTGGCAGTTGATATGATCGATGTTTATTCAATGTCATTTCAAGTGAAAATTGTTTGCTCACTCTTGCTTATATAAATATTACAGCTAAAGTTGAGAAGGTCGATGAACCTACAACCAGTAAAGGGAAAGGGAAGATAAGCAAGTATTAAAGACTTGTAAATTAGTTAGCTTTTATGTTGTTGGACTTTATTTAAAATCTTGTTATGTAATTATTTAATTTTTTTCATATATGATGTTCTTTCTAGAACCATCACTCCATACCCCGACTCGATCCTGCTATGTTCTCACCTCCTAAGAAGAAAAATGGAACAAAAAGGAAAATGGTGAGCTCAACTAGCCCAGTAAAGAATGTTATGACTAAGATAATATACAACAAATTATCATTAGTTTTCAATAGGGAAAAATCTGATAGAATACAATAGACAACAAGTTTTAAATCAACAACTACAGCGGAAACAACAATCCATTAAAAGAGTCACGTAGAGAATGAATTCTACTATCTTCTAAGATTTAAGAGTCCATCATCAATATTTTATCCCTGTAACATCAATCAATATACATCTTTTAATCAAATATTCATCTTTGCACTACAGGCCAAATATATTCATTTGTATCACTAGTTGGTCATGTTCATCTCAACACCTGTTCATCTTTGCACTACGGGCCCAAGATATTCATCAGGTAATCATACATCTTTGCCCTACGGGCCAAAGATATTCATCAAGTATCATCATTACGGACTGAGGATGATGAAAAATATTTTAAAGAAAACGAATCTAGTGAGACAGAAGGACAAATATTATGGATTCGTATAACAGTTTATCCAAGATCAATAATACTTCATAATAACCGATCGTGAAGCAGAATTCAAAAATAACGATCAAAACATGGATACAATCAAAGATAGTAGCAAAAATAGACACCTTGGACAAAAAGGAAAATTTTCATTTTTTGGTGAATAGTGTCGTATTCGTGAATAGTGTCGTATACGTGAATAGTGTCATATACGTGAATAGTAACCCCGACACAAAAAGTTCCAAATTTGATTAAAAGTTCACCAATATTTTGGCATAATGATATTGACAAAAATAATATCATTTGAGAATAAAATAACATCCCTTACCTCAAAATAATGGTACTTCTGATCGGAATATCGGATAGAAAGTCGAAGGAAACTTGTACCGAACAGCAACTCTCAAAGTATCAAAATACTCACAAAAATATGCTCGATAATCTAGAGAGAAAGAAAACTTATTTCTGGTGTGATTTTCAATTCTAACCTAAGCGTCTATTTATAGGAAAATGCTAGAACGTCATAGGAGACTAAAATAATAAATTAATATTATTTCTTTTCAAACTTCCTACGCACACCTTCACCAACCAATCCAGCCAAATCTGAAAAATAATAGCAGCCCACATGCTTGAAAAACCAAAAGTGGGTCTCACCCATAAATTTAATAAAAATTATTTTATTTTCCGAAACTTCAATAATTCTTAAAAAATAGCCCATTTATCAGAAAAATACGAATTATATGTCCATTCTTCCTGAAATTGAATTCTCTACAACTTTGTAGCTTTGAGTTTTTCCAAATTCCAAACAAAAAATATCCAAAATCCACAAACGGGTGATTTTTAATACTTCCCTTCCGACAGAATACTGATAAAACACATCAGCATTAATTCCTTCATTTATAACCATATAAAATAAATAAATCCATCATCAAATAAATATTTCCTTATCATATAAATCAATAATTAATTATTCACAAATAATATTACAGAATCACACTTATGACAACCACGCAGCTCCCAGGAAAGAGGGGGCTTTCCAATAAGGATTTCACCTTACTGGCGCGCAATTAGGTGACCAAACCTCTCCTTGACAGAACTTTCTAGACATTGCCAAAAATGCTATCTAATAATATTATTCAAATAATATGAATTATTGATCTGATAATGGGAAATACTATGTAATGATAATTATTAAAACAACAATAATATAAACTATCAACGCAGCAATTATTGAATCAATAAAATACAATATTGAACAGTAACTATTGTAACAATTATTGAGTAGTGCCTTCTTACTTACGAATTAATAATTCAATAATTATGCAATCTGGTGTACTATTAATGCAACCACGCGTAGACATTGTATTTTAACCACCGAGTATTCCAGCGGTGTTAATTCAGAATAACTACGCTGAATTATTTATAAAAACTCATACTTTGTTGTTTTCTTCATCCGACAGTTATTCTGTTATGAGCCCCACGAATGGCTGCGCCGTCGTACGAATATTTTCCGACAAAAAGAATATTTCACGACCAAAAGAATATTCCCCAACAAAAATGAATATTTTATAACCACTTGCTTATTTTATAAAATTTGCACATTTCACCCATAACCAAAGCATTATATCAAATTAACACCTTATTAATTTAGAATAATGAATAGAGAAAATTCAATTTTATTTATAATAAGTTAGGGTCTTACAACCTCCCCTCCTTATAAAATTTTGTCCTCGAAATTGACGTACGTACCTGGTGTTTCCAACAAGTGAGGGTACCTCGCTTTCATTTCTGATTCTAACTCCCAAGTCATTTCTTCAATAGCATGGTTCCTCCACAAAATCTTAACTTGTGGTATAACCTTGGTGCGTAGGACATGTTCTTTCCTATCCAAGATTTGAAAAGGTACCTCCTCATACATTAAATCTTCGGCTATCTCGTCTGGTTCTAACTCAATAATATGGTTAAGGTCTTTCACATATTTACGAAGCATAGATATGTGGAAAACATTGTGCACACGAGACTTACTTGGAGGTAATGCGAGTCTATAGGCCACATTTCTTATTTGGTCAAGAATCTCAAATGGACCAACAAACCTTGGATTGAGCTTTCCTCTCTTTCCAAATCTTGTAACTCCCTTCCATGGAGCAATACGTAATAGTACATGATCCCCAATATTAAATTCCACGTCCTTTAGATGAAGATCAACATAACTCTTTTGTCGATCCTTTGAGGTTTGAATACGTTGTCGAATCATTTGGATCTTTTCTGTAGTCATGCGTACCAATTCCGATCCCAACAAAGTTGCTTCACCCACCTCGTCCCAACATCTTGAAACGACACTTTCAATCCATACAGCGCCTCAAATGGAGCCATGCCTATACTTGCTGATAACTGTTGTTGTAGGAGAATTCCACCAATGGTAAATACTTATCCCAACTCCCTTTGAAGTCTAGTACACATAGTCTTAATAGATCTTCAAGAGTTTGAATAGTCCTCTCTGATTGTCCGTCTGTTTGAGGATGATATACCGAACTGAATCATAAATCCGTGCCCATAGCTTTCTGCAGGCTAACCAAAAATCTTGAAGTGAATCTTGGGTCACGATCCGAAACTATGGATACTGGCATGCCATGAAATCTCATAATCTCATTCACGTACATACGAGCAAGACGTTCAAGGGAATAAGTTTCTCGTATCGATAAGAAATGAGCAGACTTGGTTAATCTATCAACAATAACCCAAATCCATCCGAACTAGATGGTATTGCTAGAACAGGTGTCGAAATGAGTTTCATCTTTAGCTCTTGGAAACTTTTATCGCATTCCTCGCTCCATACGAATTTGTATCTTTTTGAGTCTGCTGAGTTAACGGAGTAGCGATTCGAGAAAATCCTTCCACGAATCTCGGATAATAACCAGCTAAGCCCAGAAAGCTGCGTACTTCGATCACCAACTTCGGTTGCTCCCAACTTTGTATTGCTTCAATCTTCGCCGGGTCAACAGATACTCCATGTTTTGACACCACGTGCCCAAGGAATGCTACTTCCTCAAGCCAGAAATCGCATTTCTTCAGCTTGGCATATATCTTGTTTTCACGAAGCCTTTCAAGTATCAACTTCAAATGGTGTTCATGATCTTCACGGCTTTTGGAATAGATGAGGATGCCATCAATAAAGACAACAACGAACTGATCCAAATATTCCTTGAATACACGGTTCATCATATCCATGAAAGTAGCAGGAGCATTAGTCAATACAAAAGACATAACTAAGAATTCATAATGCCCGTACCAAGTTCTGAAGGCATTCATTGGAATATCCTCGGTTTTAATCTTCGGTGATGATATCCGAGCGAAGATTGATCTTTGAAAAGAATTGTGCTCCTTGTATCGGGCGGTGAATAGGTCATCAATGCGGTGGGGATACCTATTCTTGATGGTGACATGGTTCGATTCTCGATTAGTCAATACAAAGTCGCATACTCTCGTCTTTCTTCTTTACGAATAAAACAGGAGTACCCCAAGGAGATGTACTAGGACGAATGAAACCGATGTCTAATAACTCCTGTAGTTGGACTTTTAACTCCTAAAGTTCAATAGGAGCCATTCGATATGGGATTTTAGAAACGGGTTTTGTACCCGGTTCAAGATCAATAAAGAATTCAACATCACGTTCTGGGGGTAGACCAAGAAGTTCTTTAGGAAATACATCAGGAAATTCTCTAACAACAGAAATATTATCCAAATCTGACTTGTCTTTATTCAAATCCATAACATGGGCAAAGAAAGCTTGGCATCCGTTTTTCAATAAACGAATAGCTTTGTGGCTTGATATGACGGTGAATGATTTTAGTGGTTTAGTTGTTTGAATTCGTATGACAAGTTGGTTAGGAATATGAAAACTAACAACCTTACGAAAACAATCAATTTTGGCATGATGAGCGGTTAACCAATCAATTCCTACAATCACATCAAAAGCAAGTATCTTTAAAGAGATAAGATCAACAGGTAATGTAATAGTGCCAACTTGGATCAAGAAAAATTTATAAACTGTAGATGTAACGAAGGTTTCACCCAACAGAGTTTCAACAGATAAGTTAAAGTCCAATTTCTCTGGAGTCAGGTTTAAACATTGAGCACAAGCAGGAGAGATAAAAGAATGGGTAGAACCGTTATCTAGTAAGGTATAAACTTCGCAAGAATTCAAGATTAGCATATGATGAATACTTTCAGGAAAGTACTTGTCATTGAACAGTTTCTGAAATCTTTCCCAAGACATGTTGAGTCAAATTTGGTGGAATTAAGCTTCACTGATTCCACGATGTCTGCCTCTCCACGGAACATAAAGGTGGCGAATGGAACCTTCTGTTCCTCCGTGCATCCCAAGAAATCGAATATCTTGATAATTTGCTTGACCCACATTTCTGCCTTAATCGGATCGGGCTTTCCCCAGAAATCTGGTGGTCCCAACTCTTTGAACTGCTTGGCTGTGACAGACCGCGCATTGCTATCACTTCCACCCGTATTTTGTACACAAGTCTCCCTCGTTTGATTTTGCATGAACTACAAAAATCTCCTAAACATTCCATCATTCATCGTTTGCTCGGTAGTGTTGTTTACAGGAGGAATATTGTCTTCCTGTTGCACGTTCTCCTGGTTTGTGACTAAAAGTTGTTCCACATACTCATACACTCCATTGTTAACGTTCTCAGCAGCCATTATTAAATACTGCCATAAAACAAGGGTTAATTAAACTGTGACGCCAACTAAGATTTGATACCAACTGTGACGCCCCCAAAATAGGTATACAACAACTATTCTGAGTCCCCAAATACATGGTACAGAAAGCAAACTACAACTTCAATAATACAATTGTCGTGCAAAATACGACAACATAAATTGTGAGTTTAAATACAAATATTGTCTTCTAGACAATATCCACACTCATATAAGTCCTCATTACAATTATTCATACACTATTTTACAGAAAATAGTGAGGACTGCTAAAATATCTTTCTAGAACCATCACTCCATACCCCGACTCGATCTTGCTATGTTCTCACCTCCTAAGAAGAAAAATGGAACAAAAAGGAAAAAGGGTGAGCTCAACTAGCCCAGTAAAGAATGTTATGACTAAGATAATATACAACAAATTATCATTAGTTTTCAACAGGAAAAAATCTGATAGAATACAATAGACAACAAGTTTTAAATCAACAACTACAGCAGAAACAACAATCCATTAGAAGAGTCACATAGAGAATGAATTCTACTATCTTCTAAGATTTAAGAGTCCATCATCAATATTTTATCCATGTAATATCAATAAATATACATCTTTTAATCAAATATTCATCTCTGCACTACAGGCCAAATATATTCATTTGTATCACCAAATTGGTGGTATGTTCATCTCAACACACATTTCATCTTTTGCTTCACGGCCAAAGATATTCATCAGGTAATCATACATCTTTGCACTACAGGCCAAAGATATTCATCAAGTATCATCATTACGGACTGAGGATGATGAAAAACATTTTAAAGAAAACGAATCCAGTGAGACAGAAGGATAAATATTAAGGATTCGTATAACAATTTATCCAAGATCAATAATACTTCATAATAACCGATCGTGAAGCAGAATTCAAAAATAACGATCAAAACATGGATACAATCAAAGATAGTAGCAAAAATAGACATCTTGGACAAAAAGGAAAATTTTCATTTTTCGGTGAATAGTGTCGTATACGTGAATAGTAACCCCGACACAAAAAGTTCCAAATTTGATTAAAAGTTCACCAATATTTTGGCATAATGATATTGAAGAAAATAATATCATTTCAGAATAAAATAACACCCCTTACCTCAAAATAACGATACTTCTGATCGGAATATCGGATAGAAAGTCGAAGGAAACTCAAACTAGAACAAAGAACTCTCAAAGTATCAAAATACTCATAAAAATATGCTCGATAATCTAGAGAGAAAGAAAACTTATTTCTGGTGTGATTTTCAATTCTAACCTAAGCGTCTATTTATAGGAAAATGCTAGAACGTCATAGGAGACTAAAATAATAAATTAATATTATTTCTTTTCAAACTTCCTACGCACACCTTCACCAACCAATCCGGCCAAATCGAAAAAAATAATAGCATTACATGCTTGAAAAACCAAAAGTGGGTCCCACCCATAAATTTAATAAAATTATTTTATTTTCCGAAACTTCAATAATTCATAAAAAATAGCCCATTTATCAGAAAAATACGAATTATATGTCCATTCTTCCTGAAATTGAATTCTCTACAACTTTGTAGCTTTGAGTTTTTCCAAATTCCAAACAAAAAATATCCAAAATCCACAAACGGGTGATTTTTAATACTTCTTCCGGCGCAGAATCTCGATAAAACACATCAAAGATTAATTCCTTCATTTATAACCATATAAAATAAATAAATCCATCATCAAATAAATATTTCCTTATCATATAAATCAATAATTAATTATTCACAAATAATATTACGAGAATCACACTTTACATGACCACGCATGACTCGGAAGAAAGAGGGGCTTTCCAATAAGGATTTCACCTTCTTTGGTAGCGCAATTAGGTGACCAAACCTCTCCTTGACAGAACTTTCTAGACATTGCCAATAATGCTATCTAATAATATTATTCAAATAATATGAATTATTGATCTGATAATGGGAAATACTATGTAATGATAATTATTGAAACAACAATAATATAAACTATCAACGCAGCAATTATTGAATCAATAAAATACAATATTGAATAGTAACTATTGTAATAATTATTGAGTAGTGCCTTCTTACTTACGAATTAATAATTCAATAATACTGTGCAATACCGTGTACTACTGTGCAACCACGCGTAGACATGTATTTTAACCACCAGGTATTCCAACAGTTGTTAATTGTGAATAACTACGCCATTATTTATAAAAACTCATACTTTGTCGTTTTCTTCATCCGACAGTTATTCTGTTATGAGCCCCACAAATGGTCATAGTTGCCGTAAATACGCGAATATTCACAGACAAAAAGAATATTCCATGACGAAAAGAATATTCCCCGACAAAAATGAATATTTTATAACCACTTGCTTATTTTGTAAAATTTGCACATTTCACCCATAACCAAAGCATTATATCAAATTAACACCTTATTAATTTAGAATAATGAATAGAGAAAATTCAATTTTATTTATAATAAGTTGGGGTCTTACATGATGTTTGTAATTAAAGGTTAGATAACCTAGGAGATTTTGTTGAACTTATTAATGTAACCCTTTAATGGGAAGGTTTATTATTAAACTTTATTGTGTTTGCGTAGTTAGATATGAATGTTTTTATAAAGTGAGCACCAAATCTGGTGGAAATGAAGTACCCGGGTTTGAGGGTGTCACAAAAACCCCCAAACTCTATACAAATAGAAATATACACATACCCATACAATATAAACCTCATAGAATCGACACCTGATGAGTAGGTTTTATACCTACAATTTGGATACTTTTTAAGGTTAATTCGTTGTTAACTTTAAGTATTTTTAGTGTCATTTCACTTGTTTTTGTGTTTGTGTTGTACGAAACAGCTTCGGAGGGTTAAAACATGAGAAATGGAGCTTAATGGTATTTTTGTAATTTCTAACACTTTTCATGCGCCGGGGCGAGTTTTCCTAGTGTAAAATCTATGCCGAGGCGAAGTTGTCAGAAAAAAATAGAGTTTTCAGAAGTTAATTCCAAGAAAGATTAGTTCGAGCTGATGGTTTAAAGGACTTTAAAGAGGATTTAAAGACACGTGAAGAGATATAAAAGGAGGAGTATTCACAAGGATTAGGGGGGATTCCGTTCCATTAGATTAGATTAGAGTAGATTAGGAAAAACCCTAGTTATGCTTAGATTGGAGATTTAAGCAACTTGGAGACCATTAAAGATTCAAAGCAGGAGCAAGAGGGAGCATGAGATTTATGGACAACAGATTTTATTCTCTTCTCTAATCTTACTTTATCTTTTAATGTTTATTCAATTGTGGATTCTTGATTTTAATTCAATGACAATGAACTAATTTCTTGTTTGGGATTAGAATGGATCTTATTATATAACTTGTTTTAATATGTTTTCTATTAATTATGGTGATCTATGCATGGGATTGTCTATTATGATTTGTGTTGAATTATTTAATTGCCTAGCTAACAATTACCATGATAATATATATATGAATTCAGGAGATAAAATATAGATTTACATTTGATCATAATAGCATGTGATTGTGTTTTCTGCATGGCGATAGAATTTATAATTTGTGTTTAGGATAGATATATACATACACACCACATGTAATCTAAATAACTTTAAATCCTCTTTAATTGTAATTCACATAGAGATATAGTGGATTAGTTAATTAGGGTGTTCTTCTTAAGTCTATCTATTGTGGATTTAAGTTTATTTTCTTATGGTGCATCGAGAAATGGTCATAGTTATTGATGTGTTCTTGATTAACAATTCTGAATAGTGAGCATAATTAATGAGAATTGTATTAATCTAAGTAAAATAATAAATGAAGTTGAAATCTTAAATCTCCATAATCTAGTTTTAAGCTAGTGGTATTTAGAATTAGTTTAACCAAATATTTTAATTTCATAAATTTATAATATTAGATTAATTGTTTAAATAAGATTAAGTTGGTTACCAGTTATTACTTGGTAATTTTTATTAAATAATTTCTCGTGGGAACAATACTCTACTTTCATTTTATTACTTGTTGACCACACATACTTGTGTGTTGTACATAACTAGATTTTACCCAATAACACCAAGCATGCTTAAAATGATTCTAATCAACAAAAAAACATAAACAACCAAGTTAGAAGAATTAAAACCATGTTCATGCTAAAAACTCATATTTTAATATATTTAGCGAATTATCTCACCACGGATTCGTTTATCAACCAAATCAGTCCATTCAACTTGCATTCTTTTTCGTAACTCAATGTATTAACAATAACAATCATCAATTTACAGATTATGTTATGAACTCCTAAACAATTTTTATCTCAAACTAGACCAAAAAAAACGTACTAATTATCACATAACTTAATTCTTCATTTTAAAACGTGTTTATATGAATTCGATAACTCCAAAACTATTTTTAAATGCTATATAACAGATTAAGTATACTTATAAATATATATAATCAATAACTCAACCATTCATCCATAGAAATCCAATTTTCTATGAAAACTCAAGAAAACATAAACTAAAGTTTGAAGTTAAATTATTTATCTTTTTGATTTCTCCTTAAGCTTAATTAGATGATGAGAATGGCTTGTTCAATCTCTTCCTCCTTCTTTGATTTCCAAGCTAAGCTCTCAATTTTCACAGTGTTCTTTTCTCAATTCTCTCTCTCTCTCTCCCTCACAAACTCAGTGTTTTGCAAATAGGCTAATGGGGGTACGAATAAAACACGTAAAAACTTAAACTGATAAAAACATTACGCGCACCTAAGCTATCAGGTAAGAAAATAAAGGTTTCAGCTGTTATAAATGTAAGACCCCAAATTTTATGAATAAAGATTTAATTTTCTCGAAATATCTTTTTGAATAATAAGGTGTGAATTTGATATAATGTTATAGTTGTGGGTAATATTTACAAATTTTGCAAAGTAAGTAAGTTTTCATAAAATATTCGTTTGGTCGGGGAATATTCATTTTATTAGAGAATATTCGTACGATGGTACAATCATTGGTGGACCCCACAATGAAATTACTGTCGGAGTTAGAAAATGACAAAAATAACTTTTTATAAAAATAACGGCAAAATTTTTACCGTTAACTGTTGAAACACCTGGTGATAAAAGTACAGTAATACGCGTGGTTGCATACTAGCACACGATATTGATTATTGATGCTTATGTGAGAAGTCACTCAGTTTTACTCAATTATCACACGAGAATTGCCGTGATAAGTATCTCATGTTATTGATTCAATTATTGTCACAATATTTTATATTATTAAATTAATAATTGAGACAACAAAGTTATTCATATTATTATTTGTATTATTGACAATGTCTAGAAAGTTCTGTCGAGAAAAGGGGTTTGGTCACCTAATTGCGCGCCAATAATAAGAAGTCCTTATCGGAATGCCCACTTTTTCCTGGAATGAACTGGTTGTTAATATTGCGAATTATAATATTAATGATAAATAAATGTTGTTAAAAATGTGTTTTGTGAAGCTAAATAGAGGGGTTTTTATTGAAGTATTTTTTGTAAATTTTGCTTATTATATGAACCCTCACTCACCCATTTTTCAAAATTATCGGTAGAAAGTTATCTCAATTTTATTTTATTACTTATATATATATATATATATATATATATATATATATCTGTGTGTGTACGTGTGTGGTAGGATATATATATATATATATATATATATATATATATATATAATATAAGTTTTTTTTTATGAAAAAGAATATATTATATTTTATTATGCCTAGTGTTTCATAGTTGATAAGTGGTTTTATAACCACTTATTTAGATATCAACTAACTTAATTTGTTGTCTAACCTTATTTGATTGTGTAGCTTTTCATGCATTTTGTGCTTTCTTTTGTAGTTTCATTAATAGGAACTCTCTTGGTGTAAATGGAGCTAAGCATGATGGCATAATGATGGAAAGAGGAAATGGAGTAAGAAGCTATGAATGGGAAGATGTCAGAAGCTTACAGTAGAACAAATCAGAGCAATCGATGCACTACAGCCAATTCATGCCTAATTTACTCTTGGTGCAAAGGCAATTGGTATACCATACACATTTCTGAGATAACTGAATACAATTGACAACATTTGATCTAAAAGCACACATGGAGCGTAGGCATACTTTGGATCTATTTTTTGCAACTGACTTTTATTTAAGTTGGCCAATGGGTTGTTGCTTGGAGAAGGAGGCATACGAATTAGACTCATATATATTAGACTTATATCAGTATGAATAGAGAGATTCCACCCTTGGGGGGGGGGGGTCACTTAGTTATTATTACTCTTTCCCTTGATTCTTAGTATTAGATTAGTGTAGAATCCCCAAATTCAGGTCCCAAATCACCACGGATCTGGTATACTATTTCTATTACTATTGTGGAAGATATAAACATAAATTGTTTATACAATAAACTTTATAAAATAACCCCAAGGTCGAGAACCTTCACATAATACACAATTCAATATCCTATCTAACATACAAAGTTATTATCATACATTACTGTTACAATTCTAGCTGCACATAAAATTTCAAGCTAAACTTGGCTTTGACTTTTCCTTGTATCCGACGCGTTCGTCTTAATCTGCAATGTTTATCATGATATAGCAAGGGTGAACATAAGTTTGCCATCAAGTATAAGTTTATTTAAGGATATATTATGATGGAAAGAATTGAACAATAAGCTGGCTATAATTCTACAATATAATTGAGAACTAGCATGAACGAATTTTCGTAACTGAACGAACATTGAACATGAACATTGCAATTATATCTTAACCGAATGGTAATGAAGGTGATCAGCCTTTCATACCTAAGAATACATGCGGTATGCACAGAGTGCGATTTGAAAATTCTTAGACATGGCAATAATCAATGATTAACCACAAGTATATTTGAATAAACAACTCCAAGTTGAGTTAAAGAAAACTTGCTTGAACCGTTGATTACCGCTGTGCAATTTAATAAGCTTTGTTTGAAGACCTAATATTAATAATATTTATTTCTAAGTTAGAATAATATCATCACAATATTTAAAATAACCTAAACACATTAACACATAACCCTATCCGTCTATGCAGCACATAAAACCTAACCTCAAGTTAAACTATTTCAGTTTAAGTTGAATCCGACAAAATTCTGACATCTCGACGGCCTAGTCGGATAATTATCGAGTTTAAGTTCAATTAAACTCTTCCTAAACACTTAACAATTATCTTAGATAATTATATTATCAATCAAAATAATTTTCATATACTCGTAATAATTTTCAAATAATTATTACCATTTATCATGATTTTTCAATCATTATAATCGTATTTATATAATTTAAATACCACATAATTCCTTTATCATTAATATTTATTTAATATTAAATATTAATGAAATACATGTCATAATATTATAATATATTTATAATATCTCAAAGTATATTTTAATATGATTTTTAAATAGTTAAATCCATTATCCGATAATTGCTATTAATATTAAAATATTAATATTTTCATGGCAAATTATCAAAAGTTATATTTTATAATTTAAAATATTTTTATAACACTTCAACCACTTTTATATGATTTTTAAATCATTAATTCTATTTTTTCAATATTTATTTAATATATTAAATAAATTAATTAATTATCATTAATATTAATTAATTAATGAAATTCCTCATAAAATATTAAAAGTCACTAAAAATAATTAGAATATTTTCTTATACCATAATATAATTTTT
The DNA here is from genome assembly GCA_020205605.1 of Panax ginseng. Taxonomy (NCBI): domain Eukaryota; kingdom Viridiplantae; phylum Streptophyta; class Magnoliopsida; order Apiales; family Araliaceae; genus Panax; species Panax ginseng. Next base: position 94,144,910 of record CM035139.1, read on the forward strand.
CATGATTTTTCGTGTATAAAAATCATTTTAAAATAATTTATTTAATATTATAATTAAATAAATTAAATATTATTATTATTCCAAAAATATTAAATATTTATGAAATATATTAGTAATAATTAAAACTAATTTTCGTGCTTTAAAATAATTTTAGAAATTTATTTTGAATTTTTAATAATTAAAACTATTTTTATCTATTTATTAATTAAAATAATTAATTTCCGAATTTAAGTGTCGCTAAAGGTTCCTTAGGCGACAAAACCGTCGCTGATTGTGTTCTTGGTGTTCTTGAGCCCAAACCCAGAAACTCATAGCCCAATTATAAGGTAAGCAAGTTTAGTAGTAATTAGATCTAGGTTCCTGTTGATTTCTGGGTTTGTAAAAGTGTTAGAGTTATAGTACTTATGTAGCACTACAACCACAAACAAGAATTCTAGCCAAAACATATCACAACAATAGGATATATTCCATCAAAAAGCTTGTCAGACCTGTTCTTCATTTCTGGGTTACCCAGAAATGAAGAACAGTCTAGGGTGCCACTTTCCAGTCTTTGAATCTTAAATTTTGGGCTTGATTTGTATGATCTAATGGTCCCATCGTGCAGAAGAGATGTAAAGGTATGATTATATAACATCATATCCTCATAACAACAACAGATATAAGAGATCAAGGCCGGTCAAACCACGTCAGAAAATTCGTACATGATGGTTTTTGGGTTTTCCAAAAATCTTCAAGAACAGTCGGTCAACCCTACTTTGACCCTTCCTATCTTTGATTCTATACATGATCTGGGAGTTCTGTAGGCATAAGCATGTAGCCTAAAAGTCAGTCTACAATTATATTACACAAACATGGACAGATCGCTTAACAGAAGGAAGATCAGAGGCCATGAAAGTGTTGTCAGACCCTTTCTGGGTTTCTGGGCTGCCCAGAACCCAATTGATAATGGTCGGTCAACGACCTTTGACTGCTTGTAACTTTCGATCTACACATGATCTGGGCTTGATTCAAGTTCTAGATCTAAGACCTTACAACATACTACAAGTACAAACCTTTAAAACACAAAAATAAATAATAGGTAATTATCTATTTTAAAAAACCCATTTTCGTGCATCTAGATGTTATAGATCTAGGATCTAACAACCCAAATCACTAAATAACATCCTTTAACACATATCTAACCAATAAATTACATAAAATCACATGATTTATAAAATTTAGGGTTTATACCTTTATGCTTTGATCTTGAATCTTATCTTTGTGATCTGTTCTTGGGGTGATAATGACCATGCTAGAGACTGATCCACTTATGGATTTCGTGGGTAAGGAGAGAGAAAAGTTTGGTTGAGTGTAAAATAGCAAATGAGCAAGATTTGTTGACTTTCTCTCTCCTTAATCTATCTATATGTTGAATGTAATGAAGTTGCTGATGAAATGAAGCTGATATGTGTTGATTTAAGGCACATTGTGACGCCCCCAAAATAGGTATACATCACCCATCTTGAGTCGCCAAATACATGGTACAAAATTCAAATACACCTTAATAATACAACTGTCGTGTAAAATACGACAAAACATAAACTGAGAGTTCTAATACGAATATTGTCTTCTAGACAGTATTCAAACTCAAATGGAGTTCTCAATACATTTATTATCACACTATTTCACATAATAGTGAGGACTACTAATGCTATCATCTAGACCATCACTCTGTTCCCCGACTAGTCTCAGCTATATTCTCATTTCCTGAAGAGAACAATGAAAGCAAAGGGTGAGCTCAACTGGCCCAGTAAGAAATATTATGACTAAGATAATATAGAATAAATTATCGTTAGCCTTCAACAGTGTTAAACTGATAAAATATAATAAACATCAAGTTTAATTGCAGCGGAACAAGCAATCCATTAGAAGAGTTGAGTAGAGCATGATATCTACTATCTTCTATGATTTTAAAAGACTTTTCATCACTTTTATCACGAGAGACTCGACAATAAATAATCCACATCATCGAATCACCCCTTTTCACGCCAAGGATATTCTTTAGTATCACAACCACAAATTATTCATGCACTCACGGGCCAAGGATATTCGTTTATTCATCAATGGTCATGATCATGCCAACAACTGTCCATCAATGCACTACGGGCCAATGAGGACTTTTACCACATCATTTGTAATATTACGGTCATGAATAATCCCTGGTCATAATCATACCAAGTCCATCTATGCACTACAGGCCACATATGACTTTCAACATAATATAAACATGAGGATGATGACAATGATAAAAGAATTCAATAAAACAAGTTCAAGGATAAATTTTTTAAAGATTTATAATTTAATTTATCCAGAAATCAATAACATTCAAATTGTCAACATGATACTGCTTTGTGGAGTAAAATTCAAGAGTAATATTGCACCAAAAATAATTTGGACTGAAAAAGAATCGATGAAGAAGGAATACTTCGATTCAACTCTAGACTTTGTGTTCCTAACGACCCTGATTTAAAGTATAAAATCATGATGGAGGCGCACAACACACCGTTTGCAATCCATCCTGGGAGTACCAAAATTTATCATGATCTTCGACATACATTTTGGTGGGGCAATATGAAGAGGGAGATAGCGCTTTTTATCTCAAGGTGTTTAACCTATCAACGAGTCAAGGAAGAACATCAAGTACCAAAAGGTCCGTTGCAACCACTTGAAATTCTAGAATGGAAGTGGGAGCACATTACCATGGATTTCGTTACTGATCTTCCCAAGGTTTCTCAAGGAATAGATGCAATTTGGGTCATTGTTGATAGATTGACCAAGTCTGCTCATTTCTTACCAATACGAGAAACTTATACACTTGAACGTCTTGCTCGTATGTACATAAACGAGGTTATAATATTGCATGGTATGCCAGTATCCATAGTTTCTGATCGAGACCCAAGATTCACTTCACGATTTTGGGTTAGTTTGCAAAAAGCTATGGGCATGATTTACGATTTAGTTCGCGATCATCCTCAGACCGACGGACAATCGAGAGGACTATTCAAACTCTTGAAGATTTATTAAGACTCTGTGTCCTTGACTTCAAGGGAAGTTGGGACAAGTTCTTACCATTGGTGGAGTTTTCCTACAACAACAGCTATCACTACAAGAAAAAGGTTTATCAGCGACCAACTATAAGCGACCGCCCCCAATCGCAGATAGCCATCAACGACCGCATGCGATCGCTGATAGTCGTCGCATAAAATCTGGTCGTTGGGATGCACATCAGCGACCACTATTAGCCATCGAATATATCGTGGACCGATATTAACCGATCGAAATGACAATCTGGTCATTAAGTTCGAGTCAAGATGGTCCAGTGGCCAAAGTCGACGTGGTCCATATGGCCCAGCCGATCGATATCGGTGATCGGATCAAGTACGGTGTTGATAGCCCTCAAATATTTAGTCATTACTAATAATGATCTGATGACAATCGCATGTGGTCGCTGCTATTGAAAAAAAATAAAAATAGATTTTTCTTTGTTTTGCAAAATTTCCAAAAACTTTAATACTGCTTTGTGTACCTTTATCCCAACACACATACCCAACAACAAAGATACACAACAATATAAACATCCATCATCCACCAACACATACACCAAACTAGTATATAAACCTTTAAAAACCAATATGATTTGAATAAATATAATAACATTTCAAAACTTGTTTAAGTAACATACAAACATCCAGAGAATGAATATACAAGTACAAAACTAATCTAAAGCAGGTACGTCAAGTATCATCACCTCCTTGATCACCCTGTAATTATCAAAATAATAAAACAAGTTACAAATATATACTATGTTAATATTGGTATATTACGACAATATATACAACAAATTGATTTTATACCTCGTTGCCATCCCCATGTTGTGATCTTTGCTCTGCCACATCGCTTGACTAACTCTCAAAGACTCGAGAGCCCTGTGATGGATGCCCAAGATCTTCGTAAGATCGCGATCTCAACATATAGCTCTCACATACCACAAGTAGTATGAGCAATTTGGATGGCTCAATGACCGTAGGTGGGTAGAAGAGCAACTGAGCCACTTTCAAGGATGGGCGCCGTCGTTGTCCTTGACCTTTAATGTAGTTCTTCTTCACAACAGACACCCTCTCCCACAACTCTTGATCAATAGGCGGACGTGGAGTGCCTTCAGGATAGCGCTCATTCAATAAACGTTTATAAGTGTCCTGTCATCATGTTAACAATTAAATAATTAAAAATAAATTAATTATGTAAGCATTGATAAACAAGATCAAGTTGTTAAAAATTTTTACCGCTATCTGGATAGCCTCAAGCAGACCATCACGGGTGGCCACGTACACATCCAGCCAATAGATAGGCTGACCTTGAGACTGAGACTCCTATACAAAAAATAGCATAATATTACTAAGTAAAAATGTGATATATTTTCTACAATTCATGATTGTAAACATAATAAAACTTGTAAATACGTACCCTGGCAGTGATATGCCGCAATTGTGAAATACTACCGCCCTTGTATGTCCCTTTAGCCTTTTCGCCATCGGGTACACCCGAGGATCTGTTGCTGGCGAAAGTCTTTCGTCTTTTCACACAGCTCTCAGCTCTCCATTGGGCACACATCTCAGCCCATATGTCCTGGGTGCACCACCAGTGACTATGCTCGTGCATGTAATCTTCTCCCTGGCCTGGATGGTCGATCTCGGCATTGTGAAGGGCTTTTTGTATTTCTTTATTCAAATTGACTTTCGTGCGGACCGCACACTTCTTCCAGAATAATGTCTGTATCACTGAAACCTGCGCGTCCTCCCATCTAAATTATTTCTGTAAATAAAACAACAATAATAACATTACTAAATAATTATCCTTTGAATATTATATTAATATTATATTAATATTATCGTCATAATTAAAAAAACATATCCCTGAAATTCTGCCCAAACAAGATCCTTGTGGGCGATAGGTGTCTTGCTTTGCGTAATCACAGGTGTAGGCTAATTCGTAAACACATTTTCGTGATATGCACTGACGATCTTATTATCTGAAAAATCACTATAATATTCAACATCAATTAGCATATATTAAAGCAATTTACATCTAATTTATAATACTTATGAAAATTATTCAAACTTATACTTATAATACTTAAAAAAATTCGTCAGAGTCTCCCCTACAATATAGACTAGCCACATGCACGATGGAATGTATATATGGACATTTCTAGGCACCCAAGACACAAACCAAGAGAAATATACAAATTTTCAATACAATAAGACCAAAACAATAATGATTGAATGCAAATTAAAAGCGAAAAAATTCGTAACCCATATACATTACCAATATAATATCAATCAAAACATTACCAATATACAATAAATGAAATCTTAAATGCTTATATATAAATGATATATACGGGACGTACGTGCTATTCGGAGGTGGGCGAATCTGAATAAGAATCCGATCATCCGGATTAGTAGGGGCCTTGGGCACATGATTAGCCCCCCTACCCAAGTTGCCCCTACCCACCGCCTGGCCATCTATATATTACAACTTTCAAGATGTTATTATGAGTCATGTTTGATTACATGTATATATGACAATAAACATAACAGTGATATAAACATGTATATATATGAATATAAAATGACAATAAACAAAAGTTGATTTAAATAGTTTAATACATAAACATGACGTTGATATAAACATGTATATATATGAATATAAAATGACAATAAACAAAATTGCATTTAAATAGTTTAGTACATAAACATGACAATGATATAAAAAACATGTAATGCTAAACATACATTTCATTTGTTCAAGTGTCAATGTCTGATTCAGAATCATCTTGTATACGTGTTGCAGATTCATAACCATCATCTGCTTCAGATTGAGTGTCAGATTCATTCAATAACTCTTCCTCCTCAGTATCAATGTCATCTGACACAAGTATTGACTCGGGATCTAATTCATGTGGTTCATCTCCACCATCTAACCGGATTACTTCATTGTTGTCCTCCACATTTATTATAGTTTGACTATGAAGCATTTGCTCTCTTGGTAAATCTACCCCATCGAGGGATGAATTATAAGTTGAAATCTTTTCAAGCTATCCCTTTTCCTAACATCTGGGGATGATTTAGTTCTCCATCTTTAGTTGGAGATTTTCCATGCCAACTCGAATATGTTGAACAAGTGAATATTCTTGAAGACATGTACAATCTTTAAAGGCACGACCAAGTGTAACAATATTGGAAAATACCTTAGAATCTTAATCTTAAATGGTATACTTGATTTTTTTTGTAGTCACACCCTCTTTATTAGGCCTAAACCGATCATGACTGCAAAACGTGCACCTTGTCATCTGTTCATTTTCCTTATAAAATAACATGTAATCGTTGGGACATGCATCGATCTTTTGGTATCCAAGTCCCAACTTCTTCACCATTTTCTTACAAAAGTAATAGTTACTAGGTAATTTCTCACCGTCAGGCAACATACTCTTAATGGCCTTCAAGAGCGACTCAAAACACTCATGGCTCATATTGTGATCAGCCTTGATGTTAAGTAATGTCACCATCGCATAATCAGTAGTGTGTTTGGTGAAACCATGCCACAATGGCTCGCTACCCTCGCCTAACAACTTAAAGAAGTCTTTGGCATCATAATTCATAGGTTGCTCTCTGCCTTGCTCCCAATCAAAATCTGGCCCTGCAATATCATGAACCATTTCATTCATACGATGAGTACTACTGCCCAAATTGTGTACTTGTGTGATGCCACCATCTCTTCTCTGCCCATGTGCCCACCAGCATTCTTCGTAATTTCTCATGAACCTAAGAAACAAGTAAATGATAGTTTACCATGTCTCTATCCATATAATTTATATTCTTACACTTCAAACATGGACATCGTATCTGCGATTTACCATTCATACATTCCGGGTGACTATACGCATACTCCAAAAACACTTGGCAACCAGCTCTAAATTCAGTTATAGCACCTATCTGGGCACTTGACTTTCGTTGTGCCATCCAACTACGGTCTAAATAGAGGCCCATGATTCCACGATACCTACTACAGACAACATGAGCTTATTAAGGTATAACATGATTGTAAGCATATGACTTGAGTATACTTGTAACCATATGACTTAAGCATACTTGTAAGCATATGATTAACATTTAAGCCATACTTATAAGCATATAACTTAAGCATACTAGCTAGTAAGCATATGACTTGAGCTCATTAATATTATAAATGTTCGCAACTACCCGACCAACAAAATTTTTTTGCCAGAGTCTCCCCTATAATATGGACTAGCCACATGCACGACGACATGTATATATGGTCATTTCTAGGCACCCAAGACACAAACCAAGAGAAATATAAAAATTCCCAATATAAATAGATCAATCCACCATTTGTACAAAATGGCAGAATTAATTAGCATGTCTTAAGTGTATTTGTTCATAAGTGTACTATTGGAGGCATGCATTATAATTGAATTTCTTGGCAGTCCTCTACAATTCTATAGTGTAGACTTGACATGGTACTCAAGTACATGAACATAGTTTTGGTTGTTATATTTGCCCTCAAACCACACTCATACACTTAAGAAATGTATCAAAAAAATCATTTCTCAAATTCCAAGTATGGTTCTTGCTTCTCTTTGGCACGAGCCATAATTTCTGCAAATATTTCAAACTACTGTCTGTGCCAAGATTAACAACCAGGCATAACAAATCAATTTTACCACATTAATATTATCCAAATTATTATGGTTTTGATACATACACCATAATAATTTTTAATTTGTTAACAACAAGCTTAGCTTATTATTGTCATGAATATCGCTCATCTTAAAAGAAAATAAATAAACAAATAAATGGGATTAAAACATAACTAAAATAATCACTCAGCGATCTTACTATCATATCATAAAACGACATACTACCAATAAGCATTTTAAATTTTTGGGTCCAATAGATATTTTTTTCTACTTCTTCAGTTTTTAAGGTTGGTTACCTTTTAAATTTTGTTTATTTTATTTGGACTAAAATATGGTTTGTACCCCCAAATTCCAAATTTTGTAGGGTTGTTGAGATTTAAATTCTAATATTTAAAACTTATCTAAATACACCCTAAAAAATTCATTTACAGAAATACAATTTGCACCCAAGTGAGGGTTCATTTTGTTTAATGTAAATAATTTTGATCCAAGCATTTAATGTAAAGAATTTCACCCTCGGAATTGAGTCATTATCCTCCAAGCATTTAACCAATTTCTTATGACAAAACCAGGACATAAGCCACACCAGAAATGTACAAGTTGTAGGCACTTAAGCAATCACAAGGACAATAATAATGAAGTGAAGGTGAATACCCAAATAATGGCAAAGTGGAATGTTTTACTTTCAGAAAATAGATGGTGTATACAAGTAAATGTGCTCACTTTTCCTTGTGGATTTTTAAATTTAAAATGGTAGTAAATTTAAAATAATCACTCAGCATCTTACTGTAATTTTTGCCCCAATTTTCGCAGTAGCTTTTGTAATGGGGGCATAATGGCATGAGTTAGCAATTATGTCAATGTGGCATGTATATGAAATAAATTACATACTACCAATAAGGTAGAATACCCAAACTAGAAGAAAAATGCAGTGGATTCTATCAATAGAATAACACCCAATCTATATCCAAATCAGAAATAAAGAGAATTAGGGTTATCTGTGGCGGCGGAGATGGCGGTGATGGCGATTTATGTGACAGTGGCACTTCGCCTCCTCCTCCTCTTCTCTTCTCCCCTTCTCCTCTTCTCCCTATTCATTTCTCCTCATTTTCTTTCTCTTGTCTACTTTGAAAGAACGAACGCTTTGAAGTCCGAATAAGTTTTAATCGATCAATGATCGCTTTCAATGTATACAACATGCGGTCGCTATTTTTTATGACGTGGATAATTTAGCGACTACAATGCAGTCGCTGATATATATTGGTCGCAAAAAATAAACGCGCCAACTTTTCCGCACCAATTTTGGGAGGAAATTAATGTCAACGATAATGACTAGATTAAATTACTTATCAACGATGTTAGTATTATAAGTATTATCTCAGGACCCGGATATGCGGTCATTGACGATAGTTTTAGTCATTGTTAGGCCTTTTTTCTTATAGTGTATCAAAGTATCGCATGGCTCCATTCAAGCGTTGTATGGAAGAAAGTGTCATTCTCCAAGTATCTTTGGGATGAGGTGGGTGAAGCAACGTTGTTGGGACCGGAGTTGGTACATACGACTACTGTAAAAGATTCAAACGACCCGACAACGATAAAAACCTCACAAGAATCAAAATAAAAGAGTTATCTTGATCTTCATCGAAAGGACGTGGAATTCGATATTGGAGATCATGTGTTATTACGTGTTGCTCCATGGAAAGGAGTTATGAGATTTGGAAAGAGAGGAAAGCTCAATCCTCAATTCATTGGCCCATTTTTAATCCTCGATCGAGTAGGGACTGTAGCCTATAGACTCTCTTTACCGCCAAGTATGTCTCGTGTTCATAACGTTTTTCATATATCCATGTTATGTAAATATGTGAAAGATCCAAACCACATTATTGAGTTAGAACCGGATGAAATAGCGGAAGATTTAACGTATGAAGAGGTTCCTGTTCAAATCTTGGATAAGAAGGAACATATTCTACGCTCCAAGGTTATACCTCAAGTCAAAGTTTTATGGAGGAACCACAATGTTGAGGAAATGACCGGGAGTTAGAATCTGAAATGAAATCAAGGTATCCTTACCTCTTCGACATACAGTGTACGCACCACTAATTTCGAGAAGAAATTTCATAAGAATGGGAGATTGTAAGACCCCAACTTTTATGAATAAAGATGAATTTTCTATAATTATTATTTTTGAATGAATTTGATATAATTTTATAGTTGTGTACTTGAAACCCGAATTCAAAGGTGCTTCACGATACCATTTCTATGAAAGCGGAATAATACTAATAATAATAATAATAATATAAATATTAAACTTAATTTATATATCGTAGTTTTCTAAATCCCAGTGATACGCGACCTTAAAACATTCATTACATGATACTTAATAGTTATCATCGTCTTAATAAGGTTATACTATTACATAGGATACCATAAATCTTATTTCGATTTGCTTTCCTTTTCCTTTATTCCCGGCATAGAGCCTTACGGTTGTTCACACTTAGCTAAAAACATTTAATTTAAGCAAGGATGAGCATTTGAGTGCCCAAAAGAGTAATAACAATTATAAATATTAATGAAAGGATTAAATGTTTTCTTTGTACTACTCTTCTACAACAAATCAAAAGTTGTGAAGTAATCAACCGATAATAATAACATAACAACTCTCTATCAAATTTTGAAACTAATTATCCGACTATAAATAGGGTTAAGGTGACATACTATGAACATTGTTCTCAATTTTTGAAAAGGTCTAACAAAACTTCATCTCATAAACCATCATAACTTACTACGCACTGGGGGTGATCAAATTTGCTATTATTACCTGTATTGATCAATACTACTACATGCAAGAACGATATTATCGTTCACTCTGTCATCGCCTTTCAAGCGATAAAATTTTTCCCATGTTTGGGATGTTCATATTATCTGCGGAATCCAAACCAAAACAATTTGATTGGATACAAAAAGGTTTTATCATATTCAACAATATTTCTAAATCATGTCTAGTGGTCAAATACATTTAGGCGACTCTTACTTCATGCATACACATCGGTATCAATAGGTGTATATATATATATATATATATATATATATATATATATATATATATATATATATATATATATATATCAACATGTGATTAAATATAATGATTATCCAAGTGGGGACACTTGTATAACCATGTTTAGAAATTAACGAACATAATATATATCCGAATTACCATATACTAACATGTTGATAGCAATGATCTGGATATAGAATATATCACAATAGGGTTAATAATATAGTATAATAATAATATAATTTTGAAACTTCTTACTCATGTCCATTGCATAAAGAAAATGCAAAGGTAAGATACTTGCTCAATAATAATTGGAGTAAGTATAGAAACATATACTGTTTGCACAAAATAAAGTACGTAAGGTTTAGATACTTTATCAGTCTGCTTACACAACTTAGTTCTACCTTTAATTCAACAACCTATCATTTATAAGATTGTTCTAATGATTAGAATAACATATTATAACACATAGTATCGCATATTGCAAATTAACACATAACCTAATCACATTGTCACACATATTATGACGATCATTGGATCACAAACAAACATTAATACAATCAAAATATCTAAGTCCAGATCAACTCCTCAAACATGCTTGTAATAAACAACTTAATCGAGTAATTATCAAGTCTAAGACTCTCATTCGTATCTCAATATCCGTAAGTATACTTTCATATTCCTTTAAATGACTTAATAAACATTTAATATAATTTATCATGAATTTTCAAACATTGGAATCACTATTACATGATTTAAATCTAAAACAATTCTATTATCATCAACATTTAAATAACATTAAAGTATTAATGAAACCATTGCCAAAATATTAAAGTTATTTATAATAACTTAAAATATTTTCAAAACACTTATATTACCCTTAAATGATTTTTAAAACATTTTAAATCATTTTTAAATAATTACCATTAATATTAAAATATTAATGTACTATTTATCCAAATATTAAAAGTCATTAATTATAACTTAAAATATTTTTAATTCATTTATATCCTTTTTAAATGATTTTTAAATTAATAAAACCATTTTTAAAACTATTTATTTAATATAATTATTAAATAAATTTAATATCATTAATATTAAATTATTAATGAAATTATCCTTTAAATATTAAAAATATCTTTAAACACTTTATTTTCATTTAAAATGATTTTAAAATAATAAAATCATTTTTAACTAAATTATTTAATAAAATTATTAAATAACTTTAATATCATTAATAATTAAATAATTAATGAAATTCATCAAAAAAATATTAAAAGTCCTTAAAATAACTTAAAATATTTTCTTATATCATTATATGATTTTTTTTTAAGTATTAAAATCATTTTAAATAATTTATTTAATATAATAATTAAATAAATTAAATATCTTTAATATCTCAAAAATATTAAATATTTATGAAATATAATTAAAATAATTAAAAACAAATTTTCAGACCTTAAAATAATTTTTAATAATTTATTTTGTATTTTTAATAATTAAAAACTAATTTTCTATAATTATTTAATAAAAAATCTAATTTTTAAAATAATCTGTCGCTAAAGATCACCTATAGCGGTAGGTAAATCATTATATAGGTGTTCTTGTGTTCTTCAAGCAAACCTGTAATTTCATGTCGAGACAAAATTTAATTTACTTTAACCGAAGCTTAATGTTTCATCTATTATGTTTCTATCTAATCTAAAGCTCAGATCTTGTAATACTCATGTAATACTACACAATCCATCCATCAACAGGTTCAAAACATAACACAAACGGAAGATATAAGGACTCAAACTTCTTGTCAGATACAATCTGGGTTTTTCTGGGCTACCCAGAAACCCAGATTGTCGAGTGCGTACTTTGAGGCTTAAACATAATCATGTTCTGTTCATGAAATCTGTGTTATTAAGGTCTAAATCGCTAGTACTCATGTCATAGAACATTTATATATTACCATCACAGTTCAACAACAATACATTAACAAGATCTGACATGGTCAAACCATGTCAGGAATCTAGTTCATACTGATTTTCGGAAATTTCCGAAACTCAAAATCAGTCTCGGATGGCTACTTTGACCATCTCCTAAATCCAACATAGTTGTTGTTTAAGAGGTTTTAAGGCACAGATTTAAACTTCATCTAGCAGGCTATAACATGTATACAACAACATCAACAAACAATGAACAACCTGACAGATCTAGACGTAGCAAAACTTGTCAGAGTCTGAAAAAGGCTTTCGGGTTTACCTAAAAATAGCCGGTCAATCTTTGGTCAACGACCTTTTGACAGATTAATAACAACAAATCTAGACATCAAATGACTTCTATTCTTTTTGCAGATTAAAGACCACATTACAAGCTACACATATCAACTTAAAGAAAACACAAATCATAAATGAGCAAGGATCTATGGCCACTGACATTCGTTGTCAGACCACAGAACCAAGTTTTTCCAAATTTTTGAAAATCATCAATTTGAAGACTTAGATGTTATGGATTTGTATAATACCAACCTAGATCATCAAAATAGACTATAACTAACATATTTTAACAATAAAAACTAACATCTAACAATAGATTTATGGACAGATTTCAAGGCTAGGGTTTATACCTTCTTTGATCAATCTTTGCTTCAAGGCTCTTGATTTGTTTAGTGTGTTTTGTGAAATTTTGGTTTTGTGGATGACAAATGAAGGAAATTCGTGGCTTTTGGTGAGAGGAGCTCTTGGATAAGTGTTTGAGCAAAATGGGCTAACAAGTGACCTCTTTCTCTCATCAATCCTATATATAACATGGTGTAATGCTCATGGTTGATCATGTCTATCAAATTTTTATTGATTAAAGGCTATTACTAGACCACATGGCTAGCTAGAGTTGGTCACCAACTAAAGTTATGGCAAGTTCTCTAAGTTATCTATTAAATAATGCAAGAAGGGCAATTTGGTCATTTGACTGTTTACTTTTTTAGTGGCAAAGTTGTCAATTCCTTTCTAACCTCTAGGTTTGACCCTTTAGGTTTAACCCTAAGGTTTCTAAGCTCTAAATCTAGAATTGTGTATTAGGGCAAAATAGGAATCTTAGTTTCTAAAATGTGAATTAGGGTTCCTTAATTGAATTAGGTTTTCTAATCACTTTTAAAAAAGTAGACTTTATAAAGCTTAATAAATTAGTACAAGCTTTATAAATTAGTAATTAGGGTTTTGATCTAGTAATTAGGGTTTCTAAACATTAACTAGGGTTTACCTAATTAACATTAAACATGATAATGGTTATTACATAACACATAACTTAACACAAACATTACAAATATATTTATTTGACTATGTTATAGTTTATCAAGAATGTAAAGATTTTGTCATTCTCTACTATATAAACATTCCACACATTAACATTACACACATATAAGACATGTTTACATTACTGAAATATAAATAATATTATATTATTATTCTCATTCCTTATTCAAAATCCAGACTTAGGGTTTTGAATTCATATCTGACATAACCTTCATAGATACCATTATTAATTAAGTTAAAATAATTAACCTAATTAATATAATAAATACATATCATAATATCCATATCATATATACAATAATCATATTTTCATGGAAAATAAATAATAAATATTTTTATTACAACATAATTTTATTATAAGAATATAATATATAATGATCAATAAATCTAATAAGAAATTATTTACATCTAATAAATAATTTTATTTATCGATATATACATATACTTTACTTTGCACATATTCCAACCCTTATATATATATATATATATATATATATATATATATATATAAAATATTCGCAAAATTTCTTATTGAAAATATTTATTAACGATGTTCAGAAGTTACGCAAGGAGAGGTTTGGTAACCTAATTTAAGGCGTCGATAGGAGAGAAATCCTTATTGGAAAGCCCCTCTTTCCGGAACGACACGAATTCGATTAATAGTGTGAATAATAATAAAGATGATGAAGTTTTGTTTTATTAGTAATATTAATGTAATAAAATGTAAAAGATTTTTATATAAAATGTAATACTTTTATAAAGTTATTCGTTTTATTAGGCTAATAGTAAAATCTTTTTATGTAAAAGCAGAATACTTTTATAAAGTTATTCGTTTTTATTAGATAATAATTAGAATATATTATATTTTATTATGCATAGTGTTTGCATAGTGCATGCGTAGTGTTTGCATAGTAAAATCTTTTTAAAGTTATTCGTTTTATTAGATTATAAATAGAATATATTATATTTTATTGTAAACCAACTGACCGTCTGTTTTAAAGTAAATCGATCTGAGCGGATTTCATGGATTAGTTACTTATTAAATCCATTCTTCTATAAATAAAAGCTCATTCCTTCATTATTTCTTACGAATTCTTTCAAAAACTAGAGAGAGAGACCGTGAGAGAGAAATATTCTTCTATCTTGAGCGTATTTCTTTAGCATTTAATTTGAGCGTAGTGCAAGTTTCTTCAATATATCCCCGCCTCACCTACTGGTGAATACTCTTCTTTATAAGGTAAAGGGTATTATTTTTTTCATATTCATGAAGAGAACTTCCGTTATTCCATTCTTTATTATTACATTTGGAATAACTTTGATATCGCCGATCTACCCTATACTTGGTGAAATTCTTTCGTTATTCCATTATTTATTATTCTTTGGAATAACTTTTATACATGCCAATACTGCATACATGGTGAAATTACATTATTATTCCATTATTTATTACATTGGAATATCACATGCATGCGTTTCTGTAGGATTGAGTTACATCTTTATTATTCGTTGGAATATCCCATGTATGCTTTTCGTCGGACCTGGTTCCGTTATTTATTATTCTATTGGAATAACTGTCATGCAAGTACCGCATGCATGGTGATTTCTGTTGTTATTCCATTCGTTATTATTCTGTTGGAATATCCTGTCGGTGCGTATTACGCCTGACCTGGTTCCGTTATTTATTATTCTGTTGGAATAACCTGTCCATATGAAGTACCTCATGCATGGTGATTTCTTTTGTTATTCCATTCTTTATTATACTCAGTTGGTTAAAGTTTTGACTTTTATACTCCATGAAATTAGTAGAATATCCTTGATATTTGCGCTTCATCCAATATCTTTTCATGGAAATATTCTTCTGAGCATTCTTGAATTTTACTCTACAAAGAAGTATCATGTTGACAATTTAGACGTTATTAGTTCCTGAATAAATTAATTCTTGAACTTGTTTTATTGAATTCTTATATCATTGTCATCATCCTCATATTTATATTTTGTTGAAAGTCAATACGTGGCAGTAAGTGCATAGATGGACTTGGTATGATTATGACCGAGGATTATTGATTGTAATCATGGCGTAATGTTACAAATAATGTGGTAAAAGTCCTCATTGGCCCGTAGTGCATTGATGGACAGTTATTGACATGATCATAACCATTGATGAATACACGAATATCCTTGGCCCATAGTGTATGGATAATTTGTGGTTGTGATACTAATGAATATCCTTGGCCGTAGAGCAGGGATGATGTGGTTTATTTATTAAGCTGAGTCCCAGCGATAAAAGTGATGAAAAACCTATTAAATCATAAAAGATAGTAGATTTTATTCTCTACTTGACTCTTTTAATGGATTGCTTGTTTTTACTTGATTAAACTTGATGTCTATTATATTTTATCGGTTTAACATTGTTGAAGACTAATGATAATTTATTCCGCTTTATCTTAGTCATAATATTTCTTCTTGGCTAGTTGAGCTCACTTTTTTCTTTCACCGTTCTCTCTTGAAAAATGAGAACGTAGCCGGGACTAGTCGGGGAACGGAGTGACGGTCCAGATGATAGTATTAGTAGTCCTCACTATTCTGTTAATGAGGACTTATTCTGAGAGTGGATATTGTCTTGAAGACAATGTTTGTATGAAAACTCACAGCTCTCTTGTTGTATATTAAAGATTGTATTTGTATTCTGTACCATGTATTTGGCGACTCAGAATAGGTGATGTATACCTATTTTGGGGGCATCACGGGTGGTATATACGGATCAGCCGTTAAAGAAAATATTACATAAGTCGGATGTGTCGGGTCGGCTAGCGGCATGGGCGATGGAGTTAACGCAATTTGCTATAGAATATCACCCTCGAACGACAATCAAGGGTCAGGCATTGGTAGACTTCATCGTGGAATGCTCTTTCACGGAACCAGACGTGAAATACAAAGGTCAAAACTCAACAGGTGAGCCTCACGTGGACTTTATACGTGGATGGGACATCAACTTCAGACGTCAGCGGTCATGAGTCATTCTAACGAGTCCCGAAGGCTTCAAGGTCCAACAAGCGATTCGGTTTCATTTTAAGGCCACAAACAACGAAGCAGAATACGAGGCTATACTAGCCGGACTTCGGTTGGCTCGAAGCTTGGAAGTACAGAAGATAGTTATCTACAGTGACTCACAATTGGTAGTTAAATAGTTATCAGGAGAGTATGAGGCTCGGGGGCCAAGAATGTCAAAATATCTGGCCGAAGTGAAAGATAAGCTAACATACTTCACATCGCACAGTTGTCAGGGAGTTGATCGGTCAGATAATACGGTAGTAGATGCCCTAGCTAGATTGGTAACCACCAAAGAAAGCTCCTTCAACGGATCAGTGTATCTGGAGGTCTTAGAACGGCCTAGTGTACCGAGGACAGATGTACTAGCTTTGGATCGACTTGACTGTTGGCTCACACCTTATATCTCCTACTTGGCAGATGGGACCCTACCTTCGAACCGAATCTTAGCAAGAAAAATCAAGCACCGAAGATCAAACTTCGTCCTCATTAACGGGGATCTGTACCGAAGGGCTTTCAGTTCTCCCCTCCTCAAATGCTTAACTCCGTCGGAAGAAGACAATACACTTCGGGAAGTACATGAAGGGATCTTTGGGGATCACATGGGGGCTAAGTCGTTGGTGCATAAGATCTTGAGGCAGGGGTATTACTGGCCGAATATCTACACGGAGGCCAAGGAATTCGTCAGAAGGTGTCCCAAGTGTCAGCTGAACAACACTGTCCCACATTAGCCTCCCGAAGAGCTATATTCGGTCTTGTCCTCAATTCCCTTTGCTGTATGGGGAATCGACATCCTAGGGCCTCTGCCGAAGGCCAAGGGGTAAGTTAGTTTTGTGATCATGGCTATCAACTATATGATGAAACGGGTCGAAGCCAAACCATTGCAGAAGATCACCGAACAAGAATGCCTGAAATTTTTCAAAGAAGGAGTGGTCTATCATTTCGGTATTCCGATGGCAGTGGTCTCTGATAATGGAAGACAATTTATGGGGTCTAAGTTCGAAGGCTTTCTGAAAGAGTTGGGAATTCAGCATCGCAACACTTCAGTCACTCACCCTCAGTCGAATGGTCAAGTAGAAGTGACCAACCAAACCCTGCTCAACGGGATCAAAAGAAGGCTGGACGAGTTAAAGGGTCGATGGCCTGGAGAACTACTCAGTGTTTTGTGGGCATATCGGACTACTCCAAGGACAACAACCGGGGACTCTCCGTTTCGACTGGCATACGGGACCGATGCACTCATACCCATTGAGATTGGGTCCCCTACTCTTCGAGTCAGTCAATACAAAGAACTATACAATGATGAAGGTTTGAAAACAAATTTGGATCTGCTGGAAGAAGTTTGGGACTCAGCTCTGTTGAGGTTGGCTATCTACCAGCAGAGAACAACCCGACACTATAATCAGAAGGTGAAACAGAGGAGGTTTGAAGTGAGTGATTTAGTCCTCCGGGAGTCGGAGGCATCAACCCCCCAGAACACCGGCAAACTGATACCTAACTGGTAGGGACCATAAGAAGTAGTAGAGGTGCCGAAGCCAGGTACATACCGGCTTCGAGCAATGGGTGGTTCGAAAGTAAAGAATACATGACATGCTGGAAGACTTAGAAAATTTTACCAGTAATAGTTATGTCATTCTTTTCTTTATCCATGTAACCGTTTCAATTTTAAATGAAATAAATGAAAGTGTTCTTTGGAGATGTTTAACTTCATCTATATTCAAATGGTTTTCGGTCTCCGATCAGACAAACATCGGGCTTAAACCGTCGGAAAGGAAAGACGACATAAGCGATCAGTAAAAAGTCATGTATATACTGGATCGAGACTACAATTCTAGAATCAGACAAACTTCGGGCACAATCCGATCAGAAGGTTCGAAAAGACACAACTGATCGAGATAAATCTGGAGTATAACTAATCGCAAAAATTTATAAACAAAAAGTTTTTGTACTTCATTCATTCTTTCAATTTTTTACAAATCTCGATCGTATATGATCCGGGCAAGGTACTAATACATAAAAAAAAGGAGAAGACGATTACAGAAGGAATTTACAAGTCTTCAGGGACAAACAACTCCTGTGGATCCTCACCTTCGGCCTCTGATTCATCATAGGAAGACTCGAGGAAAGAGGGGTCAAGGCCAGCAGCTATCATCTTCGTCCGAGCCTTTTCCCGATAAGATTCATACCCTTCACCAAACTGGGCCATGACCTTATCGTTCAGGGCATCAGACTCCTCATACTCGGCAATTTCCTACTGCTTAGCCTCAGAGAGCTTTCCCTGCAAGGCGTCGACTTTAGCAGTTAAGGTGGTGCTTTCCCGCATCACGTGCATCATTTTGGCCATCATCTCAAAAACTTCTCCTGCAGAGCATCCACAGCCTTCTCCCGATCCTTGACCTCTTCGGCTAGATACTCCTTCTCTTGGATCAACTTCTTAGCATGACCCTCGAGGCCGACAAACTCATACTGAAGAAGAGAATATTGTTCCTTCAGTTCGTCAGCCTGGCGTTCGGCCTGGATTACTTTGTTTTGGGTCTCGACATGGAGATCCTTTTCCTTCTTTAGGTCCAAATTCAGACCACGGATCTCTGCCTCAAAAAGCTGCACATCCGTCATCAATTGAGCCTCCTTCTTGGTAGATCGGGAAAGAGGCGGAATGGCTCGGGCCAGGATGGCGTTGTCCTGTGGCAAAAGGAGTTGGTCAGCCGTGCAGAATTAAACATGAAAGTAACAACAGAAGATAACCAATTTGAGCAATACCTGACATTGAGCCCGGACGTAAGCTACCAGGTACTCTTCGGAGGAAAATCCCTTGAACCGTTCGTCATCGCCCGAAAGCTTGAAATGGTCGAACAGGTTAAAGGGGAATACCTCCAAAGGACTCTTCGGCCAGCAGATGGTCGGCTAACCGTGAGATGAACTGGGTTTGGATGAAGGTGTTGAGACGGTTACTGGGTCGACCACAGCAACAAACTGTACGGGATCCTCAGCAAGTCGTGGTTTCTTGGATCGGGGTTCGAGAGGAACCTCTTCAGTATCCTCCGAATCCTCGATCACCTCAACTTGAGTAGGGGGTGGTGGAGGAGTCGCCTTTGGCAAAATTGCTGAAGTGATCTTGGCGGAGGCTTTTATGGAAGGCTTAGAAGGCCTCTTTGCCTTCTTCAGCAACGCCATCTTCTCCGCTCGGCTCATCTTCGTATGCGTTCTTGGTAAGTGTTCGATGGGGTCACCAAGGGAGGTGGACTGATGTGGTATGGTAGAAAGTTCAATGACCCAGATGGTCTCCTCTTCACCATCATCTTCAAAGACGGGGAGACAGATTGGTCCCATGCTGTTGATGGCAATATTAGGGAGGCATCTGCACCCTCGGGTTTGAAAATTGTCACTGCACAATAAAAAAACGAATCAGAAAAACAAGTAAAGTTAAAGGTATTCGGAGGAGCTTCGGGATAGTACACTTACACCCGTGTTTGTACAGCCAGGCCTTATTGGATAAGACAGTCAAGCTCCATTCGGTCTTGGTCCACTTCTTGTAAAAAGCCTTGAAAGCATTGGCCTGATCCTTGGGGAACTTGGACACTTTGGCTATGGGATCCTCGGGATAGGCCCAATGAGGAAGAAGTTGGAGGTCGATTCCCTTGACGAAGAACCACTTGTCGTGCCACCCCTTGTTGCTTGAAGGGTTCTTGATGAGGACGGAATGGTTGGGTCGTTTATATAATTGCCGAAGGCCAGGATCTTTCGACCCACCAACGGTGAATAAGGCAAAGAAGAAATCGAGGCCAGGGGTGACCCCCATCTCCTGGCATAGGGCAATGAAGGATATTAAATGGATGTACAAGTTCGGCACAAGCTATGCGAACCCGACACCCACGAAACACAAAAAAGAAGAGATAAATTTGTGGAGTGGAAACCGAACCCCGTACTTCAGCAGATACAGGGGAACGGCGACCCATTCACCTTCGGGTCTCCAGAACATTTTCTCGTCGGGTTTTGGCACCCGAAGCTTATATTCGTTGGGGATATTGAAAATGGTTCGGATGTCGGAGATTTGGGAGGAGGTGATGGTGGAGGGGGAGTGGAGATGGGAAAACTCCTCGTCAGAGTGGTAGGCGTTTCAGATCCTGGCCTCAACACTTATTGGGATAGGAAGAACGGCAAGAGTTGCTGTTTCAGAAGATGGTGCCGAAAGGTCCACCGGAAGGAGATCGGTGGAAAGAATAGAGGAAGGAATGGTGGTTTCAGGGATGTTTGGAGTTTGTTCAGTAGTGGAATCAGCCATTGCTGCAAATGCTAGCAGGAATGAGCTCAAAATCAAGGAGAAATGAAGAACGAAATACTCACCGGAAATCGCTCTCGTCGGAAAGCTTGAAAGAGATTTTGAATTTAGAAAGGCTGGGAAAAGTGATAGTGATTGATGGAAGGGGATTTTTATAGGCCCGTATGCACAAAACCCAATGGCGGCTATTAAATGCAGAGAGTGGGCCCGTGCATGGAAAGGCATGCAACGTTTCAAGAAACAAGGACAGACTGCTTGGGTTCCCCAGACAACACATCATTAGCTGTCGTGACCTTTCGAATACCTGACCCTTCAAGTCTCTAATTATAAGTACATTATAACAAGAGACTAGGGGGCAATGTTCGGGAGTGTTTTACCGACCTTCAAGTGGACCGAAAGCCTGACACTGGAAGGGGTTCGTGTCCCTATCGGGCCGAAGTCCATGGGTGAGTTGATGGTGTTGGGTTGAGATCCGAGTCCTTTGGGTTGAGCCTTACCTCGGTGTAAGATGTTCTGGTCTGGTCTTGAGTACTTTGGTAAAGCCCGGACACGATGAGGGAGTTTGGTTGGGTTGAAGCATGCGTTGGGACTTCCAAGCATGAGTCCGGGGACCTAATTGTGGTTGAATAAGGTAACTCAAAGGTAGTGATTGGATTGGATTCCACTTCAGACTTTTAAGGAGATTGTGTTGGACCCAAGTTATGGTAACTACCATGATTAGGAGTCCAATCCACTTCGGAGAAGGATTCTAAAGGTGGTGAGCACTATAAATACAAGACCAAGGTTATGATTAGCAGTAATACCTACTTTTGAAAGACTAAACACTTAAATTCCATCATTGTTAAACCTCATGAACGATTTTCAGACTTATTCTTACACCGGATTTATTTTCCTGGCTAGCATGGTCATCAACCTTCTGTAATGATCACATTATCATGCAGGTTTAAGCGCGTAGAATTTCGTGATTGGACGCTACTTGGCGAAATTTGGCGTTAACACTTCCAATGCTTCTCCTAACAACAGCACCAGCACCCTCACCCTCACCCTCACCCTCACCCTCACCCTTAACCTGAGCCTTGGCTAAAACCTTCTTGAGAACCATTCCGGGATTTTCAAAATCAGGTGTTTGATCTGATGTAGAAGACATGGTGTATTGTGTGTGAATTGAACAGTTCTTTTATTGCTTGGGTTTCTTATGGCTGTTGGGTATGAATTGAACAGAAATATATGAATTATAGCTCTCATATAAAATTTTTCATATATATATATATATATAGATAGATATATTTGGAGCAGTTTTCGGTGAATATGTATGTACGGTGTATGGTATCTGTACATGTATTATTGGCTGTTTGTCTGGATATGGTAAGCCACCAAGCCCAGCTGCCCAACTATTAGAGGCGTGGGGAAAAATTTAGCGGGACCTACGAATGCTGCTTGGACCAATCATATTATAACGTCATCTTTATATAAACATGATGGGAGGATGACGTCAGATTCTTGTAATCGTGATGGGAGGCAGGGGTTTTGGAAAAAATAAAAAGAAAAGAATAATTTCTGTTAAAAAAAAGTACATAACTATACTACACAAATTAAATAATAAGTATTACTTTAATAACGTTTTGGTAACAAAAAGATTATATACGAAAAGGTAGTTATTGATTATATTTATCGGACTCACCCGTGGAATATCAATTAATTATTATTTAACACGTTATTTTGTATTTAATTTTTTGTACTCATCTTTTGTTATCATAGCATTAATTTTATTATTATGAGTTAAAGTTTAATACATATAAGTTAAAGTTTAATACATTATCAGTGTACTCTCTTCCTCTAATAATATATGGCGTTTTAAATAATTTTATTTTTAGCAAAATTAATGATTTGGCTACCGAAGTTGACACGTTTAATTGAATACCCGATTAAACTTTTAATTTTTCAAATTAACTCACTGAACTAATTTTTATTTTCAAATTAGGACATTCCGTTAAAAAATATTGACAGACGTTAAGTTTTTATCTACGTGACGCTGACGTGGCAAAAAAAATAAAAAATATTGCTTATGTGACAAAAAAAATCAAAAACAGATTTTAAAAATAAAAACATTAACATTTAAAAATTTTAAAACAAAAACATAATAAAATAAAACTAATAAAAAAAACGAAATTCAGTTTTAAAATTTAAAATTTATTAATAATTAGTTTTTTAATAAAAAAAAAGTAGTTTTTTTAAAAATAAAAATAAATAAAAAAGCATTTGTTTTAAAGAAAAAAAAAATAATTGCTTTATTTTTCTTAAAAAAAACTGCGTTTTATTATTAAAAATAAAAAAATGCATTTTTTTAAAATTTTTCTTAAAAAACGCAGTTTATTTTCTTAAAAAAAATAAAATAACGTAGTTTATTTTTCTTAAAACAATAAAAAGCAATTTTTATTAAAAAAACACAGTTTTTTTTCTTAAAAAACGCTGTTTATTTTTCTTAAAAAAAAATAAAAAGCAGTTTTATTAAAAATAAAAAACATTTTATTAAAAACGCAGTTTATTTTTCTAAAAAAAAATAAAAAGCAATTTTATTAAAAAAAAAAAAATGCAGTTTTTTTTAAAAAAATACAGTTTATTTTTCTTAAAAAAAAAATAAAAAAAGCGCAGTTTATTTTTCTTTATAAAATAAAAACAGTTTTTATTAAAAATAAAAAACGCTTTTATTAAAAAAACAGTTTTCATTTAAAAACTGCAGTTTTCATTTTGTTTCTTTAAAAAAATGTTTTTTATTATTAAAATATTCTACTTTTTTTAAAAAATTTGTTTTTCAAAAATTCTATTTTTGTTTTATTTTATTATGTTTTTGTTATTTTAAAACTTTAAAATGTTAATTTTTTTATTTTTAAAATCTATTTTTGATTTTTTTTGCCACATAAGCAATATTTTTTAATTTTTTTGCCACGTCAGCGTCACGTAGATAAAAACTTAACGTCTGTCAACTTTTTTTAACGGAATGACCCAATTTGAAAATAAAAATTAGTTCAGTGAGTTAATTTGAAAAATTAAAAATTTAATCGGGTATTTAATAAAACGTGCCAACTTCGGTGGCCAAATCATTAGTTTTGCCTTTTATTTTTATCCAAATTATTTGACGTTATATATGATCTATGAGAATTAGCCACAATCTTTCTAAAATTATTTCTTATGAGAAAATATTACAGATGAGAAAGAGTATGAGAAAAGTATGGTAAATGATATCTTAGACAATTGATACTCTCTCTGTCTCGTAATATATGATATTTTAGATAATTTTGTTTTTTTCAAATTATTTGACCTTTTATATAATCTAGGAGAAGTAACCACAATCTTTCTAAAATTATCCTTATAGAAAAAATGCCACAAATGAGAGAGAGAATATGAGATAACTGATAAGAATAGTAAATGGTATTATAGACAATTAATACTATATTTAATGATATACAATTATTTTTTTAATTCTTATGCACACATCTAAAATGTCATATATTATAAGACGGAAGAAGTACTATATTTAATATTATACAATTATTTTTTTAATTTTTGTGCATAATTCTAAAACGTCATATATTATGGGATGGAGAAAGTATATATTAGTTGTCTTAGAATTAAAACGCATCATTAATGGCGTGCTTATATTGGAAAAAATTATAGTATTTCAATCATGTGTCATAATTCTAAACTTAGTAAACTTAAACTCTTTATTATATATTTATCTTTATAAATATTTTTTTTATTTTATTTTTTTACAATAAATAGAGATATAGATAATGCCATAGTTATGAAATTATTTTCAAATTTAAGGATATTTTTTAATTTATATTATTAACTAAATTCCAAAATTAGGGATACGTTTTTCTTTTTAATCTGGTTCAAATTAAAGATATATTTCAGTTATGTATTACAAATGACATGAATTTTTTAACATGTAATTATTTATATTTTAGGTTGAATGGGCAATATTATGTTTAGAAAATATTGGAGATATATTTATAAAAAGTAAAAATCTTTGTTTATAAAATATAGTGATAATCTTTTCATTAGTCCTAAACTATATCTATTTTTTTTACGTTTGGTCTTTTAGTTATTTTTGTTAGAATTTGAGCCTAATTTAATGTGGGTGTCATTAATTATTTTTAATGATTCCATATATTAATGTGTTCTACTCCATGAGTAGATTAAATTAAGTATTTGGAATCTCAAATCCATAGAGTAATGAATGAGATATTAACTCCTAAAGATCACACTTGAAAATAATAAATAATAATAAATATATGTGGGAAAAACCAAGTCCCACATAGAATAAGAATTAAACTTTTAATGTGTTTATATACAAGGAAATTGTTTTTATGTTTGGGCCCCAAAGGGCACCTCACTTTTGTGAAAGGGATATGACATAGTCAAGGCTTGGTTCGAACCAACATGCCCGCACCACCGCCGATCGGCCTGGCCTGGCTCGGGCTCGTGGGTCTAGGTCCTTATATATAATTTTTTAGACAAAATTTATTTAAAATTTATTTGAATTTTATTTATTTAATTCTATTATCAAAACTGTGTCGTTTTGATAAACAGTATTTATTATATTATCAAAACTGTGTCATTTTGAGAAGCGGTATCTGTTGAAAGGGTATCAATCTGAACAGACGGCCCAAAACTACGTCGTTTTGTCGCGCCTTTTTTACTAAGCTTAAAACTATGTAGTTTTGGTTCTGGAAATGCTAAAACTACGTCGTTTTATGGGTCTAAATAGACGCGCCCATTCTGTAGATGATCAAAACTACGTCATTTTGACCAAAGGATGCCATGCCATGTCTTTTCAGAAGCATCCCATGCCTTTTCAAGGGATAAGTGTCCATCCGAAAGAGTCACCAACCCCTCCTATAAATAGATAGGAGGGGGCAACCTTTTTATTCATTCATTTCTCTAGCATTCAAGCATAATAGAGTATTCTAGTCTTTATTTCTTCATCAGTTTCCTTAGTTAATTTTGAGAGAGAATCAAAGTATTTCTTTGGTTCATAGAGTATACTTTTTGTAGTGTTGCTAAAGTATACGGTGTCATTGTATCTTGGGAGGCAAGTGCTATCAACTTTGAGCACCATACGGAGGGCATAATTATCTTAAGGACATAGTACTAAGTACTAGCCTTGACAAATCTTTTTCTATAACTTTGATTATTTGAGATGAGTTTATATATATATATATATATATATATATATATATATATATATATATATATATATATATATATATATCTGTATCAGAATCTTAAACTTACACCTTATCTAACATACCTTGCATACCCCCCTTTAGCGACGGATTTCATGACGATTGATCTCATTACTATAGGTTGATCCGTCGCTATATGTTGTCCGTCGCTATATATTGTCCATCGCTAAAAGTTAAAATGATGGTTCTATATAGAAGCATTGAATCAAATCGTCGCTTGATCAGATTTGCTAAAGGGGGTATACAAGGTATCTTTAAAAGGTAAGTTTAAGATCAACTATATATATATATATATATATATATATATATATATATATATATATATAACAATTTTGCTACTATAATTGGTTCTTCTTCTACACCTTCTATATCAAATGTTCCTGTGAACCATGTTGAAAAGCCAAAAAAGTTCAATGGAACAGAATTTAAAATGTGACGCCCCCAAAATAGGTATACATCACCTATTACGAGTAAGCCCAATACATGGTCATGAATACAAATACAATCTTAAATATACAACATGAAATTTGTGAGTTTTAATACAAATATTGTCTTCTAGGCAGTATTCAAACTTAAAATAAGTCCTCAATACATTTATTATCACACTATTTCATAAAATAGTGAGGACTACTAATGCTATCATACGGACCGTCACGTTCTCGAGCTAGTCCTCGCTACGTTCTCATTCTCACAAGAGAACAATGAAAGCAAAAGGTGAGCTCAACTAGCCCGATAAGAAATATTATGGCTAAGATAATGCGAGAATAAATTATCGTTAGCCTTCACAATGTTGTTAGCCCGATACAATATAACAAACATCAAGTTTAAGCTAAAGTGGACCAAAGCAATCCATTAGAAGAGTCAAGTAGAGAATAAAATCTACTATCTTCTATGATTTAAAAGGTTTTTCATCACTTTTATCACTGAGACTCAGCTTACTAATTAAACCACGTCATCCCTGCACTACGGCCAAGGATATTCATTACTATCACGACCACAAATTATCCATGCAGCACGGGCCAAGGATATTCGTGTTTTCATCAATGGTCATGATCATGCCAACAAATGTCCATCAATGCACTACGGGCCAATGAGGACTTTTACCACATCATTTGTAACATTATGGTCATGACTAAACCGAATAATCCCTGGTCATAATCATACCAAGTCCATCTATGCACTACAGGCCACAGATGACTTTCAACAAAATATAAACATGATGATGATGACAATGACATAATAATTCAATAAAACAAGTTCAAGAATTAAATTTTAAAGATTTATAAGTTAATTTATCCTGAACTCAAAAAAGTCCAAATTGTCAACATGATACTACTTTGTGGAGTAAAATTCAAGAATGCTCAGAAGAATATTTCCATGAAAAGATACTGGATGAAGCGCAAATATCCAGGATATTCTACTAATTTCATGAAGTATAGAAGTCAAAACTTTAACCAACTGAGTATAATAGAATATATGAACCTGCAATGGATTTTCGCCCGCCATGCGGTAATCCACGTAGACAGATCATTTCCACAATAAGGAATGAATACAAATGATCATTCACCATGCATGTGGTAATCCACATAGTCAGGTTATTCCAACAGAATAATAAATAATGGAATAACAGAAGAATTCACCATGCATGCGATAGACCACACAGACAAGTTATTCTCAACAGAATAATAAAGAATGGAACTAGGTCATGCGAAATCCGCACAGACAGGATATTCTAACAGAATAATAAAGAATGGAATAACAACAGAATTCACCAGGCATGTGATAGACCGCACAGGCAGGTTATTCTAACAGAATAATAAATAATGGAACCAAGTCATGCGTAATACGCACAGAAAGGATATTCCAACAGAATAATAAAGAATAGAATAACACAAGAATTTCACCATGTATGCGGACTTGGCAGAGCAAAAGTTATTCAATGAGAATAATAAATAGTGGAAACCGGTCATGCGTAATACGCGCACAAACATGATATTCCAGCGAATAATAAAAAGAACGGAATAATGTAAGCTCTCTTCATGAAAATGAAAGAAATAATACCCCCTTACCTTAGAATAAAAATTTGGATCTTTGGAATAGAGGTAGCAGACTTCTCTTCTTCTCTCTCAATAATTTCTCTCTATAATAATTGCTCTATAGCTTTAGTGAATTGGTGAGAAATGAAGGAAGAATGAGCTTCTATTTATAGAAAATATAGTTTCGATAATTGCACATTTTGGGGCTCGAAAAAATTCTTGTACAATACCTCCAACTTTTCTTTTATTTTTAATTTAGTCCACGCAAGTATTATCAAACTTTCACCACCTCCCCTAATAGTAAATAATGTGAATCAATAGTTCAATCATGTGATTTAATAGTTTTAATCATGTGCAAATACGAATAATAGTATAGTATCTCCATCTATACCTCCATCTTTAACTTTGTCATGCAAGTATTATCAATCTTGCACCAACTCCCCTAATAGTACATGAATGTGAATCAATAGTACACACATGTGAACAAATAGTTATAATTATGTGAATTAATAGCAATTAATTCCTCATTTATTTGATTAATTACCTAATAACTTCTAGACATCAATTATTATCAAAATAAATGTCGATTTTCACTAACACTAATAATTCCAACACAATGGAACTATCAATTTCATCTTTAATCAACACGAACTTATTCATCATTAATATTATAACTCACAATATTTAACAACTGTGTCGTTCCCGCGGAAAGAGGGGCTTTTCGATAAGGATTTCTCCTTATTGGCGCGCAATTATATGACCAAACATTTCTTTGACTGAACTTCTAGACATTGTAAATATTGTAATTTAATAATATGAATAACTTTGTCGTCTCAATTATTGATTTAATAATATATCATATTATCTGAGATGATCTTTGTGATAATAATCGAATCAATAATATGAGAGAAATTATACAACAACCATCTGTAGCAATAATTGAGTATAAGCGAGTGACTTCTTACGTAAGCATCAATAATCAATACTGTGTGTCTTACTTATGCAACCAGCGCAGACTTCGTATACTTTTACTACTAGGGTAGTTCAACAATTTTAACGGTAACACTTTACGCGTTATTTTTATAAAAAGATAATTACGTCGTTTTTCTTACTACGACAATACTTAGTTGTGGGGTCCACCAATGATTTGTCGTCGCATCTGCGGATATTCCACGACAAAAAGAATATTCCCAGACCAAGCGAATATTTTATAACAACTTGCATACTTTGCAAAAATTTTTACATATCACCCTTAACTTTAACCTTTTATCAATTTAACCATTTACGAAATAAAATAATAATTATAAGAAAATTGAATACTTTCATTTCATAAAATTCAGGGTCTTATAATCTCCCTTCCTTATGAAATTTTGCCCTCAAAATTTATGTACGTACCTGGTATGCCGAATAGGTGAGGATACCTTGACTTCATTTCATATTCCAACTCTTGAGGTATAACCTTTGAATGCCAAATATGATCCTTCTTATCCAAGATTTTAACACGTATCTCATCATACGTTAAATCTTCTGCTATCTCGTCTAGTTCTAATTCAATAATGTGGTTTGGGTCGTCCACATATTTATGTAACATCGATACGTGAAAAACGTTATGAACACGCGACATACTTGGCGGTAAAATGAGTCTATAGGCCACAGTTCCTACTCAATCGAGGATTTCAAATGGGCCAATTAAATCGAGGGTTGAGATTTCCTCTCTTCATTGATTCTTGCTTCTAGAATAACGCCCTATTGAACCTTCTTCTTCACATTCATTGACTCTAAGTATATGCAGCTTGTTGGCTTTAACTTTATCGATTAAAGTCGATTCTACTCGTATATTCGTTATCTTCATGTGGTTCTCTAGAGTCTTTAACTCTATCTTCATCATTTTTAAGTTATACGAAATAGGTTTTTGTGTTAACAACATTGCACTCGTAAATGCATACGATCTTCTACTCAACGCGCCAGCTACCACATTAGCTCTTCTATAATGATATTGAATGGTATAGTCGTAATCTTCAACAGCTCGAGCAAACGTCTTTGGCGCATTATACGTTCGTTTTGGTTGAAGAAATATTTAAGGGTTTTAGAAATGGGTTTTGTACTAGGGTCAGTACAAAATTCGATTTCACGCTCTGGGGTAGGCCAAGAAGTCTTCAGAAATACATCAAGAAATTTATTAATGATAGAAATATCATTCAAAACTGTGACCCTCATCCAAGACTTGGATAACATGTCACATTGATATCTATCAACTTGCCACTGTTATTCACGACGTCCCCTACAGAAAGTCTGGCTTCGGTGCATTCCACACAAGGAAGTCAACAATGAACGGATCGGGGCTCTTTACTTATGGCTTGATATAACAGTGATTAACTTTAGTGGTTTGGTTGCTTGAATTCGCATAATAGGTTGGTTAGGAATATGAAAGCTAACAACCTTACGAAAAACATGATGAGTAGTTAACTAATCGATTCCTAAAATTACATCAAAGGCAAGTATTTTCAAAGAGATAAGATCGACAGGTAACGTGAAAGTGTCGATTTGAATCAAACAAGATTTATAAACAGTGGAGATAACGAAGGTTTCTCTTAATGGAGTTTCAACTGAAAAAGTCAAAGTCTAATTTCTCCAGAGTCAAATTTAAATGTTGAGCGCAAATAAGAGAGATAAAAGAATGGGTAGAATCAGTATAAGGTATAGACTTCGGAAGAATTTATAATTAACTAACCCGTACTAACTTCGTTCGGGTTATTCACTTTTTGAGAAGTCACGAAAAACGCTCTTCCTGAAACCACCGACTTTGTTTTGTTCGTATCCGCCTTTGGTACTACCGTCCCAGCTGGACTTGACTTTGGTGCACGACAAAATCGGGCTAGGTGACCTTCTTTTTCACAATTGTAATATGCTTTGGATTGCATCACGCAGTTTGGACTGATATGTCCCTCCCCTCCGCATTTGAAGCATACAATTGGTGGTCGTTCTCCTTCCTTGAAAAGCGGTGTTGGTCTTTCTTTGTCTTTCCATCGTTGTTGAACCTTCTCTTCTTGAAATTTCCACTCCTATTATCTTGGCCATGATTACCACCGAAGTGGTTACCATTCTTGCCATGATAATTTCTCCCACGATGGTTATCATTGTTTCGATGGCCGTTGCCACCGGTACGATTATTATCGTGTTGTTGGTCGTTGCCTTTTGGTTATGCTGACTCATTATCACGCTCCAATAACTGAGCCCTATTCACAACATCTGAATATAAACAAAGTTTGTGAGAAATGAGGTATTGACGTATTTCGGGTTTCAAACCTCTTAGAAATATTCGCGTCATTCGTTCCTCATTATCGACCAAATGGGATACAAATCGGGATAACTCCACAACTTTAGCCTCGTATTGCGACACGGTCATATTATTTTGCTCCAACTTGATGAACTTCACCTCCTTCATGTGATGAATACTTTCGAGAAAGTACTTGTCGTTGAACAGTTCTTGGAACTTCTCCCAAGACATCTTGAGTGCGTCAGGCTGGGTACGCTTTACAGATTCCCACCAATAATCTGCCTCTTCACGCAACATAAAGGTGGCAAAGGGAACCTTTTTCTCCTCGGATCATCCCAAGACATCAAATATCTTGGTGATCTGCTTTAACCACATCTCCGCCTTAAGTGGTCTTTGTCTTTTCCAAAAACTCGGTGGTCCCAGCTCCTTGAACTACTTAGCGATGATAGGCCAAGTGGGTTGCCATTATTTCAACCTATATTTTGAACAGAGTCTCTCTTACCGATGTTGCATGAATTGCATAAAAGCCTCCGAACATCCTATCGTTCATTATATCGATCGGTGTTATTGTTTACCCGAGGATTATTGTCTTCTGTTGCACATTATCACAGGTATTGATCGTTGGTGACTCAACGGTCTCATGTGCTTCATTCTTTGATCTCAACATTTTCAGATGCCATTTTCAAACACTATCACAAAACAAGGGTTAATTAACATATCACATATTATCCCTATACTCTGACCAACCAATTAAATACCAAATAAATTTAGGTAGGTCATACTAGCGAAGGAATTCCCCGTCTCTCCCCTCCTAGTTCTTATCTCACATCTCAGCCAGGGATCATATCCCTAAGCTTTGATACCAACTGTGACGCCCCCAAAATAGGTATACATCACCTTTTCTAAGTCGCCCAATACATGGTACAGAATACAAATACAATCTTAAATATACAACATGAGCTGTGAGATTTAATACAAATATTGTCTTCTAGATAGTATTCAAACTCAAAATAAGTCATCAATACATTTATTATCACACTATTAAATAGAATAGTGAGGACTACTAATGCTATCATCTGGACCATCACTCCATTCCCCGACTAGTCCCTGCTACATTCTCATTTCCTGAAGAGAACAATGAAAGAAAAAGGGTGAGCTCAACTAGCCCGAAGAAATATTATGGCTAAGATAATGCGAGAATAAATTATCGTTAGCCTTCAACGATGTTAAGCGATACAATATAACAAACATCAAGTTTAAGCTGCTTGACAAAGCAATCCATTAGAAGAGTCAAGTAGAGAATAAAATCTACTATCTTCTATGAGTTAAAAGGTTTTCATCACTTTTTATCATTTGAGACTCAAACTTACTAAATAAACCACGTCATCCCCACTTTTCTGACGAGGATATTCATAACTATCACGACCACAAATTATCCATGCACTACGGGACAAGGATATTCGTGTTTTCATCAATGGTCATGATCATGCCAATAAGCATTGTCCATCAATGCACTATGGGCCAATGAGGACTTTACCACATCATTTGTAACATTACGTAATTATGACTAAACTTAGAATAATCCCTAGTCATAATCATACCAAGTCCATCTATGCACTACAAGCCACAGATGACTTTCAACATAATATAAACATGAGGATGATGACAATGACATAAGAATTCAATAAAACAAGTTCAAGAAGTAAATTTTAAAGATTTATAAGTTAATTTACCCTGAACTCAAAAACGTCCAAATTGTCAACATGATACTACTTTGTGGAGTAAAATTCAAGAATGCTCGGAAGAATATTTCCATGAAAAGATCTTTGGATGAAGCGCAAATATCGAGGATATTCTACTAATTTCATGGAGTATAGAAGCCAAAACTTTAACCATTTGAGTATAATAGAATATATGAAACTGCAAATGGATTTTACTTGCATCGTGCGGTAATCACGTAGAGCAGATCATTTCCACAATTTAATAAGGAATGAATACAAATGATCATTCACCATGCATGTGGTAATCCACATAGTCGAGTTATTCCAACGAGAATAATAAAGAATGGAATAATGAAGAATTCACCATGCATGCGATAGAACCGCATGCAGACGGGTTATTCTCAACAAAATAATAAAGAATGGAACCGGTCATGCGAAATAAAATGTGAGACAGGATATTCTCAACAGAATAATAAAAATGGAATAACAACGAGAATTCACGGGCATGCGATGAGAGACAAGCAGTTATTCAGCGAGGTTATAAATAATGGAGAATAATAAATAATGGAACCAAGTCATGCGTAATATGCATGCATGGATATTCCAATAGAATAATAAAGAATGGAATAATGAAAGAATTTCACCATGGAGTGTATGTCAGTATTGCATGAGACGAGTTATTCAACAGAATAATAAATGGAATAAAACGAATGTCACCATGTAATACTTACAGACATGATATACCAACATAATAATAAAGAATGGAATAATGTAAGCTCTCTTCATGAAAATGAAAGAAATAATACCCCTTACCTTAGAATAAAAATTTGGATCTAGAATAGAGATAGAGACTTCTCTTCTTCTTTCTCTCAATAATTTCTCTCTATAATAATTGCTCTATAACTTTCGTGAATTGGTGAGAAATGAAGGAAGAATGAGCTTCTATTTATAGAAAAATATAGTTTTGATAATTGCACGTTTTGGGGCTCAAAAAAATTACTGTACAATACCTCCAACTTTTCTTTCATTTTTAATTTAGTCCTGCAAGTATTATCAAACTTGCACCACCTCCCCTAATAGTAAATAATGTGAATCAATAGTTCAATCATGTGATTTAATAGTTATAATCATGTGAAAATACGAATAAAAATATATTACCTCCATCTATACCTCCATCTTTAACTTAGTCATGCAAGTATTATCAATCTTGCACCAACTCTCCTAATAGTACATGAATGTGAATCAATAGTACACACATGTGAACAAATAGTTATAATCATGTGAATTAATAGCAATTAATTCCTCATTTATCTGATTAATTACCCGATAACTTCTAGACATCAATTATTATCGAAATAAATGTCGATTTTCACTAACACTAATAATTCTAACACAATGGAACTATCAATTTCATCTTTAATCAACACGAACTTATTCATCATTAATATTATAACTCACAATATTTAATGACCAAAGTGTCGTTCCGGAAAGATGGAGCTTTTCGATAAGGATTTTTCCTTATTGGCGCGCAATTAGATGACAAACCTCTCCTCGGTGAACTTCTAGACATTGTAAATATTGCAATTTAATAATATGAATAACTTTGTCGTCTCAATTATTGATTTAATAATATATCATATTATCTGAGATGATCTTTGTGACAATAATCGAATCAATAATATGAGAGATATGATGCGACAATTATCATAGCAATAATTGAGTATAATTGAGTGACTTCTTACGTAAGCATCAATAATCAATCACAGGTGTGCTCTTATGCAACCACGCCAGACATTTTTACTTTTACTACTAGGGGTAGTTCAGCGCTTTTTAACGGTAACATGGGCCATTATTTTTTATAAAAGATAATTACATTGTTTTCTTACTACGACAATACTTACATATGGGGTCCATTAATGATTGTGTGTGCCGCATGGATATTCCCAAACAAAAAGAATATTCCTCGACCAAACAAATATTTTATAACAACTTGCATACTTTGTAAAAATTTTCACATATCACCCTTAACTTTAACCTTTTATCAATTTAACCATTTACGAAATAAAATAATAATTATTAGAAAATTGAATACTTTCATTTCATAAAATTCGGGGTCTTACATAAAAGATGGCAACAAAAGATGTATTTTTATCTTACTACTTTGAACTTGGCAAGGTTTCTTCACGAAGATCCCCCTGTGCTCAAAGAAGATGAAACAGACAGGCAGGTTGTTACCGCAATAAATGCATGGAAACATGCAAATTTTTTGTGCCAAAATTATATCCTTAATAGATTGGACAACACATTATATAATGTGTATAGTTCTATCAAAACAGCAAGAGAATTATGGAATTCCTTGGATAAAAAATATAACACAGAAGATGTTAGCATGAAGAAGTTCGAAGTTGGCAGGTTTTTGGACTACAAGATGGTGGATTTCAAGGCAGTCATCAACCAAGTCCAAGAATTACAAGTAATCCTGCATGAAATACATGTAGTAGGTATGTCCTTAAGTGAATCTTTCCAAGTTGCTACTATTATTGAAAAGCTATTACTTATGTGGAAAGATTTTAAAAATTATCTCAAGCATAAACACAAAGAGATGAAACTTGAAGACTTTATCATAAGATTAAGGATAGAAGAGGATAACCGTGCTTCTGAAAAGAAAATAGGAAGGACCTTTGTGGAATATAAATTTAACGTGGTGGAATAAGATCCAAAGTCTAAAAAGAGAAAGTTCTCTGATAATAGGCCTCAACAGGGAACAAATAAGAAGTTCAAAGACAAATGCTACATTTGTGACAAGCCCGGACATAGGGAAAAGGATTGTCGAAAATGCAAAGACCAGAATAAGAAGTCCGCACAAGCCAATATAACGAAAGTGGATGGTCTTCTTAAATATGTTTTTGAAATGAACCTTTCAACGGTTGTTTCAGAAATAAATATGGTTGAGAATCCAAGGGAATGGTGGGTAGATACTGGAGCAACCCGCCATGTGTGTTCTGACAGATGTTCTCCACATATCAAGAAATTGAGAATGAAGAACAATTATACATAGGTAATTCTTCTTCATCCAAGATTACTGGACAAGGAAAGGTAATTCTGAGGATGACATCTGGCAATGAACTCACTCTCAACGACGTGCTCCATGTGGCTGATATTAAGAAAAATTTAGTGTCAGGATCCCTTCTTAGTCAAAAGGGATTTAAATTAGTTTTAATATTGAACAAATTTGTCCTAACTAAAAAAGGGATGTATGTGGGGAAGGGTTATATGAGCAATGGGCTTTTCAAAATGAATGTAATGACTATTGTACCTTCCAATATTAATAAAATTACATCTTCTGCTTATATGATTGAGTCATCTAATTTATGACATGATAAATTAGGACATGTTAATTATAATACTATACGTAGATTAATTAATATGGAATGTTTGCCAAAATGTGAGATTAACTCTAATCAAAAATATAAAATTTGCGTTGAGGCAAAACTTCAGAAATCTTCTTTTAAATCAATTGAAAGAAGTACAGAACCTCTTGAATTAATACATACTAATATTTATGATTTAAAGTATATATAAACAAGAGGAGGTAATAAATACTTTATCACTTTTATAGATGATTGTACAATATATTGTTATGTTTACTTATTGAGAAGTAAATATGAGACTTTGGAAATATTTATACATTACAAAAATTAGGTTGAGAACCAACTTGATAAAAAGATCAAGATAGTTAGAAATGATAGAGGTGGGGAATATGAATTTTTATTTGTTAAAATTTGTTTACAACATGGTATAATATATCAAACAACTGCACCTTATTTACCCCAACAAAATGGTGTTGCAGAAAGAAAGAATAGAACTTTGAAAGAAATGATGAATGCATTATGTTGATTGATTTCACAATCAAACATACGTGCAAGTATACACGGTCAACAAGTAATAAAGTGAAAGTAGAGTATTGTTCCCACGAGGAATTATTTAATAAAATTCACCAAGTACTAGTTCTTAACCAAACTAATTTTATTTAAACAGCTGCAATTTATGATTTTGAAAATTAAGCAAACTAAATTAACTAATTAAACTGAATTACTTTATAAATGAATTCAAATAAATAAAGGTTAAGACTAAATGAATGACTTCAGATAAATAAAGGTTAAGACTCCAATATCCCCAATTATGAATTATAAACCAATTATCCAATTATCCCAATTATTATGCATACTGAATTGTTAACAGGATTTCTAAGGGTCAAAAGCCCTTTCCCAAGTGATCAATTAACTTTTAT
Source organism: Panax ginseng (assembly GCA_020205605.1). Taxonomy (NCBI): domain Eukaryota; kingdom Viridiplantae; phylum Streptophyta; class Magnoliopsida; order Apiales; family Araliaceae; genus Panax; species Panax ginseng. The sequence goes on from CM035139.1 coordinate 94,182,927, forward strand.
TTAATCCAATTAATCTTGTGATATTCCTATGCAAAATAATTAAATTAAACTCATTAAATTCCAATTCCCAATTTGTTACATGCAATGAACAGATATTCCTATTCAATTCACGACCCTAATTATTCGTCTCATACAAATAATCAAGCATACATGTTATTATGTCCAGTTCCAACCCTAAAGTTCATCTTCCGAATCTTTCTAGAGTAACACGATAATTACTGGCCAAATAATTAATCAATACGCACAAGACATGATAAACAATTCATCTTGACATAAATAATTGGAATAAATTAAATAATTAATTTATAGACATAAAAGGTTCAATTGGAAATCTTAATGAAAGAATTAGTTCATAACGAAAAATAAAACCAACAATCTCATGAAAATCATCTTGAAAGAATTACACAATTAAAAATAATAAGAAGAAGAAACTCTCAAAGAAAATCTCTCAAGCTTCAATCTTCAATTGGAATTCTTTTCTACAAAATCTCTCTTGATTCCTGATTAGACTCCAGTTATGAATGAATTCCTAATCTAAAGGAGTGTATCTCTAATTTAATCTATGTAATCTCCCTTTATTTTATGTTTTACATCATGTATTTATACGTTACAAGTCCAATTTTTAACTTAGAAACAAACCCAATCCAATTTGGAGACAAAAAAGTGTCAAAATTTGCCCAAAAATGCGTCCAAGCCTGACCAATCCCTTCCCCAGTGCCCCGGCGCTGCAACACTGCATTCTAGCACCCCGGCGATGGGCATAGGCCTTGTTTGGGCACCCCGGCGATAGCCTCATGTCTGGAAATTTTTTGCTTTGACGTCCTTTGGAAAAATGGCCATAACTTCTTCTTTCGAACTCCGATTTCAATGATTCAAGATATTCCGGAAAGAGGAGACGTAGATCTACAACTTTAGTTCTTTAAGTTTTCCGAAATAAGGTCCAGAGAAATACTGAAATTGGCCCTGAAGTGACTGCTATGTAAATGGCAAGCCGAAAACGCGAATCTAGCCACCCCAAACGTTGATCCAAGTAACTTTTGTCCCAATTCTTACAAAACAACATAAAACATGCATGAATAGACACAAACACTTGAAAACTTCCAAAAGATTAAGCACAAACGCACTCAATTCATGGGTATAAAACTCACTCATCAAATACCCTCAAACTTAAACATTTGCTTGTCCTCAAGCAAAAACATAAAAGAAATAAAAATAAACAAACTAAATTAACTACATGAATGCATATGCATGATCTACTTCCTAATATACCTACGAACCTAGTAATAAATCAATATGATATATAGCAATAAGCCTCAAAAATACCATTGATACTCAAACAATATATCCAATCAAGTCAAAATCCATAACTCTAACCAATTAGTCAATCCAAACCAGCCATCACCCATGTTGTGTGTGTGTGTGCTTGTTAACCATTCTAACCAACCATAGTTCAAGATAATCACATAACAAACTTCTTAGAAGGAAAATTTCAGTTCCAATTCAATTACTTTTGTGAACATGATAACTCCAGTTAAAACTAAGCAATTACCAAATCTAAGGGTAAATACATGATTTATTTATACTTTTATTCAATCACGAGGGCATTTTTGCTCTTTCTCGTGTTTTATTCATTTTTTTATTTTTCTCATGGTTGTGCAATGTCTTATTCCCTTAGGCTTTTCAATGCTACCTTAACGAGTTTGCGACCAACGACTCCCAAGCCATTAAGACCTTAGGGCGCTTGTGACACCCCCAAATCCAGGTACTCCATTCCCACAGGATTTGGTTCTCACTTATCAAAAACTATTATATCTAACTACCCATAATAAGGGACAAAGACATAATTAGAATAATTTAAACAATAATCTCTCCCATTAAAGGGCTACATCATCATTTCAAATTAAATCCTAGGTAATCTAACCTTAAAATTATTACATCAGTTTGCAGAATACATCACATATTTAAAACAAGTCTTGAAACATAAAACATAAAATTATCATAAGTCTTCATCATTTGGACATCTTGCCCTTTCCTTTGCTAGTCGACGGCTCATCAACTTTCTCCACTTTAGCTGCAGTGTTAATTGCAAGAGTGAGCAAACAAATGCTAACTGATATAGAACGTAGCAATGATAATAACATGAGAGTGAACAACGAAAGCTGAACAATAAGGAACTTGTTCTACAAATCAAACTAGAAAAACAAGTTCGAACTTTAATTATCTGAGGGTCTTAAGATCACGAACTATGTCCCTGTAGATTTAGGTATTATTACCCAACCTTAACAAATATTTAGACTTATACTGGACCCTTCTTATCATACTTAAGGGGATCAGCCCTTTGTACCATGTATTGTGCACAAACATCTAAATGTTACACGTACAAAATCCCCTATGTTAGGGTTGTTCGTCTCAGTTTGGATTTAGAATTTCCTCACTAAAGAAAGTTTAGTTTGGAACTAGCTTATCAGTGTTTCTAGAATTTTAGAACACTATTCGAATATAGATTAATTCAATCAATAAAGGTTTGCTTATAACTTGAAGGTTTAATACAACGATAAAGCTTTGAACAAGGTTATCAAAGTCAAAGATTGAATACCAATAATATATAATTGAGTAACCATGATATACATGCAAAGCGCTATAGAAGAGTTAAAACTATCTCCCTTGAATCAATGTATTAGAACATTATATGCTTTAATTAATAATTAGGAAACTAAATCTCGCTCAATGTAACGAATTAGGTTACATAAGCTTGTACAAATATACGCAAGATAGGTTAAGCTTTCTCAAATTCATAAAGAATGTTAGAAACTTGCAAAATAATAATATAGGAATGGAAACTTGCGTTCGATATAAAAAGAACAAAGTTCGAAAGCTTGCTCAATTGTAAAGAGATAAGATTTAGAACTTGCACAATTATAAAAGTAGGGTTAGAGAACTTGCCTCGTGCGTAGGTTAAACAATCACTACTCACGTTCACCCCAAGTCCTACACATACCATATGTATTGACAATACACATTAGTTACACTAACATTACCTTCATGAGTTGCTTTCTACTTTTAGTATAGCTACTAACTGAGTTTAAGTTTAAACAACAACACATCTTTTCATGAACATTACTTTTTAGCTTTATTACAACTACTTAAGTGATCATGTCATTGCACCACATACACATTAACAACTTGATACAACATCCTATTACATGTCCAACATGTTATCATTAAGTTATACTAACACACAAAGGATTGCACTTGCATTCGCACATCCCGACGCCCTCCGATTGTCTCCAAATACACAATAGTCCTAATGATAGCCATTTTGACCCTTCATAACGATTTCAAATTGAAAACCTTAAAGAATAAAAGTTATAGGCCTATTCGTCCTCTTTCCGAATCATCTTGAATAACCTCAATCGGAGTTCGTATGAAAACGTTATGGCCTTTTTACTACAGGATGTCAAAACTGTCAGACCTGCACCACTTTTCCGGTATTTGGGGCACCGATCGATGGCACTGAGGCGCGAATTCAAAGCGTCGGGTGCGAATTCCAAATGTTAGGTATAAACTTCTGGCTTATTTTTGGCGCTGAGGAGCGAAATTTGTCGTTGGGGCGCGAAATTTGGCGTTGGGGCTCTGAATTACAGAACACCCAAAACCAGAAACAAAACCAAGCTACTGAGTCTTAATTTCTAACACCAATTATCATGTGTAATCCATGTAAAGTACATATAAATATTACCAAGCATATATGTACCAATTTAAACAACTAAACAAAAATTTTAGAAAACTTAAATTTTGAAAACACGATTTAAAAAAAACCAAAACTCCATAGTTGATATATTTTAACACAGTAAACACTGTAAATTCTAATAACAACCAATTTGTTTACTTTAACTACAATTCTCTGAAATTTGTAACAAACGAATTAACATAATCACAGTTTAATCTCTCAATTAGTATAATCTAATTTTGTTATCATACAAAATTTAACAATTACTATTCATATCTTTACTGTAAAACTATTTCCTTCTTGTAACCGTAAATTAGCATATAATCTTATCTATACATTAAGCATACAATCATATATATACATATATACATGCTAGTTATTACCAAACACATGATTTAGTAAAGCATAGTTTACAGACAATTTTGAAAGAATTGCAATTCATGTAACATAACAAATTTGACGTATATATATATATATATATATATATATATATATATATATATATATATATATATATATATATATATATATATATATATTTAACATAATGGTTAGATAGAATACCTTCAATATGCTCAATAATCCCTTGCTAACCACAGTAATCGCTTAGGTTTTCTGAGAGTTCCTTCTTCTCTCTCAATTTTTACGCTCTCTCTTTTCTCTCTACTCTGCTCTTTCTCCTTAGCCAAATACGAGAATAAGAAGAACTGAACACTAACCTTAGGAATATTATGCGCAAAACACAACTGAAACCCACGTCGTCTATCAGTTAAAAAAAATAATGTGCCTTCATCCGTTAAGTTAGACCAAAGGCCATAAGGCCTTATTTGGCTACCACAATATTCCCAAACTAGTTTATTATTATATTATTTATATTGTATAGTTACTTGTGTCACACTTTAATTTAGTTAATTAATTTAAATAACTTAGCTTGGTTAAATTTCAATAACTTATAATAATAAAAATCTTATTATCATTAATAAATAAATAATTATATATCTAATTTAATTAATAAATTAGACACATCACTATATTTAATTTATTTATTTCCTTTAAATTAAACAATTCATTTAATTTAACTAATTTCTTAAATATTAAGCAATTGATTTAATTTAATTATCTCCTTAATTAAATCCAACAAATAAAATTATCATTACTCGATTCAATTAACATTAATTAATTTAGTTACTAAATTAATTCATCAAATATTTATTTATTTTCTTCAACAACTAAATTATTTAAAATATTTATTTAATTCAATAAATATTTCTAAATTAAATTACAAATTCCTCGATCGTTACATCCTTCCCTCCATAAAAGGATTCTGTCCCCAGAATCACAACTCGAAAAAAAAAATTATTCGCTACAAGCTAGGTGTAAAGACAATCCCCCCAGGCTTACTTACTCAAGTAACAAAGGCCACAAAACTAGACAAGCATGTCACGGTGTTTATTCTCTTCTCTTTTTTTTTCTATTTTTTTTGGATTTTTTTTCTTTTCATCATTTCTTTTTTTTTCTTTTTTTTATTTTCATTTTGTATATATATATATCCCATAGATTCCCCCAAACTCAAGCTTTTACGTCATTCCAAACTTTATTGCCAGTTCACTAATTTCTTTAAATTTTAACCAAGATTTTCCCTCAGAAACAAATTATGCAACCCTTAAACCATGTAGATTAAAACAGTTAAACTTTAAGTGCTAACCGGTTACATAAGTTTCAGACAAGCTAAGATTATCATCATGATTAAAATTAGAACTCATCATCAATTATCAACACTGTTCAAGTTAACAATTAATATCAATCTTATCATAGGCCGAGCTAAATTCAAACCAATCTATTGCCTAGATTTATGCAAAAAATAAAAAAATAAAAAATTATACTACATGAACACATACTAATACACCACATATATGCATATGCAATTAACTACCATGTATTATATGCACACTAAATACAAAAACACAATGCTAACACGTAAAAATAACGAACAATAATGCAAATAACTAACTATATGCAATACGACACTAAAATGCCCCCAAACTTAAACTAGACATTGCCCTCAATGGCTAAAATAGAAAAAAATTAAAGCAGAGGACTTCCCTGAAAATATAGCAATCTTCCTCCTTGTCCACTAAGTTTGGAGAATAGGCTAGGCACATAGAACAAATTGGGCACCACACTTGAATTTGACTTGAATAACCTGTAAACCATGATAGAAATAATTTTATTAAATTCTAAATAAATGCAAATTCAAAACTACTAATATAAAACCTAATAAAAACTAAAAATAAAAATTAAACTTGGGTTGCCTCCCAATAAGCGCCTGTTTTATAGTCTCAGCCTGACTTCTTCAATTCTCTATCCAATTCCCCTACGAAAATTGAGGAACCCTCCATCCATCAGAAGCAATGTCTCTTTTGGGAGGTTCCCATTTGAAATGGCTATTGAATTTAATTCACCTAGCATGATCTTTTTAGATAGGATCCCCATTAAGTACAACAAACCACTAGGTGCTTTCTCCGTTGTGTTTGTGATCAAATTACGACATAGATGTTTGTCAAACACAACAGGTTCCTCTTCTATCTTCCCTTTCTCGTCCAACCATGGCTCTAAAGTTTTGCTAGCTCTCATGTCACAAAGAGCTTTGCCGACGACATAACTGCCAATTGGGCATGGTTTTGCAAAACTGCCCAGATTCTTGAACTTTGGTGGAGAAGGTACATGGGTCACTATCAAAATTGGGTCATCTTCATTGGTACTCAAAGTTAGATTTTTGTCGATCTCCTTTTCTTGTTCCCCAAGTGTCTCCTCTCTTTCACCATCTATATCGTTTGGCACATCTGGTTGCAGACTTGGTTCGGGCTCACCATCAGTCTCAGAATCCATATCATAAGGCCAAGTGTATTGAGGACAAATGTTCGAGGCATTAAGTAGTTGTTCTATCTGGTTTGCAAAATTTTGACTCGATATCTCTTGATTAATCATCCTCTCCTCACTTGAAGCTATGAACTTGGACAAAATTTCCTACAAATTGGAATGTTCTTCCTGTTGTAGTGGAGGTGGACACGAAAACTCTAGTGAGTATGTTGGATTTGGAGCATAAAATTGATCTTGATATGTATGGCTCCATGAAAAATCTGGGTGATACCCCCAATCCTGATGATAGTTATTGGGATAGACATAATTATTGGGGTAATAACCACCATACTGTACCGGCTCAAAACTTATGGCGAATTGATGACTCATATGATTTCCAGTAGAATAATCATAAGTAATCGCCACACTTTGACGACGTTGTGCTGCAAAAGCGTCTAACCTCCTCGAAAGTGTCTCAATTTGTACAAATAATGCAGAAAGTACTGTCGCGAGTTCATCAATCTCCACTCCCCTTGGCTGAGTCATTCTCGTATACGGCCATTGATAATTAAATTCCGCCATGGTACCTGAAAAGAAAGAAAAAAAATAGAAAGAGAATTAAAGAAAATAATAAAAAAAACGTTTAAATTAAAACTAATTTGATAAAATTAATATTGGCAAAATTATTAAATTAATTCCCCGACAACGGCGCCAAAAACTCGTTGATCGATTTCACAATCAAAACATATCGTTGCAAGTATACGGTCAAAATAGTAATAATAAAGTGAAAGTAGAGTATCGTTCCACGAGGAATTATTTAATAAAATTCACCAAGTACTAGTTCTTAACCAAACTAATTTTATTTAAACAGCTGCAATTTATGATTTTGAAAATTAAGCAAACTAAATTAACTAATTAAACTGAATTACTTTATAAATGAATTCAAATAAATAAAGGTTAAGACTAAATGAATGACTTCAGATAAATAAATGTTAAGACTCCAATATCCCCAATTATGATTATAAACCAATTACCCAATTATCCCAATTATTATGTCTATTGAATTGTTAACAGGAATTCTAAGTGTCAAAAGCCCTTTCCCAAGTGATCAATTAACTTTTATTTAATCCAATTAATCTTGCGAAATTCCTATGCAAAATAATTAAATTAAACTCATTAAATTCCAATTCCCAATTTGTTACATGTAGTGAACAGATATTCCTATTCAATTCATGACCCTAATTATTCATCTCATACAAATAATCAAGCATACATGTTTTCATGTCCAGTTCCAACCCTAAAGTTCATCTTCCGAATCCTTCTAGAGTAACACGGTAATTACTGGCCAAATAATTAATCAATACGCATAAGACATAAATAATTCACCTTGACATAAATAATTGGAATAAATTAAATAATTAATTCATAGACATAAAAGGTTCAATTGGAAGTCTTAATGAAAGAATTAGTTCATAACGAAAAATAAAACCAACAATCTCATGAAAATCATCTAGAAAGAATTACACAATTAAAAATAAGAAGAAGAAGAAGAAGAAACTCTTAAAGAAAATCTCTCAAGCTTCAATCTTCAATTGGAATTCTTCTCCACAAAATCTCTCTTGATTCCTGATTAGACTCCAGTTATGAATGAATTCCTAATCTAAAGGAGTGTATCTCTAATCTAATCTATGTAATCTCCCTTTATTTTATGCCTTACATCATGTATTATAGGTTACAAGTCCAATTTTTAGCTTAGGAACAAACCTAATCCAATTTGGAGTCAAAAAAGTGTCAAAATTCGCCCCAAAACGCGTCCAAGCCTGACCAATCCCTTCCCTCATTGTCCCCGCCATTGCAACATTTGCATTCTAAGCGCCATGGCTGAGCATAAACCTTGTTTTGGCGCCCCATGGCCTGGCCTCATGTCTGGAAATTTTCTGCTCTGACGTCCTTTAGGAAAATGGCCATAACGTTTTCTTCCGAACTCCGATTTCGATGATTCAAGATGTTTCGAAAAGAGGAGACGTATATCTACAACTTTAATTCTTTAATGTTTTCGAAATAAGGTCCGGAGAAATGTTAAAATTGGCCCTGAAGTGACTGCTATGTAAATGGCAAGCCAAAAACGCGAATCTAGCCACCGCAAACGTCGATCCAAGTAACTTTTGTCCCAATTCCTACAAAATAACATAAAACATGCATGAATAGACACAAAAACTTAAAAACTTCAAAAAAATTATTTGAAACGCACTCAATTTATGGGTATAAAACTCACTCATCACATTATTATTAAGTTCTAGGCTACCTCAGAATTTGTGGGGGGAAGCAATTCTTTCAGCAAATTATATTCTCAACCGAATACCTCAAAAGAAGTCAAGTGTTTCACCCTATGAATTATGGAAAGGACGTAAACCTTCTTATAAACACTTAAAAGTATGAGGGTGTTTAACAAAAGTAATGGTTCCTCCACCCAAAAAGGTGAAAATAGGACCAAAAATAATAGATTGTATATTCATTGGTTATGTTAATAATAGCAGTGCATATAGATTTTTGGTTAATAAATTAAAAATAGAGGAAATACATGAAAATAGTATTATTGAGTCAAAAGATGTTGAATTCTTTGAAATAATATTTCCTAATAAAAAGGAACAAGAGCGAAGTTTTAACGAACAAGAAACAAGTTCAAATAAAAGAACTTATGATGCTGTTAATGACAGTGATCATGGTTTAGAAGATATTGATGAACCTAGAACATCAAAATCTTATGGTCTGGATTTTCTAACTTATTTGTTAGAAAATGAGCCTCAAACGTATAAAGAAGCAATATCGAGTCCTGAAGCTCCATATTGGAAGGAGGCTATAAATAGTGAAGTAGAATCCATTTTGCACAATCATACATGAGAATTAGTAGATCTCCCTCCAGGCTCTAAACCTCTTGGATATAAGTAGATATTTAAGAAGAAAATGAAAGCAGATAGATCTATAGACAAATATAAAGCAAGACTTGTAATCAAAGGATATAGATAAAAGGAGGGTTTAGATTATTTTGATACTATTGTGATAAAAATATCCTCAATTAGGATGTTAATAGTCATTGCTGTAAGACCCCGAATTTATGAAATGAAAATATTCAATTTTCTTATAATTATTATTCTATTTAGTAAATGGTTAAATTGATAAAAGGTGAAAGTTAAGGGTGATATTTGAAAATTTTGCAAAGTAAGCAAGTTGATATAAAATATTCGATTGGTCGGGGAATATTCGTTTTAACAGGGAATATTCGTACGACGACACAATCATTGGTGGACCCCACAACGAAAGTATTGTCGTAGTTAGAAAATGACAGAAATAACTTTTTATAAAAATAACGACAAAAGTTTTACTGTTAAACTGTTGAAATATCCAAATTGGTAAAAATACTGATGTCTGGCATGTGGTTGCATAGTAGCTGCTAATTGTATTGATTATTGATGCTTACGTAAGAAATCACTCATTTTACTCAATTATTGCTACAGTAATTGCTGCATAATATCTCACGTTATTTGATTCAATTATTGTCACAATATCATCTGCATAATATTTTATATTATTAAATAAATAATTGAGACGACAATGTTATTCATATTATTATTTGCATTATTGACGATGTCTAGAAAGTTTTGTCGAGGAAAGGGATTTGGTCACCTAATTGCGCGCCAATAGGGAGAAATTCTTATCGGAAAGCCCCCTCTTTCTTGGGAATGATCTGGTTGTTAAATATTGTGAGTTATAATATTAATAATGAATAATTGTTAATAGATTAAAAATGTGTTTATTAAAGATAAATGATTTGTGGTAAATATTTATTCAATTTTTTGATATAAATATAGGGATTTGTTATGAGGCGTTTGTTGTAAGTTTGACTTAGTATTCCATGGGAAGATTTACTAATTTTATGGACCGTCGGTGGTGGTTTTAATAGTAAACCAATCTAGACCGTCGGTGGTGGTTTTAATAGTAAATCAATCTGGACCGTCGGTGGTAGTTTTAATAGTAAATCAATCTAGATCGTCGATGGTGGTTTTAATAGTAAATCAATCTGGACTGTCGGTGGTGGTTTTAAAAGTAAATCAATTTGGACCGTCGGTTGTGGTTTTAATAGTAATCAATATGGACCATCTGTTCTAATAGTAAATCAATCTGGACCGTTCGTGAATTAGTTACTATTTAGTCCATTCTCCTATAAATAGAAGCTTAATTCTTCTATCATTCTCACCAATTCACTAAGACTCACAAGAGAAGCTATAGAGAGAGAAACTATGGAGAGAAAGAAGAAGAGTATTCTGCTACTTCACTATTGCAGTATCCAGTCTTCTACTAAGGTAAAGGATATTATTTGTTGTATTCGTAAGGGGTATTATTTCTTTCGTATTCATAAGGAATACTATTTTTGTATTCATCCTTTAATATGTCGGAATAACCTTTCTATGCGGATTACGTATCGCATGACAGGTGAAAATCCATTTGCAGTTTTGTATGTTATTTCTTTTCATATTCTTAAATCTAAACTTACTATGGTAAGTATTGCTTCTATAATCCCTGAAATTAGTTGAATATCCTTGAGTTTTGCGCTTCATCCAGTATCTTTTCATTGAAATATCGATATGAACTTTCTTATTAAATATCAATATTTTCACCTGGGGTAATATTCATGAGTTACTATTCACTCGGTTAATATTCACTCGAATATTATTCACTCGGGGATTCGGGGTACTTTTCATGTCGAAGTACTATTCACAGGTTACTATTCATGGGTTACTATTTACTCAGGTACTATTCACTCAGTTATTATTTACTCGGGGATTCGGAGAACTTTTCATGTTGAGGTACTATTCACGGGGTACTATTCCCGAAGTACTATTCAAGGGGTACTATTCACCCGGGTTACTATTCACAACAAAAATTGATTTCTTTTTTATCCAAATTATTTTTGATACATGAATATTATTCTTGAATTTTACTCCACAAAGCAGTATCATGTTGATAATTTGAATATTTTTAAACTCTGGATAAATTGAAAGTCTTTAATATTTATCCTTGATTTCGTTTGACTAATGCTTATATCATTGTCATCATCCTCATGCTTATATTGTGATGAAAGTCATCTTCGGCCAAGGGTGCAAAGATGAACTGTTGATTGATATGATTATGACCAGAGATTATTCGGTGTAATCATGACCTGTAATGTTACAAATGATGTGGTAAAAGTCCTTATTGGTCTGTAGTGCATTGGTGGACAGTTGTTGGTATGATCATGACCGTGCATTCTCTTCGGCCAAGGGTGCAAAGATAAATTTTTGTTTGGCATGTTCATAACCATTGGTGAAAACACGAATATCCTTTGCCTGTAATGCATGGATAATTGGTGGTTGTGATACTAATGAATATCGTTGGCCCGTAGTGCATGGATAATTCAGTGATGTGGATTATTTATTAAGCTGAGTCCCAGCGATAAAATTGATGATAAACTTTTTAAATCATAGAAGATGGTAGATATCATGCTCTACTTGACTCTTCTAATGGATTGCTTACTTTCACTATTGAGATAAACTTGTTGTTTATTGTATTCTATCAGTTTAACACTGTTGAAGGCTAACGATAATTTATTCTGCATTATCTTAGTCATAATATTTCTTACTGGGCTAGTTGAGCTCACCCTTTTGCTTTCATTGTTCTGTTCAGGAAATGAGAACGTAGCTGGGACTGATCAAGAAATGGAGTGATGGTCCATGATAAGTGGCTATAGTAGTCCTCACTATTCTATGAAATAGTGTGATAATACTTGTAATGAGGACTCCATTGAGTGTGGATATTGTCTAGAAGACAATATTCGTGTTAAAACTCTCAGCTTATGTTTTATCGTATTCTACACGACAGTTGTATAATTAAGTTTGTAGTTGTATTCTGTACTATGTATTTGGCGACTCAGAATGGGTAATGTATACCTATTTTGGGGGCGTCACAATTGCAGCTATATATAATTTAGAAATACATCAAATAGATGTAAAAATAGCTTTCTTAAATGGAGATTTAGAAGAAGAAATCTATATGGGACAACCAGAAGGAGTTATAATCTAGAATTTTATTTATAATTTCAAATATTTATTGAATTAAATAAATATTTTTTAATTGATGTGTTTGTTGTTTAGTAGATATTTGTTGGATTATTTATTAGTAAGTAAATAATTCATGAGTTATAGAAATTAACTTAATTAAGATAAAAGAGTGATGAATTAAATTTATGAGATAATACTCTAATTTAACTTAATAACTAAATTAGAGAGTTGTTAAGGATTATATAGTTTGCTAGAATGTTGTTTTAATTTAATTTAGTAATTAAAGTGATATGTTAATTTATTAAGTAAAATTATAATGAAAATTATAATTTTGTGGTAATTAGTTTTGTTTATTTAATTAAGATTGGATATGGAAATCCAAGTAAATAATGTGGGACAATAAACTATAGTATAAATGATTTATTAAAGTAAATTAAAGTAGTTTTAAATGGATTTACCAAACAAGGCTTAAAGATATTAAGAAATTTTATTTTAAAAGTGTTTTGCCAAACAAAGCCTTATGCTTTTGAATTTTGAATTTTAATTAAAATAAAAATAATAATAATATATAAATATATTAAATAAATTTTATAATTGATATATTATTAATATATTTATTAAAGCATTATTATTTTTAGACGTTTTGGTTTTTTATTTTCGTATTTTTTTTTTTTACGTGAAAAGAGTTGGCCTAAAGCCCGAAGAAGAAAGAAGAAGAGGGAGTTTACTGAGAGAAAGTTTGAGAGAGAGAGAAAACTTGAAAGAATTTTGTGATTTCAAGTAATTCAATTTTGTGTTTATCAAGAATTATCTCCAAGAAATTGAAGGTATAACCTCTCAACCTTATAAGTTATATTTATATAAAAAAGTTCATGTTCTTGACTTTCAAAATTTTCTCGTAAATTGCATGTTTGATGAATTGTTGTTATACAAAACTGAATTATTGTGTTTATTGTAAATTTGTGATGTTAGAATTAGCATCTAGACAAAGAATTAGTGTGCTAATTATGTCAAAAAAAAGAAAAAAAATCGTTTATGATGTATATGGTTATGTATATGGCTTGTGAAAGTATAAAAATTGGTAGTTAGTTTGTGAACTAAACTATAAATTGAGTCTAGAATATGTTAATACGATAAGAATGAAAAAAGAACACAAGTTGAATGAATCAATTTGGTTAAGAAAGCGAATTAAGTAGTGAATGAATTTCGCTAAACATGTTAAAACATGAAAGTTTAGTATGAACATGAGTTTTGGGTCAAGATTTAGGCTAGTTAGTGTTTTTATAAATTGTTATAATTCTAGTATGTTGTAGTTCTATGAATTACGAATCCATAGAATCAAAAACGGACTAATTTGGATGTGTACTTTCAAGTTATGAAGATTAGTAGAGAAAAGGTTCAAAAATCGCGAGAACAATGAACTTAGAGTCCGTTTTACTAATGAGGCTTAATTTGCAGCTATGCCCTAAGTCATTTGGGGGACATACTGGCTTTGCCCAAGGCTTAATTGGGTGCAGTTGCGCCCAAAGTGTGTCAGTGTGATTTGTTTTGACCTATTTTAGTAAAATAGGCATAACATTTTTCATCTGAACTCCGATTGAGGCGATTCAAGATGATCTAGAACGAGGATGAATAGACCTAGAATATTTATTCTTTAAGTATTTTAATTTGAGGTTGGGAACAGGGGTAGAAATGGTAATCTTTAGGACTATTGTGTTTTTGGGGAAAATTGGAGGGCGTCAGGCATGCACGTATGCAAGTGTAGTGCTTCTGATGATAAAAGATGTTGTTCTAAGTTATAAAACATGAATGTTAGTAAACATAATGATGCTTAACATTAATAAATGATGTATTAGATAAGTTGTATAAGCATACTAAGCATACACAAGAGAGACAAATCGGGCGTGTGACGAATGAACGTCGAAATGCCGTAACAAATGTTAATGAACGTAAAAAGTGTTTTAAGTCAAATGAAATGAATATTATAAGATATGAAATGGGTTTAATATAAAACCAATAATGATTCCTAGCAAGACTTAAACACTTGAATGAACTTGAGTAGAAGAAATATAGTGAGATATAAGTTGAAAGTTAACACAATCAAATTGAACATTGTGTATTGATTAATAAGAAGGGTTATGGGATATAGAGTAAAGTTTACATTACAACTACTATGTGTTGCTATGTGACTAATAGTTGATGTGTATGATTATATAATTGTGTAGGGCACGTGAAGTGTGAGATAAGCTATAAGTTGTTAAACTATTATTGGTAAACAACGATCGAGGCAAGTCTTTCGGTTCCTATTTGCTATGTGAACTTGATGATTAACTATTTTAAATCTTTATTGCAAAAGAGCATGATGTGTTATATATATGTTGAAAGTATGAAATGTTAAAGTCAATTTATGACTACGTTGATTGAGTAATGAATGTTGATTGAGTAAGGAACTCAATCTTTATACTTGTTTATATGAAATATAACATGTATGTTATGTTAGTCCAATGTTTATAGAGATGTATGTTGAGCATGTTATTATGTGCTATGTGATGCATGAAAAGCTATTAGATTTTGTTTTGTTTGTCGAGCTCAACCTTGCAAATAACCACTTTTGCAGGTTAAAGATTCAAGGTAAAGTTATGTGCTACTTGAAAGACATGAATCAGATGTGATACTTGAAGATTTATACACTTTGGCTGAATTATTATTATTTGAACCATGTTTAGGGTTCAGAATAATGTATGATGTTTAATAGATGTTGAGTTATAAAGTTTAAGTTTTGTTTGTTGTATGAAAGAGTATTGAACACGGATGTAAGTTTTATTTATTAACTACGATAAGGTGAGTAATAAGCTAAGTATGGTAAAAGGTAGGTAAAGATAAAGGTTTTGAGAAATGTACTTGATAAATTACAATGATTATGTAATGATAAACTATAAAGTTGAAGTTATCGATATGTAAAGGTTATCAGATTGAAATGTAAGATTCTATATAATAACTTTGATGAAAGCGAATCATAAAATAAAATTGATTCAAAGACATGTAAATGATAAAGGTTTTGATTCAGGGAATTAAAGTAAGAAGATAGAAAAGTTTAAATTATTCTGCATTTTATTTAAGTTTAACATCGAATAATGATGTAAAATCAGAAGTTAGACGTGTTATTAACGACCGAAGTCGATAATTGAATTGTATGAATTTTGGGGTCATTACAGTTGGTATCAAAGTTGTAGGTTATAAACCTTAGGTACGAGTACCTTAGGCTATAACCTTAGAGAAGGAAGGTGAAGATAATGAAAGAATAAGCTCAAATAGAGTTTGAACAATAAGAAGTAATTTAAGAAATTTATAAAGAAGGGATTAAAACATGCGTGAGAGGATTCAAAGAAGAATCTTGCAGAGTTATAAGGAATATGAATGTGGGGTTACCCAACTCCAACAATAAGGATGTAAGGTGATAATAAATAGACAATGTCTATAAGAAGAGAATGATAAAAAAGTTAAGAAGAATAAAAGTTATATTTAAGTATGGTACAATTGTACTCTTTAATAGTTGATGTATGGTATCTGGGCTAAACGATTCCTTCATAGAGCGGAGGTATATATGAACTAGCAACTCGGAACCTAGTTTGTTGGTTGTTTGTGGGAAACCACTCAGCGTACCATATTGAAACTGTTAGAGACTCGATGTGTACCAAGTATAGAAAATGGATATGTATGATGAAAATGTGGAACTCAAATGAAATGTTGAGCAATGTAAATGAAGTTAGAAATTCTTAAAGGAAGAATTGTTATATAAACAAGAAAATTCAAAGAAGAATCTTGAAGAGATATAAAGATAAGAAATGGGAGTTACCTAACTCCAATAGCCAAGATAATGAATAATGATGAATAGACAAAGTCTGTAAGATTAAAAGCATAAATGAAATCGTAAATGATGAAAAAGGAAAGAAAGAGGATCGTAAAACAAAACGATCACGAGTTAAGAAAAGAATTTTAAGGGAGATGATTATAGAATAAGATCACGACGTGATCATTTAAGTTATAAAAGAAAGATGGTATGTAATGTTTGAATAATTATAGCTTGATCTTTATGAAGATAATGTACTATGATATAGTATGAGATAAACTCTCGAGGAGTTATAAATAATGTGATCTGAGGAATTTGTATTGAGCAAGTTAAAGGCAAGTTAAGAATAAGTTATAAGCAAGATAGAGTTAGGTGGGATTTCAATTGAGGACTCATGTGATGGTTGAGTTGTACAAAACCTTTGTATGGGCGAGGGTTTTGTGCTTGCACTCGGTTTATCACATTGATAATCATTGGAATGTTGGTGTGTCATTATCAATGATGTATATGTGGTGAAAAGGTGATTCTTTTCTCATGTGTATATTTGATAGTTAGAAACTATTAAGATTAGTTAGAGATATTATTAGGATTAGGTGCGAGTTCTTAAAACTAATGCATATGGTAAGTTAAGTGACTCATAATAATATGGTATGTTTTGAACCCCAAATGAATGGACGCTTTATATGGTGCGACTAGGATAAGTTCTTAAACTCATATTATTGTGGCAAGTTCTGAACTTTCAATGTGTAGTAAGTTTGATGAACTATCTTTGGGGTATAGGAAGATTGTAAGTTGAAATACAAGAATATTTAGTATAAGAGTATTGGTGGTGCTAGAAATAAAAAGAATTAGTTAGTAATGAGGTAATGGAGTAAAGATTGAAATTGATGGAGAAAATTAGATATTCCAAATCTTCTAGCTTTGCTAGATTTTTGAAATAAGACCCCAAATAATTAATAAATGAAATTTAATTTCCTCTAATTATTATTTTGAAATAGTAAGGGTTGATTTGATTAATGTGGATAGTTATGGGTAAAATCATAAGTATTTCAAAATAAGCAAATGGTTATAAAATATTCATTATTGTCGGGGAATATTCGTTTGGTGGTGGAATATTAAATCTTTGTCGGGGAATATTAAATGCTGCAGTAGTGACCATATGTGTGGCCCCATAATGTGAAGCGATTGGAGGAAGAAAAGCGACAAATATAAGTTGTTTAAAAATAACTTGGCGTAGTTATTCTAGTGTACCTTTGTTGGAATACCCGTTGGTTAAAAACACGATGTCTGGCGTTGTGCCGCGATAGCTTTGCGGTATTGCACCAATTATTGACTCTTACGTGAAGGCCTACTCGATAATGGTTACGATAATTCTTTATTCGATTATTTTATTGATTTAATAATTGTTGCGTTGATATTTTATATTCTTTGTTGTTTGATAATTATCATTTACGGTATTTTTCATTATCGAAGCAATAATTCATATTATCTGAATAATATTATTAGATAACATTATTGGCAATGTCTAGAAAGTTACATCTAAGGAGAGGTTTGGTCACTAATTGCTTGGCGCTTGATGAGGAGAAATTCTTATTGGAAAGCCCCTGCTTTCACAGGAGCTGCTTTGGTTGTCGATATTGTGATTACGTAATATTATTTGTGAATAATTAATTATTGATTTATATGATGAGGAAAATATTGATTTTATGTGGATATAGATGGAGAAAATTTTTAATGTGACAATTGTTGAAAATTAAAATTTTATCTTTTACGATAAAATAATTCATTTAAATATATTATTATATTTTAATAATATAATAATGGTGATATTTTACAATGAATGTGTGATATATGAGTATCTGAGGAGAAAAGTATTTTTGTTGCAATAAATGTTTAAAACATATTAAACATGTTGGTGGACCCCATTTCTTATTTGAAATTTGATTATAGCTTGTAAAATCGCTTGGTTTGTGGATTTGGTCAATTTACATTTGGAATTTGGAAAAATTTTCTTACGCAAAGTTGTAGAGAATTGAATTTCCTATAAAAACTCATGAGATTTGAATTTTTACGATAAAAGGGCTATTTATTATGAATTATTGAAGTTAGAAGCTCAAAATAATTGATTTTTGGAAGTTTAAAATATTTTTAATATGAAAAACGTTTTTTGGTGATTTGAGTGTGGGTCTTGCATGTGTTTTAATGGCTGAATTAGGTTGGTATGCGTAGGAAGTTGTAGAAATAATAATAATATTATTAAATTAAATTTTCTACTTTGGTGTTTCTAGCATTTTTCTATAAATAGGGTCTTGGGTTAGAATTGAAAATTACACGAAGCTGAAGTTTTTCTCTCTCTATATTATCGGCGTATTCTTGTGAGTATTTTGAGTATACTTTGAGTATTTGCTATCTGGTGCAAGTTCAAGTCATAGTCGATATCAAGCGCTTATTTAGAAATCTTGTCTTTCGAGGTAAGGGATATTTTTTTTAAAATGATATTATTTATTCTAATATCATTATCTTAGAAGTATTGATCTGAACTTTTTAATCAAATTTGGAACTTTTTAGTGTGGGGTTCTTATTCACGTATCTGTCTTATTCACATGTATCTGATCTTATTCACGAATCTGACCTTTATTCATCGAAAAAAAAAAAATTTTCTTTTTCGTTCAAAATATCTATTACGGATACTAGCTTTGATTGTATCCATGTTTTGATCATTCTTGAATTTTACACCACTATGATTATTTTTGAGGTATTTTTGGGCGTGGATAAAACAAAATACGAATCCTTAATCCTTAATCCTTGTCATTTTGATTCCTTTGGATTCGTTTCTTTAAAAAATATTTTCATCATCCTCGGTCTTAAATGATGATATTATGGAATATCTTTGGCTGTAGTGCAAAGATGAATGATTTCGATGAATATCTTTGGCGTAGTGCAAAGATGAGCAGTGTTTAGATGAACATGACCCGGTGATGAATATCTTTGGCTTTGTAGTGCAAAGATGAATATTTGATTCGGATATATATTGATTGATGTTACGGGGATAAAAGATGAGCGATGAACTTTAAAATTCATACATAGAAGATAGTAGTTTGCATTCTCTCTTAACTCTTCTAATGAATTATTATTTTCATTGCGAATATTGATTTAAAACTTGTTGTCTATTGTATTCTATTAGATTTTTCCTGTTGAAGACTAACGATAATTTTGTTGTATATTATCTTAGTCGTAATATTCTTCTCTTGGGCTAGTTGAGCTCACCCTTTTCCTTTTTGTTCCATTTTTTCTTCTCGGGAGGCGAGAATGTAGCGAGATGCAGTCGGGGTATGGAATGATGGTTATAGAGAGAGTTGTTTAGTAGTCCTCACCATTTTTGTAAAATAATGTATCGATAAATGTGATGAGGATTTATTTGGGTATAGATATTGTATACAGAAGATAATATTTGTATTCAAACTCACAGTTTACTATTGTAATAATAAAGTTGTAGTTGTTTTTACATGCAGTGTATTGACAACTCGAGAATGGGTGATGTATACCTATTTTGGGGGCGTCGCGGTTGGTATCGAGCTTAGGGATATGATCTCTGGCGGAGATCGGGGAATAGAACTAGGAGGGAGGCAGAGTAAATCCTCCCGCTAGTGTGTCTACTAAGCTTATTTGTTAGTTAGTCGGTATATAGGGATATTATGTGATATATTGATTTGCTTAATTAACCCTTGTTTTATGGCGGTATTTGAGAATGTCATTTGAGAATATTGCAGTGGAAATGAGGCCAGTGGAGGCCTTTGTACTCCAGCAGCGAGGAGAGCGTGCAGCAGTGGCAATGTTCCTCTGTGAACAACCTGCTTGAAGCGAGATGATGAGCGAGGGGATGTTTAGAAGCTTTTTGCGAGTTCATGCAAAAATCGAGACGAGGAGACTTCGTGTTCAAAACTGAGGAGA
This sequence comes from Panax ginseng, assembly GCA_020205605.1. Classification (NCBI taxonomy): domain Eukaryota; kingdom Viridiplantae; phylum Streptophyta; class Magnoliopsida; order Apiales; family Araliaceae; genus Panax; species Panax ginseng. The sequence continues at coordinate 94,203,412 of CM035139.1, forward strand.
AATGATAGCAATTCACGGGTTATCACGACGCAAGCAGTTCGAAAAGTTGGGACCACGAATTTAAGGGAAAGCGGATCCGATCATGGCGGAAACATGGGTCAAACAAATTACCAAGATATTCGATGTCTTGGGATGCGCGGAGAGAACGAAGGTTCCATTCGCCACCTTTATGTAAAAGTGGCGAGGCGGACTCTTGGTGAGATGCGTGAAGCGTACCCATCGGTACTTTTCGGCATGTCTTGGGAGACATTTGAAACTATTTAATGACAAATACTTTCACGAAAGTGTTAAATCGTATATGAAGGAAGTGGAGTTCATGATTAGAGCAAAACAACATGGCGGTGTCTCGATGCGAGGCAAAGTTTGCGAGTTATCGAGGTTTGCACCTCATTTGGTGGAGAATGAGAGAGCGTATATGGCGGATGTTTCTTAGAGGTTTGAAACACGGCATCGTCGATATCTCATTTCTCATAAATTTTCTCTCTTTCGGATGTTTAAGCGAGGGCTCAATTATTAGGCGAGATATTGAAATCGTTGTTGAGGACCCTGACGAGGATCATCTAGGAGATGGCGATCAACAAAACAACGATAACCGGCGGAGAAAGAAAAAGCGGACAAAAATGGTAACCACTCTGGTGGTAATCATAGCCATGAAAATAGAAAAGCGAGTCGGGAGGAGATTTTAAAAGAGGAGATTTAACAACGACCATGTGAAGGCAGCGGTCTTGGTGACAAGCTGGTTTAAGGAGAGAAGCGACCACCGGGTCGTATCTTCTAAAATCACGGAAAAAGAGGACATATCGGTCAAGCGCCCTAGCAGTTCAAGGTATGCTATAATTGTGGAAAGGAAGGACATATCGCTCGAGGATTATGCGGTAGCGAAACCTAGTTAGTGAGGGACGGTGACTCAAAAAAGATTGTCGAGAAAAGTCAAAGTCAGCGGTTCTGGAAGGCGTTTGTTGTGGTGGTCAAAATCGAGGAACCCAAGCGAGGTGATCACGGGTAAGCTAATCATAAATTCTTGTGAAGTTTATACTTTTTACTGAATCTGGGGTGCTACCCATTCATTTTCTCTCTCTACTTGTGCTCAGCGTTTAAATTTGACTCGGAAAAATTAGACTTTGACTATCTGTGGAAACTCAGTTAGGAGAAACTTTCATCACATCCTTTGTTTATAAATCTTGTTTGATTCAAGTTGGCACCATCACCTTACACATTGACCTTATCTCTTTAAAGATACTTGCTTTTGATGTGATTTTAGGGATTGATTGGTTAACTACTCATCATACCAAAATTGATTGTTTTCGTAAGGTTGTTAGTTTTCATATTCCTAAACAACTTTGTTATGCAATTCAACAACTAAACCATTAAAATCAATCCTTTGTCATATCTAATCATAAAAGCTATTCGTTTATTGAAAAGCGGATGTCAAGCTTTCTTAGCCCATGTTATGGATTTGAATAAAGACCGTCAAATTTGAATAATATTCTGTTGTTATTGACTTTCTGGCGTATTTCTGAAGAACTTCGGTCTACCCCGAGCGTGAAGTTGAATTCTTTATTGATCTTGAACACAGTACAAAGCCCATTTCTAAAAACCCCATATCGAATGGCTCTATTGAACTTGAGGAGTTAAAGGTCCATTCTACGGGGAGTTGTTGGACATCGGTTTCATTAAATCTAGTACATCTCCTTGGGGTGCTCTGTTTTATTAAGTAAAGAAGAAAAGGCGGGGTATGCGACTTTGTATTGACTATCGGGGAATTGAACCATGTCACCATCAAGAATAGGTATCCTCTACCTCGTATTGATGACTGTTTGACCGATTGCTGAGGAGCACAATTCTTTTCAAAAATCGATCTTAGATTACGGATATCATCAATTTGAAGATTAGGCGAGGATATTCAAAGCGCCTTTAGAACTCGATGCGGGCATTATGAATTCTAGTCATGTCTTTTGGATTGACTAATGCTCTGCTGACTTTCATGGATATGATGAGCCAAGTATTGAGGAATATTTGGATCGATTCGTTGTTGTCTTTATTGATGACATCCTCATATATTCAAAAAAGTCGTGAAGATCATGAGCACCATTTGAAATTTGGTACTCAAAGGGCTTCGTGAAAACAAGCTTTATGCCAAGTTAAAGAAATCGAGTTACGGCTTGAGGAAGTAGCATTCCTTGGGCACGTGGTGTCGAAACATGGAGTATCTGTTGATCCGTGAAGATTGAAGCAATACAAAGTTAGAACAGCAAAAGTCGGTGGCCAGAAATCTGTGATTTTTTAAGGCTTAATTTGGTTATTATCGGAGATTCGTGGAAGGATTTTCTCGAATCGCTACTCCATTAACTTCGGTGACTCGGAAAGATATAAAATTCGTATGGGCGAGGAATGCGAGAAGAGTTTCAAGAGCTTAAGAGGAGACTTATTTTGGCTGTTCTAACAATACCATCTGAGTGCGGATGGATTTGTTATCTCTGGCGATGCTTGGGCAAAAGGTTAGGATGTGTTCTCATGCAGCGTGGGAAAGTCATAGCCTTTATGCCTCGCGACAACTTAAAGAATATGAGAGGAATTATCCTACTCATGATCTAGAGTTAGCGGTGATTGTTTTTCATGTTAAAGATATGAGGCACTTATCTATATGGGGAGAAAGTGGAGATATATTAGGACCATAAAAGCCTCAAATATTTCTTCACATGCAAAGGAACTCAACATGCGGCAGCGGCGTTGGCTTGAGTTGTTGAAGATTACGACCACATTATTGATACCATCTGGAAAAGCGAGCGTGGTGGTGGCGCGTTGAGTAGAAGATCATATCACGAGGAGCGAGTGCGATGATGTCAGTAGTATCGCGTAGAGCCCGACTTTAATAGAAAAAGTTTAAGGTTGCTCGAGCCGCAGGCCGGGGATGATCGTATGAAGAAGAAAGTACAAGAAGGTCTTTATTTAGGCGAGAATCGATGATGAAGGAATACTTGAGTCCTCTCGGACTTTGTGTTCTAACGACTACGAATTGAAGTACAAGATCATGATGGAGGCACACAATACACCATTTGCAATCCATCTGGAAGTACCAAAATGTATCGTGATCTTGACATACATTTTGGTGGAACAATATGAAGAGAGAGATTGCAAAGTTTATCTCGATGTGTTTAACTTGTCGGCGTGTAAAAGGCGAGAGCATCTAGTACCTAAAAGGGTCCGTTGCAACCACTTGAGATTCGAAATGGAAGTGGGAACACATTACCATGGATTTCGTTACGGGTCTTCCTACGGTTTCTCAAGGCATCAATGCTATTTGGGTTATTGTTGATAGATTAACCAAATGCGCTCATTTCTTGCCGTCACGGAGACTTATTCCTTGAGCGTCTTGCTAGTATATATGTAAATGAGATTGTGAGGTTGCATGGCATGCGGTATCCATAGTTTGGATCGTGACCCAAGATTCACTTCAAGATTTTGGGTTAGCTTGCAAAAAAGCTATGAGCGCAGTTTCTGATTGATTCGGCATACCATCCTCAAGCAGACGGACAATCGAGAGAGGACTATTCAAACTCTTGAAGATCTATTAAGACTACTGTGTCCTGAACTTCAAAAGGCGGTTGGGATAAGTATTTACCATTGGTGGAATTCTCTACTGACAACGATTTATCGGGCAAGTATAGGTGTGGCTCCATTTGAAGCATTATATGGGCCGAAAGTGTGGCTCTCGATATGTTGGGATGAGGTGGGTGAAGCAACATTGTTGGGACAGAGTTAATGCGATATGATGACTAGAAAAGATCAAATGATTCGACAAGCGTATACAAAGCGGCACAAGATCGACAAAAGAGTTATGCGGATCTTCATCGAAAGGGCGTGGAATTTAGTATAGGGGATCATGTATTGTTGCGAGTTGCTCCATGGAAGGAGTTACAAGATTTGGGAAGAGAGAAAGCTCGATCCACGATTTATTGGTCCATTTCAAATTCTTGGCCCGAGTAGGAAATGTAGCCTATAGACTCGCGTTACCTCAAGTATGTCTCGTGTTCATAATGTGTTTCACATATCGTACTTCGTAAATATGTGAAAGACCGAACCACGTTATTGAGTTAGAAGCCAGGACGAGATAGTAGAAGACTTAGCGTATGAGGAGGTACTGTCAAGATCTTGGATAGGAAGGAGCATGTCCTACATACGAAGGTCATACCACAAGTTAAAGTTTTGTGGAGGAACCATCTTTATAGAGGAAATGATTTTGGGAATTGGAAGCGGAAATGAAAGCGAGGTATCCTCACCTTTTGAAACACAGTGCGTATGTCGATTTAGGGCGAAATTTCATAAGGAGGGAGGTTGTAAGACCCCAAATAATTAATAAATGAAATTTAATTTCCTCTAATTATTATTTTGAAATAGTAAGGGTTGATTTGATTAATGTGGATAGTTATGGGTAAAATCATAAGTATTTCAAAATAAGCAAATGGTTATAAAATATTCATTATTTGTGGGGAATATTCGTTTGGTGGTGGAATATTAAATCTTTGTCGGGGAATATTAAATGCATGGCCAGTAGTGACCGTGTGTGGGCCCCATGTGGAAGCGATTGGAGGAAAAGCGACAAATATAAGTTGTTTAAAAAATAGCGGCGTAGTTATTTCTGAGTGTACCTTTGTTGGAATACCCGGTGGTTAAAACACGATGTCTGGCGTTGTTTGCCGCGATGCTGCGGTATTGCACCAATTATTGACTCTTACGTGAAGGCCTACTCGATAATGGTTACGATAATAATTTTATATTTTATTTTATTGATTTAATAATTGTTGCGTTGATATTTTATATTCTTTGTTGTTTGATAATTATCATTTACGGTATTTTTCATTATCGAAGCAATAATTCATATTATCTGAATAATATTATTAGATAACATTATTGGCAATGTCTAGAAAGTTACATCTAAGGAGAGGTTTGGTCACTAATTCTTGGCTTGATGAGGAGAAATTCTTATTGGAAAGCCCCCTGCTTTCACAGGAGGCGCACGGTTGTCGATATTGTGATTACGTAATATTATTTGTGAATAATTAATTATTGATTTATATGATGAGGAAAATATTGATTTTATGTGGATATAGATGGAAAATTTTTTAATGTGACAATTGTTGAAAATTAAAATTTTATCTTTTACGATAAAATAATTCATTTAAATATATTATTATATTTTTAATAATATAATAATGGTGATATTTTTACAATGAATGTGTGATATATGAGTATCTGAGGAGAAAAAGTATTTTTGTTGCAATAAATGTTTAAAACATATTAAACATGTTGGTGGACCCCATTTCTTATTTGAAATTTGATTATAGCTTTTGTAAAATCGCTTGGTTTGTGGATTTGGTCAATTTACATTTGGAATTTGGAAAAATTTTCTTACGCAAAGTTGTAGAGAAATTGAATTTCCTATATAAAAACATGAGATTCAAATTTTTACGATAAAAGGGCTATTTATTATGAATTATTGAAGTTCGAAAGCTCAAAATAATTGATTTTGGAAGTTTAAAATATTTTAATATGAAAAACGTTTTTTTGGTGATTTGAGTGTGGGTCTTGCATGTGTTTTAATAAATTTGAATTAGGTTGGTATCGTAGGAAGTTGTAGAAATAATAATAATATTATTAAATTAAATTTTTCTACTTTTTGGTGTTACTAAGCATTTTTCTATAAATAGGGTCTTGGGTTAGAATTGAAAATTACACGAAGCTGAAGTTTTCTCTCTCTATATTATCGGCGTATTCTTGTGAGTATTTTGAGTATACTTTGAGTATTGCTGCTATCTGGTGCAAGTTCAAGTCATAGTCGATATCAAGCGTTTAATTAGAAATCTTGTCTTTCGAGGTAAGGGATATTATTTTTTTAAAATGATATTATTTATTCTAATATCATTATCTTTGAAGTATTGATCTGAACTTTTTAATCAAATTTGGAACTTTTAAGTGTCGGGAGTTCTTATTCACGTATCGGTCTTATTCACGTATCTGGTCTTATTCACGAATCTGACCTTATTCATGAAAAAATAAAATTTTCTTTTTCGTTCAAAATATCTAATACGGATACTAGCTTTGATTGTATCCATGTTTTGATCATTCTTGAATTTTACACCACTATGATTATTTTTGAGGTATTTTTGGGCGTGGATAAAACAAAGTGAATCCTTAATCCTTAATCCTTGTCATTTTGATTCTTTGGATTCGTTTCTTTAAAAATATTTTTCATCATCCTCGGTCTTAAATGATGATATTATGGAATATCTTTGGCTGTGTAGTGCAAAGATGAATGATTTCGATGAATATCTTTGGCCGTAGTGCAAAGATGAGCAGTGTTTAGATGAACATGACGGTGATGAATATCTTTGGCACTGTAGTGCAAAGATGAATATTTGATTCCAGATATATATTGATTGATGTTATAGGGATAAAAGATAGACGATGAACTTTAAAATTCATACATAGAAGATAGTAGTTTGCATTCTCTACTTAACTCTTCTAATGAATTATTATTTCCGCTGCGAATATTGATTTAAAACTTGTTGTCTATTGTATTCTATTAGATTTTTTCCTGTTGAAGACTAACGATAATTTTGTTGTATATTATCTTAGTCATAATATTCTTTATTGGGCTAGTTGAGCTCACCCTTTTCCTTTTTGTTGTAGTTGTTTTTTTTCTTCTCGGGAGGCGAGAATGTAGCGAGATGCGAGTCGGGGTATGGAATGATGGTTATAGAGAGAGTTGTTTAGTAGTCCTCACCATTTTTATAAAATAATGTATCAATAAATGTGATGAGGATTTATTTGGGTATAGATATTATACAGAAGATAATATTTGTATTCAAACTCACAGTTTCTTATTGTAATAATAAAGTTGTAGTTGTTTACATGCAGTGTGTATTGACAACTTTCGAGAATGGGTGATGTATACCTATTTTGTTAATTTATTAAGTAAAATTATAATAAAATTATAATTTTGTGGTAATTGGTTTTGTTTATTTAATTAAGATTGGATATGGAAATCCAAGTAAATAATGTGGGACAATAAAATATAGTATAAATGATTTATTAAAGTAAATTAAAGTAGTTTTAAATGGATTTACCAAACAAGGCTTAAAGATATTAAGTCTTTAATTTTAAGAGTGTTTTGCCAAACAAAGCCTTATGGCTTTTGAATTTGAATTTGAATTAAATAATAATAATAATATATTAAATATTTTATAACTGATAATTAATTATAAAATTATTAGAACGTCAGTTTTAGACGTTTTGGTTTGGGTTGCGTCTATTTTATTTTACTTTACGTAAAAGAGTTAGCCTAAGCCTGATAGAAGAGAAAATTTGAGAGAGAGAGAGTCTGAGAAAGAGTCTTGTGAGTTCAATTAATTCTTTGTGTTCTATCAAGAATTATCTCCAAGTAATTGACGATATAACTTCCAAAACCTTAATTTACGTATATGAATGTTGTGTATTTTGAACTTTGAATTCTCTATAAATTCAAATCGGATGATTTATTGATATACCAACTGATTAGTTGTGTTTATTAGTAAATTTGTGATGTTAGAATTAGCATCTAGACAAGAAATTAGTGCGCTAATTATGTTTAAAAAGAAAGAAAATCGTTTATAGTGTATATGGTTATGTATATGGCTTGTGAAAGTACAAAATTTGGTAGTTAGTTTGTGAACTAAACTGTAAATTGAGTCTAGAATATGTTAATACGATAAGAAACGAAAAAACACAAGTTGAATGAATCAATTTGGTTAAGAAACGAATTCATAGTGAATGAATTCGCTAAACATGTTAAAATATGAAAGTTTAGTATAAATATTGGGTAAAATCTAGTTACGCACAACACGCAAGTATACATGGTCAACAAATAATAAAGTGAAAGTAGAGTATCGTTCCTACAGAGAATTAGTTAACAAGAATTACCAAGTACTAACCTACAACCAATTTAATCTTATTTAAACAAATAATTTAATATTTTAATTTAAAATAATTAATTAAACTATTACTGACTATCTCTAGAATGAAACAAGATAATGAAGACTCGAGATTACAATTTCACTTATTATTTCATTTAAGTCAACACTCTTCCTGTTAAGCCAAGTTATTTATATTGGATTGTTAATCAAGAACACGAAAGTAAAATATGGCCAGCTCTCAACGCACCATACTGATATCAAATCAAATCCATAGATCATAGAATTAAATTGAACACCCTAATTAACTAACCCACTATATCTCTATGTGAATTACAATTAAAAAGGGTTTAAGTACAAGTTCTTATTAGACTACATGTAATGCCTCAGTATATCTCTATCCTAAGCACAAATCATGAATTCTAACTCCATGTAGAACACATAAATACATGCTATTATGAATCAGATCTAAACCCATAATCCATCTCTCGAGTTCATATAGATTATCATAGTAATTGTTAGCTAGGCAATTAAGCAATTAAGGGCAAACCATAATAGACAATCCAAATATAGCTAATAAGACTAACAAAGAAGCATATCAAAGTAAACTACACAATAAGATCCATAGTAATCTCAAAACAGAGTTTAATTCATAACGGAACTAGAATCCATCATCCATAATTGATTAAGCATTAAAAGATACAAATAGATAAAAAAAGAAATTAGAATTGAGATAAACAAATATGTATTCTCTTGCTTCCAATCTGTTTCTTCAATAATGATCAATAGCTTCAATCTTCAGTTCTAATCTAATCTAGGGTTCCTAATCTACTATAATCTAATATAATGGAATCTTCTCTCTTATGCCTCCCATCATGTATTTATAGGTTACAAGTCTAATTTTTAGCTTAGGAGCAAACCCAATCCAATTTGGAGTAAAAAAAGTATCAAAATTCGACCCAAAACACGTCAAAAACTTGTTCTGGCCCGTACCCCGGTCCCAAAGGGGGTTTCCTTCATTAAAAAAGTTTCCGCCTCTGCGGATGTGCTATACTCTTGTTTGTAAGCTTGTACTACCCCACCCCTACGGAGTTTTGTCATGAAGAAAGCTGGCCGTGGGTCCTTTTTCTGTCGCAGTGTCCTCTAGTAAAACGGCCATAACTTTTGATTTGGGAGGAGTTACGAGGTCTGACACCTATTAAATCGAAGCTCTCGACGAGTTCTACAACTTTCATTCTTTGAGAATCAAAATATTATGGCCGAAACAAGATCGAAATCGGGCTTGAAGTAGATGCTATGTAAATTACAAGCATGAGAACTCTTAGCTTTGATCTTCGCTGATAAAAAGGCCATAAATCTCACGTCCGAGATCCAATTTGGATGATTCAAGATGTTCCGGAAAGCTAAGAAGAAGCTCTATAGTATAATCCAAGTTCCAGGCCAAGAACATTCATCCAACTTGGTGTTAAAATCCCTACAATCTTCCCTTCTTGTATTTGCTTGCAAATTTTAGTCCAAAAGATGTCTAAATTGCTTTTCCTTGCTTCTTCATGCCAATGTTATGTCATAGCCAACAAAATAATATAAAATGTATGAAAAGTAACTAAGAAACATAGATTTAAGCAACTAATTCAAGTAATAGATACCGGATAAGTAGGTATAAAACCTACTTATCAATGAATATGAGTTTTGGGTCAAGATTTAGGCTTGTTTGTGTTTCTATAAATTATTATAATTCTAGTATGTTGTAGTTCTATGAATAACGAATCCATAGAATCAAAAATAGACTAATTTGGATGTGTATAACTCAAGTTATGAAGATTAGTAGGAGAAAATGTTCAAAAATCATGAGAATAGTGAACTTAAAGTCCCGTTTCTACTAACGGGCGTAGCTGTGTTGTGCCCTAAGTCATTTGGGGCGCAACTGCGCCCAAATTGTGTTAGATGTGACTATTTTAACCTGTTTTAGTAAAATAGGCATAACCTTTTCATACGAACTCCGATTGAGGCGATTCAAGATGATCCGGAACGAGGACGAATAGGCCTACAACTTTTATTCTTTAAGTCGTTCAATTTGAGGTCGAGAACAGGGGTCAAAATGGTTCTCTTTTGGACTATTATATTTTTGGGGATAATCGGAGGGCGTCGGGCATGCACGTATGCAAGTGTAGTGCTTCTGACGATAAAAGATGTTGTTCTGAGTTATAAAACATGAATATTAGTAAACATAATGATGGTTAACATTAATAAATGATGTATTAGATAAGTTGTATAAGCATACTAAGAATATACAAGAGAGACAAATCGGGCATGTGATGAATAAACGTCGAAATGCCGTAACAAATGTTAATGAACGTAAAAAGTGTTTTAAGTCAAATGAAATGAATATTATAAGATATGAAATGAGTTTAATATAAAATCAATAATGATTCTTAGCAAGACTTAAACACTTGAATGAACTTTGAGTATGAAATATAGTGAGATATAAGTCGAAAGTTAACACAATCAAATTAAACATTGTGTATTGATTAATAACAAGGGTTATGGGATGTAGAGTAAAATTTACATTATAACTACTGTGCGTTGCTATGTGACTAATAGTTGATGTGTATGATTATATAATTGTGTAGGGCACGTGAAGTGCAGATAAATGTAAGTTGTTAAACCATTATTGGTAAACAACGATCAAGGCAAGTCTTTTAGTTCCTATTTGCTTTGTGAAATTGATGATTAGTTGCTTTAAATCTTTGTTGCAAAGAGCATGATGTGTGATATATATGTTGAAAGTATGAAACGTTAAAGTCAATTTATGACTACATTGATTGAGTAATGAATGTTGGTTGAGTAAGGAACTCAATCTTTATACTTGTTATATGAACTGCAACATGTATATTATGTTAGTCCAATGTTTATAAGATGTATGTTGAGCATGTTATTATGTGCTGTCATGCATGAAAACTGTTAGATTTTGCTAGGCTGTCGAGCTCAACCTTGCAAATAACCACTTTTGTCACTACTACAAAATAATAAATAGACAACGCGAAAAAAACATTGTGATTTCAGTCAGAAAAACGTCGTGGTTAAGGGTGTCATCTATTTGACACCCTTACACAATGTTTTTAAAACGTTGTAGTTAAGCACAATACACAACGTTTTTTAGAAAAAAAACGTTGTAGATTTATTTTTCAAAAATTAGCAGATGCTTAAAAACGTTATAGAAGGTATGATTCCACAACGTTTTTTGGATAAAAATGTTGTTGTTTAGTATATCAGACAATGTTTAGGTACATTTACACAATGTTTTTCAAATGTTGTAGATTAAAAAAAAAGAAAAAAAAGATTGTGATTCACCTACATTACCAATGCACCTGCAATATGCTAATAGCTAAAAGGAACACAAGGAGTAATGCAACTTCCAAGACTTGAATAGAACAACAGTGCTCAAGATCCAATAAAAAGATAATATTTTGTCCAATCCTAGACTTCCAAAACATAATATCAAATTTTAAAAAAACATCCAACAAGAAGTAAATGACAATGCTATATTTCACTTGAGTAACAAAATTGCATAACCACTCCAACAAGAATTACACAAACAAGTTGGGCCTAGATGCCTTGTATGTTTTCTTCAGCTTTCTAGTCCTAACCTTCTTAAACACCAATGGGAACTTGATTTTGGAGTTGTGGAACTGCTTGGTGCTCTCCCTCTTGTAGACCTTGGAAATTAAAAGTGATGCTAGTACAGCTTCTGAACCCAAACTGATGCTAATGTAGCAGCCATTCCAACCTGCACTGTTATATGGAAATTAAAAGACAGCTATCGACATTTATCAAGTCATACAAAAGTAAAAAGCATGTCTTTATACAAGCTAACATGGCTAGGTACAAGAGTAAAGCATTACCAGGGCATATGCTTCTGGTTGGGCAATAGCAGCATTTCCTGGAATGGCTCAGCACCAATCACCAAACTTGGTGCATAAAGGCCACCAACAAGCCCAGAGCCCTTGCAAAGAGCGGTGGCCAACCACAAAGCACTGCATATGTATTAATGATGTTGTGTTAATAATGTTGTGAATATATATATATATATATATATATATATATATATATATATATATTAATGATGTAGTGTAAATTAAGAGTTAAAAACTTCAGTTTTGCACGTGGAAAGGCTTGACATAATTCTACCACTTGGAAGACCACAAACCAACTTATACATTATTTCAACTTACCGGGATGAATAAGTAGTTTTGTCGCCATTTTATAGTAACAAATAAACATTCTGAATAATTTTTTTAGGAATATAGTTGGTCGTATTGGATGGAATAATTCCAAAGGTTCAGTAGCTTACCAAGAATGATCCCTTGGGCACTTCTATAATAAGAACTTGTCAATGTTCCGAACCTCTCCTGTCCGGCTGCAAAATGCTAAGATTATCACAAACCATTCACAGTTGATATACTTTGCTCTCAGAAAAGAAAAAAAATTTATTAAAAAAATGAAAACAGCTGCTCAAGATTACTTCTATGCGGGCAAAATAAGCATATAATAAGGGAAAAGAGAGAGAAAGAATTGTAAAATGCTCTCTCTTAGAAAATTCCAACTGGAGTTTACTCCATGAGACCATAAAGATGCTATAGCTAAACTTTATAAGGCGAAATACTAAAGAAAGAGAAGGCATTAACAAAATATTGGTGCTTTACTACCCATCAGAACTTTCATGTAGGAGACAGGCACGTAAAATTGTAATTGTTATCTGAAACTCTCTTGATACATGAAATTCCCTTATTTGTTACATGGTCCAATTAAATGCATATGTCATTCTTGAGAGTATGATTTGTGGTAATAAGTGTGAACAAGTCATTCTACTAACTTCAGTGATAGTTAAGCGGCCCATGGCTTCAATTTGCATTCTAATCATGAAAATGATTTCTCACGTGACTGTACTAAATATTCCTTTATCAATTGACCTCAAATAAATGATTAGCATGATGTTGTTGAGTAACCAATTCCCCTGGCTTCAAAAATAATAAAATAACACGATAAACTATGGCAAGTTAATACCAATGTCCCATATGGCTAGCTTCAACTTTTTTCCACCAACTGTGAGCATCTTGATTTTAAAATCTACACCTGGTCATGGTTAAGAAAAGCAGAAAGTAGGATAAGTATCAGTATGTGATCAAATTAAAAGATGCTAGCATCATTCATGCATTGAATGAAGTCCAATAAATTCTGTATATGATCAGTTTAGTATTCGTTCATGAGACGTTACAGTTTGACTTTGATTAGTTTTCCTATTCTATCAAAATGTGACTGCAAGGGCCCAGAGCTCCAAAGCACTGCAGTATTGATATTGATCAGTTTTCCTATTCTATCAAAATGTGACTGCATTAATTGTATAGCTTGACATGTATAATAAAGAATCAGGAGATTTGCACACAATACAAAATAACTTGCTGGCATTCAGTCCAGCAACCCAATAGTTTTCCTCTGGCTTCTTTAATTTACTAGCACTGCAAGTATGAATTTTTGTTGGCAAACTTTTGACACCATACAGAACTTGCCTCGATATATCTCTATTGTAAACATAAATCATGAATTCCAACTCCATAAAGAACACATAAATACATGCTATTATGATCAGATCTAAACCCATAATCCGTCTCAAGAGTTCATATAGATTATCACAATAATTGTTAGCTAGGCAATTAAGCAATTAAGGGCAAACCATAATAGACGATCCAAATATAGCTAATAAGATTAATAAAGAAGCATATCAAAGTAAAATACACAATAAGATCCATAGTAATCTCAAAACGTAGTTTAATTCATAACGGAACTAGAATCCATCATCCACAATTGATTAAGCATTAAAAGATACAAATAGATAAGAAAAGAAATTAGAATTGAGATAAAAAAAATATGTATTCTCTTGCTTCCAATCTCTTTCTCCAATGATGATCAATAGCTTCAATCTTCAGTTCTAATATAATCTAGGGTTCCTAATCTACTATAATTTAATCTAATGGAATATTCTCTCTTATGCCTCCCATCATGTATTTATAGGTTAGAAGTCTAATTTTTAGCTTAGGAGCAAACCCAATCCAATTTAGAGTCAAAAAAGTATCAAAATTTGAAACAAAACGCGTTAAAAACTTATTCGGCGCATTGCCCCCGTTGGGGGTTTCTTCATTAAAAAGCCCACCCCGTGTGGCTATGCTACTATTTTGTAGTTTTGTACCCGCCTTCGTGCTGGGGTTTTGTCACATAGAAAGCCCGCCCGTGGTCCTTTTTCATAGTAGTGTCCTCTGGTAAAACAGCCATAACGTTTCATTCGGGAGGAGTTACAAGGCCTGCCACCTATCAAATCAAAGCTCTCGACTAGTTCTACAACTTTTATCTTTGAGAATTGAAATATTCTGGCCGGAACAAGATTGAAATTGGGCTTGAAGTAGATGCTATGTAAATTGCAAGCATGAGAACTCTTAGCTTTGATCTTTGTTGATAAAAAGGCCATAACTCTCACATCCGAACTCCGATTGGGATAAATCAAGATGTTTCGGAAAGCTAAGAAGAAGCTCTACAGTATAATCCTAGTTCTAAGCCAAGAAAATTCATCCAACTTGGTGTTAAAAGCCCTGCAATCTTCCTTTCTTATATTTGCTTGCATATTTTAGTCCAAAAGATGTCCGAATTGCTTTTCCTTGCTTCTTCATGCTAATGTTATGTCATAGCATACAAAATAACATAAAATGTATGAAAAGTAACTAAGAAACATAGGTTTAAGCAACTAATTCAAGTAATAGATACCGGATAAGTAGGTATAAAACCTACTTATCAAATACCCCCAAACATAAACCGTTGCTTGTCCCCAAGCAACACAACAAAAATGCAAAGCAATGCAATGAAATGCAAGTAATCTATATGCCTACGAATTAAGCAATATTTATAGAATCAAATCTATTCACACGGCCTTAGAGAAATCAAGCAAACACGACAATACTTCATATCAAAACCAATTAATAATTCCTATTACTCATCAAATCTTAAACTGTTATTACTTGTATAGTGTGTGTGCTCAACATCCATGATAACTGATACAAATTCAAATTTAATACATAACAAATCTCTTTGAGGCATCATATAGTGTAAACTCAAGAATTTCAAAAACATACGAGATCCAACTAAAATTAAACAATTACCAATCTTAAGGGTCCAAATAGGCTTATGCTTTCTTTTTTTTTTCTTTTTTTTTCAATCACGGGGGCTTTTTGCTCTTAATTCCCATTTTATTCCTCTCTTTTTTTTCATAGATAGTGAGTGCGTTTTACGCTTCATCTCACGCTTGTGTTTATAGGGAGTACTTTTCGTGATTCTTCTCAACCCACAACAAGACTCAATTATTCACTTTTTTTAGAAGCTTATATACCCCACTTTTACCCCAAACTTAAGTTCTTGCCTAATTCTTCGTCTTCACTGCCTATCCTTGGCATTTTCTCATTTAAACTAGCATTATCCTTTAGAAATTCCTTATGTATCAATTTGAACTATTCAATCAACAAAGCTGTTATTACTGTGATATCCTTGTTATACCAGTTTCAAACAGAAAAAGATTCGATTCACAACAAGAAATCACATCAAAGCTCTAATAATCAGTATACTCGTCTGCTCATTTCCAGTCTCATCATTGGCCAAAATTATGAGACCCCAAATATTATAAATAAAGATTTAAATTTCTCGAAATATTTTTTTTAATATTATGGTGTGGATTTGATATAATATTATAGTTGTGGGTAATATTTACAAATTTTTCAAAGTAAGCAATTGGTTATATAATATTCGATTGGTCGGGGAATATTCATTTTAACAGGGAATATTCGTACGACGGCACAATCATTGGTAGACCCCACAACGGAAGTATTGTCATAGTAAGAAAATGACAAAATTATCTTTTATTAAAAATAACGGCGAAAGTGTTACCGTTAAAACTGTTGAACTACCCGGTAGTAAAAGTACAGTAATACGCGTGGTTGCATAGTAGCACACGGTATTGGTTATTGATGCTTACGTGAGAAGTCACTCAGTTATACTCAATTATTGCTACAGTAATTGCTGCATCATATCTCTCATATTATTGATTCGATTATTGTCACAGTATGATCTGAATAATATGATATATTATTAAATAAATATTTAAGACAAAAAAGTTATTCATATTATTAAATTGCAATATTTACAATGTCTAGAAGTTCTGTCAAGGAGAGATTTGGTCATCTAATTACGTGCCAATAAGGAGAAATCGTTATCGGAAAGCCCCCTATTTCCTGGGAACGACCTGATTGTTAAATATTGTGAATTATAATATTAATGATGAATAAGTTCGTGTTGATTAAAGATGAAATTGATAGTTCCATTGTGTTGGAAATATTAGCGTTAGTGGAAATCGACATTTATTTCGATATTAATTGTTGTCTGAAAGTTATACTAACCAGTTAGGTAATTAATTGGATAAATGAGCAATTAATTGCTATTAATTCACATGATTATAACTATTTGTTCACATGTGTGTACTATTGATTCACATTCTTGTACTATTAGGGGAGTTGGTGCAAGATTGATAATACTTGCATGACTAAGTTAAAAATGGAGGTATAGATGGAGGTACTATACTGTAATTCGTATTTTCACATGATTATAACTATTGATTCACATGATTGAACTATTGATTCACATTATTTATTATTAGTAGAATATTCTGGATATTTGCGCTTCATCCAGTATCTTTTCATGAAAATATTATTCTGAGCATTCTTGAATTTTACTCCACAAAGAAGTATCATGTTGACAATTTGGACGTTATTGATTTCTGGATAAATTAAAATTATAAATCTTTAAAATTTATCCTTGAACTTGTTTTATTGAATTATTATGTCATTGTCATCATCCTCGTGCTTATATTGTGATGAAAGTCATCTTTGGCTTACGTGCATAGATGGACTTGGTATAATTATGACCAGGGATTATTCGGTATAATAATGACCATAATGTGATGAATGATGTGGTAAAATTCCTTAGTGGCCTGTAGTGCATTGATGGACAGTTTTTGGTATGATTATGACCAAGGATTATTCGGTATAGTCATGACCATTGATGATTTAATGAATATCCTTGGCCCGTGGTGCAGGGATGATTCGATGATGTGGTTTATTTATTAAGCTAAGTCGCAGCGATAAAAATTGGTGAAAACATTTTAAATCATAAAAGATAGTAGATATCATGCTCTACTTGACTCTTCTAATGGATTGCTTATTTCGCTGCAGTTAAACTTGATGTCTATTGTATTTTATCAGTTTAACATTGTTGAAGGCTAATGATAATTTATCCTGCATTATCTTTATCATAATATTTCTTACTGGGCTAGTTGAGCTCACCCTTTTGCTTTCATTGTTCTCTTCAGGAAATGAGAACGTAGCCGGGACTAGTAGGGGAACGGAGTGATTGTCCGAGATGGTGTTATAGTAGTCCTCACTATTCTATAAAATAGTGTGACAATAAATGTAATGAGGACTCTATTTGAGAGTGGATATTGTCTAGAAGGCAATATTCCTATTTAAACTCTCAGCTATGTTTTGTCGTATATTACATGACGTTTGTATAATTAAGTTTGTATTTGTATTCTATACCATGTATTTGGCGACTCAAGATGGGTGATGTATACCTGTTTTAGGGGGCATCAAAATTGGTATCAAAGCTTAGGGATATGATCCCTGACTGAGATGTGAGACAAGAACTAGGAGGAGAGAGACGGGGAATTCCTTTGCTAGTATGACCTATCTAAGTTTATTTTGTATTTAATGGGTCGGTCAGAGTATAGGTATAATATGTGATATGATAATTAAGCCTTGTTTTGTGGCAGTATTTGAAAATGGCATCCGAAAATGTTGAGATAAGCAATGAAGGACATGAGACCGTTCAGTCACCATAGATTAATACCCAGGATAATGTGCAACAGGAAGACAATAATCCTCAGGTAAACAACAACGATCAAATGATGAACGATGGGATGTTCAAAGGTTTTATGCAATTCGTGCAACATCAGGTGAAGGTCGCTCATGTCCAAAATGCAGGCGGAAACACTGACAACTCTCGGATGGTCACCGCTAAGCAATTCAAGGAGCTGGGACCACCGGAGTTTTTTGGAGAGCCAAAGCCACTTAAGGTAGAGACGTGGATAAAGCAGATCAACAAGATATTTGATGTCTTGGGATGCTCCGAGGAGCAAAAGGTTCCTTTGCCACCTTCATATGCAGCAGAGGCAGACATTCTTGGTGGGAATCGAAGCGTACTCAACTGCCGCCTTGATCAAGATGTCTTGGGAGAAGTTCCAAGAATCGTTCAACGACAAGTACTTTCCGAAAGTATTAAATCACATGAAGGAGGTAGAGTTCATCAAGCTTGAGCAAAACAATATGACCGTGGCACAGTACGAAGCTATATTTGCCGAGTTATCTCGGTTTGCATCCCACTTAGTTTATAATGAGGAGAGAATGACGCGGATGTTTCCAAGAGGTTTGAAACCTGAGATACGTCAATACCTAATCTCTCATAAACTATGTTTGTATTCAGATGTTGTGAATAGGGCTCAGTTATTGGAGCGCGATAATGAGTCAACCCAACCAAGAGAGAGCAGCCGACAAGTCGATAATACCAGTGGTAGTAGTCATCGAAGCGGTGACAACAAACGTTGAGGAATCAACATGCCGAAATGGTAATCACGGTGGTAATCATGGCCATGACAATAAGAGTGGACATTTCAAGAAGAGGAGATTCAATAATGATGGAAAGACGTCAAGACCAAAGACTGTTGTTAGGGAAGGAGAACGACCATCGGGTCGATGTTACAAATGTGGAGGAAGGACACATAAGTCCAAATCGCATGATGCGGTCAAATCATGTTACAATTATGGAAAGAAGGTCACCTAGCCCGATTTTGTGCAAGCACCAAAGTCATGTCCGGTGGGGGACGGTGGCACCAAAGGCGGATATGGACAAAACAAAGTCGGTGGTTTCAAGAAGGCGTTTTTCGTGACTTCTCAAAAAGCTAGTAACCCGAACGAAGTTAGCACGGGTTACTTACTTATAAATTTTTGCGTAGTCTATACCTTATTAGATACCGGTTCTACCCATTATTTTATCTTTCTTGCTTGCGCTCAACATTTAAATTTAACTCTAGAGAAGTTAGACTTTAACTTATCGATTGAAACTTTGTTAGCAAAAACCTTCGTTACCTCCACTATTTATAAATCTTGTTTGATTTAAATCGACACTTTCACGTTACCTGTCAATCTTATCTCTTTGAAAATACTTGCCTTTGATGTGATTTTAGGAATCGATTGGTTAACTACTCATCATGCTTTTCGTAAGGTTGTTAGATTTCATATTCTTAACCAACCTGTTATGCGAATTCAAGCAATCAAACCACTAAAGTCAATAATTATCATATCAAGCCATAAGTAAAGAGCCCCGATCCTTTCATTGTTGACTTCCTTGTGTGGAATGCACCGAAGCCAGACTTTCTGTAAGCGACATTGTGAATGGCAATGACAAGTTGATAGGTATAAATGTGACGTACTATCCAAGTCTTGGATGAGAGTCACAGTTTTGAATAATATTTCTATTGTTAATAAATTTCCTGACGTATTATTGAAGAACTTCCTAGCCTACCCCTAGAGCGTGAAATCGAATTTTGTATTTACCCCAATACAAAACCCATTTCTAAAAACCCTTAAATATTTCTTTAACCAAAACGAATGTATAATGCACCAAAGAAGTTGGCTCGAGCTATTGAAGATTATGACTATACCATTCAATATCATTGTGGAAGAGCGAACGTGGTAGCTGACGCGTTGAGTAGAAGATCGTATGTGTTTACGAGTGCGATGATGTTAACACAAAAACCCATTTCGTATAACTTACAAATGATGAAGATAGAGTTAAAGACTCTAGGAACCCATGTGAAGATAACGAATATACGAGTAGAATCGACTTTAATCGATAAAGTTAAAGCCGCTCAAGCTACACATCCGAAGCTGATGAATGTGACAAAGAAGGTTCAAGAAGGCGTTCTCTCAACTCTTGATTTAATTAGCCCATTTGAAATCCTCGATGGAGTAGGAACTGTGGCCTATTGACTTGTTTTACCGCCAAGTATGTCGCGTGTTCATAACATTTTTCACGTATCGATGTTACGTAAATATGTGGATGACCCGAACTACGTTATTAAATTAGAACTAAACGAGATAGCAGAAGATTTAATGTATGAGGAGATACGTGTTAAAATCTTGGATAAGAAGGATCGTATTTAACACTCAAAGGTTATACCTCAAGAGTTGGAATATGAAATGAAATCAAGGTATCCTCACCTCTTTGGTATACCAGGTACGTACGTAAATTTCGAGGGTGAAATTTCATAAGGACGGGAGATTGTGAGACCCCAAATTTTATGAATAAAGATTTAACTTTCTTGAAATTTTTTTTTTAATATTATGGTGTGGATTTGATATAATGTTATAGTTGTGGGTAATATTTACAAATTTTACAAAGTAAGTAAGTGGTTATATAATATTCGATTGGTGGAAATATTCGCTTTTAACAGTGGAATATTCGCAGACGAAGCACAATCATTGGTGGACCCCACAAACCAAGTATTGTCGTAGTAAAGAAAATGACATAATTATCTTTTATTAAAAATAACTTGGCCCGAAAGTGTTGCAAGTTAAAAACCGCTGAACTACCGGTAGTAAAAGTACAAAGAATATCTGGCGTGGTTGTATAGTAGCACACAGTATTGGTTATTGATCTTTACGGAGAAGTCACTCGGTTATACTCAATTATTGCTACAAAGAATGCCGCATCATATCTCTCATATTATTGATTCGGTTATTGTCACAATATCATCTGCATAATATGATATATTATTAAATCAATAATTGAGACGGCAAAGTTATTCATATTATTAAATTGCAATATTTACAATGTCTAGAAGTTCTATCAAGGAGAGGTTTGGTCATCTAATTGCGCCCAATAAGGAGAAATCCTTATCAGAATGCCCCCTCTTTCCTAGGAACGACCTTGTTGTTAAATATTGTGAATTATAATATTAATGATGAATAAGTTCGTGTTGATTAAAGATGAAATTGATAGTTCCATTGTGTTGGAATTATTAGTGTTAGTGGAAATCGACATTTATTTCGATATTAATTGATGTCCGAAAGTTATCTAATGACCAATCAGTAATGCTTAGGATAAATGAGCAATTAATTGCTAGTAATTCACATGATTATAACTATTTGTTTACATGTGTGTACTATTGATTCACATTCTTGTACTATTAGGGAGTTGGTGCAAGATTGATAATACATGCATGACTAAGTTAAAATGGAGGTATAGATGGAGGTACTATAATCGTAATTCGGTATTTTCACATGATTATAACTATTGATTCACATGATTGAACTATTGATTCACATTATTTACTATTAGGGGAGGTGGTGCAAGTTTGATAATACTTGCAAGACTAAATTAAAAATGAAGACAAAGAGGAAGGTATTATACTGTTATATTTCGAGCCCCAAAACGTGCAATTATTGAAACTATATTTTCCTATAAATAGAAGCTCATTCTTCCTTCATTTCTCACCAATTCACTAAAGCTATAGAGCAATTATTATAGAGAGAAAGAAGAAGAGAAGTCTGCTACCTCACTATTCCAGTATTCAGTTTTCTTCTAAGGTAAGGGGTATTATTCTTTCGTATTCATAAAGAGAGTTATTTTCTTTCAATACTCGTAAGAGTTGTTATTCCATTCTTTATTATTATGTTGGAATAACTTGTCTATCATGATACCGCATACATGGTGAAATTCTTTCGTTATTCAATTCTTTATTATTCTCGTTGGAATAACCACATCTATGCGGCCTATCGCATGCCCGGTGAATTCTTTTGTTATTCCATTCTTTATTATTCTGTTTGGAATATCCACATGCATTGTGGATTACACATGACTGGTTCCATTCTTTATTATTCTATTGGAACATCCTGTTTAAAGCGGATTACGTATGACTCGGGTTCCATTATTTATTATTCTCATTGGAACATCCTGCCTCATGCAGATTACATACATGACCGTTCCATTCTTTATTATTCTCGTTGAAATATCCTCGTCTGCATGCGGATTACGCATAATTCGGGTTCCATTCTTTATTATTTTGTTGGGAATAACATTCGTCTGCATGCGGTCTATCGATGCTCGGTGAATTATTACATTATTCCATTCTTTATTACTCGTTGGAATAACTGCATCTATGTGGATTACCACATGCATGGTGAATGATCCTTCGTATTCATTCCTTATGAAATTGTGGAAATGATCTTTCTACGTGGATTATCTCATGGCGGGCGAAAATCCATTTGCAGTTTCATATATTCTAATATACTCAGTTGGTTAAAGTTTTGGCTTCTATACTCCATGAAATTAGTAGAATATCCTGGATATTTGCGCTTCATCCAGTATCTTTTCATGGAAATATTCTTCTGAGCATTCTTGAATTTTACTCCACAAAGAAGTATCATGTTGACAATTTGGACGTTATTGATTTCTGGATAAATTAAAATTATAAATCTTTAAAATTTATCTTTGAACTTGTTTTATTGAATTATTATGTCATTGACATCATCCTCATGCTTATATTTTGATGAAAGTCATCTATGGCTTGCGTGCATAGATGGACTTGGTATGATTATGACCAGGGATTATTCGGTATAATCATGACCGTAATGTGACGAATGATGTGGTAAAATTTCTCAATGGCCTGTAGTGCATTGATGGGATGCTTTTTGGTATGATTATGACCGAGGATTATTATTAAGATAGTCATGACCATTGATGATTTAATGAATATCCTTGGCCCGTGGTGTAGGGATGATTCGATGATGTGGTTTATTTATTAAGCTGAGTCTCAGTGATGAAAATTGATGAAAATATTTTAAATCATAGAAGATAGTAGATATCATGCTCTACTTGACTCTTCTAATGGATTGCTTATTTCGCTGCAGTTAAACTTGATGTCTATTGTATTTTATCAGTTTAACATTGTTGAAGGCTAATAATAATTTATCCTGCATTATCTTAATCATAATATTTCTTACTGGGCTAGTTGAGCTCACCCTTTTGCTTTCATTGTTCTCTTCAGGAAATGAGAACGTAGCCGGGACTAGTTGGGGAACAGAGTGATGGTCCGAGATGATGTTATAGTAGTCCTCACTATTCTATAAAATAGTGTGACAATAAATGTAATGAGGACTCTATTTGAGAGTGGATATTGTCTAGAAGGCAATATTCCTGTTTAAATTCTCAGCTATGTTTTGTCGTATATTACATGACGTTTGTATAATTAAGTTTGTATTTGTATTCTGTACCATGTATTTGGCGACTCAAGATGGGTGATGTATACCTGATTTGGGGGCGTCACAAAAATAGACTATAAATATCAAACAGCTGGAATCATGAAGATGAACATAGTAACTAACTAATATTTTGAATTTTTTTTATAGACACAAATAAAAACTATTTACAACTACTCTACTATGCAAACTATTATGCACTTACACTACATGAATGCAAACATATAATAAACCTAAACTAAACAAACACGATAACTTATGCAAAACTAAAACAACTACATTAAAATGCAAAACTAAACTAATTAACTCCCCCAAACTTAACAATTACAATGTCCTCATTATAAAATAAAGCATTAAGTGGACAAGGACTTCCCTATAATCATTTAAGTCTGTGGTGATGGTGGCGTGGCATAAAGACTAAAAAACTCATCCACATCAGAATTTGAATGAGGATATTGTGTCATAGGCTCAGGCTGGTGGCTTCCCTTTCCATAATTTTTTTCCTATCCATTGAACCTCCAATACCTGTAATGAATAGAAACAACATGGATTAGAATAACACTTTGGATTAGAAGAGAATCTTAATAAGCAAAATAATTGCTATCTAGTAAATAAACTAGTAAAGCATATAAATATAAAATTCATGGGTTGCCTCCCAGTCAGCGCTTGATTTAAAGTCTTTCTGCCTGACTTTGTCTAGTCAGCATTATCCAATTCTTCTTCGATAATTGAGGAACCCTCCATCCATTAATAACAAATAATCCTTTGGAAGGTTCCCACAAGCGATGGCCATAACATCAAAGTCACCTAGCATGCTCTGATTCAGTATAATCTCCATGAAGAAGGAAAAATAACTAGGTGCATTTCCATTGTGTTTGTGATCATATTTGGGCATGGTAGTTTGTCAAACACAATGGGCTCTTCGTCTATCTTCTCTTTTTCGTCCCATCACGGCTTCATTGTTGCACTTGCTCTTATGTCATAAAGAGCTTCACCGACGACATGACTACCAAGCGGGCACAGTTTTGTAAATCTAACTGGACCCTTGATCTTTGGTGGAGAAGGCACTTGGAGCACTAATAACATCGGCTCATCCTCATTGGTACTCATAGTTAGTTCTTCACCGACCTTGTTTTCATTATCCTCATTGGTCTCCTCTTTTTCAACATCTCGTGTCTCATCCAGTTGTAGATTTGGTTCAGGCATTTCGTCAATCTCGGAATCCTCGTCATAACACCAATTGTTTTAAGGACAGTTGTTCAAGTCTTTGAACATTTGATCTATCTGGTTCTGCAGATTTTGAATTGATATCTCTTGATTAATCCTGCTCTCCTCATTGGATGCTACGAACTTGGACAACAATTCCTCCAACCTTGAATTATCTGTCTCAATTTTGGAATCCATGTATTGAGGACCATGGGTTGAAATGGGGATGAGTTGTTCCATCTGGTATTGAAAATTGTGGCTCGATATTACTTGACTCATCATCCTCTCCTCTTGGTTTGCTATGATTTTTGACATGAATTCTTCCAACTGTGACTTTTCTTCTTGCAATGGAGGTGGGCATGAGAATTCTGGTATGTATGTTGGATTTGGAGTAGAGTATTGATCTTGATAATTATAGCTCCATGAAGAATCCGGGTGATACCCCCAAACTTGATGATAATTGGGATAAGAATAGTTGTTGAGGTAGTTACCACCATACTGTACCGGCCCAAGACTGATGGCGCATTGATTACTCGGGTGATTGCCAGCACAATAATTGCAAGTAACTGCTATCCTTCGATTATGTTGGGCTGCAACAACGTACAACCTCCTCGAAAGTGTCTCAAGTTATGCTGATAATGCAGAAAATACATTGAGTCCATCAATCCTCGCTCCCCTTGGTTGAGTCATACTCGAATATGGCCTTTGATAATTGCATCCAGCCATGGTTCCTAAAACGAGAGAAAAATAAGAAGATAATAAAATAAAATAAAATAAAAATAAAAATAAAATGTTTAAATTAAGACTAATTTGATTGAAGCTAATATTGGCAAAAAAATATTAAACTAATTCCCCGGCAACGGCGCCAAAAACTTGTTGGGTAAAATCTAGTTACGCACAACACGCAAGTATACGTGGTCAACAAGTAATAAAGTGAAAGTAGAGTATCGTTCCCACAAAGAATTAGGTAACAAGAATTACCAAGTACTAACCTACAACCAATTTAATCTTATTTAACCAAATGATTTAATATTTTAATTTAAAATAATTAATTAAAGTATTACTAACTATCCCTAGAATGAAACAAGATAATGAAGACTCGAGATTACAATTTTACTTATTGTTTCATTTAAGTCAATACACTTCTTGTTAAGCCAAGTTATTTATATTGGATTGTTAATCAAGAACATGAAAGTAAAATATGGCCATCTCTCAACGCACCATACTCATATCAAATCAAATCCACAGATGATAGAATCAAATTGAACACCCTAATTAACTAACCCAATATATCTCTATGTGAAT
This sequence comes from Panax ginseng, assembly GCA_020205605.1. Lineage (NCBI taxonomy): Eukaryota > Viridiplantae > Streptophyta > Magnoliopsida > Apiales > Araliaceae > Panax > Panax ginseng. Next base: position 94,229,336 of record CM035139.1, read on the forward strand.
TACAATTAAAAAGGGTTTAAGTACAAGTTCTTATTAGACTACATGTAATGCCTCAGTATATCTCTATCCTAAGCACAAATCATGAATTCTAACTCCATGTAGAACACATAAATACATGCTATTATGAATCAGATCTAAACCCATAATCCATCTCTCGAGTTCATATAGATTATCATAGTAATTGTTAGCTAGGCAATTAAGCAATTAAGGGCAAACCATAATAGACAATCCAAATATAGCTAATAAGACTAACAAAGAAGCATATCAAAGTAAACTACACAATAAGATCCATAGTAATCTCAAAACAGAGTTTAATTCATAACGGAACTAGAATCCATCATCCATAATTGATTAAGCATTAAAAGATACAAATAGATAAAAAAAGAAATTAGAATTGAGATAAACAAATATGTATTCTCTTGCTTCCAACTGCTTTCTTCAATAATGATCAATAGCTTCAATCTTCAGTTCTAATCTAATCTAGGGTTCCTAATCTACTATAATCTAATATAATGGAATCTTCTCTCTTATGCCTCCCATCATGTATTTATAGGTTACAAGTCTAATTTTTAGCTTAGGAGCAAACCCAATCCAATTTGGAGTAAAAAAGTATCAAAATTTGACCCAAAATGTTTCAAAAACTTGTTCTCGCCTGCACCCCGGCCCCAAAGGGGGTTTTCTTCACAAAAATCCCGCCTCAAGGGCTATGCTACTGCTTTTGTAAGTTTGTACTACCCCACCCCCTACGGGGTTTTGTATAAGAAGTTCACGCCGTGGGTCCTTTTTGTCGTCAGCAGTGTCCTCTAGTAAAAAACGGCCATAACTTTTGATTTGGGAGGAGTTACGAGGTCCGACACCTATTAAATCAAGCTCTCGACTTAGTTCTACAACTTTCATTCTTTGAGAATCAAATATTATGGCCAAACAAGATCGAAATCGGGCTTGAAGTAGATGTTATGTAAATTACAAGCATGAGAACTCTTAGCTTTGATCTTCGTTGATAAAAGGCCATAACTCTCACGTCCGAGATCCAATTTGGATGATTCAAGATGTTCCGGAAAGCTAAGAAGAAGCTCTATAGTATAATCCAAGTTCCAGCTAAGCCAAGAACATTCATCCAACTTGGTGTTAAAAGCCCTACAATCTTCCACTTCTTGTATTTACTTGCAAATTTTAGTCCAAAAGATGTCTAAATTGCTTTTCCTTGCTTCTTCATGCCAATGTTATGTCATAGCCAACAAAATAATATAAAATGTATGAAAAGTAACTAAGAAACATAGAGTTTAAGCAACTAATTCAAGTAATAGATAATCTGATAAGTAGGTATAAAACCTACTTATCAATGAATATGAGTTTTGGGTCAAGATTTAGGCTTGTTTGTGTTTCTATAAATTATTATAATTTAGTATGTTGTAGTTCTATGAATAATTTAATCCATAGAATCAAAAATAGACTAATTTGGATGTGTATAACTCAAGTTATGAAGATTAGTAGGAGAAAATGTTCAAAAAATCATGAGAATAGTGAACTTAAAGTCCCGCTTTACTACTAATTAAGCGTAGTGTGTTGTGCTTTAAGTCATTTGGGCGAATCGCTACCAAATTGTGTTAGATGTGACTATTTTAACCTGTTTTTAGTAAAATAGGCATAACCTTTCATCACGAACTCCGATTGAGGCGATTCAAGATGATCCTAACGAGGACCTAATAGGCCTACAACTTTTATTCTTTAAAAGTCGTTCAATTTGAGGTCGAGAACGGGTCAAAATGGTTCTCTTTGGACTATTATATTTTTGGGGATAATCTGAGGCGCTTGCATGCACGTATGCAAGTGTAGTGCTTCCCGGCGATAAAAGATGTTGTTTCGAGTTATAAAACATGAATATTAGTAAACATAATGATGGTTAACATTAATAAATGATGTATTAGATAAGTTGTATAAGCATACTAAGAATATACAAGAGAGACAAATCGGGCATGTGATGAATAAACGTCGAAATGCCGTAACAAATGTTAATGAACGTAAAAAGTGTTTTAAGTCAAATGAAATGAATATTATAAGATATGAAATGAGTTTAATATAAAATCAATAATGATTCTTAAGAAGACTTAAACACTTGAATGAACTTTGAGTATGAAATATAGTGAGATATAAGTAAAGTTAACACAATCAAATTAAACATCATGTATTGATTAATAACAAGGGTTATGGGATGTAGAGTAAAATTTACATTATAACCATCATGGTGCTATGTGACTAATAGTTGATGTGTATGATTATATAATTGTGTAGGCACGTGAAGTGCAGATAAATGTAAGTTGTTAAACCATTATTGGTAAACAACGATCAAGGCAAGTCTTTTAGTTCCTATTTGCTTTGTGGAAATTGATGATTAGTTGCTTTAAATCTTTGTTGCAAAAGAGCATGATGTGATATATATGTTGAAAGTATGAAACGTTAAAAGTCAATTTATGACTACATTGATTGAGTAATGAATGTTGGTTGAGTAAGGAACTCAATCTTTATACTTGTTATATGAACTGCAACATGTATATTATGTTAGTCCAATGTTTATAAGATGTATGTTGAGCATGTTATTATGTGCTGTCATGCATGAAAACTGTTAGATTTTGCTAGGCTGTCGAGCTCAACCTTGCAAATAACCACTTTTGTCACTACTACAAAATAATAAATAGACAACGCGAAAAAAACATTGTGATTTCAGTCAGAAAAACGTCGTGGTTAAGGGTGTCATCTATTTGACACCCTTACACAATGTTTTTAAAACGTTGTAGTTAAGCACAATACACAACGTTTTTTAGAAAAAAAACGTTGTAGATTTATTTTTCAAAAATTAGCAGATGCTTAAAAACGTTATAGAAGGTATGATTCCACAACGTTTTTTGGATAAAAATGTTGTTGTTTAGTATATCAGACAATGTTTAGGTACATTTACACAATGTTTTTCAAATGTTGTAGATTAAAAAAAAAGAAAAAAAAGATTGTGATTCACCTACATTACCAATGCACCTGCAATATGCTAATAGCTAAAAGGAACACAAGGAGTAATGCAACTTCCAAGACTTGAATAGAACAACAGTGCTCAAGATCCAATAAAAAGATAATATTTTGTCCAATCCTAGACTTCCAAAACATAATATCAAATTTTAAAAAAACATCCAACAAGAAGTAAATGACAATGCTATATTTCACTTGAGTAACAAAATTGCATAACCACTCCAACAAGAATTACACAAACAAGTTGGGCCTAGATGCCTTGTATGTTTTCTTCAGCTTTCTAGTCCTAACCTTCTTAAACACCAATGGGAACTTGATTTTGGAGTTGTGGAACTGCTTGGTGCTCTCCTCTTTGTAGACCTTGGAAATTAAAAGTGATGCTAGTACAGCTTCTGAACCCAAACTGATGCTAATGTAGCAGCCATTCCAACCTGCACTGTTATATGGAAATTAAAAGACAGCTATCGACATTTATCAAGTCATACAAAAGTAAAAAGCATGTCTTTATACAAGCTAACATGGCTAGGTACAAGAGTAAAGCATTACCAGGGCATATGCTTCTGGTTGGGCAATAGCAGCATTTCCTGAATGGCTCAGCACCAATCACCAAACTTGGTGCATAAAGGCCACCAACAAGCCCAGAGCCCTTGCAAAGAGCGGTGGCCAACCACAAAGCACTGCATATGTATTAATGATGTTGTGTTAATAATGTTGTGAATATATATATATATATATATATATATATATATATTAATGATGTAGTGTAAATTAAGAGTTAAAACTTCAGTTTTGCACGTGGAAAGGCTTGACATAATTCTACCACTTGGAAGACCACAAACCAACTTATACATTATTTCAACTTACCGGGATGAATAAGTAGTTTTGTCGCCATTTTATAGTAACAAATAAACATTCTGAATAATTTTTTTAGGAATATAGTTGGTCGTATTGGATGGAATAATTCCAAAGGTTCAGTAGCTTACCAAGAATGATCCCTTGGGCACTTCTATAATAAGAACTTGTCAATGTTCAACCTCTCCTGTCCGGCTGCAAAATGCTAAGATTATCACAAACCATTCACAGTTGATATACTTTGCTCTCAGAAAAGAAAAAAATTTTATTAAAAAAAAATGAAAACAGCTGCTCAAGATTACTTCTATGCGGGCAAAATAAGCATATAATAAGGAAAAGAGAGAGAAAGAATTGTAAAATGCTCTCTTAGAAAATTCCAACTGGAGTTTACTCCATGAGACCATAAAGATGCTATAGCTAAACTTTATAAGGCTAAATACTAAAGAAAGAGAAGGCATTAACAAAATATTGGTGCTTTACTACCCATCAGAACTTTCATGTAGGAGACAGGCACGTAAAATTGTAATTGTTATCTGAAACAATCTTGATACATGAAATTCCCTTATTTGTTACATGGTCCAATTAAATGCATATGTCATTCTTGAGAGTATGATTTGTGGTAATAAGTGTGAACAAGTCATTCTACTAACTTCAGTGATAGTTAAGTGGCCCATGGCTTCAATTTGCATTCTAATCATGAAAATGATTTCTCACGTGACTGTACTAAATATTCCTTTATCAATTGACCTCAAATAAATGATTAGCATGATGTGGTTGAGTAACCAATTCCCCTGGCTTCAAAAATAATAAAATAACACGATAAACTATGGCAAGTTAATACCAATGTCCCATATGGCTAGCTTCAACTTTTTTCCACCAACTGTGAGCATCTTGATTTTAAAATCTACACCTGGTCATGGTTAAGAAAAGCAGAAAGTAGGATAAGTATCAGTATGTGATCAAATTAAAAGATGCTAGCATCATTCATGCATTGAATGAAGTCCAATAAATTCTGTATATGATCAGTTTAGTATTCGTTCATGAGACGTTACAGTTTGACTTTGATTAGTTTTCCTATTCTATCAAAATGTGACTGCAAGGGCCCAGAGCTCCAAAGCACTGCAGTATTGATATTGATCAGTTTTCCTATTCTATCAAAATGTGACTGCATTAATTGTATAGCTTGACATGTATAATAAAGAATCAGGAGATTTGCACACAATACAAAATAACTTGCTGGCATTCAGTCCAGCAACCCAATAGTTTTCCTCTGGCTTCTTTAATTTACTAGCACTGCAAGTATGAATTTTTGTTGGCAAACTTTTGACACCATACAGAACTTGTAATAAGCAGTCTTGCTTTTAGATAGAAGAATCGTGTACCTGAAGAGTGGAAGCCAACTGCCACCATACTGATTTGTAAACACTCTCAGAACACCCTGCAAAATTAGTCAGAAATTTGGATCAAGTTCTATAAAAGTTATACCGAGCAATATCTTCAGTGCATTAAGAACATAACAAACCAAACCTTAGAATCAAAAGAACTTAGTTGGCCTTCTTCACTGAAACCAAACCATGTTAAACTTGAACCAGGAGTCGATGGAAGTTTTCCTTGTATAGGCAGGGTCCCATTACAAATGTTGAACACTCTAAACTCTAGCATCTGCAATTTGAAGTAAAAAAGTTCTCAACCCTTGACCAAAACTGGCATACTGACCAATTAATTTGTTTGTTACAAAAAGAATGAAGAAAACAACAGCTTTCCAGCTCGTTAGATCAAATATTCATCTAAAAAGATTTTATTGGTTCTTACCCTCCATCCCAATTTTCTGTCCAAATAACTGGTTTCTTGTTGGAATTTGGCCTAAAACCATCGCAGTAGTATCCATTACAGGCATCTAGCTGTGAGGGGAAATTGTTACAACAATGAGGTGGCTGACAGTTTGCAATCATGAGCATAATTCCTTGATTTCTTTAAGAATTTGGTACTACCATGTCCTCAATAAACATAACTGTCATCTAATCAGGTTGATATCTACCGCTGCTTTTTTCAGAGTCAAAATGTATTAGCGACAGAAAATGAAATTGGAAGGGAAAAAGAATTTACTATGAATTCTAGAGCATCTACTTGGTTGCACATAATCCATGGAACTCCAACACCAAGTCCAACAACCATTTTAGCAGCCCATTTCACATAGTCCTTCCCCGTCTGTCCATATGAGTTTTCAATATTCCCGTACTCATTCTCAATTTGATAATACAAGATTTAAATTATGGAATACTTATGAGTAATACTATAAGAGTCCAACTGGAATGCACTTCTACTTGACCTTTAATAAGCTAATATGATGAAACGAATTGTTACTTCTCATAAAATGAATACTTTAAGGAGAGAAAGAGAAGAATCCTATAAGAAAAAAGGCAATGATATCAAAAACTAACAGAAAAACAGTATGTAAGAGATTATATAATCTCTCCCCTTAAGACTAGTTATGATAAGTTTGATAGGTATGTCTGGCCCTAAGTACATAAATTGGAACAAACACTTCACTTCCTAAGTTTCAGAAATCAAAAAAGCTCAAAGTTCTTATCTTTAAAACAATTTTCATAGGAGAAAATCAACAGAAACAAATGATCTACGAAAAAACTGATATAAGAAAAAACCCAAAAAGGGAATCTAATTTCTTAACTATAGTCCACAAAAAATGGGGAAAAAAACCTATACCTCCACAATTGCTAACAGAAGGGGCATAGATTTTACAGGCGGATGGAAGAGCCAAGGATTTGGTGACATTCAAAGAGACACCAAATTGAGCACTGTTCTTGAAAGCCTCACATACACTTGGATTCTTCTACAGTTTTGAGGCCAGAGCAGTACGTCCTTCTGGCTTACTCACTGTACTACCACTGCTGACGTAAGAGAGACAGTCCACCATGTTTAGAACGACGGTGGAGCAGTCGACGGCCAGAGTTGGGGCGGCGTGGTGAGAAACAGAGATGAGATCGGGACGGATTTGGGAGTGAGAGAAAATAGAGGCTAGGGTTTTGGGCTACAAAAGAGAGTGCTGGCGTTTTATTCAGTTACGCGTTTTTTTTAGCTCCGTTTTTTTTAGATACATAACGTTTTTTAAAAAAAATGTTATCTATAAAACCAAAAAATGCCATTTTTAAATAAATAACGTTTTTTATATATATCTACAACGTTTTGTTAAAAATCGTTATGGAAAAAAATACCACAATATTTTTTATAAATACGTTGTAGTTTAAGTGTTGTTTATTTACTACTTTGTACTAGTGTGTAGGTTAAGGATTCAAGGTAAAGTTATATGCTACTTGAAAGACATGAATTAGATGTGATATTTGAAGATTTTTACACTTTGGCTGAATTATTATTATTTGAACCATGTTTAAGGTTCCGAATAATGTATGATGTTTAATAAATGTTGAGTTATAAAGTTTAAGTTTTGTTTATTGTATGAAAGAGTGTTAAACCTGGATGTAAGTTTTATTTATTAACTCTGATAAAGTGAGTAATAAGCTAAGTATGGTTCAAAGGTGGATAACGATAAAGGTTTTGAGAAATGTACTTGATAAATCACAATAATTATGTAATAATAAACTGTAAAGTTTGAGTTATCTGATATATAAAGGTTATCAGATTGAAATGTAAGATTCTATATAATAACTTTGATGAAGTGAATCACAAAATAAAATTGATTCAGATATGTGTAAATGATAAAGGTTTTGATTCAGGGAATTAAAGTAAGAAGATAGAAAAGTTTAAATTATTCTGCATATTATTAAGTTTAACATCGAATAATGATGCAAAATCAGAAGTGAGACGTGTTATTAACGACCGAAGTTGATAATTGAGTTGTATGAATTTTGGGGTTGTTATAATTGTTGCACAATATCTCATATTATTGATTCAATTATTGTCAGAGTAACAACTGCACAATATTTTATATTATTAAATCAATCATTGTCACGACACAATTATTCATATTATTAGTTAGCATTATTGGCAATGTCTAGAAAATTCTGTTGAGGAAAGGGGTTATGTTATATAATTGCGCGCCAATAAGGATAAATCCTTATCGAAAAGACCCCTCTTTCTTGGGAATGATCTGGTTGTTAATATTATGAGCTTATAATATAAATTATGAATAATTATTATGTGGTGGATATTGGTTCAATTTTGATATAAATGAAGGAATTTTGCATGAATTATTGGTTGAAAGATTAACAATTATCTTCTCCGATAAAATATTCATTCAAATATATTATTATAATATTACGTTATAATAATGTGATATTATAATAATATAATTTTTATATAATTTAAATGATATATAATTTTCAGCATGTGAATAAAAGTGGAGTGAAGGTTATCATTTTGATTTTGAATTCTTTTCCAAAACCATTCCGTGCACGCTTGCTTTTCATTTCTCCTACAATGCAATTCATCTTCCAAATGGGTGGTCCCTCAACCAATAAGAGGTAAGTAAAAGTTAGGCATGAAAGAAAATAAGAATTAGGCAGGAAAGGTTGGCAGAATTAGGCAACCTGCTCAATTCTTTTCTCCCTTTGTTGCACTATAAATAGGGGGTAACCCCTCCTTCCTCAACACACCATTAAAATATCATAAATTCTTATTCTATAGTACTGAGTATTTCTCTTGAGTATAAGGATACTTTGAGTGTAGCTTTTTGTGCAAGATTTTCTCAAAGTAATATATGATATTCTAGTCAAATCTAGTTTCTACTAAGGTAAAGGATATTATTTTATTACAATACTCGTAATAAATATTATTTTCTTTCATACTCCATATTATGTAAGAGATATTATTTCATTTCATATTCCTAAATTTAAACTTACTGTGGTAAGTATTGCTTCTATAATTTCTGAAATGATTAAAAATTCTTTAAGTTTTGCGCTTCATTTAATATCATTTCGTTGGAATATTAGTCTGAACATTCTTATTAAATTTTAATCATTTCATATTGGGTACTATGCATACTGTACTATTCATACGGTACTATTCATGAGTACTGTTCACAACAAAATTTAATTTTCTTTCTGTCCAAATTATTTTTAATACATGAATATCATTCTTGAATTTTACTGCACAAATAGTTATTATGTTGACAATTAGGACATTTTTGAACTCAAGATAAATTGAATTAGAATTCTATAATATTTATCTTTTATCTCACTTGATTGAATCTTTATATCATTGTCATCATCCTCATGCTTATATTATACTGAAAGTCATCTTTGGCCCGTAGTGCAATGATGGATTGTTGATTGATATGATTATGACCAGGAATTATGTATTGGTATAATCATAACCTTTAATATTACAGATAAGGTTTGTGGTGAAGGTCCTTTTTGGCCCGTACTGCATAGATGGACAGGTGTTTGACATGATCAATACCACTGGTGATACTAACGAATATCCTTGGCCCGTAGTGCATGGATAATTCGTTGATTTGAAATATTTATTGAATGGTGTTACATGGATAAAATATTGATGTTAGACTTTTAAATCATAGAAGATAGTAGATTCATGCTCTACTTGACTCTTCTAATGGATTACTGTTTCCGTTGCAGTTGTATTCTAAAACTTATTATCTATTGTATTCTATCAGATTTTTCTCTGTTGAGGACTAAGGATAATTTGTTCTATATTATCTTAGTCATAATATTCTTTATTGGGCTAGTTGAGCTCACCCTTTTCCTTTTGGTTCCATTGTTCTTCTCAGGAGGCGAGAATGTAGCTGGGATTAGTCGGGGAGTGGAATAATAGTCCAAGATGGTTATTATAGCAGTCCTTACTATTCTGTAAAATAATGTAACAATAATTGTAATGAGGACTTTATTTGAGTTTTGATATTTTCTACAAGACAATATTTGTATTAAAACTCTCAGTGTATGTGTTGTCGTATTTTGCATGACAATTGTATTAATGAAGTTTGTATTTGGTTTCTGTACCATGTATTTGGCGACTCGGAATGGGTTGTGTGAACCTATTTTGGGGGTGTCACACTAAGAATGGGTATGTCATTATTTATCTTTATATAGATGATATGCTCATTATGAGTAGTAATAATGAAATCTCTAAAACTACTAAAAGAATGTTAAATAATATGTTTGATATGAAAGACATGGGTGTTGCTGATGTAATATTAGGAAATAAAATTTCTAAAACTTCGGATGGGTTAGTGTTGTCATAATCACATTATATTGAGAAAATACTCAGGAAATTCAATCAATATGATTGCAATCCTGTGGGAACACCGGTAGATATAAATCTATACTTGTCTAAAAATAAAAGAGAGATCATATCACAACCTGAGTATGCATAAATAATTGGAAGCCTTATGTACTTAATGAATTGTACACATCTTGACATAGCACAAACTGTAAATAAATTGAGTAAATTTACAAGCAATCCAAGACAAGATCACTGGAAATCAATTATAAGAGTTTTGAGGTATTTAAAATACACTCAAAATTTTAGATTGCACTACTCAAGATATCCAGCAGTACTTGAAGGATACTATGATGCGAATTGGATATCAGATACAAAAGACTCTAAATCCACAAGTGGTTTTATGTTTACACTAGGTGGAGGAGCAGTATCATGGAAATCTTCTAAATAAACATGCATTGCTCGATCAACGATGGAATCTGAGTTTATTGCATTGGATAAGGCTGGAGATAAAGTTGAATGGCTTCGTAATTTTTAAGAAGATATTCCTATGCGTCTTAAACTTGTGCCGCCTATTTATATCCATTGTGATAGTCAATCAACAATTGGAAGGGCACAAAGTCACATGCATAATGGTAAGTCTAGACATATTCGTCGTAGACACAATACCATAAAACAATTGCTCTGTAACGACATTATGTCTATTGAGTACATAAAGTCGAAAGAAAATATAGTGGATCCGTTGACTAAAGGTTTGACTAGAGAGCAAGTAAAAATAACTTCGAGGGGAATGGGTTTAAAGCCTATAAACAAGGATTGTCATGATGGAAACCCAACCTAGTTGATTGGAGATCCTAAGATCTAGGTTCAAAGAGACAACTAAATTGTAAACGATTCAACCAAGTCACTATAAAGAAATTAATTTCTTTTGCTCATTCCTATGATACGAGATAGTGATACCTACAACGGTTACAAGATATGTTATGCTTTTAATGATTCTTAATACTTGATAAACATGTGGAGTATGGCAGGATACTATTATTAAGAATCAACTATGTGAGTGTGAGCTGGGTCAATTCTATGAGAAGGATAAGGCTATACTTCTCTAAAGCACTCATAAATTTTGGATTGTTTGAGGCCAAAATGAACTAAATCATGAGAACTAAATAATATCTGGAAAGATTCTGTGTGAATTACTATTGTCTCGATTTACACAAACGATTGGATAGTTCAAGACATCACGTTCATTGGACAACCAGTAAACCCGATAGTCTTTCACAAGGGAAGGTTCAAATCCAAAAGCTACCACTCTCGATACAGATGATTTCTAATTCTCTCTCTCTCTCTCTCTCTCTCAGAGTCTGCATAACATTTGCATAAGGCTAGCAGTCAATATCATTTATAAGACCCTGAATTTTATGAAATAAAAGTATTCAATTTTCTTATAATGATTGTTCTATTCAGTAATTGGTTAAATTGATAAAAGGTTAAAGTTAAGGGTGATATGTGAAAATTTTATAAAGTAAGCAAGTTATCATAAAATATTCGTTGTGTCGGGGAATATATTTTTTTTCGAGAAATATTCGTACGACGGCTCAATCATTGGTGGACCCCATAATGGAATAATTTTTGGATGTAGAAAGCGACAAAAATAACCTTTTTATAAAAATAAAGGCAAGACTTTTTACCGTTAAGTCATTGAAATTCCGGTTGATAAAAAATAGATTATCTGGCGTTGTTACACAAGAGATGCTTTACAGTATTGCACAATAGTTTTGATTATTGATGCTTATGTAAGAAGTCACTCAATTTCATTCAATAATTGCCACAGTAGTTGCTGCATAGTATCTCTTATTATTGATTCAATTATTATCACAGTATCATCTGCACAATATTTTATATTATTAAATTAATAATTAAGATGACAGAATTATTCATATTATTACTTGCATTAATGATAATGTCTAGAAAGTTCTGTCAAGGAAAGGGGTTTGGTTATTTAATTTTGCGCCAGTAAGGAGAAATCCTTATCAGAAAGCCCCCTCTTTCCTTGGAACGATCTGGTTGTCAATATTGTGAGTTATAATATTAATGTGAATAATTATTGAAAGATTAAAAATGTGTTTTGGTAATTATTTATTTAATTTTTTATATAAATATAGGGGTTTGTCATGAGGCGTTTGTTGTAAGTTTGGCTTATTATTCCATGGGGGGACGTGTTAATTTTTCAGACCGTCTGTTGAAGTTTTAATACTAAATCAATATGGACCGTCAGTTTAAGTTTTAATAGTAAATAAATATGGACTGTCAGTTGAAGTTTTAATAGTAAATCAATAGAGACCGTCCGTTTTAATAGTAAATCAATCTGGACCGTCCGTGTATCCAATCTCCTACTAAGGTAAGGGATATTATTTTTCGTATTCGTAAGGGGTATTATTTATTATATATTCGAAAAGGATATTATTTTCTTCATACTTGTAAGGGTTGTCATTCTATTCTTTATTAATCTGCGGGAGTAACCTGTCTACACGGATTATCGCATGTATGGTGAATAACCCTTCATATTCATTCTTTATTAATCTGCAGGAGTAACCTGTCTGCATTGATTACCACATGCATGGTGAATAACCCTTCGTATTCATTCTTTATTAATCCGCGAGAGTAATATGTCTACACGGATTACCGCATGCATGGTGAATAACCCTTCGTATTCATTCTTTATTAAATTGCAAAAATGATCTGTCTATGCGGATTAACGCATGACGGGTGAAAATCCAATTTCAGTTTCGTATATTCTTTTATACTTGTATGAGATATCATTTCTTTTGTACTCATCAAGGGATATCGTTTTCTTTTGTATTCTACATTTATGGGTACTATTCATATTGGGATACTTTGCATGATGGGGTACTATTCATTCGGGGTGCTTTGCATGACGGGGTACTATTCATTTGATACTATTTATTCGGGTACTATTCACGAAAAATTAGTTTCTTTCTATCCAAATTATTTTTGATACATGCATATCACTCTTGAATTTTACTCCACAATTAGTTATCATATTGACAATTTGGACATTTTTGAACTTTGGATAAATTCAATTATAAATCTTTAATATTTATCCTTGATCTCACTTAATTGATTGTTTATATCATTGTCATCATTCTCATGCTTTTATTGTGTTGAAAGTTATCTTTGGCTCATAGTGCAAAGATGAATTGTTGATTGGTATGATTATGACCAGGAATTGTGTATTGGTATAATCATGACCAAAATTGTGTATTGGTATGATTATGACTAGGAATTGTGTATTGGTATGATTATGACCAGGAATTATGTATTGGTATAATTATGACCGGAATATTATATTGGTATAATCATGACCGAAATTGTATATTGGTATAATCATGACCATTGGTGTTACAGTTGTATGTCTTTGGCCTATAGTGCAAAGATGGACTGTTGATTATTGGTTTTACAGTTATATGTCTTTGGCCCGTAGTGCAAAGATGGACTGCTGATTATTGGTTTACAGTAGTATGTCTTTGGCCCGTAGTGCAAAGATGGACTGTTGATTATTGATTTTACAGTTTTATATCTTTGGCCTGTAGTGCAAAGATGGATTGTTGATTATTGGTTTTACAGTTGAACATCTTTGGCCCGTAGTGAAAAGATAGACAATTGATTGATATGATTATGACCATTGATATTACAGTTGAATATCTTTGGCCCGTAGTGAAAAGATATACAATTGGTTGGTATGATCATGACCATTGTTGTTACATTTGAATGTCTGTGGTGTAGTGTGTAAAAATGATATGATTATTGAGTGTTTTAGCCTTTGTGGCAAGGACATTGAGTGAAAGTTCTATTAAGCCTTTGTGGCAAGGAGAAACTGTTGATTTACATTATTATAAACATGAATTGTGAATTGAACTATAATCTTTGGTGGTTCAGGTGAAGACATGTGATGAAAGTTCTTTTTGTCTTGGGTACAACAAAGAACTGTTGATGGGTATTGTAGGACTGAAATATTAATGATGGACTTTTAATGTGGAGGGGATAGTAGACATTATGTTCTACTTGACTCTTCTAATGGATTGTTGATTCCGCTGCAATTATGGTTGAAAACTTTTATCATCTACCATATGTTCTAAATATCTGATTTATTACTGATGAAGGCTATTGATAATTTAATTATCTTTAGTCATAATATTTTTTATTGGGCTATTTGTGCTCACCCTTTTTCTTCACAATTCCTTTCAGGTAATAAGAGTGTAGCTGGGTAGAGCGGGGATAACAAGGGAATAGAGTGATGGTTTGTGAATGTTGAAGTTTCTCAATACATTATAAAATAACATGACAATATATATTTGTATTGAGAACTTAAAATGTGTGTGTCGTATTTTATACGTCATTTAATAGTTAATTTTGGTGAAAAACAATAGGGTGATGAGAATCCGACTTTGAAATAATCACAAATGCACCTCATTAGAATGAGGAGGACATAATTGTACTGAGTGCTTAAGGGTGTGTTGCCACTATCATACACGATGTCTAACCATATACAAATTCGTGTTAGCATCCACTTTCTGACAATATCTATGAACATTATCTATATAATCTTAGAGTATGGTTGGAATATAATCCTCAGTTTGAGACAATGGAGATAATTATATGGTAAGAAGATACACACCATTGGAATGAACATTATAGTAATCTTCTCGTTCTTCTTTGGGGTCTATTGGGTCAACCAAGGTTAATTCACAAGTCCTATGATATCTATTATAACTTAGATGCATGGCCTCCCATGTATGAAGACTACCTTGAGCATTTTCCAAAGATTTTAATTCCTAAAATAGTTATCGACTGTACCTTTATGTAGAGTAACATTAATTTGGAGTTTGAGTACTATTATTTGTGTTAGTTCCTGAAGGCACAACAGTTATCTAGAAGGGGAGGTTGAATAGATATTTAAAAATCTTTTCGTTTTTACTATGACAGTTTTGATAATGATTTAAATACAACGGAATTAAGGTTTCTTTGAAATCCCTTTTAGATAGAGTTAATGAGAGTGAGGCGCTTATAATGCTTATAGCGAGCTTATGGCAAGAATGAAATAGACACAGTTGTTTTTAAGTGGTTCAGAGCACTTAAAGCTCCTAGTCCACTCTTCTACTCCTCGAGTAGGAAATCCACTAAGGATGTCTTTTACACTTTTCTGAATCTCGTAGATTCCTTCTAGACCAGCAGTCTAGGCACCTCGTAGTTCACTCTTGAACTCTTCAAGTCCAGCAGACTTGGTTCTTCACATTTCACTTAGAACTCTTCAAGTCCTTCTGACTTGGAACTCTTACTTCAATTGATTGGTAGTTGTTGAGTTCGTGATTGATGCTACTCAGTTGCAGTTAAGCACTTGTTCAAAAGAACTGAGTAGCTGAGCAAGCTTCCTCTTTTTCTCAGATCGTAGAGTTGAGCGTTGAGTGTTCTTGTGCTTTTTTTGTTCAATGCTTGCTTGCCACTCTCATCTGCATATGTTCTACATATATTTGATCCTTGAAATATATCCGTTGAAGCCATTTGTTGAAGCATTAAATGCCGTTGACATTTCTGAACTTTGATGGAGACTTTTTTGCACACCTTCTGAATTGCATTATGGCCCACTGACACAGCAGACTACTTTCTCACCTATCACCTGAAAAGGTGTTTTTCCTCTATCCTATGGTACTTTCCTTAGCTTCTTGAATACGTTCCTTTTGTTGAACACTAAGGATATCTTTTGTACTATTGGGACTGGAGAGGACTTTAACATTTCAAACCCATTCCACTTTTGTTAGAATTTGTCTTTAAACAAAAGTAGGTCTCGATGCTTCTGACATAAGGTAGATGATACTCTACGATCTATATCGTGGTGTCTTGTCACATTAGTACTTGGTCTTAAGAGAACACTACGATTTCTCTCAAGGATTTGCACACTATGATCTTCACTTGCTCGTCTTGCAGACTCTACATTTCTGAAAACATACTACGATCCCTGAGTTAGTTTTGGAAAATGTCTGGACCTCTCTACGATTTTTGAAGAGGCCCTTCAAGGCAGATACACTACAATCTTCTAAGCTCTACGATCCTGCCTTAGCTTCTGCAATCTATTGATTAGCTTGATACACTGCGATTCTTTTCAAGGCCTATCTATTTCTTTCAAATCATAGATCAACCTAACATCTTTGATCTCTTTATCTATACATTCGTTTATAGAATGATGAACATTAAAAGCTAAGACTAACCTAACAATTTTGATCTATCACTAAGTCCTTGTACATATATTTCTTGAAGGACTTTACATAAAATCATGAGCATTTACTTAAAACATCAAATCAAAATATGCATTCTTCCAACAATCTCCCCCTATTTGATGTTGACATAACCAAGGAGATTTGTTGTCATGATTATCAAATTCTATATGTAGTTGCAGCAAAGTAAATATTACTTAATATTTCAGTGAGCAGCTGAAATTTCTAGAGAATAAGCATGAATTTATTGATGTATGAAGATAAATATTACATTTAAGTTTGACTACATCAATAAGAATTAAAATTCAACTTATCTCTATTTCTTCGGCCTTTTGCTTCTTGGAGGATTTGCATATTCCTCAGCTCTCCTTTTTCTGCTTGCTTCGTCTCTCCTAGCTAGATCTTCCAGCTCACTTGGACTTAGTCTTGGATTGTGATCATGCCTATTCATGAATGCTGTGACACCCCCAAATCTAGGTTACCTGACCCCAGAATTTGGTGTTCACGATCCACAATATAATACCATCTAACTACCCATTTTAATATAAATAGGAGTACATAACTCATTAACATAGATTGTTAATACATAAGTCCCAGGTCTACTAACCTTAACATTACAGACATACCCCTTTAGATATACAAAAATGGTTTGCAATATAATACAACATAATAATAATATTGTTCATCATAACTAATTTATAACTATTCCTTTTCCTTTGTTCTTCTTCGCAGCACCTTCTGCAACTTTGTCCCTAGCTGAAAAATTTTATTTATAGCAAGGGTGAGCAACAAGTTTGCTTCGCAAGTTAAGAGATACAATAAAGATATAGAAATCAATATCAAACCTTCTCACATTCCACGCAACAATAATTCGATAATGAAATAGTACAACGCTTTCAAGGTTTTCTACAATATTCAAATGAATAATCAAGAATTAATTCTACGAAATAGCAAAGTGGAATGTTTTCCAGATTTATGCTGAGCGATCCATTGGATCTTGAACTTCTCTTCTCGAGTAACTATCAAAGTTAAACTTTGATATACCCAGGTGTATCAGATAACCATAAAGATTAAATCATACCCCTCTGCAAGTATATAAAGTGATCAACTTTAGTATACCCTATATTATGCATAATACTTAATCGCGCAAAAGTTAATAATACTCGACCGATAAAAATATTCCCTTTATATAAAAAAGGTTGTTCTTCTAGGTCTTAGAATCAAGATTTTGATTTTACAACGAAATACTGTGATTTCAAATTCTATTTACTTCTCGATCTAGCCGAAATAATTGGCATCGATCTGTCAATAATAACTTAATTCTTTTCTCGAACCTATCAAGTTCTAACAAATGTTCGTCTAACTAGAATAATTGGCTAAGACATTTCTCAACATAATTCGACAATAAACATGAATTATTTGTACTTTCAATTCTAGCTTCTACGGATATTTATATCCAACAACAGTTATTCTACGAATGTATATATTCTGAATCAGTAATTCATTTTGAATTATTAAACATGCACTAACTGCGAATAATCAACAATAAATCCCTGGATGTGGTCTAATTAGCAATAATTAACCACCAATAATAATTAAACAATATTAACTCAAGGTTGAGTTAGGAAACTTGCCTCTTCCGCTGATTATAGCTACACAATAAACTTATTTGCTTTCGAAAGACCTATAGCCAATAATATCGGTCTAACAATTAGCACAATTATTTATAACACATAACACTTTAATTCACAGTCAAACTTCTCTTAGGCACATTACTACATAGCCACATCAGTGTTTATAACCTAGATAAACACTTATCAAGTCTAACTTATTTTACCAGTTGGACTTCGGTCCATTCTCGGTGATCTCGTCACCCTATCCGATAATTAACACAACTATTGTCACTTAAACTTGGTCTCTAAGCTTCAATATTATTTTAGATAAGTCAAATATCATTTATAATATTTTCTAAGCTTCTAATAATTTATAAGAAATTATTATAATTTATAATAATTTTTTCAAACATCGTAATCATTTTTAAATGATTTAATTATCAATTAATCCCATCATTATTAATATTTAATAATATAAAATATTAATAACATGCCAAAATATTAAAGTTATTTTAATAACTTAAAATATTTTTAAATCATCAATATTCTACTTAACTCGATTTTTTAAAGTAATTAAAATCATTTTAAAATCATCACCATTAATAATCAAATATTAATGAAATTATCATCAAAATATTAAAAGTCATTAATTATAACTTAAAATATTTTTAAATCATTTTCTCATTTTTAAATAATTTTTAAATCAATAAAATCATTTTAATTCATTTATTTAATATAATAATTAAATAAATCTAATATCATTAATATTAAATTATTAATGAAAATTCTCTAAAGATATTAAAAGTTACATTTTATAACTCAAAATATTTTTAAATACATTATTCTTATTTAAAATGATTTTCATAATATTAAATTATTTTTTCTAATTTATTTAATATAATAATTAAATACCTTTAATATTTAAATAATTATAAATATTAAAGAAAAATATTCCAAATAGTCAGAAATTATTTTTCATAATTTAAAATAATTCTTTAAAACCATTTTTGGTAATTTTTATAATTTATTTCCATTTTAAGTAATTTCCGAAAATTCAGAAATTAAAATAAATAGCAACCATCGCTAAAGCCTATAGCGACACTTATCTGTCGTCTTAGGTGTTCTTCAGCTCAAGAACACTGACAAGGCAGTGTTTAAGGTCCAATGTTTGACCGAATTTTACTCTCGGTTTAAAATCGTTTCTAGGCTACAATAAAGTTCAATCATCTAGTAATCATGTAATACTACTCATAACAATCATCAATTTGGTCATAGCACATCATATCATGAAGATCTGGGCAACCCAATAAGCTGTCAGACCATATCTGGGTTTCCCCAGAAACCCAGAAACTCAACCGGTCACTTTGAAGCTCAAATTGCAAAGTGTTCTGGTAATCATTTTGGTTGTTTCTTGGTTCATAACCGTAGTACACATGACAAAGAATAATAACATAACAAGTTCTCAGTCCATAAACAACAACATCTCTATCTATGACACGGTCAAACCAGGCAAGAAAGACTACTCAAAAAGTTTCTGGGTTTTTCCCAGAAATCCAAAACGTGATCAAATGATCAAGTTTGACCGTTCACTACAATTAACCTGTTGATGATTTAAGGTATTTAAAGGCCAGAATCTATAGTCCACCTTACCAGCTACAATATGTATACAACAAAATCCACAAACAACTTAAACACTAACAGATTTACTTGCTACAAAAGCTTGTCAGAGGCAGATTTAAATTTCTGGGCTGCCCAGATTTTTGTCCGATCAACGTCGGTCAACGATGTTTGACCATAAATAAAACGAAATCTAACCAATCAATAACTGTGATACCACTTGCAGATGAAAGACAACATACCAGGCTACATATTAAAGCTTTAAAACAACTCATAACATTAACACATGAAGATCTAAGGCAACTGACATTTGCTTGTCAGACACCTTTAGAGCTCAAGAACAGATTTTGAAAAACTTGCATTTTTACCCACTTTGATGCTATGGATCCATGATGGATCAACATAGATCAACTAAAAACACCATATAACATAAATATAAACACATAAACATAAAAATTTTCTTAGCATACAAGATCTATGTGACGCCCCCAAAATAGGTCCATTCCACCCAACCCATTCTGAGTCGCCAAATACATGGTACAGAAATAACTACAACTTTATTAATACATTTGTCGTGCAAAATACGACAACATATATCTTGTGAGTTTAAATACAATTATTGTCTTCTAGACAATATACATACCCAAATAAATCCTCATCACAATTATTTATACATTATTTTACAAAAATGGTGAGGACTACTAAACAACTCTTTTCTAGAACCTTTATTCCATACCCTCACTTAGTACTCGCTACATTCTCGCCTCCCGAGAAGAAGAAAAATGGAACAAAAAGGAAAAAGGTGAGCTCGACTAGCCCAAAGAAGAATATTATGACTAAGATAATATACAACAAAATTATCATTAGTCTTCAAGGAAAAAAATATAATAGAATACAATAGACAACAAGTTTTAAATCAATATTCGCAATAAAAATATTAATTCATAAAAGAGTTACGTAGAGGATGAAATCTACAAATATATATGAATTTAACGGTCCATCATCAATATTTTTATCCTCTGAACATCAATCAATATATATCCGAATCATATATTCATCCTTGCACTCTGAGCCAAGGACATTCACCATTAGTCATGTTCATCTAAACACCGCTCATCTTTGCAATACGGTCAAAGATATTCATCGAAAACATTCATCTCGCACTACTACAGCCAAAGATATTCATCAAAAATCAATCATCTTTTGCACTCTGCCAAAGATATTCATCATAAATCATTCATCTTTGCACTACATGCCAAAGATATTCAATAATATCATCATTTAAGACCGAGGATGATGAAAATAATTTTTAAAGAAACGAATCCAAAGGAAACAAAATGACAAGGATTAAGGATTAAGGATTCGTACTTTGTTTTATCCACGCCCAAAAATACCTCAAAATAATCATAGTGGTGTAAAATTCAAGAATGATCAAAACATGGATACAATCAAAGCTAGTATCCAGAATAGATATTTTGGACAAAAGAAGAAATTTCATTTTTTCGGTGAATAGTGTCGCCGATTCGTGAATAGTGCAGATATACGTGAATAGTGCCGTGACACGTGAATAGTAATTCGACACCAAAAGATAGAAATTTCACAAAAAAAACATCTTCACGCTTCCGTGAATAGTACTCGTGAATAGTAACTCATGAATAGTAACTCGTGAATAAGAACTCATGAATAGTAACCCCGACATGAAAAAGTTTCAAATTTGATAAAAAGTTCCAACCAATATTTCAACATAATGATATTGAAGAAATAATATCATTTGAGAAGAAAATAACATCCCTTACCTCGAAAAAGACAAGACTTAATAAAAACAGGATATAGGCTATGACTTGAACTTGCCGCATTTATAACAATACTCAAAGTATACTCAAAATACTCACAAGAATACGCCGATAATAGAGAGAAAAAATTTACCGTGTGATTTTCAATTCTAACCTAAGCACCTATTTATAGGAAATCGCTTAGAACACCAAAGAAGAAAATTTAATATAATAATAATATATATAATAAATCTTCTACGACACTTAAAATCTGATTTCAGTTCAATAACCACATGCCACCTTCTAGAAAAGTAATAAAAACGTTTTTCTAATTTAAAATAATTTAAACTTCAAAAAATCAATTATTTTGAGCTTGAACTTCAATAATTCATAATAAATAGCCCTTTTGTCGTAAAAATTGAATCTCGCGTGTTTTTATAGGAAATTCAATTCTCTACAACTTTACGTAAGAAAGTTTTCCAAATTCCAAACAAAAATTGACCGAAATCCACAAATGGGCGATTTTATAAGCTATAATCAAATTTCAGTCAATAAATGGGGTCCACCGACATGTTTAACATGTTTTAAACATTTATTGCAACAAAAATACTCTTCCTCCTCATATACTCATATATCCCACATTCATCGTAAAAATATCATCGTTAATATATTATTAAAATAATATATTTAAATGAATTATTTTATCAGAAAAAGATAAAATATTAATTTTCAACAATTGTCACTATAAAAATTTTCTCCATCTATATCCACATAAAATCAATATTTTCCTCATCATATGAATCGATAATTAATTATTCACAAATAATATTACAGAATCACAATATTGACAACCGGTGCGGTTCCGGAAAGAGGGGCTTTCCAATAAGAATTTCTCCTCATCTGGCAAGCTTGATTAGGTGACCAAACCTCTCCTTAGATGAACTTTCTAGACATTGCCAATAATGTTATCTAATAATATTATTCAGATAATATGAATTATTGGTTCGATAATGAAAATCTTGTAATGACAATTATTGAAACAACAACAATATAAAATATCAACGCAGACAATTATTGAATCAATAAAATAAAATCTTTGAATAAGAATTACCGTAACCATTATTGAGTAGTGCCTTCTTACGTAAGAATCAATAATTGGTGCAATACTGGTGTCTTCTTTTGTGCAATAACGTATTCATCGTGTTTTAACCATAGGGTATTCCAACAAGTGTAAATCAGAATAACTACGCCATTATTTTTAAACAACTTATTTTTATCGTTTTCTTCCTCCAATCGCTTTCAGTTATGGGGCCCACACATGGTCAAGTCGTGCATTTAATATTCTCTCGACAAAGACGTAATATTCCATTCCACACCAAACTAATATTCTCGACAATAATGAATATTATATCACCACTTGCTTATTTTGTAAAACTTGTGCATTTTACCCATAACTAACCACATTAATCAAATCAACCCTTACTATTTCAAAATAATAAATAAAGGAAATTCCTTTTTATTTAAAAAAATTTCGGGTTCTTACAATCTAGGTTGAGTTTGGGTTTATACTTCTCTTGTCCAATCCTTGATCCTTGATCTCCTTAACTGATTTTGATGATCTAAAGGCTTGAAGAGTGACTGAATCACTTAACAAATTCGGAGCTTTGGATGAGAGAGAGAGAGAGAGAGTTGGGTAGTGTTAGATAGCCAATAAGCTTGATATATGAACTTTCTTTCTCCTAGATCTCTTATATCTTAGATGTAATGAATCCAAGTGTGCAAGTTCGCACGATATGGATAAGATTTGATATAGAATTTAAGCACATGGGATAATCTCAAGTGATGACTCACTAGATCTTGCAAATCTTCTAACTAAATATCTAAGTAAAGGGGTACTTTGGACTTTGGACATGAAATTTTAATGGCATACATGGAATTTACCAAACCCTTAGGGTTTGACCCTTAGGGTTTAACCCTTAGGCTCTAACCCTAAAGTTTTACAACTTTAGCTTCTAGGATTTTCTAAATTAGGATCTTTAAAATAGAAAATTAAGATTTTCAAAAATATAATTAGTGTTCCCTAAATACATTAAAGGTAACTAATCACATTAAAGTATACTAATCACTTTAGAGCTTACTAATTAGGATTAGGGTTTCCTAATTAGGGTTTAGGATTCTTGAATTAAAAATTAGGGTTTTTTCGGCTTTCGATTAGGGTTCCTAACTACGTGTTAGGGTTTCAAATCTTGAGATTAGAGTTTCCAATCCCTTTTTAGGGTTTACCAATATTGTACCCTACCCGACCAATCATTGATCAACATTCTATACCGTACAAACACGTACTCATCAGTATAACTATTTCAATTATATTTTCAATCGAATCCCTATCCGGACTTAGGGTTAGGGTTTTTATTCTTCGTTAAGCACAACTCTACTCTAATTTCTCAGTCAATACACAAATTGACCACTTCTCGATACTCGTATCATAGATACACAGTACGATATTAACAGTCAATATATAATAATAATAAAAAAAATTTATTCGTGAAATTTCGATTATTCGAAATCCCGGGTTATCAAAAATGTAGGATCTCCAATTGGCATTCTTAGGCCTGATGTTGTCACCTCATGAGAGCTAGGAGAAGGCCTTTGACTTCTTAATGGTTGAGCCATTAAAATTTCCAGCTGATCAGATCGTTGAGTCTGATGGCTGGATCGTTGAGTCTGTTGGTGGAATTGCCTTGTAGGAGGATTCCTTGAAGATTGAATTTGGGATTGACCTCTGCCCTTGCCTTGAACTCCTTTCCCTTTATTCTCCCCCTTTATGTCAACATCAAGGGTTCGAATGTCTTCTGAGAGGCGAGTCACTCCTTGGACAAGCTCGTTGAGTTGACTCTGAGTTTGAGCAATGTCTTCTCAATTTTCGTTGATCAGAGCTTCAGATCGAGCTTCCCTTTGTTGAAGAACGGCTAGTATATTGTCAGTCAGCTGTTCTTGGCTGACGTAAAATTGTTGGAATTCTTTTATGGCAGTTTGCAGATTGAGGAAGTTCTTCATCATAAGTTTATTCTGAGCTTCCTGAATGAATTATAAGAAAAGAATAACATCTCTGTGTCTTTTGGCTGCGAGAAAGTGAATGTCATCCCTGTCCTTTATGCTCTGAATCATTTCCTTGATGAGCTCTTTAAGTTTCTTAGTGAGAGTGGAGCTAGGGAGCTTGGGAGACCATTTGTAGCATTGATCATTGTTGTTAATCTCATCTGAATGAGTTCAGTGTGTTCTTTAAGACTCTCATCGAGTTCCTTGATCACTTTCTCGGACATTGCTGACAAATTGGCTTTGGTGGACAGCTCTGACAGAAGTTCATTGAGTTTGGGAATTTGTGAAGGAGGGGGTGTGCTCTTGAATTGATCTTGCAATGAGTAGAAGGCAAGATCAAGGTTGAAGTATTCGTTGCTGGATGAGGAAGGAATGTCGGATGGAGGGGCCTGTATTTGGGTGTCTGGAGTAGGTGGCTCTACGATTTGGGCTTGGGACTCTCCAATGGGGCTAGAGTCTGAAATTGTAGAGATGATGGGAGGTGGGGGCAGTATAAAGTTGGTCATATTTGGTTCATCAGTTACAGAATTTTGGAATTCTGCATCTGGGAATTGATTTAGTGGATGTAGAATCACTTCCAACCATCGTGGGAATTCATAAAATTGACTGAATGAGGATGATGGAAAGTGATTAACTCTGGAGAGGGTTGGGATAGACAGTACCTCATGTTCATTCTTTGAAGAGGAGTTATTTGTGAGTAACTTCTTGGCAAAGTTGAAACTGCCTGGGAATCCATGAGCTAACACAGAGATGGCTAGATATTCTTTGAAGCTCCAAAACATATGATTCCAGCAGTTTAGAATTTGAGCTTGATGGAAAGGCATCATGGGTAGATAGGAAAATAGTTGCTCGTAGTTAGCTTTTCTGTATCCATTAATGCCCACATCTATGATCTCTACCTCATCACCTTCATCCTCTTCTCTATTTTCGTTTGAGGATTCCATTATATCAATGGCTTCATGATGTTCTTGCTCTGGTTCTCCCTCATCTTCTGCAGGAACCTCTTCTACAGTTATGGGGACATCATGAGCCTCCCCCTCAACATGATCATCCTCTTACAGGATTAGTAGCTCCCCCTCAGCTGGAGCATCTTCTAGGATGAGAGCTTCATGCATCTCCCCCTTGGCTGGAGCTTTGTCGTTTTGGCTTTCTTTGGATAGTTCCTTTTCAGTCGCCAACTCTTTGTCTTCCTTTTTAAGTACTCCTTCATTTACAAGGATGTACTTCTTAACCAATTTTTGTCTTAGTTTTCTAGGCTGAGCCACAACCTCAGTACTTTCTCGAGCTTCAGCTTTGTCCTGTTGATCAGCCAGAACATCTGATGTAGTAGCTTCGGTGTTCAGTCTGGTCTCTACGATCGGTAGAGACTCTACGATTGAAGAGATAGATGGCCTCTTGGATTTGTGGATCGATTTTGTTCTTCAAGAAGTTGTGATATGGTAGCTCTGTATTCTTCCGCCTCACTCATTGTTGTTTTTTCTTAGGATCCTTAGAGTCTCAATGTCGAGGACTCTATGTGTTTATCAAGAGTTGATCCCGGGGCTCTTCAATCATTCTCGCTTTATCTTTCTCTTGCCCTTGCTTTTTCCTCACTGTGAGAGTGGGTTCTTCCTTGTTGTCTTCTTCTTCTTCTTCTTCTTCTTCTTCTTCTTCTTCTTCTTCGCCTCCTAACTATCGACATATTCCCCGAATCCTCGCTCCTTTAGCATCAAATAGCCCTACCACTTAACTCAGATATCAGACGCACATTTTCTGCTAGATTCCTTTTCCAGTTCTTGAATAGTTGCTGGGTCATTCGTTTGTTTGGATTGAAGGACTCTCCTTCATCATCCCCAATTTTGTCACCCAGAGCAGACTGTAGGATGATGCTTATAAATCGCCCGTAAAGCATCTTTTGAGAGTTCTTTGTCTTCTTTGAGCTGGTGATCCACTTTCCAATCCATTCAAGCAATAGGGCTCCATAGTTAAGTTGTATTCTATAACATATGGCAGTCATGAGCTTAAGTTGCATCTCATTTACAGAGTCGTGACCAGAACTCTTGCAACATATACATTTTCCAATAATGTTAGCCAGAAATTCGTACCTCTAAGGAAACTCGTTCTTCTTGTATCCTTTGACAGAGGGGGATTTCTTGTGATGCATCCTTTTAAGTCCCTCATGGAAGTCTATGCCATCTGTGAATGAATACCCTTCAGATTTGAAACCTAGGGCTAGGTTGATGTCCTCAGCCTTCAGCTTGATTTCCACGTCCCTGACTCTTGTAGTGATGGCGTTATTTTCAAACACACCATTTCTGTAGAATTCTTTCACTAGCTTAGGGTAGATCAATGTGTCCGTACCCAGAGCTTCTTCAAGACCAGCCTTCTTCAATTATGACAAAGTTTTGTGAAATTTGGGTTCAACTATTTTGAACTCATCAAAACAGAGTCTGTAGCCAGAGATGACGTTGGAAGCCGCCATTGATTTCTTCTCAAGGAGTGTGACTGTCTGAGCTTTCTTAAGGTTTTTGCTTGAGAGAGAATGAGAGAGATGAGCTTTTTAAACTTCTGATTTAAAAAAAAATTATTTCAATTTGTACTTGTAACTTCCCTCTCTCCATTTCGCTTAGTGGGATGTGTGTCTAATTCGCTCGCTTGCTTTCTGAATTTGATCGAGAAGGATTGTACTGAATTACCCTTAACTCCTTTTGAGCTAATATATTCTTTAGAAGGACTACGATCGTTGAGATGGTCCTTGGAGTCGTCGAGTTTGTTCTACGCTTGTTGAGTCTTCTCAGCCATCGTCGTGTCTGAGCTACAATCGTCAAGTCTGAACTGTGTTCGTCGAGTCTGACCGAGTCCTTGTAATGAACTTTTGACTTAGCATTCTTCTTGGTTTAAGGCAACTCAGGAAGGGCCAACCTCATTGAATGAATTAAGGGTTAGGTTTGTCCCTGAGGCACTTATCAGAGAGATTGCTTTGTTTTGTTGAACTTTCATCATCACAGGATGCTCCTTTGTCTTATTGATGGTGCTATCATTGAGTCTGTACCGCGATCGTTGAGTCTGCACTGCAATCGTTGTCTTTTATAACACTTCAGCTCTACGACCATGGACTTCCTTTGATCATGTCTATGATTTCGAACATAGCCTTTAAATCTGTATAGTTAGCACAAACTAGAGCATATTTTTCATGGTTGCAAGTTAAGCATGCGTAGCTCACTTATTAACTTGTTAAACTGGATTCATCTAGAGGTTTTGTAAAGACATCGCAAGTTGTTTTTCGTGAGGGATATACTTTGAAAGATATAGTTCCATTTTGCACATGATCCCTAATGAAGTGATACCTTATTTCTATATGCTTAGTCCTAGAATGCATGACATGATTATGAGTTATTGCAATTGCACTTGTGTTATTATCACGTTGAATAAGTATGGATTTGAATTCAAACCCATAATCTGCTAAATGATTTTTCATCCATAGGATTCGAAAGTACAAAGAAATGCCAACAACAATGTATTCAAATTTTCCTGCGGTTAAGTAGATAATCGAATTTTGCTTCTTGCTACAAACCAGACACAAGTCTGCTTCTAGCAATTGACAAAAGCCATCTGTACTCTTTTCTATATATTTTATAGCACCGCAAAATCAAAGATCTGTATCCCGTTAGTTCAAACGAGGACTCCTTGGGATACCAAAGCCCCAAGTGAGGTGTACCTTGAGATACCCGAAAATCCTCTTTACAACAAGCTTAAATGAGATTCTTTAGATTAGCCTAAATCTAGCACAAATGCATGTTGCAAAACATTATATCTGGTCTCATCGGAAGTTAGATATAAAAGAGAGCCTATCACACCTCTGTATTGAGTTATATCAATACTTTTACCTTTTTCATCTTTGTCAAGTTTAGTTGCAGGAGCAATTGGGGTTTTCATGGGAGAGGCTGATTCCATGCCATACTTCTTAAGTAAGTCTTTAATGTACTTGGCTTGGTTTATGAAGATTCCTTCATCACCGCTTTTACTTGCGTTCAAGGAAGAAATTCAAATTTCACCCATCATGCTCATTTCAAACTTGCTCGCATAAGCTTGGAAAATCTCTCAGATAACTTTTCATCAAGAGATCCAAAAATAATGTCATCAACGATATTTGAACTAATAAGACTTTATCTTTATGCTTTCTAAGAAATAGTGTGGTATCTACTCTACCTCTAAAGTGAACCCATTTTCAATAAGAAAGTTAAGGTTGTTTCATACCATGCTCTAGGTGCTTGTTTAAGACCATATAAGGCTTTGTCTAATCTAAAGACATAATTAGAAAGAGATGGATTGAAGAAACCTGGAGGTTGCTCTACATAGATTTCTTCTTGAAGCTCACCATTCAAGAATGCACTTTTGACATCCATCTAAAAGACCTTGAATTTTATGTGAGCAGCAAAGGAAAGGAATATTCTGATGGCTTCTAGTCCCGCAACAGTGCAAATGTCTCATCGTAGTCAATGCCTTCTTCCCCGAGAGTAGCCCTGGCCACTAGTCTTGCCTTATTCCTGGTTATTACTCCATCTTCATCCATCTTGTTTCTGAAGACCCACTTGGTTCCAATAACATGATGATTCTTTGGTCTTGATACCAATCTCCATACTTTGCTTCTTTCAAACTGATTAAGTTCTTCCTGCATGGCCTCTATCCAGCTGGAGTCTTCCATAGCATCCTCTATCTTCTTAGGTTCCATTTGTGACAGGAAGCTTAGATAAAAAGCATTCATTTTGGGTGGCAGCCCTTGTTTTGACTCTTGCATTCGGATCTCCAATGATTAGATCTTGAGTGTGATCTCTTGCCTATCTACTTCCTATTGGGACATCTGGTCTTATGCCTTCTTGTCTTAGATCTTCAAGATCTATTTCTTCTTCTTGGTATGGAGGTTCGTTGTCTGGCATAGGTCTCTCTATGATCTCATTTCCTTGCTCAACGATTTCACTTTTTGGCACTGTGATCATAGTATTGAGCTCGACGACCTCGTTCGTAGTGTCTGAACTGCTGGTCGTAGTGTCTTGAGGCACTATTTTGTCTAAGTGTGTCTCATCAAAGATGATGTGAATCGAGACTTCAACATTCAGTATCTTCTTGTTAAACACTCTGTAGGCCTTACTGTCTGTGGCATATCCAATAAAGATTCCTTCGTCTGACTTTGGTTGAAATTTTGTTAAGTACTACTTTCCATTGTGGAGAATGTAGTATGCATAGCCGAAAACATGAAAGTAGCTGACACTTGGCTTTCTTCTTTTCTACAGTTCATAAGGAGTCTTCTTAATCGTAGAGTGTATGAGTGATCTGTCTCGAGTGTAGCATGGTGTTGTGCTTACCGCCGGAAGTATTCAGCAGATGGGTCATTGCTAGTAGAGTTCTTCCAAACCTCTATCAATGTCCCGTTTCTTTTCTCTCACTACTCCATTTTGTTGGGGAGTTCGTGGAGCTGAGAAGTTGTGACTAATGCCATTGTCTGTGCAGAACTGGTCCATTTCTGAGAAGTTGAAATCTCTGCCATGATAACTCCTTATAGCCTTGATTTTCTCTCCTTTCTTGTTCATCACCAGCTTGAACATCTTGATTAGTTGGGAGCTTGTTTCATCCTTTGAAGTTAGAAAAAACACCCATGTAAATCTGGTTTAGTCGTCGACTACAACCAGAGAGTATCTCTTTCCTCCAAGGCTTGTCGTTGGAATTGGCCCAAAAAGATCCATGTGTAGCAACTGCAGAGGTTTGTCAATTGAGTTGGCAGTTTTGCTCTTGAATGAGCTTCTGGTATGCTTTCCAAGTTGACAGGCATTGAACGACCTTTCTTTAACGAAGTTGAACTTGGGTAAGCTTGCAACTAGATCTTTTGAAGCTAATTTGGACATGCATTTGAAGTTGAGATGAGATAATCTTCGATGCCATAGCCAGCTCATTTCTTCAGATGCTTTAGCCAAAAAACATATAGTCTCGTCTGAGCTTAGTTGTCCAAGGTTTACTGTGTAGACATTTCCTTCTCTTGTTCTGGTTAACTTTACAGCAGATGTCTTCAGATCTCGGACTTGACATTGATTGTTGAGGAATGTTACTAGATGACCCTTGTCGCAGAGTTGGCTAATGCTTAGAAGATTATGTTGTAGTCCTTCCACATAGGCCACTTTGCTGAAGGACACTGCACCATTTCCAACTGAGCCATATCCTCTTGTCTTGCCAGAGCCTATTGTCTCCAAAGATGACCGAGGGACCCTCCTTCTATATAGTAGTTACATGTAAGGGCTTTGTTCCCAAATATGTGCCTTGAGCATCCACCGTCCAGATACCTGTGTTGTGATCGTGGAGCTCTTTTTCCTAGTAACATTAAACCTTCATTTTGGTACCCATACTTGCATGGGTCCTAATTTGTTGTTGCCTTGGGGACCCAAATCGCTTGATTTTGGGTCTCATATGCATGGAATTATAATGACATTTTTGCAAATTTTTGTATTAACTTTTTAGCACACAAAACATCTAATATGATGCATGCTTATGTGTGTGTGCAAATTCTTCCTCCACTTAGACTTTTGTGGGTTATTGGTCATCCAATTATTAAGCTGGTATTCCTTATTCCATGTGTCCTTATGTTTTATGATTTGTGAGGAGTATACCTTACCTCTGCATACCATCCTAGTTGGTTCGTCAGAGATGATCTACTCGGACTTTACGATCCTTCGAGGTTGGTGAGTAGTGGTTGGGTTACTCTTCTTTTCTCAAACCTGCAGCAAGCATGAGATCCCTTTTTCCTAGGGATATAGATTGAAAGAGAGAGGTGGTTTGACAGCTCATCCTTCCGTGAGGATTTCATAAATATAATGCCTCTACTAAAACTTGAGGCATTACTTAATGCTAATTTCTTTACTTTTTCCACACATGGCTCGAGGTAGATTCCCCAAAGCCTAACCTATTTTGTCGAGACACTTCTCCGGGGTAGAGATTAGGAAGTCCATGGATGAAGAGGATTTATTCCATGTAGAGATTGTCTTTTCTAGATCCTCAATTTTAGAGGTTAGTATTGACTCTCTTTAGTATTGAGCTCATTTGTTTGTTTTAAGAGCTTATTCTCACTTCAAACTTGGAGAGAGAATCAAGATTGAAGGGTCAAGTTTCAGTTCTTCTTGAACTTCTTCTTTCTCCTTTTGAAGAAGTGAATAGTCCTTAGTCGTAACTCTAAACCACTTCATGTATTGATGCGATCGATGTTATACCATGCAAGCATGTAGTTCTTAAGTCATCAATATCTACATCGAGAGAGTTGAAGTCAAATACCTCATCGATACTTACTTCATGTATGTTGGAGTTCGCTTTTTCCCTTGCATTCTTGGCCATCGTGCAAAGATTTGCCACTTGAGGATCTTTCATCATCTCCAGCATTCGGAGTTGAGTTATTGTCCGAGTCACCCACGATCCTCCAACCTACAAGGGCCTTCTTTCTCTCCGAGGCCTTTTGTTGCCTTTTGTATTCCTTCTTTGAATGTGACTTCTTCTTGAGTTCTTTCTCGAGAGGTTTGTTGCGATTAAAAATGAAGTGGCCAGGTTTCTTGCAATTGTAGCATAGGTCATTCATTTTCTCCTCGTGGTCATGAAGTTGTCGATTTCTTTCGCTTGCCGGTTTTGCCTTGTCGCATGAACCTTCTTAGTCTTTTCACCAAAGATTGCAAAGTCCTCATCATCATCTTCATCATAGTCGTAATCAACTTTTGTTGTTGACTTTAGAGGTGTTTTCAGGTTGCTTTGAGAGCAACACCTTTATCCTTTCTTTCTTCCTTCATACAAGGTTTCGCTTCATTGAGTCACTCCGATTCATATGTGAGAAGGTTGCATATAATCTGCTGAATGTCATTTCATGTAGATTCCTTGATTCTCTAATGGCAGTGGTTTTGGCATCCCACTTGCTTGGTAAGGCTCTCATGAACTTTATTATTAGATATTTGTTTGGATAGATCTTTCCATAGGCTTGTAGAGAGTTGATCAGAACATTAAATCTCTCGTAGGTGGCAGTGACGTTCTCTCCTTGAATGTGAGCAAACATCTCATATTACCGAGTCAAGAGAGATTGTTTATTTTCTATGACTTCTTCAGTTCCTTCATTCATGATGAGTAATGTTTCCCAAACCTCCTTTGCTATTTTGCTATTGACCACGTTTTCAAACAGATCATCTTCTAAGGATTGGAATAACATGTTCTTGGCCTTTTTATCTAGCTGGACAGCTCTCTTCTCATTTTCTGTCCATTCTCCTTTGACCTTGATCTGTATTCTGTTTGGGTCGTATATAGTTGGTGCAAGCTTTATAGGAACATAGGGCCCATTCTGAACAGTTTCAAATAGATCTTCATCTATTGAATCCATGTAAGCTTGCATCCTAACCTTTCAGTTAGCAAATTTATCTTTGTTGCATATAGGTGGCTTGCTGCCTCCTCCAATCTTTGATTCGCTTGGTAAGTGTGCCATTGGATCTACTATAGCTTTGTAGGCTATGTTATAGAACCTGCTCTGATACCAATTCTTAGTTCCAAGGCACAACAATAGTTATCTAGAAGAGGGGGGAATAGATATTTAAAAATCTTTCATTTTTTTACTAAGACAATTTTGATAATGATTTAAACACAACTAATTAAGGTTTCTTTGAAATCCCTTTAGAGATAGAGTTAATAAGAGTGAGGCAGTTATAACAGTTATAGCAGTTATGGCAAGAATGAAATAGACACGCTTGTTTTTAAGTGGTTCAGAGCACTTAAAGTTCCTAGTCCACTCTTCTACTCCTCGAGTAGAAATCCACCAAGGATGTCTTTTACACTTTTTTGAATCTCAGCATTCCTTCTGTAGAGCAGATAGTCCAGCACTTTCGTAGTTCACTTGAACTCTTCAAGTCCAAAGCAGACTTGGTTCTTCAGTTCACTTAGAACTCTTCAAGTCCTTCCGACTTGGAACTCTTACTTCATTGATTGGTAGTTGTTGAGTTCGTGATTGATGCTACTCATTTGTAGCTTAAGCACTTGTTTGAAAGAATCGAGTAAGTAGTTGAGCAAGCTTCCTCTTTTCTCGGATCGTAGAGTTGAAAGCGTTGAGTGTTCTTGTGCATTTTTTTGTTCAATGCTTGCTTGCCACTCTCATCTGCATATGTTCTGCATATATGTGATCCTTGAAATATATCCGTTGAAGCCATTTGTTGAAGCATTAAATGCGTTTGACATATCTGAACTTTGATGGAGACTTTTCTGCACACCTTCTGAATTGCATTCTGGCCCACTGACACAGCAGAGTGCTTTCTCACTTAACACCTGAAAAGGTGTTTTTCCTCTATCCTATGGTCCTTTCCTTAGCTTCTTGAATACGTTCCTTTTGTTGAATACTAAGGATATCTTTTGTACCGTTGGAACTGGAGATGACTTCAACGTTTCAAACCCATTCCACTTTTGTTAGAATTTGTCTTTAAACAAAAGTAGGGTTCAATGCTTCTGACATAAGGCAAATGATACTCTACGATCCATCTCGTGGTGTCTTATCACATTGGTGCTTGGTCTTAAGAGAACACTACGATTTCTCTCAAGGATTTGCACACTACGATCTTCACTTTTCGCTTGCCTTAGACTCTACGCTTTCAAAGCACACACTACGATCTCTCGAAAGTTAGTTTCGAAAACGTCCTGACCTCTCTACGATTTTTGAAGAGGCCCTTCAAGGAAGATACACTACGATCTTCTAAGCTCTACGATCCTGCCTTAGCTTCTACAATCTGTTGATCAGCTTG
Source organism: Panax ginseng (assembly GCA_020205605.1). Classification (NCBI taxonomy): domain Eukaryota; kingdom Viridiplantae; phylum Streptophyta; class Magnoliopsida; order Apiales; family Araliaceae; genus Panax; species Panax ginseng. The sequence goes on from CM035139.1 coordinate 94,263,586, forward strand.
ATAGACTGCGATTCTTTTCAAGGCCTATCTATTTCTTTCAAGTCATAGATCAACCTAACATCTTTGATCTCTTTATCTATACATTCGTTTATAGAATGATGAACATTAAAAGCTAAGATTAACCTAACAATTTTGATCTATCACTAAGTCCTTGTATATATATTTCTTGAAGGACTTTACATAAAATCATGAGCATTTACTTTAAACATCAAGTCAAAATATGCATTCTTCCAACAATTTGTATTAAAACTCATAGCTTATGTGTTGTCGTATTTTACACGACAGTTTAATAGTTGTATAAATGAAGTTTGTATTTAGATTTTGTACCGTGTATTTGACAACTCAAAATGGGTTGTGTGGACCTATTTTGGGGGCGTCACATCATTCATATGGGGGATTTTTAGAATTTGAGCCTAATTTAATGTGGGTGTCATTAATTATTTTTATTAATTCGATATATTAATGTGTTCTACTCCATGAGTGTATTAAATTAAGTATTTGGAAGCTCAAATCCATGGAGTAATGAATGAGATATTAAATCCCAAAGATCAAACTTGAAAATGATAAATGATAATAAATACATGTGAGAAAAATCAAGTCTCACATCGGATAAAAATTAAACTTTTAATGTGTTTATATACAAGAAATTGCTCTTGGGTTTGGGCCCTAAGGGGCACCCCACTTTTGTGGAAGGGAGAGGACCTAGCCAAGGCTTGGTTCAAACCCACACGCACGCGCCGCTGTCGACAACCGACCGGCTTGGCCTGACTCGGGCTCGTGGGTCGTGGGTCTAGGTCCTTATATATAATTTTTTAGAGAAAGTTTATTTAAATTTTATTTGAATTTTGTTTATTTAATTCTATTATCAAAACTGCGTCGTTTTGAGAAACGGTATTTATTATATTATCAAAATTGTGTTGTTTTGAGAAGCGGTATATGTTGAAAGGGTATCAGTCTGAACGGACAATCCAAAACTACGTTTTTTGTCACGCCTTTTCTACTAAGCCTAAATTTACCTAGTTTTGGTTCTAGTAATGCTAAAACTACGTTGTTTTATGGGTCCAAATAGATGCACCCATTCTGCAGATGATCAAAACTACATCATTTTGACCAAAGGATGTCATTCCATATCTTTTCAAAAGTATCCCATGCCTTTTCAAGGGATAAGTACCCATCTGAAGGGTCACCAACCCCTCCTATAAATAGATAGGAGGGGGAAACCTTCTTATTCATTCTGTAAACACTCAAAATTTTGCATTCCTGTCACTAACCTTGTAGGAGGGTATAATCATCTTCCAAAGATAACCCTCGAAGTTATCTCAATTTTAACCCTGGGATACAACCGTGGGATTCTTAGTTCAAACCCGGAGATAACCCCGGGAGGTCAAACACACCTCATAGATAACCCTAAGGACATTCAACATCCACAACAGCCCATTCTCGGAGATAACCTTGAGAAACGACTACTACATCTACGCCAAAGCCGAAGATAACCCCGATGGGGGCAAAATCATTATTTTCCACCTCAAAATTACATTCACATCGTCTCAACACAATTTATTCCACACTGCATATCAAAGTGTCCCACAAGAACCATATCTCAAATCCCGAGTGATAACAGCACAAGATAGTACAACGGATAGACTTTGAAGACTTAGAGATCTGGTCATGGATCCATCTTCTCGGCTTTGTACAACTTCTAATCCCATGTCATTGTGTAGCTCTCGAAAAAACTTCTCGAAAAGGTACAACACTCCTTTATCGAAAGCCCGGATTAAAAGTTATGAAGGTTCGAGCAGACAAAGAGTAGCCAAGTGCACGTACTTCGAGATGATAGGACCCATATGACCTAGGGTAGTTTAGCATCGCAAGTAGTAGACTGCGATTATCGCGAGTGCTACTGATTGCTGCAAGTGGTAGACCCATGCCATCGTGTATTTAAATATGAACTCTTGGTAGCTCATTTGAAAAAAAAGGAAAAATGAGAGAAAACTTTGTCCATTTCAGTCTGTAACCCCTACTAGAGTGCTCTAAACTGAGTGATTCTTCTTTCTAAACGTTTGTAAGCTCGTGTTTTGTAACATACTAAAGTTTAACTAGTGGAAACCGAGTTTTCAGGAAACAAAAGCTATCTGAAGTCTTCTTGGCAGCCCACTATAAGATTTTTTAGATTTTTAAGCTTTCTACTACTTATATATATATATATATATATATATATATATTCACTAACGTTCAGAGTCGCGTTGTGTGGGTATGCCCTGATCGTCAATCCGTGACTTTTTATTGCTTATATATATATACATATATTTACATTTCTACTAGGTCTGGAGTTTACTTTGTGGCCATTTACCGCTTATATATATATACATATACATATATTTAGATTCCTGTCTGGCCTGGAGTTTACTTCGTGGCCTTTTATGCTTATATATATATATATACTTATATATATTTAACGCTTTTATATAAATATCTTCTTTAACTGCTTTCATAATGTAGATATTTAATCTTTCAGCATGCGGGCAAGATTTGCCTAAATCTGGCTACTTCTAACTTTAACCGGTTCAAAGTGATTAAATTGGAATCGTTGAAGCTAGAATGGTTTAGATTTACTCAAATCTAGTTCTTTTTTCTAGCTTTTGTACATATTACTTTTTCATGTGAGCCTAAGAATCATGTGATCACAGATTCAATCTCTGAATCTAGATTCAGTTCCCATGATGGACATTTTTTAGCTGCAGCCAACTTGCAAAATATTTACGGTGTCTGGATATCCTTAGATGACTATCATGCCCACAAAGAGTTTGGCACTGCTATGTATCTTATTTTCTCGAAGATACCTCGCATCTCAAAAATAAAAGCAATCAAACCAAACATAATAAAATGGAAGTATCACAGGCCTCAATTACTATTGAGCATAGAGGGTTTGAAAACCTATTTTCCAAAACTTCACTGCTATATCTTGTTAAAATTGAACTTTTATACAAAAGTCAAACCCTTTGTATATAGGTGCAAACGAGACATATCACTACTTCTAGATAATTGCACATAGACCTAACTCTCTCTCTCTCACACACATACACAAATAAAAGTTTAATAAAAAGTGGTGGTAACCGTGTTATCATGGAAGTCGGGGGTGCCTAAAACCTTCCCTCCGCTTAATCAAGCCCCCAGAACCTAACGAATTTTTTGGTTTCTCAAACCAGTTAAACGGTGTCAAACCATCAGGTCTTTGTGCAAACCTTTTCTCGGTTGAGTTGGTGCAACCATTTAAAAATACCAATTGGTGACTCTAACAATCAAATCGTCGACATATACATGTCGGACCTTTTCAAACTTATTTTTTCAAACAAATCTCACCTATAGTGAGAACACCAAAAGACAAGAACAGAAAGGGACAAATAAAGATCCAGACGTCGACATGTGGCAACTCTGCTGGCGACTCTAGTAAGAGGGCTTAAGCCGCTATTCAAGCTTTTCAAAAACTTTTATCTGCTTATGTGTGAATACTGCATTTACATTGAATAAATGTGTACTAATGCTTTATTTACTGCACTTTAGTGCTTCTCACCATATCTGCCTGTGATATTATTTCTTCGCACATGTCATCATTTCCATACGGTGAGACGCGATGTATGTGAATGTGTGTTGTGTGATTCCTCCACCAGGAGGATAACCCGTCGGTGTTTGATTACTAGACTCAAGGGAGACTAATTTTGCGAGGCTCAGGAAAGGAACCACCCAGATTAACTCTAGTTGAAAGATTGGATTAACTTCCCATCTAGTAAATTACGATGATCTGGGGACCTTCATGCTAAAAAACTGCGAGAGTAGCCTAAGATAGGTCAGTCTCTGATAAACCAAATGCGAAGGGAAGTCCCTTCATACCTTCCCCTTTCAATTACCTGTAATTTCAATTACTTGTAATTTCATTTCCATGTCAATCTCAATGTAATGGAAAATATAAAGGAATATGTAAATATGCATTCCATTTTCATATCAAGACCTGTCATGCTATTCTGTCATCAAAACGACTGACATCCATTTTGTAAGAGAACATTAAACACTCCTAAAAAAACGGACACATTGTATAGCATTTCCCCGTTTTCCCATACTAAACTACAGTCTTTTTATAGGGAAATGATTGGTCCCATTACCTGTTTAAAGTTCAAAAAGGCACTAAGCCCACAGTCAGACATGGCTACAAGTGCCCCACCTGATCCTACTCCTGTCTCTAGCGAGGAGTTTGAAGGATTGAGGAATCAAATAATAGAGTTGGCTGTTCTCCTAAAGGAACCAAACAAATCAACTCAGGGTCCACAAATACCCATCCAAACTGAATCCTCTGCACAGGGAGGAATCCAGGGTCTAGACAGAGAAGTCCCAATACCTGAGTCTCAGACTGAGAAGTCCAACAAAACCCCTGAAATAACCTATCTTAAAGAAGATCAAGACACCGATGATATTCGGAAGAAGGCTCTACAAATGGAAGGGACCATTCGGTCTATCAAAGGGATTGGAACACACGTGAGTGTTTCCTATACAGACCTTTGCATCTTCCCCGGGGTTCATTATCCAGAGAAATTCAAGACTCTCGATTTCGAGAAATATGATGGATTGGGAGATCCTTACACGCACTTAAAAGTGTTCATTGGAGAGCTCAGATTCTATGCCAAGAATGAAAAGCTGAGAATGCAGCTATTTCAGAAAAGTCTAACTGGAGAAGCCAAAGCATGGTACACCAGATTGGATAACTCTAAAATTCATAACTGGGAGGAGTTAGCCCATGCTTTCCTCAGTCAATACAACTTTCAAACTCAGATGGATCCAGACAGGTATCAAATTACCAAAGTCAAGAAGTAAGTCAATGAGTTATTCAAAGAGTATGCCCAAAGATGGAGGCGTCTGGCTGCTCAAGTAATCCCATCCATGACAGAGACTGAGATGGTGATGACCTTCAAAGATATTCAAGAAGCTCCATTTTATGAGAGGGTCCTAGCTGGAATAGAAAAACCATTCTCAAAAATGATAAAGCACAGTGAAAAGACAGAAATGGGGTTGAAATCTGGGAAGATTCAAGACCTCACCGCTTTAAAAGCCGTAGTTGAGCATATCCAATCTGGAAGTTATAGGAATAACCCCTGGAGGGTCCATAAGAAGAAAGAAGAGGATGTCTCCTTGATACTGCAAGAACAAACTCAAAAAGGCAATCAAAACATGCCTATTCAAAGGAGAAACTATTCTACTTTTCAAGCACAATCATCAAATCCTCCCTTGCTAAAGAGTGGAGAGGTCAGACGTTCAAGAGTGTTCACACCCTTAGGGGACTCACTCAAAAATATCTTCAAGCTTCTGATAGCTCAGAAAAAAATCACTCATCTCCTTCCACCAGCTAATCCAAGTGGAAAGGACTTCAATATAAGAAAAATATGTGCTTGCCATTCTGGAGCTCCAAGCCACGACACTCAGGATTGTTGGGCCCTCAATCATAAGATCCAGGACTTAGTAGACAGTGGTGAAATCATGGTAACAAGGCCCGAACAACCACACATTCAAGATAACCCTCTCCCTCAACATAAGGAAGAGGATGTTAACATGATTAATAGAGGCAGTGGAGAAAGCTCCAAATATGTGACCCCAAATTTTATGAAATAAAAGTATTCAATTTTTCTATTTTGGTGAATAGTTAAATTGATAAAAGTTTAAAGTTAAGGGTGACATTTGATTTTTTTTTAAAGTAAGTGATGATGAAGTTTTGTTTTATTAGTATTATTAATGTAATAAAATAGAAATGCTTTTTTATATAAAAATGTAATACTTTTATAAAGTTATTCATTTTATTAGGCTAATAGTAAAATCTTTTTATATAAAAAATGTAATACTTTTATAAAGTTATATCATTTTATTAGACAATAATTAGAATATATTATATTTTATTATGCATAGTGTTTACATAGTGCTCTCAGATAGTGTTTCAGATAGTTAAAATCTTTTTTATATAAAACATAATACTTTTTATAAAGTTATTTATTTTATTAGATTATAAATAGAATATATTATATTTTATTGTAAACCATCTGGACCGTCTGTTTAAAAGTAAATCAACTGGACCGCTCATGGATCGTTATTATTATTCACCCATTCTTCTATAAATAAGCTCATTCCTTCATTATTTCTTACGAATTCACTTAAACTCCAAAGAGAGAGAAACTATAGAGAGAATTCTTCTTCTATAATCTTGAGCGTATTTCTTTAGAGTTTAAGAAGCTTTGAGCGTAGAAAACAGTATAAGTTTTGTTCAAGAATATCCTCGCCTACCAAATTTTAATACTATTCTTTCTAAGGTAAGGGATATTATTTGTTGTAATTCGTAAGGGGTATTATTTCTTTTCGTATTCATGAAGAGAACTCGTTATTCCATTCTTATTATTATGTTGAATAACTCAGATATGCTAAGTACCGCATACATGGTGAAATTCTTCTATTATTCCATTCTTTTACTATTCTCGTTTAATATTCTCGTCATCTGCAGCATTTTACGTCTGACCGGGTTCTATTATTTATTATTCCATTTAATATCCCGTCATGCATTTATGCTTGGAATTGGTTCCATTATTTATTATTCTCATTCGGAATATCATGTACGTATGCTTACGCGGACTCGGTTCCATCATTTATTATTCGTTGGGAATAACTCAGATGTAGCCTATCGCACGTATGGTGAATCCTTCGTTATTCCATTCTTTATTATTCGTTGAATAACTTTGTCTCTCGTGGATTACCACATGCATGGTGAATGATCCTTTGTATTCATTCCTTATTAAATTGTGGAAATGATCTCAGATATCGTGGATTACCGCATGGCGGTGAAAATCCATTCATAGCTTCATATATTCTTTATTATACTCGGTTGGTTAAAGTTTTGACTTCTATACTCCATGAAATTAGTGGAATATCCTTGATATTTGCGCTTCATTCAGTATCTTTTTATGAAAATATTCGTCTGAGCATTCTTGAATTTTACTCTACAAAGAAGTATCATGTTGACAATTAGGACATTATTGAGTTCAGGATAAATTAACTTATAAATCTTTAAAATTTATTCTTGCACTTGTTTTATTGAATTATTATGTCATTGTCATGATGAGTTATGTTAGTTATTATGTGAAAACATGAAAGTTTCTTAGAAATCACAAAGGGTTGAAAATCAGATTTTGGTGAAAATGAAACATGAAATTCAATTGACCATATCTCTTATTATATTTTGAATTTTTAAGTGTGGTCAAGTTCTAGAGTTAGATCTATGAGTTTCCTAACTTATCCAAGTGGAATCACTGGAAAAGGTGTTGTAGATTTTCATGTGGACTGATTTTAGCAAAACACGAAAAACTAAAAAAATGGAAAACAGCTACTGTTCATATTTTTAAAAGGGAATTTTTGGCCACTTAATTTGTGAGAAACATTCCAGCCTTTTGGGACATGAAATTTATGGTATAAAGTACATCCTGTCCAAAAATGAGCTCATTCCGACTTAAAATGAGCAAGTTATGACCATTTCAATATTTAGGTTTTTTCGATGAAAAACGCTATAACCAGAGTTCTATAACTCCGATGACCATGAAATTTAAACTGGAAGATCACGTTAACATGTGTAAGATCCTACCAAGATTTGAGAATTTTTGGAGTTAAACTTGAGGTAGCTAATTTCTTAAGGAATTAATTAGAAATTTATTTTTGAAAAATAGTAAATGAATTTTAAAAATTCCGAGAAAAATATATGTTCATTATTGGACTATATTATGCTAAATCCCAGAAAAAAAATATTTTTAGGACTGATTTGGTATTTTTCATGAAAATAGTTTAGTTACGAACATATGAGTTAAATATGTTATGCGAAGTAACAAAGTTGGAAAATAGGATTTTATGGCTTGGAAATCCTATATAAGGTATATGCAGATTTTTTATGAGGGAGTTAATCATTGGTGATGAAATCTTACGAGTATGGTATTTTTGAATGATTAAATGCATTATTTGGTAAAGTGTAAACAATTGAAATAAATTATTTATAAGTTTGAGAAGTGATTAAAATATTGTTATGATATTAATAATATTAGATTATGAGTGGTGGATAATATTTGGATAAATTTAAAGTCTTTAATATTTATCCTTGTTTTCGTTTGATTAATACTTATATCATTGTCATCATCCTCATGTATATATTATGTTGAAAGTCATCTGGGTATTCAGTAGTGCATAGATGGGCTTAGTATGATTACGACTGTGGATTATTCTAGTATAATCATGACCGTAATGTTATAAATGATGTGGAAAAAGTCCTCATTGGCCATAGTGCATTGATGGACAGTTTTTGGTATGATTATGGCTATGGATTCTCTTCGGCCAAGGGTGCAAAGATGAATTGTTTTATGGCGTGATCAGGATCGTTGACAAAAACACAATTATCTTTGGCCCATAGTGCATGGATAATTCGTGGTCGTGATACTAAAAGAATGTCATTGGCCTATAGTGCAGGGATGAATTGATGATGTGGATTAATTATTGAGCGGAGTCTCAACAATGAAATATTAATTCATGGATGTGATAATAATGAATATCCTTGGCCGTAGTGCATGGATAATTCATGGATGTGATATCAACGAATACCCTTGGCCGTAGTGCATGGGTGATTCGATGATGTGGATTATTTATTAAGCTGAGTCTCAGTGATAAAATATTGATAATAAACTTTTAAATTCATAGAAGATAGTAGATATCATGCTCTACTTGACTCTTCTAAAATACAGTTATATGTCTTTGGCCTGTAGTGCAAAGATGAATTGTTAATGAATATCTTTGGCCGTAATGCAAAGATGAATTTATTAGTATGATTATGAGAAGGGATTGTGATTTGGTATAACCATGATTTTTGATGTTTCAGGTGAAGAAAGGTGATGAAAATTATCTTCATCTCCGGTGCTAAAAAGGAATTCGTAATCACAATTATGATTATGAAGTTATTCATATGATTGTGGACAAGAATTATTGATTGATGTTACAGGAGATAAAACATTATTGGTGGACTTTTAACACGGAGAAGATAATAGATTCGATGGTCTATTTGACTCTTTTAATGGATTGCTCGTCTACCGCAACTATGGTTGAAAAGTTTTATCATCTACCATATGTTCTAAATCTCTCGATTTATTATTGACAAAAGCTATTGATAATTTAATTATCTTTAGTTATGATATTCTTTATCGGCTAGTTGTGCTCACCCTTTTGCTTCACAATTCCTTTCGTGTAATAAGAGTGTAGTCGGGTCGAGCTATATAATGAGGAATAGAAATCCAAGTGTTCTATATAGTCATTGAGGTTCTCTCTAAATAGTATGGAAATAATTTTATTGAGAAATTTAGATAAGTGTGTCGATTGTATATCGCCATTTGATATTTAATTTTAAGTGAACCAAATAGGGTGAGGCTAACCCAACTTTGGAAGGGTGTTTTGTTACTATCATACAAGATGTCTAATGACATACAACCTCGTGTTATCATAAGAAAGGGTTGTGCACATCCACTTGTTGAGTATATCTACGAGCACTACCTATATGATCTTGAAGTTTATTTGAAATATAATTTTCACTTGGAGACAGTGGAGATAGTTATATGTCAAGAGAAGACTCACCATTGGAAGGAACATGATAGTAATCTTCTCGTTTTTCTTTGGGGTCTATTGGGTCAACCAAGGATAATTCTCTGGATATATGATATCTATCATAACTTAGATTCATGGCCTCCTATGTACGAAGGTTTCCTTGAGCACTTTCCAAAGATTTTAATTTCTAAAACAGTTTGATTGCATACCTTTTATGTAACGCACCATTGTATGGTTGTGGTCGAGGCACCATGAGAGTTACATACATTTGTATTAAAACTCACAGTATACATGTCATCGTATTTTGCACTACAGTTGTATAAATGAAGTTGTCAGTAATGTATTTTTTGGCGACCCAAGATGGGTGATGTATACCTATTTTGGGGGCATCACAAAATACCTCAAATACGTGGGTGGTTCTCCCCAAACCAGCAAAGATAATTCCGGCAAGTGGAATTATTCAGAGTTCCAGTTCATGATGGAACGGGAGTTAAAGTCTATTGACGAACAGGTCAATCAACAAGAAGAACTGGTGATACATCAACACCAAGTCACATGGTAATTATTCAGTTAGGATCATGATAGTCTCCTCTCCCTTATCATAAAGACTCCACCACAGACCCAAGAGAGTGAAACCTAGGAGGAAAAGCTTGTAAGAAAAGTAATAGCCCAAGCCCGTCGGGACTTTTCCAATAAAAGGGAGTTCACCTATTTAGGCCAACCGATGGAAGAAATCTTACAGATGCTGATCAATGAGGAAAAAATCACAACACTTCTACCTCCAGTCAACTCACACTCAAAAAGATTTGATGCTACCAGAGTCTGTCAATACCACTCCCATTCTCGTGGTTACAACGCTGAAGAATGCTGCATGTTATCCAAAATATGATTGACAGCGGTGACTTGTAAATGGCAGACGATGACACCGTATCACTTGAGAGTGGAAATATATTTCCTCTAGGAGCACAAAGATGGAGGGAAATCATAGCAGTCATATCCGCTGAGGGAGACCTGGCTGCAACACCCCTTATAATTCAATCAATCAAGCTTAAAGGAATTGAAAACCCTTTGAAAGTGGCTGCACTAGAACCACTCATATTACTATTCAGGCCATAGTATCCTATCATAAGCCTTAAGAAAGTCCCATAAAACTAAACAGAGGTTGAAGGATCAACATCAAACACAACTGCTGCGGTATCCAAAGAAAATCCACTTTATCTCCCTCAACGAGTGATGAAGCCAGTCATCAGATCTAAGGGGAAAGTGCTCAAGGAGAAAATTGAAAAATTCCTCCGCAAGATGGGATATAATGAAGCCAAGGTGGTGCAAAACTTGAAAGAAATACCTCAACAAATATCTATTCTAGACTTGGTATTTTCTTTAGAAGATCATCGTAAAGTCTTAATGAAGATATTGGAAGAAGCCCACTTGCCAAAGACAGTGGATGTTGAAAAGTTTCGTCATCTTGTGGATCACATTTTCAACTGCAATTTGATATCTTTCACCGATGATGACATAGCGGTGATGTCTTTCGGATATGTGGTTGAAGGAGTGCTAATAGATGGAGGATCATCCCTAAACATCTGACCTTACACCACATTGGAAAGGATGAAGATCAATCTCAACCGAATCCAATACAGCCACATAGTCATCAAAGCTTTTGATGGATCTCGGTGAAATGTTGTTAGAGAAATTGAATTACCCTTGGAAATCAGTCCACATACATTCTACATATCCTTTTAAGTGCTAAAAATCACTATAGGATATAATTTACTGTTGGGAAGACCTTGGATCCATATGGAGGGAGCCATCCCATCCACTATTCATCAACAACTTAAGAATATCATCAGCAGTAATTTGGTCACTGTCAATGCTGAACCAGAGTATCCTGTCCAAAGTGATATGCCTCTAATCAGTTTAATTTAAGAAGTTGAGCCTGACAGCTTTCAAGCCCTTGAAGTGAGCAACACTCACTATCAAGCCATTGGGGCTCTAACTTTGAAACCCAAAGTTTCTGTTGAAGTAATGTCGGCCAGTCAAGAGATGATATCCTTGGGCTTCCAACCAGGACAAGGGTTAGGAAAGAATCAACAAGGAATAAAATGCCTAATTCAAGTTCCCAGCTAGACAGGGAAGGCCGGACTAGGCTACTCCTCTAGGTCAAGTCACAGGAACCCACATAAGCATACACTGGTTCCTTCATCTACAATCTATTGCCTAAACCTATAGATGCATATTCTGTACGACCTCTAAGGAAAATTCCTATCTCCGTGGCGGGTATGCTGTTTCTTAAGCCGGGACCAACTAATGGAAAAAAAGTTCTAATTCCAGACCCAGATATTGAGAAAAGGAATCAAAGGCGCAAACAAGATATAAGGAGATAGTTGTCAAAGATGCGCGTCCTGATACATATAGAGGGTATGAACAGGGACATCCTAGATGATGATTGTCCAGACGTCATAGTCATTATTCAAAAGGAGGAGGATGATAGTTGCCCCTTCATCACAGCTGTCCACCAGGACTTGACCCTCGACAATTGGAACAACACTCCTTGTATTTGTCGAAAAGGGTAAAAAGGACATAAAATCCCTCTGCCCTGTAAATAGCAATAACTGCTTACTTTTATTGCACAGTATTAGCAATTGTTTTTGTCATGCCATGCTAACACTCTGTATGATTAAAATTTTTTATATATTAAGTGAAAGCATTTTGTTTCAGGACTCTAGAGTTAGATTTGTCTAAACTTGTTGATGAAGTGCCAATTCCTCACAAGGACTTCAACTTTGATGTAATGTTGGACTCTGAATTGATGGAAATTAAACAAGAGGACTATGAGGTTCCTGAGGAGATCAAAGAATGGGTCGAAGACAAGCCCAAGCCAAACCTTGATTAAACCACCTCCTTCAACCTTTGAACCTCAAAAAATCCCAAACAGATCCAGATTGGTATGGACCTTACCCCAAGTTAAAGGAATGACATGGTTACGTTATTGACCCAATTCCAGGATGTGTTTGCATGGTCTCATGAAGAAATGATTGGTTTGTCCACTTACATCGTCATTCATCGCCATTCCATTAAAGAGGGATTTAAGCCAGTCAATGAAGAAATTATGAAACAATTTCAAGCCGGTATCATCATGGTATCAACATACCCTGAGTGGCTATCAAATATAGTTCCCGTACCTAAACCCGGAGGGAAGGTGTGAGTATACAGGGATTACAGGGATTTGAACAAAGCTTGTCTCAAAGACAACTTCCGAGTACCATTTATCCACATACTCATTGACAATACAGCTCAGTATAACATGTACTCCTTTGTTGACTGCTATGCTGGGTATCACCAAATCATGGTTGCCTAAGAGGACCGGGAGAAGAAAACATTCATCACTTCTTAGGGAACCTTTTGCTACAGATGGTTGTCATTCGGCCTCATCAATGCTGAAGCTACCTATCAGCAAGCCATGATGGCTCTTTTTCATGATCTAATGCACAAAGATATAGAAGTCAATGTGGATGACATCATATCCAAATCCCAAAGGGAAGAAGAATATATAGACCATCTCAAAAAGCTCTTCAACCGGTTGTAAAAGTACAACTTGAAGCTAAATCCAACCAAGTGCGCCTTCGGCGTCAAATCAGGCAAGTTGCTGGGATTTTTAGTGAGCCACAAAGGCATTGAGTTGGATCCTACAAAAATTCAAGCCATTACTGAGATGCCCATGCCCTAGACAGAGAGGGAAATATGGGGATTTCTGGGAAGAATCAACTTCATCAGCCGATTCATATCCCAACTCACAGCAACCTGTGAGCCCATCTTCAAGTTATTAAGGAAGAACTCCTCCAAGAAATGGAATGAAGAATGTCAAAAAGCCTTCCTTTCCATCAAAGAGAAACTAGTCAATGATTGTGTCTTGGTACCTCCCAGGGATGACATTCCCCTATTTATGTACATGTCAATCAATGACAATGCTATGGGCTGTATGCTGGGATAAAACGATGATAGAGCCAAGAAAGAGCTATCTATTACCTCAACAAAAGATTCAACATTAGTGAGCACAAGTATACCTTGATTGAGAAGACTTGTTGTGCATTAGCATGGGCTTCTATGAGATTACAACGTTATCTCCATGGTCACACAACCCATCTCATATCCTGCATGGATCCTTTCAAGTAAGTATTCAGCAAACCTATGTTGAATTATTGACTATCCAAATGGTAGTTCATCCTCCAACAATTTTACATCATATATGTGACCCAAAATCTATCAAAGGTCAAGGAATTGCGGATCAACTGGCCACATTTCCATCCGAGGATTTCAAACCCTTGAAAATATATTTCCCCGATGAAGGGGTAATGATAATTTAGCAACACCATGAGGACGATACAACCCAATCATGGAGGATGTATTTTGATTGAGTTGTAAACATGGAAGGTGTTGGAGCTGGAGCAGTTTTGGTATCTATTTTGGGAGAATAGTATCCCGTTGCCATCAAATTGCAATTTGTCAACACCAACAACACAGCTGAGTATGCAGCTATAATGGGGTTGAAGATAGCCCAATCCATGGGCGTCAAACAGTTAACTATCTTTGGAGATTTCGAACTGGTAGTCAAACAAACCACTGGGGTCTATCACACCAAAGAATTAAATTTGTTGCCTTACCATCAACAAGTTATCCAGATGGCTTCGGAGATTAAAGAAATATCCTTCCTCCACATTCCTCGGAACAGGAATGACTTTGCTGATGCACTAGAAACTTTGGCCTCCTTGATCAACCTACCTGAATGGGGAAGCATTCAAAATATCACATTTGCCCACCAAAAAGCACCAGCCTATGGGAATTACATTGGAGAAGTATCAGATGAACTGTCTCCCATCCAGTACCCTTGGTACCATTCCATCAAGGAATATCTACGAGATGGATCTACGCCCACTAGGGAGAGTCAAGCTAAAAGAAAGTGGATCCATAGAATGGCCACGAAATTCTATCTGAGCAGAGACACACTCTGCAAAAGAGATGGGGGACTAGGCCTTCTAAGATGCCTAGATAAAGACCAAGCTCAGAGACTCATGGATGAAATCCATGGTGGAGTATGCGGCCCACATATGAGAGGCCCTCTACTTGTCAAGAAAATCTTAAGAATAGGGCATTACTGACTCTCTCTCAAAGTTGACTGTGATGACCACATCAAGAGATGTTATCAATGTCAAATTCATGGAATTCCTTCCACGCCCCTCCAAGGGAACTCCATAATATGAGTTCTCCCTGGCCCTTCTCAATGTGGGGAATGGATGTGATCGGTCCAATCAAGCCCAAAGCCTCAATGGTCATCAGTTTATCTTCACCATGATCGACTACTTCACCAAGTGGGTAGAATCAGCCTATTTCCCCAGGGTTACTAAAGAGGTGGTCATTGGTTTCATTAGAAATAATGTCATTTGTCGATACGGAAAACCAGAGGTGATTGTATCAGACAATGCCAAAAATCTCAACAACCACATGATGTAGGAATTATGCAGTAAATTCCACATCAAACATCTCAACTTTGTCATCTATCGTCCAAAGATGAATGGTGCTGTTGAAGCGACTAATAAGAATATTAAAAAGATCAGGGAAAGATGTTCGCCAATCACAAAGGATGGCCTGACCTGTTGCCTCTGACTCTATTATCCTACAGAACGTCAATGCGCACTTCCACTGGGGCAACCCCCTACTCATTAACCTATGGCATGGAAGCAGTGCTCCCCATAGAGGTGGAAATGGAATCCCTGAGAGTACTGATAGATGCTCAGATGGATGTAGACCAATGGTTACAAGATCGGTACCACAAATTGTCTCTGATAGATGAAAGGTGGGCCACAACCATCTTCCATGGTCAATTATACCAACAGAGGATCGATCGATCCTACAACAAGAAAGTCCAGCTACGATAGTTTAAAGAAAATGACTTGGTCTTAAAGAAAGTCCTTGACAACCAAGATCAATCTAAAAGAAAATTCACCCCAAATTGGGAAGGCCCATTTATTGTCAAGGAGGTATTGATAGTAGGAGCCCTCAGATGGAAAGAAATGGATGGCGAGGAATTTCACTAACTCATCAACTCGGACACCGTGAAATGGTACTATATCTGAAGTTACCTGCAAACCAGCATCCTGGTTTTGGATCATCAAATCCATCATTCAATTCAGGTTTTCAAAACCTTTCTCACCACATCAGTTTGTCCCACTAGGGACGAACTACGGAGACCTGATCTCCCCAATACACATGAGTACATAGGCAGCCATTTATGGTCCGGTCTAACCTTTACAAAAAACAAAAATAACACACCTTCATCACATCAGTTTGTCCCACCAGGGATGAACTACGCAAACCTGATCTCCCCAATACACGGGAGTACGTAGGCAACCATTTATGGTCCGGTCTAACTATAGAAAAAACAAAAAATCTCTACACCCTTCAACTTTGTCAACTTTCAACATTTTCACGCTAGGTTGGAACTACGCGGACTTGATCTCCCCCTCATCAATAGGAGTACGTAGGCAGCCATTCATGGTGTTATCTCACCTCTACAAAAACAAAACCATGTCAACGGTACTGGGATCATCCTTTAACTTTCAAACCAAACCATAAGAGATGAAACTACCTGATCTCCCCAATACATAGGAATACATCGGCGACCATCTGTGGGGGCAGTTAAACTACACCTCATCAGGCTTAGACCACAGGGATGGAACTGCCTGGTCTCCCCGCAGAAATGGGAGAAAAACTAGCGACCATCTAAGCTGCGGTTGAATCCTCAAAGAGAAACACCAATCCATAAGAGATGGAACTACCTGGTCTCCTCCATACAAGAGGGAGTACCCCACGACCATCCGTAAGTGGTCAACCTTAGAGAGGAAAGCCAAAATCCTCTCCATAACAACATTCAGAAACCAGTCCCAAGACACCAAAGGGTAGGGGAATACAAAGATCAATGATCCATTCTAAAAGATCTTGAGACATATCAATGTCCATCCATCAAGGAGGAGTTTAGAATACATCAAAATCAAAAGTCCTAGGGAACAGGCAACTATCAAGCAAGTAACAAGGCATATCTAAAAGGGAAGTGACTCAAAACATATTTCCTTGCCATATAATATTATTTGATATATACAATATTTCCTGTATATGACAAAAATGGCTAACCTTGTCTATATAGAAAAATCAAAGCTAATCTACAAACTAGTGGATAAGCGAGCCATCAAGTCTAACATGGCATCCCTCTTAGTAGATGGAGGTAAATCTATGAGCTCCTGCCTTAGGGTATCCATATGAGCTAGAAGATCTATGACCATCTACATGGTGCTACCATGCTCATCAATGAATGCACTCATCTCTGCAACAATGTCAACAGTATGAGATCTCAATGCAGAACTATCTATAGGGCAACATCTCGAGTAGTTAGAGCCTCATCCCATTCAACAACAGCTACATCCCTAGATGATCGAGTCTCATCCCGCTCAACAACAGCGGTATCCCTGTGAGCTAGAGCATTATCTCTCTCAACCAGAGCGACATCTCTATCAGAAAGAGCTGTAAACATCAAGGCACTAATCTGATCCCTCTCAAACGTCATCAGATGTAGACTCTACTCTAAATACTCTACAGAATGTGGAGTCACGGCAGTAGGGATACTGGGGGAATCAACCAGAGCTACTGAAAAACATGTAAACAACTCCTCTTCGATGGGAGAATTAGGGTACTCCATAGGCTCCCCATCATCAGAATCAATACCCATCTCTGAGGATACAACCCTAGCTGATGCAATCTCTACATCCAACCATGCAGAATACTCTGGAGAGCGACCTGAATAGCTAGTCAAAAAGTCAGCCCTCTCACGCTGAGTCAACCAGACATAAAATCTTGGACAAATCCTCTGCTGACAGAAGTCGAGATGACAATCGCTGACCCAATGCCCCGTCAAAGGGATGAATATCTTGAAACTGGTCAAACTGTGCCATCACAGCCAGTGGATGATATGTGGTCACACCCCTCAAACTGGCCAGGGGAAGATAGTCCATGCCAGCTGCATGAGTGATAAAGCTATAGGGAGAGCTAAGCCCTAAACATAGCAAAATATCAAATGGGTCCTCGATCCCTGGCAAGAAAGCCGACCAAGAAGCTGCGTCTGCACACTCAGCCGGCTTAAAGGAGTATGACATGGCTATCTCATTGGAAAAAAATACCCATGGCATCTGAAAGTACCAATCGGTCTCAAGTGTGTCATAAACCACACATACAATAAGACCGAACTACCAATAAATATCCCCACAGAATGGGTATGACAATACGTGGCCGACCTCAAGGTCTTTGCTAGAATCACCAGTAAGATGGTATATCCCTCCTAGAAAGCACAGGCTACCATGATCACGCCGATATCCAGGTGGTCTATGTATAACGGAATTTACAGATAAGCCACTATACACATCAAGAGTATGTCTACACGGGCGACATGCCAATCACCCACAAAAAAGGTGAAGTCCCTAGAGTATCACAGATAGCTATCCAATTACCCAAATCTGTCAATCAAGAAACTCATGGACACTACATGCCCCAAGGAAATCTCGTCCAGGGCAACTCTACGCCTCAAGCCTGTCAAGGTCATAAACTGTCGGCTTATATCACCAACAGCCATCCGAGTGCAAGGCCTATCCAATAGCAAGTCTGTAAGAAACTTATACTCCTCCAATGTAGGAGTCAACTCTTGTTTATCAAATCGGAATACCTTCCTATCTTGTACCCATTGCTTAAGCATACCCTCTATAAAGCCCAGTGGAACCTGAAACGTCAGGAAGGTCATAGAGTGTCGCAGTAGCTGATCAACTGTCACCCGATTTAGGGAGGATAAATTGTCATACAACGATCTTAAAGAAGATGCCATCAACACTGGTGGGGTATGCTCAATCCAGCTAACAGTGGATGAAAACATTTGTAGAGTCGTGTCATAAGACCATCCAAGGGTCAATGCTAAACTCATCTTTGGAATTGCATGTCCATAACATAATGCATGCATGATAAATAACAGATGACAATATGATTTAGGGAATGGAAAACAGTATACATACATTCCTAAGTACATCATCATCTAAATACATCAGCTCTGTATACAACTGAAAAATATAGGGAAATGGGGCACAACCACCTAACAACTAACAGAGGCTTATCAAAAGATATAACGAGAACTGGGGCACAACCACCCAATATCTAACAGAGGTCTATCAAAAAATGTAGCAAGAAATGCATCAGAAAAAGTCAATGGTGTTGATTTCCACATTGTGACGCCCCCAAAATAGGTATACACAACCCATTCTGAGTCGTCAAATACATGGTACATAATTCAAATACAAACTTAATTTATACAACTGTCATGCAAAATACGACAACACAATAGCTGAGTTTCAATGCAAATATTGTCTCGTAGACAATATCCAAACTCAAATAAAGTTCTTATTACAATTATTTTCACACTATTTCATAGAATAGTGAGGACTACTATAGCCACCATCTTGGACATCACTCCATTCCCTGACTAGTCCCAGGTATATTCTCATTTCCTGAAGAGAACTATGAAAGAAAAGGGCGAGCTCAACTAGCCCAGTAAAGAATATTATGACTAAGATAATGTAGAATAAATTATCATTAGCCTTCAACAGTACAAAAACTGATAGAATACAATAGACAACAAGTTTAACTACAGCGGAATAAGAAATCCATTTGAAGAGTTAAGTAGAGCATGATATTTACCATCTTCTATGATTTAAAAGTTCATCATAAATATTTTATCTCTGCAACACAATTCAATAAATAATCTATACACCGAATTATCCATGCATTACGGGCCAAGGATATTCGTTAGAATCACATCCATGAATTATCCACGTACTATGAGCCAATGATATTCGTTAGTATCACCAGTGGACATGATCATGCCAAACAACTGTCCATCAATGCACTACGGGCCAATGAGGACTTTTACCACATCATTTGTAACATTACAGGTCATGATTATACCGATACATAATTCCTGGTCATAATCATACCAATCAATAGTCCATCTATGCAATACGGGCCAAAGATGGCTTTCATCACAATTTAAGCATGAGGATGATGACAATGATATAAGATTTCAATTAAGTGAGAGCAAGGATAAATTTTTAAAGATTTATAATTTAATTTATCTAGAGTTCAAGAATGTCCAAATTGGCAACATGATAATTGCTTTGTGGAGTAAAATTCAAGAATAATATTCATGTATCAAAAATAATTTGGACAGAAAAGTTATAAAAATTTGTCGTGAATAGTACCCTGTGAATAGTATCGTATTTATAAATAGTACCATATGAATAGTGCCATATGTATGAATAGTACCCATGAATAGTACTCCGGTATGAAAAGCTTAGAATTTAACAAGAATGTTTAGAAAAATATTTTCGTGAAACGATACTAGATGAAACGCAAAATTCAAGGATATTCTACTAATTTCAAGGAGTATAGAAGTAATGCCTACCAAAATAAGTGTAAATTTAGGAATATGAAATGAAATAATATTACTTACATACTATAGAGTATGGAAGAAAATAATATTTCTTACGAATATTGAATGAAAATAATATCCCTTACTAATATTGAATGAAAATAGTATTCCTTACAAATATTAAACGAAGATAATATCCCTTACGAATATTGAACAAAAATAATATTCTTTACGAATATTGAACGAAAATAATATTACATACGAATACGAAAAATAATATCTCTTACGAATATGAAATAAATAACACCCCTTACCTTAAAAGGAGAGTACTTCTGACTGGTATAATGGGGATATTCTTGAAGAAAACTTGTAAGGTTTTGTGAAAATTAAATTACAAAATGAGCGAAAGCAAAATAAAATCAGATTTTAAAAATTTTCACAAACCAATTGGCCGGATCATCCTTTATGCATATTATTAATTAAAACGAAGAACAAGAGGTTATGGAATCATACCCTTGTAGATACGAGCTTCCTCAAGTACGAGTTCACCTCCTACTTCTCCGCGATCTCCTTGAATCTCTGAGTAGATTCCTTCCTTTGATCAATGTTAGCCACCCAAGTGTATGGCCTCTAGAGGTGATCCACCAAGGAAGAAGAATTTTTAAGAAGAATGGTGTATTGGCTCAAACCCTAGTTTTTCCTATCTCTATAGAAAAAGGGGGCGTACTCTCCAACTATTGGATTTGTGTATATCTGATATCTGATATAAGACTTCTTTTATAAAGATATCAGGTAACCCTATTTAAATAAAATAAGGTATTATTTATTTAATTAAACTCTTTTGATTAAATGGGCTTCTTAATCTTATTAGAGATAATTAATGAAACTCCTTTAACTAATTTTCCCTACTAATCCTATTAGGAATAAATGAGAGTACTTATATTAAATTAATTCCTAAACTCTTTTAGAAATTAAAATAATAATAATTGTAATAATATTAATAAGACTCCTCTTATTAATTTATATTTAATATTTCTTAAATATTAAATAATAATATTAAGCTATTTAATTTATTCTATCATCATAGATTAAATTAAATATACTTAACATATTATTACGATTATGTCATTAACTTCTTAAATAATTATTCTTCCTTTTATGGTGTGACCCTTTAGGTTCTCCATATTAAATCGGTTGTGAATAAATCAATTAGAACAATTCTAATCTTATTTAAATAAATAAATTAAACTATTAATTTATTTAAATAAATAATATTTATTCTACAATAGGGATAAGCCTCCCTAGCGATCAATGACTTTTCAGATAATATAGATTTCAACATTAATCATAAAAGAACCTTTGAGTAAATAGTTACCGTATAATTCAATCCTTCCACTATACAATGTCCAATTAAATATAAGACATGGGATTACTGTCAAGTCTTATTTTATTTAATTATATGTATTTTGATTCCCAAATGCACAACTCCAAATGAATGCAAATTAGAAACTACTTTCTAATTTTATTCCACATTGGCCAAGGATTCCTGTATTGTCATTTATCGAATCATATAGGATATTTCTCTTCTTTTACTAGAAGTGGTAGATTCTTTATTGATCATTCATTATCTCCATATATAACTTATTACACCCAATCATACCCTTTAATATACTCTAAGAGTCTTAAGGAGTAAGTCAAAGTGTAATTCATTATATATAAGATACTATGATGATCTCAAGTCTAAGGATCATTTGTACTACTATCACTCTGAGAATTCTTTTGATGAGCAAGTAAAACTCCATTAGGTATTCCCTAGTGAGTCACGTTCAGTGAACTTATTCTCTAATAAACACCTACATACTTGCTTTAGTGTCTCCACACAAATGATCATGAGATCAATCATTCTCATCCAATGAGCAAGCAACGTACGTATCAATCTATCCGGATTCACTAATCCCCTTTTTAGTAATCCATTGATTGGGACATTTTAGTTTTAAGTTATCTAAGAATTTAGATCTCATTAGCATGATCTCATCATGATTCTAAAAGCATTGCTTAAAACTATGGGTTTATCACATATTATTAAAACAACACCATATAGATAATTAAATGCCTTTAATAAATAATTCTTTTATTAATAAATAAATAAGACTGATTACAAAGTATATGCTTTATCATCATACATGATTGACTTGTATGCATACTACTTTCAATCTCCCACTTTCATTAAAGCCAATCGCCGTGGTATCTTATATCCATCTTCTCTAAGTGATGATCAAACTGCTGTTGTGTTAACGCTTTAGTAAATGGATCTGCAATATTATCTTGAGAGTCCACACACTCCAGGGTGACGTCTCCTCTTTCAATGATCTCTCTGAT
Organism: Panax ginseng; assembly: GCA_020205605.1. Taxonomy (NCBI): domain Eukaryota; kingdom Viridiplantae; phylum Streptophyta; class Magnoliopsida; order Apiales; family Araliaceae; genus Panax; species Panax ginseng. The sequence continues at coordinate 94,286,132 of CM035139.1, forward strand.
TAAATGAAACCGCCGCAATACGTGTTTGGATTTACGATGAGACACGGGTTCCCCTAGCTCAGCAATGACTTCAGAATGAACTTCTTCATCCAAAAGCTTCCTTTGCGCTTCCTTGCAGCCTATATACGCCCTCACTTTGAATCAAGAACTATTTGTCGCTTGGAACTCTTCTAACTCATCGCTACCACCGTTTAAGGTAAACACATACCCCGAAATGGATTTACTGTCATCTTGGTCCGTTTGAAAACTTGAGTCTGTGAAGCCCTCTAGTTTCAATTCAGACCCGCGTACTTAAGTACTTTAGGATATTTTTCATTGCCTTCCAGTGTTCTTCTCCTGGATTCGACTGATATCTACTTGTTACACTAAGTGCATGAGCGACATCTGGTCTAGTACACAGCATACCATACATGATAGATCCTATTGCTGAAGCATAAGGAATCTTACTCATACGGTCTCTCTCTTCAAGTGTCTTTGGGGCCTATTTCTTGGAGAGATGTATTCCATGGCTCATCGGCATGAGACCTCTTTTGGAATCTTCCATGCTAAACTTCTTTAGCATCGAGTCAATGAACGTTCCTTGGGATAAGCCAAACATCCTTTTAGATCTATCTCTATAGATCTTTATCTCAAAAATATAGGATGCTTCTCCCAAGTCTTTCATGGAGAAGTGTTTAGATAACCAGATTTTAATTGATTGTAGCAAAGGAATATCATTCCCTATCAGTAATATATCATCAACATATAATACGAGGAATGAAATAGCGCTCCCACTAAACTTCTTTTACACACATGGTTCATCCTCATTTTTGATAAAATCAAACTCTTTGATTGTCTCATCAAAATGGATGTTCCACCTACGAGAAGCTTGCTTCAATCCATAAATGGATTGTTGAAGCTTATAAACTTGATTTGTTCCAACCTTTGAAATAAATCCTTCTGGCTGTGTTATATACACATCCTCCTGAAGTTTCTCATTGAGGAAGGCTGTTTTCACGTCCATCTGCCAGATTTTGTAGTCATTGTAAGCTGCAATCACAAGCAAAATCTGAATGGACTTGAGCATCGCTACTGGTGAAAAGGTTTCATCATAGTTAACTCCTTATCTTTGTTTGAAACCTTTTGCGACCAGTCGGGCCTTATAGGTCTCTACCTTGCCGTTTTCTCCAGTCTTTCTTTTAAAGACCCATTTACACCCAATAGGCTTAATGCCTTCAGGTGGTGAAACCAAAGTCCATACTTGGTTTTCATACATGGAGTCCATCTCGGATTTTATGGCTTCTTGCCACTTCTCTGAGTCTTTATTACTCATATCCTGTTCGTAATTCAATGGATTATGATCATCTATGATGCATACCTCATTGTCATCTTCTATGACAAGTCCATACCTATCAGGTATCTTCGGTACTCTTCCAGATTTACGAATAGGGTGTGGTACAGAAGGAATCTCTACTTGGACAGGTTCATCCATTTGATCTATAGTGGTTTGTGGTTCTTGAATTTCTTCAAGATCTATTTTCCTCCCACTGGCCCCTTCAAGGATAAATTCCTTTTCCAAGAAGGCAGTATGTTTGGCAACAAACACCTTTTGTTCAGTAGGATTGTAGAAATAGTATCATAAACTTTCTTTAGGATATCCCACAAACGTGCACTTATCAGATCTTGTTCCAAGCTTATCATTTTGAAACCTTTTCACATAAGTTGGACATCCCCAAATCTTAATACGCTTAAGACTAGGTTTCTTCCCTGTCCACATCTCATATGGAGTCTTAGGGACGGATTTCGAGGGAACCTTATTTAGTAGATATATAGCCGCTTCTAGGAATATCCCTGAATGACATCTAAGATCTAGAAACTCATCATGGAACGAACCATGTCCAACAGTGTTCAATTTTTCCTTTCAGATACACCATTCAGCTGTGGCGTCCCTGATGGAGTCCATTGTGAGATTATACAATTTTCTTTGAGACAATTGAGAAACTCACTGCTTAAGTATTCACCTCCTCGATCTGATTGAAGAATCCTAATACTTTTACCAGTTTATTTCTTTACTTCACTTCTGAACTCTTTAAACTTTTCAAATAATTTAGATTTGTATTTCATTAAATACACATATCCAAATCCTGAGTGATCTTCAGTGAATGTAATAAAATAAGAATACCCTCCTCGTGCATTCGTTATCATAGGTCCACATACATCTGTGTGTACCAACGCTAACAACTCTGTAACTCTTTCTCCTTTTCCACTAAAAGGAGATTTAGTCATTTTCCCATGAGACAAGATTCACAAGTTGGATAAGATTCATAATCCGATAGCAACTTGGATAATCTTGTTTCATTAATATGACCGAGTCTACAGTGCCACATAAAGGTATAATTTACATCACCTCTTTTCCTTTTCTTAGTTTGTTCAATTTGAAGTATATTTTCATGCAAGTCAAGAATGTAAAGTCCATTTCGTAAATTACCAACACCATACAAAACATTATTATTATAAATAGAACAACTGTTGTTCTTTATTATAATGTTAAAACCATCCATATCCAATATAGAGATAAAAATAATGTTTCTAATAAGTGACGGAACAAAATAACAATTATTTAAACCAATGGACTTGCCCGTAGGCAGTGCTAAACAATAAGTTCCTACAGCTAATGCATCAACCTTTTCTCCATTTCTCACTCGTAGGACAACCTCATCCTTGCTCAGCTTTCTACTTCTGACTAGTCCTTGTATATTATTACATATGTGAGAACCACATCCGGTATCCAATACCCAAGTAGAAGATTAACTTTTAGAAAAATTAATTTCAATCATAAACAAACCTTGATTAGGATTCGAAGCTTCTCCAAGCTTCTTCTGCTTTTGTTCCGCAAGATAATCCTTGCAGTTCCTCTTTTAGTGACCCAACTTGTTGTAATGAAAGCAAATTCCTTTACTAGCTGGATGAGGTTTCTTTTGATCCTTCACTTTCGCCTTACCCTTAACCGTCTTGGATTTCTTCTTTTGAGAAGATACCTTGCGCCTCTTCCTTTTCTTGGAAGAATCATCCACCATTAAGACATGGTCCTTCTTGGATGGGAAGTGACCTTCAGCAGTTTTCAACATGTTAAGTAATTCAGGCAAGCTGACATCTAACTTATTCACGTGAAAATTAACAACAAATTGTGAGAAGGTGTCCGGGAGTGACTGCAAGACTAAATCTTAACTCAATTCTCCATCCAAGCTGTCCAAGACGTTCAATTAGATTGATCATCTTTAAGACATGAGTCTCAACGGTAGTACCCTCGATCATCCGAGATCGGAAGAGCTCCTTAGATATTTCATATCTAGCAGTCCTACTTTGCTCACCATACAACTCTTGAAGGTGCAGTAGCATAGTAAGAGCATCCATGGTTTCATGCTGAAGCTGAAGCTCATTTCTCATGGATGCTAGCATGATGCATTGAGCCACAGATACATCATCTTGTAGCAATCTCTTCCTCGTGAGGTCGCCTCTCAGAACTTTTACAGTGCACGGTGAATTTAGGACATAAGAAATCTTTTCAAAGAAGATGAGAACAATTCTCAGATTCCTTAACCATCCGTGTAATTGGTCCCGTTGTTTGTTAAGATCAAGTATGCTACTGTGATGAAATTAGTGAATGTGACATTTTTAAAATTCGCATGTAAAAAGACAATATTTTTAGCAACTATTCATTTAATTAATTACCAAAATAAACTAGGTCTTATTTTATATTGGTATCTCCCACTATTTTCTTCAAACTATATTACCTCATGAATATAGTTCTAACAATATCTAATTAAAGATTTACTAGTGAGAATAAGGATCCCATTTGAAATGTATATAGCCTTGTGTGTGCACAACAAACTATATATAAATAAATAGGTAGACAACTCTTGTCAATTACATCATCATCATGTAACTCCTTATATTTTCCTCTTAAATCATAATGGTCAAGTGTGTGCACATCCTAACTAAGATGATTTAAGTTAAGTCATACCCAAAGATTTCCATATAAGTGAAGAGAAAATATCGTACCCTTGTGTGCACAACAAAGCGGTAATGTTCAATTCCTTATAAACATCATATGTAATAAAAACAACATCTCAAATATTTAATACTCGCCTTGTGTGTGCACAACAAACTCATATTAAATATTCAATGCTCTATTGTTTTTATCATGCTAGAAGGCGACGTTCGATATTCCAAATATCTTTGAACGTTTAAGACTTAATATAATTTCATTGAGGGGTTTGTTATTATTAGTCTCATCTTGTTTAGCGCGTATACACACACACACACACACACACACACACACATATATATATATATATAAAATACGCGTCATATTATTAAACATGTGAAGCATGTTTGCATAATATATATATATATATATATATATATATATAATACTAGCATTCACATATAGAATACTATATTCTATCCGGATTGATTATGGACTTTTATTCTAGTTTGGTTCACTAGAGCCACCAAGTGAACCAAAAGTTCAAACCCTAGGGTGCAAGAATAAACATTTAAATATAACTATTACATTTAAACCCGGGCTCCATTACAAACGGGTTTTCAAGCGCTCCTTACTCCTTGATCTTCGGTTCTTCGAAAAATTCTAACTAATCCTATACAATTAAACTATTTAATTTAAATAAAAACCTTAATCAATAGTCAAGGGCAAGTACATAGGAGAGAGATAGAATTTACATCAAGAAGAAAACTAAAAAAGACGAGGTGCGCAGACCCCATTTAATAAAACCCATTCATTCAAACATCCAACCAAAATAAATCCAATCACATTGGTCAATAGTCCATAATCAATCCCATTTATTATCATACATATCATCATATGTATCAATAAATAAAATCATACCATATATATATGAATATCATTTAATAGGCAATTTTATATTGTATGAAATCTAATTTTAAGATTAAAATAAACTCTTTATTTTAATTATATAATTATTAAGAATATATATATATATATATATATATATATATATGGGGTATATGGTTGTAAAACTTTTTATTTACACAGTATATCAAAATAACGTCGTATTAAGCTATTTGTTCTAAAATCAAAACACGGATCCAGCTCTCCCCTCCCAAATCAAAACTCGCGCATAAGGCTCTACTCTTCTCTCCTCCCAAACACGATTCCACTTACTCCGATTCTCTACTTTTCTCTCTTTCATTTTCTCCGATTCTCACTCTCCTAGGGTTTTCCCAAGCTTTTGCTTCAATTCGCCCAAACTTTGCTTCAATTCCAACTGCAAAGAGGTACATCCATATACCATGAAGTGCTTTCATTTCACCAACAAAGAGGCGAGAGACGTCGAGGACGGCGTTATTTTGAGGTTGTTCAAGGTGTCCTGGGTACGGTCCCTAAGCTTAGCTTTGATCTCTATCGATACTCGGCGATCCGAGCTAGAATCGGACTCCAAGGACTTTACTGAGTCGTTTTACGAGTTATTGAGTCAGCGGAGGGCAAATGATCTACAGATTTTTATGTTTGCCGAGTTGAAATCCGTGACGAGAGGGTTTAGTCGAGCTCTAATGATCGAAGAGGGAGGGTTTGGTTCCATTTACAGAGGAGAAGTTAGGGTTTCAGATGATAATGATTCGAAATTGGATGTTGCTATTAAACAGTTGAATTACAATGGTTTCCAGGCATGCCCTTCTCACTTTGTCTCTCTCTATATTTATTTGTGTAATGTGTTTTATAAATTTGTGTTATTGAATGCATTGAGATATTTCTTATACTCCCTTTGTTGATATTACCAATTTGCAAAATCTTAAAATTCAAATTATAATTTGAATTTATTTGGATTTTCAAAATGAGATTTTGTACTTGGTACTTCTTAAATAGTTTCCAATATTGATTATTATATTAATCAAAATCAAATAAACTAAAATCAGTCTTGAATGTCAGGATTTTGTAAATTTGACTCTGAAAAAAGGAAGAAGAAAACATTATTGCCCAAATCAGTTCCTTTCTTTTGCTAGTCCAAAATCAGCTCTTAATCTAATTTTTTATGTTTCCTCCTGGTATATTTTGGAAGGATGGTTTCATCTTTGGGCAGAATATAACTTATTTTTATTAGAGTAAATAAGTTTTATATTGTTACTTTCATGTTCAAGCTTTTAGAGTATCTAATAAGTTCTGTATTTTCAGAACAAAGAAAGCACAAATGAACTGTATATTCTTATTGCTTAGAAATGAAGCTTGACAAGATACTTAGTTGTTTATAGTAGCTGATTTAGGCCTATACATACACTATACGAGCATACATACATTGAAATAAGCGGGAAATCTTGTAAGAAACTCTGACAATATACATTAACAGCTGGACTTATACTACTAACTGAAAATACATTCACAATGCTAAAGCTACCTAACTAGAATAATTTAGTTGTGTCACAGTAGCCAACTTGTGCTAAGCATCTCTAAAATTGATGTTTGATCTCTTGTGCTGGACTTGATATATGAGCAGTTGTATGTTCATCATTTTTAGCTTTTGTATTAATAGAGATTGTAGCAACTTGAGCTTGTGCTTGAACTGTGTATTCTATATTAGTATCTCTTCAAGTATTATTATATCTTAAGATTCGGGTTTCAAAATTTGTTGCCTTATTCTTTCGTAGTCATTCTAGAATTCAGGGGCACAAGGAATGGATTAATGAAGTGAGTTTCTTGGGTGTAGTCAAGCATCCAAATCATGTCAAGTTGGTGGGATATTGTGCAGAAGATGATGAAAGAGGTGTTCAACGGAATCCATACCGGAGCGCAGTGGGGTATCTATGATGCTTTGAAAGTTTTTGTTGGCCTGTAAGTTCTTTTCGCTGTATTTGTTGATTTGCCATTTCCCAACTTTTCAAATTTGTTCTTCTATTTAATGTGCAAGCCTTGAGTTTTTTTAAAAATTCTAAAAGCAAATTCATTTTATTGGCCCATCTCTGTTTCCTAGTCATTTTGGGGAAAACCTTTTAGAGATTTTTGTTTTGTTTATAATGGACTTTCTGCTATTTGTAGGCCAACTACTGGTGGTGCTCCGCCTCCTGCGCTAGCTAAGGAATGAATTTTGTGCTAAGGATTGTCAAATACAAACTCTGGTTACATGTAAAAAAGGTTCAAGAAAGCTCTATTTGAAGACCAATATTTTAGGGTAGCGTCGCTTGCTAGCATATAATTTTTTTCTGGTAGGAATTGTGTTCTTCCTCAGAAAAGGCATTATTTTTGCAGTTGTAATTGATTCTTTAAAAAATGTTCATAATTATTATAGATAAAAGGAGTATATTTATATTTCATCCCTTTGCATCATCCAGACGAAATGAGGAAATGAAACTAAATATAGGACCACGACATTGTAATCATGGTTTCCTTAAATTGTGGAATTAACATTTCAGATTCTCATTATTGGATCATATTGCAGTCCATTATTTATGGTTGCACCAGCAGTTATAGAATAGATAAAACACTTGGCATTTAAGTATTAAAACTCAAGTCTCATACCTCATATGAGGGATATTGAGATGATTGCACTCCATTAAATGGATAATGCTGGTTTGATAAAAACTAAAACCGAGTTCGGAAATCCATGAATGCTATGAAACTCAGATGCCAAGGAATACTTCTTATTAAGAATAAGGAAATGAAAATCATAAACAAAAATTACATAAAGTTCCTAAAATTTATACACTAGGGAATAACTATTACGATTAGCCATTCATTTGAATACAGACTACAAGGGATGAAGCAGTTACCACACATATAATAGTTATTACCAGACATATAGCTATAAGGAATAATATGAAGCAACATCAAATAAATAGTTAAAAAGGGTTTTATTTGATACATCAAACGTCATGTAACATGTCATGTCTTCATTTTTTGGTTTAAATGGATCCACATCCTTGCACGACAGTTAGATCTTACTTGTCTTCGTCGTTTCTTTGGTTTCTCTTCAAGTGTCTGATCTTTATCTTTTGCAATTCTACCTTTACTACAAGTAATTAATCGACCAATTGCCCTCAAGTTTTAGATTTGTTAAGAGTCGACAAACGAAGTCCGAATCCTTTATGCCTTGCATATATATAATACATCGCGTATTCGTTGTCCTAACTAGGAAATGATAACCCAACATATGGAACTTCTATCAAAGTTTTTATATTGTCATCCTCTACATTAACACTGGAACAACAAAGAGAACATATAATTCAAAATTCAAAATGTAGGGCAAATTTTTTACTTTGTGTCATGAAGGTTTAACTCCGACTCTGAGTGTTGTAATGGTAAGGTCGTCTCAGATTGTCGTGACATAGCATTATTCTCTTGAGAAGAAGCAATAGGAGATAACTGCTAAAAAGACATGATTTTTCTGCGAATTTACAAACAAAATTAATACTTACTCCTAAGGGCTGCTCATGGTATGCTTTAAACCTTTTACTAGATTTTCCTCCTATTTTAAAGGGCATTCAGGTTAACTTAGGTTGCAAAGAATAACACGCAAAAGTATCTCGAGCACCGTTTATTAGAAAAAATTTCAGGAACATGAATGAAAAAATACAAAGAAAAGATAAAGAGCAGAAACTACTGAATTAAGCAATTGAGTGTAAATGTCCTGCAGATGACAAATTTTTAAAGGCACCACATATATTATTGTTAGATCTCCATGTTACAACATGAACATCAAGGAGCAAGGACCCTCCCTATCCAGAGAATTAAATCTTGGATATTTTTGTTTTCACAATAGCTGTATGCAATCAACAAGTGCTAATAAATAACCAATTCTCAAAAGACCAAAATCTCATCATATTGCCACCATATGTATCATTACTGCAATGAGCAATACTGAATTGACACTAAATATATAAACTGGTCATATTACTTTACCAAACACATTACTCGTCAGGTAAAGTCCCTAGATATCTTAGGAAATGCCACAAAAAAAAATTAAGAAGGACAGATAATCCATAAACATTGAGGTCTTCTTGAAATCATCTTCACTTGTATTTTGTTTGTTTAAAAATAATGATTATGGAAAGAATACATATTTTTTTGCTACTTAGTAACAAAATCTAGTTGAATTATTTCTACCATCATCATGAATGGGGAAATATTTAGATCTAATTAATCATCATATAAATAATTTGAGCAAGGAAAACTGTGTAAACAAAAAGTTTTTGCTACTGACAAGCCTAAAGTTTAAAGGCAATATATAAATAAATAAATCAAAATTTAACACAAAATTTATTTGTTAAGAAGATCAAAGAATCACAGCAGAAATTCCTCAAACATCTTATGTAGACACTCGAAATTTTCTGCACACCTGTTACAAACATTGCAGGAGGGCAGATTCGTCTTTCAGAGATAACCCTAGAAGACAGCTCAGATCCATTTCGGATACTACTAAAAATTCAGTCTCAAACCCCGGAACACACACCGGAAATATCAATTCCAACCTCAGAGATAACCCCAAGGAATGTCGTTGCAGTTCCGGCGAAAACTCCGGAAATGCTTGTTTCAAATGCATGCAATCAACTTCAATCTTAGACCTCCTGTCGAGGCACTCATTCCAAAGACCTGGAGATAACACTGGGAAGACAGGCACACTTAAATATAACCCTGCAGAATTCAAACATTTGCAGTGAGCCCAATCTCGATGATGTAACCTCGAGCAACGCCTACATTATATCCCCAAAACCAGAGATAACCGGTGAGAGAGGAAAAATCGTGATCTTGCCACCTCAACCCCAGTGCGCCGTCTTAACATTTCATACATACATTTCTACACAGCAATGTCCCACAAGAGCCAAGGAGTTCCAATCCCGAGTGACTATTACGCGTGGCAGCACACCGGATAGAATTTGAAGCTTAAAGACCATGAGCATGGTCACCTCTTCCTGACTTCGTACAACTTCTAATCCCATGTCATTACGTAACCCTTGACAAAAGCGGTCCAAAAAAGGTCTTGTACACCTCATTCGGATGATCGGATTGAAGTTCTGTAAGTTCTAGCAGACATCACAAAGGCACGAGTGCACGATTTTGAGATGATGGGACACGGAGCTCTGGGCACTCGGCACCCAGCAGTGCATCTGCGACTACAGCAGTACACTCAGGCTCCCAAACTCTATAAATATAGAGCTTGGGGTGGCCATATTCAAGAGAAAAAGAGGCGAGGAAGCCCTGTCCAATTTGCTCTGTACACACCCCATATTGAGTGCTTTCTCATTTTAAACACCTGTTAGCTCACATATAGCTATATTTTTAGCAGTGGAAGTTGACTGTTTATCCATCTAGAGTCATAGAAGTCTGCTTTGGCAGCCCACTGTAAGCCTTCTCACACTCTATAAAGCCTTTCTCTTCATCTTTGCACACACTATTCTTCACATTGAGAGTCGTGTTGCGTGTGTATGCCCGAACTTCGGTCTGTGGTTTTCATTTATATATATATACTTATATATATATATACTTATATATATGGAAACATTATCGAAGTTATGCCTCGATCGAGCCGGATTATATTCGATGAGCTTTGGATTTTTTATCCTATATGCGTTTACTTCTTTTATATATATATATATATATATACATATAGCGACAAATCGCTAAAATGAAAAACTGAGCCGGGATTGAGAAACATCATGTGCGTTTACCGCTTTATATATATATATATATATATATTTACATTTCTGTCAGGCCTAGAGTTTACTTCGTGGCCTTTCACTGCTTTATTTACATTTCGTCCCGCCTGGAGTTTACTTCGTGGCGGTTGATCGTCTTTACTGCTTTATTTACATTTAGTCCCGCCTGGAGTTTACTTCGTGGCGGTTGATCGCATTTACTGCTTTATTACATTTTTGATCCCCCATGGAGGTGCTTTGTGGTGGTTGATCATGTCTCTATATATATATATTTACCGCTTTTATATATTTACATTTTTGATCCCCCATGGAGGTGCTTTGTGGTGGTTGATCATGTTTGTATATATATATATTTATAGCTTATATATATATATATATATATATATATATATAACTGCTTACTGCTTTTCATATAAACTGCAGCATCATGTGAGCCTAGGAATCATGTGATCACAGATTCAGTCCACTAAATCTAGATTCGGTCTACTGAATCTAGATTCGGTTCCCGTGATGGACATTTTCAGCTGTAAGCAGCTTGTACATTATTCATGGTGTTTGAATTTCCTTAGATGGCTGTCATGCCCATGAGGAGTTCGACATTGCTATATATTATTTTCTCGAAGATGCCTCGCATCTCAAAAATAAAAGCAAACCAGTTGAACATTTATTAATAAAATGGAAGCATCAAAGGCCTCAATTACTATTGAGCACAAGGTTTGAAAAACCTCTTTTACAAAACCTCACTGTTATATCTTGTTTAAAACTGAATTTTTGTATAAATTCAAACACTGTGTATATAGGTTCGAATGAGGCATAGCACTACTTCCAAATAAATTGCACATTGATCCTCACACACACACACACACATTCATATAATAGTTTCTTGAAAAGTGGAAGTCATCATGGTAACACGAATGTCGGGGGGGGGGGTGCCTAACACCTTCCCTCCGCATAATCAAACCCCCGGACCCAAATGAATCTCTGTTTCATAGACCCGTTTAGCAGTGTCACATCACTGGGTTAATGTGCAAACCTTTTCTCGGTTGCGTTGGTGCAACTAGTCAAAAACACCAACTGGAAACTCTTACAGTCAAATCGCCGACATGATACATGTCGGACCTTTTTCACTTATTTTTTCAAACAAATCTCACATAACATGAGAACACCAAGAAACAATAATAGAAAAGGGACAAATAAAAATCCCAACGTCGACAGGTGGCGACTCTACTGGGGACACCAGTAAGAGGGTTTAAGCCGCTACTACAAGCTTTTCAAAACTATTATATGCTTGTGTGTGAATGTTGCATTTACATTTATGATGAATGTGTACGAATGCATTTTACTTACTGCGCTGCAATATATCTATCTGTGATATTAGTGCTTCACACATGTCATCATTTTCATAAACGGTGAGACACGTTGTATGTGAATGTATGTTGTGTGGTTCCTCCACCAGGAGGCTATCCTGCTTGTTTCGACATTGGACTCGTAGGGAGACTAATTCCAATGAGGCTCAGGAAAAGCCCCACCCAGATTCGCTCCAGTTAAAAGACCGGATTAACTTCTCGTCAAGTAGATTGCGATGATCTAGGAACCTTCATGCCAAAAAGCCGCGAGAGTAACCCTAAGATAGGTCAGCCTCTGATAAAATAAACGCGGAGGAAAGTCTCTTCATTCTTTCCATTTTCTATTACTTGTAAAAGTATTTACTTGTAATTTTATTCCATGTTCATCTTTATGTAATGAAAAATATGAAGAATATTTGCACATACATGACATGTTATCGATTAACATCCGTTTTGTAGGATAATATTCCTAACACGGGTATACATAGCATGTAAACATTTACATTATCCCTAAGACTAAACTACATAAGTCTTTTATAGGGAAACAATTGGGCCTATTACCCACTCAAAATCCAAAAAGGCCACGAGCCTACAACCAATCATGTCTTTTTCTGACCAGTCTAATGCCGTTTCTCGAGATGAATTTGACGGATTAAGTAAACAAATTACATATTTGGCTATTCTGCTTAAAGAATTGCATCAGTCTACTCAGGGCTCAAAAATGCCTACACATACAGAATCCTCTACACAAGGAGGAACACAAGGTTTGGATAAAACAAATCCAGAACCTCAGTTGGATACAACCAACAAAGACCCTGAAAACACCCATCTCAAAGGAGATCCAGACACCGGTGATATCAGGAAGAAGGTCCTTTAAATGGAAGAAACTATCCGTTCTCTCAAAGGGATTGGAACACATGGAAGTGTTTCGTATATTGACCTTTTTATATTCCCTGGTGTTCATTATCTAGAGAAATTTAAAACCCCTGACTTTGAAAAGTATGACGGATTAGGGGATCCTTACACACATTTGAAGGTGTTCATTGGAGAACTTGGATCTTATGCAAAAAACAAAAAAGCTCAGAATGCAGCTGTTCCAGAAGAGTTTGACTGGAGAAGCACATTCATGGTATACCAGATTAGACAACTCAAAGATCCATTGCTGGGAAGAGATAGCTCACACCTTCCTCACTCAATATAGTTTTCAATCTCAGATGGCTCCTAACCGGTACCAAATTACGAACGTCAAGAAATAGTCTAATGAGTCTTTCAGAGAGTATGCTCAAAGGTGGAGGCGCCTTGCTGCTCAAGTTATTCCTTCTATGACAGAGTCAGAAATGGTCATGACTTTTATATACATACAAGAAGCTCCTTTCTATGAAAGAGTTTTAGCTGGTATTGGCAAACCATTTTCTGAAAGGATCAAGCACGGAGAGATGGCTGAGATGGGGTTGAGATCAGGAAAGATTCAAGACCTAGTCGCTCTTAAAGCAGTTGTTGAGCACATCCAATCCGGATCTTATGGAAACATCCCTCATAGGATCCATGAAAGAGGAGGATGTTTCCTTAATACTACAAGGTCAAAAAGGCAGTCAGAACATGCCTATACATAGGAGAAACTACTCCCCTTTCCAAGCACAGTCTTCAAACCCTCCATTGCCTAAAGGTGGAGAAGCAAAGCGCCCTCGAACGTTCACACACTTAGAGGACTCGGTCGAGAATATTCTTGCTCTTCTGACTACTTAGAAGAAAATCACGCATCTTCTTCCACCAACCAACCCTAATGAGAGGGGTTTCAATGCTACTCAGAAGTGTGCTTATCATGTCGGAGCACATGGACATGATACTCAAGATTATTGGGCCTTGAAACACAAGATCCAAGATTTGATAGACAACAGTGAGATCGTGGTTACCAAACTAGATCAACCTCATGTGCAAGATAACCCTCTTCCTCAACACAAAGAAGAAGAGGTCAACATGATTAGTTGGAGCACTGGACAGAGTTCCAATTTTAACAATGAATCATCCCAAACCATCAAAGACGGTGTTGACAGATGGGATTACGCAAAGTTTCAATTTGCTATGGAACGAAAGATGAAAGCTCTTTGTAAGCAAATTAAACAATTGGCAGAACTGGTAACCCATCAGCATCAAGTCACACGCTAGTTAGTCAGCCAGGAGCATGCATGTCTCCTTCCTTTTGTTATGAATGCTCCATCATCACCTTCAGAAAGTGAAGCTATGGAGGATAAGGTTGCGAAGAGAGCAAGTGCTAAGGCTCGTCGGGATTTTGCCAATAAAAGGGAATTTACATACCTGGGCCAACCTATGGAGGAGATATTTCAGATGCTAATCAGCGAAAGAAGAATCACCTCCCTTCTACCTCTAATCAATCCCCGTTCAAGACAGTTCAACTCTGATGGAGTATGTCAATATCATTCACCTTCTCGAGGTCACAACACAGAAGAATGCTGGGCACTCTGCCACCTTATTCAGAATCTAATTGACAGCGGTGTCCTGCAGCTGACAGACGATGACACTGTGCTACTTAAGAGTGGGAATACCTGTCCTACCAAATGGAAGGGATTAGTAGCAGTTATATCTGCTGAGACTGTCAAACCATTTCCCATACAAGCAATTCAACTCAAAGGAACTGATAATCTTTTGAAAGTGGCTGCACCAGAGCCAATTTCTTTACCCTTCAGACCACAGTATGCTGTTATCAGCTTACACAAAATCTCATGGAATTATGGAGAAGCTAAAGGATCCACGTCTCATACTACTGCTACAGTGTCGAAGGAAAATCTACTGTATCTTCCTCAAAGGGTGATGAAGCCCGCCATAAAAATAAAGGGGAAGATTCCCACGGAGAAGATTGAGAAATTCCTCCGCACTATGGGCCATAATGAAGCCAAGGTGGTTCTAAGCTTAAGAAAAGCTCCACATCAGATCTCAATACTGGACTTGGTTTTCTCTTTCGAGGATCACATGAAGATCTTATTAAAGGTTTTGCAAGAAGCCTATTTGCCAAAATAAGTGGATGTGGAAACATTTCAACATTTGGTTGATCACATTTTTAACAACAATGTGATATCCTTCACTGATGACGACATACTGCCCGAAGGGACCGGTCATTGTAAGCCATTAAACATTACAGTTTTGTCCTATAGGTATATGTTAGCTGGAGTTTTGATAGATGGAGGTTAGTCTCTGAATATCTGTCCTTATGCTTAGTAAAGATGAACGTCAATCTCAAATGGATCCGAAGCAGCCATACGATTATTAAAGCTTTTAATGGATCCTGACGAAATTTTGTCGAAGAGATTGAGCTGCCAATTGAGATTGATCCAAATACATTCAATGTATCCTTTCACGTCCTCAAGATAGATATAGGATACAACCTTCTATTGGGGAGACCATGGATCCACATGGCTGGAGCCGTCCCTTCTACACTTCATTAACAACTTAAATACATTGTCAACAATAGCCTAGTCACTGTCAACGCTGAGCTAGAATGTCCTGAACAAGAAAACCTACAAATCATCAGCTTCAATTCAGAAGTTAAGCCAGCCACTTTTCATACTTTGGAAGTAAGTAACACGCAATACCATCCTGTTGGAGAGCCACTTCCCGTACCACAGATTTCTGTCGAAGTGATGGCAGCTACCAAGAAATGATGTCATTGGGTCATCAGCCTGGACAAGGGCTGGGTAAAAATCAGCAGGGTATTGAGCACCCAATTCAAGTATTCAGTCAAACTGGGACATCCGGACTAGGTTATTCTGCTAGTTTCAGTCATAGGAATCCTCATAAGCACAAGCAAATTCCTCAAGCTTCCGCCACACGGCGATTTTCTCCACCCGTACCTCATGAGCTGATACAGTCTCTGGTAAAGTTGTCAGCCCATGTTATGGCTATGCTGTTTCCCAAACCAGTACCGTTTAAAGCAAAAGAGGTCCTGATTCCTGATCCCAAAGGGGAAGAAAGGGAACAAAAATGTAAACATGGCATCGCCCTGATGATGTTAGGCATACGCATCATTGTCCATGATGAACATACAAATAGATACACCCCAGACGATGATTGCCTAGATGTTATGGTCATCATTCGGGAAAAGGAGGACGATGACAACCCCTCCATCACTGCAATCCATCAGGACTTTACCTCGATAATTGGAGCAAAGACTCATGCATTGGTCGATTTAGGGTAAAAGCGGGCAAAAATCCTCTACCCCCAGTAGATAACTTTAATTGCTTACTTTTCTGTACAGTATTAGCAGTTATTTTATCAGTACATGTTAACACTTTTGTATGATTAAATAGTTTCATATATTAAGTGAAAGCATATTTTGTTTTAGGAATATGAATTTAGATGTGCCTGTACTTGCTGATGAGGTGCCTTTTCTCCACAAGGATTGTAATTTTGCTGAAAAGTTGGACTCAGACTTGATGGAAATCCAAGAGGACATTAAGACACCTAAGGAGATTAAGGAATGAATCGAAGACAAACCTAAATCTAATCTTGATCAAACCATTCCTTTCAATCTTGGAACCTTAGAAAGCCCTAAGCTAATTCAGATTGGTTTAGACCTAACCCCAAACCAACAGAATGATATGGTTGCACTACTAACCCAATTCCAGGATGTGTTTGCATGGTCTCACGAAGACATGATGGGTTTTTCCACTAACATTGTCCTTCATCGCCTTCCCATTAAGGAGGGATTTAAGCCAGTCAGGCAGAAGCTCAGGCGATTGAAACCTGAGTGGAATTTAAAGGTAAAAGAAGAAATTGTGAAACAATTTCAAGCTGGCATTATCATAGTGTCCACATATCCAGAATGGATATCTAACATTGTTCTCGTGCCTAAACCAGGAGGAAAGGTGAGAGTTTGCGTGGATTATCGAGATTTGAACAAAGCTTACCTTAAAGATAGCTTTCCCGTGCCCTTTATCCACATTCTTATTGACAATACCGCTCAATACGACATGTACTCCTTTGCTGATTGCTTTACGGGGTATCATCAGATTATGGTCGCTGAGGAGGATCATAAGAAAACTGTTTTCATCACACCTTGGGGAACCTTCTGCTACAGACGGTTGTCATTCGGCCTTATCAATGCCGGGGCAACCTATCAGCGAGCTATGATGGCTCTTTTCCATGATTTAATGCATAAAGAGATAGAGATCTACATGGATGACATCATTGTCAAATCCCAAAGCGAAGAAGACCACTTAGACCATCTCAAAAAGCTCTTCAACAGGTTGCGTAAGTACAACTTGAAGTTGAATCCAGCCAAGTGCGCCTTTGGTGTCAAATCAGGTAAGTTGCTAGGTTTCCTAGTCAGCCACAAAGGGATTTAGCTGGATCCCACCAAAATCCAGGCTATCAAGGAAATGCCCATTCCTCAGACAGAGAAGGAAATACGGGGATTTTTGGGAAGAATTAACTTCACAGCAACCTGTGAGCCCATCCTCAAGCTGTTAAGGAAGAACTCCTCCATGAAATGGAACGATGAGTGTCAGAAAGCCTTCCTAAACAATCAAAGAGCAGCTAGTTAACGCTCCTGTTTTGGTACCTCCCAGGGATGATGTTCCCTTGTTCATGTCCCTGTCCATTAATGACAAAGCTATGGGCTGCATGCTGGGGCAAAAAGATAATAGAGGCCAAAAACGAGCTATCTATTACCTCAGCAAAAGATTCAGTAGCAGTGAACACAAGTACACTCTGATTGAGAAGACTTGTTGTGCTTTAGCATGGGCTTCCATGAGGTTACATCATTACCTCCATGGTCACACAACCCATCTCATATCCCATGTAGATCCTCTCAAGTATGTGTTCAGTAAGCCCATACTAAATTTTCGTCTGTCTAAATGGCAGTTAATCCTACAACAGTTTGACATTGTCTATGTAACGCAAAAATCTATCAGAGGTTAAGGAATTGTGAATCAACTGGCCGCCGCACCTGCATGGGATTACAAACCCTTGGAAACATATTTCCCCAATGAAGGGGTAAAGACAGTTCAACAACACCATCAGTACGATATATGCCATACATGGAAAATATATTTCAATGGAGCTGTTAATATAGAAGGTGCTGGAGCTGGAGCTGTCAAATTGTAGTTTGTCAGCACCAACAACATAGCTGAGTATGAAGGCTGTATCATGGGGCTAAAACTTGACTGTTCAATGGGTATTAGGCGGTTAACTGTCTTTGGGGATTCAAAGTTGGTAATCAAACAATTCATAAGAATCTATCAAACCAAAGAACTACATTTGATGCCTTACCATCGACAAGTTCTATAGATGGCTTTGGAGTTCGAAGAAATCTCATTTCTACACATTCCTCGTAATAGGAATGATTTTACGGATGCACTAGCAATGTTGGCCTCCTTGATTCACATACCTGACAAGGAAAACATGCCAAACATCACATTTACCCTGCAAAAGGCCCCAGCTTATGGGAACTATGTTGGAGAAGTATCGGATGAGCTACCTCCCATCCACAACCCTTGGTATCAACACATCAAGGAGTATCTGCAAGATGGATCTACACCCACTGAGGCAAGCCCGACTGAAAGAAGGCGGATCCATCGACTTGCTATGAAATTCCACCTGAACGGAGATGCACTCTACAAAAGAGATGCATGATTAGGTCTTCTCAGATGTTTGGACAAAGAACAAGCTCAAAGGCTCATGGATGAGATCCATGGTGGAGTATGTGGTCCACACATGCGGACCCCTACTTGTTAAGAAGATCCTCAGAACAGGGCATTATTGGCTTACGCTCAAAGCTGACTGTGATGATCACGTCAAGAGGTACTATCAATTTCAAATTCATGGGAATGCTATCCACGCCCCTCCAAGGGAACTCCACAATATGAGTTCGCCATGACCCTTCTCAATGTGGGGAATGGACGTGATCGGGCCCATCCAGTCCAAAGCCAGTAATGGACATCGATTCATATTCACCATGATTGACTACTTCACCAAATGGGTAGAAGCAGCCTCCTTCCCCAAGGTTACCAAAGAAGTCATCATTGATTTCATCAGAAACAATATCGTCTGTCGATATGGACAACCAGAGGTCATTGTGCCAGACAATGCAAAGAACCTCAACAACAAAATGGTGGAGGAGTTATGTAGTAAATTCCACATCAAACAACTTAACTTCGTCATCTACCATCCAAAGATGAATGGTGCTGTTGAAGCGGCTAATAAAAACATCAAGAAGATCATGTAGAAAATGTCCGCCAATCACAAAGGATGGCCTGACCTCTTTCCTCTGACTTTATTAGCCTACAAAACTTCAATGCGTACTTCCACTAGGGCAACCCCCTACTCATTAGCCTATGGGATGGAAGCAGTGCTCCCCATAGAGGTGGAAATGGAATCCCTCAGAGTGTTGATGGATGCTCAGTTGGATGAAGACCAATGAGTACAAGATAGGTATCACCAATTGTCTCTAATAGATGAAAGGCGAACCGCGGCTATCTTCCATGGTCAGTTATATCAGCAAAGGATCGCAAGATCCTACAACATGAAAGTCCGTCTACTGCAATTTAAACAACATGACTTGGTTTTAAAGAAGATCATTGACAACCAAGATCAATCTAAGGGAAAATTTTCTCCTAACTGGGAAGGCCCGTTTGTTGTTAAGGAGGTATTGACAAGAGGCGCTCTCAGACTATAGGAAATGGATGGCGATGAATTTCCACAGCTTATCAACCCAGACACCGTGAAACGGTACTATGTCTAAGGTTTCCATCAAGTAAACATCCTAGTTTTGGATAATCAGATTGCCTGTCATTCCGATTTTTCTAACCCTTTTTACATACTCTTCTGCCCCTCAGGGAAACATACGCTTCAAACCAGCAGCCTGGTTTCACCTCATTTCAAAACTTTCACACAATTTTGGTTATCCCCCAGGGATTGAACCTTTCACACCTGTAGTTTATCCTAAAGACGGGATTAAACTTTTCTATGCTTGTAGTTTGTCCTGAAGACGGTATCAAACTTTTTCCACACCTGCAGTTTGTCCCAATAATGGGATCAAACTTTCTTCTCCCCGCAGTATAGCCTGTACATGGGATTCATACTTCTCTTCGGCTGCAATTCGTCTTGAGGGGCGAACTACGTCGACCTGATCTCCCTGGTACCCGGGAGTACGTAGGCAACCATTTTCTATATGCCCGGTCGCAGTAAAAAAAAATAACAAAAACATTTCTGCCCTTCTTCTACAAAAACAAAAACAACAAAAACACTTCTATACCCTTCTTCATCAATAAAGCTTCTACACCCATCTGCCTTTCACATTCAGCGTTGAACCTCTTACACCAGGTTCAAACTACGCAGACCTGATCTCCTCTTCGATAGGAGTACATAGGCAACCATTTATGGTTCGGTCTAACCTCCTACCAGAACAAAAATACTTGTCACACGGTACTGAGATCAAACTTCAATCCACCACATTTCATCGGCTTCAGACCAAAGGGATGGAACTACCTAACCTCTCCTCACAAATAAGAGATTCGGCGACCATCTAAGCTGCAGTTGTGCCTCAAAGAGCAACACCAATCCATAAGAGATGGAATTAACTAGGCTTCTCACAAATAGGAGTACTGGCGACCATCTGTGGTGCAGTTAATCTCAAAGAGGAAAAGCCACACTCCTCTCCACATTTACATACAGAAACCAGTCCCAAGACACCAAAGATGGTAGGGATACACACAGATCAATGATCAGTCCTGAAAGATCCTGTGACATCTCAATGTACACACATCAAGAATGAGTTCATAATGCATCAAGATCACAAGCCCTGAAGAGACATGCAAATATCAAGCAAGTATCAAGGCACAACTAAAAGGGAAGTGAATCAAAAGATTTTTCCCTGCCATACATAATACTGTTTGATATATACATATGTGTTGTACATGACAAAATGGCTAAGCTAGTCTATGCAGGAAAATACAAGTCTATCTACGGATCTGTGTGTATGCGCACTATCAGATCTAACATAGCATCCCTCTCTGAAGAATGAGGTAACGCTGCAAGCTCCTGCCCAACAGTATCTACACGAGCTAGCAGATCCGAGGCTAACTGCATGGTGGCATGATGCTCATCAATGTATGCACTCATATCGGCAAGGATGCCATTCGTAAGGGATCTCACTGAAGTAATGTCTATGACGGCTACATCCCGGGCAGATAGGACAGCATCCCGCTCTACAATCAATGCATCTCTGGCTGATCTGGCCTTGTCTCTCTCTAATAGAGCTGCATCTCTCCCATCAAGAACTGTCAACATTAAGGCCTTAGCCTGATCGCTCTCAGAGGTCATCAAATGTAGACTATGCTCCAGATACTGTGCTTAATGCTGAATCACAGTAGCACTCGTAGTGGGAGAATCCATCATAAATGCTGGCAACCCAGCAGTCAAATCCTCATCAATGGGAATATCAGCCTCCTCCATAGGCTCCTCATCGTCAAAATCAATCCCCTGCATTGTGGATACTATTGCAGCTGATGCAGTCTCTATCTCCATCCATGTGAAATACTCTACAGAACAACCCAGATGGCTAATGGAAAGCTCAGCTAGCTCTCGCTGATCCCAACATGCATACAACCTGAATCTATCCTCTGCTGATAAGTGGCGAGAAGTGAAGCACTGACTCGATGCTCCCTCAAAAGGATGGAAATCCTGGAACTGGTCAAACTGACACATCACGACAAGTGGGTGGTAGGTGATCATCCCTCTCAAACCAGCCAGAGGGAGATAATCCATGCCCAGAGCATGAGTGATGAAGTTGTAGGAAAGATGACCAAGATGCATCATCTATACCCTCCGCAGGCTGAAAGGAGTATGATATGGCTATATCATGGGTGAAACAATACCCATACTGTCTAAAAGTGCCAATCGGTCTCAAGTGTGACATAAACCACATGTACAACATGATCGAGCTGCCTGTAAACACTCCCATTGGATAAGTGCAGCAGTATGTGGTCGACCTCAGAGTCTCTGTTATGATCATTGGTATGATTGTGTGACCCTCCCTGAGAGCTTTCACTGCCATGATGACTCCTATGTCCAACTCATCCATATACCGTGGCATGTAGATATATGACAGTACACACAATAGCAGTGCATCTACTCTGGCCAAATGCCAATGATCCTCCGGTGTGGTGAAATCCCCGGAATGCCGTGCATAACTATCCTTTGAGCCAAATCTATCAAATAGAAAATATTGGGATATAACGTGGGCAGATTTGAGCTCATCCTGCACCACCCTATGCCTCAATCCAGTAAGGGCCATGAACTGCCTACTCATATCTCCAATCGCCATATGCACGCAAGGTCTATCCAGTGGCAGCATCGTCAAACATGCATACTTCTCCAGAGTAGGAGTCAACTCCCGGGTCGCAAATCGAAAAACCTGCCTCTCTGATACCCAATGCTCCAGCATGCCCTCCACGAATCCTGTGGGCACCTGAAACATCAACAAGGTCATAGTATGCTGCAACAGATGATCTACAGTCATCCTGTCTGATGGTGACATGCTATCATACCACGATCGCATACCAGATGCCACCAATAATGGTGGTGTATGATCAATACTTCTAACTGTCGAAGAAGATATCTGTACGGGCCGTGTCATAAGACCATCCAGGGGTTAATGCTGAATATCTCTGGACATACATACATATGCATAACATAATAACATGCATGATACAATAGATGGAAATATGATATAGGGAATGGAAAACTGTACATACATTCCTAAGTATATCATCATCTAATACATCTCTGTGCAGCTAAAATACAGGAAAATGGGGAAAAACTGCCCTACAACTAAAAGAGGCCTATCAAAAGATATAGCGAGAATGGGGCGAAGCTACCCAATGTCTAACAGAGGCCTATCAAAAGAGATAACGAGAATATACATCAGAAGAAGACAATAGTGTCAATATCTACATCATCAATCCTGTCCACCTGATGTAACTCCTCCTGAGTCATTAGATCTCTATCCATAGGGATATTAGGCCTATACAAGGGAGGATCTGCACCGGTAAAACAATATGGGTCACCTGAAGGGCCAGTGCCAGAGCTGGAAGGATCAAAACTATCTATCTTTGAAGGATCTCTGCCCAAGTGCCAGATAAAGAAATGTGCCCGGTCCAACTGCCTAGTCAGACTCTCAATCCGTGTCAAATGAGTCGGATCTCGGACACAGGCTAGCCAATCTGTCATCATCACGGATCTTGGAACTATATCCCCCATGAACTGAGTGGCGCGGGTCTGGGCTCTAATGGTACGAGTGAACCACCAATGCTGGAATACCTCCTAAGTGCAGGGACCCTCTGATAATGTGAAACTGTCAATCCCCAACAATGAGATATCTATGATGGGTGACTGCAAAATAGGCCAATAACGCCTGGCAGGAGGTAAGATCGGCATGCAAATCTCTCTTGTAGTGCTCCCAATAGCACGCTCTCCTAAATAGAGCTCCCATCCTCCATCTGTGAAAAGAGGAATCCTACGGGTGGAAATCACGTGCTCGACACCAGTCGGGTACCCATCCTCAAATCCAACGCTCAAATGCTCCCCAGAGTAGGGAACCCACGTGATGACATCCGCTGTCAACAACTCCAGCTGCAGGCAGCAATGAGTAAAACCCTGAGCAATAGGGACCTCCGACAGTATGGAATGATGCCATCTCCATCCTCGTGGATAGGTGTCTAAACCTAACACACTCACGCAAACATGGGAGCCTCTCATAGACCCAAAACTACCAACACAAAGGCAAACATCTGCTGTCAGTCAACAC
Source organism: Panax ginseng (assembly GCA_020205605.1). Classification (NCBI taxonomy): domain Eukaryota; kingdom Viridiplantae; phylum Streptophyta; class Magnoliopsida; order Apiales; family Araliaceae; genus Panax; species Panax ginseng. Next base: position 94,309,964 of record CM035139.1, read on the forward strand.
TCTTAACCTGTGCATGGGAAAAGACAAGAGAAATACTCACCAGCAGAAACGGGTAGAATCCTAACCAAGCCTCGGTCAAGCCCTACGGTCGCATACGTATTCCCCTGAGGAAATAGGCGAAGGTGTAGGAACCCCAATCATAATCTCCTATACGGTCCACATATCGAGTGGCGTTGATCTAAGAGAAGGACACCGTAGAAGAGTTATCTGCTATAAAGTAGCCCCTAATGATCATCAGGAATAATCGTCAAAGAATGTGATCCCTGACTCTCACATCATCTAGTATGAGCTCACTCAACAGCCCGCTCATAACATCTACGCTCAAAGTACCTGTAGGAATAGTCCTACCCTTGAGCGCCTCCGCTGGAACTCCTAACAAGGATCTGACGGTAGTAATGGGTGATATACGCCATACAAGGAACTGGTACCCCTCCAAACTCCATACCTATGATAAACCGCCAATCCATTGGCGTCATCATCACTTTACAGTCCAGCAAATTGAGTAACTGAGTCTAGTGAAACCAGCGCTCAGACAATTCCCTGAGGTAACCCTAGGGACAACGACGAGAAAGAATGGAAAAGAACGTCCCGAATCCCTAGCCATGTACAATCGCTCTATAGTCATCATGCAAAGCCTGATACATAGAGTGGATGCTGAACCAATTCCCTCGAGGCTGTGTAAAGCCGGGAACTTACATCAAATGCAGATCAACATCAGAACCCTTTACTTCTCATTAATAGGAAATAAAGAAGATTAAGATCTAACTTTATACCTCATTTACGTGCAGGTAAACTGAAGGGTGTCGACTCAAGTCGCCCAGAAGCTCTGGGTTCACCACTTGAATGCCTGGAAAATCCCTACAGGGAACACGTGCAGCAGGAGCAGGGTCCGCAACCAGAACATCCTCCTCCTCGTCTTCGATGTCTGACACTTCAACCTGGATAGGACGTATCACCTCCTCCACCAAATAATGAGGCTGTCTAACAGAACGGGGTCGAGGCACTTCGGAAGCCCTTCTTCGTACACCAGAAGTGGTCCTACGGGAACTACTCGGTTGATCCAGATCCATAATATCTAGACAACAAGTCTCCAAATCACCTCAAAAAGGAAAGTTGCCTGATCTTAGCAGATCTGGAGAACTCTCAGATTTTCTTCGCAGCGCAGCTTGAAAGTGACTTATGAAAGCAACTCGCAGGCAATTTATAGCCACGGTTGGCCATAAGTCCACCTGCAGCTGCCACAGGTGTACCTGTGGCACCCCTACATGGGTCCCACACCTCTAGCTTAGTTCAGTTCAAGTTGCAAATGAGGTCTCACAAGCTAAAAAGGCCTAATCAGGAATAAAAACGCTACGCGATTGAGCGGAGTAACCTGAAATCTTGGTTTTCACGGGCCAAACTTTGGCTTCACATGTCACTCATTGGTATTCGCCTGAATGCAAGGTATACTATACCAGTGACCTCAGCTTTTACAAATCATGCTCGATAATACCTCACACAGTCCAAAGTCTTTGCCAAACACGTGGTTATAACCCCTAAAGGCGTGTTCTACAGGCTGGAAGTCACAACGCCAATTTCAATCATTGATAAAGTATCCTGACGACGGGGTCATGGCCGCCGATTTCAAATGTTGATAAAGTATCCCACGGGAAGTCACATTTGACGCCCCAAAATAGTCCACCACGACCCATTACGGGTCGCCAGATATCACACTATAAAAATCATTTACAAACTTCATTTATACAACTGTTGAAATGTCATGCAGAATACGACCACAGTTAAACTATGAGTTTTAATACAAATGTACGTAACTCTCATGGTACCTCGACCACAACCTTACAATGGTACTTTACATAAAAGTACAGTCAATAACTATTTTAGAAATTAAAATCTTTGGAAAATACTCAAGGAAACCTTTGTACATGGGAGGCCATGCGTCTAGGTTATGATAGATATCATATGTCCACAGAATTATCCTTGGTTGACCCAATAGTCCCCAAAGAAAAACAAGAAGATTACTATCATCTTCTTTCTAATGGTGAGTCTTCTCTTGACATATAATTATCTCTGTTTTCTCCAATTGAGAATTATATTTCAAACAAACTCCAAGATCATATAGGTAGTACTCATAGATATACTCAACAAGTGGATGTGCACAACCCTATCTTATGATAACACTAGGTTGTATGTCATTAGAAATCCTGTATGATAGTGGCAAAACACCCTTCCAAAGTTGGGTTCACCTCACCCTATTCGGTTCACCAAAATTAAATATCAAAAGACGTATACAATACGACACACTTATCTAAAGTTCTCAATAAAATTATTTCAATACTATTTAGGGAGAACCTCAACAGCTATAGACCACCGTTTTATTCCCCTGTTATCCCCGCTCGACCCGGCAACACTCTTATTAGCTAAAAGGAATTATGAAGTAAAAAGGGATAGAACAACTAGCCCAGTAAAAAATATATCATGACTAAAGATAATTAAATTATCAATAGCCTTCATCAGTAATAAATCAGAGATTTAGAACATATGGTAGATGATAAAACTTTTTAACCATAGTTGCAGCGGAACGAGCAATCCATTAGAAGAGTCAAATAGACCATCAGGTCTATTATCTTCTCTATGTTAAAAGTCCACCAATGATGTTTTATCCCTGTAACATCAATCAATAATTTTTATCCACAATCTTATGAATAACTCATAATCATAATTGTGATTCAAAATTCCTCTTCGCACCCAGGACGAAGATAATTTTCATCACCTATCTTCACCTGAAACATCAAAAATCATGGTTATACCAAATCATAATTTTTTCTCATAATCATACTAATAAATTCATCTTTGCACTACGACCAAAGATATTCATTAACAATTCATCTTTGCACTACAGGCCAAAGATATACAACTGTATTTTAGAAGAGTCAAGTAGAGCATGATATCTACTATCTTTTACGAATTAAAAGTGTATAACCAATATTTTATCGCTGAGACTTAGCTTAATAAATAATCCACATCATCGAATCATCCCTGCACTACGGCCAAGGAGATTCATGTAATCATCAATGGTCATGATTATACCGAATAATCCCTATTTATAATCATACCAATAATTGTCCATCAATGCATTACGGGCCAATGAGGACTTTAACCACATCATCTATAATATTATGGGTCATGATTATACCGAATGATCCCTGGTCATAATCCTACCAAGTCCATCTATGCACGTAAGCCAAAGATACTCATCAATCAATAGTTCATCTTTGCACGTAAGCCAAAGATATACAACTGTAAAACCAATAATCAATAGTCCATCTTTGCACGTAAGCCAAAGATATACAACTGTAAAACCAATAATCAACAGTCCATCTTTGCACATAAGCCAAAGATATACAACTGTAAAACCAATAATCAACAGTCCATTTTTGCACGTAAGCCAAAGATGACTTTCATCATAATAAAAGCATGAGGATGATGACAATGATATAAGAAATAATCAAACAAAATCAAGGATAAATATTAAAGACTTTAAATTTATTTAGTGTTTAAAAATATCCAAATTGTCAACATGGTCCCGCTTTGTGGAGTAAAATTCAAGAATAATATTCATGTACCAAAAATAATTTGGACAGAAAAGAAATATATTTTTCGGGTAAATAGTACCCCGCAATAGTCCCCTATGAATAGTACTTCGAGAATAGTACCTCGTGAATATACCCCGGCATGAAAAATATCCCAAATACCCGAGTGAATAATATTTTCGTGAATAGTAACTCGTGAATAGTACTCCGACACGAAAAGTGCCCCGAATACCCGAGTGAATAATACTAGAGTGAATAGTAACCCGTGAATAGTAACTCTTAAAAAAAATACCAAAGAAAATGATATTCCATGACGAGTACAAAAGAAATGATATCTCATACGAGTTTAATAGAATATACGAAACTGCAAATGGATTTTCACCCGCCATGCGGTAATCCACGTAGATAGATCATTTCCACAATTTAATAAAGAATGAATACAAAGGATTATTCACCATGCATGTGGTAATCCACATGCAAAAGTTATTCAAACGAATAATAAAGAATGGAACTGTGTCATGCGTAATCGCTACAGATGCATGTGAGGATATTCCAAATGAATAATAAAGAATGGAATAACAATGAATTCACTGCATGTGCTAGATCGCACAGACGAGGTTATTCTCAACAAGAATAATAAAGAATGGAACCGGGTCATGCATAATCGCACAGACAGGATATTCCAACAGAATAATAAAGAATAGAATCAGGTTAGGCGTAATCCGTACAGATAGGATATTCCAACAGAATAATAAAGAATGGAATAACAGAAGAATTTCACCATGTATGCGGTACTTTGCATAGACATGTTATTCCAACATAATAATAAAGAATGAAATAACAACCCTTACGAGTATTGAAAGAAAATAACTCTCTTCATGAATGAAAGAAATAATACCCCTTACTATAATAATGATATCCCTTACCTTAGAAGAAAACTTGATACTGGAATTGTGAGGTAGAAGACTTCTCTTCTTCTTTCTCTCTATAATTTCTCTCTATAATAACTGCTCTATAGCTTTAGTGAATTGGTGAAAAATAATGAAAGAATGAACTTCTATTTATAGGAAAATATTGTTTCCATAATTGCACATTTTGGGGCTCAAAATATTACAGTATATAATACCTTCATCTTTTTCTTCATTTTTAATTTAGTTATGCAAGTATTATCAAACTTGCACCACCTCCCCTAATAGTAAATCATGTGAATCAATAGTTCTAGACATGTGAAAATATGAATTACAGTATAGTACCTCCATTTTTAACTTAGTTATGCAAGTGTTATCAATCTTGCACCAACTCTCCTAATAGTACAAGAATGTGAATCAATAGTACACACATGTGAACAAATAGTTATAATCAAGTGAATTAATAGCAATTAATTGCTCATTTATCCGATTAATTACCCGATTGGTCAATATAACTTCTAGACATCAATTATTATCGAAATAAATGTCGATTTTACTAACACTAATAATTCCAACACAATGAAACTATCAATTTCATCTTTAATTAACACGAACTTATTTATCATTAATATTATAATTCACAATATTTAACAATCAGGTTGTTCCCAAGAAAGAGTGGGCCTTCCGATAAGGATTTCTCCTTATTGGCGCGCAATTAGGTGACCAAACCTCTCCTTGACAGAACTTCTAGACATTGTCAATATTGCAAATAATAATATGAATAACTTTGTCATCTCAATTATTGATTTAATAATATAACATATTATGCGATGATGATCTTTGTGACAATAATTGAATCAATAATATAAGAGATATGATGTAACAATTACTGTAGCAATAATTGAGTATAACTGAGTGACTTTTTACGTAAGCATCAATAATCAATACCGGTGTGCTACTATTCAACCCAGCGTATTCATCGTATTTTTTACTACTAGGGTAGTTCAGCGGTTTTAACGGTAACACTTTTGCCGTTATTTTTATAAAAAGATAATTTTGTCGTTTTCTAAATACGACAATACTTCCGTTGTGGGGTCCACCAATGATTATGCCGTCGTACGAATATTCCCTGTGAAAACGAATATTCCCCGACCAATCGAATATTCCCTGGCACAACGAATAACAACTTGCTTACTTTACAAAAAATTTCAAATATCACCCTTAACTTTAACCTTTTATCAATTTAACCATTTACGAAATAGAATAATAATTATAAGAAAATTGAATACTTTCATTTCATAAAATTTGGGATCTCACAATATCCCCTCCCTATGAAATTTCGCCCTCGAAATTTACGTACGTACCTGGTATTCGAAGAGATGAGAATACCTTGCTTTCTTTTCGGATTATACCTTCCCGGTTATTTCCTCTATATCACAATTTTCGCATATCTCATCTCATGTATTTTAGATATCATCCTAGAATATAACTTCAAAACAAAGATTAATTGACATATCACAATTTGTCAACTTATCAAGTAAAAATTTCATCTTAGGTAAGTCACACACTAGCGAAGTATATTACTCGTCTCTCCCCTCCTAGTTCTAGACTCATATCCCCACCAGCGACCATATCCCTAAGCTCTAATACCATTTGTGACACCCCAAAATAGGTCCACACGACCCATTCTGAGTCGCCAGATATCACACTATAAAAATCATTTAAAAACTTCATTTATACAACTGTTGAAATGTCGTGCAGAATACGACCTCAGTTAAACTATAAGTTTTAATACAAATGTATGTAACTCTCATGGTGCCTCGACCACAACCTTACAATGGTACTTTACATAAAAGTACTGTCAATAACTATTTTAGAAATTAAAATCTTTGGAAAATACTCAAGGAAACCTTCGTACATGGGAGGCCATGCGTCTAGGTTATGATAGATATCATATGTCCACAGAATTATCCTTGGTTGACCCAATAGTCCCCCCAAAAAATAAGAAGATTACTATCATCTTCTTTCTAATGGTGAGTCTTCTCTTAACATATAATTATCTCTGTTTTCTCCAATTGAGAATTATATTTCAAACAAACTCCAAGATCATATAGGTAGTGCTCGTAGATATACTCAGCAAGTGGATGTGCACAACCCTATCTTATGATAACACGAGGTTGTATGTCATTAGACATCTTGTATGATAGTGGCAAAATACCCTTCCAAAGTTGGGTTCACCTCACCCTATTCGGTTCACCAAAATTAAATATCAAATGACGTATATAATACGACACACATATCTAAAGTTCTCAATAAAATTATTTCAATACTATTTAGGGAGAACCTCAATAGCTATAGACCATCGTTCTATTCCCCTGTTATCCCCGCTCGACCCGAAAACACTCTTATTCCCTGAAAGGAATTATGAAGCAAGAAAGGGATAGCACAACTAGCCCAGTAAAGAATATCATGACTAAAGATAATTAAATTCTCAATAGCCTTCATCAGTAATAAATCAGAGATTTAGAATATATGGTAGATGATAAAACTTTTCAACCATAGTTGCAGCGGAACGAGCAATCCATTAGAAGAGTCAAATAGACCATCAGGTCTATTATCTTCTCTATGTTAAAAGTCCATCAATGTTGTTTTATCCCTGTAACATCAATCAATAATTCCTGTCCACAATCATATGAATAACTCATAATCATAATTATGATTCAAAATTCCTCTTCGCACCCAGGACGAAGATAATTTTCATCACCTATCTTCACCTGAAACATCAAAAATCATGGTTATACCAAATCACAATTCCTGCTCATAATCATACTAATAAATTCATCTTTGCACTACGGCCAAAGATATTCATTAACAATTCATCTTTACTACTGTGCCAAAGATATACAATCGTATTTTAGAAGAGTCAAGTAGAGCATGATATCTACTATCTTTTACGAATTAAAAGTGTATAACCAATATTTTATCGCTGAGACTCAACTTAATAAATAATCCACATCATCGAATCATCCATGCACTACGGCCAAGGATATTCATGTAATCATCAATGGTCATGATTATACCGAATAATCCCTGGTTATAATCATACCAATAATTGTCCATCAATGCACTACGGGCCAATGAGGACTTTTACCACATCATATATAATATTACGGGTCATGATTATACCGAATAATCCCTGGTCATAATCCTACCAAGTCCAACTATGCATGTAAGCCAAAGATACTCATCAATCAATAGTTCATCTTTGCACGTAAGCCAAAGATATACAACTGTAAAAACCAATAATCAACAGTCCATCTTTGCATGTATGCCAAATATATACAACTGTAAAACCAATAATCAATAGTCCATCTTTGCACGTAAGCCAAAGATATACAACTGTAAAGCCAATAATCAACAGTCCATCTTTGCACGTAAGCCAAAGATGACTTTCATCATAATATAAGCATGAGGATGATGACAATGATATAAGCATTAATAAAACAAAACCAAGGATAAATATTAAAGACTTTAAATTTATTTCGGTGTTTAAAAATATCAAATTGTCAATATGATCTTTGCTTTGTGGAGTAAAATTCAAGAATAATATTCATGTACCAAAAATAATTTGAATAAAAGAAAAGAAATATTTTTTAAAATAAATAGTACCCCGCAATAGTACCCTATGAATAGTACTTCGAGAATAGTATCTCGTGAATAGTACCCAGGCATGAAAAATACCCCAAATACCCGAGTGAATAATATTTTGGTGAAGAGTAATTTTGGCGAATAGTAACCCGTGAATAGTAACTCGTGAATAGTACTCTGAACGAAAAGTGCCCCGAATACCCGAGTGAATAATACTAGAGTGAATAGTAACTGGGTAAATAGTAACCCGTGAATAGTAACTCATAAAAAAAATATCAAAGAAAATTATATTCCATGACAAGTACAAAAGAAATGTTATCTCATACGAGTATAATAAAATATACGAAACTACAAATGGATTTTCACCCGCCATGCGGTAATCCACGTAGATAGATCATTTCCACAATTTAATAAAGAATGAATACAAAGGATCATTCACCATGCATGCGATAATCCACATAGACAGGTTATTCAACCAGAATAATAAATAATGGAACCAGGTCATGCGTAATCCGCACAGACAGGATATTCCAACAGAATAATAAAGAATGAAATAACAATGAATTCACCGAGAACGCGATAGACCGCATGCATAAAGTTATTCCCAATAATAATAAAGAATGGAACCGAGGTCATGTGTAATCCATGACGAGATAGGATATTCCAACAGTAATAATAAAGAATGGAACCAGTCATGCGTAATCCGCATTGCACGCGAGGATATTGCAATAGAATAATAAAGAATGGAATAATAGAAGAATTTCACCATATATGCGATTGCCAGCCATGAGCAAAGTTATTCCAACATAATAATAAAGAATGGAATAACAACCCTTACGAGTATTGAAAGAAAATAACTCTCTTCATGAATGAAAGAAATAATACCCCTTACTATAATAATGATATCCCTTACCTTACTAGAATAGTGAGGTAGCAGACTTCTCTTTTTCTTTCTCTCTATAATTTCTCTCTATAATAACTGCTCTATAGCTTTAGTGAATTGGTGAAAAATAATGAAGGAATGAGCTTCTATTTATAGGAAAATATAGTTTCCATAATTGCACATTTTGGAGCTCAAAATATTATAGTATAATATCTTCATCTTTTCCTTCATTTTTAATTTAGTCATGCAAGTATTATCAAAGTTGCACCACCTCCCCTAATAGTAAATCATGTGAATCAATAGTTCTAGACATGTGAAAATACGAATTACAGTATAGTACCTCCATTTTTAACTTAGTCATACAAGTATTATCAATCTTGCACCAACTCCCCTAATAGTACAAGAATGTGAATCAATAGTACACACATGTGAACAAATAGTTATAATCATGTGAATTAATAGCAATTAATTGCTCATTTATCCGATTAATTACCCGATTGGTCAATATAACTTCCAGACATCAATTATTATCAAAATAAATGTCGATTTTTACTAACATTAATAATTCTAACATAATGGAACTATCAATTTCATCTTTAATCAACACGAACTTATTTATCATTAATATTATAATTGACAATATTTAACAACCAGGTCGTTCCCAGGAAAAAAGGGACTTTCCGATAAGGATTTCTCCTTATTGGCGCGTAATTAGGTGACCAAACCTCTCCTTGACAAAACTTCTAGACATTGTCAATATTGCAAATAAAAATATGAATAACTTTGTCGTCTCAATTATTTATTTAATAATATAACATATTATGCAGATGATACTGTGACAATAATTGAATCAATAATATGATAGATATGATGCAACAATTACTTTAGCAATAATTGAGTATAACTGAGTGACTTCTTACGTAAGCATCAATAATCAATACCGTGTTCTACTATGCTAACCAACCAGCGCCAGACATCGCACTTTTACTACCGGTAGTTCAACGGTTTTATCGGTAACACTTTCGTCGTTATTTTTATAAAAGATAATTATGTCATTTTCTAAATAACGACAATACTTAGTTAATGGGATCCACCAATGATTATGCCATATCGCGAATATTCCACGTGAAAATGAATATTCCCCGACCAATCGAATATTCCCTGGCACAACGAATAACAACTTGCTTACTTTACAAAAAATTTAAAATATCACCCTTAACTTTAACCTTTTATCAATTTAACCATTTACGAAATAGAATAATAATTATAAGAAAATTGAATACTTTCATTTCATAAAATTTGGGATCTCACACCACAACGCAGACTTTCACTTATCCACGTATCCCCAGCGGGGGTTACAACGCGTTATTCGTCTATGAACGAATCCCCGACGGGGGTTACAACATAATTCAACCATTGATGTATGTGTCAATGAAGGTCAAACAACCTTGACATCATTTAAAATGATGGCAAGTAAACCCATCGAAGCATTGGAGGCCATTCGATGATCTCATCCATCAGTGCATTTATCCACAACCTTCCCCGACGGGGGTCACAACGCAATGCAAACATTGATACACACATCAATGAACGTCAAGCAGCCTTAACAGTTTGCCCAGTAGGGATCTATCCGGTTATACACACATCAGCGAAGGTCAAGCATCCCTGACAATACATACTATTGACGGTAACCCCGACAAGATCGTGCTATATGCTAGTGACACAAACCAGAGAAGACCATCCTCATAGGAGAGGACTGATGATGGAATATGTTATACACATCCTCAAACAGACAAAGCTTTATCCCCACAGATCTCTTGCACACGAGAGGCACATCTTCGAAGTAAAGTCTGTATCAAGGATCCAGGACTTTGGTGATTACCCCAACGTCAACATTCTTGAAGACTTGGATCGCATGTCCAAGACATCACTGATTGTCATACCCGGCAAGATTAACAGGGAACCGGCAATCATTCCATCATGTTGGGAAACAATCCAACAACATACATGCATCATACATTTGCATCATGTTTCTACACATAACATCATGTTTATCTTGTTACATTTTAAGTGTCTAGGTTTATTTATCCTATCCATGCCTTGCATTGCATGAATATAATAATAGGGGCATCTATAGACACTCGAAATTTTTTGCACACCTGTTACTAACATTGCAGGAGGGCAGATTCGTCTTTCGGAGATAACCCTGGAAGACAGCTCACATCCATTCTGGATGCTACCGAAAGTTCAGTCTCAAACCCCAAAACACACACCAGGAATATCAATTCCAACCTTGGAGATAACCCCGAGTTGTATCCTTGGAGATAACCCCAAGGAATGTCACTGCAGTTCTGGCGATAACTCCGGAAATGCTTGTTTCAAATGCATGCAATAAGCTTCAATCTCAGACCTCCTGCCGAGGCACTCATTCCAAAGACCCGAAGATAACACCGGGAAGAGAGGCACACTTAAAAATGACCCTGTGGAATTCAAACATTTGCAGCAGTCCAATCTCAGATGTAACCCTGAGCAACGTCTGCTATCAGCCTAAACTGGAGATAACCCCAGTGAGAGGCAAAGTCGTCATCTTGCCACCTCAACCCCAGCGTGCCGTCTCAACATTTCATACATACATTTCTACACAGAAATGTCCCATAAGAGCCAAGGAGTTCCAATCCCGAGTGACTATTACGCGTGGCAGCACACCGGATAAAATTTGAAATTTGAAGACCATGGGCATGGTCCCCTCTTCCTGACTTCGTACAACCTCTAATCCCATGTCATTGCGTAACTCTCGATAAAAGCGGTCCGAAAAAGGTCTTGTACACCTCGTTCGGATGCTCAGATTGAAGTTCTGCAAGTTCGAGCGGACATCACAGTGCACGAGTGCACGTACTTTGAGATGACAGGACCCGCAGAGCTCGGGGCACCCCACAGGTGCATCTACGGCTGCTGCATGTACACCTGCGGCTCCCAACTCTATAAATATAGAGCTTAGGGTGGCCATATTCTAGAGAAAATGAGGTGAGAAAGCCCTGCCCAATTTTCTCTGTACACACCCCATACTGAGTGCTTTCTCATTTTAAACACCTGTTAGGTCACATATATCTATATTTTTACCGGCGGGAGCTGAATGTTTATCCATCTAGAGTCATAGAAGCCTGCTTTGGCAGCCCACTGTAAGCCTTCTCACACTCTATAAAGCCTTTCTCTTCATCTTTGCACACACTATTCTTCACATTGAGAGTCGTGTTGCGTGTGTATGCCCGGACTTCGGTCCGTGGTTTTCCTTTCTATGTGTATATATATATACTTATATATATTGAGAAACATCCTGTGCGTTTACCGCTTATATATATATATTTACATTTTTGTCAGGCCTAGAGTTTACTTCATGGCCTTTTACTGCTTTATTTACATTTCTACCCGCCCGGAGTTTACTTCGTGGCGGTTAATCGTCTTTACTGTTTTCTTTACATTTAGTTCCGCCTGGAGTTTACTTCGTGGTGGTTGATCGCATTTACTACTTTATTTACATTTCTGATCCCCCATGGAGGTGCTTCGTGGTGGTTGATCATGTTTCTATATATATATTTACCGTTTTTATATATTTACATTTCTGATCCCCCATGGAGGTGCTTCGTGGTGGTTGATCATGTCTGTATATATATATATATATATAGTTTTAATATATATATATATATATATATATAGTTTTAATTAATATATAACTGCTTATTGCTTTTTATATAAACTGCGGCATCATGTGAGCCTAGGAATCATGTGATCACAGATTCAGTCCACTGAATCTAGATTCGGTTCCCGTGATGGACATTTTAAGCTTTAAGCAGCTTGTACATTATTCACGATCTTTGAATTTCCTTAAATCGTTGTCATGCCCATGAGGAGTTCAGCACTACTATATATTATTTTCTCGAAGATGCCTCGCATCTCGAAAATAAAAGCAAACCAGCCAAACATTTAATAATAAAATGGAAGTATTAAAGGCCTCAATTACTATTGAGCACAGGGTTTGAAAAACCTCTTTTATAAAACCTCACTGCTATATCTTGTTTAAAACTAAATTTTGTATAAATTCAAACCCTGTGTATATAGGTTCGAACGAGGCATAACACTACTTCCAAATAAATTGCACACACACACACACACACATTCATATAATAGTTTCTTGAAAAGTGGCGGTCACAGTGGTAACACGAATGACTCTGGGGGGTGCCTAACACCTTCCCTCCGCATAATCAAACCCCCGAACCCAAATGAATCTCGGTTTCACAGACCCATTTAGCAGTGCCACATCACTGGTCAATGTGCAAACCTTTTTTTGGTTGCGTTGGTGCAACCAGTTAAAAACGCCAACTGGCGACTCTTACAGTCAAATCGTCAACATGATACATGTCGGGACTTTTTTCACTTGTTTTTTCAAACAAATCTCACATAACATGAGAACACCAAGAAACAAGAATAGAAAAGGGACCAATAAAAATCCCAACGTCGACAACTTATACGTATAGCCAAATTACTCAAGCGGTAATGTGACACCCCCAAAATAGGTCTACATCACCCATTCTGAGTTGTCAATACACGGTACAGAAACAACTACAACTTTATTATTACAATAGTAAAACTGTGGGTTTAAATACAGATATTGTCATCTAGATAATATCCACATACAAATAAATCCTCATCATAATTATTGATACATTATTTTACAACAATGGTGAGGACTACTAAACAATTCTCCCTAGAACTTTCATTCCATACCCACTTCGTACTCGCTTATATTCTCGCCTCACGAGAAGAAAAATGGAACAAAAAGGAAAAGGGTGAGCTCGACTAGCCCGATAAAGAATATTATGACTAAGATAATATACAACAAAATTATCGTTAGTCTTCAATGAGGAAAAAATATAATAGAATACAATAGACAACAAGTTTTAAATCAATATTAGCGATGAAATAATAATTCATTAGAAGAGTTAAGTAGAGAATGCAAACTACTATCTTCTATGTATGAATTTTAAAATTCATCGTCTATTTTTTTATCCTTGTAACATCAATCAATATATATCTGGGATCAAATATTCATCCTTGCACTACAGGCCAAGGACATTCACCCGATTGGTCATGTTCATCTAAACACACTGTTCTTCTTTTTTTCTGGGCCAAAGATATTCATCGAAATCATTCATCTTTGCATTACGGGCCAAAGATATTCATCATAAATCATTCATCTTTGCACTTAGGCCAAAGATATTCAATAATATCATCATTTAAGGCGAGGATGATGAAAATATTTTTTAAAAAAGCGAATCCGGTGAAACAAAATGACAAGGATTAAGGATTAAGGATTCGTACTTTTGTTTTATCCACGTCAAAAATACCTCAAAAATAATCATAGTGGTGTAAAATTCAAGAATGATCAAAACATGGATACAATCAAAGCTAGTATCCGAATAGATATTTTGGACAAAAGAAAAATTTTTATTTTTCGATGAATAGTGTATGTCGTATTCGTGAATAAGTATCAGTATCGTGAATAGTGCCGATATCGTGAATAGTAACTCAGACACCAAAAGTTCCAAATTTGATAAAACTTTAGATCAATATTTGACATAATGATATTGAAGAAATAATATCATTACAAAAAAAAATAAAATAATATCCCTTACCTTGAAAGATCAAGATTTCTAATCGGAATCTTTTGGATATAGGCTATAACTTGAACCTTTACCAGTATAAGCGATACTCAAAGTATACTCAAAATACTCACAAGAATAAACTCGATAATATAGAGAGAAAACTTGAGTTTACGGTGTGATTTTCAATTCTAACCTAAGCACCTTATTTATAGGAAATTGCTAGAACACCAAAGCAGAAAATTTAATATAATAATATATATATCAAAATTCTCTACACCATTCTTGAATCTGAAAATCTAGAATTCAACCCATTCAAATCACATGTTAGACCCAAAAAAACATTTTTCTTATTTTAAATATTTTAAACTTCCAAAAATCAATTATTTCAGAGCTTCGGAACTTCAATAATTCATAATAAATAGCCCTTTTATCAGAAAATTTGAATCTCGCGAGTTTTTATAGAAAATTCAATTCTTTACAACTTTGCAGAAGAAAGTTTTTCCAAATTCAAACAAAAATTGATGAAATCTCACAAGCCAAGCGATTTTAGAGGCTATAATCAAATTTCGGTCAATAATGGGGTCCTGAGACATGTTTATCATGTTTTAAACATTTATTGCAACAAAAATACTCTTCCTCCTCGTATACTCATATATCCCTCATTCGTTGTAAAAATATCACCATTATTATATCATTAAAATATAATAATATATATATTTAAATGAATTATTTTATCAGAAAAAGATAAAATTTCAATTTTCAACAATTGTCACATTAAAATTTTTCTCCATCTATATCCACATAAAATCAATATTTTCCTCATCATATGAATCAATAATTAATTATTCACAAATAATATTACGAATCACAATATTGACAACAACAGCGGTTCCGGGAAGAGGGGCTTTCAATAAAATTTCTCCTTCTTGGCAGCATGATTAGGTGACCAAACCTCTCCTTAGACAGAACTTTCTAGACATTACCAATAATGTTATCTAATAATATTATTGAGATAATATGAATTATTGCTTCGATAATTAAAAATACTGTGTAATGACAATTATTGAAACAACAGCAGTGCTACAATTATTGAACTAATAAAATAAAATACTGACAGTAATTACTATAACCATTATTGAGTAGTGCCTTCTTACGTAAGAGTCAATAATTGGTGCAATCTAATGCTACTTCTGGTGCAACAACGCGCGTATTCTTGTGTTTTAACCAAGGGTATTCCAACGAGTGTATGGCTGTAACAACTTACGCCGTTATTTTTAAACAACTTATATTTGTCGTTTTCTTCCTCCAATCGCTTTTAGTTATGGGGCCACACATGGTACATAAATACATACGCTTGCAGATGTGATGAATATTCCCGACAACAATAAATATTTTATAACCACTTGCTTATTTTGAAATATTTGCGTATTTTACCCATAACTATCCACATTAATCACATCAACCCTTACTATTTCAAAATAATAATTAGAGGAAATTAAATTTCATTTATTAATTATTTGGGGTCTTACAACCTCCCCTCCTTATGAAATTTCGTCCTCAAAATTGACATACGTACCTGGTGTTTCGAAAAGGTGAGGATACCTCGCTTTCATTTCCGTTTCCAACTCCCAGGTCATTTCCTCTATAGCATGGTTCCTCCACAAGACTTTAACTTGTGGTATGACCTTCGTCGTAGGACATGCTCCTTCTATCCAAGATCTTGGTGGTACTTCCTCATATGTTAAGTCTTGACTATCTAAATGGGTTCTAACTCAATAACGTGATTCGGGTCTTTCACATATTTATACAGTCGGATATGTGAAACACATTATGAACACGAGACATACTTGGAGGTAACGCGAGTCTATAGGCTACATTTCCTACTCGGTCAAGAATTTGAAATGGACCAATAAATCATGGATTGAGCTTTCCTCTCTTCCAGAATCTTGTAACTCCCTTCCATGGGGCAACACGCAACAATACATGATCCCCTATACTAAATTCCACGTCCTTTTCGATGAAGATCCGCATAACTCTTTTGTCGATCTTGTCCGTTTTGTATCGTTGTCGAATCATTTGGATCTTTTCGGTGAGTCATACGTACTAACTTTCGGGTCCCAACAATGTTGCTTCACCCACCTCATCCCAACATATTGGAAGCGACACTTTCGTCCATATAATGCTTGAATGGGGCCACACCTATACTTGCACGATAATTTGTTGTTGTAGGAGAATTCCACCAATGGTAAATACTTATCCCAAGCGCCCTTGAAGTCTAGGACACAGAATCTTAATAAATCTTCAAGAGTTTGAATAGTCCTCTCTAATTGTTCATCTAGTTTGAGGATGGTATGCGGCCGAATAAATAAATCCGTACCCATAGCTTTTTGCAAGCTAACCCAAAATCTTGAAGTGAATCTTGGGTCACGATCTGAAACTATGGATACTGGCATGCCATGCAACCTCACAATCTCATTTACATACATACTAGCAAGACATTCAAGAGAATAAGTCTCCGTATCGGCAAAAGAAGAAATGTGCGAGACTTGGTTAATCTATCAATAATAACCCAAATAACATTTATGCCTTGAGAAAGCAGGTGGGAAGACCCGTACTTGAAATCCATGGTAATGTGTTCCCACTTCCATTTCGGAATCTCAAGTGGTTGCAATGGTCCCTTAGGCACTTGATGCTCCGCCTTTACACGTTGAGATAAACTTTGCAATCTCTCTCTTCATATTGTTCCACCAAAATGTATGTCGAAGATCACGATACATTTTAGTACTTCCAGGATGGATTGCAAATGGTGTATTGTGTGCCTCCATCATAATCTTGTACTTCAAATCAGAGTCGTTAGGAACACAAAGTCTAGAGTGGACTTGAAGTATTCCTTCTTCATCGATTCTCGCTTCCGGAATAGCACCTTCTTGTACTTTCTTCTTCATATGCATCAGCTCCGGGTCGGTGGCTTGAGCAACCTTAACTTTTTCTATTAAAGTTGGCTCTATCACGTATACTTGACATCATCGCACTCGTTCTCGCATATGATATTCTACTCAACGCGTCATTTACTACGTTCGCTTTTCGAGGATGGTATTGAATAGTGTGGTGGTCGTAGTCTTTCAATAGCTCGAGCCAACGTCATTTGCCGCGCATGTTAAGTTCTTTTGAGTGAAGAAATATTTAAGGCTTTTATGGTGCGAATATATCTCCACTTTCTCCCCATAAAGATAGTGCCTCCGGATCTTTAGCGAAACGCATCTGCCGCCAACTCTAGATCATGAGTAGGATAATTTCTCTCATATTCTTTAAGTTGTCATGAGGCATAGGCTATGACTTTCCCATGTTGCATGAGAACACATCTAACCCTTTGCTCGAAGCATCATCAGATAACAAATCCATCCAAGAACGGATGGTATTGTTAGAACAGTCTTAGAAATAAGTCTCCTCTTAAGCTCTTGAAACTCTTTTCACATTCTTCACTCCAAAGCGAATTTTGTATCCTTAAAAGTCAAGCTGAGTTAGCGGATAGCGATTCGAGAAAAACCCTTCCATGAATCTCCGATAATAACCAGCTTAGACCCGAGAAAGCTACGTACTTGATCCACCGTCTTGGTTGCTCCCAACTTTTATTGCTTCAATCTTGGCGGGTCAACAGATACTCCATGTTTTGACACTGCGTGCCCAAGAAATGCTACTTCCTCAAGCCGAACTCGCATTTCTTTAACTTGGCATATAACTTATTTTCACGAAGCCTTTGTAGTACCCAAACTTCAAATGGTGCTCATGATCTTCACGACTTTTGGAATATATGAGGATGTCATCAATAAAGACAACAACGAATGATCCAAATATTCCTTGAATACTCGGTTCATCATATCCATGAAAGCCAGTAGGAGCATTAGTCAATCCGAAAGACATGACTAAGAATTCATAATGCCCATACCGAGTTCAAGGCGGTCTTTGGAATATCCTCGATTCTAATCTTCAATTTGATGATATCCGAGCGAAGATCGATCTTTGAAAAGAATTGTGCTCCTTGCAACTTTGGTCAAACAAGTCATCAATACGAGGTAGAGGATACCTATTCTTGAAGGTGACATGGTTCAATTCCCGATAGTCAATACTGAAATCGCATACTCCGTCTTTCTTCTTTCTGAATAAAGCAGGAGCACCCCAAGGAGATGTACTAGGAATAATGAAACCGATGTCCAACAATTCGTAGTTGGACCTTTAACTCTGAAGTTCAATAGGAGCCATTCGATATGGGGTTTTAGAAATGGGCTTTGTGCGAGTTCAAGGTCGATAAAGAATTGACTTCACGTTACGAGGGTAGGTAAGGGAAGTTCTTGAAATCGTAGGAAAGTTAATAAGCAGGGAATATTATTCAATTTTGATGTGTCTTTATTCAAATCCATAACATGGGCTAAGAAAGCTTGACATCCGTTTTTCAATAAGCGAATCGCTTTATGATTAGATATGACGATTGATTGATTTTAATGGTTTAGTTGCTCGAATTGAACAACGAGGTTGATTTGGAATATGAAAACTAACAACCTTACGAAAACAATCAATTTTGGCGTGATGAGTAGTTAACCAATCAATCCCTAAAATCACATCAAAAGCAAGTATCTTTAAAGAGATAAGGTCAGCAAGGTAAGATAAGGGTGCCAACTTGGATTAGACAAGATTTATAAGCGGTGAATGTGATGAAAGTTTCTCTAACGGAGTTTCCACAGATAGGTCAAAGTCTAATTTCTCAGAGTCAAGTTTAAGCGTTGAGCACAAACAGGAGAGATAAATGAATGGGTATAGGTATCTAGTAAAGTATAAACTTCACAAGAATTTATAAATAGCTTACCCGTGATCACCTAGTTTAGGTTCCTCGCATTTTGACCGATCCACAACAAACGCTCTTCGAGAACCGATTGACTTTGACTTTTTCGGGACAGGTCTTTTGGGTCACCGTCCCCATTGAACTAGGTTTTTAAAGTGCGATCTCGAAGCGATATGTCCTTCCTTTCCATAATTATAGCATATACCGAGGCTGTTGTGGGGCGGTTTGGTGATATGTCCCTCTTTCCGCATTTATAGCATAATGGGTGGTCGTTCTCCTCCTTGGAACCCGATTCTTTCTTGTGCTTTGTCGTCTTCACATGGTCGTTGTTGAATCTCCTCTTTTAAAAATCTCCTCGACTCGCTTCTTCTATTTTCATGGCCATGATTACCACGAGTGGTTACCATTTTGTCCGCCTTTTTTTCTCTCTCCTTTGGTTATTGTTGTTTTGTTAATTGCTATCTCGGTATGATCTCGATTGTGGTACCTCGGTTGGCCAGTACTCGTTATCTCGCTCTAACAATTGAGCCCTATTAATAATATCTGAATAGAGAGAAAATTTATGAGAGATGAGATCTTGGCGTATCTAGGATTTCAAACCTCTAGAAACATCGCGTCATATGTTCCTCATTCTCCACCAAATGAGGTCTGAACACGGATAACTCTGCAAACTTCGCCTCGTCTTTGAGACACCGTCATGTTGTTACGCTCCGATCTAATAAACTCCACTTCCTTCATTATAATGAACACTTTCGTGAAAGTATTTGTCATTAAATAATTCTGAAACGTCTCCCAAGACATCTTGAGTCTGAAATTTGGATGGAGTACGCTTGCAGACTCTCCACCGATGAGTCCGCCTCGCCACGGAACATAAAGGTGGTGAATGGAACCTTCATTCTCTGTGCATCCCAAGACATTGAATATCTTGGTAATTTGCTTGACCCATGTTTACGCCATGATCGGATCTGGCTTTCCCTTAAATACAGTGGTCCCAACTCTTTGAGCTTGCTTGTTATGATAACCCGTGAATTGCTATCATTTCCTCCTATGTTTTGAACACGAGTCTCCTCGTGCGATTTTGCATGAAGCGCAAAAAGCTTCTAAATATCCCCTCGTTCATCATCTGCTCAGTGGTGTTGTTCACAGGAGGAACATTGCCAGCCTGTTGCACGTTCTCCTCGTTGGTGAGTACATGCGTCTCCACGGTCTCATTTCCATTGTTAATATTCTTAGTCGACATTCTCAAATACTGTCATAAAATAAGGGTTAATTAAGGAAATCAATATATCACATAATATCCCTATATACTGTCCAACTATCAAATAAGCTTAGGTAGGACACACTAGCGAAGGATTTACTCGTCTCTCTCCCTCCTAGTTCTATTCCCGATCTCCGCCGGAGATCATATCCTAAGCTCGATACCAAGCTGTGACACCCCCAAAATAGGTCTACATCACCCATTACGAGGTTGTCAATACAGATGCGAAACAACAACTACAACTTTATTATTACAATAGTAAAAAAGCTGTGAGTTTAAATACGAGATATTGCCATCTAGACAATATCCACATACAAATAAATCCTCATCATAATTATTGATACATTATTTTACAACAATGGTGAGGACTACTAAACAATTCTCCCTAGAACTTTCATTCCATACCCCGACTCGCATCGCTTATTCTCGCCTCCGAGAAGAAAAATGGAACAAAAAGGAAAGGGTGAGCTCGACTAGCCCGATAAAGAATATTATGACTAAGATAATATACAACAAAATTATCGTTAGTCTTCAACGAGGAAAAATATAATAGAATACAATAGACAACAAGTTTTAAATCAATATCATGCGTGAAATAATAATTCATTAGAAGAGTTAAGTAGAGAATGCAAACTACTATCTTCTATGTATGAATTTTAAAGTTCATCGTCTATTTTTTTTTATCCTGTAACATCAATCAATATATATCGGGATCAAATATTCATCCTTGCACTACTGAGGCCGAGGACATTCACCCGATTGGTCATGTTCATCTAAACACTGTTCATCTTTGCATTACTGCCAAAGATATTCATCGAGAAATCATTCATCTTTGCACACTACGGGCCAAAGATATTCATTAGAAATCATTCATCTTTGCACTCTGAGGCAAAAGATATTCATCATAAATCATTCATCTTTTGCACTACGGGCCAAAGATATTCAATAATATCATCATTTAAGGCGAGGATGATGAAAAATATTTTTTAAGGAAGCGAATCGATTGAAACAAAATGACAAGGATTAAGGATTAAGGATTAAGTACTTTTGTTTTATCCACGTCCAAAAATACCTCAAAATAATCATAGTGGTGTAAAATTCAAGAATGATCAAAACATGGATACAATCAAAGCTAGTATCCGAATAGATATTTTGGACAAAAGAAAATTTTTTTTTTTAGATGAATAGTGTCGTGATTCGTGAATAATAATCAGATATCGTGAATAGTGCCGTATATCGTGAATAGTAACTCAGAACACCAAAAGTTCCAAATTTGATAAAAACTTCAGATCAATATTTCAGCATAATGATATTGAAGAAATAATATCATTAAAAAAAATTAAAATAATATCCCTTACCTCGAAAGATCAGTACTTCTAACTGGAATACTGGATATAGGCTATAACTTGAACCTTTACGGTATAGCGATACTCAAAGTATACTCAAAATACTCACAAGAATACGCTCGATAATATAGAGAGAGAAAACTTCAGTTTCTGGTGTGATTTTCAATTCTAACCTAAGCACCTTATTTATAGGAAATTGCTTAGAACACCAAAGCAGAAAATTTAATATAATAATATATATATCAAAATTCTCTACGCCATTCTTGAATCTGAAAATCTAGAATTCAACCCATTCAAATCACATGTTAGACCAAAAAAAACATTTTTCTTATTTTAAATATTTTAAACTTCCAAAAATCAATTATTTCAGAGCTTCGGAACTTCAATAATTCATAATAAATAGCCCTTTTATCAGAAAATTTGAATCTCGCGATTTTTTATAGAAAATTCAATTCTCTACAACTTTGCAGAAGAAAGTTTTTCCAAATTCCAAACAAAAATTGTTGAAATCTACAAGCAGAAGCGATTTTAGAGGCTATAATCAAATTTCGGTCGATAAATGGGGTCCACAGAGCATGTTTATCATGTTTTAAACATTTATTGCAACAAAAATACTCTTCCTCCTCGTATACTCATATATCCCACATTCGTTGTAAAAATATCACCATTATTATATCATTAAAATATAATAATATATATATTTAAATGAATTATTTTATCGAAAAAGATAAAATTTCAATTTTCAACAATTGTCACATTAAAATTTTTCTCCATCTATATCCACATAAAATCAATATTTTCCTCATCATATGAATCAATAATTAATTATTCACAAATAATATTACGAGAATCACAATATTGACAACCAGTAGGTTCAGGAAAGAAGGGGCTTTTCAATAAAAAATTTCTCTTCTTCGGTGCGCCGATTAGGTGACCAAACCTCTCCTTAGAGCGAACTTTCTAGACATTGCCAATAATGTTATCTAATAATATTATTGAGATAATATGAATTATTGCTTCGATAATTAAAAATACTGTGTAATGACAATTATTGAAACAACAACAGTGCTACAATTATTGAACTAATAAAATAAAATCTTCGACGTAAATAATTACTATAACCATTATTGAGTTGTGCCTTCTTACGTAAGAGTCAATAATTGGTGCAATACCGTGTGTCTACGTGGTGCAACAACGGCGACATTCTTGTGTTTTAACCCAACCGGGTATTCCAACAGTTTAATAAGAATAACTACGCCCGTTATTTTTAAACAACTTATATTTGTCGTTTTCTTCCTCCAATCGCTTTTAGTTATGGGGCCACACATTTTTACAATATTGGTGTTCGTACGAATATTTCGACAACAATAAATATTTTATAACCACTTGCTTATTTTGAAATATTTAAGTATTTTACCCATAACTATCCACATTAATCACATCAACCCTTACTATTTCAAAATAATAATTAGAGAAAATTAAATTTCATTTATTAATTATTTGGGGTCTTACAGGTAACATCTCTACCTATCACTATCAAGGCTTGCAATGCTGATTAGGAAATACGTTAAAAATCAGATAAATGAACCCATTTGAAACCCTAATATATAAATAACTTCTACGGAGAATCAATTTATACATATAGTACATATATATTAAAAGATAAACTGAAGCTCAAATGGACTGTTATAATACCTTTGCTTGATGATTATTTACACAAACTCTCACACACCGTCGCTATTTCTTCCTCACTCCATAACTTCGAGTCAGTGTTTCGCGAATCAGTCGGAAGTAGAATCAGTGGGACATTTTCACATTTTTCCCTCTTTGTATGGTTTTTTTATCAGGTAAATTGTTATTTAGACAATTAAATTTGGAATAAATTATTATTCAGGGTATATGGATGTACCTCTTTGCGGTTGGAATTGAAGCAAAGTCTAGGCGAATTGAAGCAAAAGCTTGGGCAAACCCTAGGAGAGTGAGAATCGGAGAAAATGAAAAAGAGAAGAGTAGAGAATCGGAGTAAATGGAACCGTGTTTGGGAGGAGAGAAGAGTAGAGCCTTATGCGCGAGTTTTGATTTGGGAGAGGAGAGCTGGATCCGTGTTTTGATTTTAGAACAAATAGCTTAATACGACATCATTTTGATATACTATGTAAACAAAAAGTTTACAAGACTATGTACAACCAAATATCACTATATATATATATATATATATATATATATATATATATATATATAGAGAGAGAGAGAGAGAGAGAGAGATTAGGATCTTAAATTATCTTTATCAACTCACTCAAAGCTCACCTCCCTTTAACAACGGACAACATATAGCGTCGCTAAAAGTATAGACGACGGTTGTATGATCGAACCGTCGCCGAGTCCATTGCTAAAGGGGAGTGAGTTCGGGTGAGTTGAATAAGGGGTAAACTTAAGATCCGGACCGTATATATATATATATATATATATATATAAAGGTAATTCACGTGTGACCATCCGGAAGAAGTATAATTACTTCTTTATGTATTAACCAAAGCATATCTCCTGTTAACTTTAATATGATGTATATGATTACTAATCATATAATAATATATAATATACATATAAACGTAATCATATACAGGAAAGTAATAAATATATATAATCTGGATTCACACAAATCAGCGAAATTACATGTTAACATTAACTGACGTATATATATATATATATATATATATATATATATATATATATATATATATATATATATATATATATATACTGATTTTCAAAAACAATCAATTCGCATACCATAAGTTCGTGAAACCGGTTATAGAAAAAAAAACAACGCGAAGTGATTTTGTTTTTCATAAAATAATTTTATACAATAAATTGTGCTCAATAAATTATTCTAAATACATAATCATAAATATATAGAATCAAAACAATTAATAATTCGCATAAAATTTGGCTTTGATACCACTGTAAGATTTTGTGAAAATCAAATTGCAAAAATAACGAAAGCAAAATAAAATCAGATTTTAAAAAATTTCACAAACCAAATACCCGGATCATCCTTTATGCATATTATTAATTAAAACGAAGAACAAGAAGTTATGGAATCATACCCTTGTATATTCACCTCCTACTTCTTCGCGATCTCCTTGAATCTTCGAGTAGATTCCTTCTTTTGATCAATATTAGCCACCCAAATGTATGGTCTCTAGAGGTGATCCACCAAGAAAGAATAATTTTTAAGAAGAAGGGTGTATTGGCTCAAACTCTAATTTTTCCTATCTCTATAGAAAAAGGGGGCGTACTCTCCAATTATTGGAATTGCGTATATCTGATATCTGATATAAGACTCCTCTTATAAAGATATCAGGTAACCCTATTTAATTAAAATAAGGTATTATTTTTTTAATTAAACTCTTTTAATTAAATGGGCTCCCTAATCTTATTAGGGATAATTAATTAAACTCCTTTAACTAATTTTCTCTCCTCATCCTATTAGGAATAAATGAGAGTACTTATATTAAATTAATTCCTAAACCCTTTTAGAAATTAAAATAATAATAATTGTAATAATATTAATAAGACTCCTCTTATTAATTTATATTTAATATTTATAAAATATTAAATAATAAATATTAAGCTATTTAATTTATTCTATCACCATAGATTAAATTAAATATACTTAATATATTATTACGATTATGCCATTAACTTCTTAAATAATTATTCTTCCTTTTATGGTGTGACCCTTTAGGTTTTCCATATTAAACCGGTTGTGAATAAATCAATTAGAACAATTCTAATCTTATTTAAATAAATAAATTAAGCTATTAATTTATTTAAATAAATAATATTTATTCTACAATAGGGATAAGCCTCCCTAGCGATCAACGACTTTTCAGATAATATAGATTTCAACATTAATCATAAAAGAACCTCTGAGTAAATAGTTACCGTACAATTCAATCCTTCTACCATACAATGTCCCAATTAAATATAAGACATGGAATTACTGTCAAGTCTTATTTTATTTAATTATATATATTTCGATTCCTAAATGCACAACTCCTAATAAATGAAAATTAGAAACTACTTTCTAATTTCATTCCACCTTGGCCAATGATTCCTGGGTTGTCATTTATCGAATCACATATGACATTTCTCTTCTTTTACTAGAAGTGGTAGATTCTTTATTGATCATTCATTATCTCTATATATAACTTATTACACCCAAGCATACCCTTTGATATACTCTAAGAGTCTTAAGGAATAAGTCAAAGTGTAATTCATTATATATAAGATACTATGATTATCTCAAGTCTAAGGATCATTTGTACTACTATCACTCTGAGAATTCTATTGATGAAGTGCAAGTAAAACTCCATTAGGTATTCCTTAGCGAGTCACGCTTAGTGAACTTATTCTCCAATAAGCACCTACATACTTTCTTTAGTGTCTCCACACAAATGATCATGAGATCAATCATCCTCATCCAATGAGCAAGCAACGTACGTACTAATCTATCCGGATTCCCTAATCCCCTTTTTAGTAATTCATTGATTGGGAACATTTTAGTTTTAAGTTATTTAAGAATTTAGATCTCATTAGCATGATCTCATCATGATTCTAAAAACATTGCTTAAAACTATGGGTTTATCATATATTATTAAAACAACACCATGTAGATAATTAAATGCCTTTAATAAATAATTCTTTTATTAATAAATAAATAAGATTGATTATAAAGTATATGCTTTATCATCATACATGATTGGCTTGTATGTATACTATTTTAAATCTCCCACTTGCACTAAAGCCATTCGCCGTGGTATCTCATATCCATCTTCTCTAAGTGACGATCAAACTGTTGTTGTGTTAACGCTTTAGTAAATATATATGCAATATTGTCTTGAGAGTCCACACGCTCCAGGGTGATATCTCCTTTTTTAATGATCTCTTTGATTAAATGAAACCGCCACAATATGTGTTTGGATTTCTGATGAGACCTGGGTTCCTTAGCCTGCACAACAGCTCCGGTGTTGTCACAGAATAAAGGTACTGGTCCTGTAATGCTAGGAACCACGCCAAGTTCGGTAATGAACTTCTTTATCCAAATGACTTCTTTGCGACTTCACTTGCGACTATGTACTCTGCCTCTATCATCCTTTGAATCAACAAGCTGTTTCTTTGTTTGGAACTCTTCCAACTCACTGCACCACCGTTTAAGGTAAACACATACCCCGAAATGGATTTACTGTCATCTTGGTCCGTTTGAAAACTTGAGTCTGTGAAGCCCTCAAGTTTCAATTCAGACCCATCGTTTAAGGTAATCTTCCTCTCTTCACAACATAAAGGTGGCGAAGGAAACCTTTTTCTCTTCTGAGCATCCCAGGACATCAAATATCTCTGTGATCTGATTAATCCACATCTCTACCTTAAGTGGCTCTGGCTTTCCCAAAAACTCTGGTGGTCCTAGCTCCTTGAATTGCTTAGCAGTGACCAACCGTGAGTTACCAATGTTTCCACCTGCATTTTTAACAGGAGTCTCTCGTGTTTGGTTTTGCATGAATTCTAGAAAGCTCCTAAACATACCATCAATCGTCATTTGGTCGGTGTTGTTGTTTTCATGAAGATTATTGCCTTCTTGATGCATATTATCTTGGTTATTGATTGGCGGTGACTCAATGGTATCATGTGCTGCATTGCTTATCTGAAAATTTTTAGATGCCATTTTCAAACACTGCCACAAAACAAGGGTTAATTGACATGACACATATTATCCCTATATTCTGACCGACCAATTAAATAACAAATAAACTTAGGTAGGTCATACTAGCGAAGGATTTACCCATCTCTCCCCTCCTAGTTCTTGTCTCACATCTCAGCTAGGGATCATATCCCTAAGCTTTGATACCAACTGTGACGCCCCCAATAGGTATACACAACTAATTCTGAGTCACCAAATACATGGTACATAATTCAAATACAAACTTAATTTATACAACTATCGTGCAAAATACGACAACACAATAGCTAAGTTTCAATACAAATATTATCTCGTAGACAATATCCAAACTCAAAAAAAGTCCTCATTACAATTATTTTCACATTATTTCATAGAATAGTGAGGACTACTATAGCCACCATCTTGGACATCACTCCATTCCCCGACTAGTCCCAGCTATATTCTCATTTCTTGAAGAGAACAATGAAAGAAAAGGGTTAGCTCAACTAGCCCAGTAAAGAATATTATAACTAAGATAATGTAGAATAAATTATCCTTAGCCTTCAACAGTGTAAAAACTGATAGAATACAATAGACAACAAGTTTAACTGCAGCGGAACAAGCAATCCATTAGAAGAGTCAAGTAGAGCATGATATCTACTATCTTCTATGGTTTAAAATTTCATCATCAATATTTTATCTTTGCAACACAATTCAATAAATAATCCACATCACCGAATTATCCATGCACTACGGGCCAAGGATATTTGTTAGAATCACATCCATAAATTATCCACGCACTACGGGCCAAGGATATTCGTTAGTATCACCAGTGGTCATGATCATGCAAAACAACTGTCCATCAATGCACTACGGGACAATGAGGACTTTTACCACATCATTTATAACATTACATGTCATGATTATACCGATTCATAATTCCTGGTCATAATCATACCAAACAATAGTCCATCTATGCACTACGGGCCAAAGATGACTTTTCATTACAATTTAAGCACGAGGATGATGACAATGATATAAGAATTCAATTAAGTGAGAGAAAGGATAAATTTTTAAAGATTTATAATTCAATTTATCTAGAGTTCAAGAATGTCCAAATTGACAACATGATAACTTCTTTGTGGAGTAAAATTCAAGAATAATATTCATGTATCAAAAATAATATGGACAGAAAAGAAATCAATTTTTATCGTGAATAATACCCCGTGAATAGTACCGTATGTATAAATAGTGTCGTATGTATGAATAGTACCCATGAATTATACTCTGACATGAAAAGCTTAGAATTTAACAAGAATGTTCAGAAAATATTTTTGTGAAACGATACTAGATGTAACGCAAAATTCAAGGATATTCTACTAATTTCAAGGAGTATAGAAGCAATACCTATCAAAATAAGTGTAGATTAAGGAATATGGAGCGAAATAATATTACTTACATACTATAGAGTATGGAAGAAAGTAATATTGCATACGAATATTGAACAAAAATGATATCCCTTATGAATAGTGAACGAAAATTATATTCCTTACAAATATTAAATGAAGA
Organism: Panax ginseng; assembly: GCA_020205605.1. Lineage (NCBI taxonomy): Eukaryota > Viridiplantae > Streptophyta > Magnoliopsida > Apiales > Araliaceae > Panax > Panax ginseng. The sequence continues at coordinate 94,339,382 of CM035139.1, forward strand.
TAATATCCCTTACGAATATTGAACGAAAATAATATTCTTTACGAATATTGAACGAAAATAATATTCCATACAAATACGAAAAAAATAACTCTTACGAATATGAAATAAATAATACCCCTTACCTTAAAAGGAGAGTACTTCTAACTAGTATAGCGGGGATATTCTTAAAGAAAACTTACACTATCTGCAACACTCAAAGTTTCCTTAAATTCAAAAGAAATTCGCTCAATATTATAGAAGAAGAATTCTCTAATTCTGGTGTGATTTTCAGTCCTAAACTAGGCATCCTATTTATAGGAGAATGGCAGGGCATTATTTGAATTAGAAAATCACGGACCAATAGTAGAAGTTCCACGGGCGCAGAAAATTCGGCTGATTTTCTAATTTTTACTATGCAGTACTATGCAATACTATGCAGTACTATTCAAACACTATGCAATATAAAACAAAAGTTGAGATAACTTTCTACCGATAATTTTGAAAAATGAGTAAGTGGGGGTCTATGTAATAAGCCAAATTTATAACAAATACTTCATGACAAACCCCTTTATTTATATCAAATCACTTGACTTCACTAAACACATTTTTAATAATATTTATTCATCATTAATATTATAACTCGTAATATTAATAACCAGATCATTCCCAGGAAAGAGGGGGCTTTCCGATAAGACCTTATCCTTATTGGCGTGCAATTAGATGACCAAACCCCTTTCCTCGACAGAACATTTCTAGACAGGACGAATACATGGGAGCCTCTCGTAGGCCCAAAAAATCCAATACAAGATCAAATATTTGTGGTTAGTCAAACTGACGACCCGAACAAGGGAAATCAAAAGAGAAAATACTCACCAGTAAGAATGGGTAGAACCCTAACCAAGCCTTCGTCACGCCCTCTGAGCATAGGTGCATCCCTCTGAGGAAGTAGGCAAAGGTATATGAACCCCAATCAAACACTCCAATACGATCCACCTTCCGAGTGGCGCTGACTAAAGCAAATGACATCGTTGAAGAGTTATCAGCTAGGAAACAACCCCTGAGGATGATCAGAATCAATCGTCGAGGGATGCGATCTATAACCCTACGATCATCGGGCAATGGCTCAGTCAAAGCCCCACTCATGACATCTACACTCAAAGGACCAGAATGGATTGTCCTGCCCTTGAGCGCCGTAGTCGGGACTCCAAACAAGGATTTGATGGCAGTCGGGGAAATATCAGCCACCAAAGGCATTGGCGCCCCAGAAAACCCCATCCCAATGATAAATCGCCAATCCATCGGTGTCATCATCACCTCACAATCTAGCAAATGGAGAGACTGAGTCTGGTGAAACCAACGCTCAGACAAAGCCCTGAGATAACCCCAGGGATAATGACGGGGGAGGATGGAAAAGAAAGCCTCAAAGCCCCAAGCATGCACCATCTATCGGTACACTGGATGAAGATTCTGGTACAGGGAATGTATGCTAAACTAGTTCCTTCTGGGCTGCGTAAATCTGGGAACCTGCATCACCATGCAAATCAAAATCATAACTCTTGCCCCCACAAATGGGAAAAAAGATTAACACGACTTTTACCTCGTTCGCATGAAGATAGATCAAGGGGTGACGACTCAAATCATCTAGAAGCTCTAGAAGCATCACATTTATAGCCGAAAGCTATCTGCGGGGAATGGAAGAAGAAGGAGTAGGATCCAAAATGGGTACGTCCTTCTCCTTGTCCTCAACATCTGGTCTCTCGACCTAGATAGGATGAATTACTGACTCCATCAACCGAAGAGACTGTCAGGCTAGGCGAGGCTGAGGCACATCTGAAGCTCTCCTCCTCACACCTGAAGAGGTCCTATGGTAGCTACTCGGCTGGTCTGGATCCATATATCTGGATAAAAGTCTCCAAATCACCTTAGAAAGGGTGTGATAAATTCTAACCTAGAGCTCATTAAATGCATTTTCATAGCTATATGTGTGTATGCATTACTTTAACATACATCTACAGTAGAGTTAAAAATGCATGATCATTCAATTCTTAGACTCATAATTTTTTTTGCCTGAGTCTCCTTTATAAAAAGGGCAATCCACATGCGTGTAGACATGACTAGGTGGTCATTCAGTAGCACACCAACTCAAAGTCATAATCCATAAGAGTAGCTTAATTACCAGGATTACTTTACTTCAAAACCTTTGCTCATTTATCCTCAAATAGGTTGAAAAAATAGCAGAAAAAGGTGCCAAATTGACTATTTTAAAAGTCAATTTTTTCACATGACTGCATTTGGCATGATAAAATACTAACATTTATTGCGTTGAATAACTTTTATCAAGTTATAAAAGCATGCATATTCACTACTATATGTTTTGAAGCATTCTATATGATATCTCAATTTTTAACGGTCAAAACTAAAAAATAAGACATGTAAACGTTACCAGGATATTGCAGAATGATTGTACGGTGACGAATTTTGCAAAAAGCAACCCGAACTCAGTAGATCTGAAGAAGAAATCTTTGATTCTCTATGCGGCTTCAACTTAAAAATGACTTATAAAAGGGAAAGGCAAGTGAGATATAGCCCACGGGTGGCCACGAGTCTACTCGCTGCAACCGCGGGTCTACCCGGGGCTACCCTAGGTGGTCCCCACCCCCTCCGGCTTGATCAAATTAGAGTTTCAAAGGAGGTCCCAAAAGTTAAAAAGTCAAATCAGGAAAAAATAAGCTACGTAATTAAGTAGAAAAGCCTGAAATCCTGATTTTCAGAGACCAAAATGCGGGTATACATATCAATCATTGGTATTCGGCCAGATACAGGGTTCACAAGACTAAAGATCAAAGCTATTGAAATTTTTCCTTGTCAATGCATCACGAAGGTTCGATGCCATCAACCTGGGGTTGTAATTGCAATCAAAAGCATACATCTTGTCAGAAATCCATACCCAGCAGAGATTTCATACATCCTTAGCCGTTAAGAACTATCTCAATGAGGGTCAGGTAGCCCTGACATTACCAACCTTTGGCAATTACTCCAGCGAAGCATTGGAGGTGGTCCAATGATTACAGCCGTTAAGAATTACTTCAAACGAGGGTCTGGCCGCCCTGACATTCCAAACTGTTGGCAGTAATCCAATGAAGCATCAGAGAAACCTGACGATGCAAACCATGGGAAACCATCCTCATCGGGGAGGACCGTGATGGATTCTGTTATACAGATCCTCAGTAATCAAAATGTGATTCCCTAAAGAGCCACTCACACATGAGAAGAGCATCTTTGGTGGAAAGCCTCCACAAAGGATTAAAGACTTTGGTGATAAACCCAATGTCAATATCCTATAGTCTCAATAGTGGAAAAACCTCCATTCTAAAGATTGTGAAGACGTCTCTGTAACTTGTCAGCAAATTAGGCTCGAATATCACTGATGGACAGTTCAAACCGCTGGCAATTACCCCAGCGTAGCATCAGGAGATTCCTGTGATAAGAGCTTTGGAAACTACCGGTCGAGTAGACATCCAAGCAGTTCAATAGGGTCTTCATTGACAACTCCATCCCCCAACCGAAGCGGCGAGAGCATGGCAGTCATCACATCCCGTTGGAAATCATTCCAACAAACAACACTCAGCATACATTTGCATCATGTTGCATTGCATCTACATCATGATTATCTTATCACCTTTCAAGTGTCTAGTGATCTTTATCCTATCCATGCCATTAGATTGCATGAATATGATAAAGAGGGGCATCTATAGACACTCAAAATTTTGCATTCCTATCACTAATCCTATAGGAGGGCAGAATTATCTTCCAGAGATAACCTTGGAAGTCATCTCAGTTTTAACCCCGAATACAACCCCGGGAAATCCAATTTTCAATCTCAAAGATAACCCCAACAGATTCAGTCTCAAAACCTGGAGATAACCCCGGGAGATCCAAGTTCCAACCTTAGAGATAATTCTGAGGGATGCAGTCCAAGATCTAGAGATAACCCTGGAAAAATTAGTTTCAACCTTGGAGACAATCCCGGGATACTCAGTTCAAACCCAGAGATAACCTCGAGAGGTCAAGCACACCTCAGAGATAACCCTGAGGACATTCAGCATCCACAGCAGCCTAATCTCAGAGATAACCTTGAGAAATGACTACTACATCTACGCCAAAGCTGAAGATAACTCCTCATCATTTTGCCACCTCAACATCACATTCACGTTATCTCAACACAATTCAATCCATACCGCATATCAAAGTGTCTCACAAGAACCATAGCTCAAATCCCGAGTGACAACTGCACAAGACAATACAACGGATAAACTTTGAAGATTTGGAGATCTGGTCATGGACCAATCTTCTCGGCTTTGTACAACATCTAATCTTATGTCATTTTGTAGCTCTCGATAATAGCTTCCCGAAAGGTACATCACTCCTTTATCGGAAGCCTGGATTGAAAGTTATGATGGTTTGAGTGGACAACGCATAGCCAAAGTGCACGTAGTTTAAGAAAATAGGACCCGCATGGCCCGGGGTAGCCCGGGCAGCCGCAGGTAGACCCGCGGCCATCGGGTCTTTAAAAATGAGCTCTAAGCAGCTCATTTGAAAAAAAAAAGAAAAAGGAGAGAAAACTCTATCCATTTCAGCCCGTAACCCCTGCTAGAGTGCTCTAAACTGATTGATTCTTCTTTCTAAAAACTTGTAAGCTCGTGTTTTGTAACATACTGAAGTTTAACCGGTGGAAATCGAGTTTTCAGGCATAAAAAGGTATCTGAAGTCTTCTTGACATCTCACTGTAAGATTTTTCAGATTTTTAAGCTTGCTACTACTTATATATATATATATATATAAGCAATACAAAGCCATGGATCGACGATCCGAGCATACCCACACAACACGACTATCAATGTTAGTGAATATATATAAATATATATATATATATATACATTTCTGCCAGGCCTGGAGTTTACTTTGTGGCCATTTACCGCTTATATATATATATATATATATATTTACCGCTTTTATATAAATATCTGCTTTAATTGCTTTCAAAATGTAGATATTTAATCTTTCAGCCTGCGGGCTAGATTTTCCTAAATCTGGCTACTTCTAACTTTAACCGGTTCAAAGTGACTAAACTGGAACTATTGAAGCTAGAATGGTTTAGATTTACTCAAATCTAGTTCTTTTTTCTAGCTTTTGTACATATTACTCTTTCATGTGAGCCTAGAAATTATGTGATCACAGATTCAGTCTCTGAATTTAGATCTGGTTCCCATGATGGAAATTTTTTAGCTGCAACCAGCTTATAAATTATTTACCGTGTCTGGATATCCTTAGATGGCTATCATGCCCACAAGGAGTTCGACACTGCTATGTATCTTATTTTCTCAAAGATGCCTCGCATATCAAAAATAAAACCAATCAAGCCGAACATAATAAAATGGAAGTATCAAATGCCTCAATTACTATTGAGCATAAGGGTTTGAAAACATGTTTTCCAAAACTTCACTGCTATATCTTGTTAGAATTGAACTTTTATACAAAAGTTAAACCCTTTGTATATAGGTTCAAATGAGGCATAACATTACTTCCAGACAATTGCACATAGACCTAACTCACACACACATGCACTGATAAAAGTTTAATGAGAAGTGGTGCTAACCGTGTTATCATGGAAGTCGGGGGGTGCCTAACACCTTCCCTCTTCTTAATCAAGCCCCCGGACCCTAATGAATTTTTGATTTCCCAGACCAGTTAAACGGTGTTAAACCATCAGGTTTTTGTGCAAACCTTTTCTCGATTAAGTTGGTGCAATCATTTAAAAATACCAACTGGCAACTCTAACAGTCAAATCATCGATCTATACATGTCAGATCTTTTCAAACAAATTTCACCTAAAATGAGAACACCTATAAGACCCCAACTTTTATGAATAAAGATTGATTTTTTCTCTAAATATCTTTTTGAATAATAAGGTGTGGATTTGATATAATGTTATAGTTGTGGGTAATATTTACAAATTTTGCAAAGTAAGCAAGTTGTTATAAAATATTCGTTTGGTCGGGGAATATTCGTTTTATCAGGGAATATTTGTATGACGACACAATCATTAGTGGACCCCACAACAAAATTACTGTCGGAGTTAGAAAACAACAAAAATAAATTTTTATAAAAATAACGGCAAAAGTTTTACCGTTAACTGTTGAAATACCCGGAGATAAAAGTACAGTAATATGCGTTGTTTCATAGTAGCACACGGTATTGTACAGTATCTTTGATTATTGATGCTTATGTGAGAAGTCACTCAGTTTTATTCAATTATTGCCACAGTAGTTGATGCATAGTATCTCATATTATTGATTCAATTATTGTCACAGTATGATCTACACAATATTTTATATTATTTAATCAATAATTGAGACGACAAAGTTATTCGTATTATTATTTGCATTATTGATAATGTCTAGAAAGTTCTGTCGAGAAAAGGTATTTGGTCACCTAATTGCGCGCTAATAAGGAGAAGTCCTTATCAGAAAGCCCCTTCTTTCCTGGGAATGATCTGGTTGTTAATATCGTGAGTTATAATATTAATGATGAATAAGTTTGTGTTGATTAAAGATAAGAATAATAATTGATGAGTGGAATATTTTTGATCAATTATCCTTTTAAATTGGTATTGTTCTATTTGGTTTTAAAAAATATGGAATTCTTTTACAAGGAGTAGCCCTCATTTACCAAAACTGTCAAGAGGCGTATTTTTATTTTTGGCAGATGAATTTTCCCTTCACAAAGGGGTAAATTTTGATTGGCTAATCATTCTTTTTCTTAAATTGGTATTCCCTTCAATGAAGGGTAGCCTCTGATTGGCTAATCCATTCCATTTGCTAGTTACCTTCAAAAGAGGGCGCTCCCTCATTGGTCCTTATCTCCCATTTTGTTAGTTACCTTCATGAGAGGGCACTCCCTTATTGATTGATGGTTTCAAATGCTGATGAATTATGTCTGAATATTTTTTTACTGTGCGTTCGTGATTATTTTCCTAAATAGTATCATGCAATTCTTCTATAAATAGGATGCTTAGTTTAGAAATGAAAATCACAGTACCAGAATCAGAGAATTCTTCTTATATAATATTGAGCGTATTTCTTTTGAGTTAAGGAAGCTTTGAGTGTAGAAAATAGTATAAGTTTTCTTCAAGAATATCTCTGCTTTACCAGTCGAAATTATTCTCCTTTTAAGGTAAGGGGTATTATTTATTTCATATTCGCTTACGATATTATTTTTCGTATTCGTAAGGAATTTTATTTTTATTCAATATTCGTAAGGAATATTATTTTCATTCAATATTCGTAAGGAAGATTATATTCGTTCAATATTCGTAGGAATATTATTTTCGTTCAACAATTGTAAGGGATATTATTTTTGTTCAATATTCGTAAGAAATAATATTTTCTTCCATACTCTGTAGTATGTAAGTAATATTATTTCATTTCAAATTCTGAATTCTACACTCATTTAGTTAAGTATTGCTTCTATACTCCGTGAAATTAATAGAATATCCTTGAAATTTGCGCTTCTTCTATTATCTTTTCACAGAAATATTATTCTAAACATTCTTGATAATTTTTAATCTTTTCATGCTGGGGTATTATTCATGGGGTACTATTCTCGAAGTACTATTCACTAGGGTACTATTCACCCGGGATACTATTCATGATAAAAATTAATTTCTTTTCGGTCTTAATCATTTTTGATACAATATTATTCTTGAATTTTACTCCACAAAGCAGTATAATGTTGACAATTTGGATAATTATTGAATTATGGATAAATTGAATTATAAATCTTTAAAATTTATCCCTGCTCTCATTTAATTGAATTCTTATATCATTATCATCATCCTCATGATTATATTGTGATGAAAGTCATCTTTGGCCCGTAGTGCATAGATGGGTTGTTGATTGGTATGATTATAACCAGGGATTATTCGGTATAATCATGACCTGTAATGTTACAAATGATGTGGTAAAAGTCCTCATTGACCCGTAGTGCATTAATGGACAGTTGCTGGCATGATCATGACCACTGGTGATACTAACGAATATCCTTGGCCCGTAGTGCATAGATAATGCGATGATGTGATAATAATGAATATCCTTGGCCCGTAGTGCATGTATAATTCAGTGATGTGGATTATTTATTGAGATGAGTCTCAACGATAAAATTGATGATAAACTTTTTAAATCATAGAAGATAGTAGATATCATGCTCTACTTGACTCTTCTAATAGATTGCTTGTTCCGCTGCAATTAAACTTATTTTTTATTATATTCTATCAGTTTAACACTGTTGAAGGCTAACGATAATTTATTCTGCATTATCTTAGTCATAATATTTCTTACTGGGCTAGTTGAGCTCACCCTTTTGCTTTCATTGTTCTCTTCAGGAAATGAGAACGTAGTTGGGATTAGTCGAGGAATGGAGTGACGGTCCGAGATGGTGGTTGTAGTAGTCCTCACTATTCTATGAAATAGTGTGATAATAAATATAATGAGGACTCCATTTGAGTTTGAATATTTTCTATGAGATAATATTCATGTAAAAACTCTCAGCTATGCTTTTGTCGTATTGTATAAATGAAGTTTGTATTTAAATTTTGTACCATGTATTTGGCAACTCAGAATGGGTGATGTATGCCTATTTTGGAGGCGTCACAACACCAAAAGACAAGAATAGAAAGGGACAAATAAAATTTCTGACGTCGACACATTCATTTCTCAAGCATTCAAGCATGCATAACAGAGTATTCTAGTCTTTATTTCTTCATCAGTTTCCTTAGCATTTCTTTGGTTCATAGAGTATACTTTTTGTAGTGCTGCTTAAGTATACGGTGTCATTGTATCCTGGGAGACAAGTGCTATCAACTCTGAGCACCATACATAGGGCATAATTGTCTTAAGGACATAGTGTCGATGTTGGGATTTTTATAGAGTATACTTTTCTGTTCTTGTATTTTGGTGTTCTCATGTTATGTGAGATTTGTTTGAAAAAACAAGTGAAAAAGGTCCAACATGTATCATGTCGACGATTTGACTGTAAGAATCGCTTAGTTGGTGCTTTGTTTTAACTAGTTGCACCAATGCAACCGAGAAAAGGTTTTGCACATTGACCCGATGATGTGACCTTTGCTAAATGGTCTATGAAACCGAGATTCATTTGGGTTCGGGGGCTTGATTATGCGGAGGGATGGTGTTAAGCGACCCGACATCCGTGTTATACAGTGGCCGCCACTTTTCAAGCTGTTATATAAATGTGTGTGTGTGTGTGGATCAATGTGCAATTTATTTGGAAGTAGTGTGAGGCCTCGTTCGCACCTATATACAAATGGTTTAAATTTGTATGAAAAATTCAGTTTTAAACATGATATAGCAGTGAAGTTTTGTAAAAGAGGTTTTTTAAACCCTGTGCTCAATAGTAATTGAGACCTTTTCATACTTCTATTTTTTATTTAAATGTTCGGTTTGTTTGATTTTATTTTCGAGATGCGAAGCATCTTCGAGAAAATAATATATAGTGATGCCGAACTCCTCATGGGCATGAAAAGCCATCTAAGGAAATTCAAACCAATTTAATAATTTACAAAGTCGCATTTACGGTGAAAATGTCCATCTTGAGGAATAGAATCTAGATTGATTAATTTGAATCTATGATCACATGATTCCTAGGCTCACATGATGTCATGAGTTTATATGAAAAGCGATGGCGATTATATATATATATATATATATACAGATATGATCAACCACAACGAAGCACCTCCATTGGGGATCAGAAATGTAAATATATAAAAGCGGTAAATATATATATAGAGACATGATCAACCACCATGAAGCACCTCCATGGGGGATCAGAAATGTAAATAAAGCAATAAAAACACAATTGACCACCACGAAGCACCTCCATGGGGGATCATAAATATAAATAAAGCAATAAATGCGATCAACCGCCACAAAGTAAACTCCAGACGAGACTAAATGTAAAGAAAGCAGTAAAGACGATCAACCGCTACGAAGTAAACTCCAGGCTGGACGGAATGTAAATAAAGCAGTAAAAGGCCACGAAGTAAATATATATATATATATATATATATATATATATATATTATATTTTGTGACGCCCCCAAAACAGGTATACATCACCCATCTTGAGTCTCCAGATACATGGTACATAACTCAACTACAAACTTAATTATACAATTATCGTCCAAAATACAACAAAACATAGCTGAAAGTTTAAACATGAATATTGCCTTCTGGACAATATCCACACTCAATGTAGTCCTCATTACAATTATTATCACACTATTTTATAAAAAATAGTGATGACTACTATAGCCACCATTTCGGACCATCAATCTGAAATTTAAGTAGGCACACTTAGAAGGGGGGTTGAATAAGTGTAGGAACAAACGGTGTCAAACTTTTGCTTCAATAAAAATTCTTTTGGATATTCAATGCAGAAGGCTGGATTCTAAATCCTTATAAAGTAAAATGTTAAGACAAGATGTTTAGTTGATGTAAAACTTTCCAAAATGCTTAATTTAGAAACTTAGCCTTTTTCATAATGTGATTATGTGAAAACAAGTTGCTGAATTAGATTTGTAAGTTTATAGATATTGAATGCAGCTTGCTGGATAGTTAGCAGAGTGATGGGATAATTTAGCACAATAAACAATCACATGAACAAAAGGAATTTTTACGTGGTTCAGCCTCTATCCTCTATTCTAGTGGCCTAATCCACGTCCAATACAAACTAGTATTGGAGCCTCTTTATTTATTAATTTTTTTTACAATTAAACCCCTTTACAAGACAAGTTTCACAACCTTTGAGTACTTATACTCCCTGAGCACCTTTGCTCCCGAGCACCTTTGCTCCCCGTGCACCTATGCACCCTTAAGCACCTATGCTTCCTTAAACTTGCTTGCAAAACCCCTAATCCAACCCAGATTAGAATCCTTAGACTAACAACTTAGTCTACCACATGTTTAGAGAATTGATCAAATATATGATAACAAAATAAACTATGATCAAAGCAATAATTATATCAACAATTCAAGGCTCAACTAATATGGAATGATCAATATGAAAGATAAATATATCACCGATTTAAGCTCACGAGACTTAGCTGAAAATATATTCGATTTAATTACCTAGCAGCTTGTATGCTTTCACTCAAAATAATAAAATATCTTCCAAGTATATTAGTGCAAAGATTAATCTCAGTGAATAAAGAATAGAAGAGATATCACCAATTAGATATTCACGAAGTAGCTGAAAATATAGTCAGTAGAATTGCCCAACAGCTTGTATGCTTGCACTTGAAATAATAGCTTATAAGTGTACTAGTTCAAGGATAGACTTCAGTATTGTGTCTTAGCATCCTAATATCTCTATGCATTTTATAGCCTTAATATATTACCGTTGCTTGTTGCCCATTCGTAATATAGTCGTTAGAAACAATATGCACAAGTCACGCAATATTTCGACTGTCATCTGGAGATTGTGCCAAGGATCAAGACTCCTTATAGTTGTATATAGGAAGAGAACACATCATGATCAGTATATACTATAGGAGAATCTTAGTGATGACTGAGGATATTTTGCTTAATAGAGAGCCCATCACGTGAGACTGTATCTTATATAATTTCTGCATTTAATACCCACCTTGTCATATGGAAAGTTCCGGATATAATCAATTACCATCACGAAGCAGGTTTTCTTTAAAATAACAATCTAGTGATGTTCTTTAACTTAAGCTTTTACATATTAGCAAGATACCTTAATTAAGGTCCTTGATTCATGAAGCACGATTTATGATGCATGATTTATGATATGCTAGACCATAACTTGATTTATTTATATGAAGAGGATCAAGAACTTTCACCCCACGGACATATGTGAAAGATTTCCTTTGGATGAGCATATCAATTTGGACAACTTTATCAGCACTAAAAAACTTATTATATGGAAGGAAAGTATTTGAATATTCCATACTCCTCCAATTAATTTGTTCCATAATTAATTACTTTCACGATTATGGCAAACCCAATAATGGAAAATCCATATCCCAAGATTTATGGAAACAAAATTGATTATAGATAATGATCTTTTTAAAACTCATTTCCTAATCAACTCCATCAATTATGGGAAGTAGCAATATTAAAAACATATTTCCATATTTTTGAAATTCCAATTTATTTAGATTTGCCCTCACTAATTAGCTTTCCAAAAATTACTCCAATTAATTGTTCCATGCTAATTGATTCTCAAGATATGAATATTTATTTGCTTAATCAATTTTATGGAAAGTTCAATCAATTAATAAATCATGAAAAAAAATAATGAATAACTCAATCCCAAGATATATGGTATAAATTTATATAAAGAATCAAAATATATTTTAAATTAATTCCTTTAATTATGGGAATGTTTCAAAATTAGTTTTTCAAAAATTACTCCAATTATTGATCCATGATAATTGATTCTGAAGATATGAAAATTTAATTTGCTTAATAAATTTTAAGAAAGGTTCAATCAATTAATAAATCATGGAAAACATAATGAATAAATCAATCCCAAGATATGTGTTATAGATTTATTAAGTCCTTTAATTATGGGAAGACTTCAAAATTAGGTTTTCAAAAATTACTCCAATTTAATTAATATTTGATCCTTATTAATTTTGAAAGCTTAATTAAATATTTTCAAAATTAATCTTTAATTAATTAATCATTTTAATTTATTCCACAATTAATTAATGATGCAATGCAATGCAAATCCTAGAGCCTTGATTAAGAAATAATTAAAGCTAGGATCTTACATTTATTTCCTAATGACTCAAGCAATTCTTCAAGCCTTCATGTCTTCAATCCTTTAATAAATCAAAGCTTCAAGAATTCTTTTAATATCCTGTAAATGCATGAGTAAACATTTTAGTACAATAGGAAAGTCATCATCAAAACCTAAGGTTGGAATATGACCAAGTCAACACAATCCATTCCCCGACCAGTCCCAATTTATATTCTCATTTCACGAAGAGAACATTGAAAAAAAGGGTGAGCTCAAATAGCCCAATAAGAAATATTATAACTAAGATCTTGAGAATAAATTATTCTTAGCCTTCAACGGTGTTAAATTGATAAAATACAATAAACATCAAGTTTAAGCAAGTAATGAATAAGTAATCCATTAGAAGAGTCAAGTAGAACATAATGTCTACTATCTCCTCTAGATTAAAAGTCCATCATTAATTTTTCATTCCTGTAATACTCAACAACAGTTCTTTGTTATACCCAAGACAAAAAGAACTATCATCACCTGTCTTCACTTAAACCACCAAAGATTATAGTTAAATCCACAATTCATATTTATAATCATGTAAATCAACAGTTTCTTCTTGCCACAAAGGCTTAATAGAACGTTTACCCAATATCCTTACCACAAAGGCTAAAGATATTCAAATGTAATAACAATGATCATACCAATCAGTTGTCTATCTTTGCACTACGTGCCAAAGATATTCTACTATAAAACCAATGGTCATGATCATACCAATCAATTGTCTGTCAGTGTACTACGGCCAAAGACATTCCACTGTTAATTAATGGTCATGATCCTGCCAATCACATAATCAAATTATCCATGTACTACGGGCTAAGGATATTCGTTATTATCACCAGTGGTTATGATCATGTCATACACCTCTCCATCTTTGCACGTAAGCCAAAAACCAATAATCAACAGTCCATCTTTGCACGTAAGCCAAAGATATACAACTGTAAAACCAATAATCAACATTCCATCTATGCACGTAAGCCAAAGATGACTTTCATCATAATATAAGCATGAGGATGATGACAATGATATAATCATTAATCAAACGAAATCAAGGATACATATTAAAGACTTTAAATTTATCTAGAATTTCAAAATATCCAAATTGTCAACATGATACTACTTTGTGGAGTAAAATTTAAGAATAATATTCATGTACCTAAAATAATTTGGACAGGAAAGAAATATATTTTTCAGGTAAATAGTACCCCATGAATAGTAACTCATGAATAGTAACTCGTGAATAGTAACTCATGAATAGTAACTCGTAAATAGTACTCCGTATTCGTACATAGTACCATATACATAAATAATATCATATACGCAAATAGTGCCATATACATGAATAGTCAGATATCGTGAATAGTGTAAATATATGCGTGAATAGTAACTCCAAACACAAAAGATAAAGTTTCACAATAAAATCCATATCAATATTAATAACACCTTAATCCAAATGTTATAAATCACTTAATAATCTCATAATTTAATAATATTAATATTACCACAATATTTTAATCATTTCTTAAACTTATAAAAAATTTATTTTAATTGTTTACAATTTATTAATTAATGCATTTAATCATCCTAAAATGCCAAACTCATAAGATTTCATCACCAATAACCAAAACTCTCATCAAAAATCTGCATATACCTTATATAGGATTCTCAAGCCATAAAATCTTATTTTCTAATTTTCTTACTTCACATAACATATTTAATTCATTTACTCATAACTAGCTCATTTTCATGAAAAATACCAAATCAGTACAAACAAATTTTCTTTTCTGGGATTTAGCAGAACATAATCCCATACTGAACATTTATTTTTCTCAGAATTTTTAAAATTCATTTACTATTTTTCATATGACTAAAACTGCTGAATAATTAAACATTTATCAAAAACTGTACTTTTGTCCAAAAATTCCAAAATTTACAGGGTATACTCCTGTTATATACATGTACTCCCAATAAAATTTTTACCAATTTTGGAGTTAACCACAAGGAGTTATAAGAGTTTACTTTTAAAATAGTGTTTTCCCATAAAATCCATAACTCTTAATCTATACATCCAAAAATCGCTATTTTTGGACACAATATAGAAAACTCATCAAATTATCATTTCAAATTTTTCCAGAATTTTTGAGTGTTAGAAAAATTACGAAACTGCAAATGAATTTTCACCCGCCATGCGGTAATCCACGTAAACAGATCATTTCTTATATCATTGTCATCATCCTCATGTTTATATTATGTTGAAAGTCATCTGTGGCCTGTAGTGCATAGATGGACTTGGTATGATTATGACCAGGGATTAATCGGTATAATCATGACCGTAATGTTATAAATGATGTGGTAAAAGTACTCGTTGGCCCGTAGTGCATTGATGGACAGTTGTTGGCATGATCATGGTCATGGATGAATATACGAATATCCTTGGCCCGTAGTGCATGGATAATTTGTGGTTGTGATACTAATGAATATCCTTGGTCAGTAGTGCGAGGGACGATGTCGATTATTTATTGTTTGAGTCTCGCGATAAAAGTGATGAAAAACCTTTTAAATCATAAAAGATAGTAGATTTTATTCTACTTGACTCTTTTAATGGATTACTTGTTCACCGATTAAACTTGATATTTGTTATATTTTATCGCTTTAACATTGTTGAAGGCTAATGATAATTTATTTTGCATTATCTTAGTCATAATATTTCTTCTTTGGGCTAGTTGAACTCACCCTTTCTTTCTTTATTCTCTTGAGAAAATGAGAACGTAGCCAGGACTAGTCGGGGAACGGAGTGACAGTCCAGATGATAGTATTAGTAGTCCTCACTATTCTGTTAAATAGTGTGAAAATAAATGTAATGAGGACTCTTTTGAATGTGGATATTGTCTAAATGACAATATTTGTATTAAAACTGACATTATATGTTTTGTCGTATTTTACATTAATTGTATAATAAAGTTGTATTTGAATTTTATACCATGTATTTGGTGACTCAAGATGGGTGATGTATACCTATTTTGGGGGCGTCACATAGATAGGTTATTCCAACATAATAATAAAGAATGGAATAATAATTCTTACGAGTATTGAGAGAAAGTAATTCTCTTTATGAATACGAAAGAATAATACCCCTTACCTCAAAAGAATACTGAATACTGGAATAATGAGGTAGCAGACTTCTCTTCTTCTTTCTCTCTATAATTTCTCTCTATAATAATTTCTCTATAGCTTTAGTGAATTGGTGAAAAATAATGAAGGAATGAGCTTCTATTTATAGGAAAATATAGTTTCAATAATTACACGTTTTGGGGCTCGAAATATTACAGTATAATACCTTCCTCTTTTCCTTTATTTTTAATTTAGTCCTGCAAGTATTATCAAACTTGTACCACCTCCCCTAATAGTAAATTATGTGAATCAATAGTAAATCATGTGACTCAATAGTTCTAAACATGAGAAAAATTAATTATAGTATAGTACCTTCAACTATACCTCCATTTTTAACTTAGTCATGCAAGTATTATCAATCTTGCACCAACTCCCCTAATAGTAAATGAATGTGAATCAATGTGACACCCCCAAACCCAGGTACTTTATTCCCATAGGATTTGGTGTTCACTTAATCAAACATTTATATCTAACTACCCAATCATAATAAAATTGAATAAATAAAACCTTCCCCATTAAAGGGTTACATAATAAAAATATCCCAGGTTATCTAACCATTAAATACAATCATTTAAATGTGGAAAATAAATAAACTTCATACAACCATTCAATTGAAAACTGATAATAGAATATCATCATATTACAAATCTTCAATACTTGTTCATCTTTCCTTTTCCCTTACTGGTGCTAGGTACATCAACCTTCTCATCTTTAACTGTAATAGTTATATAAGCAAGAGTGAGCAAACAAAGCTCACTTGAAACAATGAATGAAAATCTTTATAACAACTGTCAAATAAGAGGCTCGAAAGAATTAAACAATATGATTTATCAACACTCTGAAGTATATAACTGAGGGTCCTAAGACCACAAACTATGTCCATAGTTATAAGTAATTTTTCAACTTAAACTTTAACAGTCATAAGACTATAGGGACTCCTTGTACTTAGGGGGATCAGCCCTTCGTACAATGTATTATGCACAAACATTTCAACGCTAAGCGTAAATTACCCCTAATAATAGGGTTGTTTATCTCAGTATTTAGAGTACAAGTCCGCACCAAAGTGAGTTTGGTTTGGATACATTTCAAGGTAATTTGGAATTCGACGAACATCAACTAAGGATTAGTTGAATAAAGTCAATAACATTACATTATGGAATAATCATAACTAAATTGACATGGTAAATTAAAAGCATGCTTTAGGAATAATCTAATAGCATACATATTGAATAACTATAGCACACCTTGCTTGAACAATAATAAGCCAATGTTATTTAAAATTGAATACTAAGCATGCATAGCAATTAGAACGATAAAACTGTTCAACATTAGTATATATAAATTTGCATGCTAAACAACAAGTTAAATAAAAGAATAACTTACTCAATATCAAAAATTAAAGTTTAGAAACCTTGCATCATTATATTGTAATCGAATTGGAAACAATAATTGGCTCAACAAGATAATAGATTAGAGAACATGCCTTGCTCGTAGGTTAAACCAAACAATTTGAACCACAATATCCTATATACATATGTCATCATGACATAGTTAGTCACTACCACTTTACAAACATAACTAAGTACACTCATCATGTAAGATTTGATTTTTAATCACATAATCACGTTACAAAACAAGTTAATTGTTAATAGCATGCTCATTCATGGTATAGAAATACTGAAATCATAACTTAATAGTCCTACTATTATCACATAACAATTCCTTCAGATTTTGAGTACAAAAAGTACTTTTATCGGACCATTACGCGACTTAATCATGCCAAGCCACTACGATTAGACTATGGGCTCAAGATTTGCGGCAGCGAAAATTAAACTACGAGGTCATTGTCATGCGTGGTATGTCAATTGCAAGAAATGATGCATACCGACAATAGCATGAATAAAAGCCAATTTTGGCCTATAAGCTACTTTCTAACAGCCTAATTAACATGTAATTCATATAGAGACTTCATATAAACATAATTCAAAGACTCTTAACATGTTTCTACCCATAAAATAACATAAACAACGAATTTAAAACATCCAATTTCACTATTTTTGATAAAAACTCACTTTTTGATGTTTTCAATGAAAATCAACACTATGATTTTGTTTTTCAACCAAAATAGTTATTTCAAAGGACCTTATTTATGTTTATACCACCTCTTTCAAATACAATAGTCAATTTATCAACTAAACAAATAATTAAACCTTAATTTCTACCTTAAACTAAACCATATTCACATATATTCATATAAACTCACTGTAAAATAGTTTTTCTTCACAAACCACATACCTAACATAAATTCATTGACTAAACTCATATGTAACCTAAGAAAATAGTTTTACAACACTAGTTTATCATATAAAGCCACATACAATCAAGCAATTTATCCTTCCACAAGAATTTTACACAGAATTAGGGAACAGAAAACTAAAATTTTAAAAACTTAAAAGGGTAGGATGATACCTGTTTGTAGAAGATGATGGCTATCCTTTTGATTATCAAGCTTCTTCTCCCCAATTCCTTTCTCAAATTCTATAGCCTTTCTTCCTCTCTTCTTTTCTCTCTGTAAACTCTCTTCTTCTAACTTTCACTTGAAGTTCTTTCTTCCTAACTCTAACTACGTACTAACAATATAATGTATAATAATAATATAGGTATTAATTATATAATATAATTCTAACTTTAACTGACATCAATTATATTTTATTTCAAAATCAAAAGTCATAAGGCTTGTTTGGCTATCCACTAAAAATATAATCAATTAATCCTTATGCCTTGTTTGGTAAAATACAATTAGATTAAAGACTTAATAGGCATTAGGCCTTGTTTGGCAAAACTGAATTAAACTCCTTTAAGTTATTTTAATAACTCCTTTATAAAAGGTTATTTGTCACACTTTTATTTAATCAACTAACACATCCTTTTAATTACAAATTCAAATTAAAATATAATAATTCATTTAATCAAAACCCTCTAATTTCATAATTAAATTAAATTATAATATGATAATTAATTTCCTTAATTATTTATTAACAAATAATTCACCAAATCGAATCACATTGAACAATTATTTATTCAACAATAAACACATCCATTAAATACTTAAATATTAAATAAATATTTAATATAATAATTAAAAATTCTGGAATGTTACAATCGATAGTACACACATGTGAACAAATAGTTATAATCATGTGAATCAATAGCAATTAATTGCTCATTTATCCGGTTAATTACCCGATTGGTCAATATAACCTCCAGACATCAATTATTATCGAAATAAATATCGATTTCCACTAACACTAATAATTCCCACACGATGGAATTATCAATTTCATCTTTAATCAACACGAACTTATTCATCATTAATATTATAACTCATAATATTTAACAACCAGGTCGTTCCTAGGAAAGAGAGGGCTTTCCAATAAGGATTTCTCCCTATTGGCGCGCAATTAGATTATCTAACCTCTCCTTAACAGAACTTCTAGACATTGTCAATATTGCAAATAATAATATGAATAACTTTGTCATCTCAATTATTAATTTAATAATATAATATATTATGCAGATGATACGGTGACAACGATTGAATTAGTAATATGAGAGATATGATGCAGCAATTACTGTAGCAATAATTGAGTATAACTGAGTGATTTCTTACGTAAGCATCAATAATTAATACCGTGTGCTACTATGCAACCACACGTATTACTGTACTTTACTACCGATTATTTTATGACAACTTGCTTACTTTGAAAAATTTTCACATATCACCCTTAATTTTAAACTTTTATTTAACTATTTACCAAAATAGAAAAATTGATTACTTTTATTTTCATAAAATTCGGGATCTCACAATCTCCCCTCCTTATGAAATTTTGCCCTCAAAATTTACATACCTGGTAGATCGAAGAGATGAGAATACCTTGCTTTCTTTTCAAATTGTACCTTCTCGGTTATTTCCTCTCTATCATGATTTTCCCATTTCTCATCTCCTGTATTTCAGATATCATTCTAGAATATAATTTTAAAATAAGGGTTAATTGAACACGATAAGTAGGTTTTATACATACTTATCCGATATCTGTTACTTGAATTAGTTGCTTATATTCATGTTATTAGTTACTTTTCATACGTTTTATGTTATTTTGTAGGCTGTGACATGACATTGGCATGAAGAAGCAAGGATAAGTAATTCGGACATCTTTTGGACTAAAATACGCAAGCAAATACAAGAAGGGAATATTGAAGGACTTTTAACACCAAGTTAGATGCATGTTCTTGGCTTGGAACTTGGATTTTATGGTATCTCTACTTCTTAGATTTTTGGAACATCTTGAATCATCCCAATCGGAGTACGGATGTGAGAGTTATGGCCTTTTTATCAACGAAGATCAAAGCTAAGAGTTGTCATACTTGCCAATTACATAGCATCTACTTCAAGCCCGATTTACACCTTGATTGAATTCTAATTTATCAAATCTCAAAGAATGAAAGTTATAGATCTCGTCGATATCTTCGATTTGATAGGTGACAGGCCCCGTAACTCCAAGCGGATCAAAGGTTATGCCTATTTTACCAAAGGACGTCGCAGCAGAAACTATGCGTAGCGCGGACCGCGCTAGAGGCGCGCTAGGCCACCGTAAACCTCTCATGCATAGCTGCGGAGCGCGCCTTGAAAAACTTAGTAGCGGTGTGGGAGTGCACTAAGCAGCGGGAATAGAGTGAAATTGGGTTGTTGATGTCCAATTTGAGCTAGAATAGGATTCTTAGTTGCTTAACTTGCTAGGATGTCCATTAGAACTATAAATACTTGAGTTTAACTTGGATTGGAGGCTAGTTCTAAGACTCCATAAAATCCCTCTTGGGATAGATTTCTATAAACTTATTCTTTACTTCCTTTCTTAGATTAGGAACCTAGATTAGAATAGAATTGGAGATTGAAGCAACTTGGAGACCATTGAAGATCAAGGAGCAGGAACTTGAGGAAGATGGAGATTTGCTGACAATAGATTTATTCTTTACTCTTCTCTTATTCTTATCTTTTAATGTTATTTCAAGTGTGGATTCTTAGTTTTAATTCAATGAACTAATTCTTTGTTTGAGATTACAATGGATCTTATTGTGTAGTTTATTTTAATAAGCTTCATTTATCAATTATTATGTTCTATCATGAGAATTGTCTATTGTGATTTGGACTTAATTGTTTAATTGATTGGCCATTAATTCTTAGTGATAATCTATATGAACTCGAGAGATGAAGTTTAGATTTAGATTCGATCATGATAGCATGTGTTTGTGATTTACTGCGTAGATGGAATTCATGATTAGTGTTTAGGATAGAGATATGCCTTTCATATATATGTAATCTTATAGAGAACTTGTGCTTTAAATTCTTTTTAATTAT
This sequence comes from Panax ginseng, assembly GCA_020205605.1. Lineage (NCBI taxonomy): Eukaryota > Viridiplantae > Streptophyta > Magnoliopsida > Apiales > Araliaceae > Panax > Panax ginseng. Next base: position 94,360,839 of record CM035139.1, read on the forward strand.
AATTCACATAGAGATATAGTGGATTAGTTAATTAGGGTGTCTTGCTTAATTCTATCATCTGTGGATTTAAGTGAGTATGGGTATTATGCATCGAGAGGTGGTTTTATCTGCTTTAGTGTTCTTGATTAACAATTCAGGATAGAGAATAATTGATGAGAAGTGTGTTAACTTAAATGAAGCAATAAGTGAAGTTGTGATCTTAAATCTCGTAATCTTAATTTAACTAGTGGTAATTAGAATTAGTTTAATTATAAATTGAAATTCATTCGTTTAAATAAGATTGAGTTGATTCTGAGTTAGTACTTGGTGATTTTTATTAAATAATTCTATGTGGGAGCGATACTCAACTTATCACTTTATTACTTGTTGACCACATTATACTTGCGTGTTGTGCGTAATTAGATTTTACCCAACAAGTTTTTAGCGGTGATTCTTGGGAATTAGTTTAATATTTTTTACCAATATTAATTTCAATCAAATTAGTCTTAATTTAAATATTTTTATTTTTTTTTTATTTTAATTCTCTTCTATATTTCTCTCTTTTCGGTACCATGGATGACTTTTCGTATCAATGGCCATTACGAACATGACTTCGACCGAGGAAACATGGATTGATGGACTTAATGCATTTTCAGCAAATCGTACAAATTGAAGGCAAATTCGAAGACCTTGGAGGTTATCGCATTGACGGAGGTGAAGGATGGCGATTCGTGTGACTATTGTCTTGGCAACCATCAAAGTCATCAATGCACCATCAATTTTGAGCCGGTACAATGTAGTGGTGATTACCTCGATAACTATGTTGATCTAACTATCACCAAGTTTGGGGGTATCACGGATTCATCGTGGAGCTATACTTATGAAAAAACCAATACTACGCTCCAAATCCAATATACATGCAGAATTCTCATATCAACCTCCATTAAATGAAGAAAAGTCAAAGTTGGAGGAATTCTTGTCAAAGGTCATAGCAAACCAAGAGGAGAGGATGATGAGTCGGGAGAAATATTGAGCCACAATTTTAACACCGGATGGAACAACTCATCACCACTTCAACTCATGGTCCTCAATACATGGATTCCAAAAGCGAGACAAATAATTGAGATTGGAGGAATTGTTGTCCAAGTTCATAGCATCAAATGAGGAGAGGAGGATTAATCAAGAAGCGGTTAATTCGAGAATCAAGAGATAGCAATTCAAAATCTTCAAAATAAGATAGATCAAATGACCAAAGTAAGCAACCTTCCTCAAACACTTGGCTTTATGATATGGATAATGAAATTGATGGAGAACACGAACCAAGATCTCTGTTGGATGAGCCACAAGATATAGGAAGTGTGGAGACAATTGGGGATAATGAAATAGAGGTCCCACGAAGATCTAAATGGGTCTCCACCAAAGATCAAAGAGTGGGTGAGTTGCAAAAATCATGCCCACTTGGTAGTCATGTAAATGGTGAAGCTCTTGATGACAAAAAGCGAGTACAATTTTGAATCCATGGTGGGACAAAAAAGAGAGGATAGATGGAGAGCCCATTGTGTGTGACAAGCTTCCATGCCCCAAAGTGATCACATATACAATGGAGAAAACACCTAAATGGGGGACGTTCTTGATTGAGATCATACCAAATCAGAGCATGCTAGGTGACTTTAAAGCAATGGCTATCACAATTGGGAACCTACCAAAAGCTACGTTATTTCCAATGGATGGAGGGTTCCTCAATTTTTGAAGAGGAATTGGGTAGCATTGACCAGACAAAGTCAGGCTGAAAGACTGTAGTTCAAGCGCTAACTGGGAGGCAACCCAGGAAGTTTTATATTTATATGCTTTACTAGTTTATTTAGTAGATATGAATTAATTTACTTATTAAGTTCTCTTACCAATCCATAGTGTTATTCTAATCCATGTTGTCTCTTTTCATTGCGGTATTGGAGGTTGATGGACAACCAAAAGATTATGGAAAGGTTATCTGAAGTCGAACTCAAGTGTGGTGCGATTCATTCAATGTGCTTAACCTATTCTTCAAACTTCGTAGACAAGGAGATAAATTGCTATATGTGGGAAGTCCTCTCTTTTAATTTTTCCTATCTTAGCCATTGAGGACAATGTACATTTTAAGTTTGGGGGTATTTATCATGTTTAGTATTTACTTGGGTAATGTTTTGATGGAATTTGATTTTGGTGATGATAAGTGGGTGGTTGATATTGTTAACTCTTGGAGAATTGATGAGCATGCTTAGTCTATATTTTAACTAGTTAGTTGGGTTTCACATTACTGCGAAATTTTTGAAAATTTTTATACATATCCATTTGTTTAGCTAGTTGGGATTGAAACATTTTTTTGGCTAATTTCTTATAAAAGATACCATTGCAACTTGAGATATCTTATTTGAGCATCATTCAAAGTGAAAATTAGGCACTCACATAAGTTTGGGGGAAATCTTGGGGTATTTATGAAAAAAAAATTATTGGAACCTTCAAGAGTTGAATAATTGAATCTTGTGGTGGGTTGAGAGATGGAGCGTAAAAGCACGGCTCCCCATAAACACATGCACGAGATGGGGCGTAAAAGCGCACTCGTTCAATGATGAAAAAGATGGAAGCGAGATGGGCGTAAAAGCGCTTTCGTTCGATGAAAAGTGGAAAGTGAGATGGGCGTAAAAATGCACTCACTAAATAGAAAAAAGAAAATATGTATGTTTGAAATACTTGGGAAGGGTTCTTACGTGCTTAAAAGTTTAAATATCCAGTTGATCCTCAAGAAAAATTTGTGTTATGTCTATATTAGCGGTGATTGATGTGATAAGAAGTTTTGAAAGTCGTTTTTGAAAATCTTTTATGAGTATTGGTTGATTTAATCTAAATCATGACTGGATTGAACATGTGGATGCATACACGCACTTAAAGGATCAAGAGTAGATGTGAGTCTAATGACAGTTGTTGAAATTTTAGACATGACATTGTTTTGAAATTTTCTACGGGTTATTATCTGTTGTAACCTTTGAGGCCATTGATCGAATTCATATTGATTCATTGTTTGGGTGGATCATTGCTAGAGGATGAATCTGTCTAATTTGTGCTTTTGATTGAGGACAAACAAAGGTTTAAGTTTGGGGGTATTTGATAAGTAGGTTTTATACCTACTTATCCGGTATCTATTACTTGAATTAGTTGCTTATATTCATGTTCTTAGTTACTTTTCATATATTTTTATATTTATTTTGTAGGCTATGACATGACATTGGCATGAAGAAGCAAGGATAAGCAATTCGGACATCTTTTGGACTAAAATCTGTGAAAGAAAATGCAAGAAGGGAATATTGAAGGACTTTTAACACCAAGGTAGATGCATGTTCTTGGCTTAGAAATTGGATTTTATGGTAGCTCTACTTCTTAGCTTTTCGGAACATCTTGAATCATCCCAATCGGAGTTCGGATGTGAGAGTTATGGCCTTTTTATCAACGAAGATCAAAGCTAAGAGTTGTCATACTTGCCAATTACATAACATCTACTTCAATCCCGATTTCCACCTTGATTGAATTCTAATTTATCAAATCTCAAAGAATGAAAGTTATAGATCTCGTCGATATCTTCGATTTGATAGGTGGCAGGCCCCGTAACTCCAAGCGGATCAAAGGTTATGCCTATTTTACCAAAGGACGTCGCATGAAACTTACGGCGTGGCGTGGATTTGCGCTAAGCGCGCTAGGCCACCGTAAATTCTCTTGCATGTGTAGGCGGAGCCGCCAGAAAAGGCTTAGCAGCAGCCTTGAGAGCGTGATAAGTGGTGAGGAATAGAGTTAAATTGGGTTATTTGATGTCCAATTTGAGCTAGAATAGGATTCTTAGTTGCTTAACTTGCTAGGGTGTCCATTAGAACTCTAAATACTTGAGTTTAACTTGGATTGATAGGCTAGTTCTAAGACTCCAAAAAATCCCTCTTGGGATAGATTTCTATAAACTTATTCTTTACTTCCTTTCTTAGATTAGGAACCCTAGAGTAGATTAGAATTGGAGATTGAAGCAACTTAGAGACTATTGAAGATCAAGAGCAGGAGCTTGAGGAAGATGGAGATTTGCTGACAACAGATTTATTCTTTACTCTTCTCTTATTCTTATCTTTTAATGTTATTTCAAGTGTGGATTCTTAGTTTTAATTCAATGAACTAATTCTTTGTTTGAGATTATAATGGATCTTATTGTGTAGTTTATTTTAATAAGCTTCATTATCAATTATTATGTTCTATCATGAGAATTGTCTATTGTGATTTGGACTTAATTGTTTAATTAATTGGCCATTAATTACTGTGATAATCTATATGAACTCGAGTGATGAAGTTTAGATTTAGATCTGATTATGATAGCATGTGTTTGTGATTTCTGCATAGATGGAATTCATAATTCGTGTTTAGGATAGAGATATGCCTTTCGCCATATGTAATCTTATAGAGAACTTGTGCTTTAAATCCTTTTTAATTGTAATTCACATAGAGATATAGTGGATTAGTTAATTAGGATGTCTTGCTTAATTCTATCATCTGTGGATTTAAGTGAGTATGGGTATTATGCATCGAGAGGTGGTTTTATCTTCTTTAGTGTTCTTGATTAACAATTCGGGATAGAGAATAATTGATGAGAAGTGTGTTAACTTAAATGAAGTAATAAGTGAAGTTGTGATCTTAAATCTCAAGTAATCTTAATTTAACTAGTGGTAATTAGAATTAGTTTAATTATAAATTGAAATTCATTCGTTTAAATAAGATTGAGTTGATTACGAGTTAGTACTTGGTGATTTTTATTAAATAATAATTCTGTGTGGGAATGATACTCTACTTATCACTTTATTACTTGTTGACCACGTATACTTTGTGTGTTGTGCGTAATTAGATTTTACCCAAGATTGCATCCCAAGACTTGAAGTCACCAGATAAAGGCTGGGGCTCTTTTCTATGGCTTTGATACCAATTGTGACTCCCCCAAAACAGGTATACATCATCCATCTTGAGTCGCCAGATACATGGTACATAACTCAACTACAAACTTAATTATACAATTGTCGTGCAAAATACGACAAAACATAGCTGAGAGTTTAAACACGAATATTGCCTTCTGGACAATATCCACACTCAATGTAGTCCTAATTAATCATTTTAATTAATCCACAATTAATTAATGATGCAATGCAATGCAAATCCTAGAGCCTTGATTGAGAAATAATTAAAGCTAGGATGTTACATTTATTTCCTAATGACTCAAGCAATTCTTCAAGCCTTCATGTCTTCAATCCTTTAATAAATCAAAGCTTCAAGAATTCTTTTAATATCCTGTAAATGCATGAGTAAACATTTTAGTACAATAGGAAAGTCATCATCAAAACCTAAGGTTGGAATATGACCAAGTCAACACAATCCATTCCCCGACCAGTCCCAGCTATATTCTCATTTCCTGAAGAGAACATTGAAAGAAAAGGGTGAGCTCAAATAGCCCAATAAGAAATATTATAACTAAGATAATGCAGAATAAATTATTCTTAGCCTTCAATGGTGTTAAATTGATAAAATACAATAAACATCAAGTTTAACTGCAGCGGAATAAGTAATCCATTAGAAGAGTCAAGTAGAACATAATGTCTACTATCTCCTCTAGATTAAAAGTCCATCATTAATTTTTCATTCTTGTAATACTCAACAACAGTTCTTTGTTATACCCAAGACAAAAAGAACTATCATTACATGTCTTCACCTAAACCACCAAAGATTATAGTTAAATCCACAATTCATATTTATAATCATGTAAATCAACAGTTTCTTCTTGCCACAAAGACTTAATAGAACATTTACCCAATATCCTTACCACAAAGGCTAAAGATATTCAAATGTAATAACAATGATCATACCAATCAGTTGTCTATCTTTGCACTACGTGCCAAAGATATTCTACTATAAAACCAATGGTCATGATCATACCAATCAATTGTCTGTCAGTGCACTACGACCAAAGACATTCAACTGTTAATTAATGGTCATGATCCTGCCAATCACATAATCAAATTATCCATGTACTACGGGCCAAGGATATTCGTTATTATCACCAGTGGTTATGATCATGTCATACACATGTCCATCTTTGCTAACGTAAGCGAAAACCAATAATCAACGATCCATCTTTGCCGTAAGCAAAAGATATACAATCAGAAACTAATAATTAACAAATCCATCTTTGCACATTAGCCAAAGATATACAAGCAGTAAAACCAATAATCAATGATCCATCTATACACGTAAGCCAAAGATGACTTTCATAACAATATAAGCATGAGGATGATGACAATGATATAAGCATTAATCAAACGAAATCAAGGATACATATTAAAGACTTTAAATTTATCTAGAGTTTAAAAATATCCAAATTGTCAACATGATACTACTTTGTGGAGTAAAATTCAAGAATAATATTCATGTACCAAAAATAATTTGGACAGGAAAGAAATATATTTTTCAGGTAAATAGTACCTCGTGAATAGTAACTCGTGAATAGTAACTCATGAATAATAACTCGTAAATAGTACTCCGTATTCGTACATAGTACCGTATACATAAATAATGTCAGATACACAAATAGTGCCATATACATGAATAGTGCCATATACGTGAATAGTGTCATATACGTGAATAGTAATCCCGTCACAAAAAGATAAAGTTTCACAATAAAATTCATATCAATATTTATAACACCTTAATCCAAATGTTATATATCACTTAATAATCTCATAATTTAATATTATTAATATTACCACAATATTTTAATCATTTCTTAAACTTATAAACAATTTATTTTAATTATTTATACTTTACTAATTAATGCATTTAATCATCCTAAAATGCCAAACTCATAAGATTTCATCACCAATAACCAAAACTCTCAAGCCATAAAATCTTATTTTCAAATTTTCTTACTTCACATAACATATTTAATTCATTTACTCATAATTAGCCCATTTTCATAAAAAATACCAAATCAGTACAAAAAATTTTCTTTTCTGGGATTTAGTAGAATATAATCCCATATTGAACATATATTTTTCTCAGAATTTTTAAAATTCATTTACTATTTTTCATATGACTAAAACTACCGAATAATTAAACATTTATCAAGAACTGTACTTTTGTCCAAAAATTTCAAAATTTACAGGGTATACTCCTGTTATATACATGTACTCCCAATAAAAATTTTACCAATTTTGGAGTTAACAACAAGGAGTTATAAGGGTTTACTTTTAAAATAGTCTTTTCCCAAAAAATCCATAACTCTTAATCTATACATCCAAAAATAGCCATTTTTTGGACACAATCTAGAAAACTCATCAAATTATCATTTCAAATTTTTCCAGAATTTTTGAGGGTCGAAAAATTACTTAAAGCGCAAATGGATTTTCACTTCGCCTGCGGTAATCACATAAATGCATCATTTCCACAATTTAATAAAGAATGAATACGAAGGTTCATTCACCATGCATCTGATAATCCACATAGACATGTTATTCAATGAATAATAAAGAATAGAATAATGAGAAGAATTCACCATGCATACGATGAGCCGCATAAAAAAGTTATTCACAATGGAATAATAAAGAATGGAATCAGTCATGCGTAATCCATTACAGACAAGATATTCCAATGAATAATAAAGAATGGAACTAAAGTTATCACGTAATCAAGACTTGCATAAATATATTCCAAATGAATAATAAAGAATGAAATAACAACAGAATTCACCAGGCATGCGATAGACCACACAGATAGGTTATTCAAACAGAATAATAAAGAGTTACGTGTTGCTCCATGGAAAGGAGTTACGAGATTTGGAAAGAGAGAAAAGCTCAATCCTTGATTTATTGGCCCATTTTTAATCCTAGATCGAGTAGGGACTATAACCTATAGACTCGCTTTACCGCCAAGTATGTCTCGTGTTCATAGCGTTTTTCACATATCCATGTTACGTAAATATGTGGAAGACCCGAACCACATTATTGAGTTAGAACCGGATGAAATAGCGGAAGATTTAACGTGTATGAAGAGGTTCCCTGTTCAAATCTTGGATAAGAAGGAACATATTCTACGCTCCAAGGTTATACCTCAAGTCGAAATTTTATAGAGGAACCTGATGTTGAGGAAATGACACAGGAGTTAGAATGCGAAATGAAATCAAGGTATCCTTACCTCTTCGACATACCTGAATGCGTACCCTAATTTCGAGGGCTAAATTTCATAAGAAGGGAGATTGTAAGACCCCAACTTTTATGAATAAAGATGAATTTTCTATAATTATCATTTTTGAATATTATGGAATGAATTTGATAGAATGTTATAGGTGTGGGTAATAGTTATAAGTTTTGCAAAATGCGAAGTTGTTATATAATATTCGATTGGTCGGGGAATATTCGTTTTAACAAGGAATATTCGTATGACGGCACAATCATTGGTGGACCCTAGCGTAATTATTGTCGAATTGAGTAAGCGACAAAAAATATTTTATGAAAATAACGACGGAAGTTTTATTGTTAACTTCATTGAAACACCCGGTTAAAAAGTACAGAATGTCTGGCGTGGTTGCGTAGTATACACTTGCGGTATTGATTATTGATGCTTACGTGAGAAGTCACTCAATTTTGTTCAATTATTACTTCAGTAATTGTTGCATAATATCTCACGTTAATTGATTCAATTATTGTTGATATTTTATATATTATTAAATCAATAATTGAGACGACGAAGTTATTAATATTATTATTTGCAATATTAACGATGTCTAGAAGTTCTGTCAAGGAGAGGTTTGGTCACATAATTGCGCGCCAATAGGGAGAAATCCTTATTGGAAAGCCCCTCTTTCCTGGGAACGACCTGGTCGATTAATATTGTGAATTATAATAATGATGATAAGTGTTGTTAAAAATATTGAGGTAATTTTTATGAAGTTTGGCGTATTATTTTGGACCCTCCAATTACCCATTTTTTTTCAATATAGTCGGTAGAAAGTTATTCAATATATATATATATATAATTATTATATATATATATTATATATATAATGATGTAGAGGTATGTGCATGTTCTTTTTCACCTATATTCTGCCATATTATTTCACTCTTTTTCAACTTAGAAGACTAATACTTTTGTGGAATAAATATTGGACTATAGTGCACATGATGGACATCCTCCACCACTTGACAATTAGTCATTTGATAATTGTATTTGGTGATTTTTACTAAAGTGTTTTGCTATTATTTTAGGCTAATAATTTAGAATTGGCCTAGACTTGTAATAATCCTACTATTTCTATTTTGGATTTTTCAAAGAGCTTTTGTTTTGGTGGGGGGAGGGGGATTCACGAGTTAAAGAAAAAAAGAAGTGGATGGCTTGAAAAGTTGCGTCCGTGATTTCTAACAACTGTGCAGTCTGTGAAAATTTCTAAATAGTATCCTTCTATTCTCCTATAAATAGGATGCTTAGTTAGAATGGAAAATCCCACCAGAAATTCAGAGAATTCTTCTATAATCTTGAGCGTATTTCTTTAGAGTTTTAGGAATCTTTGAGCGTAGTGCAAGTTTTCTTCAAGAATATCCTTGACCTACCAGTCGAAATACTCTTCTTTTACGGTAAGGGATATTATTTCTTTTGTATTCATGAAGAGAACTTCTGTTATTCCATTCTTTATTGTTCATTGGAATAACTCGTATATCTGCCGGCTCACCCTATACTTGGTGAAATTCTTCTGTTATTCCATTCTTTATCATTATGTTGGAATAACCTGTCTATGCGAAGTACCGCATACATGGTGAAATTCTTTTGTTATTCCATTCTTTATTATTTTGTTGAAACATCCTGTTTGTGCGTTTACGCATAACCTGGTTCCGTTATTTATTATTCTGTTGGAACATCCTGCCGGTCTTAATTTACCTGATTCGGATTACATTATTTATTATTCTCGTTGGAATATCACATGCATTCGCTTACGCGTGACCTGGTTAGATTATTTATTATTCGTTGGAATAACACATACATTGATTCTATAGCATGCCTGGTGATTTCTTTTGTTATTCCATTTTTTATTATACCCAGTTGGTTAAAGTTTTGACTTCTATACTCCATGAAATTAGTGGAATATCTTGATATTTGCGCTTCATCCGAAGATCTTTTCATGAAAATATTCTTCGAGCATTCTTGAATTTTACTCTACAAAGAAGTATCATGTTGACAATTTGGACGTTATTAGATTTCTGGATAAATTAATTCTTGAACTTGTTTTATTGAATTATTATATCATTATCATCATCTTCATGTTTATATTATGTTGAAAGTCATCTGTGGCCTGTAGTGCATAGATGGACTTGGTATGATTATGACCAGGGATTAATCGGTATAATCATGACCGTAATGTTATAAATGATGTGGTAAAAGTACTCGTTGGCTCGTAGTGCATTGATGGACAGTTGTTGGCATGATCATGGTCATGGATGAATATACGAATATCCTTGGCCCGTAGTGCATGGATAATTTGTGGTTGTGATACTAATGAATATCCTTGGCCGTAGTGCAGGGACGATGTCGATTATTTATTAAGCTGAGTCTCAGCGATAAAAGTGATGAAAAAAACCTTTTAAATCATAAAAGATAGTAGATTTTATTCTCTACTTGACTCTTTTAATGGATTACTTGTTCCGCTGCAGTTAAACTTGATATTTGTTATATTTTATCAGTTTAACATTGTTGAAGGCTAATGATAATTTATTTTGCATTATCTTAGTCATAATATTTCTTACTGGGCTAGTTGAACTCACCCTTTCTTTCACTGTTCTCTTCAGAAAATGAGAACGTAGCCAGGACTAGTCGGGGAACGGAGTGACAGTCCAGATGATAGTATTAGTAGTCCTCACTATTCTGTTAAATAGTGTGAAAATAAATGTAATGAGGACTCTTTTGAATGTGGATATTGTCTAAATGACAATATTTGTATTAAAACTGACATTATATGTTTTGTCGTATTTTACACGACTGTTGTATAATTAAGTTGTATTTGAATTTTATACCATGTATTTGGTGACTCAAGATGGGTGATGTATACCTATTTTGGGGGCGTCACATAGATAGGTTATTCCAACATAATAATAAAGAATGGAATAACAATTCTTACGAGTATTGAGAGAAAGTAATTCTCTTTATGAATACGAAAGAATAATACCCCTTACCTCAAAAGAATCTTTTGAATCTTTGGAATAATGAGTAGCGAGACTTCTCTTCTTCTTTCTCTCTATAATTTCTCTCTATAATAATTGCTCTATAGCTTTAGTGAATTGGTGAAAAATAATGAAGGAATGAGCTTTATTTATAGGAAAATATAGTTTCGATAATTGTAACGTTTGGGGGCTCAAATATTATAGTATAATACCTTCCTCTTTTCCTTCTTTTTAATTTAGTCACCGCAAGTATTATCAAACTTGCACCACCTCCCCTAATAGTAAATCATGTGAATCAATAGTAAATCATGTGACTCAATAGTTCTAAACATGTGAAAAAAATTAATTATAGTATAGTACCTTCAACTATACCTCCATTTTTAACTTAGTCATGCAAGTATTATCAATCTTGCATCAACTCCCCTAATAGTAAATGAATGTGAATCAATAATACACACATGTGAACAAATAGTTATAATCATGTGAATCAATAGAAATTAATTGCTCATTTATTCATTAATTACCAGATTAATCAATATAACCTCCAAACATCAATTATTATCGAAATAAATGTCGATTTCCACTAACACTAATAATTCCCACACAATGGAATTATCAATTTCATCTTTAATCAACATTTAACTTATTCATCATTAATATTATAACTCATAATATTTAACAAACGAGTCATTCCAAAAGAAAGAGGGGCTTTAATAAAGATTTCTCCCCTATCGGTAGCCGTTAAATTAGATTATCTAATATCTCATTGATGAACTTCTAGACATTGTCAATATTGCAAATAATAATATGAATAACTTTGTCGTCTCAATTATTGATTTAATAATATAACATATTATCGCGAGATGATCTGGTGACAAAAATTGAATCAATAATATGAGAGATATGATGCAAAGAATTCATCGTAGTAATAATTGAGTATAATCGAGTGACTTCTTACGTAAGCATCAATAATTAATACTGAGTGTACTACTATGCAACCACCGCGTATCTGCATTTTACTAGGCTATTTTATGACAACTTGCTTACTTTGAAAAATTTTCACATATCACCCTTTAACTTTAAACTTTTATCAGGTTTAACTATTTACCAAAATAGAAAAATTGAATACTTTTATTTTCATAAAATTCGGGATCTCACATATATACAGACAGAAATAAAAATCATGGACCGAAGTCCGGGCATACACACACAACATGACTCTCAATATGAAGAATAGAGTGTGTGTAAAAGATGAAGAGAAAGGCTTTATAATGTAAGAAGCCTTATAGTAACGCCAAAAGAAGACTTCTATGACTATAAATGGATGAACACTCGGCTCCTTGGTAAAAATATAGCTATATATGAGCTAACAAGTATTTAAAATGAGAAAGCACTTTCGATATGGGGTGTGTACAGAAGCAAATTGTGAGGGCTTTTCGCTTTTTCTTCTTACAAATGGCCACCCAAGCTCTATATTTATAGAAGTGGTGGTATCAGGTATCTCTACCCTCATGAGCAGCAGATGCACTGCCATGACTACCCGGTGCCCCGAGCTCTGGGGGTCCCACCGTCTCGAAGTACGTGCATTTAAGCACTGTGATGTCTGTTTGAACTTGCAGAACTTCAATTCGAGCATCTGAACGAGGTGTACAAGACCTTCTCCAGACCGCTTTTGTTGAGAGTTACGCAATGACATGGGATTAGAGGTTGTACGAAGTCAGGAAGAGGGGACCATGCCCATTGTCTTTAAGCTTCAAATTCTATCCGGTGTGCTACCCTGCGTAATAGTCACTCGGGATTGGAATTCCTTGGCTCTTGTGGGACATTGCTGTGTAGAAATGTATGTATGAGATGTTGAGACGGTGCACTGGGGGTTGAGGTGCCAAGATGATGATTTTGTCCCTTACCGGGGTTATCTCCAGTTTGGGCTGATAGCAGACGTTGCTCAGGGTTATCTCTTTGATTAGACTGCTGCAAATGTTTGAATTCCGCAGGGTCATCTTTTCGTGTGCCTGTCTTCCCGGTGTTATCTCCGGGTCTTTGGAATGAGTGCCTCGGCGGTAGTTCCGAGGTTGAAGCTGATTGCATGCATTTGAAACAAGCATTTCCGGAGTTATCACCGGAACTACAACGACATTCCTTGGGGTTATCTCCGAGGTTGGAATTGATACTCCCAGTGTGTGTTCAAGGGTTGAAATTGAACTTCCGGTGGTATCCGGAATGGATGTGAGTTATCTTCCAAGGTTATCTCCGAAAGACGAATCTGCCCTCCTGCAATGTTAGTAACAGGTGTACAAAAAATTTTGAGAGTCTACAGATGCCCCTCTTTATCATATTCATGCAATTCAAGGCATGGATAGGATAAAGAATCCTAGACACTTGAAATGCAACAAGATAAACATGATGCCATGTGTAGCAACATGATGCAAATGCATGATGCATGTGTTTTGTTGGATTATTTTCCAACATGATGGAATGACTACCGGTTCCCTGTTAATCCTACCGGGGATGACAAACAGTGATATCTTGGAAAGCGATCCAAGTCTTCCAAGATGTTAACGTTGGGGTTATCACCAAAGTCCTAAATCCTTGATACAGACTTTACTTTGCAGATGTGCCTCTCGTGTGCAAGAGATCTGTGGGAATAAAGCTTTGCCTATTTGAGGATGTGTATAACATATTCCATCATCGGTCCTCTCCGATGAAGATGGTCTTTCTCTGGTTTATGTCACCAGCATATACCACAATCCTATTGAGATTATCATTCGATAGTATGTATTGTCAAAGTACCTTTGACCTTCGACCTTGATGTGTATCACTGAATAGATTCCTGTTGGGCAAACTGTCAAGGCTACTTGACATTTATTGATGTGTGTATCAATGGTTGTATTGCATTGTGACCCCCACCGGGAATATGTCAAGGCTGCTTGACCTTCATTGATGCGTGTATCAATGGTTACATTGCGTTGTGACCCCCGCTGGGGAAGGTTGTGGATAAGTGCACTGATAGATGAGATCATCAAATGGCTTCTGATGCTTCGATGGGTTTACTTTCCATCGATTGAAATGACGTCAAGGCTGCTTGACCTTCATTGACACGTACATCAATGTTTACACTGCGTTGTGACCCCCGCCGGGGATTCGTTCAGAGACGAAGAATGCGGTGTAACCCCCGCTGGGGATACGTGGATGAGTGAAAATCTCATGCTTATTGTAGACACTCAAAATTTTCTGCACTCCTATTACTAACATTGCAGGAGGGTAGATTTGTCTTTTGGAGATAACCCTGAAAGATAGCTTACATCCATTCCGGATACCACCGGAAGTTCAGTTCCAACTCGAAACACAAACCAGAAACGTCATGTCAACCCGGAACACACACCGGGAATGTAATTTCTGATCTCGGAGATAACCTCAAGATATGCAGATCAAAAGATCGGCAATAACACTGGAGAGGATAATTCTGTCTCGGCGATAACACCGCGATGCTCGGCCCAGTCCAGAGACAATCATCGAGTAATAACCCCATCTTGGTGATAGCCCTAAGGATGTCATTCACCGATTAAGCAGAATCCCCTTAAATGCTTGTGTCAAACATGCAATCGCCTTCAATCCAGATGAGATGATGATGCATACAAACAAGCAGCCCAATATCAGATGTAACCCTGAGCAACGTCTGCTTTCTGCTTAAACCGGCAATAACCCCGGTGAGGAGTCACAACGTCATCTTACCACGTCAACAAGATGATATCGTGGCATACCAACAAGTAGTCCAATCTTAGATGTAACCCTGAGCAACGTCTACTTTCAACTCAAATCGGCGATAACCCCGGCGAGGAGTCAAACGTCATCTTGTTCCTTCGATAAATGGCACGTCGTCTCAATACTTCATACATACATACATCTAACAATGTCCCACAAGAACCAATGAGTGACAATCCCGAGTGACTATTACGTGTGGCAGTACTTTGGATAGAATTTGAAGCTTGAAGACCATTGGCATAGACCCCTCTTCCTGACTTCGTACAACCTCTAATCCATGTCATTGTGTAACTCTCGACACCGGTGATCCATTCAAAGGTCGAGATATACCTCATTCGGATGCTCTGATTGAAGTTACGCAAGTTTGAGCGGACATTACAAAGGTACGATGGAGTGCACGCATTTACGAGACGACGGGACATGAAAGCTCGAATCCACCACGACCAGGTACCGGTAGCTGGCATCATGCCCAAGCAGTGTACTCATGACCATCCGTCTATATATCAAAGCTTGGGTGACCATTTGGAAGAGAAAGAGGGAAGGAAAAAAGCGAGGAAGCCCCATCCATTTTACTCTGCATACACATCTTTTGAGTGTTTTCTCTTCTTTAAACACTAGTTAGCTCACATATCTATCTTTTATCCCATGGAGTCGAGTGTTTATCCATTTAAAGTCATAGAAGTCTACTTTGGTACCCAACGTAAGCCTTCTTACATTTTATAAAGCCTTAACTTCTCATATAGCACACCTTTGTTATACGCATTGAGAGTCGTGGTTGCAATGCGTTTACGGACTTAGATTCATGGTTTTCATTTTTTCAGTATATATATACTAATATATGTATATATTTCATATATGTGGGACAAACATTATCGAGTTATGCCTCGATTGAGCTGCATTTGATGCAGGAGGCGTTTAATTGTTTATATATATATATATATATATATATATATATATATATATAAAATGTAAATTGAGACTACATTCGATGAGCCTGATTTTACATCCTAAGTGCGTTTAAATCGCTTATATATATATATATATATATATATATATATATATATATATAATTGTTGTATACATATCGATGAGCCTGGATTTACATTCAGATGCGTTTACTCGAATATATATATATATATATATATATATATATATATATATATATATATCCCAGTAAAATTTAAAAAGAGATTTGGTGAAAACCGAGTAAGAGAGGTTTCTTTGATTCCGAGGACTGGAATCCTTATATAAGGAGGAAGAATGTGAAAACTTCAATTTTATAAGTTATTAAAATAAGAATTTAATAATTAAAATTCTTATTATGATGTGTATATATATTTTGAATTATGTGATTTGGTGTGAAGAGAATTATATATTCATATGTTGGAGAATGTGAGATTTAATAGTTAATTAAACTATTAAAGAAATTAAATAATATTAGTTTATTTAATTAAGTTGAAATTATGTTATGAGATAATTTAATTAATTATTATGCCTTGTGGGCAATGTAAATTATTATGAGTTAAGTTTCATAAATAGTGTGAATAATTCACTTAATTAAAATAGTGAACTAATACAAGTATAATTGATTTAATAAATTGAGAAGGTAATATATTGCATGAAAATATAAATGTTAGTATAATGCGAGTAAAATATTTATTAAGTACATTAAATATTTTAGTTGGAAACTTTATGGAATAAAACGAATATTTATGGTATTAAATAAATATTTGATGAAAATTGTTATGGGATAGTTTATTTAAGTGTGATAAAATAGATGTGATTTATACATATTTTATTATGCGAGTATAATTGTGATATTCTAATTTAAATAATGCTATGATTATAATGGTTGAATAGAAATTATAATTTTACTGATAAGGTAAATTTTATTTCTTAAGGAATTAAAGGTACATAATCTAGTTTATATTTCTAGTTTGTGTTCTTGAGTTTCTTTTAAAATTAGAGTTTTGGTTAATGACTTTGTGGGTTACGATGTTTTATATGTTATTAGATATTTATAATTTGATAATGGTCATCTAGAAACAAATTTTCAAAAATCAAATTCATGTATTTATACTAAAGAAGAGGAGTTTGGGTTTTAATTATAATGTGTGTTTTTGTGTACTTTGGGACTAAAGGTGATAATGAATTCGTGATGGAAACTATAAATTGATGGATGCTTGTTGTTCTCCTCTATAAAATGAAAACAACGCAACTTGAACGAATCGAATTGGTTAAGAAACGAATTCGTGATGAATGAATACACTTAGCATGTTGAAAATAGGAAAAATTAGTATAAACAAATTAGAATTAGTATAAACCAAGTACCACATCAACTAAATTGAGAACTTTACCCTTTGCTAAACCTATAAATAGAAGAGCTTGATCCTTTATTTCATTCACCAATAATAAGTCCTCCAATTTTTGAGAAAGGCTTTGTTGTGGGAGGACTTTTTATAAAGATCTCCTTACTTAAATTTTGGCGTGGAAGTGCGTATTCAATTTATAAAACTCGTATTTTCGGGTATGTTTCTTATTTAATTTTTGGTAATATTATTATTTTAAATATTGTATTTAGTTTGTTAGTTAAAGTTTAAATTTTGGAAGTTTAGTTAGTTTTGTTAGTAAACTAGTTATTTTACTATGTTTATTTGGGCTTGTAATTGATTATGTAAATGAGTTCTAATGATTGTAATTAGAGATATTAAGCCTTAACATCATTCAAGTGTAACCAAAACTCACAAAATAAAATATTTACAAAGAACCATGTTGGACAGTTTTTGGGACTTAGCTTGAGGACCATTTGTGCGTTTGATTTATATCTAAAAGCTTAATTTGATGATTGTATGTTATATCCCTCTCAGTTCTAAAGATTGCCTAACTTGAATGAACCAAAACGGAGTTAAAATGAATCCGTGGTGAAGATTTTAGTAAACCATGTCTAGAAATTAAAACTGAATGAACAGTTACAATAGTGTCAAATTCTGGAATAGCTATGTTGCCTGAAAAATTCTGACTTTCTGGGTAGTTGTAGTGCACTGAGTTAGGAAGCCATAGGCTTTGGAATGACCTCATTCTGTCCTCGGATGAGGGAGTTACAGTGATTGGAATGAAATGTATCGAATTTGTCAAACTGAAAGTTAGCAGCAGGAGGTTCTATTTGGGATACTGTTTTGATCAGTTAATTTTTCCAAAAACTTCTGGGCTTTTGGTATGTTATAGTACACTGAATTAGCTTTCCATAGACTCCGGAACGGACTAATTCGGACTTCAGAGCAAAGAGTTATGACTATTCAAAGTAGTCGCGTCAAAACTGTCTAACCAACTCGGGACAGTAACCTTGAACAAATTTTTTGAAATTCTGTGTTTTGAATTTGGAAGTGGTCAAAGAATGAAAGTTGTAGCCTCGGAAGTTAGCTTCGCGTGGGCTCATGAATCACTCAAAAATGTTTTGAAACGAATTAGTTATGACTGTTTTAGCGAGAAAGGGTAAAGTTGGGAAAGAATAAAAAACAGATTTGAACGCCCTTTTTGAACACTATTTTGGACTGTCTATCTTATCCGAAATGGGTGTACAAGAACTTTTAAAAATAGGTTAATATGATGTTTATAGCATATCTAAAGTTGGATGTCATCAAACTTATGAGATATATCATAAAGTTTACATTACAACTACTATGCGTTAATATATGACTAATGGATGTGAATCCATGATTATATAACTGTGTAGGAATACACGAAGTGCAGATAAGCGTTAAGTAGTTAAGTCGTAGTTCATAAACTACGGATCAGACAAGTCTTTCAGTTCCTATTTTCTATGTGAACTTGATGATTAACTGTTTTAAATCTTTATTGCAAAAAGTATGATGTGTTATATATATGTTGAAAGTATGAAATGTTAAAGTCGATTTATGACTATGTTGATTGATTAAAGCATGCTGATTGAGTAAGGATTCAATCTTTATACTTGTTATATGAACTGTAGGATGTATGTTATATCTTGAGCATGTTATTATGTGCTATGTGATGCATGAAAACTGTTAGATTTTGCTGAATTGTCGAGCTCAACCTTGCAAATAACCACTTTTTTAAAAGTTCAAGATTCAAGGTAAAGTTATGTGTTACTTGAAAGACATAAAATCGATGTGATACTTGAAGATTTATACACGTTGGTTGTGTATTATTATTTAAACCATGTTTAATGTTAGAGAATAATGTATTAATGTTGAATTGTAATATCGTTTTGCGATGTAAACTATTGTAGTATTAAAATGATTCTGAAATATTTAGATGTAAAGGTTGAAGGTTTTGGGAACAAGGATAGTTTGTAATAGAAAATTTTAATTATTTCGCAAATTCCAATGGTTGTATTATCGTTTAAGGATGTAAAATTAGAGGTTGAATGTATTATTAACGACCGAAGTTGAGAATTAAATTGTATGAATTTTGGGGTCTTTATAGTTGGTATCAAAGCTGATAGGTTAGAAACCTTAGGTAATAGTACCTTAGTCTATAACCTTAGAGAAGAGAGGTGATGATAATGAACGAATAAGCTCAAATAGAATTTGAACAATAAGAAGTAATTTAAGAAATTTATAAAGAAGGGATTAAAACATGTGTAAGAGGATTCAAAGAAGAATCTCGCAGAGTTATACGAAATATGAATGTGGGGTTACCCAACTCCAATAATAAGGATGTAAGGTAAAAATAAATAGACAATGTCTATACAAAGAGAATGATAAAGAAGTTAAGAATAAAAAGTTATATCTAAGTATGGTACAATTGTACTCTTTAATAGTTGATGTATGGCATCTGGGCTAAATGATTCCTTCATAGAAGGCGGAGGTATATCTGAACTAGTAACTTCGGAACCTAGTTTGTTGGTTGTTTGTGGGAAACCACGAGCGTACCATATTGAAACTATTAGATGCTATCCGTACTATGAAATACTTGTAAACTCACGAGGAGTTTAAATGATTCTCCACGATACCATTTCTTTAGTGAATAATACTAAATAATAATACATTCGAACTTAATTTACATACATCGAACTTAAGTTTACTTACCCTGGTGCGTGACCTTCAAATACATTCCTTACAATACTTGAATAGATACCAATACAACTATAACCATTAACTCATAATACACACTTATTCAATCAGCTTTCCTTTTTCCTTTGTTCGTGCTGAGCCTTGGTTTGCTCATACATAATTGAAAACATTTAATTTAAGCAAGGATGAGCATTTAAGTGCCCAAACAAGTAATAGCAATTATATATGTTTGAAAGAATATAAGTATTCTCTTTACATAACACTTCTACAATGAATTGAAAGTTGTGAAGTAATCTGTACTGATAAAAATTCACATAACAACTCTCTTTCAAATTCTTTAAATTTGGCTCTGGCTCTACCCTTGAATAGGGTTTAAGAAATATACTATGAACATTCTTTTCATTTTTGAAATGGTTTAAGCGAATTCTATCCTCAAAGCCGTCATAACTTATGGGCACGGAGGGTGATCGACCTCGTTGTACCCTATATTGATCAATACTACATAACTTGAGCGAAATTCATCGCTCACTCTATCAGCACTTACATAAAAATCTTCCCATATAGGGATGTTCATACATGCACAGTTCCAAACCTGAAGGTTTTAATCTTGCTCAACAATAATATGTAATTCAACATATATATACGGGTAATTGAAAAAGTGTATCAACATGTGAATAAATGCCATGATTATCCAAGTGGGGACACTTGTATAACCATTTAGAAATCAATGAGCAGAATATATATACGAGCTAACATGTTGATAATCAAAGCGTACATAATACATGCGAGGAATAGAAAAATTACGAAACTTCTTACTCATGTCCATTGCATAAAGGAAATGCAAAGGTAAGATACTTACACGATTCGGCGATTACAAATCTCAACTTAGGTTTTATCTCTTTATCACAACCTATCAATAATCGGATCATTAGTTCGATTAGAACAATATATCTTAACACATAATCTTTATCTATTACGATACAACACATAGTCGATCACATAATCACGGTGATCATACTTTTAGTTCTATTACATACTTGAAATATTTTTATACATTTTCAAATATCTCATCCATGCTCTTCTGGTAGTCTTTTCTTTCTTTTATAAGATTCGACATTTGTGGTATGTCGGCGACTTTATCGGGTAAATACTGAGTCTAAGACTCTTATTCTATACCTCAACATCTGTAAATATCAGACATCTTATTTTTAATCATTTTCGCAATTTCCAGAAATTGAAAAATTTAAAATAATTCAAATCTGTCACTAAAAGGGCCTATAGTGATATAAGCTTTGTTATTATAGGTGTTCTTCTTCAAATTGAGAACTTCATAATCGGTTCTCAAGTCGACTAGTTTGGTAAATTTATAACTTTCAAATATCGGAATCATAATTAAATGATTTAAACATTAAACAATTCCATTATCATTAATAGTTTAATTAATACTAAACTATTAATGAAACCATTGCCAAAATATAAAAGTTATTTATAATAACTCAAACTATTTTAAAACATTTATATTACCCTTAAATGATTTTTTAAAACAATTAAAATCATTTTAAATAATCACCATTAATATATAAATATTAATGTACTATTCATCAAATATTAAAAGTCATTAATTATAACTTGAAATATTTTTAAATCCTTAATATCCACTTTAAATGATTTTTAAATAAATAAAACCATTTTTAAACTATTTATTTAATAATAATTATTAAATAAACTCAATATCATTAATATTATCTTAATATCATTAATATTAAATTATTAATGAAATTATCCTTTAAATATTAAAAGTTATATTTTATAACTTAAAATATTTTTAAATACCTTAATTTTATTTAAAATGATTTTTATAATATTAAAATCATTTTAAACTAAATTATTTAATATAATCATTAAATAACTTTAATATCATTAATATATAATTAATTAATGAAATTCATCACAAAATATTAAAAGTCATGGAAAATAACTCAAAATATTTTCTTATACCATAAAATAATTTTTCATGATTTTTCATGAATTAAAACTATTTTAAATCATTTATTTAATATTATAATTAAATAAATAAATACCTTTATATTCAAAAATATTAAATATTTATGAAATATACTCAAAATAATTAAATAATATTTTTGGACTTTAAAATAATTTTTCGTAATTTAATAAGTATTTTTAATAATTAAAATCTATTTTTTCTAATTTTTAAATCATTTTTCAAAAAATCGAGAAATTAAAATAATTAAAAGCGTCGCTAAAGGCCCTATATAGTGTGGCAGCCGTCATTATAGGTGTTCTTCACCAAGCCCGAGAAATCTAAAGCGGTGAAAGCGAGTGGGCACGTTTGGCCAAAGTATAACTCTCTCTTATACGAGCAATTTGGATAATCTATAAATTGGATCTTGAAGAAATAACGAATACAATTACCAATAATCATAATGTTTAAACAACATCGGATCAGGAGAAATTAGCCATCAAAGTAGCTTCCAAATCATTGTTCTTCTTCACGAAGAAACGGTTTGAGTGCCTACTTTGGACCTCTATAACTTGATGATCGTGAATTGTTTACGTGATCTATCAATTCAAGTGTGTAGAAAACATGTAGGACTACAATGCTAACACTTAACATCATCATAACAACAAGAAATCAAGCGAGATAAAGTATGGTCAAACCTTGTCGGAAAAATCAACACTTAGAAAATGCAGAATTTGCCCGAGAATTTTTCCGGTCAATCTTAAGTCGACCCACTTTGACCTTAAATAACTCTTAATCCATAATATATATGGACTGATTCTTTTTGGAGGTTAAATACAACATAACAAGCTACACATAAAAACCTTTAGAACACAAAACACATTAAAGATAGCAAGAGATATAAGGGCGACATTTTCCAAAATAATATTTTACGGACACTTAGAATATTTTTACGGGTTTGAAGAGCAAGTAGGTCGATGCCGGTCGACCCACTTTGACCGCTTATAAATACCGATCTACAATAGCTATGAACTTTATTCCTTTTGGAGATTAAAGACCACATATCAGGCTACCTATAACAACTTTTAAACAACAAAACTCGAGCGATCGACCAAAGAGTTATAGCCTCTGACATTTGGTGAAAAATAACAGAATTCGGTTTTTCCAACTTGCTTAAATCTTCAAATTCGTGCACTTTGATGTTATGGATTCATGATTTATCAACCCAGATCATCAATTGACACCCTATTACACAACTTTAAATAATCAATTACAAAAATTTACATAAGATCGAAAAGATTTCAAAAATTTAGGGTTTTAATACCTTTTAGCTTTGATTTTTGATTTTGATCATTTATTCTTGATCTTGTCTTCTTTGATTCTTGATATTAGCTTATCTCCTCACTCTCTCACACTCTATAATTTGGATTTCTAGAGAGAGAAGGGTTTGGGAGAAATGAAAAAAATTAAAGTAGCTCATTTTCTCTCTTTAATCATATAATTAATTAATCTAGATGAATTGGATGCTCACAATGGCTGATAATTGATGGTGTAATAGCATAGTAGCATGAGGGAATTCTAGAAGGTGGTGGTTGGCTAGCTGTTGCAAAGATTCTAGCAACAATGCTACTCATAATACACTAAAATGGACAAAAAAGGTATTTTGGTAATTTCCCATATAATTTCAAGGGCAATCTTGTACAAGGTAATTAAATGTAATATTTAATCACTAGATTTTAATTCTTACCATTTACCAATTAATTTCTATCCTTTGGTAAATTAAAACACTTATATAATAACATCGAAATTAAAACGGTAATTTAAAATTAGGGTTTTCGATTGAAAATTTAAGGTTCTATAATTATACGTGTGTTTTACTAACACGGTCATTCTGATTTCTAACTTCAATGGAATTAAGGTTATAATAATTAGGGTTTGTCCTAATTATCGGCGTAAAAAATAGTAATTAGGGTTTATTACAATTACAGAGCATCCTTATATACGGTAACCTTATATACACGATCCTTTACTCAATCATATCTCATAAGCGAGCTTAATAATTAGGGTTTCTGACCGCGAGTACTATCTATGACCTAATTGGTAGTAATTGCTCAACATTATCTGTCTCACATACACGGTACATATTTATAGTCTTTGTAAAATTATAATATCAATAATATTATATTGATATTCTTATCTCTTAATCCTGATCCCAATTTAGGGGTTTGGATTCCATATCGACTTATTCTTAGATTCGATAGACAAGTTAAAATAATTAACTTAAATATTACGACAATTCATATAATAAAATATTTATTATATAAATCTAATTATCACTTCATATATTATTTCCAATCATGTTTTCATGGAAAATAATTAATAAAAACATTTAAACATCTGAAATTTATTACCATAACAATATAATTTGTGGTAATTAATTATTCCAAAATTATTTCTAATTTTCAAGTAATAAATATATTCGTATTTATCGTTCACTTTACTTGACACTTAGTCTCATCATTAAAAAAAAATTATACCATAAATTTCTTATTTATTTTATATAGAAATTCTCGGGTTATTACATTCACCTCCCTTATAAAGATTAGTCCCCGGAATCATAGCTTTAAAAACTCATATGCGAGAAGGTACATAGCATATAATCATTGTACGTAGATCTCGATCATACTTGATCGAGGCGATCTTTAATTATTCATCATAACACTTATCTGTCAGATTAAGCGAAATATAAGATATATAAGTGATTCACATAGCTTTTGGAGTTACATTTCGGTTTGCCCTTGTAGTATCTGGACCGTCATGTTGTAAACCCTTGGAGTGCTTTTCGTTGGAGTTCTTGGTTGAGTTTGGTCCACGAAATTGCTAACGTCCCTTTGCTTCTCCCCGTGGTTTATGTTCCTGCCTCCATTCCCTCTGTGGGCGGTTCCTCACCTTATGCTCGGTCGATCCACATATGAAGCATCCCTTGATCATCCTTGAGTTAGAGGCGGTTGGGAGAGATATGACCCTCTTGCACGCACTTGTAGCATACAAACTTGCCCTTGAGACACTACTGCGGAGTGATTCTTCCCATGATTCTTGCCTTTGCACTACTGTTTCTTTATACCTTCACCTTTACTTGCATTTTCTCGAAAAAATTCCTCATTCTTTTCTCACCCCTATTCCCACTACTACTTTCTATCTTTCTTTGTTCCTCTGACTTGCTTTTGTTCTTCTTCTCCTTATGGTAGAGGCTCATGGCCTCACTTCCCTGAATCAACAATGATAGCCTTCTCCATGAGTCTTTGTAAAAGTATTGATTTATTCTTGATCTTGACACCTTATTATAGAGAGCGGGGTTTTAAGCCCGGCTCAAATCTCCTTGCCTTCCTAGCCTCTGTATCCACTTGATGTGGAGCAAACCTAGCCAACTCATTTAATTTTTTACGGCATACTCACTAGATGATCATATTATCTGCTTTAACTCGGGAATCTCACCTCCATTCTAGGCGCATACTAACGAGAGAGATAGTTTTCAAAAAATAAATCCTTAAACCTATCAAGTAATTTCTTCTTCTCACCTTGGAGTCTTATTTGCCTCCCACCAAAAGTTAGCTTCCCTTTCATCATATAAGTGGCAAAAGCGGTCTTTGCCCCTCATCTACTTTAGCGATTCTGAACGCCTTCTCTATCTCGTTCACCCCAGTGCGGAAACCACATAGGGTCGGTGATCCTCAGATTTACAGTGGTCCTACTGGCTTTGAAGTCTTTGAATTTTGCCAAGCGATTATGCATTTGGTTTCCATTGTTGGTGTTCCTTTTGCATGCTTTGAGCTACCATGTTTGTTTGCAAAGTTTTGCATCGATTCTGGTTATCGTTCCCCGACATTAGTGGATTCTTCTATCCTTTGGTTTCGAGTTTGGCGTCTTGGCGGCATTATACGGTTAAATAAAACCATAAATTATACCCTTACATTTTAAACCTTATTGCATAAGATTAATGTATTAACTCGTTTCATTTCTCAAACTTAGATTCATATTCATTTATCGAATATTTTACGGCACATCTGCTTTAATCAACGGCTATCCCTTTGTGACTACGAAAGTGGGATTTAAAATCTTAACCAACATAAAAGTTAAAAATAGTTCATTACTTATCACACATATTACATACATAACCCATCACGCTTATTTACGAGCCTTTTCTCGGACATTCATTACATTTCGATGTCCTTCCATCCCACAATTTAAAACATCCACCTTTCTTATAGTCGGGGGCAGCGAGGAGAGGTGTGTCCTTCACGGATGTGTAAGCTTGAGGCTCCATCTGGTCAATTTGGATTTTGAGCTTATCCTGCTCTTCCATTATTTCCATTAACGCTTTGACGCATCAACTTTTCTATCTCCCACAACCTTTCCAATGAAGAAACCTTGTTCTCAAATCACGCACTTCCGTTGATGCTTGGCGGCTTCAACTTTAGTGTCTGAATCACTATCTGTCAAATCTAACATTTACGGATCGATGCTACGTTTTTCCACGATAGCCACCTAAATCGATTTGGGTTCTAGTGAGCTTCTATTTCATCTGTTGGCCTCGATATTAGCTCGGGGTGTGAATATGATCCTTCTTATTCCACATATCTTTCTCACCGGACATCTACATACATAAGTTACCACGATTAACATATAGTATATATACACAACAATCAAGAGTTCTATATATCGTTGTCTCTTATTTTGATTGACGATAAATTTATTCAATTCTCATCAGCGCCCTATCTCTGTAGAAAAGCGACTCCATCCTCTGCATTGAATCGCATGAAGGTGATGACTAAAGCCTAGTCCAAGGTATATATCTGGTGTCTTTGGCTTCTATTTCAACCTTCAATTTGTCTTATCTGAATATCTCCCTCTACTCCAACCTTCCTCATAACTTTCATTAACTCTATACGTACTTACAACATTCACACATATCATCACACATTTACCCAATACACCTCTCACAAGAGTAAAAGTTTTCAAATTGTCTTTGGGGGTCATATAGACCATGAACACATAGTTTTAACGGTATTCATACCATAAAACAAAACATTACAGTATGTTTACAATCACAAAGAAGGTAAACTACCATTAATAGTACTTTAGGGTGATTAGCCTATTGTACCCCTACGTCATGCATAGCGTATTAATCATACCTAGCGAATATTTACGCCATTAGATTGGATCATTTATCCAAACAACATTGTTCACCTCGGTCTTTATCATAGGATTACGCACCAAACAATTTGGTTGGGAAATTTCTTCGATGAACACTTAGAGTTTTCATAAACATTAGTCTAGGTGATTCAAATAGCATAGACTCATATCAATAATTCAATTCAATCGAATTATTTAGATGTAGCCAAACCAGATTGGCAAATTAAACTTTTGAAAACATTTTGAGAATGGCGTCATGATCTTGCGTACTTGTATTAACAATCCGTTGAGGATGCGAGTCATTGTATGACTTTGTCGTAACACATCATACAATAGTGGAACAGCGACTTGGTCAAATTCACACTAAGTATTCTGTATTTACAACTCCATCACATTTTTATCATCTACTTTTGAGGTTACGTGGTACATGGTGATAATTAAAAACAAATTTTGATATTTCAAATCATTTGCGTCTAGCCAAAATAAGTAGCATAGACAGTACTTTAAACTATTTCAAAAATGATTACGAGTCTACATTTTGTTTTCAAAAAGCACATAGTGCGTATTTAGCTTGATGTCAAAAAATTTTGAAGTTTAGCATAGCTAGGAGTTTAGGAAAACCTAACACCTTCACTAAAAATCATTTACTTAACAATCTATACATTCACGTAATCCATAACACTCCATTCACACAAAACTATACCCAGTTCATCAAACCACACTTATGAGTTCATAAATTGCCACAATCATATGAGTTTAAGAACTTATCCTAGTCGGACCTTTGGCGTCCATTCATTTGAGGGGTTCATAAACATTTCATATAATTATGAGTCAAGAATGTCTCATAGGTATGAGTTTTAAGAACTCGAACTTAATCTTATATTCTCTATCTATGACCTATCTACTGTTATACACACGAGAATGGAGTAATCCTCTTAATGTGCATATAACAAATAGTAGCGACACAGACATTTCAATGATTATCGTGCGAAACTAAGTGGTTTTTACACCAAGTACAATTCGGCTCCCATACGAAGAATCATACTGACTCATTTGCCAGGCATGAGTCCTCAATTGAATTCCCATCTAACACTAACCCCATTCTCCATCTGAATTTAATTCGTATTTATAATTCTCTTACGGATGCGTGCCAATTGATAGTACAATTCATACACGACAATCTTCGCGTAAACTTTCCAATCATCAGTTGATTCCTTACATTTGTCGTAGCCTTATCGGATCGCGGGTGATCTCGCCGTATATATTACGATTTAGTTCTATATCTTGATCGTTTTATTTTCACGATCTCTCATAAGCTTGCACTTTCGGTCTTTTAGACTCAATCTATTCCCCACTCTTTGTTTAACTTTATAATCGAGTTAGGGAAACTGCGTCTTTACACTCGTAGAGATTCATCTTTGAATCTTATCGACCAACTAACTCTATATGAGTTAATACTTATCTAATCATTGCGGTTATTAGTCTCGGGTATTCTACCTAAGCTTCATAACCAACGACTTTGATACCAACTGTGGCGACCCCAAATCCGGTACTTGAAAACCGAACTTCGGTTCTCCACGATACCATTTCTTTAAAATTTGAATAATACTAAATAATAATACATTCGAACTTAATTTACATGCATCAAAGTTTACTTCCCAGTCGTGACCTTCAAATACATTCCTTACAATACTTGAATAGATACCAATACAACTATAACCATTAACTCATAATACACACTTATTGATCGACTTTCCTTTTTCCTTTGTTCGTACTGAGCCTTGAGTTGCTCATACACATTGAAAACATTTAATTTAAGCAAGGATGAGCATTTAAGTGCCCAACAAGTAATAGCAATTATATATAAAATTTGAAAGAATATAAGTATTCTCTTTACATAACACTTCTACAGCGAATTGAAAGTTGTGAAGTAATGCATCTTGATAAAAAATTCACATAACAACTCTCTTTCAAATTCTTTAAATTTGGCTCTGGCTCTACCCTTGAATAGGGTTTAAGAAATATACTATGAACATTCTTTTCATTTTGAAATGGTTTAGCGAAATTCTATCCTCAAAACCGTCATAACTTATAGGCGCGGAGGGTGATCGACCTCGTTGTACCCTATATTGATCAATACTACATAACTTGAGGCGAAATTCATCGCTCACTCTATCCAGCACTTACGCAAAAAATCTTCCCATATAGGGATGTTCATACATGCTGGTTCCAAACACAGAAGGTTTTAATCTTGCTCAACAATAATATGTAATTCAACATATATATACGGGTAATTGAAAAAGTGTATCAACATGTGAATAAATGCCATGATTATCCAAGTGGGGACACTTGTATAACCATTTAGAAATCAATGAGCAGAATATATATACGAGCTAACATGTTGATAATCAAAGCGTACATAAATACATGCGGGGAATAGAAAGAATTTTTGAAACTTCTTACTCATGTCCATTGCATAAAGGAAATGCAAAGGTAAGATACTTTTGATTCGGCGATTACAAATCTCAACTTAGGTTTTATCTCTTTATCACAACCTATCGATAATCGGATCATTAGTTCGATTAGAACAATATATCTTAACACGTAAAATCATCTATTACGGTGACACGTAGTCAATCACATAATCACGGTGATCATACTTTTAGTTCTATTCATACTTGAAATATTTTTATACATTTTTCAAATATCTCATCCATGCTCTTACGGTAGTCTTTTTTCTTTCTTTTATAAGATTCGACATTTGTCGGCGTATCGATGACTTTATCGAGTAAATCTTGAGTCTAAGACTCTTATTCTATACCTCAACATCGTAAATATCGGACATCTTATTTTTAATCATTTTCGCAAATTTCGAGAAATTGAAAAATTTAAAATAATTCAAATACATCACTAAAGGGCCTATAGTGATATAAGCATTACTATAGGTGTTCTTCTTCAAATTGAACTTCATAATCGGTTCTCAAAAGTCGACTAGTTTGGTAAATTTATAACTTTCAAATATCGGAATCATAATTAAATGATTTAAACATTAAACAATTCCATTATCATTAATAGTTTAATTAATACTAAACTATTAATGAAACCATTGCCAAAATATAAAAGTTATTTATAATAACTCAAACTATTTTTAAAACATTTATATTACCCTTAAATGATTTTTAAAACAATTAAAATCATTTTTAAATAATCACCATTAATATATAAATATTAATGTACTATTCATCAAATATTAAAAGTCATTAATTATAACTTGAAATATTTTTAAATCCTTAATATCCACTTTAAATGATTTTTAAATAAATAAAACCATTTTTAAACTATTTATTTAATAATAATTATTAAATAAACTCAATATCATTAATATTATCTTAATATCATTAATATTAAATTATTAATGAAATTATCCTTTAAATATTAAAAGTTATATTTTATAACTTAAAATATTTTTAAATACCTTAATTTTATTTAAAATGATTTTTATAATATTAAAATCATTTTAAACTAAATTATTTAATATAATCATTAAATAACTTTAATATCATTAATATATAATTAATTAATGAAATTCATCACAAAATATTAAAAGTCATGGAAAATAACTCAAAATATTTTCTTATACCATAAAATAATTTTTCATGATTTTTTCATGAATTAAAACTATTTTAAATCATTTATTTAATATTATAATTAAATAAATAAATACCTTTATATTCCAAAAATATTAAATATTTATGAAATATACTCAAAATAATTAAATAATATTTTTAGGACTTTAAAATAATTTTTGAGAATTTAATAAGTATTTTTAATAATTAAAATCTTTTTTTTCTAATTTTTAAATCATTTTTCAAAAAATCGAGAAATTAAAATAATTAAAGCTCGTCGCTTAAAGGCCCCTATAGTGATGAGCAAAATCGTATATAGGTGTTCTTCACCAAGCCCGAGAAATCTAAAGCGGTGGAGCGAGTGGAGCACGTTTGACCAAAGTATAACTCTCTTATACGAGCGAATTTGGATAATCTATAAATTGGATCTTGTAGAGGAAATAACGAGAATACAATTACCAATAATCATAATGTTTAAACAACATCGGATCCAGGGAAAATCGATATCAAAGTAGCTTCCAAAGTCATTTCTTCACGAAGAGCGGAGGTTTGAGGTGCCTACTTTGGACCTCTATAACTTGATGATGCGTGAATTGTTTACGTGATCTATCAATTCAAGTGTGTAGAAAACATGTAGGACTACAATGCTAACACTTAACATCATCATAACAACAAGAAATCAAGCGGATAAAGTATGGTCAAACCTTGTCGGAAAAATCAACACTTAGAAAATGCAGAAATTTTGCTGAGAATTTTGGAATTAAATCTTAAATCGACCCACTTTGACCTTAAATAACTCTTAATCCATAATATATATGGACTGATTCTTTTTGGAGGTTAAATACAACATAACAAGCTACACATAAAAACCTTTAGAAACACAAAACACATTAAAGATAGCTTGAGATATAAGGCGACATTTTCCAAAATAATATTTTACGGACACTTAGAATATTTTACGGGTTTGAAGAATCGGTAGGTCAATCTTCGGTGACCCACTTTGACCGCTTATAAATACCGATCTACAATAGCTATGAACTTTATTCCTTTTGGAGATTAAAGACCACATATCAGGCTACCTATAACAACTTTTAAACAACAAAACTCGAGATCGACCAAAGAGTTATAGCCTCTGACATTTGGTGAAAAATAACAGAATTCGGTTTTTCCAACTTGCTTAAATCTTCAAATTCGTGCACTTTGATGTTATGGATTCATGATTTATCAACCCAGATCATCAATTGACACCCTATTACACAACTTTAAATAATCAATTACAAAAATTTACATAAGATCAAAGGATTTCAAAAATTTAGGGTTTTAATACCTTTTAGCTTTGATTTTTGATTTTGATCATTTGTTGCTGATCTTGTCTTGCTGATTACTGATATTAGCTTATCTCCTCACTCTCTCACACTCTATAATTTGGATTTCTAGAGAGAGAAGGGTTTGGGAGAAATGAAAAATTAAAGTAGCTCATTTCTCTCTCTTTAATCATGTAATTAATTAATCTAGATGAATTGGATGCTCACAATGGCTGATAATTGATGGTGTAATAGCATAGTAGCATGAGGGAATTCTAGAAGGTGGTGGTTGGCTAGCTTTTGCAAAGATTCTAGCAACAATGCTACTCATAATACACTAAAATGGACAAAAAGGGTATTTTGGTAATTTCCCATATAATTTCAAGGGCAATCTTGTACAAGGTAATTAAATGTAATATTTAATCACTAGATTTTAATTCTTACCATTTACCAATTAATTTCTATCCTTTGGTAAATTAAAACACTTATATAATAACATCGAAATTAAACGGTAATTTAAAATTAGGGTTTTCGATTGAAAATTTAGGGTTCTATAATTATACGTGTGTTTTACTAACACGGTCATTCTGATTTCTAACTTCAACCGATTAAGGTTATAATAATTAGGGTTTGTCCTAATTATCGGCGTAAAAAATAGTAATTAGGGTTTATTACAATTCTGAGCATCCTTATACTACGGTAACTTCATATACTGATCATCACTACTCAATCATATCTCATAAGCGAGCTTAATAATTAGGGTTTTCGATACAGATCTTATCTTTATGACCTAATTGGTAGTAATTGCTCAACATTATCTGTCACACATACACAAGTACATATTTATGGTATTTGTAAAATTATAATATCAATAATATTATATTGATATTCTTATCTCTTAATCACAATCCCAATTTGGGGTTTGGATTCCATATCGACTTATTCTTCGTTCAATAGACAGAGTTAAAATAATTAACTTAAATATTACGACAATTCATATAATAAAATATTTATTATATAAATCTAATTATCACTTCATATATTATTTCCAATCATGTTTTCATGGAAAATAATTAATAAAAAATTAATAAATTTATTTAACAATATAATTTGTAGTAATTAATTTTCCAAAATTATTTCTAATTTTTCAAGTAAAAATATATAATTTGACACTTGGTATCATTAAAAAATTATACCCAAAATTATTTTTATAATTTTTACAAGTAATATGCGGTTAATATATTCATAAATTAATCATGCAAGTCTTTCAGATTCCTATTTTCTATGTGAACTTGATCGATTAATGCTTTTAAATCTTTATTGCAAAAAAGTATGATGTGTTATATATATATGTTGAAAGTATGAAATGTTAAAGTCGATTTATGACTATGTTGATTGATTAAAATGTCACGATTGAGTAAGGACTCAATCTTTATACTTGTTATATTAACCTATAGCATGTATGTTATATCTTGAGCATGTTATTATGTGCTATGTGATGCATGAAAACTGCTAGATTTTTGATTTTTGTTGAAGTTATGAGCTCAACCTTGCAAATAACCACTTTTGCAGGTGTTCAAGATTCAAGGTAAAGTTATGTGTTACTTGAAAGACATGAATTAGATGTGATACTTGAAGATTTATACACTTTGATTGTGTTATTATTATTTAAACCATGTTTAAGGTTCTGAATAATGTATTAATGTTGAATTGTAATATCGTTTTGCGATGTAAACTATTATAGTATTAAAATGATTCTGAAATATTTAGATGTAAAGGTTGAAGGTTTTGGGAACAAGGATAGTTTGTAATAGAAAATTTTAATTATTCCGCAAATTTCAATGGTTGTATTATCGTTTAAGGATGTAAAATTAGAGGTTGAATGTATTATTAACGACCGAAGTCGAGAATTAAATTGTATGAATTTTGGGGTCGTTATATATATATATATATCTATATATATATATATATATATATTCACATTCCTGTCAGGCCTGGAGTTTACTTCATGGCCTTTTACAGCTTTATTTACATTTTGTCCTACCTGGAGTTTACTTCGTGGCAGTTGATCGATTTTATGACTTTTATTTATATTTTGTCCGCCAGAGTTTATCATATGGCGGTTGATCGATTTATCGCTTTATTTACTTTTACGATCCCCATGGAGGTGCTTCGTGGTGGTTGATCATGTCCATATATATATATATATATATATATATTTACCACTTTTATATATTAACATTTTCGATCCCCATGGAGTTGCTTCAGAGTGGTTGATCATATTCGTATATATATATTTATAAACTTCTATATATATAATCGCTATCGCTTTCCATACAAATTGCAAGATTATGTGAGCCTAGGAATCATGTGATCACGTGTTCAGTTCATCGAATCTAGATTCTGGTTCCCATGATGGACATTTTTCACTATTATAAAAATTGTACATTGTTTTACTGATGTTTGAATTTCCTTGGATGGTCATTATGCCCATGAGGAGTTCTAAGATCGTCAGATATTATTTTCTAGAATGCTTCGCATCTCAAAAATAAAAGCAAAAATGCCGGACATTTAATAATAAAATGGAAGTATCAAAGGTCTCAATTATTATTGAGCATGTGGTTTGAAAAACCTCTTTACAAAACTTCATTGATATATCTTGGTTAAAACCGAATTTTCTATAAAATTCAAACCTTGTATATATAGGTGTGAAGCGAGGCCTCGCACTACTTTCAAATAATTGCACATTGATCCACATACACACACATTCATATAACAATTTCTTTGAAAAGTGGCGGTCACCATGGTAGACGGATGTTCTGGGTGCCTAACACCTTCCCTCCGAATAATCAAGCCCCTGCACCCAAAATGAATCTCGCAGCCATAGAGACCCATTTAGCGTTGTCAAATCTTTGGGTCAATGTTAAACCTTTTCTTTTTGCGTTGGTGCAACCAATTAAATACACCAATGGCGACTCTTAAAGTCCAATCGTCGACATTATACATGTGTGAGACCTTTTTCACTTGTTTTTTTCAAACAAATCTCACATTAATAATGAGAACACCAAAGAACAAGTAACGAAAATGGACACTCAAAAAATCTCGGCGTCGACGGTGGCGACTCTTGGGACTCTAGTAAGAGAGCTTAAGCCGCTATTACAAGCTTTTCAAAATTGTTATATGCTTGTGTGTGAATGTTGCATTTACATTTCTGATGAATGTGTATGAATGCATTTTAATTACTACACTGCTAAATATCTATCTGTGATATTAGTGCTTCGCACATGTCATTATTTTGCATAAACGGGGAGACACGTTGTATGTGAATGTATGTTGTGTGGCCCCTCCACCAGGAGGCTATCTTTTTCGGTGTTTGATTCATTGGACTCGTGGGAAGAATGATTCCCGGGGCTCGTGAAAGGCACCACTGATTCGCTCAATTGAACGATAGGATTAACTTCCGTCAAGTAGATTGTGATGATCTCTGGGGAACCTTCATGCCGAAAAGCATGAAAACCCTAGGATAGGTCAACCTCGATAAACCAAACGCAGAGGAAAGTTTCTTCATGCTTTCCATTTTCAATTACTTGTAAAAGTTTACATTGTAATTTTATTCCATGTTCATCCATATGTAATGGAAAATATGAAGAATATCTCAAGATGCATGCATGACATGTTATCAATTAACAACCGGTTTTTGTAGGACAAATTCCTAAAAACGGACATGTTATGATAACATTTATATTACCCTAAGACTAAACTACGTAAGTCTTTGTAGGGAAGCAATTGGGCTCACATCTTGGCCAAAATCCAAAAAGGTCATGAGCCTTCTGACCAATCTTGTCCTCTTCCGAATAGTCTAACTCTGTTTCACGAGAAGAATTTGACGGATTGAGTAAACAAATTACAGACTTGGCCATTCTACTGAAAGAATTGCATCAGTCTACTCAGGGTACGAAGATACCTACACATACAGAATCCTCTACACAAGGGGGAGTTCAAGGTCTGGAAAAAATAATTCCAGAACATCAGTTGGATACAACCAACA
This sequence comes from Panax ginseng, assembly GCA_020205605.1. Classification (NCBI taxonomy): domain Eukaryota; kingdom Viridiplantae; phylum Streptophyta; class Magnoliopsida; order Apiales; family Araliaceae; genus Panax; species Panax ginseng. The sequence goes on from CM035139.1 coordinate 94,397,041, forward strand.
AAGACCCTAAAGGCACCCATCTCAAAGGATATCTAGACATTGGTGACATCAGGAAGAAGGTCCTTCAAATGGAGGAAACCATTCGCGTTCTCAAAGGGATTGGAACATATGGCAGTGTTTCATATGCTGACCTTTGCATATTTCCTGGTGTGCATTACCCAGAGAAATTTAAGACCCCTGATTTTGAAAAGTATGACGGATTAGGGGATCCATACACACATTTAAAGGTGTTCATTAGAGAACTTGGGTCTTACGCAGAAAATGAAAAGCTCAAAATGCAGCTGTTTCAGATTTCAACATTTGGTTGATCATATTTTCAACAACAATGTGATATCCTTCACTGATGACGATATACCTCCCGAAGGAACCGGTCATTGTAAGCCATTGCACATAGTAGTGTTGTCTTTCGAGTACATGCTAGTAGGAGTATTGATAGATGGAGGCTCATATCTAAATATCTGTCCTTATGCCACCTTGGTAAAAATGAATATCAATCTCAAGAGGATCCAAAGCAGCCATAAGGTCATCCGAGCTTTTGATGGATCCCGACGAAATACCGTCGGAAAGATGGAATTGCCAATTGAGATTGGTCCAAATACATTCAATGTATCCTTCCACGTCCTCAAGATAGATTCAGGATACAACCTGCTATTGGGGAGACCATGGATACACATGGCTGGAGCTGTTCCATCCACATTACATCAACAACTCAAATACATTATCAACAATACCTAGTTATCACAAGATCGAGCCGGATTGTCCTGAACAAGGAATTCTACCAATTATCAGCTTCAATTCAGAAGTTGAACCGGCCAGTTTCCATACTTTGGAAGTGAGTAACATGCAATACCATTCTATTGGGGCTCCACTTCCCGTACCCAAGATTTTTGCCGAGGTTATGTCGGCCACTCAAGAAATGATGTTATTGGGTCATCAACTTGGACAAGGGCTTGGTAAGGATAAATAGGGTATTAAGCACCCTATCCAAATGTCCAGTCAAATTGGAATAGCCGGGCTAGGCTATTCTTCTAGTTCCAGACACAGGAATCCTCATAAGCACGAGCAGGTTCCTCAAGCTTCTGCCGCACGGCGATTTTCTATACCTTTACCTCACGAGTTAATCCAATCTCCAGTAAAGGTGCTAGCCCATATTGTGGCTATGCTATTTCCAAAACCAGTGCCAATCAAAGATAAAGAGGTGCTGATTCCTAATCCCGAAGTGGAAGAAAAGGAACAGAAACGTAAACATGACCTTGCCTTGATGATGGCAGGCATCCGCGTCATTATTCATGATGAATATACAAACAGATACACCCCAGATGATGATTGCCCAGATGTCATGGTTATCATTCGGGAGAAGGAAGACACTGACGATCCTTCCATCACTGCAGTCCTTCAGGACTTTGCCATCAATAATTGGAGCAGTACTCCACGCATTGGTCGACGAGGGTAAAATGGGCAGAAAATCCCTCTGCCCTGTAGATAACTTTAATTGCTTGCTTTCCTTTATAGCACTAGCAGTTATTTTATCACGTACATGCTAACACTTTTGTATGATCGAACAATTGCATATATTAAGTGAAAGCATCTTTTGTTTCAGGACTCTGAATTTAGATGTACCTGTATTTGCTGATGAGGTGCCTTCTCTCCACAAGGGCTGTAACTTTGATGCAAAGTTAGACTCAGACTTGATGGACAACTAAGAGGGCATTGAGACACCTCAAGAGATTAAGGAATGGGTCACAGACAAACCCAAACCCAATCTTGATCAAACCACTCCTTTCAATCTTGGAACCTTAGACAACCCTAAGCTAATCCAGATTGGTTCGAGACCTACCACAACTCAAATGGAATGACATGGTTGCACTGTTAACCCAATTCTAGGATGTGTTTGCATGGTCTCATGAAGACATGGTGGGTTTGTCCACTGACATTGTTCTTCATCGCCTTCCCATTAAAGAAGGATTCAAGCCAGTTAGGCAAAAGTTCAGGTGATTGAAACCTAAGTGGAGTTTAAAGGTTAAAGAAGAAATTGTGAAACAATTTTAAGCTGGCATCATCATGGTGTCTACATATCCGAAGTGGATATCCAACATTGTTCCCGTGCCTAAACCAGGGGAAAGGTGCGAGTTTGCATGGATTATCGGGATTTGAACAAAGCTTGCCTTAAAGATAGCTTTCTCGTGCCCCTTATCCACATTCTTATTGACAATACTGCTCAATACGGCATGTACTCCTTTGCTGATTGCTTTGTGGGGTACCATCAAATTATGGTCGCTGAGGAAGATCATGAGAAAACAGCTTTCATCATGCCTTGGAGAACTTTTTGCTACAGACAGTTGCCATTCGGCCTCATCAACACCGGGGCAACCTATCAGCGAGCTATGTTTGCACTTTTCCACAATTTAATAAATAAGGAGATAGAGATCTATATAGATGACATCATTATTAAATCCCAGAAAGAGGATGACCATTTAGACCATCTCAAAAAGCTTTTCAACAGGTTGCATAAGTACAACTTAAAGTTGAATCCCGCCAAGTGCTCCTTTGGTGTTAAGTTAGGCAAGTTGCTAGGCTTCCTAGTCAGCCACAAAGGGATTGAACTGGATCTTACCAAAATCCAGGCCATCAAGGAAATGCCCATTCCTCAAACAGAGAAGGAAATACGGGGATTTTTGGGAAGGATCAACTTCATTAGCAGATTCATTTCTCAACTCACAGCAACCTGTGAGCCTATCTTCAAATTGTTAAGGAAGAACTCATCCATGAAATGGAACGATGAGTGTCAGAAAGCCTTCCTAACAATCAAAGAACAGTTGATTAACGCTCCTATTTTGGTACCTCCCAGGGATGATGTTCCTCTGTTCATGTACCTGTCCATAAATGACAATGCTATAGAATGTATGTCTTTGAAGCAAAAAAGACAATAGAGGCCAAGAATAAGCTATCTATTACCTCAACAAAAGATTCAGTATTAGTGAACACAAGTACACTCTGATCGAGAAGACTTGTTGTGCTTTAGCATGGGCTTCCATGAGGTTACAACATTACCTCCATGGTCATACAACCCATCTCATATCCCGCGTGGATCTTCTCAAGTATGTGTTCAGTAAACCCATACTGAATTGTTGATCCGGATGGCGATTGATCCTACAAAGAATTTGACATCGCTTCACGTGATGCAAAAAGTTTATCAAAGGTCAAGGAATTGAGGATCAATCGCCACCGTGACCGCTAGGGATTACAAACCCTTAGAAACGTACTTTCCCGATGAAGGGGTAATGACAGTTCAGTTACAACATTAGTATGATACATGCCGTGAGTGGAAATGTATTTTGATGGAGTCATAATTGTAAGGCTCCGGAGTCGAGTAGTCCTAATATCCCAGACGGGAGCTAGATCCGTCGCCATCAAATTGCGCCAAAGACCAACAATATCTGATTGAGTATCAAGGTTGTATCATGGGGCTAAAACTTGCCCGTTCAATGGGCATCAGGCGGTTAACTGTCTTTGGAGATTCTGAATTTGTAATCAAGCAATCCACATGAATCTATCAAACCAAAGAATTGCATTTGCTGCCTTACCATCGGCAAGTTTTACAGATGGCTTTGGAGTTCGAGGAAATCTCATTTTTACACATTCCTCGTAATAGGAATGATTTTGCAGATGCATTAGCAACGTTGGCCTCCTTGGTTTGCATACCTGATAAGGAAAACATGCCAATCATCACGTTTGCTCTGCAAAAAGCCCCAATCTATGGGAATTACATTGGAGAAGAATCAGATGAGCTACCTCCCATCCACAACCCTTGTTACCAACACATCAAGGAGTTTCTGCGAGATGGATCTACACTCACTGAGGCGAGCCTAATTGAGAAGAGGCGGATTCATCGACTTGCTATGAAATTCTACCTGAGCGGAGATGCACTCTACAAAAGAGATGCAGGATTAGGTCTCCTCAGATGTCTGGACAAAGACCAAGCTCAGCGACTCATGGATGAGGTCCATGGTGGAGTATGCGGCCCTCACATGAGCGGAACCCTACTTGTCAAGAAAATTCTCAGAACGGGACATTATTGGCTCACACTCAAAGCTGACTATGATGATCACATCAAGAGATGCTATCAATGCCAGATTCATGGGAATGCTATCCACGCCTCTCCAAGGAAACTCCACAATATAAGTTCGCTATGGCCCTTCTCAATGTGGGGAATGGACGTAATCGGGCCCATCAAGCCCAAAGCCAGTAATGGACATCGATTCATATTCACCATGATCGACTACTTCACCAAATGGGTAGAAGCAACTTCCTTCCCCAAGGTTACTAAAGAAGTTATCATTACTTTCATCAAAAACAATGTCATTTGTCGATATGGACAACCAGAGGTCATTATGTCAGACAATGCTAAGAACCTCAACAACAAAATGATGGAGGATTTATGCAAAAAATTCCACATCAAACACCTTAACTCCGTCATCTACCGACCAAAGATGAATGGTGATGTCGAAGTGGCTAATAAAAACATCAAAAAGATCACGCAGAAAATGTCCACCAACCACAAAGAATGGCCTGACCTCTTGCATCTGACTTTATTAGCCTACAAAACTTCCATGCGAACTTCCACTGGGGCAACCCACTACTCATTAGTCTATGGGATGGAAGCAGTGCTCCCCATAGAAGTGGAAATGGAATCCCTCAGAGTATTGATGGATGCTCAGTTGGATGAGGACCTATGGGTACAAGACAGGTATCACCAATTGTCTCTAATAGACGAAAGGCGAACAACGACTATCTTCCATGGTCAGTTATATCAACAAAGGATCGCATGATCCTACAATAGAAAAGTCCGACTATGGCAATTCAAACAACATGACTTGGTTTTGAAGAAGATCATTGGCAACCAAGATCAATCTAAGGAAAAATTCGCTCATAACTGGGAAGGCCCATTTATTGTCAAAGAAATATTGACAGGAGGTGCTCTCAGATTGCAGGAAATGGATGGCGATGAATTTCCACAACTTATTAACTCAGACACCGTGAAACGGTACTATGTCTGAAGTTACCTTCAAACAAACATCCTGGTTTTGATCATCAAATCACTAGTCATTCCGGTTTTAAACCCTTTCACCCTATTACATGCTCTTCTGCCCCTCAGGGAAACATACACTTTAAGCTAGCAACCTGATTTTACTTCATTTCAAGCCTTTCACAACCTCAGTTATCCTGAAGACGGGATTGAACCTTTCTCAATTTCGGTTATCCTGAAGACGGGATTGAACCTTTCATACCTGCAGTTTATCCTAAAGACGGATTAAACTTTTCTATGCTTGCAGTTTGTCCGAAGGCGGATCGACTTTTTTCCACACTTGCGGTTTATCCCCATTATGGGATTAAACTTTCTTCTCCCCGTGTAAAGATAGCTCGCATATGGGATTTACATTTCTTCAAATTGCGATTCGGTCACGAGGGTGAACTACGTCGACCTGATCTCCCTGATACCCGGGGGTATGTAGGCAACCATATGCTATATGGCTCGGTCGCAATAAAGAAAAACAGCAAAAACATTTCTACCCTTTCTCTACAAAACAACAAAAACAACAAAATACTTCTACACCCATCTGCCTTCCGCATTCAGCGTTGAACCTCCTACACTAGGTTCGAACTACGCAGACTTGATCTCCTCTTCAATAGGAGTACGTAGGAAGCCATTCATGGTGCAGTCTAAACCCTACCAAAATAACATACTTATCACACGGTACTGGGATCAACCTTCAATTTTCCCCATTTCATCGGTTTCAGATCAAAGGGATGGAATTACCCAACCTCTTCTCACAAATAGAAGATTCGGTGACCATCTAAGCTGCGATCGCGGCCTCAAAGAGCAATACCAACCCATAAGAGATGGAATTAACTAGCTTCTCACAAATAGAAGCATTGGCGACCATCTGTGGTTAAGCCAATCTCAGTGGAAGAAACCACCCTCCTCTCCACTTTTCCATACAGATACAAATCCCAAGACACCAAAGATGGTAGGATTCACAAAATCGGTGATCCGTTTCGAGAGATCTTGCGACGTCTCAATGTCAATCTATCAAGGATAAGTTCAGAATGCATCAAGATCACAAGGCCCTAGAGAAACAGGCAAATATCAAGCAAGTATCAAGGCATAACTAAAAGGGAAGTGAATCAAAATATATTTCCCTGCCATACATAATACTGTTTGATATATACATATATGTTGTACATGACAAAATGGCTAAGCTAGTCTGTGTAGGAAAAATACAAAGCTATTTATAGATCTGAGTGTATGCGTACTATCAGATCTAATATAGCATCCCTCTCTAAAAAAGGAGGAAGCACTGCAAGCTCCTGCCCAAGGGTATCTACACGAGCTAGAAGATCAGAGGCTAACTGCATGGTGGCATAATGCTCATCAATGTAAGCACTCATGTCGGCCAGACTGACAGTCATCTGGGATCTAATGGTAGTGCTATTTGCAATGGCCACATCCCTAGAAGATAAGGCGACATCCCGCTCTCCAATTAATGTATCCTTGGCTGATCTAGCCTTATCCCTCTCCAACAGAGCAGTATCTCTCTCATCAAGAGCTGTCAACATCGCGGCCCTAGCCTGATCTCTATCATAGGTCATTAGATGTAAGCTCTGCTCCAAATGCTATGCCGAATACTGGGTAACAGTGGCACTCGGGGTGGGAGAATCCATCACAAATGCTGGCAACCCAGCAGTCAAATCATCGATGGGAATAACAGCCTCCTCTACAGGCTCCTCATCGTCAGAATCAATCCCCTGCACTATGGATATTGCCACAGCCGATGCAGTCTCTGTCTCCATCCATACGGAATACTCTGCAGAATAACCTAGACGACTGACAAAAAACTCAGCCAACTCTCGCTGATCCCAATAGGCATACAACCTGGATCTGTCCCCCGCTGACAAACGGTGTGACGCGAAGCGCTGACTAACTGCCCCCTCATACGAATGGAAATCCTAAAACTGGTAAAACTGACACATCACGGCCAGTGGGTGGTAAGTGATCATTGCCCCTCAATCCAGCTAGATGAAGATAATCCATGCTCGAAGCATGAGTAATGAAGCTGTAGGGTGAACTGAGCCCTGAACATGGCAATATATCAAATGGATCTCTAATCCCTGTCAGGAAAGCGGACCAAGATGCAACATCTATACACTCCGTAGGCTGGAAGGAATATGGCATGGCTATGTCATGGGTGAAACAAAATCCATGATGTCTAAATGTGCCAATCGGTCTCAAGTGTGACATAAACCACAGATACAACATGACCGAGCTACTTGTGAATACTCCTGCCGGATAAGTCCTGCAGTATGTAGCTGACCTCAAGGTCTCTGCAATGATACTCGGAATAATGGTATGACCATCCCTGAGAGCTCTCACTGCCATGACGACGCCGATATCTAGCTCATCCACATATTGCGGCATGTAGACGTATGACAATACGCATAGAAGCTGTACATCTACTCTGGCTGAACGCTAATGATCCTCCAAGTAGGTGAAATCCGAAATGAAATGCATAAGGCGTCCTCGAGCCAAACCTATCAAACAGGAAACGCTGGGATATCACATGGCCGAATGTAATCTCGTCCTGGACCACTCTACGTCTCAATCCGGTGAGAGTCGAACTGCTCGCTTCATGTCTCCAATAGCTATATGCACGCAAGGTGCATCCAGAGGCAAAGATCGTTAATCGATGCATACTCCTCCAAAGTAGGAGTCAACTCACGGGTCCCAAATCGTAATACATGTCCGTCGGTGCATCAAAGGCTCTAGCATGCCCTCTACAAATCCTCGGAGGAACACGAAACATCAAGAAGGTCATAAGATGTTGCAAAGAAATCATCTACAATCACCGTGTCTGATGGTGATATAATATCATACCTTGATCGCATACCAGCTACCACCACAAATGGTGGGGTATAATCAATACGGCTAACTATCGAAGAAGACATTTGTATGGGCCGTGTCATAAGACCATCCAGGGGTCAATGCTGAATATCTCTGGACATACATATGTATAACATAATAACATGCATGATACAATAGATGGCTATATGATATAGGGAATGGAAGACTATACATACATTTCTAAGTATATCATCATCTAATACATCTCTGTACAACTAAAATACAGGGAAATGGGGCGAAGCTACCCAACATACAACAAAGGTCTATCAAAAGAGATAGTGAGAAATACATTAGAAAAAGTCAAGAGTGTCGATGTTCACGCTATTGATCCCGGCCCACGATGTAATTCCTCCCGAGTCACCGGATCTCTATCTACAGGGGATGTCGTGCCGATACAAGGAGGATCTGCACCAAGCAAAACCATATGGGTCACCGAGGGACCAAAGGCCAGAAATGGAAGGATCAAAAGTATCTACCTCTACAGGATCTACCGCCCAAATGCCGAATGAAAAGATGTGATCGGTCCAAATTGCCGAGTCGATCATTAACTGCATGTCACATGAGTCGGATCTCGACATAGGCTAGCCAATCCATCATCATCACGGATCACGGAACCATATCCCCATAAACCGTGTGGCGCGGTCTGCGAGCTCCAATCGCACGAGGATCCACCAACGCCGGAACGCCTCACGAGAACAGGGGCCCTCTCGACAATGTAAAAGTGTCAATCCCCATCAATGGGATGTCAGTGATGGGTGACTGCAAAATGGGCCAATAACGCCTGGAAGGAGGCAAGATCGGCATACGAATCTCTCCTGTAGTGCTCCTGATAGCACGCTCTCCTAAATAGAGCTCCCATCCTCCATCTATGAAGAGAGGAATCCTACGGGTGGAAATGACGTACTCTACTCCAATCGGGTACCCATCCTCAAATCCAACTCCCAAATGCTCTCCAGAGTAGGGAATCCATGTGATGACATCAGCTGTCAATAGCTCCAGCTGCAGGCAACAATGAGTGAAACCCTCAGCAACAGGGACCTCCGCCAGTATGGAATGATGCCATCTCCGTCCTCGTGGATAGGTGTTTAAACCCAACACGCTCACAGGACACAAACAAGGAAGCCTCCCATAGGCCCAAAACTGCCAACACAAAGGCAAACATCTGCTGTCAGTCAATACTCTTAACCTATATATGGGAAAAGACAAGAGAAATACTCACCAGCAGAAATGGGTAGAATCCTAACCACGCCTCGGTCAAGCCCTACGATCGCATGCGCATTCCCCTGAGGAAGTAGGAAAAGGTATAGGAACCCCAATTATACTCTCCTATACGATCCACGTGTCGAGTGGCACTAATCAAATCAAAAGACACCATAGAGGAATTATCTACTATGAAGCAGCCCCTAATGATCATCAGGAACAATCGCCGAAGAATGCGATCCCTGACTCTCACATCATCGACTATAGGCTCACTCAACAGCCCGCTCATAACATCTACGCTCAAAGGACCTGTACGAACAGTCCTGCCCTTGAGTGCCTCCGCTGGAACTCCCAACAAGGATCTGACGGCAGTAGGGGTGATATCCGCTATGTAAGGCACTGGCTCCCCTCCAAAATCCATACCTGTGATAAATCACCAATCCATCGGCGTCATCATCACCTCGCAGTCCAACAAATGGAGTGACTGAGTCTGGTGGAACCACCGCTAGGACAATGCCCTGAGGTAACCCCAGGGACAGTGATGGGGTAGAATGGAGAAGAATCTCCCGAATCCCCAGCCATAGACGATCGTTCTATAGTCATCATGCAAGGCCTGATACATAGAGTGGATGCTAAACCAGTTCCCTCAAGGCTGTGTGAAGCCGGGAACCTATATCAAATGCAGATCAACATCAAAATCCTTAACTCCTCATCAATATGAAATAAGGAAGATTAAAGATCTAGCTTTATACCTCGTTTGCGTGCAGGTATACTAAAGGATGCCTACTCAAGTCACCCAGAAGATCTGGTTTCTCTACTTGAATACCTGGAGATTCCCTATGGGGAACACGTACAACAAGAGCAGGAACCTCGATCAGGAGCAGGAACCTCGAGCAGGAACACGTACAACACGTACAATTTGCAGTTGTTTAAATAAAATTAGTTTGGTTAAGAACTAATACTTGGTGATTTTTATTAAATAATTCCTCGTGGGAATGATACTTTTCTTATCACTTTATTACTTGTTGACAGTGTATACTTGCACGAATGTTTTGATTGCGAAATCGATCAACAAGTTTTTGGCGCCGTTGCCGGGGAATTAATTTAATAATTTTTTACCAATATTAATTTCAATCAAATTAGTCTCAATTTAAAAATTTTGATTTTTATTTTTAATTCTCTTCTTATATTTCTCTCTTTTTAGGTACCATGGATGCCTTTGCGTATCAATGGCCATACACGAACATGGCTCAACCAAGGGAAACAGGGATTCTTTGGACTTAATACATTTTTGTAGAGTCAAGATAAATTGAGGCAAATTCAAGACGTTGGAGGTTATCGATTTCAACGTAGTCGAAGGATGGCAAACATGACTTCGGCAAGGAGCGGAGATTGATGGACTCACGACAGTACTTTCTGCATTATCAGCACAAATTGAGACACTTTCGAGGAGGTTGGACGCTTTTGCAGCACAACGTCGTCAAAGTGTGGCGGTTACTTGTAATTATTGTGCTGGAAATCATATGAGTCATCAATGCACCACCAGTTTTGAGCTGGTATCGTATGGTGGTGATTACCCCAACAATTATGTCTATCCCAACAACTATTATCAGGATTGGGAGTATCACCCAGATTTTTCATGGAGCCATACTCATCAAGATCAATTTTATGCTCCAAGTCCAATATACCCACCGGATTTCTAGTGTCCACCTCCACTACAACACTGTGGAGGAACATTCAAATTTGGAGGAAATTTTGTCCAAGTTCATAACTTCAAGTGGATAAGTGTATTTTATATACGCCGATTTAATATCCAATTCATGCTTATTTGTTGCTACATTCTTGTGATCATGTTCAGCTTTTACTTATTTTATGTTATTTCATGTGTAGATTGGTGGTTGTGAAATTCAACGACATTTGGTGATATTTATATGATTGGGACTCAAATGGAGTGTAATTGGAAACAAGTTAGAAGAGCAAAGATTGTCATTTAACAAGATACACCCTCTGTTGGGGGTGGGCATTAATAGTTTATACACTCACACGGGAAGGGGGTCTTGCAATCCAGTTATAAAGAATTAAACCATTGTAAGTGCATTATATAACTACACACCCGTCAAAGGGGTCCTCATTCGAGAAAATCAGAGCATAGCCTTTGGGGTGGGCTTACATAAGATATAAAACCACCAAGTAATGGGGTGGAAAATTTTGAGTGTCCTGTTTTGGTTATAATTTTATCAAGCACTAATTTTAGCTATTTGTATGGCATTATAACCCTAATTGATAGAGAATTCATTAGAGGTTTTATGCTAGATATCTATTACTTTATCAAAGACAACAAGGAGATTAGAGAGAGGAGAATTACGAAGATCTAAGTCGGAGTTTTTGATAGCAAGAAGCGTGAGGAGTATTTCGAGGAGTTTTTCAAGACAATTGCAATTTTAGTCTACGTGAAGGGTGTTTTTCAATATTTTCATGTTAGATTATTATTTGTAATTGGGAGAATGATTTCTATGATATATTCAAAGGTTTATTTCATCTATTATGAACTAATTCACTTGTTAGACTTGTGATGGATCCTTAAGTGAATCGATGGTTTTGTAAACTTTGATTTCCAATTTAGTAAGCTATCTCTAGTTTATCTATATTAATTTGTGCTTGAATCTATGAATTGCTCGATCAACAATTCTTTGTGGAGTTGGATGGAATCGAGAGAGGATATTCAAATCTAGACCTAGTTGATATAACATGTGTTCGTGTTTTTGTTAAGTAGCTTAAACTTGATGAGTGTTAAGGTAGAGATATGCTTGGCAATCGCATGTAATCGGATAGAGAACTTATTCTTCAACCTTCTTCAATTATAATTCACATAGAGATATAGTGGGTTAGTTGATTAAGGTGTTTAATCTGATTTCTATCTTAATTGTGGATTGAAGTTTATAGGTATTAGTGCATCGAGAGGTGGTTAATGCTACTTTCGTGTTCTTGATTAATAAACCGATAGTGCATTAAATTGGGATAAAGGTGTTAAAATCAAAGTGAAGCTTAGGTGAAATCATAAGTCTAATTCTCCATTAATTGTTTGAAAAATTTAGATTTTGATATTCGTGGTTATTTTGTGTTAATTTAATTATATTTAAATTTTAGTTTCATTAATTTGAATTATTGAGTTTGATTTGTTTAATAAAATTAGGTTAATATAAGATTGGTAATTGTAAGTTAAGGTTATTGCTAATTAATCTCGTGGGAACGATACTCAACTTATCACTTTATTACTTGTTGACCACGATACTTGTGTGTTGTGCGTAATTACATTTTACCCAACAAGTTTTTGGCGCCATTGTCACGGGATATTTTTAGCATAAATCTTAAGTGTTTTACAATATCGCTTTAATTAATCCAGTTTTACTTAGACATTTTTTATTGTGCTTTTATTTCGTGTTGGACGTAGTTTATAACGAACCTGGTCCCAAAATCCAGACTTTGTTGCCTTTTGAGGACTTACATTGAGAAAAGGTTTCAGAGGTTGAGTAAGCGGATCAAGGAAATGAAGCAAGAATTCGAAATACTTGAAAAGGAAGAGGAAATAGTAATGGCAGCCGAAGATCTGGAAAGCGTTGAGGGACTTCGCAACACCCAAGGTGACTGAATCATAGCCAAGCATCACTGTGCCAAAGAATAGCAAAGAAATACGCTCAAATTAAGACTGGGATGATACAAATGATTCAGAATTCAGTTTAATTTGGGGGATTTACAAATGACGATCCGAACGAGCATTTAGTCAGCTTTCTGGAAATGTGCAACACATTTAGGTTTAATGGGGTTTCAGATGAGGCGGTGAGACTTTGATTGTTCCCATTTTCTTTACGGCACAAGGCGAAGAGTTGGTTACATTCTCTACCGTCCGGTTCGATAACTACATGGGAGGATTTAGCTCAGAAATTCCTCGCAAAATTCTTCCCGTCGGTGAAACCTACGAAGATGAGGAATGAGATTATAATGTTTGAACAGCAACATGGGGAGTCATTATATGAAGCCTGGGAAAGATACAAAGAATTGCTCAAAAAATGCCCACATCATGGATTGCCCCAGTGGCTACAAATGAACATATTTTACAAACTGGATCACATGGGAATCTCAGACAAGTATCGATGCAAAGATCTAAAGTGAGCGCTCATGGCTAAGAGTTACGAGGAAGCCTACGAGTTGATTGAAACCATGTCGCCTAATAACTACCAAAGGGCCCACAACAAGAATGACACACACAGTAAAGCAAATTTGGGTATTAGAAGTAGATAGTATGACAAATGATGATGCAGTATATATATCTCGCACTTTTCAAAGAAGTTGAGTCGTTGTCAAGAAGACAGACAAGACAAGCTCAGAAACACAGCAAGTACAACAAGTGGCAATATATGCGAAGTTGTAAGCGCAGGAGAGCACCCAACGGAGCAATGTGCAATTAATCCAAAGAAATTGCAGGCAATTCATCAAGAATTACAAATGTAATTCCTCAAAACACATATCGTAACACATACAATTAAGGAAATAGGAATCATCAGAATTTCACATAGAGCAACAACCAGCAAAATCAAGCTTCACGTCAATCATATCCTCTAGGTTTTCAGAACCAGCAACAACCAGTTTAATATCAAGAAAGAAAACCCGATCTGGAGGAAGTGTTAGCAAAATTCATGACTACCACCGAGTTGGTTATAAAAAATCACACCATGGCTATGAAATCACAAGAGATGTCGATTAAGAATTTAGAGAATCAGGTGGGTCAAATTGCGTTGGCATTGAATAATAGACCACAAGGGACATTACCAAGTAACACAGAGAAAAATCCTAAGGGTAATCACGAGCAAAGGTCAAGCCATTATGTTGAGAAGTGGAAAACAACTTGTTGGTCAAGAGCCGTAAATTTTGATTACAAAGGAGATCGATCCGAGACGTAAAATACAATGGGTGAGGTAAAAGCAAGGAACGAAAAACAAATGGAAAAGAACAAACCACCAACGAACCCAACCATTTATCCTCCCCACCATTCCAAAGAAAGAGTTCAAAAAATGTAAATTAGACAAGCAATTTTCAAAATTTTTGGAAGTTTTCAAGAAACTTCAAATTAACATACCATTTGCAGAGAGGCCCTAGAACAAATGCCTAGTTACGCAAAAAAATTTATGAAAGGGATTCTATCAAGGAAAAGAAATGGGAAGATTTTGAGACTGTGGCATTAACAGAGGAGTGTAGAAAGCAGGTATGTTATAAATTACCACCAAAACTCAAGGACCCGGGAGCTTTACTATTCCATGCACGACCGGGGAGATGCATTTCGCCAAGTGTTTATGTGATTTGAAGTAGTGTAAACCTTATGCCATTGTCAAGATATTTAGAATTGGGTTTCTCTTTGAGCCAAGGCTCACTTAACATCTCCTTAAAACAATGATAGGTCACCACGATCCGAGAGGCATAGTAGAGGACATCTTAGTGAAAGTGGATAAGTTTATATTCCCCCATGGACTTTATCATTTCGGATTTTGAGGAGGACAAGAACATCCCAATTATCCTAGGGAGACCATTTTTGGCTGCTACAGGAGAACACTCATAGATGTACAAAAGGGAGAACTCACTATGAGGGTCCAAGATCAAGAAGTGAAATTCAATGTGTTTAAGGCCATGAAATTTCCTACGGATGAGGAAGAATGTTTTTGAATGGATCTAATTGAGCAAATCATTAGTGATGACATGAGTAAAAGTTTGGTGAACGATCCGTAAGAAACAACATTATTGGGAGATGAAGAGATCAATGATCTAGAATTGGTGGATTACCTTCAATTGCTAGACTCATTGCCACGAGTACCAAGATTTAGAACACCGTTTGAACCACTGCACACAGAGGAGGTAACCGAGAAAAACTGAAACCATCATTGGAAGAGCCACCAAAGCAAAAACTTAAGCCACTTCCTAAGCACCTCAGGTATGCGTATTTAGGCAATTAAATTTTTTTACCTATTATTATTTCAGACTTAACGAATTGCAGGAAGAAAAGTTGTTGAGGGTGCTTCAGAACACAAATCGCCTATTGGATGGACAATTGTCGACATAAAGGAATCACCTCGCATTTTGCATGCACAAGATCCTAATGGAAGATTAAGCAAAACCAATGGTGGAACAACAAACAGACTCAATCCAATTATGAAGGAAGTGGTAAAGAAGGAAATTTTGAAATGGTTAGACGCAGCATCATCTACCCGATTTCGACAAAGAAATGGGTTAGTCCAAATCCAAAGCGCATCAAAAAAAAGGAATGATTGCGGTGTGCAGAATGACGACAACGAGTTAATCCCAACTAGAATAGTGATAAAGTTGGCGGGTTTGCATGGATTACGTAAAATTGAACAAGGCAACCCGAAAAGATCATTTCGCCACGCCTTTATCGATTAAATGTTAGATAGATCAAGGACACCAATATTATTATATTTGTTGGATGGGTATTCTGCCACAACCAAATAGTCATCGCTCCAGGAGGATCAAGAGAAGACCACATTCACGAGCCCTTACGGCACATTTGCATTCGTGGAGGATGTCATTCAAGCTATGCAACGCACCCAAGAACTTTCCAACGGTGTATGATGGCAATTTTTCAGATATGGTGGAGAAAATGTTGAGGTCTTCATGGATGACTTTTAGTTTATGGGGACAACTTTGATAATTGCTTGAAGAATCGGGTCATGGTGTTGCAAAGATGTAAGGACACTAATCTCAGACTAAATTGGGAGAAATGCCACTTCATGGTTGAAGAGGGCATAATTTTTGGGCCATAAGGTATCGGCTCAAGGGTTGGAAGTTGATAAAGCGAAGTTGGAAACTATTGAAAAATTGCCTCCACCAACCTCAGTGAAGGGTATTAGGAGTTTCTTAGGACACGCTGGGTTCTACCGGAGGTTTATAAAAGACTTCTCTAAAATTTTGAAACCCCTATGCAGTCTTTTAGAGAAGGATGCGACATTCAGCTTTGATGAAGAATGCAAGACAGTGTTTGATTTATTAAAGAGGAAATTGACTATCGCTTCATTATAGTTGTAAACCGGATTGGAGCATGCCATTTGAGCTTATGTGTGATGCAAGCGACTTTCATTAAATGCATTTTGGTCAAGAGAGAGACAAAGTGTTTCACGCTATATACTACGCAAGCAAAACACTTACAGAAACTCAAATGAACTACACAACCACATAAAAGGAATTGCTTGCAGTGGTATATGCGTTCAACAAATTTTGGGCTTACTTGATCGGGATTAAGGTGATAGTCTATACAGACCATGCAGTGATTCAGTACTTGATAGCGAAAAAAGATGCTAAACCACGCCTTATCCGGTGGATTCTCCTACTTCAAAAGTTTGGTTTAGAAATAAAGGATAGGGAGGGGATGGAGAATCAAGTAGTCGACCACTTGTCTAGGTTGGAAAACCACGGGAAACAAAAAGACGACAAATGTGAAATCAATGAATCGTTCCCGGATGAGCAACTATTTGGGATTTCAGCAGAGATTCCGTGGTATGACGATTATGCAAATTTCGTTGTGAGCAACATTCTACTACCTGACCTCACAAGGCAACAGAAAAAGAAATTTCTTCACGACGTGAAATGGTACATGTGGGATGATCCATATTTGTTCAAGCAAAGGCATACCGACAAGGTGATTCGATAAAGGTCCCATATAGCTTAAGTGAAGAATATTCTCGCATGAGTGTCACTCATCGCCGTATGGCGGCATTATGGGGAGCGAGAGAACAAAAGACAAGGTGCCGTAATGTGGTTTTATTGGCCCACATTATTCAAAGACGCCCACCAGTTTGTCAAACAATGCGATAGGTGTCCAAGGGTGGGCAACATTTCAAAACGTAATGAGATGCCCTTACAAACGATTCTGGAAGTGGAAATTTTTGACGTATGGGGTATCGATTTCATGGGAACATTTCCCTCGTCCTTGAACAATCAATACATTCTACTCGTAGTGGACTACGTGTCAAAGTGGGTTGAAGATGCATCTCTACCAACAAACGATGCCAAGGTGGTCCTCAAATTCCTTCAAAAGAACATCTTCACTAGGTTTGGCACACCAAGAGCAATTATAAGTGACGAAGGTAGTCACTTTTGCAATAAACCATTTACTGCTCTTTTGGCTAAGTATGGGGTGAACCACAAGATAGCTACATCATATACCCCTCAAACCAGTGGACAAGCTGAGGTATCGAACATAGAAGTCAAAAAGATATTGGAGAAAGTGGTGAATTCGAGTCAGAAAGATTGGTCACTTAGATTGGACGATGCTTTATGGGCCTACCGGACTGCATACAAAATGCAATTCGGGATGTCACCATATCAACTGTTGTATGGGAAGGCGTGTCATTTACCGGTAGAACTACAACATAAGGCATATTGGGCGGTGCAAAAACTTAATTTTGATCAAAAAGCAGTAGGAGAGAAGAGATTACTTCAATTGAATGAACTCGACGAAGTTCCGCTTTCATGCCTATGAGAATGCCAAACTATACAAAGAAAAGTCAAAAGATGGCACGACCGTAAAATTTTATGCGTCGAACATTCGAGCCAAAGCCAATCAAGATTATTATTCAACTCAAGGTCGCGTTTGTTCCCTAAAAGCTTAAATCAAGATGGTTCGGGACCATTTATGGTCGTTAGGTATTCCTCACTATGCAGTTGAAATTTACAATCATAATCCACTTGAAATATTCAAAGTCAACACCATCTAAAGCATTACTGGGGTGGAGAAGCTAATACTGACGTGATCGCCATCACATTGGCCGATACAACTTAAGTAGAAGTAGTCAAATAACGACTTAAAATCAAGCGCCATTGGGAGGCAACCCAATTTTTAGTTCTTTATAGTATTTTCATTCATATTTGCTTAATCATAGTTTTAGTAAATTCCTAGGTAGAAGAATAAAATAAAATTCTCGTTAATCTCTCCACAACATAACATGACATCCAAGACTCACTAATTTTCATGTTTCATGTCATGCAGGCTGGGAAAAGGATCATCAAGCGAGTATAGCACAGCAAAAGTAAGCTAAATTAAAGCAAAACAAGAAAGCCTAGCAAGAATTAAGTCTCACTGGGGTGGGCCTTTTTACATTCTAACTTCACGGGCGTGGGGGGTCTCCAAATATGTTGACAAGAATAAGCTGCTCACGTATGGCCCTAAAGCACTACCACCTCACGGGGTGGGGGGAATCCTAGAATTTTCTAGTTCAATAGATGTGTGGGTCCCGAATTTTGACAGACGTTTGCTTGTTTGGTCTTCTCCTTCCCAATAACCTCCCACTTTCACACTTCCCCACTACTCCATAACCACCACCAACTTTCCCCACATTCCCAAGACTTTATTACTCTTCTCCACCTCTCCACCTCCTTACTCCTCCAATGATAGCCTATCATCTCCATCTATAAATACAACCAAATATCATACAAACTCTCCCACCACACTTCATATAAAGATAAAGCAAAAAGAGTGTATATTTGTGAGCCTAGAGAGAGTTAGGGTAAGGCTAACACTAGGGAGAGAAATGGCTTCACAATCATCGTCCAAACGCCAAAGGGGGGAGAGTTCATGTCCATCCCAACCAACCCGCACCTTCGATCGCCGGAAATTTACAAGTGTCAACGCCGCCGACTGGTATGACTACATGCTTACCAAAGCCCTTATACCGGAGAGGGGATTGGCACCGGATCCTAATGATGGGGAGCTGATGCCGTAAATTCACCAAAAGGGATGGACAAAATTTACCGAGGAGCCAGAACCAGCCGTTGTAAATATTGTCAAGGAGTTTTACGCAAATGCTATAGACAAAGAACCATTCCAAGCATTTGTGTGCGGACGTCTAGTTCCATTCAGTGCCGACGCCATCAACACATATTACCAACTGCGGGTGCCTCGCCACTGCCAGTATGAGCATCTCCGTAATTCTGACCCAGATTTTGATGCTATTATCATGGAGATGACAAAGCCGGGAACGTCATGGATGAAAGGTCGAAAGGGAGGCACCGTGTTCCATAGCAAGGACCTTAGCCGGTATGGCAAAATTTGGTATGCCTTCCTCTGTGCGAAATTGCTTCCATCCCAACATACCTCGGACGTCACCAAAGAGAAGGCGTTGCTGTTGTACGCCATTGTGCAAGATTTTATAATTGATGTCGGGGCTATCATTTGCTTCTCCATCCGCCGGTGCCTACGTGGGAATTTTTCTGGAGGCTTGCCACACCCATCACTAATATGTGGGTTGTGCCATCAAACAGGAGTTAGATGGTCTGATGACGAGCCCACTCAAATGCCGTCATACGCTACCGCTTGATTCCGTAATGATAGCGCGGCATCAGATGGGAGGTGGAGGCGAGTCACACCGCTGCGGACTGGGTTTCATTTTTCCATCATCGTAGAAAGACAACGTGGATGCTACAGAGACATCGGGGGATGATGATGAGGAAATGGGCGATCAAGGGGATGAGCAGGTACCGCGGACCGAGGCTATATCTAGATCTCAATTCCTTGATTTCAAAAATCAACTGAATGCACACACCAAGGCAACTCGTCGGGAGATGCGCCGATTGGCAATGAGGCAGGAACACATGTTCGACGCTATGCACACATCTTTTTCTCATTGAACGCAACTCTTCAAAGTTTCAACCCGATGGAACAATTTCCATATCAACAACCCGATCCAATGCCAAGGTTCCCGCCAAGTGATTTCGATGAAGAAGAACAACAACCACCTCCTCAAGCTTAAGCATTGACAGGGAAGTCCTCACGTACTCATTTTGATCAATTATCGAATGAGGACATTGTATTGTTTAAGTTTGGGGGATTTAAATTCATGTTTGCATGCATTTTAGCTTTTAGGGTTCATTTTTAATTTTGGTCAATTAAATTTTCAGATTGCATTTTATTTTTAAAGATTGCATGATAGCTTAGGGCATTCATAGTAGCTTAGGTTTTGCATAGTAGATAATAGTGTAATGCATTTTTTTATCCGCATTTTGTTATTCACATCTATATTTCAATATATATATATATATATATGTTATTTAGTAATTATTGTGTTGTTTAAGTCCATCAATGTTGTGTTTCATGTTGTTGTGGGCCTATGATGTGATTGTCAAATAAGTAGTAAATACAGGATTGAGTATTAGAACTATGACACTATGATCGCTTATGAATCGAATCTTGAGTTTGTTTGAAACCGGGTTTAAAAGGATAGCACGAGTAACAAACAAACATCCGTGTTGATTGGTCAAGTTCAAACCGTACCTAAATGGTCTCTAAAGGATAATGCTAGAGTGAATGATAAAATGACAAGGATGTATTTAAAGGCTAAAGTTAGGCAAGAACTTAAGTTTGGGGGATGTTATGTGGGGTATATAAGCATCTAAAAAAATAATAAAATATGAATAAACACCTGGCGTGCTTGTCTAGTTTTGTGGCCTTTGTTACTTTAGCAAGTAAGCCCGAGGGGATTGTCTTTACACCTAGCGCCCTAAGGTCTTAATGGTCTGGGAGTCGTTGGTCGAAAGCTCGTTAAGTTAGCATTGAAAAGTCTAAGGGAATAAGACACTGCATAGCTATGTGTATAAAAATAAAATGGGAAATAAGAGCAAAAAGCCCCCATATCTTAAAAAAAACAAAAATTATGAATAAAGCATAAGTACCCCGCGTGAACCCTTGAGATTTGTGATTTCTTGATTTTAGTTGGAACTATCTATTTTTGAAATTTTTAAGTTTGTGCTGCATGATTCCTTCTGAGAGATTGGTTATGTATTGAATTTGAGTTAGTATTTGCTATCATGGATGTTGCACACACACACACTATACCGTTGATGATGGCTTGAGATTCGAGGATTACAAACATATTTGTAGATTGGTTTTTGATGGTTGATATTGTATAGTTGCTTATTTTCATTTGAGGCCATTAAGATAATTTTGATTCTCATGATATTGTTGGATTTGATAGCATATAAGTGAATTCAGATTCAGATCATTGCATTACATATAGTAGCTTTTGTGCTCGAGGACCATACACGATTTAAGTTTGGGGATTTTGATAAATGTATTTTATATACGCGATTTAATATCCAATTCATGCTTATTTGTTGCTACATTCTTGTGATCATGTTCGCTTTTACTTGTTTTATGTTATTTCATGTGTAGATTGGTGGTTGTGGCATTCAACGACATTTGGTGATATTCTGCATGTATTGGGACTCAAATGGAGTGTAATTGGAAACAAGTTAGAAAGCAAAGCATAGTCAATCAATTAAGATACATTTCACGTAAATGCATTAACAATTTATACACATCATCACAAGTATGGGGGTCTTGCAATCCAGTTATAAGAATTAAGTCTCACTGTATGCATTATATATTCATACACACCTTCACTTAATGGGTCCTCATTCGAGCAAATCAGAGCATAGTTCACCAAAGGGGCTTATATAAGATACAAATTTCACGGGCTGGGGTGGAAAATTCTGAGTGTCCTGTTTTGGTTATAATTTTTATTGGGCACGAATTTTAGCTATTTGTATGGCATTATAACCCTAATTGATAGAGAATTCGGCTGGAGGTTTTATGCTAGATATCTATTACTTCATCAAAGACAACAAAGAGATGAGAGAGAGGAGAATTATGAAGATCTAATCGGAGTTTTTGATAGCAAGCGTAGAGGAGTATTTCGAGGAGTTTTTCAAGACAATTGCAATTTTAGTCTACGTGAAGGGTGTTTTTCAATATTTTTCATGTTAGATTATTATTTGTAATTGGGAGAATGATTTCTATGATATATTCAGTGTTTATTTCATCTATTATGAACTAATTCACTTGTTAGACTTTTGATAGATCCTTAAGTGAATTGATGGTTTTGTAAACTTTGATTTTTAATTTAGTAAGCTATCTCCAGTTTATCTATATTAATTTGTGCTTGAATCTATGAATTGCCTGATCAACAATTCTTTGTGGAGTTGGATGGAATCGAGAGAGGATATTCAAATCTAGACCTAGTTGATATAACATGTGTTCAGGTTTTTGTTAGTAGCTTAAACTTGATGAGTGTTAAGGTAGAGATATGCTTGGCACCGCATGTAATCGGATAGAGAACTTATTCTTCAACCTTCTTCGATTGTAACTCACATAGAGATATAGTGGGTTAGTTGATTAAGGTGTTTAATGGATTTCTATCTTAATTGTGGATTGAAGTTAATAGGGTATTAGTGCATTGAGAAGTGGTTAATGCTACTTTCGTGTTCTTGATTAATAAAATGGGATAGTACATTAAATTGGGATAAAGGTGTTAAAATCAAAGTGAAGCTTAGGGTGAAATCATAAGTCTAATTCTCCATTAATTATTTGAAAATTCAGATTTTGATATTCGTGGTTATTTTGTGTTAATTTAATTATATTTGAATTTTAGTTTCGTTAATTTGAATTATTGAGTTTGATTTGTTTAATAAAATTAGGGTTAATAGAAGATTGGTAATTGTAAGTTAAGGTTATTGCTAATTAATCTCTGTGGAAACGATACTCAACTTATCACTTTATTACTTGTTGACCACGTATATACTTGCGTGTTGTGCGTAATTAGATTTTACCCAACAAGGCAACCCAAGTTTAATTTTTATTTTTAGTTTTTATTAGGTTTTATATTAGTAGTTTTGAATTTGCATTTATTTATAATTTAATAAAATTGTTTCTATCATGGTTTACAGGTTATTCCAGTCAAATTCAAGTGTGGTGCCCAATTTGTTCTATGTGCTTAGCCTATTATCCAAACTTAGCGGACAAGGAGGAAGATTGTTATATTTTCAGGGAAGTCCTCTGCTTTAATTTTTTCTATTTTAGCCATTGAGGACAATGTCTAGTTTAAGTTTGTGGGCATTTTAGTGTCGTATTGCATATAGTTAGTTATTTGCATTATAGTTCGTTATTTTTACGTGTTAGCATTGTGTTTTTGCATTTAGTATGCATATAATACATGGTAGTTAATTGCAGATGCATATATGTGGTGCATTAGTATGTGTTTATATAGTTTAATTTTATTTTTTTGCATAAATCTAGGTAATAGATTGGTTTGAATTTAGCTTGGCCTATGATAAGATTGATATTAATTGTTAACTTGAACAGTGTTGATAATTAATGATGAGTTCTAATTTTAAACATGAAGAAAATCTGAGCCTGTCTGAAACTTATGTAACCGGTTAGCACTTAATGTTTAACTGTTTTAATCTACTTGGTTCAAGGGTTGCATAATTTGTTTCTGAGGGAAAATCTTGGTTAAAATTTATGGAAATTAGTGAACTGGCGGTAAAGGTTGGAATGACATAAAAGCTTGAGTTTGGGGGAATCTATGGGATATATATATACAAAATGAAAATGAAAAAAAAAAGAAAGAAAGAAAAAAAAGAAATGATGAAAAAGAAAAAAAAAGAGAAAAAAAGAGAGAAGAGAATAAACATTGTGGCATGCTTGTCTAGTTTTGTGGCCTTTGTTACTTGAGTAAGTAAGCCCGAGGGGATTGTCTTTACACCTAGTTCCCTAAGGTCTTAATGGCTTGGGAGTCGTTGGTCGAAAGCTCATTAAGGTAGCATTGAAAAGCCTAAGGGAATAAGACATTGCACAACCATAAGAAAAATAAAAAAAATGAATAAAACACGAGAAAGAGCAAAAATACCCTCGTGATTGAATAAAAGTATAAATAAATCCTGTATTTACCCTTACACTTTGTAATTGCTTAGTTTTAACCGGAGTTGTCATGTTCACAAAAGTAATTGAATTGGAACTGAAATTTTCCTTCTAAGAAGTTTGTTATGTGATTATTTTGAACTGTGGTTGGTTAGAATGGTTAACAAGCACACAAGCACAACATGGGTGATGACAGGTTTGGATTGACTAACTGGTTAGAGTTATGGACTTTAATTTGATCGGATAAATTGTTTGAGTATCATTGGTATCTTTGAGGCTTGTTGCAATATATCAAATTCATTTATTACTGGGTTCGTAGGTATATTAGGAAGTAGATCATGCATATGCATTCATGTAGTTAATTTAGTTTGTTTATTTTTATTTCTTTTGTGTTTTTGCTTGAGGACAAGCAAAAGTTTAAGTTTGGGGGTATTTGATGAGTGAGTTTTATACACATGAATTGAGTGCGTTTGAGCTTAATCTTTTGGATGTTTTTAAGTGTTTGTGTCTATTCATGCATGTTTTATGTTGTTTTGTAGGAATTGGGACAAAAGTTACTTGGATCGACGTTTGGGGTGGCTAGATTCGCGCTTTCGGCTTGCCATTTACATAGCAGACACTTCAAAGCCAATTTCAGTATTGCTCCAGCACTTATTTCGAAACACTCAAAGAATGAAAGTTGTATATCTACGTCTCCTCTTTCTGGAACCTCTTGAATCATTGAATTCGGAGTTCAGACGAAGACGTTATGGCCATTCTCCCAAAGGACGTCAGAGAAATTTTTTTTTGAGAAAATGTCTCAGCGCTTGGGCGCCCATTTGTATTTCATTTTCAACACCGGGGCGCTAGGGAAAGCTTTTCTGAATGCGTGCCAAGACCTGGGGCGCTTAGGAAGGATTGGTCAAGCTTGGACACATTTTGGGACAAATTTTGACACTTTTCTGACTCCAAATTGGATTGGGTTTGTTCCTAAGCTAAAAATTGGACTTGTAACCTATAAATACATGATGTAAGGCATAAAATAGAGGGAGATTACATAGATTAGACTAGATAAAATACTCCATTATATTAGAATATAAACCCTAGTTCTTAATTAGCCATTGGAGATTGAAGCAAATTGAAGAACACTAGAGATCAAGTGCAAGAGCAAGAGGGGAGCATCAGATTTGCTGACAACGGATTCTATTCTCTTCTCTTATCATACTTTTATCTTTTAATGTCTATTCAGTTGTGGATTCTTGGTTTTAATTCATTAATTATGAACTAACTCTTTTATTAAGACTACCAATTGAACCGTTGATGTCTATGAATTAATTATTTGATTTAGTCCAATTATTTATGTTAAGGTGAATTGTTTATCATGTCTTGTGCATATTGATTAATTATTTGGCCAGTAATTACCATGTTACTCTAAAAGGATTCGAAAGATGAAATTTAGGGTTAGACCTAGACATAATAACATTTATGCTTGATTATTTGCATGAGACGAATAATTAGGGTCGTGATTTGAATAGGAATATCTATTCACTGCATGTAACAAATTGGGAATTGGAGCTTAATGGGTTTGATTTAATTATTTTGCATAGGAATATCGCATGATTAATTAAATTGAAAAAAAAAGTTAATTGATCACTTGGGAAAGGGCTTTTAACACTTAGAATTCCTGTTAACAATTCAGTAGGCATAATAATTGGATTAGTTGGATAATTGGTTTGTAGTACACAAATTAGGGATATTGTAGTCTTAACCTTTATTTATCTGAAGTCATTCATTTAGTCTTTACCGTTATTTAGTTGAATTAATTTTAGATTAATCTAGTTTTAATTGATTAATTTAGTTTTCTTAATTAGAAAAATCACAATTTGCAGTTGTTTAAATAAAATTAGTTTGGTTAAGAACTAATACTTGGTGATTTTTATTAAATAATTCCTCGTGGAAACGATACTTTTCTTATCACTTTATTACTTGTTGACCGTGTATACTTGCACGAATGTTTTGATTGCGAAATCGATCAACAGATGTGCTCAGCAACTACTTTAAGAGCGGCTAGGTCTTGAATCTTTCCTGACTTCAATCCCATCTTAGCCATCTCTTCGTGTTTGATCATTTCAGAAAATGGTTTGCCAATACCAGCTAAGACTCTCTCATAGAAAGAAGCTTCTTATATATCTATGGAAGTAATGACCATTTCTAACTCTATCATAGAAGGAATAACTTGAGCAGCAAGGCACCTCCACCTTTGAGCATACTCTCTGAAAGACTTGTTAGACTATTTCTTAACCTTGGTAACTGACACGGTTTGGCCAGAGCCATCCGAGACCGGAAGTCAGATTGAGTAAGGAAGGCATGAGCTACTTCTTCCCAACTATGGATCTTTGAGTTGTCTAATCTGGTATACCACGATCGGGCTTCTCCAGTTAGACTCTTTTGAAACAGCTGCATTCTGAGCTTCTTATTTTCCGTATAAGATCCAAGTTCTCCAATGAGCACCTTTAAATGTGTGTAAGGATCCCCTAATCTACCATACTTTTTAAAGTCAGGGGTTTTGAATTTCTCTGGATAATGAACCCCAGGGAATATAAAAAGGTGAGCATATGAAGCACCCCCGTGTGTTCCAATCCCTTTGAGAGAATAGATAGTTTCTTCCATTTGAAGGACCTTCTTCCTGATATCACCGATGTCTGGATCTCCTTTGAGATGGGTGTTTTCAGGGTCTTTGTTGGTTGTATACAACTGAGGATCTGAATTTGTTTTATCCAAACCTTGAATTCCTCCTTGTGCAGAGGATTCTATATGTATAGGCGTCTTTGAGCCCTGAGTAAACTGGTGCAATTCTTTAAGCAAAACAGCCAAATATGTATAAATCCGTCAAATTCTTCTCGAGAAACGGGATTAGACTGGTCAGAAGAAGACATGATTGGCTGTAGGCTCGTGGCCTTTTTTGATTTTGAGCGGGTAACATGCCCAATTATTTCCCTACAAAAACTTATGTAATTTAGTCTTAGGGATAATATAAATGTTACATGCTATCATAATGTGTCCATTTTAGGAATATTATCCTGCAAAAACGGGTGTCATTTGATAGCATGTCATGTATGTGTAAATATTCTTCATATTTTCCATTACATAAAGATGAACATGGAATAAAATTACAAGTAAATGCTTTTACAAGTAATAGAAAATAGAAAGCATGAAGAGACTTTCCTCCGCATTTTGTTTATCAGAGGCTGACCTATCTTAGGGTTACTCTCGCGGCTTTTTGTCATGAATGTGACAACCTGGAAAATCGGATTGTCCAGAATTTAAGAGTTAAAGAATTAGTTATTAATAAAATGAATTTTATTAATATTATTCCGTGCTATGTGTTTATTAATCGTTCTATAACCTAGAATGATTATTAATCGGGAGGATTACTCGCTACTAGCTAAGTGAACGAGTAGGAATTTTCAAGATGAAAATGAAAATTTTAAAGGAACAAAAATATTTACGGGAAAAGAGGCGAAATGTATAACTATTCAATTCGGATTAAAACCCTAAGGGTTAGGGTTTGAATAACCTAAGCCGTTATGAGAGTTCGGTATGTCGAAATGACATTCTGTCGAAAGATTTGACGATAATATATCGTGAACTATTAAGTAAGCCGATAAAAGTTTTTCTCGAAAAACGTGCAGAAATCGGATAAAATAAAAATGACAAAAAGTATTGTTATGTACTTTTCACTCGTTTAGTTACGTTAGGGTAAAATGTGAAGGAAAACGCTTAATGTCGAAAAGTGTTTTTTAGTTTTTCGAAAATTCGAAGAATACGTAATATTTAATCGGTAAATGAAAGACAAAATATCCAAAAATATTTGGATTCCGAGAATCACAGTTTTTAAAACTATCGGACGAATTCCGCAAGATGGAAGCACGAAGCTTCTAAGGGAAGCTACTTAAGGAGGTGGGGTGGCCACTTGGCCACCAGGTAAACTTGGTGGCTAAGTTTGGAATACTAAGGAGGTTAGGGGTGAAAAGACCAAAATGCCCCTAGCTTTGGTTTTCTATAAATAGGAAGCTCATTTCATTATTTTGGGATTTTGAAAATTCCTACAACTTTGAGAGATAGAGAGAGAGGGTCGGATGGGAGAGGAAGAGGAAGAGAATGAGGGAAAGCTTGCCCGAGTGCACGCTTGCCCGAGTGCACGCTTGCCCGAGTGCACGCTTTGTCCGACGGAACGAGATTAAAGGATGTACGGTAATCCGAACCCTAGTTTCTTCTAATTTTCTTTAAGTTTAATATGTTCAAACACATAACTTTATGAAGATAAGAAGTAGATGAAGTTAAGAATGATTTCATGTGGTTGAATTTATGAGAAAACGAAGAAATAAGAATTAGGAATTTAGTTTATACATTTCTTAAGGAAGTATAAGATTCGTAAGGATTTTGAGCGATCCGAATGAATCTTATGAATGAGTAGGTCAAATGAGTAAGGAATGATGTTCTATAATATCAAATTCGAAGAAAATTAAAATCGTAATCCAAAATATCGATTAAAAACGAAGAACACGCGAAGAACGCGAAGAATGTTGTTAATGGACAAATTTAAAACCATTGTAGGATAATTTTTGTTGATGGAAAAGTTTAAAACCATCGCATATAAGTTAGTTACTTATTGCTTGGTTAGGAACGTTAGAAACATTCTTGAAGAACGGATTAAAATTGAGCTATAACAAAGTTATGCCGAAAATTCGTAAAAGACGAATGAAAATTTGAATGTTAGTAAATGAACCCGAGCATGTAGGGTTTCACAAGAATGTAAGAGAATGTAGAAAATGTGAGTCATGGACTCAAGAATGAACGAATTCTGAGTTTGGATGACCGAATTGCGGACGAACGAACGAAGAACGTTAAAAACGTAAAACGAACGAAGGGCAAAGATTAAGCCAATTGAATGGCATGTTAACGGATTCAGAATGAAGTTCTGTCTGAGGGTAATCGAAGTATGTAAGATAAGGAAGAAAATGGCTTTGGAACGTCCTCGTTTCTAGTTATAACAAATAAGATATGAGATTTCAAAGTCAGCGTCTCAAGCTTATAAAAGACTTAGAAAATTTTTTCTAGGTTTCATGCTTGGCGCCGCAGCGCGAGTCGTGCCTTGGAGGCCGGCGCTGCAATGCGAGCCCGGGCCATTATCTACTACTAATTGGCACTGCGACATGAGATTTTGTGAAGGGCTTGGCGCCGCAGCGCCAGACTCAGCAGTTTGACAATGCAGAGTGGCGCTGCAGCACGAGATTAATGAAGGGACACGGCGCCGCAGCGCCGATGTAGGGCAATGCCCAGAAATGAGATTTTTTACTGCTCAATTTCTGGGGGATGTGCAAGAAAGAAATATGAACATATATTTCAACTAATGTAACACTTAATCAAGTGTATTAAACATTTAATGAAGGTTGAACGAAGAGATTATTCGAGATTAAAAGACTATAGATGCGGGGTACGAAACTGATATCCGGGACCGTAGTCACAATGAAACGAACGTGAGGAATTGCTAATTGTGATTCCTTAAACGTTGATTGACTAGGGTAATGAATAACATTTTGATGTTATGTCATGGTCATGAGAGATGAATGTAAAGCGTTTAGATGCTGTGATCGCAACGTTGTTACGATGAACGATCGATCTTAGCATACAACGAACCGTATGGCTTTGACATTAGGAAAGAATAATGAACATGGGGTTCAAGTGACGAGTAATGAATGAAAGTGTATTAAAACCTTGGATGAAGGTTAAATAGAATTAAGAGGCAAGTAACGTAAATGTTGAATACGTAAACGATCCTCATGAATCGTATTCATGTTGGGCGAACGTTCTAAGTATACATTGGTTATATGACTTAGATGTTGACGGGAGTAGTAAGTAAGATATAAATTATCAAGAAAGCCGTAGCGAACGGTAATAAGATTAATGAAAGCCGAATGTGAGTCGGATGAGAATGTTAGAATGAAATGTAAGCGTTAAACACTTTAACCGACGTAAAGGTTGAGTGTACGCGAATATTAAAAGGATAAAACCTATACTCCGTGTATGGTATGACCGTAAGGTAATGAGGATCAATGATTAAACCTGTGAGCGATGAAGAAGCTGAATTAAAGACAAGTATGTATAACGTAAAGAAGCCGAGTTAATGTTTATAACTTGGATGACGTTCCGAGTCGAATGAACCGGACGTTGTGAGATAAGAATAAGGTAACGTAAAATGTTTAACGCTATATATGCGTAGAATGAATATTGAACGATCGTTCTGAGTATACAAAAGACTGTATGACTTAGACGATGATGAATGAATCCTGAGGTATGGCATTTAGTTACCAGAAAGCCATAAGGAATAAGAATTGACTTAACGAACATTATAGTTTAATAGTTCGGGTAAGTTAAGATGAATTTAGGTTATAGTACAATCGTAACCTTTGATGGTTGACATATGGGAGCTGGGCTAAACAATTCCTTCAGAGAGCGAAGGTATATACAAAACTGATAACTGATCTAACTCACTGTTATGGGCAGTTGAGATGAGACGGGAACTTGTTTGTTGGTTGTTTGTGGGAAACCACTCAGAGTACCATATGGACTACTAGCAGAGACACGATGTGTGCTGAGTCCTAGGAAAGTATAAGAAGTAGATATGAGTGTAAATCATCAAAGATGATGAACATTTTGAGTAAGACATCTCCGTATGTCATGAAGCCGTTAACCGGTAAAGGAAGTTGGTCGCGTAAACTTAGTTTGTAAGAACGCGAACCCTAAGAAGTAAAGTTAAGTAAACCAATGCGTAATGTCAAGCATATGACTAATTGGTGTATGTGTTATTTCCTTATGTGCTACATAGGAATTGGAATGAGCAGTTCAGCGTAATCTATAAGTTGTAGCTGTGCGTAAGGCAAGTTTCCTAACTTCATTCATATTTTAAATGAATGCTAGTTTCTAAAACTTCTCAGATGTTGAACTTGAGAAGTTTTGTCTATGTGCGAATGTGTGATATTTGTACAAGGTGGTAGAATGTATGAGGCCTTATGCCACAATGTGAACACTTCGGTGTTTCTATGATATGAACTGTTCGGTGATTGAACTGTTCAATATGAGCATGTTCTGTTTATACATGAACCGTTATTGTTAAGTCTGGGCTATTGATTCTAGCCAGACGGAATGTGTATGAAAGAGAGTAGAATGAAAGTATTTCAAAGTGAATGTGACTAATGTTTTAAAATGATAGGAATCGAGATTATTCCTATTATTCAAGCTGCTTCATAAACTTTGTTCGGTTATTAAAGTCTTAAAGGAATGTTTAAATTCTTGAAGTTGTTTGTTCAACTGTTATGACTTGCTGGGCAATTGAATGCTCATACTTGTTTTAAATAAAAACATTTTCAGCGAACGATGTTAGAAAGAACTTAAGGATCCCGGAAAGATCAAGATGATCGGTATCCAGAAGAAGTGTCATTCATTATATAAATGTGCGTGAAGATCAAGCGAAGACTTGTAATATAGAATGATAGAATTAAACTGTAGAATAGTTTAATGAACGATTATGTATCCTTGGTGGCGGATAAAAGTCACTTGTACAAGATGTAAAGAATAATGTAATTATCATTATTTGTAATGAAAGAGGTTTTAAGGTTTTAGAACCTGGGATTTGAGGATGTATGTTGTTATATTTAGCTATATAATGATGTATGTTTGGAAGAAGATGGGATCGTGATGTACGGAATTCGAATGTGAAAATAGACCGGATTTTGGGGCGTCACAATGAAGGTTCCCAGATCATCGCAATGTACTTGACGGGAAGTTAACCCAGTCTTTCAACTGGAGCGAATCTAGGTGGTGCCTTTCCTGAGCCTCGTTGCAATTAGTCTCCCTACGAGTCTAGAAACCAAACAGTGATAGGATAGCCTCCTGGTGGAGGAACCACACAACATACATTCACATACAACGTGTCTCACCGTTTATGAAAATGATGACATGTGCGAAGCACTAATATCACAGATAGATATTTTGCAGTGCAGTAAGTAAATGCATTCGTACACATTCATCATAAATGTAAAAGCAACATTCACACACAAGCATATAACAGTTTTGAAAAGCTTGTAGTAGCGGCTTAAGCCCTCTTACTGGTGTCCCCAGCAGAGTCGCCACCTATCGACGTCGGGATTTTTATTTGTCCCTTTTCTGTTCTTGTTTTTTGGTGTTCTCATGTTATGTGAGATTTGTTTGAAAAAACAAGTGAAAAAGGTCTGACATGTATCATGTCGACGATTTGATTGTAAGAGTCGCTAGTTGGTGTTTTTAACTAGTTGCACGGATTCAACCGAGAAAAGGTTTGCACATTGACCCAGTGATGTGACACTGCTAAACGGGTCTATGAAACCGAGATTCATTTGGGTTCGGGGGCTTGATTATGTGGAGGAAAGGTGTTAGGCACCCCCCGACATCCGTGTTGCCACGGTGACCGCCACTTTTCATGAAACTGTTTATATGAATGTGTGTGTGTGTTTGTGTGTGGATCAATGTGCAATTTATTTGAAAGTAGTGTGAGGCCTCGTTCGCACCTATATACAAAGGGTTTGAATTTATATGAAAAATTCAGTTCTAAACATGATATAGCAGTGAAGTTTTATAAAAGAGGTTTTTCAAACCATGTGCTCAATAATAATTGAGACATTTTCATACTTCCATTTTATATTTAAATGTTCGGCTTGTTTGCTTTTATTTTCGAGATGCGGAGCATCTTCGAGAAAATAATATATAGTGATGCTGAACTCCTCATGGACATGAAAGCCATCTAAGGAAATTCAAACACCGTGAATAATTTACAAGCTGCTTACAGCTGAAAATATCCATCACGAGAACCGAATCTAGATTCAGTGGACTGAATCTGTGATCACATGATTCCTAGGCTCACATGATGCCACTGTTTATATAAAAAAAAAGATTATATATATATATATATATATATATATATATATATATATATATATATATATATATCAACCACCACGAAGCACCTCCATGGGGGATCTAAATGTAAATATATAAAAGGTAAATATATATATATATATATATATATATATATATATATATATATATAGACATGATTAACCACCACGAAACACCTCCATGGGGGATCAGAAATGTAAATAAAGCAGTAAAAACACGATCGACCACCACGAAGCACCTCCATGGGGGATCAGAAATATAAATAAAACAGTAAAAACACGATCGACCACCGCGAAGCACCTCCATGGGGGATCAGAAATGTAAATAAAGCAATAAATACGATCAACCGCCACGAAGTAAACTCCAGGCGAGACTAAATATAAAGAAAGCAGTAAAGACGATCAACATTTTTTCTCGTGTTTCATCTTCAAATTTTATAATTTCTACTCTCTCAGTTAACCTCACAAAAAATACAATTAAAGAGATTAAATATGAAAAATAATTATAGAATGAGGTCTAATCTTTAATAAAACAAAACTATAATTCGAAAACTTAACGTGAAAAGTTGTTTTCTTTTAGAAATTAACATTAAAAAATATGTATAATTGGAGAACGAAATACACAAAAAATTAATTAACAGACCAAATATGAAAAACAACTATAATTTAGATACTAACGGTCCCACGAATAGTTTTTTTTTTCCTTAATAACTAGACTCTAAGATTTTAATTTTTTAGGGGTTTTCTGAAATTTAAAATTGATGGTAAAAAAAAGGACATAAAATTATATTATAATCTCTACTATTTAGGACTTAAAAATTTATAACAAAATTAACTTTTACCTATTTTTTTTAGAAAAATAATTAGTTTATCCTATTCTCTCCATCTATACTCTTACCATTAAGAATACGAACGATATTTTTGTTATTACGTATACTTGTAAGGGTATAATGATCCAAATGATAATTTTTATCTTATCTTTAAAATAATTCTAGATAAAAAAATAAATATAATATGCTATTATTTTAAATTATCTTATTAATAATTTTATTTTAAACAAACATATAATTAAAATTATTTAATCTTATAATTAGTAGTCTTGAGATTATAATCTATAAAATAATGTCAAAATTATAATCCTCATAAACAAAACTAAAGAGAAAAAGAGAAAAAAACTTTCTAAAAATAGATTGGGTTGGAGGCTTGGAGCAAACTTGTCCATCACCAATGGGCAAATAAGTAATGCTAATTGTATCTTAATCTTATTTTAATGAAAGGTGATCAATGATCCTAAAGCACACGAGGCTTTCCTTTTTGAACTATTCCAATTAAAATGACTTATACAATACCTAAGGATTGCGTTTGCTATTTTCCTCTTCATCATCAACTAGGAGCCTTTGACGTGCATACTGATTACGTCACATATTCTTATATTTTTCGCATTTAAAATTATAAAATTATTATTAAATAAATATTTTATTATTTAAAATTAACGTATATTCATTAATTTTAGTCAATAACTATTATAAACTATCTAAAATTATTATAATATTTATTATTTCATATTTTATAATAAATTTTATTAATTTAAATTTAAAAATATTTTAAATTAACTTTTAAAAGTGAATATTAATCTTATAATTACTATTGTTAAGCTCAAATCATAAATGCACAAATAACTTTTGTTATGTGCTTTTTTGTATTCTACTTTTTCTCTATCTCGTTGTAACACTAAACTTCTTAACGGGTTAAATGTTTTTTAAGTTACTGTACTTTATGTTAATATACAAATGGGTCACTGAATTTTTTTTTCTTACAGTCAACTCACTGAACTACATTTTACTAACAAAACGTTTGTAATTCCATTAACTATTTTGACTTTAGACGGAATTGGACAAATAAGCTGCAAACGTGTAAAATAATTCTGATGTGGCACGGATCAGTCCATGTGGCCAACATTACGTGAATATGAAGGAAAATTCTCCCACCAAATTATCAGTGGATGTACCCACATGTGACGCCCCCAAAATAGGTATACATCACCCATTCTGAGTCGCCAAATACTTGGTACATAAATAATATACAAACTTCTTTTATACAATACGACAAAAGCGTAGTTGAGAGTTTGTACACGAATATTATCTTTTAGACAATATTCAAACTCAAATGGAGCCCCCATTACATTTATTATCGCACTATTTTATAGAATAGTGATAACTACTATAGCCACCATCTCGGACCATCACTCCGTTCTCCGACTATTCCCGGCTACGTTCTAATTTCCTGAAGAGAACAATGAAAGCAAAAGGGTGAACTCAACTAACCTAGTAAGAAAATATTATGACTAAGATAATACAGAATAAATTATCATTAGCCTGCAACAGTGTTAAACTAATAAACAACAAGTTTAACTCTAGCGGAATAAGCAATCCATTAGAAGAGTCAAGTAGAGCATGATATCTACTATCTTCTATGATTTAAAAAGTTTTTTATCAACTTTATTGTTGAGACTTAGCTTAATAAATAAATCACATCATCTAATCATCCATGCACTACGGGCCAAGGATATTCATGTAATCATGAATGTTCATGATCATACCAACAACTGTCCATCAATGCACTACGGGCCAATGATGATTTTTACCACATCATTTGTAATATTATAGGTCATGATTATACCGAATAATCCCTGGTCATAATCATACCAATCAATAGTTCATCTATGCACGTAAGCCAAAGATGACTTTCATCACAATATAAGCATGAGGATGATGACAATGATATAAGAATTCAATTAAAAGAAAACAAAGGATAAATTTTTAAAGATTTATAAATTAATTTATTCAGAATTTAATAATGTCTAAATTGTCAACATGATACTGTTTTGTGGAGTAAAATTCAAGAATAATATTATAACAAAAATAATTTGAACAGAAAAGAAATCAATTTTTGTCATGAATAGTACCCCGGGTGAATAGTACTTTGTGAATAGTACCCCATGAATAGTACTTCATGAATAGTACTCCGACATGAAAAGCTTAAAATTTAACAAGAATGTTCAAAAAAATATCCTTTTAAAATGATACTAGATAAAGCGCAAATTTCAAGAATATTCTACTAATTTCACAGAGTATGGAAGCAACACTTTAACAGAATGGGTGTAGAATTAGGAATACGAAACGAAATAATATTACTCACATACTACATAATATGGAAGAAAATATTATTTCTTACGAATACTGAAAAAAAAAAATCTCTTACCTTAGAAGAAGACTGGATACTGGAATAGTGAAGTAGCAGAATACTCTTCTTCTTTCACACTATAGCTTCTCTCTCTATAACTTCTTTCACTATAATTGCTCTTGTGAGTCTTAGTGAATTGGTGAGAATGAAAGAAGAATGAACTTCTATTTATAGGAAAATATAGTTATGATAATTGCACGTTTTGGGGCTCAAAATATTACAGTATAATACCTTAATCTTTTCCTTTATTTTTAATTTAGTCCTACAAGTATTATCAAACTTGCACCACCTCCCCTAATAGTACATGCATGTGAATCAATATTACATTAATGTGAATAAATAGTTCTATACATATGAAAAAATAGTTACCATATAGTACCTTCATCTATACCTCTATTTTTAATTTAGTCATGCAAGTATTATCAATCTTGCACCACCTCCCCTAATAGTGCATGCATGTGAATAAGTAGTTATAAGCATGTGAATTAGTAGCAATTAATTTCTTATTTATTCGATTAATTACCCGATTAGTCACTTTAACCTCCAGAAATCAATTATTATCGAAATAAATGTCGATTTCCATTAACACTAATAATCTCAACACAATGGAAATATCAATTTTATCTTTAATCTACACGAACTTATTCATCATTAATATTATAACTCATAATATTTAACAACCAGATCATTCCCAGGAAAGAGGGGGCTTTCCAATAAGGATTTTTCCCTATTGGCGCGCAATTAGGTGACCAAACCTCTCCTCGATAGAACTCTCTAGACATCGTCAATATTGCAAATAATAATATGAATAACTTTATCGTCTCAATTATTGATTTAATAATATAAAATATTATGCAGATGATATTGTGACTATAATTTAATCAATAATATGAGAGATATTATGCAGCAATTACTCTAGCAATAATTAAGTATAACTGAGTGACTTCTCATGTAAGCATCAATAATCAAAGATATTGTATAATACAAAGATGCTACAATGCAACCACGCCAGACATCGTACTTTTACTACTGGGTAGTTCAACGAAGAATTCAAAAAACTTTCGCCGTTATTTTTATGAAAGATATTTATGTCATTTTCTAACTCCGACAATACTTCTATTGTAGGGTCCACCAATGATTGTGCCGTCGTATAAATATTCCTGGTTAAAATGAATATTCCCCAACCAATCGAATATTTTATAACCACTTGCTTACTTTGCAATATTTGTAAATATTACCCACAACTATAACATTATATCAAATCCACACCATAATATTCAAAAATATATTTTGAGAAAAATTAATCTTTATTCATAAAAGTTGGGTTCTTACAACCTCGCCTTCTTATGAAATTTCATTCTCGAAATTAGGGTACGAAGCTGGTATGTCGAAGAGGTGAGGATAGCTTGACTTCATTTCAGATTCTAACTCTCAGGTTATTTGATCAACATCATGGTTTCTCCATAAAACTTTGACTATGATCCTTCTTATCCAAGATTTTAACAGGTACCCCTTCATATGTTAAATCTTCCGCTATCTCGTCCGGTTCTAATTCAATAATGTGGTTCAGGTCTTTCACATTTTACGTAACATAGATATGTGAAAAATATTATGAACACGAGACATACTTGGCGGTAAGGCGAGTCTATAGGCCACAGTTCCTACTCGATTGAGGATTTTGAATGGCCCAATAAATCGAGGATTGAGCTTTCCTCTCTTTCCAAATCTTGCAACTTGGTAACTGTGGAGAGATGAAGAGTCGTGCGGTTATGGGAGAACAGATGAATACGCCTCTGTTATTTCAAGTGAGAGACCAAATGAGCCACAACACGTTCTTTTTTTAAAAAAAAAAATTTCAAGATCCAGTGTCGTGGCGCCGCTGCCGATGTTTGAATGGGTGCAGCGCAAGCATGTGAAAGTGGCAATTGTGGTCTGCAGTAGTACGTATGCGGCGCGGTTTTGTGTCAGTAATCATTGGGTGTCATGCGCGACCGGTACCTCCACTATTAACTTTCATTTCCAGTACTTCAAATCTTTGATGAATTCAGTCCAAGATACCTACATAGACATCAATACACACTGTCAAGGCATGAAGTACTGAGTAAGCATGAATGTCTAACTTTAGACCATAATTCTGATGCTATGCACAGACGTGCTCATATCTAGATTCAGCAACTAAGATTTTCATGCAGAGCTAATCTACTGTCACAATAAAAATAAAAAAATGCAAGCGAACTAACAAAAGCAACCTAAACTGAATAAATAAAAAGAAAATAGAGATAGAAATAATGGGTTGCCTCCCATCAAGCGCTAAGTTATAGTCAATTAGCTTGACTGTCTCTGAATCTCATGTTGAATACAGAATTGAGGTGACTTTCTGTCTGTCCACCTCACCACCAAAGTAATGATTCAATCGCTGTCCATTCACCTTAAAAGGCTTGTCCGGAAACTTATCAAATACTTCAATTGCACCATGCGAAAAGACAGTCTTCACTGTAAATGGCCCTGACCATCTCGATTTCAGCTTCCCGGGAAAAAGTTTATGTGACGCCCCCAAAATAGGTATACATCACCCATCTTGAGTCGCCAAATATATGGTACAAAATTCAAATACAACTTAATTATACAACAGTCGTGTGAAATACGACAAAACATAATCTAAGAGTTTTAATAAGAATATTGTCATCTAGACAATATCCACACTCAATGGAGTCCTCATTACATTTATTGTCACACTATTTAATGTAATAGTGAGGACTACTAATGCGATCATCCGACCGATCACTGCTTCCCGACTAGTCCTAGCTACGTTTTTTTTTTCTCAAGAGAACAATGAAAGAAAGGGTGAGCTCAACTAGCCCAGTAAGAAATATTATGACTAAGAATGCAGAATAAATTATCCTTAGCCTTCAATAGTATAACAATTGATAGAATACAATAGACAACAAGTTTTAGATCAACAACTGCAGCGAAATAAGCAATCCATTAGAAGAGTCAAGTAGAGCATAAAATCTAGTATCTTCTATGATTTAAAATATTTTCATCAATTTTTTATCGCTGAGACTCAACTTAATAAATAAAGCACATCATCGAATCATCCCTGCACTACGGGCCAAGGATATTCATTAAATCATCAATGGTCATGACTATATCGAATAATCCCTAGTCATAATCATACCAAAAACTGTCCATCAATGCACTACCGGCCAATGAGGACTTTTACCACATTATTCTTTATATTACGGTCATGATTATACCGAATAATCCCTGATTATAATCATAACAAGTTCATCTATGCACGTAAGCCACAAATAACTTTCATCACA
This sequence comes from Panax ginseng, assembly GCA_020205605.1. Classification (NCBI taxonomy): domain Eukaryota; kingdom Viridiplantae; phylum Streptophyta; class Magnoliopsida; order Apiales; family Araliaceae; genus Panax; species Panax ginseng. The sequence continues at coordinate 94,436,494 of CM035139.1, forward strand.
ATATAAGCATGAGGATGATGACAATAATATAAGCATTAATCAAACGAAAACAAGGATAAATATTAAAGACTTTAAATTTATCCAAATATTATCAATCACTTAATAAACTAACAATCTAATATTATTAATATTATAACAATATTTTAATCACTTCTTAAACTTATAAACAATTTAATTTAATTATTTACACTTTACCATATAATACATTTAATCATTCAAAAATGACATACTCATAAGATTTCATCACCAATGATCAAATCACTCATCAAAAATCTGCATATACCTTATATAGGATTTCCAAGCCATAAACTCCTATTTACCAATTTTCAACTTCACATAACATATTTAATTCATATATTCATAACTAAACTATTTTCATGAGAAATACCAAATCAGTCCCAAAAATTATTCTTTTCTGGGATTTAGCAGAATATAGTTCCAAATTGAACATATATTTGTCTCGAAATTTTTAAAATTCATGTACTATTTTTCATATGGCCAAAACTGCCGAATATTTAGACATTTATCATAAATTATACTTTTGTCCAAAAATTCCAAAATTTATAGGGTATACTCCTGTTATATACATGTACTCCCAATAAAATTTTCACCAATTTTGGAGTTAACCACAAAGAGTTATAAGAGTTTACTTTTAAAATAGTCTTTTCCCATAAAATCCATAACTCTTAATCTATACATTCAAAAATTGCCATTTTTGGACACAATCTAGAAAACTCATCAAATTATCATTTCAAATTTTTCCAGAATTTTTGAGGGTCAGAAACATTACAAAACTGCCCCTGGTAGAAACCCCTTTTGAATGAAAATACTATTTCTATGAATACAAATGATTATTTACCATGCATGCGGTAATCCACATAGACAGGTTATTCCAACAGAATAATAAAGAATGGAATAACAAAAGAATTCACCATACATGCGATAGGCCTCGCAAGCATGCATGATTATTCTCAATGAGTAATAATAAAGAATGGAACTGAAGTCATGCGTAAATCGTAGACAGTAGAGTGATATTCCAACAGAATAATAAAGAATGGAACTGTGTCATGCAGAATCCGCATGCATGACGAGATATTCCAACATGAATAATAAAGAATGGAATAACATAAGATTTTCACCATGTATATGCGATTTCGATATACGAGTTATTCAACATAATAATAAATAATGGAACTGTGTCACGCGTAATACGCATGCATGTGGGATATTCCAACAAAATAATAAAGAATGGAATAATGAAGAATTTCACCATGTATGCGGTGATCAGATAGACAAGTTATTCCAACATAATAATAAGGAATGGAATAATAGAAGAATTTCACCATGTATGCGGTACTTGCGACAGACAAAGTTATTCCAACATAATAATAAAGAATAGAATAATGTAAGCTCTCTTCATGAATACTGAAAGAAATAATACCCTTACCTTAGAAAGAAACTGGATCTTGGAGTAGAGAGGTAGCGAGACTTTCTTCTTCGTTCTCTCTATAATTTCTCTCTATAATAATTGCTCTATAGCTTTAGTGAATTGGTGAGAAATGAAGGAAGAATGAGCTTCTATTTATAGGAAAATATAGTTTCGATAATTGCACGTTTTGGGGCTCAAAACATTACAGTACAATACCTCCAACTTTTTTTTCATTTTAAATTTAGTCCTGCAAGTATTATCAAACTTGCACCACCTCCCCTAATAGTAAATAATGTGAAACAATAGTTCAATCATGTGAATCAATAGTTATAATCATGTGAAAATATGAATTACAGTATAATACCTCCATCTATACCTCCATTTTTAACTTAGTCATGAAAGTATTATAAATCTTGCACCAACTCCCCTAATAGTACAAGAATGTGATTCAATAGTACACACATGTGAACAAATAGTTATATAAGCATGTGAATTAGTAGTAATTAATTGCTCATTTATCCGATTAATTACCTGATTTATCAATATAACCCCCAGACATCAATTATCATCGGAATAGATGTCGATTTCCACAAACACTAATAATTCCAACACAATGGAACTATCAAATTCATCTTTAATCAACACGAACTTATTCATCATTAATATTATAACTCACAATATTTAACAACCAAGTCGTTTCTGAAAGAGGGGCTTTTCGATAAGGATTTCTCCTTATCGCCGCAATTAGATGACCAAATCTCTCCTTGACAGAACTTCTAGACATTGTAAATATTGCAATTTAATAATATGAATAACTTTGTCATCTCAATTATTGATTTAATAATATATAAAATATTATACAGATGATATCGTGACAATAATCAATAATATGAGAGATATTATGCAAACAATTATCGTAGCAATAATTGAGTATAAGCGAAAGTGACTTCTTACGTAAACATCAATAATCAATACTGGTAAAGCTTATGCAACCACGCGTATTCATTGTACTTTTACTAATGGGTAGTTCAGCAGTTTTAACGGTAACACTTTTCGTAGATTATTTTTATAAAATGATAATTACATCATTTTCTAACTACGATAATACTTCTATTGGGGGTCTACCAATGATTGTGCCGTCGTACGGATATTCCCCGACAAAAAGAATATTCCTCGACCAAACGAATATTTTATAACAACTTGCATACTTTGCAAAATTTATAAATATTACCTACAACTATAACATTATATCAAATCCACACCATAATATTCAAAAAAATATTTCGAGAAATTTAAATCTTTATTCATAAAATTTGGGGTCTCACAGTTTAAGTCTAGAGTTATAAAGTAAAACCCTTTGTCCCGGTTCAAATGTCCTCTCTATGATCTTACGGTCATACCATTTCTTCACATTTTCCTTGTACAACTTTGAATTCTCATATGCCTGTAATCTGAATTCATCCAACTCATTGAGTTGGAGTAGGCGATTCTCCCCTGCAGCTTTGAAATCAAAATTGAGCTTCCGAATTGCCCAATATGCCTTATGCTCTAGCTCCATAGGAAGGTGATAGGCTTTTCCATACACGATCTGAAAAGGTGACATGCCCAATGGAGTTTTGTATACAGTCCTATAGGTCCATACTGCATCATCCAACTTTAACGACCAGTCCTTCCTCGTGCGATTCACAACCTTTTCAAGGATTCTTTTGATTTCTCGATTCGACACCTCAGCTTGGCCATTCGTTTGTGGGTGATAAGTCAGAGTAATGCGATGGTTCACCCCATACTTAGCCAACAAAGCTATAAACCGCCTATGCGTAGAAATGAGCGCCTTCGTCACTAATGATAGCCCTTGAGTCCCAAACCTCGTGAAATATACGTGTAAAACACGAGGACTACCTTGGCATCATTTGTCTCAAGAGCCGCCACTTCTACCCATTTTGACACATAATCCACTGCGAGCAAGATGTAGAGGTTTCCGCAGGAAGAAACAAAAGGTCCCATGAAATCAATTCCCCACACATCAAAAATTTCTACTTTGAGGATAGTATTCAATTGCATTTCATTTCTTTTTGAGATGTTTCCCACTCTCTGACATCTGTCACACCTCTGGACGAAACTGTAGGCATCCTTGAAAAATGTCGGCCAGTAGAATCCTTCTTGTAGCACTCTAGCCGCTGTTCGCTCTCCACCATAGTGACCCCCATACACCAAAGAATGACAATCCTGCAAAATCCCCTCGGTCTCGCTACACGGGATACACCTTCTTATCATTTGATTAGCACACTGTTTAAACAAATAAGGCTCATCCCAGATATACCATTTGACATCATGCAAAAATTTATTCTTTTGATGACCCGTCAAGTCAGAAGGTACCATCTTACTCACCAAATAGTTCGCGTAATCTGCAAACCATGGCACTTCCCCTTTCACCACAAACAACTGCTCATCTAGAAAGGATTCATTGATTACAACTTTGTCGTCTGCCTCCCTTTCCAGATTCTCAAGTCGAGATAAGTGGTCCGCCACTTGGTTTTCAGTGCCCTTTCTGTCCTTGATCTCCAAATCAAATTCCTACAGTAATAAAATCCATTTGATCAACCGGTGCTTTGCATCTTTCTTTGCCACTAAATGTTGAATTGCCGCATGATCCGTGTACACTATCACTTTTGTGCCAATCAGATATGCTAGAAATTTGTCAAAGGCATACACCACTACCAATAGCTCTTTCTCTGTGGTGGTGTAATTCAACTGTGCATCTGTAAGGGTCTTGCTGACATAATATATCACATGAAACATCTTCTCTTTCCTCTGCCCCAAAACAGCCCCTACAACATAATCACTGTCATCACACATCAGCTCAAATGGCAAATCCCAATCAGGTGCAGTAATCACTGGTGCTGAAGTTAGTTTCCTCTTTAAGTGCTCAAATGCTGACACGCAGGCCTCATCAAAATTAAATTGTGCATCCTTCTCCAATAAATCGACAGATAGTTGTAAAATCCCAAAATTTCTACGAATAAAGATTTAATTTTCTCGAAAAATATTTTTTTAATATTATGGTATGGATTTGAGATAATGTTATAGTTGTGGGTAGTATTTATAAATTTTGCAAAAATATGAAAGTTGTTGTATTATATTCGATTGGTGGGGAATATTCGTTTTAGCGAGAGAATATTATTATGCAATAAGCGCAATCATTAGTGGACCCCAATAACGAAATTATTGTCGAATGAGAAAAGCGACAAAAATATATTTATGAAAATAACGGTGGAAATTTTTACCGTTAAAAATTGTTGAACTACCCGGTAGTAAAAATGCGATAATCTGGCGTGGTTGTATAGTAGTACGGTATTGATTATTGATCTTACGTGAGAAGTCACTCAATTTTGTTCAATTATTATTACGATGAATTCTTTGCATAGTATCTCACGTTATTGGATTCAATTATTGTCGAATTATATATATATATATATATATATATATGATGAGTTTTGTTTTATTAGTATTATTAATGTAATAAAACAGAAAAACTTTTTATATAAAACAGAATACTTTTATAAAGTTATTCGTTTTATTAGGCTAATAGTAAAAAATTTTTATATAAAACAGAATACTTTTATAAAGTTATTTGTTTTATTAGACAATAATTAGAATATATTATATTTTATTATGCATAGTGTTTGCATAGTGCCCTGCATAGTGTTTGCATAGAAAAATCTTTTATATAAAACAGAATACTTTTATAAAGTTATTCGTTTTATTAGATTATAAATAGAATATATTATATTTTATTGTAAACCAATGGACCATCCGTTTAAAAGTAAATCAATCTGGATAGTTCATATGGATTGGTTCTTATTAGATCCATTCTTATATAAATAGAAGCTCATTCCTTCATTATTTCTTCTGAATTCTTTGAAACTCTAGAGAGAGAAGCGTAGAGAGAGAATTCTTCTTCTATAATCTTAAGCGTATTTCTTTAGCGTTTAAGAAAGCTTTGAGTGTAGTGCAAGTTTCTTCAAGTATATCCAGCCCTACTTATTAGGAGTACTCTTCTTTATAAGGTAAAGGGTATTTTTTTTCATATTCATGAAGAGAACTTACATTATTCCATTCTTTATTATTATGTTGGAATAACTTTTGTATCTGTGATCTACCTATACTTGGTGAAATTCTTACATTATTCCATTATTTATTATTTTGTTGGAATAACTTTTCTATCGTGGCTACCCTATACTTGGTGAAATTCTTTGTTATTCCATTCTTTATTATTACATTGGAATAACTCATATACATGCTACCTATCGTGGTGAAATTCTTACATTATTCCATTCTTTATTATTACATTTGGAATATCACATACATGCTTTTCTATGGGACTGGTTCCGTTATTATTTATTATTACATTGGAATAACATGTATACATGTGAATTTATACCGCTATATGCATGGTGATTTCATTGTTATTCCATTCTTTATTATTACATTGGAATCATCTTGTCGGTGCGTAATTTACTACCGACACAGTTTAGTTATTTATTATTACATTGGAAATAACACATCATGCAATACCGCATGCATGGTGATTTCTTTTGTTATTCCATTCTTTATTATACTCGGTTGGTTAAAGTTTTGACTTCTATACTCCATGAAATTAGTGGAATATCCTTGATATTTGCGCTTCATCGATATCTTTTCATGGAAATATTCTTACGAGCATTCTTGAATTTTACTCTACAAAAAAGTATCATGTTGACAATTTGGACGTTATTAGTTCTGGATAATTTAATTCTTGAACTTGTTTTATTGAATTCTTATATCATTGTCATCATCCTCATGTTTATATTTTGTTGAAAGTCATCTGTGGCATGGCTGTGGTGCATAGATGGACTTGGTATGATTATGACCGAGGATTATTCGGATATAATCATGGTAGTAATGTTACAAATGATGTGGAAAAAGTCCTCATTGGCCCGTAGTGCATTGATGGACAATTTTTGGTATGATTATGGCTATGGATTCTCTTGACGAGGAGAAAAGATGAATTATTTTATGGCATGATCGGGATAGTTGATGATGAAACCTGATTATCTTTGGCCCGTAGTGCATGGATAATTCGTGGTCGTGATACTAAATAATATCCTTGGACTTTTGTAGTGCGGGGATGAATTGATAATGTGGATTATTTATTAAAATTTGAGTCCGGTGATAAAAGTGATGAAAAACTTTTTAAATCATAGAAGATAGTAGATTTTATTCTCTACTTGACTCTTTAATGGATTGCTTGTTCCATTGTAGTTAAACTTGATGTTTGTTATATTTTATCGGTTTAACATTGTTGAAGACTAATGATAATTTATTACGCATTATCTTAGTCATAATATTTCTTCTTGGGCTAGTTGAGCTCACCCTTTCTTTCTTTGTTCTCTTTGAAATGAGAATATAAATTTGGGATGAGTCGGGGAGCGGAGTGGCGGTCCGGATGATAGCATTAGTAGTCCTCCTTTATTACATTAAATAGTGTGACAATAAATGTAATGAGGACTCCTTTGAGTGTGGATATTGTCTAGATGACAATATTCTTATTAAAACTCTCGGTTTATGTTTTTTTGTCGTATTGTTTACGGCAATTTGTATTATTAAGTTGTATTTGAATTTTGTACCATGTATTTGGCGACTCAAGATGGGTGATGTATACCTATTTTTGGGGCGTCATCGGTTGGTATCAAAGCTTAGGGATATGATCCTGGTGAGATGTGAGACAAGAACTAGGAGGGAGGAGGCGGAATTCCTTCGCTAGTATGACCTACCTAAGTTTATTTGGTATTTAATTGGTCGGTCAGAGTATAGGGATAATATGTGATATGTTATTTAACCCTTGTTTTGTTGTAGTATTTGAAAATGGCATCCAAAAATGTTGAGAATAGCAATGGAGCACAGGGAGACCGTTGAGTCTCCACGGATCGATAATCGAGGATAATGTGTGCAGCGGGAAGGCGATAATCCTCCTGTAAACAACAACTTGATCAAATGATGAGCGATGAATACGTTTAGGAGCTTTTTAGAATACATGCGACACCAAACGAGAGAGACTCATGTTCATAATGTAGGTGGAAACAATGGCAACCCACGGTTGGTCACCGCATTAGCGATTCAAGGAGGCTGGGACCACGGAGTTTTTGGGAAAGCGAGACCCACTAAAAAGAGAGGCGTGGATTAAGCGAGATCACCAAGATATTTGATGTCTTGGAATGCTCGGAGGAGCAAAAAGTTCCATTCGCCACCTTTATATTTGCGTGAAGAAGCGAGATCATTGGTGGGAATATGTAAAAAAGCGTACTTGACTGGCCTTTTCAAGATGTCTTGGGAGAAGTTCAAGAGTTGTTCAACGACAAGTACTTTCCGAAAGTATTCGTCACATGAAGGAGGTGGAGTTCATCAAGTTGGAGCAAAACAATATGGCCGTGTCGCGATCACGAGGCTAAGTTCTTTGAGTTGTCTCGGTTTGCATCCCATTTGGTCGATAATGAGAGCGAATGGCGAATGTTTCTAAGAGGTTTGAAACCCGATATCGTCGATACCTCATTTCTCACAAACTTTGTTTATATTGGATGTTGTGAATAGGGCTCGATTATTGGGGCGCGATAATGAGTCAACCTGACAACCAAAAGGCAATGACCAACAACACGATAATAATCGTATGCGGTGGCAGCGACCATCGGAACAATGATAACCATCGTGGGGAAATTATCATGCCAAGAATGGTAACCACTTGGTGGTAATCATGGCCAAGATAATAAAAGTGGAAATTTCAAGAAGAGAAGGTTCAATAATGATGGAAAGGCAATGACACTTTTGACACCCGTTTCAAAGGAAGAAGAAGCGACCACCGGTCGTATGTTTCAAAATTGAGACGGGGAGGACACATCAAAGTCAAGCTGTCTATGACAATCCAAAAGCGTGTTTTAATTGCGGAAGAGAAGGTCACCTAGCTCGATTTTGTCGTATGGTGAAGTCAAGTCAATTTGGGATGGTGATGCCAAAAGGATGTCCCAGACAAGCCAAAAGCGGTGGTAGTTTAAGAGAGGCGTTTTTTTTTTCGTGACGAGGAACACGAATAAAATTATCACGGGTAAGTTAATCATAAACTCTTTGAAGTCTATCTGAAGTGTTGAAGATGGGTTCTACTCACTCTTTCATTTCACCTAGTTGTGTTCAATGTTTGAATTTAACTCAGGAGAAGTTAGACTTTGATTTATCTGTTGAAACTTCGGTTGGGAGAAACCCGTTACCTCCTTTATTTATAAATCTTGTTTGATTCAAATCAACACTTTCACGTTACTGTCGATCTTATCTCTTTGAAAATACTTGCCTTTGATGTGATTTTAGGAATCGATTGGTTAACTACTCATCATACTTTTTAGTAAGGTTGTTAGCTTTCATATTCTAACCAACTTTGTTATGTGAATTCAAACAACCAAACCACTAAAGTCAATCATTGTCATATCAAGCCATAAGTAAAGAGCCGGTCCTTTCGTTGTTGATTTCCTTGTGTGGAATGCAAAGAAGGACTTTCCGTGGGGGCGTTGTGAATAACGATGGCAAGTTGATAGGTATCAATGTGACGTGTTATCAAGTCTTGGATGAGAGTCGCGATTGTGAATGATATTTCTATTGTTAATAAATTTCTGGCGTATTCTTGAAGACTTCTTAGCCTACCCTAGGCGTGAAATCGAATTTTGTATTGACCCCGATTACAAAACCCATTTCTTAAACCCTCAAATATTTTCTTCACCCAAAATGAGCGTAACATCGCCAAAGGCGTTGGCTCGATTTATTGAAGATTACGATCGTACCATTCAATACCATCGTGGAAGCGAGCGTGGTAGGCGATGCGTTGAGTAGAAGATCGTATGCGTTTATGAGTGTGAATATCACGAACCTACGTGAAGATAACGAATATCTGAGTAGAATCGACTTTAATCGATAAAGTTAAAGCCGCTCAAACTACATACACGAAGGTGATGAATGTGAAAAAAGAAGGTTCAAGAGGCGTTATTCTAGAAGCAAGAATTGATGAGAGAGGAAATGTCAACCCTCGATTTAATTGGTCCATTTGAAATCCTCGATCAAGTAGGGCGCGTGGCTTATAGACTCGTTTTACTGCCAAGTATGTGGCGTGTTCATAACGTTTTTCACGTATCGATGTTACGTAAATATGTGGACGACCGAACCACATTATTGATTTAGAAGCCGGACGAGATAGCGAATAATTTAACATATGAAGATGTACTATTAAAATCCTGGAATATATTCTACGCTTAAAGGTTATACCTCGAGAGTTAGAATCGTGAAGTGTCCTCATCATCATACGGCATACAGTACGTCGTACGTAAATTTGAGGCGAAATTTCATAAGGAGGAGATTGTAAAATCCTAAATTTTACGAATAAAGATTTAATTTTCTCGAAATATTTTTTTAATATTATGGTATGGATTTGAGATAATGTTATAGTTGTGGGTAGTATTTATAAATTTTGCAAAGTATGCAAGTTGTTGTATTATATTCGATTGGTGGGGAATATTCGTTTTAGCGGGAGAATATTAAATGCATGCGTCGTAATCATTGGTGGACCCTAGCGGAATTATTGTCGGAATGAGAAAGCGACAAAAATATATTTATGAAAATAACGGCGGAAGTTTCACACCGTTAAAACTATTGAACTACCGGTAGTAAAAAATGCGATAATCTGGCGTGGTTGCGTAGTAGTACACGGTATTGATTATTGATGCTTACGTGAGAAGTCACTCGGTTTTGTTCAATTATTCTTTATGATGGTTCTTTGCATAGTATCTCACGTTATTGGATTCGATTCAAATTATATATATATATATATATATATATATATATATATATATATAAGTTTTGTTTTATTAGTATTATTAATATAATAAAAGCAGAAAAACTTTTTATATAAAAGCAGAATACTTTTATAAAGTTATTCATTTTATTAGGCTAATAGTAAAAATTTTTTATATAAAGCGTAAGAATACTTTTATAAAGTTATTTGTTTTATTAGACAATAATTAGAATATATTATATTTTTTATTATGCATAGTGTTTGCATAGTTATTGCATAGTGTTTTGCATAGTAAAATCTTTTTATATAAAATAGAATACTTTTATAAAGTTATTCGTTTTATTAGATTATAAATAGAATATATTATATTTTATTGTAAACCAATACGGGCCGTAAAATCAGTTTAAAAAGTAAATCAATACAGATAGTTCATGGATTGGTTCTTATTAGATCCATTCTTCTATAAATAGAAGCTCATTCCTTCATTATTTCTTACGAATTCTTTGAAACTCTAGAGAGAAATAGTAGAGAGAATTCTTCTTCAATAATCTTAAGCGTATTTCTTTAGCGTTTAAGAAAGCTTTGAGCGTAGTGCAAGTTTCTTCAAGTATATCCCAGCCTCTACTGCTTTATGTGAGTACTCTTTCTTTATAAGGTAAGAGGTATTATTTTTTTCATATTCATGAAGAGAACTTACATTATTCCATTCTTTATTATTACATTGGAATAACTTTTGTATCTGTGATCTACCTATACTTGGTGAAATTCTTACATTATTCCATTATTTTTATTATTTGGATTGGAATAACCTATATGTGGCTACCCATTATATTATTTGGTGAAAAATTCTTACATTATTCCATTATTTTATTATTACATTGGAATAATTATTTATTATACATTGGGCTTTACCCTATAGTTGGTGAAATTCTTGTTGTTATTCCATTCTTTATTATTACATTTGGAATATCATATTCGTATGCATGTTTTCTCATGGGACACAGTTAGATTATTTATTATTACATTGGAATAACATACATCTGAAATACTGCATGCATGGTGATTTTTGTTGTTATTCCATTCTTTATTATTACATTGGAACATCACAGCCGGTGCAAATTTACTTTGACACTGGTTCAGATTATTTATTATTCATTGGAATAACACATCATCTGCAACCGCATGCATGGTGATTTCTTTTGTTATTCCATTCTTTATTATACACAGTTGGTTAACGTTTTGACTTCTATACTCCATGAAATTAGTGGAATATCATTGATATTTGCGCTTCATCAAGTATCTTTTCATGGAAATAGTCTTCTGACCATTCTTGAATTTTACTCTACAAAGAAGTATCATGTTGACAATTTGGACGTTGTTAGTTCCTGGATAATTTAATTCTTGAACTTGTTTTATTGAATTCTTATATCATTGTCATCATCCTTATGTTTATATTTTGTTGAAAGTCATCATGGCTTTGTAGTGCATAGATGGACTTGGTATGATTATGACCGAGGGATTATTCAATATAATCATGGTAGTAATATTACAAATGATGTGGAAAAAAGTCCTCATTGGCGTAGTGCATTGATGGACATTTTTGGTATGATTATGGCTATGGATTCTCTTGACGAGGAACAAAGATGAATTGTTTTATGGCATGATCGGGAATAGTTGATGAAAACACAATTATCTTTGGGCGTAGTGCATGGATAATTTGTGGTCGTGATACTAAATAATATCCTTGGCTTTATAGTGCGGGGATGAATTGATAATGTGGATTATTTATTAAAATTTGAGTCCGGTGATAAAAGTGATGAAAAACTTTTTAAATCATAGAAGATAGTAGATTTTATTCTCTCTTGACTCTTTAATGGATTGCTTGTTCATTTGTGAGTTAAACTTGATGTTTGTTATATTTTATCGGTTTAACATTGTTGAAGACTAATGATAATTTATTACGCATTATCTTAGTCATAATATTTCTTCTTTGGGCTAGTTGAGCTCACCCTTTCTTTCCTTTGTTCTCTTGAAATGAGAATATATATTTGGGATGAGTCGGGGAGCGGGTGCGGTCGAGATGATAGCATTAGTAGTCCTCACTATTACATTAAATAGTGTGATAATAAATGTAATGAGGACTCCTTTGAGTGTGGATATTATCTAGATGACAATATTCTTATTAAAACTCTCGGTTTATGTTTTTGTCGTATTATTTACACGACAATTTGTATTATTAAGTTGTATTTAAATTTTTGTACCATGTATTTGGCGACTCAAGATGGTGATGATGATGTATACATCTCAAAGGTGGTGGAGTGGAGCACAACCCGAAAGACATCCTTCTGAAAGTAAAAGTGCCATATGGACATGTGAAGGTCATCTTTTCCTGGTCTTCTGGAGCTATCATAATCTGATTGTAGCCTGAATAACCGTCTAGAAGGCAATAATACTCATGACTTGCTAATCTGTCTAACATCTGATCCATGAAAGGTAGTGGGAAATGATCTTTTCTCGTAGCTTTGTTGAGCCTGTGGTAGTCCATGCAGACTCTCCACCCCGTCATTATTCGTGTTGGAATTAACTCATTATTCTCATTAGTCACGACGGTCATGCCCCCCTTTTTTAGTACACACTGCACTGGGCTCACCCATGAGCTGTCTGAAATCGGATAGATTATACCTCCATCCAGCCCTTTCAATACCTCTTTCTTGACCACTTCTTTCATTATCGGATTAAGCCTTCTTTGTTTCTCAATCGACGGCTTACTACCATCTTCCAGCAAGATCTTATGCATGCAAAACGAAGGGTTGATCCCTTTGATATCTGCTATGGTCCATCCAATAGCTGATTTGAACTCTCTAAGCACTCGTAGCAGTTTTTCTTCCTGAAAAGATGTTAGTGCAGAAGAAATAATCACAGGTAACTTTGAATCTTTATTTAAAAATGTGTACCTGAGATGTTCTGGAAGTGGTTTTAGTTCAAGTTCTGGAGGTGTCTCAAGAGATGGCTTTAATTTTACAGATGTCTCTCCAGCTTTTGTTAATGGCTCAACAGGTGTTCTAAATTTTCTGAATTGTGGAGTGGTATCCAGATATTGCACAAGTTCGTCGAATTCCTCATCCTCCAATTCTGAATTTTTAGTAATGATACTCCTCAATGGTTCATAATCCACTAGACTCTGTACTTCATCATTTAGAACCCGATCCACCAAATCAAACCGAAAGCATTCTTCTTTATCTGTTGGGAAATTCATTGCCTTGAAGACGTTAAAGGTAACTTCCTGATCATGTACATGCATAGTGAGTTCCCCTTTCTGTACGTCTATCAAAGTCCTTCCTGTGGATAAGAATGGTCTCCCCAGTATGATTGGTATACTCTTGTCTTCCTCATAATCTAAGATGATGAAGTCAGCCGGAAAAATAAATTTGTCCACTTCACCAATACATCTTCAACAATTCCTCGTGGATACGTGATGGATCTGTCAGCTATCTGCAAAGAAATGTTTGTCGGCCTTGGAGCCGACAATCCCAACTGATTAAACACTGACAAGGGCATCAGATTGATACTTGCCCCAAGATCACACAAACATTTATCAAAGTTGATCTTTCCGATCGTGCATGGAATTGTGACTGCCCGGATCTTTCAGCTTTAGAGGTAGTTTACGCTGAAGCACTGCACTGCATTCCTCTGTCAAGGCCACTGTCTCAAATTCGTCTAGTCTCCTTTTCCTTGACAATATACCCTTCATGAACTTTACATAACTCGGCGTCTGTTCCAATGCCTCCGCAAAATGTGTATTAATCTGTAGCTTCTTAAAAACCTCCAAGAACTTGCTGAACTGCTTATCTTCCCTTTCTTATCCAATCTCTGTGGATACAGAACCAGAGGGTGAACTAGTGGTACTGTATTCATAGGCTTTTCCATTGAACCTGCTTTATCTTTCTCTTCATATTGTACCTCAGAATTTTCCAGATTTTCTTTCTGTTCAGGTCCTGTTTCTACCTCGCGCGGCTGCGCGGTCTCCTCAGTACAACAAGGCGCGGGCTCACGCGATGCTCAGTTCCTACAATATTTTTCCCAGACCTCAATGTGATCGCTTGACAGTGTTCCTTCCCATCTCTTCGTGGATTTGCTTCCATATTACTTGGTAATGAACCCTGGGGCCTATTATTAAGCATGCTTGCCATTTGCCCCATCTGAGTTTCTAGATTTTTAATAGCCACTGCTTGGCTTTTGATCATAACCTCCATGTTTGCCATGTACTTCAACATCATCTCCTCCATTTCTGATTTCTTTTCTTGCTGAGGTGCAGATGGACTATGATGTTGTTGTTGTTGAGAAAATCCTAGAGAAAATGGTGGTTTTGGTGTAAACTGTGGTTGAGATGGCTGTGACTGAAATTGTTGATTCGGCTGAAACTGATTTTGCTGATTCCCTTGGTTTTTTGACCAACTGAAGTTTGGATGATTGCGGTTGTTGGGGTTGTATATGTTATGAAACTGTCCTTGGTCTTTCCTGTAATTGCTCACATACTGCACCGACTCCGAGCTGATAGCACATTGATCCTTAGAGTGTGACCCCGCACAAATTTCAAATATGAATGCAATTGTTTTCACTTTGTTCTCTGCCAATGAATCTATTTTCTTCGCCATAGCTGCTATCTGTGCCGATAACTGAATAATAGCATCCACTTCCAACAAACCTGCAACCTTGGGCTGTGGCATTCTAGCTGTAGGATTCTGAAAATCGTTTGCTACCATTGTTTCAATGAGGTTATAGGCCTCGTCATAGCTCTTGGCCCATAATGCCCCTCCTGCAGCTGCATCTACAATAGGTCTCGACGGCCATCCCAATCCATTGTAAAACGTGTTGATCACCATCCAATCTGGCATACCATGGTGCGGACACTTCCTTAGCATCTCTTTATATCTCTCCCAAGCTTCGTATAAGGATTCACTATGTTGTTGCTCAAACTAAGAGATAGCTGTCCTCATCTTCGCAGTCTTAGCCATTGGGAAAAACTTGGCTAAGAACTTTTGTGCAAGGTCCTCCCATGTAGTAATTGATCCCGAAGGCAAAGAATGAAGCCAACTTCTCGCTTTATCCCTCAAAGAGAATGGAAACAGCCTAAGTCTGATGGCATCCTCCGTCACCCCGTTGTGTCTGAATGTATCACAAATCTCAATAAAGCTCAACAGGTGTTCATTTGGATCATCTGTAGCAACACCCCCAAACTGTACCGAAATTTGCACCAACTGAATTGTGCCCGATTTAATCTCGAAAGTATTTGCAACTATTTTCGGTCTGACTATACAAGACTGAAGTCCATTAATATTTGGCATTGAATAGTCTCTTAGAGCCCAGTGCTATTCTCTTTGATCTACTCTTTGTTCTTCTTCCATACTAGATGTAGTACCCTCTAACTGTGCTTGCAAATTTCTCCTCACACTCGCTTTCCAACCTCTTCCGTTAATATTATCCTGTGCTGGTATCAATTCTGAGTTGGATGATAGTGTGTGCATAAAAATTATACAATTAGAAATGAGAAACTATTAGATTTGTCTAAGTCATACAATATAGCTTAAAACTGATGATAATTATTTAAATTTAAACGCCTTTCCCCAGTAACGGCGCCAAAAACTTGTTGGTCGTTTTACCGATCAATATATGCGTGAAAGTATACACGATCAATAATTAATAAAGAGTAAGTAAAGTATCATTCCCACGGAGAATTAACTAATAAAGTTTACCAAGAACTAACCCATAACCATTTCAATCTTATTTAAATAAATGATACTATATAGTGATGAAAACTATGAAATTAAATAATACTAATTATCCCTAGAATGAAACTAGATACTGAAGACTCGAGATTACAATTTCCCCTATTGAATCATTTAAATCGACACACTTCTTATTAAGCCAAATTAATTATAGTGGATTATTAGTCGAGAACACAAAAGTGAAATATAGCCATCTCTCGATGTACCATACCCATATCACATGTAATCCACAATTGATAAAATACACATGACACCTGCATTATCTAAATCGCTATGTCTATGAAATTTACAAATAAATAGGATTTAAGCCCAATCTCTCAATTGACTACGAGTGGTGCTTCGGTATATGTCTATCCTAAGCATGAATCATACATTCCATCACCATGTAGAACATACAAACACAAGCTATCAAGATCAGATCTAAACCCATACTTCATTTTTCAAGTTCATATAGATTATCACAATAATTGATGGCCAATCAACTAAGCATATAAACATGAATCTTAATAGACAATCTCATAACAATTAATAAGACTAACAATGAAGTATGTCAAGATAAACTAGGCAATAGATTCCATTACAATCCCAAAATAGAGTTTAACTCATACTTGAATTAGAATCCATGATCCACAATTGAATATACATTGAAAGATACAAATAAAAGTAAAGAGAGTTAGGGATTAAGAATAACAAATCTGAGTTTCTTCTCTTGTTTCACTTCTGAACTTTCAAGGATCTTCAATTGCTTCAATCCTCAAATCTTAGCTGTTCTAGGGTTCTAATCTACTCTAATCTAATATTGAAAATTAAAGAGAGAAAACAACAATAGATACTTGATCCCCCAAGGGGTGGAATATGTTTTTCATAATGAAAATACGTCTAATATATCAGCCCTAATTGAACCCCCACTCTCACAATTTAAAAATTAAAATAAAATAAATTAACAGCCTCAGATGTCGCGCGCGGGCGCGCATGTCTCCTTTGTAATTGTCGCACGGGTGCGCGAATTTAAATTATGCTCAAGCCGGGTGATCGCGCGGGCGCGCGTGTTTAAGCTTTATGTGTAGCCATGACCACGCGTAGCTACTGCAGATTTAGATTCGTGTTACTGCTGCCACTCTTCGCTTTGGTCCTCGGCCGCTCACGATTCTTTGCCATGCCACTCATCCTTCATCCATCCTCAGTTGCACATCTCCAATTGTTCCTTGCGTCATGCTTCTATTAGCCTCATGCCATCTACCATCGCCAAGCTATGTCATTTCCTGCACTTTTACACCGAAGGAGTTCTCAGCACATGCAATGCAAAATATTACGAAATGCATCTAAAAACACACTAAATGTACTTGAGATGGGCATACTTCGCGTGAATTGATATCCAATAAGTAGGTATAAAACCCACTTATCAACATACGAGCAAGACATTCAAGTGAATAAGTTTCTCGTATATGTAAGAAATGAGCAGACTTGGTCAATCTATCAACAATGACCTAAATCGCATATATGCCTTGAGAAACCTTGGGAAGACCAGTAACGAAATCCATGGTAATGTGCTCCCACTTATATTCTGGAATTTCAAGTGGTTGCAATGGACCTTTTGGCAATTGATGCTCCACTTTGACACATTGACAAGTTAAACACCTTGAGATAAACTCTGCTATCTCTCTCTTCATATTGCTCCACCAAAATGTATGTCAAAGATCATGATACATTTTTGTACTCCCAGGATGGATTGCAAACGGTGTGTTGTGCGCCTCCATCATGATTTTATATTCAAGTCAGAGTCGTTAGGAATACAAAGTCTGGAGTTGACTCGAAGTATTCCTTCTTCATCGATTTTTGCTTCCGGAATAACACGTTATTGTACTTTATTCCTCATACGCATCAGCTCCAGGTCTGTAGCTTGAGCAGCTTTAACTTTATCGATTAAAGTTGGTTCTACTCGTATATTTTCCATCATCACATGGGTCCTTGAAGTCTTTAACTCTATCTCCATCCTTTGTAAGTCATACAAAATGGGCCTTTGTGTTAACAATATCGCACTCGTACCCGCATATGATCTTCTACTAAATATGTCAGCTACTACATTCGTTTTTCAAGGATGATATTGAATTTTATGATCGTAATCTTTCAACAACTCAAGCCAACATCATTGCCGCATGTTGAGTTCCTTTTGGGTGAAGAAATATTTAAGGCTTTTATAATCTGTATAGATCTCCACTTTCTCCCCATACAGGTAATGCCTCCAGATTTTAAGTGCAAAAACGACAGCTGCAAACTCTAGATCATGAGTAGGATAATTCCTCTTATAATCTTTGAGTTGTCGTGAGGCATAGGCTATGACTTTCCTATGTTGCATGAGAACACATCCTAACCCTTTGCCTGAAGCATCACTGTAGATGACAAATCCCTCCGAACCAGATTGTATTGTCAGAACAGGTGCTGAAATGAGCCTCCTCTTGAGTTCTTGAAAACTCTTCTCACATTCCTCACTCCAACCAATTTTTGTATCTTTTCGAGTCATCTGAGTTAATGGAGTAGCAATTCGAGAAAATCCTTCCATGAATCTCCGATAATAACCAGCTAAGCCCAAAAAGCTACGTACTTCGATCACTGACTTAGGTTGGTCCCAGCTTTGTATTGCTTCAATCTTTGTTGGGTCAACAGATATTCCGTGATTTGATATCACGTGCCCAAGGAATGCTACTTCCTCAAGGCAGAACTCACATTTCTTCAACTTGGCATATAACTTGTTTTCACGAAGCTTTTGGAGTATCAGCCTCAAGTGTTGCTCATGATCTTTATAGCTTTTGGAGTATATGAGGATGTCATCAATAAAGATGACCACAAAATGATCCAAATATTCCTTAAATACTCGGTTCATCAAATCCATGAAGGCAACAGGGGCATTAGTCAATCCAAAAGACATAACTAGGAATTCGTAATGCCCGTACTGAGTTCTGAAAGCAGTCTTTAGAATGTCATCAGTTTTAATCTTTAACTGATGATATCTGGAATGAAGATCAATCTTTGAAAAGAATTTGACGCCTTGTAACTGGTCAAAAAGGTCATCAATGGGAGGCAACGGGTATCTATTTTTGATGGTGACATGATTCAACTTTCAATAGTCAATACAAAGTCGCATACTTCCATCTTTCTTCTTCATAAATAGAAAAGGAGCACCCCAAGGGGACGTACTGGGATGAATGAAACCAATATCTAACAATTCTTATAGTTGGGTTTTTAACTCCTGAAGTTCAATAGGAGCTATTCGATATAGGGCTTTGGAAATGGGTTTTGTACCGGATTCAAGGTCAATACCAAACTCGATTTTACGCTCCGGGGGAAGGCCAGGAAGTTCTTCAGGGAATACGTCAGGAAATTTATTAACAATAAAAATATCATTCAAATCTGACGTATTTTTGTTTAAATCCGTGACACGGGCTAAGAAAGTTTGACATCCGTTTTTCAATAAATGAATAGCTTTATGGCTTGATATGATAGTGATTGACTTTAGTGGTTTGGTTGCTTGAATTCGCATAATAGGTTGGTTAGGAATATGAAAACTAACAACCTTACGAAAATAATCAATTTTAGTATGATGAGTGGTCAACCAATCAATCCCTAAAATCACATCAAATGCAAGTATTTTCAAAGAGATAAGATTGATAGGTAACATGCGGTTACCGATTTGAATCAAACAAGACTTACAAACAGTGGATGTAATGAAGGTTTCTCCCAACGGAGTTTCAACAGATAATTCAAAGTTTAATTTCTCCAGAGTTAAATTTAAACGTTGAGCGCAAGTAGGAGAAATAAAATAATGGGTAGAATTGGTATCAAATAACACTCTCTCCTGAACTATCGGTTTTGTCTTGTCTGGGATGGCCTTTGATGCCTCCATCCAAGCTGGACTTGACTTCGGTGCAAGACAAAATCGGGCTAGGTAACCTTCTCTTCCACAATTGTAACATACTTTGGACTGCTGCGTACAGTTTGGACTGATGTGTCCCTCCCCTCCGCATTTGTAACATACGACTGGAGATCTTTCTCCTTCCTTAACAACAGTTGCTAGTGTTGACATCTTTCCATCATTGTTGAACCTTCTATTCTTGAAATTTCAACTTCTATTGTCTTGTCCATGATTACCACTGAAGTGATTACCATTTCTGGCATGTTGATTCCCTCCACATTTGTTGTCACTGCTTCGATGACTGCTACCACTGGTATTATCATTTTTCCAGCTGCTCTCTCTTAGTTGGGTTGACTCATTATCGCGCTCCAATAACTGAGCCCTATTCATAACATCTGAATACAAGCAAAGTTTGTGAGAAATGAGATATTGACGTATCTCGGGTTTTAAACCTCTTAGAAATATCAGCGTCATTCTCTCCTCATTATCAACCAAGTGGGATGCAAACCGGGACAACTTGGCAAACTTAGCTTCGTACTGCGACACGATTATATTGTTTTGCTCTAGCTTGATGAACTCCACCTCTTTCATGTGACGAATACTTTCGGGAAAGTACTTGTCGTTGAAAAGTTCTTGGAACTTTTCCCAAGACATTTTGAGTGCGACAAACTGAGTACATTTTATTGATTCCCACCAATAATCTGCTTCTCCTTTCAACATGAAGGTGGCAAAGGGAACCTTTTGCTCATCAGATCATCCCAAGATATCAAATATCTTGGTGATCTGCTTTATCCATGTCTCTGCCTTAAGTGGTTTTGGCTCTCCCAAAAACTCTGGTGGTCCCATCTCTTTGAACTACTTAGCAGTGACCATCCGAGAGTTGCCAATGTTTCCACCTGCATTTTGAACAAGAGTCTCTCTCGCCTGATGTTGCATAAATTGCATAAAGCCTCTGAACATCCCATCGTTCATCATTTGGTCGGTGTTGTTATTTTCCTGAGGATTATTGCCTTCCTGATGCACATTATCCTGGGTATTAATCGTTGGTGACTCAACTGTCTCACGTGCTTCATTGCTTATCTCGACACTTTCAGATGCCATTTTCAAACACTACTATAAAACAAGGGTTAATTGACATGCTACATATTATCCCTATACTCTGGCAGACCAATTAAATAACAAATAAGCTTAGGTAGGTCATACTAGCGAAGGAATTACCCGTCTCTCCCCTCCTAGTTCTAGTCTCACATCTCAACCAGGGATCATATCCCTAAGCTTTGATACCAACTATGACACCCCGAAAATAGGTATACATCACCAATTCCGAGTCGCCAAATACTTGGTATAGAAATAAAATACAAACTTCTTTTATACAATACAACAAAAGCGTAGATGAGAGTTTTTACACAAATATTGTCTTCTAGACAATATCCAAACTCAAATGGAGTCCTCATTATATTTATTATCACACTATTTCATAGAATAGTGAGGACTACTATAGCCACCATCTTGAACCATCGCTCCGTTCCCCGAATAATCCTAACTACGTTCTCATTTCCTGAAGAGAACAATTAAAGTAAAAAAGTGAGCTCAACTAGCCTAGTAAGAAATATTATGACTAAGATAATGCAGAATAAATTATCAATAGCCTTCAATAGTGTTAAACTAATAAACAACAAGTGTTACTGCAGCGGAACAAGCAATCCATTAGAAGAGTCAAGTAGAGCATGATATCTACTATCTTATATGATTTAAAAAGTTTTTCATCAACTTTATTGTTGAGACTTAGCTTAATAAATAAACCACATCATCGAATCATCCATGCACTATGGTCAAGGATATTCATGTAATCATCAATGGTCATGATCATACCAACAACTGTCCATCAATGCACTATGGGCCAATGAGGACTTTTACCACATCATTTGTAACATTACAGGTCATGATTATACCGAATGATCCCTGGTCATAATCATACCAATCAACAGTCCATCTATGCACGTAAGCCAAAGATGACTTTCATCATAATATAAGCGTGGGGATGATGACAATGATATAAGAATTCAATTAAAAGAAACCAAAGGATAAATTTTTAAAGATTTATAAATTAATTTATCGAAATTGTCCAAATTGTCAACATGATACTGCTTTGTGGAGTAAAATTCAAGAATAATATTGTAACAAAAATGATTTGAACAGAAAAGAAATCAATTTTTTTTATGAATAGTACCCCGGGTGAATAGTACTTTATGAATAGTACCCCATGAATAGTACTTTATGAATAGTACCCATAAATAGTACTTTGTGAATAGTACCCATGAATAGTACTTTGTGAATAGTACTCTGACATGAAAAGTTTAAAATTTAACAAGAATATTAAGAAAAATAACCTTGTGAAACGATACTAGATGAAACGCAAATTTCAAGGATATTCTACTAATTTCACGTAGTATAGAAGCAATACTTTAACAGAATGAGTGTAGCATTTGGAATACGAAACGAAATAATATTACTCACATACTACAGAGTATGGAAGAAAATATTATTTCTTACGAATACTGAAAAAAAATAATATCCCTTACCTTAAAAGAAGACTGGATACTGGAATAGTGAAGTAGCGGAATACTCTTCTTCTTTCTCACTATAGCTTCTCTCTCTATAATTGATCTTGTGAGTCTTAGTGAATTAGTGAGAATGAAAGAAGAATGAGCTCTATTTATAAGATAATATAGTTTCGATAATTACACGTTTTGGGGCTCGAAATATTATAGTATAATACCTTCATCTTTTCCTTCATTTTTAATTTAGTCATGCAAGTATTATCAAACTTACACCTCCTCTCCTAATAGTACATGCATGTGAATCAATAGTACATTCATGTGAATCAATAGTTCTATACATTTGAAAAAATAGTTACAGTATAGTACCTTCATCTATACCTCTATTTTTAATTTAGTCATGCAAGTATTATCAATCTTGAACCACCTCCCCTAATAGTTCATGCATGTGAATAAGTTGTTATAAGCATGTGAATTAATAGCAATTAATTTCTCATTTATTTGATTAATTACCCGATTAGTCACTTTAACCTCCAGAAATCAATTATTATCGAAATAAATGTCGATTTCCATTAACACTAATAATCCCAACACAATGGAAATATCAATTTCATCTTTAATCAACATGAACTTACTCATCATTAATATTATAACTCACGATATTTAACAACCAGATCATTCCTAGGAAAGAGGGGGCTTTCCAATAAGGATTTCTCCCTATTGGCGCGCAATTAGGTGACCAAACCTCTCTTCGATAGAACTTTCTAAATATCATCAATATTGCAAATAATAATATGAATAACTTTGTTGTCTCAATTATTGATTTAATAATAAAATATTATGCAGATGATATTGTGACAATAATTGAATCAATAATATGAGAGATATTATGCAGCAATTACTATAGTAAAAATTGAGTATAGCTGAGTGACTTTTCACGTAAGAATCAATAATCAAAGATACTGTACAATACCATGTGCTACTATGCAACCACGAGTATTACTGTACATTTACTATCGGGTTCTGTCATTTTCTAACTCCGACAATACTTCCGTTGTGGGGTCCACCAATGATCGTGCCGTCGTACGAATATTCCTTATTAAAACGAATATTCCCCGACTAATCGAATATTTTATAACCACTTGCTTACTTTGCAAAATTTGAAAATATTACCCACAACTATAACATTATATCAAATCCACACCATAATATTCAAAAATATATTTCTAGAAAAATTAATCTTTATTCATAAAAGTTGAGGTCTTACACCACATGTGTATTAGGAGCAATTGAATCATCATTTGTCCCAAATTTGTTCTAGATTGTTCAACCGAGCCCTAACCCAACCCAACCCTTCGAAAGTGATCGATGAATTAAAAAACTTAGCAAAAAAATGAGTAGTTGTTCAATCGATCAATTTGAAAAGCTAGCAAAATCGATTATTTGGTGAATCTTGGTGTGATTCACATTGGTTAGAAGTCGTTTGAAGTTTGACATCAAGTAACGGTCGACAGGTATGTCCCATATGATGGTTCCCT
This sequence comes from Panax ginseng, assembly GCA_020205605.1. Lineage (NCBI taxonomy): Eukaryota > Viridiplantae > Streptophyta > Magnoliopsida > Apiales > Araliaceae > Panax > Panax ginseng. The sequence goes on from CM035139.1 coordinate 94,460,578, forward strand.
CTTGTCCCCTTTTCTGATTTTGATGATTTCTTTTTTGGGTTTGTCGTCGTATTGTCCTTTTACTTCTAAACCCTAGAGTTAAAATGTATTATTCAATGTTCAGCTTTGTCTTTTTCTTTACTGATTCTTGTTTTAAGATTTACAAAATCATTATTTACTAAATTTTTGTCCTCTTTTGTCCCCGCATGTATACTCTGTAATTTAGAACATTCCTTTAAAATTTTATTGCTTATGCTCTATTTTGCATATGGTTTCATTTGTTACATATGGATACTGTTGTTCAATTTAATGTACACCATGGTGGGAAGTTCATCTATGCTCCTTTATGTGACTATGTGGGAGGTACAGTTTATCATATGCCACGTTTGGACGCTGATTATATGTGTATGGGTGTTATTAATGAGTTAGCTACTGAACTTAGTAATCATCCTCAATCAACTTTTTATTTTAAAACTAATGGAGTAAATATAAATAATGGGGTTAGACTTATTTATGATGATGCTAGTATAAGAGATATGGTTAATATTTGTTTGCCGCATGGTGTAATTGATGTATATGTAGACCATGTATTACCATATAATCTTGATCAATCCTCTATAATGGATGAGTATAATAGTAACCATGTGACTGATAAAGTATGTGATAATGTGATTTCTATTGTTGATGAAATTGTGGCTGATAATGTGGCTGGTGGTGAGGGTGAGACTAAGGGTCAGGGTGAAGGTGAGGTCGATCAAATGAGGTCGAATTGTGAATGAGGTTGAGGTCGAGGGGTGAAGGTGAGGGTTAGGGTAAGGCTGAGGGTGAGGGGGGATGCTTTATAGGATAATGATGGGGATACTGAAGACAATGTGACAATTGACAATGTTAAAGATCGATAAATATCTAAACAAAAAGAGAGTGTGAAAAGGAGGGGTAAGAGGAGGTCCAAAAGGGTAGTTGATGATGATAGTTCTGAAGAATAGAATAGTACTGATGATGACATCAATCATTAAGAGTGTAGTGATGATGAATTGGTAGAGGATAGGAGGAAAATTAGGGAATTTAAGATGGATATTGGAAAGAATGTGGATGATGTTGGTCATTTTCACGATCACTAAACACGCACAAGTATACGCGGTCTAACAAGTAATACAGTGATAAGAAAAGTGTTATATCCACGAGGAACTATCACTAATATTTACCAAATACCGACTTTGTATTGCTTAAGGCTTATTCGAACATCAGAATAACAGATGTGTAATTAATCTATTTGTATCTAATTATCAAAGCAAGTAAATGGATAATGACTAGTATCAAAGGTGCTACAAGCTAAGGTCATAACTTCACCCCCACACTGGCATTTTGTCAAACACCTGGTGTGTTATGTTTCATTAAACTTCCTACCCTTCTCTCTTTGGTCTTAGTGGTCACGACATTTTGTCGATCGAGAACACATAAGTGTTCATACACCTGTTCTGAGGTATGTACAAACATATCCTCTTTAGATCCACCTGATAGGGAATAGAACAGAAAGGAACATCCAAGCTAGGCAATAATCCTATACATGTCTATGCGAATTAACCATAACAAGGATTTAAAGCTTAAGTTCTCAATAAGGTCACACATGGTGCACAAATATATGTCTATTCTATACACAAATTAGGCAGTCGAATCAAGTCAATAACTCATAATCACATGCCAATATATTAAGGTGTAAATCTAAAATCCTTCTTACAATATCATATAGATTACCAAAATCATCACTAATTTCTTAGCAAGAATCATTAAGCATGAATATATTGAACCAAACCATAAGGTGCCAACCAAAGAGATAAGATATTCAAGTCAAAATAAAAAAGGGTTCCATTATAACCTTAGAGCCAATAATTAGTTCATAGCTCTTGAACAAAATATAAGTAGCAATAAAAATAATATTTATGGATTACAAAATCAAAGGAAACAAATGGATAAGAATAAACTATGTCAAAGCTCTTTAGTCTCCAAGAATTCCAATCCATTCAAGCTTTCCAATCCATGTTGCTAATTGCTCTTGAGCTCCATGAAATCCCAAGCATCTCCCTAATCTAGCTAAACTATAGTTAAAAGCATTACCTAAGAGAAAAAAGGAGAAAAACTACAACAGAGAGAGAAAGCTTTATCCCAGAGTGAGATTCGATCACCCTTAAGGAGGCTAACTCCCCCTTTTATATATCAGTGTTTTTTCGTAAGGCTAGGTCAAATCCAACTATACTCCTGCTGAGCAATTGGAAAGCCGAGCATTGTAAGCAAAGTTTAAGCCTTGGAGCAGTACTTACAATATGTTGAAGTCGACACAAAGAGCCAGGAGGTGGCTGCCAGAGCGCCGGTTTATAGAAGAATGGGCGACTGCAAAGACTGAAATGATGTCACTGCTAGCTAGGTGGGGGTGCTTCAATGCCAGGTTTAAGCCTGGCATAGGTGATGCAGAGCCTGTGTTGGAAAATTGATAGTTTTTCCCCTACAAGCTGGAAAAGACCGAATAATCCCTGCAACACATAGGTTAAGCTAAATAATACCAAAATAATATAAAATCTATATATAATCTATGAAGATTAAGCAACTTCTTAAGCAATAAAGGATCCAATTCGCAGGTATAAATCCCACTCATCAAATACCCCAAAACTTAAGTCTTTACTTGTCCTAAAGCAAACTATATAACACAAAAAATAACAACAGTAAAACAAACACGCGAATAAAGTATAAAACTATATATAGTATTGTCATGGCTTCTAAGCTCAATCATAGCTACTCCCAGAGAACAGGAAAAACATAAATATGAATAAGGGTTTAATATCAATTTTTAAGCATTAGACTGTACTCGATCCATTCTATGTGTGTGTGTGAACACCAACCATCCTGACTAATCATAGCTCAAAATAAGCTCACATAATCGATTGTAGAAACCAATATGAAAACTTAGTAACTTAAGCATTCAACAAGCACTAAGAACAAGACGCAGATACAAGAAAGGATTGAAAGGCTTCAGCATTAAGACAATAAAATCTGACTCGGACAGTGCTTAATACCTTAGGCTATTCAAAGGTCCCATTAATGAGCTTTTGATTAAAGACTCCCAAGCTAGACGATTTTAGGGCACTAGGTCTAGAATACCCCTATGAATCTAATAACTCGAGCAACAAAGGCCACATAATCAACTTAAGCCAAATTAGACTTTACAAAATCTGAGGATTCTTAGGTGAGTGCATTTTATATTCCAATTCACCCTAAGACCGCTTTTATGGGCGAGTGCATTTTACGCTCCATCTTAACTCAAGTCTGCGTTTATGGGCAAGTGGGTTTTACGCTCCATCTCGACCCACCACAAGATTTTTGATAACACCATATATATATATATATATATATTATTTTATTGAAAACATGCCAGAATCCAAGATCCGAAACTGTATAAGCGTCTAAGTCTTTTATTACCTTGAAATCATGAAAGTTTAACAGAGTGAACATATTCTCGAAGCAATAAACACGTAAACTAAATTCACAATATAACTAGTTAAAACAGTTGGTCGGTGCTTGCTAAGAAGGATGGATCAATAACAGTCTCGACTTATCGATTGAACACACCCCTAGCTCACACATGTTTGGCACTACTCTAAGAGATAGACATAATCACTTGGCGCTTGTTATTAGCCATAATAAAAAATTATAATCTATAAAACCCATACCCAACATATGAACAGTTAAAGAACGAGAGATAGGGTTAATCAAAAACCATAGCAAGAAAAGATAAGAGTTAAAGTACCCTTGCACTAATACCAGCTCAAAATAGGGTAAAGCCATAACACATGGAATCAAGTATACCAATCTGTGCAAATCCCAGAATCTGGCTATAAACAAAACATACATGATGCTAATTATAAAAATATCCATATAAACAAAACATACATGATGCTAATTATAAAAACATCCATAACACTGTTCATGGCATCCATCCATAATAATACCAAGACATGATAAATTTATGGCTAATCAAGCCCAAAATGAAGTTAAAAATGCAGTTCATACATGACTACACTACAATACTGATAAAACATAAACAAAATACTAAGATGGAAACCTATCATGGCAGTAGACAAAATAAAATAGATAACACATAATACCCCCAACTTAAGATGAGCAATGCCCCCATTGCTAAGCATATATAAATCAATACAAGAGGGTTTCCTTGAAGTCTGATGACTCAGCATCATCATTATTCTCGTCATCTTCTGCTGCCAGTGATGGTGGAGGGTATGGTGGGAAAAAAGGAGGCTCCAGGATCTGGAATGACATAAATTCAGCATCCTCACCACTATAGGCTATGTAGATGCTCTGCATAGTGTTGACTAGCTCAGCTTGATACTGTATCATGATGTCCTACCTCTGGGCAACTACTGCTATGTGCCTCTGCTGCCTCTGAGCAATAGCGTCTTGGTTCTGATGTAGTAGGCTCAGGGATGCCAAAATTTTTGCCAATGCTACTTGTGAAGATGCACCTGACTCTGGTGGCTAAGATTGTCTGGCCTCTGACGTACAAGGCGGCTCAGTAGGTGGCCCGTACCCCTAACCTCTAACATGTTATATCGCCCCATCCCATACACTGAAGCGTGAGATGACATGATGGTCAATGACTAACATGGTCGACAAAGATATCTCTTCTGGCCCTCAATGAATACTTGCCCGCTTACACAATCAGGTGATCAAGGATGGATGCGAAAGTCCCTCGGAAGTGGCACTCTTATTAAAGACCCCAACTTTTATGAATAAAGATTAATTTTTCTCTAAATGTTATTTTGAATAATAAGGTGTGGATTTGATATAATGTTATAGTTGTGGGTAATATTTATAAATTTTGCAAAGTAAGCAAGTTGGCAAAAAATATTCATTTGGTCGGGGAATATTCGTTTTATCAGGGAATATTTGTACGACGACACAATCATTGGTGGACCCCCATAAAGAAATTACTGTCGGAGTTAGAAAATGACAGAAATAACTTTTTATAAAAATAACGGCAAAAGTTTTACCGTTAAACTATTGAAATACCCGATGATAGAAGTACAATAATACGCGTGGTTGCATAGTAGCACACGATATTGTATAGTATCTTTGATTATTGATACTTACGTGAGAAGTGATCACTCAGTTTTATTCAATTATTGCCACAATAATTGCTGCATAGTATCTCACATTGATGATTCAATTATTGTCACAATATTTTATATTATTTAATCAATAATTGAGACAACAAAGTTATTCATATTATTATTTGCATTATTGACAATGGCGAGAAAATTCTATCAAAGAAAGGGGCTTGGCCACCTAATTGCGCGCCAATAAGGAGAAGTCCTTATCAGAAAGCCCCCTGTTTCTTGTCAATGATCTGGTTGCTAATATTATGAGTTATAATATTAATGATGAATAAATGTTATTAAAAATGTGTTTAGTGAAGCCAAATGAATTGAGATAAATAGAGGATTTTTTATGAAGTATTTGTTGTAAATTTGGCTTATTACATGGACCCCCACTTACTCATTTTCAAAAATATCGATAGAAAGTTATCTCGGTTTTGTTTTATTACTTATACATATATACGTTATATATATATATATATATATATATATTATGTGTGTGTGGCGTGTGTGTGAATGGGATATATATAAGTTTTATTTTATTAGATTATAAAATAGAATATATTATATTTTATTTAAAGTTTTCATTTTATTAGAATATTTTATTGCATAATACTGCATAGTAAATCAGGAAAAAAATTCAGCCAAATGAATTCGGTGCCCGTGATGGTTTTACTGTGTAGTCCGTGCTTATTTTCCTAAATAGTATCCTGCCATTCTTCTATAAATAGGATGCTTAGTTTAGAATTAAAAAACACACCAGAATCAGAGAATTCTTCTCCTATAATATTAAGAATATTTCTTTTGAGTTTAAGGAAACTTTGAGTGTAGAAAATAGTACAAGTTTTCTTCAAGAATATCACTGTCACACCAGTAAGAAATACTCTAATTTTAAGGTAAGGGGTATTATTTATTTCATATTCGTAAGAGATATTTTTTTTCGTATTTGTATGGAATATTATTTTTGTTCACTATCCGTAAGGGATATTATCTTCGTTCAATATCCGTAAGGAATATTATTTCCGTTCAATATTCGTAAGGGATATTATTTTTGTTCAATATTTGTAAGAAATAATATTTTCTTCCATACTCTATAGTATGTAAGTAATATTATTTTGTTTCATATTCCTAATTCTACACTTATTTTGATAAGTATTACTTCTATACTCCTTGAAATTAGTAGAATATCCTTAAAATTTGCGCTTCATCTAGTATCTTTTCACGAAAATATTCTTCTGAATATTCTTGTTAAATTTTAATCTTTTCATGCCAGGGTACTATTCACGGGGTACTATTCACTCAGGTACTATTCATCCGGGGTACTATTCACGACAAAAAATGATTTCTTTTCTGTCCAAATTATTTTTGATACATGAATAATATTCTTGAATTTTACTCCATAAAGCAGTTATCATGTTGACAATTTGGACATTTTTAAACTCTGGATAAATTAAAAATCTTTAATATTTATCCTTGATTTCGTTTGATTGATGCTTACATCATTGTTATCATCTTCATGCTTATATTGTGATCAAAGTCATCTTTGGCCCGTAGTGCATAGATGGACTATTGATTGGTATGATTATGACCAGGAATTATGTATCAGTATAATCATGACCTATAATGTTACAAATGATGTGGTAAAAGTCCTCTTTGGCCCGTAGTGCATTGATGGACAGTTGTTGACATGATCATGATCAATGGTGATAATAACGAATATCCTTAGCCCGTAGTGCATGGATAATTCGTGGATGTGATACTAACGAATATCCTTGGCCCGTAGTGCATGGATAATTCGATGATGTGGATTATTTATTGAGCTGTGTTACAGCGATAAAATATTGATGATGAAATTTTAAATCATAGAAGATAGTAGATATTATGCTCTACTTGACTCTTCTAATTGATTGCTTATTCTGCTGCAATTAAACTTGTTGTTTATTGTATTCTACTAGTTTTTACACTGTTGAAGGCTAAGGATAATTTATTCTACATTATTTTAGTCATAATATTGTTTACTGGGCTAGTTGAGCTCACCCATTTCTTTCATTGTTCTCTTTAGGAAATGAGAATATTGCTGGAACTAGTCGGGGAATGATGTGATGTCCAGGATGGAGGCTATAGTAGTCCTCACTATTCTATGAAATAGTGTGAAAATAATTGTAATAAGGACTTTATTTGAGTTTGGATATTGTCTACGAGATAATATTTGCATTGAAACTCAGTTATTGTCCTGTCGTATTTTGCACGACAGTTGTATAAATTAAGTTTGTATTTGAATTATGTACCATGTATTTGGCGACTCAGAAGGGGTTGTGTATACCTATTTTGGGGGCATCACAGTTGGTATTAAAGCTTAGGGATATGATCCCTGGCGGATATCTGAGGCTAGAACTAGGAGGGGAGAGACGGGTAAATCCTTCCCTAGTATGACCTACCTAAGTTTATTTGTTATTTAATTAGTCGGTCATAATATAGGGATAATATGTGGCATGTCAATTAACCCTTGTTTTATGGCAGTGTTTGAAAATGGTATCTGAAAATTTTGAGATAAGCAATGGAGTACATGAGACCATTGAGTCACCGCCAATCAATAACCAGGACAATATGCATCAGGAAGGTAATAATCCTTATGTAAACAACAACACCGACCAAATAACAAACGATGGTATGTTTAGGAGCTCTCTAGAATTCATGCAAAACCAAACGAGAGAGACTTTTGTTCAAAATGCTGGTGGAAACATTGGTAACTCACTGTTGGTCACTTGTGACACCCCCAAAATAGGTATACATCACCCATTCTGAGTCGCCAAATACATGGTACAAAATATAATTACAAACTTAATTATACAACTGTAGTGTAAACTACGACAAAACATAGCTGAGAGTTTTAACACGAATACTGTCTTCTAGATAATATCCAAACTCAAATGGAGTCTTCATTACAATTATTATCACATTATTTCATAGAATAGTGAGGACTAATATAACACCATCTCGAACCATCACTCCGTTCCCCGACTAGTCCCAGTTATATTCTCATTTCCTGAAGAGAACGGTGAAAGAAAAGTGTGAACTCAACTAGCCTAATAAGAAATATTATGACTTAGATAATGCAGAATAAATTATCGTTAGCCTTCAACAGTATAACAACTGATAGAATATAATAGACAACAAGTTTTAGATCAACAACTGCAACAGAATAAGCAATCCATTAGAAGAGTCAAGTAGAGCATGATATCTACTATCTTCTATGATTTAAAAGTTTATCATCAATTTTATCGCTGAGACTCAACTTAATAAATAATCCACCTCACCGAATTATCTATGCACTACGGGCCAAGGATATTCATTAATATCACGACCATGAATTATCCAAGCACTACGGGCCAAAGATATTGATAAGTAGGTTTTATACCTACTTATTTGGTTGCCAACTCACTGGAATTATGCTCAACTTAAGTAGTTTTATTATGTTTTATTTGCATTTTATGTTTATTTTCCAGTATTTGTAGCTGGAACTCCTATGATAACCGAAGGCAAGGAAAGGCATGGAATAGCATGGATTGGCATGGATGGCATGAAGAAAGCAAAAGCATGGCAAGGTGGACTTGAGCAAATGAGAAGGAGATTAATGAATTGGTGAAGTGCAGAAGTAAGGAAATGAAGAAGCAAGATAGTAACAAAGAAAAAACAAAAGAATAATGTAAAAAAGAAGACAGCAGAAGTGTAGTGTAGTAGCGGCGGCCGCTGCTAGTAAAAAAGCTAAACACACATGGCTTTCGCGCTTTAAGGCAAAGCAAGAGGTCGGGCATCATGCCGCGCTCCAACAAAAAAGGGCTTTGGCGCTTCCGCGCCATACAATTGGGAGACAACGCCATAAAGCGCCTCAGATTATATTTACAATCTTCAGCATGACCGCGAAGTCTTCTTCGATTAATTTCTTGACTTTTTGTAATTTGAATTTGAGCGTGTTTTGCTCAACTGAGATGATTTGGTTGGCACCAGAGACGTGTTTTGTTATCAGTTTTCATATTATCATTAGGGTTCTTGGGTTTTAGCTTTTCTAGAGAGGATTTGGAGCATTTGATTACTACATTTTGCCCTTCTCTTATTCTAGATTATTGAATAATTATTAGTTTGCAACCTTGGAGATTTTGGTGATTTGGAACATGCTTGGAACAGACTCTACAATAGAGAATAACAGATTTGCTCTATCATTTCTTTTACAACTATTGCTTGCATTTCTTCATTCCATGCTTTACTTCAATTCCATAATGGCTTTTGGTTCAAAAATGAACTAAACTCCATTATGGGATTCTAACGGATTTTGATGTGTAGTTTGAATATGTATATCTGAATGTATTGTTGAATATTTATCGTTGGATTTCCCATTATGATTGAACAAAATGCTTGAATGCTTGATCACCATTCACACTAATTGCTTGTATGGACTTGGAAAATGAAATATAAGTATAGATTATATCATAATGACATATGTTCATGAGGCTGATCTATTTAAGCTTTATGATTCGTGACCCAGAGATAGGTATATACCCTGAATTCACCAGGTGTGTAGTCATGATGAAGAGCATGCATGCACCCAATTCATTATTGCTGTAATTTCACATAGACATATAGTGATTTTCAGTAATATTGATGCTTACATGATTTCTATCGATTGTGGATTTTGTGTAAATTAGACATAGTTCATTAAAAAATGGTTATGCTCTACTTTTGGGCTCTTGACTAGCTTTCCATGATAAATAATTAAACATGACACGAGGGTTGCATTTTAGATGAAACATTAAATGATATTAGAATCCCATTTCTCTCCAATTTGATTATATTATTTTAGTAACTACAATTTTGTTCATTAATTAATTTAGAATTAAATTTAATTGTGAGTTGATCGTTTAAGCATATAGAAATAGTGATTAAGTTGTTGTATGATAAATTAGATTTAATACCTTTCTCCGTGGATCGATACTTTTCTTACTCTGTACTACTTGTTGACCCATGTATACTTGCATGAGTTAGAATCCTTTTTGTTAGACTAAAAAGGAGGCAACAAGTATTTGGCACCGTTGCCGGGGAAAGGTGTTTATTTTTAATATTGTCGTCATCAACTAAAGCTAAATTTGTGTGACTTAGACAATTCTTATCTTATCTTATTTCTATATTTGTTTTTGTTTATATTTTAGGTACTTGTATACATTTTATGCACACGCGATCGTCCAATTCTGAGTTGACACCTGCACAGGACAACATCAACGACAGAGGTTAGAAATCAAGAGCACGTAGGAATATACAAGTAGATTTTGTGAATATAACATCCAGCATGGCAGTCGAAGAGCAAAGAGAGGAACCACAGGGCCTTAAGAGATTACTCAATGCCGAACATTAATGGGTTACAGTCAAGCATAGTCAGGCCAACTATAGCAGCCAACACCTTTGAGATAAAGCCGGGCACTATTCAAATGGTGCAGAATTCGGTACAGTTTGGGGGTGCTGCTACAGATGACCCGAATGAACATCTATTGAGCTTCATATAGATATGTGACACTTTCAAATACAATGGAGTATCAGAAGATGCAATCAGGCTCAGGCTATTTCCATTTTAATTACGGGACAAGGTAAGAAGTTGGCTTCACTGTCTACCTTCAGGATCTATTACAACTTGGGAGGACTTAGCATAAAAGTTCTTAGCCAAATTTTTCCCAATGGCTAAGACTACTAAAATGAGGAAAAAAATTTCCCAATTCGAGCAGCAGCAGGGTGAATCATTATATGAAGTCTGGGAATGGTATAAAGAGATGCTAAGGAAGCGTCCCCATCATGGAATGCCAAATTGGATGATGATAAATACTTTTTACAATGGATTGGGATGGAAGTAAAGGATGATTGTAGATGTAGCTGCAGAAGGAGCCTTACAGGCTAAGAGATATGAAGAGGCTTATAATCTTATAGAGACTATGACAAGAAATGACTTTTAAAATCCTATAGCCAGAATGCCATAGCCCAAAGTTGCAGGATTGTTAGAGGTGGATGCTATCGCTTAGTTGTCAGCTCAGATGCCATCTATGGCAAAGAAGATTGATTCATTAGTAGAAAGCAAAGCGAAGACAGTTGCTTTTATGTGTGAGATATGTGCAGGGTCATATTCAACTAATCAATGTGTTATAAGTTTAGAATCTGTACAATATGTGAGTAACTACCAGAAAAGTCAGAATCAGTTCCAGAATGCCTACAACAACAGCAACAGAAATCATCCCAATTTTAGTTGGTTAAACAATCAAAATCAACAAAGTCAACAATTTCAACCACAACATTAGTTTTAGTCACAATCATCTCATCAACAGATTGCACCAAAACCACCCTACCCTCTAGGATTTCAACAGCAGCAACAACATCATCCACCACCTACACATTATCAAGAGAAGAAGTCAGAAATAGAAGAGATGATGATGAAGTACATGGCGAATACTGAGGTGATCATTAAAAGTTAATAAGTGGCTATCAAAAATTTAGAAACACAGATGGGGCAGATGGCCAGTATGCTCAACAACAGAACTCAAGGGACATTTCCTAGTACAACAGAAGCTAATCCAAGAAGAGAGGGCAAAGAGCAGTGTCGGGCAATAACTTTAAGATCAAGGAAGCAAACTACAGAATTGTAGCATGGCGCGCCCGCGCCACTTTTACAAGAGGAAAACGAGCGGCCGCGCGGTGAAGAAAATGGATCTGATGAAGTTTTGTGTAAAGAAGGTTCTGAGTAAGGGGAAGTGGAGAAGAAGAGTAAAGAGGCACTTGAGAAACCAGTGACCAGACAACCACCAGTTGTTCATCCCCCTGTTCCTTATCCACAAAGATTACAGAAGCAAAGGGAGGATAAGTAGTTTCATAAATTTATGAAGGGTATCTTGTCAAGGAAGAAAAGGCTAGAAGACTTTGAGATAGTAGCCTTAACTAAAGAATGTAGCGCAGTACTTCAACACAAATTACCTCTGAAGCTGAAGGATCCGGGCAGCTTCACGATACCTTGTTCAATTGGAAAGATGAGTTTCAGCAAATGCTTATGTGATCCAGGGGCGAGCATCAACTTGATGCCACTATCAGTGTTCAATCAGTTGGGATTGCTGGCTCCAAGGTCGACAAACATTTCATTGCAGCTTGCTGACAGGTCCATTACCTATCCACAGAGTATTGTGGAAGATGTACTGATTAAAGTAGACAAATTTATTTTCCCAGGTGATTTCATCATATTGGACTATGAAGAAGACATAAGTATACCAATCATTCTTGGAAGACCGTTCTTAGCCATATGAAGAACTTTAATAGATGTTCAAAAAGGTGAATTGACAATGCGAGTTCATGATCAAAAAGTCACCTTCAATGTGTTCAAGGCTATGAAATTTCCTATAGACGAAGAGGAGTGCTTCAGATTGATTCGGTGGAAAAGGTGTTGAATGATGAAGCAAAAAATTTGGTGGAACATGAACCTCTAAAGAATGCTATTGTGGGTAATTCTGAGATAAAAGAGTATGCATACAAGCCAATCATGTATGATGATAAAGCATATACTTTGTAATCAATCTTATTTGTTTATTAATAAAAAAATTATTTATTAAAGGCATTTATTATCTACATGGTGTTGTTTTAATAATATGTGATAAACCCATAGTTTTAAGCAATGCTTTTAGAATCATGATGAGATTATGCTAATGAGATCTAAATTCTTAGATAGCTTAAAACTAAAATATTTCCAATCAATGGATTACTAAAAAGGGGATTAGTGAATGGGATAGATTGGTACGTACGTTGCTTGCTCATTGGATGAGGATGATTGATCTCATGATCATTTGTGTGGAGACACTAAAACAAGTATGTAGGTGCTTATTAGAAAATAAGTTCACTAAACGTGACTCTCTAAGGAATACCTAATGGAGTTTTACTTGCCTGTCAATAGGAATTCCTGTAGTGATAGTAGTACAAATGATCCTTAGACTTGAGATCATCATAGTATCTTATATATAATGAATTACACTTTGACTTATTCCTTAAGACTCTTAGAGTATATCAAAGTGTATGCTTGGGTGTAATAAGTTATATATGAAGATAATGAATGATCAATAAAGAATCTACCACTTTTAGTAAAAGAAGAGAAATGTCCTATGTGATTCGATAAATGAAAACCCAGGAATCCTTGGCCAAGGTGGAATGAAATTAGAAAGTAGTTTCTAATTTGCATTAATTAGGAGTTGTGCATTTAGGAATCGAAATATATATAATTAAATAAAATAAGACTTGATAGTAATTCCATGTCTTATATTTAATTGGGACATTGTATGGTAGAAGGATTGAATTGTACGGTAACTATTTACTCAGAGGTTCTTTTATGATTAATGTTGAAATCTATATTATCTAAAAAGTCGTTGATCGCTAGGGAGGCTTATCCCTATTGTAGAATAAATATTATTTATTTAAATAAATTAATAGCTTAATTTATTTATTTAAATAAGATTAGAATTGTTCTAATTGATTTATTCACAACCGGTTTAATATGGAAAACCTAAAGGGTCACACCATAAAAGGAAGAATAATTATTTATGAAGTTAATGGCATAATCGTAATAATATGTTAAGTATATTTAATTTAATCTATGGTGATAGAATAAATTAAATAGCTTAATATTTATTATTTAATATTTTATAAATATTAAATATAAATTAATAAGAGGAGTCTTATTAAGATTATTACAATTATTATTATTTTAATTTTTAAAAGGTTTAGAAATTAATTTAATATAAGTACTCTCATTTATTCCTAATAGGATGAGGAGGGAAAATTAGTTAAATGAGTTTAATTAATTATCCCTAATAAGATTAGGGAGCCCATTTAATTAAAAGAGTTTAATTAAATAAATAATACCTTATTTTAATTAAATAGGGTTACCTGATATCTTTATAAGAGGAGTCTTATATCAAATATCAAATATACGTAATTCCAATAGTTGGAGAGTACGCCCCCTTTTTCTATAGAGATAGGAAAAACTAGGGTTTGATCCAATACACCCTTATTCTTGAAATATTTTTCTTCCTTGGTGGATCACCTCTAGAGGCCATACACTTGGGTGGCTAATATTGATCAAAGGAAGGAATCTACCTGGAGATTCAAGGAGATCGCGGAGAAGTAGGAGGTGAACTCGTAACTGTGGAAGCTCGCATCTACAAGAGTATGATTCCATAATTTCTTGTTCTTCGTTTTAATTAATAATATGCATAAAGGATGATCCGGGTAATTGGTTTGTGAAAAATTTTAAAATCTGATTTTATTTTGCTTCTGCTATTTTTGCAATTTGATTGCTACTTTGATTTTCACAAAAACCTTACAAGAAGATGAGGAGATTATTGAGTTTGTTCAAAAACTTGACACAACTCCACACTTCAGAAAATTCAAGACTCCTGTTGAGCCATTAAAGATTGTTGGGGAGACATCAGTGAAATTAAAGCCATCTGTTGAGATGCCTCCAGAACTTGAGTTGAAACCTCTTCCAGACCATGTGAGGTATGCATTTTTAAATGATAATTCAAAATTACCTGTTATTATTTCTTCTGCACTAACATCCGTCCAGGAAGAAAAGCTACTAAGAGTTTTGAGAGATTTCAAATCAGCCATTGGATGGACCATAGCTGATACAAAAGGGATCAGCTCATAATTCTACATGCACAAGATCCTACTGGAAGATGAGAGTAAGCCTTCAGTGGAACAACAACGGAGACTTAATCCGATTATAAAGGAGGTGATAAAGAAGGAAGTTCTGAAATGGCTGGATATAGGAATTCTATATCCGATCTCAGACAGCTCATGGGTGAGCCCGGTACAGTGTGTGCCGAAGAAAGGGGGAATGACTGTGGTCTCCAACAAGAACAATGAATTGATACCAACGAGGACAGTTACAGGGTGGAGAGTCTGCATGAACTATCACAGACTTAACAAAGCTACAAGGAAAGATCACTTCCCACTGCCATTTATTGATCAGATGTTGGACAGACTAGCAGGTCATGAATTTTATTTCCTTCTGGATGGATATTCAGGCTGCAATCAGATTGTGATAGCTCCAGAAGACCAAGAAAAGGCAACTTTCACATGTCCATATGGAATATTTGCTTTCAGAAGGATGTCTTTCGGGTTATGCAATGCCCCGACAATGTTCTAGAGATGTATGATGGCAATTTTTTTGGATATGGTGGAGCACAATGTGGAGGTGTTTATGGATGAATTCTCGGTATTTGGTGATTCTTTTGATTTGTGTCTGGAAAATCTAGTGATGGTATTGAGAAGATGTGTTGAGACGAATTTGGTTTTGAATTGGGAAAAGTTCCATTTTATGGTACAAGAAGGAATAATATTTGGTCATAAGGTGTCGAAGAAAGGATTAAAGGTGGACAGGGCTAAATTAGAGACCATTGAGAATTTGCCTCCACCAACTTCTGTAAAAGGTGTGCACAATTTTTTAGGGCATACAGGCTTCTATAGGAGGTTTATTAAAGACTTCTCCAAGATCACAAAGCCATTATGCAGCTTATTGGAGAAGGATGCACAGTTCAAGTTCGATGAAGATTTCCTGTTTGCATTTGAGCATTTAAAGAGGAAGCTAACTACAGTACCAGTGATCACAACACCAGATTGGGACCTACCATTTGAGTTGATGTGTGATTCCAGTGATTATACTGTGGGGGCTATTTTGGGTCAGCAAAGGGACAAGATCTTTCATGTGATATACTATACGACCAAGACTCTTATTGTGATAACCCAAAAATTCATAAAATCTTGAATGATTAGAATAAAGGTTAAAGAATAAAACTAGATGAGAATTTGAGGATTTATTTAAAAAATTTCAAGTAAAACGTATATGATTTGCTATTTGAAAAAGAATTGAGAAAATAAGGGTTATAAAAATTCAAAACCTAGAAAGAGATTTTTTTTATGTATGTGAAAAATTTATTTAAAGAAATAAATTTCAAATGAAGAGATATTATTAGATTAAATTAAATGTGTATATGTATAGATACATATATACTTGGAGATGTGTTATATATGATTTAGCTAAATAAGAGGATTGATTATTTAAATTAATCATACAAGAACAAATGAAAAGATTCATTATAAGAAGCTGGTAGTAGTCAAGCATTAGAAATCTTATAAAGAAAAAGAAATAAGAACGTAGCAAGTCAGAATAATATATATGATAAGCCATATGAAAAAGACTTATTGAATGTAGCAAACTGTATTAAGAAGGTTACTAGACGTTAAATTAAATGTCTAGTTTAATACATGAGTATATAAATTATTTTATGATTTATGAAGAATATGTATGTTTACGTAATATGGTAAATATATTAAATTATATATGGTATATGTATATAAATTGATATAAACAATTTATAATGTGAGAAAATAAAATTATTAATTATTTTCTATATGTGATGTGTAGGGTTGGTGTAACTGGTAATTTGGAGTTAATGAATATATATTATATATGTATTTATTAAGTGGGGGAAAATAAAATTGTTGGGAACAATTTGTCTGATGAAGCAACAATAGGCAGGTTAAGCATATAATATTTATATATACTTTACCCATGAGCATTAGAATAAATTCTTATAAAAAATTAGTTTAATAAAGAAAAGATATTATATTTATCGTAATATCTTAAGGAAGTAAATAAATTCTTAATTGAATTTATGTTAACGAGCTAATGCTACGTTTGGATCGATAGAATAGGAGGGAGAATGGAATGAATCATTCCATTGGAATGATAAAAATATTGTTTGGTTTGTTTATTCCAACGGAATAATGTATTCCTAGTGGAATAGGTGTTAACTTAAAATTATAATTTTTATTCCTGGAAGGGGGGGTCAGGAATAACTTATTCCATCTATTATTTTTAAGTAATTGACAAATATGCCCCTTAAAAGAAATACTTATCTTTATTAAAAAAGAAATATTTATCTTTATTAAAAGAAATACCCCCTTCCCCTTACCCACCTACCCCCACCCCCACCCCTACCACACCACCCCCACCACACCCCTTACCAAACTACCCCACCCACCCCACCCCACCCCACCCTACACCGACCTCAACCCACCCACCACACCTACCCCACCCACCCCTACCAACCTACCCCACCCCACCCCACAATTAAAATTAAAAAAAAATTATATGAAAAAAAAATTATAAAAAAATTATATGAAAATTATAAAAAAAAAATTATATGAAAAGTATAGTAAAAAAAAGAAAAATATAATTATAAAAAAATCTAGAGAAATATGTGTTAAAATTTTAATATAAATTGAATTTAAGTTAAATTTGAACATTTGTGGGTATTTAGGTCACTTTCTAATTATTTATTTCATTCTTAGATGT
Source organism: Panax ginseng (assembly GCA_020205605.1). Classification (NCBI taxonomy): domain Eukaryota; kingdom Viridiplantae; phylum Streptophyta; class Magnoliopsida; order Apiales; family Araliaceae; genus Panax; species Panax ginseng. The sequence continues at coordinate 94,478,152 of CM035139.1, forward strand.
ATTCCTAACATCAACCAAACATGCACATGGAATATTAAAAAAATCATTCCATTCCCTTCCTTATTCCATTCCCTCATCTATTCCATTCCCTACTCTATTCCATTCCTTCAATCCAAACATAGCATAAGGATATTATATTATAATATCTTGGGTATGTAAATAATTATATTTGTATAAGAAATTATGTGTAACATATTTATTTTACCATAATAAAATAAATATGTAATCTATTTATGTTATGTTATGTTTTATATATATCAAAGGAGTGCCACATAACCTAATTATATATTAGGTAAAGTAATTAAATAACCTAAGGGTTATGGTATTGATGAAATGTTAGTATTTAAAAGTTATACTAACCTAATAGATTAATTTGGTCTATTTCAAGTGATTAATAATTTTAAATCTAATTAAAGCGAACCTAATTAGGTTATTGATTAAAGAAATATGTTTAAGTAATTAAATTCCATAAGATTGGAAATAGAAACCCTAAATAAACAATTAGGGTAATATAAATTAAATTTTTTAAATTATGTTTATTACATAGCCCAAAACAATTAAAAGAGAAGCCCAAAAGAAATAAAATGCAAGCCCATACTTAGCCCACTTGATTAAGGGTATTTTAGACATTTGATTAATCTAATTTGTGCATTAAAATAAAAGAAAAATGGAGTTATTGGGAATTTAATAGCTGTCCACATTAAGCCTTTTAAGGCAAAGTGATTAAGTTAATCAAGTCCCAAAAGTAGAAACTTTTACACACAAGGACAAGTGTATCATGCTCCCATTGGTGGAAAGCCTAATTAGCAACCTTAATGGCATGATTAGGCATGATTAGGAAGGGATAAGGCTAACCCTTTTGTCCAAGGGGAAAAAGAAATATGGGGGATATTAACATTCTATTCCAATTCACCAACATATATCTCCATCTTCATTACATCTTCATTCACCACCATTCTTCTTCTTCTTCTATTTTTCTCTCAACTAGCAAGATCACAAAGAGAGAGAGAGAGAGAGAGGTTTGGTTCTTAGTAAGGGGGGAGGAATATATTGTTCATGCATCCCAAGTTCCTAACCTACTTTGAAAAGAGAAGGAGAGCATCCCACAAGACAAGGTAAGAAATCAAACTCTAGTTTCTATATTTTGTATGTTCTATGTGATCTTGTGAGAGATTCATGGAAATGAAAGTTCTAATAGTCTAGAGTCTTATATGAATGTTAAATCTTGAGTATAATATGTTTAACATGTCCATCTATATAGTTTATGTTGGAAAATTTTGAAAGAAAGGAAGCTAAAGTAGTTTTTGGGAAAAACCTAATTTAAAGGGGTGATCTATGCTTTTCATTTTTGAAATCTACAAATGGTTTTTGTGATTTTGTTTCTTGGTATGCTAGAGCTATGAGTTAAGAGTAAAAACCCTTTGGAAGCATGTAAAAATGTTAAAAAATAAGTGAGATGTGGATTTATTACTAGAACACCTCAACTAAAGAACTCATGTGCAATAGCAGTTACTTCTGGACCAATTTTCGGGACCAAAACAGATCCATATTTGATGTTTGATGAATGGAAACTATAGTTTGGGAAGATACGAATCCAATGAGTCCGATTGGACCCAAATCGGAGTTATAGATTTCATTTTATTCAAGTTTTAGTGAAGGACCCCAAATCTGGGAAAAAATCAAAAATCTTAAAAAGCTACTACTAGGTCAATGAACCGAAACCCAGAATATTCTCAATGATCAGGTTCAAACCACTTTCCTATTTGGTTAGGTGGTGGTTCTTGGACCCAAATTTTTATAAAATTCTGAAGAATATTAATATATTTAATCCAAAAATTTTCTGGGCTTTTAGCTAATTATTGACTAATTAGTGGTTTAAACTCATTTAAAATCATTTTAAACTTACTAATTTATAACTTTTATTGTAATTAATGGATTATTAAACTAATTACATGAAATTTGAATGTAATTAACTATTTAATTATTATCTAATTAGTATTGGGTGATAATTAAGTAGAGTTAGTATTAATAAAGTAATTATTGATTATTTAATTAAGATTAAATAATAAATAGGATAAATGATAATTATTCTTAAGTTAATAAGAAAGAATAATTAAAGATAAATAATGTTAATTATTCAATATTTAATTAACATTAAATAATAAGTAGATGTAATTAGGTATTATTTATTAAATAATAACTAAAGGTAATTAATTAATTACTATTTAACTAATATTAAATGGTAATTAAATGAAGATAAATAAAGATTATTTAAATGATTCATTAATTAAACAATTATAATAAATTATTTAAGGATCTAATAAGTGTTTATTACTTAAGAAAGACCTTATAAATTTATAAAATTATTAACCTAAGATTTATTAATTATCGTATAGGACTAATGATGGTACATTATACTATGTGCACATTGTGATTGAATTATTTGCTGGATAATAGCAAAAGTAAGTGTATAGACGTACAATTATATGCAGTTCTAATTAATAGACCAACATTGTCAATGCTAGGTCATTCAAAGAGTTTTAATTAAAGCTAGTTAGCCGTAGCCCATCAAACAGGCAAGTTCTCTAAGTCAAACTCGAGTTATTACTTTTCACAGCATGTTTGTGGATAATTGTTGTTGATTATTCCACATCTAATATTATTATTGAATATTCGCATTATGGCAAGTCTCTTAACTCAAACTCGAGTTATTATGTTTCAAACATGCTAGTGGATTAATTATTGACAATTATTCCACATATTTGATTATTGTTTCGCACTTAGTGTATGTTGCATATGTTCATCAGGTGTGAAAGGCTGATCACCTTCATTTCCATAAGGTTCAGTTAAATTTGTTTATGGTCATTGTTGACCACTCAGCATAATTATTCAGTTTTTTGGTTATTGAAGTTTTATTCATGTTCTTCCTCATTTATATTACATTGTTGAAAACTTGAAAGCTTATTCCTTTTCAATCATGATATATCTTCATTGTACTTAACCTTGTTGGGCAAAATAGTTGCTTATCCTTGCTATATCATGATAACAAATTTCAAATTAAAACGAAGGCTTGAAGAACGACAGTGGTAAAGGCAAATTCCAAGTTTAGATTATTATGCATTTATAACTATTAAGTTATCTGATGCAAATAACATTGTAAACCTTTTAAGTTATTGAAGGTATATATTAAGTTAAGGTTGTAGACCTTGGGGATTATGTTGTAAAAGTTTATTGTATAAATAATTTATGTTTATATCTTCCGCAGTAGTTATAGAAATGATGTATCATAACATACCAGATCTGAGGTAAAAAGTACCTGAATTTGGGGACGTCACACTTACTGATGCTCAGTTGAACTACACCACCACAGAGAAGGAACTTTTGGCAGTTGTGTATGTTTTTGACGAATTTCGTGCGTATTTGATTGGGACTAGGGTGATAGTGTACACAGATCATGCGGCAATTCTATACTTGGTGGAAAAGAAAGATGCAAAGCCTCTTTTAATCAGGTGGATACTTCTATTGTAAGAATTTGATTTGGAGATTAAGGATAGAAAGGGAACTGAGAACCAAGTAGCGGACCACTTATCTAGACTGGAAAATCTGGGAAGGGGTGTAAATGACAAGGTCATTATTTATGAGTCATTCCCAAATGAACAACTATTTGTGGTGAAAGGGGAAGTGCCATGGTTCGCGGACTATGCAAACTACTTGGTGAGCAAGATAATCCCTTCTGACTTGGTTGGACATCAAAAGAAGAAATTTCTTCATGATGTGAAGTGGTTATATGGGATGAACTGCATTTGTTTAAGTAATGTGCCGATAAGATGATAAGGAGATGTATCCTATATAGCGAGACCGAGGTTATTTTGCAAGATTTCCACGCGTCTTTGTATGGAGGTCATTATGGTGGAGAAAAAATAGCGGCTCGAGTGTTACAAGCAGGATTCTATTGGCTAGCAATTTTTAAAGATGCTTACAGTTTTGTCCAAAAGTGTGATAAATGTCAAAGAGTCGGGAATATATCGAAGAGAAATGAGATGCCCTTGAACACAATCCTCGAGGTTTAAATTTTTGATGTGTGGGGGATAGACTTCATCGGGCCTTTCATTTCTTCATGTGGGAACCTATATATCTTATTGGCAGTTGACTATATTTCTAAGTGGGTGGAAGTGGCAGCTCTTCCAACAAATAATGCTAAGGTGGTCTTGAGATTTTTACAAAGAAGTATTTTTACAAGGTTTGGGACTCCACGGGCCATTATTAGTGATGAGGGCAGCCATTTTTGTAATTGACAGTTCACAGCTCTGCTGGCTAAGTATGGGGTGAATCATCGCATTGCTACAACTTACCATCCCCGGACTAATGGCCAAGCAGAGGTTTTGAATCTTGAAGTAAAGAGAATTTTGGAGAAGATAGTGAACCCCACAAGGAAGGACTGGTCATTGAAGTTAGATGATGCTGTATAGGCCTACAAGACTGCCTATAAAACTCTGTTAGGCATGTCACCGTTTCAGCTGGTTTATGGAAAGGCTTGTCACCTCCCCATGGAGCTCAAGCACAAGGCGTATTAGGCAATCAGAAAGCTCAACTTTGACTTGAAGGCTGCAGGTGAAAAACGCCTACTCCAACTCAATGAGTTGGATGAATTCATATTGTAAGCTTATGAGAACTCCAAGCTGTACAAAGAAAAGGTGAAGAGATGGCATGATCGCAAAATTATGGAGAGAGTGTTTGAGTCGGGACAAAGAGTTTTATTGTTTAATTCCAGACTTACACTCTTTCATGGGAAGCTCAAATCAAGGTGGTCAGGGCCATTTACTGTGAAGACAATTTATCCACATGGTACGGTTGAGGTATTCGACAAGTTCCCAAACAAGCCGTTCAAGGTCAATGGACAACGATTTAAGAACTATTATGGTGGTGCGATTGATAGGCATAAGGTCACCTCAATGCTTTCTTCTACATGATTGAATCAGAGATAGTCAAGCTAATTGACTATAACTTAGTGCTTGATGGGAGGCACCCCATTATTTCTATCTTTACCTTTTGTTTAACTCTTTTGAATTATGTCTAGTTCGTATCTGCATGTTTAATTCTTGATAGCATGAAATTTTTGGTATAAGTTTGGTTGGCGGATTGTGCATATAATTTTGTTGAGGAGTAGCCTTTAGACTATTCTTTTTAATATATTCATTCTCACATATTATTAGTACATTTTTGGATTTGTAGAAGTTGTTATATCTTATAAGTGTAAATGTTTTATGTGCAGGATAAGTGAAGATTGTAATGAGCTACTGATTTCTACTTCAAAATGCAGTTCAGTTTTGGTTCAAGGCACAGGGCCGCGCGACCGCGCATTTCAGCAGCTTAAAAGTTGTGCGACCGCGCCATATTTCTTTGTAGTCTGGTCATTAGTGCGCCCGTGCTCTTATCCAGTTTAAATACCGCGTGCCCGCGCCATGATATCAGCGCGTCCACACCATCAACCGTTCTAAAATTCACGCGGCCGGGCCCAAGACTGGAGTTAGAAAAATTTTTAAGTTTTTAAAACTTGTCTCACCACATCTCTTATATCAGTTACACTCTAAAGCATGCGTATCTCTATCTCATTTTCAAAATCGACGCCTATCTTCTTCTCTCCAAATCGTTTCCATTTAAAATTCCTAACTCCTCACCCTACTACCAATTTATACGCGATCATTCTCCTACCCACGTTCAAACTCTATAACTGATTCTCCATTCAGTTATAAAGTTAAAATTAGGGTTTGTCCAAGTTTATCAGTACATCAAGTTTAGGGGAGAAATATACAGAGCATATACTTTTCAGTCACAATCTAGTTGCAATTAAGGGTTCTCTTCTTCATCAAGTGCAATGGGGCCAAAAAGAGCACATTCTCGCACTCCAGAATCCTCGTCCTCAAGTAGCCAGAGTGAGGACACTGTTGATTTCTCCAAGTTCGTTAGCCTTGAGGCCCGGATGGAATACTATCGAATAGTGGCTAAGACATTTGTGAGGGAGCGTAGTTATAAACCTAAGGCACAAGATGGGAAACTAAAAGAAATGATCAGAGAAAGATGTTGGCATGGAGTCTGTTCTACACCCATGCCTGCACCCATGGGCATTTTACGTGAATTTTATGCGAATGCGAAGGAGATCATGAGGGGGTTTTCCTTTGTCACAGGTGTTCAAGTAGACTATCGCCCACAAGCGATTCACGGTGTGTTCAATTTACCTGACCCTCCAACTAGACGTGAAAATTGGGTCGAGGTTGCAAGGTTTGAGAATAACCTCGATAGGGTGATCACTGACTTATACATACCGGGTACACAGTGGAGTTACAAGCTAGGGACTTTTCAGGCTTCAACCTGTGATACCCCCAAATCCGGGTACTCCATTTCCCAGGATTTTGTGTTCACTATTCAAAACCATTACATCTAACTACCCATAACAAAGGATAAAGACACAATTTAAGTTACTTAAATAGTAATCTTTCTCATTAAAGGGTTACATCATCTCAAAAACAATCTCAGGTAATCTAACCTTAAATTATTACATCAGTTTGAGGAATACATCATAAAATAAAACAAGTCTTATAATATAATTCATTTGAATAAATTCTCATAAATCTTCAACACTTGGACATCTTGCCCTTTCCGTTGCTAATAGATGGCTCATCGACTTTCTCAACTTTAGTTGCAGTGTTAAATGTAAGAGTGAGCAAACAATTGCTCACTGATATAGAGAGTAATAATGATAGGAACATGAGAATGAACAACGAATGCTGAACAATAATGAACTTGTTCTAGGAATCAAAAATAGAAAACAAGTTCAAACTTTTAATATCCGAGGGTCTTAAGACCACTTAACTATGTCCCCGACATACTTAGGTATTATTACCCAACCTTAATAAATATTTAGACTATACTTGACTGCTCTTAACGCATTTTTAGGGGGATCAGCCCTTTGTACCATGTATTGTGCACAAACATCTAAACGTTACACGTATAAAATCCCCTATGCTAGGGTTGTTCGTCTCAGTTTGGATTTAGAATTTCTGCACTAAAGAAAGTTTAGCTCGAAACTAACTTATCAGTGGTTCTAGAATTTTAGAACACTATTCCATAATAGACTAGTTCAATCAATAAGAGTTTGCTTATTACTTGAAGGCTTAATACAACAATATAGAATTGAACAAAGTTATCAAAGTCAAAGATCGAATATCAACAATATACAATTAAGTAAACATGATATACATGCAAAGTACTATATTCAAAAGAGTTAAAATAATCTCCTTTGAATCAATGTATTAGAATAATATATGCTTTGAACAACAATAAGGAAAGTGAAACTTGCTCGATGTAACAAATTAGATTACAAGAGCTTGTACAATCATACATAAGATAGATTAGGCTTGATCAACTTTAACATATAATTTAGGAACTTGTACCACGATAATTTAAGAATAGAAAGCTTGCATTCAATATAAAGCAAATGAAGTTAAGAAAACTTGCTCAACGAAAGTTCAGAATAAAGAACTTGCATTCATTAATAAAAGAATGAAGCTAGAAAACTTTCTTAAATATAACATAACAATGAAAAGTAAACCCTGCTGAATAATAAAATAGCATAGGTTAGGGAACTTGCCTTGTATGTAAGATACACAAGTGTAATAATATTCGCCAATTACCCTACACATATCATTGGAATCACAATAACAATTAGTTGTATTAATATTAGCTTTATGGGTTTAACCCATCATTTAGGTCATAACCTTAACTTAACATCTAACCATGTTGGTTAACACCTTAACGAATCTGAAATCTCACTATAAACGAACATAAACTTTATCATTCATCTTTAACTTTTGAAAACATCACATTTGGTTCATTACATAACATATTCAAGTGGAAACTATAATTTCTATATTTAGGTATTATATTATACTACAACCAGTTATGATGCCTTAGGTTAGGATTCAACATCATTATAATGCATGCCAAGCGAAATTAGACCCTTAGTATAACAACCTACAAACAAACAGATTTCATTTGCTAGCTTAGGACACTAGCAATGAAGTTATCCCAAGCCTTAGCATCCACAATATGCTTATTTGCAGCAGATTCGTTAGAAGACCACCAATGGCAAATAACGCCATTTTGGTCAATGGTACTATCGCAAATTGCACCATACATACGTATGTAAACCGCAGCTCTCTACTATTGCACCAGTCACACCAACTCAAACCAACTCCAACGAAATTCACAAAACTTAACATCTAACACTTTGTAATGACATAGTTAAGCATGTTATTCATCATTCCAATTACATAAACATTACATAAATTCAATTTTAAAGATTTAAAACCACAATTTTCTAAATTTCTTCAATTTTTACCCTTTTAGCGAATTCGATCGCCACGACTTCGTTTCTTAACCAATTGACATGATTCAAACTACGCCGCTTTTGTTTCTTAATATACTAATACAATCTAACATCAAATTGCAGATTATAGTAAGTATTGATCATGAAATTTCATACTTTCTAATCCATATCCTATAAACATAAATAATGTTTTTGAAATCTTCTACTACAAACCCAATTTCATGTATTTAATCATCAAATAGCACTCACATATGTTGATTAACAGATTATAAACCACATACATACATGTATCAATCCAACGTGATTAAGTAATTTAAAAAAGATGATCATAGAAACTCAAAACATAACATTAGAAGTAAAATATACCTTCAAACCTTAGTTGTATGCTAGCAAGAGATGGTGATCCTCTCTCAAAACCACTGTGATTCTTCCTTCTCTAAAATCTCTGTGTTTTCCTCTTTGTAATTCTATGTTATCTAGCCTTAGGGAAAATCACGCATAATATACACTGACTCCCTTTTTTCCACGTGCGTCAGGTGAAAATCCAAAAAGGCGTCAGTTAAAATAAACCAAAAGCCATAAGGCTGCGTTTGGTTACACACAAATTCCCCCACTAGTTTATTTTAATAATATTATATTATATAATTTCACTTGTCACACTTTGGTCAATTTAAATAACTTATAATAATAATAATAATAATCTTATTATAATTATACTTATAATTAATAAATAATTATATATCTAATTTAATTAATAAATTAGACTTAAACATCACTTTATTTAATTTATTTATTTCTTTTAATATTAAACAATTCATTTAATTTAATTATTTCATTAAATTAAATCCTTCAAATAAAAATTATCATTATTCAATTTAATTAACATTAATCAATTTAGTTACTAAATTAATGCACCGTAATTCATCAATTATTTATTTTTCTCAATAAATAAATTATTTAAAATATTTATTTAATTTAATAAATATTTAAATTAAATTACAAATTTCTCGATCGTTACATCCTTTCCTCCTTAAAAGGATTCAGTCCCCAGAATCACAACTCAAAAAATTTATTCGTTACATTCTTCCCTCCTTAACATGATTCTGTCCCCAGAATCGCTATATAAAATTAAACAAATACTTGAGGATAATTCTTCATCATAACGTCTTCAAGTTCCCACGTAGCTTCTTCAGCATTGTGGTTTCTCCAGACTACCTTTACAGAAGGTATCACCTTCTTCCTCAGTACTTTCTCTTTTTTGTCAACAATTTGAACATGGACTTCTTTATATGACAAATCTTTCTCAAACTGTAAGGGCTCATATTCTATCACATGCTTATAGTCAGGCTTATATGGCCTCAATACTGATACATAGAAAATGTTATGAATATGCTCCAACTCTGGAGGTAAAGCTACCTTGTATGCCACTTCACCAACGCGTCGAAGTACTTCAAAAGGTCCTATAAACCTAGGGCTTAATTTCCCTTTCTTGCCAAATCGAATTTTCCCCTTCCAAGGAGATACTTTCAAGAAAATAAAACTACCGACATCGAATTCCCAATTTTGTCGATGTTGATCGCATACTTCTTCTGTCTATCCTGTGCGGCTATTAATCTTGCTCAAATCACCTTGATGATCTCGACAGTCTGTTGTACCAATTCTGGACCCAATAACTAACGTTCACCTACCTCATCCCAGCAAAATGGAGTTCTGCATTTTCTGTCGTATGGCGCTTTGTAAGGCGGCATGCCAATACTCGCGTGATGACTATTATTATAGGCAAATTCTACCAATGGTAGATGGTCATCCTAATTTCCCTTGAAATCCATGATATATGCTCTGAGCATATCTTCTAGTGTTTGGATAGTTCTCTCATTTTGTCCATCAGTTTGAGGATGGTACGCCATACTCATTCTTAGCTGTGTTCCCAAGCATTCTTGGAATCATTTCCAGAAATTAGATGTGAAACGTGGATCTCTGTCTGATACAATGGACACAGGTACACCGTGTCTCGAAATAATTTCCTTAACGTATAGTTTTGCTAACCGATCTAGGGTAAATCTAATCTTGATTGGCAAAAAGTGTGCCGACTTCATCAGTCGATCGACAATCACCCAAATGGCATCGTAACCTTGCTGGGTTATTGGAAGACCTACCACAAAATCCATTGTGATATGCTCCAATTTCCATTTTGGTATCTCCAACGGTTGTAATAATCCGCTTGGCCTTTGATGCTCAACTTTAACTTTCTGACACGTTAAGCACTTCGCCACACACTCAGCCACATCCTTCCTTATTTTTGGCCACTAAAAATGATGTCTAAGATCCTGGTACATTTTTGTACTCCCAAGGTGAATCGAATATCTTGAGTTATGAGCTCACTCATAATTTCCTCTTTAACTTCTGGTACTGGCAGAACCCAAATTCTCCCTTTGAATCAAAGTAATCCTTCCGAATTGATTTTAAATCTGTTTTCCTCACCTTCAGATACTCTTTGTTTTATCTTATCGCAGTCTTCATACTGAAGTTGTGCATTCTTCACCTTATCTACCAACGTTGAACCGTTTCCCATCTGGAACAACTTTTCATCGAATTCTGTTGGATATTTAATTTCCAACTCCATCTTAGCCATTTTCGACACTAGCTTCTCCTGAGCAGTCAACAACATTAACTTCTCCCGTCCCTTCCTACTTAATGCATCAGCAACAACATTCGCCTTTCCGGGATGATAAAAATTCTCGCAGTCATAGTGTTTGATCAGCTCTAAGCATCTTCTTTGTCTCATATTTAAATCTTTTTGTGCAAAGATATACTTCAGACTTTTATGATCAGTATATATCTCACACCTCTCTCCATAAAGATAATGTCTCTAAATTTTTAGGGCAAACACCACTGCCGCTAACTCTAAGTCATGAGTCGAATACCCTTTCTCCTAATCTTTCAATTGTCGTGATGCATACGCAATAACTCTACCGTTCTGCATAAGCACACAACCTAGTCATTTATGCGATGCGTCACTATACACCACAAAATTTCATGTATCATCAGGCGATGACAACATAGGTGTTGTACTCAACTTCTTCTTCAAGTCTCAAAAACTTTCCTCGCACCTCTCCGTCCAAACAAACTTAACCATCTTCCGAGTTAAATTTGTTAACAGAGTTGCGATCTTGGAAAAGTCATAAATAAAATGCCTGTAATAACTCGCCAATCCTAAGAAACTCCTTACTTCTGACGGTGTCTTTAGCTGATCCCAGTTTATTATAGCTTTAACTTTTGATGGATCCACCGAAAGTCTGTCCGTATCAATAACCTGCTCGAGAAACTGTACACGTTCCAACCAAAATTCACATTTTGAGAACTTAGCATATAACTTCTCTTTTCTCAATGTCTCCAACGTCACTCTTAAGTGTTCAACATGTTCCTCCTTGGTTTTGGAATATACCAGTATATCATCAATAAATACCACTACAAATTAATCTAAAAAATGGTTTAAACACTCTGTTCATCAAATCCATGAACGCTGCAGGTGAATTAGTTAAACCAAATGACATAACTAGAAACTCGTAATGACCATACCGAATTCTGAAAAGCATCTTTGGTACATCCTCTGGCCTCACCTTCAACTTATGATAACCACTTCTCAAGTCTATCTTCGAGAAATATCTCGCCCCCTTCAGTTGATCGAACATGTCATCGATTCTAGGTAATGGATACTTATTTTTAATCATTACTTTATTCAATTCTCGATAGTCAATGCAGAGTCACATCGATCCATCTTTCTTCATGACAAACAACACTGGTGCTCCCAATGACGACACACTCAGCTGAATATATTTCCTGCAATTGCACCATCAACTCTTTTATCTTTATCGGGGCCATTCTGTATGGTGCCTTAGATATCGGGGCCATTCCTGGTAGTAAGTCAATCACGAACTCGATTTGTCGATCCGGCGGAAGACCCGACAAATCGTCTGGAAATATGTCTGCAAAATCTTTTATGATCGGTATCTCTTCTAACTTCACACTATTCCTCTGTGTATCGACTATGTAGGCTAAGTATCCTACACATCCTTGTCTCAACAACCTCTTGGCTTGCATCACCGTCAGACAACTTGCTTATCGAGGTGACTTGCTGCCAAATAACAGAACCTTTGACCGAGTCATAAGGTTAACACACTTCATTTGGAAATCAATTACTGCTCCGTAATTGAATAACCAATCCATTCCCAGTATAACATCAAATTCACCAAGTTTAATTGGTATCAAATTTGCCATCATCTCGTGACCTTTTATAACCACTCGAAAATCCCTATATATAAATCTAACATGAATCACTTCCCTATTCGCAATCTCTATGCTTAAGGGAAATTCTAATTCTTCCTGAGGCAAATCTAAATTCTGAGCAAATTCATCGGATATAAATGAACAAGTAGCACCCGAATCAAATAGCACATAATCATGAATACCATTAATCGGAATGATACCTGACACCACATCCTTCGACTGTATAGCATCTTGCACGGTCATATTGAAAGTCCTCGCAATAGGTCGGCTCGATTGTGCTAGTCCAGTGATAGTCAATGCACCACCACCATTGTTGTTTCCTTTTTCACCACTTGCACTTCCTTCTGGCTTCTTAGAGCAATCACGAGCTATGTGATCCTTTGAACCGCAGGTAAAACATGCTCCTTTCTTTGGACTACAACAATTCAGTGCAATGTGTCCCTCCCGACCACAGTTAAAACATACCCACTTTCCCTTCAAACATACCCCAGTATGGTTCTTCCCGCACGTCGCACAAGCTTCAAATTTCTTCTTTGGCTGACTTCCTTGTTGTCCCCCCGCAGTCGAATTCTCGCTCCACTTCCTCTTCTGACTGTTACTTCTAACGTTACTTCCACCAGCCTTATTTTCATTCTCATTCTTCCTCTTCTTCTGTTCTTGATTGTACTTGGTCAAGGCAACGCTTCCACCTTCCACGATAATTGACTTTTTCAGTACAACTGCAAATGTATTTATCTGGAACATTGAAACCTTGCTATACAACCAGGGTTTCAATCCTTGTCCGAACCTTCTCGCCTTACGCTCATCAGTATTAACTTGATAAGTGGCAAACCTTGCCAACTCGTTAAACTTCACAGCATATTCTGGCACCATCATAGTTCCTTGCTTCAACTCCAGAAATTGCACTTTTAGCTGATTCAGAGAATTCACTGGAAAGTACATTTCGAAAAACATCTCCTTAAATCTTTCCCTTGTTATCACTCCTTGTCCCCCACAAACCTTAATTGCCTGCCACCAGTAGCTAGCTTCAGACTGCAGCATGAACATTGCTAATGCAGTCTTCTAATCCTCGTTGCTCTAGCAACGTTGAACACTTTCTCCATTTCCATGATCCAGGTTTGGGCTTCCACTGAATTCATATACCCTTGAAACTCTGGCGGTCCAACCGCTTTGAATTCCTTGAAGGTCGTGACTAGAGCTTGCGGTTGATTCGCAAGTGCACCCGTCAATAAGGTTACCAACTGCTGAACCGGGTTAGCATTGGCCTCGTTATTATTACTAGTAGACCCCTTAGAAGGTGGTTGTTGACGTGGTTTTCTTCTTCTAATAGGCATTTTCTATTAAAATATACGCTTATTAGTTCATTACTTAACTTCTTGGGTATTTGAAGTTTAACCTAAACATTCTAAGATTGAAGCTATAACACATAACATCTCAAATAAACTTTGATATTCTATTCATTTATAAAGTTTTTGAACATATTAAAGATATCATAATCGCTATAGATGTAAGACCCCAACTTATTATAAATGAAATTGAATTTCCTCTATTTAATATTTTGAAATAGTAAGGGTTGATTTGATTAATGTGGTTAGTTATGGGTAAAATACGCAAATATTTTAAATAAGCAAGTGGTGGGCCCAACTTATTGATGTTTCGGATTATTGAGTTTGAATCTATTTTGTTAAAAAATTGTTTAAAACATGTTTTTCATGTTGGTGGGCCCCACTAGCATGTGTGAATTGCTAAAATTCAGATTTCAAAGAGTGCGTATAATATTTTTATAAATATTATTATTATATTCAATTTTCTACTTTGGTGTTCTAAGCATTTTTCTATAAATAGGGTGCTTACGTTAGAATTGAAAATCACACCAGAAACTGAAGTTTCTCTCTCTATATTATCAAGCGTATTTTTGTGAGTATTTAGATATCTTGAGTGTTGCTATACGGTGCAAGTTTCCTTCAGCGTTATATCTGATATTCTAGCCAGAAGTACTATTCTTTTGAGGTAAGGGATGCTATTTTTTTTTTATAAATGATATTATTTCTTTCAATATCATTATGCCGAAATATTGTTAAGATTTTTCTTGTGAAATTTCTACCTTTTAGTGTCAGAGTTACTATTCACGCATTACGTAAAGATTATTCACGATACGACACTATTCATTCACGATTGCATACACTTCACAGAAAAATTAAATTTTCATTTTTTATCCAAGATATCTATTATGGATACTAGCTTTGATTGTATCTATGTTTTGATCATTCTTGAATTTTACTCCACTATGGTTATTTATGAAGTATTTTTGAACTTGGATTGTTTGAAGTACGAATCCTTAATATTTATTTTTTTGTTTCACTAGATTCGTTTCTTTATATTTTTCATCATCCTCAATCCTAAATGATGATATTACTGAATATCTTTGGCCTGTAGTGCAAAGATGAATGATTTCTTGATGAATATCTTTGGCCCGTAGTGCAAAGATGAACAAGTGTTGAGATGAACATGACCGACTAATTAATATCTTTGGCCTGTAGTGCAAAGATGACTATTTGATTCAAGATGTATATTGATTGATGTTACAGGGATAAAATATCGATGATGGACTTTTAAATTCATAGATGATAGTAGATTTCATTCTCTACTTAACTCTTCTAATGAATTGTTGTTTCCGCTGCAGTTGTTGATCTAAAACTTGTTATCTATTGTATTCTATCAGGTTTTTCCCTGTTGAAGACTAAGGATAATTTGTTGTACATTATCTTAGTCATAATATTCTTTACTGGGCTAGTTGAGTTCACCCTTTTTCCTTTTTGTTCTATTTTTCTTCTCAGGAGGCGAGAATATTGCGGAAACTAGTCGGGGTGTGGAGTGATGATTCGAGATAGTTGTTTTAGTAGTCCTCACTATTTTGTAAAATAGTGTATCAATAATTGTAATGAGGACTTTATGTAAGTGTGGATATTATCTAGAAGATAATATTTGTATTTAAACTCACAGTTTATATGTTGCCGTATTTTGCACGACAATTATAATAATGAAGTTGTAGTTGTTTCTGGACCATGTATTTGGCGACTCAGAATAGGTTGGGTGGATTGGACCTATTTTGGGGGCGTCACAGTTGGTATCAGAGCTTAGGGATATGGTCTCTGGCGGAGATCGGGTGTAAGACCCCAACTTATTATAAATAAAATTAAATTTTCTCTATTTATTATCTTGAAATAATAAGGAGTTAATTTGATATAATAATTTGGTTATGGGTGAAATGTGCAAATTTTACAAAATAAGCAAGTGGTTATAAAATATTCATTTTTGTCGGGGAATATTCGTTGGTCGTGGAATATTCTTGTTATCGAGGAATATTCGTACGACGGCGCAGCCATTCGTGGGCCTCATAACAGAATAACTGTCGGATGAAGAAAATGACAAATTTGAGTTTTTATAAATAACGACGTAGTTGTTACCATTAACACTGGTAGAATATTCTATGGTTAAAATACGATGAATACGCTGTGGTTGCATAAGTAGCATTACCAGATTGCACAAGATTTTTAAATTATTGATTCTTACATAAGAAGACACTACTCAATAATTGTTGCAAGAATTATCGCTCAATATTTTATTTTATTGATTCAATAATTGTTGCGTTGATATTTTATATTATTGTTGTTTCAATAATTGTCACTGCATAGTATTTCTCATTATCAGATCAATAATTCATATTATTTGAATAATATTATTAGATAACATTATTGGCAATGTCTAGAAAGTTCTCGCTTAAGGAAAGGTTTGGTCACCTAATTGCGGCGCCAAGAAGGAGAAATCCTTATCTGAAAGCCCCTCTCTTTCCAGGAACTACTGGTCATCATTATTGTGATTCTGTAATATTATTTGTGAATAATTATTTATTGATTTATATGATAAAGAAATATTTATTTTATGTGGATATAAATGATGGATATATTTTATATGGTTGTAAATGAATGAATTAAAGCTGAGGTGTTTTATCAGTATTTTGTCGAAATGAAGAACAAAATATGAGATTTTCAGAAAAATTAGTTTATTACTTGATTTTGTAAAATTTATAACTCTTTGTGTATAATGAGACATATATCAAAAGAAAGCCCTGGAAGTAAGATAATCGTAGAAACTGGAATCACTCAAAAATTCATTTTGGATTTTTCGTGGTGACTGTTGGAAGGAAACTGGTCCGAAGGACTCATAATCCGAAAAAATCAGTGTTCTTGAGATATATTGCGTGAATTATAATTTTTAATCCGACCGTTAGATCATTGTGATTTTTGGATATGTTATACATATATAAGTTGAGTATATGTCCACAAATTTTGAACCGTTAAAAATGAAGGTATGATTTGTTACGAATTTTAAGAGGTGACTGATTCGGAAATTACGTTATAAATGATTTTTGGTGGAAAATTCTATAATTGAGTGGGCCCCACTTTTGGTTGGTGAGATATGTGCTCAAAATTTATTTCAAATGTGGTGGGTGGCAATAGTAGCAGGTAAAGCCATCAGGTAGCAGGTCAAGTCTGCTTCAGCGTGCTAGAATTTTCTTATAAATAGGTGCTTAGTTTAGAATTGAAAATCACACCAGAAACATAAGCTTTCTCTCTTTCTCTCTCTCTCTCTCTATATATATATATATATATATATATATGATCAAGCGTATTTTGTGAGTATTTAGATACTTTGAGAGTTGCTATTCAGTACAAGTTTCATTCAGATCACATCCAACCTTTCATTTCAAGTCTCGCTTTCTTTGAGGTAAGGATGTTATTTTCTTCTTAAATGATATTATTTTCTTCAATATCATTATGCCGAAATATTGATATGAGTTTGATCGTGGAATTTCTACCTTTTTTGTGTCGAGGTTACTATTCACGATACGATTACATTATTCACAAATACTTACACTATTCACCAAAAATAAAATTTTCTATTCTTTGTCCTAGATGTCTATTATGGTTACTATCTTTGATTGTATCCATGTTTTTGATCTTTATTCTTGAATTTTACTCCATTATGGTTTATTATGGAGTATTTTTAAACTTGAGTTATCTAAAGTACGAATCTCTAAACTTTATCCTTTTATCTCACCGGATTCGTTCTCTCAAAATGTTTTTCATCATCATCATCGCCCTTAATGGTGATACTTGATGAATATATTTGGCCTGTAGAGTGCAAAAGATGTATGATTGTTCGATGAATATCTTTGGCCCAGTAGTGCAAAGATGAGCAGTGTTGAGATGAACATGACCAACCCGGTGATATAAATGAATATCTTTGGCCCAGAGTGCAAATATGAATATTTGATTCAAGATGTATATTGATTGATGTTACAGGATAAAATATTGATGATGGACTTTTTAATTCATAGATGATAGTAGATTTCATTCTCTACTTAACTCTTCTAATGAATTGTTGTTTCACCGCAGATTGTTGATCTAAAACTTGTTGTCTATTATATTCTATCAGATTTTTCCCTGTTGAAGACTAAGAATAATTTGTTGTATATTATCTTAGTCATAATATTCTTTACTGGGCTAGTTGAGCTCACCCTTTTTCCTTTTTGTTCCATTTTTTCTTCTCAGGAAGCGAGAACATAGCAGGAACCAGTCGGGGTATAGAGTGATGGTCCTAGACAGTTGTTTTAGAAGTCCTCACTATTTTTGTAAAATAGTGTATAAATAATTGTAATGAGGACTTTATTTGAGTGTGGATATTGTCTAAAAGACAATATTTGTATTTAAACTCACAGTATGTGTTATCGTATTTTGCACGACAATTATAATAATAAAGTTGTAGTTGTTTTCTGTACCATGTATTTGGCGACTCAGAATGGGTTGGGTGGATTGGACCTATTTTGGGGGCGTCACATCTGGGAATAGAACTAGGAGGGGAGAGACGAGTAAATCCTTAGCTAGTGTGTCTTACCTAAGCTTATTTGTTGGTCGATCAGAATATAGGGATATTATGTGATATATTAATTTCTATTATTAACCCTTGTTTTATGGAAGTATTTAAGAATGGCAGCTGCAAATATTAACGATGGAATGAATGAGACCGTGGAGACACCTTTACTCACCAATCAGGAGAACGTGCAACAGGACGATAATGTTCCTCCTGTAAACAACACCACTGATCAGACGATGAATGATGGAATGTTTAGAAGCTTTTTGCAGTTCATGCAAAATCAGATGAGGGAGACTCGTGTACAAAATACAGGTGGAAATGATAGCAACGCATGGTTTGTCACAGCCAAGCAGTTCAAAGAGTTGGGTCCACCAGAATTCTGGGGAAAGCCGGATCTGATTAAGGCGGAGACGTAGGTTAAGAAAATTACCAAGATATTCAATGTCTTGGGATGTACAGAGGAAAAAAAGGTTCCATTCGCCACCTTTATGTTCCGTAATGAGGCAGATTATTGGTGGGAATCTGTGAAGCATACTCAGCCAGCCGCACTCAACATGTCTTGGGAAACATTTTAGAAACTGTTCAATGACAAGTACTTTCCTGAAAGTATTCATCATATGAAGGAGGTAGAGTTTATTAGACTAGAACAGGACAACATGACGGTGTCCCAGTACGAGGCAAAGTTTGCGGAGTTATCCAGGTTTGCATCTCATTTGGTGGAGAATGAGGAAGGTATGACGCGGATGTTTCTAAGAGGTTTGAAACCCGAAATACGTCAATTTCTAATTTCTCATAAATTTTCTCTGTATTTATATGTTGTCAACATGGCTCAATTATTAGAGCGAGATAATGAGTATATTCAACCAAGGGACCACAATCAGGGTCATACTGGTGATAGCAGTCATCGAAGCGATGATTACCAGCGAGGAGGGAAAAATACAGACAAAAGCGGTAACCACTCGGGTGGTAATCGTGGCCATGATAATAGAAGAAGAGAGTCAGGAGGAGATCTTAAAAAAGGAAGGTACAACAATGACAATGCAAAGACGTCAGCACCAACATTAACTATTTCTAAGGGAGGAGAACGACGACCGGTCGTATGCTATAAATGTGGAAAAGAGGGACACATTAGCCCAAACTGTCCACAATAGTTCAAGGTATGTTATAATTATGGAAAAGAAGGTCATATCGCTCGAGATTGTACGGTAGCGAAACCAAGTCCAGCGGGGATAGTGACTCAAAAGGCTGTCCCATAAAAGTCAAAGTCGGCGGTTCCTGGAAGAGCGTTTTTCGTGACTTCTCAAAAAGTGAGTAACCAGAACAAAGTTAGCACGAGTTAGTTAATTATAAATTCTTGCGAAGTCTATACCTTATTAGATACCAGTTCTACCCATTCATTTATCTCTCCTGCTTGTGCTCAACATTTAAACTTGACTCCGGAGAAAATTAGACTTTGACTTATCTGTTGAAACTCCGTTGGGTGAACCCTTTGTTACATCTACAGTTTATAAATCTTTTTTGATTCAAATTGGTACCATCACCGTACCTGTTGATCCTATCTCTTTAAAGATACTTGCATTTGATGCGATTTGAGGGGTTGATTGGGTAACTACTCAACATGCTAAACTTGATTGCTTTTGTAAGGTTGTTAGTTTTCATATTCCTAAGCAACCTGTTATTCGAATTCAAGCAACCAAACTATTGAAGTCAAACACTTTCATATAAAGCCATAAAGCCATTCGTTTATTGAAAAACGGATGTCAAGCTTTCTTAGCCATTTCATGAATTTAAACAAAATTACGTCAGATTTGAATGATATTTCTGTTGTTAGTGAATTTCCTGACGTATTTCCTGAAGAATTTCCTGGCCTACTCCCAGAGCGTGATATTGAATTTTGTATCGACTTTGAACCCGATACAAAACCCATTTCTAAAATCTCATATCGAATGGCTCCTATTGAACTTCAGAATTTAAAAATTCAACTATAGAATTTGGTACTCGAGCCTCTATCTGGTGACTTCCTTTGTGGAATGCACCGAAGCCAGACTCTCCATAGGGGACGCCATATTCGTACGGTAGTTAACTAATAGGTGCCATTGTGACGTGCTATCCAAGATTGGGATATGAGTCACAGTTGAGAGCAACCTAAGTCAGTAATCAAAATATGTAGCTTTCTAGGCTTAGTTGGTTATTATTAGAGATTCGTGGAAAGATTTTCTCGAATCGCTACTCCATTAACTCAGCTAACTCGTAGAGATACAAAATTCGAATGGAGCAAGGAAGATGGGAAGAGCTTCGAAGAACTCAAGAGGAGACTCATTTCGGCACATGTTCTGACCATACCATCCTGGAAAAACGAATGTGGTAGCTAATGTGTTGAGTAGAAGATCGTATGCAGGTACGAGTGCGATATTGTCGAATACAAAGACCCATTTCGTATAACTTACAAATGATAGAGATAGAGTTAAAGACTCTAGGGACCCACGTGATGATATACGAGTAGAATCAACTTTAATCGATAAAGTTAAAATCGCTCAAGCTACAGACCAGAGCTGATGAATATGAAGAATGAGGTGCAAGGAGTTGTTATTCCAAAAGCGAGAATCAGCGATGTGAAGAAAGCTCAAACCTTCGATTTTTTAGTCCATTTGAAATCCTCGATCGAGTAGGAACTGTAGCCTATAGACTCGCTTTACTGCCAAGTATATCGCGTGTTTATAACGTTTTTCACGTATCGATGTTACGTAAATATGTGGACGACCCGAACCACATTATTGAGTTAGAACCAGACGAGATAACCGAAGATTTAACGTACGAGGAAGTACCAGTCAAGATCTGGGATAGGAACGAGCATGTCCTACACACAAAGGTCATACCACAAGTTAAAGTTTTATGGAGGAATCATGCTATTGAGGAAATGACTTGGGAGTTGGAAACGGAAATGAAAGCGAGGTATTCTCACCCTTTTCGAAACACTAGGTACGTACGTCAATTTCGAGGACAAAATTTCATAAGGAGGGGAGGTTGTAAGACCCCAACTTATTATAAATGAAATTAAATTTCCTCTATTTATTATTTTGAAATAGTAAGGGTTGATTTGATTAATGTGGTTAGTTATGGGTAAAATACGCAAATATTTTAAATAAGCAAGTGGTTATAAAATATTCATTGTTGTCGGGGAATATTTGTTTGGTCGTGGAATATTCTTGTTGTCGGGGAATATTCGTACGACGACGCAGCCTTATGTGGGTTCTATAATGGAAAGCGATTGGATGAGGAAAACGACAAGTATAAGTTATTTATAAATAACGGTAGTAGTTATTACCAAGTATTATCTTGTTGGAATAATTCGATGGTTAAAACACAATGAATGGCGTTGTTGAACAAGAAAGATACGGTATTGGACCAATTATTGATTCTTACGTAAGAAGGCACTACTCAATAATTGTTACAGTAATTACTACTCAATATTTTATTTTATTAATTCAATAATTGCTACGTTGATATTTTATATTATTGTTGTTTCAATAATTGTCACTACACAGTATTTTTCATTATCAGATCAATAATTTGTATTATTTTAATAATATTATTAGATAGCATTATTGGCAATGTCTAAAAAGTTCTGTCTAAGGAGAAGTTTGGTCACCTAATTGCTACGCCAAGAAGGAGAAATCCTTATCGAAAGCCCACTCTTTCCTCGAGAGCTACGGGTTGTCATTATTCTGATTCTGTAATATTATTTATGAGTAATTAATTATTGATTTATATGATAAGGAAAATATTCATTTTATGTGGATATAGATGGAGAAAATTTTTAAAGTGATAATTGTTGAAAAATTGAGATTTTATCTTTTCTGATAAAATATATTATTATATTATAATAATATAATAATGGTGATATTTTTACAATGAATGTGTGATACATGAATAAATGAGGAGGAAGAGTATTTTTGTTACAAAAAATGTTTAACACATGTTTTGTTTGTTGGTGGACCCTATTTTTGACTGAAATTTGATTATAGCCTGTAAAATCGTCTGTATGTGAATTTCGGTCAATTTTTGTTTGGAATTTGGAAAAACTTTCTTCTGCAAAGTTGTAGATAATTAAATTTTCTATGGAATGGACATAAGATTTGAATTTTTCTGATAAAAGTGTTATTTATTATGAATTATTGAAGTTCCGAATTATTGAGTCTGAATTGATTTTGTTACAAAAATTGTTTAAAACATGTTTTTCATGTTTGCGGGCCTCACTGGCATGTGTGAATTGCTGAAATTCAGATTTCAAAGAGTGCGTATAATATTTTTATAAATATTATTATTATATTCAATTTTCTACTTTCAAAGAGTGCGTAAAATGCTTGGTGTTATAAATATTATAACACCAAGCATTTTCCTATAAATAGAGTGTTTAGGTTAGAATTGAAAATCACACCAGAAATTAAAATTTTCTCTCTCTATATTATCGAGCGTATTTTGGTGAGTATTTAGATATCTTGAGTGTTGCTATACGGTGTAAGTTTTCTTCAGCGTTATATCTGATATTCCAGCCAGAAGTACTATTCTTTTGAGGTAAAGGATGTTAATTTTTTTATAAATGATATTATTTCTTTCAATATCATTATCCCGAAATATTGGTAAGATTTTTCTTGTGAAATTTCTACCTTTTAGTGTCGGAGTTATTATTCACGTATACAGTACTATTCACGTATACGACATTATTCACAAATATGACAATATTCACAGAAAAATTAAATTTTTGTTTTTTGTCCAATATATCTATTATGGATACTAGCTTTGATTGTATCCATGTTTTGATCATTCTTGAATTTTACTCCACTATGGTTATTTATGTAGTATTTTTGAAATTGGATTGTTTGAAGTACGAATCCTTAATATTTGTTCTTTTGTTTCACTGGATTCGTTTCTTTATATTTTTGATCATCCTCAGTCCTAAATGATGATATTACTGAATATCTTTGGCTTGTAGTGCAAAGATGAATGATTTCTTGATGATTATCTTTGGCCCGTAGTGCAAAGATGAACAAGTGTTGAGATGAACATGACCGACTGATTAATATCTTTGGCCTGTAGTGCAAAGATGACTATTTGATTCAAGATGTATATTGATTGATGTTACAGGGATATAATATCGATGATGGACTTTTAAATTCATAAATGATAGTAGATTTCATTCTCTACTTAACTCTTCTAATGAATTATTGTTTCCGCTGCAGTTGTTGATTTAAAACTTGTTGTCTATTGTATTCTATCAGATTTTTCCTGTTGAAGACTAAGGACAATTATAATAATGAAGTTGTAGTTGTTTCTGTACCATGTATTTGGTGACTTAGAATAGGTTGGGTGGATTGGACCTATTTTGGGGGTGTCACAATAAATATCCACTTTCTGAACTAGACAAATTTCAGGATTACATACTCATACTATCCATTTATTCATCTCAAAATAAGGGATTCGCAGTTTATTACTCACTTACTTAACCACATATTATTATTATTTTCATTCTCTATATCTAGACATATTAAGATGTCGTAAGGCTTCTCGACGCTCTTCTTCCATGCTACGATACGCCGTTTTATGATCCATCACGAACCACGACGAATTCTCAAACTAAGGTGGATAATAAAAGACTCGATCCTGGGCCCTATCAATCGCAAAATTAAAAGCGTAATCCATCTCGTTCATCTTGGCTTTCTTAACTTGGACCTTAGCCTTAGCACGGTCTGCATGTTGAGTCGCCTTCATCGAAGCATCCTCTGCTCTTGCACGCTTAGCTGATTCCTCTTTGAAGTCATCTTTTAATTTCTCCATGTCAGTCTTCATCTTCTCGTTTACCGCCAACAAGTCTTCATGCTGACCCTTGGTATCAACTAGGACCCACTCCGTGTTTCCAAGGCGTGAGTCTAGTTCTTGAATCTCCTCATCCTTCTACTCCATTGTAGCATGATTCATCTCAACCAACTCTTTTAGCTCCTTAACCTTGTTCTGTAATTCTATGTTATGGTCGTACAGAGCGTCATACATCTCAGATGATATGGAGTTTGGTGGAAACTCCTCAGGATCCTCTTCCTCCTCTATCTCCTCAGAGCTATCCTCCCTGGGATCGGTTACAAGCTCATCCTCCTGGATCATCTGTTCTCGCATTACATGAATATCCCGGGGTTCGTCATCTCTAGGTACCTGAGGTATCACTTCCCTAGTTGGACTGGATCCTCCTTCATTAAACATCCTGACAAAAAAATATTTTAAGTTTTACTTAATATTTTTCGATACTCGTGAGCACATAAGTTATTAATACATAACACATAATGTCTTTTATTGTTTAGCTTTAATGGATACCTTAATCCATTCCTTAAAACTCGATAAGAGTTGGACACCTCTATGTTTTCTGTCTCCTTAAAGGTTACTTCCTAAGGTTTCCCCACCTAAGGTTCATAACCTAAGGCTTTTATACCAACCTGTGACACCCCCAAATCTGGGTACTCCATTTCCCAGGATTAGGTGTTCACTATCCAAAACAATTACATCTAACTACCCATAACAAAGGATAAAGACATAATTTAAGTAACTTAAATAGTAATCTTTCCCATTAAAGGGTTACATCATCTCAATAACAATCCCAGGAAATCTAACCTTAAATTATCACATCAGTTTATAGAATACATCATAAAATAAAACAAGTCTTATATATAATTCATTTAAATAAATTCTCATAAATCTTCAACACTTGGACATCTTACCCTTTCCTTTGCTAGTAGATAGCTCATCGAATTTCTCAACTTTAGCTGCAGTGTTACATACAAGAGTGAGAAAACAATTGCTCACTGATATAGAGAGTAATAATGATAGCAACATGAGAATGAACAACGAATGTTGAACAATAATGAACTTGTTCTACGAATCAAAAATAGAAAACAAGTTCAAACTTTTAATATCTGAGGGTCTTAAGACCACGAACTATGTCCCCCGTACTTAGGTATTATTACCCAACCTTAACAGTCATTTAGACTATACAGACCCTTCTTAACGTACTTAGGGGGATCAACCCTTTGTACCATGTATTGTGCATAACCATCTAAACGTTACATGTACAAAATCCCCTATGCTAGGGTTGTTCGTCTCAGTTTGGATTTAGAATTTCCGCACTAAAGAAATTTTAGCTCGGAACTAACTTATCAGTGGTTCTAAAATTTTAGAACACTATTCCATAATAGACTAGTTCAATCAATAAGAGTTTGCTTATTACTTGAAGGCTTAATACAACAATATATAATTGAACAAAGTTATCAAAGTCAAAGATCGAATATCAACAATATACAATTGAGTAAACATGATATACATGCAAAGTAATATATTCAAAAGAGTTAAAACAATCTCCTTTGAGTCAATGTATTAGAACAATATATGCTTTGAACAACAATAAGGAAAGTGAAACTTGCTCGATGTAATAAATTAGATTACAAGAGCTTGTACAATCATACACAAGATAGATTAGGCTTGATCAACTTTAACATATAATTTAGGAACTTGTACCACGATAATTTAAGAATAGAAAGCTTGCATTCAATATAAAGCGAATGAAGTTAAGAAAACTTGCTCAACGGAAGTTCAGAATAACGAACTTGCATTCATTAATAAAAGAATGAAGTTAGAAAACTTGCTTAAGTATAACATAATAATGAAAAGTAAACCCTGCTGAATAATAAAATAACATAGGTTAGGGAACTTGCCTTGTATGTAAGCTACACAAGTGGAATAATGTTCGCCAATTACCCTACACATATCATTGGAATCGCAATAACAATTAGTTCTATTAACATTAGCTTTATGGGTTTAACCCATCATTTATGTCATAACCTTAACTTAACATCTAACCATGTTGGTTAACACCTTAACAAATCTGAAATCTCACTATAAACTAACATACACTTTATCATTCATCTTTAACTTTTGAAAACATCACATTTGGTTCATTACATAACATATTTAAGTGACAACTATAATTTCCATATTTAGGTATTATATTATACTATAACCTGTTATGATGCCTTAGGTTAGGAGTCAACATAATTATCATGCATGCTAAACGAAATTAGACCCTTAGTATAACAACCTACAAACAAACAGACTTCACTGCCTAGGCTCAGGACATGGCGCAGCTGCGCTGTCCCAAGCCTTGGCACCGGTGCACCTACGCTGGTGCAGATTCGCAGAAGACCAACGACACAAATTGCACCATTTTTTGGTCAGTGGTACCATCGCAATTGATCTGTATACGCATGTAAACTCTATAGCAGCCTCGCTATTGCACCAGTCACACCAACTCAAACCAACTCCACCGAAATTCATAAAACTTAACATCTAACACTTTGCAATGACATAGTTAAGCATGTTATTCATCATTCCAATTACATAAACATTACATAAATTCAATTTTAAAGATTTAAAACCACAATTTTCCAAATTTCTTCAATTTTTACCCTTTTAGCGAATTTGATCGCCACGACTTCGTTTCTTAACCAATTGACATGATTCAAAATACGTCGCTTTTGTTTCTTATTATACTAATACAATATAACATCAAATTGCATATTATAGCAAATATTGATCATGAAATTTCGTACTTTCTAAGCCATATCCTATAAACATAAACAATGTTTTTGAAATCTTCTACTACAAACCCAATTTCATGTATTTAATCATCAAATAGCACTCATATATGTTGATTAACAAATTATAAACCACATACATACATGTATCAATCCAACGTGATTAAGTAATTTACAAAAGATGATCATAGAAACTCAAAACATAACATTAGAAGTAAAATATACCTTCAAACCTTAGTTGTATGCTAGCAAGAGATGGTGATCCTCTCTCAAAACCACTGTGATTATTTCTTCTCTAAAATCTCTATGTTATCCTCTTTGTAATTCTTTGTTATCTAGCCTTAGGGAAAATCACGCATAATATACACTGACTCCTTTTTCCCCACGTACGTCAGGTAAAAAACCAAAAAGGCGTCAGTTAAAATAAACCAAAAGCCATAAGGTTGTGTTTGGTTACACGCAAATTCCCCCACTAGTTTATTTTAATAATATTATATTATATAGTTTCACTTGTCACACATTGGTCAATTTAAATAACTTATAATAATAATAATTATAATCTTATTATAATTATACTTATAATTAATAAATAATTATATATCTAATTTAATTAATAAATTAGACTTAAACATCACTTTATTTAATTTATTTATTTCCTTTTAATATTAAATAATTAATTTAATTTAATTATTTTATTAAATTAAATCCTTCAAATAAAAATTATCATTATTCAATTTAATTAACATTAATCAATTTAGTTACTAAATTAATGCACCGTAATTCATCAATTATTTATTTTCCTCAATAAATAAATTATTTAAAATATTTATTTAATTCAATAAATATTTAAATTAAATTACAAATTTCTCGATCGTTACACAACCCTTAATCGCTATGCCAAAGCTTGAAACCTGTTTATCTGTGCAAAACTTATGCCATCATCCCATTAGCATGAAATTACAACTGAACGGGCAATTATTTTTTGGGGTATAATTACAGGAAAATACATTGATGTTGGTAATCTCCTTAACCAAAACATGTTACGTTACATGCGAGGGAGCACTACAGGCAGTATACCACAAGCTTCGATTGTTGCTCATTTATGTGCTCGAGCAGGAGTCACGTGGGCTAATGAAAAGTTTTAATACCCAAGTCAGGATATCACTCACACTACGATAGCCAAGTTCGAGGATTGGGCAGGAGGTACCCCTCATCGAAGGGGTAAAGGTTTAATCCTTCCACCAGCATCATCGAGGCCTTCACCGCAGCCCACGCATATAACTGACGAGGATGATTGTCGGAAGGTTGGAGAGGAAGGTCGACGCAATGTATGGCAATTTTACAGGATTTGCTAATGGGTTGATGAGGTCTCTAGCTGAGGCTTTCGCATAGCAGGGAACCATGCTTGAATGGCCACAATTTGGGACAGTATTGTCATTTCCACTGCCAAACTCACCACCCGAGGAGGGTGGTAAAACTGATAACTAAGGGAGTTCCTTAAAACCCTTTACCTTCATTCATTGGGACAATGAATATTTTAAGTTTGGGGGTATTAGGTGATTAGTAGAGTAGTGTAGTTTCATGTAGTTAATTTGCATCATCTTTGCATGTCTAGTTTTGTTTAGTATGTGTTTATTTAATAATTGCAGAAAATTTTTGCATTTTAGTATTTGTTTAATTTTTGCATTAGCATGTGTTTAGTTTCATATCCCAAGTATTTAGCCTTATGGAATTTTAATTTAGCCAATGATGAATATGGATTTGATGGATTTTTGAATTTAGTGGATAACATGAGCTCGGTTATAATGTTATACATGATTTGAGCCATACTTGTTATTTAGATGCTTTCGGTTAGCACATAGTTGTTCATATATGCTTGTTGGTATAAGAATGACGTATTTTGCCTGCTTAGTAGAAAATGTTGTTTTTAGAAATAAAATTGTGTAGAAATTGGACTTAGACTGTGAAAACACTGATAATCAAACTTTGGGAACACATGGGTATGCAAGCTGTATAAAAAAAAGAAGAGAAGTATTATTAGAACCTTCCCAAGTTGAATTATTGAAGCTTGTGGTTGGGCGGGATGGAGCGTAAAATGTACTCACTAAAAAAATAATAAAAAAAAGAAAGAAAGAAAAAAAACAAATAAACACCGCGGGAAAGTGCTAAAATCGCCCTCGTGAGTAAAAATAAAGCAGAATAAACCAATTGTTGAACTTTAGTTTGTATTGATGTGTTGGAGTAGTTTTTGTTTCATTAGTATACGTAATTTTTGATTTGAACTTTAATTTTCTATCTTTAGCAGTAAAACATGTATAAACTTTGCCTTTATCAAACATATTTGTGAACATATCACACACACAACATCTTTATAGTGAGTTTGGATTATTTGATTGTATGATGTTATGTCTGTAGCTTAGTTTAGTACTTTGTTCTTAAATTTGGATAATTCTCTGAGGCATACTTGATTGGAATTCCAATTTTAGCTGGAAATCTTGGGACTCACTTGCATCATAGTGTAGTTTGCATAGCATGTAGTTGCATTATTCATTTTCTTTTCACACGCATTGCTTGACGGCAAGCAATAGTTCAAGTTTGGGGGTATTTGTTAAGTAGGTTTTATACCTACTTATTTGGGTGCCAACTCACTGGAATTATGCTCAACTTAAGTAGTTTTATTATGTTTGATTTGCATTTTATGTTTATTTTGCAGTATTAGTAGCTGGAACTCCTATGACAATCGAAGGCATGTAATAGCATGGATTGGCATGGATGGCATTAAGCAAGCAAAAGCATGGCAAGGTGGACGTGAGCAAATGAGAAGGAGATCAATAAATTGGTGAAGTGCAGAAGTGAGGAAATGAAGAAGCAAGATAGTAGCATCAAAAAGCAGCAACAACAAGTAAAAAGACAGCAGAAGACAAAGTGCAACAGCAGTGCGGCCGCGCTGCTAGTAAAGCTAAACACAACGCGCGCACGCCTAAGGCAAGACAAATGAAGATCAGGCATCACGCGACCGCACTTCAACAACAAAAGGCTTTGGCGCGCCCGCGCCATACAATCGACAGACAACACCATAGCACTCCAGTGTTACTACATCTCACGCACAAGTGAAGTCTTCTTCGATTAATTTATTTAATGACTTTTTGTAATTTGAATTTGAGCATGTTTTGCTCAACTGAGATGATTTGGTTGGCACCAGAGACATGTTTTGTTATCAGTTTTCATATTATCATTAGGGTTCTTGGATTTTAGCTTTTCTAGAGATGATTTGGAGCATTTGATTACAACATTTTGCCCTTCTCTTAATCTAGATTATTGAATAATTATTAGTTTACAACTCTGGAGATTTTGGTGATTTGGAACAAGCTTGGAACAGACTGTGCAATAGAGAATAATAGATTTGCTCTATCATTTCTTTTACAACTATTTCCTGCATTTCTTAATTCCATGCTTTGCTTCAAACTAAACTCCATTATGGGATTCTAATGGATTTTGATGTGTAGTTTGAATATGTATATCTGAATGTATTGTTGAATATTTATCATTAGATTGCCCATTATGATTGAATAAAATGCTTGAAGGCTTAAATACCATTCATACTAATTTCTTGTATGAATTTGGAAAATGAAATATAAGTATAGATTATATCATAATGGCATATGTTCATGAGGCTGATCTGTTTAAGCTTTATGATTCGTGACCCGGATAGGCATATACCGGTCCACTGTGTGTAGTTATGAAGAGAGCATGCGCTGTAATTCATTATTGCTGTAATTTCACATAGACATATAGTGATTTTTGGTAATAGTGATGCTTACATGAATTCTATCGATTATGGATTTTGTGTAAATTAGACATAGTTAGAATCCCATTTCTCTCCAATTTGATTACATTATTTTAGTAACTACAATTTTGTTCATTAATTAATTTAGAATTAAATTTAATTGTGAGTTGATCGTTTAAGCATATAGAAATAGTGATTATGTTGTTGTATGATAAATTAGATTTAATAGCTTTCTCTATGGATCGATACTTTTCTTACTCTGTACTACTTGTTGACCCATGTATACTTGCATGAGTTAGAGTCCTTTTTGTTAGACTAAAAAGGAGGCAACAGATATTCGTGTTTTCACCAATGGTCCTGAACATGCCAAACAACAATTCATCTTTGCATCCTTGGCCGAAGAGAACTCATGGCCATGATTATACTAATATCTGTCTCTGAGACACAGCTCAATAAATAATCCACATCACTTGTAACATTACAGGTCATGATTATACCGAATAATCCCTAGTCATAATCATACCAATCAACAGTCCATCTATGCACTATGGGCCAAAGATGAATTTCATCACAATATAAGCATGAGGATGATAACAACGATATAAAAATTTAATCAAACGAGATCAAGGATAAATATTAAAGAATTTAAATTTATCCAAAGTTTAAAAACGTTCAAATGGTCAACATGATACTGCTTTGTGGAGTAAAATTCAAGAATAATATTGTATCAAAAATGATTTGGACCGAAAAGAAATTAATTTTTGTCATGAATAGTACCTTAGGTGAATAGTACTTGAGTGAATAGTACCCCGTGAATAGTACTTCGAGAATAATTTTTCGTGAATAGTACTCCAGCATGAAAAGGTTAAAACTTATCAAGAATGCTCAGAATAATATTTCCATGAAAAGATACTAGATGAAGCGCAAATTTCAAGGATATTCTACTAATTTCATGGAGTATAGAAGCCAAAACTTAAGAAAATGAGTATAGAATTCAGAATCTGAAACGAAATAATATTACTTACATACTATAGAGTATCGAAGAAAATATTATTTCTTATGAGTATTGAACAAAAATAATATCCCTTACAACTGTTGAACGAAAATAATATTTCTTACGAATATTGAACGAAGATAATATTCCTTACGAATATTAAACGAAGGTAATATTTCTTGCGAATATTGAACGAAATAAAATTTTTTACGAATACAAAATATAATATCGTAAGCGAATATGAAATAAATAATACCCCTTACCTCAAAAAGAGAGCAATTCCGACTAGTATAGCGGATATATTCTTGAAGAAAACTTTCACTATTTTCTACACTCAAAACTTCCTCAAAGTTTAAAGAAATACGCTCAATATTATAGAAGAAGAATTCTCTGATTCTGGTGTGATTTTCAATTCTAAACTATGCATCTTATTTATAGGAGAATGGAAAGGATACTATTTAGAAATATTTCACGGACCAACAGTGAAAAAAAAATTCACGGACTGAATTTGCAACTTCACAGACGCCGGATTTTTCAAATATTAATATAATAATCAAATAAAACAAAACTTTATAATATATATATATATAAACACATGTTATATTAAAAACTTTTCCCACCCGTGAAGTATTTTCAAATTTCTCCCCCCAAAAGTCCTCCACATATGGGCCCCAGCATATGTTATTATCACATGTGGATCCCACCTTTTATAATATATATAAAAATATACACTAAATAACTTTCTACCGATTAATTTGAAAAATATGTAAATGGGGGTCCAAATAATGAGCAAAATTTACAACAAATACTTCATAAAAAAATTCCCTCAATATTTTTAACAACATTTATTCATCATTATTATAACTAGCAATATTAACAACCAGATCGTTCCCAGGAAAGATGAGGCTTTCCGATAAGGATTTCTCCCTATTGACGCGCAATTAGGTGACCAAACCCCTTTTTCTCAACAGAACATTCTAGATATTGTTAATTATGCAAAAAATAATATGAATAACTTGTCATCTCAATTATTGATATAATAATATAAAATATTGTTACAATAATTGAATCAAATAACGTGAGATACTATGCAACAACTACTGTAGCAATAATTAAATAAAACTGAGTGACTTCTCATGTAAGCACCAATAATCAATACTATGTGCTTTTATGAAACCACACGTATTACTGTACTTTTACCACCAGGTATTTCAACAGTTTAACGGTAAAAATTTTGCCGTTATTTTTATAAAAAGATATATCTGTCGTTTTCTCATCCTGACAATAATTCCATTGTGGGGTCCACCAATGATTCGTCGTCGTACGAATATTCCCCGACCAATCGAATATTTTATAACAACTTGCTTACTTTGCAAATTTTGTAAATATTACCCATAACTATAACATTATATCAAATCCACACCTTAATATTCAAAAAATATATCGAGAAAATTAATCTTTATTCATAAAATTTGGGGTCTTACATCACTACTAAGCAATTTAAGGAGCTGGGACCACTGAAGTTTTTGGGAAAGCCAAAGCCACTTAAGGCAGAGATGTGGATTAAGCAGATCACCAAGATATTTGATGTTTTGGGATGCTCATAAGAGCAAAAGGTTCCCTTCACCAACTTTATGTTGCGAGGAAAAGAAGATTACTGGTGGGAATCTGTAAAACATACTTATCTTTCCGCACTAAAGATGTCTTGGGAGAAGTTCCAAGAATTGTTCAACGACAAGTACTTTCCAGAAAGTATTCGTCACATGAAGGAGGTTGAATTCATCAAGCTAGAACAAAACAATATGACCGTATCACAATACAAGGTAAAGTTTGCGGAGTAATCCCGGTTTGCATCCCATTTGGTAGATAATAAGGAACATATGACGCGAATATTTCTGCGAGGTTTGAAATCCAAAATTCGTCAATACCTCATTTCTCACAAACTTTGTTTATATTTTGATGTTGTGTAAAGGGCTCAGTTATTGGAGCGCGATAATGAGTCAGCCCATCCAAAAGAGAACGACCAACAACACAATAATAATCGTACCGGTGGCAACGACCATCGGAACAATGATAACCATCGTGGAGGAAATTATCATGCCAGAAATGGTAACCACTTCGGTGGTAATCATGGCCAAGATAATAAGAGAGATGAAATAAGTGGGAACTAATTTAAGAAGAGAAGATTTAACAATGACAACGTAAAGACGTCGACAGCAGCACCAACACCCATTTCTAAGGAAGAAGAACGACCACCGATCGTATGCTACAGATGCGGAGAGGAGGGACACATCATTCCAAACTGTATGCAGCAACCCAAAGTGTGTTTCAATTGCGGAAGAGAAGGTCACCTAACTCGATTTTTTCGTTTAGTGAAGTTAAGTCCAGCTGGGATGGTGGCACCAAAGGTTGTCCCAGACAAGTCAAAGTTGGTAGTTTAAGGGAGAGTTTTTTGTGACTTCCCAAAAAGCGAGGAACCCGAACGAAGTTATCACTGGTAACCTAATCATAAATTCTTTTGAAGTCTATACCTTATTCGATACCGGTTCTACCCACTCTTTTATTTTACCTACTTGTGCTCAACGTTTGAACTCGACTCCTAATGACTTTGAATTATCGGTTGAAACTGCGTTAGGAAAAACCTTCATTACATCCACTGTTTATAAATCTTGTTTGATTCAATAGACACTTTCACATTACCTATTGATCTAATCTCTTTGAAAATACTTGCATTTGATGTGATTTTAGGAATCGACTGGTTAACTACTCATCATGCCAAAATTGATTATTTTTGTAAGATTGTTAGCTTTCATATTCCTAATCAACCTGTTATGCGAATTCTAGCAACCAAACCACTAAAGTCAATCACTGTCATATCAAGCCATAAAGTCATTCGTTTATTGAAAAATGAATATCAAGCTTTCTTAGCCCTTGTCATGAATTTTAAACAAAAATACGCAAGATTTGAATGATATTTCTATTATTAATAAATTCCTGACGTATTTCCTAAAGAACTTCCTGGCCTACCCCTAGAGTGTGAAATCAAATATTGTATTGACCTTGAACCCGGTACAAAACCCTTAAATATTTCTTCACCCAGAACGAACGTAACATGCTCCAAAGACGTTGGCTCGAGCTGTTGAAAGATTACGACCATACCATTCAATACCATCATGGAAAAGCGAACGTAGTAGCTGACACATTGAGTAGAAGATCATATGCTGGTATGAGTGCGATATTGTCAATGCAAAGGCCCATTTTTTATGACTTACAAAGGATGAAGATAGAATTAAAGACTCTAAGGACCCACGTGATGATGTCAAATATACGAGTAGAATCGACTTTAATCGATAAAGTTAAACCCACTCAAGCTACAGACCCGGAGCCGGTGGATATGAAGAAGAAAGTATAAGAATGTGTTATTCTAGAAGTAAGTGTCATTGAAGAGAGGAAATCTCAACCCTCAATTTATTAGTCTATTTGAAATCCTCGACCGAGTAGGAACTGTGGCCTATAGACTCGCCTTACCGCCAAGTATGTCTCGTGTTCATAACATTTTTCACATATCTATTTTACATAAATATATGGAAGACTCGAACCACATTATTGAATTAAAACCAGACGAGATAGCTGAAGATTTAACGTATAAAGAGGTACCTATTAAAATCTTGGATAAGAAGAATCATATTCTACGCTCAAAGGTTATACCTCAAGAGTTAGAATTTGAAATGAAATTAAGGTATCCTCACCTCTTCGATATACCAGGTATGTACACCAATTTCGAGGACAAAATTTCATAAGAAGGGGAGGTTGTAAGACCCCAACTTTTATGAATAAAGATCAATAATTTCTTCTAAATGTTATTTTGAATAATAAGGTGTGGATTTGATATAATGTTATAGTTATGGGTAATATTTACAAATTTTGCAAAGTGAGCAAGTTATTATAAAATATTCGTTTGGTCAGGGAATATTCGTTTTATCAGGCAATATTCGTATGACGTCACAATCATTGGTGGACCCCACAAAAAATTACTGTCGGAGTTAGAAAATGACAGGAATAATTTTTATAAAAATAACGACAAAAGTTTTACCATTAAACTATTGAAATACCCGGTGATAGAAGTATAGTAATACGCGTGGTTGCATAGTAGCACAAGGTATTGCACAGTATCTTTGATTATTGATGCTTACATGAGAAGTCACTCAGTTTTATTCAATTATTGCCACAATAATTGCTTCATAGTATCTCACATTATTGATTCAATTATTGCCACAATATTTTATATTATTAAATCAATAATTGAGATGACAAAGTTATTCATATTATTATTTGCATTATAGACAATGTCTAGAAAGTTCTGTCCAGGAAAGGGGTTTGGTCACCTAATTGCGCTTCAATAAGGAGAACCCCTTATCGGAAAGCCCCCTGTTTCTTGGGAATGATTTAGTTGTTAATATTGTGAGTTATAATATTAATGATGAATAAATGTTATTAAAAATGTGTTTAGTGAAGCCAAGTGAATTGAGATAAATAGAGGGGTTGTTTTATGAAGTATTTGTTGTAAATTCGGCTTATTACATGGCCCCCACTTACTCAATTTCGAAAATTATTAGTAGAAAGTTATCGCAGTTTTATTTTATTACTTCTATATATATATATATATATATATATATATATATATAAGTTATATATGTGACGCCCTCGAATTCGGGTCCTCTGACCCCGGTCCGGTCATCACGATAAAATACTAACATCCACCTCTAAACAACATACGATAACAAAAATGCGGAATATAATAAACGTACGTCATTTATTCAAAAGTTTTTACTAGTCCCAAGATATGATAACCTTAATATCATCTTACAATCATACCCTAAAATAAATATTAGGGTTCATATTACATAATAGTAATTTAAACTAGGCATAAGGAAAAGTATGCCCCTTGCCACTATTCTATATCTTTCCTTTACCCTTGTCCTTCCCTGAGGTCTCGGGCTTAGATGCAATATAATTCATGATATAGCAAGGATGAGCAACAAGTTTGACCAATAAGTTTAAATACAACATTAAGGATATATCATGATGAATGGAAAAATATCTGGCAATGAATTCAACAATATGAATATCTAAAGGATTCAACAATATGAATATCGCAAGCAAAGATAATGATTGCTTTTAGAATAACTGCTAGTCAAATAGACTTTTAACTATAACATTCCAATGGAATCAATATCTAATTGACCCTTTGGTTACTGGCTACAGAATAAGTACTTAAGGGGATCAGCCTCACGTACACTATGTATATGCATAACATTTAAATCTTCTCTATTTATCTTATATTAGATATCTGGGGTACTTCCCTATCATAGAAGGGGTGTTCTTTCAGTCTAAGAATCCTTACCATCAATTGGTTTGGATAGCTTTTATAAAACTTCATACGCTTGTCTGACCTAACAAAGGTTCAAACTCTATCTAACACAGTTCAAGAATTATTGAACTTTAAATGATGTACAAGTCCAAGACTGTATCAACTCAAGTGCACTAAGTGCGAATATCAATAATATCGATGTGGAATAATTTTAAAGTAATTAAACCACTTAATAGCATGCTTGGAAATAAGATTCAAGCTTAAATGAATAACTTTCAATTCAACAATAACCTTCTCAATACAATATGAGAAGGTTAAGAAACTTTCACAAAAAACAAAGTTGTGTAAGCTAGGAAACATCGCAACATAATAAAATAGTGTTCGAATACTTGCTCAATATAAATTTGAGTAAAGGTTAGGGAAACTTGCTCAATAAAAGAGTAAGAATTCAGGAAACTTGCTCAATAAAAGAATAAGAATTCAGGAAAGCTTGCACAATCAAAGAGTGAAGTTCACAGAAACATGCCTGTTTGCTTAGCTACAATTAATTCTAGATTTAATTACTTGCGTTGAAATGACCTAACATTATAAAGTCGATCATTTCAATTAGTTTGTGTAAACTAATACGAGTCTACACTTACAATAATTAAGTCTTCACGTAGCATGCTTCTCAACACATTACATGGCACATTGGTCACATATTACTAGATAAAGAAATCACCTAAACATGCCTTGAATTTGTAATCAAAATAAAGTATATATTCATGATCGCAGATGACCTTGATTCTTTGAATCTAGGCTTAGGGATGGCCAGAAGTCACTGGCCATCCCCCCGCCGCACCGAGTTTGAGCTTTCGCTTCTCCGACCGATTCAACTCTAACATGCTAATTACACACCTATTTTAACATACATACATGATAGATTTTCACATATAACACATTACCATACTTGACTTCACTATCATAAGTTTACTTACAATTTATATGTCATTAAAACATTACAAGGTCATGTAATCATTTGTGCCTTACAACTTGATCATTCAATACTCAATAGTCATGCTTGTATATATATACAACACATGTATACTTCAATCACATAGTTCATATTTTAGAAATTTTCCTTTTTATGACTATATGTGAATAAGTGAAAACCATACATTAACCAAATGATGTTCATGCCAATATATCTATAGACATAATGAGTCCTAATATACATGCTTGCATGGTCATAACGTACTTTACTAATTTCTTGATGACATTAGCTTCCTCATTCTAATTTTCTTTAAATTTAACACTAAGTCAACTTAGTACATACAAGGCATCTTAACATATAACTCTCATGCATTTATAACATATAATAAAGTCACATATACATGTTCAAATAGTCAGAACCAACTAGATAAAAGTCTTGGTAAGGTTCAGTTTGAAAAGTCTTTGAACTAGTCTAATATTTCAATCATGTATGCTAGTGTGTTCAACCACTTTAGTCTTGCATTTCATGTCAATATAAACCATATTATCTTACTCATAAAGTCAGAATGCCCACATGATGTGTTCGTGACAAAGTTCACTTTTGAAATCATAAATATCATTTCAAGTCCACAAGTGTTGTGTCCATCATTGCTATACTTGTTCATCCTATATGCATGTGCTTACATGTGCATGTTAAAACAATTTACAAGCTCGCTCTAATAGTGTACCAACAAGTCAGCACATCAGAAACTAAATAGAAAACACTAGAGCTGGTGCAGGTCTGGCACAGCTGCGCTGCACCCTAGTACAATTAGGGCGCAACTACGCCATGCCAGAAACAAAACTGAGTTTGGGTTACGGTGCGATTCATGATGCACCCTAGTACAAATAATAGGGCGAAGCATAGAGTAGGTTCGCATCGAGCGCGAAGGCAGACTATGTTTGCAAAGCCTTAACCAACTTGGTTCCCAACAATTCAAGCTTTCTCCAAATCATTATTAAAGTGTTCATATATGTTAGAAAACTCCTTACACACCTTATAACATGCTTGTTCATATCAATTAACAATTGAATTCAAGAAATTCCAATAATCAAACAAGACCCATTTAAAGAATATAATTAGAACTTATACCTCTTCAAGCTTGAATTGGCCCTCCTACAATCTGAGTGTGCTTCTACAATGCTCAGTAACTTAGGACTCTCTAACTAAGACTTAACAAACAACCAAAAACTGAATTTGAAGCTTGTATTTATAGAAGAAGCATGGACTACATAATCACATTGCACCAAGGTTGGATTCATGGTGCAAAGAAACTATACATTGGTTAATCAAGAGTTGATCAACCACCCTTACCAACCATTTACTTAGCAAATGATCACCTATTTAATAGCCTTTTTGAAAAATACGTGATTTAGCTTCAAGTCACTATTCATGTACCTTGGTGACAATCATTTTGGGACAAGAAAGAAAAACTCAGCATACTTGATCAACTAAGGCTTAATTTGGACACTATAATTCTCATAATGTAATATAAATGTGTAAATGCTACTACACAAGGAAATTTGGGGATTATTTATGTACTCACGTTATATAACCCTTGTACATTAAATACACGCAATTAAGTATTATTATCCAGGTAGTTCCATAATTATTTCTACTACTCACCTAGGCATATAATAATATTATTTAATATTATATATTTAGTGTACACACATAACTTCTTTTTCCAGTTTCTGGGATACACATATATTTAATTATCTTTGTTTAACAATCACTTATGATTTTATTGTACTACTTGACACTTCATATCATATAACAATATTATTATGCAACTCACATGAATGCAAATAACTCTTACTATATAGTCTATATATATAATACATAGACATATTAATGTGCCACCTTGTATTATAAAATATATAGTTAACTACCTTATAGTAAAGGTTTACTATATTGCACAAATTAATCAAGTACACATATAATCATTTTATAAATTATTAATCTCTTACTCATTAATTATTATTTATTCATAATAATTATTAATTAACACATTATCAATTAATTACTCATAATTGAAATTAATCAATATGTTCAACTCTTGCCACCATATTCAAATAAATTGAATATTTAATTATTAATAATCTTATCAATTCTTTGATATTAAAATCTTAGATTTAGTCCACTAATTTAAACAAACTATTTGTGACTCCCTTTAACCATTTCATAAATTCACATAACCACATAAGGTTTTAATAGACTCACAAAATTAACTCATTACAATTAAATCACATATTTAATTAATAAGGAGTTTAAAAATTTATGGACGTTACATCCCCCCCCCTATAAAAATTCCGTCCTCGGAATTGTAAAAATAAGGTTACTCAAATAAAAACGAATAATTCGCTCTCATTTTCTCTTCTATCTCCCACGTAGCTTCTTCTAGTACGTGATTCCTCCAGAGAATCTTAACGGAATGGATAATCTTATTCCTCAACTTCTGTTCCTTCCTATCTAGTATTTGGACAGGAACTTCCTCGTACGATAAGTCTTTCTCGACTTGAATTGGTTCATAGGAGATAACGTGCTTGTAGTCCCATTATATCTGGTGCAGAATATCGACTATTACATGAAACACATTGTGAATGTGCTCAAGTTCAGAGGTAATCGTCCTCGTGCACGCCACTTCACCGACTCGCTTCTCGTAATCTCGAAGCGGTCCTATGAACCTAGGGCTCAACTTACCCTTCTTCCCAAAATGAATCTTCCTTTCCGTGGAGAAACTTTTAAATGCATAGCTTCTACTTCAAAATCTCTCTTCTTGTGATGCAAATCCATACTTCTTCTAGCGATCTTGAGCTGCTACTAGTCGAGCTCTTATCACCCTGAAGATTTCCAAATCGTTGTACTAACTCGTCCCCAACAATGACGTTCACCAACTTCATCCCAGCATAAGGGCGTTCTACATTTCCTCCCATATAGTGTTTTGTACGGTGGCATTCCAATACTGGCGTGATAACTATTGTTATACGCGAACTCTACTAATGGAAGGTGATCCTCCAAACTACCCTTGAAGTCCATCACACAAGCTTGGAACATGTCTTCAAGTGTCTGAATCATTCTCTCGCTCAATCCTTAGTCACGTTGCTAAGGTGATGAGTATGGATCATATTGGCACACACAAAATTTTACCATGTCTTCCCATAGTGACTGAGTGCATGATGCGGGAAACTGGTTTTTTCACCCGTTATGTCATTGGTTTTCCAAGTTATCCCGGGTTTGCAAAGCCTCCTAACAATATCGTCCAAGTCATAGCTGCGAAGCCCCTGCTCTAAATAGTCTTTGCCATCATAGCTAGGTGTCGCGAAAAGTGCATTGATGGTTTGACTGTTATACGCCGCTGATCGCCCCCTGACTTGAACAACAGCAGGATCATCGACACTGGAATTTGTATAGAACTCACAGACCACAGAAACGATAGTCGACTATGGTGGTTTGTGAAGTGCACCCACTTGTGTCCAAAGATTATGGTCGTCAGCTCGCCATTCTTTGTTTGATCAGGCCGAAAACCCCGTTCAGGTACCAAGTTTCATTTGGTAAAGGAGTGCTTTTACCATTTCCTTGCTTCTTCGCTAATGAATTTGGCATTGTCCCAACTTTGTGGTGCTGCTGACGAGGAGCTACCGTCGCTAAGTCATTGTCTCTTTGTAGCCATTTCAGAATTCAGCAGTTAGTGAACAGAAGCAAGAAGCCTATGGTTTTCAATTCAAGCCAAGGAACACTCCAAACCCAATCTGCCACAGTAATGCCACTCTATGCAGAAACAACACCTAAATCAATGGTCAAATAATCCCTAATGAATTCCACTGACTTTCATCCTAAACAACCTAATTCTTCTCTTAAGCAAATTATCAAGCACCCGGCGAGCGCTACTGTAAACCCAACTAGACAACCCTTGTTTGAAAGCTATCTATCCAGATTTTCGTCAGTGGAAATCACCCCAAATCAATAGAGAAATGTATAAACCCAAACAATTAAATAAAAAACTGTTTATGATTAAATGATATCTCCAAATACCTTTAGTGGAGAACCCTAGCTTGATTTCTGACCTTGTCTCTTGCTGCGCACAACTGAATTGGGGTCTTATGGTTAGGATGTATGATTTAACCAAAGGATAGGGTTCTAGGAAGTGAGGCAATGGGTTTGGGTTGCTTTGGCTATCGAGATCTGTCAAGAGAGAAGGCGGGAATGGTCTAATTTGCCAAATTCAGTCTGTTTTTTAAAAAACAAAAATTCGCTCCAGGTGCTGCAGCATGAGTTTTCCTTCGTTGAGAGGCACTGTAGCGCTGGGCTTTAATGCTAGATTTTTAAGTAGTGCGAGTCATAAACAAATAGATGGCGCTGCAGCGTATTTTTATAGTAGGTAAGGCATGATAATGGTATTAGCAATAGGCCTATTAAGCTTTAAGCTGGCACCGCATCGTTGTCTTGAAAAAC
Source organism: Panax ginseng (assembly GCA_020205605.1). NCBI lineage: Eukaryota > Viridiplantae > Streptophyta > Magnoliopsida > Apiales > Araliaceae > Panax > Panax ginseng. The sequence goes on from CM035139.1 coordinate 94,521,014, forward strand.
GCAGATTTTGATGAAAGCTTATTTAATACGGCTTTGTAGTTCATAAAATGATGCCGCGACGCCGGTCCTGTATCAGTGAAAAAAATTATCTTCAAAAGCCATCTAAGAACAAACAAACACTTAATACGAAGGAACTAATGGTTATAACCTCAAAGAAGACCTCTATGAAACCATGCAGCCACATAACACATAACCAAAAATCTACCTATTACCCACAATGCACTATATTACTATAATAACAAAATTGACTTAATATCATATTGAAAAGCTAAAAAAGGTATAGAATGATACTGAGGTGGGGTTTCCTCCCCCACCAAGTGCTTGTTTTAAAGTCTTCGGCTTGACTATTCCATTACCGTTCAATCTGGCTCATATGCGAAGATGGTCATTTTATGCCGCCTATTTGTCAACTCCATTACGTTTATGGCAGACATGGATGATTGGCCATCCCCCTTTACTTCACCCATCGGCACGAAGAATCATTCACCACTAGAATTATCCACTAATTCACCTTTCTCATCAATCTGAAATCATTCTTTGTGCGCTAGTGGGCCCTCTAGGGTTTCCACAACTGTGAGTGTGGTTTCCAACTTTTCATTAGTCGTGATAATACAACCACTTGTGATCTTCTCTTCTCCTTCTTCAGACTCCACAGGATGGTTAATCGGCACTTTGACATTTCCCTCAACAACTTTGTGAGACTCATCACCTTTTCCTTGCGTATCCACTGTTCAATGCTCTACATCTTCATTGTTATGATTAATTATGACCAGTAGATTGCCTTGCAGTGGATTTGTGATGGCATTGACGAGTTGTATCAATTGACTTTCGAGGCTCTGTAATGAGGCATCTTGGTTCGCCATTCGAACCTCATTTCTCTCTATAAAGTTGGTGAGGAGCTCTTCAAGCCTTTTCTCTTCTTCTTGTGTTGAGTATACAGAAAGGCTCTCATTGGGTTGAGATGTCACCTTATATTGCAGCGGAGACTGATATTCAAATTTATTCGGATATGAATAATTTGGATCATGATAATGCTTTTGACTGTAGTTCCAAGAGTTTGGATAACCCTGACAGTTAGGATGATAGTAAATCGGTTCAATGTCAGCTCGTTCCTGACAGTAGGCAGTCTGAGTGGACGGACACTCATGATTGTCAGAAAACCTCAAGAGATTTAAAATTTGATCTTGCAATCGCTCAAGTCCTTCTTTCGATCTTGGTTGGGTCGTCCTCTCAAAAGGCCATTGATAACAATGATCGTCCATAATCTGTAAGCTTAAAAACAAAAAGGAAGATCAACTAAATAAAAGAAATATATACGTTCAAATTAAGACTAAATTGATTGAAATTAATATTGGACAATATTAGAATAATAATTCCTCGGCAATAGCGCCAAAAACTTGTTGGTCATTTTCACGTTCACTAAACACGCACAAGTATACGCGGTCTAACAAGTAATACAGTGATAAGAAAAGTGTTGTACCCATGAGGAACTATCACTAATATTTACCAAATACTGACTTTGTATCGCTTAAGTCTTTTTCGACCATCAGAATAACAGATGTGTAATTAATCTAGTTGTATCTAATTATCAAAGCAAGTAAATGGATAATGAATGGTATCAAAGGTGCTACAAGCTAAGGTCATAACTTCACCCCACACTGGCATTTTGTCAAATACTTAGTGAGCTATGTTTCATCAAACTTCCTACCATTCTCTCTTTGGTCTTAGTGGTCACGATAGTTTGTCGACCGAGAACACACAAGTGCTCATACACCTCTTCTGAGGTATGTACAAATATATCCTCTCTAGATCCACTTGATAGGGAATAGAACAAAAAGGAGCATCCAAGCTAGGAAAAAATACTACACATGTCTATGGGAATTAACCATAACAAGGATTTAAAGCTTAAGTTCTCAATAAGGTCACACATGGTGCACAGATATATGTCTATTCTATACACAAATTAGGCAGTCGAATCAAGTCGACAACTCATAATCACATGCCAATATATTAAGGTGTAAATCTAAAATCCTTCTTTCAATATCATATAGATTACCAAAATCATCACTAATTTCTTAGCAAGAATCATTAAGCATGAATATATTGAACCAAACCTTAAGGTGCCAACCAAAGAGATAAGACATTCAATTCAAAATAACAAAGGGTTCCATTAAAACCTTAGAGCCAATAATTAGTTCATAGCTCTTGAATAAAATATATGTAGCAATAAAAATAACATTTATGGATTACAAAATCAAAGGAAACAAATGGATAAGAATAAATTCTATCAAAGCTCTTCAGTCTCCAAGAATTCCAATCCATTCAAGCTTTCCAATCCATGTTGCTAATTTCTCTTGAGCTCCAAGAAATCCCAATCATCTCCCTAATCTAGCTAAACTATATTTACAAGCATTACCTAAGAGAAAAAGGGAAAAAAACTACAATAGAGAGAGAGAAAGCTCTGTCCTAGAGTGGGATTTGATCCCCTTTAAGGAGGCTATGCTCTTCCTGGGCACCGGAGCCAGCGTTGTAGCGCCAAGTTTAAGCCTTGGAATGGCGCTGCAGCACTGAGTCAGCACAAAAAGACCGGAGGTGGGGCTGCGCCAGTTTATAAAAGAACTGGGGTGCTACAACGCTGAGCTAATGTCACTACTGTCCATGTGGAGACTGCTGCTGCTGTGTTTAAACTGGCATAGGCGATGGGAACTTATTTGGTGTAGGAAAATTAACAGTTTTGCCCCTGCAAGCTGGAAAAGATCTAATAAGCCCTACAACACATATGTTAAGCAAAATAATACCAAAATAATATAAAAGCTATATATAATCTACGAAGATTAAGCAACTTCTTAAGTAATAAAGGATCCGATTCACGGGTATAAATCCCACTCATCAGATGAGGAAGGTGGAACTGAGGGAGAGGAAGGAGGTAATGATATAGAGAAAGGAGGAAATCAGGGAGACAATGTGGAAGATAAAACTGCAGATGTAGAGGATGCGGGAACAGATACTACTAGGGGCAATGAAAGGAAGGTGCAGGGTGAGGATGATGGCAACCAACCTGCTAGTGAAAGAACTAATTCAGACAGTTAAGAAGATGAGAAAGAATGGCATAGTGACTATGACAATAATGATGTCCTTAGGTCATTTTTTGAGAGCAATGAAGAAGAAGAAGATGTGTGCTTTGTAGGGCCTCTTCATAGTAAGAAAAAAGAGAAAATAGTTGAGGCTTACAACTCTAAGATAAAAAAGAAGTTGATTAAGTTCAAGCAGTTCATGACATTTTGCAACATTAGGGAGTTTAAAGATGCCAGAAGAGACTACTCTATTGCTAATGGGAGAAAGTTGTGGTATCCAGTTAATGACTCCATAAGATGTCAAATGAGGCATGAGAAAGGATATCCTTGTAGGTTGTGGGCTATTTACATGCAAGGGATTGATACATGGCAAGTAAAGTCTATTTTGGGCATTCACAATTGCTACAGGAACTTCAAAACAAGCTAGCTACAGTTAAGTACTTGGCTGAGTACTAAGGCAGTAGGACTGGGAGGAATCCTAGCTAGAAACTAAAGGAAATGCAAGAAGAAATAAAACTTAAACTAAAGTTAGATTTAACAGAGGTTAAGTGTATGAGGGTTAGACAATTGGCATTGTAAGGGATTCAACAGGTGATGAAGGACAATTATGCAAGGGTGTGAGACTTTGGTGGTGAGATAGTAAAGAGTAAAAAAAAATAAAAGTTGTGAGTTATAACAAATACATCGTACAGAATCCAAATACAAACTTCATTTATATCGTACAGAATCCAAATAAAAACTTCATTTATAAAACTATTGAACTGTCGTGCAAAATACGACAACATATAAGCTGTGAGTTTTAATACAAATGTTATCTCGTAGATAATATCCAAACTCAAATTAAGTCTTCATTATAATTATTATCACATTATTTCAAAACATAGTGAAAACTTCTATAGTAACTATCTCGGACCATTACTTCACTCCCCAACTAGTCTCAGCTACATTCTCGCCTCTTGAGAAGAACAATAGAACCAAAAAGAAAAGGGGCGAGCTCAATTAGCCTAGTAAAGAATATTATGACTAAGATAATATAGAACAAAATATTCTTAGTCCTCAACAAGGAATAATCTGATAGAAGACAATAGACAACAAGTTTTAGATCAACAACTACAACGGAAAAATAATTCCATTAAAAGAGTCAAGTAGAGAATAATTTTTTTGAATAAAGAATAATTTTTCTCAAAATATATTTTTGAATATTATGATGTGGATATAATATAATGTTATAGTTGTGGGTAATATTTGGAAATTTTTGCAAAGTAAGAAAGTTGATATAAAATATTCGTTGTGTCAGTGAATATTCGATTGGTCGGGGAATATTCATTTTAACAGGGAATATTCGTACGACAGCACAATCATTGGTGGACCCCACAATGGAAGTATTATCAGAAAACGACAAAAATATCTTTTTATAAAAATAACGGCGAAAGTTTTACTATTAAACTGTTGAACTACCTGGTGGTAAAAGTACAGTAATACGCATGGTTGCATAGTAGCACACGGTATTGATTATTAAAGCTTACGTGAGAAGTCACTCAGTTATACTCAATTATTACTACAATAATTGTTGCATAGTATCTCACGTTATTTGATTCAATTATTGTCGATATTTTATATATTATGAAATCAATAATTGAGACGATAAAGTTATTCATATTATTATTTACAATATTGACAATGTCTAGAAGTTCTGTCAAGGAGAGGTTTGGTCACCTAATTGCGCGCCAATAAGGAGAAATCCTTATCGGAAAGCCCCCTCTTTCCTAGAAATGAGTTAGTTGTTAAATATTATAAGTTATAATATTAATGATGAATAATTGTTGAAGTATTAAGAATGTGTTTATTGAAGATATGTGAATTACAAAAGTTAGAGGGAAATAATGCAAACTTGGAAAACTTTAGGGGTACTAAAGTGTAATAATAAGTTAAACCAATCTGGACCATTGATGGTGGTTTTAATAGTAAATCAATCTGGACCGTCGGTGGTGGTTTTAAAACTAATCAATCTGGACCATCGGTGGTGGTTTTAATAGTAAATCAATTTGGACCGTCGGTGGTAGTTTTAAAAGTAATCAATCTGGACCGTCGGTGGTGGTTTTAAAAGTAATCAATCTGGACCGTCGGTGGTGGTTTTAAAAGTAAATCAATCTGGATCGTCGGTTGTAGTTTTATTAGTAATCAATTTGGACCGTCCATTCTAATAGTAAATCAATCTGGACCGTTCGTGAATTAGTTACTATTTAGTCCATTCTCCTATAAATAGAAGCTTAATTCTTCTTTCATTCTCACCAATTCACGGAGATTCACAAGAGACACTATAGAGAGAGAAACTATAGAGAGCAAGAAGAAGAGTATTCTGCTACTTCACTTTTGCAGTATCAAGCTTTCTACTAAGGTAAGGGATATTATTTGTTGTATTCGTAAGGGATATTATTTGTTTTATTCGTAAGGGATATTATTTGTTGTATTCATAAGGGGTATTATTTCTTTCGTATTCATAAGGAATACTATTTTTCGTATTCATCCTTTAGTATGTCGGAATAACCTATCTACACGGATTACGTACCATATGACAGGTGAAAATCCATTTGTAGTCTTCGTATGTTAATTCTTTTCATATTCTTAAATCTAAACTTACTATGGTAAGTATTGCTTCTATAATCCTTGAAATTAGTGGAATATCCGTAAGTTTTGTGCTTCATCCAGTATCATTTTATTGGAATATTGATATGAACTTTCTTATTAAATATCAATATTTTCACTCAAAGTACTATTCACGAGTTACTATTAACCTGGTTTACTATTCACTATAATATTACTCACTCGGGTATTCAGAGCACTTTTTATGTCGGGGTACTATTCACGAGTTACTATTCACGGGTTACTATTCACCCAGTTTTACTATTCACTATAATATTATTCACTCGGGTATTCGGGGTACTTTTTACGTCGGGGTACTATTCACAGGGTACTATTCCCGAAGTACTATTCATAGGGTACTATTCACGGGCTACTATTCACCGAAAAAATTATTTCTTTTCTATCCAAATTATTTTTGATACATGGATATTATTCTTGAATTTTACTCTACAAAGCAGTATCATGTTTAAAATTTGGACGTTATTGAATTTGGGATAAATTAAATTATAAATCTTTAAAAATTTATCATTGAACATGTTTTATTGAATTCTCATATCATTGTAATCATCCTCATTCTTATATTATGATGAAAGTCATATTTGGCTTAAATGCATAGATGGACTGTTGATTGGTATGATTATGACCAGGGATAATTCGGTATAGTCATGACCATTGATGATTACACGAATAATTCTTGGCCCATAGTGCAAGAATAATTTGTGGACGTGATACTAATGAATATCCTTTGCCCGTAGTGCAGGGATGATTCGATGATGTGATCTATTTATTAAGTTGATTTCCAGCAATAAAGTGAATGATAAACTTTTTAAATCATAGAAGAGAGTAGATATCATGCTCTACTTGACTCTTCTAATGGATTGCTTGTTCCACTGCAGTTAAACTTGTTGTCTATTATATTCTATCAGTTTAACATTGTTGAAGGCTAATGATAACTTATTCTGCATTATCTTAGTCATAATATTTCTTACTGGGCTAGTTGACCTCACCCTTTTACTTCCATTGTTCTCTTCGGGAAATGAGAACGTAGCCGGAACTAGTCGGGGAACGAAGAGATGGCCCGAGATGGTGTTATAGTAGTCCTCACTATTCTATAAAATAGTGTGCCAATAAATATAATGAGGACTCTATTTGAGTTTGGATATTGTCTAGATGACAATATTCATGTAAAAACTCTCAGCTCATGTTGTATAATTAAGTTTGTATTTGAATTCTGTACCATGTATTTGGCAACCCAAGATGGGTGATGTATACCTATTTTGGGGGCGTCACAGTTGGTATCAAAGCTTAGGATATGATCCTGGTGAGATGTGAGACAAGAACTAGGAGGGGAGAGACGAGGAATTCCTTCGCTAGTATGACCTACCTTAATTTATTTGGTATTTAATTGGTCGGTCAGAGTATAGGGATAATATGTGGCATGTCAATTAACCTTTGTTTTGTGACAGTGTTTGAAAATGGCATCTGAAAATATTAAGATCAACAATGAAGCACATGTGACCGTTGAGTCACTAACGATCAATACCCAGGATAATGTGCATCAGGAAGGCAATAATCCTTGTGTAAATAACAACACCGACCAAATGACGAATGATGGTATGTTTAGGAACCTTTTAGAATTCATGCAACACCAAACGAGAGAGACTCATGTTCATAATGCAGGTGGAAACAATGGCAACCCACGGCTGGTCACTACTAAGCAGTTCAAGGAGCTGGGACCGCCAGAGTTTTTGGGAAAGCCAGAACCATTTAAGGCGAAGACGTGGATAAAGCAGATCACCAAGGTATTTGATGTCTTGTAATGCTCAGAGGATCAAAAGGTTCCCTTCGCCACCTTTATGTTGCGTGAAGAGGCGGATTATTGGTGGGAATTTGTAAAGCGTACCCAGCCTGACGCACTTAAGATGTCTTGGGAGAAGTTCCAAGAGATGTTCAACGACAAGTACTTTCCCGAAAGTATTCGTCACATGAAGGAGGTGGAGTTTATCAAGTTGGAGAAAAACAATATGACTGTGTCGCAATACGAGGCTAAATTTGCGGAGTTATCCCGGTTTGCATCCCATTTGGTCGATAATGAGGAGCGAATGACACGAATGTTTCTAAGAGGTTTGAAACTTGAAATACGTCAATACCTTATTTATCATAAACTTTGTTTATATTCAAATGATTTGAATAGGACTCAGTTATTGGAGCGCGATAATGAGTTAGCACAACCAAAAGGCAATGACCAATAACACGATAATAATCGTACCGGTGGCAACGGTCATCGGAACAATGATAACCATCGTGAAGGAAATTATTAGGCAAGAAATGGTAACCATTTCGGTGGTAATAATGGCCAAGATAATAGAAGTGGAAAATTCAAGAAGAGAAGATTTAACGATGATGGGAAGACATTAGCAGTAGCACCAACACACGTAACAAATTCTAGGGGGGGAGAACGACCGCTAGTTAGATGCTACAGATGTAGAGAGGAAGGACACATAAGTCCAAACTGTTCACAGCCTTCCAAGGTATGTTTTAGTTGTGGAAAAGACGGTCACATAGCTCGATTTTGTCCTGTAGCAAAATCAAGTCCAGCTGGGACGGTGGCGGATACGGACAAAACAAAGTCGGTGGTTTTAGGAAGAGCGTTTTTCGTGACTTCTCAAAAAGTGAGTAACCCGAACGAAGTTAGCACGGGTTAGTTAATTTTAAATTCTTTTGAAGTTTATACCTTATTAAATACTGGTTCTACCCATTTTTTTATCTCTCTTGCTTGCGCTCAACGTTTAAATTTGACCACAGAGAAGTTAGGCTTTGACTTATTGGTTGAAACTTCGTTAGTAGAAACCGTCGTTACCTCCACTATTTATAAATCTTGTTGATTCAAATCGACACTTTCTGTAACATTCCAGAATTTTTAATTGTTTTATTAAATATTTATTGAATTATTTAAGTATTTAATGGATGTGTTTATTGTTAAATAAATAATTGTTCAAATTTGATTCAATTTGGTTAGCTATTTGTTAAATAAATAATTAAGGAAATTAATTATTTTATGCTAATTTAATTTAATTATTAAGTTGGAGAGTTTTGATTAATTGAATTACTATTCTTTTTATTGGAATTTGTAATTAAAAAGCATGTGTTAATTGATTAAATAAAGTTATAATTATATAGAAAATTATAATTTTGTGGTATTGATTTATGTGATGTAGTAATTTAATAAATTGTTATTAAGATTAATTTAATTTAGTAAATGTATGACAAATAACCTTTTATAAAGGAGTTATTAAAATAACTTAAAGGAGTTTAATTCAGTTTTGCCAAACAAGGCCTAATGACTATTAAGTCTTTATTCTAATTGAGTTTTACCAAACAAGGCATAAGGATTAATTGATTATTTTTGTTAGTGGTTAGCCAAACAAGCCTTATGGCTTTTGGTTTTCAAAATAAAATAACTGATGTCAGTTAAATTAGAGTTATATTATATAATTAATATATATTATATCCTATATACGTTAGATTGTTAGTACGTAGTTAGAGTTAGGAAGAAAAGAGAAAAACTCAGAGGAAGAAGAAGAAGAAAAGAAGATAAGAAGAAAGGAAGAAAGGCTAGGAGATTGAAGAAAGAAGCTTGAGAATTAGCCATCATCATCATCATCATCATCATCATCATCATTGTGACAACCCGAGAAATTAGACAATTTATTAAAATCTTAAATGATTGATTTAAGGTCAAATAATAGACCTAGACAGAAAATAAGTGTATGCGTTTGATGTTATTAGGATGGAATTTTGAGGATTTCAAAATTTCGTGAAGGCTTTTAGGTGAATTATTCAGGATTAAGGATTTATGTGATTAAGTTACGTGAATATGGTTATGTATGTATCTGAGAATGTGGTTAAGGGTCGAGGTTGACGGATAAATTATATATGTAACAAACCCTAGGAATATATTAAGAATGTCAAGCGTTAGGTTAGAAAACCCTAACGTTTGATAAGAAACCCTAGAAATCGGTTGAAACCCTAGTTTTGATTTAGGAATCGAAACCCTAATTGGTGCATGAAACCCTAAATAAGAACTTAATGGCATAAGTGTAAATACCTATAAGATTAATTAGGGTTAATCTTAACAAATTGATTACAAAACCCTAATTCCAAATTTGAAACCCTAATACTTGATCCGAAAACCCTAGTTTGATTACGATAAATTGAAGCCTAATCGGGAAATTAATGGAGAATTATAATGCTCTCTTGCTATTATTATAATATTAATTAGGGTAACGCTTAATTAATTAGCAAACCCTAATTTCAAATTATCGAACTTAAACTTTTCTGTCAGGAACCCTAATGACGGATTTGAAAACCCTAATTTATAATTATGAAAAATGAAAGTGTTAATTGAATATTTTATGTTAATTAGGATATATTAATCCTAATTTTAATGTTAAGTAATTAGAAAACCCTAATCTAATTACGAATATTTAATTTCTATATTTAGAAAATTAATTTTTCTATTAGAAACCCTAATTTTGGGTTATAAACCCTAATCCGTGATTTTTATCCTAATTGCTTAATTATCGATGGTAATTAGGAATTATTAATCCTAATTAGTAAGATTTAAAGTTATGATTAAGAAATTTTAATATAATTAGAAAATTCTAATTATAAGTTAGAAATATAAATTTTCAATTTTGAAAACTTAAATTGGAAATTTTAGAAATTTAATTTGGAAGTTAAGGGTTAAAATCCAAACCCTAAATGCTCTAAACCCTAAACCCTAAAAATGTCCAAACCCTAAACCCTAAGGGTTTCATTAAATGGCAAATTCTAGAAATTTATGGAAAAGACCAAAATGCCCTTTTTAGATTTTTTTTTAAAGACAACTTGCAAATCTTGCTAAGTCAAGGGTTGTTCACCAAACCCTAGCCTAATCTAGCCATAGCATGTGACTTATATGACCAGCAATCTCAGCAGCCAAATCAGTCATATACATTGCATTGTATCAAATTTTAAAATTAAAGAGAGAGAGAAAAGTTCATTTTTATTTTCATTTTGTCCAAGCCACTCTCTCTAGAAATTGGGATTTAGTAAGATAAAGAGTGATGAGATGAAGCATGATCGGTTCATAGAAAGCAAGAAGTAAATCAAAAGGCGAAATCAAAATCAAAACTCAAAAGGTATATGAACCCTAAAATTTGAAATCTCATGATTTGTTGTTAAATGTTGCAATTGATTGGTTAAACATGTGTAATAGGGTGTCAATTGATGTTCGGGTTGACAAATCACAAACCCATAACATCAAAGTGCTGAGTTGACATTTTAAGAAGTGCGGAAAATGGGAAAAATATGGTACGATGACCTAATGTCGGGGAACTGTAGATCTTTTCTTGTTAATTATTTTTGTGTTTTAAATGTTGTAACATGTAATGCATTATGTGGTCTTTTAGATGCAAAAAGAATCAAAAGTCGGATCATGTGTAGATCGAGCGGAACAAGCGGTCAAAGGTCGTTGACGATCATGAAAATGTGAATCTGGGTAACCAGATTTCTCAATGATGTGTCGACAAGCATGTTCATAGAGTCTGATCTCGTTTATGTTTGATAGTTAGGCCAAGTTATTGTGTTTATGTTGTAGCCTGACATGAGTACTACATGTTAAAGGCTTTAGATCACCCAGATCATGAACAAGAATGAAATTATTTAAGGTCAAACTACGTTGACCGATCAGCCTTATGAATTTTCTGGAAAACCCAGATTTCTTCAAGACCCGTATTTCTGACAAGGTTTGACTGGCTTGAATCTTGTGATTTAGTTGTTGATATGATGATCTTATGATATAAACATGTACCCTGACATCTCTACTACGATCACGAACCTTAATATCACACATACCAAGCTCAGAATGCAAACTATAATGACCTAAACCTATCACCCATATCTGTTCTTCATTTTCTGGAAAACCCAGAAAATGAAGAAACGAATATCGAATAATTTGGAGACTTAGATCCCTCGGATATGATATTGTTTGGCCATATAACAAGTTGGTAACTATAGTACTACATTAGTACTTCAGTTCCAACCAAATTAGAAGCCCAGAAACGTAAGGATCATGAATCTAGAATCTGTCAAACTAAGCCCCTCAACCTCTGACATGCGTTTCTGGAAAATGATGAAGAACACCAAGAACACCTATAGCGACGGTTATGTATAGCTATAGAATACTAATGATGATTTATTTTCTATTTTTAGGAAAATGATTAAAAAATTAGAAAAAAATGATTTTAAATTATTAAAAATACTAAATAAATTATGAAAAATTATTTTAAATTAGAAAAATAGTTTTTAACTATTTTGAGTATATTTTGAAAATATTTAATATTTTGGGGAATATAAAAGGTATTTATTTATTTAATTATAATATTAAATAAATTATTTAAAAATAGTTATAATTCATGAAAAATCATGAAAAAATAATATTATGGTAAAAGAAAATATTTTTAAGTTATTTTTGATGACTTTTAATATTTTATGATACATTTCATTAATATTTTAATATTAATGGTAATTAATTTATTTAATAAATATATTAAATAAATTAAGGAAAAATAAATTAATGGTTTAAAAATCATATAAAAATGATTTAAGTGTTATAAAAATATTTTAAGTTATAAAATATAACTTTTGATATTTTGGCATGGAAATATTAATATTTTAATATTAATATTAATTATCGGATAATGGATTTAAGTGTTTAAAATCAAATAATTATGATTTTAAAGGTATTAAAAATATTTTGAAATATTATAATATTATGTAAGGATTTTCATTAATATTTTATATTAAAAGAATATTAATGATTAAGGAATTATTATGTGGTATTTAATTCATATAAATCGACATTAATGATTGAAAAATCGGGATAAATGATATTAATTATCCAAGAAAATTATTACGAACTAGGAAAATGTTTGGTGATCAAAAATTATACGTGATAATTGTTAAGGGTTAAGCGAGTTTAAATGAACTTAAACTCGAGTATTGTCCAACTAGAATCGTCGGGGATGACGAGAATGATGTTAGTTTTAAGTCGGATTTGAAATAGTTTATTTGACGATGCTAAGTCTTATGTCTTTGTATAGACTTATAGGGTTATGTGTTATGTGTTTAGGTTATTACGTGTATTTAGATATAACAATATTATCTTGTGATTCTAATGTTGGAGATCTATATTATTAATATTAGGTCTTGGATAAAGCGTTATAAATTGCGTTACTTGCAGTAATCAAAGCGGTTCGAGCAAGTTTGTTCTTACTTAACTCTAATAAGAGTGTTTTATTCAAGCTTATGGTTAAATCATTCTTGATTGCCATGAAAATTGTACTCTGTACATCTTGCATGTATAAGTCAGGTATGAAAGGCTGATCACCTTCATTACCAGTTGGTTCAGAAATGTTGTTCATGTTTAAAACTTGTTCAGTCAAAAATTTGTTCGTGCTAGTTCTCAATTATATTGATGAATTATAGCGAGCCCATTATTCATACTCTTCAATCATGATATATCCTTATATTGTTGTATTTAAACTTGCTGGGAAACTTTCATGCTCACCCTTGCTATATCATGATAAAACATTGTAGATAAAGGCGAAAAACGTTCGGATCTGAGGAATCGATTAAAGCGAAGTTAAACTTGGGTTATAAAGTCTTGACTAGTTTGTAATAGCGTATTGTGATAAATATTGTTATGTAATAAATAGTTTATGAAATGTGTATAAGGTAAGGTTACTCGACCTTGGGGAATAGTGTGTAATGTAATGTATAAATAATTTATGTTTATATCTTCCGTAATTAGTAATAGAATTAGTGTACCGGATCCGCGGTGATTTGGGGCCCGGATTTGGGGACGCTACAATCATCATCATCATCATCATCATCATCATCATCATCATCATCATCTTCTTCTTCAAGGTATTAACCTATTCTTTTAGTTTTAAAAATTTAGTTTCTCTCTTCTCAAATTCTCTGTAGAATCCTTGTGTAAGGGTAAATTAGTTGTTATGTATGTGATTTTATATGATAATCTAGTGGGTTAAACTATTTTCTTAAACTATGATTGAGAATAGTCCATGAATTTATATTATGTATATGTTTGTGAAGAAAAGTATTTTTACAGAGAGTTTTTGTGATTATATATTGTTTAGTTAAAATAGAAATTATGGGTTGTTTAGTTGTTTTCTTGATAAATTGGCTATTCAATTTGTTAGAGTATGTATATATTTTGATAAAATGCTTTAAATTAACTGTTTTGATTGAAAAACAAAATCACAGTATTGATTTTCATCAAAAACATAAAAAAGTGAATTTTTATCAAAAACACTGAAATTGGATGTTTTAAACTTGTTGTTTATGTTGTTGTATGGATAGAAACATGTTAGCAATTCTTGAATTAGGTTTACATGAAGTCTTTGTATGATTTGCATGTGAATTAGGCTGTTAGAAAGGAACTTTTAGTCCAAAATTGGCTTTTTTTTATACTATTGCTAGAAAGGTATGGAAATCCAATCTGCAGTTTCGCTCTCCGCAAAGACTGGTTTGGCGATATTAATCTCGCAGCTTGATCTTGGCGCCACACCATAATATGTGACCTTTTAGCTTTATTCTCGCGTCATGAACGTCATCTCCGCCGCCATGATGCGCATCACAAGATAAAATCGTGCAAAGCTGTAGCATGTATGAGTTAGCAGAATGGTTTAACAGTGTACTTTTTGTACTCAGATGTTAAAAAATTGTTATGTGATGATAGTAGGACAGTAAAATGTTGATGTTAGTATTTCTATACTATGAATAAGTATGTTATTAACGATTAACTTGTGTTATAACTTGATTGTGTGATTAAAAATCCAATTTTTACATGATGAACGTACTTAGTTATGTTTGTAAGGTGGTAATGACTAATTATGCCATGATGACATATGTTTATAGGATATTGTGATTTGAATTGTTCGGTTTAGCCCACGAGCAAGACAAGTTTTCTAATCCTTTATCTTGTTGAACTAATTATGGTTTCCAATTCGATTACCTTATAAATGATGCAAGCTCTCTAATCTATTTTATTGTTGAATCAATAATTGTTTCCAATATAATAATGCAAGGTTTCTAAACTTTGTTTTTGATATTGAACAAGTTATTCTTGTACTTAACTTGTTGTTTAGCATGCCTGAATATATTTGAATAGTTTATCGTTCATATTGCCATGCATGCTTAGTATTCAATTCTAAATAACCTTGGCTTAATATTAGTCAAGCAAGGTGTGTTATAGTTATTCAAGTTGTATGCTATTAGATTATTCCTAAAGCATGATTTTAATTTACCATGACGATTCAATTTCGAGTATTCTATAATATGATGTTATTAGTATTAATTGAACTAGTCCTCTAGTTGATGATCATTAAACTTCAAATTACCCTTGAAAGCTTATCCAAACCAAACTCTCTTTGGTGCGGACTTGTACTCTAAATCTTCGATATGAACAACCCTATTATTAGGGGATAAGCGGCTAGCGTAGCGTTAAATGTTTAATGCACAATATATGGTACGAAGGGTGATCCCCCTAAAATGCGAGAGTCCTTATAGTCTATATTTGTTAAAGTTGGAGTTGAAAGATTACTCGCAACTGTGGACATAGTTCATGGTCTTATGACCCTCGGTTATGTTTATTCCATACTTTGGATTTCAGTTCCTGATTATCATTGTTAGAGTACTATCTAGTTTTAATGAGCCTACTCATTGGCAGTTATTATTGTTATTCTTCTGTTGATTCATTATTTTATCTAGTGAGCAATTGTTTTGCTTACTCTTGCATAATTATAAACTTATTGCAGCTAAAGTGGAGAAGGTAGATGAACCTTCAACTAGCAAAGGAAAGGGAAAATTGTATAAGTGATGCTGATTTGTACTTTTATTTATTGTGATGATCTTAGACTTCTTAATAATGATGTTATGTAATAATTTTAATTTCCGCATTTGAATGATTGTATTTAAAGGTTAGACAACCTGGGAGATTTTATTATATAACCCTTTAATGGGAAAGGTTTTATTTATCCAGTTTTATTGTGATTGGGTAGTTAGATATGAATGTTTGATTAAATGAACACCAAATCCTGTGGGAATTAAGTACCTGGGTTTGGAGGTGTCACAAGTTGGTATCAAAGCCTTAGGTTATGAACCTTAGGTGGGGGAAAAGCCTTAGGAAGTAACCTTCAAAAAGATAGTGATGATAAACTCTTATTGAGTTTTAAGGAAGAAGTAATAAAATACCTATGTGCTTATGTGTTTACAACTTATGTGGTCGTGAGCGTCAAGTAGTAATGATTAGTAATTAAAACTTAAAATTTGGTTGTGGGATGTCTAATATAGGGGATCCAGTCAAGCTAGGAGAGAGCCTCGAGATATTTCGAGTAGTTTGAGAACAATTCTTGCCACGGGAAGCAGTTTAGATTTGGTCACGATAGTTGAAGCGAGAGAGAGTACTGATGAGGATGATGAGATAGAGGCGGATGAGGAAGGAGCGCCATAGATGGATGAAGAGGACAAGGAGGAAAGGATTCCACTTAACTCGACAAATTTGGCCGTATATCGATGTATGAGGTGCATGATCATGATGTGGAACTTCAAGTTCTGATCGAGGAGTTACAAGAGAGTAAATTTGAACAATGGACCTTGATGGCATAGAAGGACGACGAGATCCGGGATCGAGAAGAATGATTAAACAATGTTGAAGAGAAGCTGGTTCACACTGAAGAAGAGAACGACCAAATGAGAGCTGAGATTTCAGAGTTGAATAGCAAGTTGAGAGAAGAGTTTGCAAAAAGGGCAAGAGCCAAAGACGCGTACGAGGAAGCTGATAAATGGGCCGAAATAGCAGAGGGAGACGCACAAGCAAAGAGAATGAAGATGCAGGAAATGGATAACGTATTCAACATCGCGATCAATCAAGCTCAGGATTGGGTCTTGGGTTACCCAATTCAGTTCGAGACGCTACCCTCTTACATACTAGATCGTTGAACCATGTTCCGAATTATAGAAGAAGAGCATCGTAAGGCTTTACATTATCTTAATAGGACATCGTAGGAAGTGTACTTGATTTATGATTTATGTTATGATAAATAATATGTAAATCGCTAGTGTTATGCAACCTATGGGATATGATGATGATGTCCTGAAACTTTAGTGGTTCAGGAAAATAATGTAAATAGCAGTGATGCTATTCTTATGATGTTTTTCAAAGAATTAAGTATGAATAAAAGTTATTATCTTCTTTTATCCAAAGTGTTATGTGGTGATTATTTTGGGGGCAAGTTAATTAGAAGTTACTTGAAAGAGTTGAGTAATAATCTAATGAGTGTATTTTTAACAGAAAATGCCTCCAAGACGTCAACCACCCCGTCAGAGAACCATTGAAGGAACCAACAATGATAATGCTGAAGCTAACCCGTTCAACAGCTGGTGATGTTACTGACAGGTGCACTACAGAATCAATCGCATAATCAACCTCAGAACCAAGGTGCTACGTTTAAGGACTTTAAGGCGGTTGGACCACCAGAATTCCATGGATCCATGAATCCAGTTGAAGCACAGACCTGGATCATGGAAATTGAAAAGGTTTTTGATGTTGCTAGGGTAGAGGATAACTAGAAGACTGCTTTTGCAACATTCATGTTGAAAGTAGAGGCTAGTTATTGGTGGCAGGCCAACAAAACTCAGGAAGGACCAGGAATTATGACTTGGGATTGGTTCAAGGAGATTTTCTTCGAGACCTATTTCCCAGAGAGTTCGAAAAGCCAGTTAGAAGTATAGTTTTTAGAACTGAAGCAGGGAACGATGACGGTGTCAGAGTATTCTGTGAAATTCAACGAGTTGGCGAGGTTTGCGCCATATCAAGTCAGCACAGATGAATGTAAGGCAAAGAGATTTGAACAGGGACTGAAACCCTGATTATTTAGTAGGGTTTCCTTATTCTAGTTGAAGACTTTTACAGCCGTAATGGAAAAGGCCATTCTCACTGAAGGTGGAGGCGAGGCGGTAACCAAGTTTAATCAGGAACAGAAAAAGAAGAAGAATGAAGTGGAGGTGAAGAATGGAGGTGGTGGTAGTGGAAATGGTAATAATAACCTGAAAAGAAAGTGGAATGGAAATGTGGGTGCTGGGAATCAACAAGATAGCCAGCAGAATAAGAAGTTTGAAGCATGTGCTACATGCGAGAAGTTTTACAAGGGTGTTATATCTGATAAATTTGCTATGAGATTAGGATTTCCTAGTGAAGAATTAAATTTCCCTCTGAACATAGAAATCGCGAATAAGGAAGTAATTCCTGTTAGGTTCGTATACAAGAACTGTAGGGTGAACATTAAGGGAAATATTTTGATGGTAGAGTTAATTCCGATTAGGCTTGGAGAGTTTGATGTTATTTTGGGAATGGATTGGTTCAATTGTTGAGCAATAATTGACTGCCAAAAGAAATGTGTAAACCTTATGACTCCGTCAAAGGTAGTTTTCAATGGTAGCAAATCGCCTAGACAAATGAGATGTCTGACGATTATGTAGGCCAAGAAGTTGTTGAGTCAAGGCTGTATGGGTTATTTAGCTTACATAGTAGATACTCAGAAGAAGGGTGCGAAACTGGAAGAAATACCAGTGGTTAGGGAATTTGTGGACGTGTTTTCGGAGGATTTTCTAGGACTTCCGCCTGACAGAGAAATTGAGTTCGTGATCGACTTAGTGCCAGGAACCACCCGATATCGAAAGCCTCGTAAAGAATGGCTCCGATAGAGATGAAGGAACTGATGGTACAACTAAAGGAGCTGTTGGACAAGAAATATATTCAACCGAGTGTGTCACCGTGGGGAGCACCAGTGTTATTCATAAAGAAGAACGATGGGTCAATGCGTCTTTGCATTGATTATAGGGAGTTAAAAAAAGTCACTATTAATAATAAGTATCCATTGCCAAGAATAGATGACTTGTTTGATCAATTGAAGGGTACTAGATATTTCTCAAAAATAGATTTGAGAAGTGGGTATCACCAACTGAAAGTAAGGAAGGAGGATATCTTAGAAGGCGGCATTAGAACTTCATTATGGACATTATGAATTTTTGGTGATGTCTTTTGGTTTGACAAACGCCCCTGCAGCATTCATGGATTTGATGAACAGG
Source organism: Panax ginseng (assembly GCA_020205605.1). Classification (NCBI taxonomy): domain Eukaryota; kingdom Viridiplantae; phylum Streptophyta; class Magnoliopsida; order Apiales; family Araliaceae; genus Panax; species Panax ginseng. The sequence continues at coordinate 94,539,946 of CM035139.1, forward strand.
GTGTTTAAACCATTTTTAGAGAAGTTTGTGGTGGTGTTTATTAACGATATTCTGGTGTACTCAAGAACTCAAGAAGAACATGTGGAACACTTACATCTAACTCTGGAGATGCTAAGAAAGGAAAAGTTGTACGCGAAATTCTCTAAATGTGAATTCTGGTTAGAACGTGTACAATTTCTTGGGCACGTAATTGACAAGGATGGAATCTCAGTGGATCCATCAAAGGTCGAAGCAGTGATAAATTGGTAACAACCATGAACTCCGTTAGAAGTAAGAAGTTTCTTGGGATTGGCAGGGTATTATAGAAGGTTTATCCAGGATTTCTCCAAGATTGCCACTCCATTGACAAATTTGACGAGGAAATCTAAAAAAATTGTTTGGACAGAGAAATGTGAAGGAAGTTTTCAGGAATTGAAAAAGAAGCTAAGTATGGCACCTGTGTTGTCATTACCAGGATAATACGGAAATTTTTGGTGGTGTGCGGTGATGCTTCACTGAGGATTAGGATGTGTCCTTATGCGAGCGGAAAAGTTATCGCGTATGCATCAAGGCAATTGAAAGACAATGAAAAAGGTATCGACTCATGATTTAGAGTTGGCGGCAGTTGTGTTCCAACTAAAGATATGGAGACACTATCTCATGGAGAAAATATAGAGATCTACAGGACCATAAAAGTCTGAAGTACATTTTCACTCAGAAGGACCTGAACATGCGTCAAAGGAGATGGATGGAATTGATAAAGGATTACGATTGTGATATCTTTTATCATCCAGGCAAGGCAAATGTGGTTGCAGATTCCTTGAGTATGAAAGGCAGAGAAAAGTTGATGCTGTTAACTGATAAGGAGGAGCTTATTACAGCAATGTCAAGGTTAGAGTTGGAAATCAATTTCCCAAAAGAATCTAATGGAAAATTATACCAGATGGAAGTCAGTCTAACTTTGGTGGACAAAGTGAAGAACGCTCAACTGCAAGATGAGGAATGCAAAAAAATAAGAGAAAGTGTGGTCGAGAGAAAAGAAGTAAAATAAAAGGTTGGTACTGATGGAATGCTGAGATTGGAAGGACGAATCTGGGTTCCAGCAGTACCAGATATTAAAGAGGACATCTTAACAGAAGCTCATAACTCGAGATATTCGATTCATCCAGGAAGTACGAAAATGTATCAAGATTTGAGACAACATTTTTGGTGGCCAAACATGAAAAGAGTCATTGCAGAATGCGTTGCAAAGTGTTTAATATGTCAGAGGGTTAAGGTCGAGCATCAAAGACCAAGCGGGTTACTTCAACCGTTAGAGATACTGGAATGGAAATTGGAATATATCACAATGGATTTTTTGGTAGGTCTCCCAATGACTCAGAAAGGATACGATGCAATTTGGGTGAAAGTGGACAGATCGACAAAATCTGCACACTTTTTGCCAATAAAGATTAGATTCAAACTTGATCAGCTGGCAAGGTTATATGTTAAAGAGATCATTGCAAGACATGGAGTTCCAGTGTCAATTGTGTCAGATAGAGATCTGAGGTTCACATCAAACTTCGGAAGAGACTACGGGGAATGTATGGGAACACTGATTGCGAATGAGTACGACATATCATCATAAACAGATGGCCAAAGCGAGCGAACGATTCGAGACATTGGAAGATATCTTTGAGAGCATGAATCATGGATTTCAAAGGAAGTGGGATGAACAATTATCAGATTAGTGGAATTTGCCTACAATAACTTGATTATCACACTAGCATCGGTATGCTCGCTTACACGAAGCATTATGCGACGGAGGTGCATAACTCCTTTGTCTTTGGGATGAAGTCGGTGACGCGTCGTTGTTAGGACCAGAAGCTGTACAACAAAGCTCCGAGGTTGTCAAACTCATTAGAACAAGATTGATAGCTGCTCAAGACAGACACAAGAAATATGCTGATCAACACAGACAAGATCGTGCATTCGACGTAAGAAATTACGTTTTCCTAAAAGTTTCACCTTGGAAGGGAAAAATTCAATTTGGTAAAAATGGAAAGCTAAGCCCGAGGTTTATTGGACCCTTTGAAGTGCTGCAAAAAGTTTGAAAGGTTGCTTACGAGGTAGCTCTACCTCCAGAATTGCAAAACATTCATAATGTTTTTCACGTTTCGGTGTTACGACCATATAAATCTGATTACAAGCACATGATCGAGTACGAACCATTGCAGTTTGAGAAAGACTTGTCCTATGAAGAAATTCCTATCCAGATTGTTGACAGGGAAGAACAAGTGCTCAGAAATAAAGTGATACCTTTTGTAAAGGTAATATGGAGGAACCACAATGTTGAAGAAGCTACGTGGGAACTCGAAGCTGAAATGATGAAGTATTATCCTGAGTTATTTGTTTAATCTATGTCTTCGATTCTGGGGACAGAATCTTTGTAAGTAGGGGTGAATGTGACGAATGAATTGTTTAAATTATGATTCTGGGGACAGAATCCTTGAAAGGAGGGAATGATGTAACATTCCAGAATTTTTAATTATTTTATTAAATATTTATTGAATTATTTAAGTATTTAATGGATGTGTTTATTGTTAAATAAATAATTGTTCAAATTTGATTCAATTTGGTTAGCTATTTGTTAAATAAATAATTAAGGAAATTAATTATTTTATGCTAATTTAATTTAATTATTAAGTTAGAGAGTTTTGATTAATTGAATTACTATTCTTTTTATTGGAATTTGTAATTAAAAAGGATGTGTTAGTTGATTAAATAAAATTATAATTATATAGAAAATTATAATTTTGTGTTATTGATTTATGTGATGTAGTAATTTAATAAATTGTTATTAAGATTAATTTAATTTAGTAAATGTGTGACAAATAACCTTTTATAAAGGAGTTATTAAAATAACTTAAAGGAGTTTAATTCAGTTTTGTCAAACAAGGCCTAATGCCTATTAAGTCTTTATTCTAATTGAGTTTTACCAAACAAGGCATAAGGATTAATTGATTATTTTTGTTAGTGGTTAGCCAAACAAGCCTTATGGCTTTTGGTTTTCAAAATAAAATAACCGATGTCAGTTAAATTAGAGTTATATTATATAATTAATATATATTATATCCTATATACGGTAGATTGTTAGTACGTAGTTAGAGTTAGGAAGAAAAGAGAAAAACTCAGAGGAAGAAGAAGAAGAAAAGAAGAAAAGAAGAAAGGAAGAAAGACTAGGAGATTGGAGAAAGAAGCTTGAGAATTAAAGATATAGCCATCATCATAATCATCATCATCTTCTTCAAGGTATTAACCTATTCTTTTAGTTTTAAAAATTTAGTTTCTCCCTTCCCAAATTCTCTGTAGAATCCTTGTCTAAGGGTAAATTAGTTGTTATGTATGTGATTTTATATGATAATCTAGTGAGTTAAACTATTTTCTTAAACTATGATTGAGAATAGTCCATGAATTTATATTATGTATATGTTTGTGAAGAAAAGTATTTTTACAGAGAGTTTTTGTGATTATATATTGTTTAGTTAAAATAGAAATTATGGGTTGTTTAGTTGTTTTATTGATAAATTGGCTATTCAATTTGTTAGAGTATATATATATTTTGATAAAATGCTTTAAATTAACTGTTTTGATTGAAAAACAAAATCACAATATTGATTTTCATCAAAAACATAAAAAAGTGAATTTTTATCAAAAACAGTGAAATTAGATGTTTTAAACTTGTTATTTATGTTGTTGTATGAATAGAAACATGTTAGGAATTCTTGAATTAGGTTTACATGAAGTCTTTGTATGATTTGCATGTGAATTAGGCTGTTAGAAAGGAACTTTTATGCCAAAATTAGCTTTTTATTATATTGTTGCCGAAGCTGTCATAAATTCAGCTTTTCTGAACAACATAGCTTGATAATAACTTTTTATTCTTTATTCTCGCGCTTATAGCGTCATCTCCATGCTAGCATGAAAGTTAGCGAATAATTACGATAAATTGTACTTTTTTACTCAAATGTTAAGAAATTGTTATGTGATGATAGTAGGACTGTAAATTATTGATGTTAGTATTTCTATACTATGAATAAGTATGTTATTAACGATTAACTCGTGTTATAACTTGATTATATGATTAAAAATCCAATTTTTACATGATGAACGTACTTAGTTATGTTTGTAAGTTGGTAATGACTAATTATGTCATGATGACATATGTTTATAGGATATTGTGATTTGAATTGTTCGGTTTAGCCCACGAGCAAGGCAAGTTTTCTAATCCTTTATCTTGTTGAACTAATTATGGTTTCCAATTCGATTACCTTATAAATGATGCAAGTTCTCTAATCTATTTTATTGTTGAATCAATAATTGTTTCCAATATAATAATGCAAGGTTTCTAAACTTTGTTTTTGATATTGAACAAGTTATTCTTGTATTTAACTTGTTGTTTAGCATGCCTGAATATATTTGAATAGTTTATCGTTCATATTTCCATGCATGCTTAGTATTCAATTCTAAATAACATTGGCTTAATATTGTTCAAGCAAGGTGTGTTATAGTTATTCAAGTTGTATGCTATTACATTATTCCTAAAGCATGATTTTAATTTACCATGACGATTCAATTTCGAGTATTCTCTAATATGATGTTATTAGTATTAATTCAACTAGTCCTCTAGTTGTTGATCGTTGAACTTCAAATTACCCTTGAAGCTTATCCAAATCCAACTCTCTTTGGTGCGAACTTGTACTCTAAATACTGAGATGAACAACCCTATTATTAAGGGATAACTTACGCGTAGCGTTAAATGTTTGTGCACAATACATGGTACGAAGGGCTGATCCTCCTAAGTATGAGGAGTCCTTATAGTCTTATGACTGTTAAAGTTGGAGTTGAAAGATTACTTGCGAATGTGGACATAGTTCATGGTCTTATGACCCTCGGTTATGTTTATTCCATACTTTGGATTTCAGTTCCTGATTATCATTGTTAGAGTACTATCTAGTTTTAATGAGCCTACTCATTGGCAGTTATTATTATTATTCTTCTGTTGATTCATTATTTTATCCAGTGAGCAATTATTTTGCTCACTCTTGCATATTTATAAACTCATTGCAGCTAAAGTGGAGAAGGTAGATGAACTTTCAACTAGCAAAGAAAAAGGAAAATTATACAAGTGATGCTGATTTGTACTTTTATTTATTGTGATGATCTTAGACTTCTTAATAATGATGTTATGTAATAATTTTAAATTCCGCATTTGAATGATTGTATTTAAAGGTTAGACAACCAGGGAGATTTTATTATGTAACCCTTTAATGGGAAAGGTTTTATTTATCCAGTTTTATTGTGATTGGGTAGTTAGATATGAATGTTTGATTAAGTGAACACCAAATCCCGTGGGAATGAAGTACATGGATTTGGGGGTGTCACACTTTCACGTTACCTGTCGATCTTGTCTCTTTGAAAATACTAGCCCTTGATGTGATTTTAGGAATCGATTGGTTAACTACTCATCATGCTTTTCGTAAGGTTGTTAGCTTTCATATTCCTAACCAACCTGTTATGCGAATTCAAGCAAGCAAACCACTAAAGTCAATCACTGTTATATTAAGCCATAAGTAAAGAGCCCTGAGCCTTGTGTGGAATGCACTGAAGCCAAATTTTCTACAGGGGAAGCCGTGAATAACGGTGGCAAGTTGATAGGTATCAATGTTACGTGTTATCTAAGTCTTGGAATGAGAGTCATAATTTTGAATTATATTTCCATTGCTATAAATTTCTTGACGTATTCCTGAAGACTTCCTGGCCTACCCCTAGAGCATGAAATCGAATTTTGTATTGACCCCAGTACAAAACCCATTTCTAAAACCCTTAAATATTTCTTACACTAAAACAAACATAATATACGCCGTATACATTGGCTCGAGCTATTGAAGATTATGACCATACCATTCAATATCATCGTGGAAGAACGAACGTGGTAGCTGACGAGTTGAGTAAAAGATCGTATGCGGTTACAAGTGTGACGTTGTTAACACAAAGACTCATTTCGTACGACTTACAAAAGATGGAGATAGAGTTAAAGACCCCAAGAACCTACATGATGTTAACGAATATATGATTAGAACCGACTTTAATCGATAAATTTAAAGCCGCTCAAGCTACAGACTTAAAGCTGATTATTGATGCTTACGGGAGAAGTCACTCAGTTATACTCAATTATTGCTACAGTAATTGTTGCATGGTATCTCACGTTATTTGATTCAATTATTGTCGATATTTTATATATTATTAAATCAATAATTGAGACGATAAAGTTATTCATATTATTATTTGCAATATTGACAATGTCTAGAAGTTCTGTCAAGGAGAGGTTTTGTAAGACCCAGAATTTTATGTAATGAAAGTATTCAATTTTCTTATGATTATTATTTTATTTCGTAAATGGTTAAATTGATTAAAGGTTAAAGTTAAGGTTGATATGTGAAAATTTTGCAAAGTATGCAAGTTATTATAAAATATTCGATTGGTCGGGGAATATTCTTTTTGTTGGGGAATATTCGTACGACGACACAATCATTGGTGGACCCCACAACGAAAGTATTGTCATAGTTAGAAAACGACATAATTATCTTTTTATAAAAATAACGGCGAAAGTGTTACCGTTAAAACTGTTGAACTACTCGGTAGTAAAAGTACAGTAATACGCATGGTTACATAGTAGCACACAATATTAATTATTGATGCTTACGTGAGAAGTCACTCAGTTATACTCAATTATTGCTACAGTAATTGTTGCATCATATCTCTCATAGTATTGATTCAATTATTGTCACAGTATCATCTGCATAATATGTTATATTATTAAATCAATAATTGAGACGGCAAAGTTAGTCATATTATTATTTGCAATATTGACAATGTCTAGAAGTTCTGTCAAGGAAAGGTTAGATACTCAAATTACGCGCTAATAGGGAAAAATCCTTATCGAAAAGCCCCCTCTTTTCTGGGAACGACCTAATTGTTAAATATTGTGAATTATAATATTAATGATGAATAAGTTCGTGTTAATTAAAGATGAAATTGATAGTTTCATTGTGTGGGAATTATTAGTGTTAGTGGAAATCGACATTTATTTCAATAATAATTGATGTCTGGAGGTTATATTGACCAATCGGGTAATTAATCGGATAAATGAGCAATTAATTGCTATTAATTCACATGCTTTTAACTATTTGTTCACATGTGTGTACTATTGATTCACATGATTTACTATTAGGGGAGTTGGTGCAAGATTGATAATACTTGCATGACTAAATTAAAAATGGAGGTATAGAAGAAGGTACTATACTATAATTAATTTTTTCACATGATTAGAACTATTGAGTCACATAATTTACTAGTGATTCACATGATTTACTATTAGGGGAGATGGTGCAAGTTTGATAATACTTGCAGGACTAAATTAAAAATGAAGGAAAAGAGGAAGGTATTATACTATAATATTTCGAGCCCCAAAATGTGCAATTATCGAAACTATATTTTCCTATAAATAGAAGCTCATTTCTTCATTATTTTTCAGCAATTCACTAAAGCTATAGTGCAATTATTATAGAGAGAAAGAAGAAGAGAAGTCTGCTACCTCACAATTCCAGTATCCAGTTTCTTCTAAGGTAAGGGGTATAATTCTTTCGTATTTATGAAGAGAGTTATTTTCTTTCAATACTCGTAAGGGTTGTTATTTCATTCTTTATTATTATGTTAGAATAACATGTCTATGCGAAGTACCGCATACATGGTGAAATTCTTCTGTTATTCTATTCTTTATTATTCTGTTGGAATAACATGTCTGTGCGGTCTATCGCATGCCTGGTGAATTCTGTTGTTATTCCAATCTTTATTATTCTGTTCGAATAGCCTGTCTGTGCAGATTACGCATGACCTAGTTCCATTCATTATTATTCTGTTGGAATATCCTATATGTTCGAATTACGCATGACCTGTTTCCATTCTTTATTATTCTATTGGGAATAACCTGTTTGTGCGATCTATCGCATGCATGGTGAATTCTTCTGTTATTCTATTCTTTATTGTTTTGTTGGAATAACCTGTCTATGTTGATTACCGCATGCATGGTGAATGATCCTTTGTATTCATTCTCTATTAAATTGTGGAAATGATCTGTCTACGTGGAATACCGCATGGCGGGTGAAAATCCATTTGCAGTTTCGTATATTCTCTTATATAATCATCTGGGATATCATTTCTTTTGTACTTGTCATGAAATATCGTTTTCTTTGGTATTTTTCTGTTACGAGATACTATTCACGGATTACTATTCACCCGGTTACTATTCACTCTAGTATTATTCACTCGGGTATTCGGGGTACTTTTCGTGTCGGAGTATTATTCACGAGTTACTATTCATGGGTTACCATTCACCTAATTACTATTCACTCTAGTATCATTCACTCGGGTATTCGGGACACTTTTCGTGTCGGGGTACTATTCTCGAAGTACTATTCATGGGGTACTATTTACCCAAAAAATATATTCTTTTCTATCCAAATTATTTTTGGTACATGAATATATTCTTTAATTTTACTCTACAAAGCAGTATCATGTTGACAATTTGGATATTTTTAAACTCTGGATAAATTTAAAGTCTTTAATATTTATCATTGATTTTGTTTGATTTGATTTCGGTTGATTATTGCTTATATCATTGTCATCATCCTCATGCTTATATGTGATGAAAGTCATCTTTGGCTTACATGCATAGATGGACTTGGTATGATTATGACCAGGGATTATTCAGTATAATCATGACCGTAATTTAATGAATGATGTGGTAAAAGTCCTCATTGGCCTGTAGTTCATTGATGGATAGTTGTTGGTATGATTATAACCAGGGATTATTCGGTATAATCATGACCATTGATGATTACATGAATATCCTTGGCCGTGGTACATGGATGATTTGATTTTATTTATTAAGCTGAGTCTCAGTGATAAAGTTGATGAAAAACTTTTAAAATCATAGAAGATAGTAGATTTTATGCTCTACTTGACTCTTCTAATGGATTACTTATTCCGCTGCAGTTGTTGCTCTAAAACTTGTTGTCTATTGTATTCTATCAGTTGTTATATTGTTGAAGGCTAAGGATAATTTATTTTGCATTATCTTAGTCATAATATTTCTTACTGGGCTAGTTGAGCTCACCCTTTCTTTCATTGTTCTCTTCAGGAAATGAGAATATAGTTGGGACTAGTCGGGAATGGAGTGATGGTCCGGGATAAATGGCTTTAGCGTCCTCACTATTCTACTACGGAATAATGTGATAATAATTGTAATGAGGACACCATTGAGTGTGGATATTGTCTAGATGACAATATTCTTGTTTAAACTCTCAGCTATGTTTTGTCGTATTTTACACGACTATTGTATAATTAAGTTGTATTTGGATTTATGTACCATGTATTTGGCGACACAATATGGGTGATGTATACCTGTTTTGGGGGAGTCACAGTTGGTATCAAAGCTTAGGGATATGATCCCTGGCTGAGATGTGAGATAAGAACTAGGAGGGGAGAGACGGGGAATTCCTTCGCTAGTATGACCTACCTAAGTTTATTTGGTATTTAATTGGTCGGTCAGAGTATAGAGATAATATGTGATATGTTAATTAACCCTTGTTTTATGATAGTGTTCGAAAATAGCATCTGAAAATGTTGAGATCAGCAATGAAGCACATGAGACCGTTGAGTCACCAACGAATAATACCCAGGATAATGTGCAACAGGAAGACAATAATCCTCAGGTAAATAACAACACCGATCAGATGATGAATGATGGGATGTTCAGAGGCTTTATGCAATTCATGCAACATCAGGTAAGAGAGACTCCTATTCAAAATATAGGTGGAAATAATGGCAACCCATGGTCGATCACCGCTAAGCAGTTCAAGGAGCTGGAACCACTGGAGTTTTTGGGAAAGCCAGAACAACTTAAGGCAGAGACGTGGTTAAAGCAGATCACCAAGATATTTGATATCTTGGGATGCTCCGAGGAGCAAAAGGTTCCCTTTGCCACCTTTATGTTGTGTGAAGAGGCAGATTACTTGTGGGAATCTGTAAAACGTACCCAACCTAACGCACTCAAGATGTCTTGGGAGAAGTTCCAAGAGCTGTTCAATGACAAGTACTTTCCCGAAAGTATTTGTCACATGAAGGAGGTGGAGTTTATCAAGTTGGAGCAAAATAATATGACCATGTCGCAATACGAGGGTAAATTTGCGGAGTTATCCTGGTTTGCATCCCATTTGGTCGATAATGAGGAACGAATGACGCGAATGTTTCTAAGAGGTTTGAAACTTGAAATACGTCAATACCTTATTTATCACAAACTTTGTTTATATTCAGATGTTGTGAATAGGGCTCAATTATTGGAGTGCGATAATGAGTCAAAGACGTACCAAAAAGGCAACGATTAATATGACGATAATAATCGCGTACTAAAGGGTAATGACCATCTAACAATGATAACCATTGTGGGGGAAGTTATCATGCCAAGAATGGTAACCACTTCGGTGGTAATCATGGCCAAGATAATAGGAGTGGAAATTTCAAGAAGAGAAGGTTCAACAATGATGGAAAGACAGCAGCACCAACACTCGTTTTCAAGGAAGGAGAACGACCACCAATTGTATGCTTTAAATGCGGAAGGGAGGGACATATCAGTCCAAACTGCATGATGTAGTCCAAATCATGTTACAATTATGGAAAAGAAGGTCACCTAGCCCGATTTTGTCGTGCACCAAAGTCAAGTCCAGTGGACAAGTGGCACCAAAGGCGGATCTGAGACAAAACAAAGTCAGTGGTTTCAGGAAGAGCGTTTTTCATGACTTCTCAAAAAGTGAGTAACCCGAACGAAGTTAGCACGGGTTAGTTGATGATAAATTCATGCGAAGTCTATACCTTATTAGATACCGGTTCTACCCATTATTTTATCACTCTTGCTTGCGTTCAACGTTTAAATTTTACCCTAGAGAAGTTAGACTTTGACTTATTGGTTGAAACTTCGTTAGGAAAAACCTTCATTACCTCCACTGTTTATAAATCTTGCTGATTCAAATAGAAACTTTCACGTTACTTGTCGATCTTATCTCTTTGAAAATGCTGGCCTTTGATGCGATTTTAGGAATAGATTGGTTAACTACTCATCATTCTTTTCGTAAGGTTGTTAGCTTTTATATTCCTAACCAACATGTTATGTGAATTCAAGCAACCAAACCACTAAAGTCAATCACTGTCATATTAAGCCATAAGTAAAGAGCCCCGAGCCTTTTGTTGGTGACTTCCAAGTCTTGGAATACACCGAAGCCAGAATATCCATAGGGGACGTCGTGAATAACGGTGGCAAGTTGATAGATATCAATATGACGTGTTATCCAAGTCTTGGATGAGAGTCATAGTTTTGAATGATATTTTTATTGTTAATAAATTTCCTGATGTATTCTTGAAGACTTCTTAGCCTACCCCTAGAGCGTGAAATTGAATTTTGTATTGACCCCAGTACAAAACCCTTAAATATTTCTTCAACCAAAACGTACGTATAATGCGCCAAAAGACGTTGGCTCGAGCTGTTGAAGATTACGACTATACCATTCAATATCATCGTGGAAAAGCGAACGTGGTAGCTGACATGTTGAGTAGAAGATCGTATGCGTTTACGAGTGCGATGTTGTTAACACAAAAACCTATTTCGTATAACTTATGAATGATGAAGATAGAGTTAAAGACTCTAAGGACCCATGTGATGATGTCAAATAATACGAGTAGAATCAACGTTAACTGATGAAGTTAAAACCGCTCAAGCTACACACCTGGAGCTGATGAATGTGAAGAAGAAGGTTCAAGAGGCCGTTATTCTAGAAGCAAGAATCGATGAAGAGAGGAAATCTCAACCCTCAATTTTATTGGCCCATTTGAAATCCTCAATCGAGTAGGAACTGTAACCTATAGACTCATTTTACCACCAAGTATGTCACGTGTTCATAACATTTTTCACGTATTGATGTTACGTAAATATGTAGATGACCCGAACCACGTTATTAAATTAAAACTAGACGAGATAGCAGAAGATTTAATGTATGAGGAGATACATGTTAAAATCTTAGATAAGAAGGATCGTATTCAACACTCAAAGGTTATACCTCAAGAGTTGGAATATGAAATGAAGTTAAGGTATCCTCACCTCTTCGGCATACCAGGTACGTATGTAAATTTCGACGGCGAAATTTCATATGGAGGGGAGATTGTAAGACCCATAATTTTATGAAATGAAATTATTCAATTTTCTTATGATTATTATTTTATTTCGTAAATGGTTAAATTGATAAAAGGTTAAAGTTAAGGTTGATATGTGAAAAAATTTCAAAGTATGCAAGTTGTTATAAAATATTCGATTGGTCGGGGAATATTCTTTTTGTTGGGGAATATTCGTATGACGGCACAATCATTGGTGGACCCCACAACGGAAGTATTGTCGTAGTTAGAAAATGACATAATTATCTTTTATAAAAATAACTTACGAAAGTGTTACCGTTAAAACTGTTGAACTACCCGTTAGTAGTAAAAGTGCGATGAATACGCATGGTTGCATAATAAAGACACCAGATTGATTATTGATGCTTACGTAAGAAGTCACTTAGTTATACTCAATTATTGCTACAGTAATTGTTGCATCATATCTCTCATATGCATAATATTATTTGCATAATATGTTATATTATTAAATCAATAATTAAGACGACAAAGTTATTCATGTTATTATTTGCAATATTAATAATGTCTAGAAGTTCTGTCAAGGAGAGGTTAAATAATCTAATTGCGCGCCAATAGGGAGAAATCCTTATCAAAAATCCCCCTCTTTCCTAGGAACGACCTGGTTGTTAAATATTGTGAATTATAATATTAATGATGAATAAGTTCATGTTAATTAAAGATGAAATTGATAGTTTCATTGTGTGAGAATTATTAGTGTTAGTGGAAATCGACATTTATTTCAATAATAATTGATGTCTGGAGGTTATATTGACTAATCGGGTAATTAATCGGATAAATGAGCAATTAATTGCTATTAATTCACATGCTTATAACTATTTGTTCACATGTGTGTATTATTGATTCACATGATTTACTATTAGGGGAGTTGGTCCAAGATTGATAATACTTGCATGACTAAATTAAAAATGGTGGTATAGATGAATGTACTATACTATAATTAATTTTTTCACATGATTAGAACTATTGATTCACATGATTTACTATTAGGGGAGATGGTGCAAGTTTGATAATACTTGCAGGACTAAATTAAAAATGAAGGAAAAGAGAAAGGTATTATACTGTAATATTTTGAGCACCAAATTGTGCAATTATCGAAACTATATTTTCCTATAAATAGAAGCTCATTCCTTTATTATTTTTCACCAATTCACTAAAGCTATAGAGCAATTATTATAGAGAGAAATTATAGAGAGAAAGAAGTATCCAGTTTCTTCTAAGGTAAGGGGTATTATTCTTTCGTATTCATGAAGAGAGTTATTTTCTTTCAGTACTCGTAAGGGTTGTTATTCCATTCTTTATTATTATGTTGGAATAACCTGTGTATTTGAAGTACCGCATATATGGTGAAATTCTTCTGTTATTCCATTCTTTATTATTCTGTTGGAATAACTCCGTCATGCTGCGATCTATCGCATGCCCAGTGAATTCTGTTGTTATTCCATTCTTTATTATTCTGTTAGAATATCCTGTCTGTGCGGATTACGTATGACCTGGTTCCATTCTTTATTATTCTGTTGGAATATCCTATATGTGCGAATTACGCATGACCTATGTCCATTCTATATTATTCTGTTGGGAATAACCTATCAGTGCGATCTATCGCATGCATGGTGAATTCTTCTGTTATTCCATTCTTTATTATTCTGTTGAAATAACCTGTCTATGTGGATTACCGCATGCATGGTGAATGATCCTTTGTATTCATTCTTTATTAAATTATGGAAATGATTTGTCTACGTGGATTACCGCATGGTGGGTGAAAATCCATTTGCAGTTTCGTATATTCTATTATACTCATCTGGGATATCATTTCTTTTGTACTCGTCATGAAATATCGTTTTTTGTGGTATTTTTTTGTTACGAGTTACTATTCACGGATTACTATTCACTCAATTACTACTCACTCTAGTATTATTTACTCGGGTATTCAGGGTACTTTTCATGCCGGAGTACTATTCAAGAGTTACTATTCACCCGATTACTTTTCACTCTAGTGTCATTCACTTGGGTATTCGGGACACTTTTCGTGTAGGGGTACTATTTATGGGGTACTATTCCCGAAGTACTATTCACAGGGTACTATTTACCCAAAAAATATATTCTTTTTTGTCCAAATTATTTTTGATACATGAATATTATTCTTGAATTTTACTCTACGAAGCAGTATCATGTTGACAATTTGGATATTTTTAAACTCTAGATAAATTTAAAGTCTTTAATATTTATCATTGATTTTGTTTGATTTGATTTCGTTTGATTATTGGTTATATCATTGTCATCATCCTCATGCTTATATTGTGACGAAAGTCATCTTTGGCTTACGTGCATAGATGGACTTGGTATGATTATGACCAGGGATTATTCGGTATAATCATGACCATAATGTAACGAATGACGTGGTAAAAGTCTTCATTGGCTAGTAGTTCATTGATGGACAGTTGTTGGTATGATTATAACCAGGGATTATTCGGTATAATCATGACCATTGATGATTACATGAATATCCTTGGCCGTGGTGCAGGGATGATTCGATTTTATTTATTAAGCTGAGTATCAGCGATAAAGTTGATGAAAAACTTTTTAAATCATAGAAGATAGTAGATTTTATGCTCTACTTGACTCTTCTAATGGATTACTTATTACGCTGCAGTTGATGATCTAAAACTTGTTGTCTATTGTATTCTATCAGTTGTTATACTGTTGAAGTCTAAGGATAATTTATTTTGCATTATCTTAGTCATAATATATCTTACTGGGCTAGTTGAGCTCACCCTTTCTTTCATTGTTCTCTTCATGAAATGAGAATATAGCTGGGACGAGTCGGGGAATGGAGTGATGGTCCAGGATAAATGGCTTTAGTAGTCCTCACTATTCTATGGAATAATGTGATAATAATTTTAATGAGGACACCATTTGTGACGCCCCCAAAATTCGGACACCCATATCTCGAATTTGGTGCATCACGTACAACTACGAATATCTTACTAAATCATTAACAACGGAAAAATAATAGAATAATTTACATTGATATAATATAAATATCAGCGCCCCAAGAATACTAAGTAACCATTACTACGACAATTCGGTGATTAACTTAAACATAACTTAATCATTCTTGAATACATCATAACAAGCATAATAATAATAATACTTCTAGTCTTAAGGACTAAGTTGATTCGTACGCCTTGCCCTTTCCCTTGTCTTGTCTCGGCATACCGCCTTGCTCTTGCCTTAAGCGTAATGTTTTAGGAAGCAAGAATGAGCAACAAGTTTGCCCAACAAGTAATATAGCCAGAAGGATAAGCAGTTATAGTATTTAAATCTTTTAAGGGTATAATAATAATAAGTAGTTCAAGGATATCAAGAAATATCAAGAGTATTCAATAGGTGTCGTTATAGACTGAAGTATATCAACAAATTTCAGGATTTATTCATTTCGAGGTTCAACATGAATGAGTCTTTGAGCGATCACTAAGGACTAAGAACTCTTACTAGAATTAACGATTACACTCTAATCCAAAATAAAGCGAGTATAACATTGATCACCTAAAGTACCCCTACGTTATGCATAACATTTAATCATACTAGGTAATATGCACGCGTCGGTTTCCGACAATATATAATTTCCCTTCAATGAGGGTTGTTCATCTCGAAGAGATTTCACGATAGTCCGCACCAAGTCAATTGGTTTGGATAGCTTTAACACAAAATAATAGTCTAGTCGAATCAATGGCTTAGACAAATTTTATAACGCATTTAAGAACGATAATTCCAATGCTTGCAAATAACGCTAAAGGTATATAAATGATTTTGAATAAAACAAATATTTGCTTGAGATAACAATTCAAGGTATACAATGTAAGAAGTAGGAACTTGCCTCGTTTAAATGGATTATGTTACCTTTGACACCTTGTCACGATATCGCCTATAATATAATAATATAGCCGCACAAATTAGTGATTGTTGAAACCAACTCACCTTAGCTATTAATCGCATGCCATCCTCGTTTAAGGTACAAGTTTCTCAAAATAAAAATACTACATTTCTTACTTGCTACACATTTATGCTCACAAATAAGAAAACTAAGCACATAACATTAATTTATTAAACTGTTGCTCAATTAGTTATCCGAACTATCAATAAACATAAGTGTCACAATAAAAGTTTTAATGTTATTATTAAATTAGTTTAGTGTGCCGATTTATAGCTCTTTAAATCTTCACATTGCCTACATTTTAAATGTTTAAGATTATATAATAGGTAAGGCTAAAAGGATCTTTAATTCCTTGCACACAACTTAAACCGAATTTAGCCTTAAATATATAGCAACATCCTTATTGCACCTAACAAAATAAATAAATTAATCATGTAGTAATACTAGCATTGAGAAAAGCAACAAAAAAAAGGAAATGAAGACTTCTAGTCACAACAAATCACATATATCAATTCCTATGCTAGGTACACCCAAACCGTCCAACCCTCACTATAATACATGCTTCTTTTTTTTTCTTCTTTTTTTATACATGTTTAGCGATTATACCATACACCAAGAAAAAATCACATGTAACATCTTTTGTGAGACACACTAACTCTAAGCCCCACCATGCATCACTTCATGCTTGATATTCTTTTTTTTTCTCTTCATATACAAGCTTAGCAGTACCATACACAAAGTAAAAAACATCACATATAGACCTACCCGCCCATCAACTTCATTATGCATGATTACTAGCTTGCTTGTTTCTTTTATCTTTTTTATACAAACTCAAGCAGTAACCTCAAGCAAATAAAATGAAGCACCAAAAATTTTACACACACAGCAACATGCTTTGGGTTTTTTTTTTGTTCTATACAAAATCATTATGCATTCATGCAATATAATTTATTTATTTCGAAACACATGGTAAATATTAATCATACACACATTTAATTTAGCATACTAATTTACAAGCAATACAATATATCCAAATTACTTCAAAAAGAAGAAAAACGCATAATAAAATTTAATATGGAAGGAATTTTTATTTAACTAATTAATCTATATACCTTAGTTGAAGAAAAAGAAATTTGGTTGCCAAGAACAACAATGCTGCTACCGACCACCACTTTCTTAATTGGTTCTTGTGTGTTGTTTTTTTTTTTTTATAAAGGAACTCTAGAGCATGAGGTATATATATATACTAAAAGAGAAAAGTGTAAACATTAATTAAAGCATTCTTTGGCCATTCTCTACTATAACTTTATAGCTACTAAGGTCTAAAACATCACATCCCCACATGCAAGTACTACCAACTCAATAAGACCACACACGCCAATTCCCTTCAAGACACAAGGCTCTAGTACATGCCGCCAAAAGAAATAAAAATTCCAAGGTCGCCATCATAAGACTTAACATGGCTTGAAAAAAAAACAAGATCAATTGGGTGATAACACAAATTTTTATGAAATGAGACTTAATATGGCTAAAAAAAAATCAATTGGGTGATACATTCCTATGGCTACAAGAAAAATTAATTAAAATGGGTAGACAAAATTCATCGCTACCCAAAAATAACATGACATGGGTAAACAAAATGTCACATGGCTACCAAAATTAAATGGGGAATCATAAAATGGCTTGCAAAATAAATGGGTGGAAAATAACATGAGGTTGTTAGAAAATTAAATGGGTGGTAAAATAATTCACATGGCTGGGTTCTATTATGTAAATACTTAATTATTATAGCGAGAGACTAATTTAATTTAATTTACCCAAATAACACTACATTATACACCACCTTAATAATTATTAATAAGTTGGGTTATTTCACATAATTCAAGTTACTCACAAAAATGATTTAGTCTTTCTAGATAAGCTTTCAAACCAATTCAATGATTTAGTATTACTCTGGTATAATTAAATAAATTAATTATACACCACCTCTCTTATTGACATCTTTTACTTAGCAATGCATTCCTTCATTAATTGCTCCTCACTAATTCCATTATTGTCTCACACAAGACATTTCATAACTTATCGTAATTCTCCACATCTTATCAATTATTAAAAGTTCAATTAATTCAAAAAAATTACTCACCTCATGTTATGCAAGCATTTATAAAATAAATAATCACAGGCTCTAGTTATATAAATATTAATATTAAATCATAAAATTTGCGGTTATTACATCCTCCCCCCCTTATAAAAATTCCGTCCTCGGAATTGATACAAGGTTACACAAAAAGATGGGGATAGTCTCTCCTCATCCTATCTTCTAATTCCCATGTGGCCTCCTCGACATCGTAGTTTCGCCAAACAACCTTTCTGTAAGATATAACTTTGTTTCTTAGCGTTTGTTCTTTCTTATCTATTATCCTAAGCAGAATTTCTTCATATGCCAGATTCTTCTCTACTTGAATGGGCTCATAGGAAATTGCGTGTCTATTGTCAGACTTATACGGACGTAGTACGGAAATGTGAAACACGTTGTGGATGTGTTCCATTCGGTGTGTAAAAGCAACCTTGTATGCCACTTCACCCCTCGCGCTCAATATTCGAATGGTCCTATGAACCTCGGACTCAATTTTCCTTTCTTTCCGAATCTGATCTTTCCTTTCCAAGGAGATACCTTCAAAAACACAAAACTACCGACTTCAAAGTCTCGGTTCTGGCGATGCAAATCGGCATACTTCTTTTGGCGATCTTGAGCTGCGACCAATCTACCTCTTATTGTTGTTACCACGTCGACCATTTGCTGAACTAATTCTGGTCCCAAAAGTCGTCGTTCTTCGACTTCATCCCAACATAATGGTGTTCTGCACTTTCTCCCGTAAAGAGCTTCATATGGCGGCATACCGATACTCGCGATGATAGCTATTATTGTGTTTAATTCTACCAATGGTAAATGGTCATCCCAATTCCCTGAAGTCCATCACACAAGCTCTCAAAGATGTCTTCCAACGTTTGTATGGTTCGCTCACTTTGCCCGTCCGTTTGAGGGTGATAAGCGATGACTTAATCTCAATTGAGTTCCCATTCGCCTCGCAAACTTTTCCAGAATTTTGACGCGAAACGCGGATCTCGTCGGAGACAATCGAATAACCGCTAATTACTCCATGTCGCGATACAATTTCCTTTACATACAAATTTGCTAACTGGCTCAAATTGAATCGAATCTTGATGGGTAGAAAATGAGCTGTCTTTGTTAGTCGGTCTACAATAACCCAAATGGCATCATAACCCTTCTGTGTAATCGTAAGTCCAACCACGAAGTTCATCGTAATGTGCTCCCATTTCCATTCTGGTATTTCCAGCGGTTGAAGTAGTCCACTTGGCCTCTGGTGTTCCGCTTTGACTCTTTGACAAGTAAGACATCTGCTAACACACTCTACAACTTCTCTTTTCAAATTAGGCCACCAAAAATGGTGTCGAAGATCCCGGTACATTTTTGTGCCTCCTGAATGAACAGAATGTGACGTATTGTGTGCTTCGTGTAGGATTTCCTCTCTTAGTTCGATTACAGCTGGCATCCATACTCGACCCTCAAACCTCAATATACCGTCCTTATCTACTTTGAACCTTTCCTCCTTATCTTCTATTATTCTCTTCTTTATCTTCTCACATTCTTCATCTTTCTCTTGTGCTTCCTTTATTTTATCCAATAACGTCGGGTGAGCTCTCATCATGAGTAATTTTTCTTCTGCTCCTTTTGGTTCCTCCACCTCTATTTCCAACTTTTCCATTTCTCTTATTAATTCCTCTTGAGTTGTCAATTTGAATAACTTCTCCTTCCTTTTCACTCAAAGTCGCCTGCTACACAACATTCGCTTTTCCGGGTGATAAAGAATTTTCGCAATGTAATCCTTGATTAGTTCCAACCACCTTCTTTGTCGCATATTCAACTCCTTCCGTGTGAAGATATATTTAGACTCTTGTGATCCAGTATATCTCACATTTTTCTCCATACAAATAGTGCCTCCAAATCTTCAATGCAATGACTACCGCCGCTAGCTCCAAGTCATGGGTAGGGTATCGTTTTTCGAAATCTTTCAACTGTCGTGAGGCATATGCAATGACCTTGCCATGTTGCATTAGCACACAACCAAGTCCTCTATGCGATTCATCACTATACACCACAAATCCTCCCGTATCATCTGGTAATGATAATACAGGCGCCTCACTCAACCTCCTCTTCAATTCTTTGAAACTCTCCTCGCATTTGTCCGACCATACGAACTTTTCTGTCTTCCTCGTTAGATTGGTCAGCGGGGTTGCTATCTTAGAAAAATCTTGGATAAATCTTGATAGTATCTTACTAAACCTAAGAAACTCCTAACTTCACATTGGCGTCTTCTACTGTTCCCGCCATTTACCGCTAGCTTCCACCTTTGCAGGATCCACAGAAATTCCATTTTGATCTACCACGTGTCCTAGATTTAACCCTTTCCATCAAAAATTCACATTTTGAAAATTTAGCGTACATCTTTTCCCTTCTCAATGCTTCCAATACCATCTTCAGGTGTTCGGCGTGCTCTTCCTTCGTCTTTGAATAAATCAAAATGTCATCGATAAATACTACTATGAACTTATCTAAGTATGGCTTTGAAAACCCGATTCATAAAGTCCATGAATCTTCGCCAGAGCATTCAGTTAACCCAAATGACATCACTAGATATTCAGTAATGTCCGTAAGCGAGTTCAAACGCCGCCTTTGGTATGTCCTCTCTCGCACTTTCAACCGATGATAACCCGTTCAGAATCTATCTTGAAAAACACTTTGGCTCCCTTTAGTTGATCGAAAAGGTCGTTTTATCCTTGGCAATGGACATCTATTCTTAATTGTCACTCGGTTTAACTCCGATAATCGATCTGAGCCTCATTGATCCATCCTTTTCTTTCTAAACAACACTTTGGTGCTCCCCAAGGAGACACACTTGGCCGAATGTAACCCTTTATCTAGTAAATCTTGCAATTGAATCATCAATTTTTTTCATTTCTCTTTGGCGCCATTCGATATGGGGCTTTCGAAATTGGTGCGGTTCCCGGTGCTAAGTCTATTATGAATTCAATATCTCTGTCTGGCGGAAGGCTAGGCAGTTCGTCTGGAAACACATCTTGGAAGTCTCTTACCACTAGTATATCTTTCATTTCTATTCCCTTTTGTTGAGTGTCCAATATATAGGCTAAATAACCTACACATCCTTTCTTTAACAATTTCTTAGCCTGCATCATTGTAAGGCAACACGATTGCTTGAGCAATGAGCTACCGTAAAACACTACCTTAGACCGATTTGAGGTCTGAAGGTTCACACTCTTCTTCTGACAATCGATTATCGTAGCGTGAGCGGATAACCAATCCATTCCTAATATCACATCAAACTCTCCCAGTTTAATCGGAAATAAGTCTACGTTTAGTTCGTGACCTCTAATGTTTGCACAATAGTTTCGGTAAACAAACTCTATGGGAATTACTTCCTTATTCGCAATCTCTACGTTCAATGAGTTTTCTAAATGTTCAGGAGGCATGTTTAGTCGATTAGCAAATTCTTCAGACACAAAGGAATTGGTAGCACCCGAATCGAATAATATGTATGCATTTATATTATTGATTGGGAGAATACGACACCACGTCCCTTGCGGTCCATCTGCGTCTTGGGATACCATGTTAAATGTTCAGCGATGATCGGTTGGATTGATTGCGTTGGTCCGTCGATCATCATCACTTGTCGCCCTCCCTCGTTGGTCGCTTCCTCCGTTGTTCTTCTTTGGGCAATCCTTGATTTGATGCTCGGTTGAGCCACACTAGAAACATCCTTGGTCTTTTTGGCTTTGGGCGGTTGGGTGAAATGTGCCTTCTTGGCGCATAGATTGAAGCAGAGACGTTGCGCCCTTCCAAAGATTCCCTTGATGGTTTTTCCGTGATTTCGAGCAAGCTTCACTTCTTTTCTTAAATCCTCCTTGATAACTTCTCGACCGGTTGATGTTTCGTTGGTTGGTGTTGTTGTTGTTGCGGTTATCCCATTTCCTCTTTCCCAGATAACTTCCACCATCGCTACTCACCCACGCAGTTTTCCCCCCGCATTCTTGTTCTTCTTTTTCCTTGTTGTATTGGCTCAATGCCTCGCTACCTCCCTCAAAGAATTATCGCCTTTCTCCAATAATGTGTCGAACGAGTCGATTTGAAGGACCGACACCTTGTTGAACAACCAAGGTTTTAGTCCAAGTTCGAGCGTCAAGATTTCCTTTCAAAGATTAATCACTTGATGTGTTGTGAATCGTGAAGTTCATTGAACTTGGCATCACGACATCGTGCCACCGTCATCTCCCTTGTTTTAGTTCTAGAAACTTTACCTCCATCCTATTCTTCATGCTCTTCAGGAAGTAATTCTCGAAGAACAAGGTCTTAAATCTTTCCAAGGTTATAGTCCCTTCTCCCACTCTCTGCTAATTTTCTTCCCACCAGTAGTTTGCTTCACCCCTCATCATGTATGTAGCAAACACGATTTTCCTCGTTTTCACCCACACGAGCAATGGCGGCTAAGGCTTTCTCCATTAAAACCTTGATCCACGTTATGCTTACACGATAGGGCTTCAGTAGTACCCATGAATTCGGAGGTCCTACACTCTTAAAGTCCTTGAAGTTCATGCACCAGAGCTACTTGGGGAATGGGTGGTACTTGTTCATTTCTTCCTCTAAGAGCCTCCCCTAACAAATCTACAAGCCTCTCGAATGGGATCTACTTGTCCTCTCTCATCATTAACTTAACTCTTAAAGACAGCTTAATCTACGTCAGGCGGTGCATTTTTCCGCATCACAAAACAACCATTTTATTATCTAATTATATTACCTAAACAGCTTCTCCATAAAAGGAATAAGATTTGTAATACATTTCGAGAACAAGATCATTTATATTCATATGCCAAATTGTCACATTACATGTTATCTCTAGCATACTTCTATAAATGACACAACTTATCCCCTAATATCACAAAAAGATGGGGACAACCATTAACATACTACCCTCTAATATAACTCAAAAGTTTGGGGCTTACAACTTTTTCACATTCTACATAAAAGACTGAATTTACAACAATAGATAATACACCACATAACGAACTACAACTAATAACTTTTAACGACTAGACTTAATCCATCATCCCGCGATCCACAGCGCTCTGGTACTCCCTCTGAGTCATGTGTACCACCAAATCTCGGCTTATGGTGTGCCGAGTCTGTCCCTGCTCTGTCGGGTAGTGATTCACCCCATTAATCAATCTCCCCATGGTCAAGCGCACTACATAGCCCATCCTGCTCATCTTCCTCTTTTGTACCTCACTTCATCTTCTAGATCGTTAGCCCTATCATTGGCCCTTCCCACTTCTCTTGAAATGGATCCTATCCATTACCTCCATCTCTAATCGAGTCCACGGATAACTTCCTTCTCCGTCCTCTCTCTCAACTCCCTCTGCTCCATTTCTTCAAATTTCGCCAGTTCTACATTCCTAGCCATCGCCTGTGAAACAAAGCCCCATTTGGATCCTCGCCTCCACGGTGAGCAATCTCCACCTCCATCTCCTGCATCACTAACTTTCTCGGTGGTCTTCGTCCCTTAGCTTTGAACTGGACTTCGTCCCTAGCCTCACCTCTAACTCCTCAACTCGCACCCTAACTCTAAAATCTTCTCCTCATACTCTCCCAACATCCTATCCTCAAAGTAGCCTCGTCGGAGTCCTCCATGGGCCTGTCCACCATCACACGCCCTCCATAGGCTCCTCCTCGGGATCGACTCCTCGGGTATTGGCTCCATCTCCTCTTCCTCATCATCATCATCATCGATAGGGACTACAGTTGATATAGGCTCCGCTTATCAATGGTGTTTCATATACCACGTGTATGTCACGCATGGCTCCTCTTCTACTACCTGGGCCAGGTCCTCCCATATCAGTCATCCCACAATCACCAATGTAAGACAAAACAAACAACAACTCCATTAGAATGTTAAATAACATAAGTTCATCAGTATAAAATGAAATTATATTCTATAACATGCTAAGTCTCTCTCTATGAGAACTCTATATGAGTTTCATCCCTTTCTATCTTCTAAGTTCTCCTAAGTTATAATCTAAGGGCTCTCGCCTCCTAAGGTTTATAACTATAGCTTTGATACAAACTGTGACGCCCCAAAATTTAGGACACCCATATCTCAAATTTGGTGCATCACGCATAACCACTGAATATTTTACTAAATCATTAACAACGGAAAAATAATAGAATAATTTACATTGATATAATATAAATATTCAAGCTGCTCCAAGGTATCAGTAACCATTACTACGACAATTCGGTGATTAACTTAAACATAACTTAATCATTCTTGAATACATCATAACAAGCATAATAATAATAATACTTCTAGTCTTAAGGACTAAGTTATTCGTCGCTTGCCCTTTCCCTTGTCTTGTCTGAAGTACCGCGCTTCTTTCGCCTTAAGCTGTAATGTTTTAGGAAGCAAGAATGAGCAACAAGTTTGCCCAAAGTAAGTAATATAGCCGTAAGGACAAGCGGTTATAGTATTTAAATCTTTCAAGGGTATAATAATAATAAGTAGTTCAAGGATATCAAGAAATATCAAGAGTATTCAATAGGTGTCGTTATAGATCAAGTATATCAACAAATTTTGTGGATTTATTCATTTCGAGGTTCAACATGAATGAGTAATTGAAAAGTAATACTAAGGACTAAGAACTCTTACTATAATTAATAAAGATTAATTGTAATCCATAATAAACGAGTACAACAGTGATCGGCCTAAAGTACCCCTAACGTTATGCATAACATTTAATCATACTGTAGAGCGCACGCTTCGGCTTTCCCGACAATATATAATTTCCCTTCAATGAGGGTTGTTCATCTCAAGAGATTTATTTATAGTCCGCACTCAAGTCAATTGGTTTGGATAGCTTTAACACAAAATAATAGTCTAGTCGAATCAATGGCTTAGACAAATTTTTATAACGATTTAAGAACGATAAGTCCAATGCTTGCAACAACGCCAAGGTATATAAATGATTTTCAAATAAAACAAATATTTGTTTGAGACAACAATCAAGGTATACAATGTAAGAAGTAGGAACTTGCCCTTGCTCGGCCGATTATGTTACCTTTGACACCTTGTCACGATATCTCGCCTATAATATAATAATATAGCCGTATAAATTAGTGATTGTTGAAACCAACTCACCTTAGCTATTAATCGCATGCCATCCTAGTTTAAGGTACAAGTTTCTCAAAATAAAATACTACATTTCTACTTGCTACACATTTATGCTCACAAATAAGAAAACTAAGCACATAACATTAATTTATTAAACGGTTGCTCAATTAGTTATCTGAACTAGCAATAAACATAGTGTCACAATAAAAGTTTTAATGTTATTATTAAATTAGTTTAGTGTAGCCGATTTATAGCTCTTTAAATCTTCACATTGCCTACATTTTAAATGTTTAAGATTATATAATAGGTAAGGCTAAAAGGATCTTTAATTCCTTGCACACAAGCAACCGAATTTAGCCTTAAAATATAGCAACATCCTTATTGCACCAAACAAAATAAATAAATTAATCATGTAGTAATACTAGCAGCCGAATAAAGCAACAAAAAAAAAAGGAGGCAGCACTTCTAGTCACAAAAAATCACATATATCAATTCCTATGCTAGGTACACCCAACCGTCAAACCCTCACTACAATACATGCTTGCTGTTTTTCTCTTCTTTTTTTTTATACATGTTTAGCAGTATACCATACACCAGTAAAAATCACATGTAACATCTTTTTGTGAGACACACTAACCGGCCCCACCATGCATCACTTCATGTTTGATATCCTTTTTCTTTCTCTTCATATACAAGTTTAGCAGTACTATACACAAAGTAAAAAAAAAAATCACATATAGACCTACCCACCCATCAACTTCATTATGCATGATTACTAGCTTGCTTGTTTCTTTTATCTTTTTTATACAAACTCAAGCAGTAACCTCAAGCAAATAAGATGAAGCACCAAAAATTTTACACACACAGCAACATGCTTTGGGTTTTTTTTTTTTTGTTCTATACAAAATCATTATGCATTCATGCAATATAATTTATTTATTTCGAAACACATGGTAAATATTAATCATACACACATTTAATTTAGCATACTAATTTACAAGCAATACAATATATCCAAATTACTTCAAAAAGAAGAAAAACGCATGCTAAAATTTAATATGGAAGGAAATTTTATTTAACGAATTAATATATATACCTTAGTTGAAGAAAAAGAAATTTGGTTGCCAAGAACAACAATGCTGCTGCCGACCACCACCTTCTTAATTGCTTCTTGTGTGTTGTTTTTTTTTTTATAAAGGAACTCTAGAGCATTTGGTATATATATATACTAAAAGAGAAAAGTGAAAACATTAATTAAATCATTCTTTGGCCATTCTCCTACTATAACTTTATAGCTACCTAAGGTCTAAAACATCACATCCCCCACATGCCAAGTACTACCAACTCCAACAAGACCACACACGCCAAATTTCTTCAAGACACAAGGCGTTCTAAAGTACATGCCGCCAAAAGAAATAAAAATTCCAAGGTCGCCATCATAAGACTTAACATGGTTTGAAAAAAAAACAAGATCAATTGGGTGATAAACACTACATTTAAATGAGACTTAACATGGCTAAAAAAAAAAAACAATTGGGTGATACATTCCTATGGTCATTTAAAATTAATTAAAATGGGTAGACAAAATTCATGGCTACCAAAAAATAACATGACATGGGTAAACAAAATGTCACATGGCTACCAAAATTAAATGGGGAATCATAACATGGCTTCAGCAAAATAATTGAGTGGAAAATAACATGAGGTTGCTTAGAAAATTAAATGGGTGGGTAAAATAATTCACATGGCTAGGTTCTATTATGTAAATACTTAATTATTATAAGAAGAGACTAATTTAATTTAATTTACCCAAATAACACTAAATTATACACCACCTTAATAATTATTAATAAGTTGGGTTATTTCACATAATTCAAGTTACTCACAAAATGATTTAGTCTTTCTAGATAAGCTTTCAAACCAATTCAATGATTTATTATTACTCCGTATAATTAAATAAATTAATTATACACCACCTCTTATTGACATCTTTTACTTAGCAATGCATTCCTTCATTAATTGCTCCTCACTAATTCCATTATTGTCTCACACAAGACATTTCATAACTTATCATAATTCTATACATCTTATCAATTATTAAAAGTTCAATTAATTCAAAAAAATTACTCACCTCATGCTATGCAAGAATTTATAAAATAAATAATCACAGGCTCTAATTATATAAATATTAATATTAAATCATAAAATTTGCGGTTATTACACCATTGAGTGTGGATATTGTCTAGATGACAATATTCTTGTTTAAACTCTCAACTATGTTTTGTCGTATTTTACACGACTGTTGTATAATTAAGTTGTATTTGGATTTATGTACCATGTATTTGG
Source organism: Panax ginseng (assembly GCA_020205605.1). Lineage (NCBI taxonomy): Eukaryota > Viridiplantae > Streptophyta > Magnoliopsida > Apiales > Araliaceae > Panax > Panax ginseng. The sequence goes on from CM035139.1 coordinate 94,567,807, forward strand.
CGACCCAAGATGGGTGGTGTATACATGTTTTGGGTGCATCACAGGTTTGGTCACCTAATTGTGCGCAAATAAGGAGAAATCCTTATCGGAAAGCCCCCACTTTCCTGGGAACGACTTGGTTGTAAAATATTGTGAGTTATTATATTAATGATGAATAATTGTTGAAGTATTATGAATGTATTGAAGATATGTGAATTGAAAAAGTTAGAGGGAAATAATTCAAACTTGAAAAAATTTAGGGGTACTAAAGTGTAATAATAAGTTAAACCAATCTGGACCATTGATGGTGGTTTTAATAGTTAATCAATTTGGACCGTCGGTGGTGGTTTTAAAAGTAATCAATCTGGACCGTCGGTGTGGTTTTAAAAGTAAATCAAACCAGATCGTCGGTTGTGGTTTTAATAGTAATCAATCTGGATCGCCCGTTCTAATAGTAAATCAATCTATTCTATTCATGAATTAGTTACTATTTAGTCCATTCTCCTATAAATAGAAGCTTAATTCTTCTTTCATTCTCACCAATTCACGAAGATTCACAAGAGACATTATAGAGAGAGAAACTATAGAGATCAAGAAGAAGAGTATTCTGCCACTTCACTTTTGCAGTATCCAGCTTTCTACTAAGGTAAGGGATATTATTTGTTGTATTCGTAAGGGATATTATTTGTTGTATTCGTAAGGGATATTATTTGTTATATTCGTAAGGGGTATTATTTCTTTCATATTCATAAGGAATACTATTTTTCATATTCGACCTTTAGTATGTCGGAATAACCTGTCTACGCAGATTACGTACCGTATGACAAGTGAAAATCCATTTTTATTTTTCGTATGTTAATTCTTTTCATATTCTTAAATATAAACTTACTATGGTAAATATTGCTCTTATAATCCTTGAAATTAGTGGAATATCCATAACTTTTGCGCTTCGTCCATTATCATTTTATTGGAATGTTGATAGGAACTTTCTTATTAAATATCAATATTTTCACCTGAAGTACTATTCACGAGTTACTATTTACGGGTTACTATTCACCCGATTTTACTATTCACTATAATATTATTCATTCATTAGTATTCTGGGCAATTTTCATGTCAGTACTATTCACGAAGTTACTATTCATTCAAGTTACTATTCACCCGCTTTTTACTATTCACTATAATATTATTCACTCTAAGTATTCAGGGCACTTTCCATGTCGGGGTACTATTCATGGGATACTATTCCCAAAGTACTATTCATAGGGTACTATTCACCAAAAAATTTCTTTCTTTTCTGTCCAAATTATTTTTGATTCATGGATATTATTCTTGACTCTACAAAACAGTATCATGTTGAAAACTTGGACGTTATTGATTTCGGGATAAATTAAATTATAAATCTTTAAAAATTTATCCTTGAACTTGTTTTATTGAATTCTTATATCATTGTCATCATCCTCATGCTTATATTATGATGAAAGTCATCTTCGCTTATATGCATAGATGGATCTGTTGATTGGTATGATTATGACCGTGGATAATTCTAAGATAGTCATGACTATTGATGATTACACGAATAATTGTTGGTCGTAGTGCAAGAATAATTTGTGGACGTGATACTAATGAATATCCCAGTTCGCAAAGGCAAGGATGATTCGATGATGTGATCTATTTATTAAGTTGAGTCCCGACAAGAAAGTGAATGATAAACTTTTTAAATCATGTAGAGATAGTAGATATCATGCTCTACTTGACTCTTCTAATGGATTCTTTTGTTTCACCGCAGCTTAAACTTATTGTCTATTATATTCTATCGTTTAACATTGTTGAAGGCTAATGATAACTTATTCTGCATTATCTTAGTCATAATATTTCTTACTGGGCTAGTTGACCTCACCCTTTTACTTCCATTATTCTCTTCAGAAATGAGAATGTAGCTAGGAACTAGCTCGGGGAAGCAAGTGATGGCTTAGAGATGGTGTAATAGTAGTCCCTCACTATTCTATAAAATAGTGTGCCAATAAATGTAATGAGGACTCTATTTGAGTTTGGATATTGTCTAGATGACAATATTCGTGTAAAAGCTCTCAGCTCATGTTGTATAATTAAGTTTGTTGTTGAATTATATACCATGTATTTGGCGACCCAAGATGGGTGATGTATATCTATTTTGGGGGCGTCACAGTTGGTATCAAAGCATAGGGATATGATCCCTGGCTGAGATGTGAGATAAGAACTAGGAGGGGAGAGACGAGTAATTCCTTCGCTAGTATGACCCACCTAAATTTATTTAGTATTTAATTGGTCGGTCAGAGTATAAGGATAATATGTGGCATGTCAATTAACCCTTGTTTTGTGACAATGTTTGAAAATGACATTTGAAAATGTTGAGATCAACAATGAAGCACATGAGATCGTTGAGTCACCAACGATCAATACCCAGGATAATGTGCATCAGGAAGGCAATAATCCTCGTGTAAACAACAACACCGACCAAATGACAAACGATGGTATGTTTAAGACCTTTTTAGAATTCATGCAACACCAAACGAGAGAGACTCGTGTTCATAATGCAGGTGGAAACAATGGAAACTTCACTACCGGTCATCGCTAAGTTAGCTTCAAGGAGCCTGGACCACCGAAGTTTTGGGAAAGCCAGAACCACTTAAGGCGAAGACGTGGATAAAGCAGATCACCGTGATATTGGATGTCTTGGAATGCTAAGAGGAGCAAAAGGTTCCCTTCGCCACCTTTATATTGCGTGAAGAGGCAGATTATTGGTGGGAATCTATAAAGCGTACCCAGCCTGACGCATTAAAGATGTCTTAGGAGAAGTTCCAAGAGTTGTTCAACGACAAGTACTTTCCCAAAAGTATTCGTCACATGAAGGAGGTGGAGTTTATCAAGCTGGAGAAAAACAATATGACTGTGTTGTAATACGAGGAAAAATTTGCGGAGTTATCCCGGTTTGCATCCCATTTGGTCGATAATGAGGAGTGAATGACGCGAGTGATTCTAAGAGGTTTGAAACCCGATATATGTCAATACCTCATTTCTCACAAACTTTGTTTATATTCAGATGTTGTGAATAGGGCTCAGTTATTGGAGCGCGATAATGAGTCAGCACAACCAAAAGGCAACGACCAATAATACGATAATAATCGTACCGGTGGCAACGGTCATCGAAACAATGATAACCATCGTGGAGGAAATTATTAGGCAAGAAATGGTAACCACTTTGGTCGTAATCATGGCCAAGATAATAGAAGTGGAAAATTCAAGAAGAGAAGATTTAACGATGATAGGAAGACATTGGCAGCAGCACCAACACCAGCAACAAATTCTAGGGGAGGAGAACGACCGCCAGTTAGATGCTACAGATGCGGAGAGGAAGGACACATAAGTCCAAACTGTTCACCGCCTTCCAAGGTATGTTTTAGTTATGGAAAAGATGGTCACATAGCTCAATTTTATCCTGTAGCGAAATCAAGTCAAGCTGGGACGGTGGCACCAAAGGCGGATACGGACAAAACAAAGTCGGTGGTTTTAGGAAGAGCGTTTTTCATGACTTCTCAAAAAGTGAGTAACCCGAACGAAGTTAGCACTTGTTAGTTAATTATAAATTCTTGCGAAGTCTATACCTTATTAAATACCAATTCTACCAATTCTTTTATCTCTCTTGCTTGCGCTTAACGTTTAAATTTGACCCCAGAGAAGTTAGACTTTGACTTATTGGTTGAAACTTCGTTAGTAGAAACCGACGTTACCTCCACTGTTTATAAATCTTGTTGATTCAAATCGACACTTTCACGTTACCTGTCGATCTTGTCTCTTTGAAAATACTTTCCCTTGATGTGATTTTAGGAATCGATTGGTTAACTACTAATCATGCTTTTCGTAAGGTTGTTAGCTTTCATATTTCTAACCAACCTGTTATGAGAATTCAAGCAACCAAACCACTAGAGTCAATCACTATTATATTAAGCCATAAGTAAAGAGCCCTGAGCCTTTCGCTGGTGACTTCCTTGTGTGGAATGCACCGAAGCCAAACTTTCTGTAGGGGAAGACGTGAATAACGGTGGCAAGTTGATAGGTATCAATGTGACGTGCTATCCAAGTGTTGGGATGAGAGTCACAGTTTTGAATGATATTTCCATTGTTAATAAATTTCTTGACGTATTCCTAAAGACTTCTTGTCCTACCCCTAGAGCGTGAAATGAAATTTTGTATTGACCCTAGTACAAAACCCATTTCTAAATCCCTTAAATATTTCTTCAACTAAAATGAACATAATATGCGTCGTATACGTTGGCTCGAGCTGTTGAAGATTACGACCATACCATTCAATATCATTGTGGAAGAAAGAACGTGGTAGCTGACGAGTTAAGTAAAAGATCGTATGCGGTTACGAGTGTGATGTTGTTAACACAAAGACTCATTTTGTACGACTTACAAAAGATGGAGATAGAGTTAAAGACTCCAAAACCTACATGAAGATAATGAATATACGATTAGAATTGACTTTAATCGATAAATTTAAAGCCGCTCAAGCTACAGACTTAGAGCTGATGAATGTGAAGAAGAAGGTTCAAGAGGGCGTTATTCTAGAAGCAAGAATTGACGAAGAGAGGAAAGCTCAAATCCTTGATTTTATTAGTCTATTTGAAATCCTCAATCGAGTAGCAAGTGTGGCCTATAGACTCGCTTTATCGCCAAGTATGTCGCGTGTTCATAACGTTTTTCACGTATCGATGTTACGTAAATATGTGGAAGACTTGAACCACATTATTTAATTAAAACCAGACGAGATAGCGGCAGATTTAACGTATGAAGATGTACCTGTTAAAATCTTGGATAAGAAAGATCATATTCTACGGTCCAAGGTTATACCTCAAGTGAAAGTTTTGTGCAGAAACCACGAAGTGAAGGAAATGACCTGGGAGTTAGAATCTAAAATGAAATCAAGGTATCCTCACCTCTTCGATATATCAGGTACGTACCTAATTTCGAGTACGAAATTTCATAAGAAGGGGAGGTTATAAGACCACAACTTTTTTGAATAAAGAATAATTTTTCTCTAAATATATTTTGAATATTATGGTGGATATGATATAATGTTATAGTTGTGGTTAATATTTGGAAAATTTTGCAAAGTAAGCAAGTTGATATAAAATATTCGTTGTGTCAGTGAATATTCGATTGGTCGGGGAATATTCATTTTAACATGGAATATTCGTACGACGACACAATCATTGGTGGACCCCGCAATGGAAGTATTGTCAGAAAATGACAAAAATATCTTTTTATAAAAATAACGGCGAAAGTTTTACTGTTAAACTGTTGAACTACCCGATGGTAAAAGTACAGTAATACGCGTGGTTTCATAGTAGCACACGGTATTGATTATTGATGTTTACGTGAGAAGTCATTCAGTTTTATTCAATTATTGTAGATATTTTATATAATCAATAATTGAGATGACATAGGTATTAATATTATTATTTGCAATATTAACGATGTCTAGAAGTTCTGCCAAGGAGAGGTTTGGTCACCTAATTACACGCCAATAGGTAGAAATCCTTATTGAAAAGCCCCCTCTTTCCTAGGAATGACCTGGTCGATTAATAGTGTGAATAATAATAACGATGATGAAGTTTTGATTTATTAGTATTATAATTGTAATAAATCAGAAAATCTTTTTATATAAAACAGAATACTTTTATAAAGTTATTCGTTTTATTAGGCTAATAGTAAAATCTTTTTATATAAAACAGAATACTTTTATAAAGTTATTCGTTTTATTAGACAATAATTAGAATATATTAGATTGGATGGTTGCTTTCTGAAAACAGTTTGTGGTGGTCACCTTTTGTCTATAGTTGGTAGGGATGGAAATAATAAAATGTTTCAAATAGCTATTGGGGGTGGTGGAAAATAAAAATTTGGATTACTGGAATTAGTTCCTCCAATTGTTGGTGGCTGACTTAGATTTGGGGGATGGGTATGGGATTACTCTCATATCTGATCAACAAAAGGTGACTGTTAACATTTTTTAATTGCATTTATTTTTTGTTTGAACAAGTTGGCATTTTTTAACAATCTCATATGATGACTGTTGTAGGGACTGAAAGTAGCTATTCATGACCTTCTTCCTCATGTAGAGCATAGAAACTGTGTAAAGCACATCTATGCAAATTGGAGGAAAAAATAACCATCACAAGCATTAAAACAAGCATTCTAGGAGGCATCCATTGCTACACACCATGTGGCTTTTAAAGGGACAATGAAGGATGTAAAAAGGTTGTCTACTCCTGCACATAACAAGCTAGTTATACAAGATACAAAGGTATGGTCCAAAGCATTTTTTGAGACTCATTCAAAAACTGACAGTGTAAAGAACAACATGAATTGGTGTTTTAATGAATGGATAATTAAGGCAAGATATATGCCAGTTCTTCAAATGATAACAAAAATTCATGGCTAACTTATGGTGAGGTTGCACGAGAAGAGAGATGCAATGCTAAAGACTGAGGAGTTAATATGCCCAAGGATTAAAAAAAAACTAGATGCAAACATTTTAGAATCTGCACATTGTGATGCTCTATGGGATGGACAATCCAAGTTCCAAGTGAAGGAGAGAGGAAAAGGAGGGTACACTGTCAACCTAAAGCATAGAAGTTGTGCATGTAGGGTGTGGGATTTAATAGGAATCCCTTGTGATCATGCTGTTAGAGCCATTCGTTCTATATATGGAAACCCTATAAAATAAATTGCTAAGTGGTACACTATGTGGCGCCCCTAAAATAGGTCCACATAACCCATTTTGGGTCGCCAAATACATCGTACAGAATCCACATACAAACTTCATTTATAAAACTATTGAACTGTCGTGCAAAATACGACAACATATAAGCTGTGAGTTTTAATACAAATGTTATCTCGTAGATAATATCCAAACTCAAATTAAGTCTTCATTACAATTATTATCACATTATTTCAAAACATAGTGAAAACTTCTATAGTAACTATCTCGGACTATTACTTCACTCCCCAACTAGTCCCAGCTACATTCTCGCCTTTTGAGAAGAACAGTGGAACCAAAAAGAAAAGGGGTGAGCTCAACTAGCCTAGTAAAGAATATTATGACTAAGATAATATAGAAAAAAATATTCTTTGTAATCAACATGGAATAATCTGATAGAAGACAATAGACAACAAGTTTTACATCAACAACTGCAGCGGAAACATAATTCCATTAAAAGAGTCAAGTAGAGAATAATTTTTTTGAATAAAGAATAATTTTTCTCGAAATATATTTTTGAATATTATGATGTGGATATGATATAATGTTATAGTTGTGGGTAATATTTGGAAAATTTTGCAAAGTAAGCAAGTTGATATAAAATATTCGTTGTGTCAGTGAATATTCGATTGGTCGGGGAATATTCATTTTAACAGGGAATATTCGTACGACAACACAATCATTGGTGGACCCCACAATGGAAGTATTGTCAAAAAACGATAAAAATATCTTTTTATAAAAATAACGGCGAAAGTTTTACTGTTAAACTGTTGAACTACCCGGTGGTAAAAGTACAAGAATGTTTATGGTTGCATAATAAAGACCAGATTGATTATTGATGCTTACGTGAGAAGTCACTCAGTTATACTCAATTATTGCTACAGTAATTGTTGCATAGTATCTCATGTTATTTGATTCAATTATTGTCGATATTTTATATATTATTTGCAATATTGACAATGTCTAGAAGTTCTGTCAAGGAGAGGTTTGGTCACCTAATTACGCGCCAATAAGGAGAAATCCTTATCGGAAAGCCCCCTCTTTTCTAGGAACGACCTGGTTGTTAAATATTGTGAGTTATAATATTAAAGATGAATAATTGTTGAAGTATTAAGAATATGTTTGTTGAACATATGTGAATTACAAAAGTTAGAGTGAAATAATGCAAACTTGGAAAAATTTAGGGGGTACTTAAGTGTAATAATAAGTTAAACCAATCTGGACCATTGATGGTGGTTTTAATAGTAAATCAATCTGGACCGTCGGTGGTGGTTTTAAAACTAATCAATCTGGACCATCGGTGGTGGTTTTAATAGTAAATCAATCTAGACCGTCGGTGGTGGTTTTAAAAGTAATCAATCTGGACCGTCGGTGGTGGTTTTAAAAGTAATCAATCTGGACCGTCGATGGTGGTTTTAATAGTAATTAATCTGGACTGTCGGTGGTGGTTTTAAAAGTAAATCAATCTGGACCGTCGGTTGTGGTTTTAATAGTAATCAATCTGGATCGCCCGTTCTAATAGTAAATCAATCTGTTCCATTCATGAATTAGTTACTATTTAGTCCATTCTCCTATAAATAGAAGCTTAATTCTCCTTTCATTCTCACTAATTCACGAAGATTCACAAGAGACATTATAGAGAGAGAAACTATAGAGAGCAAGAAGAAGATAATCCTTGAAATTAGTGGAATATTCGTAAGTTTTGCGCTTCATCCAGTATCATTTTATTGGACTATTGATATGAACTTTCTTATTAAATATCAATATTTTCACCCGAAGTACTATTCACGAGTTACTATTCATGGGTTACTATTCAATCTTGGCTTTTACTATTCACTATAATATTATTCACTCCTAGTATTCGGGCAATTTTTACTTTGGGTACTATTCATGAAGTTACTATTCACTTAAGTTACTACTAACCTAGTTTTACTATTCACTATAATATTATTCACTCGGGTATTCGGGGCACTTTTCATGTTGGGGTACTATTCACGGGGTATTATTCCCGAAGTACTATTCACATGGTACTATTCACGGGATACTATTCCCCAAAAATTTATTTCTTTTCTCATTCAAATTATTTTTGATACATGGATATTATTCTTGAATTTTACTCTACAAAGCAAAGATCATGTTGAAAATTTGACGTTATTGATTTCTGGATAAATTAAATTATAAATCTTTAAAAATTTATCCTTGAACTTGTTTTATTGAATTCATATATCATTGTCATCATCCTCATGCTTATACTATGATGAAAGTCATCTTTGGCTTACATGCATAGATGGACTGTTGATTGGTATGATTATGACCAGGGATAATTCGGTATAGTCATAACTATTGATGATTACACGAATAATTGTTGGCCCGTAGTGCAAGAATAATTTATGGACGTGATACTAATGAATATCCTTAGCCCGTAGTTCAAGGATGATTCGATGATGTGATCTATTTATTAAGTTGAGTCCCGACAGTAAAGCGAATGATAAACTTTTTAAATCATAGAAGATAGTAGATATCATGCTCTACTTGACTCTTCTAATGGATTGTTTGTTTCGCTGCAGTTAAACTTGTTGTCTATTATATTCTATCAGTTTAACATTGTTGAAGGCTAATGATAACTTATTCTGAATTATCTTAGACATAATATTTCTTACTGGGCTAGTTGAGCTCACCCTTTTACTTCCATTATTCTCTTCAGGAAATAAAAACGTAGCCGAAACTAGTCGGGGAACGAAATGATGGCCCGAGATGGTGTTATAGTAGTCCTCACTATTCTATAAAATAGTGTGTCAATAAATGTAATGAGGACTCTATTTGTGTTTGGATATTGTCTAGATGACAATATTCGTGTAAAAACTCTCAGCTCATGTTGTATAATTAAGTTTGCATTTAAATTTTGTACCATGTATTTGGCGACCCAAGATGGGTGATGTATACCTATTTTGGGGGCATCACAAGTCAAGGCTCCTAGTCCACTCTTCTACCCCTTGAGTAGGAAATCCACTAAGGATGTTTTTTCAATCTTTGAATCACTTAGATTCCTTCAAGACCAGCAGTCTTGGAACTTCTTAGTTCCCTTAGAACTCTTCAAGTCCAACAGACTTTGAACTTTTTATTTCACTTAGAACTCTTCCAGTCCAACAGACTTGGAACTTCTTACTTCACTTAATGATAGTTTAGTTCTTGAATGGTGCTACTCAGTTGCCGTTAAGCTTGTGTTCAAAAGAACTGAGTAGCTAAGCACGCTTTCTCTTCAGATCGTATAGTTGAGTTTTGAGTGTTTTTCAACTTTTTGTTGTGTGCTTGCTTGATTATTGCATATATATCTAATTTGCATATATAATGTGCCTTTGACATATGTCCGTTTCAATGAATCCGTTGATGCACTAATTATATTTGACATTTTCTGAGCACTGATGGTGACTTCTTGAAAATCTTTTGTCCAGTCGTCTGGCCCACTGACACAGTAGAATGTTATCTCACCTAACACCTAAAAAGGTGTTTTTAGCTTATATGTGGTACTTTCCTTAGCTTCTTTAATACGTTTCTTTGTTATATACTAAGGATGAGTGTTAGGTCATTGGGATTCCCGAGAGTCTTCACGTCTATAATCCTTTCCACATTTGTTTTAATTTATGCTTTAATAAATAGAGAAAGCTCGACGCTTCTGATGCATACATATGATGCACTACGATCATGATCGTGGTGTCTTGCCATATTAGATTGATCCGGACTGATAGAGGAGAACACTACGATTTCTCTTAAGCACTGGTAGACTACGATCTTTGTTTGCTTGATTTGTAGACTCTACGCTTCCGAGAGAACACGACGATTCTTGAATTTTCTTGGCAGATGTTTGGACCACTCTATGATACTGGTAGATGCCCTTTAAAGAAGACAGACTACGATACTTGATACTCTACGATTCTGCCTTGGCTTCTGCAATCTCTTGGCTGGCTCAACAGACTACAATTCTATTAAAGCATGTTTATTACATCTTAAGAGATAGATCAACCAAACAACTTTGATCTTTTCTTCTATACATTCATTTACGGATTGATAATCATTAAAGCACAGATCAACCTAACAATTTTGATTAATCACTAAGTCCTTGTACATGTATTCCTTGAAGGACTTTACATATAAGCATGATTATTTACTTTTAACATCAAATTTAAATATGTAACTTCCCAACAATCTCCCCCTATTTGATGTTAACATAACTAAGGAGATTTATATCATGATCATCAATTTCTAGATGTAGTTGCTAGAAAGTAAATATGACTTAGTGTTTCCCTGAGCAGCTAAAATCTCTAGAAAATAAGCATGAATTTATTAATGTTTATAAAGATAGATATTACAATAATTCTTAGTTACATCAATAAGAAATAAATTCCAACTTATCTATATTTCTTTTGTCTTTTTCTCATTGGAGGATTAGCATGCTCTGCATCTCTCCTTCTCATGTTGGCTTCGTCTCTCCATGCAATGTCTGCCATCTAGCTTTGACTTAGCCATTCTCCATTATCATGTATGTTCATAAATGCAGGATCTCCAACTGGCATGTTTAGGCCAGTAGTGGTTACTCCTTATGAGCTAGGAGATGGCCCTCGAGTCCTTAGCAGTTGCGCCATTAGAATTGGTTGGCGCTACTACTGTTCGGATCATAGAGTCTGATAGCGAGGCTGTCTTGTGGGGGACTCCTTGAGGATTGAGCAACTTATTTTACTCTTATTTTATCTTTCTCTCCTTCCCCTTTATTCTCCCCCTTTATGTCAGCATCAAGGGTTTGAATATCTTCAGACATATGATTCATGCCTTGGACGAGTTCATGGAGCTAATTTCTGGATTGAGCAATGTCTTTACGGTTTTCTTGAACCAGAGAATCAATTCGAGACTTGTTCTTTTGTAGAACAACCAAGACAATGTCTGTTTGTTGCATCTGACTCATTGAAAATTCTTGGAATTCTTTCATTGAGGTTCATAGACTTGAGAGACTTTCCATCATAAGGTTTATTTTGAGATTCCCGAGTCTTTTGCAGAAGGAGAACTGCTTCCTTGTGTTTCCGGGTAGACTTAAAGTGAATCTGATCCCTTTCATTAATATTGTGGATCATTTCCTTGATGATATCCTGAAGCTTTTTTGTGAGCTCGGAGCTCAAATTGCTGGGAAGGGTGTTGGCATCATCTATTAAATTGTTCAGCCTCATGTGAACAAGCTCAGAGTGAGTTTCAAGATCTTCTTGAATGTCTTTGGTCACTTTCTGTGATGCACTCAATAGTTCAGTTTTAGTAGGAAGATCTGAGAAAAGCTCAAGAAGTTGCTGAGTGTTTAGAGGAGAGGCTCTAGTATTTTGATTTTGCATATTGTAGAGAGCAAGATCAAGATTAAAATAATTATTGGTTGATGAGGAAAGAACATCTGAAGGAGGGGCATGTATATGAGTTTGAGTTATAGGGGGAGGTGATGTTGGTGCTTGTTGAGTGAGTGACTCTACGATTTGAGTAGGATCGATATTCGTAGAGTGAGAGATGGTGGGAGATGGTATCAATATAAAGAAAGGCATATTTGGTTCATCAGTTGCAGAATGTTGGGATTCTATAACCGAAAATTGGTTTAGTGGATGAAGTATCACTTCCAACCATCTTGGAAATTCGTAGAATTGGTTGAAGTTTGATGGAGGACAGTGACCAACTCTGAAAAATATGGGAATTGATTGTACCTCACACCCAATTTCTGAAGAGGGATTATTTGTAATTAGCTTCTGAAAAAAAGTGAGGTTTCCTGGGAATCCATAGGCAAGCACTGAGATTGCTAGATAAGCTTTGAATGTCCAGAACATGTGATCCCAGGAGTTGAGAATTTGGGCTTTTGGATAGGGCATCATAGGTAAGTAGGAGAACATATAATTATAGTTGGCTCTCCTGTATCCATCCCATTACACTGCTATAATCTCAACTTCATCTTCCTCTTCTTCATTTTGATCTTCATTTGAAATTTCCACCACTTCAAACATCTCCTCATTCCTTATCTGATCTTCAGCCTTTTCTACCTCCATAGTTTTTGTTCCTTCGATCTCCCTATCCTCTTGTATCTCCCCCTCAGCTGTATCTTTTTCTTGTACATGAACTTTGAGAGACACCCCCTCAATCTGATCATTTATTTGAACTTCAGGCAACTCCCCCTCAGCTGGAGCATTCTATAGTGTAGGAACTTCAGGAAGCTCCTTTTCTGTAGCTATTTTCCTTTCATCTTCCTTCAAGACTTTCTTATTTCGAAGAACATATTTCTTAACAGGTTTTCTTCTTATTTTTCTGGGCTGAGCTTCAGCCTCGGTGCTTACTTTAGATTCAATTATGACGGTAGGTTCAGGTTGAGACTTTATTATAGCATCATCTTTTGGAGTGATGATAAGTCTATATTCTACGATCGGTAGTGACTTTACGATCGAATGGAGTGAAGACTTCTTTGCTTTGTGGTTGCGTTTTCCCTTCTTAAGCAACTGAGAGATGGTGGCTCTGTCTTCTTCATTCTCAGACTGCTGCTCTTTCTTCTTCATTACCTTTAGAGTTTCAGTGCCTGAACACTCTTGGGGTGCATCAGTGGTTGAGCCTTGAGGCTCTTCTATTGTTTGTTCTTTCATTTTCCTATTACCCTTGCTTTTTCTGATCAACATGATGGGTTCCTCTTGATTAATTTCTTCTTCTTCATCAGCTTCCTTCACAACCGAAATATTTCCTGGTAGCCCAGAAACTTTTGCTTCACCAGTCCTTTCACTTGATTCAAACATCATTTTGACATTTTCTGCAGGGTTTCTTTTCCAGTTTTGAAACAGCTGCTGGGTTATTTTTTTGTTGGGATTAATGGATTCCCCCTCCTTGTCCCAAATTTGTCACCCAGAGCCAATTGCATGATTATGCTTATGAACCTCCAATAGAGCATTTTTCCAAAGCTCTTTGATTTCTTTGAGCTGAGTATCCACTTCCCAATCCAATCGATAAGTAGAGCTCCATAGTTGAGTTGAATCCTGAAGTAGATTGTTGTCATGAGCTTTAGCTGAACTTCATTTATAGAGTCGTGGCCAAAGCTTTTACGACATATGCACTTTCCAATAATGTTAGCCAAAAAGTCATACTTCTGGGGAAACACTTTCTTCTTGTACCCTTTGACGTTCTGAAACTTTGTGTGGTGCATCTTCTTCAGACCTTCATGAAAGTCGATGGTTGATGACATCCATAGATACAAGTCCCTTTGGTTTGAAACCTAGGGCTAGGTTTATATCATCAATTTTGAGTTTAATTTGTTCCCCCTTGACCCCTGTAGTGATGATGTCATTCTCAAAGACTCCATTGACATAGAACTCTTTCACCAGCTTGGGGTATATCCATGGGCTGGTGCTCAGAGCTTCTTCAAGACCAGCTTTCTTCAAAAGAGATAGGATCTTGTGGAACTGAGGGTCAGATGTCTTGAATTCATCAAAGCAGAGTTGGTAACCATATATAACATTGGAAGCAACAATTAAATTTCTTGAACAGAGGTTGGTTTATCGTTATAAAAGTTAGGGTTTTTATTGATAGAGAGAGATGAGCTTTTTGAAATTCTGGGATGAGTTTTCAAAAAACCTTTTTCAAAAAACCTTTTTCAAATTATATTTATAACTTCCCTCCTCATAATCTGCATAGTGGGGGCACGTGTTGAGTTCTGGCGGGCTCCACGATTCTAAATAATATGGAAAATACTAATCTGCCCTTAGCTCCCCTTGAGCTAGTGTATCCTTTGGGAAGACTACGATCGTCGAGGCTGCTCTACGATTATTGAGTTCATTTCTGATTCTACTCTACGATCATTGTCTGTCCTGGTCCTTGTGATGAACTCTGACTTAGCATTCCTAGGTTAAGGTAGCTCAGGAAGGGCCAACATCTTAGATTGAGCTAAGGATCAGGTTTTTCCTTGAGGTGCTTATCAGAGGGGTTGCTTGGATTTGATAGGACTATTGTCATCACATGATACTTCTCTATCATGTCGAGACTGCTCTACGATCGCAGTTTCTCTTTAGTCCTCTTTACAATTTTAACATAGTCCTTTTATCTACATGGTTAACACAAACTAGAGCATAGAGTTTATAGTTACAGATTTAGCATACCTAATTCACTTATTAATTTATTAAATCTGGATTCGTCTAAGGGCTTTGTAAAGACATCAGCAAGTTAATTTTCAATAGGGATGTATTCTAAGGATATAGTTCCATTTTGGACATGATCCCTAATAAAATGATATCTTATCTCTATATGCTTAGTCCTAGAATGCATGACGGGATTATGTGTTATTGCTATGGCACTTGTGTTATCACAGTGAACATGTATAGATTTGAAATCAAACCCATAGTCTGCTAGCTGATTTTTCATCAATAAGATTTGAGCATAGCTGCTGCCAGCAACAATGTATTCAGCTTCTGTTGTTGAGGTAGATACTGAGTTTTGCTTCTTGCTAAACCAGGACACAAGTCTGTTTCCTAGCAACTAACAGGTGCCACTGGTACTTTTTCTATCGATCTTGCATCCTACAAAGTCAGCATGTGTATATCATGTCAGTTCAAAGGAGGACTCCTTGGGATACCAAAGTCCCAAGTGAGGTGTGCCTTTGAGATACCTAAAAATTCTTTTTACAGTAGTTAAGTGTGATTCCTTAGGATTATCTTGAAATCTATCACATATGCATGTTGCAAACATTATGTCAGGTCTACTGGCAGTTAGATATAGAAGAGAGCCTATCATACCTCTGTATTAAGTTATGTCAATACTTTTACCTTTCTCATCTTTGTCAAGCTTCGTTGCTGGAGCAATAGGTGTTTTCATGGGAGAGGCTGATTCCATGCCATACTTTTTATAAGTCTTAAATGTACTTGGCTTGGTTTATGAAGATACCTTCATCAGTTTTCTTTACTTGTAATCCAATTCAGCTCACCCATCATACTCATTTCGAACTTGCTCTGCATAAGCTTGGCAAATCTCTTGCACAATTTTTCATCAGTAGAGCCAAAGATAATGTCATCAACATATATTTGAACAAATAGGATTTTGTCTTTGTGCTTTCTAAGAAATAATGTGGTATCTACTTTACCTCTAGTGAAACCATTTTCAATAAGAAAGTTAGTTAGTGTTTCATACCATGCTCTAGGTGCTTGTTTAAGTCCGTATAAGGCTTTGTCTAATCTATAGACATAATTAGAGAGAGTTGGATTGATGAAACCTGGAGGTTGCTCCATATATACTTCTTCTTGATGTTCGCTATTCAGAAATGCACTTTCGACTTTGAACTTCATGTGGGCAACAAATGCAAGGAATATCTTTATGGCTTCTAATCTAGCAACATGTGTGAAGGTCTCATCGTAGTCAATGTCTTCCTCTTGGGAATAACCTTTGGCTACTAGTCTTGCCTTGTTCCTTGTTATTACCCCATCTTCATCCATCTTATTTTTGAAGACCCATTTGGTGCCAATATCTGGGTGGCTTCTTGGTCTTGGAACTAATCTCCATACTCTATTTCTTTCAAACTGATTTAGTTCCTCTTGCATAGATTCTATCCAACTTAAGTCTTCCATAGCATCTTCTATCTTCTTAGGTTCCATTTGTGACAGAAAGCTTAGATATAAACACTCATTCTGGGTGGCAGATCTTAACTTGACTCTTGCATTTGGATCTCCAATGATTAGGTCTTGAGTGTGATCTCTTGCCCATCTATTTCCTATTGGAACATCTGACCTAATGCCTTCTTGTCTAAATTCTTCAAAATCATCCTCTACTTCTTGGTGTGGAGGTTTGTCATCTAACGTAGTTCTGATCTATTCTTTAGGCTAAACGATTTCATTTTCTGGGATGATGACCGTGGTGTTGAGCTTAACTACCTCGATCGTAGTGTCTGAGTTATCGTTCGTAGTGTCTTGAGGCACAGTTTTTTCTAAGTTTGTTTCATCGAAGATGATGTGAATTGAGACTTCAACACTTAGTGTCTTTTTGTTGAACACTCTATAAGCCTTACTGTTTGTGGCATATCCGAACACATGGAAGTAGCTAACATTTGGCTTTCTTCCTCTCCATGGCTCGTAGGGAGTCTTTTTTAACATAGAGTACACAAAAGATCTGTTTTGAGTGTAGCATGCAGTGTTGATAGCTTATGCCCAGAAGTATTCAAGCAGACGGGCTGCTGCTAGTAGAGTTCTTCCATCTTCAATCAACGTTATGTTCTTTCTTTCAGCTACTCCATTTTGCTGTGGAGTTCATAGAGCTGATAAGTTGTGACTGATGTCATTGTCTGTGAAGAAGTGATTCATCTTAGAGAAGCCAAATTCTCTACAATGATCACTCCTTATAGCCTTTATTTTCTCCCCTTTCTCGTTCATCACTAGCCTGAACATCTTGATGAGTTGGGAACTTGTTTCATCTTTTGAGTTTAGAGAGAACACCTATATAAATCTTGTACAGTTATCCACTACGGCCAATGAGTATATCTTCCCTCCAAGGCTCGTTGTTGGAATTGGTCCAAATAGATCCATATGAAGTAGCTGTAGAGGGTTATCAATTGAGTTGACAGTTTTGCTTTTGAATGAGCTTTTAGGTTATTTTCCAAGTTGACAGGCGTTGTATGGCCTTTCCTTGACAAAGTTGAGCTTGGGTAAGCCTGTTACTAGATCCTTAGAGGCCAGTTTTGACATGCTTTTAAAGTGAGATGAGACAGCCTTCTATGTCATAGCCAACTCATTTCTTTAGAGGCTTTAGCCAAAAAGCATATTGTCTCTTCAGAACTGAGTTAACCAAGATTAATAGTCTAGATATTTCCTTCTCTTGTTCCGGTTAACTTTATAGAGGAGGTCTTCAGATCTCTGACTTAACATTGATTATTGAGAAAGGTAACTTGATGACCCTTGTCGTAGAGCTAACTTATGCTTAGAAGATTGTGATTTAGTCCTTCCACATAGGCTATTTTGCCGAAGGATACCACACCATTCCCAGCTTAGCCATAACCTCTTGTCTTGCCAAAATCATTGTCTCCAAAGATTACTATTGGACCATCTTTCTCTATAAAGTCAAATAGGAGGGCTTTGTTTCCAGTCATGTGTCGTGAGCATTCACTGTCCAGGTACCAGGTTGTGATCGTGGAGCTCTGTTCCTATAGTGAGGTTTAAGCTCTCATTTTGGTACCCATACTTGCATGGGTCCTATCTGGTTAGTACCCTTGGGGACCCAAATATGCTTGACTTTGGATTTAATATACATGATATTATTATAACATACTACAGCCTTATGACCAATTTTATCACATACAAAACATCTAGCATGATATATGCTTGTGTGTGTGTGTAGATTCTTTCTCCATTTGAACTTATGTGGATTTCTTGTAGTCTTTCCTTTATACTGATTCTTCTTTTTCCATGTGTGCTTGTGATTCATGATTTGTGAAGAGTGTAACTTAACTCTACTATTCCCACCTGGTTGGTTTGTGGAGTTAATTTTGCTTGACTCTACGATCTTTCGAGGTTAGAGAGTAGTGACTAAGTTACTCTTCTTTTTTCTGAAGCCTAGGCCAACATTGGATCCGTTATGATTTATAGCATAGATTGGATCAGAAGAGCAGGCGTGGACTAGTTCTTCCTTCTATGAGGATTTCACAAAAGCAATGCTTCTATTGAGATTTGAAGCATTGTTGATGTTAGTTTCCTTTGATTTTTCCACATACGATTCTAAGGTGGATTCCCCAAAACCTAAACCTATTCTGTCAGATGCACTTCTCTGACTGGAGATCAGGGAGTCCATGTATGAAGAGGGTTTATTCCACGTTAAGTTTGTCTTTTCTAGTTCCTCAATCATAGAGGTTAGATTTGACTCTCTTTGTGCATTAAGTTCTTTGGTCTGTTTTAAGAATTTATTTTCAGCTTCAAATTTGGAGAGAGAGTTAACACTTAGAAGAGCTGTTCCCAGTTCTTCCTAAACTTTTTCTTTCTCTTTTTGAAGAATAGAATAATCTTTAGAGAGAACTCTGAACTATATATTTCATGTATTGATGTAGATCAGATGTTATGCCATGTAGTGCAGTTCTTAAATCATCAATATCTACATCAGGAGAGTTAAATTCAAATACCTCATCAATACTTACTTCATGATTGTCAGTGCTTTTCTTATCCTTTGCACTTTTGGCCATTAGACACATATTTGCTACTTGAGGATCTTCATCATCTCCAGACTCAAGAGTTGTGTCGTTGTCTGAGTCACTCCATGATCCACCGACCATAAGACCTTTGTCTTTCTTCTGAAGCCTCTTGCCTTTGAATTCTTTCTTTCAATTTGATTTCCTCTTTAGTTCTTCTCTACGAGGCTTGTTGCAGTTTGCAATGAAATGGTCAGGTTTCTTGCAGTTATAGCATAAATTATTTATCTGCTCCTGGCTGTTGTTGTTGTTGAATCTCTTAGGTTTGCTGCTTCTACCTTTACGCATGAACCTCTTGAGTCTTCTTACTAGCATTGCAATATCCTCATCATCATCATCCTCAGAGTCAGAGTCATTTTCAGTGTTAGCTTTGGAGATGATATCTGTTGATTTTAGAGCAACTCCTGTGTCCATCTTTCTTCCTTCAGATAGAGTCTCTGCTCGTTGAGTCAGCTCCAGTTCATAAGTGAGAAGGTTTCCATAGAGTTATTGAACATTCATTTCATGGAGATTCTTTGATTCTCTGATGACAGTGGTTTTGGCATCCCACTTGCTTGGTAAAGCTCTCACGAATTTTATGATCAGATCTTTGTTTGGATAGATCTTTCCAAAAGCTCGAAGAGAGTTGAGCAGAACATTGAATTTTTCATAAATTGAAGTGACATTTTCCCCTGGAACATGGGCAAACATTTCATATTGTTGAGTTAGAAGAGATTGTTTATTTTCTCTGACTTCTTCAGTTCCTTCGTGCATAATGAGCAATGCTTCCCATAATTCCTTGGCAGTTTTGTTGTTGACTACATTTTTGAACAGATCATCGTCTAAAGACTGGAACAAAATGTTCTTGGCCTTTTTGTCGAGTTGGACAACTTTCCTTTCGTTGTCAGTCCACTCAGTTTTAACCTTGACTTGAACTCTGTTTGGATCTTCTAGAGTTGGTGCAAGCTTTGTTGGAATGTAGGGCCCATTCACGATAGTTTCAAATAACTCTTCATCTATTGAGTCCATGTATGCTTGCATACGAACTTTCTAGTTGGCAAATTTATCTTTGTTACACATTGGTGGCTTGCTACCTCCTCCAGTCTTTGATTCGCTTATCAGATGTGCCATTGGATCTACTCAAGCTTGGTAGGCTGATTGAGAGAACCTGCTTCGATACCAATTGTTAGTTCCCAATGGCACAATAGTTATCTAGAAGGAGGGGTTGAATAGATATTTTCAAAATTCTTTTTCAAAATTCTTTGTCAGACATTGTTAATTAATTTCAGCGGAATATGTGATTTGTTTGTTCCCCTTAAAGATAAACAGAGTTAATCGTTAACAGGCAGTTATAGCAAGTATAACAGTTAATGCAAGAATATAAAAGACACAGAGAATTTAAGTGGTTCAGAGCACTCAAGGCTCCTAGTCCACTCTTCTACTCCTTGAGTAAGAAATCTACTAAGGATGTTTTTACAATCTTTGAATCACTTAGATTCCTTCAAGACCAGTAGTCTTGGAACTTCTTAGTTCACTTAGAACTCTTCAAGTCCAGCAGACTTAAAACTTTTTAGTTCACTTAGAACTCTTCAAGTCCAACAAACTTGGAACTTCTTACTTAACTTAATGATAGTTGAGTTCTTGAATGGTGCTACTCAGTTGCCGTTAAGCTTGTGTTCGAAAGAACTGAGTAGCTGAGAAAGTCTTCTTTTCAGATCATAGAGTTAAGTATTGAGTGTTCTTCAGCTTTTTGTTGTGTGCTTGCTTGATTCTTGCATCTGTATCTGATTTGCATATATAAGCTGCCTTTAAAATATGTCCGTTTCAAAGCATCCGTTAAAGCATTAATTGTATTTGACATTTCTGAGCAATGATGGTGACTTCCAAGAAATCTTCTGTCCAGCCATCTGGCCCACTGACACAGCAGACTGTTATCTCACCTAACACCTGAAAAGGTGTTTTCTGCTAACATGTGGTACTTTCCTTAGCTTCTTCAATACGTTTCTTTGTTATATACTAAGGATGAGTGTTAGGTCATTGGGATTCCCGAGAGTCTTAACGTCTATAATCATTTCCACATTTATTTTAATATATGCTTCAACAAATAGAGAAAGCTCGACGCTTCTGATGCAAACATATGATGCACTATGATCATGATCGTGGTGTCTTGCCATATTAGCTTGATCTGGACTGATAGAGGAGAACACTACGATTTCTCTTAAGCACTGGTAGACTACGATCTTTGCTTGCTTGATTTGCATACTCCACGCTTTCGAGAGCACACTACGACTCTTGAGTTTGCTCAGCAGATGTTTGGACCACTCTACGATACTGGTAGATGCCCTCCAAAGTAGACAGACTATGATTCTCGATACTCTACGATTCTTCCTTGGCTTTTGCAATCTCTTGGCTGGCTCGATAGACTACGATTCTGTTGAAGCCTATCTATTACATCTCAAGAGATAGATCAACCTAACAGCTTTGATCTTTTCTTCTATACATTCATTTACAGATTGATAATCATTAAAGCACAGATCAACCTAACAATTTTGATCTATCACTAAGTCCTTGTACATGTATTCCTTGAAGAACTTTACATATAAGCATGATTATTTACTTTAAACATCAAATTTAAATATGTAATTTCCCAACAAATCATATTTGTCGTGAATAGTACTCTGGAATGAATAGTACCGTGAATGAATAGTACTTCGGTATGAATAGTACCACGGATGAATAGTACTCCGGCATAAAAAGTACTTTGATAGAATAATACCCCGAATGAATAGTACCCCTGATGAATAGTACTCATAAATCGAGAATACAAAAGAAAACGATATCCCTTGACGAGTACAAAAGAAATGATATCTCATACAATTATAAAAGAATATACGAAACTTCAAATGGATTTTCACTCGTCATGCGGTAATCCGCATAGACAGACCATTTCCATAATTTAATAAAGAATGAATACGAAGGATTATTCAACAGGCATAGGGTAATCAGCATCGACAGGTTATACCCACAGATTAATAAAGAATGAATATGAAGAGTTAGTCACCAGACATGCAGTAATCCGCATAGACAGGTTATACCCATAGATTAATAAATGATGAATACGAAGGGTTATTCACCAAGCATGCGGTAATCCGCGTAGACAGGTTATTCCCACAGATTAATAAGGAATAAAATGACAACCCTTATGAGTATGAAGAAAATAACATCCTTTACGAATACGAAAGAAATAATACCCCTTACGTTAGTAGGAGATTGTATACTATAATAGTGAAGTAACAGAATACTCTTCTTCTTTCTCTTTATAGTTTATCTCTATAGTTTTAGTGAATTCGTAAGAAAGAATGAAGAAATGAGCTTCTATTTATAGGAGAATGGAATAAATAGTAAATGATTCACGGATGGTCCAAATTGATGTACTATTAAAATGGACGGTCCATATTGATTTACTATTAAAATTTCAACCGACGGTTTAAAAAATTAGTACATCTCCCTATGGAATAATAAGTCAAACTTAAAACAAACGCTTCATGACAAACCCCTCTATTTATAACAAAAATTGAATAAATATTTACCACAAATCACTTATCTTCAATCAACACATTTTTAATCTTTCAACAATTATTCATCATTTAATAATATAACTCACAATATTGACAACCAGATCGTTCTCAGGAAATAGGGGGCTTTCCGGTAAGGATTTCTCCTTACTGGCGCTCAATTGAATAACAAAATCCCTTTCCTCGACAAAACTTTCTAGACATTGTCAATTACGCAAATAATAATATGAATAACTATGACATCTCAATTATTGATTTAATAATATAAAATATTGTGCAGATGATAATGTGACAATAATTGAATCAATAATATGAGATACTATGCTACAACTAATGTGGCAATTATTGAATGAAACTGAGTGACTTCCTACGAAATCATCAATAATCAGAGATACCAATATCGTGTGATACTGTGCAACAACGCATATTACTGTATTTTTATCACCGAGTATTTCAACAGTTTAACGGTAAAAGTCTTGTCGTTATTTTTTATAAAAAGGTTTTTCTGTCGCTTTCTATATCCGACAGTTATTCCGTTATATGGTCCACTAATGATTGCACCGTTGTACGAATATTCTCCGACCAAACGAATATTTTATGCCAACTTACTTACTTTGCAAAATTTGCATTTATCACCCATAACTATAGCATTATATCAAATCAACACCTTACTATTCAAAATAATATTTAGAGAAATTAAATATTTATTCATAAAAAGTTGGGGTCATACAACCTCTCCTCTTTATGAAATTTCGTCCTCAAAATTGATGTGCGTACCTGGTATGTCGAAGAGGTGAGAATACCTTGTTTTCATTTCAGATTCTAACTCCCATGTCATTTCCTCAATATCATGGTTTATCCATAAAACTTTGACTTGAGATATAACATTTGAGGGTAGAATATGCTCCTTCTTATCCAAGATCTTGACAGGTAACTTCTCATACGTTAAATCGTCAGCTATCTCGTCTGGTTCTAATTCAGTAATGTGGTTTGAGTCTTCCATATATTTACGTAACATGCTTCAAAATCCTTCGCACATCGCAAATAACTTTACCTTACTCTTCGCACATCGCAAATCGCTTTACGGTCACAAGGATTATTGCCTTCTTGATGCACATTATCCTTGGTATTGATCGTTGGTGACTCAACGGTCTCATGTGCTTCATTGCTTATCTCAACATTTTCAAACACTGCCATAAAACAAGGGTTAATTGACATGCCACATATTATCACTAATGTGACGACCCCAAAATAGGTATACATCACCTATTCTGAGTCGCCAAATACATGGTACAGAATACGAATACAATCTTTAATATACAACAAGAGAGCTATGAGTTTTAATACAGTTATTGACTTCTAGACAATATCCACTCTCAGAATAAGTCCTCATTACATTTATTGTCACACTATTTAACAGAATAGTGAGGACTACTAATGCTATCATCTGGACCGTCACTCCGTTCCCCGACTAGTCCCGGCTACGTTCTCTTTTCCTAAAGAGAACAATGAAAGAAAGGGTGAGCTCAACTAGCTCAGTAAGAAATATTATGACTAAGATAATGCAGAATAAATTATCATTAGTCTTCAACAGTGTTAAACTGATAAAATACAATAGACATAAAGTTTAACTACAGCGGAACATGCAATCCATTAAAAGAGTCAAGTAGAGAATAAAATCTACTCTCTTTTATGATTTAAAAAGGTTTTTCATCACTTTAATAGCTAGGACTCAACTTAATAAATAATCCACATCATCCCTACACTACGGCTAAGGATATTCATTAGTATCACAACCACAAATTATCCATGCACTACGGGCCAAGGATATTCGTGTATTTATCAATGGTCATGATCATGCCAACAACTGTCCATCAATGCACTACGGGCCAATGAGGACTTTTACCACATCATTTGTAACATTACGATCATAATTATATCGAATAATCCCTGGTCATAATCATACCAAGTCCATCTATGCACTACAGGCCATAGATGACTTTCAACAAAATATAAATATGAGGATGATGACAATGATATAAGAATTCAATAAAACCAGTTCAAGAATTAATTTATCCAGGAACTAACAACGTCCTAATTGTGAACATGATACTTCTTTGTAGAGTAAAATTCAAGAATGCTCAGAAGAATATTTTCATGAAAAGATACTGAATGAAGCGCAAATATCAAGGATATTCCACTAATTTCATGGAGTTTAGAAGTCAAAACTTTAACCAATTTGAGTATAATAAAGAATGGAATAACAAAAGAAATCACCATGCATGCGGTGATCAGATGTATTGAGTTATTCCAATAGAATAATAAATAATGGAACTGTGTCAAAGTAAATTGCACAAGCGAGGATGTTCCAATGAGAATAATAAAAAGCGGAACGTGTCGGCGTAAAAGCGCAAAATGCAGGATATTCAATAGAATAATAAAGGCGAAAATAGGTCCGTAACAGAAGCGCATGCATGGATATTCAATAGAATAATAAAGAATGGAATAACAAAAGAAATCACCATGCATGTGGTATCAGACAGACAAAGTTATTCCAAAAAATAATAAAGAATGGAATAACAAGAATTTCACCAAGTATAGGGTAGCCGCAGACATATACGAGTTATTCCAGAGAATAATAATGAATGGAATATGAAGTTCTCTTCATGAATAAAAAAAGAAATAATACCCTTACCGTAAAAGAAGAGTATTCCGAGTGGTATGGCGATGATATTCTTTAAGAAAACTTGCACTACGCTCAAAGCTTCTTAAAACTCTAAAGAAATATACTCAAGATTATGAAGAGAATTTTTCAATTTACATTGTGATTTCTATTCTAACTAAGCATCCTATTTATAGGAGAATTGAAGAGGCACTGTGCAAGGAAATTCACGGACGCAACATAAAAAAATTTCACGGACTGCCATACTACTAATCACGGATGACTTATGCATTATTTGGTAGCTGAAATTCAATGTAATCATCTAGTAAAACAAAATTATATATATATATATATATATATATATATATATATACACCGTCATTTACTAAGAATGAGGATATGTCATATTACCAAGTCTAGATTTCATTAACATAAGTTAAGTTTATAATAATGAAACCAACTTTAAGCAACAAAGTCATTATACCATTAATATAATATATATTAATATAACACACCCGTAAATCCCCCACCAAAACCCACTTGAATTCTTTCTTCAAATATATACATATAATATATATATATATTATTCATAACACACTATTTTTAAAAAAAAAAGTAGGTGGGGGTCTATATAATAAGCCAAATTCACAACAAATACTTCATAAAAAAAAATCCCCTCTAAATTTTTAACAACATTTATCATCATTATTATAATTCACAATATTAATCGACCAGGTCGTTCCCGTGAAAGAGGGCTTTCAATAAGGATTTCTCCTATCATGGCTTAATTAGGTGACCAAACCTCTCCTTGACAGAACTTCTAGACATCGTTAATAATGCAAATAATAATATTAATAATTTTGTTGTCTCAATTATTGATTTACTAATATATAAAATATCGACAATAATTGAATTAAATAACATGAGATACTATGCAGCAATTACTATAACAATAATTGAACAAAATTTAGTGACTTCTCACGTAAGGATCAATAATCAATATCGTGTGCTACTATGCAATCACGCGTATTACTGTACTTTTAACACCGGGTGTTTCAACAGTATTAACGGTAAAAGTTTTGCCCTTATTTTCAATAAAATATTTTTGTCGTTTTCTCAATCCGACAATAATTCCGTTGTGTGGTCCACCACTGATTGCGCCGTTGTACAAATATTCCCTGTTAAAACGAATATTCCCCAACCAATCGAATATTATATAACAAATTGCGTACTTTGCAAAATTTATAAATAATATCCACAACTATAACATTATATCAAATTATTCCATAATATTCAAAAATGATATATATAGAAAATTCATTTTTATTCATAAAAGTTTGGGTCTTACAATCTCCCCTTCTTATAAAATTTTGCCCTCGAAATTAGGGTACGTACCTGGTATGTCGAAGAGGTAAGGATACCTTGATTTCATTTCAGATTCTAACTCCTATGTCATTTCCTCAACATCGTGGTTTCTCCACAAAACTTTGACTTGAGGTATAACCTTGGAGCGTAGAACATGTTCCTTCTTATCCAAGATCTGAACAGGTACCTCTTCATACGTTAAATCTTCCGCTATTTCGTCTGGTTCTAACTTAATAATGTGGTTCGGGTCTTTAACATATTTTCGTAACATGGATATATGAAAAACGTTATGAACACGAGACATACATGGTGGTAAAGCAAGTCTATAGGCTATAGTCCCTACTCAATCGAGGATTAAAAATGGGCTAATGAATCGAGGATTGAGCTTTCCTCTCTTTCCAAACTCGTAACTCCTTTCCATGGAGCAACACGTAACAACACATGATCTCCAATATCGAATTCCACGTCCTTTCGATGAAGATCAGCATAACTCTTTTGTTGGTCTTGTGAGATTTTTATACGTTACCGGATCGTGTATCTTTTCGGTAGTCATACGTACTAACTCCGATCCCAACAACGTTGCTTCTCCCACCTCATCCCAGCATACTGGAGAACGACACTTTCTTCCATACAACGCCTCAAATGGAGCCATGCCAATACTTGCTTGATAACTATTGTTGTAGGAAAACTCCACCAATGGTAAGAACTTGTCCTAACTTCCCTTGAAGTCAAGGACACAGAGTCTTAATAAATCTTCAAGAGTTTGAATAGTCTCTCTCGATTGTGTCCGTCCGTTTGAGGATGATATGCCGAACTAAATTATAAACCGTGCCCATAGCTTTTTTGCAAACTAACCCAAAATCTTGAAGTGAATCTTGGGTCTCGATCAGAAACTATGGATACTAGCATACCATGCAATCTTACAATCTCATTTACGTATATACTGAGCAAGACGTTCAAGTGTATAAGTTTCAGATAGGTAAGAAATGAGCGAGACTTGGTCAATCTATCAACAATGACCCAAAGCGCATCTATGCCTTGAGAAACCTTGGGAAGACCAAGATGTGAAATCCATGGTAATGTGCTCCCACTTCCATTCTAGAATTTCAAGTGGTTGCAATGGACCTTTTGGTACTTGATGCTCACCTTGACTCGTTGACACGTTAGACACCTTAAGATAAATAAGTGTATCTCTCTCTTCATATTGCCCCACCAAAATGTATGTCAAGATCATGATACATTTTAGTACTCCTGAGATGAATTGCAAGCGGTGTGTTATGCGCCTCCATCATGATTTTATACTTTAAATCGTGGTCGTTAGAACACAAAGTCCGGAGTTGACTCAAGTATTCCTTCTTCATCAATTCTTGCTTCGGCATAGCACCTTCTTACACTTTCTTCCTCATACGCTTCTACTCCGTGTCTATAGCTTGAGTAGCATTAACTTTATCGATTAAAGTTGGTTCTACTCGTATATTTGCCATCATCACGTGGGTCCCTGAAGTCTTTATCTCTATCTCCATCCTTTTCAAGTCATACAAAATGGGCCTTTGCGTTGACAATATCGCACTCGTACCCGCATATGATCTTCTACTCAATGCGTTAGCTACCACATTCGCTTTTTTAGGATGGTATTGGATGGTATGATCATAATCTTTCAACAGTTCAAGCCAACGTCGATGTCGTATGTTGAGTTCCTTTTGAGTGAAGAAATATTTGAGGCTTTTATGATCCGTAAAGATCTCCACTTTCTCCCCATACAAGTAATGCCTCCAAATCTTTAGTGCAAAAACGACTGTTGCCAACTCTAGATCATGAGTAGGATAATTCCTCTCATATTCTTTGAGTTGTCGAGAGGCATAGGCTATGACTTTTCCATGTTGCATGAGAACACATCCTAACACTTTGCTCGAAGCATAACTGTAGATGACAAATCCCTCCAAGCCAGATAGTATTGTCAGAACAGGTGCTGAAATGAGTCTCCTCTTGAGTTCTTGAAAACTCTTCTCGCATTTCTCACTCCAACCGAATTTTATATCTTTCTGAGTCATCTGAGTTAATGGAGTAGCGATTCGAGAAAATCCTTCTACGAATCTCTGATAATAACCAGCTAAGCCGAGAAACCTATATACTTCGGTCACTGATTTAGGTTGTTCCCAGCTTTGAATGGCTTCAATCTTTGCCGGGTCAATAGATATTCCATGATTTGATACCACGTGCCCAAGGAATGCTACTTCCTCAGGCCAGAACTCGCATTTCTTCAACTTGGCATAAAGCTTATATTCACGAAGCTTTTGGAGTATCAGCCACAAGTGTTTCTCATGATCTTCACGGCTTTTGGAATAAATAAGGATGTCATCAATAAAGACGACCACAAAGTGATCTAAATATTCCTTGAATACTCTGGGCTCATCATATCCATGAAAGCAAGAGGAGCATTAGTCAAACCAAAAGACATGACTAGGAATTCATAATGCCCGACGAGTTAAAAGCCGTCTTTGGAATGTCATCGGTTCTAATCTTCAATTGGTGTTATCCTAACGAAGATCAATCTTTGAAAAGAATTTGGCGCCTTGCAGAAATCGGGTCAAACAGTCATCAATACGTGGTAATGGGTACCTATTTTGATGGTGACTTGTTTCAACTCCCGATAATCAATACAAAGTCGCATACTCCCATCTTTCTTTTCACGAATAGAACAGAGAGCACCCAAGGAGAAGTACTAGGATGAATGAAACAATGTCTAACAATTCCTCATTGTTGGGTCTTTAACTCCTCAAGTTTAATAGGAGCCATTCGATATGGGGCTTTGGAAATAGGTTTTGTACCGGGTTCAAGGTCAATACAAAATTCAATTTCACGCTTTGGGGGTAGGCCAGGAAGTTTTTCAGGGAATACGTCAGGAAATTCATTAATAACAGAAATATCATTCAAAACTGACGTATTTTTATTTAGATCCGTGACATGAGCTAAGAAAGCTTGACATCCGTTTTTCAATAAATGAATAGCTTTATGGCTTGAGATGATAGTGATTAATTTTAATGGTTTGGTTGCTTGAACTCGCATAATAGGTTGATTAGGAATATGAAAGCTAACAACCTTATGAAAACAATCAATTTTTGCTTGATGAGTGGTTAACCAATCAATCCCTAGAATTATGTCAAATCCAAGTATTTTCAATGAAATAAGATTGACAGGTAATGTGAGGGTACCGATTTGAACCAAACAAGACTTATAAACAGTGGATGTAATGAAGGTTTCTCCCAACGGAGTTTCAACAGATAAGTCAAAGTCCAATTTCTCCGGAGTTAAATTTAAACGTTGAGCGCAAGTAGGAGAAATAAAGGAATGGGTAGAACCGATATCAAATAAGGTATATACTTTGCTACAGTTTATGATAAGCTTACCCGTGATGACCTCATTCGGGTTCCTTGCTTTCTGGGAGGTCACAAAAAATGCTCTCCCTTGCACTACTGGCTTTGACTTTTCTGGGGTGTCCTTTGGTGCCTCCATCCTAGCTGAATTTGTCTTCGGTGAATGACAAAAGTAGGCTAGGTGACCTTCTCTTCCATGATTATAACATGCTTTGGACGACATCGCATGCTTTGATGATGTGTCCCTCCTCCGCATTTGAAGCATATGATAGGTGGTCGTTCTCCTTCCTTAACAACAGTGTTGATGTCGACGCCTTTCCATCATTGTTGAATCTCCTCTTCTTGAAATGTCCATTCTTATTGCTTTGGACATGATTACCACCAAGTGGTTACCATTTTCGCATGTTGATTCCTCCAGCTTATTGTCACCGCTTCGATGACTCAAGTATCACCGGTATTATCATTTTTGCTTACCGCTTCTTTTGGTTGGGTTGACTTATTATCGCGCTCCAATAACTGGGCCCTATTAACAACATCTGAATACAAACACAATTAATGAGAGATACGATATTGACGTATCTCGGGTTTTAAAACTCTTAGAAACATTCGCGTCATTCTCTCCTCATTATCAACCAAATGGGACGCAAACCGAGACAGCTCGGCAAACTTGGCTTCGTACTGCGACACGGTCATGTTGTTTTGCTCCAGTTTAATGAACTCTACCTCTTCAATGTGACAAATACTTTCAGGAAAGTACTTGTCGTTGAACAGTTCTTGAAACTTTTCCTAAGACATCTTCAGTGCGGCAGGTTGAGTACGCTTTATAGATTCCCACCAGTAATCTGCCTCTGCCCGCAACATGAAGGTGGCAAAGGGAACCTTTTGCTCCTCGGAGCAACCCAAGACATCAAATATCTTGTTGATCTGTTTTATCCACGTCTCCGCTTTAAGTGGTTTTGGCTCTCCAAAAAACTTCGGTGGTCCCAGCTCCTTGAACTGTTTGGCGGTGACCGTCCGAGAGTTGCCAATGTTTCCTCCTACATTTTGGACAACAGCCACTCTCGCCTAATGTTGCATGAATTGCATGAAGCCTCGGAACATTCCATCGTTCATCATTTGGTCAGTGTTGTTGTTTGTATGAGGATTGTCGCCTTCATGCACATTGTCCGGTTATTGATCCGTGGAGACTCAACGGTCTTACAGGCTCCATTGATGTTCTCAAAATTCTCGGATGCCATTTTCAATATCGCCACAAAACAAGGGTTAATTAACATATCACATATTATCCCTATACCGATCGACCAATTAATTACCAAATAAACTTAGGTAGGTCATACTAGCGAAGGAATTCCCCATCTC
Organism: Panax ginseng; assembly: GCA_020205605.1. NCBI lineage: Eukaryota > Viridiplantae > Streptophyta > Magnoliopsida > Apiales > Araliaceae > Panax > Panax ginseng. Next base: position 94,599,113 of record CM035139.1, read on the forward strand.
TCCCTCCTAGTTCTTGTCTCATCTCTCAGAAGGGATCATATCCCTAAGCTTTGATACCAATATACGCCCCAAAATAGGTATACATGACATATTCTCGAGTCGCCAAATACATGGTATGTAATACTTAATATAATCTTTAATATACAACAAGAGAGTCAGTAAGTTTTAATACAATTATTGTCTTATAGACAATATCCACTCTCGTAATAAGTCCTCATTACATTTATTGTCACACTATTTAATGTAATAGTGAGGACTACTAATGCTATCATCCTCGACCGTCCACTCCGCTCCCCGACTAGTCCTTCCGCCACGTTCTCATTTCTCAAGAGAATAATTGAAAGAAAGGTGAGCTCAACTAGCTCAAGAAGAAATATTATGACTAAGATAATGCGGAAAAATTATCATTAGTCTTCAACAGCTTTTAAACCGATAAAATACAATAGACATAAAGTTTAACTCTGCATTGAACATGCAATCCATTAAAAGAGTCAAGTAGAGAATAAAATCTACTATCTTTTATGATTTAAAAAGTTTTCATCACTTTTATCACTGGGACTCGACTTTTAATAAATAATCCACATCATCCCCGCACTACGACCAAGGATATTCATTAGTATCACAACCACAAATTATCCATGCACTACGGGCCAAGGATATTCGTGTATTCATCAATGGTCATGATCATGCCAACAACTGTCCATCAATGCACTACGGGCCAATGAAGACTTTTACCACATCATTTGTAACATTACGGTCATGATTATACCGAATAATCCCTAGTCATAATCATACCAAGTCCATCTATGCACTACAGGCCACAGATGACTTTCAACAAAATATAAATATGAGGATGATGACAATGATATAAGAATTCAATAAAACAAGTTTAAGAATTAATTTATCCAGGAACTAACAACATCCAAATTGTGAACATGATACTTCTTTGTAGAGTAAAATTCAAGAATGCTCAGAAGAATATTTCCATGAAAAGATACTAGATGAAGCGCAAATATCAAGGATATTCCACTAATTTCATGGAGTTTAGAAGTCAAAACTTTAACCAACTGAGTATAACAAAGAATGGAATAACAAAAGAAATCACCATGCATGTGGTACTTCACATAGACATGTTATTCCAATAGAATAATAAATAACGGAACTGTGTCAAAGTAAATTGCAAGACCGATAGGATGTTCCAAAAGAATAATAAAGATTTAAACCAGTGTCCAGGCGTAAAACGCATGCATGAGGATATTCACAGTAATAATAAAGAGGCGGAACCAGTCCCATAGGCCAAACGTCGTATGTGATATTCCAATGTAATAATAAAGAATGGAATAACAAAAGAAATCACCATGCATGCATACTTAGCATGCATGTGAGTTATTCCAATGTAATAATAAAGAATGGAATAATGTAATAATTTCACCAAGTATAGGTAACTCACAGTATAAAGGTTATTCCAATGTAATAATAAAGAATGGAATAACAGAAGTTCTCTTCATGAATACAAAAGTAATAATACCCCTTATCGTAAAAGAAGAGTATTACGACTAGTAGGGCGATGATATTCTTTAAGAAAACTTGAACTACACTCAAAGCTTCTTAAAACTCTAAAGAAATACACTCAAGATTATGTAAGAGAATTTTTTGAATTTCTGGCGTGATTTCTATTCTAACTAAGCATCCTATTTATAGGAGAATTGAAGAGGCACTGTGCAAGGAAATTCACGGACGCAACATAAAAAAATTTCATGGGCTGCTATACTACTAATCATGGATGACTTATGCATTATTTGGTGGCTAAAATTCAATGTAATCATCTAGTAAAACAAAATAATATATATATATATATATATATATATATATATATATTACCTGTTATTTACGGCAATGAGGATATGTCATATTACCAAGTCTAGATTTCATATAACATAAGTTATGTTTATAATAATGAAACCAACTGTAAGCAACAAAGTCATTATACCATTAATATAATATATATTAATATAACACACCCGTAAATCCACCCCCCCCCCCCTCCCACCAAAACCCACTTGAATTCTTTCTTCAAATATATACATATAATATATATATATATATATATATATATATATATATATATATATATATATATTATTCATAACACACTATTTAAAAACAATTAGGTGGGGGTCCATATAATAAGCCAAATTAACAACAAATACTTCATAAAAAAAATCTCAACATTTTTAACAACATTTATCATCATTATTATAATTCACAATATTAATCGACCAGGTCGCTCCCAAGAAAGAGAGGGGCTTTCCAATAAGAATTTCTCCCTATCAAGCGCGCAATTAGGTGACCAAACCTCTCCTCGATGTAACTTCTAGACATCGTTAATATTGCAAATAATAATATTAATAACTTTGTTGTCTCAATTATTGATTTACTAATATATAAAATATCGACAATAATTGAATCAAATAACGGAGATACTATGCAAAGAATTACTATAACAATAATTGAACAAAATTGAGTGACTTCTCACGTAAGCATCAATAATCAATACCGTGTGCTACTACGCAACCACGCCAGACATTGCATTTTTAACACCGGTGTTTCAACAAAGATAATCAGTGAAACTTCCGCCGTTATTTTCAATAAAATATTTTTATCGCTTTCTCAATCCGACAATAATTCCGTTGTGGGGTCCACTAATGATTGCTCCGTTGTACAAATATTCCCTGTTAAAACGAATATTCCCCGACCAATCGAATATTATATAACAAATTGCGTACTTTGCAAAATTTATAAATAATACCCACAACTATAACATTATATCAAATTATTCCATAATATTCAAAAATGATATATATAGAAATTTCATTTTTATTCATAAAAGTTGAGGTCTTACAACTATACCTTGACCGACCAATTAAATAACAAATAACTTAGGTAGGTCATACTAGCGAAGGATTAACCCGTCTCTCCCCTCCTAGTTCTAGTCTCACATCTCAGCCAGGGATTATATCCCTAAGCTTTGATTTCAATTGTGACGCCCCAAAAATAGGTATACATCACCCATTTTGAGTCGCCAAATACATGGTATAGAATTTAAATACAAACTTCATTTATACATTACGACAAAATGTAGCTGAGAGTTTTTACACGAATATTGCCTTCTAGATAATATCCAAACTCAAATGGAGTCCTCATTATATTTATTATCACACTATTTCATAGAATAGTGAGGACTACTATAGCCACCATCTCGGACCATCACTCCGTTCCCCGACTAGTCCCGACTACGTTCTCATTTCTTGAAGGGAACAATGAAAGAAAAAGGGTAAGCTCAACTAGCCCAGTAAGAAATATTATGACTAAGATAATACAGAATAAATTATCGTTAACCTTAAACAGTGTTAAACTAATAAACAACAAGTTTAACTGCAACGGAACAAGCAATCCATTAGAAGAGTCAAGTAGAGCATGATATCTACTATCTTCTATGATTTAAAAAGTTTATCATCAATTTTATCGCTGAGACTCGACTCAATAAATAATCCACATCACAGAATTATCCATGCACTACGGGCCAAGGATATTCGTTAGTATCACGTCCACGAATTATTCATGCACTAAGGGCCAAAGATATTCGTGCAATCACCAATGGTCATGATCATGCCAAAAACTATCCATCAATGTACTTCGGGCAAATGAGGACTTTTACCACATCATTTGTAACATTACAGGTCATGATTATACTGAATAATCCCTAGTCATAATTATACCAACAACTGTCCATCAATGCACTACGGGCCAATGAGGACTTTCATCACAATATAAGCATGAGGATAATGACAATGATATAAGAATTAATTTAAATGAGAGCAAGAATAAATTTTAAATATTTATAATTTAATTTATCCAGAATTTAATAATGTCCAAATTGTCAACATGATACTGCTTTGTGGAGAAAAATTTAAGAATAATATTGTATCGAAAATAATTTAGACGGAAAAGAAATCAATTTTCATCATGAATAGTACCCCGGGTGAGTAGTACCCGAGTGAATAGTATCCTATGAATAGTACTTTAGTAATTGTACCCCGTGAATAGTACCCTGACATGAAAAGATTTAAAATTATCAAGAATGCTCAGAATAATATTTCCATGAAAAGATACTAGATGAAACGCAAATTTCAAGGATATTCTACTAATTTCAAGGAGTATAGAAGCAATACTTTAACAAAATAAGTTTAAAATTCAGAATCTGAAACGAAATAATATTACTTACATACTACAGAGTATTAAAGAAAATATTATTTCTTACGAATATTGAACAAAAATAATATCTCTTACTTTAGTAGAAGGCTAGATACTGCAATAGTGAAGTAGCAGAATACTCTTCTTCTTTCTCTCTATAGCTTCTCTCTCTATAATTGCTGTGACGAATGAATTGTTTGAGTTGTGATTCTGGGGACAGAATCCTTGTAAGGAGGGAAGGATGTAACGATCCAGAATTTTTATATGTACTTTAAAATATTTATTGAATTACATAAATATTTTGGTTGATGTGTTTATTGTTAAATAAATATTTATTTTATTTGATTATTTATTAGTTAAATAAATAATTCATGAGTTGTGGAGAATTAACTTAATTAAGTGTAATATACTAATTGAGTTGGTATTTAGTAATTTTGTATTTTGAAGTTAATTAAATTAAATGAGTGTTGAATTAATTATTATGTTACATAGTGGTAATGTCTTAATTTAATTTAATAATTAAATTAAAGAGTTGATAAGGATTAAATGAATTGTTATAATATAGTTTTAATTTAATTTATTAATTCAAATGATGTACTAAGTTATTAACTAAAATTATAATAAAATTATAATTTTTATGATAATTTGATAATGTGGTTTGTTAATGTAATAAGTTGTTATTAGTTGTAATTTAATTTAATTTGAATATGGGAATTTATTTAAATAAAGTGTGATAATAAACTATATTATAAATGACTTATGAAAATAAATTAAAAGAGTTTTAATTTGGTTTTACCAAACAAAGCCTTAGAGCTTTTGAATTTCTTATTTTAATCTTGTTTTGCCAGACAAGGCTTAAGGAATGATTAAGTTATTATTTTAATTGGTTTTTCCGAACAAGGCCTTATGGCTTTTAAATTTAAAATAAAAATAACTGATATGTATTTAGTAGCCTTATTATTATACGTCAGTTTTATTTTTTTTCCGTTAGTGTCTGTTTTAATTTTACGCTAAGTGTTGGCTTAAGCCTAAGAAAGAACAGAAGAAAACAAAGAGAAAGAAGGGAGAAGAAAGAAGAGATTGAGAGAGAGTTTGAGAGAAGAAGTTTTCCAAGAACAAGGAGTAGTAATCAAAAGTTGTGTTATTATCTTCTAGCAAAGGTACAATCTTTCTTCCCAAAATTCTAGTTTTCTTTTAAGGTTCTAGTTTCTTTTATATGAAAAGTTCTCTGTAAAAGTTATATGGTTAGTAATTGTGATTATATATTTTGTATATATAATAATTTGTAGATAAATTGTTTTCATATGTTTAGTATATGATTTAGAGTAGTTTACTTTATGAAAATATGATATATATATATATATGGAGAAACTTATTTTAAAATGAAATAAATATGAATATGACTTATTTTGAAGTTAAAATTGATGTTTAATTCATAGTATAATGTATAAATTGGCTATTGATTGTGAAAATACATGAAGAAACGAAAACAAAGTAATTGAAACTAACTGTTTTAGTTGTAAAACGAATTCACAGTGAGAAATTTCGCTTGAATGTCAAAAGAAGAAGAAATAATAGAAATAGTGAAATTAAATATTGTAATTTTGATGTTTATGTGGTTTGAAACGTGTTAGAAACATTAGTTTATGTTTCTGTAAACATATTACAACTTTGGTAAGTTGGTATGATTGTTAGAAAGCAGTTTTTAGGCCTAATTTGGCTTTTTGCAGTGTTCGTTCATGAACTGCAGAAGGTACCCCCATCCCGGTGGGCTATTATAGTGCAAAACCCCCGCCCCGCCAAGGAGGGGGGGGTAGTCTGACTTACAAATATTGAGAAAATTTGACCTGACATGTTTTTACTAAAATGGGCATAACGTTTTCATACAAACTCCGATTGATACGATTCAAGATGATCCGGAACGAGGACGAGTAGACCTACAACTTTTGTTCTTTATGTGTTTCAATTTGATGTCATTATGAGGGTCAAAATTGCAATCTTTAGGACTGATGTGTATTCGGAGGCAATTGGAGGGCGTTGGACATGCACGTAAGCAAATGTAGTGCTTTGGATGATAAAAGATGTTATAAGTTATAAAACATGAATATTAGCTAATATAATGATGCTTAACATTAATACATGATGAATTAGATAAATTTTATAAGCATACTAAGTGTACGCAAGAGAGACAAATCGGGCATGCGACGAATGAACGGCGAAAAGCCGTGAGAAGTGTTAATGAACTTAAAAAGTGTTTTAATTAAATTGAAATGAACATTATAAGATATGGAATGTGGTTAATATAAAACCAATAAGGAGTCCTAGGAAGACTTAAACACTTGAATGAACTTTGAGTTTGACTAAGAAGAAATATAGTATTGATTAATAAGTTATATTAGATTGAAACTCGATGTTGTAAGAGTTGAGAATGTGATTTGGATGCTAAAAGTCTTATGTTATATTTTAGTGAGTTTGCAGATTCATGTTATGTGGTTGAGTAATATGATTAAACCTTAAGCTAAAGGTTATAACTTAACTAAGATAAGAATTGAATCTATGAGGATAATGTGTATGTAGTTAATTGATGTGATAATTTAAATGGTATGTGTAGGATATTGGAGTACGTGAGTTGTAATTATATAGCTTACGCAAGAGGCAAGTTCCCTAACCTTTGTTACTTAATTTATTATTCAACAAGGTTTACTTTTCGCTATCATGTTATATTTATACAAGTTCTCTATCTCTAATCTCTTATTGAGCAGTTAAGTTATTATTGTTACACAAGTTTACTAACCTTACTTTTACGTTATGAAAGTTTCTTGAATCTATTACTGAATTGAGCAAGTTTTTTAACCTTAATCTTTCATTATACAAATTCCTATTCCTAACTTGTTATTGTTATGCAAGTTCTTTAACCCTAATTTATTGTTAAGCAAGTTAGTTAATCTTTGTTTCTTCATTCCAAACGAGATTACTTTGATTATTCAAAGTCTGTAATTTTATTGTAAGCAATATGTTTATTCAGCAATGAGTAATTGTTGTTTGATCTTTGATCACCAATGTCATTGTACTATCTTACACTATTGTACCGAACTCTGAGTTGACTAGCGATTCTTTACTGATTTAACTAATCCTTAGTTGATGAATGTTCTAAACTTTAAATTACCCTTGCAGTCAATCCAAACCAAACTTTCTTTGCTTTGCTTATGTACTCACACAGTTTGAAAGCATGTATTCGATGATTAACACTTGTTCAATTTGGAAACCGTTAATACTCTATCTCGTATTTATTCATCGATATACCTTGTTCATGAAGATATTGTAATCAAACTCTTGAATAGTTATTGGTCCCTATTTGATTCAACCAGTACTTGGTTGATGAGCGTTCTAAAGATCTAGAATTCCTTGAAGTTAATTCCAAACCAAACTTCCTTTGGTATGGAACTTAATGATCTAAGTTGAGATTGTGAGACCCCGAATTTTATGAAATGAAAGTATTCAATTTTCTTATAATTATTATGTTATTTAGTAAATGGTTAAATTGAGAAAGGGTTAAAGTTAAGGGTGATATTTGAAAATTTTACAAAGTAAGCAAGTTGTTATTCGTTGTGTCGGGGAATATTCGATTGGTCGGGGAATATTCATTTTCACAGAGAATATTCATTCGACGGCATAATCATTGGTGGACCCCCCAACAGAAGTATTGTCGTATTTAGAAAACGTCAGATTTATCTTTTATTAAAAATAATGGCGAAAGTGTTATCGTTAAAACTGTTGAACTACCCGGTAGTAAAAGTACAGTAATACGCATGGTTGCATAGTAGCACATAGTAGTGATTATTGATGCTTACGTAAGAAGTCACTCAGTTATACTCAATTATTGCTACTGTAATTGCTGCATCATATCTCTTATATTATTGATTCAATTATTGTCACAATATCATCTGCATAATGTGTTATATTATTAAATTAATAATTGAGATGACAACGTTATTCATATTATTATTTGCAATATTGACAATGCCTAGAAGTTCTATCAAGGAGAGGTTTTGTCACCTAATTGCACACCAATAAGGAGAAATCCTTATCGGAAAGCCCCCTCTTTTCTAGGAACAACCTGGTTGTTAAATATTGTGAATTATAATATTAATGATGAATAAGTTCATGTTGATTAAAGATGAAATTGATAGTTCCATTGTGTTGAAATTATTAGTGTTAGTGAAAAATCGATATTTATTTCGATAATAATTGATGTCTGGAGGTTATATTGACCAATCGGGTAATTAACCTTAATTGCTATTAATTCACATGCTTATAACTATGTGTTCACATGTGTGTACTATTGATTCACATGATTTACTATTAGGGGAGTTGGTGCAAGATTAATAATACTTGCATGACTAAGTTAAAAATGGAGGTATAGTTGAAGGTATTATACTATAATTATTTTTTTCACATGTTTAGAACTATTGAGTCACATGATTTACTATTGATTCACATGATTTACTATTAGGGGAGGTGGTGCAAGTCTGATAATACTTGCATGACTAAAATAAAAATGAAGGAAAAGATGAGGGTAGTATACTGTAATATTTCGAGCCCCAAAATATGCAATTATAGAAACTATATTTTCCTATAAATAGAAGCTCATTCCTTCATTATTTTTAATTAATTCACTAAGTCTCACAATAGAAATTATTATAAAGAGAAATTATAGAGAGAAAGAAGAAGAGAAGTCTGCTACCTCACTATTTCAGTATCTAGTTTCTTCTAAGGTAAGGGATATTATTATTATAGTAAGGGATATCATTATTGTGTAAGGGGTATTATTATTTTGTATTCATGAAGAGAGTTATTTTCTTTCAATACTCGTAAGGGTTGTTATTCCATTCTTTATTATTATGTTGGAATAACCTGTCTATGCGAAGTACCGTATACATGGTGAAATTCTTTTGTTATTCCATTCTTTATTATTCGTTGAATAACTTTTGTATATGCAAGTGTATCGCATGCCCGGTGAATTTCGTTGTTATTCCATTCTTTATTATCCCGTTGAATATCCTCGCGCATGCGGATTACGCATGACTCCGGTTCCATTCTTTATTATTACGTTGGAATATCCTGCTCGCAAGGATTACGCATGACTTGTTCCATTCTTTGTTATTTCATTGGGAATAACATGTCTGTGCGGTCTATTGCATGCATGGTGAATTCTTCTGTTATTACATTCTTAATTATTTTGTTGGAATAACCTGTCTATGTGTATTACCGCATGCATGGTGAATGATCATTTGTATTCATTCCTTATTAAATTATGGAATTGATCTGTTAACGTGGATTACCGCATAGCGGGTGAAAATTCATTTGTAGTTTCGTATAATCTATCATACTAGTATGAGATATCATTTCGTTTGTACTCGTTATGGAATATCATTTTCTTTGGTATTTTTTTTACGAGTTACTATTCACGAGTTACTATTCACCCGGTTACTATTCACTCTAATATTATTCACTCAGGTATTCGGGGAACTTTTCATGTCGGAGTACTATTCACGGGTTACTATTCACCCAAATTACTATTCATTGAATATTATTCACTTTCGGGTATTTGGGGTACTTTTCATGTCAGGAGTACTATTCATGAGGTACTATTCAAGTACTATTCATAGGGTACTATCATGGGTACTATACTATTTTTAAAAATATATTTATTTTCTCATCCAAATTATTTTGGTACATGAATATTATTCTTGAATTTTACTCCACAAAGCAGTATAATGTTGACAATTTGGATATTTTTAAACACTGGATAAATTTAAAGTCTTTAATATTTATCCTTGATTTCGTTTGATTAATGTTTATATCATTGTCATCATCCTCATGCTTATATTATGATGAAAGTCATCTTTTGCTTACGTGCAAAGATGGACTGTTGATTATTGGTTTTACAGTTGTATATTTTTGGCTTACATGCAAAGATGGACTGTTGATTATTGGTTTTACAGTTGTATATCTTTGGCTTACGTTCAAAGATGAACTATTGGTTGATGAGTATCTTTGGCTTACGTGCAAAGATGAACTATTGATTGATGAGTATATTTGGCTTATGTTCATAGATGAACTGTTTATTGGTATGATTATGACCAGGGATCATTCGGTATAATCATGACCCGTAATGTTATAGATGATGTGGTAAAAGTCTTCATTGGCTCGTAGTGCATTGATGGACAGTTATTGGTATGATTATAACCAGGGATTATTCGGTATAATCATGCCCATTGATGATTACATGAATATCCTTGACCGTAGTGGAGGGATGATTCGATGATGCGAATTATTTATTAAGCTGAGTCTCAGCGATAAAATATTGGTTATACACTTTTAATTTCATAAAAGATAGTAGATATCATACTATACTCGACTCTTCTAAAATACAGTTGTATGTCTTTGGCCTGTAGTGCAAAGATGAATTCTTAATGAATATCTTTGGCCATAGTGCAAAGATGAATTTATTTGTATGATTATGAGAAGGAATTTTGATTTGGTATAACCATGATTTTTGATTTTTCAGGTGAAGATAGGTGATGAAAATTATCTTCGTCTTGGGTGCGAAGAGGAATTTAGAATCACAATTATGATTATGAGTTATTCATATGATTGTGGACAGGAATTGTTGATTGATATTACAGGGATAAAACATTATTGATTGACTTTTAACATGGAGAAGATAATAGATCTGATGGTCTATTTGACTCTTCTAATGGATTACTCGTTCCGCTGCAACTATGGTTTAAAAGTTTTATCATCTACCATATGTTCTAAATCTCTGATTTATTACTGATGAAGGCTATTGATAATGTAAATTATCTTTAGTCATGATATTCTTTACTAGGCTAGTTGTGCTCACCCTTTTTGTTTCACAATTCCTTTCGTGTAATAAGAGTGTGTAGTGGGTTGAGGGGGTAATAGGAGAATAGAATCTATGGTCAATAGTCGCTCGTGTTCTCCCTAAATAGTATGGAAATAATTTTATTAAGAACTTTAGATAAGTGTGTCGTATTTTATACGTCATTTGATATTTAATTTTGGTGAACCGAATAGGGTGAGGTGAACCCAACTTTGGAAGGGTGTTGTGCCACTATCATACAAGATGTCTAATGACATACAACCTCGTGTTATCATAAGACAGGGTTGTGCACATCCACTTGCTGAGTATATCTACGAGCACTAGCTATATGATCTTGGAGTTTGTTTGAAATATAATTCTTAATTAGATAAAACAAAGATAATTATATGTCAAGAGAAGACTCACTATTGGAAAGAAGATGATAGTAATCTTCTTGTTTTTCTTTGGGAACTATTGGGTCAACCAAGGATAATTCTGTGGACATATGATATCTATCATAACCTAGATGCATGGCCTCCCATGTATGAAGGTTTCCTTGAGTATTTTCCAAAGATTTTAATTTCTAAAACAGTTATTGACTGTACTTTTATGTAAAGTACCATTGTAAGGTTGTGGTCGAGGCACCATGAGAGTTACACACATTTATATTAAAACTCACAGTTTAACTGTGGTCGTATTCTGCACGATATTTCAATAGTTGTATAAATGAAGTTTGTAAATAATTTTTATAGTGTGATATCCTGGCGACTCAGAATGGATCGTGTGGACCTATTTTGGGGCGCCACAAATGGGATCAGAGCTTAGGGATATTGTTGTCATTTGTGAGATAAGAGTCTAGAACTAGGAGGGGAGAGACGAGTTATATACTTCGCTAGTGTGTGACTTACCTAAGATAAAATTGTTTACTTGATAAGTTGACAAATTGTGATATGTCAATCAACCTTTGTTTTGAAGATATATCTAGAATGATATCTGAAATACAAGAGTTGAGCAATGGGAAAATCATGATACAGAGGAAATAACCAGGAAGGTACAACCCAAAAAAAAAGCAAGGTATTCTCATCTCTTCCAACTACCAGGTACGTAAATTTCGACGACAAAATTTTATAAGGAGGGGAGATTGTGAAACCCCGAATTTTATGAAATGAAAGTATTCAATTTTCTTATAATTATTATGTTATTTAGTAAATGGTTAAATTGAGAAAGGGTTAAAGTTAAGGGTGATATTTGAAAATTTTACAAAGTAAGAAAGTTGTTATTCGTTGTGTCGGGGAATATTCGATTGGTCGGGGAATATTCATTTTCACAGAGAATATTCGTTCGACGATAATCATTGGTGGACCCCCCAACGGAAGTATTGTCATATTTAGAAAACGACAGATTTATCTTTTATTAAAAATAACGGCAAAAGTGTTACCGTTAAAACTATTAAACTACCCTGTAGTAAAAGTACAGTAATACGCGTGGTTGTATAGTAGCACACGGTATTGATCAAGCATGGAGAAATGGATAAGATGGGATTGAAGTCCGGTAAAATTCAAGACCTAGCCGCTCTTAAAGCTGTTACTGAGCACATCCAGTCCGGATCTTATGGAAACAACCCCCGGAGGGTCTATAAAAAGAAATAGGAGGATGTTTCCTTAATATTACAAGGACAAAAAGGCAATCAAAGCATGCCTATACAGAGGATAAACTACTCCCCTTTTCCAGCACAATCTTCAAACCCTCCATTGTCTAAAAGTGGAGAAGTAAAGCGACCTCGAATGTTCACACCCTTAGGGGACTCGCTCGAGAATGTTCTTGCTCTTCTGACTGCTCAAAAGAAAATTACACATCTTCTTCCACCGGCCAACCCTAATGGGAGGGGTTTTAATGCTACTCGGAAGTGTGCTTATCATGCCGGAGTACCTGGACATGATACTCAAGATTGTTGGGCCTTGAAGCATAAGATTCAAGATCTAATAGAAAATGGTGAGATCGTGGTCACCAAACCAGATCAACCTAATGTGAAAGATAACCCTCTTCCTCGACACAAAGAAGAAGAGGTCAACATGATCAGTTGGAGCACTGTACAAGGTTCCAATTCTAACAGCGAATCATCCCAACCCATCAAAGACGTTGTTGATAAATGGGATTATGCAAAGTTCCAGTTTACCATGGAACGAAAGGTGAAAGCTCTTTCCAAACAAATTGAGCAATTGGCAATACTGGTGACCCACCAGCATCAAGTCACACGCCAATTAATCAGGTAGGAGCATGACTATCTCCTTCCTTTTGTTATAAATACCTCCTCACCACCTTCAGAAAGCGAAGCTATGGAGGATAAGGTTGCGAAGAGAGAAAATGCTAAAGCCCATCAGGATTTTGCCAATCAAAGGGAATTCACCTATTTGGGCCAATCTATGGAGGAGATACTACAGATGTTGATCAACGAAGGAAGAATTACCTTCCTTCTCCCTCCAATTAGTCCCCGTTCAGGATGGTTCAATCCTGATAAAATGTGTCAATATCATTCACATTCTCGCGGTCACAGCACAAAAGAATGTTGGGCACTCTGCCATCTTATTCAGAATCTTATTGATAGTGGTGTCCTGTAAATAGCAGATGATTACACTGTACAATTCAAGGGTGGGAATGCATGTCCTACCAAATGGAAGGGATCAATAGCAGTTATATCCGAAGTGGATGATGAGACTGTCAAAGTATTTCCCATACAACCAATTCAACTCAAAGGAGATGACAATCCTTTGAAAGTGGCCGCACCAAAGCCAATTTCTTTATCTTGTAGACCACAATATCCTGTTGTCAGCTTACACAACGTTCCATGGAATTATGGAGAAGCTGAAGGATCCACGTCTCATACTACTACTACTACAGTGTCGAAGGAAAATCCATTTTATCTTCCTCAACGGGTTATTAAACCTACTTGCGAAGCAAAAGGGAAGTTGCCTATCGAGAAGATTGAAAAATTCCTCCCCACTATGGGCCACAATGAAGCCAAAGTGGTTTTAAGCTTGCGAGAAGCTCCACACCAGATTTCAATACTGGACTTGGTTTTCTCTTCGGAGGATCATCGAAAGATCTTACTGAAGGTTTTAGAAGAAGCCAATTTGCCAAAATCAGTGGACGTGGAAAAATTTCAACATTTGGTTGATCACATTTTCAACAACAATGTGATATCCTTCATCGATGATTTACATAACTCCCGAAGGACCCCGGCCATTACAAGCCATTGCATATTACGCTTTTCTTTCGGGTATATGCTAATGGAGTTTTGATAGATGGAGGTTCATCTCTAAATATCTCCGCCCTTATGCCACCTTGGTGAAGATGAATGTCAATCTCAGGCGGATCCAAAGCAGTCATACGGTTATCAGAGGTTTTGATAGATCCCGACGAAATGTCGTTGGAACGATTGAATTGCTAATTGAGATTGGTCCAAATACATTCAATGTATCCTTCCACATCCTCAAGATAGACTCAGGATACAACGTACTATTGGGGAGACCATGGATACACATGGCTGGAGCCGTTCCCTCCACGCTACATCAACAGCTCAAATACATTATCGATAAAGTAGCCTAGTCATCATTAACGCCGAAATCGGATTGTGACGCCCCAAAATAGGTATACAACACCCATTTCGAAGTCGCCAAAATACATGGTATAGAAAGCAAATTACAACTTTGACAATACAGATGTCGTAGTAGAATATACACAATACAACCTGTGAGTTTGAATACAAATATTGTCTTCTAGACAATATACACACCCAAATAAGTCCTCATTAATTATTCATACACTATTTTACGAAATAGTGAGGACAAATAAAACATCTTCCTAGAACCATCACTCCATACCCCGACTCGATCCTCGCTATGTTCTCACCTCCCGAGAAGAAAAATGGAACAAAAGGAAAAGGGTGAGCTCAACTAGCCCCAAGAAGAAGAATATCATGACTAAGATAATATACAACAAATTATCGTTAGTCTTCAACAGGAAAAATCTAATAGAATACAATAGACAACAAGTTTTAGATCAACAAATGCAATGGAAATAAAGAATCCATTAGAAGAGTCAACGTAGAGAAAGAATTCTAATTGTCTTCTAAGGTTTAAAAGTCCATCATCAATAGTTTATCCCTGTAATAACAATCAATATACATCTTTAATCATCTTTGCACCATGTGCCAAAGATATTCATTTGTATCACCAATTGGTCATGTTC
Organism: Panax ginseng; assembly: GCA_020205605.1. Lineage (NCBI taxonomy): Eukaryota > Viridiplantae > Streptophyta > Magnoliopsida > Apiales > Araliaceae > Panax > Panax ginseng. Next base: position 94,614,501 of record CM035139.1, read on the forward strand.
ATCCCAACACTGCTCATCTTTGCACTACAGCCAAAGATATTCATCGCTTAATCGTTCATCTTTGCACTACAGGCCAAAGATATTCATTTATATCACCATTTAGGACTGAGGATGATGAAAATATTTTTAAAGAAACGAATCCAGTGAAACAAAATGACAAGGATTAAGGATTAAGGATTCGTACTTTGTTTTACCCATGTCCAAAAATACTTCGAAAATAATCATATTGGTGTAAAATTCAAGAATGATCAAAACATGGATACAATCAAAGCTAGTATCCAGAATAGATATTTTGGACAAAAAGAAAAATTTTTATTTTTCGGTGAATAATGCCGTATTCGTGAATAGTGTCGTATACGTGAATAGTGCCGTATACGTGAATAGTAACCCCGACACAACAAGTTCCAAATTTGATAAAAAATTCACCAATACTTCGGCATAATGATATTGAAGAAAAAATATCATTTAAGAAGAAAATAATACCCCTTACCTCAAAATAACCGTATTTTCGATTGAATTTCTAGATAGTGTTGATGTAAACCCGCACCAGATATAGCAACACTCAAAGTATACTCACAAGAATACGCCGATAATTTTAGAGAGAAAGAGAGAAAACTTAGTTTCGGGTGTGATTTTCAATTCTAACTTAGCCCTCTATTTATAAGAAAATGTTAGAACGCCAAAGGAGACTAAACTATATAATAATATTATTTATTCATTCTTTTCCCTACGCATGCCTCTTTGGAAAATAAGACTAGCCAACTTTGGACCAAAAATCAAGAAGACCACATGTTTAATCCACCAACCAAAAGTGGGTCCCATAATTTAATAAAAATCATTTTATTTTCCGAAACTTCAACAATTCAGAGAAAATATCTCGGTTATTAGAAAATTTCAAAACTCGCTAATTTCCATGGGAAATTCCATTTCTACAACTTTACGTAAGAAAGTTTTCCAAATTCAAATGTAAATTGACCAAAATCCATAACCAAGCGATTTTATAGCCTATAATAATAAATTTTCTAATCAAGAATTGTGTCCACCGACACACACAAAACATGTGTTAAACATTTAATGCCACAAAATATTTGACCTCCTCATATACTCATATATCCCACATTCATTATAAAATATCACCGTTAATATATTATTAAAATAATATATTTAAATGAATTATTTTATCGAAAAAGATAAAATATTAATTTTCAACAATTGTCACATTAAAAATTTTCTCCATCTATATCCACATAAAATAAATATTTTCTTTATCATAATAATCAATAATTACTTATTTAAAAATAATATTACGTAATCACAAGATCGATAACCGTGCCGCTCCGAGAAAAGAGGGCTTTCAATAAGGATTTCTCCTCATCATGCCGCAATTAGGTGACCAAACCTCAGAAGAAATGGGCGGACTTGGTTAATCTATCAACAATAACCCAAATTGCATTCACGCCTTGAGAAACTTTGGGAAGACTCAGAACAAAATCCATAGTAATGTGTTCCCATTTCCATTCCTAATCTCAAGTGGTCAGAATGGACCTTTTGGCACTTGATGCCCGCCTTTACACGTTGACAAAGTTAAACATCTTGAGATAAACTCCACAATCTCTCTCTTCATATTGTTCCACCAAAATGTATGTCGAATATCATGATACATTTTGGTACTCCTGTGATGGATTGCAAACGGGGTGTCAGGTGCCTCCATCATGATTTTATGCTTCAGTCGTAATCAAGAACATAAAGAAATCTAGAATTGACTCGAAGTATTCTTTCCTCATCAATTCTTGCTTCCGGAATAGCTCCTTCTTGCACTTTCTTCTTCATACGCATCAGCCCCAAGTCCGTAGCTTGAGCAGCTTTAACTTTATCGATTAAAGTCGGTTCTACTTGTATATTCGCCATCATTATGTGGGTCCCTGGAGTCTTTAATTCTACCTCCATCCTTTGCAAGTCATATAAAATGGGCATTTGCGTTGACAATATCGCACTCATACTTGCATATGATCTTCTACTTAATGCGCGCCACCATTACGCTCGCTTTTCCAGGATGATATTGAATAGTGTGATCGTAATCTTTAATCTGCTTCCAAACCAACGTCGTTGCCGCATGTTGAGTTCTTTTGGGTGAAGAAATATTTGAGGCTTTTATGATCCGTATAAATCTCTACTTTCTCCCGCATAAGTAGTGTCTCCATATCTTCAACGCAGAACACGATCACGCTAACTCCGGATCATGAGTAGGATAATTCCTCTCATATTCTTTGAGTTGTCGTGGAGGCATAGGCTATGACTTTCTCATGTTGCATGAGAACACATCCTAACCCCTTGCCGGAAGCATCACAGAGAGATAAGAAATCCATCCGAACCGGATGGTATTGTCGTAACAAAATAAATGAGTCTCCTCTTGAGTTCTTGGAAGCTCTTCTCGTATTCCTCGCTCCATAAAAATTTTGCATCCTTCCGAGTCAGCTGAGTTAATGGAGTAGCGATTCGAGAAAATCCTTCCACAAATCTCCGATAATAAACAGCTAAGCCCGTAAAGTCACAGACTTTGGCCACTCGACTTTATTGCTTCCAACTTTGTATTGCTTCAATCTTCGTCTGGTCATCAGATACTCCTTGTTTTGACACCACGTGCCCAAGGAATGCTACTTCCTCAAGCCGAACTCGTGATTTCTTCACTTGGCATAAAGCTTGTGTTCACGAAGTCTTTGTAGTACCACCTTCAAATGGTGCTCATGATCTTCACGGCTTTTGGAATAGATGAGGATGTCATCAATAAAGACAACAACGAACTGATCCAAATATTCCTTAAATATACGGTTCATCATATCCATGAAAGTAGCAGGAGCATTAGTCAATCCAAAAGACATGACCAAGAATTCATAATGCCCGATCGAGTCCCCGAATGCCGTCTTTGGAATATCCTCGGTTTTAATCTTCACCGATGATATCCGTAATCTAAGATCGATCTTTGAAAAGAATTGCGCTCTTTGTAACTGGTCGAACAGGTCATCAATGCGAGGTAACGGATACCTATTCTTGATGGTGACATGGTTCAATTCTCGATAGTTAATACAAAGTCGCATACTCCGCTCTTTCTTCTTTACTTAATAAAATAGGAGCACCCCAAGGAGACGATTTGGGGATTTAATGAAACCGATGTCTAATAACTCTCAGAAGTTGGACTTTTAACTCCTGAAGTTCAATAGGAGCCATTCGATATGGGGTTTTAGAAATGGGCTTTATACCCGGTTCAAGGTTAATAAAGAATTTAACATCACGTTCTGGGGGTAAATCGGGAAGCTCTTCAGGAAATACATCAGGGAATTCTCTAACCACAGAAATATTATTCAAAACTGACTTGTCTTTATTCAAATCCATAACATGGGCTAAGAAAGCTTGACATCCGCTTTTCAATAAACTAATAGCTTTGTGGCTTGATATGACAAATGATCGATTTTAGTGGTTTAGTGGTTTGAATTGCATGACAAAGTTGGTTAGGAATATGAAAACTAACAACCTTATTTAAAACAATCAATTTTGGCATGATGAGTGGTTAACCAATCAATTCCTAAAATCACATCAAAAGCAAGTATCTTTAAAGAGATAAGATCAATGTGTAATGTGATAGTGCCAACTTGGATCATGCAAGATTTATAAAGCGTAGATGTAACGAAGGTTTCACCCAACTGAGTTTCAACGAGATAAATCAACATCTAATTTCTCCTGAGTCAAGTTTAAACGTTGAGCACAAGCAGGAGAGATAAAAGAATGGGTAGAACCCAGATTCTAGTAAGGTATAAACTTCGCAAGAATTCAAGATTAGCTTACCTGTGATCACCTCGCTCGTTCCTCACGTTTTGGCCTACCACGACAAAAGCTCTTCCAGAACCGGCCGATTTCGCCTTATCCGGATGACCCTTGGAATCACCACTCCTCGTTGAACTTGGTTTCGCGATAGTACAATCTCGAGCGATGTGGCCTTCCTTTCCACGCTTGTAACATACCTTGGATTGTTGTGGAGCCGATTTAATGATATGTCCCTCCTTCCCGCATTTGTAACATCTAACCGCGGTCGTTCTCCTCCCTAGCATTTGTTATTGGCGCCGGTGTCTTGTTGATGTCTTTCCGTCATTGTTGAATCTTCTCTTTCGAAATTTCCACTTGAGTCACCTTTCCTATTATCATGTCCACGATTACCACCGAGTGGTTACCGCTTTGTCCATATTCTTTTTCCTCCTCATTTGGTTATCATCGTTCGATAACTACACCGGTTGTGGTCCCCGGTTGAGTATACTCACTATCTCGCCTAATAATCGAGCCCTCGCTGACAACATCTAAATACTGAGAAAATTTATGAGAGATAAGGTATTGACGAATCTACGGTTTTAGACCTCTCGTAAACATACGCGCGTCATTCGCTCCTCATTCTCCACTAAATGAGGTGCAAACTCGGATAATTTCTGCGCGAACCTTGCCTCGCATCGAGACACCGCCATGTTGTTCTCGCTCGAGTCTAATAAACTCTACCTCTTTCATATGATTTAATACTTTCAGGAAAGTACTTGTCATTGAAAAAGTTTCAAATCTTTCCCAAGACATGTTGAGTGCATCCGGTCAGTACGCTTCACGTAATCCCACCAAAGAATCGCTTCACCACGAAACATAAAGGTGGCGAATGGAACCTTCGTTTCTCTGTGCACCCCAAGACATCGAATATCTTGGTAATTTGCTTGACCCACATTTTCGCTTTGATCGGATCCGCTTTCCATGGAAATCTGGTGGTCCCAACTCTTTGAATTGTTTGGCCGTGACAAACCGCACGTTACTATCATTTCTCCCCGTATTTTGTACACGAAGTCTCCTCATCTCGATTTTGCATGAACCGCAAAAAGCTTCTAAACATCCCGTCGCTCATCATTTGCTCATTGGCGTTGTTCACTGGGAGGAACATTGCCACTGTTGCACGCGTTCTCCTCGTTGGTGAGTAAAGGCGTCTCCACGGTCTCATAAACTCCATTGTTAACGCTCTCGCAGCCCATTCTTAAACATCGCCATAAAACAAGGGTTAATTAAACAAATTAACATATCACATAATATCCTATATTATGACCGACCAACAAATAAGCTTAGGTAAGACACACTAGCGAAGGATTTACTCTGCCTCTCCCTCCTAGTTCTATTCCCGATCTCCGCCAGAGATCATATCCCTAAGCTCGATATTAACTATGACGCCCCCAAAATAGGGTGTACAACACCCATTACGAGTCGCCAAAATACATGGTATAGAAAGCAAATTACAACTTTGATAATACAGTATGTCATGTAGAATACGACAATACAACCTGTGAGTTTGAATAGAAATATTGTCTTTCAGATAATATACACACCTAAATAAGTCCTCATTAATTATTCATACACTATTTTACGTAAATAGTGAGGACAACTAAAACATCTTCCTAGAACCATCACTCCATACCCCGACTCGATCCTCGCTATGTTCTCACCTCCCGAGAAGAAAAATGGAACAAAAAGGAAAAGGGTGAGCTCAACTAGCCCAATAAAGAATATTATGACTAAGATAATATACAACAAATTATCGTTAGTCTTCAACAGGAAAAATCTAATAGAATACAATAGACAACAAGTTTTAGATCAACAAATGCACGGAATAAAGAATCCATTAGAAGAGTCACGTGAGAGAAAGAATTCTACCGCCTTCTAAGGTTTAAAAGTCCATCATCAATAGTTTATCCTCGTAATAACAATCAATATTCATCTTTAATCATCTTGCACTACTGAGCCAAAGATATTCATTTGTATCACCGGATTGGTCATGTTCATCCTAACACTGCTCATCTTTGCACACATGTGCCAAAGATATTCATCGATTAATCGCTCATCTTTTGCACTATGTGCCAAAGATATTCATTTATATCACCATTTAGGACTGAGAATGATGAAATTTTTTTTTAAAGAAACGAATCCAGTGAAACAAAATGACAAGGATTAAGGATTAAGGATTCGTACTTTGTTTTACCCATGTCCAAAAATACTTCGAAAATAATCATATTGGTGTAAAATTCAAGAATGATCAAAACATGGATACAATCAAAGCTAGTATCCAGAATAGATATTTTGTACAAAAAGAAAAAATTTTATTTTTTGGTGAATAGTGCCGTATTCGTGAATAGTGTCGTATACGTGAATAGTGCCGTATACGTGAATAGTAACCCCGACACAACAAGTTCCAAATTTGATAAAAAAATTCACCAATACTTCGGCATAATGATATTGAAGAAAAATATCATTTAAGAAGAAAATAATACCCCTTACCTCAAAATAACCGTACTTTTCCGATGAATTTCTAGATATAGTCTTGTGAAACCCGCCCAGATATAGCAACACTCAAAGTATACTCACAAGAATATCTCGATAATTTAGAGAGAGAAAGAGAGAAAACTTAGTTTCTGGTGTGATTTTCAATTCTAACTTAGCCCTCTATTTATAGGAAAATGTTAGAACGCCAAAGGAGACTAAACTAATATAATAATATTATTTATTCATTCTTTTTCTACGCATGCCTCTTTGGAAAATAAGACTAGCCATCTTTGGACCAAAAATCAAGAAATTTCACATGTTTAATCCACCAACCAAAAGTGGGTCCGTAATTTAATAAAAATCATTTTATTTTTCAAACTTCAACAATTCATTAGAAAATATCTGGGTTATCGAAAAAATTCAAAACTCGCGAATTTCCATGGAAATTCCATTCTACAACTTTACGTGAAGAAAGTTTTTCCAAATTTCCAAGCGAAATTGACCAAAATCCATAAAGCAGGCGATTTTATACTATAATAAATTTTAATCAAGAATTGTGTCCACCGACACACAAAACATGTGTTAAACATTTAATGCCACAAAAATATTTGACCTCCTCATATACTCATATATCCCACATTCATTATAAAATATCACCGTTAATATATTATTAAAATAATATATTTAAATGAATTATTTTATCGAGAAAAAGATAAAATATTAATTTTCAACAATTGTCACATTAAAAATTTTCTCCATCTATATCCACATAAAATAAATATTTTCTTTATCATAATAATCAATAATTACTTATTTAAAAATAATATTATTGTAATCACAAAGACGGACAACCAAAGTGTTCCCGGGAAAGAGGGCTTTCAATAAGGATTTCTCCATCTTGGCGCCAAGCAATTAGGTGACCAAACCTCTCCTTAGATGTAACTTTCTAGACATTACCAATAACGTTATCGATAATATTATTCAAAGAATATGAATTATTGATTTGATAATGGAAAATATCGTAATGACAATTATTGAAACAAGCGCAATACAAAATATCAATGCAAAGAATTATTGAATCAATAAAATATAATATTCAAGCAAGAACTATTGTAACAATTATTGAAAGTGCCTTTCACGTAAGGATCAATAATTCAATAATATCGGCAATACCTGCAAAGCTCTCGTGCAACCAATGCCAGACATCGTATTTTAACCACCGTGTAACCCAACAAAGTGTTAATCAGTAATAATTTACGTCGTTATTTATAAAACTCAATCTTTGTCGTTTTCTTTCATCCAATAGTTTTTTTTTCGTTATATGGGCCCACTAATGATCACATGGGCCATTGCATTCACGGAGATTCCGACAAAAAGAATATTCCACGACCAAACGAATATTCCCCAGCAATAATGAATATTTTATAACCACTTGCTTATTTTGTAAACTTTGCACATTTCACCCATAACCAAAGAATTATATCAAATTAACCCTTATTAATTTAGAATAATGAATAAAGGAAAATTCAATTTTATTTATAATAAGTTGGGGTCTTACACGGATTGTCCAAAACAAGGAACTCTACCAATCATCAGCTTCAATTTAGAAGTTGAACCAGCCAGTTTCCATACTTTGGAAGTGAGTAACACGCAATACCATTCTATTGGAGTGCCACTTCCCATGCCCAAGATTTGCTTGAGGGTATGTATTCTACCACTCAAGAAATGATGTCATTGGGTCATCAACTGGACAAGGGCTTGGTAAAGATAAGCAGGGTATTAAGCACCCTATTCAAATGTCCAGTCAAATTGGAACAGCCGGACTAGGCTATTCTGCCAATTCCACTCACAGGAATACTCATAAGCACAAGCAGGTTCCTAAATCTTACGCCGCACGGTGATTTTCTATACCTTTACCCTATGAGCTAATGCAGTCTCTAGTAAAGGTGCCAGCCCATGTTGTGGCCATGCTGTTTCCTAAACCAGTGCCAATCAAAGCAAAAGATGTGCTGATTCCTGATCTCGAAGCGAAAGGAAAGGAATGGAAACATAAACATGACCTTGCCTTGATGATGGCAGGCCAACGCGTCATTGTTCATGATGAAAATACAAACAGATACACCCCAGACGATGATTGCCCAGATGTCATGGTTATCATTCGGGAAAAGGACAATGACGATCCTTCCATCCCTATAGTCCATCAGGACTTTGCCCTCGACAATTGGAGCAGCACTCCATGCATTGGTCCACAAGGGTAAAATGGGCAGAAAAATCCCTCTGCCATGTAGATAACTTTAATTGCTTGCTTTCCTTTACAGTACTAGCAGTTGTTTTGTCAAGTACATGCTAACACTTTTGTATGATCGAAGGGTTGCATATATTAAGTGAAAGCATCTTTTGTTTCAGGACTCTGAATTTAGATGTGCCTGTACTTGGTGATGAAGTGCCTTTTCTCCACGAGGACTGTAACTTTGATGCAAAGTTGGACTCAGACATGATGGACATCCAAGAGGACATTGAGACACCTCAGGAGATTAAGGAATGGGTCACAGACAAACCCAAACCCAATCTTAATCAAACCACTTCTTTGAATCTTGGAACCTTAGACAACCCTAACCTAATCCAAATTGGTTCAGACCTTACCACAAATCAACGAAATGACATGGTTGCACTATTAACCCAATTCCAGGATGTGTTTACATGGTCTCATGAAGACACGGTGGGTTTGTCCACTGACATTGTTCTTCATCGCCTTCCCATCAAAGAAGGATTCAAGCCAGTCAGGAAAAAACTCAGGCGATTGAAACCTAAGTGGAGTTTAAAGGTCAAAGAAGAAATTGTGAAACAATTTCAAGCTAGCATCATCATGGTGTCTACATATCCGGAGTGGATATCCAACATTGTTCCCGTACCTAAACCAGGAGGAAAGGTGCGAGTCTGCGTAGATTACCGGGATTTGAACAAAGCTTGCCTTCAAGATATCTTTCTCGTGTCCTTTATCCACATTCTTATGGACAATACTGCTCAATATGACATGTACTCCTTTGTTGATTGCTTTGCGGGGTACCATCAAATTATGGTCGCTGAGGAAGATCGTGAGAAAATTGTTTTCATCATGCCTTGGGGAACCTTTTGCTATAGACGGTTGTCATTTGGCCTTGGGCAACCTATCAACGAGCTATGATGGCTCTTTTCCACGATTTAATGCACAAAGAGATAGAGATCTACGAGGATGACATCATTGTCAAATCCCGGAAGGAGGAGGACCACTTAGACCATCTCACAAAACTTTTCAACAGGTTGCGTAAGTATAACTTGAAGTTGAATCCTGCCAAGTGCGCCTTTGGTGTTAAGTCAGGCAAGTTGCTAGGTTTCCTAGTCAGCTACAAAGGGATTGAACTAGATCCTACCAAAATCCAGGCCATCAAAGAAATGCCCATTCCTCAGACAGAGAAGGAAATACGGGGATTTTTGGGAAGAATCAACTTCATTAGCAGATTCATTTCTCAACTCACAGTAAACTGTGAGCCAATCTTCAAGTTGTTAAGGAAGAACTCCTCCATGAAATGGAACGATGAGTGTCAAAAAGCCTTCCTCACAATCAAAGAGAAACTGATTAACACTCCTATTTTGGTACCTCCCAGGGATTATGTTACCCTGTTCATGTACCTGTCCATAAATGACAATGCCATGGGCTGCATGTTGGGGCAGAAAGACAATAGAGGCCAAGAACGAGCTATCTATTACCTCAACAAAAGATTCAGCATCAGTGAGCACAAGTACACTCTGATTGAGAAGACTTGTTGTGCTTTAATATGGGCTTCCATGAGGTTACATCATTACCTTCATGGTCACACAACCCATCTCATATCCCGAATGGATCCTCTCAAGTATGTGTTGATGAAGCCCATACATCGAATTGTCGATCGTCCCGGATGGCGATTGATCCCTGATAATTTGACATCGCCTATGTGATGCAAAAGTCCATCAAAGGTCGTGGAATTGCGGATCAATTGGCGCCGCACTGCATAGGGACTACAAACCCTTGAAACGCATTTCCCGATGAAGGGGTAATGACAATCCAACAACAACATCAGTACAATACATGTCATACGTGGAGAATGTATTTTGATGGAGCTGTTAACACAGAAGGCTCTGGAGCTGGAGCAATCCTAATATCCGGTACGAGGGAGTAGTATCCCTTCGCCGTCAAATTGCAGTTTGTCAGCACCAACAACACAGCTAAGTATGAAGGCTATATCATGGGGCTAAAACTTGCCCGTTCAATGGGCATCAGGCGGTTAACTGTCTTTGGGGATTCCAAATTGGTAATCAAGCAATCCACAGGAATCTATCAAACCAAAGAATTACATTTGCTGCCTTACCATCGGCAAGTTTTATAGATGGCTTTGGAGTTCGAAGGAATCTCCTTTCTACACATTCCTCGCAATAGGAATGATTTTGCAGATGCATTAGCAACGTTGGCCTCCTTGGTTCACATACTTGACAAGGAAAACATGCCAAGCATCACATTTGCTATGCAAAAAGCCCCAATCTATGGGAATTACGTTGGCGAAGTATCGGATGAACTACCTCCCATCCACCACCCTTGGTATTAGCATATCAAGGAATATCTGCGAGATGGATCTACACCCGCTGAGGCGAGCCTAACTGAGAAGAGCCGGATTCATCGACTTGCTATGAAATTCTACCTGAGCAGAGATGCACTCTACAAAAGAGATGTTGGATTAGGTCTCCTCAGATGTCTGGATAAAGACCAAGCTCAGAGACTCATGGATGAGATCCATGGTGGAGTATGTAATAACCGTGAATCTTAAGTCACCATGTATGTATATACATTTTTTTTAAAACTTTGTATTATATATGGATACATACATTTATGGATTTCATTAAAAATGAAAGCCTTGTGACCTAATTATACATTAGGTAAGGATATTAAATAACCTAAGGGTTATGGTAACACGAAAAAGTTAGTATTTTATACGTATACTAACTTAAGTGGGTAAACTTAGTATTTCAAGTGACTAATAATTTTAAACCTAATTTTGTAAATCTAATTAGGTTATGAGATAAAATCATATGTATAAGTAATTAAACTTCATATGATTGGAGATGAAAGCCCTAAATTATCAAATTGGGTAACATTATTAAAATTGTTGGACTATGTTTTTATCTAGCCCAAATCAATTAAAAGAAAAGCCCAAGGAAAATAAATTGTAATCCAATATTTAGCCCACTTGATTGGGGGTATTCTAGACATTTGATTAATCAAAATTGGGCATTTAAAATAAAAGCTAAATGGTGGATATTATGAGGATCCTAAGTGGAATAATTAATCTAGCTTGTCCATTAGTAGACATGAATAAACATAAGGACAATGTTGTAAGGCTCCCATTGGTTGCCACTCCATTATGCACATTTAATCATATTTAACCTAAGGTAAGTAATAAACAAAGTGTTTTACCTAACGGGCAACAAAATGATTGTGGGAGAATTAATAATGAATTGCCCATTACATTTTGAATTCACATCTCATTCTTCCAACATCTCATTTTCTCTCCATCTTCTTCATCTTCTTCTTCTACCTCTTGCTCCCAAGCTAGCCAACTTCAAAGAGAGAAAATAAAGAGAGAATTTCAGCCATAGGAAGAAGAATTATAGGAGTTCTAGTGGTTTATGCCCCCTAAGTTTATTAGTTACTTTGGAAAATCAAGGAAGGTAGCCACTAAGTCAAGGTATAATGTACCTTCATCTTCTTCTCTTACCTTGTTTTGATAGCTTGAGTTTTGATGGGGTTATGTACAACTACTCAAGATACACTAGTTATACATACCATCATGCATGGAACTAAGTATCTTGAGTGTTGGATCTAAGGCTTAGAGGAAGAAAATGAGCATATGTTCTCCAAGGGTGAAAACTCTTGTTTTTCTCCCACTAAATCTTGTGTAACTCAAGTTCTACAACTTGGAATTATGATCCGTCAAGGGGGGTGCTAGATACATGAGTTATCTAGTAAACCCAAGTGGTAGATCACAAATCTAGCATGTTTGGAACCTTTAAGATTATTTTTCCAAAACAAATTCCACTTGATATGCTAAAGCCTTGAAATCCAAAATCAGCTACTGACTTGTTTTTCATGAGGCTGTTTCGGCTAGTTCCTTGTCTTGTAAAAATCTGGAAAATATTACAGAGGTACCTTATATGAAGTTATCTACACGCGTAGGGAAAAGAACGGACACGCTTTTGAGTTATATATTGTGCGTAATGACTATTTCCGTAAAGGACTACATAAATATTATCCTACGAATATATCACTGTGTATACACTGGAAAATTCCAAAATTTTTACAGTAGCTTCATATATGTTAAGAGAGCATACCCTGAAACTTTCAGATTTTTCTGAGCAAAACTCAATATTTTAAAAATAGAACAAGATCTGAGTGTTTTGAGCACTTTAAAAATAGTAAAGCATTTTCTAAAATTCTAGAAAAATTAGAGGATCATTGCTGGTTCATATTCTATTAAAATCCAGAAGCTGAAAAATTTTGGAATCAGTTTGCTATTTTTCCTAAAAATGATTAGGTTATGAATAAAAGGAAATAAATAGTTAAATGATGCCTTTAATGAGAAAAATATGATTTTTATGCTTGAATGCTCATAATATATTATATCATGACTATCTTAGGGTATTTTGGTAATTTATAATAATAAATATTACTTATGACCTTTTATGAATATTAAATAAGAGGTTATTAAAGGATGAACAATTAGAATAAATTGTTTATTAATTTAATAAATCATTGGAATATTATTATAATACTAATAATATTATAATATGATGTTGTTATGTAAATAAAATATTAGATTAGAGTATTATTATTAAATAATAATATTCGAGATTAAATAAAATATTATTAAATGATTAATAATATTAGTAAGTGAATAAAATGTTAGTAAATGATTTAAAGTATTATTAGTGAACCAATAATAGTAGAAGGTGAATTAATATTATCTAAGTTAATAATATTATGTGAATTAAAGGTAGTCGTTAATAACACTATCTAGACATGATAATGTTTATAAGAACTTATTGTAATGTATGATATCTATGTGATTACATAACTGATGTTATGCAATGACTAATTGAAAGACTAATTATAGGTCTCTCAAAGGAAGATATTTTAACTACACATAGTGGATAGAAATTTATTTTCGTAGTCTGTAACTCACGATCGAGGCAAGTTTCTTAACTCAACTTGAGTTATTATTTTCAAAGCATATTAGTGAATAATTATTGATGATTATTCACGCCTTTATTGATTATTGAAATTCAGACTTTGTGCAATTGAATTCCGATTCTCACCGCCATCGAATCGTGAATTAAATTAAAGTTCTTCATTTATGAATCGTTTATGGGATAGATCTATGCTAATCAGTATCGCCTAGATCAATCATGTCTAAATTTGTTAAATCAAATGGATTTTAAATAATCGTTCTTATTAATTGTTATGGTAAGAACTCTTGATCGAGAAATGAACAAATTTGATTAAGGCATGATATCAATGTCGGATTATTAAGTGTTTATGCATAAATCACGGGTATGAAAGGTCGATCCCTTGAATACCAAAACTTATTAAAAGGTCCGATTTAAATCATCGAGCACCTTGGCAAATGTTCATGGTTATTCAAAACCACTCGAGTTCATGTTATTCAATTATGGAATATTCAATTGTTGATTATTAATTCATGTTCCTTCACAATCTTATATTATTGTTGAACATTGAAGGCAATATTTCTTTCTAAGTCATGATATATCTCCTTTGTCTTTATAAACTTGTGAAGCAAATTAGTTGCTTATTCTTGCTATATCATGACCTCTATTTTCGATTAAGTTCAAGGATCTAATGCGAAGGACAAGGGCAAGGGCAAGATCCAGGAGTAATTTTAGAATGAATGTTAAATTAGTTATTATCTAATGGAATTTCTTGAGTAAACTATTTGTATTATAAATGGTGTATTTAAAGTTAAGGTTAGAGAGACCTTGGGACCATATTTTGAGACTTTTGTATAATGAACAATGTATGTTTATTATTTCGAAATAGTTATAGAATGCTTATGATGATGATAGGATCGTGAGCACTGAATCTGAGGTTAGAGAACCTGGATTTGGGGGCGTCACAGGTTGGTATCAAAGCTGTAGGTTATAAACTTTAGGAATGCGAAACCTAGGTTATAACCTTAGTAGAAAACTCTTATGGAGTATGTTAGGAGATGGATTATGGAAATTCATCAAGTTTATGTTGTACTTAATAAAATATTATTTCATTTCATCAATGAATATATTTTATTGTGGTACTGACGTTGACTTTATGGTGTTTGTAGGATGTCTGACGAGCGCCAAGGTAGTTACTCAGTTGAGCAGGAACCCATTGAGCATGAGGCCACCCAAGATGTCCCTCATGGTCCTCCGGTAGGGGACTTGTTGAGAGAATCACCAATTAGAAGGCGAGTGGAGGAATTAGAAGTAGAAAACCACACCTCCAATTTCATCAAGAACAATACAAGGATGAGGCTCATCAAGCCCGGATGGAGAAAGTCGAACGAAGGGAAAATTTGATGAGTCCCAGCTTGCAAGTGGAGATCTTGAGGGTACAATTAGAGAATGAAAAGGAAAAGTTTGGAGAGCTGAGCATGAAGCATCCGGAGATGCAGCCGAAGTTTGACGAGAAATTGCCGATAAGATGCGGGTGGAAGAGGCACTCCATGAGTCGGATGAGTGGTGGGCCAATTAAAGATCGAACTAGCAGTCGTGAAAGGTCGAGTAGAAACTTTAGGATCTGGCCTTGATGCAACAGATGAGGGCCAAAGGCAGAGGGGCTAGGAGGGTCCACTCGAGATAGGAGAGTCTAGTCGATCCGCTCGACGAGAGAGTCCTATGAAGAGTTGCTTCCCTAAGAGCTTTGCAGGCAGTGACTGGCAGATCCACCAAAGTGGTGATGATGTGATGGCCCATTGTAGATAGATGCATTAGTACTTTTCTTGTTGTGTAATAAGGTTTTATGTTGATGTAAACCTCAACAGTGTGAGGTAGTAAATGGTTATGTACTTTCCTAATTGTGTTTGTAGGGAGGTATCATTATGAGTTAATCCCATCTTTGTGTTAAAATGGGATAGTAGCATTTATAAAATATACCGTATTAATCGTAGTAAGTCATCAAGATTGGTGTATGAATATAAATGCAAGATTATTATGATATGTGTTAGAAAATTTTAAATATTAAATTTTCTATTTAATGTTATGTGAATCCAAAGAGGGTGATTTGGAAAATGTTCTTTAAAAACAAACTTAACCCACTAAGCAGGAGAAAGACTTCCAAATCTCTAGAATTTAAAACTCTCACATAATGATCATCGATTGTTTAAATAAATAGCGTATTACATACTAAGTAATCATATGATAATAAATCCGAGTAACGTGTTAGAATTTTTGTTTCACTAGATAATGGCGCCAGACGTGGACTCGTGGAACCAAGATATTGAAGAGTCGAGTTAATAATCTGGCGGGATCTCAACAAAACCCAATGCAAGATTTTATTAACATGATGGTTGAAGCCATGAGGAATCAAGCTCAACTCGCAGGAAATCGTGCAAGCACCCAAATAGTAAACTTTAAGGACTTCAAAGCAAGAGGACCGCCAGAGTTCGAGGAGGAATGCATCCGATAGAAGCCCAAATGTGGGTAAAGGAGATTGAGAAGGCCTTCGTTATTGCTAGAGTAGCAGAAGAACAGAAGACAATTTTTGCTACCTACTTAATGAAGGGGGAGGCTAGCTATTGGTGGGATGCCAACCGTAACAAAGTTAGAACCGGAATCGTGATTGGGAAGCATTCAAGAAGTTGTTCTTCGAGAACTACTTCCCTCGAGAGTGTTCAAGTAAGAATGGAGATCAAGTTCTTGAACTCAAACAGAGAATATGTCAAGACGAGTATGCCATGAAATTTAATGAATTGGCGATTCGCCCACATCGTGTGGACACAGAGGCGGAGAAAGCGAGAAGGTTTGAAAATGGACTAAAGCCGTGGATTTATAATAAAGAAGCGGTTTTACAAATCGTGATCATTCTCAACTGCTGGAAAAAGCTCTTATAGCGTAAGAGGAAGCGAAGCGGCCCTCAAGATACAATCGGGAGAAGAATAAGAAGAAATCGAAGGTGGGAATCAAAATGTCGAGTAGTGGTGGTAGTAACAATAAGAAGCGAAATGGAGCAATGGGGGTAGTAACCGAGATGCAAGGAAGCGTGCAACAAAAAGAAGTCGGTGTGTGGGAACTCAGGAAAGGGTCACTCTGGGAGGCCGGAAAGGAAAAATGATATGTTATACATGTGGGCAAGAAGGGCATACCTCACCCAATTGTACTAAGGTGAAGAAAGGAGGTTGCTTTAATTGTGGTGAAGTGGGACATCGGATCAAGGATTGCCCAAGAAGAAAAGCATGGATGGCGGAAATGGCGGCGAGGGCAATAACACAAAGACAACTAGTGGAGGACCACCACCAACCAAACAAGCCAACAAAGACGGACATTAAATATGATAAAGGCAAGATGTGTGGCATCCGGGGAGGTGGTGTCGGTATAATTCGATCAATGATATAAATGCCTATGTGTTATTCGATTCTTGGAGCTTCATGTTCTTTGTATGTCGATAAATTTGCTCAAAGATTAAGTTTACCTCATGAACTATTAGAACACCCAATGAATGTAGAAGTAGCAAACAAACAAATTATCCCGTAGACTACATCTATAGGAACTGCTTGTGCTAATGTAAGAGGTTTTAAGCTTAACGTGGATTTGATACCGATTCGTCTTGGAGAGTTTGATGTAATCCTTGGGATGGATTGGTTATCAAGTCATGGAGCGGTCATCGGTGAAGAAAAGTGCATACACCTAAAGACTCGAATAAGTCAAAGGTGGTATTTTATGGCGCAAGAAATCGCCAAGACAATCTTGTTGTTCGACGATGATGCAAGCAAAGAAGTTGCTTAGGAAGGGTTGTATAGGTTATTTGGCTCACGTTGTGGATACCCTTGCAGAATCGAGGGTGAACCGGGTCAAATACCTATTGTAAGGAATTCGTTGACGCTTTTCCCAAATGAAATTCGGATTGCCACCAGATAGAGATAGAGTTTGTTATCGATTTGGCACAAGGGACATCACCGGTATCCAAAGCGCCGTATCGTATGGCTCTCAGAGAAATGAAGGAACTGATGGTTCAACTACAAGAGTTGTTAGATAAGGGATACATTCGACCAAGCGTATCACCATGGGGAGCACCGGTCTTATTCAGTAAAGAAGAAGGATGGGTCATTAAGACTTTGTATTGACTACCCAGAGAGTTAAACAAGGTCACCATTAAGAATAAATACCCATTGCCGTGATCGATTTATTTGTTTGATCGGTTGAAGGGGCAAAATACTTTTCAAAAATTGACTTGAGGACCGGTTATCACCAACCTGAAGGTGAGATATGAGGATGTTCCAAAGACGCCATTCGTAACTCCTAGATGGACACTTTGAGTTTACGGTAATGTCTTTTGGGTTAACTAATGCACCAAAGAAAGATTCATGGATTTTATGAACGCAGTGTTTAAGCAAAGATTTGGATAAGTTTGTTGTCGTGTTCATCGACGACATTACGTATATTCCGAGACAGAGGAAGATCACGCCCGAACATCTAAGGAAAGTGTTGGAGACGTTAAGGAGGGAGAAGTTGTATGCAAAGTTCTCCAAGTGTGAATTTTGGTTGCGGAGGGTGAAATTTTTGGGTCACGTTATCTACAAAGATGGTGTTTCGGTAGATCCAGCAAAAGTAGAAGCGGTTATCAACTAGGAACAGCCAAAGACACCGACAGAAATTAGGAGTTTCTTGGGATTAGCGGGATACTATCGAAGATTCATCCAAGATTTTTCAAAGGTAGCATCGCCATTGACCAACCTTACTAGAAAGACGGTGAAGTTCGTTTGATGAGAAAAATATGAACGAGTTTCATGGAATTGAAGAAGAGGCTCGACCAAGCACTGTGTTGGCTTTTACCCGACAACACGGAGGATTTGTAGTGTATATAGTGATGCGTCACACAAGGGTCTTGGTCGTAATTGATGCTTTGATGGCAAGGTCATTACAGACGCTTTCACGTCACCTAAAGGACTATGAGAAAGGTTATCCGACTCATGACACGGAGTTAGCGGCGATAGTTTTTGCCTTGAAAATTTGGAGGCACTATTTGTATGGAGAGAAGTGTGAGATATATACGGATCATAAGAGTCTAAAGTATATCTTCACCCGTAAGGAGCTAAATATGAGGCGCAATGATGGCTAGAATTGATAAAGGATTATGATTGTGAGATTCTGTATCATCCAGCAAAGAAAGCAAATGTAGTGGTGATGCCTGAGCGTAAAAGGCGTAGAGAGAAGTTATTGAAGTTAACCATTCAAGAGGAATTGGTGAAGGATTTAAACGACTTGACTTAGAGGTTAAGTACCCACCTGAGGTCAATGAGAAATTATTTATCGTGGCAAATGAGCCCTACTTTATTAGATAAGGTTAAAGAGGCTCAAGAGAAGGACGAAGATTGCGACAAAGATCAAGAATGAAGTTAGCGAAGGGATGAATTGAAATACAAGATTGATGGCACTTGGATTGCTAAGATTTGAAGGATGAATTTAAAAATTAATACCGTAACTAAGAGAAGAGATTACGCAAGAAGCACATAATACGAGGTACTCGATACACCCGTGAAGCACAAAATGTATCAAGACTTACGCCAACACTTTTGGTGGCCAAACATGAAGAGAGATGTTGCGAATATGTCAAGAGATGTCTAACTTGTCGAGAGAGTCAAGGCAGAACATCAACGACCGAGTGGACTATTACAGCCTTTAGAGATTCCAGAGTGGAAATAGGAGCACATCACAATGGATTTTGTGGTGGGACTTCTAGCAACGCGAAAGGGACACGATGCCATATGGGTGATCGAGATCGTCTTACTAAGTCGGCTCACTTTTGCCGATCAAGATCGTGTATAGTCACGGACCCGGTAGCCAAACTATACATCAAAGAAATTATATCGAGACATGGCGTACCAGTATCTATTGTGTCGGATAGGGATCCGCGTTTCACGTCAAACTTCTGGAAGAGTCTTCAAGAAAGAATGGGGACGCAGCTACGGATGAGCACCGCGTATCATCCGCAGACCGATGGGCAAAGTGAGAGAACGATTCAAACACTTGAAGACATGCTCAGAGCTTGTGTGATGGACTTCAAGGGTAGTTGGGAGGATCATCTTCCATTGGTAGAGTTCGCATACAACAATAGCTACCACACCAAAGAATAATGCCGCCGACGAATAATCAGTATGGGAGGAAATGTAAAACTCAGTATCTTTGGGATGAAGTGGGTGAACGTCAATCTGTTGGGACCAGAGGCGGTGCAATGAATAGTAGAGACCATTAAGGTGATTAGAGCCGTGGTAGCGACTCAAGATCGCGGGAAGAAGTATGCGAGACTTACATCGCCATGAAGCTAGATTTTGAGGTGGGAAGCCATGCATTTTGAAAGTATCTCCTTGGAAAGGAAAGATAAGGTTTGGAAAGAAAGGTAAAATTTGAGTCAAGAGATTTATTGGACCTTTTGAGATCTTGAAGAAGATAGGCGAAGTGGCGTCATGACAGGTAGCTCTACCTCTGAACCTGGAACATATTCATAATGTGTTTCATGTCGATCTACTACGACCATATAAGCCTCGATTATAAGCATGTGATATCGATGAGCCAATTCAAAGTCGAAAAAGATTTATCGATGAGGAAATTCCATTGAAGTTTTAGATAGAAAGGAACAAAAATTGCGAAATAAGGTTATACATTCTCAAAAAAGTTCTTTGGAGGAACCACAATGTGAAGAAGCTACGTGGGAACTTGAAGAAAGGATAAGAAAATTACCCACACTTTTTTGAGTAACCTTATATGTAATTCCGGGATTTGAATTCTTATAAGGGGGGAGGATGTAATAACCGTGAATCTTAAGTCACCATGTATGTATGTACATTTTTTTAAACTTTGTATTATATATGGATACATACATTTATGGATTTCATTAAAATGAAAGCCTTGTGACCTAATTATACATTAGGTAAGGATATTAAATAACCTAAGGGTTATGGTAACACTAAAAAGTTAGTATTTTATATTATACTAACTTAAGTGGGTAAACTTAGTATTTCAAGTGACTAATAATTTTAAACCTAATTCTTGTAAATCTAATTGGGTTATGAGATAAAATCATATGTATAAGTAATTAAACTTCATATGATTGGAGATGAAAGCCCTAAATTATCAAATTGGGTAACATTATTAAAATTGTTGGACTATGTTTTTATCAGCCCAAATCAATTAAAAGAAAAGCCCAAGGAAAATAAATTGTAATCCAATACTTAGCCCACTTGATTGGGGGTATTCTAGACATTTGATTAATCAAAATTGGGCATTTAAAATAAAAGCTAAATGGTGGATATTATTAGGATCCTAAGTGGAATAATTAATCTAGCTTGTCCATTAGTAGACATGAATAAACATAAGGACAATGTTGTAAGGCTCCCATTGGTTGCCACTCCATTATGCACATTTAATCATGTTTAACATAAGGTAAGTAATAAACAAAGTGTTTTACCTAATGGGCAACAAAATGATTGTGGGAGAATTAATAATGAATTGCCCATTACATTTTGAATTCACATCTCATTCTTCCAACATCTCATTTTCTCTCCATCTTCTTCATCTTCTTCTACCTCTTGCTCCCAAGCTAGCCAACTTCAAAGAGAGAAAATAAAGAGAGAATTTCAGCCATAGGAAGAAGAATTATAGGAGTTCTAGTGGTTTATGCCCCTAAGTTTATTAGTTACTTTGGAAAATCAAGGAAGGTAGCCACTAAGTCAAGGTATAATGTACCTTCATCTTCTTCTCTTACCTTGTTTTGATAGCTTGAGTTTTGATGGGGTTATGTACAACTACTCAAGATACACTAGTTATACATACCATCATGCATGGAACTAAGTATCTTGAGTGTTGGATCTAAGGCTTAGAGGAAGAAAATGAGCATATGTTCTCCAAGGGTGAAAACTCTTATTTTTCTCCCACTAAATCTTGTGTAACTCAAGTTCTACAACTTGGAATTATGATCCATCGAAGGGGGGTGCTAGATACATGAGTTATCTAGTAAACCCAAGTGGTAGATCACAAATCTAGCATGTTTTGGAACCTTTAAGATTATTTTTCCCAAAACAGTCCACTTGATATGCTAAAGCCTTGAAATCCAAAATCAGCTACTGACTTGTTTTTCATGAGGCTATTTCGACTAGTTCCTTGTCTTGTAAAAATCTGGAAAAATATTACAGAGGTACCTTATGAAGTTATCTACACGTAGGAAAAAGAAACGGACACGTTTGAAAGTTATATATTGTGCGTAATGACTATTTCCGTAAAGGACTACATAAATATTATCCTAAGAATATATCACTGTGTATACACTGGAAAATTCCAAAAGTTTTACAGTAGCTTCATATATGTTAAGAGAACATACCCTGAAAATTTCAGATTTGTCTGAGCAAAACTCAATTTTTTAAAAATAGAACAAGATCTGAGTGTTTTGAGCACTTTAAAAATAGTAAATCATTTTCTAAAATTCTAGAAAAATTAGAGGATCATTGCTGGTTCATATTCTGTTAAAATCCAGAAGCTGAAAATTTTTGGAATCAGTTTGCTATTTTTCCTAAAAATGATTAGGTTATGAATAAAAGGAAATAAATAGTTAAATGATGCCTTTAATGAGAAAAATATGATTTTTATACTTGAATGCTCATAATATATTATATCATGACTATCTTAGGGCATTTTGGTAATTTATAATAATAAATATTACTTATGACCTTTTATGGATATTAAATAAGAGGTTATTAAAGGATGAACAATTAGAATAAATTGTTTATTAATTTAATAAATTATTGGAATATTATTATAATACTAATAATATTATAATATGATGTTGTTATGTAAATAAAAATATTAGATTAGAGTATTATTATTAAATAATAATATTCGAGATTAAATAAAATATTATTAAATGATTAATAATATTAGTAAGTGAATAAAATATTATTAAATGATTAATAATATTAGTAAAGGGATAAAATATTATTAAATGATTAATAATATTAGTAAGTGAATAAAATGTTAGTAAATGATTTAAAGTATTATTAGTGAACCAATAATACTAGAAGGTGAATTAATATTATCTAAGTTAATAATATTATGTGAATTAAAGGTAGTAGATTAATAACACTATATCGTAGGCAGGATAATGTTTATAAGAACTTATTGTAATGTATGATATCTATGTGATTACATAATCGATGTTATCTAATGACTAATTGAAAGACTAATTATAGGTCTCTCAAAGGAAGATATTTTAACTACATAGTGGATAGAAATTTATTTCAGAGTTGTAACTCACAATCGAGGCAAGTTTCTAACTCAACTTGAGTTATTATTTTCAAAAGCATATTAGTGAATAATTATTGATGATTATTCACGTCTTTATTGATTATTGAAATTGCACTTTGTGTAATTGAATTCGCTCTAACCGCCATTGAAGCTGTGAATTAAATTAAAGTTCTTCATTTATGAATCTGTTTATGGGATAGATCTATGCTAATTGTATACGACTAGATCAATCATGTCTAAATTTGTTAAATCAAATGGATTTTAAATAAGCTGTTCTTATTAATTGATATGGTAAGAACTCTTGGTGAGAAATGAACAAATTTGATTAAGGCATGATATCAATGTCGGATTATTAAGTGTTTATGCATAAATCACGGGGTATGAAAAGGTCGATCCTTGAATACCAAAACTTATTAAAAGGTCGATTTAAATCAATCGAGCACCTTGGCAAATGTTCATGGTTATTCAAAACCACTGGGTTCATGTTATTCAATTATCGAATATTCAATTGTTGATTATTAATTCATGTTCCTTCACAATCTTATATTATTGTTGAACATTCAAGGCAATATTTCTTTTCTAAGTCATGATATATCTCCTTTGTCTTTATAAACTTGTGAAGCAAATTAGTTGCTTACTCTTGCTATATCATGACCTCTATTTTCGAGTTAAGCCCAAGTATCTAATCACGAAGGACAAGGCAAGGGCAAGATCCAGGAGTAATTTTAGAATGAATGTTAAATTAGTTATTATCTAATGGTATTTCTTGAGTAAACTATTTGTATTATAAATGGTGTATTTAAAGTTAAGGTTAGAGAGACCTTGGGACCATATTTTGAGACTTTTGTATAATGAACAATGTATGTTTATTATTTCGAAATAGTTATAGAATGCTTATGATGATGATAGGATCGTGAGCACTGAATCTGAGGTTAGAGAACCTGGATTTGGGGGCGTCACAGAGTATGTGACCCTCAAATGAGCGGACCCCTACTTGTTAAGAAGATCCTCAGAACGGGGCATTATTGGCTTACACTCAAAGTTGACTGTGATGATCACGTCAAGAGGTGCTATCAATGCCAGATTCATGGGAATGCTATCCACGCCCCTCCAAGGGAACTATGTAATATGAGTTCGCTATGGCCCTTCTCAATGTGGGGAATGGACGTGATCGGGCCCATCGAGCTCAAAGCCAGTAATGGACATCGATTCATATTCACCATGATCGATTACTTCACCAAATGGGTAGAAGCGGCATCCTTCCCCAGGGTTACTAAAGAAGTTATCATTGCTTTCATCAGAAACAATGTCGTGTGTCGATACGGACAACCGAAGGTCATTGTGTCAGACAATGCTAAGAACCTCAACAACAAAATAATGGAGGAGTTATGCACAAAATTCCACATCAAACACCTCAACTCCGTCATCTACCGTCCAAAGATGAATGGTGTTGTTGAAGCGGCAAATAAAAACATCAAAAAGATCATGCAGAAAATGTTCACCAATCACAAAGGATGGCCTGACCTCTTACCTCTGACTTTATTAGCCTACAGAACTTCCATGCAAACTTCCACTGGGGCAACCCCCTACTCATTATTCTATGGGATGGAAGCAGTGCTCCCTATAGAGATGAAAATGGAATCCCTCAGAGTATTGATGGACGCTCAGTTGGGTGAAGACCAACGGGTATAAGACAGGTATCACCAATTGTCTCTAATAGACGAAAGGCGATCCGTGGCTATCTTCCATGGTCAGTTATATCAGCAAAGAATAGCACGATCCTACAACAGAAAAGTCTGACTACGACAATTCAAACAACATGACTTGGTTTTGAAGAAGATCATTGACAACCAAGATCAATCTAAGGGAAAATTCGCTCCTAACTGTGAAGGCCCATTTGTTGTCAAGGAAGTATTGACAGGAGGTGCTCTCAGATTTCAGGAAATGGATGGCGATGAATTTCAACAGCTTATCAACTCGAACATCGTGAAACGATACTATTTCTGAAGTTACCATCAAACAAACATCCTGGTTTTGATCATCAAATCACCAGTCATTCCGATTTTGAACCCTTTCATTTCTACATACTCTTCTGCCCCTCAAGGAAACATACACTTCAAGCCAGCATCCTGGTTTTACCTCAATTCAAACCTTCCATACAATCTCGGTTATCTTGAAGATGAGATTTAACCTTTCACAATTTTGGTTATCCTGAAGACGGGATTGAACCTTTCACACTTGCAGTTTATACTAAAGACGGGATTAAACTTTTGTACGCCTGTAGTTTATCCTGAAGACGGGATTAAACTTTCCTATGCTTGCAGTTTGTCTTGAGGAAGTTTATCCGCAGTATAGCCTGCACATGGGATTCACGCTTTTTCTTTAGATGTGATTCGTCCTGAGGGGCGAACTACGTCGACCTGATCTCCTCTTCAATAGGAGTACGTAGGCAACCATATGCTATATATGGCAAATTCGCAACAACAAAAACAACAAAAACATTTCTGCCCTTTCTTCACAAAAAACAACAAAAACAACTTCTACTCCTATCTGCCTTTCACATTCAGCGTTGAACCTCTTATGCCAGGTTCGAACTACGAAGACTTGATCTCCTCTTCAATAGGAGTATTTAGGCAGCCATTTATGGTTCAGTCTAACCCCTACCAGAACAAAAAAAGTTATCACTCGGTACTGGGATCAATCTTCAATTCGCCTACATTTCATCGATTTCAGATCAAAGGGATGGAATTACCCAACCTCTTCTCATAAATAGAAGATTCGATGACCATCTAAGCTGCGATCGTGCCTCAAAGAGCAATACCAACCCATAAGAGATGGAATTAACTAGGCTTCTCACAAATAAAAGTACTGGCGACCATCTGTGGTGCGGTTAATCTCAGAGAGGAAGAAACCACCCTCCTCTCCACTTTTCCATACAGATACCAGTCCCAAGACACCAAAGTTGGTAGGGATTTACAAAAATCAATGATCCGTTCTGAGAGATCTTTTGACGTCTCAATGTCCATCTATCAAGGATAAGTTTCGAATGCATCAATATCACAAGGCCCTAAAGAAACAGGCAAATATCAAGCAAGTATCAAGGCATAACTAAAAGGGAAGTGAATCAAAATATATTTCCCTGCCATACATAATATTGTTTGATATATACATCTGTGTTGTACAAGACAAAATGGCTAAGCTAGTCTGTGCATGAAAATACAAAGCTATCTACAGATCTGTGTGTATGCAGACTATCAGATCTAACATAGAATCCTCTCTCAAAGGTAGAGGTATGCACCGCAAGCTCTCGCCCAAGGGTATCTACACGAGCCTAGCAGATCAGAGGCTAACTGCATGATGGCATAATGCTCAACAATGTAAGCACTCATGTCGTCAAGACTAACAGTCATCTGGGATCTCACTGAAGTGATGTCTGCAATGGCCACATCCGTAGCAGATAAGGCGGCATCCCGCTCCGTAATCAATGCATCCCTGGCTGATCTAGCCTCATCCCTCTCTAACAGAGCGGTATCTCTCTCATTAAGAGCTGTCAACATCGCGACCCTAGCCTAATCTTTATCATAGGTCATCAGATGTAAGCTCTGCTCCAAATGGTGTCTTAGAATCTTTGAGTAACTTGATGGCTTTTCGGGGTGGAGAATCCATCACAAATCTTTGCAAAATTTATGCCAATGATCAAATCATCAATGGGAATAATAGCCTCCTCTATAAGCTCCTCATCGTCAGAATCAATCCCCTGTACTGTGGATACGTCAGAATTAAACTTTTCTATGCTTGCATTTTGTCCTGAGGACGGGATCAAAGTTTTTACACACCTACAGTTTGTCCCCATTATGGGATCAAACTTTCTTCTCCCCGCAGTATAGCCTGCACATGGATTCACGCTTTTTCTTTAGCTGCGATTCGTCCTGAGTGGCGAACTACGTCGACCTGATCTCTTCTTCAATAGGAGTACGTAGGCAACCATATGCTATATGGCCCGATCGCAATAAAAAAAACAACCAAAAACATTTTTGCCCTTTCTCTACAAAAACAAAAACAATAAAAACATTTCTACACCTATCTGCCTTTCACAATCAGCGTTGAAACTCCTACACTAGGTTTGAACTACGCAGACTTGATCTCTTCTTCAATAGGAGTACGTAGGCAGCCATTTATGGTTCAGTCTAACCCCTACCAGAACAAAAATTCTTGTCACACGGTACTGGGATCAACCTTCAATTCGCCATATTTCATCGGTTTCAGATCAAAGGGATGGAATTACCCAACCTCTTCTCACAAATAAAAGATTCGGTGACCATCTAAGCTGCGATTGTGCCTCAAAGAGCAATACCAATCCATAAGAGATGGAATTAACTAGGCTTCTCACAAATAGAAGTATTGGCGACCATCTGTGGTGCGGTCAATATTAGAGAGGAAGAAACCACCCTCCTTTCCACTTTTCCATACAGATACCAGTCCCAAGACACCAAAGATGGTAGGGATTTACAGAAATCAATGATTCGTTCTGAGAGATCTTGCGACGTCTCAATGTCCATCTATCAAGGATAAGTTCAGAATGCATCAAGATCACAAGGCCCTGAAGAAACAGGCAAACATCAAGCAAGTATCAAGGCATAACTAAAAGGGAAGTGAATCAAAATATATTTCCCTGCCATATATAATACTGTTTGATATATACATATGTGCTATACATGACAAAATGGCTAAGCTAGTCTGTGAAGGAAAATACAAAGCTATCTACAGATCTATGTGTATGCGGACTATCGGATCTAAAATAGCATCCCTCTCTGATGACGGAGGAAGCACTGCAAGCTCCTGCCCAAGGGTATCTACACGAGCTAGTAGATCAGAGGCTAACTGCATGGTGGCATATTGCTCATCAACGTAAGCACTCATGTCGGCAAGACTGATAGTCATCTGCGATCTAACGGAAGTACTATCTGCAATGGCCACATCCCTAGCAGATAAAGCGGCATCCCGCTCCCCAATCAATGCATCCCTGGCTGATCTAGCCTCATCCCTCTTTAACAAAGCGGTATCTCTCTCATCAAGAGCTATCAACATCGCGGACCTAGCCTGATATCTATTATAGGTCATCAGATGTAAGCTCTGCTCCAAATGTTGTGCCAAATACTGAGTAACAGTGGCACTCGGGGTGGGAGAATCCATCACAAATCTTTGGCGGCAACAGTCCAAGTCATCGATGGGAATAATGACCTCCTCTATAGGCTCCTCATCATGAGAATCGGTCCCACCTTTGTGGATATTTTGCCACACGCCCGATGCGATCTCTGTCTCCATCCATGCGGAATACTCTGCAGAACAACCTGGATGACTGACAGAAAACTCAGCCAGCTCTCGTTGATCCCAACCGCATACAACTTTAGCCGCTCATCCTCCACCGACAAGCGAGTGTAAAGCGGTGACCGACTCATCGCCCCTCATAAGGATAAAAATCTGGCCCGGTCAAAATGACACATCACGTCGATGGTGGTGGTAATAATCATGCCCTCAATCCGGCCTGGAGGAGATAATCCATGCGGAGCATGAGTAATGAAGTTTGTAGGGTGAGCTAAACCCCGAACACTTAATATGGCAAATGGATCCCTAATCCCTACCGGGAAAAGTGACCATGATGCAACATCATGCACTCGCGGTCGAAAGGAGTATGACATGGCTATCTCCTAGGTGAAACAAAACCCCTACCGTCTAAATGTGCCAATCGGTCTCAAGTGTGACATAAACCACACATATAGCATGTAAAGCTACACTGTAAACACTTCACCGAATAAGTGCAAAAGTGATGTAAATGACCTCAGAGTCTCTGCAACGATCATCGGTACAATGGTACAACCCTCTTTGAGAACTCTCACTGCCATAATGACGACGATATCCAGCTCATCCATGTACCGCGGCATGAAGACGTATGACAATATGCATAGAAGCAGTACATCCACTCTAGCTGAACGCCATTGGTCCTCCGGTGTGGTGAAATCCCTGAAATTCCAAGCATAGCTGTCCTCAGAGCCAAACCTGTCAAACAGAAAACGCTGGGATATCACGTGGCCAGATTTAATCTCGTCCTGGACCACTCTATGTCTCAATCCGGTGAGGGTTATGAACTATCTGCTCATGTCTCCAATAGCCATATGCACACAAGGTTTGTCCAGCGGTAGCATCATCAACCGTGCATACTCCTCCAAAGTAGGAGTCAACTCCTATGTCCCAAATCGAAAAACCTGCCTCTCCGATACCCAGTGCTCTAGCATGCCCTCTACAAATCCCAGCAGCAGCACTGAAACATCAACGGGGTAATAGTATCTTTGCAAAGAATCATCTAAGATCACCATGTCTGATGGTGATCTACTATCATACCATGATCGCATACCAGATACCACCAAAAATGGTGGGGTATGATCAATACGGCTAACTGTCGAAGAAGACATCTGTATGGGTCGTGTCATAAGACCATCCAGGGGTCACTGCTGAATATCTCTAGACATACATACATATGTATAACATAATAACATGCATGATATAATAGATGGCAATATGATATAAGGAATGGAAAATTGTGCATACATTCCTAAGTATATCATCATTTAATACATCTCTGTACAGCTAAAATACAGGGAAATGGGGAAAAGCTACCCAATATACAACAGAGGCCTATCAAAAGATATAGCGAGAATGGGGCGAAGCTACCCAGATGCTAACAAAGGCCTATCAAAAGAAATAGCGAGAAATACATCAGAAAAAGTCAATAATATCAATGTCTACATCATCGATACTGTCCACTTGATTTAACTCCTCCTGAGTCATTGGATCTCTATCTAAAGGGATGTCAGTCCGATACAAGGGAGGATCTGCACCAGCAAAGCCATATGGGTCATCTGAGGGGCCAGCGCCAGAGCTGGAAGGATCAAAAGTATATACGTCTGAAGGATCTCTGCCCAAATGCCGAATGAAAAGATGTGTCCGGTCCAGCTGTCGGGTCAATCTGTCAATCTGTGTTACATGAGTTGGATCTCTAACATGGGCTAGCCAATCCGTCATCATCACGGATCCTGGAACCATATCCCCCATAAACTATGTGGCGTGGGTCTGAGCTCCAATCGTACGAGGGATCCACCAATGCTGGAACATCTCCTGAGACCAGGGGCCCTCTGACAATGTAAAACTGTCAATACCCATCAATGGGATGTCAATGATGGTGGATCGCAAAAATGAGCCAATAACGCTGGCGGGGAGGCAAGATCGGCATTTGGATCTCTCCTATAGTGCTCCTAATAGCACGCTCTCCTAAATAGAGCTCTCATCCTCCATCTATGAAGAGAGGAATTCTGCGGGTGGAAATGACGTACTCTACTGTAGTCGGGTACCCATCCTCAAATCCAACTCCCAAATGCTCTCCAGAGTAGGGAATCCATGTAATGACATTGACTATCAACAACTCCAACTGTAGGCGATAATGAGTGAAACCCTCAGCAATAAGGACCTCCGCCAGTATGGAATGATGCCATTTCCATCCTTGTGGATAGGTGTCTAAACCTAACATGCTCACAGGATGCAAACAAGGAAGCCTCTCATAGGCCTAAAACTGACAACACAAAGGCAAACATCTGCTGTCAGTCAACACTCTTAACCTATACATGGGAATAGACAAGAGAAACACTTACCAGCAGAAATGGGTAGAATCCTAACCGCGCCTCGGTCAAGCCCTACGATCGCATGCGCATTCCCCTAAGGAAGTAGGCAAAGGTGTAGGAACCCAAATCATACTCTCCTATACAGTCCACGTGTCGAGTGGCGCTGATCAAAGCGAAGGACACCGTAGAGGAATTATCTGCTGTGAAGCAGCCCCTAATGATCATCAGGAACAATCTCCAGAGAATGCAATCCCTGACTCTCATATCATCGGGTATCGGCTCACTCAACAATCCGCTCATAGCATCTACCCTCAAAGGACCTGTAGGAACAGTCCTGCCCTTGAGCGCCTCCGCCGGAACTCCCAACAAGGATCTGACGGTAGTAGGGGTGATATCTACCGTGCAAGGCACCGACTCCCCTCCAAACTCCATACCTATAATAAATTGCCAATCCATTGGCATCATCATCATCTCAAAGTCCAACAAATGGAGTGACTGAGTCTGGTGAAACCACCGCTCAGACAATGACCTAAGGTAACCCCAAGGACAGCGATGGGGTAGAATGGAGAAGAACATCCCAAATCCCCAGCCACGAACGATCGCTCTGTAGTCATCATGCAAAGCCTGATACATAGAGTGGATCCTAAACTAGTTCCCTCGAGGCTGTGTGAAGCCGGGAACCTACATCAAATGCAGACCAACATCAGAATCCTTGACTCCTCATTAATAGGAAATAAGGAAGATTAAAGATCTAACTTCATACCTCGTTTGCATGAAGGTATACTGAAGGATGCCTACTCAAGTCACCCAGAAGATCTGGGTTCGCCACTTGAATACCTGGCAATTCCCTACGGGGAACACGAACAGCGGGAGCAGGAACCTCGATCGGTGCATCCTCCTCCTCGTCCTCGACATTCGGCACTTTAACCCAAATAGGACGTATCACCGCCTCCACCAAATGACGAGGCTGTCTAACAAAACGACGATGAGGCTCTTTAGAAGCTCTCCTCCGTACACCAGAAGTTGTCCTACGGGAACTACTCGGCTGATCCGGATCCATAATATCTGGACAGCAAGTCTCTAAATCACCTCAGAAAGGGTGTGGTAATTTCTTACCTGGAGCTTTTCAAAATGCATTGCTTTAATATACATTTACAGTAGAGTTAAAAATGCATGACTACCCAATACCTACATTTTGGGAAAATTTTTCCATAACCCCCTTTGTAAATGGGACTATCCAAATGCACATAGGCATGACTAGGTGGCCATTTAGTAGCACACATGTACACAGTCATATACATCCTACATGCATTAATCACATCACAGTAAAAATATGTAAGTGTAGTCTAATTACCAGGATTATTTTACTTTTATGCCTTTACTCATTTGTCCTCATATAGGATAAGAAATGACAGTAAAAGGTGCCAATTTAACTACTTCAAAAGTCAAATTTTTTCACATCATTATGTTCAGCATGGTTTAATACTAACATTTTCTATGTTGAATATTTTTTATCAAGTCATATCAGCATGTATATTCACTACTATGTGTTTAAATGCATTTCATGTGATAAGTCATTTTCCAACGGATAGAAACTGGAAAAAATACATGCATGTGTTACCAGGACAGTGAAGAATGCTTGTATGGTGCCAGAATATGCAGAATGTTGCCCGAACTCAACAGATCTGAAGAAGAGCTCTCAGATTTCCTTCGCTGTGCAACTTGAAAATGACTTATGAAAGCAACCATTTGCCTATACATAAAGCACGGTTGGTCGCAGAGCTCACTGCTGCTCCCCGCAGTGTACCTGCGAAGACTCCTACATGGGTCCCACACCTCCGACTCGCTCCAGTTAGAGTTGCAAAGGAGGTCTCACAAGCTGAAAAGGCCAAATCAGGAATAAAAGTGCTACGCGATTGAGTGCAATAGCCTGAAATCTTGGTTTCTCGTCGGTCAGAGTTAAACTCCCGTCGTCTCAACGGTATTCACACGAATCACAGGTATACTATACCAATGAGCTCGACTTTCACAGATCATGCTAAGAATAATACCCCCACAAAGGTCTCGATGTCGTCATTTGCGTGGTCACAACCCTAAACCTCCCAATGAAGTTATAAACGTATAAAACCACGAAATATCAAACCTCCCCGACGGGGGTTATAATGACAAAGTTATCAAGCATCTACGTATCCCCGGCGGGGGTCACAACGCACATCTTTCAAGCATCTACGTATCCCTGGCGGGGGTTACAACGCAATGCAACCATTGATACACACATCAATGAAGGTCAAGCAGCCTTGACATCATGTCAGCCGATGGCAAGTAAACCCATCGAAGCATCCTTCCCCAACAAGGGATACAACACAATGCTACCATTGACATATACATCAATGAAGGTCAAGCAACCTTGATAATACACCCAACAAGGATTTATCCGGTGATACATACATCAACGAAGGTCGAGCAACCCTGACGACGATAAACTGTTGGCAGTAACTCTGACAGAATGAGGGAATATGTTATACACATCCTCAAATAGACAAAGCTTTATCCCAACAGATCTCTTACACACAAGAGGTACCTCTATGGAATATAGGCCAGTGTCTAGGATTCAAGACTTTGGTGATAGCCCCAACGTCAACATCATTGGAGACTTGGATCGCATGTCCGAGCCATCACTGATTGTCATCCCAATAGGATTACCTAACAATCATGCATCATACATTTGCATCATGTTGCTGCATATAGCATCATGTTTATCTTGCTTGCATTTCAAGTGTCTAGGATTCTTTATCCTATACATGCCTTACATTGCATGAATATGATAAAGAGGTGAATCTGTAGACACTCAAAAATTTTTGAATGCATGGTACTCACATTACAGGAGGGCAGATTTGTCTTTCGAAGATAACCCTGGAAGACAGCTTACATCCATTTCGGATACTACCGGAAGTGCAGTTCCAACTTGGAACACAAACCGAGAACATCAGTTCCAACTCGGAACACAAATCGAGAACTTCATCTCAAACCCAGAACACACACTGGGAATGTCATTTCCAATCTCGGAGATAACCTCAAGGTTTGCAAGATCAAAAGACTGGCAACAACACTAGAGAGGACAGTTCTGTCTCGGTGATAACACCGCGACATTTGGTTCCAGTCCCAGAAACAACACTGGGAGTAGCAACTCCATCCTTGGTGATAACCCCAAGGGATGCTTTTTCAGTTCCGACGATAACTCCAAAATTGTTTGTTTCAAACACATGTGATCAGCTTCAAGCTCAGACCTCCTACCGAGGGAATCATACCTTAGACCCGGAGCTAACAACGGGCATATAGGTTCTTTAACAGATGACCTTGCGGTATTCAAACACTTGCAGCAGTCCAATCTCAGATGTAACCTTGAGCAACGTCTGGTTTCCGCTCAAACCAGGGATCACCCCGGTAAGGAGTCAAAAGCGTCATCTTACCGCCTCAACAAGATGATATCGCAACATACCAACAAGTAGTCCAATCTCAGATGTAACCCTGAGCAACGTCTACTTTTAACTTAAACCGGCGATAACCTCGGTGAGGAGTCAAACATCATCTTGTCTCTTCAACACCAGCGCATCGTCTCGACACTTCATACATATATACATACAACAATGTCCCACAAGAACCGAGGAGTAACAATCCCGAGTGACTATTACGCGTGGCAGTACTTTGGATAGAATTTGAAGCTTGAAGACCATGGGCATAGACCCCTCTTCCTGACTTAGTACAACCTCTAATCCATGTCATTGCGTAACTCTCGGCACAAGCGGTCCGAAGAAGGTCAGATACACCTCGTTCGGATGCTTGGATTGAAGTTCTGCAAGTTCGAGCGGACATTATAGTGCACGAGTGCACATACTACGAGACGACATGACCCGTGAGGCAACCAGCAGTAGGTACAACAACGGTTGTCGCAGGTGTACATGCGGCCATCCTTCTATATATACAAGCCTTGGGGTCAGCCATTTGAAGAGGAGGAGAGAGAGAAAAGGCGAGGAAGCCTTGTCCATTTTACTCTGCATACACATCTTTTGAGTGTTTCCTCACTTTTAAAAACTTGTTATCTCACATACAGCTATCTTTTATCCGGCGGGAGCTGAGTGTTTATCCATTTAAAGTCATAGAAGTCTACTTTGGCAGCCCATTGTAAGCCTTCTCACATTATATAAAGTCTTCTTCTCATATTAGCACACATTGTTGTACACGTTGAGAGTCGTGTGAGTGTGTTTGCCCGGACTTCGGTCCGTGGTTTTCATTCCTGTCTGTATATATATACTTATATATATGTATATATTTTATATATGGACTAACATTATCGAGTTATGCCTCGATTGAGCCTAGACTTCGGTCTGGAGCGTTTATTGCTTTTATATATATATATATACTTATATATATAATTGTTGTCAGACATATCTGATGAGCCTAGATTTTACATCCGAAGCATTTACTCGCTTTTATATATATATATATATATATATATATATATATATATAATTATTTTCGAACATATCCGATGAGCCTGGATTCATATCCGGTGCGTTTACTGCTTTTATATATATTTGTACAAAAATATATATTTACGTTTTTGTCAGGCCTAGAGTTTACTTCGTGGCCTTTTACAACTTTATTTACATTTCGTCCTGCCTAGAGTTTACTTCGTGGCAGTTGATCACTTTTACAGCTTTATTTACATTTCGTCCCACCTAGAGTTTACTTCGTGGTGGTTGATCATGTCCATATATATATATTTACCGCTTTTATATATTTACATTTCCGATCCCCCATGGAGTTGCTTCATGGTGGTTGATCATATCTATATATATATATATATTTAAAGCTTTTATATATATAACTGCTTACTGCTTTCCATATAAATTGCAGTATCATGTGAGCCTAGGAATCACGTGATCACAGATTCAGTCTACTAAATCTAGATTCGGTTCCCATGATGGACATTTTTCAGTTGTAAGCAGCTTGTACATTATTTTACAGTGTCTGAATTTTCTTGGATGGCTGTCACGCCCATGAGGAGTTCGGCACTGCTGTATATAATTTTCTCGATAATGCTTCACATCTCGAAAATAAAAGCAAACAAGCCGAACGTTTAATAATAAAATAGAAGTATGAAAAGGTCTCAATTCCTATTGAGCACAGGGTTTGAAAAACCTCATTTACAAAACTTCATAGCTATATCTTGGTTAAACTAAAATTTTCTATAAAATTCAAACCTTGTGTATATAGGTGTGAACGAGGCCTCGCACTAATTTCAAATAATTGTACATTAATTCACACACACACACACACACACACACATTCATATAACAATTTCTTTGAAAAGTGGCGGTCAACGTGGTAACACGGATGTCGGGGGGTGCCTAACACCTTCCCTCCGCATAATCAAGCCCCTGGACCCAAAATGAATCTCTGTTTCACAAACCCGTCTAGCAGTGTTAAATCACTGGGTCAATGTGCAAACCTTTTCGGTTGTGTTGGTGTAACCAATTAAATACACCAACTGGCGACTCTTAAAGTCAAATCGTCAACATTATACATGTCAGACCTTTTTCACTTATTTTTTCAAACAAATCTCACATTAACATGAGAACACCAAAGAACAAGTAACGAAAAGGGACACTCAAAAATCCCGACGTCGACAAGTCTGTCATGTGTACTTCTTATATGTAGCCTTAGATCGTGTAAAATATCAACATGTAGAACTTAACAGTTGGTCAAAGTAGGCCATTCGGCCATGACTGTGAATTTCTGGAAATTCCAGAAAACATGTGAACCAAGTTTCTTACAGGGTTTGACCACATCAAATCTGATCATTGTTATGTTGTTGAACTGAATGGTTGTTATAGTTATGTTCTATTACACCTGGGCAATAGATTTAAACAAATAGAACACCTAATCAATGATCAGAACATCAAATTAATCGAGCATGAAAGTGCCTACTCGCACTGTCTGGTGTCTGGAAAACCTAGAAATCGTCTGACACCAAATTTGGTGGCTTTGATCTCTTTGTGGTGATGTTGTTTGACCAAAATAAGTGTTGGATGTTGTAGTGTTACATTAATATTACAATATCAAAGCATTAGATTGCTCAAAAATAAGCTTGATCAGAGATTTATAGATGGTCAAACATGACCCCTTGTACATTGAGATTGTCAGTGTTCTTCAGCCAAGAACACCATCAGCGACGCTTTGTGTCGCTAAAGGGCTATAGCGACGATTTCTATTAATTTTAATTTTTGATTTTTTTGGAAATTATTTAAAAATAGAAATAAATTATAAAAATTATTAAAAATAGTTTTAAAAATTATTTTAAATCATGAAAAATAATTTTTGAGAATTTGGAATATTTTTCATTAATAATATTAATTATTTGAATAAAAATGATATTTAATTTATTTAAATTGTATATTAAATAAATTAGAGAAAAATGATTTAATATTATGAAAATCATTTTAAATAAGAATAATATATTTAAATATATTTTGAGTTATAAAATATAACTTTTAATATTTTTAGAGAATTTTCGTTAATAATTTAATATTAATGATATTAGATTTAATTAATTATTATATTAAATAAATGAGTTAAAATGATTTTAATATTTTAAAAATCATTTTAAATGAGAATAAAGTGTTAAAAAATGTTTGAAATTATAAAATATAATTTTTAATATTTTTGAAGAATTCTCATTAATAAATTAATATTAATGATGTTAGATTTATTTAGTTATTATATTAAATAAATGAATTAAAAATGATTTTATTGATTTAAAATGTGAAAATGATTTAAAAATATTTTAAGTTATAATTAATGACTTTTAATATTTGGATAATAATTTCATTAATATTTAGATATTAATAGCGATGATTTAAAAATGATTTTAATTATTTTAAAATTATTTAAGTGGAATATTGTTGATTTAAAAATATTTTAAGTTATTGATAATAACTTTAATATTTTGACAAGTATATCATTAATATTTTAAGTATTTAATAATCATTTAACTTTATTATTAAATATTAATGATGATAAGATTAATTGATAATTAAATCATTTAAAAATGATTTCAGTGTTTGAAAAATTATTATAAATTATAATAATTGTTTGATAATTATTAAAAGCTTCCGGAAAATATTATTAATGATATTTTACTTATCTAAAATAATATTGAAGCTTTGAAATCGAATTTAATTGACAATAATTGTGTTAATTGTCGAATAGGGTGATCGGAACACCGAGAATGGACCGAAGTCCAACCAGACTGAAATAGTTAGACTTGTTAAGTGTTTATATAGGTTATAAACACTGATGTGACTATGTGGTAATGTGTTTAAGAATAGTTTGACTATAGAATACAGTGTTGTGTATTGTGAATTGTTGTACTAATTGTGAGACCGATATTATTGGTTACAGGTCTTACGAATGCAGATAAGTTTATTATGTAGCTGTAATCAGTGGAAGAGGCAAGTTTCCTAACTTAACCTTGAGTTAATATTGTTTAAATATTGTAGTGGTTGATTATTGTTAATTATATCATGTCCAAGAATTTATTGTTGATTATTCGTAGTTAGTGCATGTTTAATAATTCAAATTGAATTACTGATTCGAAAAATAAACATTCGTAGAATAACTGTTGTTGGATATTAATATCCGTAGAAGCTTGTATTAACATTACAAATAATTCATGTTTATTATCGAATTATGTTGAGAAATGTCTTAGCCAATTATTCTAGTTAGACGAACATTTGTTAGAACTTGATAGGTTCGAGAAGAGAATTCAATTATTATTGACAGATTGATGCCAATTATTTTGGCTAGATCGAGAAGTAATTAGAAATTGAAATCACAGTATTTCGTTGTTAAATCAAAATCTTGATTCTGAGACTGAGACTAAGAAGAACAACCTTTTATATAAAGGGATAATTTTATTGGTCGTATATTCAGCCTTTGCGCGCGATTAAGTATTATCTATAATATAGGGTATAATAAAGTTGATCACTTTATATACTTGCAGAGGGGTATGATTTAATCTTTATGGTTATCTGATACACCTGGGTATATCAAAGTATAACTTTGATAGTTACTCGAGAAGAGAAGTTCAAGATCCAATGGATCGCTCAGCATAAATCTGGAAAACATTCCACTTTGTTATTTCGTTGAATTAATTCTTGATTATTCATTTGAATATCGTAGAAAACCTTAAAAGCATTGTACTTTTTCATGATAAGATTATTGTTGCGTAGAATGCGAGAAAACTTGTTATTAATTCCTATACATTTATCGTATGTCTTAACTTGCGGGGCAAACTTGTTTCTCACCATTGCTAAATAAAACCTTTCATCTAGGGATGAAGTTGCAGAAGGTGTTATGAAGAAGAACAAAGGAAAAGGCATCGTGATAAATTAGTTATGATTAGCATATTTATTATGTTGTTTGTAAACCCTTTTTATATATATAATGGGTATGTCTATAATGTTAATGTCGACGTCAGAATTTTTGAGTGTCCCTTTTCGTTACTTGTTATTTGGTGTTCTCATGTTAATGTGAGATTTGTTTGAAAAAAATAAGTGAAAAAGGTCCGACATGTATAATGTCAATGATTTGACTTTAAGAGTCGCCAGTTGGTGTATTCAAGTGGTTGAACCAATGCAATCGAAAAAGGTTTGCACGTTAACCTAGT
Organism: Panax ginseng; assembly: GCA_020205605.1. Taxonomy (NCBI): domain Eukaryota; kingdom Viridiplantae; phylum Streptophyta; class Magnoliopsida; order Apiales; family Araliaceae; genus Panax; species Panax ginseng. Next base: position 94,653,804 of record CM035139.1, read on the forward strand.
GATTTGACATTGCTAGATGGGTCTGTGAAACCGAGATTCATTTTGGTTCGGGGGCTTGATTATGCGGAGGGAAGGTGTTAGGCACCCCCCCGACATCCGTCTTACCACGGTGACCGCCACTTTTCAAATAAATTGTTATATGAATGTGTGTGTGTGTATGTATGGATTAATGTTAAATTATTTGGAAGTAGTGCAGTACCTCGTTCGTACCTATATACATAGGGTTTGAATTTATAAAAAAATTCAGTTTTAAACAAGATATAGCAATGATGTTTTATAAAAGAGGTTTTTAAAACCCTGTGCTCAATAGTAATTGAGGCCTTTGATGCTTCCATTTTATTATTAAATGTGTGGCTTGTTTGCTTTTATTTTCAAGATGCGAAGCATTCTCGAGAAAATAATATACAGCAGTGCCGAACTCCTCATAGGCATGACAACCATCCAAGGAAATTCAGACATTGTAAAATAATGTACAAGCTTCTTACAGCTAAAAAATGTCCATCATGGGAACCAAATCTAGATTCAGTGGACTGAATCTGTGATCACATAATTCCTAGGCTCACATAATATTGCAATTTGTATGGAAAGCAGTAAGTAGTTATATATATAAAAGCTGTAAATATATATATACAGACATGATCAACCACCACGAAGCAACTCCATTGGGGATCGGAAATGTAAATATATAAAAGCGGTAAATATATATATATATGGACATGATCAACCACCACGAAGTAAATTCCAGGTGGGATAAAATGTAAACAAAGCTGTAAAAGTGATCAACTGCCACGAAGTAAACTCCAGGCAGGATGAAAATGTAAACAAAGTTGTAAAAGGCTACGAAGTAAACTCTAGGCCTGACAAAAATGTAAATATATATATATATATATGTATAAATATATATATATATAAAAGCAAAGAACGCATATTGGATGTGAATCTGTGCTCATCTGATATGTCCGATAACAATTATATATATATATATATATATATATATATATATAATAATAAACGCCCGCATCAAGTTCAGGCTCAATCGAGGCATAACTCGATAATGTTAGTCCATATATAAAATATATACATATATATAAGTATATATATACGTATTTAAATGAAAACCACGGACCGAAAGTCTGGCAAACGACACTACACGATTCTCAATGTGTATAATAAAGGTGTGCTAATATAAGAAGAAGGCTTTATATAATGTGAGAAGGCTTATAGTAATGCCAAAGTAGACTTTCTATGACTTTAAATGGATAAACACTCGACTCCCATGGACGGAAAAAAGATAGCTATATGTGAGCTAACAAGTGTTTAAAGATGAGGAAACAATCAAAATATGTCTATGCAGAGTAAAATGGATAGGGCTTCCTCGCCTTTTTCTCTCCTTCTCCCTCTCAAATGGCTGACCCCAAGGCTTGTATATATAGATGGATGGCAGCAGGTACACCTGCGGCTGGTTGTGGTGCAATCAAGCCTCGCGGGTCTCGTCATCTCGTAGTACGTGCACTCATGCACTGTAATATCCGCTCGAACTTGCAGAACTTCAATCCAAGCATCCGAACGAGGTATATCTGACCTTCTTCGGATCGCTTGTGTCGAGCGTTACGCAATGACATGGATTAGAGGTTTTACGAAGTCAGGAAGAGGGGTCTATGCCCATGGTCTTCAAGCTTTAAATTCTATCCAAAGTACTGCCACACGTAATAGTCACTCGGGATTGTTACTCCTCGGTTCTTGTGGGACATTATTGGATGTATGTATGTATGAAGTGTCGAGACGACGCATAGGTGTTGAAGGGGCAAGATGATGTTTGACTCTTCGCCGGGGTTATCGCCGGTTTGAGTTGAAAGTAGACGTTGCTCAGGGTTACATCATAGATTGGACTACTTGTTGGTATGCCGCGATATCATCTTGATGAGATGGTAAGATGACCTTTTTGACTCCTCATCGGGGTTATCGCCGGTTTGAGCGGAAAGCAGACGTTGCTCAAGGTTACATCTGAGATTGGACTGCTGCAAGTATTTGAATACCGCAAGGTCATCTGTGAAAGAACCTATATGCCCGTTGTTAGCTCCGGGTCTGAGGTATGAGTGCCTTAGCAGGAGGTCTGAGCTTGAAGCTGATCGCATGTGTTTGAAACAAGCATTTTCGGAGTTATCGCCGGAACTGCAAAAGCATCCCTTAGGGCTATCATCAAGGATGGAGTCGCTACTCCCAGTGTTTTTTCTGGGATTGGAACTGAGCGTCGAGGTGTTATCGCCGAGACATAACTATCATCTCCGGTGTTGTTACCGATCTTTTGATCTGCAAACCTCGGGGTTATCTCCGAGATTGGAAATGACATTCCTAGTGTGTGTTTCCAGGGTTTAGAATGACGTTCCCAGTTTGTGTTCCAGGTTGGAACGGATGTTCCCGATTTGTGTTCCAGGTTGGAACTGAACTTCCGGTAGTATCCAGAATGGATGTAAGATGTCTTCTAAGATTATCTCTGAAAGATGAATTTGCCCTCCTGCAATGTTAGTAACAAGCATGCAAAAAATTTCGAGTGTCTACAGATGCCCCTCTTTATCATATTCATGCAATACAAGGCATGTATTGGATAAAGAATCCTAGACACTTGAAATGTAAGCAAGATAAATATGATGCTATGTGCAGCAACATGATGCAAATCTATGATGCATGATTGCCATGTAATCCTATTGGGATGACAATCAGTGATGGCTTGGACATGCGATCCAAGTCTCCAAGGATGTTGACGTTGGGGTTATCACCAAAGTCTTAAATCCTAGACACTGGCTTATATTCCATAGAGGTACCTCTTGTGTGTAAGAGATATGTGGGGATAAAGCTTTGTTTGTTTGAGGATGTGTATAACATATTCCCTCATTCTGTTGGAGTTACTGCCAATAGTTTGTTGTCGTCAGGGTTGCCCGACCTTCGTTGATGTGTGTATCATCGGATAGATCCCTGCTGGGTGCATTGTCAAGGTTGCTTGACCTTCATTGATGTATGTGTAAATGTTAGTATTGCATTGTAACTCCCGTCGGGGATACGTGGATGAATGGCTTCGATGGGTTTACTTGCCATCGGCTGATATGACGTCAAGGCTGCTTGACCTTCATTGATGTGTGTATCAATGGTTGCATTGCGTTGTAACCCCCGCCAGGGATACATAGATGCTTAAAAGATGTGCGTTGTGACCCCCGTCTGGGATACGTAGATTTTTGATAACTTCGGCGTTGTAACCCCCGCCGGGGAGGTTTGATATTTCATGGTTTTGCATTGTAACCCCCGCCAGGGAATTTGCTACAGCATACTATGACCCTATTGATGTTTCAGGTTCCCACAGGATTTATAGAGAGCATGCTAGAGCACTGGGTATCGGAGAGGCAGGTTTTCTGATTTGGGACCCAGGAGTTGACTCCTACTTTGGAGGAGTATGCACGGTTGACGATCTTTGCCACCGGGATGTACCTTGCGTGCATATGGCTATTGGAGACATGAGCAGACAGTTCATAACCCTCACTGGATTGAGACGTAGAGTGGTCCAAGACAAGATTACATCCGGCCACCTGATATCTCAGCATTTCCTATTTGACAGGTTTGGCTCTGAGGACAGCTATGCACGACATTCCGGGGATTTCACCACACTAGAGGACCATTGGCGTTTAGCCAGGGTAGATGTACTACTTCTATGCGTATTATTATATGTCTTCATGTCGCGGTACATGGATGAGCTGGATATCGACGTCATTATGGCAGTGAGAGCTCTCAGGGAGGGTCATACCATTGTACTGATGATCATTACAGAGACTTTGAGGTCAGCTACATCCTAATGCACTTATCCAGTAGGAGTGTTTACAGGTAGCTCGGTCATGCTGTATTTGTGGTTTATGTCACACTTGAGACCGATTGGCACACTTAGACGGCAGGGGTTTTGCTTCACCCATGAGATAGCCATGTCGCATTCTTTCAAATTTACTTGAAAAAGTGTATAGATCTTTGATCGTGGTCGACTTTCTGGCGAGGATTAGGGATCCGTTTGCCATATTGTCGTGTTCAGGGCTTAGTTCACCCTATAGCTTTATTACTCATCCTCTGGGCATGGATTATCTCCCTCTGGCTGAATTGAGGGGTATGATCACTTACCACCCACTGGTCGTGATGTGTCAGTTTGAACAGTTTCAGGATTTTCATCCTTATGAGGGGGCAGTGAGTCAGCGCTTCGCTTCACACCATTTATCAGCGGAGGACAGAGCTAGGTTGTATGCCTGTTGGGATCAGCAAGAGCTGGCTGAGTTTTCTGTCAGTCATCTGGGTTGTTCTGCAGAGTATTCCCCATGGATGGAGACAGAGACTGCATCAGCTGCGGTAGTATCCACAGTACAGGGGATTGATTCTGACGATGAGGAGCTTATAGAGGAGGCTATTATTCCCATCGATGATTTGACTGCTGGGCTGCCAGCATTTGTGATGGATTCTCCCACCGAAAAGTGCCAAGTTACTCAAAGATATTCGACACAGCATTTGGAGCAGAGCTTACATCTGATGACCTATGATAGAGATTAGGCTAGGGTCGCGATGTTGACAGCTCTTAATGAGAGAGATACCGCTCTGTTAGAGAGGGATGAGGCTAGATCAGCCAAGGATGCATTGATTGCGGAGCGGGATGCCGCCTTATCTGCTAGGGATGTGGCCATTGCGAATAAACACTTGATGAGATCCAGATAGTATCGATCACTGGCGACATGAAAGTGCTTACATTGTTGAGCATTATGCCATCATGCAGTTAGCCTCTGATCTACTAGCTCGAGTAGATACCCTTGGACAGGAGCTTGCAGTGCGACCTCCGTCTTCAGAGAGGGATTCTATGTTAGATCCGATAGTTCACGTGATACACACAAAGATCGTAGATAGCTTTGTATTTTCATGCATGACTAGCTTAGCTTAGCCATTTTGTCATGTACAGCACAGATGTATATATCAAACAATATTATGTATGGCTGGGAAATATATTTTGATTCACTTCCCTTTTAGTTATGCCTTGATACTTGCTTGATATTTGCATGTTTCTTTAGGGCCTTGTGATATTGATGCATTCGGAACTTATCTGATAGATTGACATTGAGACGTCACAAGATCTCTCAGAACGGATCATTGATTTTTGTAAATTCCTACCATCTTTGGTGTCTTGGGACTGGTATCTGTATGGAAAAGTGGAGAGGAGGGTGAAAAACCGATGAAATGTAGGCGAATTGAGATTGATCCCAGTACCGTGTGATAACTTTTTTTGTTCTGGTAGGGGTTAGACTGAACCATAAATGGCTGCCTACGTACTCTTATTGAAGAGGAGATCAAGTCTGCGTAGTTCGAATCTGGCATAAGAGGTTAAACGCTGAATGTGAAAGGCAGATAGGAGTAGAAGTTGTTTTTGTTGTTTTTTGTGAAGAAAGGGCAGAAATGTTTTTGTTGTTTTTTGTTGTTGCGACCGGGCCATATAGCATATGGTTGCCTACGTACTCCTATTGAAGAGGAGATCAGGTCGACGTAGTTCGCCCCTCAGGACGAATCGCAGCTAAAGAAAAAGCGTGAATCCCATGTGCAGGCTATACTGCGGATAAACTTCCTCAGGACAAACTGCAAGCATAGGAAAGTTTAATCCCGTCTTCAGGATAACCGAAATTGTGAAAGGTTAAATCCCGTCTTCAGGATAACCAAAATTGTATGGAGGGTTTAAAATGAGGTAAAACCAGGCTGCTGGCTTGAAGTGTATGTTTCCCTGAGGGGCAGAAGAGTATGTAGAAAGGAAAGAGTTCAAAATTGGAATGACTGGTGATTCGATGATCAAAACCATGATATTTGTTTGATGGTAACTTCAGACATAGTACCATTTTACGGTGTCCGAGTTGATAAGCTGTGGAAATTCATCGCCATCCATTTCCTGCAATCTGAGAGCATCTCCTGTTAATACTTCCTTGACAACAAATGGGCCTTCCCAGTTAGGAGCGAATTTTCCCTTAGATTGATCTTGGTTATCAATGATCTTCTTCAAAACCAAGTCATGTTGCTTGAATTGCCGTAGTCAGACTTTTCTGTTGTAGGATCATGCGATCCTTTGCTGATATAACTGACCATGGAAGATAGCCGCAGATCACCTTTTGTCTATTAGAGATAATTGGTGATACCCGTCTTGTACCCATTGGTCTTCACCCAACTGAGCATCCATCAATACTTTGAGGGATTCCATTTCCACCTCTATGGGGAACACTGCTTCCATCCCATAGACTAATGAGTAGGGGGTTGCCCTAGTGGAAGTTCGTATGGAAGTTCTGTAGGCTAATAAAGTCAGAGGCAATAGGTTAGGCGATCCTTTGTAATTGGCGGACATTTTCTACATGATCTTTTTGATGTTTTTATTAGCCGTTTCAACAACACCATTCATCTTTGGATGGTAGATGACGGAGTTGAGGTGTTTGATGTGGAATTTTCTGCATAACTCCTCCATCATTTTGTTTTTGAGGTTCTTAGCATTGTGTAACACAATGACCTCTAGTTGTCTATATCGACAGATGACATTGTTTCTGATGAAAACAATGATAACTTCTTTAGTAACCCTGGGGAAGGATGTTACTTCTACCCATTTGGTGAAGTAGTCAATCATGGTGAATATGAATTGATGTCCATTACTAGCTTTGGGCTCGACGGGCCCGATCACGTCCATTCCCCATATTGAGAAGGGCCATGGCGAACTCATATTGTGGAGTTCCCTTAGAGGGGCGTGGATAGCAATCCCATGAATCTAGCATTGATAGCACCTCTTGACATGATCATCACAGTCAGCCTTGAGTATAAGCCAATAATGTCCCGTTCTAAGGATCTTCTTGACAAGTAGGGGTCCACTCATGTGAGGGCCACATACTCCACCATGGATCTCATCCATGAGTCTCTAAGCTTGGTCTTTATCCAGACATCTGAGGAGACCTAATCCAGCATCTCTTTTATAGAGTGCATCTCCATTTAGGTAGAATTTCATAACAAGTTGATGAATCCGCCTCTTCTTAGTTAGGCTCGCCTTGCGGGTGTCGATCCATCTCGTAGATACTCCTTGATGTGCTAATACCAAGGATAGTGGATGAGAGGTAGCTCATTCGATACTTCTCCAACGGAATTCCCATAGACTGGGGCTCTTTGTAGAGTAAACGTGATGCTTGGCATGTTTTCCTTGTCAGGTATGTAAACCAAGGAGGCCAACGTTGCTAATGTATCTGCAAAATCATTCCTATTACGAGGAATATGTAGAAAGGAGATTTCTTCAAATTCCAAAGGCATCGGTAAAACTTTCCGATGGTAAGGAAGTAAATGTAATTCTTTGGTTTGATAGATTCCTGTAGATTGCTTGATTACCAATTCGGAATCCCCAAAGCGATTAATGCTTCGATGCCCATTGAATCGCAAGTTTTAGCCCCATGATCTGACCTTCATACTCGGTTGTGTTGTTGTAAATTGACAAACTTCAATTTGACCATGACGGATACCGCTCCCCGCATTTAGATATTAGAATTGCTCCAGCTCCAGAGCCTTCTGTGTTAACAGCTCCATTAAAATACATTTTCCACGTACGGCATGTATCGTAATAATGTTGTTGTTGAACTATCATTACCCCTTCATCAGGGAAGTATGTTTCCAAGGGTTTGTAATCCCCTGCAGGTGCGACGGCCAGTTGATCCGCAATTCCCTGACATTTGACAGACTTTTGCATCACATAGACGATGTCAAATTGTTATAGGATCAACTGCCATCTGGACAGTCGACAATTCAGTATGGGCTTACTAAACACATACTTGGGAGGATCCATTCGGGATATGAGATGGGTTGTGTGACCATGAAGGTAATGATGTAACCTCATGGAAGACCATATTAAAGCACAACAAGTCTTCTCAATCAGAGTGTACTTGTGCTCACTGATGCTGAATCTTTTGTTGAGGTAATAGATAGCTCGTTCTTGGCCTCTATTGTCTTTCTGTCCCAGCATGTAGCCCATGGAATTGTCATTTATGGAGAGGTACATGAACATGGGAACATCATCCCTGGGAGGTACCAAAATAGGAGCGTTAATCAATTGCTCTTTAATGGTAAGGAAGACTTTTTGACACACATCGTTCCATTTCATGGAGGAGTTCTTCCTTAACATCTTGAAGATAGGCTCACAGGTTGCTGTGAGTTGAGAAATGAATCTGCTAATAAAGTTGATTCTTCCCAAAAATCCCCGTATTTCCTTCTCTGTCTGAGGAATGGGCATTTCCTTAATGGCCTGGATTTATGTAGGATCCAGTTCAATCCCCTTGTGGCTGACTAGGAAACCTAGCAACTTGCCTGACTTAACACCAAAGGCGCACTTGGCGGGATTCAACTTCAAGTTGTACTTACACAACCTATTGAAAAGTTTTGTGAGATGGTCTAAGTGGTCATCCTCCTTCCGGGATTTGACGATGATGTCATCCACATAGATCTCTATTTCTTTGTGCATTAAATTGTGGAAAAGAGCCATCATAGCTCGCTAATAGGTTGCCCCAGCGTTGATGAGGCTGAATGCAACCGTTTGTACAAAAGGTTCCCCAAGGCGTGATGAAAGCAGTTTTCTCACGATCTTCCTCAGCGACCATAATTTGATGGTACCCCACAAAGCAATCAACAAAGGAGTACATGCCGTATTGAGCAGTATTGTAAATAAGAATGTGGATAAAGGGCATGGGAAAGCTATCTTTAAGGCAAGTTTTGTTCAAATCCCGGTAATCCACGCAGACTCGCACCTTTCCTCCTGGTTTAGGTACGAGAACAATGTTGGATATCCACTCTGGATATGTAGACACCATGATGATGCCAGCTTAAAATTATTTCACAATTTCTTCTTTAACTTTTAAACTCCATTCAAGTTTCAATTGCCTGAGCTTTTGCCTAACTGGCTTGAATCCTTCTTTGATGGGAAGGCGATGAAGAACAATGTTCGTGGACAAACCCACCATGTCTTCATGAGACCATGCAAACACATCCTGGAATTGGGTTAATAGTGCAACCATGTCATTCCGTTGATTTGTGGTAAGGTCTGAACCAATTTGGATTAGCTTAGGGTTGTCTAAGGTTCCAAGATTCAAAGAAGTGGTTTAAACAAAATTGGGTTTGGGTTTATCTGTGACCCATTCCTTAATCTCCTGAGGTATATCAATGTCCTCTTGGATGTCCGTTAAGTCTGAGTCCAACTTTGCATCAAAGTTACAGCCCTTGTGGAGAGAAGGCACTTCATCAGCAAGTACAGGCACATCTAAATTCAGAGTCTGAAACAAAAGATGCTTTCACTTAATATATGCAAATCATTCGATCATACAAAAGTGTTAGCATGTACTTGATAAAATAAGCGCTAATCTTGTAAAGGAAAGCAAGCAATTAAAGTTATCTCTGAGGCGGAGGATTTTACATCCATTTTACCCTCGTCGACCAATGCATGGAGTGCCACTCCAATTGTCGAGGGTAAAGTCCTGATGGACTGCAGTGATGGAAGGATTGTCATTGTCCTTCTTTTCCCGAATGATAACCATGACATCTGGGCAATCATCGTCTGGGGTGTATCTGTTTGTATGTTCATCATGAACAATAACGCGTATGTCTGCCATCATCAAGGCAAGGTCATGTTTACGTTTTCGTTCCTTTCCTTCCGCTTCGGGATCAGGGATCAGCACCTCTTTTGCTTTGATTGGTAATGGTTTCGGAAACAGCAGAGCCACAACATGGGCTGGAACCTTCACTGGAGATTGCATTAACTCATGAGGTAAAGGTATAGGAAATCGCCATGCGGCGTAATCTTGAGGAACCTGTTTGTGCTTATGAGGATTCATGTGACTGGAACTGGTAGAATAGCCTAGTCCGACTGTTCCAATTTGACTGGACATTTTAATAGGGTGCTTAATACCCTGCTTATCTTTACCAAGACCTTGTCCAGGTTGATGACCCAATGACATCATTTCTTGAGTGGCCGACATAACCTCGGTAGAAATCTTGGGTACGGGAAGTGGCGCTCCAATAGAATGGTATTACGTCTTACTCACTTAGTAGTATGGAAACCGCCGATTCAATTTCTGAATTGAAGCTGATAATTGGTGAGTTCCTTGTCCAGGACATTCTGGCACAGCATTGACAGTGACTAGACTGTTGTTAATAATATATTTGAGCTGTTGATGTAGTATGGAGGGAACGGCTCCATCCATGTGTATCCATAGTCTCCCCAATAGTAGGTTGTATCCTGAGTCTATCTTGAGGACGTGGAAAGATACATTGAATGTATTTGGACCAATCTCAATTGGCAATTTAATCTTTCCAACGGAATTTCGTCGGGATCCATCAAAAGCTCTGATGACCGTATGGCTGCTTTGGATCCGCTTGAGATTGATATTCATCTTCACCAAGGTGGCACAAGGATAGATATTTAGAGATGAGCCTCCATCTATCAAAACTCGAGCTAGCATATACTCGGAAGACAAAAATGAAATATGCAGAGGCTTGCAATGACTGGTCCCTTCGGGAGGTATGTCATCATCATTGAAGGATATCACATTGTTGTTGAAAATGTGATCAACCAAATGTTGAAATTTTTCCACATCCACTGATTTTGGCAATTAGGCTTCTTCTAAAACCTTTAGTAAAATCTTTCGATGATTCTCAAAAGAGAAAACCAAGTCTAGTATTGAAATCTGGTGTGGAGCTTCACACAAGCTTAAAACCACTTTGGCTTCATTGTGGCCCATAGTGCGGAGGAATTTTTCAATCTTCTCCATGGGCAACTTCCCCTTTGCTTCGCAAGTAGGTTTAATAACCCATTGAGGAAGATACAGTGGATTTTCCTTCAACACTGTAGCAGTAGTATGAGACGTGGATCCTTTAGCTTCTCCATAATTCCATGGAACATTGTGTAAGCTGACAACAGGATATTGTGGTCTGAAAGATAAAGAAATTGGCTCTGGTGCGGCCACTTTCAAAGGATTGTCAACTCCTTTGAGTTGAATTGGTTATATGGAAATACTTTGACAGTCTCGTCATCCACTTCAGATATAACTGCTACTGATCCATTCCATTTGGTAGGACATGCATTCCCACCCTTGAGTTGCAAAGTGTAATCATCTGCTATTTGCAGGACACCGCTATCAATAAGATTCTGAATGAGATTGCGGAGTGCCCATCATTCTTCTATGCTGTGACTGCGAGAATGTGAATGATATTTACACACTTCATCAGAATTAAACCGTCCTGAACGGGGATTGATTGGAGGGAGAAGGAAGGTAATTCTTCCTTCGTTGATCAACATCTGTAGTATCTCCTCCATAGATTGGCCCAAATAGGTGAATCCATCTGATTGGAAAAATCCCGATGGGCTTTAGCATTTGCTCTCTTCGCAACCTTATCCTCTATAGCTTCTCTTTCTAAAGGTGGTGAGAAGGCATTCATAACAAAAGGAAAGAGATAGGCATGCTCCTGCCTAATTAATTGGCGTGTGACTTGATGCTGGTGGGTCACCAGTTCTGCCAATTGCTCAATTTGTTTGCAAAGAGCTTTCATCTTTCGTTCTATGGTAAACTGAAACTTTGCATAATCCTATTTGTCAACACCATCTTTGATGTTTTGGGATGATTCACCGTTAGAATTGGAACCTTGTACAGTGCTCCAACTAATCATGTTGACCTCTTCTTCTTTGTGTTGAGGAAGAGGGTTGTCTTGTACATGAGGTTGATCTGGTTTGGTGACCACGATCTCACCGTTGTCTATTAAATCTTGAATCTTGTCTTTCAAGGCCCAACAATCTTGAGTATCATGTCCGGGAGCTCCAGCATGATAAGCACACTTCCGAGTAGCATTAAAACCCCTCTCATTAGGGTTGGCTGGTGGAAGAAGATGAGTAATTTTCTTCTGAGCAGTCAGAAGAGAAAGAATATTCTCGAGCGAGTCCCCTAAGGGTGTGAACATTCGAGGTCGCTTTACTTCTCCACTTTTAGGCAATGGAGGGTTTGAAGATTGTGCTGGAAAAGAGGAGTAGTTTCTCCTCTGCATAGGCATGCTTTGATTGCCTTTTTTTCCTTGTAGTATCAAGGAAACATCCTCCTCTTTCTTTTTATGGACCCTCCGGGGGTTGTTTCCATAAGATCCGGACTGGATATGCTCAGCAACAACTTTAAGAGCTGCTAGGTCTTGAATTTTATCGGACTTCAATCCCATCTCAGCCATCTCTCCGTGCTTAATCATTTCAGAGAATGGTTTGCCAATACCAGCTAGAACTCTTTCATAGAAAGGAGCTTCCTGTACATCTATGAAAGTCATGACCATTTATGATTCTGTCATGGAAGGAATAACTTGAGCAGCAAGGCGCCTCCACCTTTGAGCGTACTCTCTAAATGACTCATTAGACTGTTTCTTGACCTTGGTAATTTGGAACCCATCAGGAGCCATCTAAGATTGAAAACTGTATTGAGTGAGGAAGGCGTGAGCCAACTCTTCCCAGCTATGGATCTTTGAGTTGTCTAATCTGGTATACCATGAACGGGCTTCTCGGTCGGACTTTTTAAAGCAATTTGCATCCCAGAGCTTTTCATTTTTTGCATAAGACCCAAGTTCTCCAATGAACACTTTTAAATGTGTATAAGGATCCCCTAATCCGTCATATTTTTCAAAATTAGGGGTCTTGAATTTCTCTGGATAATGAACACCAGGAAATATGCAAAGGTCTGTATATGAAACACTGCCATGTGTTCCAATCCCTTTGAGAACACGAATAGTTTCCTCCATTTGAAGGACCTTCTTCCTGATATCACCATTGTCTGGATCTCCTTTGAGATGGGTGTGTTCAGGGTCTTTGTTGGTTGTATCCAACTGAGGTTCTGGAATTGTTTCTTCAAGACCTTGAACTCCTCCTTGTGTAGAGGATTCTGTATGTGGAGGGATCTTCGTACCCTGAGTGGACTAGTGCAATTCTTTCAGTAGAACGGCCAAGTCTGTAATTTGTTTACTCAATCCATCAAATTATTCTCGGGAGACACCATTAAATTAGTCAGAAGAAGACATGATTGGCTGTAGGCTCGTGGCCTTTTTGGATTTTGAGCGGGTAACAGGCCCAATTGTTTCCCTACAAAAGACTTATGTAGTTTAGTCTTAAGGTAATGTAAATGTAATCATAACATGTTCGTTTAGGAATTTTTGTCCTGCAAAACCGGTTGTTAATTGATAACATGTCATGCATGCACAGATATTCTTCATATTTTCCATTATATATGGATGAACATGAAATAAAATTATAAGTAAATGCGTTTACAAGTAATTGAAAATGGAAAGTATGAAGAGACTTTCCTCTGCATTTAGTTTATCAGAGGTTGACCTATCTTAGCGTTTCTCTCGTGGCTTTTTGGCATGAAGGTTCCCAGATCATCGCAAATTTACTCGACGGGAAATTAATCCGGTCTTTCAACTAGAGCGAATTTGGGTGGTGCCTTTCCTGAGCCTCGCTAGAATTATTCTTCTTACAAGTCCAGTAATCAAACACCGACAGGATATCCTCCTGATGGAGGAACCACACAACATATATTCAAATATAACATGTCTCACCGTTTATGCAAAATGATGACATGTGAGAAGCACTAATATCGCAGATAGATATTTAGCAGTGCAGTAAATAAAAATGCATTCGTACACATTCATCAGAAATGTAAATGCAATATTCACACACAAGCATATAATAATTTTGAAAAGCTTGTAATAGCGGCTTAAGCCCTTTTACTGGAGTCCCCAGCAGAGTCGCCACCTGTCGACGTCGGGATTTTTGAGTGTCCCTTTTTCGTTACTTGTTCTTTGGTGTTCTCATGTTAATGTGAGATTTGTTTGAAAAAAAACAAGTGAAAAAGGTCTGACATGTATAATGTCGACGATTTCATTTTAAGAGTACTTGGGTTGGTGTATTTAAGCTGGTTGCACCAACGTAATAGAAAAAGGTTTGCACATTGACCCGATGATTTGACAACGCTGAGGCAGGTCTGTGAAATCGAGATTCATTTTGGGTCTGGGGGCTTGATTATGCGAAGGAAAGGTGTTAGGCACCCCCTGACATCCGTGTTACCACGATAACCGCCACTTTTCAAAGAAAATGTTATATAAATGTGTATGTGTGTGTGTATATGGATCAATGTGCAATTATTTGGAAGTAGTGCAGTACCTCGTTCGTACCTATATACATAGGGTTTGAATTTATAGAAAAATTCAGTTTTAAACAAGATATAGCAATAATGTTTTATAAAAGAAGTTTTTCAAACCCTGTGCTCAATAGTAATTGAGGCCTTTGATGCTTCCATTTTATTATTAAATGTTAAAGCTTGTTTGCTTTTATTTTCTAGAGATCTGAAGCATTCTCGAGAAAATAATATCTGATGATCTTAGAACTCCTCATAAACATAACCAGTCATCCAAGGAAATTGAGACCTTTGTAAAATAATGTACAAGCTTCTTTACAATGAAAAATGTCCATCATGGGAACCGAATCTAGATTCAGTGGACTGAATCTGTGATTACATGATTCCTAGGCTCACATGATACTACAATTTGTATGGAAAATAGTAAGCAATTATATATATAAAAGTTGTAACTATATATATACAGACATGAGCAACCACCACGAAGCAACTCCATGGGGGATCAGAAATGTAAATATATAAAAGCGGTAATTATATATATATATATATATATATATGGACAGGATCAACCACCACGAAGTAAACTCTAGGTGGGACGAAATGTAAACAAAGCTGTAAAAGCGATCAACTGCCACGAAGTAAACTCTAGGCAGGATGAAAATGTAAACAAAGCTGTAAAAAGCCACGAAGTAAACTCCAGGCCTGACAGAAATGTAAATATATATATATATATGTACAAATATATATATATATAAGCGATAAATACTGCGGATGTGAATCTAGGCTTATCGGATATGTCAAAGCAACAATTATATATATTTATATATATATATATATATATATATATATATATATATATATATATATAAATAGTAAATATAGGATGTAAAATCCGGGCTCATCGAGATATATCCGACAACAATTATATATATAAGTATATATATATAAGCAATAAACACTCTAGGCAAGAAGTCTAGGCTCAATCGAGACATAACTCGATAATGTTAGTCCATATATAAAATATATACATATATATAAGTATATATATACGAATGAAATGAAAACCACGGATAGAAGTAAAGCAAACGCACACTACACGACTCTCAATGTGTATAACAGTGTGTGGTAATATGAGAAGAAGGCTTTATATAATGTGAGAAGGCTTATAGTGGGCTGCCAAAGTAGACTTCTATGACTTTAAATGGATAAACACTCAGCTCCCACCGGATAAAAGATAGCTATATGTGAGCTAACAAGTGTTTAAAGATGAGGAAACACTCAAAAGATATGTATGTAGAGTAAAATGGACAGGGCTTCCTCGCCTTTTTCTCTCCTTCTCCCCCTCAAATGGCTGACCCCAAGGCTTGTATATATAGATGGATGGCCGCAGGTACACTTGCGGTAGCCGCGGTTGTACCTGCGGCTGGTCATGGTGCATTCGAGCCTCGTGAGTCCTGTCGTCTAGTAATACGTACACTCATGCACTATAATATCCGCTCGAACTTGCAGAACTTCAATCTGAGCATCCGAACGAGGTATATCTGACCTTATTCAGACCGCTTGTGTTGAGAGTTACACAATGACATGGATTAGAGGTTGTAGGAAGTCAGGAAGAGGGGTCTATGACCATGGTCTTCAAACTTCAAATTCTATCCAAAGTACTACCACATGTAATAGTCACTCGAGATTGTTACTCCTCGGTTCTTGTGGGACATTGTTGGATGTATGTATGTATGAAGTGTTGAGACGACGCGTAGGTGTTGAAGGGGCAAGATGATGTTTGTCTCTTCACCGGGGTTATCGCCAGTTTGAGTTGAAAGTAGACGTTGCTCAGGGTTACATCTGAGATTGGACTACTTGTTGGTATGTCGCGATATCATCTTGATGAGATGGTAAGATGACCTTTTTGACTCCTCACCGGGGTTATCGCCGATTTGAGCGGAAAGCAGACTTTGCCCAAGATTATATCTGAGATTGGACTGCTGCAAGTGTTTGAATACCTCAAGGTCATCTGTGAAAGAACCTATCTGCCCGTTGTTAGCTCCGAGTTTGAGGTATGAGTGCCTCGGCAGGAGGTCTGAGCTTAAAGCTGATCGTATGTGTTTGAAATAAGCATTTCCGGATTTATCGTCGGAACTGCAAAAGCATCCCTTGGGGCTATCACCAAGGATGGAGTCGCTACTCCCAGTGTTGTTTACGGATTTGGGCGAAAGCGTCGCGGTGTTATCGGCCGAGAGAGTAGAACTTTCATCTCCGTTGTTATTCTTAGGTCTTTTGATCTGCAAACCTCGGGGCTATCTCCGAGATTGGAAATGACATTCCTGATGTGTTTTCCAGGGTTTGGAATGACGTTCTCGGTTTGTGTTCCGGGTTAGAACGAATGTTCTTGGTTTGTGTTCCGGGTTGGAACTGAACTTCCGGTAGTATCCGGAATGGATGTAAGTTGTCTTCCAAGGTTATCTGCAAAAGACGAATATGCCCTCCTACAATGTTAGTAACAGGCATGCATAAAATTTCGAGTGTCTACAGTTAAGGTTAATGGACCTGGGACTTATATATTAACAATATCTATTAGTGAGTTATGTATTCCTATTTATAAATGAATGGGTAGTTAGATGTTATATTTTTGCGGATCGTGAGCACCAAACTCAGGGGTCAGGTAACCCGGATTTGGGGGCGTCACAGGTTGCTATCAAACCTGTAGGTTATAAACCTTAAGTGTGGTGGGGAAAACCCTAGGATTATAACAATGAGCGAGATAGAGAATACTCATTTAGAGTACTAAGTGAGGGATTTCTGAAGCGTATCGATAGTTGATAAGTGTATTTTATATATGCAATTTCATATCTAATTCATGCTTATTCGTTGCTAAATTCTTGTAATCATGTGCATTTTTACTTGTTCTATGTTATTTTATGTATAGGTTGGTGGTTGTGGCATTATTTGTCTGTTTGGTGGTATTCGGTGCATTTGGAATTTAAATGGAGCATATTTGGAAGCAACTCAATAATGCATTAAATTCGGATAACTTGGAGGCAAGTTCACAGGGTGGGCATTACTAAGCTATACACCCCGCCAAGGTAATGGGTGAAAAAAAATCGAGTGTCTGTTATGGTTAAAATTCCTTTTTGGCACGAACTTTAGCTATTTGCATGGCATTATAACTCTATTGGATAGAGAATGCGGCTAGAGTGTTATGCTAGATATATACTACTCTATCAAACACAATTAGGATATCAGTGAGTGAGATAACGAAGAAAAAAACTGAGTTTTAGAGAACAAGTGTGGAGGGGTATTTCGAGGAGTTTTTCAAGACGATTGCAACTTTAGTCTACGTGAAGGGTGTTTTCTAATATTCTTTGTGTTAGATTATTATTTGTAATTGAGAGAATGATTTCTACGATTTATTCAGCGTTTATTTCATTTATTATGGACTAATTCACTTGTTAGGCTTGTGATGGATTCTTAAGTGAATCGATGATTTTGTAAGCTTTGATTTCCAATTTAATAATCTATCTCAGTTTATCTATATTAATTTGAGCTTGAATCTACGAATTTCCTGATCAACAATTCTTCGTGGAGTTGGATGGAATCGAGAGAGGATATTCAAATCTAGACCTAGTTAATATAGCATGTGTTCAAGATTTTGTTAGTAGCTTAAACTTGATGAGTGTTAAGGTAGAGATATGCTTGACGCCGCATGTAATTGGATAGAGAACTTATTCTTCAACCTTCTTCAATTTTAATTCACATAGAGATATAGTGGGTTAGTTGATTAAGGTGTTTAACGGATTTCTATCTTAATTGTGGATTGAAGTTAATATGGTATTAGTGCATCGAGAGGTGGTTAATAATACGTTCGTGTTCTTGATTAATAAACTAGGATAGTGCGTTAAATTGGAATAAAGGTGTTAAAATCAAAGTGAAGCTTAGGGTGAAATCATAAGTCTAATTCTCCATTAATTGTTTGAAATTCAGATTTTAATATTCGTGGTTGTTTTGTGCTAATTTAATTATTCTTAATTTTAGTTTTGTTAATTTAAATTATTGATTTGGTTTGTTTAATAAAATTAGGGTTAATAAAAGATTGGTAATTGTAAGTTAAGGTATTTGCTAATTTATCTCTATGGGAATGATACTCAACTTATCACTTTATTACTTGTTGACCACGTATACTTGCGTGTTGTGTGTAATTAGATTTTGCCCAACAAGTTTTTGGCGCCATTGCCGGGGATATTTTTAGTATAATTCTAAATATTTTTACAATATCAGTTTAATTAATCCAGTTTTGCTTAGACATTTTTATTTTTGCATTGTGCTTCTTATTTCAGGTGTTGGACATAGTTTATGCGAACTCGGTCCCAAAATCCAGACTTGCTGCCTTTTGAGGACGACATTGAAAAAAGGTTTCAGAGGTTAAGTAAGTGGATCAAGGAAATGAGGCAAGAATTCGAATTACCTGAAAAGGAAGAGGAAATAGTAATGGCGGCCGAAGATCGAAAAGTGTTGAGGGACTTCGCAACACCCAAGGTGACGGAACTGTACTCAAGCACCACCAAGCCAGCAATAGCAGCAAATACATTTGAGATTAAGACTGGGATGATACAAATGATTCAGAATTCAGTTCAGTTTGGGCGATTTGCAAACGATGATCCGAATGAGCATCTAGTTAGCTTTCTGGAAATGTGCGACACTTTTAGATTTAATGGAGTTTCAGATGAGGCGGTGAGACTTCGACTGTTCCCATTCTCTCTATGAGACAAGGCGAAGAGTTGGTTGCATTCCCTACCGTCTGGTTCGATAACAACTTGGGAGGATTTAGCTCAAAAATTCCTTACAAAATTCTTCCCACCGGCAAAAACTGCAAAGATGAGGAATGAGATCACAATGTTTGAACAACAACATGGAGAGTCGTTATATGAGGCATAGGAGAGATACAAAGAACTGCTCAGAAAATGCCCACATCATGGATTTCCCCAGTGGCTACAAATGAACACCTTCTACAACGGACTACATGGGAATCTTAGGACAAGTATTGATGCAGCATCGGGCATAGCGTTCATAGCTAAGAGTTACGAGGAAGCATATGAGTTGATTGAAACCATGGTTGCTAATAACTATCAATGGCCCACAACGAGAATGACACAGGGAAAGGCAACTGGGGTATTAAAAGTAGATAACATGACAGCAATACAAGCACAGATAGTTGCAATGTCAAAGAAGTTGGAACAAGTCGCAGCAGCACAAACACAACAAACACAGCAAGCACCACAAGTGACAATAGTATGTGAGTTATGCGCAGGAGAACACCCAACGGAGCAATGTGCAATTAATCCAGCAGTTGTGCAGTTCATCGGTAATTACAACAAAATTCCTCAAAACACATATCAGAACACATACAATCAAGGAAATAGGAATCATCAGAATTTCTCAGGAGCAACAACCAGCAAAATCAAGCTTCACGTCAAACATACCCTCCAGGTTTCCAGAATCAGCAACCAGTTCAATATCAAGAAAGGAAACCCGATTTGGAGGAAAAATTGGATAAATTCATAGCTACCACCGAGTTGGCTATAAAAAATCACACCTTGATGTTTAAAGCACAAGAGATGGCAATCAAGAATCTAGAAAATCAGATGGGTCAGATAGCGTTGGCAGTGAATAGTAGACCACAAAGAACACTACCAAGTGACACCGAGAAAAATCCTAAGGGTAATCATGAGCAGTGTTAAGCTATTATGTTGAGAAGTGGAAAGCAACTTGTTGGTCAAGAGCCTGAAATTGTGGTTACAAAGGAGAATGAACCAAAAATAGAAAATACAGTGGGTGAGGTAAAGCAATGGAACAAAAAATAGATGGAAAAGAATAGAACAGTCAACGAACCAGGTGTTTATCCTCCCCCACCATTCCAGCAAAGAGTTCAAAAACAAAATTTAGACAAACAATTTTCAAAATTTTTGGAAGTTTTCAAGAAACTTCAAATTAACATACCATTTGCAGAGGCCCTAGAACAAATGCCTAGTTACGCAAAATTAATCCTAGGGAGACCATTTTTGGCTACAGGGAGAACACTCATTGATGTACAAAAGGGAGAACTCACTATAAGGGTCCAAAGATCAAGAAGTGAAATTCAGTGTGTTTAAGGCCATGAAATTCCCTACGGATGAGGAATAATTTTTTCGAATGGATCTAATTGAGCAAATCATTAGTGATGACACGAGCAAAAGTTTGGTGAACGATCCATTAGAAACAACATTATTGGGAGATGAAGAGAACGATGATCCAGAATTGGTGGATTACCTTCAATTGCTAGACCTATTGCCACGAGTACCAAGATTTAGAACCCCATTTGAACCACTGCACACAGAGGAGGTAAATGCAGAAAAATTGAAACCATTATTAGAAGAGCCACCAAAGCTGGAACTTAAGCCACTACCTAAGCACGTCAGGTATGCGTATTTAGGCAATTTAAATTCTTTACCTGTTATTATTTCAGCTGCACTTAACGAATTGCAGGAAGAAAAGTTGCTAAGGGTGCTTAGGGAACACAAATTAGCTATTGGATGGATAATTGCGGACATAAAGGGAATCAACCCTTCATTTTGTATGCACAAAATTCTGATGGAAGATGAGGCAAAACCAACGGTGGAACAACAGCGGCTACTCAATCCAATTATGAAGGAAGTGGTAAAGAAGGAAATTTTAAAATGGTTAGACGCTGGCATCATCTATCCGATTTTTGATAGCAAATGGGTTAGTCCAGTCCAGTGTGTACCGAAAAAAAAGAGGAATGATGGTGGTGCAGAATGATGATAACGAGTTAATCCCAACCAGAACAGTGACGGGTTGGCGGGTTTACATGGATTACAAAAAATTGAACAAGGCAACCCGAAAACACCATTTCCCGTTGCCCTTTATTGACCAAATGTTAGATAGATTGGCGGGACATCAGTATTATTGTTTATTGGATAGGTATTCGGGCTATAACCAAATAGTCATCGCTCCAGAGGATCAAGAAAAGACCACATTTACGTGCCCTTACAGCACATTTGCATTCAGGAGGATGTCATTCGGGCTATGCAACGCACCGGCAACTTTCCAAAGGTGTATGATGGCAATTTTTTTGGACATGGTGGAGAAAAACGTTGAGGTCTTCATGGATGACTTTTCAGTGTATGGGGATAGCTTTGATAATTGCTTGAAGAATCTGGTCATGGTGCTGCAAAGATGCAAGGAAACAAATCTCGTTCTAAATTGGGAAAAATGCCACTTCATGGTTGAAGAGGGCATAATTTTGGGCCATAAGGTCTCGGCTCAAGGGCTAGAAGTCGATAAAGCAAAGTTGGAAATAATTGAAAAATTGCCTCCACCAACCTCAGTGAAGGGTATTAGGAGTTTTTTGGGACACGCTGGGTTCTACAGGGATTTCTCTAAAATTGTAAAACCCCTATGCCGTCTTTTAGAAAAATATGCAACATTCAGCTTTGATGAAGAATGCAAGACAGCATTTGATTTATTAAAAAGGAAATTGACTACAGCCCCCGTTATAGTTGTACCGAATTGGAGCATGCCATTCGAGCTTATGTGTGATGCAAGCGACTTCGCGGTTGGGGCTGTATTGGGTCAGCGAAGAGACAAGTGTTTCACGTTATATACTACGCAAGCAAAACACTTACAGAAACTCAATTAAACTACACAACCACAAAAAAGGAGTTGCTTGCCGTGGTATATGCGTTTGAAAAATTTCGTGCTTACTTGATCGGGACTAAGGTGATAGTCTATATAGACCATGCAGTGATTCGATACTTGATAGCGAAAAAGGATGCTAAGCCATGCCTTATCCGGTGGATTCTCCTACTGCGAGAATTTGATTTAAAAATAAAGGATAGGAAGGGGATGGAGAACCAAGTAGCCGACCACTTGTCGAGACTGGAAAACCACGGGAAAGAAAAAGATCACAAATGCGAAATTAATGAATCATTCCCGGATGAGCAACTTTTTGGGATGTCAGCAGAGATTCCGTGGTATGGCGACTATGCAAATTTCATTGTGAGCAACATTCTACCACCTAACCTCACAAGGCAACAGAAAAAGAAATTTCTTCACGATGTAAAGTGGTACATGTGGGATGATCCATATTTGTTCAAGCAGTGCGCCGACAAGGTGATTCGACGGTGTGTCCCATATAGCGAAGTGAAGAATATTCTAAATGAGTGTCACTCATCGGCATATGGTGGGCATTATGGGAGTGAGAGAACAGCAGCGAAGGTGCTACAATGCAGTTTTTATTGGCCCACATTATTTAAAGATGCCCACCAGTTTTTCAATCAATGTGATAGGTGTCAAAGGGTGGGAAACATTTCGAAACGTAATGAGATGCCCTTACAAACGATTCTGGAAGTGGAAATTTTTGATGTATGGGGTATCGATTTCATGGGACCATTTCCATCATCCATGAACAATCAATACATTCTCCTCGCAGTGGACTACATGTCAAAGTGGGTTGAAAGCTGTGACTCTACCAACAAAGCGATGCCAAAGTGGTCCTCAAATTCTCGCAGTAAAAGAACATCTTCACTAGGTTTGGCACACCAAGAGCAATTATAAGTGACGAAGGTAGTCACTTTTGCAACAAACCATTTACTGCTCTTTTGGCCAAGTATGGGGTGAACCACAAAATAGCTACAGCATATCACCCTCAAACCAGTGGACAAGCGGAGGTATCGAACAGAGAAGTCAAAAAGATATTGGAGAAAGTGATGAATCTGAGTCGGAAAGATTGGTCACTTAGATTGGATGATGCTTTATGGGCTTATCGGACAGCATACAAGACGCCAATCAAGATGTCACCATATCAACTGTTGTACGGGAAGGCATGTCATTTACCGATGGAACTACAACATAAGGCATATTGGGCAGTGCAAAAACTCAATTTTGATCAAAAAGTTGTAGGAGAGAAGAGACTACTTCAGTTGAATGAACTAGATGAGTTTCGCCTTCATGCCTATGAGAATGCCAAGATCTACAAAGAAAAAATCAAAAGATGGCATGACCAGAAAATTTTGCGTCGAACATTCTAGCCTGGCCAATCAGTACTATTATTCAACTCAAGGCTGCGTTTGTTCCCCGGAAAGCTTAAATCAAGATGGTCGGGACCATTCAAAGTCAAGCAAGTATTCCCTCACGGGGCCGTTGAAATTCTGATCACAATCCTCTCGAAACATTCAAAGTCAGCGGACAATCGTCTAAAGCATTCTTTGGGAGGAGAAGCCAACACCAAGCATGATCGCTATCACGTTGGCCGATACAACTTAAGCAGGAAGTAGTCAGGCTGAACGACTTAAAATCAAGCGCTAATTGGGAGGCAACCCAATTTTTATTTCTTTATCATATTTTCCATTCATATTTGCTTAATCATAGTTTTTATTACATTATTAGGTAGAAGAATAAAATAAAATCTCGTTAATCTCTCCACAATATGACATGACATCCACGACTCACTAATTTTCATGTTTCATGCCATGCAGGCTGGGAAAAGGATCGTCAAGCGAGTGTTTTACAGCAGAGTAAGATAAAGCTAAAGCAAAACATGACTGCCAGAGACGGTGACATAGCCTTGGTAAAGTGACCCTTAAAGCTACTACAACCCCGTCGAGCAGGGGTACTCAACATCAGAAGTCAGGGACTATGCTCGCCGGGGCGGGCCTTTTTAGCTCATTACCCCCCGCAGGGGCGGGGTCCAGGAATGTTGATAGACGTGGTAGTTTTGTTGGTCTTCTCTCCTTCCCAATAACTCCCACTTTTACCCTTCCCCACTACTCCATAACCAGCACCCACTTTCCCCATATTCCCAATATTCAATAACTCTTCTCCACCTTCCCACCTCCTCACTCCACCAATGCTAGCCTCTCCTCTCTATCTATAAATAACACCACACCTCTTCCAAACTCCTACACCATACTTCACAAAAGGCATATAGAAAGAAAAGTTGTGAGCTAGAGAGAGATTATTGAAACAGTTGGGGGGAGAGTTAGGGCAAAACAAGCAATAGGGAAACATGGCTTCTCAATCATCGTCAAAACGCCAATGAGGGAAGAGTTCACAACCATCCCAACCTATCCACACCTTCGATCGTTAAAAATTTGCAAGTGCCGCAGTCGCTGACCGTTATGACTACATGCTCACCAAAGCCCTTACACCAAAGCGGGGGTTGGCACCGGATCCAAATGATGGGGAGCTCATGCCGCAAATTTACCAAAAGGGATGGGTAAAATTCACCGAAGAGTCGGAACCAGCCGTTGTAAATATTGTCAAGGAGTTTTACGCAAATGCTGAGGACAAAGAACCATTCCGCGCTTTTGTGCGAGGACGGTTGGTTCCATTCGGTGCGGACGCCATCAATACGTACTACCAATTGAGGTTGCCTCGCCACTGCCAGTACGAGCATCTCCGTAATTCTGATCCGGATTTTGATGAAGTTATCATGGAAATGACAAAGCCAGGAACGTCATGGATGAAAGGTCAAAAGGGAGGCACCGTGTTCCCCAGCAAGAACCTTAACCGGTATGGAAAAATTTAGTATGCCTTCCTCTGCACGAAATTGCTTCCATCCCAACACACTTCAGACGTCACCAAGGAGAAGGTGTTGCTTTTGTTCGCCATTGTGCAAGACTTTATTATTGACGTCGGAGCTATCATCCGCTTCTCTATCCATGGGGTGCTTACGTGGGAATTTTTTGGAGGCTTGCCACACCCATCACTCATATGTGGGTTGTCTTGAGTCAGCGGGGAGTTAGATGGTCGGATGACGAGCCCACTCAAATGCCGCTCGCGCTGTTAGATTCCAGAATGATTGTGCGGTACTGTGTATGGGCAGGAGGCGAGTCACATCCGCAGGGATTGGGGTTAATTTTCCCATCATCTTCGGAAGATAATGCGGAGGCTACAAAGACATCGGGGGATGAAGACGACAACATGGGCGATCAAGGGGATGAGAAGGTACCGAGGACCGAGGCTATATCCAGATCTAAATTCCTTGATCTCCAAAATCAACTGAATGTACACACCAGGGCAAATCGTCGGGAAATGTGCCGATTAACAATGAGGCAAGAGCACATGTTTGACGCTATGCACGCTTCTTTTGCCTCATTGAACACAACACTTCAAAGTTTTAACCTGGCAGCACAATTTCCATATCAACAGCCTGGTCCAATGCCAAGATTCCCACCGAGTGATTTCGATGAAGAATAACAACAACCACCTCCTCAAGCTTAAGCATTGACAGGGAAGTCCTCACGTACTTATTTTGATCATTTATCCAACGAGGACATTATATTGTCTAAGTTTGGGGGATTTAGATTCGTGTTTGCATGCATTTTAGTTTTTAGGACTCATTTTTAATATTAGGCAATTAAATTTATGTATTGCATTTTATTTTCAGTATTGCATGATAGCATAGGGCATTCATGGTAGTTTAGGTTTTGCATAGTAGATAATAGTGTAATGCATTTTGTTATCCGCATTTTGTTATCCATATATAAAAAAAAATTAAAAAAAAAATGTTAATTAGTAATTATTGTGTTGTTTAAGTCTATCAATGTTGTGATTCATGTTATTATGGGCCTATGATGTGACTGTCGAATAAGTAACAAATACAGTATTGATTATTAAAACTATGACACAATGATCATTTATGAATCGAATCTTAAGTTCGTTTGAAACTGGTATAAAAGGATAGCACGCTTAACAAACATCTGTGTTAATTGGTTAAGTTCAAACCGGTACCTAAATGGTCTCTAAAGGATAATGCTAGAGTGAATGATAAAATGACAAGGATGGCTGGTAAAGGCTATAGTTAGGCAAGAACTTAAGTTTGGGGGAGATTGTGTGGGGTATATAAGTTTATTAAAAAAAATAAAAAATAAAAAAATTTGAATAAACACCGTAGCGTGCTTATCTAGTTTTGTGGCCTTTGTTACTTGAACAAGTAAGCCCGAGGGGATTGTCTTCACACCTAGCGCCCTAAGGCCTTAATGGTCTGGGAGTCGTTGGTCGAAAGCTCGTTAAGGTAGCATTGAAAATCCTAAGGGAATAAGACATTGCATAGCTATGTGATATAAAAAAATGAAGAATAAAACAGGAAATAAGAGCAAAAAGCCCCCGTAGATGAAAATAAAGCATAAGTACCCCACGTGAACCCTTGAGGTTTGTGATTCCTTGATTTTTAGTTGGAACTAGCTATTCTTGAAATTTTTAAGTTTATGTTGCATGATTCCTTCTAGGAGACTGGTTATGTATTGAATTTGAGTCGGTATCAGTTGTCATGGATGTTACACACACACACTATACCAGCGATGATAGCTTGAGATTCGAGGATTAAAGTGATTTGTAGATTGGTTTTTGATAGTTGATATTGTATAGTTGTTTGTTTTCGCTGAGGCCGTTAAGATAATTTTGATTCTGCGATATTGTTGGATTTGATAGCATATAAGTAAATTTGTATTCATATCATTGCATTGCATATAGTTCTCTTGTGCTCGAGGACTAGCACGGTTTAAGTTTGGGGGATTTTGATAAGTGTATTTTATATACGCAATTTCATATCTAATTCATGCTTATTCGTTGTTATATTCTTGTAATCATGTGCATTTTTACTTGTTCTATGTTATTTTATGTGTAGGTTGGTGGTTGTGGCATTCAATTTACAATTTGGTGGTATTCGGTGCATTTGGAATTTAAATGGAGCATATTTGGAAGCAACTTCGATGTCTGACTAAGTAAGATAACAAAACACACCCCGTAAAAGTAAATGCACCTGATTCACAAACCCTCGGCAAGGTGGGGTCTTCAACTAAGTTAACAGAAAAGCGAGAAGCCGTAAAATGACATTACTAAACTATACACCCGATCAAGGCGAAGTGAAAAATTTTGAGTGTCCTGTTATGGTTAAAATTCCTTTTTGGCACGAACTTTAGCTATTTGCATGGCATTATAACTCTATTGGATAGAGAATGCGGCTAGAGTGTTATGCTAGATATATACTACTCTATCAAACGCAATTGAGATATTAGTGAGTGAGATAACGAAGAAAAAAACTGAGTTTTAGAGAACAAGTGTGGAGGGGTATTTCGAGGAGTTTTTCAAGACGATTGCAACTTTAGTCTACATGAAGGGTGTTTTCTAATATTCTTTGTGTTAGATTATTATTTGTAATTGAGGGAATGATTTCTATGATTTATTCAGCGTTTATTTCATTTATTATGAACTAATTCACTGGTTAGGCTTGTGATGGATCCTTAAGTGAATCGATGATTTTGTAAGCTTTGATTTCCAATTTAATAATCTATCTCAGTTTATCTATATTAATTTGAGCTTGAATCTACGAATTTCATGATCAACAATTCTTCGTGGAGTTGGATGGAATCGAGAGAGGATATTCAAATCTAGACCTAGTTAATATAACATGTGTTCAAGATTTTGTTAGTAGCTTAAACTTGATGAGTGTTAAGGTAGAGATATGCTTGACGCCGCATGTAATTTGATAGAGAACTTATTCTTCAACCTTCTTCAATTGTAATTTATATAGAGATATAGTGGGTTAGTTGATTAAGGTGTTTAACGGATTTTTATCTTAATTGTGGATTGAAGTTAATATGGTATTAGTGCATCGAGAGGTGGTTAATACTACGTCCGTGTTCTTGATTAATAAACTGGGATAGTGCGTTGAATTGGAATAAAGGTGTTAAAATCAAAGTGAAGCTTAGGGTGAAATCATAAGTCTAATTCTCCATTAATTGTTTAAAATTGATTTTGATATTAAGTGGTTGTTTTGTGCTAATTTAATTATTCTTAATTTTAGTTTTGTTAATTTAAATTATTGATTTGGTTTGTTTAATAAAATTAGGGTTAATAAAAGATTGGTAATTGTAAGTTAAGGTATTTGCTAATTTATCTCTGTGGGAACGATACTCAACTTATCACTTTATTACTTGTTGACCACGTATACTTGTGTGTTGTGCGTAATTAGATTTTGCCCAACAATAGTGAGACATGTGTACACATAGTGTGAGAAGATTGTACTGGTGAAGTACTAATCAAGTTGTTTAAATTGATTATAGGATGTCGGGAGAAGATAAGATGAGTATGGAGATGTCGTAATGCATTTGTCGTGCAGTGCGATGGCCAGAGGTGCCGGCCTGAGGCGAGTCGATGAGAGGAGGTGGAAAAAGATGAACCTATGATCAATCTCGAGAGTGATCATGATGATTATCCCAAGATGTCTCTAAGTGGTGATGACGAGGAGGAGTCTGAAGAAGCTAAGGTGGAGTTAAAGAATAAGATCAAAGTTGGAGAACAAGATCAGCTATCTGCAGAAGTCCAGGAACTCCGGAGTAATGTATTTCTCTTAGAGGAGCTGTGGAAAACGGAGCGAGCGTTACGTGAAATGACTGAAGAACAGAACGAGCTGAAGGCGCAGGTGGACAGAATGAAGGCTAAAGGTGGTGGATCATCTGAAGGAACCAGCAAGAAGGATAAGAAGAAGAGAAAGAGGGAAAAAGACAGCGAAAACTCTAAAAATTCAAACCTGAAGAAGAGGCAAGCTTGCAGCAAGTGTGGAAAGACTCACGCAGGAGAATGCATGATGTGGAAGAACATGTGCTTCAACTGTAAGCAGGGAGGACATATTTCTCTACATTGTCCTAAGCCGAATATGAGGAAGTGTTTCTCATGTGGGAGAACGGATCACGGATTCAACAAGTGTCCCAACAAGAAGAAGACTGGTGAAGGGATTGGTGGGTAGACAACTTAGATATAAGTGATAGTATCTTTTGGGTAGAAGACTATGATATTAAGTGTTGTAATATCGAGAATGATGTTTAAACATATGTAAATATAAATATGTTGGAATGAATGAAATCTTTATTTTCTATATGAATATGAATATAAGATTAAGATAAATTTGTGAGTTCTTAAAACTCATACTTATGGGAAGTTTATGACTCATGGTTATATGAAATGTTCTGAACCCCTCAGAAAATGGACGCTAAAGGTCTTACTAGGATAAGTTCATACACTCATATAATTGTGGCAAGTTATTGAACTCATAAGTGTGGTAAGTTTGATGAACTGGGAATAGTTATGTGAGAATGATAAATGGCAACTTTTTGTGTAAAGTTAGAGAATTGAAACTTTTTGTGTAAAGTTGTGTATGTTAACCCAAATATTTTTTTTAAAAGGGATACTAATATGTGTTAAGTACTATATGTACTATGTGTTATTTGAATAAATATCCGATTAAATGAGAACTATGTGTTGAATTCTTGTTGTGTTAAGAATTTTTAAGGAAAAAGAGAATTAATATAAGATTCTTGTCAGTGAATAACGAAGGAGGTCAAGCGGACCCAATGCAAAATTTCGTAGACATGCTAGCCCAAGCTATGGAAAATAGAGCTCCAGCCGCAAGAGGAAGAGCGAGGAATCAGCCAACCAACAGATTGGTAAACTTCAAATACTTTAAATCGGTAGGACCGCCTGAATTCAAAGGGACCACGGATCCGATTGAAGCCCAGACTTGGGTGAAGGAAATGGAGAAAGCATTCGTTATTGCAAGGGTGGTAGAAGAACAGAAGACGGCTTTTGTAACATACTTGATGAAGGGAGAAGCCAATTACTGGTGGGAGATGAATCGGTAGCGGTAATACTGACTATAGTAACTTGGACCAGATTCAAGGAATTATTCTTTGAAAATTACTTTTCAACAAGTATGCAAGCACGAATGGAAGTCAAGTTTTTAGAACTAAAGCAGGAGAATATGTTTGTTTCTGAATACGCTGCTAAATTCAACGAATTAGCAAGATTTTCACCTCATCAGGTGGACATGAAAGCAAGAAAGGCGAGAAGATTTGAGAATGGACTGAAGTCGGGGTTATACAACAAGGTGGCGGTATTGCAGATCAACACGTTCGCGGCTTTGTTGGAGAAAGCGTTAATTGCTGAAGGAGGGAGCGAAGCTGCATCTCGATTTCATCAAGAAAAGAAGAAGAAGACCAATGATGGAGGAAGTAGTGGTGGTAGTAACCCGAAAAAAAGGAAGTGGAGTGAAAATACCCAATCGGTTAGTAAGATTGAAGGAAATAAGCAAGGGAGGGAGCCGTGTGCAACTTGTGGGAAGAAACATGCAGGAGTTTGTTTGAAGAAGAAGGGAGTTTGTTACAACTGCGGGCAAGGGGGGCACATGTCACCTAATTGTCCCAATCCGAAGAAAATTCAAGGTTGTTTTACGTGTGGATTGACAAATCATCTGGTACAGAACTGTCCAAAGAGGAGTGCTGAGAAGGAAAGTGTTAACAAGGGACCCGGTGGTGGAACCTTGGCAATTCAAGGAACTGCACAGCCAGGAAGATCAACCGCCCGTACATTCAATATGACGGCGTAGGAGGCAATGGCTAAGGTGGCAACAGGTAATGATTTCGCTTAATACTTAAATTACGCGAGTGATATTTGTCAGATATTTTTGTGAACTATTTTCTTTTATAGATTCCAGTCACCGGTTAGAATTTGAAACATAAATTAATATTGTGTTGATAAAAATGAATTGATGATACAACTTTAAAAGATTATAGAGAATAAGAAAGCGGTGATTCCGAGGACGGAATCCTTTTAAAGAGGGGTGAATGTGATAACCCGGGATTTCGAATAACCCAAATTTTACGAATAATTTTTTTATTATTTAATATTTACTTTGACTGTTAATATTATACTATGTATCTATGATACGAGTCTTGAGAATTAGTCAATATGTGTATTGACTGAGAAATTAGAGTAAATTTGTGCTTAACAGCTTTAGAAAACCCTTACCCTAATTTTTGGATAGGGATTCGATAGAAAATACAATAAATATAATTATACTGATGAGTTTGTGTTTGTACTGTATAGAAATTTTGATCAATGATCGATCAGATAAGGTTTAAAATTTATAAACCCTAATAAGAGATTAGAAATCCTAATTTCAGGATTAGAAACCCTAACGCGCAGTTAGAAACCCTAATCGAAAGCTGAGAAACCCTAATTTCATATCCAGGATTCCTAAACCCTAAATTAGGAAACCTTAATCCTAATTGGCAAGCCTAAGGTGTTTATTAAACTTAAATATGAATAGAAAACCCTAATTATATTTTAGTATCTTAATTTCTATTTTATAAACCCTAATTGTAATTTAGAAATTTTATTTTTCTAATTGGAAATTTTAGAAATTAATATTGTAAAACCTAAGGGTTAGAACCTTAGGGTTAAACCCTAAGGGTTTGGATAATGTCTAGTTTGCCATTAAAATTGCATGTACATTGACCAAAATGACCTTTTTCATTTCTTTAATATGTAACTTGTAGAAATTGCTAGCAACTTTAGTTGGTGAACCACTATATTGACTTGGTGACCTAAAAATCCAACAAATATCAGCCAACACATCAGATCTAGCAACATGTCAACAATATATATAGATTTGAGAGAGAGAAAGTCTAGCATTTGCTCATTTTACACCCCAAGCTCTCACCAACTCTCTCTCTCACCAAGACTCTGAATTTGTTAAGTAGATCAGTCCCCTAAACAGCTCCTAGATCATCAAGAACAACTAACGAGATCTAAGATCAAAGCTTTGCATTAGAAAGGTATAAACCCTAGCTAGCCTTTGATCAGGTATGCTTTATTAAAATCCGTGTTTAAGTGTTTATATTTGTGTTAAAAGGTGTTTTTAGTTTATCTATGTTGATCCATCATGGATCCATAGCATCAAAGGTCTTAAAAATTAAGTTTTACAAAAACTGTTCTTGAGCATTCATGTGGTCTAACAACCGAATGTCAGTGGCCACAGATCCTTGCTCGTTTATGATTTATGTTGTGTTAAAGTTTTAATCTATACTCTGTTATGTTGTCTTTAATCTGGAAGTGGTATTACAACCATTAGATGTCTAGATCGTGAGTTATTAACAGTCAAAACCCATTGACCGGGCATGACCGGGCCAAATCTGGGTAACCCAGAAAGGCTAAACCAGCGTCGACAAGTTTTTATAACGCCTTGATCTGCCAGTGTTTAGGTTGTTTGTTGATTTTGTTGTACTCAGTTGGTAGTCTGTCATGTGTACTTCTTATATGTGGCCTTAGATCGTGTAAAATATCAACAGGTAGAACTTAACATTTGGTCAAAGTAGGCCATTCGGCCATGACTGTGAATTTCTTGAAATTCCAGAAAACATGTGAGCCAAGTTTCTGACAGGGTTTGAGCACATCAAATCTGATCATTGTTATGTTGTTGAACTGAATGGTTGTTATAGTTATGTTCTATGACACCTGGGCTATAGATTTAAACAAATAGAACACCTAATCAATGATCAGAACATCAAATTAATCGACCATGAAAGTGCCTACTCGCACTATCCGGGTTTCTAGAAAACCCAAAAACCGTCTGACATCAAATTTGGAGGCTTTGATCTCTTTGTGGTTATGTTGTTTGACCAAAATAAGTGTTGGATGTTGTAGTGTTACATTAATATTAAAATATCAAAGCATTAGATTGCTTAGAAACAAGCTTGATCAGAGATTTATAGATGGTCAAACATGATCCCTTGTACACTGAGATTGTCAGTGTTCTTGAGCCAAGAACACCATCAGCGACGCTTTGTGTCGCTAAAGGGCTATAATGACGATTTCTATTAATTTTAATTTCTGATTTGTCTGGAAATTATTTAAAAATAGAAATAAATTATAAAAATTATTAATTATTTGAATAAAAATGATATTTAATTTATTTAAATTGTATATTAAATAATTTAGAGAAAAATAATTTAATATTAAAAAAATCATTTTAAATAAGAATAATATATTTAAATATATTTTGAGTTTTAAAATATAACTTTTAATATTTTTAGAGAATTTTATTAATAATTTAATATTAATGATATTAGATTTATTTAATTATTATATTAAATAAATGAGTTAAAATAATTTTAATATTTCAAAAATCATTTTAAATGAGAATAAAGTATTAGAAAATGTTTGAAATTATAAAATATAATTTTAATATTTTTGGAGAATTCTCATTATTAAATTAATGTTAATGATGTTAGATTTATTTAATTATTAAATTAAATAAATGAATTAAAAATGATTTTATTGATTTAAAAATCATTTAAAATGAGAAAAATAATTTAAAAATATTTTAAGTTATAATTAATGACTTTTAATATTTGGATAATAATTTCATTAATATTTAGATATTAATGGTGATGATTTAAAAATAATTTTAATTATTTTAAAAATTATTTAAGTGGAATATTATTGATTTAAAAATATTTTAAGTTATTGATAATAACTTTAATATTTTGACAAGTATGTCATTAATATTTTTATATTATTAAATATTAATGATGATAAGATTAATTGATAATTAAATCATTTAAAAATGATTTGGTGTTTGAAAAATTATTATAAATTATAATAATTGTTTGATAATTATTAAAAACTTCTAAAAAAATTTATTAATGATATTTGACTTATCTAAAATAATATTGAAGCTTTGAAACCGAAGTTAATTGACAATAACTATGTTAATTGTCGGATAGGGTGACCGGAACACCGAGAATGGACCGAAGTACAACCAGACTGAAATAGTTAGACTTGTTAAGTGCTTATATAGGTTATAAACACAGATGTGCCTACGTGATAATTTGTTTATGAGAAGTTTGACTGTAGAATACAATCTTGTGTATTGTGAATTATTATGCTAATTGTGAGACCGATATTATTGGTTATAGGTCTTACGAACGCAGATAAGTTTATTGTGTAGCTGTAATCAGCGGAAGAGGTAAGTTTCCTAACTCAAGCTTGAGTTAATATTGTTTAAATATTGTAGTGGTTGATTATTTTTAATTATACCACGTCCAAGAATTTATTGTTGATTATTCGCAGTTAGTGCATATTTAATAATTTAAATTGAATTACTGATTCAGAAAATATACATTCGTAGTTAATTATCGACAGTACAGTTAATTCCTGTTTATTATCGAATTATGTTGAGAAATGTCTTAGTTAATTATTCTGGTTAGACGAACATTTGTTAGAACTTGATAGGTTCGAGAAGAGAATTCAATTATTATTGACATATCGATGCCAATTATTTCAGTTAGATCGAGAAGTAATTAAAAATTGAAATCACAATATTTCGTTGTTAAATCAAAATCTTAATTCTGAGACTAAGAAGAACAACCTTTTATATAAAGGGAATATTTTATTGGTCGTATATTCGGCGTTTGCGTGCGATTAAGTATTATGCATAATATAGGGTATAATAAAGATGATCACTTTATATACATGCAGAGGTGTATGTTATAATCTTTATGGTTATCTGATACACCTGGGTATATCAAAGTATAACTTTGATAGTTACTCAAGAAGAGAAGTTCAAGATCCAATGGATCGCTCAGCATAAATCTGGAAAAATATTCCACTTTGTTATTTCGTAGAATTAATTCTTGATTATTCATTTGAATATCGTAGAAAACATTGAAAGCGTTGTACTCTTTCATGATCAGATTATTGTTGCGTAAAATGTGAGAAGACTTGTTATTTATTCCTATACATTTATCGTATGTCTTAACTTGCGGGGCAAACTTGTTGCTCACCCTTGCTAAATAAAACCTTTTAGTTAGGGACGAAGTTGCAGAAGGTGTTGCGAAGAAGAACAAAGGAAAAGGCATCGTGATAAATTAGTTATGATTAGCATATTTATTATGTTGTTTGTAAACCCTTTTTGTATATCTAAGGGGTATGTCTGTAATGTTAAGGTTAGTGGACCTGGGAATTATGTATTAACAATATCTGTTAATAAGTTATGTATTCCTATTTATAAATGAATGGGTAGTTAGATGCTATATTTTTACGGATCGTGAGCACCAAACTCGGGGGTCAGGTAACCCGAATTTGGGGGCGTCACATTCTGTCCCCAGAATCACAACTCAAAAAATTTATTCGTTACATTTTTCCCTCCTTAACAAAATTTTGTCCCCAGAATCGCTATACAAAATCAAGCAAACAACTGAGGATAATTCTTCATCATAACGCTTTCAAGTTCCCACATAGCTTCCTCGGCATTGTGGTTTCTCCAGATTACCTTAACAGAAGATATCACCTTATTCCTTAGTACTTGCTCTTTTCTGTCGATAATTTGAACATGGACTTCTTCATATGATAAATCGTTCTCAAACTGTAAGGGTTCATATTATAAAACATGCTTATAATCAGGCTTATATGGCCTCAATATTGATACATGGAAAATATTATGAATATGCTCCAAGTCCGGAGGTAAAGCTACCTCGTACGCCACTTCACCAACTCGTCGAAGCACTTCAAAAGGTCCTATAAATCTAGGGCTCAATTTCCCTTTCTTGCCAAACCGAATTTTTCCCTTCTAGGGAGACACTTTTAAGAAACCAAAACTACCAACATCGAATTCCTGATTTTGTCGATGTTGATTGGCATATTTCTTCTGTCTATCTTGTGCGACTATCAATCTTGTTCAAATAACCTTGATGATCTAGACAGTCTGTTGTACCAATTCTGGACCCAATAGCTGACGTTCACCTACCTCATCCCAGCATAACTGAGTTCTGCATTTTCTACTGTATAACGCTTCATAAGGTGGTATGTCAATACTCGTGTGATAACTATTATTATAAGAAAATTCCACCAATGGTAGATGGTCATCCCAATTTCCCTTGAAATCCATGATACATGCTCTGAGCTTATCTTCTAGTGTTTGGATGGTTCTCTCACTTTGTCCATCGGTTTGAAGATGGTACGCTGTGCTCATTCTCAGCTGTGTCCCCAAGCACTCTTATAACCGTCTCCAGAAATTAGATGTGAAACGTGGATCTCTGTCTGATACAATGGACACAGGTACACCGTGTCTTGACACAATTTCCTTCACGTACAGTTTTACCAACCGATCTAGGGTAAATCAAAGTTTGATTAAAAAAAAGTGTGCCAACTTCATCAGTCGATCGACAATCACCCAAATGACATCATAACCTTGCTGAGTCGTTGGAAGACCTACCATAAAATCCATTGTGATATGCTCCCATTTTCATTCTGGTATCTCCAACGGTTGTAACAATCCGCTTGGCCTTTAATGTTCGGCTTTGACTTTCTGACACGTTAAACATTTTGCCACGCATTCAACCACATCCCTCTTCATATTCGGGCACCCAAAATGATGTCTAAGTGTTAGGTTTGTAATATTCATGATCGTAATCAAATTGCACAAAATAAGCAGAAACATAGAAAATCAGAGTTTTAAAATTTTACAAACCATATACCCAGATCACCCTTTATGCACAATTATTAATTAAACGAAAAAGAAAGAACAAGAATCATACCCTTGAAGATCCGAGCTTCCTCGGGTACAAGTTCACCTCCAATCTTTTTCACGTTCAACTTGAATCCACCGGGTTTGGTTCCTTCCTTTGATCAATGTTAGCCACCCAAGTGTTTGGCCTCTAGAAGTGATCCACTAAGATAGAATAAAGATTCAAGAAGATGGATGTTTGGTAAAACCCTAGTTTTCTTTCTCTCATAGAAAAAGAGCATACTCTCCAACAATTGGAATTACGTATTCACATGTTTGTGAAAGTCTCAACACCACCCATAATAAGACTCCTCTATTTATAGATGTAGGCAACCCTCCTTAACAATTAAGGAATTGGGTTTATTTTAATTAATTAGGCTCCTAATCTTATTAGGAATAATTAATTAAACTTTTAATTAATTAGCCTCCTAATCTTATTACGAATAAATGAGAGTACTTTTATTAATTAATTCCCAAACTCCTTTAGGAATTAAATAATAATAATAATAATTATGACGCCCCCAAAATAGGTATACATCACCCATCTTGAGTCGCCAAATACATGGTACAAACTTCAAATACAACTTAATAATACAGTTATCGTGTAAAATACGACAAAACGTAAACTGAGAGTTTAATAAGAATATTGTCATCTAGACAATATCCACACTCAAAAGAGTCCTCTTTACATTTATTTTTACACTATTTAACAGAATAGTGAGAACTACTAATACTATCATCCGGACCGTCACTCCGTTCCCAGAGCTAGTCCTGCTTCGTTCTCATTTCTGAAGAGAAAAAGTGAAAGAAAAGGGTGAGCTCAACTAGCCCAAGAAGAAATATTATGACTAAGATAATTCAGAATAAATTATCATTAGTCTTCAACAATGTTAAACTGATAAAATACAATAGACATCAAGTTTAACTGCAGCGAAACATGCAATCAATTAAAAGAGTCAAGTAGAGAATAAAATCTACTATCTTTTATGATTTAAAAGGTTTTTCATCACTTTTATCGTTGGGACTCAGTTTAATAAATAATCCACATCATCCCTGCACTACGGTCAAGGATATTCATTAGTATCACAACCACAAATTATTTATGCACTACGGGCCAAGGATATTCGTGTATTCATCAATGGTCATGATCATGCCAACAACTGTCCATCAATGCACTACGGGCCAATGAGGACTTTTACCACATCATTTGTAACATTACGGTCATGATTATACCGATTAATCCATGGTCATAATCATACCAAGTCCATCTATGCACTACAGGCCACATATGACTTTCAACATAATATAAACATGAGGATGATAACAATGATATAAGAATTCAATAAAACAAGTTCAAGAATTAATTTATCCAGGAACTAATAACGTCCAAATTGTCAACATGATACTTCTTTGTAGAGTAAAACTCAAGAATGCTCAGAAGAATATTTCCATGAAAAGATACTGGATGAAGCGCAAATATCATGGATATTCCACTAATTTCATGGAGTATAGAAGTCAAAACTTTAACCAACTGGGTATTCGTGTATTCATCAATGGTCATGATCATGCCAACAACTGTCCATCAATACACTACGGGCCAATTAGGACTTTTTTTCCACATCATTTGTAACATTACGGTCATGATTACAACGAATAATTCCTGGTCATAATCATACCAAGTCCATCTATACACTACAAGTCACAGATGACTTTCAACATAATATAAACATAAGGATGATGACAATGATATAAGAATTCAATAAAACAAGTTCAAGAATTAATTTATCCAGGAGCTAATAACGTCCAAATTGTCAACATGATACTTCTTTGTAGAGTAAAACTCAAGAATGCTCATAAGAATATTTCCATGAAAAGATACTGGATGAAGCGCAAATATCAAGGATATTCCACTAATTTCATGGAGTATAGAAGTAAAAACTTTAACCAACTGGGTATAATAAAGAATGGGATAACAAAAGAAATCACCAGGCATGCGATAGACCACACAGACAGGTTATTCCAACAAATAATAAATAACGAAACGGTCATGCATAAAAGCATACGAGAGAGGATATTCAATAGAATAATAAATAATGGAACGGTCGTGCGTAAGCGCTTACAGACGGGATGTTCCAACAGAATAATAAATAACGGAACGGTCATGCGTAAACGCACCGGCAAGCGGGATGTTCAATAGAATAATAAAAATGGAATGATGAAGAATTTCACCATGTATGCGGTACTTAGCATAGAGCGAGTTATTCAACATAATGATAAAGAATGGAATAATGAAGAATTTCACCAAGTATAGGGTAGCCAGCGTATCTGAGTTATTCAACGAGAATAATAAAGAATGGAATAATGAAGTTCTCTTCACGAATAAGAAAGAAATAATACCCTTACTTTAGTAGGAAATTGGATACCATATAATATTGTAGTAATGAGAAAATTCTTCTTCTTTCTCTCTTATTCTTTCTATTCTTTCTCGCTCTATAGCTTAAGTGAATTAAGTGAAAATAATGAAGGAATGAGCTTTATTTATAAGCTTGGTAGAGTAAGGGTAAAATAGACTTTTCACCATAATTTATGACATCATCGCTACATCATCGATCATATGACATCATTGCTTACATCATCGATCAAATGACATCATTGCTTACATCATCCTTCTGATGACATCATTGCTTACCTCATCGTTCTGATGACATAATCGCTTCCATCATCAGAATTCAAATTCAAATTGTTCTCTTCCACCTCATTTTACTTTTATACCATGAATTTACTATAATAATGTAACCATTCAAATTATAAAAAAAACATACTATCATATAATCACTTCATTATACTATAATATAATATTATAATAATATATTTAAATGAATTATTAATTTGATAATTTGAAATACTGTGCAATGATAATTATTGAATCAAAAATATCAACGTAGAAATTATTGAATCAATAAAATATTAAACAGTAATTACTATAACAATTATTGAGTAGTGCCTTCTTACGTAAGAATCAATAATTCAAAAATACTATGCAATAACGTGTCTACTCTTTGTGCGCAACAACACGTGTAGCATCTTTGTATTTTAACCACCGTGTATTCCAACGATTATTACTTGATAACACTTCCGCCGTTATTTTAATAAAAATATTTTTGTCGTTTTCTAACTCCAACAATAATTCCATTGTGGGGTCCACCAATGATTGTGTCGTCGTACGAATATTTCCCGACAAAAAAAATATTCCCTGACCATACGAATATTTTATAACAACATGCGTACTTTGCAAAATTTATAAATATTACCCACAACTATAACATTATATCAAATTCATTCCATAATATTTAAAAATAATATTTATAGAAAAATCATCTTTATTTAAAAAGTTGGGGTCTTACAACCTCCCCTTCTTATGAAATTTCACCCTCGAAATTAGAAAGTGCATTACGGTACGGTATGTCGAAAAGGTAAGGATATCTTGATTTCATTTCAGATTCTATCTCCTAGGTCATTTCCTCAACATCGTGGTTTCTCCACAAAACTTTGACTTGAGGTTTAACCTTGGAGCGTAGAATATGCTCCTTCTTATCCAAGATTTGAACAGGAACCTCTTCATACGTCAAATCTTCCGCTATTTTGTCCGGTTCTAACTCAATAATGCAGTTCGGGTCTTCCACATATTTATGTAACATGGATATGTGAAAAATGTTATGAACACGAGACATACTTGGCGGTAAAGCGAGTCTATACGCCACAGTTCCTACTCGATCTAGGATTAAAAATGGGTCAATGAATCGAGGATTGAGCTTTCCTCTCTTTCCAAATCTCATAACTCCTTTCCATGGAGCAACACGTAACAACACATGATCTCCAATATCAAATTCCATGTCCTTTCGATGAAGATCAGCATAACTCTTTTATCGATCTTGTGAGGTTTTTATATGTTGCCGGATCGTTTGAATCTTTTCTGTAGTCATACGTACCAACTCTGGTCCCCACAACGTTGCTTCACCCACCTCATCCCAGCATACTGGAGAACGACACTTTCTTATATACAACACTTTGAATGGAGCCATGCCAATACTTGCTTGATAACTGTTGTTGTATGAAATCTCCACCAACGGTAAGAACTTGTCCCAACTTCCCTTGAAGTCAAGGACATAGAGTCTTAATAAATCTTCAAGAGTTTGAATAGTCCTCTCTGATTGTCCGTCCGTCTGAGGATGATATGCCGAACTAAATCGTAAGTCTATGCCCATAGCTTTTTGCAAACTAACCCAAAATCGTGAAGTTAATCTTGGGTCTCGATCAGAAACTATGGATACTGGCATACCATGCAATCTTACAATCTCATTTATGTACATACGAGCAAGACGTTCAAGTGTATAAGTTTCTCATATTGGTAAGAAATGAGCAGACTTTGTCAATCTATCAACAATGACCCAAATTGCATTTATGCCTTGAGAAACCTTGGGAAGACCAGTAATGAAATCCATGGTAATGTGCTCCCACTTCTATTATAGAATTTCAAGTGGTTGAAATGGACCTTTTGGTACTTGATGCTCCGCCTTGACTCGTTGACAAGTTAGACACCTTGAGATAAATAGCGTTATCTCTCTCTTCATATTGCTCCACCAAAATGTATGACGAAGATCACGATACATTTTGGTACTCCAAGGATGGATTGCAAATGGTGTGTTGTACGCCTCCATCATGATTTTATACTTTAAATCAGGGTCGTTAAGAACACAAAGTCTGGAGTTAACTTGAAGTATTCCTTCTTCATCGATTCTTGCTTCCGGCATAGCACCTTCTTACACTTTCTTCCTCATACGCATCAGCTCCAAATCTGTAACTTGAGCAGCTTTAACTTTATCAATTAAAGTCAGTTCTACTCGTATATTCGCCATTATCACATGGGCCTATGGATTTTTTAACTCTATCTCCATCCTTTGCAAGTCACACAAAATGGGCCTTTGTGTTGTCACTATCGCACTCGTACTCGCATATGATCTTCTACTCAATGCGTTAGCTACCACGTTCGCTTTTCCAGGATGGTATTGGATGGTATGATCATAATCTTTCAACAGTTCAAGCCAACGTCATTGTCACATGTCGAGTTCCTTTTGAGTGAAGAAATATTTGAGGCTTTATGATCCGTAAAGATCTCCACTTTCTCCCCATACAAGTAATGCCTCCAAATTTTAAGTGTGAAACAACAATTTTAACTCTAGATCATGAGTAGGATAATTCCTCTCATATTCTTTGAGTTGTCAAGAGGCATAAGGCTATGACTTTCCCATGTTGCATGAGAACACATCTTAACCCTTTGCTAGAAGCATCACTTTGTAGATGACAAATCCCTCAAGAGCGGATGGTATTGTCGAGCAGTCTTTGAAATGAGTCTCCTCTTGAGTTCTTGAAAACTCTTCTCACATTCCTCGTTCCAACCGAATTTTTTATCTTTTCCAGTCAGCTGAGTTAATGGAGTAGGGATTCGAGAAAACCCTTCTACGAATCTCCGATAATAACCAGCTAAGCCGAGAAAGCTACGTACTTCGGTCACTGATTTAGGTTGCTCCCAGCTTTGAATAGCTTTAATATTTGTTGGGTCAACAGATATTCCATGGCTTGATACTACGTGCCCAAGGAATGCTACTTCCTCAAGCCAGAACTCGCATTTCTTCAACTCGGCATAAAGCTTTTATTCACGAAGCTTTTGGAGTATCAGCCTCAAGTGTTGCTCATAAAGCTTATAAATAAGGATGTCATCAATAAAGACGACCACAAAGTGATCCAAATATTCCTTGAATACTCGGTTCATCATATCCATAAAAGCAGCAAGAGCATTAGTCAATCCAAAAGACATGACTAGGAATTTATAATGCCCGTACCGAGTTCTGAAAGTCGTCTTTGGAATGTCATCAGTTCTAATCTTCAATTGGTGATATCCAGAACGAAGATCAATCTTTGAAAAGAATTTGGCTCCTTGTAACTGGTCAAACAGGTCATCAATATGTGGCAATGGGTAACTATTTTTTATGGTGACATGATTCAACTCCCGATAATCAATACAAAGTCGCATACTCCCATCTTTCTTTTTCACGAATAGAACAGGAACACCCCAAGGAACAAAAAGTACTTATCGTTAAACAGTTCTTGGAACTTCTCCCAAGACATCTTCAGTGCGGTAGGTTGAGTACGCTTCTGATTCCCACCGATGTCTGCCCGCCTCAACATGAAGGTGGCAAAGGGAACCTTATGCTCCTCAGAGCATCCCAAGACATCAAATATCTTGTTGATCTGCTTTATCCACGTCTCCGTCTTAAGTGGTTTTAGCTCTCCAAAAAACTCTGGTGGTCCCAGTTCCTTGAACTTCTTAGCGGTGACCGTCCGAGAGTTGCCAGTGTTTCCACCTGCATTTTGGACATGAGTCGCTCTTGCCTGATGTTGCATGAATTGCATAAAGCCTCTAAACATTCCATCGTTCATCATCTGATCCGTGTTGTTGTTTGCCTGAGGATTGTCGCCTTCTTGATGCACATTATCCTAATTATTGATCTATGGAGACTCAACGGTCTCCTGTGCTCTATTGATGTTCTCAACATGCTCGAATGTCATTTTCAAATACTTCCACAAAACAAGGGTTAATTAACATATCACATATTATCCCTATACTCTGACCGACCAATTAAATACCAAATAAACTTAGGTAGGTCATACTAGCGAAGGAATTCCCCGTCTCTCCCCTCCTAGTTCTTGTCTCACATCTTAGCCTGGGATCATATCCCTAAGCTTTGATACCAACTGTGACACCCCCAAAATAGGTATACATCACCCATCTGAGTCGCCAAATACATGGTACAAAATTCAAATACAACTTAATAATACAACTGTCGTGTAAAATACGACAAAACATAAACTGAGAGTTTAATAAGAATATTGTCATCTAGACAATATCCACACTCAAAAGTGTCCTCTTTACATTTATTTTCACACTATTTAACAGAATAGTTAGCACTACTAATATTATAATCTAGACCATCACTCCGTTCCCCGATTAGTCCCGGCTACGTTCTCATTTCATGAAGAGAACAGTGAAAGAAAGAGTGAGCTCAACTAGCCTAGTAAGAAATATTATGACTAAGATAATGCAGAATAAATTATCATTAGCCTTCAACAATGTTAAACTGATTAAATATAACAAACATCAAGTTTAACTACAGCGGAACAAGCAATCCATTAAAAGAGTCAAGTAGAGAATAAAATCTACTATCTTTTATGATTTAAAAGGTTTTTCATCACTTTTATCGCTGAGACTCGACTTAATAAATAATCCACATCATCCCTGCACTATGGCCAAGGATATTCATTAGTATCACAACCACAAATTATCCATGCACTACGGCCAAGGATATTCGTGTATTCATCAATAGTTATGATCATGCCAACAACTGTCCATCAATGCACTACGGGCCAATGAGGACTTTTTTTCCACATCATTTGTAACATTACGGTCATGATTACACCGAATAATCCCTAGTCATAATCATACCAAGTCCATCTATGCACTACAGGCCACAGATGACTTTCAACATAATATAAACATGAGGATGATGGCAATGATATAGGAATTCAATAAAAACATGTTCAAGAATTAATTTATCCAAGAACTAATAACGTCCAAATTGTCAACATGATACTTCTTTGTAGAGTAAAACTCAAGAATGCTCAAAGGAATATTTCCATGAAAAGATACTGGATGAAGCGAAAATATCAAGAATATTTTACTAATTTCATGGAGTATAGAAGTCAAAACTTTAACCAACTGAGTATAATAAAGAATGGGATAACAAAATAAAACACCAGACATGCGATAGATCGCACAGAAATGTTATTCCAATAGAATAATAAATAATAGAATGAGGTCATACGCAAATGCACAGACAGGATATCCCAATAG
The DNA here is from genome assembly GCA_020205605.1 of Panax ginseng. NCBI lineage: Eukaryota > Viridiplantae > Streptophyta > Magnoliopsida > Apiales > Araliaceae > Panax > Panax ginseng. The sequence continues at coordinate 94,698,391 of CM035139.1, forward strand.
AATAATAAATAATGGAATAACAACAGAAATCACCATGCATGCGGTACTTCGCATAGACAGGTTATTCCAACAAACTAATAAATAACGGAATTAGGTCCGGCGTAAAACGTACAGACAGGATATTCCAACAAAATAATAAAGACGGAACCAGGTACGGCGTATAACGCACAGATAGGATTTTCCAACAGAATAATAACGAATGGAATAACAACAAAAATAACCAAGTATAGTGTAGGGCAGGGATATACTTGAAGAAACTTGCACTACGCTCAAAGCTTTCTTAAACGCTAAAGAAATACGCTCAAGATAGAAGAATAATTCTCTCTACAGTTTCTCTCTCTAGAGTTTCAGTGAATTCATAAGAAATAATGAAGGAATGAGCTTCTATTTATAGAAGAATGGACTGAGTAGCAACCAATCCATGAACGGTCCAGATCAATTTACTTTAAATGGACGGTCCAGATTGGTTTACAATAAAATATAATATATTCTATTTATAATCTAATAAAGCGAATAACTTTTAAAAGATTTTACTATCACGAGGCACTATGCAAACACTATGCATAAAAAAAATATAATATATTTTAATTATTGTCTAATAAAAGCGAATAACTTTATAAAAGTATTCTATTTTATATAAAAAAGATTTTACTATTAGCCTAATAAAACGAATAACTTTATAAAAGTATTTTGTTTTATATAAAAACTTTACATTTTATTACAATTATAATACTAATAAAACAAAACTTCATCATCATTATTATTATTCACACTATTAATCGACCAGTCGTTCCGGAAAGAGGGGCTTTCAATAAGGATTTCTACCTATTGGCGCTTGATTAGGTGAGCAAACCTCTCCTTGGCGAGAACTTCTGAGACATCGTTAATATTGCAAATAATAATATTAATAACTATGTCATCTCAATTATTGATTATATAAAATATCGACAATAATTGAATAAAACTGAATGACTTCTCACGTAAGTATCAATAATCAATATTGTGTGCTACTATGCAACCACGCGTATTCTTGTACTTTTAACACTTGGTGTTTCAACAGTTAACGGTAAAACTTCGTCCGTTATTTTCATAAAATATTTTTTGTCATTTTTTTAATCCAAAAATAATTTCGTTGTGGGGTCCACCAATGATTGTGTCGTCGTACGAATATTCCCTGTTAAAATGAATATTCTCCGACCAATCGAATATTATATAACAACTTGCGTACTTTGCAAAATTTATAAATATTACCCACAACTATAACATTATATCAAATTCATTCAAAAATGATAATTATAGAAAATTCATCTTTATTCATAAAAGTTGGGGTCTTACAATCTCCCCTTCTTATGAAATTTCACCCTCGAAATTAGAAGTAATGCACGGTATGTCGAAGAGGTAAGGATACCTTGATTTCATTTCAGATTCTAACTCCCAGGTCATTTCCTCAACATCGTGGTTCCTCCATAAAACTTTGACTTGAGGTATAATGTGACGCCCCCAAAATAGGTATACATCACCTATTCTGAGTCGCCAAATACATGGTACAGAATACAAATACAATCTTTAATATACAACAAGAATGTTGTGAGTTTTAATACAAACATTGTCTTCTAGACAATATCCACTCTCGAGAATAAGTCCTCATTACATTTATTGTCACACTATTTAATGAATAGTGAGGACTACTAATACTATCATACGGACCGTCACTCAGGGTTCCCCGACTAGTCCGGCTACGTTCTCATTTCTGAAGAGAAAACGGTGAAAGAAAGGGTGAGCTCAACTAGCCAAAGAAGAAATATTATATTTGAGATAATTGAATAAATTATCATTAGTCTTCAACAATGTTAAAGCGATAAAATACAATAGACATCAAGTTTAGCTGCGGTAAACTATCAATCCATTAAAAGAGTCAAGTAGAGAATAAAATCTACTATCTTATATGATTTAAAGGTTTTCATCACTTTTATCATTTGGGACTCGGTTTAATAAATAATCCACATCATCCACGCACTTCGACCAAGGATATTCATTAGTATCACAACCACAAATTATCTATGCACTACGGGCCAAGGATATTCGTGTATTCATCAATGGTCATGATCATGCCAACAACTGTCCATCAATGCACTACGGGCCAATGAGGACTTTTACCACATCATTTGTAACATTACGGTCATGATTATACCAATTAATCCTTGGTCATAATCATACCAAGTCCATCTATGCACTACAGGCCACATATAAATTTCAACATAATATAAACATGATGATGATAACAATGATATAAGAATTCAATAAAACAAGTTCAAGAATTAATTTATCCAGGAACTAATAACGTCCAAATTGTCAACATGATACTTCTTTGTAGAGTAAAATTCAAGAATGCTCAGAAGAATATTTCCATGAAAAAATACTAGGTGAAGCGCAAATATCAAGGATATTCCACTAATTTCATGGAGTATAGAAGTTAAAACTTTAACCAATTGAGTATAATAAAGAATGGAATAACAAAAGAAATCACTAGGCATGCAATAGACCGCATAGACAGGTTATTTCAACAGGATAATAAATAACGGAACGGTCGTCATGCAGAAACGCACGACAAGATATTTCAATGACATAATAAAGAATGGAATAACAACGAAATCACCATGCATGCGGTGCTTGTGATGCGACAAAGTTATTCCACGAAATAATAAATAACGAAATTAGGTCCGGCGTAAAAGCGCTTGCAGACGAGGATATTCCAACAAAATAATAAAGACGAACCCAGTGCGGCAGTATAACGCATGCACGAGGATTTTCAGCGAGAATAATAACGTAATGGAATAACAACAAAAATCACCAAGTATAGGGTAGATGGCGTATACAAGTTATTCCAATGAGAATAATAAAGAATGGAATAATGAAGTTCTCTTCATGAATATGAAAAAATAAATACCCTTACCTTATAAAGAAGAGTACTTTGACGGTAGAGGCGGGGATATACTTGAAGAAACTTGCACTACGCTCAAAGCTTTCTTAAACGCTAAAGAAATACGCTCAAGATAGAAGAATAATTCTCTCTACAGTTTCTCTCTCTAGAGTTTCAGTGAATTCGTAAGAAATAATGAAGGAATGAGCTTCTATTTATAGAAGAATGGACTGAATAGTAACCAATCCATGAACGATCCAGATCAATTTACTTTAAACGGATGGTCTAGATTGGTTTACAATAATATATAATATATTCTATTTATAATCTAATAAAACGAATAACTTTTAAAAAGATTTTACTATACAGGCACTATGCAAACACTATGCATAATAAAATATAATATATTCTAATTATTGTCTAATAAAATGAATAACTTTATAAAAGTATTCTGTTTTATATAAAAAGATTTTACTATTAGCCTAATAAAATGAATAACTTTATAAAAGTATTTTGTTTTATATAAAAAGCTTTTCTGTTTTATTACAATTATAATACTAATAAAACAAAACTTCATCATCATTATTATTATTCACACTATTAATCGACCAGGTTGTTCCCAGGAAAGAGGGGGCTTTCCAATAAGGATTTCTACCTATTGGCGCGCAATTAGGTGAGCAAACCTCTCCTTGGCAGAACTTCTAGACATCGTTAATATTGTAAATAATAATATTAATAACTATGTCATCTCAATTATTGATTATATAAAATATCGACAATAATTGAATAAAACTGAATGACTTCTCACGTAAGCATCAATAATCAATATTGTGTGCTACTATGCAACCACGCGTATTCCTGTACTTTTAACACCGGGTATTTCAACAGTTAACGGTAAAACTTCAGCCATTATTTTCATAAAAATATTTTTTTTCGTTTTCTCAATCCGACAATAATTCCGTTGTGAGGTCCACCAATGATTGTGTCGTCGTACGAATATTCCCCGACCAATCGAATTTTATAAACAACTTGTGTACTTTGCAAAATTTCTAAATATTACCCACAACTATAACATTATATCAAATTCATTCCATAATATTTAAAAATGATAATTATAGAAAATTCATCTTTATTCAGAAAAGTTGGGGTCTTACATATAACCTTGGAGCATAGAATATATTACTTCTTATCCAATATTTGAACAGGAACCTCTTCATACGTTAAATCTTTCGCTATTTCATCCGGTTCTAACTCAATAATGTGGTTCGGGTCTTTCAAATATTTACATAACATGGATATATGAAAAACGTTATGAACACGAGACATACTTGGTGGTAAAGCGAGTCTATAAGCTACAGTCCCTACTCGATCGAGGATTAAAAATGGGCCAATGAATCGAGGATTGAGCTTTCCTCTCTTTCCAAATCTCATAACTCCTTTCCATGGAGCAACACACAACAACACATGATCTCCAATATCGAATTCCACGTCCTTTTGATGAAGATCAACATAACTCTTTTGTTGGTCTTGTGAGGTTTTTATACGTTGCCGTATCGTTTATATCTTTTCCGTAGTCATACGTACTAACTCCGATCCCAACAACGTTACTTCACCCACCTCATCCCAGCATACTGGAGAACGACACTTTCTTCCATACAATGCTTCAAATGGAGCCATGCCAATGCTTGCTTGATAACTATTGTTGTAGGAAAACTCCACCAATGGTAAGAACTTGTCCCAACTACCCTTGAAGTCAAGGACACAGAGTCTTAATAAATCTTCAATATTTTGAATAGTCCTCTCTGATTGTCCGTCCGTTTAAGGATGATATGCCAAACTAAATCGTAAATTCGTGCCCATAGCTTTTTGCAAACTAACCCAAAATCGTGAAGTGAATCTTGGGTCTCGATCAGAAACTATGGATACTAGCATACCATGCAATCTTACAACCTCGTTTATGTGTATACGAGCAAGACGTTCAAGTGCATAAGTTTCTCGTATAGGTAAGAAATGAGCAGACTTGGTCAATCTATCAACAATGACCCAAATTGCATCTATACCCTGAGAAACCTTGGGAAGACCAGTAACGAAATCAATAGTAATGTGCTCCCACTTCCATTCTGGAATTTCAAGTGGTTATAATGGACCTTTTAGTACTTGATGCTCCGCCTTGACTCGTTGACAAGTTAAACACCTTGAGATAAACAACGATATCTCCCTCTTCATATTGCCCCACCAAAATGTATGTCAAAGATCATGATACATTTTGGTACTCCCAAGATGGATTGAAAATGGTGTGTTGTGCGCCTCCATCATGATTTTATACTTTAAATCGAAGGTCGTTAGGAACACAAAGTGCGGAGTTGACTCAAGTATTCCTTCCTCATCGATTCTTGCTTGGCTAAGATAGCACCTTCTTGTACTTTCTTCCTCATATCCAACGGCTCCAGTGCGTAGGCTTGAAAGCGACTTTAACTTTATCGATTAAAGTTGGTTCTACTCGTATATTCGCCATCATCACTTGGGTCCCTAGAGTCTTTATCTCTATCTCCATCCTTTGCAAGTCATACAAAATGGGTCTTTGCGTTGACAATATCGCACTCGTACTGCATATGATCTTCTACTCGATAAATCGACTACCACGTTAAGCTTTTCGGGATGGTATTGGATGGTATGATCATAATCTTTCATCAGATTCAAGCCAACATCATTTGTCACATGTTGAGTTCCTTTTGAGTGAAGAAATATTTGAGGCTTTTATGATCCGTAAAGATCTCCACTTTCTCCCCATACAAGTAATGCCTCCAAAATTTAAGTGGAAAAACAACAGTTGCCAACTCTAGATCATGAGTAGGATAATTCCTCTCATATTCTTTGAGTTGTCGAGAGGCATAGGCTATGACTTTCCCATGTTGCATGAGAACACATCCTAACCCTTTGCTTGAAGCATCACTGTAGATGATAAATCCCTCCGAGCCAGATGGTATTATCAAAGCAGGTGCTGAAATGAGTCTTCTCTTGAGTTCTTGAAAACTCTTCTCATATTTCTTGCTCCAACCGAATTTTGTATCTTTCCGAGTCAGCTAAGTTAAGGGAGTAGCAATTCGAGAAAACCCTTCTACGAATCTCCAATAATAACCAGCTAAGCCAAGAAAGCTACGTACTTTGATCACTAATTTAGGTTGCTCCTAACTTTGAATAGCTTCAATCTTTGCTGGGTCACCAGATATTCCATGACTTGATACCACGTGCCTAAGGAATGCTACTTCCTAAAGCCAAAACTCACATTTCTTCAACTTGGCATAAAGCTTATATTCACGAAGCTTTTGGAGTATCAGCCTCAAGTGTTGCTCATGATCTTCACGGCTTTTAGAATAAATAAGGATGTCATCAATGAAGATGACCACAAAGTGATTCAAATATTCCTTGAATACTCGGTTCATCATATCCATGAAGGCAGCAGGAGCATTACTCAATCCAAAAGACATGACTAGGAATTCATAATTCCCGTATAGATTTCTAAAAGCCGTCTTTGGAATGTCATTGGTTCTAATCTTCAATTGGTGATATCCGGAACGAAGATCAATCTTTGAAAAGAATTTGGCACCTTGCAACTGGTCAAACAGGTCATTAATACATGGCAATGGGTACCTATTTTTTATGGTGACATGATTCAACTCCCGATAATCAATACAAAGTCGCATACTCCCATCTTTCTTCTTCACGAATAGAACAGGAGCACCCCAAGGAGAAGTACTAGGACGAATAAAGCCGATGTCTAACAATTCCTGCAGTTGGGTCTTTAACTCCTGAAGTTCAATAGGAGCCATTCGATATGGGGCTTTGGAAATGGGTTTTGTACCTAGTTCAAGGTCGATAAAAAATTTAATTTTACGCTCTGGGGGTAGGCCAGGAAGTTCTTCAGGGAATACGTCAAGAAGTTCATTAACAATAGAAATATCATTCAAAACTGACGTATTTTTGTTTAGATCCGTGACATGAGCTAAGAAAGCTTGACAACCATTTTTTAATAAACCAATAGCTTTATGGCTTGAAATGATAGTGATTGATTTTAATGTTTTGGTTGTTTGAATTCGCATAATAAGTTGGTTAGGTATATGAAAGCTAACAACCTTACGAAAACAATCAATTTTTGCATGATGAGTAGTTAACCAATCAATCCCTAGAATTACGTCAAATGCAAGTATTTTCAATGAAATAAGATCGACAGGTAATGTGAGGGTACCGATTTGAACTAAACAAGACTTATAAACAGTGGATGTAATGAAGGTGTCTCCCAACGAAGTTTCAACAGATAAGTCAAAGTCCAATTTCTCCGGAGTCAAATTTAAACGTTGAGCGCAAGTAGGAGAAATAAAGGAATGGGTAGAACCGGTATCAAATAAGGTATATACTTTACTAGATTTTATGATAAGCTTACCCGTGATGACCTCATTCAGGTTCCTTGCTTTCTAGGAGGTCACGACAAACGCTCTCCCTTGCACTACTGGCTTTGACTTTTCTGGGGCGTCCTTTGGTGCCTCCATCCTAGCTGAACTTGTCTTCAGTGAACGACAAAATCAGGCTAGGTGACCTTCTCTTCCACAATTATAACATGCTTTTGACGGCATCGCACAGTTTGGACTGATGTGTGCCTCCCCTCCGCATTTGAAGCATATGATAGGAGGTCGTTCTCCTTCCTTAACAACAGGTGCTGATGCTGACGTCTTTCTATTATTGTTGAATCTCCTCTTCTTGAAATGTTCATTCTTATTGTTTTGGCCATGATTACCACATAAGTGGTTACCATTTCTGGCATGTTGATTCCCTCCACGCTTATTGTCACCGCGATGACTGTTATCACTGGTATTATCATTTTGCCGGCTGCTATCTTTTGGTTGGGTTGACTCATTATCGCGCTCCAATAACTGAGCCCTATTAACAACATGTGAATACAAACACAGTTTATGAGAGATAAGATATTGACGTATCTCGGGTTTCAAACCTTTTAGAAACATTCGCGCCATTCTCTCCTCATTATCAACCAAATGGGGACATGGCCAAGGTCAACTCGGCAAACTTGGCCCGTCTTTGCGACACGGTCATGTTGTTTTGCTCCACTTAATGAACTCTGCCTCTTTCATGTGACGAATACTTTCCGGAAAATACTTGTCGTTGAACAATTCTTGGAACTTCTCCCAAGTCATCTTCAGTGCGGTAGGTTGAGTACGCTTTACAGATTCCCACCAGTAATATGCCTTTGCACGCAACACGAAGGTGGTAAAGGGAACCTTTTGCTCCTCGGAGCATCCCAAGACATCAAATATCTTACAGATCTACTTTATCCACGTCTTCGCCTTAAGTGGTTTTGGCTCTCCAAAAAACTCTGATGGTCCCAGTTCCTTGAACTGCTTAGCGGTGACCGTCTGAGAGTTGCCAGTGTTTCCAGTTGCATTTTGTACAGGAGCCACTCTCGCCTGATGTTGCATGAATTGCATGAAGCCTCGAAACATTCCATCGTTCATCATTTGGTCAGTGTTGTTGTTTGCATGAGGATTGTCGCCTTCCTGATGCACATTGTCCTGGTTATTGATCTGTGGAGACTCAATGGTTTCCTGTACTCCATTGATGTTCTCAACATTCTCGGATGCCATTTTCAAATACTACCACAAAACAAGGGTTAATTAATATATCACATATTATCCCTATACTTTGACCTACCAATTAAATACCAAATAAACTTAAGTAGGTCATACTAGCGAAGGAATTCCCCTCCTAATTCTTATCTCACATCTTAGCCAGGGATCATATCCCTAAGCTTTGATACTAACTGTGACGCCCCCAAAATAGGTATACATCACCTATTCTGAGTTGCCAAATACATGGTACATAATACAAATACAATCTTTAGTATACAATAAGAGAGCTGTGAGTTTTAATAGAACTAATGTCTTCTAGAGAATATCCACTCTCAGAATAAGTCCTCATTATATTTATTGTTACACTATTTAACAGAATAGTGAGGACTACTAATACAATCATCTCGACCGTTACTCCGTTCCCCGACTAGTCCCATTTCGTTCTCATTTCTGAAGAGAACAAAGTGAAAGAAAGGTGAGCTCAACTAGCCCGAAGAAATATTATGACTAAGATAATGCAAAATAAATTATCATTAGTCTTCTTGATATTAAGCCCGATAAAATACGATAGACATCAAGTTTAATTGCGGTGAACATGCAATCCATTAAAAGAGTCAAGTAGAGAATAAAATCTACTATCTTTTATGATTTAAAAGGTTTTTCATCACTTTTATCGCAGGGACTCAGTTTAATAAATAATCCACATCATCCCTGCACTACGACCAAGGATATTCATTAGTATCACAACCACAAATTATCCATGCACTACGGGCCAAGGATATTCGTGTATTCATCAATGGTCATGATCATGCCAACAACTGTCCATCAATGCACTACGGGCTAATGAGGACTTTTACCACATCATTTGTAACATTACGGTCATGATTATACCGATTAATCCCTGGTCATAATCATACCAAGTCCATCTATGCACTATAGGCCACAGATGACTTTCAATATAATATAAACATGAGGATGATGACAATGATATAAGAATTCAATAAAATAAGTTCAAGAATTAATTTATCCAGGAACTAATAACGTCCAAATTGTCAACATGATACTTCTTTGTAGAGTAAAATTCAAGAATGCTCAGAAGAATATTTCCATGAAAAATACTGGATGAAGCGCAAATATCAAGGATATTCCACTAATTTCATGGAGTATAGAAGTTAAAACTTTAACCAACTGAGTATAATAAAGAATGGAATAACAAAAGAAATCACGGTGCATGCGATAGACCGCATAGACAAAGTTATTCAATAGTATAATAAATAATGAGACCGGTCATGCGTAAACGCACGCAGAACGGGATATTTCAACGAGAATAATAAATAACGGAACCAAGTCGGTGAAATTCGCTTACCGAAGCGGATGTTCCAACGAGAATAATAAATAACGGAACCCGGTCATGCGAAAGCACGCAGACGAGGATGTTCCAACAAAATAATAAAGAATGGAATAATGGAAGAATTTCACCATGTATGCGGTGCCAGATATAGAAAAGTTATTCCAACACAATGATAAATAATGGAATAACAAAAGAATTTCACCAAGTATAGTGTAGGCCGCAGCGTATCTTTGGTTATTCTAACGAGAATAATAAAGAATGGAATAATGAAGTTCTCTTCATGAATATGAAAAAATAATACCCTTACCTTATAAAGAAGAGTACTCAACGGTAGAGGCGGGGATATACTTGAAGAAACTTGCACTACGCTCAAAGCTTTCTTAAGCGCTAAAGAAATCCGCTCAAGATAGAAGAATAATTCTCTCTACGGTTTCTCTCTCTAGAGTTTCAGTTAATTCATAAGAAATAATGAAGGAATGAGCTTCTATTTATAGAAGAATGGATGAATAATAACCAATCCATGAGCGGTCGAGATCAATTTACTTTAAGCAGACGGTCAGTTGGTTTACAATAAAATATAATATATTCTATTTATAATCTAATAAAGCGAATAACTTTTAAAAAGATTTTACTATGCAAACACTATGCATAATAAAATATAATATATTCTAATTATTGTCTAATAAAGCAGATAACTTTATAAAAGTATTACATTTTATATAAAAGATTTTACTATTAGCCTAATAAAAGCGAATAACTTTATAAAAGTATTACATTTTTATATAAAAAGTTTTTCTGTTTTATTACATTAATAATACTAATAAAATAAAACTTCATCATCAATATTATTATTCACACTATTAATCGACCGAAGTCGTTCCCGAGAAGAGAGGGCTTTCAATAAGGATTTTTCCTATTAGCGCCTTGATTAGGTGACCAAACCTCTCCTTGGCGAACTTCTAGACATCATTAATAATGCAAATAATAATATTAATAACTCTGTCATCTCAATTATTAATTTAATAATATATAAAATATCGACAATAATTGAATAAAACTAAATGACTTCTCACGTAAGCATCAATTATCAATGTCGTGTGCTACTATGTAATCATGCGTATTCCTGTACTTTTAACGCTGGGTGTTTCAATAGTTAACGGTAAAATTTCCGCCGTTATTTTCATAAAATATTTTTTTGTCATTTTCTTAATCCGACAATAATTCCGTTGTGGGGTCCACCAATGATTGTCTTAGTAAATACGAATATTCCTGTTAAAAGCGAATATTCCAGAGGCCAATCGAATATTATATAACAACTTGCATACTTTGCAAAATTTATAAATATTACCCACAACTATAACATTATATCAAATTCATTCAAAAATGATAATTATAGAAAATTCGTCTTTATTCATAAAGTTGGGATCTTACATTAAAAATGAAATAACAGAAGAACTTCACCATGTATGCAGTACTTCGCATAGACAGGTTCTTCCAATATAATGATAAAGAATGGAATAACAGAAGAATTTCACCATGTATGCGGTACTTCGCATAGACAGGTTATTCCAACATATGATAAAGAATGGAATAATAGAAAATTTTCACCAAGTATAGGGTAGCCCGCATATACAGGTTATTCCAACAGAATAATAAAGAATGGAATAAAATAAGTTCTCTTCATGAATAAGAAAGAAATAATACCCCTTAGCTTAGTAGAAAATTGGATACCGCAATATTGTAGTAATAGAAGATTCTTCTTCTTTCTCTCTTATTCTCTCTATTCTTTCTCGCTCTATAGTTTTAGTGAATTCGTGAAAAATAATGAAGGAATGAGCTTCTATTTATAAGCTTGGTATAGTAAGGGTAAAATAGTCTTTTTGCCATAATTTATGACATCATCGCTTACATCATCAATCATATGACATCATTGCTTACATCATCGATCAAATGACATCATTGCTTACCTCATCCTTCCGATGACATCATTGCTTACCTCATCGTTTCGATGACATCATCGCTTACATCATCAGAATTCAAATTCAAATTGTTCTCTTCCACCTCATTTTACTTTTATATCATGAATTTACTATAATAATGTTACCATTCAAATTATAAAAAAAACATACTATCATTAATCACATCATACTACTATAATATAATATTATAATAATATATTTAAATGAATTATTGATTTGATAATTTGAAATATTGTGCACTTACAATTATTGAATCAAAAATATCAGCGTAGCAATTATTGAATTAATAAAATATTAAACAGTAATTATTGTAACAATTATTGAGTAGTGCCTTCTTACGTAAGACTCAATAATTCAAAAAATATTGTGAAATACCGTGTGCTACTGTGCAACAACGCGTGTTACTATATTTTAACCACTAGGTATTCCAACAGTGTTAACGGTAACACTTTCGCCGTTATTTCCATAAAAATATTTTTGTTGTTTTCTAACTCCGACAATAATTCCATTGTGGGGTCCAACAATGATTGTATCATCGTACAAATATTCCCCGACAAAAAGAATATTCCCCGACCAAACGAATATTTTATAACAACTTGTGTACTTTGCAAAATTTATAAATATTACCCACAACTATAACATTATATCAAATTCATTTCATAATATTTATAGAAAAATCATCTTTATTTAAAAAGTTGGGGTCTTACAATAATACTAAGACTCATCTTATTAATTTATATTTAATATTTCAAAATATTAAATAATAAATATTAAGCTATTTAATTTATTTTATCACCATAGATTAAATTAAATATACTTAACTTATTATTACGATTATGCCATTTACTTCTTAAATAATTATTCTTCATTTTATGGTGTGACCCTTTAGGTTCTCCATATTAAACCGGTTGTGAATAAATCAATTAGAACAATTCTAATCTTATTTAAATAAATAAATTAAATTATTAATTTATTTAAATAAATAATATTTATTCTACAATAGGGATAAGTCTCCCTAACGATCAACGACTTTCCAGATAATATAGATTTCAACATTAATCATAAAAGAACCTTTGAGTAAATAGTTACCGTACAATTCAATCCTTTCACCATACAATGTCCCAATTAAATATAAGACATGGAATCATGTCAAGTCTTATTTTATTTAATTATATGTATTTCGACTCTTAAATGTACTAACTCAAATAATGCAAATTAGAAACTTCTTTCTAATTTCATTCTACCTTACTGCCAAGGACTCTTTGGGTTGTCATTTATCGAATCACATAGGACATTTCTCTTTTTTTAGTAGAAGTGGTAGATTCTTTATTGATCATACATTATCTCCATCTACAACTTATTATACCAAAGCATACCCTTTGATATACCCTAAGGGTCTTATGGAATAAGTCAAAGTATAACTCATCATACACAAGATACTATGATGATCTCAAGTCCAAGGATCACTTGTACTACTATTACTACAAGAATTTCTATTGACAGGTAAGTAAAACTCCATTAGGTATTCCTTAGCGAGCCACGTTCAGTGAACTTATTCTCTAATAAGCACCTACATACTTGCTATAGTGTCTTCACACAAATAATCATGAGATCAATCATCCTCATCCAATGAGTAAGCAATGTATGTACCAATTTATCCAGATTTACTAATCCCCAATTTAGTAATCCAATGATTGGGAACAATTTTAGTTTTAAGCTTTCTAAGAATTTAGATCTTATTAAAATTATCATCATCATTATTCTAAATGCACTGCTTAAAACTATGGGTTTATCACATATTATAAAACAGCATCATGTAGATAATTAAAAGCCTTTAATAAATGAATAAGATTGTTACAAAGTATATGCCTTATCATTAAACATGATTGGCTTGTGTGCATACTACTTTCAATCTCCCACTGGCACTAAAGCTAATCGCCATGGTATCTCATACCCTTCTTCTCTAAGTGACGATTATCCTGTTGTTGGATAAACTTTAGTTAATGGATATGTAATGTTGTTCATGAGAGTCCACTACCTCTATTGTGATTTCCCATCTTCAATGATTCTAATAATCAAATGAAAGTGCCACAACACATGTTTAGATCCAAGATGAGACTTAGGAACTATTCTTAGTTCTGTAATGAACTTTTCATCCAAACAATCAACTTCCAGCTTCATTTATAGCTATATACTTTGTCTTTATCACTAAACTAGCAACTCTTTGCTATTTGAAACTTTTCCAATTCACTGCACCACTATTCAAGGTAACGCTTTACCTTTAAGTGGATTTTCTGTCGTCTTGGTCTGTCTGAAAACTTGAGTCTGTTAAGTCCTCTAGTTTTAATTTAGACCCACCATGAATATGATCACATCCTTAGTGCCGGTTAAGTACTTTAAGACGTTTTCACTGTCTTACAGTGATCTTCTCCAGAATATGACCGATCAACATCAGGTCTCGTATATTTCCTTGCATACATGATAGCTACTCATGCGATCTCTCTTCTCAGGAGTCTATGGGGACTATTAAGAGAGATACACTACATGGCTCATCAACATGAGACATCTCTTGGAGTTTGCCATGCTAAACGACTTTAGCATCAAATGAATATACGTTCCTTGGGTTAAGACGAGCATCCTTTTAAATCTATCTATATAGATTTGTATCCCCAATTACGATACTCTTCCCAAATCATTCATGGACTAATGTTTAGACAATATTATCTTTACTGATTGTAACATTGGTACATCATTCCATATCCGTAGTATATCAATATATAATACTAGGAATGTCACAACGCTCCCACTGACCCTTTTGTACATACTAGGTTCATTCTTGTTTTTTATAAAATCAAACTCCTTTGATTGTCTCATCAAAATGAATGTTCCATATTTGAGAAGCTTGCTTCAATCCATTTCTCTGAGTGTCTACAACTCTTACCTCATCATATGTAACTGGATCATCATCTTCTATGATGTGTACCTCATCATCATCATCTATGATGAATCCATACCTCCTAGGTATCTTCGGTACTATTCCAGATTTATGATTCGGTTGTGGTACAATAAGTCTATCTACAGGTTCCTCTTATTTGACTTATAGTGATTTATGGTTCTTGAACTCTTCAAGATTCTATTATCCTCCCACTAGTCCCTTCAATGATAAACACATTTATCTTAGAAGGTAGCGTGTTTCGCAATAAACACCTTTTGCTTAGTAGGATTATAGAACATATACCCTAAACTTACTTTAGGATGTCCCACAAATTTATACTTGTCAAATCTTATCCCAAGCTTATCCTTTGAAACTTTTTCACATAAGTTGGACAACCCCATATCTTAACATACTTAAGATTAGGAATCCTACCTGTCCATAACTTTTATGGACTCTTGGGGCCGAATTTTGAGGTTACCTTTTCCGTAGATATGCAGCCATTTCTAGGGCATCACCCTAGAGGGATACTGGAATGTCTTTAAAATCATTATGGACCGTACCATGTCCAACAAGGTACGATTTTTCTATTCAGATACATCAATCAATTATTGCGTATCAGGAGTCGTCCAATATGAGAAAACCATTTAAGATGATTTAGAAACTCGTTGCACAAGTATCTATTCCTTGATCTAATCAAAGAATCTTAATACTTTGCCAATTTGTTTCACTTCTGAATTCTTTGAACCTTTTAAATAATTCACACTTGTATTTCAGCAAATACACACATTCAACTCTTTGAATGATCATCTCCTTTTCTTATACTAGTTTGTTCAACTTGTAAAATTATTTTCACATAAGTCAAGTATACAAAATCCATTAAGTAATATTCTAATTCTATACAAAACATTATTATTATAAATAGAACAACAATTGTTCTTAAATATAATACCAAAGATTTCATTGTCCAACAATAAAACGAAAATAATGTTTCTAACAAGAACTAGAATACAATAACAACTTATTGATTTAATAGATTTACTCGTAGGCAATGCTAAACTATAAGTTTCTATGGCTAATGCAACAACCTTTGCTTCATTTTCCACACATAGGATTACTTATCTTTGTTTAGCTTTCTACTTCTGTTTGGTCCCTTCATAAATCTATATTTATGATAACCAAAGTCGGTATCCAATACCCAAATAGAACCTTGACTTAAAGAAAAATTTATTTTAAATTATGAACAAAATTGTATTGTAACCGAAACTTCACTAAGCGTCTTTGGTTAGCCTCTGCAAGATGTTTCTCGCAGTTTCTTTCTAGTGTCCAAGCTTATTATAGTGAAAGAAAACTCCTTTGCTATCCGTATCAGTTTTGTTTTTATTATCCTTTGTTTATGCCTTTATATTTACCTTCTTAGAATCATTCTTCTTTTTAGAAAATCCTTTGGCCCCTACTGATAAGACTTGGTCTTTCTTGGTTAGAAAGTGACTCTCAACATTTTTCAACATGTTACAAAAATCAGCGAGACTGATATCTAGCTTGTTCATATGAAAAATTCACAACAATAGTGAAAGGAGTCCGGGAGTGAGTGCAAGATACAATCTTGTCTCAACTCTCCATCCATGACAAAACCCGTTGTCCTAATTGATCAATCAAATTGATTATGTTAAGGACTTTTGTCTGTACTATAGTGCCATTAGTCATTCTAAATCGGAAGAGCTCCTTAGATATCTGATATCTATCAGTCCTACTTTCCTCACTATCAACTACTTGATTTGCAGGAATATAGTAGGAGCATCCATAGTTTCATGTTGACGCTGAAGCTCGTTACTCATAGATGCAAGCATGATGCATTGAGCCAACTGTGCATCATCTTGCCACTTTCTAAAAGTAGCAATCTCTTCCTCAAAGGCATTATCTGCAACCATTGCAAGGATAGGCGTATTAAGGACATAAGATACCTTTTCAGCCATGAGAACTATTCTTAAATTCCTTAACCAATCCAAAGTAATTCGGTCAGGTTAATTAACATCTAATATGTTTTTGTTGATAGTAATTTAGACATTGTAAAATTATGTAAATGAATTTGTAACTAACAACATTTTAATATACATTCTTTTATTAATTACCAAAATAATTTAAGTCTTATTTTAAATTGGTATCTCCCACTATTTTCTTCAAACTATATTACCCTCAATATATATAGTTCGACAATATCTAATTAAAGATATGCTAGTGAGAATAAGGATCCCATTTCAAATGTATATAGCCTTGTGTGTGCACAACAAACTATATATAAATAAATAGGTAGACAACTCTTGTCAATTACATCAACTATGTAACTCCTTGTATTTTGCCTCTTAGATCATAATGGTCAAGTGTGTGCACATCCGAACTAAAATGATCTAAGTTAAGTCATACCTAACACTTCCATATATTCGAAAGAAAAACACTGTCCTTGTGTGTAGACAACAAAACAACATTGTTCAGTCTATTTATAAGCATTAAATGTGATAAAACAACATCTTAAATATTTAATACTTGTCTTGTGTGTGCACAACAAACTCATATTAAATATTTAATACTTTATTATTTTACCATGTTAGAAGGTGACGTTCGATATTCCAAATATCTTTGAACGTTACAACTTAATATTAAATATCTGAGGGGTTTGTTATTAATTTGTCTCATCTTGTTTAGTGCGCATGCACATATATATATAAAATACGCATCATATTAATGAACATGTGAAGCATGTTTGCATAATATATATATATATATATAGTACAAGCATGCACATATAGAATGCTATATTCTACCTAGATTGATTATGGACTTTTATTCTAGTTTGGTTCACTAGAGCCACCAAGTGAACCAAAAGGTCAAATCCTAGGGGTGCAAGAATTAATATTTAAATATAACTATTACATTTAAACCCGGGCTCCATTACAAACGGGTCTTCACGCTCTCCTTGCTCCTTGATCTCCAATTCTTCAAAATTAATTCTAACTATTCATATTACAAAACTATTTAAAATAAATAGAAATCTTGATCAGCAGTTAAGGGGAAGTACATAGGAGGGAGATAGAATTTACATTAAGAAAAATTAGAGAAGACGAGGTACTTAGACCCCATTTAATAAAACCCAAACATTCATGCATCCAACTAAAATAAAATCCAATCACATTGGTCAATAGTCCATAATCAATCCCATTTATTATCATACACATCACCATATGCATCAATAAATAACATTCATCTCATGAATAATAAACATTCAATATATATATATATTGATATCATTTAATGGGCAAATTTAGTTAGTATAAAATCTGATTTTGAATCAAAATAAACTCCTTTATTTTAATCCAAATTTAAATCAAAAGAAAACTATTTTATTTTAATTTATCCAATTTGGAATAAAATAAACTATTTTATTTTAATCAAAATCTTTAATCAAAACAAACTCCTTTATTTTAATTAATTATGGAATCCAATTTCATGTAAAAAAAAACTCCTTTATTAAAGGAAACACGAATTCTCTTTCTTATTCACAAATAAACTATTTTATTTTGAATAATATGAAATCTTATTTCATATCTAAATAAACTCTTTTATTTAAGGAAATTAGGATTCTCTTTCCTATTCACAAATAAACTCTTCTATTTTGAAGAATATGAAATCTTATTTCATATCTAAATAAACTTCTTTATTTAAGGAAATATGGAATCCAATTTCAACTCTAATTAGTTATCATAGAATCCAATTCCAACTCTAATTAGTTAGCATGAAATCTAATTTTAAAATTAAAATAAACTCATTTATTTTAATATTAAAATAAACCTTTTATTTTAATTATAAAATTATTAAAAATATATATATATATATATATATATAATATATTACTGGTAATATATATATATATATATATATATATATATATATAATATAAATTACGTACTCCCTTGAAGTGATTCAGAACATGAATAAATTCATGATAAGAGAAAAGAGATACTAAGACACGCTATTGCTACTCCAAGTAATGATATTAATTCACGCAAGAAATAATCTAAGAATGTTTTCGCATAAAGTATGTATATATATAGTAACGTAATTTAAAATAGGAGCTTTTCAATTGATGATCCTTAATGATCCACTAACGTAATTCAGTAAGTAATTCACGCGAATCATAGCGAGGAAAAAAAAAATCATTTCGCGAATATATTTATTTTATTTTATTTTTTAAAATTTTATACAACAAAATTATACCCAATTAAATTATTCTAAACACATATCAACATATATATCAAATCTGAACAATTAATAATTCGCATAAAGGTTTGACTCTGATGTCACTGTTAGGTTTGTAATATTCATGAACGCAATCAAATTGCACAAAATAAGCGAAAACATGGAAAATCAGAGTTTTAAAATTTTACAAATCATATACCCGGATCACCCTTTATGCACAATTATTAATTAAACGAAAATGAAAGAACAAGAATCATACCCTTGAAGATCCGAGCTTCCTCAGGTACAAGTTCACCTCCAATCTTTTTCACGTTCAACTTGAATCCATCGGGTTTGATTCTTTCCTTTGATTAATGTTAGCCACCCAAGTGTTTGGCCTCTAGAGGTGATCCACCAAGAAAGAATAAAGATTCAAGAAGATGGGTATTTGACAAAACCCTAGTTTTCTATCTCTCATAGAAAAAGAGCGTACTCTCCAACAATTGGAATTACGTATTCACATGTTTGTGAAAGTCTCAACACCACCCATAATAAGACTCCTCTTATTTACTTAATTAAATTCTTTTAATTAATTAGGCTCCTAATCTTATTAGGAATAATTAATTAACTTTTTAATTAATTAACCTCCTAATCTTATTAGGAATAAATGAGATTACTTTTATTAATTAATTTCCAAACTCCTTTAGGAATTAAATAATAAAAGTAATAATAATAATAAGACTCATCTTATTAATTTATATTTAATATTTCCAAAATATTAAATAATAAATATTAAGCTATTTAATTTAATCTATCACCATAGATTAAATTAAATATACTTAACTTATTATTACGATTATGTCATTTACTTCTTAAATAATTATTCTTCATTTTATGGTGTGACCCTTTAGGTTCTCCATATTAAACCGGTTGTGAATAAATTAATTAGAACAATTCTAATCATATTTAAATAAATAAATTAAATTATTAATTTATTTAAATAAATAATATTTATTCTACAATAGGGATAAGCCTCCCTAACGATCAACGACTTTTTAGATAATATAGATTTCAACATTAATCATAAAAGAACCTTTGAGTAAATAGTTCGTACAATTCAATCCTTCCACACCATATTGTGACGCCCCAAATTGGGTACTTGAAACCGAATTGATTTGCTTCACAATACCATCTCTATACTTAGGAATAATACTAATAATAATGCCAATAATATAAATATTTAAACTTAACACATAATATCAAAGTTTAACTCCCAAATCGTAACCTTAAATCATTCCTTACAACACATGATCATAAATATATAACATTGTCTTAATAATATTAAACTATCACGAGATAACATTGTCATCATTAATGACCTTTCCTTTTCCTTGTTTCTAGCAGAGCCTTGGAGGTTCACACTTTAGGTGAAAATATTTAAATTAAGCAAGGATGAGCATTTGAGTGCCAATGATAAGTAATAGCAATTATATATATATAAGCTGAAAGAATTTAAATACTTTCTTTATACTACCCTTCTACAACGGATCAATAGTTGCGAAGAAATTTTGAACCAATAATAATAACAATTCTCTTTCAAATCTTTGAAACTACGTACCGACTATAAATAAGTTTTTAGGGGACATACTATGAACATTGTTTTCATTTTCAAAAAGGTTAAACAGAACTTCATCTATAAACCGTCTTAACTTACAGGCACGGAGGGTGATCAGCCCGTTGTACCCTATATTAATCAATACTACATTGCTAGAACGATATCATCGTTCATCCTTTGTCCGCCGTAGCGCATAAAAATTTTCCCATGTTCGGGATGTTCATACTTGTCAGGGTTCCAAACAAAAGGTTTTATCTTATCCAACAATAATCTATAATTCAACATATATGTATATATCAAAGGTGTATCAACATGTGTTTAAATACAATGATTATCCAAGTGGGGACACTTGTATATTCATTTATAGAAATTAATGAACAGAATAAATATCTGAATTACCATATACTAACATGTTGATAATCAATGGGCGTATATACTATAGGTTTAACAATCATCATACGATAATAATATAATTACGAATCATTCTTACTCATGTCCATTGCATAAAGGAAATGCAAAGGTAGGATACTTGCACGATCACATTTTGCTTCACAATCTGTGACTTAGTTTTATCTTTTATGTAACCACCTATCATTAATCGGATCATTCGTTCGATTAGAACAATATACTATAACACATATAGTAATCTTTGCATTTCACGATTCGTACATAACTTACTCACGTTGTTACACATACTAATACGATCATTACATCGCATGAAACAAAGCGATAATGCGGTCAAAATATCTAAGTCAGAACAATTTACGAACTATGTGCCGATTATGCAAACTGACTCTATCGGGTAATTAACGAGTTTAAGACTCTATTCTATTACTCAATATCTGTAAACATCAGTCATATGACTTGATAAAAATTTTAAAATTTTATTATACATTAACATGAATTTAAAACAGGAATCATCATTAAATATCAAGCGGTTCTATTATCATTAATAATTAATTCATATTAAAACAATAATGAAATCATTACCAAAATATCAAAGTTATTTACAATAACTTAAAATATTTTAAAGTATTAATATTACCCTTAAATGATTTTTAAAGCATTTAAATCATTTTTAAATAATTACCATTAATATTCAAATATTAATGAACCATTCATCAAATATTAAAAGTCATTAATTATAACTTAAAATATTTTTAATTCACTTATACCCCTTTTAAATGATTTTTAAATTAATAAAACCATTTTAAACTATTTATTTAATATAATTATTAAATAAATTCAATATCATTAATATTAACTTATTATCATTAATATTAAATTATTAATGAAATTATCCTTTAAATATTAAAAGTTATATTTTATAACTTAAAATATTTTTAAACACCTTAAAATAATTTTTAAAATATTAAAATGATTTTTAATTCATTTATTTAATTCCTTTAATAATTAACTTAATTATCATTAATATTAAATATTAATGAAAATTATCACATAAATTCAAAAGTTATTAAAAATAACTTAAAATATTTTCTTATATCATAATATAATTTTTTTAATGATTTTTCATGTATTTAAATTATTTTTAAATAATTTATTTAATATTATAAATAAATAAATTAAATACATCTAATATTCCAAAAATATAAAATATTTCTAAAATATATTTTTCGGACCTTAAAATAATTTTTAATAATTTATTTGGTATTTTTAATAATTTAAATCTAATTTTCTGTAATTATTAAATAGAAATAATTAATTTAGAAATTAAACTGTCGCCTAAGGTGCCTATAGCGGACCTTATTTGTCATTATAGGTGTTCTTCACCAACCCAGAAAAACGCAAGTCAGTGAACAAGCATGCATGTTTGACCAACTGTTAAACAGTGTGTGTATTGTTTCTGGACAATATATGAATTGGATCTTGTAGTACTAGTGCACGTCTACAATACCCAACATCAAATATGGCAATAAAGCATCAAACAAACAAGATCTAAGCTCTCAAAAGTATCATGGACACATTCTTCATTATGCAGGTGAAGAAACATTTCGACCCACTCACTTTGAGCTTCTACTACAACATGTTCGTGCATTTGTTTAGAGATCTAAGACTTCTGAGTCCTAGACCACATGTAATACTACCGATCTATCACATAAAAGCACCATAACAACAAATGATCAAGCTAATACAAAATTTGGTGGCAACTTGTCGAAATGAACTTTATATTTTTAGAAAAATTCCAAAATCCAAAATAATGAGCGTAGAGCTACTTTGACCAAATATTACGCTCATCCTGTTGATTTTTAACATGATCTAAAGCCATAAACATAAAGCACACATGTCAGGCTACACATTGATTACAAAAACTCCATCAAAACAATTCAAATATATCGGATCACGGGTGGTTGAATAAGGTGTCGAATATTTGAAAAATTTACAGGTTTACCCAGTTTTTTATTGGTCGTGGTCGATCAACGACCTTTGACCATGAATAACTTTCAATCCCTAATAGATATGGACTGATTCTTTTTGGTAATTAAAGACAACATTGCGGGCTACATGTTACAAGCTTCAAACATCAAAATGATAAACTACAAAGATCTCATGGCCCCTGACATTTGTTGTCGGACCACGAGAAAATGAAATTTCAGATTTTGTAGATCTTCAAATCCGAGCTTTTAAATGTTATGGATTCAACATTTATCAACCCAGATCATCACTAGACACTATAACCAACATATTCTAACACTCAAACATAACATTAACATAAGATCTTGGACAGAAATCGTGTTAGGGTTTTATACCTTTAAACTTTGATTTCTTGATCCTAGCTTACGATTTGTTTATGGAAATGGTGGGGATTGGTGTAAGGTGATGATAAGCTTATAATTTCGTTGGTTTCTTTGAGAGGAAAAGTCTAGGTTGAGTGTTGATACAAAATGGGCTAGCAAATCCTCATTCTCTCTCTTTAATCAATTTATAGAAGTGGAAATGCATGAGGATTTAGCTATTATTCTCTATGCATGTGTTGTCCATTGAATAAATTTCCTTATCTTGATTTTTTAAGCATGCTTAGTAGATTTCCCACCAATAGAATGTTGACAACAAGGTACTTTTTGCAATAAAATAAATAAAGTAAAGCTACTAACTATATAAGGAAACTTGATTAACAAAATTTGTTACCTTAAAAGGTAAATTATGGCCAGCCATGATTAAACACTCTAATTCTTTATTTAGTTATTATTTTAATGCATAATCTAGGAAAATTAAAGGTCTAAAATACCCTTGGTTAAAGTGGGCTAAGAGTTGGGCTTGGATTAATTTCTTTTGGGCTTCCTCCAATTGTTTTGGGCCATTAGCAAACCTAGCCCAATAATTATTACTCTATGTTACCCAAGCTAGGGTTTAAATAAATATAAATAGGGTACTAAATTTATAGTTAGGTTTTTCTTATTTGATTAGGGTTTTAATCATACATGGACATTAGGGTTATAATATAATAATTATACTATCCATACTAACTTAGAAATTAGGGTTTATAGTTTTGGCAATTAGGGTTACCAAATCACAATTAGGGTTTATACCTAATAATTAAGGTTTCAAGAATTTAACATGTACCATGCTACCTAGGGTTAATCATAACACAGTTATATAATAGACATGAACTCACCACCAAGTTTCAAATTAGGGTTTCCCATAGTAATTAGGGTTTGACATAATACACCATATAAAAAAAATTATCTACAAAAATTTCTAATTTATTTGTATAGAAAATATTGAGTTATTACATTCACCCCCCTTATAAAGATTCCGTCCCCGGAATCACCGTATTACAACCTACACATACGAGTGTACGTAGCACATACAATCATTACAAGTAGATCTTAATCATAAATGATCGTACAGATCTTTAACTTATTCACGCAAAGCTTTTCTATCTGATTAGACAGAAATTTGATTTCTAAAAGAACTCAATTTCCTTCTTTAAACTTCTTTATAAAATTATTATATATATAAGAAAATCATATATAAGAAAATAAAAACTTGGTTAGAATAATACGGAATTGCATTGTAAATTCGCTACGGTATCCCGGACCAATCATGTTGTAGACCCTTCTTTGTTGATTTCATTGGCTTCTTTGGATGGCGTTGGTCCGTGATTGCTAAAAAGTCCGTTGCCCTTGCAGAAATCACACTTCCGCCTCCATCTTCCTCTTGGACAATCCTTCACCTTGTGATCGGTTGATCTGCGCATAGAAAACATCTGTTATTCATCCTAGGATTGGGGCAGTTGGGAGAGATATGGCCCTCCTGCCCGCACTTGTAGCACACGAACTTCCCCTTCAAACATTCCCTGGAATGGTTCCTTCCACAATTTCCACACTGCACAACTTGCTTCTTAGCTCCTTCTGCTTCACTGAACACTTCCAAAATTGCTTCCCTTCATTTTGCTACCACCACCGCTTCTCCCACTAGTAACTTCCACCTTCCTAATCCCTTGACCTTACTCTTGTTCTTTTCTCTCCTTATTGTAGAGGCTCATGGCCTCACTCCCTCCTCTCGGCAATAATAGCCTTCTCCATGAAAGTCTTTGCAAATGTAGGGATCTGCAACACCGCCGCCACCTTGTTGTAGAGCGAGGGTTTTAATCCCGGCTCAAACCTCCTAGCTTTCCTAGCCTCCGTATCCACTTGATGTGGAAGCAAACCTAGCCAACTCATTAAATTTTGTGGCGTATTCACTAGTGATCGTATGTTCTCTGCCTCAACTCTAAAAATCTCACCTCCATCCTAGCTTGCATCTTTGGACGAGAAATAGTTCTCGAAAAATAGTGTCTTAAACCTATCCCATGTAACTACACCTTCTCACCTTGTATGCGATTCGCTTCCCACCAAAAATTTGCCTCACCCTTCATCATGTAGGTGGCAAAAGTGGTCTTTGCCCCTCACTACCCTAGCTATTTCTGACGCCTTCTCAATCTCTTTAATCCAAGTCATGCTTCAGCAGGGGTCGATTGCCCCTTTGAATTCGGGTGGCCCTGACCTTAAAGTCCTTGAAATTAGCGAAGCGGTTTATCATTTAGTTTCTCGGTTGGCACTCCTTCTTTGCATAATTTGTGCCATCATGTTTAGTAAATTCTTGCATCGGGTCTACTTGTTGTTGTCCTCAACATTATTGATGAGACTCTTACGCCCTTTGGTTTTGAGTTTGGCGTCTTGGCGGCATTATACGGTTAAGTAAAACCATATATTATTCTCTACATTCTAAATCTTATCATATAAGTTTAGTATATTAACTCATTTCATTATTCAAACTTAGATTCATATTCATTAGAGATTTCAAAATGCATTACACATCACAATACATAGTGCTTTAATCATCGATTTATCCTTGTGACTACAAAGTCGGGATTTACACTTTAACCAACACAAAAGTTGAAAATGCCACATTACACAAGCATACTAAGCACACATATTACCTTAGACATACCTACTCAACATAACCTATACTACCTATTCACTAAGCCTTCTTTCTTGGACAACTTTTAGCCTGATGATCTTCTTTCCCACAAACAAAACACGCTCCCCGTTTATAGTCAGGACAATACAAAGTTGTATGCCCTTCATAACCGCAAAGATAACATATTCTTTTCCATTTCTTCTTACCAAGTTTTCCCAAATCATGGTCTTCTATCTTCCTTTTTGCCTTATCTCTCGGAGCTGCACGCGAAGTGCTGCTTAAGGCTCCCATCTGATTAATTTTGATTTTAAGCTTATCCTTCCCTTTCATTGATTCTATTAACGCTTGACGCAACTGACTATTAAACAGCTTTTCTATCTCCCACAATCCTTCTAGAAAAGAAACCTTGTTCCTCAATTCCTGCACCTCCATTGATGCTTGATCCGCTTCAGCTTTAGGGTCTGAGTCACTATCTGTCAGCTCCACCACTTAGGATCACGGTACTATGTTTTCCACGATAATCACCTCATCCGAAGTTGATTTTCATTGTGAGCTTCTATTATTTCGCTATTGGCCCGATATTAGCTCCTTCTTTACGATCCGTGGGTATCCTAATTTTTCTCTCACGACATCTACACATAAATTATCTTGATTAGTATATACTAAATACACGACAACTAATAGTTTTATATAAGTTATCTTTTATTACATTTGGCGATGGATTTAGTCAATTCATTCCTTTATAAACTTTAAGCGAGTTATTTATATATTAATATATCACGGTTTTTAATACCAATCGACTAAACCTTTGGCATACTTCTATAAGCGCTAAAGGCCTAAACTACCCACCACCAACTACCCTCTATTGGACAAAATTGAGGATTTCCTACTACCTACCCTCTACTAGAAAAATTGGGTTCTAGCTTGTCATCCCTATGCATATAGAAGGCATAAGGATTTCCAACACTAAAGCGGTCCCTAATAGAAACAAAAGTGGGACTATGTGAGTACACATCAACTTTGCTCTCTCCTTGCAGGAAGGCGGCTCCATCCATTAGCGTCGAAGGCGCCTAAAGGCGATGTCCAAATCCTGCTCCAAGGTATGTATCTTCGCATCTTTAGCTTTCCCCTCAACTTCCAACTGCCCTAGTTACAGCTCTCTTTGCTCCAACCTCCCTCGTAACTCAGCTAACCCCGCCTTTGCTCGGTGAGCAGCGTCCTTGGACAGCTGTTCTGAAATCTGGAGGCTGTGATTTTGTGCCTCCACTTTCTCAGCCCTAACCCTTAAGTCGTCATTCCTGACCAACAAATCTCTTATCATCTCCTGTTCCATGTACCCTTCACTAAAGTCCCTCGACTCTTGATCCATTGAGTAACTACCTTGGCTTTCAAATCGACCATCCTATGACCATAATAAACAAGCAAAACAACATTAGTAACCTGATAAAATATTTTCATTGGTAAAATGAAATGATATTTTATTAAGTACAACTAAAACTCTATGGATCCCCTCAACCTATCACTTAGCTAACATATTCTATAAGAGTTTCCTATAAGGTTATAACCTAGATTTCACAAATCCTAATGTTTATAACCTCGACTTTGATGATAAACACTTTGATGGCCCCCAAATTGGGTGCCCAAACCCGAATTGAGGTATTCTTCGATACCATCTCTATAACTTAGAAATAATACTAATAATAATGCCAATAATATAAATATTTAAACTTAACTTACATAATATCAAAGTTTAACTCCCAATCGTAACCTTAAATCATTCCTTACAACACATGATCATAAATATATAACATTGTCTTAATAATATTAAACTATCACACAGATAACATTGTCATCATTCAGCAACCTTTCCTTTTCCCTTGTTTCTAGCAGAGCCTTCGGAGGGTTCACACTTAGCTGAAAATATTTAAATTAAGCAAGGATGAGCATTTGAGTGCCCAGCAAGTAATAGCAATTATATATATATATATATATATATATATAAGCTGAAAGAATTTATATACTTTCTTTATACTACCCTTCTACAACGGATCAATAGTTGCGAAGAAATTCTGAACCAATAATAATAACAATTCTCTTTCAAATCTTTGAAACTACGTACCGACTATAAATAAGTTTTAGGGGACATACTATGAACATTGTTTTCATTTTCAAAAAGGTTAAACAAAACTTCATCTGTAAACCGTCATAACTTACGGGCACGGAGGGTGATCAGCCCGTTGTACCCTGTATTGATCAATACTACATTGCTAGAACGATATCATCGTTCATCCTTTTATCGTAGTGGCATAAAAAATTTTCCCATGTTCGGGATGTTCATACTTGTCAGGGTTCCAAACAAAAGGTTTTATCTTATCCAACAATAATCTATAATTCAACATACATGTATATATCAAAGGTGTATCAACATGTGTTTAAATACAATGATTATCCAAGTGGGGACACTTGTATAATCATTTATAGAAATTAATGAACAGAATAAATATCTTAATTACCATATACTAACATGTTGATAATCAATGGGCGTATATAATATAGGTTTAACAATCTGTACAGTAATAATATAATTCTGAATCATTCTTACTTATGTCCATTGCATAAAGGAAATGCAAAGGTAGGATACTTGCACGATCTTACCGCTACAATCACTTGACTTAGTTTTATCTTTTATGTAACCACCTATCATTAATCGGATCATTCGTTCGATTAGAATAATATACTATAACACATAATCTTTGCATTTCACGATCGACATAACTTACTCACGTTATTCTGCATATTAAACAACAGCCGGTCGTTACATCATAAACAAAGCGATAATGCGGTCAAAATATCTAAGTCTAGAACAATTTACGAACTATGCCGATTATGGCTGACTCTATCGGGTAATTAACGAGTTTAAGACTCTATTCTATTACTCAATATCTGTAAACATCAGTCATATGACTTGATAAAAATTTTAAAATTTTATTACACATTAACATGAATTTCAAACACCAGAATCATCATTAAATATCAAACAGTTCTATTATCATTAATAATTAATTCATATTAAAACAATAATGAAATCATTGCCAAAATATCAAAGTTATTTACAATAATTCAAAATATTTTAAAGCATTAATATTACCCTTAAATGATTTTTAAAGCATTTTAAATCATTTTTAAATATTTACCATTAATATTCAAATATTAATGAACCATTCATCAAATATTAAAAGTCATTAATTATAACTTAAAATATTTTTAATTCACTTATACCCCTTTTTAAATGATTTTTAAATTAATAAAACCATTTTTAAACTATTTATTTAATATAATTATTAAATAAATTCAATATCATTAATATTAACTTATTATCATTACTATTAAATTATTAATGAAATTATCCTTTAAATATTAAAAGTTATATTTTATAACTTCAAATATTTTAAACACCTTAAAATGATTTTTTAAAATATTAAAATGATTTTTAATTCATTTAGTTAATTCCTTTAATAATTAACTTAATTATCATTAATATTAAATATTAATGAAAATTATCACATAATTCAAAAGTTATTAAAAATAACTTAAAATATTTTCTTATATCATAATATAATTTTTAATGATTTTTCATGTATTTAAATTATTTTTAAATAATTTATTTAATATTATAAATAAATAAATTAAATACATCTAATATTCCAAAAATATAAAATATTTCTAAAATATATTCAAAATAATAAAAATATATTTTTTGGACCTTAAAATAATTTTTAATAATTTATTTGGTATTTTTTAATAATTTAAATCTAATTTTCTGTAATTATTAAATAGAAATAATTAATTTAGAAATTAAACTGTCGCTTAAGGTGCTATAAGCGACATTAATCGTCATTATAGGTGTTCTTCACCAACCCAGAAAAACGCAAGTCAGTGAACAAGCATGCATGTTTGACCAAGTGTTAAACAGTGTGTGTATTGCTTTCTGGACAATCTATATGAATTGGATCTTGTAGTAAGGACACTGTTCTTCATCGTAGCTCTCTACAGGTGAAAATTTCGACCCGCTCACTTTTTGAGCTTCTACTACAACCTTTGTTCGTGCATTTGTTTAGAGATCTAAGACTTACGAGTCCTAGACCACATGTAATACTACCGATCTATCACATAAAAGCACCATAACAATAAATGATCAAGCTAATACAAAAGTGGTCAGCAACATGAAATGAACTTTATATTTTTACGGAAAAATTCGGAAATCAAAATAATGAGCTGACCAGAACTACTTTGACCAAATATTACGCTCATCCTGTTGATTTTTAACATGATCTAAAGCCATAAACATAAAGCACACATGTCAGGCTACACATTTATTACAAAAACTCCATCAAAACAATTCAAATATGTCAGATCTGGGTGGTTTAATAAGCTGTCAGACGCTGAAAAATTTCTGGGTTTACCCAGATTTTTGACTGGTCATGGTCGGTTAACGACCTTTGACCATGAATAACTTTCAATCCCAAATAGATATGGACTGATTCTTTTTTGGTAATTAAAGACAACATTGCAGGGCTTCATATTACAAGCTTCAAACATCAAAAATGATAAACTACAAAAGATCATGGCTGACGACATTTGTTGTCGGACCACGAGAAAATGAAATTTCAGATTTTGTAGATCTTCAAATCCGAAGCTTTTAAATGTTATGGATTCAACATTTATCAACCCAGATCATCACTAGACACTATAACCAACATATTCTAACACTCAAACATAACATTAACATAAGATAATGAATGAGGAAATCGTGCTAGGGTTTTATACCTTTAAACTTTGATTTCTTGATCCTAGCTTCGATTTGTTTATGGAAATGGTGGGGATTGGTGTAGGAGGTGGTAAGCTAATAATTTCATTGGTTTCTTTGAGAGAAAAGTCTAGGTTGAGTGTTGATACAAAATGGGCTAGCAAATCCTCATTCCTCTCTCTTTAATCAATTTATAGAAGTGGAAATGCATGAGGGATTTAGCTATTATTCTCTATGCATGTGTTGTCCATTGAATAAATTTCCTTATCTTGATTTTTAAGCATGCTTAGTAGATTTCCCACCAATAGAATGTTGACAACAAGGTACTTTTTGCAATAAAATAAATAAAGTAAAGCTACTAACTATATAAGGAAACTTGATTAACAAAATTTGTTACCTTAAAAGGTAAATTATGGCCAGCCATGATTAAACACTCTAATTCTTTATTTAGTTATTATTTTAATGCATAATCTAGGCAAATTAAAGGTCTAAAATACCATTGGTTAAAGTGGGCTAAGAGTTGGGCTTGAATTAATTTCTTTTGGGCTTCCTCCAATTGTTTTGGGCCATTAGCAAACCTAGCCCAATAATTATTACTCTATGTTACCCAAGCTAGGGTTTAAATAAATATAAATAGGGTACTAAATTTATAGTTAGGTTTTTCTTATTTGATTAGGGTTTTAATCATACATGGACATTAGGGTTATAATATAATAATTATACTATCCATACTAACTTAGAAATTAGGGTTTATAGTTTTGGCAATTAGGGTTACCAAATCACAATTAGGGTTTATACCTAATAATTAAGGTTTCAAGAATTTAACATGTACTATGCTACCTAGGGTTAATCATAACACAATTATATAATAGACATGAACTCACCACCAAGTTTCAAATTAGGGTTTCCCACAGTAATTAGGGTTTGACATAATACACCATATAAAAAAAAATTATCTGCAAAAATTTCTAATTTATTTGTATAGAAAATATTGAGTTATTACACATACAATGTCCCAATTAAATTTAAGACATGGAATTACTGTCAAGTCTTATTTTATTTAATTATATGTATTTCGACACTTAAATGCACAACTCCAAATAATGCAAATTAGAAACTCCTTTCTAATTTCATTCTGCCTTGGCCAAGGACTATTGGGTTGTCATTTATCGAATCACATAGGACATTTCTCTTCTTTTAGTAGAAGTGGTAGATTCTTTATTGATCATACATTATCTCCATCTATAACTTATTATACCAAAGCATACCCTTTGATATATCCTAAGGGTCTTAAGGAATAAGTCAAAGTATAACTCATCATACACAAGATGCTATGATAATCTCAAGTCCAAAGATAACATGTACTACTATCACTATAGGAATTTCTATTGACAGGCAAGAAAAACTCCATTAGGTATTCCTTAGCGAGCCACGTTCAGTGAACTTATTCTCTAATAAGCACCTACATACTTGCTTTAGTGTCTCCATACAAATGAACATGAGATCAATCATCCTCATCCAATGAGTAAGCAACGTATGTACCAATCTATCCGAATTTACTAATCCCCAATTTAGTAATCCAATGATTGGAAACTATTTTAGTTTTAAGCTTTCTAAGAATTTAGATCTCATTAGAATGATCATCATCATTATTCTAAAAGCATTGCTTAAAACTATGGGTTTATCACATATTATAAAACAAAGATCATCATAGATAATTAAAAGCCTTTAATAAATTAATACTTTTTATTAATAAATGAATAAGATTGTTACAAAGTATATTCTTTATCATCAAACATGATTGGCTTGTGTGCATACTACTTTCAATCTCCCACTTGCACTAAAGCTAATCGCCATGGTATCTCATACCCTTCTTCTCTAAGTGACGATTATCCTGTTGTTGGATAAGCTTTAGTTAATGGATATGTAATGTTGTTCATGAGAGTCCACTACCTCTATAGTTATTTCCCATCTTTCAATGATTCTAATAATCAAATGAAAGTGCCACAACACATGTTTAGATCCAAGATGAGACTTAGGAACTATTCTTAGTTCTGTAATGAACTTTTCATCCAAACAATCAACTTGCAGCTTCATTTATAGCTATATACTTGGTCTTTATCACTAAACTAGAAACTCTTTGCTATTTGAAACCTTTCCAATTCACTGCACCACCGTTCAAGGTAACGCGTTACCTTAAAGTGGATTTTCTGTCGTCTTGGTCTGTCTGAAAAACTTGAGTTTGTTAAACCCTCTAGTTTTAATTTAGACCCACCATGAATATGATCACATCCTTAGTGCCGGTTAAGTACTTTAAGATGTTTTTCACTATCTTACAGTGATCTTCTCCAGAATATGATCGATCAACATCAGGTCTCGTACATTTCCTAGCATACATGATAGTTACTCATGTGATCTCTCTTCTCAGGAGTCTATGGGGACTATTAAGAGAGATACACTCCATGACTCATCAACATGAGACATCTCTTAGAGTTTGCCATGCTAAACGACTTTAGCATCAAATGAATATACGTTCCTTGGGTTAAGTCGAGCATCCTTTTAAATCTATCTATATAGATTTTTATCCCCAATTACGATACTCTTCCCAAATCATTCAAAGAAAAATGTTTAGACAACTTTATCTTTACTGATTGTAACATTGGTACGTCATTCCATATCCGTAGTATATCAATATATAATACTAGGAATGTCACAACGCTCCCACTGACCCTTTTGTACATAATGGGTTCATTCTTGTTTTTGTTAAAATCAAACTCCTTTGATTGTCTCATCAAAACGAATGTTCCATATTTGAGAAGCTTGCTTCAATCCATTTCTCTAAGTGTCTACAACTCTTACCTCATCGTATGTAACTGGATCATCATCTTCTATGATGTGTAACTCATCATCATCATCTATGATGAATCCATACCTCCTAGGTATCTTCGGTACTATTCCAGATTTACGATTCAGTTGTGGTACAATAAGTTTATCTACAGGTTCCTCTTATTTGACTTATAGTGATTTATGGTTCTTGAACTCTTCAAGATTCTATTATCCTCCCACTAGTCCCTTCAATGATAAACACATTTATCTTAGAAGGTAGTGTGTTTCGCAAAAAACACCTTTTGCTTAGTAGGATTATAGAACATATACCCTAAACTTACTTTAGGATGTCCCACAAATTTATACTTGTCAAATCTTATCCCAAGCTTATCCTTTGAAACTTTTTCACATAAGTTGGACAACCCCATATCTTAACATACTTAAGATTAGGAATCCTACCTATCCATAACTTTTATGGAGTCTTGGGGCCGAATATTGAGGTTACCTTTTCCGTAGATATGCAGCCATTTCTAGGGCATCACCCCAGAGGGATACTGGAATGTCTTTAAAATCATTATGGACTGTACCATGTCCAACAAGGTATGATTTTTTTGTTCAAATACATCAATCAATTATTACATATCAGGAGTCGTCCATTATGAGAAAACCATTTGAGATGATTTAGAAACTCGTTGCACAAGTATCTATTCCTTGATTTAATCAAAGAATCTTAATACTTTGCCAATTTGTTTCACTTCTAAATTCTTTGAACCTTTCAAATAATTCACACTTGTATTTCAGTAAATACACACATTCAACTCTTTGAATGATCATCTACTTTTCTTATACTAGTTTGTTTAACTTGTAAAATTATTTTCACGTAAGTCAAGTATACACAATCCATTAAGTAATATTCCAGTTCTATACAAAACATTATTATTATAAATAGAACAACAATTGTTCTTAAATATAATACCAAAGATTTCATAGTCCAACAATAAAATGAAAATAATGTTTCTAACAAGAATTAGAATACAATAACAACTTATTGACTTAATAGATTTGCCCGTAGGCAATGCTAAACTATAAGTTTCTATGGCTAATGCAGCAACCTTTGCTTCATTTTCCACACATAGGATTACTTATCTTTGTTTAGCTTTCTACTTCTGCTTGGTCCCTTCATAAATCTATATTTATGATAACCAAAGTCGGTATCCAATACCCAAGTAGAACCTTGACATAAAGAAAAATTTATTTTAAATTATGAACAAAATTGTATTGTAACCGAAACTTCACTAAGCTTCTTTGGTTAGCCTCTACAAGATGCTTCTCGCAGTTTCTTTCCAGTGTCCAAGCTTATTACAGAGAAAGAAAACTCCTTTGCTATCCGTATCAATTTTGTTCTTATTATCCTTTGTTTATGCCTTTATATTTACCTTCTTAGAATCGTTCTTCTTTTTAGAAAATCCTTTGGCCCCTACTGATAAGACTTGGTCTTTTTTGGTTGGAAAGTGACTCTCAACATTTTTCAACATGTTAAGAAAATCAGCGAGACTGATATCTAGCTTGTTCATATGAAAATTTCACAACAATTGTGAAAGGAGTTTAGGAGTGAGTGCAAGATCAAATCTTGGCTCAACTCTCCATCCATGACAAAACCCGTTGTCCTAATTGATCAATCAAATTGATTATGTTAAGGACTTTTGTCTGTACTATAGTGCCATTGGTCATTCTAAATCGGAAGAGTTCCTTAGATATCTGATATCTATCAGTCCTACTTTCCTCACTATCAACTACTTTATTTGCAGGAATATAGTAGGAGCATCCATAGTTTCATGCTGACGCTGAAGCTCGTTACTCATAGATGCAAGCATGATGCATTGAGCCAATTGTGCATCATCTTGCCACTTTCTAAAAGTAGCAATCTCTTCCTCAAAGGCATTATCTGCAACCATTGCAAGGATAGGCGTATTAAGGACATAAGATAGCTTTTCATCCATGAGAACTATTCTTAAATTCCTTAACCAATCCGAGTAATTCAGTCCGGTTAATTAACATCTAATATGTTTTGCAGTGATAGTAATTTAGACATTGTAAAATTATGTAAATGAATTTGTAACTAACAACATTTTAATATACATTCTTTTATTAATTACCAAAATAATTTAAGTCTTATTTTAAATTGGTATCTCCTACTATTTTCTTCAAACTATATTACCCTCAATATATATAGTTCGACAATATCTAATTAAAGATATGCTAGTGAGAATAAGGATCACATTTCAAATGTATATAGCCTTGTGTGTGCACAACAAACTATATATAAATAAATAGGTAGACAACTCTTGTCAATTACATCAACTATGTAACTCCTTGTATTTTGCCTCTTAGATCATAATGGTCAAGTGTGTTGCATCCAAACTAAAATGATCTAAGTTAAGTCATACCTAGCACTTCCATATATTCGAAAGAAAAACATTTTCCTTGTGTGTGCACAACAAAACAACATTGTTCAGTCTATTTATAAGCATTAAATGTGATAAAACAACATCTTAAATATTTAATACTCATATTAAATATTTAATACTCTATTATTTTACCATGTTAGAAGGCGACGTTCGATATACCAAATATCTTTGAACGTTACAACTTAATATTAAATATTTGAGGGGTTTGTTATTAATTTGTCTCATCTTGTTTAGCGCGCATGCACATATATATATAAAATATGCATCATATTAATGAACATGTGAAGCATGTTTGCATAATATAATATATATATACATATATATATATATATATATATATATATATAGTACAAGCATGCACATATAGAATGCTATATTCTACCTAGATTGATTATGGACTTTTATTCTAGTTTGGTTCACTAGAGCCACCAAGTGAACAAAAGGTCAAAACCAGTGCAAGAATTAATATTTAAATATAACTATTATATTTAAACTTAGGGCTCCATTACAAACGGGTCTTCACGCGCTCCTTGCTCCTTGATTTCAAATTCTTCAAAATTAATTCAAACTATTCCTATTACAAAACTATTTAAAATAAATAGAAGCCTTGATCAGCAGTTAAGGGAAATTACATAGGAGGGAGATAGAATTTACATTAAGAAAAATTAGAGAAGACGAGGTACTTAGACCCCATTTAATAAAACTCAAACATTCATACATCCAACTAAAATAAAATCCAATCACATTGGTCAATAGTCCATAATCAATCCCATTTATTATCATACACATCAGTATATGCATCAATAAATAACATTCATCTCATTAATAATAAACATTCAATGTATATATTGATATCATTTAATGGGCAAATTTAGTTAGTATAAAATCTAATTTTGAATCAAAATAAACTCCTTTATTTTAATCCAAATTTAAATCAAAATAAAACTATTTTATTTTAATTTATCCAATTTTGAATAAAATAAACTATTTTATTTTAATCAAAATCTTTAATCAAAACAAACTCCTTTATTTTAATTAATTATGGAATCTAATTCCATGTAAAAAAAAACTCCTTTATTAAAGGAAACACGAATTCTCTTTCCTATTCACAAATAAACTATTTTATTTTGAATAATATGAAATCTTATTTCATATCTAAATAAACTTCTTTATTTAAGGAAATTAGGATTCTCTTTCCTATTTACAAATAAACTCTTTTATTTTGAATAATATGAAATCTTATTTCATATCTAAATAAACTTCTTTATTTAAGAAAATATGGAATCCAATTTCAACTCTAATTAGTTATCATAGAATCCAATTCCAACTCTACTTAGTTAGCATGAAATCCAATTTTAAAATTAAAATAAACTCCTTTATTTTAATATTAAAATAAACTCCTTTATTTTAATATTAAAATAAACCTTTTATTTTAATTATAAAATTATTAATATATATATATATATAATATTACGGTAATATATATTATATATATATATAATATAAATTACGTACTCCCTTGAAGTGATTCAGAATCATGAATAAATTCATGATAAGAGAAAAGAGATACTGAGACACGCTATTGCTACTCCAAGTAATGATATTAATTCACGCAAGAAATAATCTAAGAATGTTTTCGTATAAAGTATATATATATATATAGTAACGTAATTCAAAATAGGAGCTTTTCAATTGATGATCCTTGAAGATCCACTAACGTAATTTAGTAAGTAATTCACGCGAATCATAGCGAGGAAAAAAAAATCATTTCGCGGATTATTTTTTATTTTATTTTATTTTTTAAAATTTTATACAACAAAATTATACCCAATTAAATTGTTCTAAACACATATCAACATATATATCAAATCTGAACAATTAATAATTCGCATAAAGGTTTGGCTCTGATGCCACTGTTAGGTTTGTAATATTCATGAACGCAATCAAATTGCACAAAATAAACGGAAACGTGGAAAATCATAGTTTTAAAATTTTACAAATCATATACCCGGATCACCCTTTATGCACAATTATTAATTAAATGAAAAAGAAAGAACAAGAATCATACCCTTGAAGATCCGAATTTCCTCAAGTACAAGTTCACCTCCAATCTTTTTCGCGTTCAACTTGAATCCACCGGGTTTGATTCTTTCCTTTGATCAATGTTAGCCACCCAAGTGTTTGGCCTCTAGAGGTGATCCACCAAGAAAGAATAATGATTCAAGAAGATGGATGTTTGGCAAAACCCTAGTTTTCTATCTCTCATAGAAAAAGAGCGTACTTTCCAACAATTGGAATTACGTATTCACATGTTTGTGAAAGTCTCAACACCACCCATAATAAGACTCCTCTTATTTATAGATGTAGGCAACCCTCCTTAACAATTAAGAAATTGGGCTTTATTTTACTTAATTAAATTCTTTTAATTAATTAGGCTCCTAATCTTATTAGGAATAATTAATTAACTTTTTAATTAATTAACCTCCTAATCTTATTAGGAATAAATGAGAGTACTTTTATTAATTAGTTCCCAAGGACTACTGGGTTGTCATTTATCGAATCACATAGGACATTTCTCTTCTTTTAGTAGAAGTGGTAGATTCTTTATTGATCATACATTATCTCCATCTACAACTTATTATACCAAAGCATACCCTTTGATATACCCTAAGGGTCTTAAGGAATAAGTCAAAGTATAACTCATCATACACAAGATACTATGATGATCTCAAGTCCAAGGATCACTTGTACTACTATCACTATAGGAATTTCTATTGACAGGCAAGTAAAACTCCATTAGGTATTCCTTAGCGAGCCACGTTTAGTGAACTTATTCTCTAATAAGCACCTACATACTTGCTTTAGTGTCTCCACACAAATGATCATGAGATCAATCATCCTCATCCAATGAGCAAGAAACGTATGTACCAATCTATCCGAATTTACTAATCCCCAATTTAGTAATCCAATAATTGGGAACTATTTTAGTTTTAAGCTTTCTAAGAATTTAGATCTCATTAGAATGATCATCATCATTATTCTAAAGGCATTGCTTAAAACTATGGGTTTATCTCATATTATAAAACAGCATCATATAGATAATTAAAAGCCTTTAATAAATTAATACTTTTTATTAATAAATGAATAAGATTTTTACAAAGTATATGCTTTATCATCACCCAAATGACATCATAACCTTGCTGAGTCGTTGGAATACCTACCATAAAATCCATTGTGATATGCTCCCATTTCCATTTTGGTATCTCCAACGGTTGTAACAATCCGGTTGGCCTTTTATATTCCGCTTTGACTTTCTGACACATTAAACATTATGCCACGCATTCAGCCACATCCCTCTTCATATTCGGCCACCAAAAATGATGTCTAAGATCCTGGTACATCTTTGTACTCCCAAAGTGAATCGAATATCTTGAGTTATGAGCTTCACTCAGAATTTCCTCTTTAACCTCTGGTATTGGCAGAACCCAAATTCTCCCTTCGAATCGAAGTAACCCTTCTGAATCGATTTTGAATTTGTTTTCCTCACCTACACATACTCTCTGTTTTATCTTTTCGTAGTCTTCATCTTGAAGTTGTGCATTTTTCACCTTATCCACCAACATTGAATCGTTTACCATCTGGAATAACTTTTCATCAGATTTTGCCGAATATTTAATTTCCAACTCCATCTTAGCCATTTCCGACACTAGCTTCTCCTGAACAGTCAACAACATTAACTTCTCCCGCCCCTTCCTACTTAGAGCATCAGCAACAACATTTGATTTTCTGGGATGATGGAAAATTTCTCAATCATAATCTTTGATCAGCTCCAACCATCTTCTTTGTCTCATATTCAAATCTTTTTGTGTAAAAATATACTTTAGACTTTTATGGTCAGTATATATCTCACACCTCTCTCCATAAAGATAATGTCTCCAAATTTTCAGGGCAAACACCACCGCCGCCAACTCTAAGTCATGAGTCAAATACCCTTTCTCGTAATCTTTCAACTATCGTGATGCATACGCAATAACTTTGCCGTTTTGCATAAGTACACAGCTTATTCCTTTATGCGATGCATTTCTATATACCACAAAATTCCCTGTATCATCAGGAAACAACAACACAGGTGCTGAACTCAACCTCTTCTTCAATTCCTGAAATCTTTCCTCACACTTCTCTGTCCAAACAAACTTAACCGCCTTCCTAGTTAAGTTCGTCAACGGAGTTGCGATCTTGGAAAAGTCTTGAATAAAATGCCTTTATTAACCTGCTAATCCTAAGAAACTCCTTACTTCTGGCGGTGTCTTCGGCTGATCCTAGTTTATTACAGCTTCAACTTTTGATGGATCTACCGAAATTCCGTCCTTATCAATAACGTGTCCGAGAAACTGTACACGTTCCAACCAAAATTCATATTTTGAGAACTTAGCGTAAAAGTTCTCTTTTCTCAATGTCTCCAACGTCAATCTCAAGTGTTCAACATGTTCCTCTTTGGTTTTGGAATATACCAATATATCATCAATAAACACCACCACAAATTTGTCCAAAAATGGTTTAAACACCCTGTTCATCAAATCCATGAACGCTGCAGTTGCGTTGGTTAAACCAAAAGACATAACCAGAAACTCGTAATGACCATACCGAGTTCTAAACGCTATTTTTGGTACATCCTCCGACCTCACCTTCAACTGATGATAACCACTTCTCAAGTCTATCTTCGAGAAATATTTCGCTCCCTTCCACTAATCGAACAGGTCATCGATTCTAAAATAGTTCGGTGCAATGTGTCCCTCCTGACCACAGTTGAAACACACTCGCTTTCCCTTCAAACATACTTCAGTATGGTTCTTTCCACATGTCGCACAAGCTTCAAACTTTTTCTTCTGTTGATTTCCCTGTTGTCCTCCCGCAATCGAATTCTCGCTCCACTTTCTCTTCTTACGGTTACTTCCAAAGTTACTTCTGTTAGATTTTATGCCCTAGAGGCCAATTATTTGATATAATTGCATAACATTTTGATATTATATTTGATTGAATAAATGAATGATTTTATTATGGTTTTATTTATTGCGTTATATAAATGTTAACATAATAAAATTCCTTAGAATAGTGATATAAATTATATAGTTTCAAGTATGTGACTTGAAAATGAGATTATATAATTACAATTAGTATCATTGTTCTTAAATGTCCCTAGTCGAGTATCATTGTTGATGGGACAACAATGATGCATTTAGACTAGTATGTGGATTGACTGATAACCAAATCTCACTGGTCATAAATATATGAGATATTAAGTCAATGCATAGGTACATGTTAGAGAACGATGTACTAGACAGACCCACCATGAGAATTCTATATGGATCATTATGCGAAGTGTCATTAGCAATTCTCATAGTGACAATGATTTAATGGTCCTCTGACCTGAAATCACTATATTACTACACGGGAATTTATGTACTTTGATATCATCAAATGTCACCTTTAATAGGGTGGACTATAAAGGTGATTACTGGGTACATCATGAATCATGTGAGGAATATGAGTGATCTAGATGGAATTTAACCTTCCTATATATTAGGGGTGATATCCATAGGCCTCTTGATTGAGTAGGACTATGAAATGCATGGCCATGCTCAAATAGTGATTTATTTCATATAGTCTACTCATTGATCAAAAAACTCGAGATTAAATTATGAAGAGTATGACACATTCCATGACTGAGAGTTTAATCTAGGATATTAAGGTTAAAAGGATTAAATTACATTGAAACATTGGTCACGAAAAGGTTGCATCTAATCATCGATCTTATTATTACTTGGGTAGCGATGATGCATTACTAGATGCCTCTCTTTGTTTATAATTTTATAATATGATTTTAAAGTTATTACAGCGTAATAATAAATATATGGATCACACATAGAACATTATTAAAAGGGAATTAATTTAAATTGTAAGGATTTAAATATATCAATATGATTGATAGTATTTAAATCGCGAATTTAAATTAAAAGGATGATTTATATATATATATATATATATATATGACATTTCAGCATTTAGGGAAGTTAATCATAACCAAAACCCTAGCCGCTCTTAGAGAGAGACTAGAGAAAAATTTCGAAATTCCTAATCCTTGGTGGCTAGTACCGCAATTCTCTTCACGGCAGATCGTGTGACGATTCGCGGGGCATTCGTGTGGATACCGTAGAGGCGCGGTTCTGATTGGATTGCGTAAAGCATTCGAAGCCGTTTCAAAAAATCTTTCATAATTGGTATAATATCTAAACCACTGAATTAATTATTTTCGCATGGATCCTGTTTAGGGTTTCAAATTTGTTTTAAATTATTCTATTTCCGATGTGCGTTTCTGTGTCGAAACCCTTCAACTTCCATCAGCCTTATTCTCATTCTCATTCTTCCTCTTCTTCTGCTCTTAGTTGTACTTGGTCAAGGCATCGCTTCCACCTTCCGCGATAATTGCCTTTTCTAGTACAGTAGCAAATGTATTCAGCTGGAACATTAAAACCTTGCTATAAAGCCAGGGCTTCAATCCTTGTTCGAATCTTCTTGCTTTATGCTCGTCGGTATTGACTTGATATGTGGCAAACCTTGCCAACTCGTTAAACTTTGCAGCATATTCTGGCACCGTCATAGTTCCTTGTTTTAGCTCTAGAAATTGCACTTCCAACTGATTTCGAGAACTCGTTGGAAAATACATTTCGAAAAACATCTCCTTTAATTTATCCCACGATATCACTCCTTGCCCCCCATGAACCTTATTTGCCTGCCATCAGTAGCTAGCTTCAGACTTCAGCATAAACGTTGCGAACGCGGTCTTCTGATCCTCGTTAACTCTAGCAACGTCGAACACTTTCTCCATTTCCATGATCCAGGTTTGGGATTACACTGGATTCATAGACCCTTGAAACTCTGGCGGTCCAACTGCTTTGAATTCCTTAAAGGTCATGACTTGAGTTTGCGGTTGATTCGCAAGTGCACCCATCAACAAAGCTACCAACTGCTGAATCGGATTAGCATTGACCTCGTTATTATTATTAGTAGACCCCTCAGGAGGTGCTTGTTGACATGGTTGTCTTCTTCTAGGAGGCATTTTCTGTTAAAATATACGTTTATTAGCTCATTACTCAACTTCTTGGGTATTTGAAGTTTAACTTAAACATTCAAAGATTAAAGCTACAACACATAACAAAATTTGGATTTTTGAGAATTAAATTTTATTTTGATTATGTGGATTAAATGAATTTAATTAATTATTTATGGGAGTAAGCTAATTGAAAAGGTGGATTCTATGACCTAGACATATCGAATGTCGTAGTATTTTGGCTACGTGGTAGAATTAAAGTGTTTGAATTTCCAAGGCGAAAATAAAAGCTTTAGAAATTTTTTGAAAAACACTATTCACGCATTTACTTTCGGGAATTATTTTTGAACTTCGAGAAATACGTAATGATAGAATATCGAGGTGAGATAGAATATCAATAATATTTTGATTATGGCAAGCGCGATTTTTTACGCTGCGGACTTAAAACCTAACGATTTAGGAAAGTGAATTAGAGAAAGAATTTAAATGCGTATAATGAATTAAAGTAATGATTGTATATATCGTAGGTATTATGCGAAGTAATGAATCTGAGTATAATATGAGGTATTATACGAGTAGTATGTATGAATGATGGAATATGTATATATTAAATAAGTATCTGAGTTAGAATACGAGATTAATCGTAAATTATCGTTATAAGGCTTTTAAGTTAAATGTAATGGATTTGTAGGATTGTGTAAGAAATTGTAAAGTCAATGAGAATTGATAAGGCCCAAGTGTAGAAATGGGTAAGTCCAATGAATTAATGTGTAAAGCCCAATGTAAATTAATGAACAAGCCCAATGAATTGTTTAATTGCAAGCCCAATGTATAAGTATAAGTTAAGCTAAAAGCCCAAAGTAAGAACAATATGGGTTATTGGATGGTTTAAACCCATGGGTGATGACCAAAGTAATGATGCAAGTAATTAAGTGGTTAAGAAAGGATAAGTTAAGTAACTTAAAGTAAGTAAAGTGCTTATGTGTGGTGAAAAAGTAAAAGTTGTGATGAACAAAAAAAAGGATAAGTGATTGTGTGATTAACAAGTAAACTTAAAGGCTAAGTTATGTGATTAGCAAGTATACTTAATGGTTAAGTATATGTGATGCCCAAGTAGATGGATAGAGTGTTATGATGGTGAAGCAAAAAGTGTGGTGGCCAAGTTAACTTAATAGCTTAGCTAGGAATAGTAAGGAGGTGATTAAGGAGGTGGGATTGGCTTTGGACTAAAATGCCCTAACTTTGGGTTTCCTATAAATAGCAAGCTTTCAATTTCATTTGATGGCTTGTTAAAAAACTCCAACAAGTTGACAACTTATTGGTTAGAGAAGAATAAGCACTTAGAAAAGCTAGAGCTAGTCATTATGAGATTTTAAAGAAGCAAGAAGGAGATTAAAGATTAGTCAAGTGATATTCAAGGTAAGAACTTAAACCATGAATCTCTTTCTCTTCTTCATTTGGTAGGGAGATGGGTAGTGGTAGAACATGTATGCTAA
Source organism: Panax ginseng (assembly GCA_020205605.1). Classification (NCBI taxonomy): domain Eukaryota; kingdom Viridiplantae; phylum Streptophyta; class Magnoliopsida; order Apiales; family Araliaceae; genus Panax; species Panax ginseng. The sequence continues at coordinate 94,743,189 of CM035139.1, forward strand.
GGAATGATAAGAATGAGTAATCAAAGGGCTTAAGTCTTAATAAAAGTAGTATAAGTCATGAATAAGCTATTAAGTAATCATATAAGTTATGAAACAAGGAAGAACTTGTAGGAACTTGTTTTATGTTGAAATAATAAGGTTGTATGATAATAAGAAGTAAGGATGATGGTTAAAAGATTTAAGCTATGATAAGTAAATGCAAAGTGAATTCATAAGTAGTTTATACTTTTATAAGTTATAAACTAATGAAGAACAAGTAATAACTTATCATGTCAATAAGTTAATGAAGTATGTATGTCAAGATGTTAATATGATGGATTGAATCCATTTAAAGCGATGAACAAATCATAAGAAATGAAGTTAAAGGCGAAATTTACGAGTTTGGGCGATAATCGTTGAATTAAGTGAAATTCTCGGAATGGAAGTCAAATTTTGATATTGAGCTTGGAAACATTGGTTTTCAATGGAGACAAGTCATATTTGGCATTATAGAGTTGCGGACTCGAAAATGGCCAGAATTCGACTTAGAGCGAAGAAAGCGGCGTTGAGCGTTCACGAGCGTTTATCGTTTTTTTTGTTAAAATGAACTAATAGGTGAATTTTTAGCAAGCGAAAGTCAAATAGATAAAATTCTTGCATGAGCGTGTAGAGTATGTAATTTGTGAACCGTAGGCTTTTGAGCAGAGCAATTAGGACTTATAACTTGAAGAAGTTATGAGTCAGGGAGTTTAAATAAATTTTTAAATTTTGCAAACTTCTGAAGCCTGAGAGTTGGCGCCTCATGGCCAACCCAAGAGCCAAATGGGTGGTGTGTGCTTGGCCATGCACAGTGTCAGGAGCACTCTCTAAACAAACTCACTTGCATGGTGCGAGATGAAAGAAGCTAATGTGTGTGTGGTATTGGCGCTGGGTCAGAGTTTTTGACAGAAGAAATGTTTACAAGTATAGAATGAAAGATAACTCATTAGTAATGAAATAAGGTGTTAAATATAACATTGTTAAGGCATTGTTAGACACTTAATGTATGATGATTAAAGGTTAATAATCAATTGAAGATGAGCGTAATGAGAACAACGTAATGTGCTAAAATAAATTTGTAGAAATTTGTTGACCAAGTTGATTATGAATCAATGGTTTGCAATACGGTATGGGTTATGTAATTACTTAATGAACATGATAAGACCTTTCCTAAATCCTTTATTATAGTGATGACTTTAGGAATTTAATGTTGTTTAATGAGTAGTTAAGCGACGAGCGTAAAGTATAAAGAGAGCGTGAAGCTGTATTCAATAATGATAAAGACTATAACGTTAAGAGTTACAACTAAAAGTTGTTAAGTAATACGTGAGCGTAAGCGGTATGCAATAAAGTGTACTTAACAAATGACGATCGAGTTTTGATTAATAACATAAGAATGTTAGTAAAAAGCGTGAGGAAGGATGATTAACTCAAAAAGCAGAGTTGGATTAATGAAGTAAATCTACGTAAGACATAGAGAGAAAGAAGTTGGTAAGAATAATGTAAAAAATATAATGGCGGAACCAATAATAACAAATCTAATATATGATTAGATTGAGAAGAAGGTAAGATTCATTAGGAACCATGTATGTTCATTCATGACCTAATGTGGTATGTTATGTGGTTATGTATTGTAGAGGAAATAGTAAATTTGAAAGGAAAAGTTATTATCTTTATAGCGAGAATTTGAAGGCAAGTTTTTCTTAAATGCTTGTCTAACCAACCGTGTTAGTGAGTTTTACTGTGATTCATGTTATGAGATGCATGAAGTGTTTTACTAAAGGGTCGATGCGTTTTATCTCGGCTAGACTAATCTTGAAGAGTTGATTGATTTATTTACAAGTCTTTCAAATATAGAATTATTACTTATTTATCTACATGATTGTTTGATGCGGATTCAAGTAAGCTTTGAGTATGAATAAACAAATGTATTTTTTCATCGATTATTCGATGGGCGCGAGAGTTGCCAAAACTTAAGCGTACATCGTTTAATGGATGTAGTGTTGATCAACATAAGTACTATGGGTGATCACCCGAAGTGCTCGTAAGATATATCGGACTTACGGACTTAGTGTCGGGTTGTCCTTTTCAAAGAAATTATGAAATGCTCATGGTCTTGAGCGAATTGATGTTTTCTTGAATATTGTTATTGTAAAACGTTTTGAAAGGAAAAGAAGTGCTATTTTGAATTATTGATAGTACTTCATAACTATTATTCGATTATTGAAGATATCGATTCCTATGTTTCAAGCATGTTGTTTTAAAAGAAATTGTTGTACTTGTTGAGCTTGTTATGCTCACTCTTGCTTGAACCATATGAATGCGACTAGGACCCGAGATGAAACGAGGGATCGATGAGGATAAAGGCAAGGCGAAAGATGAGCGATTAGTTTACCTTGTAATAAACTAGTAAGTTGTATATATTATAGAATGAATGACAAAAAGAATGTAATGGTTTTAGAACACAGGAGCGGGATGTAATATTATTAATGTAATAAGAATGTCGTTGATACACACATTTTGATGTCATTTCAATAGAATGAATGTCTGATTATGAGTGCAAGTGTAGCACCATCATCGGGTTGGAAGATACACGGATTTGGGGGCGTCATGAGGTTGGTATCAAAGCATTAGGTTATAAAACTTAAGGGGGGAAGAACCTTGGGCTAATAACCTCGTTAAGGAAAGAAAAGTCGAAGGAAGTAAACTCAAGCTTTACTTGATTGAATGAGTTAATAAGGTATTGAGAAACTTCGATCAAGAAAGATTTAAAAGATGGAAAGTAACCTAAATAAATTAAATGTGATTTGTGCTTATACTATGGTGTGTTATGTACTAATCAACATGTATATGTGTTATTGTAGGATGTCGATCGATAGCTTGATGTATAGAGATATATATGCGGTGGTGGCGAAGAAATTATGAGCAGTAGAGCACATACCTATGCGGTGGCGGAGGTACCATTAGTGATTCTAGAGGAGTCGGAGGCAGTGGAGTACTTTTACGAGGAGGACTACTCAGGGGAGATATGGATATAGCGTCATATCTTAATATGATGGTCTATGAGGAGGAGAAATGGAGGTAACATCGGTTAATACGGTGGTACCTACACAAGTCATCACCTCGAGATCTGATGAGAGCATTGTATCTGGCGGTGCTTAACGAGGAATGTGCAAGCTGAAATGCAGTTGTGCGAGAATCAGAATGAAGAGATTAATTATCTCCATGAAGCTAAGGTGTGCGAAGTAGATTTTGAGTTAGAAGCATGATGAGAAGGTGCTTATGATAAATAAGGCTAGGGATTATAAGGAGGAGGTGATAAGCCCGTAAAATTGATTAAGAGAGGCCAGGAAGATAGCACGGATGTCTTACATCCATAAGAGTGCTCATAAGGATTTCAAGCTTAAAGTTGCTTGTTATTCCATAGAAGTCGAGGCGGACTCGACATCTTATTAGTCGGGATCTTTGTAGCGAAGATTGCGAATGAGAAACACGAGAGGACGTTGTTATGCATTATTAGAAATCTAGAGTTATAAATATGTGTAGTGACGTAAAACCCTCTTTTGTATAAAAAGGGTAGTCTTTTGTAAATCAACTTTTGAGAAGTTCAATTGCGGGATAGAAATGTAATAGCCTTTTGGCTATGGAAACAAAGTGTAAATAGTTTCAAACTATGAAGAAGCATATTAATATAATGAAGTTTTCATTTAATATGCTTTGTTATGGTATGAGTTGTTAGTATGTATGAATAATAACCAAATAAGTAAATAGATAATAATGAAATTTTATTTATTTAATCGAGAAAATGCCGTCGAAGAAGACAAGCGTAATGAGGAAGCGGAATCACGTAATGAAAATCAAGGGGGTCAAAACAACCCTATGAAGAGTTCGTTAATTTATTAATGTTTGCATTTAACTAAGCAGGGGTAGAGTACCTGCGGAACCTAGGTTAGCGAATGACTACCTTTAAAGAATTTAAAAGCGTAGGTCATGGGAGTTCAAAGGCAGCGGACCCATTAGAAGCCCAGACATGGGTAATAGAAAAATAGAAGGCGTTTGTTATTACAAAGCGTGGGTGGTATGAAAAGACTTCTTTTGCGACTTACATGATGAAAAGGGAAGCCAACTTTTGGTGGGAGGCTCACCGGGGTGGGGCTAGAACAGATGGGGAGTAGCGTGGGAGCAGATTCGAGAAGGTTTTCTTGAGAATTATTTCCCTACAAGCATGTAAGGGAGGATGGAATTACGTTCTTAGAACTTAAACTAGGGGACATAGCGGTTCCCCAATCTGCGACAGATTGATGAATTGGCAAAGTTTGCTCACATCAAGTGGACCTTTGAGGAGAGGAAGGCTCGTGGGTTTGGCGGGGCACTGAAACCACGGCTCTATAGTAGGATTCTGTGTGTTCAGAGTGTTTCTGTGGGACCATTTTGGAAAAGGTGATTATAATGAGGGTGGTAGTGAGGCGTTGACTCAATACCACAAAGAGAGAAAGAATAAGAGCAAGGAAAGGGAGGAACCAAGGTAGAGAATGCGGTGGTAGTGATAGTATGCCAAAAAGAAAGAATTTTAACTCTTGGGAATACTAGAGTGGGACAAGGGGATCTAAGCGTAAGATCGAAGTGTGTAAGACATGTGGAAAGACTCATCTAGAAGTCTATGCAGAAAAGGATTATAAGTATCTTTAAACATTACGGTAGAGAAGGGAAATAACTTTCGTTAATTATATTCGTGGAAATGGTTTCATGAATAAGGAATGTAAGCAAGTATTGATAGATAAATGCCGATAAAGTTGAGAGAATTTGAAGTAATTCTCGGTATGAATGAGTTGATTAACTATAGAACTTTAATAAATTGTTAGAATAAAAGTATGAATCTTGGTTTTCTAAGTAACCCAAGGTAGTATTTTATGGTAATAAAATACATGACGCTCTTGTTGTCTATGATGATGCAAGTTAGGAGGATGTTAAGGAAGAGGATGAGTCGTTATGGTTTTGCGTATCGACTATCGTAATAGGAGTAAGTTAGCGGTTAAGAATGAATACCCATGGCCCGAGGATCGATGATCTATTTGATCGATTGAAGAAGGCAAAATTTTTCTAAGATAGATTTGCGTCACGAGGGTATAGTCGGTTGAAAGTAAGGAAGAAGGAGGAGGTACCTAAGATGACATTGAACTCGTTATAGTTATGACAAGTTTACGGTTATGTCGATTGGGTGGACTAATGTCTGGAAGTTAGATTTTTCGTAAGAAGTATTTGAAAAAGTCAAGGGGGTAAATTGATAGGTACCCTTATGAGGTGTTATGATTAAAAGTACCATTAGCGTCACGAGTTGGTATTATTGTCGAAATGGGAAGTGAGAAAAAAATAGTTTTCGAGGAACTAAAAAGGAAGTTAAGTGAAGGTACTGTATTGTCTCTATCGGATGATATGGGGAATTTTGTAGTGTATCTCGAGGTTTCGCATAGACGACGAGATTGCGTGCTTATGTAGCATGGCAAAGTCATTAGGTATGCATCACGCCAGTTAATGGATTATGAGAAGATCTATCCTACTTATGATTTATAAGTGGCATTTATAGTTTTGAATTAAAAATTTGAAGATAGTATTTATACGGGGAGAAGTGTGAGATATACACGGACTCTAGAGTTTGAAATATATCTTCACAAAAGGAGTTGAATATGAGGTAGAGAAGGTAATTAGAATGGATAAGAGATTTTGAGCGTTGATATGTTATATCATATCAGGGAAAGTTAACGTGAAATGAAAATGGCGTTAAGTAGGAAGGGTAGGGAAAAGCTATCGATGTTAACAACTCGAGAATGAGTTAATAGCGGAAATGGCAAAAAATGGAGTTAGAAGTTAAATTGTGGAATGAAGTGGTAGAAATGTTATTCACAGCGTAGACTCAATCACGATAATGGGAGCGAGTTAATTAAGTATAACTAGGTAATGAGGAATATGTCAGCGAATGAAGAAGAGGATGCGATGATGAAGAGAAGATCGAGTATAATCTTGTTTTGAAGGAGAATTTGAGTTTCAAATAATTCTAAGTTAAAAAGCTAATGAAAAGGTAATAGCGTAATGTGTTAATAAGTATTTAAACTTCCAACTCAAATTATTGATAGGAAGTGACAAGTCATGAAAAATAAGATAATACTTTCGTTGAAGGTGAAATGAAAGAACCTGATGTCGAAGAAGCATTGTGGGAACTTGAGATTAAAATAAAGGAAAATTTTTCCTCAATGGTGTATGTATTATTAGCGTGATTACGGGGCGAGAATCCTTATAAAGGGGAAAAGTGTAGCATGAGAAAATTTGGATTTTGAGAATTAAATTTTATTTTTTATTATGTGGATTAAATGAATTTAATTAATTATTTATGGGAGTAAGCTAATTGAAGGTCGTTCTATGACCTAGACATATCGAATATAAGTAGTATTTTGGCTCGTGGTAGAATTAAAGTGTTTGAATTTCCAAGGCGAAAATAAAAGCTTTCGAGAAATTTTTGAAAAAAACATTATTCACGCATTTACGCTGGGAATTATTTTTGAACTTTAGAAATACGTAATGATAGAATATCGAGGTGAGATAGAATATCAATAATATATTTGAGTTATGGAAAGCGCGATTTTTAGCTGCGGACTTAAAACCTAACGATTAGGAAAGTGAATTGAGAAGGAATTTTAATCGTATAATGAATTAAAGTATGATGATTGTATAATCGTAGGTATTATGCGAAGTAATGAATCTGAGTATAATATGAGGTATTATCTGAGTATGTATGAATGATGGAATATCGTATATTAAATAAGTATCTGAGTTAGAATCTGAGATTAATCGTAAATTATCGTTATAAGGCTTTAAGTTAAATGTAATGGAATTTATAGGATTGTGTAGAACATTGTAAAAGTCAATGAGAATTGATAAGGCCAAGTATGAATTAAGTGTAGAAATGGGTAAGTCAATAATTAATTAATTGTAAAGAATGTTTAATGCAAATGATGTAAAGTTAGGTTAATTGTAACCTTAAGCCCAAGTATAAGTTAAATGGATTAAAAGCCCAAAGTATGAACTTATGGGTTATTGGATGGTTTAAACCCATGGGTGATCAAAGTAATGAGTAGTGAGCAAGTAATTAATGTGTTAAGCAAAGGATAAGTTAAGTAACTTAAAGGTAAAGTGCTTATGTGTGGTGAACAAGTAAAAGTTGTGATCAACAAGCAAAAAAGATAAGCTAGGTGATTAACAAGTAAACTTAAAGGCTAAAGTTATGTGATTAGCAAGTATACTTAATGGTTAAGTATATGTGATGCCCAAGTATTGGATAGATGTTGTGATGGCCAATGCAAAGAGTGTGGTGGCCAAGTTAACTTAATACTTAAGGTAGGAATAGTAAGGAGGTGATTAAGGAGGTGGGATTGGCTTTGGACTAAAATGCCCTAACTTTGGGTTGCCTATAAATAGAGAGCTCTGGATTCATTTGATTGCTTGATTAAAATTTCTCTCCCAACTCCTTCAAGTTAAACAACTTATTGGTTAGAGAGAATAAGCACTTATAAGTCAAACTTCCATTATGAGATTTTCAAGAAGCAAGAAGGAGATTAAAGCTTAGTCAAGTGATATTCAAAGGTAAGAACTTAAACCATGAATCTCTTTCTCTTCCATTGGTAGGGAGATGGGTAGTGGTAGAACATGTATCTTTAAGGAATGATAGGAATGAGTAATCAAAGAGCTTAAGTCTTAATAATAGTAGTATAAGTCATGAATAAGCTATTAAGTAATCATATAAGTTATGAAACAAGGAAGAACTTGTAGGAACTTGTTTTATGTTGAAATAATAAGGTTGTATGATAATAAGAAGTAAGGATGATGGTTAAAAGATTTAAGCTATGATAAGTAAATGCAAAGTGAATTCATAGTAGTTTATACTTTTATAAGTTATAAACTAATGAAGAACAAGTAATAACTTATCATGTCAATAAGTTAATGAAGTATGTATGTCAAGATGTTAATATGATGGATTGAATCCATTTAAAGCGATGAACAAATCATAAGAAATGAAGTTAAGGAGCGAAATTTCACGAGTTTGGGCGATAATCGTCGAATTCGTGAAATTCTCGGAATGGAAGTCAAATTTTGATATTGAGCTTGGAAACATTGGTTTTCAATGGAGACAAGTCATATTTGGCATTATAGAGTTGCGGACTCGAAAATGGCCAGGATTCCGACTTAGAACGAAGAAAGCAGCGTTGAGCGTTCACGAGCGTTTATCGTTTTCGTTAAAATGAACTAATAGGTGAATTTTTAGCAAACGAAGTCAAATAGATAAAATTCTTGCATGAGCGTGTAGAGTATGTAATTTGTGAACCGTAGGCTTTTGAGCGAGCCAATTCGGACTTATCTTGAAGAAGTTATGAGTCAGGAGTTTTAAATAAAATTTTTAAATTTTCAAACTATTTGAAACCGCGAGTTGGCGGCAATGGCTCAATGAAAAGCCAAATAAGTGGCGCTTATGTGCAAGTGATGTCGACATACTGCTAACTTCGCGTCCTTGACGATGAGATGAAGAGAAGCTAAGTGTGGTGGCATGGGCTGATCTAGAGATTTTGACAGAACAAGAATGTTTACAAGTATAGAATGAAAGATAACTCATTAGTAATGAAATAAAAGGTGTAAATATAACATTGTTAAGGCATTGTTAGACACTTAATGTATGATGATTAAAGGTTAATAATCAATTGAAGATGAGCGTAATGAGAACAACGTAATGTATTAAAGTAAATTTGTAGAAATTTGTTGACCAAGTTGATTATGAATCGATGGTTTGCAATACCGAGTATGGGTTATGTAATTACTTAATGAACATGATAAGACCTTTCCTAAATCTTTATTATAGTGATGACTTTAGGAATTTAATGTTGTTTAATGAGTAGTTAAGCGATGAGCGTAAAGTATAAAGGAGCGTGAAGCGTATTATTAATAATGATAAGGACTATAACGTTAAGAGTTACAACTAAAGTTGTTAAGTAATACGTGAGCGTAAGCGGTATGCAATAAAGTGTACTTAACAAAAATGACGATCGAGTTTTGATTAATAACGTAAGAATGTTAGTAAGTAGTGAGGAAGGATGATTAACTTCGAAAGCGAGTTTATTAATGAAGTAAAATCACGTAAGACATAGAAGAGAAAGAAGTTGGTAAGAATAATGTAAAATATAATGGCAAGCCGGAACCGATAATAACAAATCTAATATATGATTAGATTGAGAAGAAGGTAAGATTCATTAGGAACCATGTATGTTCATTCATGACCTAATGTGGTATGTTATGTGGTTATGTATTGTAGAGATAGTAAAAATTTGAAAGGAAAAGTTTATTATCTTTATAGCAGATATTTGAAGGCAAGTTTTTCTTAAGCGCATCTAACCTTCGTGTTAGCCAAGTTTTACGTGATTCATGTTATGAGATGCATGAAGTGTTTTACTAAAAATTCGATGCGGTTTTATCTCGGCTAGACTAATCTTGAAGATTGATTGATTTATTTACAAGTCTTTCAATATAGAATTATTAGCATTTATCCTACGCATGATTGTTTGATGCGGATTCAAGGTAAGCTTTGAGTATGAATAAACAAATGTATTTTTCATCGATTATTCGATGGGCGCCTTGAGGTTGCCAAAACTTAAGCGTACATACGTTTAGCGAGGATGTAGTGTTGATCAACATAGAGTACTATGGGTGATCACCCGAAGTGCTCGTAAGATATATCGGACTTACGGACTTAGTGTCGGGTTGTCCTTTTCAAAGAAATTATGAAATGCTCATGGTCTTGAGCGAATTGATGTTTTCTTGAATATTGTTATTGTAAAAACATTTTGAAGGAAAAGAAATGCTATTTTGAATTATTGATAGTACTTCATAACTATTATTCGATTATTGAAGATATCTGATTCCTATGTTTCAAGCATGTTGTTTAAAAGAAATTGTTGTACTTCTTTGAGCTTGTTATGCTCACTCTTGCTTGAACCATATGAATGCGGCTAGGGCCAAAGACGAAGCGAGGGATCGACGAGGATAAAAAGAAGGCGAAGATGAGCGATTAGTTTACCTTGTAATAAACTAGTAAGTTTATATATATATTATAGAATGATGAACAAAGAATGTAATGGTTTTAGAACACAGGAGCGGGATGTAATATTATTAATGTAATAAGAATGTCGTTGATACACACATTTTGATGTCGTTTCAATAGAATGAATGTACGATTATGAGTACAAGTGTAGCACCATCATCATCGGGTTGGAAGATAGGCGTGAGTGAGTTCTGAATCTCGCATCCTTACGCTCCTTCAAAGCGTGATGCATCTCAACCATCTCCTTGACTCCTCAACCTTATAATATAATTCTATGTTACGGTTGTACAGAGCGTCATACATCTCAGCTGATATGGAGTTTGGTGGAAAGTCCTCAGGATCCTGATCTTCCTCATCATCCTCCTCTAACTCCTCAGAACTATCCTCCTCGGGATCGGTCACAAGCTCATCCTCCTGGATCAACTGTTCTGGCACAACATGAATATCCCGGGGTTCATCGTCTCTAGGTATATGAGGTATCACTTCCCTAGCTGGACTGGATCCACCTTCATTAGACATCCTGACAACAAAATATTTTAAGTTTTACTTAACATTTTTCGATACAAGAGCTTGTACAATCATACACAAGATAGATTAGTTTTGCTCAACTTTAACATAAAATTTAGAAACTTGCACAATGATAATTTAAGAATAGAAAGCTTGCATTCTTATAAAGAGAATGATGTTAGGAACTTGCTCAACGAAAGTTTAGGGTAAGAAACTTGCCTTGTATGTAAGATACACAAGTAATAATATTCGCCAATTACCCTACATATATCATTGAAATTGCAACAACAATTAGTTACATTAACATCCATTTCATTAGTTTAGTTTTCATTTTAATCAAGTCTATAATCCTTAACTTAGGACTTGATTATCCTACTCATTCACGTAACCTGGCCTGAATTCTCAATTATATCATGGTATACGACATGGTGATTGTAAAACAATTCCAATTCAAATGACATCACATTATGAACTTTCACAACTTACTAATTCATAATCTATAATTTTGGCATTGTGATTACAATACACTACTTTGTCTTGTAACATGTTTTAGGTCCTTTACAAATCATAAAAATATATTAAGTTAACAATTTCCAAGCTATCATTCACGACTCATTACTAGCCACATAAGCAATAGCACGCCCGCGCCAAGACCTGACGTACCCACCACGCTGAGAAAGCCGCCGCCCGCAGCGATCGTTAATTCGATTTTAGCGAAACTCGAAATCAGACTCTGCTCTAGGCCAAAAAATCCCAATTCCACAAAAATTCACCAAACTCAACATCTAAAACTTTGTAATAACATAGTTAACCATTCTATACACCATTCTAACTACATAAACATCACATACACACGAATTTGAAGAATCAAAACCATATTTTTTCCAAATTTCTTCAATTTTGACACTTTTAGCGAATTCGATTGCCACGAATTCGTTTCTTAATCAATTGACATGATTTAAACTGCGTTGTTTTTGTTTCTTATCATATTAACACATTCTAACATCAAATTACAGATTATAACACACATTAAGCATGAAATTTTGTACTTTCTAAGCCATATTATATGAACATAAACATTGTTATTTCAATTCCTTCCTCAAACCCAATTTCACGTGTATGACAATCAACAATTATGTATATATATATATATATATATATATATATTGATAATAATAGATTCTACAAAAACAATACATATAAATCCATTTTCAACAATAATCCAACATACCTCCAACAACTATATCAAAACTTAATAGTTAAAATTAAAGTAGGTTATACCTTGATTAGCAAGAACAATTAGTAACCCTTCTCTTTCTCTTGAAAATCTCAGAACAATTTTTTTCTTCTCTAAATTCTCTATGATTCTCACTTCTCTCCCAAGCTCTCTCTCTAACCCTCTGCTCTTTAGCCTTAGACAAAATACGGTTAAAAAAAATATAAATTGATATGGCTTACCCACGTACTCTATCAATTAAAAAAAACAAAAGACGTCAGTTAAATAAACCAAAGGCCACAAGGCCTTCTTTGGCTACGACCCATTCCCCCAACTAGATTATTTTAATAATATTTATATTATATAGTTTCCACTTGTCACACATGCAACCCATTTAAATAGCTTACAATTTATAATTATAATAATTATATTCTTATTATAATCATGCTTATAATAAATAAATAATTATATATCTAATCTAATTAATAAATTAGAAACATCACTTTATTTAATTTATTTATTTCCTTTAATATTAAGAAATTCATTTAATTTAATTATTTCCTTAAATTAAATCCTTGAAATAAAATTAACATTATTCAATTTAATTAACATTAATCAATTTAGTTAATAAATTAATTCATCACCATTCATCAATTATTTACTTTCCTCGATAAATAAATTATTTTAAATATTTATTTAATTTAATAAATATTTAAATTAAATTACAGATTTCTCGATCGTTACAGAAAATGGCCATCACTGAATCGAATATAGATTCATGAAAATGAATTTGTGATCACATAATTCCTAGGCTCACATGATACTGCAGTTTATATGAAAGCTATAAGCAGTTATATACATAAAAGCTGTAAATATATATATACAGACTGTCAACCACCACAAAGTGAACTTTATGGGGGACTGTAAATGTAAATATATAAAAGCGGTAAATATATATAGAGAGACAAAATCAACCACCACAAAGGACCTCCATGTGGGATCAAAAATGTAAATAAAGTAGTAAATATGATCAACCGCCACGAAGTAAACTGCAGGCGAGACAAAATGTACATAAAGTAGTAAAAACGATCAACCACCACAAAGTAAACTCCAGGCGGGACGAAATGTAAATAAAGCAGTAAAAGGCCACGAAGTAAACTCTAGGCCTGACATAAATGTATATATATATATATATATATATATATATAAGCGGTAAACGCACCGGATATTATATCCAGGCTCAATCGAATAGAGTTTAATGGGTATAATATATAAGAATTTATATATATATATATATAAAAGCAATAAACGCTCCGGATGTAAAATCCAGGCTCATCAACCAGAGTCGGACAACAATTTATATATATATATATATATATATATATATATATATATATATAGCGATAAGCGCTCTAGATATAAAATCCAAGCTCATCGAGCGAGTTCGACAGCGGTTCATATATATAAATAAATATATATATATATATATATATATATATATATATATATATATATATATATATATATATATAAGCAAATAAATGCTCGGGGACGTGAGTCTAGGCTCAATCGAGGCATAACTCAATAATGTTAGTCCATATATATATATATATACAAAAGGAAATAAAAGCCATAGACCGAAGTTTGGGCATACACATGCAACTCGACGCTCAACGTGAAGAACGGTGTGTGCACAATAGAAGAGAAAGGCTTTAAGAAGTTTAAGAAGGCTTATAGTGGACTGCCAAAGAAGACTTCTATAGCTTTAAATGGATGAACACTCAGCTCCCGCTAGTAAAAATATGACTAAACATAAGCTCACAAGTGTTTAAAATGAGAAATCACTCAGTTTAGGGTGTGTACAGAGCATATTGGACAGGGCTTCCTTGTTGTTTTCTCTTATAAAATGGACACCCCAAGCCCTCTATTTATAGAGGGGGGGAGCCGCAAGTACACCTGTGGCAGTCGTAGATGCACCTGCGGCTGCCCCGAGCTCTACGGGTCCCATAGTCTTGAAGTACGTGCACACGTGCAACATGATGTCCGCTCGAGCTTTTGGAACTTCAATCCGGGCATCCGATTGAGGTGTATAAGACCTATTTTAGACTGCTATTGTCAAGAGATACGCAATGACATGGGATCAGATGTTGTACGAAGTCAGAAAGATGGGACCATGCCCTTGGTCTTCAGGCTTCAAATTCTATCCGGTGTGCTACCTTGCGTAGTAGTCACTCGGGATTGGAACTCCTTATTTCTTGTGGGACATTGCTGTGTAGAATGCATGTTGAGATGTTGTTGAGACGGCGCACATGTGGGATCGAGGTGGAAAAATGACAATTTTGCCCCTCACCAGGGTTATCTCCGGTTTGGTCTGATAAAATAGTCGTTGTTCAGGGTTATCTCTGAGATTGGACCGCTATAAGTACTGAATATCCTCAGGGTTATCTCTAAGGTGTGCTTGACCTCCCGGGGTTATCTCCATGACTGGAGCTGAGTACCTCAGTGTGGTTTCCGAGGTTGAAGCTGACTGCATAGGTTGAAATGAACATCTCCGGGGTTATCTCCACAACTGCAACTCGGGGTTATCTCTTAGGTTTACACTGTCTTTCCCGGTGTTGTTTATGAGACTGAGACTGAGTATCTCAGAGTTATCTCTGAGATGAAATGGCCTTCTTCGATGTGATTTCCGATATTTGAACTACATTCCTCGGGGTTATCTCCGTGGTTGAAAATGAAATTCCCAGTGTTGTTTCTGGGATTGAGCTGAGCTATCCTCCAGGGTTATCTCTGATAGACGATTCTGCCCTCCTGCAATGTTAGTAACAGGTATGTAGAAATTTTGAGTGTCTACAGATGCCCCTCTTTATCATATTCATGCAATGCAATTGCATGTATAGGATAAAGAATACTAGACACTTGAAATGCAACAAGATGATCATTATACAGTGTATAGCAACATGATGCAAATGTATGTGGTTTGTTGGATTGTTCTCTAATATGGTGGGATGATTGTCGGCTCCTCTTTACTTCTACTGGGATTGATAGTTATTAGTGACAACCCTGATGAACTATCTTGGACGTGTGATCTAATACTCTCATGAGCTTCCAGGATGTTGACGTTGGGGTTATCACCAAAGTCCTTAATCCTTGAAATAGACTTCACACTGAAGATGCATCTCTCATATACAAGAGACTCTGTGGGAATAGAGCTTTGTCTGTTGAGGATATGTATAACATATTCCATCATCGGTCCTCCCCGATGAGGATGTTCTTTCCTGGTTCGTATCGTCAGGTCTTTCCGCCACTCTGTTGGAGTTACTGCCAATAGTCAGTGTTGTCAGGGTTGCCTGACTTTCATTGACATGTGCATCAACGAATGAGATCCCTGCTGGGGATAATGTCAAGGCTGCTTGACCTTCGTTGATGTGTTCATCAATGGATGAGATCCTTGATGGAGATAGTGTCAAGGTTGCTTGACCCTCGTTGATATGTGCATTAACGGCTGAATTGGTTAGAGTTTCTGCTTGGGAGAAAGGTTTTGGGGTTACAACCCTGAATTGACGGCATCAGATCTTCTTGAGGTATTGCCGGATATAGTTTGCATCAACTATGATCATCAGTATAATGTACCCTGTGTTTGGGTGAATACCAATGAGCGATATGTAAAAAGCCAATAACTTGATTTGGTGAAATCGGATTTTAGGTTATTTCGCCTTTCAATCGCGTAGCGTTTTTATTCCTGATTGGACTTTTCAGCTTGTGAGAACTCCTTTGCAACTCAAAATGGACCGAGCCAAAGGGGTGAGCCCCACCCAGGGGAGCTGTAGGTACACCTGCGTCCAGCCATGGGTGGCTTTTAAGGCTGCAAGTTGCCTTCTCAAGTCATTTCATGTTGTGTTATGAAGGAAATCTAAGAACTCTTCTTCAGATTTGCATGTCTTTTTTTCTAGTTTTTATCCGTTGGAAAATGACTTATGATATGAAATGCGTCTAAACACATAGTAGTGAATATGCATATTCATAGTAGTTGCAAATGTTAGTATTAAACCATGCTGAACATAATGATATGAAAAAATTTGAATTTTGAAACAGTCAAATTGGCACCTTTTTTTCTGCTATTTCTTATCCTATTTGAGGACAAATGAGCTAAGGTGAAAAAGCAAAGTAATCCCGGTAATTAGGCTACCTCTACGGATTTTCACTTTGAGGTATTAATTCATATAGGATGTTTATGACTGTGGGTAGGTGTGCTACTGAATGGCCACCTAGTCATGCCTATGTGCATGTGGATAGTCCTATTTACAAAGGAGACTATGGAATTTTTTTTCCAAAATATAGGCATTGGGTAGTCATGCATTTTTAACTTTACTGTAGGCGTATGTTAAAATAATGGATGCATATATGTAGTCACAAAATTGCATTTTGAAAAGCTCCAGGTTAGAATTTACCACACCCTTTTTGAGGTGATTTGGAGACTTGTTGTCCAGATATATGGATCCAGAAAGTAGCTCCCGCAGGACCACTTCAGGAGTGCGGAGGAGGGCTTTTGAAGTGCCTCGACCCCATTCTGTCAGACAGCCTCGTCGTTTGGCGGAGGCAGTGATACGTCATGTCCGGGTTGACGTGTCGAACGTTGAGGACGAGGAGGAAGATGTTCCATTTGCGGACCTTGCTCCTGCTGCACATGTTCCCCGTAGGGATTTCCCAGGCATTCAGGTGTCAATTCCAGAGCTTCTGGGTGATTTGAGTAGTGTAGACACTCGAAATTTTCTGCACACCTGTTAGTAACATTGCATGAGGGCAGATTCGTCTTTCAGAGATAACCCTGGAAGGTAGCTCACATCCATTCCGGATACCACCAGAAGTTCAGTCTCAACCCTGAAACACATACCGGGAGTATCAGTTCCAACCTCGGAGATAATCCCGAGTTTCATCCTTGGAGATAACCCCAGGGAATGCCGTTGCAATTCCGGCGATAACCCCAGAAATGCTTGTTTCAAATGCATGCATTCAACTTCAATCTTAGACCTCCTGTCGAGGCACTCATTCCAAAAACTCGGAGCTAACATCGGGAAGACAGGTACACTTAAAGATGACCCTGCGGAATTCAAACACTTACAGCAGTCCAATCTCAGATGTAACCCTGAGCAACGTCTGCTTTGTCAGCCCAAACTAGAGATAACCCCGATGAGGGGAAAAATCATCATCTTTCCACCTCAACCCCCAGCGCACCGTCTCAACATTTCATACATTCATTTCTACACAGCAATGTCCCACAAGAGCCAAGGAGTTCCAATCCCGAGTGACTATTACGCGTGGCAGCACACCAGATAGAATTTGAAGCTTGAAGACCATGGGCATAGTCCCCTCTTCCTGACTTCGTACAACCTCTAATCCCATGTCATTGCATAACTCTCCACAAAAGAGGTCCGAAGAAGGTCTTGTACACCTCGTTTAGATGCTCGGATTGAAGTTCTACAAGTTCGAGCGAACATCATAGTGCACGAGTGCACGTACTTTGAGACGGGCGGGACTCATGAGCTCAGGGGCACTTTTGAAAGCACCTTAGTGCATCTATGTTAGCCAGATATGCATCTGCTGGTGCCGCCATAGGTACACCTGTGGCCACCAGCTTTATAAATAAAGATCTTGGGGTGGGCATATTCAAGAGAAAAAGAAGCGAGGAAGCTCTGTCCAATTTTCTCTGTACACACCCCATATTGAGTGCTTTCTCATTTTAAACACCTGTTAGCTCACATATAGCTATATTTTACCGGCGAGAGCTGAGTGTTTATTGAACTAGAGTCATAGAAGCCTGCTTTGGCAGCCCACTGTAAGCCTTCTCACACTATAAAGCCTTTCTCTTCATCTTTGCACCCACTATTCTTCACATTGAAAGTTGTGTTGTGTGTGTATACCCGGACTTCGGTCCGTGGTTTTCATTTCTGTCTGTATATATATGTTTTATATGTATATATTTATATATATGGACTAACATTATCAAGTTATGCCTTGATTGAGCCTAGACTTATGTTTGGAGCGTTTATTTGCTTTTATATATATATATATATATATATATATATATATATATATATATATATATATATGAACTGCTATTGTGATTATATTCGATGAGCCCGGATTTTACATCCGTAGTGTTTATCGCTTTTATATATATATATATATATATATATGATATGGTATTATTCGGACTTTATTCGATGAGCTTGGATTTTATATCCTAGGTGCGTTATCTATTATATATATATATATATATATATATATATATATATATATATATAGCGACAAATCATTTGAAATGATAAACCGAGCCGGGATTGAGAAACATCCTGTTCGGTCAATACTTATATATATATATATATGATGATTGGGTAATATACCCATGAATTAGATATTCTTGAGTTTAGATTTGTGTATTTTCGAGTCATTTTAGTATCTGTTTATTGTGTTTATGATGTGTTTTGCAGATGTGGAACGTTTGGGAACTGTTGGACTAAAAAGGGCAAGAATTTCACTCATCGCACCCCGGTCAAATGGGCGCCGCTCAAAGGCAAAAGCCGCCGTCTTGGTACCGGGTCTTGGTGACCAGACTTGACGCTGCCTGTGGATCTCAAGCGTGTGCCACTTTGACTTGCAGTTTGACTTTGTTTTGGAGTGTAGTGGAAGCCTATTTGGACTAAGATTTGTGGAATTGGGCAAGTAAATATAAATTGATTCTTTACATTGAATTGGGACTCTATTCTACACATTTTGGAAATTGAAGAAGGAACAAGAACAGATCTGAAGGCTTGAAAACTTGGAGTTCTTCTTCTTCATTATTCTTTTATATTGTGTAACTCATTAAGGATGATTTATCAATTAATTGTGATTTTTATTTCCGTCATGAACTAATTCCTTTTATTAAGATTCCAATGGAACCTTTTATGGTTATGAATTGATTATTTAATTTATTCCAATTATTTATGTTGAAGTGAATTGTTCATCATGCTTTGTATTTATTGATTAATTATCTGGCCAATAATTACCGTGTTACTCTAGAAGGAATTGAGAAAGGAATTTTAGAGTTAAAACTCGGCAGGTTGACATGTGACTTAGTTATTTTCACAGTGAATAATTAGGTTTGTGAATAGAATGAGAATATCTATTTGCCGCATGTAACACATAACGAATTGGGTTTGTAACGAGTTTAATTCAATTGTTTTGCATAGAGATATAGCAAAATAAATCTGGGTTAGATAGAAGGAAATTGATCACTCGAGAGAGGGCTTTTGGCATTTGAGAATTCCTGTTAACAATTCAGTAGACATAATAATTGGGATAATTGGATAATTGGTTTATAGTTCATAATTGGGGATATTGGAGTCTTAATTATCATTCATCTGCATTCAAATAATTCTTAATTTGTTCTTTGTTTTCTTTTAGCATAATTTTTTGTTATATTTACAATTAGTTTTCTTAGTTTTAATAATCACATTTTTTGGTTGTTTAAATAAAATTGAATTGATACAGTACTAGTAGTTAGAGTTTATTAATTGGAATTCTCTGAGGGATCGATACTCTAATTTATCACTATATTACTTGTTGATCGTGTATACTTGCACGTTTGCTTTGATTGTGAAATCAACCAACAATATATATATATATATATATATACATTTCTGTCAGGCCTGGAGTTTACTTCATGGCGGTTGATCATTTTTACTGCTTTCTTTACATTCAGTCCCGCATGAAGTTTACTTCGTGGCGGTTGATCGCATTTATTGCTTTATTTACATTTTTGATCCCCCGTGGAGGTGCTTCGTGGTGGTTGATCATGTCTGTATATATATATTTACAACTTTTATATATATAACTGATTATTGCTATTTATATAAACTGCGACATCATGTGAGCCTAGGAATCATGTGATCACAGATTCAGTCTACTGAATCTAGATTCGGTTCCCATGATGGACATTTTCAGTTGTAAGCAGCTTGTACATTATTCACGATGTTTGAATTTCCTTATATGGTTGTCATGTCCATGAGGAGTTCAACACTGCTATATATTATTTTCTCGAAGATGCTTCGCATCTCGAAAATAAAAGCAAACATGCCGAATATTTAATAATAAAATAGAAGTATCAAAGGCCTCAATTACTATTGAGCACAGGGTTTGAAAAACCTCTCTTACAAAATCTCATTGTTATATCTTGTTTAAAATTGAATTTTTATATAAATTCAAACCCTGTGTATATAGGTACGAATGAGGCATATCACTACTTCCAAACAAACAAAACATTGATCCACACACGCGCACACACACACACATTCATATAACAGTTTCTTGAAAAGTGGCTACCACTGTAGTACACGGATGCTCTGGGTGCCTAACACCTTCCCTCCAAATAATCAAGCCCTCGAACCCAAATGACTCTCAGCCACGGACTGCATTTTAAAGGTCACATCATTGGGTCAATGTTCAAACCTTTTCTCAGTTGCGTTGGTGCAACCAGTTAAAAACACCAACTGGCGACTCTTATAGACAAATTGTCGACATGATACATGTCAGACCTTTTTCACTTATTTTTTCAAACAAAGCTCACTTAACATGAGAACACCAAAGAGTAAGAACAGATAAGGGACAAATAAAAATCCCGACGTCGACAGGTGGCGACTCTGCTGGGGACACCAGTAAGAGGGCTTAAGCCGCTACAACAAGCTTTTCAAAACTGTTATATGCTTGTGTGTGAATGTTGCATTTACATTTATGATAAATGTGTATGAATGCAATTTAATTACTGCACTGCAAAATATCTATCTGTGATATTAGTGCTTCGCACATGTCATCATTTCCATAAACGGCGAGACACGTTGTATGTGAATGTATGTTGTGTGGTTCCTCCACAAGGAGGCTATCCTGTCAGTGTTTGATTACTAGACTCGTAGGGAGACTAATTCCAACGAGGCTCAGGAAAGGCACCACCCAGATTCGCTCCAGTTGAAAGACCGGATTAACTTCCCGTCAAGTATATTGCGATGATCTGGGAATCTTCATGCCAAAAAGCCACGAGAGTAACCCTAAGATAGGTCAGCCTCGGATAAACCAAACGCGGAAGAAAGTCTCTTCATGCTTTCCATTTTTCTATTACTTATAAAAGCATTTACTTGTAATTTTATTCCATGCTCATATTTATGTAATGGAAAATATGAAGAATATTTGCATATACATGACAGGCTATCAATTAACATCCATTTTGCATGATAATATTCCTAACACGGGTATATCACATAGCAAGTAAACATTTACATTATCCCTAAGACTAAAATACATATGTTACCCGCTCAAAATCCAAAAAGGCCACGAGCTTACAGCCAATCATGTCTTCTTCTGACTAGTCTAATCCTGTTTCTCGAGAAGAATTTGACGGATTAAGTAAACAAATTACAGATTTGGTTGTTCTACTTAAAGAATTGCATCAGTCTACTCAGGGCTCAAAGATGCCTATACATACAGAATCCTCTAGACAAGGAGGTACACAAGGTTTAGATAAAACAAATCCAGAACCTCAGTTGGATACGACCAACAAAGACCCTGAAAACACCCATCTCAAAGGAGATCCAAACACCGGTGATATCAGGAAGAAGGTCCTTCAAATGGAAGAAACTATCCTTTCTCTCAAAGGGATTGTAACACATGGGAGTGTTTCGTATGCTGACCTTTTCATATTCCCTAGTGTTCATTATCTAGAGAAATTTAAAACCCCTGACTTTGAGAAGTATGACGGATTAGGGGATCCAAACACACATCTGAAGGTGTTCATTTGAGAACTTGGATCTTATGTGGAAAATGAGAAGCTCAGAATGCAGCTATTCCAGAAGAGTCTAACTGGAGAAGCCCGTTCATGGTATACCAGATAAGACAACTCAAAAATCTATAGCTGGGAAGAGCTAGCTCACGCCTTCCTCACTCAGTAAAATTTTCAATCTCAGATGGCTCCTGACTGGTATCAGATTACCAAGGTCAAGAAACAATCTAATGAGTCTTTCAGGGAGTATGCTCAAAGGTGGAGGCGCCTTGCTGCTCAAGTTATTCCTTCTATGACAGAGTCAGAAATGGTCATGACTTTCATAGACATACAAGAAGCTCTTTTCTGTGAAAGAGTTTTAGCTAGTATTGGCAAACCATTTTCTAAAATGATCAAACACGGAGAGATGGCTGAGATGGGACTGAAATCAGAAAAGATTTAAGACCTAGCCGCTTTTAAAGCATTTACTGAGCACATCCAGTCCGGAACTTATGGATACAACCCGTGGAGGGTCCATAAAAAGAAAGAGGAGGATGTTTCTTTGATACTACAAGGTCAAAAAGGCAGTCAGAACATGCCTATACAGAGGAGAAACTACTCCCCTTTCCAAGTACAGTCTTCAAACCCTCCATTTCGTAAAAGTGGAGAAGCAAAGTGCCCTCAAACGTTCACACCCTTAGGGGACTCACTCGAGAATATTCTTGCTTTTCCGACTACTCAGAAGAAAATCACGTATCTTCTTCCACCAGCCAACCCTAATGGGAGGGGTTTCAGTGCTACTCGAAAGTGTGCTTATCATGCCGAAGCACCTAGACATGATACTCAAGATTGTTGGGCCTTGAAACATAAGATCCAAGATTTAATTGACAACGGTGAGATTGTGGTTACCAAACTAGATCAACCTCATCTGCAAGACAACCCTCTTCCTCAACACAAATAAGAAGAGGTCAACATGATCAGTTGGAGCAGTGGACAGAGTTCCAATTTTAATAGTGAATCATCTCAAACCATCAAAGATGGTGTTGACAGATGGGATTACGCAAAATTTCAATTTGCTATGGACCGAAAGATGAAAGCTCTTTGTAAGCAAGTTGAACAATTAGCAGAACTGGTGATCCATCAGCATCAAGTCACACGCCAGTTAATCAGTCAGGGGCATGCCTATCTCCTTCCTTTTGTTATGAATACTTCATCATCACCTTCAGAAAGTGAAGCACTGGAGGACAAGGTTGCAAGAGAGCAAGTGCTAAAGCCCATCGGGATTTTACCAATAAAAGGGAATTTACATACCTAGGCCAACCTATGGAGGAAATATTTCAGATGCTAATCAACGAAGGAAGAATCACCTCCGTTCTACCTCCAGTTAATCACCGTTCAAGATAGTTTAACTCCGATGGAGAATGTCAATATCATTCACTTTCTCGTGGTTACAACACAGAAGAATGTTGGGCACTCCGCCACCTTATTCAGAATTTAATTGACAGCAGTGTCCTGCAATTGGCAGACGATGACACTTTGTTACTCGTGATTGGGAATACCTGTCCTACCAAATGGAAGGGATTAGTAGCCGTTATATCCACTGAGGCTGATGAGACTGTCGAGCAATTTCCCATACAAGCAATTTAACTCAAAGGAGTTGACAATCCTTTGAAAATGGCTGCACCAGAGCCAATTTCTTTACCCTGTAGACCACAATATCCTGTTGTCAGCTTACACAAAGTCCCATGGAATTATGGAGAAGCTGAAGAATCCACGTCTCATACTACTGCTACAGTGTTAAAGGAAAATCCGCTGTATCTTCCTTAGAGGGTGATGAAGCCCGCCATAAAAATAAAGGCGAAGATTCCCATGGAGAAAATTAAGAAATTCCTCCGCACTATGGGTCATAATGAAGCCAAGATGGTTCTAAGCTTAAGAGAAGCTCCACATCAGATCTCAACTTTCGACTTGGTTTTCTTCTCAAGATCAGGGGAAGATCTTATCAAGGTTTTGGAAGAAGCCTACTTGCCGAAATCAGTGGATGTGGAAAAATTTCAACATCTGGTTGATCATATTTTTAACAACAATGTGATATCCTTCACTGATGATGACATACCGCCCGAAAGGACCGATCATTGCAAACCGTTGCACATTACAATTTTGTACTCCGAGTATATGTTAGCTGGAGTTTTAATAGAAGGAGGTTCGTCTCTGAATATTTGTCCTTATGCCACCTTGGTAAAGATGAACGTCAATCTTAAGCGAATCCGAAGTAGCCATACGATTATCAAAGCTTTTGATGGATCCCGACGAAATTCTATTGAAGAGATTGAATTTCCATTTAAGATTGGTCCAAATACATTCAATGTATCCTTTCACATCCTCAAGATAGATTCAGGATACAACCTGCTATTGGGGAGACCATGGATCCACATGGTTGGAGCCGTCCCTTCTACACTACATCAATAACTTAAATACATTGTCAACAATAGCCTAGTCATTGTTAATGCTGAGCCGGAATATCCTGAACAAGGAAACATACCACTCATCAGCTTCAATTCAGAAGTTGAGCCGGCCATTTTTCATACTTTAGAAGTAAGCAACACACAATACCATCCTATTGGAGCGCCACTTCTCGTACCCAAGATTTATGTCGAGGTTATGTCGGCCACTCAAGAAATGATGTCATTGGGTCATCAGCCTGGACAAGGGTTTGGAAAAAATCAGCAGGGTATTAAGCACTCAATTCAAATGTCCAGTCAAACTGGGACAGCTGGACTAGGCTATTTTGCCAGTTCTAGTCACAAAAATCCTCATAAGCACAAGCAGGTTCCTCAAACTTCCGCCACACGTTGATTTTCTCCACCTGCACCTCATGAGCTGATATAGTCTCCGTTAAAGGTGTCAGCCCATGTTATGGCTATGCTATTTCCCAAACAAGTACCCTTTAAAGCAAAAGAGGTCCTTATTCCTGATGCCGAAGTGGAAGAAAGGGAATAGAAACGTAAACATGGCATTGCCTTGATGATGTCGGGCATACGCATCATTGTCCATGATGAACATACAAATAGATACACCCTAGACGATGATTGCCCAGATGTTATGGTCATCATTCGGGAAAAGGAGGATGGTGATAGTCCCTCCATCACTGCAGTCCATCAGGACTTTACCTTCAACAATTGGAATAGCACTCCATGCATTGGTCGACGAGGGTAAAACGAGCAAAAATCCCTTTGCCCTATAGATAACTTTAATTGCTTACTTTTCTATACAGTATTAGAAGTTATTTTATCAGTACATGCTAACACTTTTGTATGATTAAACAATTTCATATATTAAGTTAAATCATATTTTGTTTCAGGACTCTGAATTTAGATGTGCATGTACTTGCTGATGAGGTGCCTTTTCTCCACAAGGACTGTAACTTTGATGAAAAGTTGGACTCAGACTTGATGGAAATCCAAGAGGACATTGAGATACCTCAGGAGATTAAGGAATGGGTTGAAGATAAACCTAAACTTAATCTTAATCAAACCATTTCTTTCAATCTAGGAACCTTAGAAAGCCTTAAGCTAATCCAGATTGGTTCCGACCTAACCCCAAACCAATGGAATGATATGGTTGCGCTACTAATCTGATTCAAGGATGTGTTTGCATGGTCTCATGAAGACATGGTGGGTTTCTCCACTAACATTGTCCTTCATCGCCTTCCCATTAAAGAGGGATTTAAGCCAGTCAGACAGAAGCTCAGGCGATTGAAACTTGAGTGGAGTTTAAAGGTGAAAGAAGAAATTGTGAAACAATTTCAAGCTGGCATTATCATGGTGTCTACATATCCGGAATGGATATCCAACATTGTTCCCGTGCCTAAACTAGGAGAAAAAGTACAAGTTTGCGTGGATTATCGGGATACGAACAAAGCTTGCCTTAAATATAGCTTTCCCGTGCCCTTTATCCACATTCTCATTGATAATATTGCTCAATACGACATGTACTCCTTTGTGGATTGCTTCGCGGGGTATCATCAAATTATGGTTGCTAAGGAGGATCGTGAGAAAACTGCTTTCATCACGCCTTGGGGATCCTTTTGCTACAGACGGTTATCATACAGCCTCATCAATGTCGGGGCAACCTATCAGCGAGCTATGATGGCTCTTTTCCATGACTTGATGCATAAAGAGATAGAGATCTATGTGGATGACATCATTGTCAAGTCCCGAAAGGAAGAAGACCACTTAGACCTCCTCAAAAAGCTCTTCAATAGGTTGCATAAATACAACTTGAAGTTGAATCCAGCTAAGTCTGACTTTGGTGTCAAATCAGGCAACTTGCTAGGTTTCCTAGTCAGACACAAAGGGATTGAGCTGGATCCACAAAAATCCAGGTCATCAAGGAAATGCCCATTCCTCAAACAAAGAAGGAAATACGGGGATTTTTGGGAAGAATCAACTTCATTAGTAGGTTTATTTCTCAACTCGCAGCAACCTGTGAGCCCATCTTCAAATTGTTAAGGAAGAACTCCTCCATGAAATGGAACAATGAGTGTCAGAAAGCCTTCCTTACAATCAAAGAGAAGCTGGTTAATGCTCCTATTTTGGTACAACCCAGGGATGGTGTTCCCCTGTTCATGTACCTGTCCATTAATGACAATGCCATGGGCTGAATACTGGGAAAAAAAGATGATAGAGGCTAAGAACGAGATATCTATTACCTCAGCAAAAGATTCAGCAGCAGTGAACACAAGTACACTCTGATTGAGAAGACTTGTTGTGCTTTAACATGGGCTTCCATGAGGTTACAACATTACCTACATGGTCACACAACCCATCTCATATCCCGCGTGGATCCTCTCAAGTATTTGTTCAGTAATCCCATACTAAATTGTCGGTTGTCCAGATGGCAGTTGATTCTACAGCAGTTTGACATCGTCTATGTGATGCAAAAATCTGTCAAAGGTCAAGGAATTCTGGATCAATCGGGCCACGACTTTGCGTGTGATTTCAAACCCTTGGAAACATACTTCCCCGATGAAGGGGTAATGGCAGTTCAGCAACACCATTAGTACGATACATGTTATACATGGAAAATATATTTTGATGGAGCTGTTAACACAGAAAGTGCTAGAGTTGGAGCAGTTCTAGTATCCGGTACGGGGGAGCAGTATCCTATCGCCGTCAAATTATAGTTTGTCAGCACCAACAACACAACTGAGTGTGAAGGCTGTATCATGGGGCTAAAACTTGCCCGTTCAATGGGCATCAGACGGTTAACTATCTTTGGGGATTCCGAATTGGTAATCAAATGATCCATAGGAATCTATCAAACCAAAGAATTACATTTACTGCCTTACCATCAGAAAGTTTTACAGATGGCTTTGGAGTTTGAAGAAATCTCCTTTTCACACATTCCTCGTAATAGGAATGATTTTGCAGATGCACTATCAACATTGGCCTCCTTGATTCACATACCTGACAAGGAAAACATGCCAAACATCACATTTTCCCTACAAAAGGCCCCAGTCTATGGGAACTATGTTGGAGAAGTATTGAATGAGATACCTCCCATCCACAACCCTTGGTATCAACATATCAACGAGTATTTGCGAGATGGATCTACACCCGCTGAGGCGAGCCCGACTGAAAAAAGGCGGATCCATCGACTTGCTATGAAATTCTACCTGAGCGAAGATGCACTCTATAAAAGAGATGCAAGATTGGGTCTCCCCAGATGTCTGAACAAAGACCAAGCTAAGAGGCTCATGGAAGAGATCCATGGTGGAGTATGTGGCCCACACATGAGCGGACCACACATGAGCGGACCTCTACTTGTTAAGAAAATCCTCAGAACAGGGCATTATTGGCTTACGCTCAAAGCTGACTGTGATGATCACGTCAAGAGGTGCTATCAATGCCAAATTTATGGAAATGCTATCCATGCCCCTCTAAGGGAACTCCACTATATGAGTTCACCATGGCCCTTCTCAATGTGGGGAATGGACTTGATCGGGCCCATCGAGCCCAAAGCCAGTAATGGACATCGATTCATATTCACCATGATCGACTACTTCACCAAATGGGTAGAAGCAGCATCCTTCCCCAAGGTTACCAAAGAAGTCATCATTTCTTTCATTAGAAACAAAATCGTTTGTCGATATGGACAACCAGAGGTCATTTTGTTAGACAATGCTAAAAACCTCAACAACAAAATGATAGAGGAGTTATGCAGTAAATTCCACATCAAACACCTTAACTCTTGGCCATCTACCGCCCAAAGATGAATGGTGCTGTTGAAGCGTCTAATAAAAACATCAAGAAGATCATGCAAAAAATGTCTGCCAATCACAAAGGATGGCCTGATCTCTTGCCTCTGACTTTATTAGCCTACAGAACTTCAATGTGTACTTCCACTGGGGCAACCCCCTACTCATTATCCTATGGGATGGAAGCAATGCTCCCCATAGAGGTAGAAATGGAATCCCTCAGAGTGTTAATGGATGCTCAGCTGGATGAAGACTAATGGGTACAAGACAGGTATCACCAACTGTCTCTAATAGACGAAAGCTGAACCACGTCTATCTTTCATGGTCAGTTATATCAGCAAAGGATCGCAAGATCCTACAACAAAAAAGTTCGGCTACGATAGTTTAAACAACACGAATTGGTTTTGAAGAAGATCATTGACAACCAAGATCAATCTAAGAGAAAATTCGCTCCTAACTGGGAAGGCCCGTTTGTTGTCAAGGAGGTATTGACAGGAGGCACTCTCAGACTACAGGAAATGGATGGCGATGAATTTCCACAGCTTATCAGTTGGACACCGTGAAATGATATTATGTCTGAAGTTATCATCAAACAAACATCCTGGTTTTGGATCATCAAATCACCTATCATTCCGGTTTTCTAACCCTTTTTGCCATACTCTTCTGCCCCTCGTGGAAACATACACTTCAAACCAACAGCCTGGTTTCATCTCATTTTAAACCTTTCACACAATTTCGGTTATCCCCTTAGGGATTGAACCTTTCACAGCTGCAGTTTATCCTAAAGACGGGATTAAACTTTTCCACGCTTGCAGTTTGTCCTGAAGATGGGATCAGACTTTTTCACACCTGTAGTTTGTCCCAATCATGGGATCAAACTTTCTTCTCCTCGCAGTATAGCATGCACATGGGATTTATACTTCTCTTCGGCTGCAAATCGTCCTGAGGGGCGAACTACATCGACCTGATCTCCCTGATACCCTGGAGTACGTAGGCAACAATATTCTATATGGCCCGGTCGCAATAAAAAAAACAAAAAACATTTATGCCCTTCCTCTACAAAAACAAAAACAACAAAAACACTTCTATACCCTTCTTCATCAATAAAGCTTCTACACCCATTTACACCTTTCACATTCAGCGTTGAACCTCTTACACCAGGTTCGAACTACGCAGACCTAATCTCCTCTTCAATAGGAGTATGTAGGCAGCCATTTATGGTTCGGTCTAACCCCCTACCAAAACACAAATACTTGTCACACGGTACTGGGATCAAACTTCAATCCACCACATTTCATCGGCTTCAGACCAAAGGGATGGAACTACCTAACTTCTCCTCAATAATAGAAGATCTAACGACCATTTAAGTGGTGGTTGTGCCTCAAAGAGCAACACCAATCTATAAGAGATTGAATTAATTAGACTTCTCATAAATAGGAGTACTGGTGACCATCTGTGGTGCGGTCAATCTCAGAGAGGAAAAGCCACACTCCTCTCCATATCTCCATATAGAAACCAGTCCCAAGACACCAAAGATGGTAGGGATACACACAGATCAATGACCAGTTCTGAAATATCATGCGACATCTCAATGTCCAAACATCAAGGATGAGTTCAGAATGCATCAAGATCACAAGCCCTGAAGAAATAGTCAAATATCAAGCAAGTATCAAGGCACGACTGAAAGGGAAGTGAATCAAAATATATTTCCCTGCCATATATAATATTATTTGATATATACAATATGTGTTGTACATGACAAAATGGCTAAGTTAGTCTGTGCAGGAAAATTCAAGGCTATCTACAGATCTGTGTGTATGAGGACTATCAGATCTAACATAGCATCCCTCTCTAAAGAAGGAGGTAACGCTGCAAGCTCCTGCCCAATGGTATCTACACGAGCTAGCATATTCGAGGCTAACTGCATGGTGGCATGATGGTCATCAATGTATGCACTCATATCGGCAAGGATGCCAGTTGTAAGGGATCTCATCAAGCATCTTCTCGTGATGCCTACATCTCGGCAGATATGGCAAAGATCCCCGCTTCTACAATCAATGCGACTCTAATGATCTGGCCTCATCTCTCTCTAATAGATCTGTGTCTCTCCCAGCAAGAGGTGTCAACATCAAGCCCTCAGCCCCGATCCCTCTCAAAGGTCATCGAGATGTAGACTCGCCCAGACATCTTGTAATGAATCTTTGAATCACAAGAGCACTTTCGTGAGTGGGACAATCCATCACAAATGCTTGCAACTTAGTAGTCAAATCCTCCTCGATGGGAATATCAGTCTCCTCCATAGGCTCCTCATTGTCGAAATCAATCCCCGACACTGTGGATACTACTACAGTCGATAAAGTCTCTATCTCCATCCATGTGAAATAATCTGCAGAACAACCCAAATGGCTGATGCAAAACTTAGCTAGTTCACGATGATCCCAACAGGCATACAACTTTGATCTATCCTCTGCTGATAAGTGGCGAGAAGCGAAGCGCTGACTCAATGCCCCCTCAAGAGGATGAAAATCCTAGAACTAGTCAAACTGACATATCACGGCCAGTGGGTGGTAAGTAATCATGCCTCTCAAACCAGCCAGAGGGAGATAATCCATGCCCGGAGCATGAGTGATGAAGCTGTAGGTTGAGCTAAGCCCTGAACATGGAAATGTATCAAATGGATCTTCGATCCCTGCCGGGAAAACTAACCAAGATGCATCATCTATACACTCCGCAGGCTGAAAGGAGTTTAACATAGCTATATCATGGGTGAAACAATACCCATGCAGTCTAAAAGTGCCAATCGATCTCAAGTGTGACATAAACCACACGTACAACATGACCGAGCTGCTTGTGAATATCCCTACATGGTAAGTGCAATAGTATGTGGTCGACATCAGAGTCTCTGTTATAATCATCGGTACGATGGTGTGACCCTCCCTGAGAGCTCTCACTACCATGATAACTCCTATATCCAACTCATCCATGTACCGTGGCATGTAGACATACGATAGTACGCACAATAGTAGTACATTTACTCTGGCCAAACGCCAATGATCCTTTGGTGTGGTGAAATCCCCGGAATGCCGTCCATAACTATCCTTTGAGCCAAAACTATCAAATAGAAAACGCTGGGATATAACGTGGCCAGATGTGAGCTCATCCTGTACTACCCTACACCTCAATCCAGTGAGGGTCATTAACTGCCTACTCATGTCTCCAATCGCCATATGCACGCAAGGTTTGTCTAATGGAAGCATCGTCAAGCATACATACTCCTCCAAAGTAGGAGTCAACTCCTGGTTTCCAAATTGGAAAACCTGCCTCTCCGATACCCAATGCTCCAGCATGCCATCCACGAATCTTGTGGGAACCTGAAACAATAACAGGGTCATAGTATGCTGTAACAGATGATCAATAGTCACCCTGTCTGATGGTGACATGCTATCATACCACAATCGCATACCAGATACCACCAATGATGGTGAGGTATGATCAATACGGCTAACTGTCAAAGAAGACATTTGTACGGGCCGTGTCATAAGACCATCCAGGGGTCAATGCTAAATATCTTTGGATATACATACATATGCATAACATAATAACATGCATGATACAATAGATGGCAATATGATATAGGGAATTGAAAACTGTACATACATTCCTAAGTATATCATCATCTAATACATCTCTCTACATCTAAAATATAGGGAAATGGGGAAAAACTGCCCTACAACTAACAGAGACATATCAAAAGATATAGCGAGAATGGGGCGAAGCTACCCAATGTCTAACAGAGGCCTATCAAAAGAGATAACGAGAATATACATCAGAAGAAGACAATGGTGTCAATTTCTACATCATAATTCCTGTCCACCTGATGTAACTCCTCCTGAGTCACTGGATCTCTATCCAAAAGGATGTCAGGCCTATACAAGGGAGGATCTGCACTGGCAAAACCATATGGGTCACCTGAGGGGCCAGCGCAAGAGTTGGAAGGATCAAAAGTATTTGCCTCTGAAGGATCTCTGCCCAAGTGCCGGATAAAGAAATGTGCCCGGTCCAACTGTCTGGTCAAATTGTCAATCTGTGTCAAATGAGTCGGATCTCAGACACAGGCTAGCCAATCCGTCATCATCACAGATCTTGGAACCATATCCCCCATGAACTGAGTGGCGCGGGTCTGGACTCTAATGGTACAAGGGAACCACAAATGCTAGAACATCTCCTGAGTGCAAGGACCCTCTGATAATGTGAAATCGTCAATCTCCAACAATGGGATATCAATGGCGGTGATCGCGACCCATGCCAATAACGCTCGACAGAGGCAAGATCGCAGATAATTAATCTCTCTCAGTCTCCTCGATAAAGACGCTTCCTAAGTAGAGCTCCCATCCTTCATCTGTGAAGAGAGGAATCTTACGGTGGAAATCGACGTCGACACCATGGGTACCCATCCTCAAATCCAATGCTCAAATGCTCCCCAGGGTAGGGAACCCATGTGATGACATCCACTGTCAACAAATCTAGCTGTAGGCGGCAATGAGTAAAACCCTCAGCAACAGGAACCTCCGCTAGTATAGAAGATGCCATCTCTGTCCTCGTGGATAGGTATCTAAGCCTAACACACTCACAGGATGAAAACATGGGAGCCTCTCATAAGCCCAAAACTGCCAACACAAAGGAAAACATCTCATTGTCACCAACACTCTTAACTCAGACATAGGAAAAGTCAAGAGAAATACTCACCAGCAGAAATGGGTAGAATCCTAACCAAGCCTCGGTCAAGCCCTGCGAGCGCATGCGTATTCCCTTGAGGAAATAGGGAAAGGGGTAGGAACCCAAATCATACTCTCCTATAGGGTCCACATGTCGTGTGGCGCTGATCAAACTAAAGGACACCGTAGAGGAGTTATCTGCTATGAAGCAGCCCCTAATGATCATCAGGAATAATCACCGAAGAATTCAATCCCTGACTCTCACATCATTAGGTATGGGCTCACTCAACAGCTCGCTCATAACATCTACCCTCAAAGGACCTGTATCATCACGCCCCGTCTCGGCCGCTCCGCCAAACTCCTAACAAGGATTTGACGCCGAAGAGGGTGATATCCACCATACAAGGCAATCGCGCCTCCAAACTCCATACCGTGATAAACCGCCAATCCATCGCTGGGCCATCGCCACCTCACACCACCCAACAAATGGAGTAATCGAAGTCCGTGAAACTAGCGCTAAGACAATGCCATGAGGTAACCCCAGCGACAACGACGGAGAAGAATGGAAAAGAACGTCCCAAATCCCCAGCCATGTACAATTGCTCTATAATCATCATGCAAAGTCTGATACATAGAGTGAATGCTGAACTAATTCCCTCGAGACTATGTAAAGTCGGGAACCTACATCAAATGCAGATCAACATCAAAACCCTTTACTCCTCATCAATAGGACATAAGGAAGATTAATATCTAACTTTATACATCATTTGCGTGCAGGTAAACTGAAGGGTGTCGACTCAAGTTGCTCAAAAGCTCTAGGTTCACCACCTAAATTTCTGGCAAATCCCTACGGGGAACACATGTAGCAGGAGCGAGGTCCGCAACCGAAACATCCTCCTCCTCGTCCTTGACGTCTGGCACTTCAACCTGGACAGGACGTATCACCGCCTCCACCAAACAATGAGGTTGTCTAACAGAACAAGGTCGATGAACTTCGGAAGCCCTTCTTCGTACACCAGAAGTGGTCCTGCGAAAACTACTCGGTTAATTCAGATTCATAATATCTGGACAATAAGTCTCCAAATCACCTTAGAAAGGGTTTGGTAATGTTTAACATGGAGCTTTTCAAAATGCATTTTTATGACTACATGCATGCATGCATTATTTTAACATATGTCTACAGTAGAGTTAAAATGCATGACTACCCATTGCATGCGTTTTGGAAAATTTTGCCATAGTCTCCTTTGTAAATGGGACTATCCATATGCACATAGACATGACTAGGTGGCCATTCATTAGCACACATACCCATAGTCATATACATCCTACATGTATTAATACATCATAGTAAAAAATCTGTAAGTGTAGTCTAGTTACCAGGATTATTTTTTTTCTGTTTTACCTTTACTCATTTATCCTCAAATAGGATAAGAAATGACAGTAAAAGGTGCCAATTTGACTATTTCAAAAGTCAAATTTTTTCACATCATTATGTTCAGCATGGTTTAATACTAACATTTACTATATTAAATAAATTTTATAAAGTCATATCAGCATGCATATTCACTACTATGTGTCTAGATATATGCATTTCATGTGATAAGTCATTTTCTAATGGATAAAAACTGAAAAAGAATACATGCATATGTTACCGTGATGTTGTAAAACACTTCAGACGGCAGTGGCGTAATTTATGTAAAAGTCGTTCGAACTTAGCAGATATAAAGAAGAGCTCTCGGATTTCCTTCACGACGCAACTTGAAAATGACTTATGAACGCAACCCGCAGGCATTACATACCCATGGTTAGCCGTAGGTCCTTCTACGGCTGCCAAAAGTACACCTGTGGCACCCCTACATAGGTCCCACTCCTCTGGCTCAATTAATTTTGAGTTGTAAAGGAGGTCTCACAAGCTGAAATGGCCAAATAAGGAATAAAAATGCTATGCGATTTAGTGGAATAGCCTGAAATCTTGGTTTTCACGGGCCAAACTCTGGCTTCACATATCACTCATTGGTATTCGCCTAAATGCAAGGTATACTATACCAGTGACCTCAGCTTTTGCAAATCATGCTCAGAAATGCCTCACACAGGTTCAATGCCGCCAAATACAGGGTCGTAGCCCTAAAATACACCTTCCCCGGTGGGTGTCACAACGTCGATTTCAATCATTGATAAAGTATCCCCGGCGGGGGTCACAACACATATTTTCACTCGTCCATGTATCCCCAATGGGGGTTATAATGTGTATTCGTCTATGAAAGAATCCCCGGTGGGGGTTATAATGCAATTCAACCATTGATGTACGTGTCAATGAAGGTCAAGTAGCCTTGACATCATTTCAACCGATGGCAAGTAAACCCATCGAAGTATCGAAGGCAATTCGATGATCTCATCCATCAGTGCACTTATCCATAACCTTCCCCGGTGGGGGTCACAACGCAATTCAACCATTGATACACAAATCAATAAACGCCAAGCAGCCTTGACAGTTTGCCCAGCAGGGATCTATCCGGTGATATACACATCAACAAAGGTTAGGCAACCCTGACAATGCATACTGTTGGCAGTAACTCCAACAGGATTGTGGTACATGCTGGTGACATAAACTAGAGAGGACCATCCCCATTGGAGAAGGACCGATGATGGAATATTTATACACGTCCTCAAACAGACAAAGCTTTATCCCCACAAATCTCTTACACATGAGAGGCACATCTTCGGAGTAAAGTCTATATCAAGGATTCTGGACTTTGGTGATAACCCCAACGTCAACATCCTAGAAGACTTGGATCGCATGTCCAAGAAATCACTGATTGTCATCCCCGGCAGAATTAACAGCGAAACGACAATCATCCCATCACGTTGAAAAATAAACCAATAACCTACATCTATCATGCATTTGCATCATGTTGCTGCGCATGGCATCATGTTTATCTTGTTGCATTTCAAGTGTCTAGGATTCCTTATCCCATCCATGCCTTTTATTGCATGAATATGATAAAGAGGGGCATCTGTAAACAATCAAAATTTTCTGTACACCTGTTACTAACATTGCAGGAGGGCAGATTCGTCTTTCGAAGATAACCCTGGAAGAAATCTCACATCCATTTCGGATTCCAGTGGAAGTTCAGTCTCAACCCCGGAACACGCACCAGGAGTATTAGTTCCAACCTCAGAGATAATCCCGAGTTTCATCCTTAGACATAACCCCAGGGAATGTCGTTGTAGTTCCGGCGATAACCCCAGAAATGCTTGTTTCAAATGCATGCAATCAGCTTCAATCTCAAACCTCCTGCCGAGGCACTCATTCCAAAAACCCAGAGCTAACACCGGGAAGACATGCACACTTAAGATGACCCTGCGGAATTCAAACACTTGTGGCAGT
Organism: Panax ginseng; assembly: GCA_020205605.1. Classification (NCBI taxonomy): domain Eukaryota; kingdom Viridiplantae; phylum Streptophyta; class Magnoliopsida; order Apiales; family Araliaceae; genus Panax; species Panax ginseng. The sequence goes on from CM035139.1 coordinate 94,779,217, forward strand.
CCAATCTCAGATGTAACCTTGAGCAACATCTGCTATCAGCCCAAATCAAAGATAACCCCGGTGAGGGGCAAAATCATCATCTTGCCACCTCAACCCCCAGTGCGTCGTCTCAACATTTCATACATACATTTCTACACAGCAATGTCCCACAAGAGACAAGGAGTTCTAATCCCAAGTGACTATTACGTGTGGCAGCACACCAGATAGAATTTGAAGCTTGAAGACCATGGGTATGGTCCCCTCTTCCTGACTTTATACAACCTCTAATCCCATGTCATTGCATAACTCTTAACAAAAGCGGTCTGAAGAAGGTCTTGTAAACTTCGTTTGGATTCTTGGATTAAAGTTCTGCAAGTTCGAGCGGACATCACAGTGCACGAGTGCACGTACTTTGAGACGGTGGGACTTAAGGAGCCCGGGGCACCCCGGGTAGTCGCAGGTGCATTTGTGGCTGCCATAGGTACACTTGCAGCCACCATCTCTATAAATATAAAGCTTGGGGTGGCCATATTCAAGAGAAAAAGAGGCGAGGAAGCTCTGTCCAATTTTCTATGTACACACCCCATATTGAGTGCTTTCTCATTTTAAACACATGTTAGCTCATATATAGCTATATTTTACCGACAGGAGCTGAGTGTTTATCGAACTAGAGTCATAGAAGCCTGCTTTGGCAGCCCACTGTAAGCCTTCTCACACTCTATAAAGCCTTTCTCTTCATCTTTGCACCCACTATTCTTCACATTGAGAGTCGTGTTGTGTGTGTATGCCCGAACTTTAGTCCGTGGTTTTCATTTCTGTCTGTATATATATACTTATATATGTATATATTTATATATATGGACTAACATTATCGAGTTATTCCTCAATTAAGCCTAGACTTATGTCTGGAGCATTTACTTGCTTTTATAATATATATATATATATATATATATATATATATATATACTTATATATATGAACTGTTGTCGGATTATATCCGATGAGCCTGGATTTTACATCCGGAGCGTTTACTGCTTATATATATATATATATATATAGCGATAAATCGCTAAAATGATAAACTGAGCCGAGATTGAGAAACATCCTGTGCGTTTACCGCTTATATATATATATATATATATATATATATATATATATATATATAATTCTGTCAGTTCAAGTTTACTTCGTGGCCTTTTACTGCTTTATTTACATTTCGTCCCACCTAGAGTTTACTTCGTGACGGTTGATCATTTTTACTGCTTTCTTTACATTCAGTCCCGCTTGGAGTTACTTCGTGGTGGTTGACCCCATTTATTTCTTTATTTACATTTCTGATCCCCCATGGAGGTGCTTCGTGGTGGTTGATCATGTCTCTATATATATATTTACCGCTTTTATATATTTACATTTCTGATCCCTCATGGAGGTGCTTCGTGGTGGTTGATCATGTCTGTATATATATTTATAGCTTTTATATATATAACTGCTTATTGCTTTTTATATAAACTACGGCATCATGTGAGCCTAGGAATTATGTGATCATGATTCATCTCATGAATCTAGATTCTGGTTCTCGTGATGGACATTTTCAGTGTAGAAGTACTTGTATATTATTCATGGTGTTTGAATTTTCTTTAGATGGTCATTATGCCATATGAAGCACTTCTAAGATCGCTATATTTTTTTTTCTCGAAGATGCTTCGCATCTCGAAAATAAAAGCAAACAAGCCGAACATTTAATAATAAAATAGAAGTATCAAAGGCCTCAATTACTATTGAGCACAGGGTTTGAAAAACCTCTTTTACAAAATCTCATTGCTTTATCTTGTTTAAAATTAAATTTTTATATAAATTCAAACCCTGTGTATATAGGTGCGAATGAGGCATAGCACTACTTCAAAACAAACAACACATTGATCCACACACACATACACACATTCATATAACAGTTTCTTAAAAAGTGGCGGTCACCGTGGTAACACGGATGTCGGGTGGTGCCTAACACCTCCCCTCCGCATAATCAAGTCCTGAAACCCAAATAAATCTCGGTTTCATAGACCTATTTAGCAGTGTCACATCACTGGGTTAATGTGCAAACCTTTTCTCGGTTGTATTGGTGCAGCCAATTAAAAACACCAACTGGCGACTCTTACAGTTAAATCGTCGACATGATACATGTCGAACCTTTTTCACTTGTTTTTTCAAACAAATCTCACATAACATGAGAACACCAAAGAGCAAGAACAGAAAAAGGACAAATAAAAATCCCGACGTCGACAAGTGGACATCCCTCAATTTACTTGCATGCAAATGAGGTAAAAGCTAGATTTTAATCTTCCTTTTTTCCTATTGACGAGGAGTAAAGGATTCTGATGTTGATCTGCTTTATGATGTAGTTCCCGGATTTACACAACCTTGAGGGAACTGGTTCCGTATTCACTCCACATACCAGGCTTTGTATCCTGATTATAGAGCGATTGTGCATGGCTGGGGTTTCAGAGCATTCTTTTCCATCCTTCCCTGTCGTTGTCCCTGGGGATTTCTCAGGGTGTTGTCTGAGCGCTGGTTTCACCAGACTCAGTCTCTCCACTTGTTAGACTATGAGTTGATGATAACGTCGATGGATTGACAATTTATCACAGGTATGGAGTTTGGAGGGGTGTCAGTGCCATGTACAGCGAATATTACCCCGACTGTCGTTCGATCCTTGCTAGGAGTTCCAGCTGAGGCGCTCAAGGGCAGGACCATTTGTATAGGTCCATTGACTATAGATGCTATAAGCAGGCTATTAAGTGAGCCTATAACCGATGATGTGAGAGTCAAGGATTGCATCCTTCGGCGATTGTTCTTGATGATCATTAGGGGCTGCTTCATAGCTGATAACTCTTCTACGGTGTCATTCGCTTTAGTGAGCGCTACACGACATGTGGACCATATCAGAGAGTATGACTGGGGCTCCTACACCTTCGCCTATTTCCTCAGGGGTATGCCCATGCGTTCGCAGGGCTTGACAGAGGCTTGGCTAGAATTTTACCCATTTCTGCTGGTGAGTATTTCTCTTATGATTTCCCATATACAGGTTAAGAGTGTAGACTGATAGCAGATGTTTTCCTTTGTGGTGGCAGTTTTGGGCCTATGAGAGGCTCACATGTTTGCATCCTGTGAGTGTGCTAGGTTTGGAGACCTATCCATGAGGACGACGATGGCATTATTCCATACTAGCGGAGGTCCTTGTAGCTGAGGGTTTCACTCATTGTCACCTACAGCTGGAGTTATTGATAGCTGATGTCATTACTTGGATTCCCTATTTTGGGGAGCACTTGGCCATTGGTTTTGAGGATGGATACCCGACTGAAGTCGAGTATGTGATTTCCATCCATAGGATTCCTATCTTTACAGATGGAGGATGAGAGCTCTATTTAGGAGAGCATGCTATTCGAAGCACCACAGGAGAGATTCGTATACCGATCTTCCCTCCTGCCAGGCGTTATTGGGCTGTTTCATAGTCTCCCGACATAGATATCCCCTTGATGGGTGTTGACGGTTTTACACTGTCAGAGGGTCCACATACCCAGGCTACGTTCCAGCATTGGTGGTCCCCTCGTACCATCGGAGCCCAGAGCCGCGCCACTCAGTTCATGGGGGATATGGTTACTGGATCCATGATGATGATGGATTGGATGGCCTATGTCAGAGATCTGACTTATTTGACATAGATTGATAGCTTGACCCGGCAGTTAGACCGGGCACATTTCTTTATCCGACACTTGGGCAGAGATTCGGCAGAGGCAGATACATTTGATCCTTCCAACTCAAGAGTTGGCCCCTCAGATGACCCATATGGCTTTGCCAGTGCAGATCCTCCATTATATAGGCCTGACATCCCCGTTGATGGAGATCCAGTGACTCAGGAGGAGTTACATAAGGTGGACAAGATTGATGGTGTAGACATTGACACCATTGTCTTCTTCTGATGTATATTTTCATTATATCTTTTGATAGGCCTCTGTTAGATACTGGGTTGTTGTGCCCCATTCTCGCTATATCTTTTGATAGGCCTCTGTTAGTAGTTTGGCGTCTGTGCCCTATTTCCCTATATTTTTAGCTGTACAGAGATGTATTAGATGATGGTGTACTTAGGAATGTATATATTGTTATTCCCTACATCATATTGCCATCTATTGTTCATCATGCATGTATCATGTTATGTATATATATATGTATGTCCAAAGATATTCAGCATTGACCCCTGGATGGTTTTATGGCACGACCCATACAGATGTCTTCTTCGATAGTTAGCCGTATTGATCATACCACACCAATGTTGGGGACATCCCGTCTGAGATCGTGGTATGATAATATGTCACCTTCAGACATGGTGATTGTAGATCAGTTATTGCAGCATTCTATGACCCTCCTGATGTTTTAGGTTCCCGCAGGCTTTGTAGAGGGCATGGTGGAGCATTGGATACTGGAGAATCGGTTCTTCTGGTTTGGTATCCATGAGTTGACTCCTACCTTAGAGGAGTATGCACGGTTGAGTGGCTATCAGTGACGTGAGCCGATAGTTTATGACCCTCACTGGGATGAGGTATAGAGTTATGCAGGATGAGATCACATCTGGCCACGTGGTATCCTAGCATTTTTTGATAGACAGATTTGGCTTAGAGGATAGCTATACACGGTACTCCGGAGATTTTACCATGCCGGAGGATCATTAGCATTTGGCCAGAGTAGATGTACTGCTACTGTGCGTATTATCATATGTATACATGCCACGATACATGGATGAGTTGGACATTAGCGTCATTATGGCAGTGAGAGCTCTCAGGGAGGGTCACACCATTGTACTAGTGATTGTAGAAGAGACGCTGAGATCAACTACATATTGCAATACCTACCCTATAGGGGTATTCAGAGGTAGCTCGGTCATGTTGTATGTGTGGTTTATGTCACACCTGAGACCCATTGGCACTTTTAGATGGCACGGGTATTATTTTACCCATGAGATAGCTATGTCGTACTCCTTTCAGCCTGCAGAGTGTACAGATCCTGCATCTTAGTCCATTTTCTGGCAAGGATCGGAGATCCATTTGATATATTATCGTGTACAGGGCTCAGTTCACCCTACATCTTCATCACTCATGCTCTGGGCATGGATTATCTCCCTCTGGCTAGATTGAGAGGCATGACTACTTACCACCCACTGGCTGTGATGTGTCAGTTTGACCAATTCTAGGATTTCCATCTTTTTGAGGGGGCATTGAGTCAGCGCTTGGCTTCCCACCACTTGTCATCAAAGGACAAATCCAGGGTGTATGCCTGTTGGGATCAGCGTGAGCTAGCTACATTTTTTGTTAGCCATCCAGGATGTTCTACAGAGTATTCAGTATGGATGGATACAGAGACTACATTAGTTGCAGTAGTATCCACATTATCAGGGATTGATTCTAATGATGGGGAGCCCATGGAGGACATTTATATTACTACTGAGGAAGAACTATTCACTGGGTTACCAGCAGCTCTTGTAGATTCTCCTAGTACGAGTGTTATTGTAATCCAGCATTCAGCATAATATTTAGAGCAGAGTCTTCATCTGATGACCTTTAAGAGAGATCAGGCCAGGGCCTTGATGTTGACAGCTCTTGATGGGAGAGACACCTCTTTATTGAAGAGAGAGGAGGATATAGCTCATAGAGACACCGCTATTGCAGAGTGGGATGAGGCCACATCAGCCAAAGATGCATTGATTATTGAGCGGGATGCTGCTATATCTCCCCGGGATGTGGCTGTTACAGATAGTACTTTAGTGAAATCCCTTACTACTGGCATGCTTACCGATATGAGTGCATATATTGATGAGAATCATGCCACCATGCAGTTGGCCTTGGATCTGTTGGCACGTGTAGATATGTTGATGCAAGAGACCACATCGTTACCCCCTTCTTTGAAGAGAGATGCTATGTTAGATCTGATATCCCACATACACACTGATCTATAGATAGACTTGTATTCTCCTGCACAGACTAGCGTAGCCATTTTTTCATGTACAGTTCATATTGTATATATCAAACAACATTATATATGGCAGGGAAATATATTTTGATTCACTTTCCTTTTAGTTGTGCCTGGATACTTGCTTGATATTTTGTCTACTTCTTCAGGGCTTATGATCTTAATGTATTCTGAACTCATCCTTGATGTATGGACATTGAGACATCGCAAGATCTTTCAAAATAGATCATTGATCTGTGTGTATCTTTATCTTCTTCGGTATCTTGGGACTGGTTTCTGTATGTAGATATGGAGATGAGTGTGGCTTTCCTCTCTGAGATTAACTACACCGTAGATTGTCACCAGTACTCCTATTCAAGAGGAGCCCAGTTAGTTCCATCTCTTATGGATTGGTGTTACTCTTTGAGGACTCAACTACTGCTTAGATGGTCGCCAACTCTCCCATTTATGGGGAGGTCAGGTAGTTCCATCCCTTTGGTCTAAAGCCGATGAAATGTGGTGGATTGAAGTTTGATCCCAGTACTGTTGACATGTTTTTGTGTTTTGGTAGGGGGTTAGACCAAACCATAAATGGCTGCCTACGTACTCCTATTGAAGAAGAGATCAGGTCTGCGTAGTTCTAACCTGGTGTAAGAGGTTCAACGTTGTATGTAAAGGGGTAGAAAGTGCAGAAATATTTTTGTTGTTTTTGTTTTTGTAGAGAAGGGTGTAAAAATGTTTTTGTTGTTTTTGTTTTATTGCGGTCGGGCCATATAAAATGGTTGCCTACGTACTCCCAGGTATCAAGGAGATCAGGTCGACATAGTTCGCCCCATGTTCAGGATGATTTATAGCCGAAAAAGTTCGATCCCATGTTCAGGACAAACTGCGGGGGAAAAATTTGATCCCATGTTCAGGACAAACTGCAGGTGTAAAAAGTTTTATCCGTAGTTGGACAAAACTGCAGGTGTGAAAGGTTCAATCAAAATTGTATGAGGTGTAAAGGGAAATATCTGATGATCTAAAAACCAGACTGTTGGCTTGAAGAGTGTGTTTCCCTTATAGGGTAGATGGGTATGAAGAAAGGTTGTGTGTAATAAGGGTTAGAAAACCTGAAATGATTGGTGATCTGGTGATCCAAAACCAGGATGTTTGCTTGATGGTAACTTCAGATATAGTACCGTTTCACGGTGTTTGAGTTCATGAGTTATGGAAATTCATCGCCGTCCATTTCCTTTAATCTGAGAGCACCACCTGTTAATACCTCCTTGACAATAAATGGGCCTTCATAGTTTGGAGCAAATTTTCCCTTTGATTGATCTTGGTTGTCAATGATCTTTTTCAAAACAAAGTCATGTTGTTTAAACTATCGTAGCTAGACTTTTCTGTTGTAGGATCTGGCGATCCTCTGTAGGTATAACTGACCATAGAAGATAGCATCACTTCACCTTTCGTCTATTAGAGACAATTGGTGATATCTGTCTTGTAACCATTGGTCTTCATCCAGCTAAGCGTCTATCAACACTCTGAGGGATTCCATTTTCACCTCTATGGGGGGGCACTGCTTCCATCCCATAGGTCAATGAATAGGGGGTTGCCCCAGTGAAAGTATGCATTGAAGTTTTGTAGGCTAATAGATTTAGAGGCAAGAGGTCAAGCCATCCTTTATGATTGGCGGACAACTTTTGCATGATTTTCTTGAAGTTCTTATTAGCCCCTTCAACAGCACTATTCATCTTTGGACGGTAGATGACGGAGTTAAGGTGTTTAATGTGGAATTTACTGCACAACTCCTCCATCATTTTGTTGTGGAGGTTCTTAGCATTATCTGACACAATTACCTATGGTTGTCCATACCAAAGAATGACATTATTTTTGATGAAAGCAATGATGACTTATTTGGTAACCCTGGGGAAGGAAGATGCTTCTACCCATTTGGTAAAGTAGTCAATCATGGTGAAGATAAACCGATGCCCATTACTGGCTATGGGCTCGATGGGCCCGATCACGTCCATTCCCCACATTGAGAAGGGCCAAGGCGAATTCATATTGTGGAGTTCCCTCGGAGGAGTGTGGATAGCATTCCTATGAATTTGCCATTGATATCACCTCTTGACGTGATCATCATAGTAAGCTTTAAGCGAGAGCCAGTAGTTCCCTGCTCTTAGGATCTTTTTAACAAATAGAGGGCCGCTCATGTGTGGGCCACATACTCCACCATGGATTTCATCCATGAGCCTCTGAGCTTGGTCCTTGTCCAGACATCTGAGGAGACCTAGTCCTGCATCTCTTTTGTAGAGTGCATCTCCGCTTAGGTAGAATTTCATAGCCAGCCGATGGATCTGCCTTCTTTCAGTCGAGTTCACCTCAGCAGGTGTAGATCCATCTTTCAAGTACTCCTTGATGTGCTGATACCAAGGGTGTTGGATGGGAGGTAGCTCATCTAATACTTCTCCAATGTAATTCCCATATGCTGGAGCCTTTTGTAGGGCAAATGGGATGCTTGGCATGTTTTCCTTATCATTTATGTTGATCAAGGGGGCCAAAGTTGCTAGCGCATCCGCAAAATCATTCATAATCCAATGAATGTGGAAGAAGGTTATTTCTTCAAACTTCGAAGCTATCTATAAAACTTGTCGATGGTAAGGCATGAAATGTAGCTCTTTGGTGTGATAAATTTCTGTGGTCACTACAAAAAAATAGGTCATTGGCGATGGCCTCATTAGCGACGGCGTTACCCCCATCGAGAATAACCTCATTGGCGACGGCTAAGCCGTCGATAATGACCCTTCCCGGGCCTAATTTTGGTGGGGATTTTTTGCGGCGCATGGGGAAAAGTGTTAAGCGTGGCGATACTTGCCGCCAGATTAAGTCAATCCTTATTGGCGTCTAGAATGAGGTTCTATTTAATCCCTAAAATTCATTTTTTTTTCTACTTTCTACTCTCTTTCTCCCGCTCGATCTCATTCTTTCCCTCTGTACCTTTGTCATCGCCTATGTACCATCGTTGTCGTCGCCTGTGCACCATTGTCATCGTCGCCATCTCCCTCATCCTTTATCGTCTGCCTCCCCATCTTGCTTTCTATCCCACTTAGGTCTGTCCCTCTTGGTTCTGCTGATTTCTTTCTGGTTTTGTCCTTCCCCGTCCGCCTTTGCAGTCGCATGTCCATCTTGGTTCTGCTGGTTCAATTAGTAAGTTGATTTTTTTTATTCTTAGGCTTTAATTTGTAAGTTCCAATTTATTTATATTAGGGTTTAATTTGGGTCTTCAATGCATTTATGTTATCAGGCTTCTATTATTGTCGTTGCTGCTAAGTAGTATATATTTTACCCTTTTTTGAGCATTATCCATCTCTATTATGTGTTAGCTTAATTATAATACTAGTGTAGAAATTATGTGTTAGCAATTTGTAATTTGTGCTGGGTAAAATAGTTCTGTAATTTGTAATGTCTTTGAGGCTTTGGTGACTGTATTGACATGTGTATAGTGGTAAAATGAGGTCGTTTCTGAAACTTACTGTACACTTCATGATTTCTCAGATAGAAAAGACTTCAATTATGGTTAAGTAGCAATTTATTACCAGTTTGTTAGAAAAACATAAACTGTATTGGATTTTTGCTGTAAAAAAGGAAAATGGGAAAGGTGAAATTGTATTGCCTTTTTTGTTCTAGAAAGTAAAGGAAGTATCTTAAAATGTGACCTATAGAATGTTAACTTAAGCTCTAATGAAAATGTTTTACAATTTTGGGATCCTATTGTTGGTGCATTAGAGCTTCCGAGCATTACCCTATTATTCAAGATTATAACTTGATCAACTTGTTATATATAGTTACTATTGTTTGCCTCAATTGTCTCAATTGTGATAGTCTGATGGCAAAGTCTAATTGGCCATGACTTATCAAGTATAAAATAAAAACTAATTCGAATTAACTAACAAAAGGTTTCCAACTTTTGCATTGACCTTGAATTAGTTATAGTTATGGCTTGCAATGAGATCCTCTGCTATCTAGTTTCGATATTGCAAATAGTTATTTCCTGGAAAGTTTCACCTCTTTCATTAATTACAAAGTCACCTACTAGACCTTACGACCATCTTTTAAAGCACTTACAAGCATTAGTTGTTTCTCTCATGTTTTTTGTTTATCATATTTATGAATAACTATTCCCTATATAATGCGTTTGCTTTCAGTTTTTCTATTTTTATTTTTTTCAGTTGGTGTCTAAATCTTTGCAAGTGGTTGCTTGGTAATTTGAGTTGTTTATTTTCTTTTCTCTGTATCATATTCAAGTTTAAGAAAGTGATTTAGTATCTTTCAATGGCAGAGTTACAATATCCAGGTTGTTTCTATTGCATTTGATTTTGCCTTTTTTTACCGTGTAGTGTTCGACTAGTGTAAACTTGTTTTAGGATCTGTTGTTTTTTTTCCTTTTCCTAGTTGATTCGATATTGCCTTAACCATATTCAAATTCTCAATTTATTTGTTTTTTTCCTATTCTCAATTCTCAAATTCATATGTGCATATTTTTATATAGTTTAAGAAGCTTAGAAACCCATTTGAGATTCACTTAGTATGAGTGAATCTCAAATAGTCCCCATTTTGGGACTGTTCTTGTATGTTTCGATCTCACTTAGGTCGGTGGTAACGACTTGAGCATGCCTTTATATTTTTTGAATTTGCGGTCAGTATATATCTCTTGATGTTCTTCAGGTGCATATTTAGACTACGATGTGTTAGTCTATTTCGTGTACTTGAAGACCATGGGGAGGTGCTGCCGAAATTTCTAAAAAATTTAAAGATGTGTTCAAGTTGTTGGCATCAGTGAGGCGACACATCCGGGAATGGGATAGAAGCCTAACCCGTTAGAGGTGGATATGAAGTTAGGAAACTCATAAGCTTGCATATAAATTAACTTGGAGACTTGATTGTGTTTATCTGACTTTCCATATATATAGTAGAGCGGGTTATCCGAGATGTCCTATTGATCAAGTTGGATGGAACGTAGGGTAGCCAACCGATAAGAGTGGGATTAGCTCGAGCACCGTAGTGGGGTTGAATAGCTTTCAACTTCGCGTTTGAGCAAGTCAGCGGCGATGAGATTAGATGTCCTTGTAAGAGGTGTGTGAATGAAGTGTGGAAGGAAAAGAGTGATGTCATGTGTGACTTCTTTGCGTATAGGTTCAAGTAGGGCTATACGACATGGATCTATCATGGGGAAACCTGGTTGGATGAACATGAATCAGAACCGAAATCCAGAGGTGACGAAACCTTTGACTGTACTAACATGATAGTCAAAGCTTCTGGTTCATACTTCCAGTGGAATATAGACAGGGATGACAGTAGCGTCGAGCAAGAGCCGAATGACGGGGCTAAGGGTTTCTATGAGTTATTGCATGAAGCAGCGACGCCACTGTATGACGGGCACGAAAAGTACGCCTTCTTATCTGCCGTGACTAAGTTTTTACAATTCAAGAATGAGCATGACTGTAGCGAGAGAAGTTTTAATGAACTGTTAATCATTGTGAAGGAGTGCTTACCTATAGGCAATAAGTTACCGGAGTCGTACTATGATGTGAAGAAAATGGTCAAAAGGCTCAATCTAGGGTATGAGAAGATTGATGCTTGTGAGAATGACTATATGTCAGACACTAAAGTGATGTCAATAAAGATAAGAGATCATGTGATATTTGTGGTACAAGTAGATACCATGAACAACGCAAGAAAAAGGGAAAAGATGTGCCGAGAAAGATCTTACGTTACTTTCCCATTGCCCCGAGGCTTCAGCGGTTATTCATGTCAACACATACCGTCGAGGATATGAGGTGGCACTCTACACGGGACATAGTCGAAGGTCAACTAACGCACCCAACAGATGGGCTTGAGTGGAAAAATTTTGATAACAAGCACCCCTAGTTTTCTGAAGAGGTTCGCAATGTTAGGCTTAGACTTGCTACGGATGGGTTTAATCCGTTTAACGGGCCTTACACAATGCCCTACTCAACTTGGCCGGTGATTATTGTGGTGTATAACCTCCCACCTTCGATGTGCATGAAAGATCCCTACATGTTCGTGCCTTTACCGATTTCGGGTGATAAGAGTCTGAGTAAAGACATCAATGTATACCTCAGGCCGTTAGTTGATGAGTTGAAGATGTTGTGGGAAAAAGGGGTTCAAACTTATTATGTATCTCTTAAGCAAAACTTTGACATGAGGGAAGCTTTACTGTGGACAATAAATGACTTCTCGGCGTTAGGAATGATCAGTGGATGGTCGACTCACGGGGGCTTATCATGTCCAGTGTGCATGGGGTCAGTTAAAGCTGTGCGGCTCAAATATGGGGGAAAATGAGTTTCTTTACAACATCCAAATAGTTTTTGCCGATTGAACATCGTTATCGACAGATGAGTAGACAATTTAATCGAAACACAGAGAAATGTCAACTACCTGGCCGTCTTTCTGGGTCAGTAGTGTTGAGTTGGATTAGTCATTTGAAGTTTCCACCTCCAGGGAAGAATCACAGATTAGAGCGAGATTATGATTACGACAAGGTTCACACCTTGACACACAGATCCATGTTCTTTGACCTGCCTGATTGGGTTACACTCTGCATCCGTCATTGTATAGATCCAATGCATACTGAGAAGAACGTATTTGATAACATTTTTTATACAGTCCTACATGTCAGTGGTAGAACAAAGGACAATAACAAGTCGAGGCTTGATTTGGTAGAAATGAACATTAGGGAAGATCTGTGGCTGTATCAGGAGGGTAATAAGACAGTAACGCCTAAAACTAAATATACTTTGACCAGGGAACAGTTGATATTGATATATAATTGGATTAGTGGACTGAAGCTCCCAGATGGATATTCTTCGAATATAGCAAGGTGTTGTAAAGTCGGAGAGTTGAAGTTTTGGGGTCTCAAAAGTCATGATTGTCACGTATTCATGCAGAAGTTGATCCCTGTGGCATTTATCGACTTGTTACCAAAATGTGTAGTTAAAACACTGACAGAGCTTTCTAATTTCTTCAAAGATCTATGCTTGACGGAGCTTCAGCTCAAAGACATAGATAAAATAGAGATGCAGATAGTGGAAATAATGTGCAAGTTAGAAATGATCTTCCCCCCATCGTTTTTTGATTCAATGGAGCATTTGCCTATTCACTTGCCATATGAAGTTAAGTTTGGAGGTCCCGTACAATATAGATGGATGTATCCATTTGAGTGGTAATGACATTAATGTTTTTAATATGTGAAATGTTCATTCTTTTTTGCTAATCTATATATCACATAGGTATATGTGACGTCTAAAGAAAAAGGTGAAGAATAGAGCCCGTGTAGAGGGGTCAATTGTTGAAAGTTATGTTATGGAGGAACTTCTTAATTTTTACTCGTTGTACTTTGAGCCGAATGTTCAGACGAAGCACAATCGCTTATGTCGGAATCATGCTATTGTGCACGAGGAAAATGGAGAATTAACGGCCTTTAGTCATCTTATATGCCCATTCGGTGGTAAAAAAAAGGTGATTCTTGACCGATAGTGAGTATGCAGCTGCCATATTGTATGGGCTTGTCAACATGAATGAAGTAGCTTCATACATTAAGTAAGTAGTCATAACTATATATGTCTGGTGTAATTGTGTTAAGTTCCTTTACAAACACATTGAGTATATAACTATGCTGTAGTCAATATGATGCTGAAGTACGAGAAGCGAATCCGAATATATCGGACGAGGATTTGAAAATTTTGAGAAATGGAGAATTTGTGCAATGGTTTAAAGATCATGTAAGTTTAACCTTTTTCAGCTCAATGAATCTACCATCATAGATTTATTCTTATGGAATAATTAACTTTAGAATATGTTGTGTTAATGTACATTAGGTCCTCACAGATGAGTTAGCTGACAATCGGCTAAAGCTTATAGCCGATGGCCCTGAAAGATCTGTGGATACTTATACATGTTGCATTTTCAACGGTTACAGATTTAAGTGTTGCGATATTGGGGAAGTCGCTTTTGCTGATTCTGGTGTTGTGGTGAAAGGTAGCTACTATGATAACATTTGGGATGATTGGTATGGATGATTGCTAGAAGTTGTCATGCTCAAATATTGGGGTCATAAAGAATTAGTTTGCTTCAATTGTCATTGGTTTGATGTTGAGAATGGAGTTAAAGTAGATAAAAAATCAGGACCGGTGATGTCAACGTCGGGATTTTTAGATGTCCCTTTTCGTTACTTGGTCTTTGGTGTTATCATGTTAATGTGAGATTTATTTAAAAAAACAAGTGAAAAAGGTCCGACATGTGTAATGTCGACGATTTGACTTTAAGAGTCGCCAGTTGGTGTTTTTAACTGGTTGCACCAACGCAACCGAAAAGGTTTACACATTGACCCAATGATGTGATACTGCTAAACGGGTCTGTGAAACCGAGATTCATTTGGGTTTGGGGGCTTGATTATGCGGAGGGAAGGTGTTAGGCACCCCCCGACATCCATGTTGTCACGGTGACAGCCACTTTTCAAAGAAACTGTTATATAAATGTGCGTGTGTGTGTGTGTGGATCAATGTGTAATTATTTGAAAGAAGTACGAGGCCTCGTTCGCACCTATATACACAGGGTTTGAATTTATAGAAAAATTCAGTTTTAAGCAAGATATAGCAATGAAGTTTTATAAAAAGAGGTTTTTCAAACCCTGTGCTCAATAGGAATTGAGACCTTTTCATACTTCCATTTTATTATTAAAATGTTTGGCTTGTTTGCTTTTATTTTCGAGATGCGAGGCATCTTCGAGAAAATAATATACAGTAGTGCCATCCGGATGAGGTATATAAGACATTATTCGGACTGCTTATGTCGAGAGTTACACAATGACATGGATTAGAGTTTGTACGAAGTCAGGAAGAGGGGACCATGCCCATGGTCTTCAAGCTTCAAATTCTATCTAGTGTACTGCCACACGTAATAGTCACTCGGGATTGGAACTCCTTGGTTCTTGTAGGACATTGTTGTATGTATGTATATCCAAAGTGTTGAGACGACGCGCAGGTGTTGAGGTAGCAAGATGACGTGTGACTCTTCACCGAGGTTATCGCCGGTTTGAGTTGAAAGAAGACGTTGCTCAGGGTTACATTTAAGATTGGAATGTTGCAAGTGTTGAATGCCACAAAATCATCTGTGAGAATGCTTATGCCTTGGGTGTTAGCTCCGGTCCGAGGTATGAGTGCCTCACGGAGGTCTACGATCAGTTCGATCGCATGCATTTGAAACAAGCATTTTCGGAGTTATCACGGAACTATAACAAAGATTCCTTGGTGTTATCGCCAAGGATGAAACTCGGGGTTATCTCGGAGGTTGGAAATGATCCTTCCGGTGTGTGTTATGGGGTTGAGACTGATACTCCCGGTGTGTGGTCCGGGGTTGAAATTGAACTTCTGGTAGTATCCGAAATGGATGTGAGCTGTCTTCCAGGGTTATGTCCGAAAGATGAATCTGCCCTCTTGCAATGTCAGTAACAGGTGTGAAAAAAAATTTGAGTGTCTACAGATGCCCCTCTTTATCGTATTCATGCAATGCAAGGCATGGATAGGATAAAGAATCCTAGACACTTGAAATGTAAAAAGATAAACATGATGTTATGTGCAGCAACATGATGCAAATGTTTGATGCATGAATGAATGATTGTTGGATAATCCTGTTAGGATGACAATCATTGATGTCTTGGACATGTGATCCAAGTCTTCAAGGATGTTGACTTTGGGGCTATCACCAAAGTCGTGAATCCTAGACACAGAATTCATTCTCCATAGAGCTGCCTCTTGTGTACAAGAGATCTATGGGGATAAAGCTTTGTCTATTTGAGGATGTGTATAACATATCCCATCATCCTGTCGGAGTTACTTCCAGCAATATGCACTTGTCAGGGTTGCCTGACCTCCGTTGATGTGTGTATCACCGGATAGATCCCTGTTGAGTGCATTGTCAAGGCTGTTTAACTTTCATTGATGTTTGTATCAATGGTTTCATCGTATTGTGACCCTTGCTGGGGAAGGTTGCTTCGATGGGTTTACTTGCCATCGACTGAGATAACGTCAAGGTTGCTTGACCTTCATTGATGTGTGTATCAATGGTTGAATTATGTTAAAACCCCCGTTGGGGTTACGTGGATGTTTAAAATTGTTGCATTGTGACCCCCGCTGGGGATACTTCTTAAATTCTCAACTTCGACATTGTAACCCCTGCCGAGGATACTTCATTATTTCGTAGCTTCGGCGTTATAACCCCAGCCGGGGATACTTCTAGGGTTGTGACCCTGCACTGATGGCATCAGACCTTTGTGAGGTATTGCCGAGCATGATTTGCAAAAGTTGAGGCCATTGGTATAGTATACCTTGTATGCAGACGAATACCAATGAGTGAGATATGGAGCAAAAGTTTGGTCCATGAAAACCAGGATTCCAGGCTATTCCGCTCAATTGTGTAGCATTTTTATTCCTGATTTGACCTTTTCAGCTTGTGAGACCTCCTTTGCAACTATAACTAGAGTGAGCCGGAGGTGTGGGATTTGAGAGGGATTATCACCTACCACCCACTGGCCGTGATGTGTCAGTTTGACAAGTTTCAGGATTTCCACTCATTTGAGGGGGTGGTGAGTCAGCGATTCGCTTCTCGCCACTTATCATCAGCGGACATAACCAGGTTGTATGCCTGTTGGAATTAGCGAGAGTTAGCTGAGTTTTTTGTCAGTCATCCTGGTTATTCTGTAGAGTATTCAGGATTGATGGAGACAGAGACTACATCGACTATGGTAGTATCCACAGTGCAGGATATTGATTCCAATGATGAGGAGCCTATGAAGGAGGCTGGTATTCCCATTGATGGGGACTCATCATTGGTCGCTAATATTTGTGATGGATTCTCCCACCGAGTGCCATCAAGCTGTTACTCGAAGATTGAAGACAAAGATTTGGAGCAGAGCCTACATCGATGACCTATGATAGAGATCAAAGGCTAGTCATGCGATGTTGTGACTCTTGATGGGAGAGACGCCACTTTGTTAGAGAGGGATGAGGCTAAATCACCAAGGATGCATTGATCAGGAGTGGGATGCCGCCTCATCTACTAGGGATGTGGCCATGCAGACAGTACCTCAGTGAGATCCCATGCGACTGACATCCTTGCCGATATGAGTGCATACATTGATGAGCATCATGTCACCATGCAGTTAGCCTCTGATCTGCTAGCTCATGTAGATACCACTGACTATAAATAGGGTTAAGGTGACATACTATGAACATTATTTTCAATTTTCGAATAGGTTTAGCAGAACTTCATCCAAGAAACCGTTATAACTTCAAGGGCACGAGGGGTGATCAAATTGCTATGCCCTCAGATTGATCAATACTACATGCAAGAACGATATTATCGTTCACTTTGTCCGCCTTGGGCGCATAAAAATTTTCCATGTTCGGGATGTTCATACTTAGTCGCCGAACCAAAACAATTTGATTTGATACAAAAAGGTTTTATCAAGTTCAACGATATTTCTAAATCTGTGTCTAGCTGATCAAATAGCTTAGACGACTTTTACTTAATGTATACATACTGGCAATCAATAGGTATATATATATATATATATATATATATATATATATATATATATATCAACATGTGATTAAATACAATGATTATCTAAGTGGGGACACTTGTATAACCATAATTAGAAATTAACGAACAGAATAAATATCTGAATAGTAATGTAATAACATGTTGATAAACAATGATCGGATATAATATATATAACAATAGGGTTAGTAATCTGGCATAATAATATTATAATTCTGAAAACTTTCTTACTCATATCCATTGCATAAAGAAAATGCAAAGGTAGGATACTTGTCTGGTCTGCTGCTTACAATACGCAACTTAGTTTTTATCTTTTGTATAACAACATATCAATAATAAGATCATTTTACTGATTAGAATATCATATCGTAACACATAATATCGCTTATTACAGTCAGCACATAACCTAATCACATTACCACACATGTTTAACAGTCATCGGATCACAAACAAACACGTATCTAATCACATTATCTAAGTCCAGATCAATTTAAAAATATATTGCAAAATCAAAGCGACTTTATCGGGTAATTATTGAGTCTAAGACTCTATTCTAAAGTTCAATAATCGTAAGTATCGGTCATATTATTTTTAAATGACTTATAATAATTATTAAACATTTATTATGAATTTTCAAACACCAGTAATCATTATTAAATGATTTAAATATTAAACAATTCTATTATTATTAATATTTAATTAATATTAAACTAATAATGAAACCATTGCCAAAATATTAAAGTTATTTATAATAACTCAAAATACATTTAAAGTATTAATATTACCCTTAAATAATTTTTAAAATATTTAAAATTATTTTTAAATAATTACCATTAATATTAAAATATTAATGTTCTATTCCTCAAAATATTAA
This sequence comes from Panax ginseng, assembly GCA_020205605.1. Classification (NCBI taxonomy): domain Eukaryota; kingdom Viridiplantae; phylum Streptophyta; class Magnoliopsida; order Apiales; family Araliaceae; genus Panax; species Panax ginseng. The sequence goes on from CM035139.1 coordinate 94,797,692, forward strand.
AAGTCATTAAGTATAACTTAAAATATTTTTAATTTATTTATATCCTTTTTAAATGATTTTAAATTAATAAAACCATTTTAAACTATTTATTTAATATAATTATTAAATAAATTCAATATCATTAATATTAAATTAATATCATTAATATTAAATTATTAATAAAATTATCCTTTAAATATTAAAAGTTGTATTTAATAACTTAAAATATCTTTAAACACTTTATTTTCATTTAAAATGGTTTTTTAATATTAAAATCATTTTTATAATATAATTATTAAATAATTATAATATCATTAATATTGATTAATTAATAAAATTTACTTTTAAATATTGAAAGTTATATTTTATAAATTGAAATATTTTTAAATACCTTATTATTATGTAAAATGATTTTTAATATAATAAAATCATTTTTTATTTATTTATTTAATTCATTTATTAAATAACTTAATTATCATTAATATTAATTTATTAATAAATTCTTCACAAAATATTAAAAGTCATTAAAAATAACTTAAAATATTTTCTTATACCATAATATAATTTTAAATGATTTTTAAAGTATTAAAATCATTTTTTAAATAATTTATTTAATATAATAATTAAATAAATTAAATACCTTTAGTATTTCAAAAATGTTAAATATTTATGAAATATATTAAAATTATTAAAACTAATTTTCGGATTTTAAAATATTTTTTAGTAATTTAATGTGTATTTTAATAATTAAAAACTAATTTTCTATAATTATTTAATAAAATATAATTTTTTAAAGAAAGCATCTCTAAAGATCGCTTTATAGCGACAAAACCGTCGCTATAGGTGTTCTTCATGTTCTTTTCTAAACCCAGAATATTCATGTCAGTTTTCGAGTGGCTTAGTTTGACCAAGAATATCTGACAGATCATATAGCTTCTAGGTGTAATATGACTTTGATCTTGTAGTATTAATGTAATACTACAAGTATTAGTAACAATCAATATCAAACAACATAACACAAATGAGATCTGGGCTTCCCAAGTGACTGTCAGAGGTTGTTCTTCATTTCTGGGTTTCCCAGAAATAAAGAACAGTTCGAGGGTCATACTTTGGGCCTCCCCTACAAGCTAGTCTTGTAATGTTTTTATGATATAATGATTTCATGTTGTAATTAGCATGCAAATAAGTAGATCTATCACATAAAATCATCACAACAACAACACAAACCAGAGATCTAGTCTGGTCAAACTATGTCGGACGACATGTTCTTATGTTTTCTGGGTTACCCGTAAAAGCGAGTAAAACATCATTCGACTTAACTAGTTTGACCGACCACAAATTTCAACTTTATTTATTATTTATGTGATCTTAAGGCATGAGGATGTAATCTAAACAACATAGTACATGTTAGATGCAAAAACCATAACAAATCATTAAATCATTGTCAGATCCAAGCCCTTAAACCTCTTGTAAGAACATTCTAGGCAACCCAGAAATGTTCAGTCAATTCTGGTCAACGTAGTTTGACCACATATATCTTTCGATCAGGGCCCGATTTAACCTTGATTCAAGTTCTAGAACAGAGATCAGATAGCATACTACATGTTCAGATCTTTAAACAACAAAACACATAACAGAATGGGATCTATGGGACCTAACATTTGGTTGTTAGACAATATTTCCCAGTTTTCCAGATTATGAAAATCTTTCAATTCGAGCTCTTAAATGTTATGGATCTATCATGTGCCAACCCAGATAACTTATATATACCACATACAACATATTATAACACTCAAAAATAACATCTAACACAAGATTAAAGTTCATAATATAGCTAGGGTTTTTATACCTTCTATGATCAATTCTGATTCTAGGCTTCTGGGTTTGATATGGGTGTTAGTGGGACTGGTTTTGGGATTGAAATGCCTTGATATTTTTGGAGGTTTAAGCTTGAGAGAGTCAAGGATGAGAGTTGTGCAAAATTTAGGTTAGCAAATGATTTTTATCTCTCTCCAATCTATAAATACAAGTCTTAGATGCATGTATGGCTGATAATGGACTGATTTGTTGGAGATTTGTGAGGATATGTGTCACATAGTAGGTCAAGAGTTGGCCAACCACTCCAATTTGCCTAGATTTGCACGTAAGCTTAATAAAAAATGTGACAAAGGGCATTTTAGTCTTTTTGCTTGCACTTTTAATGGCCATTTTGTCATATTCCCTAATAGTGACGCCCCCAAAATAGGTATACATCAACCATCTTTAGTTGCTAAGTACATGGTACAGAAATCAAATAAAAACTTAATTATACAACTGTCGTGTAAAAATACGACAAAACATAGCTGAGTTTTTACATGAATATTGTCTTCTAGACAATATCCAAACTCAATGGAGTCCTCATTACAATTATTATCACACTATTTCACAGAATAATGAGGACTACTGAAATAACCATCTGGACCGTCAATCCGTTCCCCGACCAGTCCTAGCTATATTCTCATTTCCTGAAGAGAACAGTGAAAGAAAAGGGTGAGCTCAACTAGCCCAGTAAGAAATATTATGACTAAGATAATGCATAATAAATTATCGTTAGCCTTCAACAGTGTTAAACTTGTAAGACCCCGAATTTTATGAAATAAAAGTATTCAATTTTTATATTTAGTAAATGGTTAAATTGATAAAAAGTTAAAGTAAAGGGTGATATATATAAAATTTACAAAATACGCAAGTGGTTATAAAATACTCATTTCTGTCGGGGAATATTCGTTTGGTCGTGGAATATTCTTGTTGTTCGGGAATATTAAATATTAGTGGTATGACCATTTGTAGGCCCCATAATGAGAATAAGCTATGGGATGAAGAAAAGCGACAAGTTTGAGTTTTTATAAATAACTACCTAATTATTCTGAATTAACTTTGTTGGGTTACGGTGGTTAAAATACGAGTAATACTCGTGGTGGCAAGAAAGCACTTAATCGTATTGCATGATATTTTTGGAATTATTGATTCTTACGTAAGAAGGCACTACTCAATAATTATTACAGTAATTATTTTTCAATATTTTATTTTATTGATTCAATAATTGCTGTGTTGATATTTTATATTATTGTTGTTTCAATAATTGTCCTTTGTCTGATGATTTCCATTATCAGATCAATAATTCATATTATTTGTATAATATTATTAGATAGCATTATTGGAAATGTCTAGAAAGTTCTGTCAATGAGAGGTTTGGTCACCTAATTGCGCGCCAGTAAGGAGAAATCCTTATCGGAAAACCCACTCTTTCTGAGGCGCACGATTGTCATTATTGTGATTCTGTAATATTATTTGTGAATAATTAATTATTAATTTATATGATAAGGAAATATTTATTTGATACAGATATAAATGATGGATTTATTTATGTGGTTATAAATGAAGGAATAAATGTTGAGGTGTTTTATCAGTATTTTGTCGAAATGAAGAACAAAATATGGGATTTTCAGAAAAAATTAGTTTATTACTTGATTTTGTAAAATTCATAACTCTTTGTGTATAATGAGTTAGGAGATGAGCCATATATCAAAAGAAAGCCCTGGAAGTAAGCTAACTGTAGAAATTAGAATCATCCAAAAATTCTTTATGGATATTTTATGGTGACAGTTTGAGTGAAACTGGTGCGAAGGACTTATATTACAATAATCAGTGTTCTTAAAGCTCTATTGCGTGAGTTATAATTTTAATCCGACTGTTGGATCGTTGTATTTTTGGATATTTTATACATATATAAGTTGAGAATATATCAACAAATTTTGAACCGTTAAAAATTAACGTATGATTTGTTATGAATTTTAAAGGTGTTGAAAATCATCCGTTTGTGGATTTCGGATATTTTTTGTCTGGAATTTGGAAAAACTTAAAGCTACAAAATTGTAGATAATTCAATTTCGTGTGAAATGGACATAAAATTCGTATTTTTCTGATTAACGAACTATTTACTATGAATTATTGAAGTATCGAAAAATAAAATGATTTTTATTAAATTGGGTGGGACCCACTTTTGTTGTTTAAAGCATGTGGGCTGCTAATTTTTGTTCAAGGTTGGCTTGCTTGGTTGGTGGAGATGTAAGAATTGAAAAAAAATAAAATAATAATATTATTTTATTATTTAGTTTCCTTTGGCGTTCTAGGATATTTCTATAAATAGGTGTTTAGGTTAGAATTGAAAATCATACCAGAAAAAAGTTTTCTTTCTCTCTATATTGTCGAGCGTATTTTTGTGAGTATTTAGATACTTTGAGAGTTGCTGTTCAGTATAAGTTTCCTTCGACTTTATATTTGATATTCTAGTCAGAAATACTGCTCTTTTGAGGTAAGGGATTTTAAGGGTTATTATGTTTATCATGTTTCGTTGTTTTTCTGACCTTCAAAAATTCTGGAAAACATTGTAATGATATTTTGATGAGTTTTCTCGATTGTATCCAAAAATGGTGATTTTTGGATGTATAGATTAAGAGTTATGAATTTTATGAGAAAAGATTATTTTAAAAGTAAACCCTTATAACTCCTTGTAGTTAACTCCAAAATTGATGAAATTTGTATTGGGAGTACATCTATATAACATTAGTATATCCCGTAAATTTTGAAATTTTTGGACAAAAGTACAATTTATGATAAATGTCTAAATATTCGGCGGTTTTGGCCTTTTGAAAAATAGTAAATGAATTTTAAAAATTCCGAGAAAAATATATGTTCAATATGGGACTATATTCTGCTAAATCCCAGAAAAGAAATATTTTTCGGACGGATTTGGTATTTTTCATGAAAATAGACTAGTTATGAATAAATGAATTAAATATGTTATGTGAAGTAAGAAAAGTGAAAAATAGGATTTTATGGCTTTAGAATCCTATATAAGGTATATGCAGATTTTTGATGAAGGTTTTGGTTATTGGTGATGAAATCTTATGAGTTTGGCATTTTAGGATGATTAAATGCATTAATTAGTAAAGTGTAAACAATTAAAATAAATTGTTTATAAGTTTAAGAAATGATTAAGATATTGTGGTAATATTAATGATATTAGATTATGAGATTATTAAGTGATTTATAACATTTGGATTAAGGTGTTATGAAATCATTGATTTATGAATCTTACTCTTGAGATTAAATCTATATGTTGATTATATTGTTTTTATTACCATATATAACATTTTTATAACCCTAAAGATGATATTTCTCTTTGACTTGAGTATAAAGATGGGTAGATTATTGGTATGATCGTGACTATGGGTTCTCTTTGGCCAGTAGTGCAAAGTTGAATCATTGACTGGTATGATCATGACCATTGAATTTACAATTGAATATTTTTAGCTTAAGTGCAAAGGTGAATTGATCAACTTGGTTATAATTATTGTTTATATAACTTCTGAAAAGTTTATATATTTCTTTGAAATATTAATATCTTTGGCCCGTAGTGCAAAGATGACTTGTTGTTGAGTATCTTTGGCCTGTAGTGCAAAGATGACCTGTTGTTGAATATCTTTGACCCGTAGTGCAAAGATGACCTGTTGTTGAATATCTTTGGCACGTAGTGCAAAGATGAAGCTGTTAATGAATATCTTTGGCGAGTGCTGCGAAGATGAATTTATTAGTATGATTATGAGCGAACTGCGTGATTTGGTATAACCATGATCTTTGATGTTTCGAGGTAAAGGCGGTGATGAAAATTATCTTAAATCTGGATGAGAAGAGTAATTTAGAATCACAATTATGATTATGAGTTATTAATATGATTGTGGAAAGGACCTATTGATTGATGCTACAGGGATAAAACATTATTGGTAGACTTTTAATGTGGATAAGATAATAGACTTTATGGTCTATTTGACTCTTCTAATGGATTGCTCGTTCCGCTGCAACTATGGTTGAAAAGTTTTATCATCTACCATATGTTCTAACTCTCTGATTTATTACTGATGAAGGCTATTGATAATTTAATTATCTTTATTTATGATATTCTTTACTGGGCTAGTTGTGTTCACCCTTTTGCTTCATAATTCCTTTCAGGTAATAAGAGTATAGCTGGGTCGAGCGGGGATAACAAGGAAATAGTGTGATGCTCCGAGACTGTCGTAGTTTCTTAATACATTATAAAATGGCATGACATGCAATATATAATTGTATTGAGGACCTAAAATGTGTGTGTCGTATTTTATACGTCACTTAATAATTGATTTTGGTGAACAACAATGGGGTGATGAGGCAGAGCCTTGAAAGCGTCAAAAAGTGCAGTGTTATAATGAAGAGAACAGAAATCTTCTCATGTCCCTTTGGAGACTTGAAATATTTGCTGCTGTACTTTATATGGCATGTAATAATTTGAGTATGAATATTGTCGTAATATATACGTTACAATATTTGTATTAAAACTCACAGTATACGTGTTGTTGTATTTTGCACGACAATTATAGTAATAAAGTTGTAGTTGTTTCCTGTACCATGTATTTGGCGACTCAGAATGGGTTGGATGGATTGGACCTATTTTGGGGGCGTCACAGTTGGGATCAGAGCTTAGGGATATGATTTATAGCGGAGATCTAGGATTAGAACCAGGAAGGGAGAGACGAGTAATAACCTTCGCTAGTGTGTGTCCTACCTAAGCTGTATTTTATTGCTTAAATTGACAAATTATGATATGTCAATTAACCTTTGTTTTGAAGCTGTATTCTAGAATGATATCTGAAATATAGGAGATGAGCAATAGAGAAATCATGATGACAGGGAAGATGGAATCTGAAATGAAAGTAAGGTATTCTCAACTCTTCGAAATACCAGGTACGTAAATTCCGGGGACGAAATTTTATAAGGAGGGAAGATTGTAAGACCCCGAATTTTATGAAATAAAAGTATTCAATTTTTCTATTTAGTAAATGGTTAAATTGATAAAAAGTTAAAGTTAAGGGTGATATATATAAAATTTACAAAATACACAAGTGGTTATAAAATACTCATTTACGTTGGGAATATTCGTTTGGTCGTGGAATATTCTTTAACATCGAGGGAATATTAATACTGATGGTAGCGCATCCATTTGTGGGCCCCATAATGTAATAACTATCGGATGAAGAAAGCGACAAGTTTGAGTTTTTATAAATAGCAGTAATTATTACCTGAATTAACATTGTTGGGTTACCCTCATGGTTAAAATACGATGAATACACGTGGTGGCACAAGAAGACGTGGTATTGCACAAGATTTTCGGAATTATTGATTCTTACGTGAAGGCACTACTCAATAATTGTTATAGTAATTCTTTGTTCAATATTTTATTTTATTGATTCAATAATTGTTGTGTTGATATTTTATATTATTGTTGTTTCAATAATTGTCAGCATATCTGATATTTCCCATTATCGGATCAATAATTCATATTATTTGTATAATATTATTAGATAGCATTATTGGCAATGTCTAGAAAGTTACATCAAGGAGAGGTTTGGTCACCTAATCAAGGCCAAAGAAGGAGAAATTCTTATCTGAAAGCCCCTCTTTCCTTGGGCGCTGCTGGTTGTCATTATTGTGATTCTGTAATATTATTTGTGAATAATTAATTATTAATTTATATGATAAGAAAATATTTATTTAATGCGGATATAAATGATGGATTTATTTATGTGGTTATAAATGAAGGAATTAGGTGTTTTATCAGTATTTTGTCGAAATGAAAAACAAAATATGGGATTTTCAAAAAAAATAGTTTATTACTTGATTTTGTAAAATCCATAACTCTTTGTGTATAATGAGTTAGGAGATGAGCCATAAATCAAAAAGAAAGCCCTGGAAGTAAGCTAACTGTAGAAATTGGAATCACCCAAAAATTCTTTGTGAATTTTTCATGGTGACAGTTTGAGTGAAACTGGTTCGAAGGACTTATAATACAATAATCAGTGTTCTCAAAGCTCTATTGCGTGAGTTATAATTTTAATCCAACTGTTGGATCGTTGTGATTTTTGGATATGTTAGACATATATAAGTTGAGTATATATCCACAAATTTTGAACCGTTAAAAATTAACGTATGATTTGTTATGAATTTTAAGAAGTGTTGAAAATCATCCGTTTGTGGATTTTGGATATATTTTGTCTGGAGTTTGGAAAAACTTATATTTACAAAGTTGTAGAGAATTCGATTTCGTGTGGATTGGACATAAAATTCGTATTTTTCTGATTAACGGACTATTTTTTATGAATTATTGAAGTTTTGGAAAATAAAATGATTTTTATTAAATTGGGTGGGACCCACTTTTGTTGTTTAAAGCATGTGGGCTGCTAATTTTTGTTCAAGGTTGGCTTGCTTGGTTGGTGGAGACGTAAAAATTGAAAAATAAAATAAAATAATAATATTATTTTATTATTTAGTCTTCTTTGGTGTTCTAGCATTTTTCTATAAATAGGTGCTTATGTTAGAATTGAAAATCACACCAGAAACAAGTTTTCTTTCTGTCTATATTTTCGAGCGTATTTTTGTGAGTATTTAAATACTTTGAGAGTTGTTGTTCGGTACAAGTTTCCTTCGGCTTTATATCCGATATTCCAGTCCAAAATACTGCTCTTTTGAGGTAAGGGATTTTAAGGGTTATTATGTTTATCATGTTTCGTTATTTTTCTGAACTTCAAAAATTCTGGAAAATTTTGTAATGATATTTTGATGAGTTTTCTCAATTGTGTCCAAAATGGTGATTTTTGGATGTATAGATTAAGAGTTATGAATTTTATGAGAAAAGACTGTTTTAAAAGTAAACCCTTATAACTCCTTGTGGTTAACTCCAAAATTGATGAAATTTTTATTAGGAGTACATCTATATAACATTAGTATATCCTGTAAATTTCGGAATTTTTGGACAAAAGTACAATTTATGATAAATGTCTAACGGTTTTGGCTATGTGAAAAATAGTAATGAATTTTAAAAATTCCGAGAAAAATATATGTTCAATATGGGACTATATTCTGCTAAATCCCAGAAAAGAAATAATTTTGGGACTGATTTGGTATTTTTCATGAAAATAGACTAGTTATGAATAAATGAATTAAATATGTTATGTGAAGTAAGAAAAGTGGAAAATAGGATTTTATAGCTTGAGAATCATATATAAGGTATATGCAGATTTTTGATGAAGGTTTTGGTTATTGGTGATGAAATCTTATGAGTTTGGCATTTTAGGATGATTAAATGCATTAATTAGTAAAGTGTAAACAATTAAAATAAATTGTTTATAAGTTTAAGAAATGATTAAGATATTGTGGTAATATTAATGATATTAGATTATGAGATTATTAAGTGATTTATAACATTTGGATTAAGGTGTTATGAAATCATTGATTTATGAATCTTACTCTTGAGGTTAAATCTATATGTTAATTATATTATTTTTATTATCATATATAACATTCTTATAACCCTAAAGATGATATTTCTCTTTGACTTGAGTATAAAGATGGGTAGATTATTGGTATGATCATGACTATGGGTTCTCTTTGGCCAGTAGTGCAAAGTTGAATCGTTGACTAGTATGATCATGGCCATTGAATTTACAATTGAATATTTTTAGCTTAAGTGCAAATGTGAAATTATCAACTTGGTTATAATTATTGTTTATATAACTTCTGAAATGTTTATATATTTCTTTGAAATATTAATATCTTTGGTCCGTAGTGCAAAGATGACCTGTTGTTGAGTATCTTTGGCCTATAGTGCAAAGATGACATGTTGTTGAATATCTTTGACTCGTAGTGCAAAGATGACCTGTTGCTGAATATCTTTGGCCTGTAGTGCAAAGATGAACTGTTAATGAACAGGAACCGTGATTTGGTATAACCATGATCTTTGATGTTTCAGGTAAAGACAGGTGATGAAAATTATCTTTGTCCTGGATGAGAAGAGGAATTTAGAATCACAATTATGATTATGAGTTATTAATATGATTGTGGAAAGGACATGTTGATTGATGCTACAGGGATAAAACATTATTGGTAGACTTTTAATGTGGATAAGATAATAGACTTTATGGTCTATTTGACTCTTCTAATGGATTGCTCGTTTCGCTGCAACTATGGTTGAAAAGTTTTATCATCTACCATATGTTCTAAATCTCTGATTTATTACTGATGAAGGGTATTGATAATTTAATTATCTTTATTTATGATATTCTTTACTGGGATAGTAGTGTTCACCCTTTTGCTTCATAATTCCTTTCAGGTAATAAGAGTATAGCTGGGTCGAGCGGGGATAACAAGGAAATAGTGTGATGCTCCGAGACTGTTGAAGTTTCTCAATACATTATAAAACGGCATGACATGCAATATATAATTGTATTGAGGGCCTAAGATGTGTGTGTCGTATTTTATACGTCACTTAATAATTAATTTTGGTGAACAACAATAGGGTGATAATAACCCGACCTTGAAAGCATCAAAAGTGTACCGCGTTATAATGAAGAGAACAGAAATCTTCTCGTGTCCCACTGGAGACTTCAAATATTTGCTGCTGTACTTTATATGGCATGTAATAATTTGAGTATGAATATTGTCGTATTATATATGTTACAATATTTGTATTAAAACTCAAAGTATATGTGTTGTTGTATTTTGCACGACAATTGTAGTAATAAAGTTTTAGTTGTTTCTGTACCATGTATTTGGCGACTCAGAATGGGTTGGATGGATTGGACCTATTTTGGGGGCGTCACAGAACTGATAAAATACAATAACATCAAGTTTAACTGCAACGGAACAAGCAATACATTAGAGGAGTCAAGTAGAGCATGATATCTACTATCTCCTATTATTTAAAAAGTTTTTCATCCACTTTATCGCTGAGACTCAGCTTAATAAATAAACCACATCATCGAATCATCCCTGCACTACGGGCCAAGGATATTCATGTAATCATCAATGGTCATGATTATACCGAATAATCACTGGTCATAATCATACCAACAACTGTCCATCAATGCACTACGGGCCAATGAGGATTTTTACCACATCATTTTTAACATTACGGGTCATGATTATACCGAATGATCCCTTGTCATAATCATACCAATCAACAGTCCATCTATGCACGTAAGCCAAAGATGACTTTCATCACAATATAAGCATGATGATGATGACAATGATATAAGCATTAATCAAACGAAATCAAGGATAAATATTAAAGACTTTAAATTTATCCAGAGTTTAAAAATATTCAAATTGTCAACATGATACTGCTTTGTGGAGTAAAATTCAAGAATAATATTCATGTATCAAAAATAATTTGGACAGAAAAGAAATATATTTTTCGGGTGAATAGTACCCCGTGAATAGTACCTTATGAATAGTACTTCGAGAATAGTACCTCATGAATAGTACCCCCGCATGGAAAGTGCCCTAAATACCCGAGTGAATAATATTCGAGTGAATAGTAACCAGGTGAATAGTAACTCATGAATAGTATCTCGACATGAAAAGTGCCCCGAATACCCGAGTGAATATTATTTGAGTGAATAGTAACTTGGTGAATAGTAACCTATGAATAGTAACTCATGAATAGTATTCTGACATGAAAATTGTCCCGAATACCTAAGTAAATATTATTTGAGTGAATAGTAACCCGTGAATAGTAACTCGTAAAAAAAAATACCAAAGAAAATGATATGATGAGTACAAAAGAAATGATATCGCATACGAGTATAATAGAATATACGAAACTGCAAATGGATTTTCATCCGCAATGCGGTAATCCACGTAGACAGATCATTTCCACAATTTAATAAAGAATGAATACGAAGGGTCATTCACCATGCATGCGGTAGTCCGCGTAGACATGTTATTCCAACAGAATAATAAAGAATGGAACAACGGAAGAATTTCACCATGCATGCAGTAGTTCGCGTAGACAGGTTATTCTAACAGAATAATAAAGAATGGAACAACAGAAGAATTTCACCACGCATGCGGTAGTCCGCGTAGACAGGTTATTCCAACAGAATAATAAATATTGGAATAACAACCCTTCCAAGTATTGAAAGAAAATAACTCTCTTCATGAATACAAAAGAAATAATACACCTTACCACAATAGTGATATCCCTTACAACTGTTGAACGAAAATAATATTCCTACAAATATTGAACGAAATGATATTCCTTACGAATATTGAACGAAAATAATATTCATTCGTATACGAAAAATAATATCTCTACAAAATATGAAATAAATAATACCCCTTACGAATATTGAACGAAAATAATATTCCTACGAATATTGAACGAAAATGATATTCCTTACGAATATTGAACAAAAATAATATTCCTACGAATATTGAACGAAAATGATATTCCTTACGAATATTGAACGAAAATAATATTCATACGAATACGAAAAATAATCTCTTCAGAATATGAAATAAATAATACCCCTTACGAATATTAAACGAAAATAATATTCCTACGAATATTGAACGAAGATGATATTCCTTACGAATATTGAACGAAAATAATATTCATACAAATACGAAAAATAATATCTCTTCAAACTATGAAATAAATAATACCCCTTACGAATATTAAACGAAAATAATATTCCTACGAATATTGAACGAAGATGATATTCCTTACGAATATTGAACGAAAATAATATTCATACAAATATGAAAAATAATATCTCTTCAAAATATGAAATAAATAATACCCCATACCTCAGAAGAAGACTGGATACTGGAGTAGTGAAGTAGCAGACTACTCTTCTTCTTTCTCTCTATAGCTTCTCTCTCTATAATTGCTCTTGTGAGTCTTAGTGAATTGGTGAGAATGAAGGAAGAATGAGCTTCTATTTATAGGAAAACATAGTTTCGATAATTGCGCGTTTGGGCTCGAAATATTACAAATATAATACCTTCATCTTTTTTTTTCATTTTAATTTATTCCACGCAAGTATTAACAAACTTGCACCACCTCCCCTAATAGTATATCATGTGAATCAATAGTACAATCATGTGACTCAATAGTTCTATACATGTGAAAAAAATAATTACAGTATAGTACCTTCATCTATACCTCTATTTTTTATTTAGTCATGCAAGTATTATAAATCTTGCACCACCTCACCTTATAGTATATGCATTTGAATCAATAGTACACACATGTGAACAAATAGTTATAAGCATGAATTAATAGCAATTAATTGCTCATTTATCCAATTAATTACCCGATTAGTCAATTTAATCTCCAGAAATCAATTATTATCGAAATAATTGTCGATTTCTACCAACACTAATAATCCCAACACAATGAAAATATTTTTATCAACAATTTGATTTTTGAAATTTTGAAGTTTGACTTTTTTGAAAAAAAGTCAACTGTTGACTTTTTTTACCAAAAAGTCAACCCTGGTAAATTTTGTGTTTATAGTCTATTTTTACTAATTTCATCATTCCGGACTCAAATATCACATCCGCGTCTCCAAATTCATCTCTGGACTCAAATTTGAATTTTTAATAACATTTATCATTAATATTATAACTCACAATATTAACAACCAAATCGTTCCCAAGAAAAAGGGGGATCTTCGATAAGGATTTCTCCCTATTGGCGCGTAATTAGGTGACAAAACCTCTCCTCGACAGAACCTTCTAGGCATCGTCAATATTGCAAATAATAATATGAATAACTTTGTCGTCTCAATTATTAATTTAATAGTATAACATATTATGCAGATGATACTGTGACAACAATTGAATCAATAATACGAGAGATATGATGCAACAATTACTGTAGCAATAATTGAGTATAACTAAGTGACTTCTCACATAAGCATCAATAATCAATACCATGTGCTACTATGTAACCAAGCGTATTACTGTACTTTTACCACCGGGTATTTCAATAGTTTAACGATAAAACTTTTGCCGTTATTTTTATAAAAAGATAATTCTGTCATTTTCTAACTCCGACAGTTATTCCATTATGTGGTCCACCAATGATGGTGTCGTCGTACGGATATTCCCTGACAAAAAGAATATCCCTCGACCAAACGAATATTCCCCGACACAACAAATATTTTATATCAACTTGCTTACTTTATAAAATTTTCAAATATCACCCTTAACTTTAACCTTTTATGAATTTAACCATTTACTAAATAGAATAACAATTATCAAAAAATTGAATACTTTCATTTCATAAAATTCGGGGTCTCACAATCTCCGCCCTCGAAATTTATGTACGTACCTTGTATGTCAAAGATATGAGAATACCTTGCTTTCTTTTTGGATTGTACCTTTCCGGTTATTTCCTCTCTATCATGATTTTCCCATTTCTCATCTCCTGTATTTCAGATATCATTCTAGAATATAGTTTCAAAATAAGGGCTAATTGACATGCCATATATTATCCCTATATTCTGACCGACCAATTAAATAACAAGTAACTTAGGTAGGTCATACTAGCGAAGGAACTACCCGTCTCTCCCCTCCTAGTTCTAGTCTCACATCTCAGCTAGGGATCATATCACTAAGCTTTGATACCAACTGTGATGCCCCCAAAATAGGTATACATCACCCATCTTGAGTCACCAAATACATGGTACAGAAATCAAATACAAACTTAATTATACAATTGTCGTGTAAAAATACGACAAAATATAGCTGAGTTTTTACATAAATATTGTCTTCTAGACATTATCCAAACTCAATGGAATCCTCATTATAATTATTATCACATTATTTCATGGAATAGTGAGGACTACTAAAACAACCATCTGGACTGTCAATCCGTTCCTCGACCAGTCCCAACTATATTCTCATTTCCTGAAGAGAACAGTGAAAGAAAAGGGTGAGCTCAAGTAGCCCAGTAAAAAATATTATGACTAATATAATGCATAATAAATTATCATTAGCATTCAACAGTGTTACACTTATAAAATAAAATAACATCAAGTTTAACTGAAGTGGAACAAGCAATCCATTAGAAGAGTCAAGTAGAGCATGATATCTACTATCTTCTATGATTTAAAAAGTTTTTCATCCACTTTATCGCTAAGACTCATCTTAATAAATAAACCACATCATCGAATCATCCCTACACTACGAACCAAGGATATTCATGTAATCATCAATGGTCATGATTATACCGAATAATCCCTGGTCATAATCATACCAACAACTGTCCATCAATGCACTACAGGCCAATGAGGATTTTTACCATATCATTTGTAACATTACGGGTCATGATTATACCGAATGATCCTTGGTCATAATCATACCAATCAACAGTCCATCTATGCACGTAAGCCAAAGATGACTTTCATCACAATATAAGCATGATGATGATGACAATGATATAAGCATTAATCAAATAAAATCAAGGATAAATATTAAAGACTTTAAATTTATCCAGAGTAAAAATATCCAAATTGTCAACATGATACTGCTTTGTGGAGTAAAATTCAAGAATAATATTCATGTATCAAAAATAATTTGGACATAAAAGAAATATATTTTTTGGGTGAATAGTATCTTGTGAATAGTAATTCGAGAATAGTACCTCATGAATAGTACCCCCGCATGAAAGTTCCCCAAATACCCGAGTGAATAATATTCGAGTGAATAGTAACTCGTGAATAGTATCCCGATATGAAAAGTGTCCCGAATACCCGAGTGAATATTATTTGAGTGAATACTAACTGGGTGAATAGTAACCCATGAATAGTAACTCATGAATAGTATTCTGACATGAAAAGTGCCCCGAATACCTGAGTGAATATTATTTGAGTGAATAGTAACCTATGAATAGTAATTCGTAAAAGAAAAATACCAAAGAAAACGATATGACGAGTACAAAAGAAATGATATCGCGTATGAGTATAATAGAATATACGAAACTGTAAATGGATTTTCATCCGTAATGCGGTAATCTACGTAGACAGATCATTTCCACAATTTAATAAAGAATGAATACAAAGGGTCATTCACCATGCATGCGCCAGTCCGCGTAGACTGGTTATTCTAACAAAATAATAATTAATGGAACAACAAAAGAATTTCACCATGCATACGATAGTCTGCGTAGACAGGCTATTCCAACAGAAGAATTTCACCATGCATGCGGTAGTCCACGTAGACAGGTTATTCCAACAGAATAATAAAGATTGGAATAACAACCCTTTCAAGTATTGAAAGAAAATAACTCTCTTCATGAATACGAAAGAAATAATACCCCTTACCACAATAATGATATCCCTTACATCTGTTGAACGAAAATAATATTCCTACAAATATTGAACGAAATGATATTCTTTACAAATATTGAATGAAAATAATATTCATACGAATACGAAAAATAATATCTCTTCAAAATATGAAATAAATAATACCCCTTACAAATATTGAACGAAAATAATATTCCTACGAATATTGAACGAAGATGATATTCCTTACGAATATTGAACGAAAATAATATTCATACGAATATGAAAAATAATATCTCTTCGAATATGAAATAAATAATACCCTCATTTAATATTGAAGCTAAAATAATATTCCTACTTAATATTAAAGCGAATATGATATTCCTTACTTAATATTGAGCGAAAATAATATTCATATGAATCACGAAAAATAATATCTCTTCAAAATATGAAATAAATAATATTCCTTACCTCGTAAGAAGATTTGGATATCTAAAGTAGTGAAGTAATGACTACTCTTCTTCTTTCTCTCTATAGCTTCTCTCTCTATAATTGCTCTTGTGAGTCTTAGTGAATTGGTGAGAATGAAGGAAGAATGAGCTTCTATTTATAGGAAAATATAGTTTCGATAATTGCACGTTTTGGAGCTCGAAATATTACAGTATAATACCTTCATCTTTTCCTTTATTTTTAATTTAGTCCTGCAAGTATTATCAAACTTGCACCACCTCCCCTAATAGTATATCATGTGAATTAATCAATAGTACAATCATGTGACTCAATAGTTCTATACATGTAAAAAAAATAATTACAGTATTGTACCTTCATCTATAACTTTATTTTTAATTTAGTCATGCAAGTATTATCAATCTTGCACCACCTCCCCTAATAGTATATGCATGTGAATCAATAGTACACACATGTGAACAAATAATTATAAGCATGTGAATTAATAGCAATTAATTGCTCATTTATCGAATTAATTACCCGATTAATCAATTTAACCTCCAGAAATCAATTATTATCGAAATAATTGTCGATTTCCACCAACAATAATAATCCCAACACAATGAAAATATTTTTATCAACAATTTTATTTTTGAAATTTCAAAGTTTGACTTTTTCCGAAAAAGTCAACCCCGGTAAATTTTGTGTTTATAGTTTATTTTTACTAATTTCATCATTCCGGACTCAAATATCATATTCACGTCTCCAAATTCAACTCCGAACTCAAATTCAAATTTTTAATAACATTTATCATTAATATTATAACTCACAATATTAACAACCAGATCGTTCCCAGGAAAGAGGGGGCTTTCCGATAAGGATTTCTCCCTATTGGCGTGCAATTAGGTGACCAAACCTCTCCTCGACAGAACTTCTAAACATCGTCAATATTGTAAATAATAATATGAATAACTTTGTCATCTTAATTATTAATTTAATAATATAACATATTATGCAGATGATACTGTGACAACAATTGAATCAATAATATGAGAGATATGATGCAGTAATTATTGTAGCAATAATTGAGTATAACTGAGTGACTTCTCATGTAAGCATCAATAATCAATACCGTGTGCTACTATGCAATCACGCGTATTACTGTACTTTTACCACCGGGTATTTCAACAGTTTAACGGTAAAACATTCGCCGTTATTTTTCTAAAAAGATAATTATGTCATTTTCTAACTCCGACAGTTATTCTGTTGTGGGGTCCACCAATGATGGTGTCGTCGTACGGATATTCCTTGACAAAAAGAATATCCCCCGACCAAACGAATATTCCCCGACACAACAAATATTTTATATCAACTTGCTTACTTTACAAAATTTTCAAATATCACCCTTAACTTTAACCTTTTATCAATTTAACCATTTACTAAATAGAATAACAATTATCAGAAAATTAAATACTTTCATTTCGTAAAATTCAGGGTCTCACACTAATCCTTAGGGTTTAACCCTTAGGGTTTAACCCTAAGGTTTAACATATAAAATTTATAGGATTTAGCAATTAGAGTTTCAAAATGTAAAATTTTAGTTTCTAAAAATATAATTTAGAAATCTCTAATTAGATTAGGTTTACTAATTATATTATACAGGAACAATAGGGTTTAAAAATTTACTAATTTTAGTTAACCTTGCTAATTTAGCAATTAGAGTTTATAATTAGTAATTAGGTTTTAAAATTACTAATTATGGTTACTAAATATAGAAATTAGGGTTTCTAATTTCAAGATTAGGGTTTCTAACAATAATTAGGGTTTACTAACTTAGATTATAATTCTAACACTTATTATAATCACATTAGCACAATTTTGACTGATCTTTACTCCGGTTTGAGTTCAAATAATAGTACCACTAGGTCTTCTACTGATATACCATAATTGACCGATCATTATCACTACGTATATACCGTAAATATCTATAGCACTGAAAAATCAAAATATAATTAATATTATATTATTATTCTCATTCCTTGATCAAAATCCAAAATTAGGGTTTGGATTTCATATCTGATTTATCTTTTAGATATAACATTATTAATTAAGCTAAAATAATTAACTTAATTAATCTAACATAAATTCTTATAATAAAATAATTATTATAATAATTCCAAAAATCATTTCATATATTAAATAAATAATATATAATTATATTTTCATAGAAAATAATTAATAAAAACATTTCTACTATAAAATTAATTATTATAAGAATGTAATTTATAATGATCAATAGTTCTAACATAAAAAGTATTTGTAATAATTTATGTAATAAATATATTTTTATTTATCACACAAATCATATACCCATTAAAATGGCATATATCCCCATATTTATTTTAATAAATAAAAAATAAATTTATACGTAAAATTTCTAATTTATTTATATAGAAAATATTGGGTTGTTACATTCACCCTCCCTTATAAAGATTCCGTCCCCGAAATCACCATTTTAAAACCTATACATACAAGGGTACATAGCATACACAATCATTGCAAGTAGATCTCGACTAACTTTGATCGAACTAATCTTTAACTATTCACATAAAGCTTGTCTATCTGATTCAATGGAAATTTGATTTCTAAAAGAACTCAAATTCCTCTTTAGAAATTTCTTTATAAAATAATTTACTATATATATGAAAATCATGTATATATAAAAAAAAATTAAAAGTTATACGAATAATACCTGGAGTTCCATTGCCAGCTACCACTGTATCCTGGACCGTCATGTTGAAGACCCTTGCTGTTAATTTTGTTGGCTTGCTTGATGACGTTGGTCCTGTGATTGCTAAAGTCCTGCTACCCTTGCCAGTAGTCACACTTCCTGTATCCATCCTCCTTTTCGGACAATCCTTCACCTTGTGTTCAATTAAGCCCACATAGAAAACACCCTTTGTTCATTCTTGGATTAAGGGGCAGTTGAGAGAGATATATGGCCCTCCGCCTGAACTTATAACAAAACAAACTTCCTTTAAACATTCCCTAGAGTGGTTCTTTCCACAAGTCTTACACTGTACAGTTGGCTTCTTAATACCTTCCTGCTTAACTTGGACATTTCCAAAATTGGTCCGCTTCCTCTTTCCATTACCAATTTTACTTCCACTATTAATTTCTACCTTCCCAACTCCTTCGACCTTACCCTTGTTCTTTCTCTCCTTGTTGTAGAGGCTCATGGCCTCACTCCCCTCCTTAGCTATTATATCCTTTTCCATAAGTGCTGTAAATGTAGGAATCTACAACACCGCCACCTTGTTATAGAGCCAGGGTTTTAATCCTAGATCAAACCTTCTCGCTTTCCTAGCCTCCGTATCAACTTGATGCGGAGCAAACCTAGCCAACTCATTAAATTTTGCGGCGTACTCCGCAACAGTCATGTTCTCATGCTTAAACTCTAAAAATTTCACCTCCATCCTAGCCTGTATACTAGATGAAAAATAGTTTTCGAAAAACAGTGTCTTAAACCTATCCCAAGTAACTACACCTTCTCCTGCCCTCGCCTAATTCGCTTCCAACCAAAAATTCGCCTCCCCCTTCATCATGTAGGTGGAAAAAGCTGTCTTTTGCCCCTCAGCTACCCTAGCTATCACAAACATCTTTTCAATCTCTTTAACCCAAGTTTGGGCTTCAACAGGGTCAATTATACCTCTAAATTCTGGCGGTCCTACAACCTTAAAGTCTTTGAAGTTCGCCAGGCGATTATCCTTTTGTTTCCTCGCTTGGCTGACATTCCTTGTTGCATAGCTTGTGCTATCATGTTTGCAAAGTGTTGCATCAGTCGCTTGTTGTTGTCCTCTCGTTGTTGTTGATGATTTTGACGCCCTTTAGTTTTGAGTTTGACGTCTTGACGGCATTATTTGGTTAAGTAAAACCATAAATTATACTTTATTAACTTACATTCTAAACCTTATCGCATAAGTTTAATATATTAAACTTGTTTCATTACTAAAATTTAGGTTCATATTCATTTAGCGAATACTTTACATAGCATAACACATACTGCTTTAAACATCGGCTATCCCTTTGTGACTACAAAAGTCGGGATGTACAACCTTTATTAATACAAAAGTTGAGAACATTACATTACACAGACATACTTATCATATATATTACATTAAATATACCTACACAACAGAACCTATACTATCTATTTACTATGCCTTTTTCTTGGACAACCTTTTGCTTGATGGCCTTCTATCCCACAGATAAAATATGCACCTGGTTTATAGTCGGGACAATAAAGAGTGGTATGTCCCTCATAGTCGCAAAGATAACATATCTTTTTTTATTTCTTCATATCGGATTTTCCTAAGTCGTGATCTTCTATCTTTCTTTTTCCCTTATTGCTCGGAGCTGCACATGATAAGTTGCTTGAGGCTCCCATCTGATCAATTTAGATTTTAAGCTTATCTTGTTCTTCCATTGTTTCGATTAACGCCTGACGCAATTGACTATTTAGTAACTTTTCTATTTCCCACAGCTTTTCCAGAGAAGAAACCTTGTTCCTCAGATCCTGCACCTCCGTTGATGCTTGTTCAGCTTCAACTTTAGTGTCCGGATCACTATTTGTCAGTTCCACCATTTTTGGATCTGATACTACGTTTTCTACAATAATCACCTCCTTAGATTTGTTTTCAGCATGAGCCTCTATTTTAGCTATTGGCTTTGATATTAGCTCGGGTGTATGGATTTGATCCTTCTTCATGCTATAAGCATATAACAAGCCTTTTCCACCAGACATCTACACACATAAATTATCCTGATTAGCATATAATAAATACACACAGAAAATAATAGTTTTATATAAGTTATATTTTATTTTATTTGACGATGAATTTATTCAATTCATATCTTTTTAAACTCTATATGAGTTATTTATATTTTCAACGTTTCCCTCTATTCCAAGTTTATAACCTAAGGTCTATCCCACCTAAGATTTCTATCCCTAAAGCTCTGATACCAACCTGTATAGCCCCCAAATTCAGGTACTTGAAACCCGAACTCGGTGCTTCATGATACCATTTCTATGAGCGGAATAATACTAATACTAATAACAATAATATAAATATTAAACTTAATTTACATATCAGAGTCTATTCCCCAGGTACGCAGCCTTTAAACATTCATTACAATAAATGATAGATAATATATATCATTCTCATCTTAATAAAACCAAACTATTACACAATATAGCATAACACTCATTCAACAACTTTCCCTTTTCCTTTGTTCTTGGCCGAGCCCTCTGATTGTTCACACTTAGCTGAAAACATTTAAATTAAGCAAGGATGAGCATTTGAGTGCCCAACAAGTAATAACAATTATAAATATTAGCTGAAAGGATTAAATGTTTTCTTTGTACTACCCTTCTACAATAAATCAATTGTTGTGAAGTAATCTGAACCGATAATAATAACATAACAATTCTCTATCAAATTTTTGAAACTACGTACTGACTATAAATAGGGTTAAGGTGACATACAATGAATATTGTTTTTAATTTTTGAATAGGTTTAGCATAACTTCATCCGTAAATCGTCATAACTTACGGGTATCGGGGGTGATCAGTCCGTTATGCCCTGTATTGATCAATACTACATACAAGAACGATATTATCGCTCACTCATTCCACCCAAGCATAAAAGTTTTCCCATGTTTGTGATGTTTATACATAGTCTGGAATCAGAATCAAAACAATTTGATTGGATACAAAAAGGTTTTATCATATTCAACGATATTTCTAAATTGTGTCTAGTTGATCAAATAACTTAGACGACTTTTATTTATTGTATACGTACTGGAAATCAATAGGTATATATATATATATATATATATATATATATGAGTAAATACAATGATTATCCAAGTGGGGACACTTGTATAACCATAATTAAAAATTAACGAACAGAATAAATATCTAAATAGTAATGTAATAACATGTTGATAGACAATGATCGGATATAATATATATAACAACAAGGTTAGTAATCCGGCATAATAATATTATAATTCTGAAAACTTTCTTACTCATATCCATTGCATAAAGAAAATGCAAAGGTAGAATACTTGCCTGGTCTGCTGCTTACAATATGCAACTTAGTTTTTATCTTTTGTATAATAACCTATCAGTAATAAGATCATTTTATTGATTAGAATAACATATCGTAACACATAATACCGCTTATTGCAGTCAGCACATAACCTAATCACATTGCCACACATGTTTAATAGTCATCAGATCACAAACAAACACGTATCTAATCACATTATCCAAGTCCATATCAATTTCTGAAACATATCGGTGTACCAACAACTTTATTGGGTAATTATCGAGTCTAAGACTCTATTCTAAAGTTCAATATCTGTAAGTATCAGTCATATTATTTTTAAATGACTTATAATAATTTTTAAACATTTATTATGAATTTTCAAAATTTTCAAACTAGAAATCATTATTAAATGATTTAAATATTAAACAATTCTATTATCATTAATATATTAACATTAAACTATTAATGAAACCATTGCCAAAATATTAAAGTTATTTATAATAACTCAAAATACATTTAAAATATTAATATTACCCTTAAATGATTTTTTAAAATATTTAAAATCATTTTTAAATAATTACCATTAATATTAAAATATTAATGTAATATTCCTCAAAATATTAAAAGTCATTATGTATAACTTAAAATATTTTTAATTCATTTATATCCTTTTTAAATGATTTTTAAATTAATAAAACCATTTTAAACCATTTATTTAATATAATTATTAAATAAATTTAATTTCATTAATATTAAATTAATATCATTAATATTAAATTATTAATAAAATTATCCTTTAAATATTAAAAGTTATATTTTATAACTTAAAATATCTTTAAACACTTTATTTTTATTTAAAATGATTTTATAATATTTAAATCATTTTTAAACTAATTTATTTAATATAATTATTAAATAATTCTAATATCATTAATATTGAATTAATTAATGAAATTTACCTTTAAATATTGAAAGTTATATTTTATTTAACTTAAAATTTTTAAATACCTTATTATTATTTAAAATGATTTTTAATATAATAAAATCATTATTTATTTATTTATTTAATTCATTTATTAAATAACTTAATTATCATTAATATTAATTTATTAATGAAATTCTTCACAAAATATTAAAAGTCATTAAAAATAACTTAAAATATTTTCTTATACCATAATATAATTTTAAATGATTTTCAAGTATTAAAATCATTTTTAAATAATTTATTTAATATAATAATTAAATAAATTAAATATTTTTAGTATTTCAAAAATATTAAATATTTATGAAATATATTAAAATTATTAAAACTAATTTTTAGACTTTAAAATAATTTTTAGTAATTTAATTTATAATTTTAATAATTAAAAACTAATTTTTTATAATTATTTAATAAAAATATAATTTTTATAAAGAAACTGTCTCTAAAGCCTGCCTATACCGATAGAATTGTCTCTATAGGTGTTCTTCTTGTTCTTGGCTAAACCTAGAACATTCATGTCAGTTTTCGAGTGACTTAGTTTGACCAAGAATATCTGACAGTTCATATAGCTTATGGGTGTAATATGACTTTGACCTTGTAGTATTAATGTAATACTACAAGTATCAGTAACAATTAATATCAAACAACATAACACAAATGAGATCTGGGCTTCCCACGTGACTGTCAGAGGTTGTTCTTCATTTCCGGGTTTCCCAGAAATGAAGAACAGTTCGAGGGTCATACTTTAGGCCTCCCCTACAAGCTAGTCTTGTAATGTTTTTATGATATAATAATTTCATGTTGTAATCAACATGCAAATAAGTAGATCTATCACATAAAATCATCACAACAACACAAACGCGAGATCTAGTCTGGTCAAACTATGTCAGACGACATGTTCTTATGTTTTCTAGGTTACCCAGAAAACAAAAAACATGTTCGACTTAACTAGTTTGACCGACCACAAATTTCAACCTGTTTATTATTTATGTGATTTTAAGGCATGAAGATGTAATCTAAACAACATAGTACATGTTAGATGTAAAAACCATAAAAAAAAAATCATTAAATCATTGTCAGATCCAAGCCCTTAAACCTCTTGTCATAACATTTTGGGTACGTTTCTGGGTTGCCCAAAAACGTTCGGTAATTCCGATCAACGTAGTTTGACCACATATATCTTCGATCGGGGGCAGATTTAACCTTGATTCAAGTTCTAGAAACGAGATCGGATAGCATACTACATGTTCAGATCTTTAAACAACAAAACACACATGCGAGAATGGGATCTATGGGACCTGACATTTGGTTGTTAGACCATATTTCCCAGTTTTCCAGATTATGAAAATCTTTCAATTCGAGCTCTTAAATGTTATGGATTTATCATTTGCCAACCCAGATCACTTATATATACCACATACAACATATTATAACACTCAAACATAACATCTAACACAAGATTAAAGTTCAGAATATAGCTAGGGTTTTTATACCTTCTATGATCAATTCTGATTCTAGGCTTCTGAGTTTGATATGGGTGTTAATGGGGCTGGTTTTGGGACTTAAATGCCTTGATATTTTCGGAGGTTTGAGCTTGAGAGAGTCAAGGATGAGAGTTGTGCAAAATTTAGGCTAGCAAATGATTTTTCTCTCTCTCCAATCTATAAATACAAGTCTTAGATGCATGTATGGCTGATAATGGACTGATTTTCTGGAGATTTGTGTTGATATGTGTCACATGGTAGGTCAAGAGTTTGCCAACCACTCCAATTTGACTAGATTTGCAAGTAAGCTTAATAAAAAATGTGACAAAGGACATTTTAGCCTTTTTGCTTGCACTTTTAATGGCCATTTTGTTATTTTCCCTAACCCTTAGGGTTTAACCCTAAGGTTTAGCATACAAAATTTGTAAGATTTAGCAATTAGGGTTTGAAAATGTAAAATTTTAGTTTCTAAAAATATAATTTAGAAATCTCTAATTAGATTAGGTTTACTAATTATATTATACAGGAATATTAGGGTTTTAAAATTTACTAATTTTAGTTATCCTTGCTAATTTAGCAATTAGAGTTTACAATTAGTAATTAGGTTTTAAACTTACTAATTAGGGTTACTAAATATAGAAATTAGAGTTTCTAATTTCAAGATTAGGGTTTCTAACAATAATTAGGGTTTACTAACTTAGATTATAATTCTAACACTTATTATAATCACATTAACACAATTTTTGACTGATCTTTACTCTGGTTTGAGTTCAAATAACAGTACTACTAGGTCTTCTACTGATATACCATAATTGACCGATCATTATCAATACGTACATACCGTACATATCTATAGCACTAAAAAATCAAAATATAATTAATATTATATTATTATTCTCATTCCTTGATCAAAATCCAAAATTAGGGTTTGGATTCCATATCTGATTTATCTTTCACATATAACATTATTAATTAAGTTAAAATAATTAACTTAATTAATCTAACATAAAATTTTATAATAAAATAATTATTATAATAATTAAAAAAACCATTTCATATATTAAATAAATAATATATAATTATATTTTCATAGAAAATAATTAATAAAAACATTTCTAGTATAAAATTAATTATTATAAGAATATAATTTATAATGATCAATAATTCTAACATAAAACTATTTGTAATAATTTATTTAATAAATATATTTTATTTATCACACAAATATATATACCCATTATCTTGGCACATATCCCAGAGACCCCAAATTTTATGAATAAAGATTTAAATTTCTTAAAATATTTTTTGAATATTATGGTGTGGATTTGATATAATGTTATAGTTGTAGGTAATATTTACAAATTTTGCAAAGTAAGCAAGTATTTATATAATATTGATTGGTCGGGAATATTCTTTTAACGGGGAATATTAAATTTGACGACACAATCATTGGTGGACCACATAACTAAGTATTGTCGTAGTAAGAAAACGATGTAGTTATCTTTTATTAAAATAAGCAAAAAAGTTTTATTGTTAAACCGTTGAACTACCGGTAGTAAAAGTACAAGAATACATGTGGTTGCATAGTAGCACTGGTATTTATTGATTATTGATGCTTCACGTGAGAAGTCACTCGGTTATACTCAATTATTACACAGAATAATTGCGTGATCATATCTCTTGTGACGCCCCCAAATCTGGGTCTCTTCCAACCCGACAGATGGTGCTACACGGTACTACCATTCATACATACATTCAATTGAAATGCCTCAAAAGAAAGAATATGACTTCTATATATTAAAATAATATTTACATTCCCCAGGTTCTGTATAACCCTTTCACTTGTTCTTGTCATAATATAAAATATATTACAATCGTTCATCCTATACTATTACAAAGTATTCTACGGGTTCGTCTTCACTTTGCCCTTATCCTTGCCGGAGCCTTCGGTCCGTTCGATCTTAGCTGTGTTCATATGGTTCAAGCAAGAGTGAGCATGACTATCTCAGCAAGTACAATATTTCTAATAAACAACATGCTTGAAACATAGGAATCGTATATCTTCAATAACTGAACAATAGTTACGAAGTACTATTGATAATTCAAAATAGCACTTCTTCAAAACGTTTTACAACAACAATATTCAG
The DNA here is from genome assembly GCA_020205605.1 of Panax ginseng. Taxonomy (NCBI): domain Eukaryota; kingdom Viridiplantae; phylum Streptophyta; class Magnoliopsida; order Apiales; family Araliaceae; genus Panax; species Panax ginseng. The sequence goes on from CM035139.1 coordinate 94,825,052, forward strand.
TAAAACATCAATTTTGGTCCAAGACGTTGAGCATTTCATAAGTTCTTTGAAACAGGACATCCCGACACTAAGTCCGTAAGTCCGACATTTCTTACGAGCACTTCTAGGTGATCAGCCTATAGTACTCTATGTTGATCAACACTACATTCATTAAACGTGTGTACGTTTAAATTGTGGCAACCTCGCGTGCCTGTCGTTTGACGACAAAACATTTTTAGCATACTCAGTCTTCGATTGAAAACCACACCAATATAACTTGGTAAACATTGTACATAATTTAAGTCTAGCCGAAAGAATTGGCGTTGACTTCGTCATTCATCAATTCATGCGTAAGAATACATGGATCACAAAGCTTGTTCAGAATGAACTAAAATAAGGGTTAGAGTACTTGCCTTTAGCGTCTGCTACAGTTAATATCACGTTCTCGATTAAGTCTTTAAGGTCTCTACAATACATGATCACATAACGTACTACATTAGGTAATATATAATCAATTATGAGTACATCTATATCTTACCCTTCTTCTCAATCTAAACATGACTTAGATTTAGTGTTATTGGTTTTGGCTTTCCGTTACATTTATCTTATCTTCACATTACATTTACTTTCGATTGTTATTTCTAACCTTTAGGCAACATTTTTAAGGTCTAACAATACCTTATAATGATTCATTAAGTTCTTTAGTTCATTATCTAAGACTTACTATTCATTTCATACTTGTAAACTTTCTTCTCTATGCCTCTCTTAAGTGCAGAAAAATGGCTAGCCTCCTTTTGTATAACTCGTCTTATGAAGACGAGTTTCCAGTAGCTAAGGGTCGAGTCCCATGCAATGGCACATACATACAATACATTGGGTCAATAGGCCCGCAGTGACTCTGCAGAAGGTAGTGATACCGTGCTTGGCGCTGCAGCGCCACTAATTGGCCTTGGGTTGGTGCCGCGGCGCCAACTCTGTGCCTTAGAAATTTTTTACAGACTTTCAATTTTGTGAACTTCCCGAACGTATAACTTCTTCGTTATAAGTTCGAATTGTCTCGTTCAAAAGCCTACGGTTCACAAATTCCATACTCTATACGTTCATGTAAGAATTTTATCTATTTGACTTCGTTCGCTAAAATTTCACCTATTAGTTCATTTTTAACGAAAAACGATAAACGTTCGTGAACGTTCAACGCTCATTTCTTCATTCTAAGTCTGAATTCGGTCATTTTCAAGTCCGCAACTCTATAATGCCAAATATGACTTGTCTCCATCGAAAACCAACGTTTTCGAGTTCAAACACAAAATACGACTTCCATTCCGACAATTTCACGAATACGGAGATTATCGTCCAATCATGTGAATTCCGGCATAATTTCGTTACTAACGATTTGATTATTGTTCTAAATGGATTCTAACCATCATATGAACATTTCAAACAACTTATTACATTAACTTATTTTCAAAGTAAGTTTTGACTTATTCACATGAGTTAATGACTTAATCAACTTATAAACTACGAATTCCATTTCTTATGACTTAATATGGATTTAAGTCCGTTACTCAATGTTCTCATACGATATTGAACATACTAACATCATAAGATAATCATATGATAAGTTTATCATGAGTCCATAACTTATTTAGGTTCAAGTTACTTATTCATGACTTATTCGACTTAAGTTCATTCATTCATCAAATCTTACATGTTCCTAGCATACATTCTTATTTCATTACACTTCTCTTATCACCCTACAATGATTGAGATGAAGGTATATTAGACACAAGATCATTACCTTTGATGAACTAGTTCTTCTTCTTGAAGATTTAATAATGGAAGTCTAACTTATAAGTGCTTATTCTTGCTTAACCTCTCTAACCAATAAGTTACTTTGTAAGAGAAAGTTGTTCAATGAAATAAAACAAGTAAATAATGAATTGTAAGCTTGCTATTTATAAACTAACCAAAGTGAGGGCACTATGGTCATTAAGTACTCCACCTCCTTAACAACCTCCTTACTATTCATCTACTTAACCACTAAGTAAACTTGCTAGCCACATAAAGTACTTGATCATCACAACACTTGGGCATTACACAAAGTTTTTGCCCATCAAGTCTATCCATGGGTTACACCATGGATCCTAATTATCCAATGGATCATAATTTGGGCTTAATCCACTTAGCGTAACTCAAACCTTTAGGCTTGCATTAAGTTACTTTGGACTTTAGCTTACTAATTACTTGGGCTTGTACCTTAATTCTTGTTGGACTATTCAATTATTACACAATCCTACAAGTTCAAGTCTTTTAATTTAAAACCTTATTACATAAGGTATACGTATAATTCTTGTATTCTCATTCGTTTATTAATTTGTAACATACGTTATCTCCTTATTCATACTTATTCATACAATACTTCGTATTCAATACCTCGTATAATACCTACGTATTGTACGATCATTATACTTTTTTCTTAACATTTAATATTTCTAACGATCTTAAATTAAGTCCGCATGCGAAATATTACGTTTTCCATGCCTATATTATTATTACATAATCCATCTCACATTGATATTATAACGTTACGTATTTCTCAAAAGTTCAAAAATAATTCCCGAGCGGAAATTGATGAATAGTGTTTTTTGGAAAATTTCTCAAAAAACTTTTATTTTCGTTTTAGAAATTCAAACACTTTAATTCTCTCACGTAGTTAAAATACTATGACGTTTTAACGTTTCTAGGTTATAGAACGACATTCATCTTACTAACATATAATAATAATAAATAATATTATTTTATTCATTATTAAAAATATTTACAATTGGTTCGATTTTCTGGGGCGTTACATCTCTCATATTATTGTCACAGTATCATCTGAATAATATGATATATTATTAAATTAATAATTGAGACGACAAAGTTATTCATATTATTAAATTGCAATATTTACAATGTCTAGAAGTTCTGTCAAGGAGAGGTTTGGTCATCTAATTTGTTGCTAATAAGGAGAAATCCTTATCTGGAAGCCCCTCTTTCACCGGGAATGACCTGGTTGTTAAATATTGTGAGTTATAATATTAATGACAAATAAGTTCGTGTTGATTAAAGATGAAATTGATAGTTCCATTGTGTTGGAATTATTAGTGTTAGTGGAAATCAACATTTAGTTCGATATTAATTGATGTCTGGAAGTTATACTGACCAGTCGGGTAATTAATCAGATAAGTGAGCAATTAATTCCTATTAATTCACATGATTATAACTATTTGTTCACATGTGTGTACTATTGATTCACAATCTTGTACTATTAGGGGAGTTGGTGCAAGATTAATAATACTTGTATGACTAAGTTAAAAATAGAGGTATAGATGGAGGTACTATACTGTAATTCGTATTTTCACATGATTATAAATATTGATTCACATTATTTACTATTAGGGGAGGTGGTGTAAGTTTGATAATACTTGCAGGACTAAATTAAAAATGAAAGAAAAGTTGAAGGTATTGTACTGTAATATTTCGAGCCCCAAAACATGCAATTATTGAAACTATATTTTCCTATAAATAGAAGCTCATTCTTCCTTCATTTTTCACTAATTCACTAAATCTTTAGAGCAATTATTATAGAGAGAAATTATAGAGAAAAAGAAGAAGAGAAGTCTGCTACCTCACTTTTCCAATATCCAGTTTCTTCTAAGGTAAGGGGTATTATTTCTTTCGTATTCATGAAGAGAGCTTATGTTATTCCATTCTTTATTATTATATTGGAATAACCTGTCTATGCGAGGTACCACATACATGGTGAAATTCTTCTGTTATTCAATTCTTTATTATTATGTTGGAATAACCTGTCTATATGAAGTACCGCATACATGATGAAATTCTTTTGTTATTCCATTCTTTATTATTATTATTGGAATAACCTATCTATGCGAAGTACCACATACATTGGTGAAATTCTTCTGTTATTCCGTTCTTTATTATTCTGTTGGAATATCATGTCTGTGTGGATTACGCTAGACCTGGTTCCATTCTTTATTATTTTGTTGGAATAACCTATCTGTGCGGTCTATCGCATGCATGGTGAATTCTTTGTTATTCCATTCTTTATTATTCTGTTGGAATCCTCACATGCTGTGGATTACGCTAGAGACCGGTTCGATTCTTTATTATTACATTGGAATAACTTTATGCGTGTGGTCTATCACATGCATGGTGAATTCTTCTCGTTATTCCATTCTTTATTATTTCATTTGGAATATCACATGCATGTGATTACGCATGACCTTGTTCCATTCTTTAATATTCATTATAATAACTTTTCGCCTACATGTGGATTATCACATGCATGGTGAATGATCCTTCGTATTCATTCCTTATTAAATTGTGGAAATGATCTGTCTACGTGGATTACCGCATGACGGGTGAAAATCTATTTTCAGTTTCATATATTCTATGGTACTCATTTGGTTAAAGTTTTGGCTTCTATACTCCATGAAATTAGTAGAATATCCTTGATATTTGCACTTCAACCGGTATCTTTTCATGGAAATATTCTTCTGAGCATTCTTGAATTTTACTCCACAAAGCCGTATCATGTTGACAATTTGGACGTAATTGATTTCAAGATAAATTAACTTATAAATCTTTAAAATTTATTCTTGAACTTGTTTTATTGAATTATTATGTCATTGTTATCATCCTCATTCTTATATTGTGATGAAAGTAATCTTTAGCTTACGTGCATAGATGGACTTGGTATGATTATGACCAGGGATTATTTGGTATAACCTGTAGTGCATTGATGGGATGGAGTTTTTGGTATAATTATGACGAGATTTATCGGTATAGTCATGACCATTGATGATTTAATGAATATCCTTGGCCCGTCTTCGCAGGATGACTCGATGATGTGGTTTATTTATTAAGTTGAGTCTCGTGATAAAAATTGATGAAAACATTTTAAATCATAGAAGATAGTAGATATCATGCTCTACTTGACTCTTCTAATGGATTGCTTATTCACGCAGATTAAACTTGATGTCTATTGTATTTTATCGGTTTAACATTTTTGAAGACTAATGATAATTTATTCGCATTATCTTAGTCATAATATTTCTTCTTGGGCTAGTTGAGCTCACCCTTTCTTTCCTTTGTTCTCTTAAGGAAATGAGAACGTGGCGGGACTAGTCGGGGAACCGGAGTGATGGTCCAGATGATAGCATTAGTAGTCCTCACTATTACATTAAATAGTATGACAATAAATGTAATGAGGTCTCCATTGAGTGTGGATATTGTCTAGATGACAATATTCTTATTAAAACTCTTAGATTATGTTTTTGTCGTATTTTTTTACATTGTTGTATAATTAAGTTGTATTTGAATTTTGTACCATGTATTTGGTGACTCAAGATGGGTGATGTATACCTATTTTGGGGGCGTCTCAGTTGGTATCAAAGCTTAGGGATATGATCTCTAGCTTAGATGTGAGACAAGAACTAGGAGGGGAGAGACGGGGAATTCCTTCGCTAGTATGACCTACCTAAGTTTATTTGGTATTTAATTGATCGGTCAGAGTATAGGGATAATATGTGATATGTTAATTAACCCTTGTTTTGTGGCAGTGTTTGAAAATGGCATCTGAAAATGTTGAGATCAGCAATGAAGCACATGAGATCGTTGAGACACCTTTAATCACCAACCAAGTTAATGTTATGTCAGACGAAGAAGAAATTAGAGATATCTACGTGGTGAGTGAAGAACTAATAGCTGCACCCGAGCTAGTCGTAGAGGTAGCAGCTGAGAGTCAGGAAGAAGAGGAACATGAGGAGAATTTATTAGAAGAATTTTATGATCAAAATTTAGAATTATGAAATCGTATTCATGAGTTAGAAGAGCAGGCTGAAGAACAGCAGGCGGTCGTAGAGCAAAGGGATGCAACAATTCAAAATTGTGTTACCCGATGTGCGATGCTTGAATAGAAGCACTCTTTGGAAGAGTATAAGATATTAGAGCTGGAATCTGAGAATGCTATGATCAAGGTTTTGATGAAAGAAGAAGCAAATGAACGAATGAGAATAGATGATGCATGGGTAAAAGCCGCACGACGCGTTGATATTGTAAAAAAAGACGTCCAATCTAATAAGGCCAAAATAGATGAAATGGATTTCGCTTTTTGGACAGCAATTGGGAGAATCCAACATAGAATTCAGAATTACTCGGTGCAGAATGGTCAACCCTAATTCGATATGGATCGGAGAGTAATGATTCGAATCATGGATCAGTAATGTGGCGAAGCAATTAAGGGTGGAATGTACTCTATAGCAAATTTAAGTCCAACTGGGATGGTGATGCCAAAGGATGTCCCAGACAAGTCAAGCTCGGTAGTTTAAGTGAGAGCGTTTATCGAGGAACCTGAATGAATTTATCACGGGTAAGTTAATCATAAACTCTTGCAAAGTCTATACCTTATTCGATACCGGTTCTACCCACTCTTTTATTTCACCTAGTGGTGTTCAATGTTTGAACTTGGCACTTTTATCTGTTGAAACTCTGTTAGGAGAAACATTCGTTACCTCCACTATTTATAAATCTTGTTTAATTCAAATCGACACTTTCATGTTACCTGTCGATCTTATTTCTTTGAAAATACTTGCATTTGATGTGATTTTAGGGATTGATTGGTTAACTACTCATCATGCTAAAATCGATTATTTTCGTAAGGTTGTTAGTTTTCATATTCCTAACCAACCTGTTATGTGAATTCAAGAAACCAAACCACAAAAGTCAATCATTGTCATATAAAGCCATAATTAAAGAGCCCTGAGCCTTTCGCTGGTGACTTCCAAGTCTTGGAATACACCGAAGCTAGAATATCCATTGGGGATGTCGTGAATAATGGTGACAAGTTGATAGATATCAATGTGACATGTTATCCAAGTCTTGGATGAGGGTCAAAGTTTTGAATGATATTTCTATTGTTAATAAATTTCCTGACGTATTCCTGAAGACTTCTTAGCTTACCCCTAGAGCGTGAAATCGAATTTTGTATTGACCAGTACAAAACCCATTTCTAAAACCCTCAAATATTTCTTCAACTAAAATGAACGTAACATGCGCCAAAGACATTGGCTCGAGCTGTTGAAGATTACGATCATACTATTCAATATCATGTGGAAGAGAGAACGTAGTGGTGACGGCGTTGAGTAGAAGATCGTATGCGTTCTGAGTGCGATGTTGTTAACACAAAAACCCATTTCGTATAACTTACAAATGATGAAGATAGAGTTAAAGACTCTAAGGACCTACGTGGTGATATCAAATATACGAGTAGAATTGACTTTAATCGATAAAGTTAAAGCCGCTCAAGCTACACCCCCAAATCTGATGAATGTGAAGAAGAAGGTTCAAGAAGGCGTTATCTCAACCCTCGATTTAATTGGCCCATTTGAAATCCTCGATGGAGTAGGAACTCTGGCCTATAGACTCGTTTTACCGTCAAGTATGTCACGTGGTCATAACGTTTTTCACGTATCGATGTTACGTAAATATGTGGATGACCCGAACTACGTTATTAAATTAGAACTAGACGAGATAGCAGAAGATTTAACGTATGATGAGATACGTGTTAAAATCTTGGATAAGAAGGATCATATTCAACACTCAAAGGTTATACCTCAAGAGTTGGAATATGAAATGAAGTCAAGGCATCCTCACCTCTTGACATACCACCAGATACGTAAATTTCGAGGCGAAATTTCATGAGGAGATTGTGAGACCCCAAATTTTATGAATAAAGATTTAAATTTCTCGAAATATTTTTTTGATTATTATGGTGTGGATTTGATATAATGTTATAGTTGTGGGTAATATTTACAAATTTTGCAAAGTAAGCAAGTGGTTATATAATATTCGATTGGTCAGGGAATATTCGTTTTAACAGGGAATATTTGTACGATGACACAATCATTGGTGGACCCCACAATGGAAGTATTGTCGTAGTAAGAAAACGACAGAGTTATCTTTTACTAAAAATAACGACGAAAGTTTTACCGTTAAACTGTTGAACTACTCGGTAGTAAAAGTACAGTAATACACTGGGTTGCATAGTAACACACGATATTGATTATTGATGTTTACGTGAGAAGTCACCCAATTATAATCAATTATTGCTACAACAATTGCTGCATCATATCTCTCATATTATTGATTTGATTATTGTCACAGTATCATCTGAATAATATGATATATTATTAAATTAATAATTGAGACGAAAAAGTTATTCATATTATTAAATTGCAATATTTACAATGTCTAGAAGTTCTGTCAAGGAGAGGTTTGGTCATCTAATTGCGCGCTAATAAGGAGAAATCCTTATCGGAAAGCCCCCTCTTTCCTGGGAATGACCTGGTTGTTAAATATTGTGAGTTATAATATTACTGACAAATAAGTTCGTGTTGATTAAAGATGAAATTGATAGTTCCATTGTGTTGGAATTATTAGTGTTAGTGGAAATCAACATTTAGTTCGATATTAATTGATGTCTGGAAGTTATACTGACCAGTTGGGTAATTAATCAGATAAATGAGCAATTAATTACTATTAACTCACATGATTATAACTATTTGTTCATATGTGTGTACTATTGATTCACATTCTTTTACTATTATGGGAGTTGGTGCAAGATTGATAATACTTGCATGACTAAGTTTAAAATGGATGTATAGATGGAGGTACTATACTATAATTCGTATTTTCACATGATTATAACTATTGATTCACATGATTGAACTATTGATTCACATTATTTACTATTAGGGGATGTGGTGCAAGTTTGATAAAACTTGCAGGACTAAATTAAAAATAAAAGAAAAGTTGAAGGTATTGTATTATAATATTTTAATCCCCAAAATGTGCAATTATCGAAACTATATTTTCCTATAAATAGAAGCTCATTCTTCCTTCATTTCTCACCAATTCAATAAAGCTTTAGAGCAATTATTATAGAGAGAAAGAAGAAGAGAAGTCTGCTACCTCACTATTCCAATATCCAGTTTCTTCTAATGTAAGGGTATTATTTCTTTCGTATTCATGAAGAAGAGTCATATTCCATTCTTTATTATTATGTTGAATAACTTTGTCTATCACTAAGTACCGCATACATGGTGAAATTCTTACATTATTCAATTCTTTATTATTATGTTGGAATAACCTGTCTATGCGAAGTACCGCATACATGGTGAAATTCTTCTGTTATTCCATTCTTTATATTATGTTAGAATAACCTGTCTATGCGAAGTACCACATACATGGTGAAATTCTTCTATTATTCCATTCTTTATTATTCCATTGGAATATCCCACATCATGCGGATTACGCTAGACCTAGTTCCATTCTTTATTATTCTGTTGGAATAACCTATCTGAGCGGTCTATCGCATGCATGGTGAATTATTTGTTATTACATTTTTTATTATTCTGTTGGAATATTCTGTCTATGCGGATTACACTAGACCTGGTTCCATTCTTTATTATTCTGTTGGAATAACCTGTCTGTGCGGTCTATCGCATGCATGGTGAATTCTTTGTTATTACATTTTTTATTATTCTATTGGAATATTCTGTCTATGCGGATTACACTAGACCTGGTTCCATTCTTTATTATTCTGTTGGAATAACCTGTCTGTGTGGTCTATCACATGCATAGTGAATTCTTCTGTTATTCCATTCTTTATTTTTTCATTTGGAATATCCACATCTCTCGCGCGGATTACGCATTGACCTTGTTCCATTCTTTAATATTACTCGTTGGAATAACTCATACATGTGGATTATCACATGCATGGTGAATGATCCTTTGTATTCATTCCTTATTAAATTATGGAAATGATCTGTCTACGTGGATTACCGCATGGCTGGTGAAAATCCACTTGCAGTTTCATATATTCTATGGTACTCATTTGGTTAAAGTTTTGGCTTCTATACTCCATGAAATTAGTAGAATATCCTTGATATTTGCGCTTCAACCGGTATCTTTTCATGGAAATATTCTTCTGAGCATTCTTGAATTTTACTCCACAAAGCCGTATCATGTTGACAATTTGGACGTAATTGATTTCAAGATAAATTAACTTATAAATCTTTAAAATTTATTCTTGAACTTGTTTTATTGAATTATTATGTCATTGTCATCATCCTCATGCTTATATTGTGATAAAAGTCATCTTTAGCTTACGTGCATGGATGGACTTGGTATGATTATGACCAGGGATTATTCGGTATAATCATGACCTGTAATGTTATAAATGATGTGGTAAAAGTCCTCAAAGTAGCTTGTAGTGCATTGATGGGACGGTTTTGGTATGATTATGACCAGGATTATTATTAGGTATAGTCATGACCATTGATGATTTAATGAATATCATTGGCACATTAGTGCGTGGATGACTCGATGATGTGGTTTATTTATTAAGCTAAGTCTCAAATGATAAAAATTGATGAAAACATTTTAAATCATAGAAAATAGTAGATATCATGCTCTACTGACTCTTCTAATGGATTGCTTATTCCGCTACATGATTAAACTTGATGTCTATTGTATTTTATCGGTTTAACATTTTTGAAGACTAATGATAATTTATTACGCATTATCTTAGTCATAATATTTCTTCTTTGGGCTAGTTGAGCTCACCCTTTCTTTCACCTTTATTCTCTTGAGGAAATGAGAACGTGGCAGCCGGACTAATCGGGGAGCGAGTGATGGTCCAGATGATAGCATTAGTAGTCCTCACTATTCTGTTAAATAGTGTGACAAGAAATGTAATGAGGACTCCATTGAGTGTGGATATTGTCTAGATGACAATATTCTTATTAAAACTCTTAGATTATGTTTTGTTGTATTTTACACGACTGTTGTATAATTAAGTTGTATTTGAATTTTGTACCATGTATTTGGTGACTCAAGATGGGTGATGTATACCTATTTTGGGGGTGTCACATATCCCCATATTTATTTTAATAAAAAACATAAAAAAAAATTTATACGCAAAATTTCTGATTTATTTATATAGAAAATATCTGGTTGTTACAGCAAGTTGATGTAGGAAACTTAAAAGTTGTTTTAAATCAAGAGTCATGATTTCTATGGCCTCGAAACTTTCATATTTTGTATATCCTGATTTGATAGACTTTGAATAATTTAATATTCCTACATTAATGCTTCAGAATTGATATATCATCATTATAAGTGGCGGCAGACTTTTGTAATCATAATTGTTATAGGAGTTAAAAAAAATCTAAACTTAAAGTGTTTCATCTGACTCAGGTTCTTTATGGATTACTATTGAAAGAGTCCAACATATTTTGTAATTACCAAAGATAATCAGATTTGTTAGCCATTAACGGATGTATTTTTGGAACATTACTTATCTGTTGGCAATGTATATATTTTCTATACAACGGAAGTGTTTTAGCAACGGTAATATTTGAGCTATAAAAGAAGAACTGATATTAGTAAAATATTCAACACTTGAATTAATATTTTTCACTTATATACTTGAAGAGATATTAAATTATTCCTGGTGAAAATTACTGAGCTATTGTGCAATTCATATTCATATTATTCTCAGCTATTTTCGTGAGCTTCATATTGGTGATATCTCTCACTTTTACTACTTGATCATTGCATTCATTAGTCGGGCCTTGCATTGTTAAATTATTTATTTTCTTTGATCATTAGACCTCTATATTTGTAATCTTAAATTTTTAGACTAAGTGTTGTCTAAGGAAATTTAATCTAGGTGGATTAAGATTTGTTTACAAACAGGTTCAAGGAAGCATATATGCTTAAGGGGTGCATTGGTGCACAAGGAGCAAGTGTGCTCAAGAGAATTATTGTAATTCAATTTTTGATAGAATCTGTTTTGTAACAAGGGTCATTTTAAAGAAATAAAAGTGAGTCTGCAATACTAGTTGGTATTGAAAGTGGACTAGGTTATTATTATAGAGGGTAATAGCTGAACCACGTAAAAATTCTTGGCGTTGTTTTTTATTGCTTACTTTACTTTAATATCTCTTAAGATAGTTAAATTTATTAATAATTAAAATTTAAATATTTGATCTTGAGATATTTTGTTAACAACATGTATTCACTTTGACTTATAAATTCATCAAAATATTTTCTTAAACTAAAAGTCAATTCGGTAGGCCATATTCATTCAGCAAGCTGCATTCGTCAATATAGTAGGCTATATTCTATAGTTTGGTTTAAAGTTTCAAAATTGGTCATACTTTGTTCCCACACTTATTCAACCCCCCTTCTAAGTGTGCCTTATCTGAATTTCATTTGGTATCAGAGCTTGGCTCTACTTACTTGGTCTTAAAGGTGACTTGTAGGGAAAGATTCTGATATGGCACAATTCGGGAACAACAATCAAGAAGGTCAATCAACCAATAGACCTCCTTTGCTGCATGGAACAGAAAACTATAATTTCTGGAAATTCCGAATGAGGATCTACCTTAAAAGAGATCCTTCGGAATGGTTGGTTGTAGAGAATGGACTCAACTGAAACTTTCATGGTTTCCTATGATTCAAGGGCTATGAACACACTACTTAGTGGCATGGTACAATCCTGATAAAGTTTCCTCATTCAACACAACTAAGGAAATTTTGGACACTCTAGTAGTGAGCCATGAAGGAACTTCCAAGGTTCGAGAAGTGAAACTAAGCATGCTCATGCACGATTATAAAATGTTCAAACTTTAGAAAGATGAAACTATAAAGATGGCTCAAGCAAGGTTCCTTGTTCTTCTGAACTCTTTAAAGCTACTTGACAAATCCATTCCACAAAGTGAGATTAACCGTAAGTTACTTCGGGCTATGCCCAAGAGGTTTGCTTCTAAAATCACTACTCTTCAAGATTCCTCTACTATTTCAACTATGGATACACTAACTCTTTTCGGTGAACTTGAGGAATATGAACATCAGTTAAAGAGGTACGATGATGAGGAGGAAACTCCTCGAACAAAGGTTTTATCTCTTAATGAAAGAAATGAAGAAGAGATTGATGATGATTCGGATGAAGAGATAGCCATGATGTCAAGAAGACTCAAAGGACTTCTACAAAGGAAGAATAAATGAAAGAATACCTTTAACTCGAATAAAGCCAAAGGAAAGCAAACTGAGGAGACGTGCTTTGAATGTGGACGTCCAGGGCACTTCAAGAAGGACCGATTTCAACTAAAGAACAAAGGAAAAACATGCTTCAAGGATAATAAGAAAAATAAGGCACTTGTCACTTGGAATGATGAAGAAGAATCTAAAGTTGAGGTCGACGCCAAGGATGAGATAGCTCAAGTATGCTTCATGGGAATAGAAGGTGAATCAAACGAGGTATCTAATTTTGAGATTATTTCTTTGAAACAAGAAAATGATAAATTAAAAGAAAAGAATGCATATTTGAAAGACTTGGTAAATACTTTAATGAGTGAGGTAGATTCTTTGATAGTTGAAAAGAAAGATATTGAAAAGGAATCTACATGTAAAGAAGAAAAGGTTTTAATTGCTAAAATTGATTATTTAGATAATTATAACAAAATACTTTTTAATAAGGTAAATTTTTTGAATAGTAAGGTCCAAAAATTGACAAATGAACTAAAAATGAGAGATGTATGTATTGATGCATTTAGTGATAAATCACTTGATAAAATTCTTCCTAATAATGAACTTCAAAAAGAAATAGATTCACTAAAATTATCTCTTGTTAAATGTGTTCAAGGTGAAGAAAATTTAAATGTCATATTAGGTAAACAAAGACCTAGCTTTGAAAGACAAGGAATTGGTTATAATCCTATGCATAAAAAGGGTGATATGAAAATGTTAAAATCAAAATCACGTTTTAGATTAAATTATTGCTTTCCTTTTACAACGTGTAAAAATTGTGGTATTAAAGGTCACTTGGACATAAACTATTTTAAGAAACATAAAATTAAAAAGGTATTGATTAAAAAGGATTATTTACGTGCAACTAACATTAAAGGACCCAAAAAGATGTGGGTACCAAAAGGATGAATTATTTTTTCTCTACAGGTATGTCTCAAGGCAAGGGTTCCATCTCAAAAATGGATTCTTGATAATGGATGCTCACGTCATATGCCCGGTGACAAATCAAAGTTTGTGGAGCTAAAAATCAGGAAGAAAAATGGTACAGTTACATTTGGAGATAATCGAACCTGCAAAATAATCGGAAAAGGTAAAATAGGAAATGGTAAGGTTAATATTGATAATGTACATCTTGTTAGTGGACTTGAATTTAATCTTATTAGTATAAGTCAATTGATGGATAATGGTCACCAAGTTAGTTTTGATAAAGAAAAATGCATTATCTCTCATGGTACTAACAATGTTACTCTAGTTGCACAAAGAGAAGGAAATATATATACTATTGATTTTAAGCAGCAGGATGAAGAACTATGTCTTGCATTTGTACAAGATGAGGCAAATTTATGGCATAAAAGGATGGGACATGTTCACATGGACTTAATCAAGAAATTATTCTCAAAGAATATTGTCAAAGGATTGCCAAAGATAAGGTATGAAAAGAAGGGAATATGTGTTCCTTGTCAACTTGGGAAAAAAGTAAGAACATCGTTTATGTGACACCCCCAAATCTGGGTACTCCATTCCCACAGAATTTGGTGTTCACTATCCAAAACCAGTACATCTAACTACCCATCATAAAGGATAAAGACATAATTTAAATAACTTAAGCAATAATCTTTTCCCATTAAAGGGTTACATCATCATCTCAAAAATAATCCCACGTAATCTAACCTTCAAAATTATTACATAAGTTTGCGGAATACATCATAAAATAAAACAAGTCTTTAACATAATTCATTTAAATAAATTCAATAAGTCTTCAACACTTGTACAATTTGCCCTTACATTTGCTAGTAGATGGCTCATCGACTTTCTCCACTTTAGCTGCAGTGTTAATTGCAAGAGTGAGCAAACAAATGCTCACTGATATAGGAAGTAGTAATGATAACAACATGAGAATGAACAACGCATGCTAAACAATAATGAAACTTTCTCTACGAACCAAAAATATAAAACAAGTTCGAATTTAATATCTAAGGGTCTTAAGACCACGAACTATGACTCCGGTATTTATGTATAATTACCTCAACCTTAATAGTCATTAGACTATACAGACCCTTCTTAACGTACTTAGGGGGATCTACCCTTTGTACCATGTATTGTGCACAAACATCTGAACGTTACAGGTACAAAATCCCCTATGTTAGGGTTGTTCGTCTCAGTTTGAATTTAGAACTTCCGTACTAAAGAAAGTTTAGTTTGGAACTAGCTTATCAGTGATTCTAGAATTTTAGAACACTATTCAATTATAGATTAATTTAATCAATAAGAGTTTGCTTACTACTTGAAGGTTTAATACAGGAATGTATAACCGAACAAGGCTATCAAAGTCAAAGATCAGATATCAACAATATATAATTGAATAAACATGATATACATGCAAAGTGCTATATCCAAAAGAGTTAGAACAATCTCATTTGAATCGATGTATTAGAACAATATATTCTTTGAATAATAATATCAAGGTTTAGAAAAGTAAAACTCGCTCGAGGTAACGAATTAGGTTACAAGAGCTTATTCAATCATACGCAAGATAGATTAGGTTTGCTCAACTTTACAAAGAATTTTACGAACTTGTACAATGATAATTTAGGAATGGAAACTTCCATTCAATATGAAAAGAATGAAGTTAGAAAGCTTGCTCAATGTAAAGAGGTAAGGTTTAGAAACTTGCCTTGTATGTAAGCTACACAAATGTAATATTGTTCTCCAATTACCCTACACATATCACTGGAATTGAAATATCAATTAGTTGTATTACTATTAGCTTTATGGGTTTAACCCATCATTTAGGTTACAAGCTTAACTTAACATCTAACCATGTTGGTTAACACCTTAACGATTCTGAAATCACACTATAAACTAACATAAACCTTATCATTTATCTTTAACTTTTGAAAACATCACATTTGGTTCATTACATAACTTATATGAATAATTACTTAAAATCTTCACATTTTGTATTACAACACCTTACAATCTGTTATTGTAACCCACATAATGTCTTAACATCATTAACATGTATGCTAAACTAATTAACTCCATTAATCATAACCTACAAATAAAATGTAACTCTCTCTACCTAGGCTCAAGGCACTATGGTAAATTTTGTCTTCGCAGCTCGCCTATGAGAAAATGAATGGCAATTTGCAGACAAGACTGCTTTCTGTGGTAATGGCGCAATTGCTGTCATAGTACAGACAGTAAACTACAATGAAGAACTCATACATAGCAGTTGCCCAATTCAAACCAAAACACTACAAAATTCACAAACCTAAACATCTAAAACTCTGTAATTACATAGTTAAGCATGTTATACACCATTATATATACAAAACATTACATATACAAAATTTTGAGGAATCAGAACCCTAATTTTCCAAATTTCTTAAATTTTGACACTTTTAACAAATTCGATCGCCATGAACTCGATTCTTAACCAATTGACATGATTCGAACTACACCGCTTTCATTTCTTAACATATTAACATAATCCAATAACAAATTACAAATTATAACACATATAGAGCATCAAATTCTGTACTTTCTAAAGCCATATCATATGTACATATCACTATTATTACTTCTTCTTCCTACAATCCCAATTCTCACGAATTTGACAACAAGTATCAAGTATTACTCATATATGATGATTAACAGTCAATAAACCATATATACAAGTATATATCAATCTAATCATAACTATAAATTTATAAGGAACAACCACAAGAAATCAAAACATATAAATTAGAAGATATTTTATACCTTAAACCTTGATTGATGGGAAGAAGAGTGATAAGGACCTTGATATTCTGTTCTTTAGTCTTAGACAAGATACGTGAAATAAGAGATAACCCAACTGAGCGTTAACCTTAGGATATAGACGCGTAAAATAAACTGAAGCTACCCACGTACTTCAGTTATAAAACCCAAACAAGCGTCAGTTGGAATAAGCCAAAGGCCACAAGACCTTATTTGTCCACACACCAAATCCCCCATAATAGATTATTTTCATAATATTATATTATATAGTTTCACTTGTCACACATTCAACCCATTTAAATAGCTCACAATTTATAATTATAATAATTATAATCTTATTATAATTATACTTATAATAAATAAATAATTATATATCTAATTTAATTAATAAATTAGAAATATCACTTTATTTAATTTATTTATTTCCTATAATATTAAGCAATTCATTTAATTTAATTATTTCATTAAATTAAATCCTTCAAATAAAAATTACCATTATTTAATTTAATTAACATTAATCAATTTAGTTACTAAATTAATTCACCACAATTCATCAATTATTTATTTTCCTCAATAAATAAAATATTTATTTAATTCAATAAATATTTAAATTAAATTACAAATTTCTCAATCGTTACATCCTTCCCTCCTTAAAAGAATTCTGTCCCCAGAATCACAACTCAAAAAATTTATTCGTTACATTCTTCCCTCCTTAACAAGAATCTGTCCCCATAATCGTTATACCAGATCAAGCAAATAACTGAGGATAATTCTTCATCATAACACTTTCAAGCTCCCACGTAGCTTCCTCAGAATTGTGGTTCCTCCAGACTACCTTAACAGAAGGTATCACCTTATTCCTCAGTACTTTCTCTTTTTTGTCAACAATTTGAACAAGAACTTCTTAATATGACAAATCTTTCTCAAACTGTAAGGGCTCATATTCTATAACATGTTTATAGTCAGGCTTATGTGGTCTCAATACTGATACATGGAAAACATTATGATTATGCTCCAACTCCGGAGGTAAAGCTACCTCGTATGTCACTTCACCAACTTGTCGAAGCACCTTAAAAGGTCCTATAAACTTAGGGCTTAATTTCCCCTTCTTGCCAAACTGAATTTTCCCTTCCAAAGAGACACTTTGAAGAAAACATAACTATCGACATCGAATTCCTGATTATGTCGATGCTGATCGACATATTTCTTCTGTCTATCCTGTGTGGCTATCAATCTTGCTCGAATCACTTTGATGATTTCGACTGTTTTTTGCACCAATTCTGGACCCAATAGCTGACGTTCACCTACCTCATCCCAGCATAACGGAGTTTTACATTTCCTACCGTATAATGCTTCGTAAGGCAGCATGCCAATACTCACGTGATAACTATTATTATAGGCAAATTCTACCAATGGTAGATGGTCATCCCAATTCCTCTTGAAATCCATGATACATGCTATGAGCATATCTTCTAGTGTTTGGATGGTTCTCTCACTTTGTCCGTCGGTCTGAGGATGGTACGCCGTGCTCATTCTCAACTGTGTCCCCAAACATTCCTGTAATCGTTTCCAGAAATTAGATGTGAAACGTAGATCTCTGTCTGATACAATTTATACTGGAACACCGTGTCTTGAAATAATTTCCTTCACGTACAGTTTTGCTAACCGATCTAGGGAAATCTAATCTCGATTGGCAAAAAGTGTGCCAACTTTGTCAATCGACCGACAATCACCCAAATGGCATCGTAACCTTGTTGGGTCGTTGGAAGACCTACCACAAAATCCATTGTGATATGCTCCCATTTCCATTCTGGTATCTCCAACGGTTGTAATAATCCGCTTGGCCTTTGATGCTTAGCTTTAACTTTTTGACACATTAAGCACTTTGCCATGCACTTGGCTACATCATTCTTCATATTCGGCCACCAAAAATGATGTCAAAGATCCTGGTACATCTTTGTAATCCCAGGGTGAATCGAATATCTTGAGTTATGAGCTTCACTCAGAATTTCTTGTTTAATTTCTGGTACTAGCGGAACCCAAATTCTTCCTTCGAATCTAAGTAACCCTTCTGAATCGATTTTAAATTTGTTTTCCTCACCTTCAGGTACTCTCTGTTTTATCTTTTCACAGTCTTCATCCTGAAGTTGTTCATTCTTCACCTTATCTACTAACGTTGAACCATTACCTATCTGGAACAACTTTTCATCGAATTCTGTCGGATATTTAATTTTCGACTCCATCTTAACCATTTTCGACACTAGCTTATCATGAGTAGTTAACATCATTAATTTTTCCCGTCCCTTCCTACTTAAAGCAGCAGCAACAACATTCGCCTTTCCGGGATGATAGAAAATCTCGCAGTCATAGTCTTTCATCAGCTCCAACAATCTTCTTTGTCTCATATTCAAATTTTTTTGTGTAAAGATATACTTCGGACTTTTATGGTCAGTATATATCTCACACCTCTCTCCATAAAAATAATGTCTCCAAATTTTTAGGGAAAACACCACCGCCGCCAACTCTAAGTCATGAGTCGGATATCCTTTCTCGTAATCTTTCAAGTGCTGCGTGATGCATATACGCAATAACTCGTAGATTCGCATAAACACATGACCTAGTCCTTTACACGATGCGTCACTATACATCACAAAATTTATTGTATCATCAGGCAATGACAGCACAGGTGCTGAGCTTAACCTCTTCTTCAATTCTTGAAAACTTTCCTCGCACTTCTCTATCCAAACAAACTTAACCGCCTTCTTAGTTAAATTCGTCAATGAAGTCGTGATCTTGGAAAAGTCTTGAATAAAACGCCTGTAATAACCCGCCAATCGTAAGAAACTCCTTACTTCAGACGGTGTCTTCGGCTGATCCTAGTTTATTACAGCCTCAACTTTTGATGGATCTACCGAAATTCCGTCCTTATCAATAACGTGTCCAAGAAACTGTACACGTTCCAACCAAAATTCACATTTTGAGAACTTAGCATACAACTTCTCTTTTCTCAATGTCTCCAACGTCACTCTTAAGTGTTCCACATGTTCCTCTTTGGTTTTGGAATATACCAATATATCATCAATAAACCCCACCACAAATTTGTCTAAGAACGGTTTAAACACCATGTTCATCAAATCCATGAACGTTGCAGGTGCGTTGGTTAAACCAAAAGACATAACTAGAAACTCGTAATGACCATACCGAGTTCTGAACGCTATTTTTGGTACATCCTCCGGCCTCACCTTCAACTGATGATAACCATTTCTCAAGTCTATCTTCGAGAAATATCTTGCTCCCTTCAACTGATCGAACATGTAATCGATTCTAGGTAATGGATACTTATTTTTAATTATGACCTTATTCAATTTTCGGTAATCAATGCAGAGCCGTATCAATCCGTCTTTCTTCTTAACAAACAACACCGGTGCTCCCCATGGTGACACACTCGTCTGAATATACTTCTTGTCGAGCAACTCTTGCAATTGCACCATCAACTCTTTCATTTCTACCGGGGCCATTCTTTATGGTGCTTTAGATATCGGGGTCGTTCCTAGTAGTAAGTCATTCACGAACTCGATTTGTCGATCCGACAGAAGATCCGGCAAATCATCTGGAAATACGTCTGCAAAATCTCTTATGATCGGTATCTCTTCTAGCTTTGCACTCTTCTTCTGTGTATCGACTATGTAGGCTAAGTATCCTACACATCCTTATCTCAAAAACTTCTTGGCTTGCATCACTGTCAAACAACTTTCTTGTCAAGGTGACTTACTGCCATAAAATACAACCTTTGACAGAGTTATAAGGTTAACACACTTCATTTGGCAATCAATTACTGCTCCGTAATTGAATAATCAATCCATTACCACTATAATATCAAACTCACCAAGTCTAATTGGTATCAAGTCTACCATCAACTCGTGACCTTTTATAACTACTCGACAATTCCTATATATAAATCTAACAGGAATCATTTCCCTATTCGCGCTCTCTATACTTAAGGGAAATTCTAATTCTTCCTGAGGCAAATCTAAGTTTTGAGCAAATTCATCGGATATAAATGAACAAGTAGCACCCGAATCAAATAGTACATAGGCATTAATACCATTAATCGGAATGATACCTAACACCACATCCTTAGATCAGATAAAGATCCCGCATTTGGCCATATTAAAAGTCCTCGCAGTAGGTCGGCTTGACTGTGCTGATCTAGTGATAGTCAATGCACCACCACCGTTGTTGTTTCCTTTTCCACCACTTGTACTTCCTGCTGGCTTCTTAGGGCAATCACGAGCCATGTGATCCTTTGAACCGCAGGTAAAACATGCTCCTTTCTATAGACTAAAAATGTTCGGTGCAATGTGTCCCTCCTGACCATAGTTGAAACACACCCTCTTTCCCTTCAAACATACCCCAGTATGGTTTTTCCCGTACGTCGCACAAGCTTCAAACTTTTTCTTCTGCTGATTTCCTTGTTGTCCTCCCACAGTCGAATTCTCGCTCCACTTCCTCTTCTGCTTGTTTTTCCAACATTACTTCCCCCAGCCTTATTCTCATTCTCATTCTTCCTCTTTATCTATTCTTGGTTGTACTTGGTCAAGGCATCGCTTCCACCTTCCGTGATAATTGCCTTTTCCAGTACAGTCGCAAACATATTTAACTAGAACATTGAAACCTTGCTATACAGCCAGGGTTTCAATCCTTGTTCGAACCTTCTCGCTTTACGTTCATCAGTATTAACTTGGTAAGTGGCAAACGTTGCCAACTCATTAAACTTCACAGCATATTCTGGCACCATCATAGTTCCTTGCTTCAGCTCCAGAAATTGCACCTCCAACTAATTCCGAGAACTTGCTGGAAAGTACATTTCAAAAAACATCTCCTTAAATCTATCCCATGCTATCACTCCTTGTCCCCCAATTAACCTTATTTGCTCACGCCACCAAGAGCTAGCTTCAGACTTCAACATGAACGTTGCGAACGCAAACTTCTGATCTTCGTTAACTCTAGCAACGTTGAACAACTTCTCCATTTCCATGATCCAGGTTTGGGCTTCCACTGAATTCATAGACCCTTGAAACTCTGGTACATCCAACCGCTTTGAATTCCTTAAAGGTCGTAATTTGAGCTTGCGGTTGATTCATGAAGTGCACCGTCACAACATAGCTACCAAATCGCTAAACCGGATTAGTGTTGGCCTCGTTATTATTATTAGTAGGCCCTCAAGAGGTGGTTGTTGACGGTTGTTTTCTTCTTCAGTGGCATTTTTCGTTAAAATATACGCTATTAGTTCATTACTCAACTTCTTGGGTATTTGAAGTTTAACTTAAACATTCCAAGATTAAAGCTATAACACATAACATTTCAAATAAACTTTGATATTTAATTCATTCATAACATTTTAAAACATGTTAAAGATAGCATAACCGCTATTAACATTCACTTTCCTGAACTAGACAAGTTTCAGGATTACATACTCATACTATCCCTTTATTCATCTCAAAATAAGGGATTCACAGTTTATTTACTCACTTTCTTAACCACACATTATTATTATTATTATTATTATTATTATTATTATTATTATTATTATTATTATTATTATTATTATTATTATTATTATTATTATTATTATTATTATTATTATTATTATTATTATTATTATTATTATTATTATCTCTATCTAGCATATTAAGACGTCGTAAGGCTTCTCGACACTCTTCCTCCATGATACGATACGCCGTTCTATGATCCATCACGAACCACGGCGAATCTTCAAACTGAGGTGGGTAATAAAAGACTCGATCCTGGGCCCTATCAAGCGCAGAATTAAAAGCGTAATCCATCTCGTTCTTCTTAGCCTTCTTCACTTGGACCTTAGCCTCAGCACGGTCTGCACTTGAGTCGCCTTCATCCAAGCATCCTCTGCTCTTGCACGCTTAGTTGATTCCTCTTTGAAGTCATCTTTTAATTTCTCCATGTCAGTCTTCATCTTCTCATTTACTGCCAACGGGTCTCCATGCTGACCCTTTGTATGAACGCGGTCCCACTCCGTGTTTCCAAGGCGTGAGTCGAGTTCCTGAATCTCTGCATCCTTCTGCTCTATCGAAGTGTGATGCATCTCAACCATCTCCTTTAGTTCCTCAACCTTATCCTATAGTTCTATGTTACGATCGTACAGAGCGTCATACATCTCAGCTGATATGGAGTTTGGTGGAAACTCCTTAGGATCCTCTTCCTCATCATCCTCCTCTATCTCCTTAGAGCTATCCTCCTCGGGATCGGTCACAGGCTCATCCTTCTGGATCAACTGTTCCCGCACAACATAAATATCTCGGGGTTCGTCATCTCTACATACCTGAGGTATGACTTCCCTAGCTGGACTGGATCCTCCTTCGTTAGACATCCTGACAACAAAATATTTGAAGTTTTACTTAACATTTTCGATACTTGCGAGCACATAAGTTATTAATACATAGCACATAGTGTGTTTTATTACTTAGCTTCAATGGATACCTTAATCCATTTCTTAAAACTCGATAAGAGTTGGACACCTCTATGTTTTCTGTCTCCTTAAAGGTTACTTCCTAAGGTTTCCCCACCTAAGGTTCATAACCTAAAGCTCTGATACCAACCTGTGACACCCCCAAATCCGGGTAATCCATTCCCACAAAATTTGGTGTTCATTATCCAAAACCATTACATCTAACTACCCATCATAAAGGATAAAGACATAATTTAAATAACTTAAACAATAATCTTTTCCCATTAAAGGGTTACATCATCATCTCAAAAATAATCCAAGGTAATCTAACCTTAAAAATTATTACATAAGTTTGCGGAACACATCATAAAATAAAACAAGTCTTTAACATAATTCATTTAAATAAATTCAATAAGTCTTCAACACTTGGACAGTTTGCCCTTTCCTTTGCTAGTAGATGGCTCATCGACTTTCTCCACTTTAGCTGTTGTTGCCTCCTTTTTAGTTCTAACAAAAGGACTCTAACTCATGCAAGCATATATGGGTCAACAAGTAGTACAGAGTAAGTTAAGTATCGATCCACAGAGAAAGGTTTCAAAATTAAATTATTATGCATCAACTATATCACTATTTATATATGCTTAAGCGAACACTTATAATTTTGAATTAATCTAAACTCAAGTAATAAATAAAAGAAAAAAATAGAATAATAAATCAAATTTGGAAATAATGGGATTCTAAGTTCAATTCATACTTCATCTAAATAATACCCTCATGCAAGATCATTCATGTATCATGGAAAATTATCTAAGAGCACAAAGACTAGACATAACCATTTTTCAATGCATTATGACCTACTTACATAACATCCACGTGCAATAGAAATCATGTAATCATCAATAAAACCAAAATCACTATATTTCTATGTGACATTGCAGCAATATTGAATTGAAGCATAAACTCTTATATAACTACACATGGTGAAACAATATATTTCTATCTGATTCACAAAATATAAAGCTAAACAATTCAGCCTCATAAACGCATGCTATCATGATTACAACCATACTCACATGTCATTTTACAATTCCATATAAGTACATAAAATGAATGGTGATCAGACATTCATGCAATCAATTCAATCATAATAGAATTTCCATGATAACTACACAATCAAGCATTTAGGCCATTAATATTAGACTACATATCAATATCCGTTAGAATCCCATAATGGAGTTTAGTTCATCGCTGAACCGAAAGCCATTATGGGATTAAAGCAACACATGGAAAATAAATAGAACAATTGAGAGAGAAGATAGAATTAATCAAATCCAATTGCAGATTATATTTCAAAACGTTGTTCCAATCTCCAATGATTTCTAGCAAAATAAAAGTAGTTCGTAGTCACTGATTGAATTCTAAAGAAGAGGTATAAAATATTAAGTCTATGCTTGGATCCTCGTTGGAATTTGTTCAAAGCGTAGAACCCTAGTTCTCTAATATGAAAAACTGATAAAAACTAAAGATAATCGCTATGCGGTACCAACGAGAGTAGTTTATGTCCATACAAACACTTCCAAATTCAAATTTTAAATTAAGTCAAACAACAATTTTGCAGGATGACGCGTCTGTAGCGAAATCCCCATATAAAATAGGTGGTGAGGCGGCGTGTGTATACAAAATAGGCTTTTTTACGGTTGATGGCGCGGCGGTAGCGTGTTTTAGCTTTGTGTGGCCGTAATGCGGCTTACGCATTTGCATCCTTGAGTTCTGCTGCTTTGCTTCCTTGTCATCTTTATTATTGATCCTTTGACATGCTACTATTTCTTCTTTATCCATCAATGCTCATTTTCTTTTCTCCACTCGTCCCTCGTGTCATGCCTTCACTGATCTCATGCCACCTACCAACGCCGAGCTATACCATTTCCTGCATTTTCACACCAGAGGAGTTCTTAGTACATGCAATGCAAAATAACATGAAATACAACTAAAAACATACTAAAATGTACTTGAGATGTGCATAGTTCGCGTGAATTGATATCCAATAAGTAGGTATAAAACCTACTTATCAAATACCCCCAAACTTGAATTATTTCTTGCCCTCAAGCAATGCATACGACATAAACACTAAAAAATGCAACTACATGCTATGCAACTAGATCACGATGCAAACGAGTCTCACATTCTTCCAGCTAGAATAGAATTTCAGTCCAAAAATGCCTCGGCGAATTATCTAGATTCGAGAATATAAATTCAAACCAAACTATAGGCATAATATCATACACTCAAATAATTCATATATGCTATAAAGATGCTGTGTGTGTGTGTTGTGTTCACCAAAACTTGATTAAAGCAAGAATACACATGCTAAACTGCTCAAAACAGAAAATTACAGTCTAAATCAAGATCCATGTATACTTATGCAACAAAAGTTGTTCCAACATATCAAAACAAACTAAGGTTCAACAATGGGCTTAACTGCTTTATTTCTACTCACGAGGGCAATTTTCGCTCTTTCCCGCGGTGTTTATTTCTATTATTTTTTTTTTATTTTTTTTCCTTTTTCTTTTTTTTTCACATGACTGTGTAATGCCTCATTCCATTAGGCTAACAATGCTACCCCTTAGCGAGCTTTCAACCAATGACTCCTAGACCATAAAAGACCTTAGGGCTCTAGGTGTTAAGACACCCCTACGGGCGTACTTACTCAAGTAACAAAGGCCCCGAAATAAGACTAGCCATGTTATTGCTTTTATATATATATATATATATATATATATATATATATATATAGCATACCCATGTGTTCCCAAAGTTCGATTATTAATGTTTTGTACAGTCTAAATCCATTTTCCACATAATTCTCTTTTTAAAAACCACATTTCCTATCAAGCAATGCAACACATAATTCTTATGCCTACAAGCAATTGCGAACACGGCAGTGCAAACTGAAAGCATCTAAACAGCATCATGGATTACATCATGTAAAATATTATATCTAAGCTCATGTTATCCAAAATACTCAACAATCCTTCACAATTCACTTTCATCATAGGTTAAACATAACTTCCATAAAGCTAGAACTATGAGATATGCAACTAAACATAGAATGGAACTAAACATATACTAACACAAGTAATAATGACTAAAAACCAAAAAAAATTCTGCAATTGTTATCTAACACATAAACATGCAAAATTTAAACTAATCATGCAAACACTATATACAAATACCCTACTACCCAATACCCCCAAACTTAAAATATTCGTTGTCTCAATGAATGAAGGTATAGGGTTAGAGAAAATCCCCTACTGCTCAGCTGCACAACCCTTGTTGGGTGGTGAATTGGAGGTGGAAATGGCACGGCAGTCCCAAACTGTGGCCATTCAAGCATAGTTCCCTGCTGCGCAAACGCCTCTGCTAGTGACCTCGTCAAACCCCTTGCAAACTCTGTAAAGTTGTCGTACATATCATTGACCTTTCGCTCCAACCTTCGGAGCTGTAGATCCCCAGTAGCAGCTGTAGCTTGGGTTGACGTGCCCGCTTCATCTGTCTTGGAGGGCTGCAATGAGGGCGTAGACAAGGCTGGACGAAGAATAAACCCCTTTCTTCTTGGATGCGGAGTACCCCCTTGCCAATCTTCAAATCTGGCTATTATAGCATGCGTAATGTCCTGGCTCGGGAAATGCAACTGCTCATCCGTCCACCTAATTCCTGCCTTGGCACACAAATGGGTCACTATTGAAGCATGTGGAATACTGCCCGTGGTACTACTCCGCATGTATCTCATCATGTTCTGATTCATCAGGTAACCTACGTCGATATCCTTCCCCACAATAATCCCCTAAAGTATAATGGCTCGCTCAACTGTAATCTCATGCTGATGAGAGGATGGCATGAGTTTGGCACACACAAAAAGATTATAGGCCTTTGCATAGCGATTAAGAGTGGACGCCGGAAATGTCTTAGGGTGATTGGTGCCCAGTATGCATGTCCATTGAGTCCCTGGAATACACAAATCAGTTATCACAACATCCAAATCTGTCTCCAAACGTTCAGCCTCCACCCAACTTGTTCATCCAACCGGAGGGTCGGGTAAATTGAACACTTTACGAATAGCTCTCGGTCTGTAGTCCACTTGAATTCCACGAACAAAAGAGAACCCATTCATTGTTCCCTCACATTAGCATAGAACTCCCGCACAACAGCCATAGGTGTGGCCACTGGTGTAGAGCACACACCATGCCAACACCTTTCTCGAATCATTTGCACTAACTGTCCGTCCTGTGCGTCGGGCTTGAATCCTCTCTCGCGAATAAATGACTTTCCAATAATTCGGTAGTATTCTATTTGAGCATCCAAGTTGATGAACTTTGAAAAATCAACATTAACCCCACTTTTACTGCTTGAAGATGATGATTCAGGGGTGCAAGATCGAGCACGCTTAGGACCCATCTGAGATTGAATGAAAAGAAGATGACTTGCCTTGTAAAATCGTGAGTGATAGTTGATGAAGTGAATGCCCCCAAACTAATTTCGCACAACCCACTGAAACCCTAGATTTATTAGTGTAGAGGTTGAGCGTGGGTAGGAGATTTGATGTGACAATCACGTAGTGGAGAAGAGACGTTACAACTTAAATTGGTAACTATTTGGAGAAGAGAAGTCATGCATTTTGTGGAGAGCAAGAGACTACGACTCTTTGTTATAATAAGTGATGGAAGATATAATTCACAACACCTGTTTTAAAACCCAATTTTTATTTCAAATTCCGGTGTTGCGCGCGGCCACACGGGTTTTGAATGAAGATGTGGCGCTGGCGCGCAAGTGCTTTTTTTATTTCTTACACAGACATGCAGCGTGGGTGCGCGGTTTTTCAAGGTATACATCACGCGATCGCGCGACCTTGCTTCCTGCAATTCCAATCTGCATCTTCCAATACATAACACAGTGATGACTTCTTTTCAATTCTCATGCATAAACACCAATTAACCATGTCAAAGTGTGAACTACTGAATATGCAAAAATGACAATATAATCATCATACACTCTATACTATTCTCAAACACTGTCCAATGCAAATTCAGCTACCAATGCACTTATGCAGAACAAATTAACCTATCACAATTAAACATGAAAATGAACTAACAAGAACAACCTAAACTGAATAAATAAAAAGTAGAGATAGAAACAATGGGTTGCCTCCCATCAAGCGCTAAGTTATAGTTAATTAGCTTGACTGTCTTTGATTCAATCACGTCGAAGAAAGAATTAAGGTGACTTTTTGTCTGTCAACCTCGCCACCAAAGTAATGCTTCAGCCGTTGTCCATTCACTTTAAACGGCTTGTCCGAGAACTTATCGAACACTTCTATTGCACCATGTGGGAAAATTGTTTTCACTGTGAATGGCCCTAACCATCTTGATTTGAGCTTTCCAGGAAAAAAGTTTAAGTCTGGAGTTGAAGAGCAAAACTTTTTGTCCTGGCTCAAATGTTCTCTCTATGATCTTGCGATCATGCCATTTCTTCACCTTCTCCTTGTACAGCTTTGAGTTTTCATACGCCTGTAATCGAAATTCGTCCAACTCGTTGATTTGGAGTAGGCGTTTCTCTCCTGCAGCTTTCAAATCAAAATTGAGCTTACGAATCGCCCAATATGCCTTATGCTCGAGCTCCATAGGGAGATGACATGCTTTGCCATAAACTAGCTGAAAAGGTGTATGCCCAACAGAGTCTTGTATGTTGTCCTATATGCCCAAACAGCATCATCAAGCTTTAAGGACCAATCTTTTCTTGTGCGATTCAAAACTTTTTCCAGAATTCTTTTAACTTCCCGATTTGACACTTTTGCTTGGCCATTCGTTTAAGGATGATAAGCTGTAGCAATGCGATGATTCACCCCATACTTAGCCAACAAAGCTGTGAACTGCCAATTGCAAAAATGACTGCCTTCATCACTAATGATGGCCCTTAGAGTCCCAAACCTTATGAAAATACTCTTCTGCAAAAATCTGAGGACTACTTTGGCATCATTTGTTGGAAGAGCTGCCACTTCTACCCACTTCAACACATAATCCACTGTGAGCAAGATGTAAAGATTTTCGCATGAAGAAATGAAAGGCCCCATGAAATCAATCCCCCACACATCAAAAATTTCCACTTCGAGGATTGTGTTTAATGGCATTTCATTTCTTTTCGAAATGTTCCCGACTCTTTGACATCTATCACATCTCTGAACAAAACTATAAGCATCCTTGAAAATTGTCTTCCAGAAAAATCCTACTTGTAATACTATAGTCGATGTTCGCTCTCCACCGTAGTGACCCCCATACAAAGAAGCATGACAATCCTTCAAAATCCCCTCTATCTCGCTATATGGGATACACCTTCTTATCATCTGATCAGCGCATTGTTTGAACAAATATGGTTCATCCCATATAAACCATTTAACATCATGCAGGAATTTCTTCTTTTGATGACCAACCAAGTCAGAAGGTACCATCTTACTTACCAAGTAGTTCGCATAGTCTGAAAACCATGGCACTTCCCCTTTCACCACAAATAACTGTTCATCTGGAAAGGATTCATTAATTACAACTTTGTCATCTGCCTCCCTTTCCAAATTCTCTAGTCGAGATAAGTGGTCCACCACTTGGTTCTCAGTTCCCTTTCTGTCCTTGATATCTAAATCAAATTCCTACAAAAATAATATCCATCTGATCAATCGGGGCTTTGTATCCTTCTTTGCCACTAAATGTCGAATTATCGCGTGATCCGTGTACACAATCACCTTTGTACCAATCAGATATGCTCAGAATTTATCAAAAGCATACACAACTACCAATAACTCTTTCTTTGTGGTGGTGTAGTTCAACTGCGCATCCGTAAGGGTCTTGCTAGCATAATATATCACGTGAAAAATCCTTTCCTTTTGCTGACCCAAAATAGCCCCCATAGCATAATCATTGACATCACACATCAATTCAAACGGCAAGTCCCAATCCGGTGTAGTAATAACTGATGCTGAAGTTAATTTCCCCTTCAAGTGCTCAAATGCCGACATGCATGCCTCATCAAATTTGAACTGTGCATCCTTCTCCAATAAACTATATAGTGGTTTAGTTATCTTGGAGAAGTCTTTTATGAATCTGCGGTAGAAGCCTGCATGTCCAAGAAAACTACGAACACCTTTTATTGAAGTAGGTGGTGGCAAATTCTCAATAGTTTCTAGTTTAGCCCTGTTCATCTCAATTCCCCTCTTTGACACCTTATGTCCCAAAATTATTCCTTCTTGTACCATAAAATGGCACTTTTCCCAATTCAGTACTAAGTTTGTTTCAACACATCTCTTCAAGACCATTACCAAATTGTCAAGACATAAATCAAATAAATCCCCAAAAACTGAAAAATCATCCATGAATACCTCCATATTCTGTTCCACCATATCCGAAAAAATAGCCATCATGCATCTCTGAAAGGTGGCTGGAGCATTACCATGCACAAAAGACATCCTTTGAAAGCAAAAAGTTCCATATGGACATGTAAAGGTTGTCTTTTCTTGATCCTCTGGAGCTATCACAATCTGATTGTAGCTTGAATAACCGTCCAGAAGGAAATAATACTCATGACCCCTCAGTCAATCCAACATCTGATCGATAAATGGCAGTGGGAAGTGATCTTTCGTTGTAGCTTTGTTAAGCATGCGATAGTCCATACAGACTCTCCACCCCGTCACTGTTCGTGTTGGAATCAACTCATTATTTTCATTAAAAACCACGGTCATGCCACCCTTCTTCGGTACACATTGCACTGGGCTCACCCATGAACTATCTGAAATCGGATAAATTATGCCTGCATCTAGCCATTTCAATACTTCTTTCTTGACCACTTCCTTCATGATCGGATTAAGTCTTCTTTGTTGCTCTACCAATGGCTTACTATCATCTTCCAACAAGATCTTATGCATGCAAAAAGAAGGGTTGATCCCTTTTATATCTGCTATAGTCCACCCAATAGCTGACTTGAACTCTCTAAGGACTTGTAGAAGTTTTTCTTCCTGAAAAGATGTTAGTGCAGAAGAAATAATCACAGGTAGCTTTGAATCTTTATTTAAAATGCATACCTCAAATGATCTGGAAGTGGTTTCAATTCAAGTTCGGAGGTGTCTCAAGAGATGGCTTTAATTTTACTTAACGTCTCTCGACTTTCTTCAATGGCTCAACAGGAGTTTTTGAATTTTCTGAATTGTGGAGAAGTATCAAGAAATAACACAAGTTCTTCAAATTCCTCATCCTCTAATTCGAATTTCCAGCAATAACACTTCTCAATGGTTCATTATCCACCAAACTCTCTACTTCATCATTTAAGACTGGTCCACCAAATCAACCTCAAGCATTCCTCTTCATCTATCGAAACTTCATTGCCTTGAATACATTAAAGGTAAACCTCCGATCATGAACACGCATAGTGAGTTCCCCTTTTACGCACGTCTATCAAGGTCCTTCCTGTTGCTAGGAATGGTCTTCCAAAGTATGATTGGTATATATCTCTTTATCTTCTTCATAATCTAAAATAGGATGAAATCAAATACAACTTTTGGAAAGATACAAAATTTACTTCATCAATGGTCATGATCATGTCAACAAGCTGTCCATCAATGCACTACGGGCCAATGAGGACTTTTACCAAATCATTTGTAACATTACGGTCATGATTATCTGATTAATCCCCGATCATAATCATACCAAGTCCATCTATGCAATCTGAAGCCACATATGACTTTCAACATAATATAAACATGAGGATGATGACACCGATATAAGAATTCAATAAAACAAGTTCAAGAATTAATTTATCCAGAACTAATAACGTCCAAATTGTAAACATGATACTTCTTTGTAGAGTAAAATTCAAGAATGCTCGAAGAATATTTCCATGAAAAGATCTTTGGATGAAGCGCAAATATCAAGGATATTCCACTAATTTCATGGAGTATAGAAGTCAAAAACTTTAACCAATGAGTATAATAAAGAATGGAATAACAAAAGAAATCACCAGCATGCGATAGACCACGCAGAAAAGTTATTCCAGCGAATAATAAATAACGGAACCGTGTCGGCGAATCTGACCGAAGCGGGATATTCCAACGAGAATAATAAATAATGGAATCGGTCATGCGTAAGCGCACGGACGGGATGTTCCAACAAAATAATAAAGAATGGAATAATGAAGAATTTCACCATGTATGCGGTACTTGGCGACAGACAAGTTATTCAACATAATAATAAAGAATGGAATAACGAGAAGAATTTCACCATATATGTGGTACT
The DNA here is from genome assembly GCA_020205605.1 of Panax ginseng. Lineage (NCBI taxonomy): Eukaryota > Viridiplantae > Streptophyta > Magnoliopsida > Apiales > Araliaceae > Panax > Panax ginseng. Next base: position 94,857,767 of record CM035139.1, read on the forward strand.
TATGCATAGGCAGTTATTCCAACATAATAATAAAGAATGGAATAATGAAGAATTTCACCAAGTATGCGGTATTTGACAGACAAAGTTATTCAACATAATAACAAAGAATGGAATAACAGAAGTTCTCTTCATGAAGACGAAAGAAAGAAATAATACCCCTTACGGGTACAACAAATAATATCCCTTACCTTAGAACAAATGGGATATAGGAGTAGTAAAGTAGCAGAATACTTTAATTCTTTCTCTCTATAGTTTCTCTCTCTAGAGTTTCATTTAATTCGTAATAAATAATGAAAGAATGAGCTTTTATTTATAAAAGAATCGACTGAATAGTAACTAATTCCTGAACGGTCTAGATTGATTTACTTTTAAACAGACGGTCCAGATTGGTTTACTATAAAATATTCTAATAAAACAAAAATCTTTTAAATAAAATATAATATATTCTATTTATAATCTAATAAAACGAATAACTTTATAAAAAGTATTACATTTTTATATATAAAAAGATTTTACTATGCAAAACACTATCGAGAGCATTATACAAACACTATGCATAATAAAATATAATATATTCTAATTATTTTCTAATAAAACAAATAACTTTATAAAAGTATTATGTTTTACATAAAAAGATTTTACTATGCAAAACACTATGCATAATAGAATATAATATATTCTATTTGTAGTCTAATAAAACGAATAACTTTATAAAAGTATTACATTTTTATATAAAAAGCTTTACATTTTTATATTATTAATACTAATAAAACAAAACTTCATCATCATTATTATAATTCACACTATTAATCGACCAGGTCGTTCCCAGGAAAGAAGGGGCTTTCCAATAAGGATTTGTCCCTATTGGCGCGCAATTAGGTTACCAAACCTCTCCTTGTCAGAACTTCTAGACATCGTTAAAATTGCAAATAATAATATTAATAACTTTGTTATCTCAATTATTGATTTAATAATATATAAAATATCGACAATAATTGAATCAAATAACGTGAGATACTATGCCACAATTACTGAAGCAATAATTGAACAAAACTGAGTGACTTCTCACGTAAACATCAATAATCAATACCGTGTGCTACTATGCAACCACGCGTATTCCTGTACTTTTACACCGGGTGTTTCAACAGTTAACGGTAAAACTTCCGCCGTTATTTTCATAAAATATTTTTGTCGTTTTCTCAATCCGACAATAATTTCGTTGTGGGGTCCACCAATGATTGTGTCATCGTACGAATATTTTCTATTAAAATGAATATTCCCCAACCAATCGAATATTATATAAAAACTTGCGTACTTTGCAAAATTTATAAATATTACCCACAACTATAACATTATATCAAATCCACACCATAATATTCAAAAAAATATTTCGAGAAATTTAAATCTTTATTCAAAAACTTTGGGGTCTCACATTTATCCACTTTTACCAATACATCTTCAACAATTCCCCGTGGATAAGTAATGAATCTATCAGCTAGCTGCAGAGAAATATTCGTCGGCCTTGGAGCCAGCAATCCCAACTAGTTGAATACTGACAAGGGCATCAAATTTATGCTTGCCCCAAGATCACACAGACATTTACTGAAGCTCATCTTTTCGATCATACATGGAATTATGAAACTGCCCGGATCCTTCAGCTTTGGAGGTAGTTTGCGCTGAAGCACTGCACTGCATTCCTCAGTCAAGGCCACTGTCTCAAAATCTTCTAATCTCTTCTTCCTTGACAATATACCCTTCATGAACTTTGCATAGCTCTGCATCTGTTCCAATGCCTCAGCGAAGGGTATGTTAATTTGTAGCTTTTTAAAGACCTCCAAAAACTTGCTGAACTGCATGTCTTCCCTCTGCTTATTCAATCTCTGTGGATACGGAACTGGAGGGTGAACTACTGGCATTTTATTTACGGGCTTCTCGACTGAACCTGCTTTGTTATCCTCTTCCTGCTATAACTCAGAACCTTCCTGGTTTTCTTTCTTCTTAGACACAAGTTCTGCCTCGTGCGGCCGTGCCTCTTCCCCTTGTAAACATGGCGTGGCAGCGTCATGCTCATTTTCTGTAACTTTTTTCCCAGACCTAAGTGTGATCGCTTGACATTGCTCCTTCCCTTCTCTTCTTGGATTTGCCTCCGTAGTACTTGGCAATGAACCCCGGGGCCTGTTGTTAAGCATGCTCGCCATCCCGACCCATTTGAGTTTCAGTTTTTATAGCCTTTGCTTGGCTTTTAATCATCACCTCTGTATTCGCCATGTACTTCATCATCATCTCCTCCATTTCTGATTTCTTTTCTTGGTGAGGTGCAGATGGAGTGTGATGTTGTTGTTGAGAAAATCCCGGTGGATAAGGTGGTCTTGTGCAAATTTATTCTTTGTTGTTGTGGTGAAATTGGTTATTCGGTTGAAACTGACTCTGCTGATTTCCTTGATTATTTGACCAACTGAAGTTTGGATGGTTGCGATTGTTGGAGTTGTATGTGTTCTAAAATTGTCCCTGATCCTTCCTATAATTGCTCACATATTGTACAGACTCCGAGCTAATAGCACATTTGTGAAGCCCCCAAAATAGGTCCACACACCCCATTCTGAGTCGCCAGATATCACTCTATAAAAATCAAATACAAACTTCATTTATACAACTGTTGAACTGTCGTGCAGAGTACAACAACAGATAAGTTGTGAGTTTTAATACAAAATTGTCTCGTAGACAGTATCCAAACTCAAATCGTTACAATGCCATAAAAAATACAGCAGCAAATATTTTAAGACCCCAAAGAAGAACGAGAAGATTACTATCATATTCATTCTAATGAGGTGCACTTTTGACGCTTTCAAAATCGGGTTCTCATCACCCTATTGTTGTTCGTCAAAATCAATTATTAAGTGACGTATAAAATACGACACACACATCTTAGGTCCTCAATACAATTATATGTTGCATGTCATGTCGTTTTATAGTGTATTGAGAAACTTCAACAGTCTCGGACCATCACATTATTTCCTTGTTATCCCCGCTCGACCCAGCTACACTCTTATTACCTGAAAGGAATTGTGAAGCAAAAAGGATGAGCACAACTAGCCCAGTAAAGAATATCATTTACATCATCAATAGCCTTTATCAGTAATAAATCAAAGATTTAGAACATATGGTAGATGATAAAACTTTTCAACCATAGTTGCAGCAGAACGAGCAATCCATTAAAAGAGTCAAATAGACCATCAGGTCTATTATCTTCTCCATGTTAAAAGTCCACCAATAATGTTTTGTCCATGTAACATCAATCAACAATTACTGTCCAGAATCATATGAATAACTCATAATCATAAATGTTATTCTAAATTCCTCTTCGCACCCAGGACGAAGATAATTTTCATCGCCTATCTTCACCTGAAATATCAAAAATCATGGTTATACCAAATCACAATTCTTGTTCATAATCATACTAATAAATTTATCTTTGCACTACGGACCAAAGATATTCATCAACAATTCATCTTTGTTCTACAAGCCAAAGTCATACACCTGTATATAGAAGAGTTAAGTATAACATGATATCTACTATCTTCTACGAATTAAAAGTGTATTATCAATATGTTATCGATGAGACTCAACTTAATAATTAATCCACATCATCGAATCATCCATGCACTATGGCCAAGGATATTCATTAGTATTACGATCACGAATTATCCATGCACTACGGGCCAAGGATATTCGTGTTTTCAACAATGGTCATGATTATACCGAATAATCCCTGGTTATAATCATACTAACAACTGCCCATCAATGCACGTAAGTCAAAGATATACAACCAATAATCAACGGTCCATCTTTGCACGTAAGCCAAAGATATACAACTATAAAACCAATAATTAACCGTGCATCTTTGCACGTAAGCCAAAGATGACTTTCATCACAATATAAGCATGAGGATGATGACCATGATATAAGCGAAAATAAGGATAAATATTAAAGACTTTAAATTTATCCAAATATTATCAATCACTTTATAAACTCATAATCTAATATTATTAATATTATAACAATATTTTAATCACTTCTTAAACTTATAAACAATTTATTTTAATTGTTTAAACTTTACCAAATAATGCATTTTAATCATTCAAAAATGTCATACTCATAAGATTTCATCACCAATGATCAAATCCCTCATCAAAAATCTGCATATACCCTATATAGGATTCCCAAGCCATAAAATTCTATTTTTCAATTTTGTTACTTCACATAACATATTTAATTCATTTACTCATAACTAGTTTATTTTCATGAAAATATCAAATCATTTCCCAAAAATATTTCTTTTCGGGATTTAGCAGAGTATAGTCCCATATTGAACATATATTTTTCTCAGAATTTTTAAAATTCATTTACTATTTTTCATATGGCTAAAACTGCCGAATATTTCTTTTGCCGAATATTTTTCTTTTGCATATACTCCTGTTATATACATGTACTCCCAATAAAAATTTCACCAATTTTGGAGTTAACCACAAGGAGTTATAAGGGTTTAATTTTAAAATAGTCTTTTCCCATAAAATACCTAACTCTTAATCTATACATCCAAAAATCGTCATCTTTGGACACAATATAGAAAACTCATCAAATTATTATTTCAAATTTTTCCGAATTTTTGAGGGTCAGAAAAATTATGAAAGCGCAAATGGATTTTCACCGCCATGCGGTAATCCACGAGATGGATCATTTCTACAATTTAATAAGGAATGAATACAAATGATCATTCATCATGCATGCGATAATCCACATGTAAAAGTTATTCCAGCGTAATAATAAAGAATGGAATAATGAAGAATTCACCATGCATGCGATATGCATCAAGATGCATGGAATCGGTAAAGTTATTCATAATGAGAATAATAAAGAATGGAACTGGTCATGCGTAATCCGCAGACAGGACATGATATTCCAATAGAATAATAAAGAATGGAATAACAATGAATTCACTGGGCATGCGATAAATCGAATGAGATAGGTTATTCTAATGAATAATAAAGAATGGAACAGAGTCATGTATGTAATAGAGCAGACGAGGATATTCCAATGTAATAATAAAGAATGGAATAATAGAAAAATTTCACCATGTATGCGATTACATAGACAAAGTTATTCCAACATAATAATAAGGAATGGAATAACAATAGTTCTCTTCATGAATACGAAAGAAATAATACCCCTTACCTTAAAAGAAGACTGGATTCTGGAATAGTGAGGTAGCAGACTTCTCCTCTTCTTTCTCTCTATAATTTCTCTCTATAATAGTTGCTCTATAGCTTTAGTGAATTGGTGAGAAATGAAGGAAGAATGAGCTTCTATTTATAGGAAAATATAGTTTCGATAATTGCACGTTTTGGGGCTAGAAATATTACAGTATAATACCTTCAACTTTTCTTGCATTTTTAATTTAGTCCTGCATGTATTATCAAACTTGCACCACCTCCCCTAATAGTAAATCATGTGAATTAATAGTTCATTCATGTGACTTAATAGTTATAATCATGTAAAAATACGAATTACAATATAGTACCTCCATCTATACCTCTATTTTTAACTTAGTCATGCAAGTATTATCAATCTTGCACTACCTCCCCTAATAGTACATGAATGTGAATCAATAGTACATACATGTGAACAAATAGTTATAATTATGTGAATTAATAGAAATTAATTGCTCATTTATTCGTTTAATTACCCGATTGGTTAATATAACCTCCAAACATCAATTATTATCGAAATAAATGTCAATTTCCACTAACACTAACAATCCCAACACAATGGAAATATTTTTCTCAAAAATTTCATTTTTGAAATTTTGAAGTTTGACTTTTTCTGAAAAAGTCAACTGTTAACTTTTTTGACCAAAATGTCAACCCCAGCAAATTTTGTGTTTATAGTCTATTTCTACTAATTTCATCGTTCCAGACTCAAATATCACGTTTGCGTCTCCAAATTCAACTCCGAACTCAACTTCAATTTTTAATAACATTCATCATTAATATTATAACTCACAATATTTAACAACCAGGTCGTTCCCAGGAAAGGGGAGGCTTTTCGATAAGGATTTCTCCTTATTGACGCGCAATTAGGTGACCAAACCTCTCCTTGATAGAACTTCTAGACATTATCAATATTGCAAATAATAATATGAATAACTTTGTCGTCTCAATTATTGATTTAATAATATATAACATATTATTCATATGATACTGTGACAATAATTTAATCAATAATATGAGAGATATGATGCATCAATTATTATAGCAATAATTGAGTATAACTGAGTGACTTCTCACATAAGCATCAATAATCAATATCGTGTGCTACTATGCAACCACGCGTATTACTGTTCTTTTACTATCGATTATTTTATAACAACTTGCTTACTTTGAAATGTTTTTAAATATGACCCTTAACTTTAAACTTTTATCAATTTAACTATTTACCAAAATAGAAAAATTGAATACTTTTATTTCAAAAAATTCGGGATCTCACAACATTGATCTGATGAATGTGACCCCGCACAAATCTCACACACAAAGGCAACTGTCTTCGCCTTGGTCTCTGTTAACGAATCAATTTTCTTTGCCATGGATGTCATCTGTGCTAACAATTATGTGATAGCATCCACTTCTAACAAACCTACAACTCTGGGCTATGGCATCCTGGCTGTAGGGTTTTGGAAATCATTTGTTGCCATTGTCTCGATAAGGTTATAGGCATCTTCATAACTTTTGGCCCATAAAGCTCCTCATGCAGCTGCATCTACAATCGGTCTTGATTGCCATCCCAATCCATTATAGAATGTGTTGATAACCATCCCATCTGGCATGCCATGGTGTGGACACTTCCTTAGCATCTCTTTGTATCTCTCCCAGGCTTCATATAAAGATTCACCCTGTTGTTGCTCAAACTGGGAAATTGTTGTCCTCATCTTCGCAGTCTTAGCCATTGGGAAAAGCTTGGCTAAGAATTTCTGTGCTAGGTCCTCCCATGTGGTTATAGATCCCGAAGGCAAAGAGTGAAGCCAACTTCTTGCTTTATCCCTCAATGAAAACGGAAATAGTATAAGTCGGATAGCATCCTCCGTCACCCCGTTTATATCTGAACGTGTCACAAATCTCAATAAAACTCAATAGGTGCTCATTAGGATCATCTGTAGAAACACCCCCAAATTGTACTGAATTTTGCACCATTTGAATAGTGCCAGGTTTTATCTCAAAGGTATTAGCTGCTATCGCTGGCCTGACTATACTTGACTAAAATCCATTAATATTAGGCATTGAATAGTCTCTTAAAGCTCTGTGCTCTTCTATATGCTCTTCTCTTTGCTCTTCTGCCATATTAGATGTTGTCCCCTCTAACTCTGCTTGTATATTTCTACGCACTCTCGATTTCCAACCTCTTCCGTTTATATTGTCATGTGCTGGTATCAACTCTGAATTGGATGATCGTGTGTGCATAAAATATATACAAGTACCTGAAACAAAACAAAAACAAAAATAGAAATGAGATAAGATTAGATTTGTCTAATTCATACAATATAGCTTAAAACTGATGATAATAATACTAAATTTAAACGCCTTTCCCCGGCAACGGCGCCAAAAACTTGTTGCCTCCTTTTTAGTTCTAACAAAAGGACTCTAACTCATGCAAGCATACATGGGTCAACAAGTTGTACAGAGTAAGTTAAGTATCGATCCACGGAGAAAGGTTTCAAAATTAAATTATTATGCATCAACTATATCACTATTTCTATATGCTTAAACGAACGCTATAATTTTTGAATTAATCTAACTCAAGTAATGACTACAAGAAAAATAATAGAATAATAAATCAAATTTGGAAATAATGGGATTCTAAGTTCAATTCATATTTCATCCAAATAATACCCTTATGCAAGATCATTCATGTATCATGGAAAATTAGCTAAGAGCACAAAGACTAGACATAACCATTTTTCAATGCATTATGACCTACTTACATAACATCCACGTGCAATAGAAATCATGTAATCATCAATAAAACCAAAATCACTATATTTCTATGTGACATTTCAGCAATATTGAATTGAAGCGTAAGCTCTTATATAACTACACACAGTGAAACAGTATATTTCTATCTGATTCACGAAATATAAAGCTAAACAATTTAGCCTCATAAATGCATGCTATCATGATTACAACCATACTCACATGTCATTTTTCAATTCCATAAAAGTACATAAAATGAATGGTGATCAGACATTCATGCAATCAATTCAATCATAATAGAATTTCCATGATAACTACACAATCAAGCATGCAGGCCATTAATATTAGACTACATATCAATATCCGTTAGAATCCCATAATTGAGTTTAGTTCATCGCTGAACCGAAAGCCATTATGGGATTAAAGCAACACATGGAAAATAAATAGAACAATTGAGAGAGAAGATAGAATTGATTAAACCCAATTGCAGATTATATTTCAAAATGTTGTTTCAATCTCCAATGATTTCCAGCAAAATAAAAGTAGTTTGAATTCTAAAGGAGAGGTATAAAATATTAAGTTTATGCTTGGATCCTGGTTAAAATTTATTGAAAGTATAGAACCCTCGTTCTCTAATATAAAAAACTGATAAAAACTAAGGATAATCGCATCTAGTACCAACCAGAGTAGTTTATGTCCATACAAACACTTCTAAATTCAAATTTTAAATTAAGTCAAACAACAGCTGCAGATAACGCGCACGGCCGCGCGAGATCCCCATACAAAATAGGCGCGGGAGCGCGTGTATGCAAAATAGGCTTCTTCCGGTTGATGGCGCGGGCGCACGTGTTTTAGCTTGTGTAGTCGTGTGACCGCGCGGCTTCTGCATTTTGGATCCTTGAGTTCTGCTGTTGTTGCTTCCTTTAACATGCTACTATTGCTTCTTTATCCATCAATGCTCATTTTCTTTTCTCCACTCGTCCCTCGTGTCATGCCTTCACTGATCTCATGCCACCTACCAACGCCGAGCTATACCATTTCCTGCATTTTCACACCTGAGGAGTTCTCAGTACATGCAATGCAAAATAACACAAAATGCAACTAAAAACATACTAAAATGTACTTGAGATGGGCATAGTTCGCATGAATTGATATCCAATAAGTAGGTATAAAACCTACTTATTAGCTGCAGTGTTAATTGCAAGAGTGAGCAAACAAATGCTCACTGATATAGGAAGTAGTAATGATAACAACATAAGAATGAACAACGAATGCTGAACAATAATGAACTTGCTCTACGAACCAAAAATATAAAACAAGTTCGAATTTAATATTTGAGGGTCTTAAGACCACGAACTATGTCTCCGGTATTTAGGTATTATTACCTTAACCTTAACAGTCATTAGACTATACGAACCCTTCTTAATGTAATTAGGGGGATCAGCCCTTTGTACCATGTATTGTGCACAAGCATCTGAACGTTACACGTACAAAATTCCCTATGTTAGGGTTGTTCATCTTAGTTTAAATTTAGAACTTCTGCACTAAAGAAAGTTTAGTTTGGAAGTAGCTTATCAGTGATTCTAGAATTTTAGAACACTATTCAATTATAGATTAATTTAATCAATAAGAGTTTGCTTACTACTTGAAGGTTTAATACAAGAATGTATAACTGAACAAGGCTATCAAAGTTAAAGATCGGATATCTGTGACAACCGAGATTTTGTAATTTAATTTTAATATTTATTGGATTAAATAAATATTTTTCGATAAATTAATTATTAGATTAAATAATTAATTGATGAAATTGTGGTAGATTAATTTAATTATATGTGTTATATTCATTAAATTAATGTGGAGAATTTTTATTATTCGAAGTATGTATTTATGTGAGCTTATTGAATTAAAAAGAAATATTCAATAAGCCTAATGTTATTTTAATTAATTTATAATTAATTAGAGATTTAATAATTTGACATAGTTAATAAATGAGAAATTGAATTATGTGACTATGTGAATTCATGAGAAATTATTATATGTTATTTAAAATAAATTAAATAAGATATAGATTTATTTTATAAAAGGGTGTGACATTATTAAACTATATTATAAAAGTTTAATTAAATTAATTGGGTATAAGCCTTTTAAGGCTAGCCAAACATGGCCTTAGTGGGAGTTATTAATAGTTACCCATGATCGGATAACTGACCTCAACGCGTCAGTTCTTTTCCTTTATTATTATACGTCTTCTCTTTTTCTTATTATCTGCTAAGTTGGAAAAACAGAGAGAGAGAGAGAGAGAGTTTGAGAATTCAGAGGGAAAATTGATAATTCTTGAGGAGATTGTGAGTGTATGATTGTAGAAGAGTTGCGAAGAAATTCATCTCCTACTAATCTACGCTTTGGGTAATTTCTTCAACCCAGTTTAATTACATTGCTTAAGTTTTTATAAAATAATTGGCTTTCAAGTTTCTATAAAGTCTCTATAATTGGAAATTTTATTGATTTTGTGGATGTAAATGTGATAATATGTTAGCATAGCATGTTTTACCATGTATTAGATGGTTCCATATCATCAATTTCATAATATTATAACGTATGTTGGTTTCAAAAATTACAGAGTATAGAATATGGCCATATGGCCCTTATACGTAAAATTAATATGTCAAACATAAATTGTTTTGTAAAATTCACACTTGTATATGATTATGCATGCTAAAACGAAGAAAACAAAACTTGAATGGATGGATTTGGTGTTATAATGAATCCGTAGTGTTAATTTTCATGTTTTATGTTCAAAACCTTCAAGAACATCAAGAACAGTGAAATTTTCATGTTTTAATTCTGTAATTATGTGTTTAACTTGTTAAAATCATGCTTGAAGGGTTGAGTATTAGTTATTTGTGTATTACAATGTTTGGGTATGTCTAAATTCATGTAAAAATAAGTTAATTGGAGTTTTTTGGCCATCTTCTGCAATTTTTGCAAATTACTGAATCTGAAATCTGGAGTTCAGTCATGCGCTTTCAACTTCAAGCCTAAACCTCGCAACATGACATCAATATCCTCACCCGACTCCATGTGTACTTGCAGCAAGAACGAAGCTTTTACAGTTAGCCGTAGTACATGCTTAGCGAGAATGGTCCAGAAATGAGTTTTTAAATGCTCAAGTCTAGCAATGTGTTAGTAACTTAATCTAATGATCATAAAAACATGCTAGACATATAATAAGGTGTTAAAATAAATTCTTAACATGTCAATAACACATTTATGTATGAATTGAATGATTAAATGCATAGTTAGCCTATTGTTTATGATATGTTAATTGTGACAATGAGTGTAGTAATTTGACTAAGTATAGTCATGAACTCGAGTTAGACAAAAAGAATGATCGCATGACGACTAGTTAAGTGATAATTGACTGGTATTGTGAATATAAATGGTATATAGGATTAAATCAAGGAACGTGTATAAATTAACGTGTAATCTACGCACGAGGCAAGTTTTCCTAACCCTACTCGTTATCTTTATATGAGCTTATAAGTTGTCTCTTTACATCAAGCAAACTCTCGTTATTATTGATCAAGTCCATTTAATTATATTAAAATATATTAATGATTCGACTAATCCATAGTTGATGAGCGTTCTAAATTCCAGAACCCTTGATGAATTATCCAAACCAAATTTCCTTTGGTGCGGACTCTAATGTCAAACTGAGATGAACAACCCTGTATAGGGGATTACTTATGCATTAGCGTTAAGATATTGTGCACAGTATGGTACTAAAGGCTGATCCCCCTAAGTACGAGATGAAGAGTTCATAGTCTTATGACTGTTAAAGGTTTCAAGTATAAACACTTGACAACCTAGGACATAGTTCAAGGTCTTATGACCCTCAGAAGTTCTTTTGTCTCTTGCTATTTATTCTTGATTCTAAAGTTGAGTTTCCTATTTCAGAAGTCTTTGATTTATTCGCATGTTATTATTCATTTGTTATATTGTTATACTTGTGGGCAATCGTGCTCACTCTTGCATGATAATAACATTGAAGTTAAGAACGAAAGATCAGACGAGCCTTCCACTAGTAAAGGCAAGGGCAAGATTAGCAAGTAACGAAGACCGGTTATTTATGTGTTTATGTAATGATATTCGGGATTTATGTTATTTAAAGATTTATTATTTGTTTATGATTCCGCACATATGTTTAAGGTTAAAGCAACCTGGGATTTTTTTTATTATGCAGTTGATGTAACCTCATAAGGGGAGATTTATTTATTATTTCTATCTATTGCATGGTTTGCATTTATTTATGGGTAGATAGATAGATAATATTTGTACAGTGAACACCAAATCCTGTGGAAATGGAAGTACCGAATTTGGGGGTGTCACAGGTTGGTATCAGAGCTGTAGGTTATGAACCTTAAGTGGGGGAATAACCTTAGGTAGTAGCCTTGTAGAAGATAGAGAACATAGTAATGGTAAACTCTTATCGAGTTATAAGAAATGAATTTCTAAATTCATTGAAGATAATAAAAGACTTTATGTGCTTATGTGTTAATCTTTGTGTTCGCTAGCACAGATTAGTAACTAAAACTTAAATTTTGTTGTCAGGATGTCGGATGTTAGAGGAGCTAGTCGAGCTAGGGAGGAGGAACCCCGAGTACCTACAGAGGAGGAGCCCCGAGACATTCATGTCGTCAGGGAACAGTTGGTATAGAGAGAGCCATCTCCGTTGATCACTGTTGTTGGTCGGGAGCATTAGCCTGAGACCGATCCAGAGGAGGATTCTGATGAAGAAGAAGAGGAAGAGGAGTTCCCACCGAACTCCATTGATGCTGAGATGTATGATGCACTTTATGATCATAACATAGAGTTGCAAGACAACATTCGGAGCCGAGGGAGAGGATTGTTATGCGTGAAGTACCATCAAGCAAAAGGATGGGGAAATTCTGACTCTTCACACACGTTTAGAAAACGTGGAGTGGGATTTGGTTCATGAGAAGGGTCAAACTGAGGAGAAGACCGAAGAAATAGAGAAGTTGAAGAAAGATCTAAAAGAGAGCTCAGAAAGACTGGAATTAGCAGAGGAGGGCTGGGTAAGAGAGTCACGTCGTGCTGATCTTGCTGAAGAGGATTGTCGTGCAAAGAAGGCTAAGCTTGGGGAGACGTACTCTACACTTCAAAACACAATGGATGAGGCCCAGGATCGAGTAATGAGATATCCAATCCAGTTTGAAGGACTACCATCATATATGCTAGATCGCAGGATGATGTCCCGCATCATGGAAGAGGAACGTGGCAAGGCTATTCAGCGCCTTAACAGGCAGTGATGAGATTAGTTTAATTATGTGAAAATTATTTGGTAGTTAAAGATGTAAATTCCGATGTATTTATAAATAAAGGAATAGTTTAATGTTTTAAATCCTGTAGATTCTTTATCTCGGGATAGTTGATATAAATAGAAGTGATGCTATCGTACGATGTTAAAACTTTTGAATTGAATGAAAATGTCAGAGTTTATTTGATATAATGTGTTAAGTGATTATGATTAAATGTTTTAGTTAAGACGTAAATGTTTAAGGGATTGAATAAATACCTAATAAGCGTATGCTCTTAATAGAAATATGCCGCCTAGAAGAAGACAAAATCGTCAACAAGCACAAGAAGAACCAATGAATAACAACAATGACACCAATGCTAACCTTGTTCAGCAATTGGTGAACCTTTTAGCCGGAGCAATTAACAATCAACCACAAGCTCCACCAATCACCTCGTTTAAGGATTTCAAGGCGGTGGGACCGCCAGAGTTTAAGGGCTCCATAAACCCAATCGAAGCTCAGACCTGGGTTATGGAGATGGAGAAGGTGTTCGATGTCACTAGAGTAAGGGAAGACCAGAAGACCGCGTATGCAACATTCATGCTGAAGTCTGAAGCCAGTTATTGGTGGCAGGCAAACAAAGTACGGGGAGGTGAAGGTGTAATAACCTGGGAGAGATTCAAAGAGATGTTCTTCGAGATGTACTTTCTGACCAGTTCACAATATCGAATGGAAGTTCAGTTTCTGGAATTGAAACAGGGGAGTATGTCCGTAGCAGATTATGCGGCAAGGTTCAACGAGTTGGCTAGGTTCGCCACATACCAAGTGCATACCAATGAAAGGAAGGCAAGACGATTCGAGCAGGGACTGAAGCCCTAGTTGTATAGCAAGGTGTCAATGTTCCAATTGAACACTTTTGTTGGAGTGTTAGAGAAAGCCATACTCGCTGAAGGTGGAAGAAATGCGGTAACTAAGTATAATCAGGATCAGAAGAAGAAGAAATGTGAGAATGAAGGAAATAACAAATCTGGTGGGAGTATCACGGGGGGTAGCCATAATCAGAAGAGGAAGTTGTCTGATAACTCGTCAGCCGGAAGTCAACAAGGAGGGCAGAAGAAGAAGATTGAAGCATGCCCAACCTGCGGAAAAACTCATGTGGGAGTTTTCATAAAGGGAAAACGAGTGTGCTACAATTATGGTCAGGAAGGCCACATAACACCTAACTGTCCTAACCCAAAGAAGGGTGCCTGCTTCAGTTGTGGCTCAAAGGATCATCTTGCAAGGGATTATCCTAAGAAGGGATCTGGAGGGATGGGTTCAAGAAGAAATAGAGGAAATACCGGTGGAAGCACTCTGACTATCGCAGGACCAACTGCAACCAACCGACCGACCGCCAAAACTTTCAATATGATAGTACAGGATGCAGTGCAGTCTCGTGATGTGGTGTCAGGTATCAATCCGATTAATAAAGTTAATGCTTATATATTATTTGATTCGGGTGCTACTTGTTCATTTATATCCGATGACTTTGCTAAGAACTTAGAATTTTTTAAGGACGAGTTAGAATACCCCATGAACATAGAAATTGCGTAATGAGAGAAATAATCCTGTTAAATGCGTGCATAAGGCGTAGAGTGGATATTAAGGGTAATATCATGAGCGTAGATCTTATCCCTATTCGACTCAGAGAATTTGATGTTATTTTGGGTATGGACTGGTTATCCAATTATGGGGCGGTAATTGACTGCCAGAAGAAGCGTATTAACCTTATGACTTCGTCAAAGGTTGGGTTTTATGGTAGCAAGTCACCTAGACAAGTGAGTTGTCTAACGATGATGCAGGTTAGGAGGTTGTTAAGGCAAGGCTGTGTAGGATATCTAGCTTACATAGTCAATAGTCGTAAAGAGAATCCGAAAATAGATAACATAGTCAAGGAACGTGTATAAATTAACGTATAATCTACGCACGAGGCAAGTTTTCCTAACCCTACTCGTTATCTTTATATGAGCTTATAAGTTGTCTCTTTACATCAAGCAAACTCTCGTTATTATTGATCAAGTCCATTTAATTATATTAAAATATATTAATCTTTCAAAGTATGATTCTGTTATACAATAATTATTCTATTGTATACCTTTTGAGATTGATATTCAACTTTAAATTATCAGTTACTGTTGAACTTTGTTAGACTAGTGAACCCTTAATGATTCGACTAATCCATAGTTGATGAGCGTTCTAAATTCCAGAACCCTTGATGAATTATCCAAACCAAATTTCCTTTGGTGCGGACTCTAATGTCAAACAGAGATGAACAACCCTGTATAGGGGATTACTTATGCATTAGCGTTAAGATATTGTGCACAGTATGGTACTAAAGGCTGATCCCCCTAAGTATGAGAAGAAGAGTCCATAGTCTTATGATTGTTAAAGGTTTCAAGTATAAACACTTGACAACGTAGGACATAGTTCAAGGTCTTATGACCCTCAGAAGTTCTTTTGTCTCTTGCTATTTATTCTTGATTCAAAAGTTGAGTTTCCTATTTCAGAAGTCTTTGATTTATTCGCATGTTATTATTCATTTGTTATATTGTTATACTTGTGGGCAATCGTGCTCACTCTTGCGTAATAATAACATTATAGTTAAGAACGAAAAGATCAGACGAGCCTTCCACTAGTAAAGGCAAGGGCAAGATTAGCAAGTAATGAAGACCGGTTATTTATGTGTTTATGTAATGATATTCAGGATTGATGTTATTTAAAGACTTATTATTTGTTTATGATTCCGCACATATGTTTAAGGTTAGAACAACCTGGGATTTTTTTTTATTATGCAGTTGATGTAACCCCATAAGGGTAGATTTATTTATTATTTCTATCTATTGCATGGTTTGCATTTATTTATGGGTAGATAGATAGATGATATTTGTATAGTGAACACCAAATCCTGTGGAAATGGAAGTACCGGATTTGGGGGTGTCACAATATCAACAATATATAATTGAATAAACATGATATACATGCAAAGTGCTATATTTAAAAGAGTTAGAACAATCTCATTTGAATCGATGTATTAGAACAATATATGCTTTGAATAATAATATCAAGGTTTAGAAAAGTAAAACTCGCTCGAGGTAACGAATTAGGTTACAAGAGCTTATTCAATCATACGCAAGATAGATTAGGCTTGCTCAACTTTACAAAGAATTTTAGGAACTTGTACAGTGATAATTTAGGAATGGAAACTTGCATTCAATATGAAAAGAATGAAGTTAGAAAGCTTGCTCAATGTAAAGAGGTAAGGTTTAGAAACTTGCCTTGTATGTAAGCTACACAAATGTAATATTGCTCTCCAATTACCCTACACATATCATTGGAATTGCAATAACAATTAGTTGTATTACTATTAGCTTTATGGGTTTAACCCATCATTTAGGTTACAAGCTTAACTTAACATCTAACCATGTTGGTTAACACCTTAACAATTCTGAAATCACACTATAAACTAACATAAACCTTATCATTTATCTTTAACTTTTGAAAACATCACATTTGGTTCATTACATAACTTATATGAATAATTACTTAAAATCTTCACATTTTGTATTACAACACCTTACAATCTGTTATTGTAACCCACATAATGTCTTAACATCATTAACATGTATGCTAAACTAATTAAGTCCATTAATCATAACCTACAAATAAAATGTAACTCTCGCTTAGGCTCGTGGCATGAATGCGGTGTGCGTTTGCAACTTACTCGCAGAAAACCAATGATGGCAAGAATCAAGACTGCTTTCTACTGTGGTAACGGCAAGAATCAAGGCCGCCGTACCTACGTACAGTAAAAGCTGCAAAGAAGAACTTACATAGTAGTTGCCCAATTCAAACCAAAACACTACAAAATTCACAAACCTAAACATCTAAAACTCTGTAATTACATAGTTAAGCATGTTATACACCATTCTATATACAAAACATTACATATACAAAATTTTGAAGAATCAGAACCCTAATTTTCCAAATTTCTTAAATTTTGACACTTTTAACAAATTCGATCGCCATGAACTCTATTCTTAACCAATTGACATGATTCGAACTACATCGCTTTCATTTCTTAACATATTAACATAATCCAATAACAAATTACAAATTATAACACATATAGAGCATCAAATTTTGTACTTTCTAAAGCCATATCATATGAACATATCACTATTATTACTTCTTCTTCCTACAATCCCAATTCTCACGAATTTGACAACAAGTATCAAGTATTACTCATATATGATGATTAACAGTCAATAAACCATATATACAAGTATATATCAATCTAATCATAACTATAAATTTATAGGGAACAACCACAAGAAATCAAAACATATAAATTAGAAGAAATTTTATACCTTAAACCTTAATTGATGGGAAGAAGAGTGATAAGGACCTTGATACTCCAACTCTTTAGCAAAGTTTTCAGAGAATTTCTCTCCTCCTACCAAGCTCTCTCAATATTCTGTTCTTTAGTCTTAGACAAGATACGTGAAATAAGAGATAACCCAACTGAGCGCTAACCTTAGGACATAGACGCGTAAAATAAACTGAAGCTACCCACGTACTTCAATTATAAAACCCAAACAAGCGTCAGTTGGAATAAGCCAAAGGCCACAAGACCTTATTTGGCCACACACCAAATCCCCCATAATAGATTATTTTCATAATATTATATTATATAGTTTCACTTGTCACACATGCAACCCGTTTAAATAGCTAACAATTTATAATTATAATAATTATAATCTTATTATAATTATACTTATAATAAATAAATAATTATATATCTAATTTAATTAATAAATTAGAAATATCACTTTATTTAATTTATTTATTTCCTTTAATATTAAGCAATTCATTTAATTTAACTATTTCATTAAATTAAATCCTTCAAATAAAATTACCATTATTTAATTTAATTAACATTAATCAATTTAGTTACTAAATTAATTCACCAAAATTCATCAATTATTTATTTTCCTCAATAAATAAATTATTTAAAATATTTATTTAATTCAATAAATATTTAAATTAAATTATAAATTTCTCGATCGTTACAGTTTACGGCAAAGAACATGGTATCTACTTCTTCTCCTTTACAACTACTTCATCCTAATTTATTTGGGCCAGAAAGACATGCTAGTATAAATGGTAAGTTTTATGCATTTGTAATAGTGGATGATTTCTCCATATATACATGGGTATTATTTTTGAGAACTAAAGATGAAACATTTAAAGAATTTGAGAAATTAATAAGAAGTGATCATGGTACTGAATTCCAAAAAGACTTTATAATATTTTATGATAAAAAAAGAATTAGTCATGAATTTTCAGCCCCAAGAACTCCTCAACAAAATGGTGTTGTAGAAAGAAAGAATAGGACATTACAAGAAACAGCTAGAACGTTATTACAAGAAAATAAACTTCCTAAAAAGTTTTGGGCTGAAGCTGTAAACACCTCCTACTATGTTTTAAATAGGGTACTTATTCGTCCAATTATTTTGAAAACCCCTTATGAACTTTTAAACAACAAGATTCCTAATATAAGTTACTTCGAAGTTTTTGGATCTAAATGTTTTATATTAAATACTAGTGATAACTTGGGAAAATTTGATGCTAAATCTTATGAAGGAATTTTCATTGGGTATTCACAGAATAGTAAAGCATACCGTGTGTTTAATATTAACAAGTTATGTGTTGAAGAATTTGTTCATATTACTTTTAATGAAACTCACAATGATCTTCCAAAAGAAAGAGATGAGGATGTAGGGAATTTGGAGATCCTAGTGAATCTAGCACACTGGAAAAGTCAATTCAGCAAACCAAATGGACAAATCCAGCAAGTTGAATTAGAAAACTCATAAGAAGTGGAACAAAGAACAACACAAGAACTTGAAGTTGATATCTCTCATCAAGAAGAAGTAATACATGATGTGCAAATGCCAAAGACTGCGAGATATATCAAGAACCATCCACCAGAAAACATCATTGGAGATATAAACAAAGGAATCACTACAAGGAGAGGATTGCAAAATCAATGTGCTTTTTCTGCATTCCTATCACAAGTTGAACCAAAGAATGCTAAGGAAGCTATCCTAGATGAAAGCTGGCTAATGGAAATGCAAGAATAACTTCAGAAATTTAAATGATGCCAAGTCTGGGAACTTATGCCTCCTCCTAAAGATGTTTCCATCATTGGAACAAAATGGGTATTCAAGAATAAGCTTGATGAGCATGGGACAATCACACGTAACAAAGCAAGGCTAGTAGCTCAAGGATACAATCAACAAGAAGGGATTGACTACGAAGAAACATACGCCTCAATCACTAGACTAGAGTTCATCCGCATCTTGTTAGCATTTGCTTGTTATAAGAAGTTCACACTCTATCAAATGGATGTAAAGAGTGTCTTCCTCAACGGATACATCAATGAAGGGGTATATGTAAAACAGCCTCCTGGATTTGAACATGAAAAGTATCTAAACCATGTCTACAAGCTAAAGAAAACTCTTTATGGGCTAAAGCAAGCACCAAGGGCTTGGTACGAAAGGTTAAGTAAGTATTTACTTTCAAATGGTTTTATTAGAGGAAAAATTGATCCTACATTATTTATAAGGCATGAAAATAAAGATATTATCATTGTACAAATATATGTATATGATATAATTTTTGGTGTTACCAATAATTTCCTTTATGAGTAGTTTTCTAAGTGTATGCACAATGAGTTCGATATGAGTCTAATGGGAGAACTCAACTACTTTCTGGGACTTCAAATCAAGCAAAAAAAGAAAGGTATATTCATCCATCAAACCAAATATACAAAAAATCTACACAAAAGATTTGGTTTTGAAGGATCAAACTCAAAGGCTACACCGATGAGCACTTCAATAAAGCTTACGTCTGATGAAAAAGGTATAGATGTAGAGGTAACTAAATATAGAGGTATGATTGGATGTTTATTATATTTAACTGCATCTAGACCAGATATTATGTATAGTGTATGTTTATGTGCACGTTTTCAAGTAAAACCTAAAGAATCTCATTTACAAGCTGTTAAACAAATTTTTAAATATTTAAGTGGTACAATTAATTTGGGATAATTTTTGAACTAATGGGCTATTCAGATGTTGAATATGCAGGATGTCAAATTGATAGAAAAAGTACTAGTGGTATTTGCACATATTTAGGTCACAGTCTTGTTGCGTGGCATAGTAAAAAGCAGACTTCAGTTGCTTTATCAATCACTGAGGGTGAATACCTAGCTGTAGGGAGTTGTTGCTCTCAAATTTTATGGTTAAAACAAACTCTATATGATTTTGATATTTTATGTGATAATGTGCCTATTTACTGTGATAATTCTAGCACTATTGACATTTCGAGAAATCCTATTTTGCATTCACGCACAAAACACATAGAGGTTAGACATCATTTCTTAAGGGATAATGTTTCAAAAGGTCTAATTAAATTAATTTTTATTCCAACAGAAAAATAATTGGCTGACATTTTTACTAAACCTTTAAGTGAAGAAAGGTTCTGCATGTTAAGAAGAGAACTTGGAATGTGCATGGTATAATATGATCATGTACTAAAATAATTCATGCATAAAATATCTCATATTTACAGTATATCTGCATGTTATTATTTTTGTGTTTTGTTGATAAACATTATCTGTTCATAATCGAAGATTAAGGGAGACGTATCTACTCGACACAATTTACGGTAGATATCATAATGATTTCAAAATTTGAAAAGATAGAAGCTGAGAGATTTTATGGTTTCAAGGAGTCTTTTTAGCATCTAACTCTTCCATATTAAACACAGAGCGCCTCCTCTTTTCACACACCTTCAGATATTTCTTCACTGATACTTCTTCACTGTTCTTCAAAAGCTCTAATTTCGACAATGATAATGAAGACTCAGGCCAATAAGCGTTCATCCGGCATCACCATCAAAGAAGGAAATCATCCACGATCTCCTTATGCTATGAGATCCCCAAAGAAGTCTAAGAGACAACCTCGCCAGACATCTATTCATGTCTCTTTTGATGATTCTGATGGGTCAGATTCCAACTTTTCCTTCTTAAAGACATCCCCACAATCTCTTGGTTCGGAGCCTCCTCCTTCTCAACCAGACTCGCCATCTAATCTGGTAAACCCTTTCTCTGTTACTTTCGATTTGCTAGACAATTTCTTTAGGGGACAGAGATTGTTTATGAAAAAATTCTGGATCTATTTTATTTCAAAAATTCTTCTTTGGAAAAACTTTTCATTTCTTATGGTATTTTTACTATGTTTCCCCCCCCCCCACTAAGGCATATCCCCATTTGGTACAACAATTTTACACAAATTTAGAGTGTAATGGGGATTTTTATACGTCCTTTATGAAGGGAAAGTCTCTGTTTTTCATAGTTGTCAATTTTGGAAGTATTTTTAATATTCCCTCATCCGATCCTTGTCCATTTACTCTCAATGTTGCAGCAAATATACCCTTTCCTCCTCTTAAACAACTTCAAACTGTGATGAACGATTCATCTTTGACAACTCTATTTACCCCCAAAATTGTTGATGTCTATCCACTTGCATGTGTATTGCACAAACTTCTTCATTATAATCTGTTTCCACGAGTGGGTGGTGGAGAAGATTTTACTTACCAAGATTTGATGGTTGTTGCAATGATTTTAAAAGGTGTCAGTTTTAATTTCTCTCTTATGATGTTGTCCCACATGATGAGTTGTATTCGACAAGTTAAAAAGTGTCTGCCCTATGGTTTGTTTTTGACAAAAATGTTTCAACATTTCAAAATCTACCTTGATGATGAACTTGTGGTGTCACACAATGAATTCATTGATTCTACTAATTTAAAACAATCCCATATCTCTTTTGTTGATGGCTCATTTATTCGAATTGTTCCTGATCCAATTCCTACTCCACCGAGTTTTATTTCTTCTGATTTACCGTCTGAAAATCCAATTTCTTCTACACTTCCTACTTCATCAGTCTCATCTCCAGCAGTAGTCGATATGTTGACTCAAATCCTCAAAAATCAAGAGCTTATGCGTTCTGATATTCTAGATGTTAAACATCGGCTTTTGGTTTTAGAAAAAGGAAAACTGCCTATTCAGGCCAATGATTTGAACAAATGTTTTTCTCAAATTAAAGATGAATTTATTGATTTACAAGCCGAATTTGAGTTGCACACAATGACTATGGTTGAGTCTCTTCACAAGAAGATCAATAGAAATTCTTATCAATTAAGCCAATAACTGAAGTTTGTGAGTTACCAAATTGGAGAATTTACTGATTTTATGTCTCATCGTATGAATGACGTTGGTAGAAAGCTACACTTTGACAGGATGCACTCTCCAGTCCTAGAATGGCCTCGATGTAATTGTATGGCTGAATACATTGGAGATTTTCTTGACCTGCCTCTACCCAATGAAACCTTTATTCCTCATCCTCCTAGGTTTGCTCATGAATTTTCTATGGAAGAAAGGATTCATCATCTTCTCCATCATCCCTACTTCACTTCTCGTCCTTTACCTGTGATTCACATTAACGACATTGATATCTAATGATCTTTTTGGTGATGACAAAGGGGGAGACTAGACTGCTGTCGATGTGAAGATGTGGTTGCTGTGAAGATGTGAAGACGTAATGGCTGTTTTTGGATTTATTTTGTTGGTTTTGTTTTAAAAACGATTTGGTTGGCACCAATATTTGTTTAAGTTTGTTAAGATTCTGTTTTTGATGGGTTGTTTAAAATAATTTGGCTGGAGCCAATATTAGATATTATGATTGCTTAATTTTGTGTTATCTAATATTTGTTATAGCTAACAATCTTTGCAGGATAAATAATGCCTAAACAAAAGGCATGGTGGGTAATTAGTTTGGATTATGTTTGTTTCCTTTTGAAATTTTAAATATGTATGAATTCAGGGGGAGTTATATTTTTTTGGTGTTGTCATCATCAAAAAATGGGAGAATGTTGACTTGTTAATATTTTAACCTTTGTGTTTTGATGATGACTTGATAATATGGACTAATTTATTTATTATGAAATTTTAGGAAATTGATGAAAGGATTATTGTCAAAAGACTTTGAAGATTTGAGTCTTAAGAAAAATATGTAAGGTCATTGCAAATATTTAATTTTTCAATTCAAGGCTCTAGGACATGTTATGTGTGCATTAAAATATGATTAAATATTTTGTGCATGCTTGAGAATTTATGCTAACTGTTATTACATGATTTATCTTAGTTGGATAGTATTTATGAATTATGCATGCTTAAGATAAAAAATTGAATTCTTATTGTCCTGTATAATTATTTTACTACCATGTGTTATTAAATTGTTTAAAAGAGTTCTGATTATATAAAATATTGATGCATGTGCAAGTTGATGTAGGAAACTTAAAAGTTGTTTTAAATCAAGAGTCATGATTGCTATGGCCTTAGAACTTTCATATTTTGTATATCCTGATTTGATAGACTTTTTATAATTTAATATTCCTACATTAAAGCTTCAGAATTGATATATCATCTTGATAAGTGGCGGCAGACTTTTGTAATCATAATTGTTATAGGAGTTGGAAAAGTCTAAACTTAAAGTGTTTCATCTGACTCAGTTTCTTTATGGATTACTATTGAAAGAGTCCAACATATTTTGTAATTACCAAAGATAATCAGATTTGTTAGCCATTAACGGATGTATTTTTGGAACATTACTTATCTGTTGGTAACGTAAATATTTTCTACACAACGGAAGTGTTTTAGCAACGGTAATATTTGAGCTATAAAAGAAGAACTGATATCAGTGAAATATACAACACTTGAATTAATATTTTGCACTTATATTCTTGAAGAGCTATTAAATTATTCCTGGTGCAAATTTCTGAGCTATTGTGCAATTCATATTCATATTATTCTCAGCTATTTTCGTGATCTTCATATTGGTGATATCTCTCACTTTTTCTACTTAATCATTGCATTCATTAGTCGGGCCTTGTATTGTTAAATTATTTATTTGCTTTGATCATTAGGCCTCTATATTTATAATCTTAAATTTTTAGACTAAGTGTTGTCTAAGGAAATTTAATCCAGGTGGATTAAGATTTGTTTACAAACAGGTTCAATGAAGCATAGGTGCTTAAGGGGTGCATTAGTGTACAAGGAGCAAGTGTGCTCAAGAGAATTATTGTAATTCAATTTTTGATAGAATCTGTTTTGTAACAAGGGTCATTTTAAAGAAATAAAAGTGAGTCTCCAATACTAGTTGGTAATGGACGTGGACTAGGCTATTATTTTAGAGGGTAATAGCTGAACCACGTAAAAATTCTTGGTGTTGTTTTTTATTGCTTACTTTACTTTAATATCTCTTAAGATAGTTAAATTTATTAATAATTTAAATTTAAATATTTGATCTTGAGATATTTTGTTAACACCAAGTATTCACTTTGACTTATAAATTCATCAAAATATTATCTTAAACTAAAAGTCAATTCGGTAGGCCATATTCATTCAGCAAGCTGCATTCGTCAATATAGTAGGCTATATTCTATAGTTTGGTTTAAAGTTTAAAAATTGGTCATAGTTTGTTCCCACACTTATTCAACCCCCCCCCCCCACTTCTAAGTGTACCTTATCTGAATTTCAATTAAATGTCATGATTATACCAATACACAATTCCCGGTTATATCATACCAATCAACAGTCCATTTTTGTACTACGGGCCAAAGATGACTTTTAGCACAATATAAGCATGAGGATGATGACAATGATACAAAGAATCAATCAAGTGAGATCAAGGATAAATATTAGTGATTTATAATTCAATTTATCCAGAGTTCAAAAATGTCCAAATTGTCAACATGATCATTAATTGTAGAGTAAAATTCAAGAATGATATTCATGCATCAAAAATAATTTGGATAGAATAGAAATCAATTTTGTCATGAATAGTACTCTGGCATGAATAGTACCACGAATGAATAGTACTCTGGTATGAATAGTACCCCGGATGAATAGTACTCTGGCATGAAAAGTACTCTGATAGAATAGTACCCCGAATGAGTAGTACTCTGGTATGAATAGTACCTATAAATGGAAAATACGAAAGAAAATAATATCCCTTGACGAGTACAAAAGAAATGATATCTCATACACGTATGAAAGAATATACGAAATTGCAAATGGATTTTCACCTGTCATGCGGTACTCCATGTAGACAGATCATTTCCATAATTTAATAAAGAATGAATACGAAGGATTATTCACCAGGCATGCAGTAATCCGCGTAGACAGGATATACACACATATTAATAAAGAATGAATACGAAGGGCTATTCACCAGGCATGCGGTAATCCGCGTAGACAGGTTATACTCACAGATTAATAAAGGGTGAATACGAAGGGTTATTCACCAGGCATGCAGTAATCCGTGTAGATAGGTTATTCCCACAGATTAATAAGGAATAAAATGAAAACCCTTATGAGTATGAAGAAAATAACATCCTTTACGAATACAAAAGAAATAATACCACTTACCTTAGTAGGAGATTGGATACTACAATAGTGAAGAAGCAGAATACTCTTCTTCTTTCTCTCTGAAGCTTCTCTCTCTATAGTTTTAGTGAATTCGTTAGAAAGAATGAAGAAATGAGCTTCTATTTATAGGAGAATGGACTAAATAGTAACTGATTCACAGACGGTCCAGATTAATTTACTATTAAAACGGACGGTCCATATTGATTTACTATTAAAACTTCAACAGACGGTCCATATTGATTTACTATTAAACTTCAACCGACGGTCCATATTGATTTACTATTAAAACTTCAACCGACAGTCTGAAAAATTAGTGCATCTCCCCATGGAATAATAAGCCAAACTTACAACAAACGCCTCATGACAAACCCCTCTATTCATATCAAAAATTGAATAAATATTTACCACAAATCACTTATCTTCAATCAACACATTTTTAATCTTTCAACATTTATTCATCATTTAATAATATAACTCATAATATTAACAACCAGATCATTCCCAGGAAAGAGGGGGCTTTCCAATAAGGATTTCTCCTTACTAGCGCACAATTAAATAACCAAACTCATTTCCTCAACAAAACTTTCTAGACATTGTCAATAATGCAAATAATAATATGAATAACTGTGATGTCTCAATTATTGATTTAATAATATAAAATATTATGCAAATGATATTGTGAAAATAATTGAATCAATAATATGAGATACTATGCAGCAACTACTGTGGCAATTATTGAATGAAACTGAGTGACTTCCTACGTAATCATCAATAATCAAAGATACCAATATCGTGTGCTACTGTAGAACAACGTGTATTACTGTACTTTTATCACCAAGTATTTCAATAGTTTAACGGTAAAAGTCTTGTCGTTATTTTTAATAAAAAGGTTATTTATGTTACTTTCTATATCCGACAGTTATTCCGTTATGTGGTCCATAAATGATTGTGCTGTTGTACGAATATTCCCCGATAAAAAGAATGTTCCCCGACCAAACGAATATTTTATGTCAACTTGATTACTTTGTAAAATTTGCACATATCACCCATAACTATAGCATTATATCAAATCAACACCTTACTATTCAAAATAATATTTAGAGAAATTAAATCTTTATTCATAAAAAATTGGGGTCTTACACACTAGGGATACATATATTAAGACTTATTCTCACACTCTAGAAGTTCTAAATGGGGAAGACTTTTGGGATTTTACTGAGTATGATATACTGCTGCCACTAGCAATGAAGAAAAAGTTGAAGGGAAAGCCACAGATATTGAGAAGGAAGGAACGCTGGGAAGATGTGACTACTAGCAATAATGTGTCTAGGGTGTCAAGGAAAGGGAGGAAGATGCATTGTTTCTTGTGCAAGGAAGAGGGACACAATTGAGTTAAATGTCTAAAGCACCCAACTCTACCTGGACATAGAAAGGAGAAGGAGGTAATTCACACTATATACCTATTATATGTTTCTATGTTTCTAAATATATGCTTGTCACAATCAAATTTGATATACCTATTATATGTTATTTTATAGGCTACTGCCATTGGAAAGGGAAAAGAGATAGTGGTCCAAAGCACTGCTCAGGGTAGGGAGGAAGATGCAAGTGGCAATGTAAGTTTTTTAAAATGTATGCATCAATATTAGAATTTGATATATCTATTAACTTTATTTTTGACATGTTGCTTTATATAGTCTACTGTTGGGTGTAAATCTAATTATGCACAGCACACAAGTATACGTGATCAACAAGTAATATAATGATAAGTCAAGTATCGTTCCCACAAAGACAAGTATTAATTTTAATCTAACAATTATCAGCTTTATATTATCTCAATTTTATTAAACTATTCAAATTAATGATTGAAAATAATGAAAACTAATTAACTAAAATTCAAAACAATCAACACAACTCGCTACCGCAAATTTTAATCAAGTAATGGAGAATTAAGCCTACAATTTCACTTTAAGCTTCACTCAGATTTTCACACTTTTCTTCAATTCAATTAATTATCCCAGTTCATTAATCAAAAACACATAAGTAGAATTAGCCATCTCTCAATGCACTAACACCATCTTAACTTAAATCCACAATTAATAGAATTAAGCCAAACACCGTAAATAACTAATTCACTATATCTCTATGTGAATTAAAATCAAAGAAGCTTTAAATTCCAAGTTCTTACACGATTACATGCGATGTTAGATATATATCTATCTTAAACATACATCAATAATTCCATAAAAATGCAAAAATCAAGAACATATGCTATTATGACTAAGTCTAGATTCATATCTCCTCTGTCGAATCCATACAAATCCACACAAAATTGGTGATCAAGCAATTCATAAGTTATGCACAAATCTCAATAGATGAACTAAAAAGATAATTTTATTGAACTAAAATCAGAGTATGATAATCATTGTTCCACTCAAAGATCCATTGCAAGCTTAATAATAAATTTAGTTCATAACTAATGAATTAAACACAAGTAGATTAAAGAATACATCATCCAAATTATAGAAATTGAAATAAAGATTAAGAATAATATAGAACCACCCTTCTCTGCACTTAGTTCTGAAATCTTCGTGATTCTTGTTCTTCACTCTACTCCTCCACAATCTTCTCCAAAATTAGGGTTCCAAAATTTGCAATTGATGATTGTCTTGTTGAATGATTAATTCCAAAATTCCTCCTCTGAAGTCTCTGTAATAGCTGAAAAAATGTTCACACACAGTCCCAATCGAAGCCAAAGTCGTTCAGTCCATGCCACAGTAGTGATTGAATTGCATCCAAACTCCCCCTTCTGTCCGTGCACCCCCGCCCCGGTGAGGTACTAATTCTTTTGCCATATGTATCCCCGCCCCGGCGGGGTATTCCTTTGTAAAATGCCCGCCCCAGAGAGGTACCAAAATTATAGTTACTGATTCCTTGCTTTTCCATGTTGTTTTCCACCATGTTGCCACCATTGTACCAAAGCTAACAGTTAATGAAACTTGCTAAACAAAAAAAACAAAAACACATAAAACAATACTAAAATAGACGGAATAAACATTGTTTAAGTCCAAATAGGAACCCGATTCGTAGGTATGAAACACACTCATCAAACTCCCCCAAACGTAAACCGTACTAGTCCTCGAGCACATCAATATACAATGCAATGCAACTAACTACATGCCTACGAATCCAGCTATAGACAGAACAAAGTTTATTCACATGGCCTTAGAGAAATCATAATAAACATGACAGTACATCATATCAAGACAAATCAATATCTTCTCAAACACTCACTAAATCTTAATCTGTTATGAATGATATAGTGTGTATGTGTGCGCGCTCAACAACCATGCTAACTAACATAAATTCAAATAAAACACATAATAAACCTCTTTAAAGGAATCATACAACGTAAAGTCAAAAAATCCAAAAACAAGCAAGATCCGACTAAAATCATACAGTTACCAAATTCAAATTTCAAAATGGGATACTTATGCATTATTTATTCACATACGGGGGCTTTTCGCTCTTTTCCCCGTTTTTCACTTTTTATTTTTCTCATCCATGTGCAATGTCTAGTCCTCATAGGTTTTTTAGTGCTACCCCTTAGCAAGCTTTCAACCAACGACTCCTAAACCGTCAAGCTTTAGGGCGCTAGGCGTAAAGACATCCCCTCAGGCTTACTTACTCAAGTAACAAAGGCACAAAACTAGACTAGCCACGGTGTTTATTCATACTTTTTCTTTTTTTTCTTTTTCTTCTTTTTTTCTAATTATTTTATAGCTTATATCTCAATTTTTTTCCCTCAAACTTAGGTTCTTATCGAATCTTAGCCATCACTACCTATTAATGACTTTCTTTCATTCAAACTAGCATTATCCTTAAAAGTTCTATTATGTATCAATTTAAACGTAATCAGTCAACATAGTCATTTTTTAACGTGCTATCCTGATTATATCAGTTTCAAATAGATAAAGATCATGATAAGAAATCACATCAAAGCCTTAATAGTCAATACTATGCTTGTCTACGCAATTCTAATTTCATCATTGGCCTAAACTAACTTTAACTATCTAACAGTTGGAATCATACAGATATGAACAAAATGCAATATAAAACAGTAAACTAACTAATATTTTTGAGATTTTCTTCCATTTTTTTATATAGATGACTCAACAAGAAACAGAAATAGAAACTACAAAATTAAACTACTAAATTAAACTA
This sequence comes from Panax ginseng, assembly GCA_020205605.1. Classification (NCBI taxonomy): domain Eukaryota; kingdom Viridiplantae; phylum Streptophyta; class Magnoliopsida; order Apiales; family Araliaceae; genus Panax; species Panax ginseng. The sequence continues at coordinate 94,887,922 of CM035139.1, forward strand.
AAGATACAACTACATGAATGCATACATGAACTGTCATGAAAACTTAAATGTAAACTAACATATGCAATATATGACATATTTACAGAACTAAAGCTAAAATATTAAACAAATAACTAAAACTCCCCCAAACTTAACATACACAATGTCTTCATTGCAAAAATACTGCATTAAAGCGTAAACGGACTTCCATGTAGCATGCTAAGCCTGTAGTGGTGGTGGCGGTGGCATCTCTTCCACATCTGAATCAGAAGGTGGATATTGTGGCAATGGCTGTGGGACTGGGAACTGAAACTGCTCCGCAACAGCTGGATTCAATCTAGTAAATGTCTTTACCAACAAAGCATTAAAGGCATTCTGTGTGGCAAAGGCATGTTCTTGCCTCGCAGCAAGTCTCTTCATCTTCATATCTTCTTCTTTATCTCTCAGATCAATGTGCTTCTGCAGGCTATGAAACTGGGTACCAAACATGTACTTGGTAGACCTACTACCCTCATGACCTCCTCCTCGCCGAGACATCTCATCGCCTCGGATTCGCTATCCTCGAGAGGTCCTCTGCCTCCTCCTCCTTAAGAGCGTCGGTAAATACAAAACCTACACCTCGAGGATGCGACTCCTCTCCAGCCCAAACTGAATATCTAGCAATTAATCTAAATAAGTAACTGGAGGGGTTGCTGCATGGGTTCGTTTGTCATCTATCTAACCCCTGACTGCCTACACAACCCATAGATAAGTGAAGGGTGTGGCAATCCTCCTAAAAATGGCCCGCGCAAGCATCGTCGGATGGAAACGTTGATTATGGCACCGATGTCAATGTCAAAATCCTTCACTATAGCATACAAAAGCAGAACCTTCACTGGTATGTGTCAAAGGAAACAGCTTCACACATAGGAACACATACCAGATCTTTCCATATAAGCTCATATCCTTGCTCATGAAAAGAGCTCCACCCTTCTTCCCTTTAGTCCATGTAGTGCCAGGTTTTGAAATTTCTATGAGGATCTAATCGTAGTTTTGATTACTGTCATGCAGTTGGGCATATTGACAAATAGTAGGGGCTCGCACGCTATAAAATTCATTTATTACCTTTGGACTAAAAGGCACTTTCTTGCCCTGCACAAACGCGACAAATGGTGCTTTATCTTTGGCGTTGGACTATAACTCTTTCACAGCAGTCACCACTGCAGGGTCTGGTTCATCAGTGAATACTTCCCAGCCCTGTTCATGAATTTATCTTAGCATATATCCATTGAATGCATCCGGCCTCAAGCCCCTTTCCAGTGTCAAAGCCTTGGGCGTGAAATAGTCATACTTGTCAACCACATTGGCACTGAGAAACTTACGCTTGTCGAAGCTATGGGTCGGTGGAGATGACCCTTCACCCCGTTAGCACTTCACGGGTGTTTTCGGTGCCATTCCACAGTACTTTAGTAACAAATCCCCAATAATTTCTCTTTAACAATATATCAAACAGTTGGTGTGCACAATAACTCACAGTACCTAAATATGAAAACTACAATCCAAGTATGTAGAAAACTATTGAAACTTGTTTACCCAAACTATTTTCCTCTCTTGATGATGATTTTGTCGTGATGGTTGACCAATTTCGAAATTTCCTCTTTTCCCTTGTTGCAAACCCGAAGCTAATGAAAACCCTAGGTTTTGGTGTTTGTAAATAAGAGGAATTGATGGTTATGTGATGGAATTGATGAATTTAGGGTTTAATTTATAGAAAGTTGGAGTAGTGTATGAAGTTTAAGTGAGATTGGGGGTTATGGGGGGTTTCGGTTATGAGAGATGGGAGAGAGAAGCTTTGGATTTGGTTTTGCAAGTTAAAAGTGGTAAAGCCACGATTTTAGAAGTTTTAAAAAAAGACTGATGTCCCGTACCCCTGCCGAGGCGGGGTGATTTTGGCCTAAAAAGCCTGCCAGGACGGGTAGATACAGAGATCCCACTTCGCCGCCAGGAGGGTGTGTCAGGTGGTAAAAGAGCCCAACGGGGCGGGGGCCTGTCTTATGTAGGGCTTATGATTTTCAGCAACTTTATCCCGTATGCATGCAAACTTCATCCTTAGATCCTGAAATGCAATAAAACCAATATTTTAAGTTAAACAAATGACGTTTGAGCATGAATGTTGAAAATTATTACAATGACTAACTAATTACCTAAGAATTACACATAATTAAACTATGAACTACTAAAATTCTTAATGAAACTACGAATTATACAATATGAATCTAAAATACTATAAATGACAAGAAAATTGGGTTACCTCCCAATGAGCACTTTTTTTTGAGTCTTTCAGCCTAACTATTCCCTATTTCATGGCGCATCGACAAGAGTGATTGCAGTGGCTTTATTATCGATGTCACCGCCACAATAGTGCTTTAGATGCTGCCCATTAAATTTGAACATTTCAAGTGGATTCCTACTATAAAGTTTAACGGTGCCATGTGGTTAGACTATCTTGATGGTAAATGGCCCCAACCATCGTGATTTGAGTTTCTCGGGAAACAACCTAGGTCGTGAGTTATATAATAACACAGCTTGGTCTGGTTCAAACTTTCTCTACAAAATCTTTTGATTGTGCCACTTCTTGACCTTTTCCTTATACAGCTTAGAGTTTTCATATGCTTACAGTTAAAACTCGTCCAACTCATTAAGTTGTAGTAATCTTTTCTCGCCTCCAGCTGTTAGATCAAAATTCAGCTTTTGAATGGCCCAATATGCTTTGTGTTAGAGTTCCACTGGGAGATGACACACTTTCTCATAAACCAATTTATACGGAGACATCCCAATTGGTGTCTTGTATGCTGTTCAATAAGCCCATAAAGCGTCATCTAACTTTAGAGACCAGTCTTTTCTATTCAGATTTACCAATTTCTCTAAAATTTGTTTCACCTCTCGATTTGAAACTTCAGCTTGGCCACTTGTTTAGGGATGATAAGTCGTTGCAACCCTATGATTCACTTCGTACTTTTCTAAGAGAGTTGTAAAGAACTTATTGCATAAGTGACTTCCCTCGTCACTTATAATTGCTCTCGATGTGCCAAATCTTGTGAAGATGTTTTTCTGTAAGAACTTCAAAACCACTTTGGCATCATTCGTAGGGAGTGCCACAACTTTAACCCATTTCAATATGTAGTCTACAGCTAACAGAATGTATAGATTGTTGTATAAAGGCAGAAAAGGTCCCATAAAGTCCATCTCCCATACATCAAAAATCTCAACTTCCATGATTATGTTAAGCGGCATCTCATTCCTTCTTGAAATATTGCCCATCCTTTGACATCTATCACAGCTTTTTACGAACTGGTGGGCATCTTTAAACACAGTAGGCTAGTACAATCCTATCTGAAGAACCTTTGCAGCTGTTCGCTCACTTCCATAGTGTCCCCCGTATGCAGATGCATGCCATGCATGTTGTACACAATCAAAATTTTTCATTTGTGTTACTAACCCTAGAGGAAAAGACAATTCCAATTCCAAAAATCCCACCAGAGAAGCCTTTTCCATCTCGGAGATAACCCCGAGATATTCAATTCCAGAAACAACACCGGGAGTTTCAGTTTCAACCTCGGAAATGACATCGAGGAGTGTAGTTGCAGTTCTGGAGATAACCCCAGAAAAGCTCGTTTCAACCTCCAGCAATCAGCTTCAACCTCAGAGATAACCCCAAGGCACTCAGTCCCAAACTCGGAGACAACCCCGGGAGGTCAGGCACACCTCAAAGACAACCCTGAGGACATCCAGTACTTGCAACAGCCCAATCTCAGAGATAACTCTGAGAAACAACTGCTTTATCAACCCAAACCGGAGATAACCACGTTGAGGGGAAAAATTGTCATTTTGCCACCTCGATTCCATACGCACACCATCTCAACATATTTCAACATACATTGTACACAGCAGTGTCCCACAAGAACCAAATAACTACAATCTTGAGTGACTACTACACAGGACAACACACCGGATAAAATTTGAAGCTTGAAGACCAAGGGCATGGTCCCATCTTCCTAACTTCTTACAACCTCTAATCCCATATCATTTGTGTAGCTCTCGACAATAGCACTCCATAAAAGGTCTTATACACCTCAATTGGAGGCCCAGATTGAAGTTCTGAAAGTTTAAGCGGACATCACGTTGCATGCGTGCACGTACTTCAAGACGGGCAGCCGCAGGTGCATCTGTGGCTGCCGCATGTGTACCTGCAGCTCCCCTCTCTATAAATAGAGGGCTTGGGGTGGCCATTTTGTAAGAGAAACTGGCAAAGAAGCCCTGTCCAATTTGCTATGTACACACTATAAACTGAGTATTTTCTCATTTTAAACACTTGTGAGCTTATATACTATCCTATTTTTTTCGGCAGGAGCCGAGTGTTCATCCATTTAAAGCCATAGAAGTCTTCTTTGGCAGTCCACTATAAGCCTTCTTTGGCAGTCCACTGTAAGCCTTCGTACACTTCTTAAAGCCTTTCTTTTCTACTGTGCACACACTTTTCTTCACGTTGAGAATCATGTTGCATGTGTATACCCGGACTTCGGTCCGTGGCATTTATTTCCTTTTGTGTACATATATTTATATATATATATTTATATATATAGGCTAACGTTGAGAGTTATGCCTCGATTGAGCCTGGACTCACGTCCGCAACGTTTATTTGCTTTTTGTAAATATATATATCTATATATATGAACTATTGTCGAACTCGCATTCGATGAGCCCGGATTTTATATTTGAGGATTTATCGCTATATATATATATATATATATATATATATATATATATATATATATATATATATATATATATATATATATATATAACCTCATTTCGGACTGCATTCGATGAGCCACAGATTTTATATCCTGAGCGTTTACTCCGTTTATATATATTAATACTTATATATATTTATTTACATTTCTGTTAGGCCTGGAGTTTACTTCGTGGCCTTTTACTGCTTTAGTTACATTCCGTCCCGCCTAGAGTTTACTTCATGGCGGTTGATCATTTTTACTACTTTATTTACATATCGTCCTGCCTGGAGTTTACTTCATGGTGGTTGATCGCATTTATTGCTTTATTTACATTTCTGATCCCCCATGGAGGTGCTTCGTGGTGGTTGATCATGTCTCTATATATATATATTTACCGCTTTTATATATTTACATTTATAGTCCCCCATGAGGTTCGCTTCGTGGTGGTTGACAGTCTATACATATTTACAGCTTTTATATATATAATTTCTTACATCTTTCATATAAATTGCTACATCATGTGAGCCTAGGAATCATATGATCACAGATTCAGTCTCCTGAATCTAGATTCGGTACCGGTGATGGACATTTTTGGCTGTAAACAGCTTGTACATTATTCACGGTGTCTGAATTTCCTTGGACGGTTGTCATGCCCACAAGAAGTTTGGCACTGCTATATATATTATTTTCTCGATGATGCTTCACATCTCAAATATAAAAGCAATCAAGCCAAACATTTAATAAAATGGAAGTTCCAATCCCGAGTGACTATTACGCGTGGCAGTACACCAGATAGAATTTGAAGCTTGAAGACCATGGGCATGGTCCCCTCTTCTTGACTTCGTACAACCTCTAATCCATGTCATTTCATTACTCTCAACACAAGCAGCCCGAAGAAGGTCGTATATACCTCGTTCTGATGCTCGGATTGAAGTTCTGCAAGTTTGAGCGGACATTACAGTGCACGAGTGCACGTATTTTGAGACGATGGGACCCGCGGAACCCGGGCACCACCGGCGACAGCAGTGCATCTGCAATTGCCGCCGCAAGTACACTGCTGACTCCCCTCTATAAATAGAGGGCTTGGGGTAGCCATTTTAAAAGAGAAAAAAGGCGAGGAAGCCCTGTCCAATTTGCTCTGTACACACCCTATATTGAGTGTTTCCTCATTTTAAACATATGTTAGCCCACATACAGTTATATATTTACCGGCGGGAGCTGAGTGTTTATAAATAAAGGCCATGAAGTAAACTCCAGGCCTGAATAGTGTGTGCAATTATATATATAAGTATATATATATACTTATATATATAATTGTTGTTTGATTATATCTCGATGAGCCTAGATTTTACATCCGGAGCGTTTATTGCTTTTATATATATATATATATATATATATATATATATATATATATATAAGCTTAGTAAACGCCTGACACAAGTTCAGGCTCAATCGAGGCATAACTCGATAATGTTAGTCCATATAAAAATATATACATATATAAGTATATATACATGCATGTAAATGAAAACCACGGATCAAGTTCAGGTATACGCACACAACACGACTCTCAATGTGTAGAATAGTGTGTGCAAATATGAAAAAAAGGCTTTATAGAGTATAAGAAGGCTTACGGTGGGCTACCAATGTAGGCTTCTATAAATCTAAATGGATATATATATATATATATATATATATATATATATTATATATATATATATACATTTACATTAGGCACGAGTTTACTTCATGGCCTTTTCTACTTTTTATTTACATTCAATTCTTACTTTGGAGTTTACTTCTGTGGCGGTTGATAGCATTATTACTTTATTTACAGTTTTGATCCCCCATGGAGTTGCTTCGTGGTGGTTGATCATGCATATATATATATATATATATATATATATATATATATATATATATATATACATCTTTTATATATATAAATGCTTACTGCTTTTCATACAAACTGCAGTATCATATGAGCCTAGGAATCATGTGATCACTGATTCAGTCTACTGAATCTAGATTTGGTTCCCGTGATGGACTTTTTCAGCTGTAAGTAGCTTATACATTATTTACAATGTACGAATTTCCTTGGATGGTCACATCATGCCATGAGGAGTTCTAAGATCGTCATATATTATTTTCTCAAGATGCCTCGCATCTCAAAAAAAAAAGCAAAACAAGCCGAACATAATAATAATAAAATGGAAGTATGAAAAGGTCTCAATTCCTATTGAGCATGTGGTTTGAAAACCTCTTTTATAAAACTTCATTGCTATATCTTGGTTAAAACTGAATTTTTCTATAAATTCAAACCTTGTGTATAGGTGTGTAACGAGGCCTCAGACATTACTTTCAAATAATTGCACATTGATCCACACACACACACATGCATATAACAGTTTCTTTGAGAAGTGGCGGTCATCGTGGTAACACGGATGTCGGGGGGTGCCTAACACCTTCCCTCTGCATAATCAAGCCCCCGAACCCAAATGAATCTCGGTTTCACAGACTCGTTTAGCAGTGTTACATCACTGGGTCAATGTGCAAACCTTTTCAGTTGCGTTGGTGCAACTAGTTAAAAACACCAACTGGCGACTCTTAAAGTCAAATCGTCGACATTACACATGTCGAACCTTTTTCACTTGTTTTTTTCAAACAAATCTCACATTAACATGAGAACACCAAAGAACAAGTAACGAAAAAGGACACCTAAAAATCCCGACGTCGACAGGTGGCGACTCTGCTGGGGACTCCAGTAAGAGGGCTTAAGCCGCTATTACAAGCTTTTCAAAATTGTTATATACTTGTGTGTGAATGTTGCATTTACATTTATGATGAATGTGTACGAATGCATTTTATTTACTGCACTGCTAAATATCTATCTGTGATATTAATGCTTCGTACATGTCATCATTTTGCATAAGCGGTGAGACACGTTGTATGTGATCAGATGTTGTGTGGTCCTCCACCAGAGGCTATCATGTCGGTGTTTGATTCTTTGGACTCGTAGGAAGACTAATTCCAACGAGGCTCAGGAAAGGCACCACCTAGATTCACTCCAGTTGAAAGACCGGATTAACTTCCCGTCAATTAGATTGCGATGATCTGGGAACCTTCATGCCAAAAAGCCGCGAGAGTAACCCTAAGATAGGTCAACCTCTGATAAACCAAACGCGAAGGTAAGTCTCTTCATGCTTTCCTTTTTCAATTACTTGTAAAAGCATTTACTTGTAATTTTATTCCATGATCATCTATATGTAATGGAAAATATGAAGAATACTTGTGCATATATGACATGTTATCAATTAACAACCGTTTTTTCAGGACCATATTCCTAAAACGAGCACATCATGATAACATTTACATTATCCCTAAGACTAAACTATATAAGTCTTTTGTAGGGAAGCAATTGGGCATGTTACCCGCTCAAAATCCAAAAAGGCCACGAGCCTACAGCCAATCATGTCTTCTTTCCCGACTGGGCCTAATCTGCTTTCCAGAAGAATTTAACGGATTGAGTAAACAAATTACAAATTTGGTTGTTCTGCTTAAAGAATTGCATCAATCTGCTCAGGGTACAAAGATTCCTACATATACAGAATCCTCTTCACAAAGAGGAGCTCAAGGTTTCGAAAAAACCATTTCAGAACCTCAGTTGGATATAACCAATAAAGACCCTGAAAACACCCATCTCAAAGGAGATCTAGACACCGGTGACATCAGGAAGAAGGTCCTCCAAATGCAGGAAAATATCTGTGTTCTCAAATGGATTGGAACACATGGAAGTGTTTCATACGCTGACCTTTGCATATTTCCTGGGGTTCATTATCCAGAGAAATTCAAAACCCCTGATTTTGAAAAATATGACAGATTAGGGGATCCTTATACACATTTGAAAGTGTTCATTGGAGAACTTGGATCTTATGTAGAAAATGAGAAGCTCAAAATGCAGCTGTTCCAAAAGAGTCTGACAGGAGAAGCCCATTCATGGTATACCAGATTAGACAACTCAAAGATCCATAGCTGGGAAGAGCTAGCTCACGCCTTCCTCACTAAATACAAATTTCAATCTCAGATGGCTCCTGATTGGTACCAAATTACCAAGGTCAAGAAACAGTCTAATGAGTCATTCAGAGAGTATGCTCAAAGGTGGAGGCGCCTTGCTGCTCAAGTTATTCCTTTCATGATAGAATCAGAAATGGTCATGACTTTCATAGATATATAGGATGCTCCTTTCTATGAAAGAGTTTTAGCCGGTATCGACAAACCATTCTCTAAAATGATTAAACACGAGAGAAACGGGTTTGAGATGGGATTGAAGTCTGGTAAGATTCAAGACCTAGCTGCTCTTAAAGCCGTTGCTGAGCACATCTAATCCGGATCTTATGAAAATAACCCCTGGAGTGTCCATAAAAAGAAAGAGGAGGATGTTTCCTTGATACTACAAGGACAGAAAGTCGGCTAGAACATGCCTATATAGAGGAAAAACTACTCCCCTTTCCAAGCACAGTCTTCAAACCCTCCATTGACTAAAAGCGGAGAAGTAAAGCGTCCTCGAATGTTCACACCCTTAGGAGACTCGCTCTAGAATATTCTTGCTCTTCTGACTACTCAGAAGAAAATCACACATCTTCTTCCACCAGCCAACCCTAACGGGAGGGGTTTTAATGCTACTCGAAAGTGTGCTTATCATGCCGGAGCACCTGGACATGATACTCAAGATTGTTTGGCCTTGAAACACAAGATCCAAGATTCAATAGATAACGGTGAGATTGTGGTCACCAAACCAGATCAACCCCATGTACAAGATAACCCTCTTCCTCAACACAAAGAAGAAGAGGTTAACATGATCAGTTGGAGCACTGGACAGAGTTCCAGTTTCAACAGCGAATTATCCCCGACCATCAAAGAAGGTGTTGACAAATGGGATTATGCAAAGTTCCAGTTTACTATGGAACGAAAGATGAAAGATCTTTGCAAATAAATTAAGCAATTGGCAGAATTGATGACCCACCATCATCAAGTCACACGCCAATTAATCAAATAGGAGCATGCATATCTCCTTCCTTTTGTTATGAATGCTCCACCATCACCTTCAGAGAGCGAAGCTATGAAGGATAAGGTTGCAAAGAGAGCCAATGCTAAAGCCCGTCAGGATTTTGCCAATCAAAGGGAGTTTACCTATCTGGGCCAATCTATGGAGGAAATATTTCAAATATTGATCAATGAAGGAAGAATTACATCCCTTCTACCTCCAATCAATCCCCGTGCATGACGATTTAACGCCAATGGAGTGTGTCAATATCATTCTTATTCTCGCGATCACAGTACAGACGAATGCTGGGCACTCCGCCATCTTATTCAAAATCTTATTGATAGCGATGTCCTGCAAATGGCAGACGATGACACTGTGCAACTTGAGGGTGGGAGTGCATGTCCTACCAAATGGAAGGGATCAGTAGCAGTTATATCCGACGAGGATTATGAAACTGTCAAAGCATTTCCCATACAAGCAATTCAACTCAAAGGAGTTGATAATCCTTTGAAAGTGGCCGCACCAGAACCAATTTCTTTACCTTTCAGACCACAATATCCTATTGTCAGCTTACACAAAGTTCCATGGAATTATGGAAAAGCTGAAGGATCCACGTTTCATACTACTGCTACAATGTCGAAGGAAAATCCATTGTATCTTCCTCAGAGGGTAATAAAGCCTATTCTAAAAGCAAAGGGGAAGATTCCCATGGAGAAGATTAAAAAATTCCTCCGCACTATGGGCCATAATGAAGCCAAGGTGGTTCTAAGATTAAGAGAAGCTCCACATTAGATATCAATACTGGACTTGGTTTTCTCTTCCGAGGATCATTGGGAGATCTTATTGAAGGTTTTGGAAGAAGCCTACTTACCAAAATCAGTGGATGTGGAAAAATTTCAACATATGGTTGATCACATTTTCAACAACCATGTGATATCATTCACTGATGATGACATACCTCCTGAAGGGACTGGTCATTGCAAGCCATTTCATATTATAGTTTTGTCTTCCAGGTATATGCTAGTTGGAGTTTTGATAGATGGAGGTTCGTCTCTGAATATCTGTCCTTATGCCACCTTGGTGAAGATGAATGTCAATCTCAAACGGATCCAAAGCAGCCATACGGTTATCAAAGCTTTTAATGGATCCCGACAAAATTTCATCGGAAAGATTGAGCTGCCAATTGAGATTGGTCCAAATACATTCAATGTATCCTTCCACGTCCTCAGGATAGATTCAGGATACAACCTGCTATTGGGGAGACCATGGATACACATGTCTGCAGATGTTCCCTCCACACTACATCAGCAACTCAAATACATTATCAATAATGATCTAGTCAACTTTAACGCGCCGAAGCGGAATGTGGCGGCCCCCAGAATCCGCCCCAAATCGGCAAGCAGGATTCGTTTTGCTAATCTTTTCTATAATGTTTTTGAAGATATAAACATAAATTGTTTATACATTACATTACACACTATTCCCAAGGTCGAGTAACCTTAACTTATACACATTTCATAAACTATTTATTACATAACAATATTTATCACAATACGCTATTACAAACTATTTGACACTTTATAACCCAAGTTGAACTTGGCTTTAATCGTTTCTGTATCCCGAACACTTTTGCCTTATCTCGCAATGTTTTATCATGATATAGCAAGGGTGAGCATGAAAGTTGCCAAACAAGTTTAAATACAACAATATAAGGATATATCATGATTGAAGAGTATGAATAACGAAGTGGGCTATAATTCATCAATATAATTGAGAACTAAGCAGGAACAAACTTTTGGTGAACAAGTTTTAAACATGAACAAACATTTACGAACCAACTGGTAATGAAGGTGATCACTTTTCATACCGACTTATACATGCAAGATGTACAGAGTACAATTTTCATGGCAATCAACAAATGATTTAACCATAAGCTTGAATAAAACACTCTTATTAGAGTTAAGTAAGAACAAACTTGCCTGAACCGTTGATTACCGCAACGCAATTTATAACGCTTTACCCGAAGACCTAATATTAGAAATATAGATCTCCAATATTAAAATCACAGTATAATATTGTTATATCTAAATACACAGAATAACCTAAACACATAACACATAACCCTATAAGTCTATACAGCACATAAGACTTAGCATCGTGTCAAACTATTTCATTCGACTTGAAACCGACAAACAATTCTATCATCTCGATTTGATCTCAGTGGGATTTAAAATCGAGTTTAAGTTCAATTAAACTCTTTCTAAACATTTAACAATTATCACAGATAATTTTCTTATCAGTCAAAACATTTTTCCTAGGCTCGTAATAATTTTCGGATAATTATTACCATTTATCATGATTTTCCAATCATTAAAACCAGTATTTAACCAAATTAAATACCACATAATTCCTTAATCATTAATATTCATTTAATATAAAATATTAATAAAAATCATTACATAATATTATAATATAATTATAATACATCAAAGTATTTTTAATACTTTAAAATCACAATTATTTGATTTTTAAACACTTAAATCCATTATCAGATAATTAATATTAATATTAAAATATTAATATTTTTATGCCAATATATCAAAAGTTATATTTCATAACTTAAAATATTTTTATAACACTTAAATCATTTTTATATGATTTTTAAATCATTAATTCTATTTTTCCTTAATTTATTTAATATATTTATTAAATAAACTAATTACCATTAATAATAAATTTATTAATGAAATTTATCACAAAATATTAAAAGTCATCAAAAATAACTTAAAATATTTTCTTTTACCATAATATTATTTTCATGATTTTTCATGAATTAAAACTATTTTAAATAATTTATTTAATATTATAATTAAATAAATAAATACCATTTATATTCCAAACATATTAATTATTTTGAAATATACTCAAAATAGTTAAAAACTATTTTTCATACTTTAAAATAATTTTTCGAATTTATTATGTATTTTAATAATTTAAAATCATTTTTTTCTAATTTTTAATTATTTTAGGAAAATAGAAAATAAGCTGTCACTAAAGGGGCCTATAGCGGACGTAGGCTCGCTATAGGTGTTCTTAGTGTTCTTGGCCAATTCGATAAATGCATGTCGAGTTCGAAGGGGCGTGTTTGACTAGTTCTATAATCGTGATTATTGCGTTTTACGGGCAATAAATTGTTATAGTAGTAGTATTAGTGTAGTACTACAAATATAAACAAATTACATAGTTAAAACATGAACAACTTTGCAAGATCTAAGCTACATAAAACATTGTATGGACATGTTCTTCAAATTACAGGTTTTCGATTTGAAGAACGATTCAGCTAACTTATTTAAATCCATATATCTTGGGTTACGGGTTTAGTTTGGGTTATCTATAGGTTCGACTTGTAGTTCGGTTGTCGGTATCATAATATATAAACATATCAATATAACAACAACAATAAGTTAAGATTTGATCCGGTCAAAGTAAGGGTCAGAACGGGTCTTGAAGATCCGGTTTTCCGGAATCTTCATCAGTCATACTGATCCACGATCGTTTGAATTCATGCATTTCTACGATCTGGTACATATCTGGGTGATCTAATAGCATTACATTGTAGTTCACATACCATTCCACAACCTTCAATCAACAACATAGTCTAAACACTAGCATACCGGCAAGATCTAAGGCACGTAGAAAGCGTTGTCGCGATCTGGGTTTCGGGTTTGCCCGAATTCGTAAATCGTGATCGATCAACCGTCTTTTTTGACAGATTCATAACTTGCGATCTACATAAGATCTGAACCTGATTCAAGTTGGAGATGAAAGACCACATGGCATAGAATATATTTATAACATCACATACACAAATCATCAAAAATATATGGATCTAAAGCCTCGACATTCATTTATCGAGCACAAATTTTCTCATTTTCCAGATTTTCTAAAACTTCATTTTCGTGTACTTTGAGGTTATGGGTTTGTGATCTATCCACCTAGATCAACAAGTGACACCTTATTACACATATCTAACCAACAAACTACAACATTTAACATCAAAATCATAGATTTCTAGGTTAGGGTTTTTTTACCACTTTTTGGCTTTTATCCTTGAATCAGAACCTTGAATCATTATAAGAAAGCTAATGGATGATATTATCTTAGCTTCTCACTCCTTTTCACTCTTATTTTCGGATTTTAGAGAGAGAGGATGGCTTGGAAATTTTCTACCAAATTTTGTAACTTTCTCTCTTTCTAATCTTTTATAATCACTTGATACATTGCATTTTACTTGTATATTTCTTGATTCTTAAATTTGAGTTCTTTGGAGTTTAGATGGTATAAAGTCAAGATTTGGTGAACCACTAAAGGTCTTGGCAAAATTTGCAAGTTACTAAAAAAAAATCCAAAAAGGGCATTCTTGTCTTTTCCTTTATTTCTAGATTTCTCATTTGTTAAAATGATAAAACCCTTAGGGTTTAGGGTTTGGACAAATTTAGGGTTTAAGTTTTAACCCTCAAATATTTAGCAACTTGGATTTCAAAAATTTTCTAATTAAATTTTAAAATAGAAAATTTTGATTTCTAAATTATAATTAGGGCTTCCTAATTATTTTGTAATTTCTAATCATGAATCATTATTTGCTAATTAGGACTATTTTATCCTAATTAAAATTGCTAATTACGCAAGTAGGGTCAAATTTGTACATTATAATTTATAACCCAAAAATTAGGGTTTTCAATATAAAAATAATATTTCAATTTTTTTAGAAATTAGATTTCCCAATTAGATTAGGGTTTCTAATAACTTGACAATTAGGATTTATATTCCTAATTAACATTGCAATCATAGTAATTAAATCCACCACTGTACAATTAGGGTTCAAAATGGTCATTAGGGTTTTCAACCCACAATTTTGGGTTTCTAAATAGAAAAAAAAAATTTCTAATATAGAAATTAAATATCCGTAATTAGATTAGGGTTTTCTAATTACTCAACTTTAAATTAGAATTAATATATCCTAATTAACATTAAAATATTAAATTAACACTTTCATTTTCCCCATTTACAAATTAGGTTTTCAAAACCGAAATTAGGGTTCCTGACGGAAAAATTTAAGTTCGATAATTTGAAATTAGGGTTTGCTAATTAATTAAGTGTTACCCTAATTAATATTATAATAATAGCAGTAGAGCATTATAATTCTCCATTAATTTCCCAGATTAGGTCTTCAATTTATCAGAATCTGAAACTAAGGTTTTCAGATCAAGTATTAGGGTTTCAAATTTGGAATTAGGGTTTTGTAATCAATTTGTTAAGATTAACCTAATTAATCTTTTAATTATTTACACTTATGCCATTAAGTTCGATTTAGGGTTTCATGCACCAGAATTAAGGTTTGGATTCGGGCCTGAAACTAGGGTTTCGAGCAGATTTCTAGGATTTCTTATCAAACGTTAGGGTTTTCTAGCCCGAACATTGGCGTTCTTAACATATTCTTAGGGTTTATTCTGGATATAATTTATCGGTCAACCTAGACCATAACCACATTACGAACACATCATTAACCATATACACGAACTTAATCACAAAAATCCTTAATCCTGAATAATTCACCTATAAGCCTTCACGAAATTTTGAAATCCTCAAAATTCCATCCTAATAACATCAAATGCATACACTTATTTTCTGTCTTGGTCTATTATATGACCTTAAATCAATCATTTAAGATTTTACTAAATTGTCCAAATTCTCGGGTTATCACAGAATGTCCTGAACAAGGAGATCTGCCAATCATCAGCTTCAACTCAGAAGTTGAACTGGCTAGTTTTTATACCTTGGAAGTGAGTAACACTCAATACCATCCTATTGGAGCACCACTTCCCGTACCCAATATTTCTACCGAGGTTATGTCGTCCACTCAAGAAATGATGTCATTGGGTCATCAGCCTGGACAAGGCCTTGGTAAAAATCAGCAGGGTATTAAGCACCCTATTCAAGTGTCCGAATAAATTGGAGCAAGTAGGACTAGGCTATCTTTGCCGATTCGATCATAGGAATCCTCATAAGCATAAGCAAGTTCCTCAAGCTTCCGCCACACGATGATTTCTTCCATCTACCGCATGGTGATCTGATCTCCGATTAAGGTGTCGGCCCATGTTATGGCTATCTTTGTTTCCCAAGCGATTACCATTCAAAGCAAAAGAGTGTTGATTCACGATCCTCGAAGTGGAAGAAAAGAGCGGAAGCGTAAACATGACATCGCTTTGATGATGTCAGGCATACGCATCATTGTTCATGATGAACATACAAACAGATATGCCCCAGACGATGATTACCCAGATGTCATGGTTATCATTCGGGAGAAGGATGACAATGACAACCCCTCCATCACTGCAGTCCATCAAGATTTTGCCCTCGACAATTGGAGCAGCACTCCATAAATTGGTCGACGAGGGTAAAACAGGCAGAAAATCCCTCTGCCCTGTAGATAACTTTAATTGCTTGCTTTTCTATACAGTATTAACAGTTATTTTATCAGTACATGGTAACACTTTGTATGATTAAACAGTTTCATATATTAAGTGAAAGCATCTTTTGATTTCAGGACTCTGAATTTAGATGTTCATGTACTTGATGATGAGGTGTCTTCTCTCCACAAGGGCTGTAACTTTGATGCAAAGTTGGACTCAGACTTGATGGACATACAAGAGGACATTGAGACACCTCAGGAGATTAAGGAATGGGTCACAGATAAGCCTAAACCCAACCTTGACCAAACCACTTCTTTCAATCTTGGAACCTTTGAAAACCCAAAGTTAATCCAGATTTGTTCAGACCATACCCCAAACCAACGGAATGACATGGTTCCACTATTAACCCAATTCCAGGATGTTTTTGTATGGTCTCATGAAGACATGGTGGGTTTATCCACTGACATTGTTCTTCATCGCCTTCCCATTAAAGAAGGAGCCAAGCCAGTTAGGCAAAAGCTTAGGCGATTAAAACCTGAGTGGAGTTTAAAAGTCAAAGAAGAAATTGTGAAACAATTTCAAGTTGGCATTATCATGGTGTCTAAATATCCGGAGTGGATATCTAACATTGTTCTCGTGCCTAAACCTGGAGGAAAGGTACGAGTTTGCGTGGATTACCGGGATCTGAACAAAGCTTTCCTTAAAGATAGCTTTCTTGTGCCCTTTATCCACATTCTCATTAAAAAGACTGCTCAATACGGCATGTACTCCTTTGCGGATTGTTTCACAGGGTACCATCAGATTATGGTCACTGAGGAAGATCATGAGAAAACTTCTTTCATCACACCTTGGGGAACCTTTTGCTACAGACGGTTGTCATTCGGCCTCATCAATGCCGGGGCAACCTACCAGCGAGCTATGATGGCTCTCTTCCACGATTTAATGCATAAAGAGATAGAGATCTACGTGGATGACATCATTGTCAAATCCTGAAATGAGGAAGACCACTTAGACCATCTCAGAAAGCTATTCAACAGGTTACGTAAGTACAACTTGAAGTTGAATCCAGCCAAGTGGGCCTTAGGTGTCAAATCAGGCAAGTTGCTAGGTTTCCTAGTCAGCCACAAAGGGATTGAATTGGATCCTACCAAAATCCAGGCCATCAAGGAAATGCCCATTCCTCAGACAGAGAAGGAAATACGGGATTTTTGGGAAGAATCAACTTCATTAATGTGATTCATCTCTCAACTCACAAAGAACTCTGTGAGCCCATCTTCAAGTCATTAAGGAAGAACTCCTCCATGAAATGGAACGATGAGTGTCAGAAAGCCTTCCTTACCATTAAAGAGCAGCTGGTTAACGCTCCTGTTTTGGTACCACCCAGGGATGATGTTCCCCTGTTCATGTACATGTCCATTAATTACAATGCCATAGGCTGCATACTGGGGTAAAAAGATGATAGAGGCCAAGAACGAGCTATCTATTACCTCAGTAAAAGATTTAGCATCAGTGAACACAAGTATACTCTGATTGAGAAGACTTGTTGTGCTTTAGCATGGGCTTCCATGAGGTTACAACATTACCTCCATGGTCACACAACCCATCTCATATCTCGCGTGGATCCTTTCAAATATGTGTTCAGTAAGCCCATACTGAATTGTAGACTGTCCAGATGGCAGTTGATCCTACAACAATTTGACATCGTCTATGTGACGCAAAAGTTTGTCAAAGGTCAAGGAATTGCGGATCAACTGGTCGCCGCACGTGTAGGGGATTATAAACCCTTAGAAAAATACTTCCCCAATGAAGGGGTAATGACAGTTCAGCAACACCATCAGTACGATGCATGCCACACATGGAAAATGTATTTTGATGGAGCTATTAACACAGAAGGCTCTAGAGCCGGAGCAGTTCTAATATTCGGTATGAGGGAGCAGTATCCCATCGCCGTCAAATTGTAGTTTGTCAGTACCAACAACATAGCTGAGTATGAAGGTTGTATCATGGGGCTAAAACTTGCCCGTTCAATGGGCATCAGGTGGTTAACTGTCTTTGGGGATTCCAAATTGGTAATCAAATAATCCATATGAATTTATCAAACCAAAGAATTACATTTGCAGCCTTACCATCGACAAGTTTTACAGATGGCTTTGGAGTTCAAAGAAATCTCTTTTCTACACATTCCTCGTAATATGAAATATTTTGCGGATGCACTAACTATGTTGGCCTCCTTGATTCACATACCTAAAATGGAAAACATGCCAAGCATCACATTTGCTCTGAAAAAGGCCCCAACTTATGGGAACTATGCTAGAGAAGTATCGAATGAGCTACCTCCCATCCAAAACCCTTGGTATCAACATATCAAGGAGTATCTGCGAGATGGATCTACACCCGCTGGGGCGAGCCTAACTGAGAAGAGGAGGATCCGTCGACTTGCTATGAAATTCTACCTGAGCGGAGATGCACTCTACAAAAGAGATGCAGGATTAAGTCTCCTCAGATGTCTGGAAAAAGACCAAGCTCAGAGGCTCATGGATGAGATCCATGGTGGAGTATGTGGCCCACACATGAGCGACCCCTTACTTGTCAAGAAAATTCTCAGAACAGGCATTATTGGCTTACACTCAAAGCTAACTATGATGATCACGTTAAGAGATGCTATCAATGCAAAATTCATGGGACTGCTATCCACACCCCTCCAAGGGAACTCCACAATATGAGTTCGCTATAGCCCTTCTCAATGTGGGGAATGGACGTGATCGGGCCCATCGAGCCCAAAGCCAGTAATGGACATCGATTCATATTCACCATGATCAACTACTTCACCAAATGGGTAGAAGCGGTCTCCTTCCCCAGGGTTACTAAAGAAGTAATCATTACTTTCATCAGAAATAATGTAGTCTGTCGATATGGACAATCAGAGGTCATTGTGTTAGAAAATGCTTAGAACCTCAACAACAAAATGATGGAGGAGTTATTCAATAAATTCCACATCAAACACCTTAACTCCGTCATCTACCTTCTAAAGATGAATGGTATTGTTGAAGCGGCTAATAAAAATATCAAGAAGATCATGCAGAAAATGTCCGCCAATCATAAAGGATGGCCTGACCTCTTGCCTCTGACTTTCTTAGCCTACAGAACATCAATGCGTACCACCTGGGGGGCAACCCTACTCATTAGCCTATGGGATGGAAGCAGTGCTCCCCATAGAGGTGGAAATGGAATCCCTCAGAGTGTTGATGGATGCTTAGTTGGATGAAGACCAATGGGTACAAGACAGGTATCACCAATTGTCTCTAATAGACGAAAGGCGAACCGTGGCTATCTTCCATGGTCAGTTATATCAGCAAAGGATTGCACGATCCTACAATACAAAAGTCCGACTATGGCAGTTGAAACAACATGACTTGGTTTTGAAGAAGATCATTGACAACCAAGATCAATCTAAGGGAAAATTCGCTCCTAACTGGGAAGGCCCGTTTGTTGTCAAGGAGGTATTGACAGGAGGAGCTCTCAGACTACAGGAAATGGATGGCAATGAATTTCCATAGCTAATCAACTCAGACTCCGTGAAACGGTACTATATCTGAAGTTACCATCAACAAACATCCCGGTATTGATCACCCAATCACGGTCATTCCGTTTTTTGAACCTCTCTTTTACAAACTCTTCTCGCCCCTCGTGGAAACATACATTTCAAACCAGCAGCCTGGTTTCACTTCATTTCAAACCTTTCATACAATTTTGGTTATCCTGAAGACGGGATTAAACTTTTTACACCTGCAGTTTATCCTAAAGATGGGATTAAACTTTTCTACGCTTATAGTTTGTCCTGAAGACGGGATTAAACTTTTTCCACACCTGCAGTTTATCCCCATTATGGGATCAAACTTTCTTCTCCCCGTAGTATAGCCTGCACATGGGATTCATACTTCTCTTTGGCTGCGATTCATCCTGAGGGGTGAACTACGTCGACCTGATCTCCCTGATACACGGGAGTATGTAGTCAACCATATTCTATATGGCCCGGTCGCAATAAACAAAAAAACAACAAAAACATTTCTGCCCTTCCTCTACAAAAACAAAAAACCACAAAAATACTTCTACACCTTTATTCATCAATAAAGCTTCTACACCCATCTGCCTTTCACATTCAGCATTGAACCTCTTACACCAGAACAAAAATTCTTGTCACATGGTACTGGGATTAACCTTCAATCTACCACATTTCATCGGCTTCAGACCAAGGGGATGGAATTACCCAACCTCTCCTCACAAATAGGAGATTCGGTGACCATCTAAGCTGCGATTGTGCCTCGAAGAGCAACACCAATCCATAAGAGATGGAATTAACTAGGCTTCTCACAAATAGAAATACTGGCGACCATCTGTTGTGCGGTTAATCTTAGAGAGGAAAAGCTACACTCCTCTCCACATTTCTATACAAACACCAGTCCCAAGACACCAAATATAGTAGGGATACATACAGTTCAATGATCCGTTCTGAGAGATCCTGTGATGGCTCAATGTCCACATATCAAGGATAAGTTCAGAATGCATCAAGATCACAAGGCCCTGAAGAAACAGGCAAATATCAAGCAAGTATAAAGGCATAACTGAAAGGGAAGTAAATCAAAATATATTTCTCTGATAAATATACTATTGTTTGATATATACATCTGTGTTGTACATGAAAAAATGGCTAAGCTAGTCTGTGCAGGAAAATACAAAGCTATATACGGATCTGTGTGTATGTGGACTATCAGATCTAATATAGCATCCCTCTCTAAAGACGGAGGTAAAGCTACAAGCTCCTACCCAATGGCATCTACATGAGCTAGCAGATCAGAGGCTAACTGCATGGTGGCATGATGCTCATCTATGTATGCACTCATATCGGCAAGGATGCAGGTCGTAAGGGATCTCACTGAGGTGCTGTCTGCAATGACCACATCCCTAGTAGATAAAGCGGCATCCCGCTCCACAATCAATGCATCCCTGGCTGATCTAGCCTCATCCCTTTCTAACAGAGCGGCGTCTCTCCCATCAAGAGATGTCAACATCGCGGCCCTAGCCTAATCTCTATCATAGGTCATCAGATGTAAGCTCTGCTCCAAATGTTGTCTTTGAATCTTTGAGTAATGATGGCACTTTTCGGGGTGGGAGAATCCATCACAAATGTTGGCAGCCCAGCAGTAAAGTCCGCATCGATGGGAATGTCAGCCTCCTCCATAGGCTCCTCATCATCAGAATCTAAATCCTGCACTGTGGATACTACCATAGTCGATGCAGTCTTTATCTCCATCCATGCTGAATACTCTGCAGAATAACCCAGATGACTGATAAAAAAATCAGCTAGCTCTCGTTGATCCCAATAGGCATACAACCTAGATCTGTCCGCTGATGATAAGTGGCGAGAAGCAAAACGTTGAATCACTGCCCCCTCAAATGGGTGGAAATCCTGAAACTGGTCAAACTGACACATCACGGCCAGTGGGTGGTAGGTGATCATCCGTTTCAAACCAGGTAAAGGTAGATAATCCATGCCCAGAGCATGAGTAATGAAGGTGTAGGGTGAGCTAAGCCCTGTACACGGCAATATAGCGAATGGATCTCCAATCCCTACTAGGAAAGCTGACCAAGATGCAGCATCTGTACACTCCGTAGGCTGAAAGGAGTACGACATGGCTATATCATAGATGAAACAATATTCATGCTGTCTGAATGAGCCAATCGGTCCCAAGTGTGACATAAACCACACGTACAGCATGACCAAGCTGCCTATGAACACTCATGTCGGATAAGTGCAGCAATATGTGGCCGACCTCAGAGTCTCTGCTATAATCATCGATAGGATGGTGTGACCCTCCCGGAGAGCTCTCACTACCATAATGACACCGATGTCCAACTCATCCATGTACAGTGGCATGTAGACGTATGACAATACGTACAGTAGTAGTACATCCACTCTGGCCAAACGCCACTGATCCTCCGGTGTGGTGAAATCCCCGGAATGCCGTGCATAACTATCCTCAGAGCCAAATCTGTCAAACAAAAAATGTTGGGATATCACGTGGCCGGATGTAAAATCTTCCTGGACCACTCTATGCCTCAAGCCGGTGAAGGTCATGAACTGTCTACTCTCTGATCGCCATGTGTACGCAAGGTCTGTCCAACGGCAGCATCGTCAACCGTGCATACTCCTCCAAAGTAGGAGTCAACTCTCGGGTCCCGAATCAGAAGACCTATCTCTTCGGTACCCAATGCTCTAGTATACCATCTATGAACCCTGTGGGAACCTGAAACATCAATAAGGTCATAGTGTGCTGCAGCAAATCATCTACGGTCACCCTATCTGGTGGTGACATACTATCATACCATGAACGTATACCAGATGCCACCAAAAATGGTGGGGTATGATCAATATGGCTAACTGTCGAAGAAGACATCTGTACGGGTCATGTCATAAGACCATCCAGGGGTCAATGCTAAATATCTCTGGATATACATACATATGCATAACATAATAACATGCATGATACAATAGATTGCAATATGATATAGGGAATGGAAAACTGTACATATATTCCTAAGTATATCATCATCTAATACATCTCTATACAACTAAAATACAGGGAAATGGGGTGAAGCTACCCATCATTTCAACAGAGGCCTATCAAAAGATATAGCGAGAATGGGGCGAAGCTACCCAGCAACTAACAGAGGCCTATCGAAAGAGATAACGAGAAAAATACATCAGAAGAAGTCAATGGTATTGATGTCTACATCGTCGATCCTGTCCACCTGATGTAACTCCTCCTGAGTCACTCAATCTCTATCTACAGGGATGTCAGGCCTATACAAGGGAGGATCTGCACCGGCAAAATCATATGGGTCACCTGAGGGGCCAGTGCCAGAGGTGGAAGGATCAAAAGTGTCTGCCTCTAAAGGATCTCTACCCAAGTGTCGGATAAAGAAATGTGCCTAGTCCAACTGCCGGGTCAAACTATCAATCTGTGTCACATGAGTCGGATCTTTGACACAGGCTAACCAATCTGCCATCATCACGGATCCTGGAACCATATCCTCCATAAACTATATGGCGCGGGTCTGAGCTCCAATGGTATAAGGGAACCACCAATGCTGGAACATCTCCTGAGTGCAGGGGCCCTCTGATAATGTATAACCGTCAATCCCCAATAATGGGATGTCAATGATGGGTGACTGCGAAACAGGCCAAAAAGGCCTATCAGGAGGCAAGATCGGCATACGAATCTCTCCTGTAGTGCTCCTGATAGCACGCTCTCCTAAATAGAGCTACCATCCTCCATCTGTGAAGAGAGGAATCCTACGGGTGGACATAACGTACTCAACTCCAGTCGGGTACCCGTCCTCAAACCCAATGCTCAAATGCTCCCCAGAGTAGGGCACCCACGTAATGACATCTGCTGTCAACAACTCCAGCTGTAGGCGACAATGAGTGAAACCCTCAGCTACAGGGACCTCCGCCAGTATGGAATGATGCCATCTCTGTCCTCGTGGATAGGTGTCTAGGCCCAAAACTGCCAACACAAAGGCAAACATAGGCCCAAACATGGAAGCCTCTCATAGGCCCAAAACTGCTAACACAAAGGCAAACATCTGCTATCAGTCAACACTCTTAACCTGTACATGGGAAAAGACAAGAGTAATACTCACCAGCAGAAATGGGTAGAATCCTAACCAAGCCTCGGTTAAGTCCTACGATCGCATGCGCATTCCCCTGAGGAAGTAGGCAAAGGTGTAGGAACCCCAATCATAGTCTCCTATATGGTCCACATGTCGAGTGGCGCTGATCAAAGCGAAGGACACCGTAGAAGAGTTATCTGCTATGAAGCAGCCCCTAATGATCATCAAGAACAATCGCCGAAGAATGCGATCCCTGACTCTCACATCATCGGGTATAGGCTCACTCTCAAATTTCATTCATAGCATCTACGCCAAAGGACTGTCTGATTTAACAGCCATACCTCGGCGCCTTCATCGGAACTCCCAACAAGGATCTGACAATAGAAGGGGTAATATCCGTCGTACAAGGCACTGGATCCCCTCCAAACTCTATACCTGTGATAAATTGTCAATCCATCGGCGTCATCATCACCTCACAGCCCAAAGAAATGGAGGATCGATGCAGGTGAAACCACCGCTCAGACAATGCCCTGAGGTAACCCCAGGGACCGCGATGGGGAAGAATGGAAAAGAACGTCTCGAATCCCCAGCCATGTACGATCTCTCTGTAGTCATCATGCAAGGCCTGATACATAGAGTGGATGCTAAACTAATTCCCCGAGGCTGTGTGAAGCCGGGAACCTACATCAAAAGCAGATCAACATCAGAATCCTTTACTCTTCATTAATAGGAAACAAGGAAGATTAAGATCTAACTTCATACCTCGTTTGCATGCAGGTATACTAAAAGATGCTGACTCAAGTCACCCAGAAGATCTGGGTTCGCCACTTGAATACCTGGCAACTCCCTACGGGGAACACATGCAGCAGGAGCAGGAACCTCAACCGGTACATCCTCCTCCTCGTCCTCGACATCCGGCACTTCAACTCAGATTGGACGAATCACTGCCTCCACCAAATGATGAGGTCGCCTAAATGTAACGGGTCGAGGTACTTCAGAAGCCCTCCTCCGTACACCAGAAGTGGTCCTGCGAGAACTACTTGGCTGATCCGGATCCATAATATCTGGACAACAATTCTCCAAAACACCTCAGAAAGGGTGGTAAATTCATACCTGGAGCTTTTCAAAATGCATTTTATGATTACATGCATGCATGCATTGTTTTTAACATACATCTACAGTAGAGTTAAAAATGCATGACTACCCAATGCCTACATTTTGGAAAATTTTGCCATAGCCCCCTTTGTAAACGGGACTATCCACATGCACATAGTCATGACTAGTTGGCCATTCAGTAGCACACCTACCAACAGTCATATACATCCTAAATGCATTTAGTACATTGCAGTAAAAAATCCGTAAGTGTAGTTTAATTACCAGGGTTATTTTACTTTTCGACCTTTACTCATTTGTCCTCAAATAGGATAAGAAATGACAGTAAAAGGTACCAATTTGACTGCTTTAAAAGACAAATTTTTTCACATCATTATGTTCAACATGGTATAATACTAACATTTACTGTGTTGAATATTTTTTACAAAGTCATATCAGCATGCATATTCACTACTATATGTCTAAATGCATTTCATGTGATAAGTCATTTTCCAACAGATAGAAATTGGATAAAAATACATGCATACGTTATCAGGACAGTGAAGAACGCTTGTACAGTAGTAGAATATGCAGAAAGTTGCCCGAACTCAACAGGTTTGAAGAAGAGCTCTCAGATTTCCTTCGTCGCGCGCTTGAAAATGACTTATGAAAGCAACCCGCGGGCTTTGTATAGTCACGGTTGGCCGCAGGTCCATATGCGGCTGCTACAGGTGTACCTGTAACACCCTATTATGGGTCCCCCTCATCCGGCTCATTCCAGTTAGAGTTGCAAAGGAGGTCTCGTAAGCTGAAAAGGCGAAATCAGGAATAAAAATGCTACGCAATTGAGCGAAATAGCCTAGAATCCTGGTTTTCATGGGCTACAATCTGGCCCCATCTCTCTCATTGGTATTCGCCTGTGTACAAGGTATACTATACTAATGGCCTCAGCTTTTACAAATCATGCTCGGCAATAACTCACAAAGGTCCGATGCCGTCAGTGCAGGGTCACAAACCTAGACGTATCCCCAGCGAGGGTTACAACGCCGAAGTTTACAAATCATCCATGTATCCCCGGTGGGGGTTACAATGTAATTCAGCCATTGATACACACATCAATGAAGGTCAAGCAACCTTGACGTTATATCAGCCGATGGCAAGTAAACCCATCGAAGCAACCTTCTCCAGCAAGGGTCATAACATGATGCAACCATTGATATACACATCAATGAAGGTCAAGTAGCCTTGACAATGCACCCAACAGGGATCTATCCGGTGATACACACATCAGCGAAGGTTAGGCAACCCTGACAAGTGCATACTGTTGGCAGTAACTTCGACAGGGTGATAGGATATGTTTTACACATCCTCAAATAGACAAAGCTTTATCCCCAAAGATCTCTTGTACACAAGAGGCACCTCTATGGAGAATGAAGTCTGTGTCTAGGATTCAAGACTTTGGTTATAGTCCCAACGTCAACATCCTTGAAAACTTGGATCGCATGTCCAAGACATCAGTGATTGTCATCCCAGCAGGATTAGTCGGTAATCATTCAATCATGCATCATACATTTGCATCATGTTGCTTCACATAGCTTCATGTTTATCTTGTTGCATTTCAAGTGTCTAGGATTCTTTATCCTATCCAGGCCTTGCATTGCATGAATATGATAAAGAGGGGCATCTGTAGACACTCGAAATTTTCTGCATACCTGTTATTAACATTGCAGGAGGGCAAATTCATCTTTCGGACATAACCCTAGAAGACAGCTCGCATCCATTTTGTATACTACTGGAAGTTCAGTCCCAACCACGGAACACACACCGGGAACATCAGCCTTAACCCCATAACACACACCGAGAACATCATTTCCAACCCCGAAACACACACCGAAAGGATCATTTCCAACCTCAGAGATAACCCCGAGTTTTGTCCTTGGCGATAACACCAAGGAATGCTGTTGTAGTTCCGGCGAAAACCCCGAAAATGATTTTTTCAAATGCATGCGATCAGCTTCAATCAGACCTCCCGTCGAAGAACTCATACCTCAGACCCGGAGCTAACACCAGGCAGACAGGCATTCGCATAGATGACATTGCGGCATTCAAACAAGAAGTCCAATCTTAGATGTAACCTTGAGCAACGTCTGCTTTTAACTCAAATTGGCGATAACCCCGGTGAGGAGTCACATGTCATCTTGCTAACTCAACACTTGCGCGTCATCTCAACACTTCAAACATACATACATACAACAATGTCCTACAAGAACCAAGGAGTTCCAATCCTGAGTGACTATTACGCGTGGCAGTACACCAGATAGAATTTGAAGCTTGAAGACCATGGGCATGGTCCCCTTTTCCTGACTTCGTACAACCTCTAGTCCATGTCATTTCATAAATCTAGACACAAGCAGCCCGAAGAAGGTCGTATATACCTCGTTCGGATGCTCGGATTGAAGTTCTGTAAGTTTGGGCGGACATTACAGTGCATGAGTGAACGTACTTTGAGATGATGGGACCCATAGAACATGGGGGACCCCGGGCAGCCGCAGGTGCATCTGCGGCTGCCATATGTACACCTGTGGCTCCCCCCTCTATAAATAGAGGGCTTGGGATAGCCATTTTAAAAGAGAAAAAAGGCGAAGAAGCCATGTCCAATTTGCTCTGTACACACCCTATATTGAGTGTTTCCTCATTTTAAACACATGTTAGCCCACATACAGTTATATATTTATTGGCGGGAGCTGAGTGTTTATCCATTTAGAGTTATAGAAGCCTACATTGGCAGCCCACTGTAAGCCTTCTTATACTCTATAAAGCCTTTCTCTTCATATTTGCACACACTATTCTACACATTGAGAGTCATGTTGTGTGCATATACCCAGACTTCGGTCTATGGTTTTCATTTCTTTCTGTATATATATACTTATATATGTATATATTTTTATATGGAGTAACATTATCGAGTTATGCCTCGATTGAGCCTAGACTTATGTCTGGAGCGTTTACTCGATATATATATATATATATATATATATATATATATATATATATATAATTGTTGTCGTGCATATCCGATGAGCACGGATTTTACATCGGAGCGCGTTTATTGCTTTTATATATATTTGTATATATATATTGATGAATGGGTAGTATACCCATAATTCGGATATATTTAGACTTAAATTATTGCATTCTTAAGTTATTTAGTAGCATTTTATTGTGTTTATATCTTGTTTCATGATTTGGAAGGCTGCAAGGGCAATTATGGAATTTCAAGCATTGAATGGCAATTTGGTAATTTCAATGAAGTCCAAAGACCGGCTACTGAAATTGTACTATCCTCATTGGCAAAAGTACCGAGCCTCTACCAAGCGTTAACTTGGGATTAAGCGTTTGACTTGATTGGACTTAATTTGTCTATTAAGGGCTAATAATAAAACCTAATTGGAGAAGGATTGTGGGGACTATAAAAAGAAACTAATTCTTTGAATTAAAAGGAGATTGGGATTTATTTGGCGAGTAGAGTATTTTGAGCTTTTCCATTGAAGATTACGAAGATTACTTGGAGCTTCAAGATTGGCTACTGAGTTTCTTCTTTTCTCCTTATTTTAATTTGTAATTCTTTAAGGATGATTTGTCAACAAATAATGATTTTTATTTCCTTGATGAACTAATTCTTTAATTAAGATTTCAATTGAACCTTTTATGATTATAACTTAGTTATTACGTCATTATAATTATTTATGTTGAAGTGGATTGTTTATCATGTTTTGATTTTAATGATTAATTATTTGGCCAATAATTAGTGTGTTACTCTAGAAGGAATTGGGAGAGGAATTCTAGGGTTAGAACTAGACATGATGACATGTGACTCGATTATTTACACGGTAAATAATTAGGTTTGTGAATTGAATGGAAATATCTTCACCGCATGTAACATATAAGGAATTGGGATGGAAAGAGTTTAATCCAATTGCTTTTTTCATAGGAATATAGCAAGGTCAATCTGGGTTAAATAGAAGTCAATTGATCACTTGGAAGAGGGCCTTTGGCATTTGAAAATTCCTGTTAACAATCCATGAGACATAGTAATTGGTATGATTAGATAACTGATTTATAATTCATAATTGGGGATATTGAAGTCTTAATATTTACCTCCTAGGAAGTCATTCACTTAAGTAATAGCTTAGTTAATTGTTTATCTTAGTACAGTATCTTTAAGTGTTTAATTTTGAGTTACTAATTCAGAAAATCGCAATTTCTCGTTGTTTGAATAAAATTGAATTGATATAGTATTAGTAGTTGAAATTTATTAATTAGAACTCCACGTGGGAACGATACTCAACTTATCACTTTATTACTTGTTGACCACATTATACTTGCGTCTTTGTGTGTAACTAGATTTTACTCAACAAGTTTTTGGTAGCAATTCTTCGGGAATTTCTTTTATTAATATTAATTTCATATTAGTTATAATCAATTGATTTTAATTTGAACACTACTTAATCTTTCTTCTTGGATTGGTGAATTCGTGTATGCACACTAGATCGAAAAGTCGGAAAGGAACTTCTTACGATATCTGCACAACCTTGAGAAGGAGTTCCAGATAAATGCAGTTGAATAGTGAGGTGATACATTTGGAAGAAGAACTGACAACCCAAGATTTACTCGTGAACATGGGCAGAAGAGCAATGTAAATCACTTAGGATTACGATACGCCAAATGTTACAGATTTACAGTCAAGTATTAAGAGACCGGCAATCAATGCGAACAGTTTCGAGATAAAACCGGGATCAATTCAGATGCTACAAAATACGTGCCAGTTTGGGGGTAATTCGATAGACGATCCTAATGAACATATCTTGAGTTTCTTGGAAGTTTGCGACACCTTCAAATTTAACAATGTATCGGAAGACGCTATAAGGTTGAGGATGTTCCCGTTTACTTTAAAAGATAAAGCACGAAGCTGGCTACACTCCTTGCCTCCTGGTTCAATCACCACATGGGATGACTTAGCTCAAAAATTTTTAGCTAAGTTCTTCCCACCAGCGAAGTCGGCAAAACTACGAAACGACATTCATACTTTCGCACAACTTGAGTCAGAATCGTTATATAAGGCGTGGGAAAGGTTTAAGGATATGCTCCGTAAATGCCCTCATCACGAGGTCTAGTATTGATGCAGCAGCGGGAGGAGCGATTTTGTCCAAAAATTTTGATGAGGCATATCAATTGCTAGAAACAATGGCCACCAACAACTATCAGTGGCCCATGACGAGGACCAACCATCCAAAAGCATCAGGAAAATATAGAAGTGACGCCTTATAACAAAGATTAACAAAGACAAGTGACTGCAATAGCTAAGCATATAGAAACATGGCATCCACAAGCCACACAGCAGGTAGCGATGGTTTGTGAGTTGTGTGCTGGGGGTCATGCTACGGATCAATGTTCCATAAATTCAGAATCAGCACAGTTCGTAGGAAATTATAATCGTTCAACCCAACCGTATCCTACCCAAAATGCCTATAATCTAGGTTGGAAGAATCATCCAGGGTTCTCATGGAGTAACAATCAAGCTGCAGCTCAACCACCTAGACAACAACACACCTCCGGATTCCAAAATCAACCTCAACAACCAGAGAGGGTATCAAGTTGGGAAGCGACCTTTGAAAAGTTTATTAGAGCCTCGACAAAAGAACGAGGAACAAGACAAGAAATTGAATTAAGTAGATATGACGTTGCAAAGCCATGGGGCATCGTTAAAGAATCTGGAAAATCAATTGGGACAAATAGCACATGCATTGAATACCCGGCCCACTAGGAACGCTCCGAAAGTGATCTGTAAATAAATCCGGCAGAAATGAGCATGCGCAGCGGTAATCTTCTTAAGTGGGAAAGGAGCCGCAAACAGTTAAGGATAAGGACAAGGGGGATGACGCAACAACCGAAACAGAAGAGGTTGTGGAAACCGGGAAAGATAAAGAGGAAATAGGAGAGGAAAATGCACAGGGGTCATCTACAACAATGCCACCCATACCATATCCGCAGAGATTTCAGAAATCCAAGTTAGATAAGCAGTTTTTAAGATTTTTGGATATTTTTAAAAAATTGCATATCAACATCCCATTCGCCGAAGCTTTAGAACACATGCCGAGTTACGCTAAGTTCATGAAGGATGTGCTATCAAAGAAAAGGAAACTGGGGGATTTTGAAATAGTGGCGCTAACCGAAGAATGTAGCGCAATTATTCAGAACAAGTTACCTCCTAAGTTGAAAGATCCAGGTAGCTTTTCTATTCCATGCGACATTGGTAATCGTTTTTTGGGAAAGCATTTGCAGGTGATTTGGGGGCCGAGATTAATTTGATGCCATTATCGCCTCATCGTCAATTCGGGCTCCAAGCACCTAAACCGACAAATATCAGTTTACTGTTAGCAGACCGATCAGTTACATATCCACGAGGTATCGTTGAAGACGTATTAGTAAGGGTGGATAAATTCATCTTTCCAAAGCAGACTTCGTTATCTTGGATTGTGAAGCGGATTTTAAGCGCCCATCATTCTCTGGACGACCATTCTTAGCAACAGGGAGAAGCGTTAATCGGCGGCAAAAAAGAGAGAATTAACGATGAGAGTTGACGATCATCAATGTGTCACTTTCAATGTGTTTAAAGCAATGTCGTATCCAAAGGAAAAAGGTGAGTGTTTGCGGGTGGATGTAATGGAGGAGATGGTGAATCACGAGATTTCTTTGAATTACTCGGGAGGATCCGATAGAATCCATGATGGTTAGAACAGCATAACGATAGTGCGGATGCGAGATAATGAAAGCAGTCAAATGGCTAGACACACCATCATTCTACTGGAAAAATAATCAACCATTCGACACCCTTGAAAGGCCTAAAACGGAAGGAAAGAAGTGCAAACCCTCGATAAGCGCCACCGGTGTTGGAATTAAAGCCACACCCTCTCATCTTGAATATGCTTACTTAGGGAAAGACTCGACTCTACAGGTTATTGTTTCGACAACGTTAATCGACACCAAAAAGAAAAATTGCTACGAGTTCTGCGCGAAGTTCAAAAGCAAATGATTGGGTGGACTATAGCGGACACTCGAGGTATTAGCCCCTCTTCTGTATGCACAAGATTTTAATGGAAGAGGGATCAAACCAACCATTGAGATGCAACGAAGGTTAAATCCCATTATGAAAGAGGTGGTGAAGAAGGAAATTATAAAATGGTTGGATCTTAGGGTATTATCTACCCAATCTCGGCACGGTTCATAGAGTAAGTCTTGTCATGCATGTGTACCAAAAAAGGCATAACTGTGGTAAAAATGAAGCGCATGAGCTTATCCCGACTAGAATCACATATAAATTTGGAGAGTATGTATGGATTACCGTAAGTTGAATAAAGCCACACGCAAGGATCACTTTCCCTTGCCGTTCATTGATTAGATGTTGGACAGGTTAGCGGGACATCAATTCTACTGTCTGTTAGATGGATATTCTAGGTACAATCAAATTGCCATAGCACCGGAAGATCAAGAAAAGACCACGTTCACATGTCCATACTGATGACGCTTGCATTCCGGCCGTATGTCCTTTGGTTTATGTAATGCTTGTGGCGACCTTTCAACACCATTGTATGATGGCAATCTTTTCCGATATGGTCGAAAGCGGAATTTAGAGGTGTTCATGGATGATTTCTCCGTGTTTGGCGATAGTTTTGACTCGTGTTTGAATAATCGATCTTGGTGTTAAAAGATGTGTGGAGACTAACTCGGTACTTAATTGGGAAAATGTCATTTTATGGTACAAGAAGGGGTTATTCGGGACATAAGGTTTCCGCGATCCGGATTGGAGGTGGATAGAGCGTAAGATTGATACAATTGAGAAGCGCCTCCTCCTTCATCTCGTAAAAAGGCATTCTGAGTTTCTTGGGACATGCAGGTTCTATAGACGCTTTATTAAAGATTTTTCAAAAATCTCGAAACCCCTATGCTCACTCTTGGAGAAAGATGTACCGTTTAAGATGGATCATGCATGCATCGAGGCATTTGAGGTATTAAAGAAGAAATTGGTCTCTGCACCAGTCATTGTAGCGCCCGATTGGTCTTTACCTTTTGAATTGATGTGCGACGCTAGTGATTACGCGGTGGGAGCCGTATTGGGACAACGTCATGATAAGATTTTTCATACTATCTATTACTCTAGTAAGACATTGATGGATGCCCAGCTGAACTACACAACAACCGAAAAGGAATTACTTGCGGTGGTGTTTGCTTTTGACAAATTCGAGCTTACCTCCTCGGCACTAAGGTAATTGTCATACACCGATCATTCACTATTAAATATCCGATTGAGAAGAAAGATGCTAAACCATGATTAATACGTGCAATCTGTTGTTACAAGAATTTGATCTGGAGATCCCGGATGAAAAGGTACGAGAAAATCAAGTGGCGGATCATCCGCCTCTCGGTTGGAAAATAAAAAGAATGCAAAGAAGACAACTCAATGATTAATGAGGAATTTCCGGATGAGCAACTGCATTAGGGTAACTACCATATCGCCTTGGTATGTCGATTATGTCAACTATGTGGTTGCCAAGGTGTTCACCGGATTTGACATCACAACAACGGAAGAAGTTTCTCCACGATGCGAAACAATATTTTGGGATGAACCATTTTACATTTTAAAGCATGTGCGAGATAAAATGATAAGACGTTGTGTACCTCACGAAGAAATGGATAGTATATTAGGCCTTTGTCGCTACCTCGACACGGAGGTCATTATTCCACCGATAAATCACAACTGACCAAAGTACTACAATCGGGATTCTTCGGCCTCTTTATTCAAAGATGCTTATCTCTTTGTGCTAAAATGCGATCGATGCCAACGCCGTAGGTAATATCTCCAAGTGCAATGAAATGCCACTTAACACAATTTTAGAGGTGGAACTATTCGACGTGTGGGGTATCGACTTTATGGGACCATTCCCATCTTATTTGAATAATCGTTATATCTTATTAGCGATTGATTATGTTTCCAAATGGGTAGAAGTCGCAGGCGTTACCCACGAATGATGCCAACGTTGTCACCCGATTCTTAAAGAAAAACATTTTACCGATTTGGGACACCGGTGGCTATAATAAGTGATGAGGAACGACATACGTAACAAGAAGTTCACTAAATTACTTGTCAAATATGGAGTTCATCACAAAATTGCATTTGATATCACCCACAAACCAATGGCCAAGAGAGGTGTCGAATCGGGAAATTAAGAGGATCCCGGAAAAAGTAGTCAATCCGTCATTTAAAAGATTGGGCGTTGCGTCTTGACGACGCCTATGGGCTTATCGAGCAATGCGACAAAACTCGATCGGCATGTCCCCGTCTGAGAATGGTCTTTGGAAAGGTGTGTCATCTTCCGAGTCGAGCTAGAAACACGGTGCATACTGGGCCATTCGGAAATTAAACTTTGATCTAGAAGCGGCGGTGAAAACGGTTCTGCGGTTGAGCGAGATGGATGAATTCGGAGTTCAACGCCTCTAAAAACGCTTAAGCTATACTGAGGAGAAAGTCAAATCTTGGCACGATAAAAAATTCTCGATAGAACATTCGCATGACCGGGCCATCAAGTACTACTGCTCAACTCACGCAATGCGTCTATTTCCGTGAAAATTGAAATTCGTGTGAGTGCGGACCATTTGTAGTCATATCTGTCCTCCCACACGGAAACATTGAGGTTGAGGAACCGAATTCAAAGCGCACATTCAAGGTCAACGGCCAACGCTCGAAACACTATTGAGCGGACCAATCGAGCGCCAAGCTACGGTCCGGTACCTCTCGGACCCGAGTGGACAAGCCCGACCAACACCGCAAAGTCGGCCGTATTTGTAAAAAAAGCGCTTCTTGGGAGGCAACCCATGCAGTTCCATAACTTTTCGCTTTTATTTGATTTTATGCCTCTTAGAGTTAAACTTTTCTTATTTTCTTTGTTATTCCGTAGAGAGAAGACTCCAAGTTTATTAAACTAATTCCTACCTTGGTCGGTATGCACGACACAAAGTCAATTCCCAGCCCGGCGCCCACATAGACAAGGCCAGGCGCCCGTGGCTGCCGATTCTAGTTCAATCACAGCGCCCGGCGCTAGGCTCGTAAAAAACAAGGCCCGGCCTTGCCATTGCCGTCTTCGATTCAAACCCAGTAGCCCGTGGGCATCCTAATCGATTACACGTCCGGCCGGCGCTCAAGAATTATAACCCAGGCCTACCGTATTGGGTCAGAATAGCCCTTGTACTTTTAAAACCTTGTCGTGCCCTTCTATCCCAAATTCTTTTCCACCTTGTGAAAAGCAGTCGGTCACCTCTCTCCATCTTCATAGCACAAAGTCATTAAACCTGGATAATTGTCTTCCACTCATCCACCACGCATCACTCCCCTTCCTTTCATATTGGTAAATCTGCATCTTGTGTGCCGAATTTACTCCTCCAACTTCTTTAGAAGTAACAAAGGTATGATTTGATGTGTTTTCAATTATTGCTAATTAAGATGCTCTTCATTCGTTATTCTTGTCATCCGGAAATCTAATGGAGCATATAGATAACGCATTGATGTGTGACGTACTCCTACACACACGAGGTTCATGCACGCTACATGCATGGCATGAATAGACGAGGAATTAATAATGGATTGAACAAGTTCTCGGTTCTTTATCTAGGTGTTTGACAAATTGTCCGACTCAATAATCTGTGTAACTTAAATACTCGCCATTTCATGCCTCACCCACACTGCGTTCTCACACTACCGGTGTTTTATACAATTTCTATGTAATCGCTAAGGCGATATTTATCCAACCGTACATTCTTTTAAAGCTAAACTATGAATATGTTTTATTTGCGAGAATTCTCGACATGGCATCCAAACGCCATCGCATTTCGAGGTCCCGGGGTCGCTTCAACTTCCCTTGCCAAAATTTGACAATGGCGTTTTGTTAGTGTTCATGCTCAAGAACGCTTCTGACCGCATGGTCACCCGCTCACTAGTCCCCGAACGGGTCTCCGTCCCGATCAAAACAAGGATGGAGACATAGCGATGATGATTCTTTGGCGTGAGCGGTTAAATCTCACCGAAACGACTGACATAGTGATGATTGCGGTGGTCAAAGAATTCTATGCCAACTTGCCTCGAGCATGACCATTATGGGGTGTTTATGGAGGTAAGACCGTGGAATTTGGCGAGGAGGATATCAATGGGTGCTATCAACTACCCTTAGAGGGCCTTCATGATGAATATGCTCGCCTAGTGAGTGATGGGCCGGACTATGAAAAGATTATTTGGGAGCTGTGTCAACCGGGCACTACTTGGTCCATCCATGGCGTGGCGGCATGACCTTCCCATTGTCTCACCTCGGTCTATATGAAAGGCATGGTATGCCTTCATATCTGTGAAATTGATGCCCCGCACACATGTGAGTCACGTCACCACCAAAGAAAGGGTCTTTATTATACTCCATCATCACAAGGCCTACGAATCGATGTCGGCCATCTTATTGAAGAATCGATGCTCTGCGATCTCGCATGGCGGGACCACGGGAGGGCTACCACATCCGTCCACGATCTGCGTCTTATATGTGCTAAGTTTGGGGTCAAATGGAAATCGACGAGATGATTCAAACTCCTATGCCCGTGTTGACCCACAACTTGATCCGTCGTTATAAAGTGTGGTCCGGTGGCGCTAATCACCCTAAGGGACCGGGTTTCATTATCCCCACGTTACGTCTCCACGAGCCCCACCACCTCGAGGCTCCCCCTCCTTACGGCCCCGAAGTCCCCGGTAGCGAGATGAGCGGTGGTTTTACAACATTGAGTCCCGAATGTGCGCTTATCGGAGCGTCGAGACGTGATTTTCAAGTATTTAGTTGACCAATTTGTCGCACGTAATGCACTTGACCATCCGGACCCATCCGGCATTCCACTTAGCCATTTCCCACGGCTCCCGATTACGCGAGATTTCCCGTCCGATCAAGAGATGGCGAGGGCGATGATGCTCCCGGAAGAATAAATTAAATCGGGAAGTCCTCTGTTTTATTTTGACTTTTTTTTTTCGCATGAGGACATTGCTTTCTAGCTTCGTTTGGGGGTGGTTACGTTTTATTTTCACCGAGTTGTAGTTTATTATTAGTTTGTGGATTGATTATTAGTAAAGTTGCATTTAGGATTGCATGTTAATTCCAGCTTTTTGAGAGTGCACGTATCTCTGGGGCCAATGAGGAAAGTAGAATTGCATGAACACGTCTAGTAAGGATTGTTGATTCGATGATATGATTTTCGTGACTTGAATTGGATCTTTATCATTTGACATTGATATTATAAGAAGGCACTTGGAAATAAAACGACCATGTTAGCTATGATAGTTTAAATGGTTAGAGAATAGAGTTCTAAAGGGGATTGCTAGTGATATGGAAGAACAATTTGAATAACTAGATAAGGTGAATTCATGCATAAACTCGAGTTTGGGGAAACATTTGGAATATAAAAAAAAAAAATGTTGAGTCTTGTGGTGGGTTGAGGGAACCCTCCCCATAAACACAAGCGTGAGATGGAGCGTAAAACGCACTCACAAAACCATCTATAAATATATATATATATATATATATATATATATATATATATATATATAATAATAATGATAATATACGTGGTGACTAGTCTTATTTGGGGCTGTGTTACTTGAAAGAAAACGCTCAAGGGGTATCTTAAAACCTAAGCGCCCTAAGGTCTTAAATGGTGCTGGGAGTCGTTGGTTCAAAGCTTCGCTAAGGGGTAAATTCGCTTGCCTAATGGGATGAGACATTGCACGGTCATTTACGAGAAAACAAAAAAAAAAAAAATAAAAATAAATATATATTCTAGTTTGATTGTTGAATTGGGTAAGTGTTTTGAGTTCGGTTGAAACAAGTTTATTTGATGAGTTCTCAAGTTCACATTGTATGATGCCTACTAAGAAAGTTATTCTCTCATATTTTTGTCTTTCATGGGTTCGCATGGTCGTGGACACACACGCACAATATCGTGAATAACATGATTTAGATCCAGATTGATTGTTGGGATATTGTCGATCTGCTTTTTACATGAGGAATTAGCATGTTTACGTGATTTTCTCGAGGCATATGGATCACGTGAGCTCTTGGATTCTTGGAATTCTGAACATATAAATATAAATAGTTTGCATGTGCATGATGTTTAGTTTTGTTTGGTGATCTTAGGCTTTGTCGCGTGAGGACACTTAACGATTTAAGTTTGGGGTATTTGATGAATGGGTAGTATACCCATAATTCGGATATATTTAGACTTAAATTATTGCATTCTTAAGTTATTTAGTAGCATTTTATTGTGTTTATATCTTGTTTGGTGATTTGGAAAGTTCGGAAGGGCAATTATGGGAATTTCAAGCATTGAATGGCAATTTGGTAATTTCAATGAAGTCGGTGGCACGGGTATACTGAAATTATACTATCCTCGGTGGCCGAGGCCTTTGAGCCGGCTGGCGCTGGACCAGGATTAAGCGCGTTTGACTTACGATTGGACTTAATTTGTCTATTAAGGGCTAATAATAAAACCTAATTGGAGAAGGATTGTGGGGACTATAAAAGAAACTAATCTTTGAATTAAAAGGAGATTGGGATTTATTTGGCGTAGAGAGTATTGAAGGAGCTTTTCCATTGAAGATTACAGAAGATTACTTGGAGCTTCAAGATTGGCTCTGAGTTTCTTCTTTTCTCCTTATTTTAATTTGTAATTCTTTAAGGATGATTTGTCAACAAATAATGATTCTTATTTCCTTGATGAACTAATTCTTTAATTAAGATTTCAATTGAACCTTTTATGATTATAACTTAGTTATTACATCATTATAATTATTTATGTTGAAGTGGATTGTTTATCATGTTTTGATTTTAATGATTAATTATTTGGCCAATAATTAGTGTGTTACTCTAGAAGGAATTGGGAGAGGAATTCTAGGGTTAGAACCAGACATGATGACATGTGACTCGATTATTTACACGGTAAATAATTAGGTTTGTGAATTGAATGGAAATATCACATTCACCGCATGTAACATATAAGGAATTGGAATGGAAAGAGTTTAATCCAATTGTTTTGCATAGGAATATAGCAAGGTTAATGCAGGTTAAATAGAAGTCAATTGATCACTTGAAGAGGGCATTTGGCATTTGAAAATTCACATTAACAATCCATGAGACATAGTAATTGGTATGATTAGATAAGCGATTTATAATTCATAATTGGGGATATTGAAGTCTTAATATTTACCTACCTAAGTCATTCACTCAAGTAATAGCTTAGTTAATTGTTTATCTTAGTACAAGTATCTTTAAGTGTTTAATTTTGAGTTACTAATTGAGGAAAATCGCAATTTCTCGTTGTTTGAATAAAATTGAATTGATATAGTATTAGTAGTTGAAATTTATTAATTAGAACTCCTGTGGGAGCGATACTCAACTTATCACTTTATTACTTGTTGACCACGTATACTTGCGTGTTGTGTGTAACTAGATTTTACTTTCAACATATATATATATATATATATATATATATATATATAATTGTTGTCGACATATCCGATGAGCACTGGATTTTACATTCGATCGTTATCGCTTATATATATATATATATATATATATATATATATATATATATATATATATATATATATATATATATATATATATATATATATATATATATTTACATTTGTCGGGGCACAGAGTTTACTTCATGGCCTTTTACAACTTTTATTTACATTTTCGTCCCTTTGAGTTTAATTAGTGTATTCGGTTGATCACTTTTACAGCTTTATTTACATTCAATTCCCGCCTGGAGTTTACTTCGTGGTGGTTGATAGCATTTACTACTTTATTTACATTTCTGATCCCCCATGGAGTTGCTTCGTGGTGGCTGATCATGCACACACACACACACACACACACATATATATATATACATCTTTTATATATATAACTGCTTACTGATTTTCATACAAACTGCAGTATCATATGAGCCTAGGAATCATGTGATCACTGATTCAGTCTACTGAATCTAGATTTGGTTCCCGTGATGGACTTTTTCAGCTGTAAGCAGCTTGTACATTATTTACAATGTACGAATTTCCTTGGATGGCTGTCATGCCCATGAGGAGTTAAGATCGTCACATATATTATTTTTCTCGAAGATGCCTCGATCTCAAAAAATAAAAGCAAACAAATAGAACATAATAATAATAAAATGGAAGTATGAAAAGGTCTCAATTCTATTGAGCATGAGGTTTGAAAAACCTCTTTTATAAAACTTCATTGCTATATCTTGGTTAAAACTGAATTTTTCTATAAATTCAAACCTTGTGTATATAGGTGCGAACGAGGCCTCGCATTACTTTCAAATAATTGCACATTGATCCACACATACGCACCCACACACATGCATATAACAGTTTCTTTGAGAAGTGGCGGTCACCGTGGTAACACAGATGTCGGGGGGTGCATAACACCTTCCCTCCGTATAATCAAGCCCCCGAACCCAAATGAATCTCGATTTCACAGACCCGTTTAGCAGTGTTACATCACTGGGTCAATGTGCAAACATTTTCGATTGCGTTGGTGCAACCAGTTAAAAACACCAACTAGCAACTCTTAAAGTCAAATCGTCGACATTACACATGTTGGACCTTTTTCACTTGTTTTTTCAAACAAGTCTCACATTAACATGAGAACACCAAAGAACAAGTAACAAAAAGGGACACCTAAAAATCCCGACGTCGATAACATTGTTGAATCTTCCCAAACCAGCAAGGACGGTGCTAACAAATGGGATTACGCACAGTTCTAGTTTATGATGGAACAAAAGATGAAAGTTCTTTGCAAGCAAGTAGACCAATTAGCAGAACTGGTGATCCATCAACACCAAGTCACATG
Source organism: Panax ginseng (assembly GCA_020205605.1). Lineage (NCBI taxonomy): Eukaryota > Viridiplantae > Streptophyta > Magnoliopsida > Apiales > Araliaceae > Panax > Panax ginseng. Next base: position 94,928,957 of record CM035139.1, read on the forward strand.
CCAATTAGTCAGTTAGGAGCATGCTAGTCTCGTTCTTTTTGTTATGAATACTCCATTATCGAATTCAGAAAGTGAAACACTGGAGGATAAAGTTGCAAAAAGAGCAAGTGCCAAAGCTCGTCAGAATTTTGCCAATAAAAGGGAATTTAAATACCTTGGCCAACCTATGGAAGAGATATTTCAGATGATGATCAATGAAGGAATAATTACATCCCTTCTACCTCCAATTAATCCTCGTTCAAGATGGTTCAATTCTAATGGAGCATGCCAATATCACTCCCACTCTCACGGACACAGCACAAAAGAATGTTGGGCACTCCGCCACCTCATTCAGAATTTAATTAATAGCGGTGTTCTATAAATGGCAGATGACGACACTTTGTTACTCGAGAGTGGGAACACATGTCCTATAAAATGGAAGGATGGCATAGCAGTTATATCCGCTGAGAATGATCTGGCTGCCAGACCACTCACAATACAAGCAATTCAACTCAAAGGTGCTAAAAATCCTTTGAAAGTGGTTGCACCAGAGCCAATTCTCTTGTCATCTAGGCCATAGTATCCTATTGTCAACCTAAAAAAAGTCCCATGGAATTATAGGCAGGCTGAAGGATCTACATCACACACAACTACTGCATTGTCGAAGGATAATCCACTATATCTTCCCCATCGGGTGATGAAACCTACCATCAAATTAAAGGAGAATCTCCGCAACAAATTTCCATACTGGACTTGGTTTTCTCTTCCGAATATCACAGAAAGATCTTGTTAAGGATCTTAGAAGAAGCCCATTTGCCAAAATCAGTGGATGTGGAAAAATTCCAACATCTGGTTGATCACATTTTTAACAACAATGTAATATCTGTCACTGATGATGACATACCTCCTGAAGGGACTGGTCACGGCAAGCCATTGCACATAGCTGTGATGTCCTCCGGATATATGGTGGGAGGAGTTCTTTTAGATGGTGGGTCATGTCGCGCCCTCAAATCCATGTCCTAAATCACCACGGATCTGGTACACTAGTTCTATCTATTGCGGAAGATATAAACATAAATTATTTATACATTAAACATTATACACTATCCCCAAGGTCGAGTAACCATAACTTATACACAATTCATTATCCTATCTGACATACAAAGATTTTATCATACATTATTGTTACCAATCTATATGCACATGTAAACTAAAGCTGGAATTGTCCTTAACCTTTCCTTGTATCCGACGCATTCGCCTTAATCTGCAATGTTTTATCATGATATAGCAAGGGTGAGCATGAAGGTTGCCCAGCAAGTTTAAATTTTATTTAAGGATATATCATGATTGAAAGAGCCTGAATAATAAGCTGGCTATAAATCACAATGTAGTTGTGAATTAGCACGAATAAACTTTTGACTGAACAGGTATTAAACATGAACAAATATATCTGAACCGAATGGTAATGAAGGTGATCAGCCTTTCATACCTGACTTATACATGCAATATGTACAGAGTATAATTCTACAATGGCAATCAGCAATGATTAACCATAAGCATATCTGAATGAAACAACTCTAAGTAAAGTTTAAGAAAAACTTGCATGTTCCGTTCATTACCGTTACGAAATATAACTTAGCTTTATCCGAAGACCTAATATAGATAATACCGATCTCCAAATATTAGAATAATATCATCACAGTATAAAATAACCTAAACACATTACCACATATTCATATCAGTCTATACAGCACATAAGACCTAGTATCAAGTCAAACTATTGCAGTCTAAGTTGAGTTCGGTACTATTAGGACTTCCCGATGGCCTAGTCGGATAATTATCGAGTTTAAGTTCAATTAAACTCTGCCTAAACACTTAACAATTATCTTAGATAATTTATTAATCAGTCAAAATAATTTTCATAGGCCCATAATAATTTTCAAATAATTATTACCATTTATTATGATTTTTCAATCAATAATATCATATTTATATGCATTAAATACTACTTAATTCCATTATTATTTAATATTAAATATTAATGAAATCCTTAACATAATATTATAATATATTTATAATATCTCAAAGTATTTTAATACTTTATTATTACCATTAAATGATTTTAAATTAATTAAAACCATTATTCATTATACGCCATTAATATTAAAATATTAATATTTTTCATGATAAAATATCAAAGTTATATTTTATAACTCAAAATATTTTTATAATACTTAAATTATTTTTTATATAATTTTTAAAGCATTAATTCTATTTTTCCATAATTTATTTAATAGATCTATTAAATAAATTAACTACCATTAATAATAATTTATTAATGAAATTCATCACAAAATATTAAAAGTCATTAAAAATAACTTAAAATATTTTCTTATACCATAATATAATTTTAAATGATTTTTAAGTATTAAAATCATTTTTAAGTAATTTATTTAATATTATAATTAAATAAATTAAATACCATTAATATTCCAAAAATACTAAATATTTATGAAATATATTCAAAATAATTAAAAACTAATTTTAGGCTTTAAAATAATTTTTAGGAATTTATTATGTATTTTAATAATTAAAACTATTTTTCTATAATTATTTATTAAAATAATTAATTTCCAAAAAATAAGTGTCACTAAAGGGCCTCTATATGAGTAACTGTCATTATTATAGGTGTTCTTGGTGTTCTTGAGCTCAAACCCGAAACCCATGTCGTTCTTGGGAGTTACTAGGTTTGACCACAATTTGTTCCATGATCCTAAGTTTTTCTGGGTAGTTTAAAGCATCAAGGTTGTAGTGTAAGTGTAATACTACCATTATCAATCGATTTCATGGCCAAACTACAACAAATCAGAGAGTTATAAGCCCTCCAATATGATGTCAGAGCTGTTCTTCATTTCTTGGTTTTCCAGAAAATGAAGAACAGCTCATGATGTTACTTTTGGATCCTTATATCTTAGTCTCTAGATCTGGTTTATGTGATTTAAAGCTACGAACTTGTAGTCGAGATGTTAAGGAATAATATAATACATCAACAGATCAACATAACAACAAAACAATCGACAAATTAAGGCTGGTCAAACCACACTAGGAATTTCGGCTCTTGAAGGTTCTGGGTTTCCCAGAAACCTTCATAAGGCGAATCGGTCAACGTACTTTGACCTTAATTATTTTCGATATTGATCAAGATCTAAGTAAGATAATGGCTTTCATATGTAGTATGTGTGACAGGATACTAATAGCAGCCAACAACATGACTCAAATAACAAATCACAGCAAGATCTAGCTCCTGCAAAAGGCTTGTCAGAGGTTACTGAAATTCTGGGTTGCCTAGAATTCGTTTTTTCCGTGAACAATCAACCTACTTTGACCATTCATATCTCTCAGCCTGATCATGATCTATCCCTGTTTCTAGTTTCATAACACATACGACATGGCATAGAACAGATACAAAACATAAAACACAACTACAACCTATCACAGAAAGATCTAGGGGCTCTGACATTCGGTTGTCAGGCCTCCCTTTTCTAGTTTTCCAGATTTCTATAAACTTTGATTTCGAGCATCTAAATGATATGGATCTGAGTTATAACAACCCAGATCACTTATATACACTACATACTACACATTTAAACATAAAATCACTACATTTCATATATCTATCAAGATCAGAATATAGCTAGGGTTTATACCTTATGAATGCTAAATTTTTGAATCTGATCCTTGATGTTTGATCCTGGAAAGCTAACACATGATCTTGGCTTAGCTTACTCACTCTCACTCTAAAATTTTGGATAAGAGAGAGAGAGAAGGTTTGGCTAGGTTGAGTAGTAAAGTAAGTGAATTTCCTTACTTGTATGCTTTCAATCCTTGGTGCAATGTATATAATTTAGCAAGTTGAATGATTAAAGTTGCTTACTAGACCATATGGCTAGCTAGAGTTGGTCACCAACTCCTTACTAGGGCTAGATATACACTCCACCTTATTAAAATAATAAAAAGGGTAGTTTAGTCATTTGACTTATAAAGTGAATGACAACTTGGTAACTTCTCACAATCATTAGGTTTTAACCCTTAAGGTTTGACCCTTAGGGTTTAACCCTAAGGTTACACAAATTTATATTTTAGGCTTTTTTAATTAAGTTTTAAAAATAGAAAATTAAGATTTCAAAATTATAATTAGGATTTTCTAATTACATTAACATTTCCTAATCACATTCAAGCTTGCCAATTAAGGTTAATATTTCCTTAATTAAAATTGCTAATTTAGCATTTAGGTTCCATAATTGTACATTAGGGTTTCCAGTTGAACAATTAGTTAATAATCAATTAGGGTTATCCCTAATTAAATAAATAACATAAAAGCTTTATACTTATCTTCAAGCTTCCCAATTAGGGTTTTAATATTCCGAATTAGGGTTACGGACTCTCGGAACTGAAATTAGGGTTTTCATAGCCGGTAATAGGGTTTCTTATCAATCGTTAGGGTTTTCTAACTAAACGTCGAGGTTCTAAAATATTATTAGGGTTTATGACTGATATAGTTTATCTGGTCAACCCTTGACCCTTAACCATATGCTGCACATACATATGATCATATACACAAATACTCTTAACACTGTAAACCTTCACCAAGAGTTTTTAAATTCACAAAATTCATTCCCAAAAATGTCAAATACATACACTTATTTTCTGTCTAGGTTTATTATTTAACCTCTATTCAATCATTTAAGATTTTATAAAATTGTCTAAATTCTCGGGTTGTCACAGGTCATCTTTGAATATATGTCCTTATGCCACCTTAGAGAAGATGAATATCTACCCCAAGAAGATCAAAAGTAGTCATACGGTCATCAAAGCTTTTGATGGGTCCCGATGAAATGCAATTGGGGAGATTGAGTTACCTGTGGAGATTGGTCCACATACATTCAGTGTATCCTTTTATGTGCTCAAAATCACCACAGGATACAACCTGTTGTTGGGAAGATCGTGGATTCATATGGCTGGTGTCGTCTCTTCCACCCTTCATCAGCAACTCAAGTACATTATCAACAATAGCCTAATCACTGTTAATACTGAGTCGGAATGTCCTGAACAAGGTGACATACCACTCATCATCTTCAATACATAAATTGAACCGGTCAGTTTTCATGCCCTGGAGGTGAACAACACTCATTACCATCCCCTTGTGCCATCTCTATCAGCTAGTGTTTTTGAGGTAATGTCGGCCACTCAAGAGATGATGTCATTTGGTCATCAACCTGGATAAGGGTTGGGCAAAGATCATCAGGGCATTAAGCGCCAAATTCAAGTTCCCAATCAAACAAGGACAGTTGGATTAGGCTATTCTGCTAGCTCCAGTCACAGGAATCCTCATAAGCACAAACAGATTCCTTCATCTTCAGTCATACGGCGATTATCTCCACCTACAGATCCTGAGCCTGTATAGTCTCCGGTAAAGGTTCTAGCCCATGTTATGACTATGTTATTTCCCAAACCAATACCGGTTAGAGCAAAAGAGATCCTGATTCCTGATCCCAAAGTGGAAGAAAGGGAACGGAGACGTAAACAAGACATCGCCAGGAGTTTGTCTCATCTACTCATCCTTTTACATGATGAGCACACAAATATATACACTTTAGACGATGATTGTCCTGACATTATGGTCATTATTCGGGAGAAAGAGGTTGATGATAGCCACTTCATCATTGCCATCCATCAGGAGGTCACCCTTAAAAATTGGAGCAGCACTCCTTGCATTTGTCAACAAGGGTAAAAAGGGCGTAAACCCCTACGCCTATAGATAGCTTTAATCGCTTACTTTCTCGCATAAAGATTAGCGTGTTATTTTTGTCGATACATGCTAACACTTTGTACGATTGAACAGTTTCATATATTAAGTGAAAGCATATTTTGTTTCAGGACTCTAAACTTAGATGTGCCTATACTTGCTGATGAGGTGCCTTTTCTCCACAAGGATTGTAACTTTGATGAAAAGTTGAACTCAGACTTTAAGGAAATATAAGAAGACACTGAGATACCTCAGGAGATCAAGGAATGGGTCGAGGATAAACCCAAACCAATCAAACCACCTCATTCAACCTTGGAACCTTAGAAAACCCTAAGTTAATCCAGATTGGTATAGACCTTAACCCAAACCAAAGGAATGACATGGTTATATTATTAACCCAATTCAAGGATGTATTTGCATGGTCTCACGAAGACATGGTGGGTTTGTCCACGGACATCGTCATCCATCGCCTTCCCATTAAAGAGGGATTCAAGCTAGTCAGGCAAAAACTCAGGCGATTAAAACATGAGTAGAGTTTAAAAGTTAAAGAAGAAATTGTGAAACAATTTCAAGCTGGCATCATCATGGTGTCCACATACCCTGAATGGCATTTAATATAGTCCCCATGCCTAAACCGGGAGGAAAGGTGCGATTTTGCGTGGATTACCAGGATCTGGATAAAGCTTGCCTTAAAGATAGCTTTCCCATGCCATTTATCCACATACTCATTGACAATATTGCTCAATATGACATGTACTCCTTTGCTGATTATTTTACGGGGTACCATCAAATTATGGTTGCTGAGGAGGATCATGAAAAAACTGCATTCATCACGCCTTGGGGAACCTTTAACTATAGACGGTTGTCATTCGGCCTCATCAATGTCGGAGCAACCTACCAACGAGCCATGATGGCTCTTTTCCATGACTTAATGCACAAAGAGATAGAGATTTATGTGGATGACATCATTGTCAAATCCCAAAGGGAAGAAGACCACTTAGACCATCTCAAAAAGCTCTTCAACAGGTTGCGTAAGTACAACTTGAAGGTGAATCCAGCCAAGTACGCCTTTGGCGTTAAATCAGGCAAGTTGCTAGGTTTCCTAGTTAGCCACAAAGGGATTGAGTTGGATCCCACCAAAATTCGGGCCATTATAGAAATGCCCATTCCTCAGATAGAGAAGGAAATATGGGGATTTTTGGGAAGAATTAACTTCATTAGCCGGTTCATTTCCCAACCCACAGCAACCTGTGAGCCTATCTTCAAGTTATTAGGGAAGAACTCCTCCATGAAATTGAACGATGAGAGTCAAAAAACCTTCCTTATAATCAAAGAGCAGCTGGTTAACGCTCCTATTTTGGTACCTCCCAAGGATGATGTTCCCCTGTTCATGTACCTGTCCATTAATGACAATGCCATGGGCTGCATGCTGGGACAAAAAGATGATAGAGACCAAGAGTGAGCTATCTACTACCTCAGCAAAAGATTCAGTAGCAGTGAACATAGGTACACTCTAATTTAGAAGACTTGTTGTGCTTTAGCATGGGCTACCATGAGGTTACAGCATTACCTCCATGGTCACATAACTCATCTCATATCCTGCATGGATCCTCTCAAGTACGTGTTTAGTATACCCATGGTAAATTGTAGGCTGTCCAGATGGCAGTTGATCCTACAGTAATTTGACATCGTCTACGTGACACAAAAGTCCATTAAAGGTTAAGGAATTGCAGATCAACTAGCCGCTGCACCTTCAGGGGATTTTAAACCCTTAGAAATATACTTTCCCAATGAAGGGGTAATGACAGTCTAGCAACACCATCATTACAATACACACTAATCACTGAAAATGTATTTTTATCGAGCTGTTAACATGGAAGGTTCTGGAGCTGGAGCTGTTCTAGTATCCGGTACGGGGGAGCAGTATCCCGGCGCCGTCAAATTGCAGTTTGTCAACACCAACAACACAGCTGAGTATGAAGGCTATATTATGGGACTCAAACTTTCCCAATCAATGGGTATCAGGCGGTTAACTGTCTTTGGAGATTCAGAATTGGTAATCAGACAGACCACAGGAATCTATCACACCAAAGAACTACATTTGTTGTCTTACCATCGACAAGTTTTACAGATGGCTTCAGAGTTTGAAGAAATTAACTTCCTCCATATTCCTTGGAATAGAAATGATTTTGTGGATATGCTAGCAACTTTGGCCTCCTTGATCAACATACCTGACAAGGAAAACACGCCAAGTATCCCATTTGCCCTACAAAAGGCTCCAGCCTATGGGAATTATATTGGAGAAGTATCAGATGAGCTACCTCCCATCCAACACCCTTAGTATCAGCATATCAAGGAGTACTTGCGAGATGGATCTACACCCGCTGAGGTGAGCCCGACTGAAAGAAGGTGGATCCATCGACTGGCTATGAAATTCTACCTGAGCGGAGATGCACTCTACAAAAGAGATGCAGGAATAGGTCTCCTCAGATGTCTGGACAAGGACCAAGATCAGAGGCTCATGGATGAAATTCATGGTGGAGTATGTGGCCGACACATGAGCGGTCCCCTACTTGTTAAAAAGATCCTTAGAACAGGGCACTAATGGCTCTCACTTAAGGCTAACTGTGATGATCACGTCAAGAGGTGCTATCAATGTCAAATTCATGTGAATGCTATCCACGCCCCTCTGAGGGAGCTCCACAATATAAGTTAACCTTGGCCCTTCTTAATGTGGGGAACGGACGTGATCGGGCCCATCGAGCCCAAAGCCAGTAATGGGCGTTGGTTTATCTTCACCATGATCGACTACTTCACCAAGTGGGTAGAAGTAGCCTCCTTCCCCAGGGTTACCAAAGAAGTCATCATTGCTTTCATCAAAAATAATGTCATTTGTCGGTATAGACAACCAGAGGTAATTGTGTCAGACAATGCTAAGAACCTCAACAACAAAATGATGGAGGAGTTGTGCAGTAAATTCCACATCAAACACCTTAACTCTGTCATCTATCATCCAAAGATGAATGGTGTTGTTGAAGCGGCTAATAAGAACATCAACAAGATCATGCAAATGATGTCCGCCAATCATTAAGGATGGCTTGACCTCTTGCCTCTGACTCTATTAGCCTACAGAACTTCAATGTGTACTTCCACTGGGGCAACCTCCTACTCATTGACCTATGGGATGGAAGAAGTGGTCCCCATAGAAGTGGAAATGGAATCCCTCAGAGTGTTGATTGACGCTCAGCTGGATAAAGACCAATGGTTACAAGATAGATATCACCAATTGTCTCTAATAGACGAAAGGCAAAGTGATGCTATCTGCCATGGTCAGTTATACCAACAGAGGATCGCTAGATCCTACAATAGGAGAGTCCGACTATGGCAGTTTAAACAACATGTCTTGGTTTTGAAGAAGATCATTAACAACCAAGATCAATCAAATGGAAAAATTCACTCCAAACTGGGAAAGCCCGTTTATTATCAAGGAGGTATTGGCAGGAGGTGTAAAATCCCAAATTTTAATAATAAAGATTTAATTTTCTCGAAATATTTTTTTTCAAAATTATGGTGTGGATTTGAGATAATGTTATAGTTGTGGGTAATATTTAGAAATTTTGAAAAGTATGCAAGTTGTTATATAATATTTGATTGGTCGGGGAATATTCGTTTTAACAGGAATATTCGTACAACGGCACAATTATTGGTGGATCCCACAACGGAATTATTGTCGGATTGAGAAAACGACAAAAATATTTTATGAAAATTGTAAGACCCCGAATTTTACGAAATGAAAGTATTCAATTTTTATAATTATTATTCTATTTAGTAAATGGTTAAATTGATAAAAGTGCGATGTCTGGCGTGGTTGCATAGTAGCACACGGTATTGATTATTGATGCTTATGTGAAGAAGTCACTCGGTTATACTCAATTATTACTCTGATGAATTGTTACATCATATCTCTCATATTATTGATTCAATTATTATCACAAAGATCATACGCAAAATATGTTATATTATTAAATCAATAATTGAGACGATAAAGTTATTCATATTATTAAATTGCAATATTTACAATGTCTAGAAGTTCTATCAATGAGAGTTTGGTCATCTAATTATGCTTGATAAGGAGAAATCCTTATCTAAAGCCCCCTCTTTCCTGGGAACGACCTGGTTGTTAAATATTGTGAGTTATAATATTAATGATGAATGTTATTAAAAATCGAATTTGAGTTCGGAGTTGAATTTGGAGACGCGGACATGATAATTGAGTTCGAAACGTTGAAATTAGTAGAAATGGACTATAAACACAAAATTTGTCGGGGTTGACTTTTTGGTCAACAAAAGTCAACGGTTGACTTTTTTCAGAAAAAGTCAACTTCAAAATTTTAAAAATGAAATTTTTGAGAAAAATATTTCCATTGTGTTGGGATTGTTAGTGTTAGTGGAAATCGACATTTATTTCGATAATAATTGATGTTTGGAGGTTATATTGACCAATCGGGTAATTAATCGAATAAATGAGGAATTAATTGCTATTAATTCACATGATTATAACTATTTGTTCATATGTGTGTACTATTGATTCACATTCATGTACTATTAGGGGAGGTGGTGCAAGATTGATAATACTTGCATGACTAAGTTAAAAATGGAGGTATAGATAGAGGTACTATACTGCAATTCATATTTTCACATGATTATAACTATTGAGTCACATGAATGAACTATTAATTCACATGATTTACTATTAGGGGAGGTGGTACAAGTTTAATAATACTTGCAGGACTAAATTAAAAATGAAAAAAAAGTTGAAGGTATTGTACTGTAATATTTTGAGCTCCAAAACGTGCAATTATCGAAACTATATTTTCCTATAAATAGAAGCTCATTCTTCCTTCATTTCTCACCAATTCACTAAATCTTTAGAGTAATTATTATAGAGAGAAATTATAGAGAGAAAGAAGAAGAGAAGTTTGCTACCTCACTACTCCAGTATCCAGTTTCTTTCTAAGGTAAGGGATATTATTATTATAGTATGGGGTATTATTTCTTTCGTATTCATGAAGAGAGCTATTGTTATTCCATTCCTTATTATTATATTGGAATAACCTGTCTATGCGAAGTACCGCATACATGGTGAAATTCTTCTATTATTCCATTCTTTATTATTGTGTTGGAATAACACATGCATGCTATTGATCATCGCATGCCAGTGAATTCTGTTTCTATTCCATTCTTTATTATTCATTGGAATATCATATGCATGCGTTTTACATGACTTTGGTTCCATTCTTTATTATTACGTTGAAATATCACATGCATGTGGTTTACGCATGACCTGGTTCCATTCTTTATTATTATGTTGAGAATAACTTGTATGTGTGGTCTATCGCATGCATGGTGAATTCTTTTGTTATTCCATTCTTTATTATTCTGTTGGAATAACCTGTCTATGTGGATTACCGCATGCATGGTGAATGATCCTTTGTATTCATTCCTTATTAAATTGTAGAAATGATCTGTCTACGTGGATTACCGCATGGCGGGTAAAAATTCATTTGCAGTTTCATAATTTTTCTGACCCTCAAAAATTCTGAAAAAAATTAAAATGATAATTTGATGGGTTTTCTATATTGTGTCCAAAGATGGCGATTTTTGGATGTATAGATTAAGAGTTATGGATTTTATGAGAAAAGACTATTTTAAAAGTAAGTCCTTATAACTCCTTGTGGTTAACTCCAAAATTGGTGAAATTTTTATTGGGAGTACATGTATATAAAAAGAGTATACCCTGTAAATTTTAGAATTTTTGGACAAAAGTATAATTTATGATAAATGTCTAAATATTCAGCAGTTTTGGACATATGAAAAATAGTAAATGAATTTTACAAATTTCGAGAAAAATATATGTTCAATATGGGACTATATTCTGCTAAATCCCAGAAAAAAAATATTTTTGGGACTGATTTAGTATTTTTTTTTTATGAAAATGAACTAGTTATGAGTAAATGGATTAAATATGTTATTGTTAGGTTTGTAATATTCATGAACGCAATCAAATTGCATAAATAAGCGGAAACGTGGAAAAATCAGAGTTTTAAAATTTTACAAACCATATACTCGGATCATCCTTTATGCACAATAATTAATTAAACGAAAAGAAGAAGAATAAGAATTATACCCTTGAAGATTCGAGCTTCCTCAGGTACAAGTTCACCTTCAAATCCTTTCGAGTTCAACTTGAATTCGTCGGGTTTGGTTCCTACCTTTGATCAACGTTAACCACCCAAGTGTTTGGCCTCTAGAGGTGATCCACCAAGGAAGAAGAAAGATTCAAGAAGATGGGTGTTTGACAAAACCCTAATTTTTTATCTCTCATAGAAAAGGAGCGTACTCTCTAACTATTAGAATCACGTCTGTTGTAAAAAGTCAACGACCACATCACCCATAATAAGACTCCTATTATTTATAGATGTGGGCAACCCTCCTTAATAATTAAGGAATTAGGTTTTATTTTAATTAATTATGCTCCCAATATTATTAGGAATAATTAATTAAAATCTTTTAATTAATTAGCCTCCTAATCTTATTAGGATATATGAGAGTACTTTTATTAATTAATTCTCAAACTCCTTTAGGAATTAAATAATAATAATAGTAATAATAATAATAAGACTCCTCTTATTAATTTATATCTAATATTTTTAAATTATTAAATAATAAATATTAAGCTATTTAATTTATTCTATCACTATAGATTAAATTAAATATACTTAATTACTATTACAATTATGTCATTAACTTCTTAAATAATTATTCTTTCTTTTATTGTGTGACCCTTTAGGTTCTCCATATAAAATCGGTTGTGAATAAATCAATTAGAACAGTTTTAATCTTATTTAAATAAATAAATTAAATTATTAATTTATTTAAATAAATAATATTTATTCTACAATAGGGAAAAGTCTCCCTAGCGATCAACGACTTTCCAGATAATATAGATTTTAACATTAATCATAAAAGAATCTTTGAGTAAATAGTTACCGTACAATTCAATCCTTCCACCATACAATGTTCCAATTAAAAATAAGACATGGAATTACTGTCAAGTCTTAGTTTATTTAATTATATGTATTTCGATCCTTAAATGCACAACACCAAATAATGCAAATTAGAAACTCCTTTCTAATTTCATTCTGCCTTGGCCAATGACTACTGGGTTGTCATTTACCGAATCACATAGGACATTTCTCTTCTTTTACTAAAAGCGGTAGATTCTTTATTGATCATACATTATCTCCATGTACAACTTATTATACCCAAGCATACCCTTTGATATACCCTAAGGGTCTTAAGGAATAATTCAAAGTATAACTCATCATACACAAGATACTATGATGATCTCAAGTCCAAGGATCACTTGTACTACTATCACTCTGAGAATTCCTATTGGCGAGCAAGTAAAACTCCATTAGGTATTCCTTAGCGAGCCAACGTTCGATGAACTTATTCTCTAATAAGCACCTACATACTTGTTTTAGTGTCTCGCACAAATGATCATGAGATCAATCATACGCAAATCAATGAGCAAGTAACGTATGTACCAATCTATCCGGATTCACTAATCCCCAATTTAGTAATCCAACGATTGGGAACTATTTTAGTTTTAAGCTTTCTAAGAATTTAGATTTCATTAAAATGATCATCATCATTATTCTAAAAGCATTGCTTAAAACTATGGGTTTATCACATATTATAAAGCAGCATCATGTAGATAATTTAAAAGCCTTTAATTAATTAATACTTTTTATTAATAAATGAATAAGATTGTTACAAAGTATATGCTTTATCATCAAACATGATTGGCTTGTGTGCATACTACTTTCAATCTTCCACTTGCACTAAAGCCAATCGTCATGGTATCTCATACCCTTCTTCTCTAAGTGATGATTATCCTGCTGTTGGATAAGCTTTAGTTAATGGATATGTAATGTTGTTCTTGAGAGTCCACTATCTCTGTAGTGATTTCCCATCTTTTAAATATTCCTATAATCAAGTGAAAGTGTCACAACACATGTTTAGATCCAAGATGAGACTTAGGAACTATTCCTAGTTCTGTAATGAACTTATCATCCAAACAATCAACTTGCATCTTCATTTACGGCTATATACTTTGTCTTTATCACTAAACCAGCAACTCTTTGCTATTTGGAACCTTTCCAATTCACTGCACCACCGTTCAAGGTAACGCTTTACCTGAAAGTGGATTTTCTCTCTTCTTGGTCTGTCTAAAAAAACTTGAGTTTGTTAAGCCCTCTAGTTTTAATTCAGACCCACCATGAATATGATCACATCCTTAGTGTCGGTTAAGTACTTGAAGATGTTTTTCACTGACTCATAGTGAACTTCTCCAGAATATGACTGATCAACATCAGGTCTCGTACATTTCATTGCATACATGATAGTTACTAATGTGATCTCTCTTTTATGAGTCTATGGGGACTATTAATAGAGATACACTCCATGACTCATCAACATGAGACATCTCTTGGAGTTTGCCATGCTAAATGACTTTAGCATCAAATGAATATACGTTCCTTGGGTCAAGTCGAGCATCCTCTTGAATTTATCTATATAGATTTGTATCCCCAATTACGATACTCTTCCCAAATAATTCATGGAGGAATGTTTAGACAACTTTATCTTTACTAATTATAGCATTAGTATGTCATTCCTTATCCGTAATATATCAATATATAATACTAGAAATTTCACGACGCTCCCACTGACCCTTTTGTACACACTAGGTTCATTCTTGTTTTTGATAAAATCAAACTCTTTTGATTGTCTCGTTTCAACGAATGTTCCATATTTGAGAAGATTGCTTCAATCCATTTCTCTGAGTGTCTACAACTCTTACCTCATCATATATAACTGGATCATCATCTTTATAATGCGTACCTCATCATCATCATCCTTGATGAATCCATACCTCCCAGGTATCTTCGGTACTATTCCAGATTTATAATTCAGTTGTGGTACAATAAGTCTATCTACAGGTTCCTCTTATTTGACTTAGTGTGTTTTGTGGTTCTTGAACTCTTCAAGATCTATTATCCTCCCACTAACCCCTTCAATGATAAACACCTTTATCTTAGAAGATAGCGTGTTTCGCAACAAACACATTTTGCTAAGTAGGATTATAGAACATATACCCTAAACTTACTTTAGGATGTCCCACAAATCGACACTTGTCAAATGTTGTCCCAAGCTTATCTTTTGAAACCTTTTCATATAAGCTGGACAACCCCTTATCTTAACATACTTAAGATTAGGAATCCTCCATGCCCATAAATTTTATGGAGTCTTGTGGCTGGATTTTGAGGTTACCTTTTTGTAGATATGCAGCCATTTCTAGGGCATGACCCTAGAATGATACTGGAATATTGGTAAAATCATTATGGACCGCACCATGTCCAATAAGGTACGATTTTTCCTTTTAGATACATCAATCAATTATTGCGTATCAGGAGGCGTCCATTATGAGAAAACCATTTGAGATGATCTAGAAACTTATTGCACAAGTATTTATTCCTTGATCTAATCAAAGAATCTTAATACTTTGCCAATTTGTTTCATTTCTGAATTCTTTGAACCTTTTAAATAATTCACACTTATATTTTAGCAAATACATATACTCAACTCTTTGAATGATCATCTCCTTTTCTTATACTAATTTGTTCAATATGCAAAATTATTTTCACGTAAGTCAAGTATATAAAATCTATTAAGTAATATTCCAGTTCTATACAAAACATTATTATTATAAATAGAACAACAATTGTTCTTAAATATAATATTAAAGATTTTATTGTCCAACAATAAAATAGAAATAATATTTCTAACGAGAACTGTAATACAATAATAACTTATTGACTTAATAGATTTGCCCGTAGGCAATGTTAAACTATAAGTTCCTATGGTTAATGCAGCAACCTTTGCTTCATTTCCCACACATAGGATTACTTATATTTGTTTAGCTTTCTACTTCTGCTTGGTCCCTTCATAAATCTATATTTATGATAACCAAAGTCGGTATCCAATACCCAAGTAGAACCTTGACTTTAAGAAAAAATTATTTCAATCATGAACAAAACTGTATTCTAACCGAAACTTCACTAAGCTTCTTTGGTTAGCTTCTGCAAGATGCTTCTCACAGTTTCTTTCCAGTGTCCAGACTTATTGCAGTGGAAACAAACTCCTTTGCTATCCTTATCAGTTTTGTTCTTATTATCCTTTGTTTTTGCCTTTTTATTTACCTTCTTTGAATCGTTCTTCTTTTCAGAAGATCCTTTGGCCCCTACCAGTAAGACATGGTCGTTGGAAAGTGACTCTCAACATTTCTCAACATGTTAAGGAAATCAGCTAGGCTGATATCTAGCTTGTTCATATGAAAAATTCACAACAATTGTGAAAGGATTCCGGGAGTGAGTGCAAGATCAAATCTTGGCTCAACTCTCCATCCATGACAAAATTGGTTGTCCTAATTGATCAATCAAATTAATAATGTTAAGGAGTTTTATCTGTACATTAGTGTCATCGGTCATTCTAGATCAGAAGAGCTCCTTAGATATCTGATATCTATTAGTCTTACTTTCCTCACCATCCACTACTTGACGTGCAGGAGTATAGTAGGAGCATCCATAGTTTCATGCTGACACTGAAGCTCGTTACTCATGGATACGAGAATGATGCATTGAGTCAATTGTGCATCATCTTGCCACTTTCTAAAAGTAGCAATCTCTTCCTCAGAGGCATTGTCTACAACCATTGCAGGGATAGGCGTATTAAAGACATAAGATAGTTTTTCAGCCATGAGAACTATTCTCAATTTCCTTAACTAATCCGTTTAATTCGGTCCGGTTAAATAGCATCTAATATGCTTCGTAGTGATAGTAATTTAGACATTGTAAAATTTTGTAAATGAATTTATAATTAACAACATTTTAGCATACATTCTTTTATTAATTACCAAAATAAATTAGGTCTTATTTTAAATTGGTATCTCCCACTATTTTCTTCAAACTATATTATCCTCAATATATATAGTTCGGCAATATCTAATTAAAGATATGCTAGTGAGAATAAGGATCCCATTTCAAATGTATATAGCCTTGTGTGTGCACAACAAACTATATATAAATAAATAGGTAGACAACTCTTGTCAATTACATCAACTATGCAACTACTTGTATTTTGCCTCTTAAATCATAATGGTCAAGTGTGTGCATATCTGAACTAAAATGATTTAAGTTAAGTCAGACCCAGCATTACAATATAAGTGAAGAGAAAACTACAGTCCTTGTGTGTGCACAACAAAGCAATAATGTTCAATTCCTTATAAACATAATATGTAATAAAAACAACATCTTAAATATTTAATACTTGCCTTGTGTGTGCACAACAAACTCATATTAAATATTCAATACTTTATTGTTTCTATCATGCTAGAAGGCGACGTTCGATATTCCAAATATCTTTGAACGTTACAACTTAATATAAAATATTTGAGGGGTTTGTTATTAATTTGTCTCATCTTATTTGGCATGTATATATATATATAAAATATCGTCATATTAATTAACATGCTGAAACATGTTTGCATAATATATATATATATATATATATATATATATATATATATATATATAGCATGCACTTATAGAATACTATATTCTACCTGGATTGATTATGGACTTTTATTCTAGTTTGGTTCACTAGAGCCACCAAGTGAACCAAAAGGTCAAACCCTAGGGGTGCAAGAATTAATATTTAAATATAACTATTACATTTAAACCCGGGCTCCATTACAAACGGCTCTTCACACGCTCCTTGCTCCTTGATCTCCAATTCTTCAAAATTTATTCTAACTATTCCTATATACAAAACTATTTAAAATAAATAAAAACATTGATCAGCAGTCAAGGGGAAGTACATAGGAGGGAGACAGAATTTACATTAAAAAAAATTAGAGAAGACGAGGTACGCAGACCCCATTTAATAAAACTCATACATTCAAGCATCCAACTAAAATAAAATCCAATCACATTGGTCAATAGTCCATAATCAATCTCATTTATTATCATACACATCACCATATGTATCAATAAATAACATTCATCTCATGAATAATAAACATTCAATATATATATTGATATCATTTAATGGGCAAAATTTAGTTAGCATAAAATCTAATTTTGAATCAAAATAAACTCCTTTATTTTAATCCAAATTTAAATCAAAATAAACTCTTTTATTTTAATTTATCCAATTTTGAATAAAATAAACTATTTTATTTTAATCAAAATCTTTAATCAAAATAAACTCCTTTATTTTAATTAATTATTGAATCCAATTCCAAGTAAAAAAAAC
The DNA here is from genome assembly GCA_020205605.1 of Panax ginseng. NCBI lineage: Eukaryota > Viridiplantae > Streptophyta > Magnoliopsida > Apiales > Araliaceae > Panax > Panax ginseng. The sequence continues at coordinate 94,947,180 of CM035139.1, forward strand.
TCTTTTATTAAAGGAAACACGGATTCTCTTTCCTATTCACAAATAAACTCCTTTATTTTGAATAATATGAAATCTTATTTCATATCTAAATAAACTCCTTTATTTAAGGGAACATGGATTCACTTTCCTATTCACAAATAAACTCTTTTATTTTGAATAATATGAAATCTTATTCCATATTTAAATAAACTCCTTTTTAAGGAAACATGAAATCCAATTTCAACTCCAATTAGTTATCATGGAATCTAATTCTAACTCTAATTAGTTAGCATGAAATCTAATTTTAAAATTAAAATAAACTTTTATTTTAATAATAAAATTATTAAAATATCTATTATATATACATAATATATATATTACGGTAATATATATATATATATATATATATATATAATATAATATTAATGAAACCTGTTCCATGATTTCAAATATTAATATAATAATAATAATAATAATAATAATAATAATAATAATAATAATAGCCATGACATCCAGATTCCAAGATCTTGTTAAGTAATTCGCCCCCTTTAAAAAAAATCAAGTTAACATGATTATATTATATATATATATATATATATAACCAAAAGTGACGCAAATCATGATTAATTCATTCACCACTTACTATATCATGTTGCAGGTAATCAGGAACCATTAGTAATATATGGTAATCATATACATATAAGTAACTTGAACTTGTTGGAAACAGGATCCGCATGAAAAAAAAAATTTAAATCAATCACGGATCAGCGGTTTTTTTTTTTATACAACAAAACTATGTTCAATTAAATTGTTTAAAACACATATCAATATACATATCAAATTAAAACAATTAATAATTCGCATAAAAGTTTGGCTCTGATGCAACTATTAGGTTTGTAATATTCATGAACGCAATCAAATTGCATAAATAAGCGGAAACGTGAAAAAATCAGAGTTTTAAAATTTTACAAACCATATACCCGGATCATCCTTTGCACAATTATTAATTAAACGAAAAGAAGAAGAATAAGAATTATACCCTTGAAGATTCAAGCTTCCTCATGTACAAGTTCACCTCCAAATCATTTCGCGCTCAACTTGAATTCGTCGGGTTTGGTTCCTTCCTTTGATCAACGTTAGCCACCCAAGTGTTTTGCCTCTAGAGATGATCCACCAAGGAAGAAGATGGGTGTTTGGTAAAACCCTAGTTTTTCTATCTCTCATAGAAAAAGGAGCGTACTCTCCAACTATTGGAATCATGTATGTTGTAAAATGTCAACAACCACATCACCCATAATAAAAGTCCTCTTATTTATAGATGTGGGCAACCCTCCTTAACAATTAAGGAATTAGGTTTTATTTTAATTAATTAAATTCTTTTAATTAATAATTCTGCCAATCTTATTAGGAATAATTAATTAAAATCTTTTAATTAATTAGCCTCTTAATCTTATTAGCATATATGAGAGTAGTTTTATTAATTAATTCCCAAACTTCTTTAGAAATTAAATAATAATAATAGTAATAATAATAATAAGACTCCTCTTATTAATTTATATCTAATATTTCTAAAATATTAAATAATAAATATTAAGCTATTTAATTTATTCTATCACCATAGATTAAATTAAATATACTTAACTTATTATTACGATTATGACATTAACTTCTTAAATAATTATTCTTTCTTTTATTGTGTGACCCTTTAGGTTCTCCATATTAAATTGGTTGTGAATAAATCAATTAGAAAAATTCTAATCTTATTTAAATAAATAAATTAAATTATTAATTTATTTAAATAAATAATATTTATTCTACAATAGGGATAGCCTCTATAGCGATCAACGACTTTCCAGATAATATAGATTTCAACATTAATCATAAAAGAACCTTCGAGTAAATAGTTACCGTACAATTCAATCCTTCCACCATACAATGTCCCAATTAAATATAAGACATGAAATTACTGTCAAGTCTTATTTTATTTAATTATATGTATTTCGATCCTTAAATGCACAACACCAAATAATACAAATTAGAAACTCCTTTCTAATTTCATTACGCTTTGCCAAGGACTCTTTGGGTTGTCATTTACCAGAATCACATAGGACATTTCTCTTCTTTACTAGAAGCGGTAGATTCTTTATTGATCATACATTATCTCCATGTACAACTTATTATACCCAAGCATACCCTTTGATATACCCTAAGGGTCTTAAGGAATAAGTCAAAGTATAACTCATCATACACAAGATACTATGATGATCTCAAGTCCACGGATCACTTGTACTACTATCACTACATGAATTCCTATTGGCAGGCAAGTAAAACTCCATTAGGTATTCCTTAGCGAGTCATGTTCAGTGAACTTATTCTCTAATAAGCACCTACATACTTGCTCTAGTGTCTCCACACAAATGATCATGAGATCATTCATCCTCATCCAATGAGCAAGCAACGTATGTACCAATCTATCCGGATTCACTAATCCCCAATTTAGTAATCCAATGATTGGGAACTATTTTAGTTTTAAGCTTTCTAAGAATTTAGATCTCATTAGAATGATCATCATCATTATTCTAAAAGCATTGCTTAAAACTATTAGTTTATCACATATTATAAAGCAGCATCATGTAGATAATTTAAAAACCTTTAATTAATTAATACTTTTTATTAATAAATGAATAAGATTGTTACAAAGTATATGCTTTATCATCAAACATGATTGGCTTATGTGCATACTACTTTCAGTTATGTGAAGTAACAAAATTGGAAAATAGGATTTTATGGCTTGAGAATCCTATATAAGGATTTGATCATTGGTAATGAAATCTTATGAGTATGGAATTTTTGAATGATTAAATGCATTATTTGGTAAAGTATAAACAATTAAAATAAATTGTTTATAAGTTTAAGAAGTGATTAAAATATTGTTATAATATTAATAATATTAGATTATGAGTTTATTAAGTGATTGATAATATTTGGATAGATTTAAATTCTTTAATATTTATCCTTGTTTTCATTTGATTAATGCTTATATCATTGTCATCATCCTCATGTTTATATTATGATGAAAGTCATCTTTGGCTTACGTGCAAAGATGGACTGTTGATTATTGGTTTTATAGTTGTATATCTTTGGCTTACGTGCAAAGATGGACTGTTGATTATTGATTTTATGGTTGTATATCTTTGGCTTGCGTGCAAAGATGGGTTGTTGATTATTGGTTTTACAGTTGCATATCTTTAGCTTACGTGCAAAGATGAACTATTGATTGATGAGTATCTTTGGCTTATGTATATAGATGAACTGTTTATTAGTATAATTATGACCAGGGATCATTCGGTATAATCATGACCCGTAATGTTATAGATGATGTGGTAAAAGTCTTCATTGGCCCGTGTGCATTAATGGACAGTTATTGGTATGATTATAACCAAGGATTATTCGGTATAATCATGACCATTGATGATTACATGAATATCCTTAGCCGTAGTGCAGGGATGATTCTATGATGTGGATTATTTATTAAACTGAGTCTCAGCGATAAAATATGGATTATACACTTTTAATTCGTAAAAGATAGTAGATATCATGCTCTACTTGACTCTTCTAAAATATAGTTGTATGTCTTTGGCCTGTAGTGCAAAGAATAAATTGTTAATGAATATCTTTGGCCGTAGTGCAAAGATGAATTTATTAGTATGATTATGAGCAGGAATTGTGATTTGGTATAACCATGATTTTTGATGTTTCAGGTGAATATAGGTGATGAAAATTATCTTCGTCCTGGGTGTGAAGAGGAATTTAGAATCACAATTATGATTATGAGTTATTCATATGATTGTGGACATGAATTGTTGATTGATGTTACAGGGATAAAACATTATTGGTGGACTTTTAACATGGAGAAGATAATTGACCTGATGGTCTATTTGACTCTTCTAATGGATTGCTCGTTCTGCTGCAACTATGGTTGAAAAGTTTTATCATCTACCATATGTTCTAAATCTCTGATTTATTATTGACGAAGGCTATTGATAATTTAATTATCTTTAGTCATGATATTCTTTACTGGGCTATTTGTGCTCACTCTTTGCTTCACAATTCCTTTCAGGTAATAAGAGTGTAGCTGGGTCGAACGGGGATAACAAGGAAATAGTGTGATGGTCCGAGACTGTCGAAGTTTATCAATACATTATAAAACGGCATGACATGCAACAGATAATTGTATTGAGGACCTAAGATGTGTGTGCCGTATTTTATATGTCACTTAATAATTGATTTTGGCAAACAACAATAGGGTGATGAGAACCCGACTTTGAAAGCGTCAAAAGTGTACCTCATTAGAATGAATATGATAGTAATCTTCTCATTCTTCTTTGGGGTCTTAAAATATTTCTTCTTTGTATTTTATATGGCCTTCGTAACAATTTGAGTTTGGATACTGTCTACGAGATAATATTGTATTAAAACTCACAGCTTATCTATTGGCATACTCTGCACGATAGTTCAACAGTTGTATAAATGAAGTTTGTATTTGATTTTTATAGAGTGATATCTGGCGACTCGGAATGGGTCGTGTGGACCTATTTTGGGGCGTCACAAAAATAATAAATGGAAGTTTTATCGTTAACTTGTTGAAACACTGGTGTTAAAGTATAGTAATACTGGCGTGGTTGCATAGTAGCATTACGGTATTGATTATTGATGCTTACATGAGAAGTCACTCGGTTTTGTTCAATTATTGCTACATGAAAGAATTGTTGCATAGTATCTCACGTTATTTGATTCAATTATTGTCAATATTTTATATATCATTAAATCAATAATTGAGATGACAAAGTTATTAATATTATTATTTGCAATATTGACAATGTCTAGAAGTTCTGTCAAGGAGAGGTTTGGTCACCTAATTGGGCGCCAATAGGGAGAAATCCTTATTGGAAAGCCCCCTCTTTCCTAAAAACGACACAGTCGATTAATAGTGTGAATTATAATAATGATGATGAATTTTGTTTTATTATTATTATAAATGTAATAAAACAGAAAAAATTTTATATAAAACAGAATATTTTTTATAAAGTTTTATTTTATTTGATTATAAATAGAATATAATATATTTTATTATGCATAGTGTTTGCATAGTAAAATCTTTTTATATAAAGCAGAATACTTTTATAAAGTTATTTGTTTTATTAGATTATAAATAGAATATATTATATTTTATTATGCATAGTATTTGCATAGTGCTGCATAGTATTTGCATATTAAAATATTTTTATATAAAATAAAATACTTTTATAAAGTTATTTGTTTTATTAGATTATAAATAGAATATTTTATATTTTATTATGCATAGTGTTTGCATAGTAAAATCTTTTTATATAAAAGCAGAATACTTTTATAAAGTTATTTGTTTTATTAGATTTTAAATAAAATATATAAATATATATATATATATATATTATATAAATAGAATATATTATATTTTATTGCATAGTATCCTTTCCATTCTCCTATAAATAGGATGCTTAGTTAGAATTGAAAACACACCAGGAATTCAGAGAATTCTTCTTCTATAACCTTGAGCGTATTCCTTTAAAGTTTTAAGAAGCTTTGAGCGTAGAAAACTGTATAAGTTTTCTTCAAGAATATCCTCGCCCTACCAGTCAGAATACTCTTCTTTCTAAGGTAAGAGGTATTATTTCTTTCGTATTCATGAAGAGAGCTTATGTTATTCCATTCTTTATTATTATGTTGGAATAACATGTCTATGCGAAGTACCGCATATATGGTGAAATTCTTCTATTATTCCATTCTTTATTATTATGTTGGAATAACATGTCTATGCGAAGTACCGCATACATGGTGAATTCTGTTGTTATTCCATTCTTTATTATTCTGTTGGAATATCCTGTCTGTGTGGATTATGCATGACCTAGTTCCATTCTTTATTATTCTGTTGGGAATAACTTGTCTGTGTGGTCTATCGCATGCCTGGTGAATAGGGCTCAGTTATTAGAGCGCGATAATGAGTTAGCATAACCAAAAGGCAACGACCAACAACAAAATAATAATTGTACCGGTGGCAACGGCCATCGGAACAATGATAACCATCGTGGGGGAAATTATCATGCCAAGAATAGTAACCACTTCGGTGGTAATCATGGCCAAGATAATAGAAGTGGAAATTTCAAGAAGAGGAGGTTCAATAATTATGGAAAGGCAGTGACATCAACACCGTTTCAAAGGAAGAAGAACGACCACTGGTCGTATGTTTCAAATGCGGACAGGAAGGACACATCCGTCCAAACTGTACGCAACAATCCAAAGCGTGTTTCAATTGTGGAAGAGAAGGTCACCTAGCTCAATTTTGTCGTGTAGTGAAGTCAAGTCCAGCTGGGATAGTGATGCCAAAGGATGTCTCAGACAAGTCAAAGCTGGTAGTTTAAGTGAGAGCGTTTATCGAGGAACCCGAACGAAGTTATCACAGGTAAGTTAGTCATAAACGCTTACGAAGTCTATACCTTATTTGATACTGGTGTTACCTATTCTTTTATCTCTCTGGCTTGTACTCAATGTTTGAATTTTACTCCGGAGAGATTAGACTTTGACTTATTGGTTGAAACTCGGTTAGGAGAAACCTTCGTTACCTCCACTGTTTATAAATCTTATTTGATTCAAATCGACACTTTCACGTTACATGTCGATCTTATCTCTTTGAAAATACTTGCCTTTGATGTGATTTTAGGAATCGACTGGTTAACTACTCATGCTAAAATTGATTATTTTTGTGAGGTTGTTAGCTTTCATATTCCTAACCAACCTATTATGCGAATTCAAGAAACCAAACCACTAAAGTCAATCATTGTCATATCAAGCCATAAGTAAAGAGCCCCGATTCTTTCGTTGTTGACTTCCTTGTGTGGAATGCACCGAAGCCAGACTTTCTGTAGGGGAAGCCGTAAATAATGGTGGCAAGTTGATAGGTATCAATGTGATATACTATCCAAGTCTTGGGATGAGAGTCACAGTTTTGAAGGATATTTCTATTGTTAATAAATTTCCTGACGTATTCTTGAAGACATCTTAGCCTACCCCTAGAGCGTGAAATCAAATTTTGTATTGACCCCAGTACAACCATTTCTAAAACCCTTAAATATTTCTGCAACCAAAATGAACGTATAATGCGCCAAAGACGTTGGCTCGAGCTGTTGAAGATTACGACTATACCATTCAATATCATTATGGAAGAGTGAACGTGGTAGCTGACGCGTTGAGTAGAAGATCATGTGCGTTTACGAGTGCGATATTGTTAACACAAAAACCCATTTCGTATAACTTACAAATGATGAAGATAGAGTTAAAGACTCTAGAGACCCACGTGAAGATAGCGAATATATGAGTATAATCGACTTTAATCGATAAAGTTAAAGCCGCTCAAGCTACATACTCAGAGCTGATGAATGTGAAGAAGAAGGTTCAAGAAGGCGTTATTCTAGAAGCAAGAATCGATGAAGAGAGGAAATCTCAACCCTCGATTTTATTGGCCCATTTGAAATTCTCGATTAAGTAGGAACTGTGGCCTATAGACTCACTTTACCGCTAAGTATATCTCGTGTTCATAACATTTTTCACGTATCGATGTTACGTAAATATGTGGATGACCTGAACCACATTATTGAATTAAAACTAGACGAGATAGCAGAAGATTTAACGTATGAGGAGATACGTGTTACAATCATGGATAAGAAGGATCGTATTCAACACTCAAAGGTTATACCTCAAGAGTTAGAATCTGACGAAGTGTCCTCATTTGTTCGGCATACCAGGTACGTACGTAAATTTCGAGGGCGAAATTTAATAAGGAGGGGAGATTGTAAAATCCCAAATTTTACGAATAAAGATTTAATTTTCTCAAAATATTTTTTTTCAAAATTATGGTGTGGATTTGAGATAATGTTATAGTTGTGGGTAATATTTAGAAATTTTGAAAAGTATGCAAGTTGTTATATAATATTCGATTGGTCAGGGAATATTCGTTTTAACAGGAAATATTCGTACAATGGCATAATTATTGGTAGACCCCACAACGGAATTATTGTCGGATTGAGAAAATGACAAAAATATTATATGAAAATAACGGTGGAAGTTTTACTGTTAACTGTTGAAACATCCGGTGTTAAAAGTATAATGTCTGGCGTGGTTGCATAGTAGTAGTACCAGTATTGATTATTGATGCTTACGTGAGAAGTCACTCAGTTTTGTTCAATTATTGCTACAGTAATTGTTGTATAGTATCTCACGTTATTTGATTCAATTATTATCGATATTTTATATATTATTAAATCAATAATTGAGATGACAAAGTTATTAATATTTTTATTTGCAATATTGACGATGTCTAGAAGTTCTGTTAAGGAGAGGTTTGGTCACCTAATTGCGCGCCAATAGGGAGAAATCCTTATTGGAAAGCCCCCTCTTTCCTAGGAATGACTTGGTCGATTAATAGTGTGAATTATAAAATGATGATGAATTTTGTTCTATTATTGTTATAAATGTAATAAAACAGAAAACTTTTTTTATAAAACAGAATACTTTTTATAAAGTTTTATTTTATTTGATTATAAATAGAATATAATATATTTTATTATGCATAGTGTTTGCATAGTGCCTGCATAGTGTTTATATAGTGCCTGCATAGTATTTGCATAGTAAAATCTTTTTATATAAAACAAAATACTTTTATAAAGTTATTTATTTTATTAGATTATAAATAGAATATATTATATTTTATTATGCATAGTGTTTGTATAGTGCCTACATAGTGTTTGCATAGTAAAATCTTTTTATATAAAAGCAGAATATTTTTATAAAGTTATTTGTTTTATTAGATTATAAATATAATATATTATATTTTATTATGCATAGTATTTACATAGTGATTTGCATAGTGTTTGCATAGTAAAATCTTTTTATATAAAACAGAATACTTTTATAAAGTTATTTGTTTTATTAGATTTTAAATAAAATATATAAATATATATATATATTATATAAATAGAATATATTATATTTTATTGCATAGTATTCTTTCCATTCACCTATAAATAAGATGCTTAGTTAGAATTGAAAACACACCATGTTATGTTGGAATAACCTGTCTATGCGAAGTATTGCATACATGGTGAAATTCTTCTGTTATTCCATTCTTTATTGTTATGTTGGAATAACATGTCTATGCGAAGTACCGCATACATGGTGAATTCTGTTGTTATTCCATTCTTTATTATTACATTTGGAATATCACGTCATGCGGATTACGGATGACTGGTTCCATTCTTCACTATTCGATGGGAATAACACATGCATGCGATCTATCACATGCACGGTGAATTTCGTTGTTATTCCATTCTTTATTATATTATTGGAACATCCATGCATCATGCGGATTACGCATGACACAGTTCCATTCTTTATTGTTACATTGGAATATCCTATGCATGCGGATTACTTGTGACACAGTTCTATTATTTATTATTCTGTTGGAATAACCTATCTATGAGAAGTACCGCATATATGGTGAATTCTGTTGTTATTCCATTCTTTATTATTCTGTCGGAATATCCTGTCTGTGCGGATTACACATGACCTGGTTCCATTCTTTATTATTCTGTGTGGGAATAACCTGTCTGTGCAGCCTATCGCATGCCTGGTGAATTCTGTTGTTATTCCATTCTTTATTATTCTATTGGAACATCCTGTCTTTGCGGATTACGCATAACCTAGTTTAATTCTTTATTGTTCTGTTAGAATATCCTGTCTGTGTGGATTACGCATGACCTGGTTCCATTCTTTATTATTCTATTGTTATAACCTGTCTGTGCGGATTACGCATGGTGAATGATCCTTTGTATTCATTCCTTATTAACTTGTGGAAATGATCTGTCTACGTGGATTATCGCAGGCGGGAGAAAATCCATTTGCAGTTTCATATATTCTATTATACTCAATGGGTTAAAGTTTTGGCTTCTATACTCCATGAAATTAGTGGAATATCCTGGATATTTGCGCTCCATCTAGTATCTTTTCATGGAAATATTCTTCTGAGCATTCTTGAATTTTACTCCACAAAGCAGTATCATGTTGACAATTTGGACGTAATTAATTTCAGGATAAATTAACTTATAAATCTTTAAAATTTATTCTTGAACTTGTTTTATTGAATTATTATGTCGTTGTCATCATCCTCATGCTTATATTGTGATGAAAGTCATCTTTGGCTTACATGCATAGATGGGCTTGGAATGATTATGACCAGGGATTATTCGGTATAATCATGACCTGTAATGTTATAAATGATGTGGTAAAAGTCCTCAGTGGCCTGTAGTGCATTGATGGACAGTTTTTGGTATGATTATGACCAGGGATTATTCGGTATAGTCATGACCATTGATGATTTAATGAATATCTTTGGCTTGTAGTGTAGGGATGACTCGATGATGTGGTTTATTTATTAAGCTGAGTCTCAGTGATAAAAATTGATGAAAACATTTTAAATCAAAGAAGATAGTAGATATCATGCTCTACTTGACTCTTCTAATGATTGCTTATTCCGCTGCAGTTAAACTTGATGTCTATTGTATTTTATCAGTTTAACATTGTTGAAGACTAATGATAATTTATTCTTCATTATCTAAGTCATAATATTTCTTACTGGGCTAGTTGAGCTCACCCTTTTACTTTCATTGTTCTCTTGAGGAAATGAGAGCGTGGTAGGGACTAGTCGGGAAGCGGGTGATGAATTAGAGATGGTGTATTAGTAGTCCTCACTATTCTATAAAATAGTGTGACAATAAATTTAATGAGGACTCTATTTGAGAGTGGATATTATTTAGAAGGCAACATTCCTGTTTAAACTCTCAGCTATGTTTTATCGTATATTAAACGAAAGTTGTATAATTAAGTTTATATTTGTATTCTGTACCATGTATTTGGTGACTCAAGATGGGTGATGTATACCTATTTTGGGGGCGTCACAGGAGGTGCTCTCAGATTACAGGAAATGGATGGAAACGAATTTCCACAGCTCATCAACTCAGACACCGTGAAACGGTACTATGTCTAAAGTTACCATCAAGCAAACATCCTGGTTTTGGATCACCGATCATTTCAGGTTTTCTAACTCTTACTACACACAACCTTTCATAATAACCATCTGCCCCATCAGGGAAACACACTCTTCAAGCAAGCAGCCTGGTTCTCAGATCATCAGATCTTTCACTCAACTTCATTTCAAACCTTTCAGGTTATCCCACTAGGGATTGAACCTTTCATACCCGTAGTTTTATCCCACTACAGATAAGACTTTTCACACCTGTAGTTTGTCCTGAACATGGGATCAAACTTTTCCCCCCACAGTTTATCCTGAACATGGGATCAAACTATTCCCCCCGCAGTTTATCCTAAACATGGGATCAAACTTTTTCGATCGCAAATCGCGTCACTAAAGCGGCGAACTACGTCGACATGATCTCCACGACACACAGGACGAGGAAACCATGTTATATGGCTCGGTCGCAATAAAAAAAGAATAAAAATATTTCTACACCCTTCTCTACAAAAACAAAAATAACAAAAACATTTCTACGCCCTTCTATACAAACAAAAATCACAAAAACATTCTTACACTTTCTACCCCTTCACATACAGCATTGAACCTCTTACACCAGGTTCGAACTACGCAGACCTGATCTCCTCTTTAATAGGAGTACGTAGGCAGCCATTTATAGTTCGGTCTTACCCCTACCAAAATAAATACTTGTCAATGGTACTGGGATCAAAACTTCAATCCACCATATTTCATTGGCTTCAGACCAAAGGGATGGAACTACCTGGCCTCCCCATAAATGGGAGAGTTGGCGACCATCTAAGATGCAGTTGATTCCTCAAAGAGCAACACCAATCCATAAGAGATGGAACTATTTGTGATCTCCTCTTCAATAGGAGTACCGACAACCATCTATGGTGTAGTGAATCTCAGAGAGGAAAAGTCACAATCCTCTCCACATATATATACAGAAACCAGTCCCAAGACACCAAAGAGGGTAGGGATACACACAGATCAACGATCCATTCTGAAAGATCCTAAGACATCTCAATGTCCACCCATCAAGGATGAGTTCAGAATACATCAAGATCACAAGCCCTGAAGAAGCAGGCAAATATCAAGCAAGTAGCAAGGCACAACTAAAAGGAAAGTGAATCAAAAAAATTTTTCCTGCCATATATAATGTTGTTTGATATATACAATATGTACTATATATAACAAAATGGCTAAGCTAGTCTGTGCAAGAGAATACAAGTCTATCTACAATCATGTAGATATACGAACTATCAAGTCCAACATGGCATCTCTCTCCGAAGAAGGAGGCAACACTGCAAGCTCCTGCCCAAGGGTATCTACACGAGCTGACAGATCCACAACAAACTGCATGGTGGCATGATGCTCATCAATAAATGCACTTATATCGACAAGCATGCCAGTAGTAAGGGATCTCACTGAAATACTATATGTAACAGCCACATCCCGGGCAGATATTGCAGCATCCCACTCAATAATCAATGCATCTATGGAGGATCTAGCCTCATCCCGCTGAGCAATAGCGGTGTCTCTATGAGCTATAGCCTCCTCTCTCTCTCTAATAGAGTTGCATCTCTCCCATCAAGAGCTGTCAACATCAAGGCCCTAGCCTGATCTCTCTCAAAGGTCATCAGATGAAGACTCTGCTCTAAATACTGTGTTAAATGCTGAATCACAGTAGCACTCATACTGGGAGAATCTACAAGAGTTGTTGGCAACCTAGTGAATAGCTCCTCCTTGGTGGGAAGATCAATGTCCTCTATAGGCTCCCCATCATCAGAATCAATCTCAAGATGTGGATACTACCGCAATTCGATCGTCGCCTCTATCTCCATCTATGCAGAATACTCTGTCGAACAGCCCGGATGGCTAACAGAAAATGCAGCTAGCTCACGCTAATCCCAATAGGCATACACCCTGGATCTGTCCTCTGCTGACAAGTGGGGAGAAGCCAAATGCTGACTCAAAATCCCCTCAAAAGGATGGAAGTCCTGGAACTGGTCAAACTGTGACATCACAACCAGTGGGTGGCAAGTAGTTATGCCCTTCAAACCAGCTAGAGGGAGATAATCTATGCCAGGAGCATGAGTAATGAAGCTGTAGGGTGAACTAAGCCTTGTACACGACAGAATGTCAAATGGATCTGCGATCCCTGCCAAGAATACCGACCAAGACGTAGCATCTATACACTTCACGGGCTGAAAAGAGTAAGACATGGCTATCTCATGGGTGAAATAATACCCGTGTCGTCGGAAAGTGCCAATCGGTCTCAGGTGTGACATGAACCACACGTACAACATGAACGAGCTACTTGTAAATACCCCTGTAGGGTAGGTGCTGCAAAATGTGGTCGATTTCAATGTCTCTACTATAATCATCGGCACAATGGTGTGTTGGATAAAATCTAGTTACGTACAACACGCAAGTATACGTGGTCAACAAGTAATACAGTGAAGGTAGAGTATTATTCCCACGAGGAATTATTAATACAAATTACCAAGTATTAACCCTTAATCAAACTAATTTTATTTAAACAATCAATTTAATGTTATAAAGTAAATTACTTAATTAAACTAATTCTAATTACCACTAATTACAAATCAGATTATGGAGATTTAAGATCACAACTTCACTTATTGCTTCATTTATGTAAGACCCCAACTTTTATGAATAAAAATGAATTTTCTATAAATATTATTTTTGAATATTATGGAATGAATTTGATATAATGTTATAGTTGTGGGTAATATTTATAAATTTTGCAAAGTATGCAAGTTGTCAAATTATATTCGATTGGTCGGGAAATATTCTTTTTATGATGGTACAATCATTGGTGGACCCCCACAATAGAATTATTGTCGGATTGAAAAAATGACAAAAATATTTTATTGAAATAACGGCGGAAGTTTTACCGTTAATACTGTTGAACTAATCGGTAGTAAAAGTACAGTAATACGTGTGGTTGCATAGTAACACACGGTATTGATTATTAAAGCTTATGTGAGAAGTCATCTTAGTTTTGTTTTATTACTTATATATATATAAGGTATGTATTTATATTATATATATATATATATATATATATATGTAAATTGTCAAGTGGGTGGGATTGGAAAATTGATATTCACGTGGGGGAGTACAAATTATTATTATTATTATTATTATTATTATTATTATTATTATTATTATTATTATTATTATTATTATTATTATTATTATTATTATTATTATATGCATAGCTTTGTTGACAAACTGGGGAGGGAGGCAAAATTTGATCACGGAAGTGTATTCCGTGAATGTGTTAACACATGCCATATAAAATATATTTAATATATATATAATATATTTTATTTAAAAGATTTTGCTTTAAATATGGACCGTCCGATTAAAGTAAATCAATCTGGACCGTTCATGGATTGGTTACTATTCATTCCATTCTTCTATAAATAGAAGCTCATTCCTTCATTATTTCTTATGAATTCACTGAAACTCTAGAGAGAGAAACTATAGAGAAAAAGAAGAAAAGTATTCTGCTACTTCACTACTCCGATATCAAGTTTCTTTTATGGTAAGGGGTATTATTTCTTTTGTATTCATGAAGAGAACTTCTATTATTCCATCTTTCTTATTTTGTTGGAATAACCTGTATACGCGGGCTACCCTATACTTGGTGAAATTCTGTTGTATTCCATTCTTTATTATTCTATTGGAATATCATGTCTGTGCTTTACGCCGGACCTGGTTCCATCTTTATTATTCTGTTGGAATATCTTGTTATGCATTTTACTACCTTGGGACTGGTTCCGTCTTTATTATTCTGTTGGAACATCCTGTTGGTGTGAATTTCACCTGACTTGGTTCCGTCATTTAGTATTCTGTTGGAATAACCTGTCTATGCGAAGTACCGCATGCATGGTGATTTCTATTGTATTCCATTCTTTATTATTTTGTTGGAATATCCTGTCGGTGCGTATTACGCCTGACCTGGTTCCGTTATTTATTATTCTGATGGAATAACCTGTCTATGCGAAGTACCGCATGCATGGTGATTTCTTTTGTTATTCCATTCTTTATTATACTCAGTTGGTTAAAGTTTTGACTTCTACACTCCATGAAATTAGTGGAATATTCTTGATATTTGCGCTTCATCCAGTATCTTTTCATGGAAATATTCTTCTGAGCATTCTTGAATTTTACTTTACAAAGAAGTATCATGTTGATAATTTGGACGTTATTAGTTCTGAATAAATTAATTCTTGTACTTGTTTTATTGAATTCTTATATCATTGTCATCATCCTCATGTTTATATTATTTTTGAAAGTCATCTATATTTCATGAGTGCATAGATGTACTTGGTATGATTATGACTGAGGATTATTCGGTGTAATCATGACCGTAATGTTACAAATGATGTAGTAAAAGTCCTCATTGGCCCGAAGTGCATTGATGGATAGTTGTTGGCATGATCATGACCATTGATGAATACATAAATATCCTTGGCCCGTAGTGCATGGATAATTTGTGGTCGTGACCCTAATGAATATCCTTGGCCGTAAAAAGGGGGATGATGTGGATTATTTATTGTCGAGTCTCGGCGATGATAAAAGTGATGAAAAACCTTTTTAAATCATAAAAGATAGTAGATTTTATTCTCTACTTGACTCTTTTAATGGATTGCATGTTCCGTTGCAGTTAAACTTGATGTCTATTGTATTTTATCAGTTTAACACTGTTGAGGACAAATTATAATTTGTTCTGAATTATCTTAGTCATAATATTTCTTACTGCGCTAGTTGAGCTCACCCTTTCTTTCACTGTTCTCTTCAAGAAATGAGAGCGTAGCCGGGACTAGTCGGGGAATGTTGTGATGGTCCGAGATGGTGTCTTAGTAGTCCTCACTATTTTGTTAAATAGTGTGATAATAAATGTATTGTGGACTAAATTGAGTGTGGATATTGTCTAGATGACAATATTTGTATTAAAATTTACAGCATGTATTTTGTCGTATTTTACACAAGTTGTATTTGAATTTAGTACCATGTTTTTGGCGACTCAAGATGGGTGATGTATACCTATTTTGGGGGCTTCACAGTTGGTATCAAAGCTTAGGGATATGATCCCTAGCTGAGATGTGAGATAAGAACTAGGAGGGGAGAGACGGGGAATTCCTTCGCTAGTATGACCTACCTAATTTTATTTGGTATTTAATTGGTTGGTCAGAGAATAGGGATAATATGTGATATGTTAATTAACCCTTGTTTTGTGGCAGTATTTGAAAATGGCATCCAAAAATGTTGAGAACATCAATGGAGCATAGGAGACCGTTGAGTCTCCACAGATCAATAATCAGGATAATGTGCATCAGGAAGGTGACAATCCTAATGTAAACCACAACACTGACCAAATGATGAACGATGGAATGTTCTGAGGCTTCATGCAATTCATGCAACATCAGGCGAGAGCGGCTCCTGTCCAAAATACAGGTGGAAACACTGGCAACTCTCGGACGGTCACCGCCAAACAGTTCAAGGAGCTGGGACCACCGGAGTTTTTTGGAGAGCCAAAACCACTTAAGGCGGAGACGTGGATAAAGCAGATTTACAAGATATTTGATGTCTTGGGTTTCTCCGAGGAGAAAAAGGTTCCCTTTTCCACTTTCATGTTACGGGCAGAGGCAGATTACTGGTGGGAATCTGTAAAGCGTACTCAACTTGTCGCACTGAAGATGTCTTGGGAGAAGTTCCAAGAACTGTTCAACAACAAGTACTTTCCTGAAAGTATTCATCACATTAAAGAGGTAGAGTTCATCAAGCTGGAGCAAAACAACATGACCGTGTCGCAGTACGAAGCCAAGTTTGCCGAGTTGTCCCAGTTTGCATCCCATTTAGTTGATAATGAGGAGAGAATGACACGAATGTTTCTAAGAGGTTTGAAACCTGAGATACGTCAATATCTTATCTCTCATAAACTGTGTTTGTATTTAGATGTTGTTAATAGGGCTCAGTTATTGGAACGCGATAATGAGTCAACCCAACCAAAAGAAAGCAGTCGGCAAAATGATAGTGTTAGTTCCCGAAGGCACAGTAGTTATCTAGAATGGGGGGTTGAATAGATATTAAAAACTTTTCTTTGTTAACAGAATGTTTTGATAAATCTTTTAAGCACAGTGGAATAATTAATTTTTTGAAAATCTTTTGGATACCAGGTTAAAGAGAGAAAGGCAGTTATTGCAGTTATAGCAGTTATAAAGACGCAGTTGTTTTTAAGTGGTTCGGAGCACTCAAAGCTCCTATTCCACTCTTCTACTCCTTGAGTAGGAAATCCACTAAGGATGTCTTTTACACTTTCTGAATCTCACAGATTCCTTCTAGACCCGCCAGATCTGAGGCACTTCTAAGTTCACTCTTGAACTCTTCAAGTCCAAAGCAGACTTGGCTCTTCACAGATTCACTTAGAACTCTTCAAGTCCTTCCCGACTTAGAACTTCACACTTGATGAGATTGATAGTTGTTGAGTTGTGATTGAGGCTACTCGATTCTTGATTAAGCACTTGTTCAAAAGAACTGAGTAGCTGAGCAAGCTTTTTCCTTTTTCTCAGATCGTAGAGTTCTGCGTTTTGTGTTCTTGTTCATTTTTTTCAATACTTGCTTACTTCTCTTATGTGTCTATGTCCTGTATATATGAGATCCTTAAAATCTATCCATTGAAGTCATCTGATGAAGCATTAAATGCGTTTGACATTTCTGAGCTTTGAATGAGACATTTCTGCACATCTTCTGAATTGCCTTCTAGCCCACTGACACGACAGACTGTTTTCTCACCTAACACCTGAAAAGGTGTTTTCCTTTGCCCAATGGTCCTTTTCTTAGCTTCTTGACTACGTTTCTTTTGATCAATATTAAGGATATCTTTTGTACCATTGGGACTGGTGAGAGCTTCAAAGTTTAAAACCTATTCCTCATTTGTTGGAATAAATCTTTAAACAGAAGATAGATTTCGATCCTTCTGACATAAGAGAGATGACACTCTACGATCCATATTGTGGTGTCTTGTCATACTTCGAATAGAACACTACGATTTCTTTCAAGACTTTCCAGACTATGATCCTTTAACACTACGATCATTGAGTTAGCTCGGCAAACGTTTGGACCACTCTATGATTCCTGGAGAGGCCCTTGAAGGCAGATACACTACAATCACTTCAGCTCTGCGATCCTGCCTTAGCTTCTGCATTCTGTTGATCAGACGGATAGACTACTAGCCTATTTATTTCTTTCCAGCCATAGATCAACCTAACAGATTTGATCTCTTTATCTATATAAGTAAATGTTTAAAAGCTAAGATCAACCTAACAATTTTGATCTATCACTAAGTCCTTGTACATATATTCTTTGAAGGACTTTACATAATCATGAGCTATTTCATAAAACATCAAATCACAATATGCATTCTTATAACAGATAATACCAGTGATAACAGTCATCGAAGCGGTGACAATAAGTGTGGAGGGAATCAACATGCCTGAAATGGTAACCACTTCGGTGGTAATCATGGCCAAAACAATAAGAATGGACATTTCAAGAAGAGGAGATTCAACAATGATGGAAAGACGCCAACGATCATTTTTTGTCGTTAAGGAAGGAGAACGATCACCTATTATGCTTCAAGTGTGGAGGAAAGGGACACATCAGTCCCAACTGTGCGA
Source organism: Panax ginseng (assembly GCA_020205605.1). Classification (NCBI taxonomy): domain Eukaryota; kingdom Viridiplantae; phylum Streptophyta; class Magnoliopsida; order Apiales; family Araliaceae; genus Panax; species Panax ginseng. The sequence continues at coordinate 94,966,014 of CM035139.1, forward strand.
TGCCATCCAAAGCATGTTACAACTGTGGAAGAGAAGGTCACCTGGCCCAATTTTGTCTTGCAGACCAAGATAAGTCCAATTTGGGATGGAGGCATCAAAGGTCCGTCCCGAAAAGTCAAAGCCAGTAGTGCAAGGAGAGCGTTTGTTGTAACCTCCCGAGAAAGCAAGGAACCCGAACGAGGTCATTCAGGTAAGCTTATCATAAACTCTAGCGAAGTCTATACCTTATTTGATACCGGTTCTACCCATTCTTTTATTTCTCCTACTTGCGCTCAACGTTTAAATTTGACTTCGGAGAAATTGGACTTTGACTTATCTGTTGAAACTCCGTTGGGAGAAACCTTCATTACCTGCACGTTACCTGTCGATCTTATTTCTTTGAAAATACTTGCATTTGATGTGATTCTAGGGATTGATTGGTTAACTACTCATCATGCAAAAATTGATTATTTTCGTAAGGTTATTAGCTTTCATATTCCTAACCAACCTATTATGCGAATTCAAGCAACCAAACCATTAAAATCAATCACTGTCATCTCAAGCCATAAAGCTATTCGTTTATTGAAAAACGGATGTCAAGCTTTCTTAGCTCATGTCACTGATCTAAACAAAAATACGTCAGTTTTGAATGATATTTATATTATTAATGAATTTCCTGACGTATTCCCTAAAAAACTTCCTGGCCTACCCCCAGAGCGTGAAATTAAATTTTGTATTGACCTTGAACCCGGTACAAAACCCATTTCCAAAGCTCCATATCGAATGGCTCCTATTGAACTTCAGGAGTTAAAGACCCAACTACAGGAATTGTTAGACATTGGCTTTATTCATCCTACTACTTCTCCTTGGGGTGCTCCTGTTCTATTCGTGAAGAAGAAAGATAAGAGTATGTGACTTTGTATTGATTATCGGGAGTTGAATCATGTCACTATCAAAAATAGGTGCTCATTGCCACGTATTGATGACCTATTTAACCAGTTGCAAGGAGCCAAATTCTTTTCAAAGATTGATCTTCGTTCCGGATATCACCAATTGAAGATTAGAAACAATGACATTCCAAAGACGGCTTTTAGAACTCAGTACGGGCATTATGAATTCCTAGTCATGTCTTTTGGATTGACTAATACACCTGCTGCCTTCATGGATATGATGAACCGAGTATTCAAGGAATATTTGGATCACTTTGTGGTCGTCTTTATTGATGACATCCTTATTTATTCCAAAAGCCGTGAAGATCATGAGCAACACTTGAGGCTGATACTCCAAAAGCTTCGTGAATATAAGCTTTATGCCAAGTTGAAGAAATGCGAGTTCTAGCTTGAGGAAGTAGCAGTCCTTGGGCACGTGGTATTAAGTCATGGAATATCTGTTGACCCGGCAAAGATTGAAGCCATACAAAGCTGGGAATAACCTAAATTAGTGACCGAAGTACATAGCTTTCTCGGCTTAGCTGGTTATTATCGGAGATTCGTAGAACAGTTTTCTCGAATCGCTACTCCATTAACTAAGCTGACTCGGAAAGATACAAAATTCGGTTGGAGTGAAGAATGTGAGAAGAGTTTTCAAGAACTCAAGAGGAGATTCATTTCAGCACCTGTTCTAACAATACCATCTGGCTCGGAGGGATTTGTCATCTACAGTGATGCTTCGGGCAAAGGGTTGGGATGTGTTCTCATGCAACATGGAAAAGTCATAGCTTATACCTCACGACAACTCAAATAATATGAGAGGAATTATCCTACTCATGATCTAGAGTTGGCAGCAGTTGTTTTTGCACTAAAGATTTGGAGGCATTATTTGTATGGGGAGAAAGTGGAGATCTTTACAGATCATAAAAGCCTCAAATATTTCTTCACTTAAAAGGAACTCAACATGCGACTGTGACGTTGGCTTGAACTGTTGAAAGATTATGATCATACCATCCAATACCATCCTGGAAAAGCAAATGTGGTAGCTGACGCATTGAGTAAAAGATCATATGCGGGTATGAGTGCGTTATTGTCAACGCAAAGGCCCATTTTTTATGACTTGCAAAGGATGGAGATAGAGATAAAGACTCCAGGGACCTATGTGATGATGGCGAATATACGAGTAGAACCGACTTTAATTGATAAAGTTAGAGCTACTCAAGCTACAGACCTGGAGCTGATGTGTATGAGGAAGAAAGTGTAAGAAGGTACTATGCCAGAAGCAAGAATCGATGAAGAAGGAATACTTCGAGTCAACTCCAGACTTTGTGTTCCTAACGACCCTGATTTAAAGTATAAAATCATGATGGAGGCGCACAACACACCATTTGCAATACATCCTGGGAGTACCAAAATGTATCGTGATCTTCATCATACATTTTGGTGGAGCAATATGAAGAGAGAGATAGCGCTGTTTATCTCAAGGTGTCTAACTTGTCAACGAGTCAAGGCGGAGCATCAAGTACTAAAAGGTCCATTGCAATCACTTGAAATTCCAGAATGGAAGTGGGAGCACATTACCATGGATTTCGTTACTGGTCTTCCTAAGGTTTCTCAAGGCATAGATGCAATTTGGGTCATTGTTGATAGATTGACCAAGTCTACTCACTTCTTACCAATACAAGAAACTTATACACTTGAACGTCTTTCTCGTATGTACATAAACGAGATTGTAAGACTGGATGGTATGCCAGTATCCATAGTTTTTGATCGAGACCCAAGATTCACTTCACAATTTTGGGTTAGTTTGCAAAAAGCTATGGGCACGGATTTACAGTTTAGTTCGGTATATCATCCTCAAACGGACGGAGAATCAGAGAGGACTATTCAAACTCTGGAAGATTTATTAAGACTCTGTGTCCTTGACTTAAAGGGAAGTTGGGATAAGTTCTTACCATTGGTGGAGTTTTCCTACAACAACAATTATCAAGCAAGTATTGGCATGGCTCCATTTGAGGCGTTGTATGGAAGAAAGTGGCGTTCTCCAGTATGCTGGGATGAGGTGGGTGAAGCAACGTTGTTGGGACCAGAGTTGGTACGTATGACTACAGAAAAGATTCAAACGATCCGACAACGTATAAAGACCTCACAAGATCGACAAAAGAGTTATGCTGATCTTCATCGAAAGGACGTGGAATTCGATATTGGAGATCATGTGTTGTTACGTGTTGCTCCATGGAAAGGAGTTACGAGGTTTGGAAAGAGAAGAAAGCTCAATCCTCGATTCATTGGCCCATTTTTAATCCTCGATCGAGTAGGGACTGTAGCCTATAGACTCGCTTTACCACCAAGTATGTCTCGTGTTCATAAAGTTTTTCATATATCCATGTTACGTAAATATGTGAAAGACGTGAACCACATTATTGAGTTAGAACCGGACGAAATAGCGGAAGATTTAACGTATGAAGAGGTTCCTGTTCAAATCTTGGATAAGAAGGAACATATTCTACGCTCTAAGGTTATACCTCAAGTTAAAGTTTTGTGGAGAAACCACGATGTTGAGGAAATGACCTGGGAGTTAGAATCTGAAATGAAGTCAAGGTATCCTTACCTCTTTGACATACCAGGTACGTACTCTAATTTCGAGGGCGAAATTTCATAAGAAGGGGAGATTGTAAGACCCCAACTTTTATGAATAAAAATAAATTTTCTATAAATATCATTTTTGAATATTATGGAATGAATTTGATATAATGTTATAGTTGTGGGTAATATATACAAATTTTGCAAAGTATGCAAGTTGTCATATTATATTCGATTGGTCGGGAAATATTCTTTTTATCAGGAAATATCCGTACGACGGTACAATCATTGGTGGACCCCACAACAGAATTATTATCGGATTGAGAAAATGACAAAAATATTTTATTGAAATAACGGCGGAAGTTTTACCATTAATACTGTTGAACTAATCGGTAATAAAAGTACAGTAATACGCGTGGTTGCATAGTAGCACACGGTATTGATTATTAAGGCTTACGTGAGAAGTCATCTCAGTTTTGTTTTATTACTTATATATATATATATATATATATATATATATATATATATATATATATATATATATAAGAGTTATATATATATAAGGTATGTATATATATATATATATATATGTAAGTTGTCTAGTGGGTGGGATTGGAAAATTGATATTCACGTGGGGGAGTACAATTATTATTATTATATATATATATATATGTTTAGCTTTGTTGACAAAGTGGGGGGGGAGTACAATTATTATTATTATTTATATATATATATATATATATATATATATATATATATATGCATAGCTTTGTTGACAAAGTGGGGAGGGAGGTAAAATTTGATCACTAAGTGTATTCCGTGAATGTGTTAACACATGCCATATAAAATATATTTAATATATATATATATAATATATTTTATTTAAAAGATTTTGCTTTAAATATGGACCGTCTAATTAAAGTAAATCAATCTGGACCGTTCATGGATTGGTTACTATTCATTCCATTCTTCTATAAATAGAAGCTCATTCCTACATTATTTCTTACGAATTCACTGAAACTCTAGAGAGAGAAACTATAGAGAGAAAGAAGAAAAGTATTCTGCTACTTCACTACTCCGATATCAAGTTTCTTTTACGGTAAAGAGTATTATTTCTTTTGTATTCATGAAGAGAACTTCTATTATTCCATCTTTATTATTACATTGGAATAACTCAGATATCTGTGCTACCCTATACTTGGTGAAATTCTGCTGTATTCCATTCTTTATTATTATGTTAGAATATCATGTATGCGTTTTACGCCTTGGGACTCCGGTTCCATCTTTATTATTCGGTTGGAATATCTTGTTGCAGACTTTACTGTGGGATTCGGTTCCGTTTTTATTATTCTCGTTGGAACATCCTGTTGGTGTGAATTTCACCCGACTCGGTTCCCGTCATTTAGTATTCTCATTGGAATAACTCGCTCATATGAAGTACCGCATGCATGGTGATTTCTATTGTATTCCATTCTTTATTATTCCGTTGGAATATCATGTCGGTGCGTATTACGCCTGACCTAGTTTTGTTATTTATTATTCTGATGGAATAACCTATCTATATAAAGTAATGCATGCATGGTGATTTCTTTTGTTATTCCATTCTTTATTATACTCAATTGGTTAAAGTTTTGACTTCTACACTCCATGAAATTAGTGGAATATTCTTGATATTTGCGCTTCATCCAGTATCTTTTCATGGAAATATTCTTCTGAGCATTCTTGAATTTTACTTTATAAAGAAGTATCATGTTGACAATTTGGACGTTATTAGTTCCTGAATAAATTAATTCTTGAACTTGTTTTATTGAATTCTTATATCATTGTCATCATCCTCATGTTTATATTATTTTTGAAAGTCATCGTATTCAGAGTGCATAGATGGACTTGGTATGATTATGACCAGGATTATTGATTGTAATCATGACCGTAATGTTACAAATGATGTGGTAAAAGTTCTCATTGGGCGAAGTGCATTGATGGATGAGTTGTTGGCATGATTATGAATTATTGATGAATACACAAATATCCTTGGCCCGTGAGTGCATGGATAATTTGTGGTCGTGGACCCTAATGAATATCCTTGGTCGAAAAGGCGGGGATGATGTGCATTATTTATTGTCGAGTCTCAAATGATAAAAGTGATGAAAACCTTTTAAATAATAAAAGATAGTAGATTTTATTCTCTACTTGACTCTTTTAATGGATTGCATGTTCCGCCGCAGGTTAAACTTGATGTTTATTGTATTTTATCGGTTTAACCACTGTTGAGGACTAATGATAATTTATTCGCATTATCTTAGTCATAATATTTTTCTTCGGGCTAGTTGAGCTCACCTTTTCTTTCTTTATTCTCTTCAAGAAATGAGAACGAGTGGCCTGGACTAGTCGAGAACGAAGTGATGGTCCGAGATGGTGTCTTAGTAGTCCTCGCTATTCTCATTAAATAGTGTGATAATAAATGTATTGAGGACTAAATTGAGTGTGGATATTGTCTGGATGACAATATTTGTATTAAAACTCACAGCATGTATTTTGTCGTATTTTACACGACTGTTGTATAATCAAGTTGTATTTGAATTTAGTACCATGTTTTTGGCGACTTAAGATGAGTGATGTATACCTATTTTGGGGGCGTCACAATTTAAGTTAACACATTTCTCATTAATTATTTTCTATCCTGAATTGTTAATCAAGAACACTAAAGCAGATAAAACCACCTCTCGATGCATAATACCCATACTCACTTAAATCCCCAATTGATAGAATTAAGCAAGACACCCTAATTAACTAATCCACTATATCTCTATGTGAATTACAATTAAAAGGATTTAAAGCACAAGTTCTCTATAAGATTACATATGCATGTAAAGGCATATCTCTATCCTAAACACGAATCATGAATTCCATCTATGCAGAAATCACAAACATATGTTATCATGATCAGATCTTAATCTATACTTCATCTCTCGAGTTCATATAGATTATCACGGTAATTGTTAGCTAGACAATTAAGCAATTAAGTTCAAATCACAATAGACAATTCTCACAATAGAACATAATAATTGATAGCGAAGCATATTAAAATAAACTACACAATAAGATCCATTGTAATCTCAAACAAAGAATTAGTTCATTGAATTAAAACTAAGAATCCACACTTGAATAAACATTAAAAAAATAAAAATAGAAGTAGAGTGAAGAATAAATCTGTTGTCAGCAAATCTCCATCTTCCTCAAGCTCCTGTTCTTGATCTTCAATGGTCTCCAAGTCGCTTCAATCTCCAAAACCAATAATAACTAGGGTTTTGTCCTAATCTACTATAATCTTATTTAACATAATGGAATTCTTCCAAAAACTTTCTCTAATCCTTGTAAATCTCCTCCTTTTATAAGCCTCCTTATATGTCTTTAAGTCCTCTTGGAAGTCCTTGAATCAAACAACTCGAATCAATCCTTCTTGAACTCAAATTCTAGTTAAAATTGCCTTTTCTGCGTGTACCCAAGCCCCAGCTTGGGTATTACCTTGTAAATAGAAAGCCCCAGCTTGCTATGCTTCTGATTTTAAACTCAAGACCCTAAGCCCCGGCTTGGGTATAAAGCTTAAAAGAGCAAGCCCCGGCTTGGGTGCAAGTTGCTAATTATTTTTTCTGCTAGAGTGTTCTCTGGTAAAATGTCCATAACTTTTGATCCAGGAGGAGTTACGGGGCCTGCCACCTATCAAATCGAAGCTATCGACGAGTTCTACAACTTTCATTCTTTAAGAATTGAGAAATAACGAACGGATGAAGGTTGAAATTGGACTGGAAGGGACTGCTATGCAAATGACCACCCAATTGGAATGATTCAAGATATTATGGAAAGCTAAGAAGAAGCTCTACAATATAGTCCAAGTTCCAAGCTAAGAACATGAATTGAACATGAAAGCACAAACGATATCTGGATTGCTTTTCTTTGTGTTTTCCTACCAATTCTTTGCGATCTCCTTGCTTTTCCTTACCAATAGTCGCTCACACCGCTCCCAAACATATAACCTATAAAATGAACATAAAATGCATGAAAAGTAACTAAGACACATAAATATAAGCAACTAATTCAAGTAAAAGATACCGGATAAGTAGGTATAAAATCTACTTATCAAATACCCCCAAACTTAAACCGTTGCTTGTCCCCAAGCAACACAACATAATGCAATGCAATGCAATGAAATGCAACTAATTTATATGCCTACGAATCCAAAGAAGATTGATAGAATCAAATCTATTCACTCTACCTTAGAGAAATCAAGTAAACATGATAATACATCATATCAAAACCAATCAATAATTCCCGCCAATCATCAAATCTCAAATGTTATTATGGTATAGTGCGTGTGTGTTTCAACATCCATGCTAACTCGATATAATGCTAAATACAACACATAATAGATCTCTTTAAAGGCATCATACAGTGCAAACTCGTAAAATTCATGAACAATCTAGATCAAACTAAAGTCAAACTTCTACCAAATTTAAGAGTCCAATCCGGGATACTTATGCTTTACTTTGCATTACGGGGGCTTTTTGCTCTTTTCCCGTTTTATTATTTTTTTTTAACCATGACTATGCAATGTCTCATTCCATTAGGCTAACAGTGCTACCCCTTAGCGAGCTTTCGACCAACAACTCTCAGACCATATAAGACCTTAGGGCGCTAGGTGTAAAGACAATCCCCTCGGGTGTACTTGCTCAAGTAACAAAGGCCCCGAAACAAGACTAGCCACGATATTTTTTTTCATCATTTTTTTATTGTTTTTTTTTCTTTTTTTTAAGCTTATATATCCCAAAATTTTCCCCCAAAATTAAGTTTTTGTCTAAATTTATCCATCTCCGCTTGTTCATGTCTTTCATTTATTCAAACTAATATTATCCTTAAGAAGTCCATTATGTATCAATTTAAACTTAATCAGTCAACATAGATGTTATTACTGTGTTATCCTTATTATACCAGTTTCAAACAAGAAAAGATTCAATTCATAACAAGAAATCACATCAAAGTTCTAATAATCGGTACTATACTTGTCTACTCAATCCCATTCTCATCATTGGCCAAAATAGACTGTAACTATCAAATAGCCGGACTCATGCAAGATGAACATAGTGACTAACAATTATTTTTGAATTTTTGAATTTTTTTTTATTTTTAATTTTTTTTACAAGAACTGAATATAATGCTATTCAAACTATACTACTATGCAACTACTTATGCAGTTGTACTACATGAATGCAAACATAATGAACCTAAACTAAATTAACAACATATGCAAAATAGCATAACATAAACATGAAACTAAATATGCAATAAAGAACTAAACTAAACTCCCCCAAACTTAGTAATTACAATGTCCTCATTATAAGAATATAGTGGTAAGTAGAAGAGAACTTCAGAATCACTAAGCATGAGGTGATGGTGGCGATGGCGCAAGAACGATCATTTCCTATCCATTGAACCTCCAATACCTGCAATGAAGAGAGACAACATGGATTAGAATAGCACTTTGGAATATAACGTGATTTTTATCTACTAAATAAACTAGGAAAGCATATCAATATAAAAAAAAAATTCTTGGGTTGCCTCCCAATGTACCATTGATTTACGATCTTTCGGCTGACTTTATTCGTCAATGCTATCCAATTCCTCTTCGATAATTGAGGAACCCTCCATCCATCGGAAACAATGTGACTTTTGGTAAGTTCCTATTTGTGATGGCTTCGAATTGAAGTCACCTAGCATGCTTTGTTTAAATAAGTGCCCAATTCAGAATGTTGAATAACTAGGTGTTTTTTCGTCCGTTGAGCCTTTGATTAGATTGAGGCTTTGAGGCTTGTCAAGCACAACGGGCTCTTCTTCTATCTTTTCCTCCTCATCCCACCATGGCTTCACATTTGTACTAGCTCTCATGTCATAAATAGCCTTACCGACAACATGACTACCAAGTGGGCACGATTTTGCAAATCTAACTGGATCCTTGAACTTTGGTGAAGAAGGCACTTGGGGCATAAATAACATAGGCTCATCATCGTTGGTACCCACATTTAGTTCTTTGCTGACACATAAATATAAGCAACTAATTCAAGTAAAAGATACCGGATAAGTAGGTATAAAATCTACTTATCAGTGTGACCCTCCGTGAGAGCTCTCACTGCCATAATGATGACAATGTCCAGCTCATCCATATACCGTGGCATGTACACATATGATAATACACACATCAACAATACGTCTACTCTGGCTAGACTCCAATGATCCTCTAGCATGGTAAAATCATCGGAGTGCCGTGTGTAACTGTCCTCTAAGCTAAATATGTCCATCAGAAAATGCTGGGATACCACGTGGCCGAATGTGATCTCATCCTGCACAACTCTACGCCTCAGTCCGGTGAGGGTCATAAACTATCGACTCATGTCACCGATAGCCATTCGTGCGCAACGTCTGTCTAAGGGTAGCGCAATCAACCATGCATACTCCTCTAAGGTAGGAGTCAACTCATGGATACCAAATCGGAAGACCTGCCTCTCCCTGAGATTCAAAGTGCTCCAAAGATACCCTCTACAAAGCTCTGGGAACTCGAAACATCAAGAGGGTTATAGAATGCTGCAATAACTGATCTACATTTATCCTGTCTGGAGGTGACATATTATCATACCACAATCTCAGACGGGATGCCACCAACACTGGTGGGGTATGATCAACGCAAAATAACTGCACAATCGAAGACATCTTGTGTAGGCGATATCATAAGACCATCCAGGGGTCAATGCTGAATATCTCTGGGCATACATACATATGCATAACATGATACATGCATGATAAATAATAGATGGCAATATAATGTAGGGAATAATAGTATATACATTCCTAAGTACATCATCATCTAATACATTTCTGTACAGCTAAAAATACAGGGAAATGAGGCACAGACGCCCAACAACTAATAGAGGCCTATCAAAAGATATAGCCAGAATGGGGCACAGCCACCCAGTATCTAACAGAAGCCTATCAAAAGATATAGCGAGAATATACATCAGAAGAAGACAATGGGGTCAATGTCTACATCATCAATCATGTCCACCTGATTTAACTCATCCTGAGTCACTGGATCTCCATCAACGGGGATGTCAGGCCTATACAATAGAGGGTCTACACCAGAAAAACCATATGGGTCACCTGAGGGGCCAGCGTCTGAGCTTGAAGGATCAAAAGTATCTGCCTCTAAAGGATCTCTGCCCAAGTGCTGGATAAAGAAATGTGCCCGGTCCAACTGTCGGGTCAAACTATCAATCTATGTCAAATAAGTCGGATCTCTGACACAGGCCATACAATCTATCATCATCACTGATCCAGGAACCATATCCCCCATAAACTGAGTGGCACGGGTCTGGGCTCCGATGGTACGAGGGGACCACCAATGCTGGAACACCTCCTGAGAATGACGACCATCTGACAGTATAAAACTATCAACACCCAACAATTGGATATCAATGGCGGGTGACTCTGATATAGGCCAATAACGCCTGGCAGGAGGCAAGATCGGTATACGAATCTCTCTTGTGGTGCTCCTAATAGCACACTCTCCTAAATAAAACTCTCATCATCCATCAGTAAAGAGAGGAACCCTACGGGTGGATATAATGTACTCGACACCAGTCGGGCACCCATCCTCAAACCCAATGGCTAAATGCTCCCCAGAGTAGGGAATCCAAGTGATGACATCAGCTGTTAATAACTTCAACTATAGATGACAATGGGTGAAACCCTCCACTACAGGAACCTCCGTCAATATGGAGTGATGCCATCACCGTCGTCGTGGATAGTTCTCCAAGCCTAGCACACTCATAGGACGCAAACATGAGAGTCTCTCGTAGGCCCAAAACTGCCAACACAAAGGCAAACATATGCTATCAGTCAACACTCTTAACCTGTATATGGGAAATCACAAGAGAAATACTCACCAACAAAAATGGGTAAAATCCTAGCCAAGCCTCCGTCAAGCCCTGCGAACGCATGCGCATACCCCTGAGGAAATAGACGAAGGTGTAGGATCCCCAATCATACTCTTCAATATGGTCCACATCTCGTGTGGTGCTCACTAAAGCGAATGATACCGTGGAAGAGTTATACGCCATGGCGTAACTCTAGTGATTATCAGAACAATCGCCAAAGAATGCAATCTTGACTCACATCATCGGGTATGGACTCACTCAAATTTCGCCTTTAGCATCTACACTCAAAGGACTCAGACGAATCGTCGTTCGCTTTTGAGCACCTCAGCCTGGACTCCTAGGAAGGATCTAACGGCAGTCGGGGTAATGTCTGTCGTACATGGCACTACCACCCCTCTGGCTCGGTCCAGTTCGAGTTGCAAAGGAGATCTCATAAGCTGAAAAGGCCAAATCAGGAATAAAAATGCTACGTGATTGAGTGGAATAGCCTAAAATCTTGGTTTTCAGAGACCAAAATGTGGGGTCTACATGTCACTCATTGGTATTCGCCCAGATACAGGGTTCACTATACTGATGATCATAACAGTTGCAAACCACACTCGACAATACCTCACAAAGGTCTGAATGCCATCTGTACGGGGTCGGAACCCCAAAACCTTTCTTCCCCAGTGGAAACTCTATCCAAATTAGCCATTGATGAACACGTCAACGACGGTCAAGCCACCTTGACTACATTCAGCCGTTGGCAATTAACTCCATTGAAGCATCGAAAACCACCCGGTGATCTCATATATTGATGCACACGTTAACAAAGGTTAATCAACCTTGACAATCTCCTCAGTAGAGAATATGGCCGTTGATGTACATATCAAGAAAGGTCGATAACTCGACGATTACGCATTATTAAGCAGAATCTGGCAGATCAAAGAAAAGATCAAGCGATATAAACCAGGGAAGAACATCCTTATCGGGGAGGACTAATGATGGAATATGTTATACACATCCTCAATAGATAAAGCTCTATCCCCACAGAATCTCTTGTACATGAGATCATCTTCAGTGTGAAGTCTGTATCAAGGATTAAGGACTTTGGTGATCACACCAACGTCAACATCCTGGAAGTTCCTGAGAACTTTGGATTGCACATCTAAAATAGTTCATCCGGGTTGTCAGTAATGACTGAACCCTAGTAGAAGTCAAGGGAGCCGACAATCATCCCATCCTATTGGAGAACAATCCAACAAACCACATAAATTTACATCATGTTGTTGTACATTACATCATGATTATCTTATCACATTTCAAGTGTCTAGTATTCTTAATCCCATCCATACCATTGCATTACATGAATATGATAAGGAGGGGCATCTGTAGACACTCAAAATTTTGCTTTCCTGTTACTAACATTGTAGGAGGGTAGAATCATCTTTTAGAGATAACCCTGGAGGACAAGACAATTCCAGTTCCGGAAATCCCACTGGAGAAGCCTTTTCCATCTTGAAGATAACCCCGAGATATTCCCAGAAATAACACTGGGAGTTTCAATTTCAACATTAAAAATGACACCGAGGAGTGCAGTTATAGTTCCAAAGATAACCCCGAAAAAGCTCATTTCAACCTCCAGCAATCAGCTTTAACCTCAAAGATAACCCCGAGGCACTCATTCCAAAACCCAGAGATAACCCTGGGAGGTCAGGCACACCTCAGAGACAACCTTGAGGACATCCAGTACTTGCAGTAATTGAATCTCAGAGATAACCCTGAGCAACGACTGCTTTACCAGCCCAAACCAGAAATAACCCCAGTGAGGGGAAAAATCGTCATTTTGCCACCTCGATTCCACACGCGCGCTGTCTCAAAACATTTCAACATACATTCTACACAGAAGTGTCCCACAAGAACCAAATAACTGCAATCCTGAGTGACTACTACACAGGACAGCACACCGGATGGAATTTGAAGCTTGAAGACCAAGAGCATGGTCCCATCTTCCTGACTTCTTACAACCTCTAATCCCATGTCATTTGTGTAGCTCTCAACAATAGCACTCTGTAAAAGGTCTTATACACCTCAATCGAAGGCCCAGATTAAAGTTTTGAAAGTTTGAACGGACATCACGTTGCACGCATGCACGTACTTCGAGATGAGAGGGACCCGCAGAGCAGGCAACTTGCAGTGCATTTTATGGTGTCAGTGGGGTGTACTGCTCCCCCCTCTATAAATAGAGTTCTTGGGATGGCCATTTTGTAACAGAAAATGGCGAGGAAGCCCCATCCAATTTGCTCTGTACACACCATAAACTGAGTGCTTTCTCATTTTAAACACTTGTGAGCTTATATACTATCCTATTTTTACTGACGGAAGTTGAGTGTTCATCCATTTAAAGCTATAGAAGTCTTCTTTGGCAGTCCAATATAAGCCTTCTTACACTTCTTAAAGCCTTTCTCTTCTATTGTGCACACACTTTTCTTCACGTTCTCATGTTGCGTGTGTATGCCCGGACTTCGGTCCGTGGCTTTTATTTCCTTTTGTATATATATATATTTATATATATATATATTTATATATATGGACTAACATTATCGAGTTATGCCTCGATTGAGCCTGGACTCACGTCCGGAGCATTTATTTTCTTTTGTGTATATATATATATAAACTGTTGTCGGATTCTGTTCGATAAGCCTGGATTTTACATCCGGAGCGTTTACTGCTTTTATATATATAAATACTTATATATATATATATATATTATACCCGTCAAACTTTGTTTGATTCAGCTGGATATATATCCGGTGCGTTTACCGCTTATATATATATATATATATATATATATATATAGATATATATTTACATTTCTATTAGGTATGGAGTTTACTTCGTAGCCTTTTACTGCTTTATTTACATTCTGTCCCACCTGGAAGTTACTTCATGGCGGTTGATCATTTTTACTGCTTTATTTACATTTCGTCCCGCCTGGAATTTACTTCGTGGTAGTTTATCGCATTTATTGCTTTATATACATTTTTGATCCCCCATGGAGGTGCTTCATGGTGGTTGATCATGTCTCTATATATATTTACCGCTTTTATATATTTACATTTACAGTCCCCCATGAAGTTTGCTTCGTGGGTGTTAACAGTCTGTATATATATATATTTATAGCTTTTATATATATATATATTTACAGCTTTCATATAAACTGCTACATCATGTGAGCCTAGGAATCATGTGATCACAGATTCAGTCTCCTGAATATAGATTCGGTTCCCGTGATGGACATTTTCGACTATAAACAGCTTGTACATTGTTCACGGTATCTGAATTTCCTTAGACGGTTGTCATGCCCACAAGGAGTTCGGCACTACTATATATATTATTTTCTCGATGATGCTTCGCATCTCAAAAATAAAAGCAATCAAGCCGAAGATTTAATAAAATGGAAGTATCAAAGGCCTCAATTACTATTGAGCACAGGGTTTGAAAAACTTCTTTTATAAAACATCACTGCTCTATCTTGTTGAAACTGAATTTTTACACAAATTCAAACCCTTTGTATATAGGTGCGAACGAGGCATATCACTACTTCCAAATAATTGCACATTAACCCACATACACACACACATTCATATAACAGTTTAATTGAAAAGTGGCGATCACCGTGGTAACACGGATGTCGAGGGGTGCCTAACACCTTCCCTCCGCATAAGCAAGTCCCCAGACCCTAATGAATCTCAGTTTCATAGACTAGTTTAACAGTGTTACATCACGTGGTCAATGTGCAGACCTTTTCTCGGTTGAGTTAGTGCAACCATTTAAAAATACTAATCGGCGACTCTTACAGTCAAATTATTGACATATAAATGTCGGACCTTTTCATAACTTATTTTTTCAAACAAATCTCACCTAACATGAGAACACCAAAAGACAAGAATAGAAAAGGGACAGTAAAAATCCCGACGTCAACACGTGCAAGATGTTATTAACTTCACTGTAGGGCACACATCTACGAATCATCTTGTCCGTACATTATCTGAAGAGATAAGGCTCATCCCACATGTACCACTTGACATCATGTAGGAACTTCTTTTTCTCTTAACGTGTCAAATCAGGGGGAAGGATTTTGCTCACCAAGTAATTAGCAAAATCCACATACTATGGAAATTCTGAATTTACTGCAAATAACTGTTCATCCAAAAACGACTAATTGATCAGACACTTAATCTTCTTTGTCCTTGTCCAGATTTTCCAATCTCGAAAGATGATCAACTACTTGGTTTTTTTGTACCCTTCATATCCTTGATTTCCAAATCAAACTCTTGAAGGATTAGAATCCATCTAATAAGCCTGGGCTTAGCATCTTTCTTGGAAATAAGATACCGTATCACCGAGTAGTCTGTGTATACCACAACCTTTGTTCCTATCAAATATGCTCAAAATTTATCAAAGGCGTACACGACTGCAAGTAACTCCTTCTCGGTGGTTGTATAGTTCAATTGAGCATCCATGAGTGTTTTACTTGCATAATATATGGCATGAAAGATCTTCTCTCGGTGTTGTCTCAAAACAGGCCCTACCGCGTAATCGCTAGCATCACACATCAACTCAAATGGCATTATCCAATCCGGTGCTACGATCATGGGAGCTATTGTTAATTTATTCTTCAACTGTTCAAAAGTTATCATACACTTTTCATCAAAACTAAAAATTACATCTTTCTCTAATAGACTGCATAGTGGCTTTGCAATCTTAGAGAAATCCTTGATAAATCGGCGGTAGAATTCGCTATGCCCGAGGAAACTGCAAATTCCTTTTACTGAAGTCAAAGGTGGAAGATTTTCAATAGTTTCCAATTTTGCCCGGTCAACTTCCAACCCTTTTGCAGAGACTTTGTGCCCAAGAATAATTCCCTCTTCGACCATAAAATGGCACTTTTCCCAGTTCAGCACAAGGTTGGTTTCCACGCAGCATTTTAATACCGTGGCCAAATTTTTAAGACAACTATCAAAAGTATTCCCATAAACTGAAAAGTCATCCATGAAAACTTCAACATTACGCTTCACCATGTCTGAAAATATGGCCATCATACATCTCTGGAAGGTTGTCGGTGCATTACACAACCAGAATGACATCCTCCTGAACGCAAAGGTGCCATATGGGCACGTGAAAGTAGTCTTCTCTTGATCTTCAAGAGTAATGATGATCTGGTTATACCCCGAATATCCATCCAATAGGCAATAATATTCATGCCCAGCCAAATGGTCCAACATCTGATCGATGAATGGTAGAGGAAAGTGGTCTTTCCAGATTGCCTTATTAAGCTTCCTATAATCCATGCATACCCTCCAGCCGGTCACTGTCCTCGTTGGTATCAATTCATTGTCATCGTTAGTTATGACCGTCATTCCACCTTTCTTTGGGACACACTGAATTGGGCTTACCTATGAACTGTCAAAAATAAGGTATATTATCCCAGCATCCAACCATTTCAAAATTTCTTTCTTCACAACCTCTTTCATGATTGGATTGAGTCTTCTCTATTGTTCCACTATTGACTTTGCATCCTCTTCCAGGAGTATCTTGTGCATACAGAATGAAGGGCTTATTCCCTTGATGTCGGCAATCGTACATCCTATTGAAGACTTGTACTCTCGAAGTATCCTCAGCAACTTACTTTCCTTCAAATCTAAGTGCAGATGCAATAATAACAGATAAAGTATTAGAATTTCCCAAAAACGTATATCTGAGGTGATTAGGAAGAGGTTTTAGCTCAAGAGCAGGTGGTTCCTCAAGTAAGGGTTTCATTCATTTCGATGCTTTCTCTTCCATATGTAGTGGCTCGAATGGCACCTTAAATCTACTCACTCTAAGCAAAGCATCCAGCATATGTAAATAATCCACAAATTTCGGATCATCCAAATCATCATTGTAAGACCCCAACTTTTATGAATAAAGATTAATTTTTCTTGAAATATATTTTTGAATATTATGGTGTGGATTTGATATAATGTTATAGTTGTGGGTAATATTTTCAAATTTTGCAAAGTAAGCAAGTTGTTATAAAATATTCGATTGGTCGGGGAATATTCGTACGACAACACAATCATTGGTGGACCCAACAACAAAAGTATTGTCGGAGTTAGAAAACAACAAAAATATCTTTTTATAAAATTAACGACGAAAGTTTTGTCGTTAACTGTTGAAATACCTTGTGGTAAAAGTACAGTAATACGTGTGGTTTCATAGTAGCACACAGTATTGTACAGTATATTTAATTATTGATGCCTACATGAGAAATCACTTAGTTATACTCAATTATTGCTACAGTAATTGTTGCATAATATCTCTCATATTATTGATTCAATTATTGTCACAGTATCATCTATATAATATTTTATATTATTAAATCAATAATTGAGATGACAAAGTTATTCATATTATTATTTACATTATTGACGATGTCTAGAAAGTTCTGTCGAGGAAAGGGGTTTGGTCACCTAATTGTGCGCCAATATGGAGAAATCCTTATCGGAAAGCCCCCTCTTTCCTAGGAATGATCTAGTTATTAAATATTGTGAGTTATAATATTAATGATGACTAAGTTCGTGTTGATTAAAGATGAAATTGATATTTCCATTGTGTTGGGATTATTAATGTTAGTGGAAATCAACATTTATTTTGATAATAATTGATTTCTAGAGGTTAAATTGACCAATCGGGCAATTAATCG
Organism: Panax ginseng; assembly: GCA_020205605.1. Lineage (NCBI taxonomy): Eukaryota > Viridiplantae > Streptophyta > Magnoliopsida > Apiales > Araliaceae > Panax > Panax ginseng. Next base: position 94,984,214 of record CM035139.1, read on the forward strand.
GATAAATGAGCAATTAATTGCTATTAGTTCATACGCATATAACTATATATTCACATGAATGGAACAATTGATTCACATGCATGTACTACTGGTTCACATGCATGTACTATTAGGGGAGGTGGTGCAATTTTGATAATACTTGTAGGACTAAATTAAAAATGGAGGAAAAGATGAAGGTACTATACTGTAATAATTCAAATCCCAAAACGTGCAATTATTAAAACTATGTTTTCCTATAAATAGAAGCTCATTCTTCTTTCATTCTCACTAATTCACTAAGACTCACAAGAGCAATTATAGAGAGAGAAGTTATAGAGAGAGAAGCTATAGAGAGAAAGAAGAAGAGTATTCTGCTACTTCACTATTCTAGTATCCAGTCTTCTTCTAAGGTAAGGGATACTATTTTTTTTCAGTATTCGTAAGAAATAATATTTTCTTCCATACTCTGTAGTATGTGAGTAATATTATTTCGTTTCGTATTCCTAATTCTACACTCATTCTCTTAAAGTATTGCTTCTATACTCCGTGAAATTAGTAGAGTATCCTTGAAATTTTTGCTTCATCTAGTATTGTTTCACAAGGATATTTTTCTAAACATTCTTGTTAAATTTTAAGCTTTTCATGCCGGAGTACTGTTCACGGGATACTATTCACAAAGTACTATTCACAGGGTATTATTCACAAAGTACTATTCATAAAGTACTATTCACGGGATACTATTCAGAGAGTACTATTCTCAAAGTACTATTCACGAAGTACTATTTATGGGGTACTACTCACTCGGGTACTATTCACCTGAGGTACTATTCATGACAAAAAAAAATTGATTTCTTTTATGTCCAAATCATTTTTGATACAATATTATTCTTAAATTTTACTCCACAAAGCAGTATCATGTTGACAATTTGGACATTATTGAATTCTGGATAAATTAAATTATAAATTTTTAAAAAATTACCCTATGATTTCTTTTAACTAAATTCTTATATCATTGCCATCATCATCATGCTTATATTGTGATGAAAGTCATCTTTGGCTTACGTATGTGCATAGATGGATTGGTGATTGGTATTATTATGACCAGGGATCATTCGGTATAATCATAACCTGTAATGTTACAAATGATAAAAGTCCTCATTGTCCCGTAGTGCATTGATGGACAGTTGTTGGTATGATCATGACCATTGGTGAAAACATGAATATCTTTAGGCCCGTAGTGCATGAATAATTCGAGGTTGTTATACTAATGAATATCCTTGGCTCATAGTGCATGGATAATTCAGTGATGTGGATTATTTATTAAGTTGAGTCTCAGCGATAAAATTGATGATAAACTTTCTAAATCATAGAAGATAGTAGATATCATGCTCAACTTGATTCTTCTAATGGATTGCTTGTTCCGCTGTAGTTAAACTTGTTGTTTATTGTATTTTATTAGTTTAACACTGTTGAAGGCTAACGATAATTTATTCTGCATTATCTTAGTCATAATATTTCTTACTGGGCTAGTTGATCTCACCCTTTTGCTTTCATTGTTCTCTTCAGGAAATGAGAACATAGCCGGGACTAGTTGGGGAACGAAGTGATGGTCCGAGATGGTTGTTTTAGTAGTCCTCACTATTTAGTGTGATAATAAATGTAATGAGGATTGATTTTGAGTTTGGATATTGTCTGTGAGATAATATTTGTGTAAAAACTCTCAGCTCATAGTGTATAATTAAGTTTGTATTTGTATTCAATACCATGTATTTGGCAACCCAAGATGGGTGATGTATACCTATTTTGGGGGCGTCACAGTTAGTATCAAAGCTTAGGGATATGATCCTTGCCTGAGATGTGAGACTAGACTAGGAGGGGAGAGACGGGTAATTCCTTCAGTAGTATGACCTACCTAAGTTTATATTGTGACGCACCCAAATCCGTGTATCTTCCAACCCGACAGATGGTGTTACACGGTACTCACAACTGTACATTCATTCTATTGAAACGACATCAAAATGTGTGAATCAACAACATTCTTATTACATTAATAATATTACATCTCGTTCCCAAGTTCTAAAACCATTACATTCTTTGTTCATCATACTATAATATATACAACTTACTAGTTTATTACAAGGTAAACTAACCATTCATCTTCGTCTTGCCTTTATCCTTGCCGAGATCCCCTGCTCGTTTTGGCCCTAGTCGTATTCATATGGTTCAAGCAAGAGTGAGCATAACAAGCTCAAATAAGTACAACAATTTCTTTTTAAACAACATGCTTGAAAACATGTGAATCAGATATCTTCAATAATTGAACAATAGTTATGAAGTACTATCGATAATTCAAAATAGCACTTATTCCTTCAAAATGTTTTACAATAATAATATTCAGTAAAACATCAATTATGGCTCAAGACCATGAGAGTTTCATAATTTCTTTGAAAAGGACAACCCGGCACTAAGTCCGTAAGTCCGGCATATCTTACGAGCACTTCTGGGTGATCAGCCCATAGTACTCTATGTTGATCAACACTACATTCATTAAACGTGTATACGTTCAAGTTGTGGCAACCTCACGTGCCTATCGTTAAACAACAAAAACATTTTTAGCATACTCGGTCTTCGATTGAAAACCACATCAATATAGCTCAGTAAACATTAATCATGCTTGACAGAATCATAATATAAGTCTACCCGAAAGAATTGGCTTTGACTTCCTCATACAAAACTTCATGCGAAAGGATACATGAATTACAAAGCTTGTCCAAACTGAACTGGAACAAGGGTTAGAATACTTGCCTTTAGCGTCTACTACTTATAACACGTACACTTTAAGTCTCTAAGTCTCTACATTAATGACAATATCACATAACACATTAGGTCAAGAATGAACGTACATAGACCCTAATATATCTTACCCTTCTTCTCAATCTAATTATAATTTAGATTTATTATTATTGGTTCTGGCTTTTTATTATGTCATTCTCATTACGTTCATCCTCAATTGATTATTAACCTTTATTCATCATACATTAAGTGTTTAACAATGCCTTGACAATGTTATAATTATACCTTAGTTCATTACTAATGAGTTATCTTTCATTCTATACTTGTAAACATTCTTGTCTGTCGAAACCCTATGACTGGTGTCGCGGCGCCACACATAGCTCTCCTTCTCGTCTTTGCGCATGAAGTTTGAAGTAGGCAATGACATCATGTGCTCGGCAATGCAGTTGCCACCATTTGTTTTGGGTCAGAAGCTACAAGCCAACTCAGGCCTTATAAAATTTATAACTTTTGAAATTTTTGCGAAACTCCCGGACGCATAACTTCTTCATTATAAGTCTGAATTGGCTCGTTCAAAAGGTTACGGTTCACAAATTACATACTCTATGTGTTCATGGAAGAATTTTATCTATTTGACTTCATTTGCTCAAAATTCACCTATTAGTCCATTTTTAATGAAAACGGTAAACGTTCGTGAACGTTCAAGGCTCATTTCTTCGTTCTAAGTCAGTATTCGGTCATTCTCGAGTCCACAACTCTATAATGCCAAATAAGACTTGTCTCCATTGAAAACCAATGTTTCCAAGCTCAATATCAAAATTCAACTTCCATTCTGAGATTTTCACGAATTCGACGATTATCATCCAAACTCGTAAATTTTGCCTTAACTTCATTTCTTATGATTTGTTCATCGCTTCAAATGGATTCAATCCATCGTACTAACATCTTGACATACATACTTATTAACTTATAAACATGATAAGTTATTACTTGTTCTTTGTGAGTTTATAACTTATAAAAGTATAAACTACTTATGACTTCCTTTCTCATGACTTATTATAGATTAAGTCTTTTAACCACCATTCTTACTTCTTATTATCATACCATTTTATAAAGTACACATATGAGTAGTTCATATAAACTCTTTATAAATCCATAACTTAATTAAGTTTGAATTACTTATTCATGACTTATACGGCTTAAGTCCATTGATTAATCATTCTTATCATTCCTTAACATACATGTTCTACCACTACCCCCTTCTCTAACAATTGAAGAGAAAGAAATTATGGTTTAAGTTCTTACCTATGAAGATCACTTGCTTAAATCCTTACTCTCCTTCTTGCTTCTTGAATTCTCAAAGGCTAAATTGTTCTAGCTTTTGTAGCTTATTCTCATTTATTCTCTCTAACCAATAAGCTCTCAACTTATTAGATAATGAACAACCAACAAAATGAAAACCAAGCTTGCTATTTATAGGAGTTGCTAGATTAGGGCATAAGGGTCATTAATCTAATCCCACCTCCTTAATCACCTCCTTACTATTCATTACCTAGACATTAAGTTAACTTGATCCTCACATGAATTACTTGGCCACCACAACACTTAGCCATTAAGTTAACATGGCCACCACCTTATTTGCTTGCTCATCACATAAGCACTTTACTTAGCTTTTAAGTTTGCTTGGTCATTACATAACTTATCTCTTGCTTAGCCATTAAGTCTACCTAACTTATACTTTTGCTTAACCCTTAAGTCTACTTGTTCATCACATTAAAAGTTCTTGATCACCAATTCACCCATATGATCATGGGTTGCCCCATGGATCCTCCTAATCCATTGGATTCTTACTTTTGGGTTTAAGGTTTAATTAATCCTAACTTATACATTGGGCTTGTATTAACAATTCTTTGGGCTTTATCATTATCTTGCATTGGGCTTACACATCTCTACACTTGGGCCTTATCAATATCTCATTGGACTTTACAATTTCTTACTCAATCCTACAAGTCCATTATATTTGGCTTAAAGTCTTATAACGTATAATTTACGTATTAATCTCGTATTCTAACTCGTATACTTATTTAATATATGACATTATATCATTCATACATACTCGTATAATACCTCGTATTATACTTGTATTCATTACCTCATATAATACTTACGTATTATACAGTCATTGCTTTAATTCATTATACGCATTTAAATTCCTTCTCGGAACTCATTTTCCCTAATTGTTAGGTTTTAAGTCCGCAGGCGAAAAATTGTGTTTGCCATAACTAAAATATTATTGGATATTCTATCTCACCTCGATATTCTATCATTACGTATTTCTCAGAAATTCAAAAATAATTTCTTGCAAGCGTAAATGCATGAATAGTGTTTTTCGTAAAATTTTGGAAAGCTTTTATTTTAAATCTTGGAAATTCAAACACTTTAATTCTACCACGTAGCCAAAATACTACGACATTCTGATATATCTAGGTCATAGAACGACCTTCAATTAGTTTACTCCCATATATAATTAATTAAATTCATTTTAATCCACATAATCAAATAAAATTTTAATTCTCAAAAATCCAAATTTTTTGGGGCGTTACACTCTTCCCCCTTATAAGGATTATGTCCTCAGAATCTCGCTAATAATACATACACCATTGAGGAAAAATTTTCCTTTATTTTAATCTTGAGTTCCCACAATGCTTCTACAACATTGAGGTTCTTTCATTTCACCGAAGGTATTATCTTAATTCACATGACTTGTCACTTCCTATCAATACTCTGAGTTGGAAGCTAAACCTTTACTCACACATTACGTTATCTTCCTTTTATTAGTCCTTCTCTTAATATCAAATTATATGAAACTCAAATTCCTCCTTCAAAACGAGATGATATAAGATCTTCTATTTACCCTGCATCCTCTTCTTCATTTGCTTACACTCCTCGTTACCTAGTTGTACTTAATTAACTCGTTCCATTATCGTGGATTGAGTCCACGTTGTGAATAACATTTCTACCTCTTCATTCCGCAATTTAACTTCTAGCTTCGTTTTTGACATTTTCATCATTAACTCATTCTGAGTTGTTAACATCAATAGCTTTTCCCTACCCTTCCTACTTAACGCGTCATTTACTACTTTTACCTTCCATGTATGATATAATATATCACAGTTGTAACCTCTTAACCATTCTAATCACCTTCTCTACTTCATATTCAACTTCTTCTTTGTGGAGATATATATCAAACTCTTAGAGTCCGTGTATATCTCACACTTCTCTTTGTATAAATACTATCTTCCGATTTTTAATTCTAAGACTACAGCTGCCAATTTTAGATCATAAGTAGGGTAAACCTCCTTATAATCCCTTAACTGCCGTGATGCATACACAATGACTTTGCCATGCTACTTGAGCACGCAATCTCGTTATTTCTGCGAAACATCGAGATACACTACAAAATTCCCCGTATCATTTGATAAAGACAATACAAATGCCTCACCTAATCTTCCTTTTAGCTCCTAAAAACTATTTTCTCACATCTCATTCCCAACATACTTCTTAATAACAAATTTGTCTATCTCTTTAAGCTACAATTCACACGTAGTGAATTCCGTATCCAACTTCTCCCTCCGTAGTGTTTCTCACACTATCTCCAAATGTTCAGCGTGATCATCTAACATCTTAAATTAGACTAGAATATCACCAATGATCATTACGTCACCCTCATCCAAATATTATTTGAACACTATGTGACGCTAATGGTACTTTCAACCATAGCACCTCACAAGAGTACCTATCAATTTGCCACCGACTTGCTTGGCACCCCATACGGAAAGTCTAACTTCTGCACATTAGTTAACCCAAATGACATAACCAGAAACTCGTCATAACTATAATGAGTTCTGAACGTCATCTTAGGTACCTCCTCCTCCTTCCTTACTTTCAACCGACTATACCCCATACGCAAATCTATCTTAGAAAAATTATTTACCCTCTTCAACTGATCAAATAGATCATCGATCCTGGGCACTAGGTATTCACTCTTAACTGCTAACTTACTCCTATTACGATAGTCGATACGTAACCATAACGACTCATCCTCTTCCTTAACATCCTCCTAACTTGCGTCATCGTTAGACAACAAGAGCGTCGCGGTATTTGATTACCGTAAAATACTACCTTGGGTTACTTTAGAAAACTGAAGATTCATACTTTTATTATTCTAACAATTTATTAAAGTTCTATGGTTAATCAACTCATTCATACCGAGAATTACTTCAAATTCTCTCAACTTTATCGGTACTTATCTACCGATACTTGCTTACAGTCCTTATTCATGAAACCATTTCCACGAATATAATTAACGAAAGTTATTTCACCATTCTTTACCTTAATGTAAAGGTATTTATAATCCCTTCCGAGAATGAACTTAATCACTTAGCAAACTTTCATGCTATAAAAGAAAAGTAGCACTCCAATCAAACAGCATATAAGCATTCATTGTATTGACCGGAATGATACCTGCTACTAAATCCGCTGATGTAACCGCATCATGGCTAACTTACCACTACTAACACCTTTACTTTTCTCCGACCCCTTCTTTGGGAAATTTCTTGCCATGTGGTCCAACGACCCACATACAAAACAACCATAGTTTTTCTTAGATTTAGGACAATTGGGTAATATATGACCCTCCTGTCCACAGTTATAATAAACTGATTTCCCTTTCAGATAGACTCCTAGATGAGTCTTTCCACATGTCTTACACGCTTTGATCTTACGCTTAGGATTCCCTTGTCCCACTCTAGTATTCCCGGAGTTAAAATTCTTTCTTTTTGGCATATTGCCACTACCACTGGCACTCTATACCTTGGTTCCTCCCTCTCCCTTGCTCTTATTCTTCCTCTCTTTGTGGTATTGAGTCAACACCTCACTACCACCCTCGGCTATAATCACCTTTTCCAGAATGGTCCCATAGGAAACACTCTGGAACACAGACATCTTACTATAGAGCCAGAGTTTCAGGCCCTGCTAAGATCTACGAGCCTTCCTCTTCTCAGTGTCCACTTGATGTGGAACAAACCTTGCCAATTCATTGAATCTGGTCGCGTACTGGGGAACCGTCATATCCCATAGTTTAAGTTCTAAGAACTTAATCTCCATCCTCCCTCACATGTTTGTAGGGGAAATAATTCTCGAAGAAAACCTTCTTGAATTGTTTCCACGTTACCCCATCTGTTCTAGCCCCACCCTGGTGAGCCTCCCACCAAAAGTTGGCTTCCACTTTCATTATGTAAGTTGCAAAAGAAGTCTTTTGCGCCTCACCTATGTTTTGTAATAACAAATGCCTTCTCTATTTCTATTACCCATGTCTAGGCTTCTAATGGGTCCGTCGTTCCTTTAAACTCCGGCGGACCTACGCTTTTAAATTCTTTAAAGGTAGTCATTCTGGCTAACCTAGGTTCGGCGAGTACTCTACCCCCGATTTAGTTAAATGCAGTCATTAATAAATTAACGAACTCTTGCATAGGGTTGTTTTGACCCCCTTGATTTTTATTACATGATTCCGCTTCCTGATTACATTATCTTCTCCTTGGCGGTATTTTCTGATTAAAAAGAATTTCATTATTATATATTTACTTACTTGGTTATCCTTCCATACTAATACCTCATACCACATCAAAGCACATTAAATAAAAACTTCATTATATTAATATGCTTCTTCATAGTTTGAAACTATTTACAATTTGTTTTACATAGCCAAAAGCTATTACATTTCTATCCCACAATTGAACTTCACAAAAGTTTGGATTTACAAAAAGAATACCCTTTTATACAAAAGAGGGTTTTACGTCACTACACAGATATTTATAACTCTAAACTTCTAATAATGCATATAACAAATATTCCTCGTGTTTCTATTCGCTATCATTTCTACACAAGATCCCGACTAATAGTATGTCGAGTCTGCCCCGACTCTATAAAATAACAAGCAACTTTAAGCTTGAAATCCTTATGAGCACTCTTATGGATGTAAGACATCCGTGCTATCTTCCGGTCCTTCTCTAGTTTCCTATAAAGTTCTACCACCTCGTTCATATAATCCCTAGCCTTATTTATCATGAGAACCTTCTCATCATTCTCTGACTCAAAATCTGCTTCTTCAGACTCCTTTGCTACATAAAGAGCACTAATCTCTTCATTTCGATTCTCGCATTAACCTGTATTTTCGATTGCACATTCTCGTTAAGCATCGCCAGATACAATGCTCTCATTGCATCCGAGGCGATGACTTCTGAGGTAGGTACCACCGCATCAACCGAGCGTTATCTCCATTACTTCCTCCTCATTGCTCATCATATTAAGATATGATGTTATATCCATATCTCCCTCGGAGTAGTCTTCCTCAGAAAAGTACTCCACTGCCTCCATCTCTTCTAGAATCACTAATGGTACCTCTACCACCGTACAACAATTTCTTTTAAACAACATGCTTGAAACACAGGAATCGTATATCTTCAATAACTGAACAATAGTTATGAAGTACTATCGATAATTCAAAATAGCACTTCTTTTCCTTCAAAACATTTTACAATAACAATATTCAGTAAAAACATCAATTCTAGGTTGACTCATTATCGCGCTCCAATAACTGAGCCCTATTAACAACATCTGAATACAAACACAGTTTATGAGAGATAAGATATTGACGTATCTCGGGTTTCAAACCCTTAGAAACATTCGCGTCATTCTCTCCTCATTATCAACCAAATGGGACGCAAACCGGGATAACTTGGCAAACTTGGCTTCGTACTGCGACACGGTCATGTTGTTTTTCTCTAGCTTGATGAACTCTACCTCTTTCATGTGACGAATACTTTCGGGAAAGTACTTGTCGTTGAAAAATTCTTGGAACTTCTCCAAAGTCATCTTCAGTGCGGCAGGTTGAGTACGCTTTACAGATTCCCACCAGTAATCTGCCTCTGCATGCAACATAAAGGTGGCAAAGGGAACCTTTTGCTCCTCGGAGCATCCCAAGACATCAAATATCTTGCAGATCTGCTTTATCCACGTCTCCGCCTTAAGTGGTTTTGGTTCTCCAAAAAACTCCGGTGGTCCCAGTCCCTTAAACTACTTGGCGGTGACCGTCCGAGAGTTGCCAGTATTGCATGAATTGCATAAAGCCTCTGAACATTCCATTGTTCATCATTTGGTCAGTGTTGTTGTTTGCCTGAGGAATGTCGCCTTCCTGATGCACATTATCTTGATTATTGATCTGTGGAGACTTAACGGTCTCCTGTGCTCTATTGCTAATCTCAACATTCTCGGATGCCATTTTCAAATACTGCCACAAAACAAAGGTTAATTGACATGCAATATATTATCCCTATACTCTGACCGACCAATTAAATACCAAATAAACTTAGGTAAGTCATACTAGCGAAGGAATTCCCCGTCTCTCCCCTTCTAGTTCTTGTCTCACATCTTAGCCAGGGATCATATGCCTAAGCTTTGATACCAACTATGACGCCCCCAAAATAGGTATACATCACCTATTCTGACTTGCCAAAAAACATGGTACAGAATACGAATACAATCTTTAATATACAACAAGAGAGCTGTGAGTTTTAATACAATTATTATCTTCTAGACAATATCCACTCTCAGAATAAGTCCTCATTACATTTATTGTCACACTATTTAACAGAATAGTGAGGACTACTAATACTATCATCCGGACCGTCACTCGCTTCCGACTAGTCCATTGCCACGTTCTCATTTCAGAGAGAACGGTGAAAGAAAGGGTGAGCTCAACTAGCCCAAGAAGAAATATTATGACTAAGATAATGCGAGAATAAATTATCATTAGTCTTCAACAATGTTAAACCGATAAAATACAATAGACATCAAGTTTAATCATAGCTGGAACCTAAAATCCATTAAAAGAGTCAAGTAGAGAATAAAATCTACTATCTTTTATGATTTAAAAAGGTTTTTCATCACTTTTATCATTTGGGATTGACAATAAATAATCCACACCATCCTCAAGACATTACGGCCAAGGATATTCATTAGTATCACAACCATAAATTATCCATGCACTACGGGCCAAGGATATTCGTGTATTCATCAATGGTCATGATCATGCCAACAACTCGTCCATCAATGCACCACGGGCCAATGAGGACTTTTACCACATCATTTGTAACATTACGGTTATGATTACAATCAATAATCCACGGTCATAATCATACCAAGTCCATCTATGCACTACAAGCCACTGAGATGACTTTCAAAAAAATATAAACATGAGGATGATGACAATAATATAAGAATTCAATAAAAACAAGTTCAAGAATTAATTTATTCAGAACTAATAACGCCCAAATTGTCAACATGATACTTCTTTTTGTAGAGTAAAATTCAAGAATGCTCGGAAGAATATTTCCATGAAAAGATCTTTGGATGAAGTGCTTAAATATCAAGGATATACCACTAATTTCATGGAGTATAGAAGTCAAAACTTTAACCAACCGAGTATAATAAAGAATGGAATAACAAAAGAAATCACTATGCATGCGGTATTGCGCCAGATAAAAGTTATTCCAATGTAGAATAATAAATAACGAAACCAAAGTCAAGCAAAATTACATTGCACCGATGTGGATGTTCCAAGCGAGTAATAATAAAGCGGAAAATTGTGTCGGCGTGAAAGCGTCTGATGCAGGATATTCCAATAATAATAAAAAGACGGAACCAGTCCCAAGCGATAAAACGCATATGATAGGATATTCCAATGTAATAATAAAGAGGCGGAACAGTCCCATGAAACGCATGCATGTGACAGGATGTTCTAACAAAATAATAAAGAATGCAATAGAAGAATTTCACCAAGTATAGGGTAGCAGGTGTATACTGAGTTATTCCAATGTAATAATAAATAATGGAATAATGAAGTTCTCTTCATGAATACAAAAGAAATAATACCCCTTACCTTAAGAAAGAAGAGTCTTTGGATGTAGGAGTAGTGAAGTAGCAGAATACTTTTCTTCTTTCTCTCTATAATTTCTCTCTAAAGTTTCAAAGTGAATTCGTAAGAAATAATAAAGGAATGAGCTTCTATTTATAGAAGAATGGACTGCATAGTAACTAATTCATGAACGGTCCAGATTGATTTACTTTTAATCGGACGGTCCATAAAATATCTTAATAAAACAAAATCTTTAAATAAAATATATTATATATATTAAATATATATATATATATATATATAACATGTGTAAAAAAAATCACTGGATACACTCCCATGATAAATTTGCTTCCTTCATTTCCTAAATTGTCAAAGTTATATATATATATATATATATATATATATATATATATATATATATATATATATATATAATAACTTAATAATACTCCCTTCCCGACCTTTTCTCCCCCCTAATTCCTCCGTGACAAATTATCTTCCAACCAAGACTTTGCCAAACACATGGGTCCCACTCGTGGGCCCCCACCTTTTATTATATAAAATAACTTTCTATCGATTATTTTGAAAAATGGATAAATGGTGGTCCATAAAATAATCAAAATTTACATCAAAGACTTCATAAAAAAAATCCCCTCAATATTTTGAACAACATTTATCATCATTATTATAATTCACAATATTAATCGACCAGGTCGTTCCCAGGAAGGAGGGGGCTTTCCAATAATGATTTCTCCCTATTGACGCGAAATTAGGTGACCAAACCTCTCCTTGACAGAACTTATAGACATCGTTACAAATAATAATATTAATAACTCTGTCATCTTAATTATTGATTTAATAATATATAAAATATCGACAATAATTGAATCAAATAACGTGAGATACTATGCAACAATTACTGAAGCAATAATTGAACAAAACTGAGTGACTTCTCACGTAAGCATCAATAATAATACCGTGTGCTACTATGCAACCACGCGTATTACTATACTTTTACTACCGAGTAGTTCAACAGTATTAAAGGTAAAACTTTCGCCGTTATTTTCATAAAAATATTTTTGTCATTTTTCTCAATCCGACAATAATTCCATTGTGGGGTCCACCAATGATTGCGCCATTGTACAAATATTCCCTGTTAAAACGAATATTTCCCGACCAATCGAATATAATACAACAACTTGCATACTTTGCAAAATTTATAAATATTACCCACAACTATACATTATATTAAATTAATTCCATAATATTTATAGAAAATTCATCTTTATTCATAAAAGTTGGGGTCTTATGATCGTTGTCCTTTGTAGCGCCACCATTTAACCTTTGGGTTGGGCCATGACGCCAACTCTGGTGTTTTAGAAAATTTGACTTTTGAAATTTTTCCGATACTCCCGGACGCATAACTTCTTCGTTATAAGTCCGAATTGGCTCGTTCAAAAGCCTACGGTTCACAAATTACATACTCTATATGTTCATGCAAGAATTTTATCTATTTAACTTTGTTTGCTCAAAATTCACCTATTAGTCCATTTTTAACGATAACGGTAAACGTTCGTGAACGTTCAATGCTCGTTTCTTCGTTCTAAGTCGAAATTTGATCATTCTCGAGTCCGCAACTCTATAATGCCAAATAAGACTTGTCTCCATTGAAAACCAATGTTTCCAAGCTCAATATCAAAATTCGACTTCCATTCCGAGATTTTCACGAATTCTACGATTATCGTCCAAACTCGTAAATTTCGCCTTAACTTCATTTCTTATGATTTGTTCATCGCTTCAAATGGATTCAATCCATCGTACTAACATCTTGACATACATACTTATTAACTTATAAACATGATAAGTTATTACTTGTTCTTTGTGAGTTTATAACTTATAAAAGTATAAACTACTTATGACTTCCTTTCTCATGACTTATTATAGATTAACTCTTTTAACCACCATTCTTACTTCTTATTATCATACCATTTTATTAAAGTACACATATGAGTAGTTCATATAAACTCTTTATAAATTCATAACTTAATTAAGTTTGAATTACTTATTCATGACTTATACGGCTTAAGTCCATTGATTAATCATTCTTATCATTCCTTAACATACATGTTCTACCACTACCCCCTTCTCTAATAATTGAAGAGAAAGAAATTATGGTTTAAGTTCTTACCTATGAAGATCACTTGCTTAAATCCTTACTCTCCTTCTTGCTTCTTGAATTCTCAAAGGCTAAATTGTTCTAGCTTTTGTAGCTTATTCTCACTTATTCTCTCTAACCAATAAGCTCTCAACTTATTAGATGAAATGAACAACCAACAAAATGAAAACCAAGCTTGCTATTTATAGGAGTTACTAGATTAGGGCATAAGGGTCATTAATCAATCCCACCTCCTTAATCACCTCCTTATTATTCATTACCTAGACATTAAGTTAACTTGCTCCTCACATGAATTACTTGGCCACCACAACACTTAGCCATTAAGTTAACTTGGCCACCACCTTATTTGCTTGCTCATCACATAAGCACTTTACTTAGCTTTTAAGTTTGCTTGGTCATTACATAACTTATCTCTTGCTTAGCCATTAAGTCTACCTAACTTATACTTTGCTTAACCCTTAAGTCTACTTGCTCATCACACAAAGTTCTTGATCACCAATTCACCCATATGATCATGGGTTGCCCCATGGATCCTTCTAATCCATTGGATTCTTACTTTGGGTTTAAGGTTTAATTAATCCTAACTTATATATTGGGCTTGTATTAACAATTCTTTGGGCTTTATCATTATCTTGCATTGGGCTTACACATCTCTACACTTGGGCCTTATCAATATCTCATTGGACTTTACAATTTCTTACTCAATCCTACAAGTCCATTATATTTGGATTAAAGCCATATAACATATAATTTACGTATTAATCTCGCATTCTAACTCGTATACTTATTTAATATACGACATTCCATCATTCATACATGCTCGTATAATACCTCGTATTATACTTGTATTCATTACCTCGTACAATACTTATGTATTATACAATCATTGCTTTAATTCATTATACACATTTAAATTCCTTCTCGGAACTCATTTTCCCTAATCGTTAGGTTTTAAGTCCGCAGGTGAAAAATTGCATTTGCCATAACTCAAATATTATTGGATATTCTATCTCACCTCGATATTCTATCATTACGTATTTCTCAGAAATTCAAAAATAATTCTCGAGCAGAAATGCGTGAATATTGTTTTTCGAAAAATTTCTCGGAAAGCTTTTATTTTCATCTTGGAAATTCAAACACTTTAATTCTACCACGTAGCCAAAATACTACGACATTCCGATATATCTAGGTCATAGAACGACCTTCAATTAGCTTACTCCCACATATAATTAATTAAATTCATTTTAATCCACATAATCAAATAAAATTTTAATTCTCAAAAATCCAAATTTTCTGGGGCGTTACATATTTGGTATTTAATTGGTCGATCAGAGTATAGGGATAATATGTGACATGTCAATTAACCCTTGTTTTATGGCAGTGTTTGAAAATGGCTTCTGAAAATGTTGAGATAAGCAATGAAGCACATGAGACCGTTGAGTCACCAACGATCAATACCCAGGATAATGTGCATCAAGAAGGAAATAATCCTCAGGTAAACAACAACACCGACCAGATGATGAACGATGAGATGTTCAAAGGCTTTATGAAATTCATGCATCACCAAGCGAGAGAGACTCCTATTCAAAATGCAAGTGGAAACACGGGCAACTCTCGGATGGTCACTTCTAAGAAGTTCAAGGAGCTGGGACCACCAGAGTTTTTGGAAAAGCCAGAACCACTCAAGGCAGAGACGTGGATAAAGCAAATCACCAAGATATTTGATGTCTTGGGATGCTCCAAGGAGAAAAAGGTTTCCTTTGCCACCTTCATGTTGAGAGGAGAGGAAGATTACTGATGGGAATCAGTAAAACGTACTCAACCAGTCGTACTGAAGATGTCTTGGGAAAAGTTCCATGAACTGTTCAACGACAAGTACTTTCCCGAAAGTATTTGTCATATGAAAGAAGTGGAATTCATCAAGTTGGAGTAAAACAATATGACTGTGTCGTAGTACGAGGCTAAGTTTATTGAGTTGTCCCGGTTTGCATCCCATTTGGTTGATAATGAGGAGCGTATGACACAGATGTTTCTAAGAGGTTTGAAACCCTAAATACGTCAATATCTCATTTCTTAAAAATTGTGTTTGTATTCAGATGTTGTAAATAGGGCTCAATTATTGGAGCACGATAATGAGTCAACCCAACCAAGAGAGAGCAGCCGACAAAATGATAATACTAGAGGTAGCAGTCATTGAAGCGGTGACAACAAACGTGGAGGTAATCAACATGCCAGAAATGGTAACCACTTCGGTGATAATCATGGCCAAGATAATAGGACTAGAAATTTCAAGAAGAGGAGATTCAATAATGATGGAAAGACGTCAGCACTAGCACCCATTGATAAAGAAGGAGAACGGCCATCGATCGTAAGCTTCAAATGCGGAAGGGAGGGACACATCAGTCCAAACTGCAAGGTGCAGTCCAAAGCGTGTTATAATTGCGAAAAAGAAGGTCACCTAGATTGATTTTGTCATGCAGTGAAGCCATGTCCATTTGGGATGGTGACACCAAATGTTGTCCTAGAGAAGTAAAAGCCGGTAGTTCAAGGGAGAGCATTTTTTGTAACCTCCTAAAAAGCAAGGAACCCGAACGAGTTCATCATGGGTAAGCTAATCATAAACTCTTGTGAAGTTTATACCTTATTTGATACCGGTTCTACCCATTCTTTTATTTCTCCTACTTGCGCTCAACGTTTAAATTTAACTCAGGAGAAATTAGACTTTGACTTATCTGTTGAAACTCCGTTGGGAGAAACATTCATTACATCCACTATTTATAAGTCTTGTTTGATTCAAATCGGCAACCCCACATTACCTGTTGATCTTATCTCTTTGAAAATACTTGCATTTGATGTGATTTTAGGGATTGATTGGTTAACCACTCATCATGCAAAAATTAACTATTTTCGTAAGGTTGTTAGCTTTCATATTCCTAACCAACCTATTATGCGAATTCAAGAAACCAAACCATTAAAGTCAATCACTGTCATATCAAGTCATAAAGCTATTCGTTTATTGAAAAATGGATGTCAAGCTTTCTTAGCCCATGTCACAGATTTAAACAAAAATACATCAGATTTGAATAATATTTCTATTGTTAATAAATTTCCTGACATATTCCCTGAAGAACTTCCTGGCCTACCCCCAGAGCGTGAAATCGAATTTTGTATTGACCTTAAGCCCGGTACAAAACCCATTTCTAAAGCCCCATATCGAATGACTCATATTTAACTTCAGGAGTTAAAAACCCAACTACAAGAATTGTTAGACATCGGTTTTATTTGTTCTAGTACGTCTCCTTGGGGTGCTCCTATTCTATTCGTAAAGAAGAAAGATGGAAATATGCAACTTTGTATTGATTATCGGGAGTTGAATCATGTCATCGTTAAAAATAGGTACCCATTGCCTCGCATTGATGACCTATTTGACCAGTTGCAAGGCGCCAAATTCTTTTCAAAGATCGATCTTCGTTCCAGATATCATCAGTTAAAGATTAAAACTGATGACATTCCAAAGACTACTTTCAGAACTCGGTACGGGCATTAGGAATTCCTAGTCATGTCTTTTGGATTGACTAATGCTCCTGCTGCTCCATTAACTCAGGTGACTCAAAAAGATATAAAATTTGGTTGGAGCGAGGAATGTGAGAAGAGTTTTCAAGAACTCAAAAGGAGACTTATTTCAAAGACTCGCTCGACAATACCATCTAGTTAGGAGGATTTGTCATATCTGATGATGCTTCAGGCAGAGGTTTAAGATGTGTTCTTATGCAACATGGGAAAGTCATAGCCTATGCCTCACGACAACTCAAAGAATATGAGAGGAATTATCCTACTCATGATCTCGAGTTAGCAGCTGTCGTTTTCGCGCTTAAAAACTGAAGGCATTACCTGTATGGGGAGAAGGTGGAGATCTATACCGATCTTAGAAGCCTCAAATATTTCTTCACCCAAAAAGAACTCAATATGTGACAACGATGTTGGCTCGAGCTGTTGAAAGATTATGATCATACCATTCAATACCATCTTGAAAAAGCGAACGTGGTAGCTGACGCGTTAAGTAGAAGATCATATGCGGGTACGAGTGCGATATTTACAACTCAAAGGCCCATTTGGTATGACTTACAAAGGATGGAGATAGAGTTAAAGACTCTAGGGACCCATATGATGATGTCAAATATACAAGTAGAATCGACTTTAATCGATAAAGTTAAAGCTGCTCAAGCTACAGACCTGGAGTTGATGCGTATGAGGAAGAAAGTACAAGAAGGTGCTATCCCGGAAGCATGAATCGATGAAGAAGGAATACTTCGAGTCAACTCCAGACTTTGTGTTCCTAACGACCCTGATTTAAAGTATAAAATCATGATGGAGGTGCACAACACACCATTTGTAATCCATCCTGGGAGTACCAAAATATATCATGATCTTTAACATACATTTTGGTGGAGTAATATGAAGAGAGAGATCGCAGAGTTTATCTCAAGGTGTTTAACTTGTCAACGAGTCAAGGCAGAGCATCAAGTGCCAAAAGGTCCATTGCAACCACTTGAAATTCCAGATTGGAAGTGGGAGCACATTACCATGGATTTCGTTACTGGTCTTCCCAAGGTTTCTCAAGGCATAGATGCGATTTGGGTCATTATTGATAGATTGACCAAGTCTGCTCATTTCTTACCTATACGAGAAACTTATTCACTTGAATGTCTTGCTCGTTTATACATAAATGAGATTATAAGACTGCATGGTATGCCATTATCCATAGTTTCTGATCGAGACCCAAGATTCACTTCACGATTTTGGGTTAGTTTACAAAAAGCTATGGGCACAAATTTATGATTTAGTTCGGCATATCATCCTCAAACGGACGGGTAGTCAGAGAGGACTATTCAAACTCTTGAAGATATATTAAGACTGTTTTAATATAAATATTGTCTTCTAGATAGTATTCAAACTCAAAATAAGTCCTCAATACATTTATTATCACACTATTTCACAGAATAGTGAGAACTACTAATGCAAACATCTCGGACCGAAGTCACTTCAGCTTCTCCCCGACTAGTCCCAAATTTATATTCTCATTTCCTGAAGAGAACAATGAAAGCAAAGGGTGAGCTCAAATAGCCCAGTAAGAAATATTATGACTAAGATAATGCAGAATAAATTATCGTTAGCCTTCAATAGTGTTAAACTGATAAAATACAATAGACATCAAGTTTAACTGCAGCGGAACAAGCAATCTATTAGAAGAGTCAAGTAGAGCATGATATCTACTATCTTCTATGATTTAAAAGAATTTATCATCAATTTTATCGTTGAGACTCAGCTTAATAAATAATCCACATCATCGAACCATCCCTGCACTATGGCCAAGAATATTCATTAGTATTACAACTATAAATTATCCATGCACTACGGGCCAAGGATATTCGTGTTTTCATCAATGGTCATGATCATGCCAACAACTTTCCATCAATGCACTACTGGTCAGTGAGGACTTTTACCACATCTTTTATAATATTACGGTCATGATTATACCGAATAATCCCTGTTCATAATCATACCAATTCCATCTATGCACTACGACCACAGATGACTTTTAACATAATATAAGCATGAGAATGATGACAATGATATAAGAATTCAATTAACAGAAAGCAAAGGATAAATTTTTAAAGATTTATAATTTAATTTATCCAGAATTCAATAATGTCCAAATTGTCAACATGATACTACTTTATGGAGTAAAATTCAAGAATAATATTGTACCAAAAATAATTTGGACCAAAAACGAATCAATTTTTATCATGAATAGTACCCCAGGTGAATAGTACTCAAGTGAATAGTATCCCATGAATAATAATTTGGGAATAGTATCTCGTGAATAGTACTCTAGCATGAAAAAGTTAAAACTTTTCAAGAATGTTCAGAAAAATATTTTCATGAAAAGATACTGGATGAAACACAAAATTTAAGGATATTCTACTAATTTTATGGAGTATAGAAGCCAAAACTCAAAATAAGTATAGAATTCAAAATCTGAAACAAAATAATATTACTTACATACTACAGAGTATGGAAAAAAATATTATTTCATACAAATATTGAACAAAAATAGCAACCCTTACCTTGAAAAGAAGAGTATTCCAACTGGTATAGCGGGGATATTCTTGAAGAAAACTTATATTATTTTCTACGCTCAAAGCTTTCTAAAACTCGAAAGAAATACGCTCAATATTATAGAAGAAGAATTCTTTGATTCTGGTGTGATTTTCAATTCTAACTACGCATCCTATTTATAGGAGAATGGAAAGGATAATATTTGAATTTCTCACGGACGTAACAGTTTTTTAAAAATTTTCACGGACGATTTTAAATATCTAATTTTTCAAAAGTTATTGTGCATTTACTATACAGGCACTATGCAAACACTATGTATAATAAAATATAATATATTCTATTTTTCATATAAAACAAAACTTATTATAATATATATATTGTTAGTTCCCAATAGGTACAATAGATCTAGAAGGGGGGCTGAATAGATCCTTTTTAATTTCAAATGCTTTTTTGGTTTATTTTGTATTGCTAATAATTTAGCATATGACAAACATAAGAATCTTTTCAAGCACAGCGGAATAAGTAAAAGATCCCCTTCATTGATATATTCATAATCATACAAACATTGTTCATAGAATCAGTTCAGTGGTAAGCAGTTAAAACATACATAGCAGTTATGGCAGTTAATGTACATAATATAAATGACATAAAGTAAAAGACACAAAGGGTTTTAAGTGGTTCAGAGACTCAAGCTCCTAATCCACTCTTCTTCTTTCAACTAGAAGGATTTCCACTAAGGAAGGGCAGCACCCTGAATCACTATGATTACTTCAAGGCCAGCAGCCTTGGCACTTCAGTTCACTAAGAACTCTTCAAGGCCAGCAGCCTTGGAACTTCTCTACTTCCCTAGGAACTCTTCAAGCCCAACAAGCTTGGAAACTTCATTTAGTCCCTCCGGACAAGGACCCCTCAGGCCCTGGCTTCTTGTTATTGAGTTGTTTGTTTGTTTGTTGGAGTTGGTGCTGAGCTGCTAAGAGATCTTTAAGCTCTGAACATCTTTTATACTTAGCAGCTTGGCGTGATCATCCTTGAATTGCCGTTGAGTGTTGCATGATGCTTAGCTTCTTAAGTTACTTAACCACTTCTGATGATCCCTTGATAAACAGCCTTGATGATCATTCTTATGGATACATGATGGCTGCACATGATGGGTTTCTAAGATGACTGTAAGCTCTTCTGCTAGGTACTTAGAAACTTTCTCATGCTTGACACCATGATGGCGTTGGTGATCTTCTTTATTGATACTTGATGCCTTCTCATGATGGACTTGCTAAGATGATTGTAGGCTCTTCTCTCTAGTACTTAGAGTCTTCCCATGATGGACATCAAGATGACATGATGCTCTTCTTTCTCTCGGCAATTCAGAACACTCTTCTTGTAGTAGAACTCTCACTTCTACATTGTAGAACTCTCACTTCTACTTCTTTCTTTGTCTGACTCTAAGTGTTCTTGGTGGATCGTAGAGTAAGCCTTTGAACCTTCATTGGTCACTCACTATTTTACGTTGGTTAGATCAGTCCACCATTTCTCCAAACTCAACAACTCCAGTAGCCTTTGATCTTTAAAGCTCTAGCTAATTTATATTCCTTCCCAATCTTCCCGTTGGAAAATAGCCGTTGAAAGCTCTTCAAATTGCTTCACAGATCTCGAGTTGTTTGGTGTAGACTGCAGATGTGACATGTCAACTTTTTCTGACTTTCTGACACTGCAGTCTACTATTTCACCTACCCCGTCAGATATGTTACTTTGATGTCTTGGGCAGGTCGACGACTTTATTTCCTCCTTCTGATTTCTCGATCAGAGGTTGTCCTTTTGCATCGATGCTCTCAATAAGCTCTTATCTGAATACCATCCTTCAGATTAAACTGTTGCCAGTGCTTCAATCTTCGGATGACCGAACTCTACAATTCTAATGCTTGCTTTCTTGGACCTGATCATAGTGTCTTGTTGACTTGCTCATTTGACATGTAGAGACAACACTACGATCTTGAAGAGTGTTCATTGGATCTGCAATGTAGTACACTTCTTCCTTTTCTTGTACAGTGCTTCAACACTTCTATTTGCTTTGACTGCTCTCCGATACTGATGGCTTGACTCTCTATTCTGGCCCTTTCTGAATAGCAAGACACTTCAGATTTGTGGCGTGTCCAGCTCGCTTTCTCCTTGTGATCTCCTGTTCACTTATTATTAATGGACTTACCCAATGCTTAATCACTTTAGCCTTGTTCTTCAAAGGCTGACCAGTATCTTAGTGTACACTCCATCAGTTCTTTCTTTGTTTGGCAAACACTACAATCTTGGTTGCTTCCAAGATCGATGTCTTCTATTTACTTGACAGCAACTGCACTAGCTGACTTTCCTTAGTCAGTTACTGAAGTCTTCTTATGATCAACTTGTGGAAGACTTCATCTCGAATGGCTTCACAACTCAATCTGGATGCTGATTGAGTTGATGCTTAGATCTTATGTTAGCTTGCATACCATTCGTTGAGTGCTCTCTGGTTTCCTTTAGGTGGGATGTATCTTTTCAGTACCAACCAGAGGCTTCATTCCTTTGGATATTCTGGGAGTGCTCATTTATTGAGAATTGTATTAGATCTACGATTCTGCCTTGACTTTGTGAGCACATTTGTTGGAGCCTCAGTTCTACACTCTACGATTCAGCTTCAGCTGTGCAGACACTACAACTCCGAGATCAGATCTTGACACTCTACGATTTTTGTCGTTGTGCTTGTTGTCTTCATCTGATCTTGCTCGACTACGATCTTTGCCTCTGATATGATCAATAGACTCTACGACTCTGAGTGTAGTCTATGATTCTTGACTTAGCTTCGGTAGATGCTCGGTCGGCTCTTTGGTAGGCTGTCTCTACGATTCTGAACATGACTTCCTCAGCAAACTTCGGCTTAGAGGAAGTTCTACTCAATACACTACGATCCTTCCTCGTCTCTCCAACCAGTCTACGAACTCCGAGATTTACTATCTTGCAGACTACAATTCTGCCTCGACAGCTCTTGAGTTTTTCCTTGACTCTCCTGGCAGACTACAATTTCGGGTGCAGTGCTCGACGATCAGACAAGCCTATTAATTACATCATAAGATCAACCTAACATGCATGATCTTTCTATATTTATAGTCCTTGTACATCATTTCTTTTTAAGGACTTTACAAAGCTGTTTTGCTTATGTAGGATCAACCTATCATATTTGATCAATTCATTCTAAGTCTTGTACATGTGTTTTTATTATCTATCAAAGGACTTTACAGCTTTTCTTAATGCAAGCATACTTGCATATTCATTCATATATATATATATATATATATATATATATATATATATATCATAATCAAATCATATATAAATAGGAATATCATTCACATGTTTATTCCTAACAATCTCCCCTTATTTGATTATGACAAAAACAATAAGTGCATATGCATGGTATGAATGAATCTTATATACAGTGAGCAGCTGTATTTCTAAAAGAATGTCATTTATAATGATGTGAAATTTAATATACTAGCATTTTATATCCCGGATCCAGAACATACCTAACTAGTTAGAGATGTACCTCTTTTGGCTCCATGTATGCTTCCAGGATGTCTGTTGACCCAGCTATTCATCTGTTTGATTTCTTTGCTTCTGCTTCCCTTGGGATGTTGACTTCATTTCTTTTGTTTGCTCATCTGCAGATGTATGCTCCTTTTCTTCTTCTGGCTCCCCCTCAGCCTTTGCAAATACAGGCTCATCATCCTTTGGCTCCCCCTCAGATGATGAACCAGCGTCTTTTTCTGGTGTCTTCTTCTTTGTCTTCTTATCTTGTTTCCTTCTACTTTCCTTGCCCTTTCTTGAATACCTTTTACTCTGCCTCTTTCTATGCCTCTTTTTCTCCCCCTTTTTTTCATTAATCATTTGGGAGAGCTGCTCCATATTGGACATAAGCTGCTTCATCAAATAGGAGGAGTTAGCAACTTCAAACTAGAGTTCTTGTTGGCTCAGCTCAAGTTGCATAGAGAAAGACTGATTCATGTTGTCAATCTTGTCAGAGAGGACTTGGAGTTGTTCTTCATTTGCCTTCTGTGCTCGTAGTGCATCAACCTTTTGATCATTCATGACCTTCAGATAGATGTTATCTCTCTCTCTCTTTAATTTTGAGAGATACATCAGCCATCGATGCTTAGAGTGTGTCTTGAACTGAATTATCTCCTTCTTCTGTCAACCTTTTTAATTCTTCATTGATTAGAGATATCTACTCAATCAGCTCGTCAGAATTCTTCAATAGCTCCTGCACCATAGGGATTTGGTCATTTGGTTGGGCAGCCTCTTGTTGAACACCATATTGGACTCTACGATTTTCATCCTTGGACAGATTTTCGAAGGAGTTGAGAATCTGAAAAATTATTGAGAACCAATCGCTACTGGAGGATGAAGAAATGTTGGATAATTGTGCTTGGGTAGATGGAGGCTTCGCATTTTGGACTTGAACACCATCAGTAGTAGAGTGAACAGACTCTACGATTATTTCCTTGGTCATGATCCTTCTTCCTTCAGAATCCACTCTACGATCATAAGGAATATAATGGTTGCCAGCATGTCTGTAGACTTTGTAGTGGGGCTATTCTTTGATCATCATTGTTGCATAGTTCTTCAACTTTGGGAAGGTCTGTGACACCTGTTCCAGGCTTGGAGTTTCTGGAAGTACTTCTGGTGGTTCATTCGAGGCTTCCACTTCTATTCTTCTGTTACTCCAAGCTAGAGAAATGACAGGAAAATCTTCTAGTTCTTCTGATTCCTGATGTGCAAAGTCAGAATCTTTCTCTATTTCTTCTCTTGTTGGGCCTGAATCTTGTTGGCTCCTTTCCTCAGATTCATCAGTGAATTCTTCATGTTGAATTTCATTTTTAGAACTTTCTTTAGAGAGATCTTCCTTGGACTCATCTTCTTCAATACTAGTTCCATCTTCAGCACCTTCTTCCTGTGATTCAGATTCATCATCGCTTAATTCAATGACTGCAGTAGATTGATCACTTCTCTTCTTGGAGGCAAATTGAGCAAGTAGTCTGTAGCTCTTTCTCCTCCTTGGAGGTTCAGCTATAGGAGAGTCAGACTCTTCTTCCTCTTCAGACTCTAAGGCCTTTGAATCATCATGCAAGCTTCCTTGACTTTCAGCATTAGCAGGATTATGTCCTCCTTCTTTAGAATCAACATCATTTGATCCATCATCTGGGCTTATTGGAGCATTTGCATTTGAAGGTGCAGTTGAGTTAGCTTGTAACTTTTCTTCATCATCAGAGTGAATGCTCTGAGAGTTAGCCACAGGGCTTGTGTATTTTCCTTCATCAGCAGATTCTGTATTTTTTTCCAAGAATCCAGCTTCATTGTCTGATTCGTTCTTCGAGGGCTCGGTGTTGAGACCATTAGTTTCCTTTTCTTCCTCTGACTCTACGTTCTCCCTTTCGTCAGATGAACTTTCTTGGGAAATTGGGACTTGTCTGTTACCACCTTAGCTTTCTTTCTAGATGGCCCTTGAGATAGTCTATTACTTCTCCTCTCTGTGGTCTCTGCAGTTGAGATCTTTTCATCTTCATCCTTATCTTTGGTGGAGAGACTTCTTGGTGGGGCCTCAGTTTTCCTCACACCTTTGGATTTCTTCCTAGCTGGTGTGGTTACTGCTGGTACAGAGTCACCAGATTCCGAACTTTCCACCTCTTTTACCTTTCTTTTCTTAGCAGAGTTCTTTATGTTGCCCCCTGCTGTAGTTAGCCTTCTGTTCTCCTTTGGGTTTTTCTTCCAATTCACAAACAGTTGTGGAGACATTACTTTTTGAACATTTAGAAGTTCTCCCTCATCATCCTTGATCTTGCTTCCCAGCTTCTTCTTCATCACAATACTCAGCAGTCTTCCGTGAAACTCCTTTGTAAGTGGTTTTTCTGTAGACTTCTTCAACTCAGCCTTTTCTACCTATTTTGAGATTTGATCGAACAAGATAACTCCAAAGTTTATTCATTTCTTCAGAACTATTGCAGACATAATCTTCAGTTGTTGATCAAGCACAGTGTCATGTGCCGTATCCTTGCATAGTATACATTTGCCTACTATGTCAGCAAAGAACTCGAATTCCTCAGGAAACTCCTCTTTCTTCATGTCCTTTAGACTAGGATTTCTTTGGTACCCCATAATCTCCTTTGCTTGCTCAGTGTCGATCTCATCAAGGTTTTTTAGTCCTAGGTCAGAAAAACCTAAGCATTGATTGATATCAGATGATTTCAGCTTTAGAGACTGACCTTTAACCTTGGTTGAAAGGGTTCCGGCATTTATGGATGCATTTGAGTAGAATTCCTTAACCAGTTTAGTGTATACTTGTGTGCTTGCCCCAAGACATTCTGAGAATCCAGCTTTCTTCACAAGTTCAAGAATGTCTCTGAACTTCTTTTCAGATTTCTCAAACGACTTGGTTCCGAGCTGGATGCCAGTGATTACTTGCCAATCTTCCATTTGAATGATTCGAGGAATATGGGTATTGATTCAGAGAGATTTATGTGAGACAGCTGATTATTATTTGGATTCTAGAGGCTTAATCGATTTAAGCTTCGAAGAGAATTCTAGGGTTTAAAAATTGGAGGGAGAGATGTTCGATAGTTCCAGGTAACTGTTTGCAAATTTTGAATTTTTCTTTATGGTAGTTTCTTCTAACTCTATATACGCTGTGATGTGTCAACTAGCCATCGGTTGCACGATGCCCAGTAATGAGTTGTAACTCCCCATTAACTTTTCAGTTAGATGTCTCTTTTGGAAGAGTAGACGTTTGATTGATGTGGATTGACCGTTGACCTCTTCGGTTCGTAGAGTAGCATGATAAGGCAGCTATGGACTCTACGTTTTTCTTTGTTGACTCAACGATCAACTTTTGAGAGATGATGCAGTGGATGGTTTTTGACATTACTTTTCATCTTGAACCTGCATGGCTCAACTACTGATGTACTTCATAAAGTCTTGGGCACTTTTCTTCATCGGGTCATCTTTCTAACCAACATTCGAACTTATCTCCCATAATCTGAATGGTTGAGCAATTTTCTTGTTCGTCCAAGCTCCTCATGAGTTGGAGTAGCCACTTGTAAGACTACAAACGTCGAGTCTGTTTCTACAATCGCTGAGATTGCACTACGATCATTGAGGTTATATCACGATCGTTGAGCTCTCAAAAACTTTACTCTGCGATCGTTGACTGTCTTGGTCCTTGAGATGAACTTGATCAAGCAATCTTTATGGGTTAAGGTAGCTCAGGAAGGGCCAACCTCTTAGAATGAGCTAAGGGTCAGGTTTGTCCCTGTGGCGCTTTCCAGATGAAGTACTTTAGGAGTAGTTTGCATTGATATCTCATTTGACCTTTTTTGGGGGTGGAGTTCCTCTCCCAACTTTAGACAATTACATTTGTTGTAATCGTCGTGTCCTTCTACTCTTACACTACGATCAGATGTTTGATCGTAAGCACTCCTCGATTTTGAGTTGGGTAGCTGATGGGTTATCAGTAGTACGTTTTGAGACGTTCCTACTGACCATGGATCTTCATTTGGTTCAATAGCCACAAAGTTTTGGGACTCTGTAGCTGGTACATTACTTCATAGAATATTTCAGTGATGTTGTTACTTAAAAGATCACTGCTCCCCCATGGTTGATGTTGTCTTTTCAGTGAGGTGTGATTTCTTTTTCTTCATGTACATTAGGAAGCATCCCTGCATATCTTCTTCTGACTGAAATCATTAAATCTTCTTATTTCGTAGAAATGGGCATCTTCAGGGTTGATCATTCTATGATCCTTTGACAGTACTACGAACGTAGTCTTCTTTTACAGTTTGTACTTGGAGTTCTACTCCCGTAATGAGTTCCTCATGTTTGATGCTCGATGATCCTCTATGGTGAGTTTTCGTGAGGATTCTTTTCTTATGACCTGCTTTGAATGATTGAGCATCTAAGACCCTTTTACATCTTTGGTTGAATGACTTGCTTCCTTATAAGGATCAGCAACAATGTGAGCTTCATTCATATTAGCTCAGCAAGTCTTCCAGGACAGGCTTTGACATATAGGAGTTTTATCAGAATCATTTCTGAATAGTATTAAGCCTTCTGCTGGTTGAATTTTCTTGACTGAAGTCTTCTGCTTCAGCATTCCTTAGTGTGGTCAGATGGACCAGGTACCTTGTAATAACTCGAGATTTTCTATATAAAATAAATAAGAAATTTTGGGTATAAATTTTTTTTTATTTAATGGCGAGACTAAGTGTCAAGTAAAGTGAACGATAAATGCGAATACATTTATTACTTGAAAAATTAGAAATAATTTTGGAATTATTAATTACCACAAATTATATGGTAATAAATTTTTGTAAGCCGAAATGTTTTTATTAATTATTTTCCATGAAAACATGATTGGAAATAATATATGATGTGATAATTAGATTTATATAATAAATATTTTATTATATGAATTGTTCGTAATATTTAAGTTAATTATTTTAACTTGATTATTGATGATGTGTACGAAGAATAAGTCGGACATGAGATCCAAAACCTAGATTGGGATTATGATCAAGAGATGAGAATAATAATATTATATTATTTTACAAGCACCATAATTATTTCTATGGGTATGTGTGATGAGATAATATTGAGCAATGACTATCAATTAGGTCATAGCATATTATCGCTTTGTGAAACCCTAATTATTAAACTCGGTTATGGGATATTTCGAGTAGTGACCTGTGTATATGAAGTTACCGTGAATAAGAATATCGGTAATTAGAAGAACCCCTAATTATTGTCATTAGACGTCGATAATTAGGACAAACCCTAATTATTATAACCCTAACCGGTTGAAATTAGAAACTGTAACGAATCGTGTTAGTAACATACACGTATAATTAAAGAACCACTAATGGTCAATTAAAACCCTAATTGATGACGTTGAGAAACCCTAATTTTAATTACCCAGGGTTTAATTTCGATGTTATCAGATAAGTGTTTTAATTTACCAAATGATAGAAGTTAATTGGTAAATTATAAGAATTAAATCTAGTGATTAAATATTACATTTAATTGCCTTGTACAAGATTGCCCATACACTCTTAAACAAAGCCCAACCATCACCCATAACAAATCAGAAGCAAGAATCAAGAATTTTTGGCAAAAAGGGTATAAGAACACTAAACCTAGAAATCCTTTGATTCGATGTTATTTGATGCAATTGATTGTTTAAAGTTGTGTAATAGAATGTTAATTGATGATATGGGTTGATAAATCAAAGACCCATAACATCAAAGTGCACGAATTTGAAGATTTAAGCAAGTTGGAAAAACCGAATTCTATTATTTTTTTCACCAAATGTCAGAGGCCATAACTCTTTGCTCGATCATGAGTTTTGTTCTTCAAAAGTTGTTATGTGTAGCCTGATATGTGGTCTTTAATCTGCAAAAAGAATCAAGTCCATATCATGTATAGATTAGAAGTTATAGATGGTCAAACATGGTTGACCGATCATGATAAACTGTTTTTGGGCGGTCTGTAATGGGGGCATTCTCGTCCACTTTTTGTGCTTTAAAAGGTCTAGGCTTTTGATATGTTGTAGTGCACTGAGTTAGGAAGCCATAGGCTTTGGAATGACCTCATTCCGACCTCGGATGAGGGAATTACGGTGATTGGAAGGAAATGTGTCAAATTTCTCAAAACTGAAAGTCAGCAGCGAGATGTGCTGTTCGGGACACTGTTTCGATCAGTTAATGTTTCCAAAACCTTCTGGAATTTTGGTATGTTATAGTACACCGAATAAGCTTTCCATAGACTCCGAAACGGACTAAATCCGATATCGGAGGAGAGAGTTATGACATTTCAAAGTAGTAGTGTCAAAACTTCCCAACAAGTGCGGTGCAGTCCATTTGAACGGAATTTCTGGGCTGATATGTTCGGAATTTGGAAATGGTCAAAGAATAAAAGTTGTAGCCCCAGAAGTTAGCTTCGCGTGGGCTCAAGAATCGCCAAAATGTTTTAAAATGAAAGAGTTATGACTGTTTTAGCGAAAGAGGGTAAAGCTGAAACGAGATTGAAAAACTGTTATGAAGCGCCCACTTTTGACGCCTTCGTTTGGGCTACCTAATGAACCCGAATTGGGTAATTCGTATTTTTAAAAATAGTCTTACATACCATGTATAACATATCCAAAAATCAGATTAATCGGAGTTATGAGCAATGCGTTAGAAAATCGCAAAGTGAGCTATTGAAAAATTAGTATAAACCAAGTCCCACATCGACTAAACTGAAAACTTCACCATTTTCTAAACCTATAAATAGAAGGGCTTGGCCTTTGTTTCATTCACCAACAATAAGGCCTCCAATTTTTTTTGAGAAAGGTTTTGTTGTGGGGAGAACTTTTATAAAGATCTCCTTAGTTAAATTTTTAAGTGAAGTGCGTATTCATCTGTGGAATTAGTATTTCTATATTTCTTATTTAATTTTGTAATGTTATTATTTTTAATTGTTAGTTAAAGTTTGAATTTTTGAAGTTTAGTTAGTGTTGTTAATAAACTAGTTAGTTTACTATGTTTATTTTGGCTTAGAATTGGTTATGTAAATGAGTTATTTGTGATGACTTTTAATATTTTGTGATGAATTTCATTAATTAATTATTATTAATGATTATATTAAATAATTTAGTTTAAAAATGATTTTAATATTATAAAAATCATTTTAAATGAAAATAAGGTATTTAAAAATATTTTAAGTTATAAAATATAACTTTTAATATTTAAATGATAATTTCATTAATAATTAAATATTAATGATATTAAGATAATATTAATGATATTTAGTTTATTTAATAATTATTATTAAATAAATAGTTTTAAAATGGTTTTACTTATTTAAAACCATTTAAAAAGGATATTAAGGATTTAAAATATTTTAAGTTATAATTAATGACTTTTAATATTTGGATAAATAGTACATTAATATTTAAATATAAATAGTAATTATTTAAAATGATTTTTATTGTTTTAAAAATCATTTAAGGGTAATATAAATGTTTTAAAAATAGTTTGAGTTATTATAAATAACTTTTATATTTTTAGTAATGGTTTCATTAATAGTTTAGTATTAATTAAACTATTAATGATAATGGAATTGTTTAATGTTTAAATCATTTAATTATGATTTCGATATTTGAAAGTTATAGCCGGCCAAACTAGCTGACTTGAGAACCGATTATGAAGTTCTGAATTTGAAGAAGATCACCTATAGTAACAGTTATATCACTATAGGCCCTTTAGTGACAGATTTGAATTATTTTAAATTTTTCAATTTCTGGAAATTGCGAAAATGATTAAAATAAGATGTCTGATATTTACAGATGTTGAGGTATAGAATAAGAGTCTTAGACTCAGTATTTACCCGATAAAGTCGCTTCCGATTACGACGACAAATGTTAGACCTTATACAAGAAAGAAAAGACTACTGTAAGAGCATGGATGAGATATTTGAAAAATGTATAAAAATATTTCAAGTATAGAATAGGAACTAAAAAGTATGATCTTTGTGATTATGTGATTAGACTATGTCTTGTCAATCGTAAACATAAAGACTATGTGTTAAGATATATTGTTCTAATCGAACTAATGATCCGATTATTGATAGGTTGTGATAAAGAGATAAAACCTAAGTTGAGATTTGTAATCGTTTAATCAAAAGTATCTTACCTTTGCATTTTCTTTATGCAATGGACATGAGTAAGAAGTTTCGTAATTATTCTATTCTCGCATGCATTATGTACGCTTTGATTATCAACATGTTAGCTCAGATATATATTCTGTTAAGTTGATTTCTAAATGGTTATACAAGTGTCCCCACTTGGATAATCATGGCATTTATTCGCATGTTGATACACCTTTGTCAATTACCCGTATATATATGTTGAATTACATATTATTGTTGAGCAAGATTAAAAACCTTCGGGTTTGGAACCAGGCATGTATGAACATCCCTATATGGGAAGATTTTTGCGCAAGGCGGATAGAGTGAGCGATGAATTTCGTTCAAGTTATGTAGTATTGATCAATACAGGGTACAACGGGGCTGATCACCCTCCGTGTCCGTAAGTTATGACGGTTTGAGGATAGAATTCCGCTAAACCTTTTCGAAAATGAAAAGAATGTTCATAGTATGTTTCTTAAACCCTATTCAAGGGTAGAGCCAGAGCCAAATTTAAAGAATTTGAAAGAGAGTTGTTATGTGAATTTTTTATCAGTACATATTACTTCACAACTTTCAATTCGTTGTAGAAGTGTTATGTAAAGAGAATACTTATATTCTTTCAACTTATATATAATTGCTATTACTTCTTTGGGCACTTAAATGCTCATCCTTGCTTAAATTAAATATTTTCGATTATGTATGAAGCAAACCAAGGCTCGAGACGCTAACAAAGGAAAAGGAAAGTCGATCGAATAAGTGTGTATTATGAGTTAATGGTTATAGTTGTATTGGTATCTATTCCAAAGATTGTAAGGAATGTATTTGAAGGTCACGTACCTAGGGAAGTAAACTTTGATGTATGTAAATTAAGTTCGAATGTATTATTATTTAGTATTATTCAGCTTAAAGAAATGGTATCGTGGAGAACCGAGTTCGGGTTTCAAGTACCTGGATTTGGGGTCGTCACATACCTGCAGGTTATAAATTTCTATTTTTGGTACCCATGGTTAAATGGGTCCTGCTAGGTTAGTTTTCTAAACCCATGTTCCTCATATATTTGGATAATCATCATATTGATCACCAACAGTCATATTCATGCATGTAACTAATTTAGATAATACATTTTGAGATGCATGATGGTGAGTGTGTGTGAGATTTGCTATTTTAATAAAACACTCTTTTTCTTTGATGGTTTCATCATTTGCTAGGTTATGTTGACATGGTTTAAATGTTCACAGAGTGAGAATCAACTCTACAATTTATTTGTATCTGGTTGATTCATGGAGGTGATCAGTTTCTACGAATCTTTAAGATGCTCTTGTAGAACTGATCATACTCTGTGTGTTATTAAACACTTAGACCATAGGTTGTACATACATACTAACCCATCAGCAAAGATTACTTCACATAAAATTATTTTAACATGTGATGTTATTATGACCATTTCAAATTTCTTTCAAGATGTCATCTTCAACCTAAAACTTGGATGGAGAGAAAGTTTATACGCATTTGAGTTTCCACCCTCAGTGTATTTTCTCTCTTCACCTTTTTAGGTAGATTATGATTCCTTGAAAGAATACTGTTATAGTTCATAAGAAGATGCAATCATGATGTACATATTTATATAAGTGAGGAACCGTACCTTTTTACTATCAGTTTCTTAACAGTCATTTATCTAAGATATACTGAGTTTAGGCATTGATGTGCATAGTTTCTCAATTTCTCGATGTACCAATTTGCTCCAAGTAGACCTTCAATCAATCAGTCGTGGTCTTGAAGATGCAAGCTAAGAGAATATCAGCATCTTTAATTCTTTGACATCCTTGAGTTCACAAGGTTTACATCCAGCTGCAGGTTGGCCAGACATATGTTTGAGAAGTTCTTCTTTCTTCTCTAGATAAGCATTACTTAGCATGTATGGCCTTTTCATCTTTTTAGGCTGGTGGATGTTTGAATCTTTTCTGTTGATGTCTCTTGAGCTTTCTAGCCTGGTCTTCAGACTACAGGATTGATAGCAAGCAAAGATTGGTCTTGTTGATATGACAATCAAGAACATAGACCAATCTGAGCAGCTTCAGGTGTATATGCATATTTACCTGTACACAATATTTCCAACGTGTGAGCTCATCTGCATATAACAAGTGACTTAGTACTAAACTAAGTTTAGAACAATGTTTGTGCCTAGGATCAAACTCAAAGCGATTAGCTTTTGAAAATAGCATGAGAACCTGCTCTAATACCAATTGTTAGTTCCCAGTAGGCACAATAGATCTAGAAGGGGGGGTTGAATAGATCCTTTTTAATTTCAAATGCTTTTCTAGTTTATTTTGTATTGCTAATAATTTAGCATATGACAAACATAAGAATCTTTTCAAGCACAGCGGAATAAGTAAAAGATCCCCTTCATTGATATATTCATAATCATGCATACATTGTTCGTAGAGTTAGTTCAGTGGTAAGAAATTAAAACATACATAGAAGTTATGGCAGTTAATGTACATAATGTAAATGACATAAAGTAAAAGACACAACGGGTTTTAAGTGGTTTAGACACTCAAGCTCCTAATCCAATCTTCTGCTTGCAACTAGCAGGATTTCCACTAAGGAAGGGCAGCACCTTGAATCACTAAGATTCCTTCAAGGCCAGCAACCTTGGGACTTCAGTTCACTAAGAATTCTTCAAGGCCAGCAGCCTTGGAACTTCTCTAGTTCCCTAGAAACTCTTCAAGCCCAGCAGGCTTGGAAACTTCATTTAGTCCCTCCGGACAAGGACCCCTCAGGCCCTGGCTTCTTGTTGTTGAGTTGTTTGTTTGTTTGTTGGAGTTGGTGCTGAGCTGCTAAGATGTCTTTAAGCTCTGAACATCTTTTGTACTTAGCAGCTTGGCGTGATCATCCTTGAAGGGTCGTTGAGTGTTTCATGATGCTAAGCTTCTTCAGTTACTCAACCACTTCTGATGATCCCTTGATGAATTGCCTTGAAGATCATTCTTCTAGATACATGATGGCTGCACATGATGGGTTTCTAAGATGACTGTAAGCTCTTCTGCTAGGTACTTAGAAACTTTCTCATGCTTGACACCATGATGGCGTTGGTGATCTTCTTTATTGATACTTGATGCCTTCTCATGATGGACTTGCTAAGATGATTGTAGGCTCTTCTCTCTGGTACTTAGAGTCTTCCCATGATGTACATCAAGATGACATGATGCTCTTCTTTCTCTCGGCAGTTCAGAACACTCTTCTTGTAGTAGAACTCTCACTTCTACATTATAGAAATCTCACTTCTACTTCTTTCTTTGTCTGACTCTAAGTGTTCTTGGTGGATCGTAGAGTAAGCCTTTGAACCTTCATTGGTCACTCACTATTTTATGTTGGTTAGATCAGTCCACCATTTCTCCAAACTCAACAACTCCAGTAGCCTTTGATCTTTAAAGCTCTAGCTAATTTATATTCCTTCCCAATCTTCCCGTTGGAAAGTAGCCGTTGAAAGCTCTTCAAATTGCTTCACAGATCTCGAGTTGTTTGGTGTAGATCGCAGATGTGACATGTCAACTTTTTCTCGACTTTTCCGATTACATGCGTCTACTATTTCACCTACC
Organism: Panax ginseng; assembly: GCA_020205605.1. Classification (NCBI taxonomy): domain Eukaryota; kingdom Viridiplantae; phylum Streptophyta; class Magnoliopsida; order Apiales; family Araliaceae; genus Panax; species Panax ginseng. The sequence continues at coordinate 95,019,591 of CM035139.1, forward strand.
CCGTCAGATATGTTACTTTGATGTCTTGGGCAGGTCGACGACTTTATTTCCTCCTTCTGATTTCTCGATCAGAGGTTGTCCTTTTGCATCGATGCTCTCAATAAGCTCTTGTCTGAATACCATCCTTCAGATTAAACTGTTGCCAGTGCTTCAATCTTCGGATGATCGTACTCTACAATTCTAATGCTTGCTTTCTTGGACCTGATCATATTGTCTTGTTGACTTGCTCATTTGACATGTAGAGACAACACTACGATCTTGAAGAGTGTTCAATGGATCTGCAATGTAGTACACTTCTTTCTTTTCTTGTACAGTGCTTCAATACTTCTATTTGCTTTGACTGCTCTCCGATACTGATGGCTTGACTCTCTATTCTGGCCCTTTCTGAATAGCAAGACACTTCAGATTTGTGGCGTGTCCAGCTCGCTTTCTCCTTGTGATCTCCTGTTCACTTATCATTAATGGACTTACCCAATGCTTAATCACTTTAGCCTTGTTCTTCAAAGGCTGACCAGTATCTTAGTGTACACTCCATCAGTTCTTTCTTTGTTTGGCAAACACTACAATCTTGGTTGCTTCCAAGATCGATGTCTTCTATTTACTTGACAGCAACTGCACTAGTTGACTTTCCTTAGTTAGTTACTGAAGTCTTCTTATGATTAACTTATGGAAGACTTCATCTCGAATGGCTTCACAACTCAATCTGGATGCTGATTGAGTTGATGCTTAGATCTTATGTTAGCTTGCATACCATTCGTTGAGTGCTCTCTGGTTTCCTTTAGGTGGGATGTATCTTTTCAGTACCAACCAGAGGCTTCATTCCTTTGGATATTCTGGGAGTGCTCATTTATTGAGAATTGTATTAGATCTATGATTCTGCCTTGACATTGTGAGCACATTTGTTAGAGTCTCAGTTCTACACTCTACGATTCAGCTTCAGCTGTGCAGACACTACAACTCCGAGATCAGATCTTGACACTTTACGATTTCTGTCGTTGTGCTTGTTGTCTTCATCTGATCTTGCTCGACTACGATCTCTGCCTCTGATATGATCAATAGACTCTACGACTCTGAGTGTAGTCTATGATTCTTGACTTAGCATCGGTAGATGCTCAGTCGGCTCGTAGGCAGGCTATCTCTACGATTCTAAACATGACTTCCTCAGCAGACTTCGGCTTAGAGGAAGTTCTACTCGGTACACTACGATCCTTCCTCATCTCTCTAAGCAGTTTATGAACTCCGAGATTTACTATCTTGCAGACTACGATTCTGCCTCAACAGCTCTCGAGTTCTTCCTTGACTCTCCTGGTAGACTACGATTTTGGGTGCAGTGCTCGATGATCAGACAAGTCAATCTATTACATCATAAGATCAACCTAACATGCTTGATCTTTCTATATTTATAGTCCTTGTACATCATTTCTTTTTAAGGACTTTATAAAGCTGTTTTGCTTATGTAGGATCAACCTAACATATTTGATCAATTCATTCTAAGTCCTTGTACGTGTGTTTCTATTATCTATCAAAGGACTTTACAGCTTTTCTTAATGCAACCAAACTTGCATATTAATTCATATATATCATAATCAAATCATATATAAATAGGAATATCATTCACATGTTTATTCCTGACATATATATATATATATATATATATATAAACAAAATAACTCCCACCCGTGATTAGACTTCCCCCCCCCCCCAAATCATTTTTCTTTTGTGGGCCCCACATGTCACCCCACCTTTATTATATTAAATAATTTTCTACCGATTATTTTGAAAAATGGGTAAGTAGGGGTCCAACAAATACTTCATAAAAATCCCCTCAATATTTTTAACAACGTTTATTCATATTATTATAACTCGCAAATTAACAACCAGGTCGTTCCCAGGAAAGAGGGGGCTTTCCGATAAGGATTTCTCCCTATTGGCGTGCAATTAGATGAACAAACCACTCCTTGACAGAACTTCTAGACATTGTTAATTATGCAAATAATAATATGAATAACTTGTCATCTCAATTATTGATTTAATAATATAAAATATTATGCATATGAAACTGTGACAATAATTGAATCAATAATATAAGAGATATGATGCTGCAATTACTGTAGCAATAATTGAGTATAACTGAGTGACTTCTCACGTAAGCATCAATAATCAATACCGTGTGCTACTATGCAACTACGCGTATTACTGTACTTTTATCACCGGGTATTTCAACAGTTTTAAAGGTAAAACTTCCGCCGTTATTTTTATAAAAAGATATTTCTGTCATTTTCTAACTCCGATAATAATTTTGTTGTGGGGTCCACCAATAATTGTGCCGTCGTACGAATATTCTCTGTTAAAAACAATATTCCCCGACCAATAGAATAGTATATAACAACTTGCTTACTTTGCAAAATTTATAAATATTACCAACAACTTTAATATTATAACAAATCAACACCATAATTATTCAAAATGATATTTATAGAAAAAATCATCTTTATTCATAAAAGTTGGGGTCTTACAACCTCCCCTTCTTATGAAATTTCACCCTCGAAATTAGGGTACATACCTGATATGTCGAAGAGGTGAGGATACCTTGATTTTATTTCGGATTCTAACTCCCAGGTCATTTCCTCAACATCGTGGTTTCTCCACAAAACTTTAACTTGAGGTATAACCTTGGAGCATAGAATATGTTCCTTCTTATCCAAGATTTTAATAGGTACCTCTTCATACGTTAAATCTTTCGTTATTTCGTACGGTTCTAACTCAATAATGTGGTTCGGGTCTTTCACATATTTACGTAACATAGATATGTGAAAAATGTTATGAACACGAGACATACTTGGCGGTAAGGCGAGTCTATAGGCCACAGTTCCTACATGATCGATGATTAAAAATGGGCAAATGAATAGAGAATTAAGCTTTCCTCTCTTTCCAAATCTCGTAACTCCTTTCCATGGAACAACACGTAACAACACATGATCTCCAATATTGAATTCCACGTCCTTTCGATGAAGATCAGCATAACTCTTTTGTCGATCTTGTGAGGTTTTTATACTTTTTTGGATCATTTGAATCTTTTCATAGTCATACGTACCAACTCCGGCCCCAACAACGTTACTTCACCCACCTCATCCCAACATACTAGAGAACGACACTTTCTTCCATACAACACCTCAAATGGAGCCATGCCAATACTTGCTTGATAACTGTTGTTGTATGAAAACTCCACCAAAGTTAAGAACTTGTCCTAACTTCCCTTGAAGTCAAGGACACAGAGTCTTAATAGATCTTCAAGAGTTTGAATAGTCCTCTCTGACTGCCCGTCCGTTTGAGGATGATATGACGAACTAAATCGTAAATCCGTGCCCATAGCTTTTTGTAAACTAACCCAAAATCTTGAAGTGAATCTTCGGTCTCGATCAAAAACTATGGATACTGGCATACCATGCAATCTTACAATCTCATTTATGTACATACGAGCAAGACGTTCAAGTGTATAAGTTTCTCGTATAGGTAAGAAATGAGCCGACTTGGTCAATCTATCAACAATTACTCAAATTGCATCTATTCCTTGAGAAACCTTGGGAAGACCAGTAACGAAATCCATGGTAATGTGCTCCCACTTCCATTCTGGAATTTCAAGTGGTTGCAATGGACCTTTTAGTACTTGATGCTCTGCCTTGACTCGTTGACAAGTTAAACACCTTGAGATAAACAGCGCTATCTCCCTCTTCATATTGCCCCACCAAAATGTATGTCGAAGATCATGATACATTTTGGTACTCCCAGGATGGATTGCAAATGGTGTGTTGTGCACCTCCATCATGATTTTATACTTCAAGTCAGAATCATTAGGAATACAAAGTCTGGAATTGACTCGAAGTATTCCTCCTTCATCGATTCTTGCTTTCGGAATAGCACCTTCTTGCACTTTCTTCCTCATACGCATCAGCTCCAGGTCTGTAGCTTGAGTAGCTTTAACTTTATTGATTAAATTTAGTTTTACTCATATATTCGTCATCATCACATGGGTCCCTGGAGTTTTTAACTCTATCTCCATCCTTTGCAAGTCATACAAAATGGGCCTTTACGTTGACAATATCGCACTCGTACCCGCATATGATCTTCTACTCAATACGTCAGCTACTACGTTCGCTTTTCCAAGATGGTATTGAATGGTATGATCATAATCTTTCAATAGCTCAAGCCAACGTCGTTGTCGCATGTTGAGCTCCTTTTGAGTGAAGAAATATTTGAGGCTTTTATAATCCGTAAAGATCTCCACCTTCTCTTCATACAGGTAATGCCTCCAGATCTTTAGTGCGAAAACGACTGCTGCCAACTCTAGATCGTGAGTAGGATAATTCCTCTCATATTCTTTGAGTTGTCGTGAGACATAGGCTATGACTTTCCCATGTTGCATGAGAACACATCCTAAACCTTTGCCTGAAGCATCACTATAGATGACAAATCCCTCTGAACCAGATGGTATTATCAGAACAGGTGTTGAAATGAGTCTCATCTTCAGTTCTTGAAAAGTCTTCTCACATTCCTTGTTCCAACCGAATTTTGTATCTTTTCGAGTCAGCTGATTTAATGGAGTAGCGAATCAAGAAAATCCTTCCACGAATTTCTGATAATAACCAGCTAAGCCAAGAAAGCTACGTACTTCGATCACTGACTTAGGTTGCTCTCAGCTTTGAATTGCTTCAATCTTTGTCGGGTCAACAGATATTCCGTGATTTGATATCACGTGCCCAAGGAATACAACTTCCTCAAGCCAGAACTCGAATTTCTTCAACTTGGCATAAAGCTTGTTTTCACGAAGCCTTTAGAGTATCAGCCTCAAGTGTTGCTCATGATCTTCACGGCTTTTGGAATATATGAGAATGTCATCAATAAAGACAACCACAAAATGATACAAATATTCCTTGAATACTCGGTTCATCATATCCATAAAATCAGCAAGATCATTAGTCAATCCAAAAGACATGACTAGGAATTCTTAATGCCCATAACAAGTTCTGAAAGCCGTCTTTGGAATGTCATCAGTTTTAATCTTTAACTGATGATATCCGGAATGAAGATTGATCTTTGAAAAGAATTTGGCACCTTGCAACTGGTCAAACAGGTCATCAATACGTGGCAATGGGTACCAATTTTTGATGGTGACATGATTCAACTCCCGATAATCAATACAAAGTCGCATATTCCCATCTTTCTTCTTTACAAATAGAACAGGAGCACCCCAAGGAGACGTACTAGGACGAATAAAGCCAATGTCTAACAGTTCCTGCAGTTGGGTCTTTAACTCCTGAAGTTCAATAGGAGCCATTAGATATGGGGCTTTGGAAATGGGTTTTGTACCGGGTTCAAGGTCGATACAAAATTCAATGTCATGCTCTAGAGGGTAGGCCAGGAAGTTCTTCAGGAAATACGTCAGGAAATTTATTAACAATAGAAATATCATTCAAAACTGACGTATTTTTGTTTAAATCTGTGACATGAGCTAAGAAAGCTTGACATCTGTTTTTCAATAAACGAAATAGCTTTATGGCTTGAGATGACAGTGATTGATTTTAATGGTTTGGTTGCTTGAATTCGCATAATAGGTTTTTAGGAATATGAAAGCTAATAACCTTACGAAAACAATCAATTTTTGCATGATGAGTAGTTAACCAATCAATCCCTAGAATTATGTCAAATGCAAGTATTTTTAATGAAATCAGATTGACAGGTAATGTGAGGGTACCGATTTGAACCAAACAAGACTTATAAACAATGAATGTAATGAAGGTTTCTCCCAACGGAGTTGCAACAGATAAGTCAAACTCTGATTTCTCCCGAGTCAAATTTAAACGTTGAGCGCAAGTAGGAGAAATAAAAGAGTGGGTAGAACCGGTATCGAATAAGGTATAAACTTCGCAAGAGTTTATAATTAGCTTACCCTTGATAACTTCATTTGGGTTCCTCACTTATTGGGAAGTCATGACAACCACTCTCCCTTGAGCTACCCAGCTTTAACTTATCTGGGGCAGCATTTGGTGTCATCACTACAATTGGAATTAACTTTTCTATAGGGCATATTCCACCCTTAACTGCTTCGTCGTACTCTTGATTCATGATTTGAATCATCAATCTTCAATCCATATTGAATTGAGGTTGACCGCTCTATACAGAGTAATTCAAAACTCGATGTTGAGTTCTCCCAATTACTATCCAAAAAGAGAAATACACATCATCCATTTTAGCCTTTTTAGATCGGACGTCTCTTTCTACAATATCAACAAGTCGTGCGGCTTTTACCCATGTATCCTCTATTCTCACTCGTTCAGTTGTTTCTTCTTTCAGCTGATCCTTGACATTTGAATTCTCAGATTCCAGCTTTAATATCTTACACTCTTCCAAAGAATGCTTCTGTTCAAGCATCACATATCAGGTAATATAATTTTGAATTGTTGCATCCCTTTGCTTCACGACCGCCTGCCGTTCTTCAACCTGTTCTTCTAACTCACGAATACGATCTTGCAGTTCTACATTTTGATCAAAACAATTTTCTAATAAATTCTCCTCAGGTTCCTCTTCTTCCTCACTCTCAGCTGCTACCTCTGCGACTAGCTCGGGTGCAACTATTAATTCATCACTCACCGCATGGATATCTCTAATTCCTTCTTTGCCTGACACCACATTATCCTGGTTGGTGATTAGAGGTGTCTCTACGATCTCATTTACTCCATTGTTGACATTTTCAGCTGTCATTCTCAAATACTGCCACAAAACAAGGGTTAATTAACATGACACATATTATCCTTATATTTTGACCGACCAATTAAATAACAAATAACTTAGGTAGGTCATACTAGCGAAGGAATTCCCCGTCTCTCCCCTCCTAGTTCTTGTCTCACATCTCAGCCATGGATCATATCCCTAAGCTTTGATACCAACTGTGATGTGATAAGTGGGTTTTACACCTACTTATTGGATATCAATTCACGCGAATTATGCTCATCTCAAGTATATTTTTAGTTGCATTTTATGTTATTTTGCATTGCATGTACTGAGAACTCCTTTGGCGTAAAAGTGCAGGATATGGCATAAATTGGTGAGGCTGGATGGCATTAGGCTGATGGATGCATGGCATGAGGATATAGTGGAGCAAGAAGACCAAGCATGGAAGGAATGAGTAGCAGGACAAAGCAGTAGCAGCAACAACACTGCAGAACCGTAATGTGATCGCGAAGTCGAAGTCGGCCAATGGCATGCTATCTGACAGCCAACACATGCGGCCGTATGCGATGGCCTGGATTTGCCGATTTCAAGATGCGCTACCAAGATTAAAGCGGGGAAGCGTCTGGGCGCGTACATGGCGTGATATTTCTTCTTCATTGAGCTGTTTATTTTAATTTTTAATTTCAAGGGTTGTAATTAATTAAAAATGATTTCTGACTGGTGTCGAACGTATCTTTCATTACTTTTGACGTATTTTTCATATCGTAACTAGGGTTTACACTTTGGGAGAGATTCCAACGAAGAACAAAGCCTAAACTCCATCTGTTCTAATTCTTCTTGGGATTTTCTATCATTGTGGATTACTATTGTTATTTTGCTAGATTTATATGAGGATTTGAATGTTATTATTGGAATATAATCAGTAATTGGGTTTGATCGTTTCTACCCTTTCTCTCTTAATTGTTTGCTTATTAACCATGTCTAGCTTTGATCCCATGATGGCTTTTGGTTCAATCATGAACTAAACTCCATTATGGAATTCTAACGGATTTTAATATGTAGTTTAATTACGTGTTTGATTGTTGGACTGTTTTGCATATCAATAGGAATTTCTATCATGGTTGTTTTGCATGTATGAATGCTTGATCACCATTCGTTTTTAGTACTTTTATGGAATTTTACAATGAACATGCGAGTATGGAGTGTAATCATGATAGCATACGTATATGGGGCTGTTTTGCATGGCTTGTGTATTTCGTGAATTAGATAGACATATACTAATTCACCATATGAGTTAATATAAGGGCTCATGCTTAAATTCAATATAGTTGCAATTTCACATAGACATATAGTGATTTTGGTTATATTGACGATTACATGGTGTGTATCGCATTTGGATGTTGTGTAAGTAGGGTATAGTACATTGAAAAATGGCTATGTATATATTAGTGCTCTTGGCTACTTTCTTGTGATATGTGAATGTTCTTGTATAATGGTGGTAATTAGATGAAGTATTAAATGAAGTTAGGATCCCATTATTTCCAGATTTGTTTTATCACATTCTTATTCTCATTTTAGTTATTATTTGTATTTAGAACAATTTCACAATTATAATATTTAGTTTAAGCATATAAGAATAGTGATTTAATTGATGAATAGTAGTTTAAATTAAACAACTTTCTCTGTGGGACGATACTCTACTTACTCTGTATTACTTGTTGACACATGTATGCTTGCATGAGTTAGAGCTCTTTTGTTAGAACTGAAAAAGAGGCAACATGATGCCCCCAAAATAGGTATACATCACCCATTCTGAGTCGCGAAATATATGGTACAGAATACAAATACAAACTTAAATATACAACATGAGCTGTGAGTTTTAATACAAATATTGTCTTCTAGACAGTATTCAAACTCAAAATAAGTCCTAAATACATTTATTATCACACTATTTCACAGAATAGTGAGGACTACTAATGTAAACATTTGGACCGTCACTCCGTTCCCCGACTAGTCCCAGCTATATTCTCATTTCCTGAAGAGAACAATGAAAGCAAAGGGTTAGCTCAACTAGCCCAGTAAGAAATATTATGACTAAAATAATGTAGAATAAATTATCGTTAGCCTTCAACAGTGTTAAACTGATAAAATATAATAGACATCAAGTTTAACTGCAGCGGAACAAGCAATCCATTAGAAGAGTCAAGTAGAGCATGATATCTACTATCTTCTATGATTTAAAAGAATTTATCATCAATTTTATCGCTGAGACTCAGCTTAATAAATAATCCACATCATCGAACCATCCCTGCACTACGGCCAAGGATATTCATTAGTATCACGACTACAAATTATCCATGCACTACGTGTTAGGTTTGTAATATGCATGAACGCAATCAAATTGCACAAAATAAGCGAAAGCATGGAAAATCAGAGTTTTAAAATTTTACAAACCATATACCCGGATCATCCTTTATGCACAATTATTAATTAAACGAAAAGATAAAGAACAAAATCATACCCTTGAATATTCGAGCTTCCTCGTGTACAAGTTCACCTCCAAATCCTTTCGCGTTCAACTTGAATCCACCGGGTTTAATTTGTAATAACCGTGAAGTTTAAGTCACTATATATGTATGTACATTATGGATTTTTTTTAACCTTGTGTTACATAAGGATTTAATATGTGACAACACATGTGAAGCGGTGCATGGGTCAATTAACATATATATTATAGTTATGGGTACATACATTTATAGATTTCATAAAAAATGAAAGCCTTGTGACCTAATTATATATTAGGTAAGACTATTAAATAATAAGGGTTATGGTAATACGAAAAAGTTAGTATTTTATATGTATACTAACTTAAGTGGGTAAACTTAGTATTTCAAGTGACTAATAATTTTAAACCTAATTCTAGTAAATCTAATTAGGTTATGAGATAAAATCATATGTATAAGTAATTAAACTTCATATGATTGGAAATGAAAGCCCTAAATTATCAAATTGGGTAACTTTATTAAAATTGCTAGACTATGTTTATTATCTAGCCCAAATCAATTAAAGGAAAAGCCCAAAGGAAATAAAATACAATCCAATACTTAGCCCACTTGATTAGGGGTATTCTAGACATTTGATTAATCAAAATTGGGCATTTAAAATAAAAGCTAAATGGAGGATATTATGAGGATCCTAAGTGGAATAATTAAGCTAACTTGTCCATTAGTAGACATTATTAAACACAAGGACAATGTTGTCAAGCTCCCATTGGTTGCCACTCCATTATGCACATTTAATCATGTTTAGCCTAATGGAAGTAATAATACAAAGTTTTTACCAATGGGCAACTAAATAGTTATGGGAGAATTATTAGTGAATTGCCCATTTCATTTTGTAAACACATTTCATTCTTCCAACATCTCATTTTCTCTCCGTCTTCTTCTTCTATCTTTTGCTCCCAAGCTAGCCAGCTTCAAAGAGAGAGGAGAGAGTGAGGGTTTAGGCTATAGAGAGAAAAGATAGGAGTGTTATTTGTTCATGCCCCCTAAGTTTATTAGTTACTTTGGAAAATCAAGAAAGGTAGCAACTAAGTCAAGGTATAATGTACCTTCATCTTCTTCTTTTACCTTGTTTTGCTAGCTTGAGTTTTGATGGGGTTGTGTACAACTACTCAATCATCATGCATGAAATTAAGTATCTCGAGTGTTAGATCAAGACTTAGAGGAAGAAAATGAGCATATGTTCTCCAAGGGTGAAAACTCTTGTTTTTCTTCCACTAAATCTTGTGTAACTCAAGTTCTACAACTTGGAATTGTGATCCGTCGAAGGGGGGTGCTAGATACATGAGTTATGTAGTAAACCCAAGTGGTAGATCACAAATCTAGCAAGTTTTGAAACCTTTAAGATTATTTTTCCCAAAACAGTCCACTTTGTTTGTTAAGGGTTAAAATCCTAAAATGGCTACTGATTTTGTTTTTGTTGGGACTGTTTCGGTCAGTTAAATGTATTTTAAAAATCTAGGAAAAATCACAAAGGTTCCTAAAAATGATTAGGTTATGAATAAAAGGAAATAAATAGTTAAATGATGTCTTTAATGAGAAAAATATGATTTTTATGCTTGAATGCTCATAATATATTATATCATGACTATCTTAGGGTATTTTGGTAATTTATAATAATAAATATTATTTATGACCTTTTATGGATATTAAATAAGGGGTTAATAAAGGATGAACAATTAGAATAAATTGTTTATTAATTTAATAAATCATTTGAATATTATTATAATATTAATAATATTATAATATGATGTTGTTATGTAAATAAAATATTATATTAGAGTATTATTATTAAATAATAATATTTAAGATTAAATAAAATATTATTAAATGATTAATAATATTAGTAAGTGAATAAAATATTAGTAAATGATTTAAAGTATTATTAGTGAACCAATAATACTAGAAGGTGAATTAATATTATCTAAGTTAATAATATTATGTGAATTAAAGGTAGTCGTTAATTAATAATAACACTATCTAGACATGATAATGTTTATAAGAACTTAATGTAATGTATAATATCTATGTGATTACATAACTCGATGTTATGCATTGACTAATTGAAAGACTAATTATAGGTCTCTCAAAGGAAGATAATTTAAGCTGCATAGTGGATAGAAATTAATTTCGTAGCTGTAACCTACGATCGAGGCAAGTTTTCTAACTCAAACTCGAGTTATCATTTTCAAAGTATGTTAGTGAATAATTATTGATGATTATTCATGTCTATATTGATTATTGAAAATCACACTTTGTGCAATTGAATTCCCGTTCTCATCGCTATTGAAATCGTGAATTAAATTAAAGTTCTTCATTTATGAACTGTTTATGAAATAGATCTATGCTAATTGTATCAGCTAGATCAAGCATGTCTAAATTTGTTAAATCAAATGTGTTTTAAATAGTTGTTCTTATTAAATTGATACGATAAGAACTCTTGAGTGAGAAAAGGACGAATTTGATTAAGGCATGATATCAATGCTTGGGATTATTAAGTGTTTATGCATAAATCACTTGGGGTATGAAAAGGTGATCCCTTGAATACCAAAACTTATTAAAAGGTCCGATTTAAATCATCGAGCACCTTGGCAAATGTTCATGGTTATTCAAAACCACTCAGTTCATGTTATTCAATTATCGAATATTCAATTGTTGATTATTAATTCATGTTCCTTCACAATCTTATATTATTGTTGAACATTGAAGGCAATATTTCTTTCTAAGTCATGATATATCTTCCTTGTCTATATAAACTTGTGAAGCAAATTAGTTGCTTACTCTTGCTATATCATGACATCTATTTCAGCTTAAGCAGAAGGATCCAAATACGAAGGACAAGGGCAAGGGCAAGATCCAGGAGTAATTTAGAATGAATGTTAAATTAGTTATTATCTAATGGAATTTCTTAAGTAAACTATTTGTATTATAAATGGTGTATTTAAAGTTAAGGTTATGGAGACCTTGGGACCATGTTATGAGACTTTATTATAATGAACAATGTATGTTTATTATTTCAAAATAGTTATAGAATGCTTATGATGATGATAGGATCGTGAGCACTGAATCTGAGGTTAGAGAACCTGGATTTGGGGGTGTCACATAATTCCTTCCTTTGATCAACGTTAGCCACCCAAGTATTTGGCCTCTAGAGGTGATCCACCAAGGAAGAAGAAATATTCAAGAAGAAGGGTGGTTGGCTAAACCCTAGTTTTATATCTCTATTAGAAAAAAAAGCGTACTCTCCCAACTATTGGAATTACGTATGTTCAGAAAAAGTCAACAACCACTCTTACCCATAATAAGACTCCTCTTATTTATAGATGTGGGCAACCCTCCTTATCAATTAAGGATTTGGTTTTATTTTAATTAATTAAGCTCCCTAATCTTATTAGGGATAATTAATTAAATTCTTTTAATTAATTTAACCTCCTAATCTTATTAGGATAATTGAGAGTACTTTTATTAATTAATTCCCAAACTCCTTTAGGAATTAAATAATAATAATAGTAATATTAATAATAAGACTCCTCTTATTAATTTATATTTAATATTTCTAAAATATTAAATAATAAATATTAAGCTATTTAATTTATTCTATCACCATAGATTAAATTAAATATACTTAATTTATTATTATAATTATGCCATTTTTTTCTTAAATAATTGTTCTTCCTTTTATGGTGTGACCCTTTAGGTTCTCCATATTAAATCGGTTGTGAATAAATCAATTAGAACAATTCTAATCTTATTTAAATAAATAAATTAAACTATTAATTTATTTAAATAAATAATATTTATTCTATAATAGGGATAAGCCTCCCTAGCGATCAACGACTTTCCAGATAATATAGATTTCAACATTAATCATAAAAGAACCTTTGAGTAAATAGTAACCGTACAATACAATCCTTCCACCATACAATGTCCCAATTAAATATAAGACATGGAATTATCATCAAGTCTTATTTTATTTAATTATATGTATTTCGACTCTTAAATGCACAACTCCAAATAATGCAAATTAGAAACTCCTTTCTAATTTCATTCTCGCCTGGCCAAGGACTCTTTGGGTTGTCATTTATCGAATCACATAGGACATTTCTCTTCTTTTACTAGAAGTGGTAGATTCTTTATTGATCATACATTATCTCCATGTACAACTTATTATACCCAAGCATGCCCTTTGATATACCCTAAGGGTCTTAAGGAATAAGTCAAAGTATAACTCATCATACACAAGATACTATGATGATCTCAAGTCCAAGGATCACTTGTACTACTATCACTATAGGAATTCCTATTTGTGCAAGTAAAACTCCATTAGGTATTCCTTAGCGAGCCAACGTCAATGAACTTATTCTCTAATAAGCACCTACATACTTGCTTTAGTGTCTCCACACAAATGATTATGAGATCAATCATCCTCATTCAATGAGCAAGCAACGTATGTACTAATCTATCCGGATTCACTAATCCCCAATTAGTAATCCAACGATTGGGAACTATTTTAGTTTTAAGCTTTCTAAGAATTTAGATCGCATTAGAATGATCATCATCATTATTATAAAATCATTGCTTAAAACTATGGGTTTATCACATATTATAAAACAGCATCATGTAGATAATTAAAAGCCTTTAATAAATTAATACTATTTTTTATTAATAAATGAATAAGATTTACAAAGTATATGTTTTATCATCAAACATGATTAGCTTATGTGCATACTACTTTCACTACGGGCCAAGGATATTCGTGTTTTCATCAATGGTCATGATCATGCCAACAACTGTCCATCAATGCACTACGGGCCAATGAGGATTTTTACCACATCTTTTGTAATATTACGATCATGATTATACCGAATAATCCCTGGTTATAATCAAACCAAGTCCATCTATGCACTACGGCCATAGATGACTTTTAACATAATATAAGCATGAGAATGATGACAATGATATAAGAATTCAATTAAAAGAAAGCAAAGGATAAATTTTTAAGGATTTATAATTTAATTTATCCATAATTTAATAATGTCCAAATTATTAACATTATACTATTTTCTACGCTCAAAGCTTTCTAAAACTCGAAAGAAATACGCTCAATATTATAGAAGAAGAATTCTCTGATTCTGGTGTGATTTTCAATTCTAACTAAGCATCCTATTTATAGGAGAATGGAAAGGATACTATTTGAATTTCTCACGAACGTAACAGTTTTTTAAAAATTTTCACGGACGATTTCAAACGTCTGATTTTTCAAAAGTTACTGTGCATTTACTATTCAGGCACTATGCAAACACTATGCATAATAAAATATAATATATTCTATTTTTCATATAAAACAAAACTTATTATAATATATATATATATATATAAACAAAATAACTCCCACCCGTGATCAGACTTCCCCCTTCCCAAATCATTTTTCTTTTGTGGGCCCCACATGTGGCCCCACCTTTATTATATTAAATAATTTTCTACCGATTATTTTGATAAATGGGTAAATGGCGGTCCAACAAATACTTCATAAAAATCCCCTCAATATTTTTAACAACGTTTATTCATATTATTATAACTCGTAATATTAACAACCAGGTCATTCCCAGGAAAGAGGGGGCTTTCCGATAAGGATTTCTCCCTATTGGCGCGCAATTAGATGACCAAACCTCTCCTTGACAGAACTTTTAGACATTGTTAATTATGCAAATAATAATATGAATAAATTGTCATCTCAATTATTGATTTAATTATATAAAATATTATGCAGATGATACTGTGACAATAATTGAATCACTAATATAAGAGATATGATGCAGCAAATACTGTATCAATAATTGAGTATAACTGAGTGACTTTGCACGTAAGCATCAATAATCAATATCGTGTGCTACTATGCAACCACGCGTATTACTGTACTTTTATCACCGGGTATTTCAACAGTTTTAAAGGTAAAACTTCCGCCGTTATTTTTATAAAAAGATATTTCTGTTGTTTTCTAACTCCGATAATAATTTCATTGTGGGGTCCACCAATGATTGTGTCGTAGTACAAATATTCCCTGTTAAAATGAATATTTCCCGACCAATCGAATATTATATAACAACTTACTTACTTTGCAAAATTTATAAATATTACCCACTACTTTAATATTATAACAAATCAACACCATAATTATTCAAAATGATATTTATAGAAAAATTCAACTTTATTCATAAAAGTTTGTGTCCTTGACTTCAAAGGAAGTTGGGACAAGTTCTTGCCATTGGTGGAGTTTTTCTACAACAATAGTTATCAAGCAAGTATTGACATGGCTCCATTCGAGGCATTGTATGGACGCAAGGGTCGTTCTCCAGTATATTGGGATAACGTGGGTGAAGCAACGGTGTTGGGACCAGAATTGGTACACATGACAACGGAAAAGATTCAAATGATCTGACAACGTATAAAGACCTCACAAGCTCGACAAAAGAGTTATGTTGATCTTCATCGAAGAGACGTGGAATTCAATGTTGGAGAGCATGTGTTGTTACGTGTTGCTCCATGGAAAGGAGTTATAAGATTTGGAAAGAGAGGAAAGCTCAATCCTTGATTCATTGGTCCATTCGAAAACCTCGATCGAGTAGGAATTGTAGCCTATAGACTTGTTTTACCGCCAAGTATGTCTCGTGTTCATAACGTTTTTCACATATCTATGTTACATAAATATGAGAAAGACACGAACCGCATTATTGAATTAGAACCAGATGAGATAGCGGAAGATTTAACGTATAAAGAGGTACTTGTTAAAATCTTGGATAAGAAGGATCATATTCTACGCTCCAAGGTTATACCTCAAGTCAAAGTTTTGTGGAGAAACCATGATGTGGAGGAAATGACCTCGGAGTTAGAATCTGAAATGAAATCAAGGTATCCTCACCTCTTCGACATACCAGGTACGTACCCTAATTTCGAGGATGAAATTTCATAAGAAGGGGAGGTTGTAAGACCCCAACTTTTATGAATAAATATTAGTTTTTCTCGAAATATATTTTTGAATATTATGGTGTGGATTTGATATAATGTTATAGTTGTGGGTAATATTTACAAATTTTGTAAAGTAAGCAAGTTGTTATAAAATATTCGATTGGTCGGGGAATATTCATTTTAACAGGAATATTAAAGACGATGGCATAATCATTGGTGGACCCTACAATGAAAGTATTGTTGAGTTAGAAAAGCTGTAAATATCTTTTATAAAATTAACGGCGAAAGTTTTACAATTAACTGTTGAAATACCCGGTGGTAAAAGTACAGTAATACGCGTGGTTGCATAGTAGCACATGGTATTGTAAAGTATCTTTGATTATTGATGCTTACGTGAGAAGTCACTCAGTTATACTCAATTATTGCTGCAGTAATTGCTACATAATATCTCTCATATTATTGATTCAATTATTGTCACAGTATCATCTTTATAATATTTTATATTATTAAATTAATAATTGAGATGACAAAGTTATTCATATTATTATTTGCATTATTGACGATGTCTAGAAAGTTCTGTCGAGGAAAGGGGTTTGGTCACCTAATTGCGCGCCAATAGGGAGAAATCTTTATCGAAAAGCCCTCTTTCCTGGGAATAATCTGGTTGTTAAATATTTTGAGTTATAATATTAATGATGAATAAGTTCGTGTTGATTAAAGATGAAATTGATATTTTCATTATGTTGGGATTATTAGTGTTAGTGGAAATTGACATTTATTTCGATAATAATTGATTTCTGGAGGTTAAATTGACCAATCGGGTAATTAATCGGATAAATGAGCAATTAATTGCTATTAGTTCACATGCATATAACTATTTGTTCACATGAATGGAACAATTGATTCACATGCATGTAGTATTAGGGGAGGTGGTGCAAGTTTGATAATAATTGTAGGACTAAATTAAAAATGGAGGAAAAGATGAAGGTACTATACTGTAATAATTCGAGCCCCAAAATATGCAATTATCAAAACTATGTTTTCCTATAAATAGAAGATCATTCTTCTTTCATTCTCACCAATTCACTAAGACTCAAGAGCAATTATAGAGAGAAAAGTTATAGAGAGAAAGAAGAAGAGTATTCTGCTACTTCACTATTCCAGTATCCAATCTTCTTCTAAGGTAAGGGATATTATTTTTTTTCAATATTCGTAAGAAATTATATTTTCTTCCATACTCTGTAGTATGTGAGTAATATTATTTCGTTTTGTATTCCTAATTCTACATTCATTCTGTTAAAGTATTGCTTCTATACTCCGTGAAATTAGTAGGATATCCTTAAAATTTGCGCTTCATCTAGTATCGTTTCACAAGGATATTTTTCTGAGCATTCTTGTTAAATTTTAAACTTTTCCTGTTGGAGTACTGTTCACGGGATACTATTCACTAAGTACTATTCACAGGGTACTATTCATAAAGTACTATTCACGGGGTACTATTCATAAAGTATTATTCACAAAATACTATTTCTAAAGTACTATTCACGGGGTACTACTCACTCAAGTACTATTCACCCGGGATACTATTCATGACAAAAAAATTGATTTCTTTTCTGTTTTGGATACAATATTATTCTTAAATTTTACTCCATAAAGCAGTATCAGGTTGACAATTTGGACATTATTGAATTCTGGATAAATTAAATTATAAATCTTTAAAAAGTTATCCTTTGCTTTCTTTTAACTGAATTCTTATATCATTGTCATCATTCTCATACTTATATTGTGTTGAAAGTTATCTTTGGCTTACGTGTATAGATGGACTGGTGATTGGTATGATTATGACTAGGGATCATTCGGTATAATCATGACCTGTAATGTTATAAATGATAAAAGTCCTCATTGGCCCGTAGTGCATTGATGGACAGTTGTTGGTATGATCATGACCATTGGTGAAAACATGAATATCCTTGGCTCGTAGCGCATGGATAATTCGTGGTTGTGATACTAATGAATATACTTAGCCCGTAGTGCATGGATAATTCAGTGATGTGGATTATTTATCAAGCTGAGTCTCAGCGATAAAATTGATGATAAACTTTTTAAATCATAGAATATAGTAGATATCATGCTCTACTTGACTCTTCTAATGGATTGTTTATTCCGTTGCAGTTAAACTTGATGTTTATTGTATTTTATTAGTTTAACACTGTTGAAGGCTAACGATAATTTATTCTGCATTATCTTAGTCATAATATTTCTTACTGGGCTAGTTGAGCTCACCCTTTTACTTTCATTATTTTTTCAGGAAATGAGAACATAGCTGGGACTAGTCGGGGAATGGAGTCATGGTCCAAGATGGTTGTTGTAGTAGTCCTCGCTATTTAGTGTGATAATAAATGTAATGAGGATTGAATTTGAGTTTGGATATTGTCTATGAGACAATATTCGTGTAAAAACTCGTAGCTCATGTTGTATAATTAAGTTTGTATTTGTATTCAGTACCATGTATTTGGCGACCCAAGATGGGTGATGTATACCTATTTTGGGGGCGTCACAATCATACCCCATCAAAGTGTTTTCCAACGGATCCCTGTCCAAACCTCTAATCAAGTCTTCATTAATCATCTTTTCGATCACATCCATTCTGAAATACTCTTCCTCATATGTAGGGAATCTCATGGCTTTGAATACATTGAATTTCACTTCTTGGTCTTGTACTATCATTGTTAACTCCCCTTTCTAAACATCAATGAGGATCCTCCTAGTAGCCAAGAATGGCCTCCCTAAGATAATCCGGATGTTCTTGTCCTCTTCATAATCCAAAATAATGAAATCTGCTGGAAATATGAACTTATCCACCTTAACTAGAATATCTTCAACGATCCCTCTCGGATAAGTAACCTATTTATCTGCCAACTGAAGTGAGATGTTAGTAGGTTTCGGTGCCAGTAAACCCAACTGAGTATATATGGATAATGGCATAAGGTTCACACTTGTACCCAAATCACACAAATATTTTTTGAAGGCCATGTTCCCAATTGTGCAAGGAATGGTAAAACTCCCCAGATCCTTCAACTTCAGAGGCAACTTTCTCTGCAATACCGTACTACATTCCTCTGTCAATGCAATAGTTTCATAGTCTTCTAACTTCTTCTTCCTTGACAAAATACCCTTCATAAACTTTGCATAGCTCGGCATCTGTTCTAGGGCTTCCGCGAATGGAATATTAATCTGTAATTTCTTAAAAATTTCTAAAAACTTAGAGAACTGATTGTCTAATTTTTGCGTTTGCACTCTCTGTTGAAATGGTGGTGGAGGATAGAGAACTGGCTCAACAACTGCCTGATTCTTGTCCACTTACTTATCTTCACCCTGTTTTTCTTCCACCAACTTTTCTTCACTTTCTTTCACATCTTTCCTTGGAAATTTTTCTGTACTTTGTCCCTCAAGATGTTTTCCACTTCTTAACGTGATTGCTTAACATTGTTCATGATTTCCCCTTGGATTTTTCTCCGTGTCACTTGGTAAAGTGTTACTACCGAGAAATTCGGATCCTTTGTGAAATAATTTAATAATGAATAAAATAATATTATTTGTTATTATTATGTGTTAGTAAGATGAATGTCGTTCTATAAACTAGAAACGTCAGAACGTAGTAGTATTTTAACTACGTAAGAGAATTAAAGTGATTGAATTTCCAAGACGAAAATAAAAGTTTTTCGAGAAATTTTCTGAAAAATACTATTCATCGATTTCCGCTCAGGAATTATTTTTGAACTTTCGGGAAATACGTAATGTTATAATATCAAGGTGAGATGGATTATGTAATAATAATCTAAGTATGAAAAATGCAATATTTCGCATGCGGACTTAATTAGAGAACATTAAGAATATTAAGCATTAAACAGAAAGTGTATTGGTCGTGCGATACGTAAGTATTGTATGAGATATTGAGTACAAGTATAATACGAAGAATTATACGGGTATGTATGGAGAATGGAATAACGTATATTACAAATTAATGTACGAGCTAGAATACGAGAATTATACGTATAGTATATGTTATAAGACTTTTAGTTAAATGGTATGGACTAATAGAATTGTGTGACAATTGAAGAGTCCAATAGGAATTGGATGTGCAAGCCCAAGTGTTTGTTAATCAAAAGTCCAAACTAAAGTAATGCAAGCCCAATAGGAATAAGCTAAGTTAATTGACTTAAGCCCAATGTAATGATCCAATGGGTTAGATATGATCCATGGAGCAAACCAAGGTTAATGTGAGTTAAACTTGGTGACCAAGTACTTTATGTGATGGCCAAGCATAGGATATGTTTTGTGGTGGCCAAGTAATGTGTGTGATTAGCAAGTATACTTAATTGTTAAGCAAATGAATAGTAAGGAGGTTAGTTGAGGAGGTTGGATGTGATAATGTCCATAATGCCCTAACTTTGCCAAGTCTATAAATAGCAAGCTCACAATTCATTTGTTGGTTGTTAATTTTCATCTAACATTAAACAACTTATTGGTTACAGAGAATAAGCACTTTTAAGACAAACTTCCATATTTGTTCCAAGAAGGAGAAGAACTAGTTCATCAAGGGTAAGACTCTTGTCCTATATTCTTTTATCTCTACCATGATAGCTTGATAGAGAAGTGATGATCATGTATGCTAAGCAATCATAAGAAGTAAATAAGCAATGGACTTAAGCCGAATAAGTTATGAATAAGTAACTTGAATCTAAATAAGTTATTAACTTATGATAAACTTATCATATGATTTCCATATGAAGTTAGTATGTCTGATAATATGTGAGAATGTTAATGAAAGGACTTAAATCAATAATAAGTCATAAGGAATGAAAACTTGTAGTTTATAAGTTATTAAGTCATGAACTTATAAAGAATAAGCCAAAACTTGAAATGAAAATAAGTTGTTATAATATATAAGTTGAAATGTCTATAGAATGAATTGAATCCCTTTAGAACGATGATCAAACCATTAGTAATGAAGTTTTACTGGAATTCACACGATTGGACGATAATCGTCGAATTCGTGAAATTCTCGGAATAGAAGTCAAATTTTGTGTTTGAACTAGGAAATGTTGGTTTTCAATGGAGACAAGTCATATTTGGCATTATAGAGTTGCGGACTCAAAAATGACCGGATTCCGACTTAGAACGAAGAAACGAGCGTTGAACGTTCATGAATGTTTACCGTTTTCGTTGAAAATGAACTAATAGGTGAATTTTTAGCAAATGAAGTCAAATAGATAAAATTCTTGCATGAACGTGTAAAGTATGTAATTTGTGAACCGTGGGCTTTTGAACGAGCCAATTCGGACTTATAACGAAGAAGTTATGCGTCCGGGAATTTAGCAAAGTTAAATGTCTGTCAAAAATTTTTCAGTGCCTGAGTTGGCGCCATGAGCCAACCAATAGAGTATATTGGTGGTATTTGTGCCATATACAAAGGTACATACCCTCTTTGTGAGAGTCACGCCCATAGTAAATTGAGAGAGTAATGTGGCGCTTATAACGCCAAGACCGGATGTTAGTATTACTAACCTGCTTGTAGCCAGCGAGTTGAAGGCAATGACGATGACCGGCCAGAAGCGCTTGACCCTAGGGTTTCGTCAGAGAAGAAAGTTTATAAGTATGAAATGAATGATAACTCTTTAGTAATGAACTAAGGAACTTAATGAAGCGGTGTAAGGTATTGTTAAACCTTAGTTATGTTGTCTAAAGGTTAAAGATAAGTAATCAAACATGAACGTAATGTGAATGTAAGAATGACATAACGAAAAGCTGGAACCAATAATAACAAATCTAAGTCATAATTAGATTGAAAAGAAGGGTAAGATTCATTAGGAACCATGTATGTTCATTCATGACCTAATGTGTTATGTGATGTCATCATTTACTGTAGAGACTCAAAGACTTAAACGAGAACGTGTTATAACTGTAGCAGATGTTAAAGGCAAGTATTCTAACCCTTGTTCCAGTTTAATCTGGACAAGCATTGTAATTCATGTATCCTTACGCATGAAGTCTTGTATGATGAAGTCAAAGCCAATTCTTTCGGCTAGACTTATATTATGTTTCTATCAAGCATGGTCAATGTTTACCAAGTTATATTGGTGTGGTTTTCAAATGAAGACTGAGTATGCTAAAATGTTTTGTCGCCAAACAACGAAGGCGTGAGGTTTACAACTTAAACGTACATACGCTTAATGAATGTAGTGTTGATCAACATAGAGTACTATAAAGTCGATCACCTAAACGTATTCAGAAGAGAAATGCCGGACTTACTGACTTAGTGTCGGGATGTCCTTTTCAAAAGAACTTATGAAATGCTCAAGGTCTTGGACCGAAATTGATGTTTTACTGAATATTGTTGTTGTAAAACGTTTTGAAGGAAAAGAAGTGTTATTTTGAATTATCGATAGTACTTCGTAACTATTGTTCAGTTATTGAAGATATACGATTCCTATGTTTCAAGCATGTTGTTTATTAGAATTGTTGTACTTGCTGAGCTAGTCATGCTCACTTTTGCTTGAACCATATAAACACAACTAAGATCGAACGGACCGAAGGCTCCGGCAAGGATAAGGGCAAGGCGAAGACGAACCCGTAGAAATACTTATGTAATAGTATAGTGTGAATGATTGTAATATATGTGATATTATGACAAGAACAATGTAATGGTTATAAAGAACCTAGGGGTATGTTAATATTAATTTGAATATATATAGAAGACATATTCGTTCCTTTGAGACATTTCAATTGAATGTATGTGTGAATGGTAGTACCGTGTAGCACCATCTGTCGGGTTGGAAGATACCCGGATTTGGGGGCGTCATCCCTTGAGGCCTGTTATTTAATGCCAATGCAAGCTGTCCCATCTAATTTTCTAAATTCTTGATCACCGCCGCTTGTGTTTTCATAGCTGCCTCATTATCCGATATGTATTTCAGCAATAGCTCTTCCAAATCTGACTTTTTCTCTTGATGTGAAGCTGACTATTGATGTTGATTTTGGAAACCTGGGGGATAGGATTTTCGTGGAGCCTACTAATTTTGGTTGTTACTCCACGAAAAGTTTGGATGGTTCCTTAGCCCCAGATTTTAGGTATTCTGATATGGATTCTGAGGAATTCTGTTATAGCTACCTACAAACTGAACCGCTGCAGGATTGATAGCACACTGCTCTGTCGGATGTTCCCCATCACACAATTCAGAAACAAACACCACATGTTGAACCTGTACACCCATGAGGGCATCCATCTTATTTTATAATGCTGAAATTTGAGCTGATAACGTTGTCACTCCATCTACTTCTAACACCCCAGATGCCTTAGGTTGTGTCATTCTTGCTGTTGGACACTGGTAGTTGTTAGCCACCATTGTCTCAATCAGATCATATGTTTCCTCAAATCTTTTCACCATAAAAGCTCCCCCAGACGCTGCATCGATACTAGTACGAAGATTACCATTCAGCCCATTGTAAAAGGTATTCATCTGCAGCCACTTGGGTAGTCCGTGATGCGGATATTTCCTTAGCAATTCCTTGTACCTTTCCCAAGCTTCATACAAAGACTCCCCATGTTGTTGTTCAAATGTCGTAATCTCATTCCTCATCTTAGCAGTCTTCGCTGGTGGAAAAAATTTAGCTAAAAATTTCTGAGCAAGGTCATCCCAAGTAGTAATTGACCCTGGCGGTAGTGAATATAACCAGCTCTTCGCCTTGTCCCGCAATGTGAACGAAAATAATCGTAGCCTAACTGCATCATCAGATACCCCATTGTATTTGAAGGTATCACAAGTGCTCACTCAGGTCATCATTGGCCAATCCCCCAAACTATACTAAATTTGTATCATCTGAATCATCCCAGGCTTGATCTCAAAATAATTAGCAGCTATTGCAGGCCTAGTAATGCTTGACTGAATTTTAGTAACCCTGGGAGTAGCATAGTCCCTCAGTGCTTTCTGATCCTCTGCAGCCATACTCTCTTGCTTATCAAAATTCTCTCTAGTTTCCTTAATCCACTTACTAAGTCTCTAAAACCTTCTTTCAATGTCGTCCTCGTAAGGAAGCAAATCTGATTTCTCTGACCGAGTTTGCATGCACTAAGAAAGTGAACCTGAAATAAGAAATAACAAAAAGAAAAAGAAAATTTGTTTAACTAAAACTGAACTAGTTAACTGATATTGAAAGTAATAAAATCAATAACTAGTCCCCTACAACGGTGCCAAAAATTTGTTGGGTGTAAATATAATTATACACAACACGCAAGTATACGTGATCAACAAGTAATATAATGATAAGTCAAGTATCGTTCCCACAGAG
Source organism: Panax ginseng (assembly GCA_020205605.1). Taxonomy (NCBI): domain Eukaryota; kingdom Viridiplantae; phylum Streptophyta; class Magnoliopsida; order Apiales; family Araliaceae; genus Panax; species Panax ginseng. The sequence continues at coordinate 95,044,196 of CM035139.1, forward strand.
ACAAGTATTAATTTTAATCTAACAATTACCAACTTTATATTATCTCAATTTTATTAAACTATTCAAATTAATGATTGAAAATAATGAAAACTAATAAACTAAAATTCAAAACAATCAACACAACTCGCTACTGCAAATTTTAATCAAGTAATGGAGAATTAAGCCTACAATTTCACTTTAAGCTTCACTCAAATTTTTCACACTTTTCTTCAATTCAATTAACTATCCCAGTTCATTAATCAAGAACACATAAGTAGAATTAGCCATCTCTCAATGAACTAACACCATCTCAACTTAAATCCACAATTGATAGAGTTAAGCCAAACACCCTAATTAACTAATTCACTATATCTCTATGTGAATTAAATTAAAGAATGTTTAAATTCCAAGTTCTTACACGATTACATGCGACGTTAGGTATATCTCTATCCTAAACATACATCAAGAATTCCATCAAAACGCAGAAATCAAGAACACATGCTATTATGACTAAGTCTAGATTCATATCTCCTCTTTCGAATTCATACAAATCCACACAAAAGTGGTGATCAAGCAATTCATAAGTTATGCACAAATTACAATAGATGAACTAAAAAGATAATTTTATTGAACTAAAATCAAAGTATGATAATCATTATTCCACTCAAAGATCCATTGCAAGCTTAATAATAAATTTAGTTCATAACTAATGAATTAAACACTAAGTAGATTAAAGAATACATCATCCAAATTACAGAAACTGAAATAAAGATTAAGAATAGTATAGAACCACCCTTCTCTGCACTCAGTTCTAAAATCTTCATGATCCTTGTTCTTCACTCTGCTCCTCCACAATCTTCTCCAAAATTAGGGTTCCAAAAGTTGCAATTAATGATTGTCTTGTTGAATGATTGATTCCTGAATTCCTCCTCTAAAGTCTCTATAATAGCTGACAAAACGTTCACACACAGTCTCAATCGAAGCCAAAGTCATTCAGTCCACGCCACAACAGTGATTGAATTGCATCCAAACTCCCCTTTCGTTCACAGCACACCCGTCTCGGCCACGGGTACTAATTCCTTTTGCCGTGTAATTTACTTCGTGACAGGTATTCCTTTGTAAAATGCCCGCCTCCCGTGAAATACCAAAATTAAAGCATCGATTCCTTGCTTTTCTATACTGTTTTCCACCACATTGCCACAATTGTACCAAAGCTAACACTTAATGAAACCTGCGAACAAAATAAACAAAAACACGTAAAACAATACTAAAATAGACGGAATAAATACTGTTTAAGTCCAAATAGGAACCCGATTCATAGGTATGAAACCCACTCATCAGCTACTAACATTGAAAAGGGATAAAAGACGGTGGTTGGCACTGCTAAAGAAAAGGAAAAGGTGGTTGACTCAAGAAAAGAAAAGGAAAAATTTATATTTGTAAGTAACATTTCATTCATTCAAAAAGCAATGTAAGTTTTTAAAAATGGGTCCATCAATGTCAAAATTTGATATAGCTATTAACTCTGTTTTTGACATATTGCTTTATATAGGCTATTAACATTGAAAAGGGAAAAGAGCTGGTGGTTGGCACTGCTAAGGGAAAGGAGAGGTGGTTGATTCAGGGAAATAAAAGGAAAATTTTATATTTGTAAGTACAATTTCATTCATACAAAAAGTTGTATTAATTTCACTTAGGGTAACTAATAATGAGTTGTATTGTAGATGCCAACTCCTAGACTTGTAAGGAAGAAGCAGTCTTCACAAACAACAGTCCAAGGATGAACTCCACCTGCTTCTACACCACTAACCTAGATAAATACAAGAAAAAGGCAAGCAAGTCAACAAACTTCATAGAATTCAACTAGTAGACCATTCAAGGCACCAAGGAAGAAGGGTGGAACCCCTACTAAATAGTTGCATTTAAGTTATTTTATAGCCCACTAGTAGTTTATGGCATGGTAGTTTAGTAGGTATTTGGTATAACTCTGTTTTGGTATAGATATCTTAACTTTTGTAATTTTTTGGTATAGTTTCTGATTTGTTGTACCTTGACTGCTGAAATATGGGGAATACTTTTGGGGGATAAATTTGTATACTTTTGATATAATTATAGACTACTTAATGTGGCAAGAAATGCAGGGAGTTTGTAAAAAGCGCTTGATACTGATTGAAGTTATGTTATAACAAGAATGATTTGCTTTTTGGGTAAAACAGTTCTGCTTTAAGGTTTTGTTGTTGGTTGCCTTTTATTGTTGTATGGTTATGGTTGCAAAAACACTTGATATTGTTTTTTGTCATTCTCTTTTCACTGTTTAAAGTTAAACTGGTACATGCTTTGATTTGGGTTTGTGAATACATTGATGCATGGTAAATGGTACCTGCTCTGTTTTGGGTTTGTGAATATCAAGAGTTCCCTGCTGCTTCATTTAGTTCCATACATGAGTCTTGTTTCTAACAATAAAACAAAGTTAAAAATGTGCTCATGTTTCATTTCCTTCAACACATGATAACACAAGAACCATTAGTCAATTAACAACAAATTGAGATGTTGTCACCATTAAGTCAAAAATAACAGCAATAACACAAACATAACAACAATAACACAAAAAGAGCTAAATGCTCTATTTCTTCATTTCCTTTAATCCATAAACACAACCATACATGATTTACAATCATCCACTCTTAAACATCTCTGAATTCACAACACAAATAACAAAACAAAAAGTGTTTTCCCAATGTTGTTCTACATTACTATTACTAAAACATACAAAAAAATGAACCATGAACAAATTAAAATGATCCACATTTTCTTGAGTTTTTCAGCTGACTGAACATTTTCCATAATCAACTCTTTAACCACTTAACTCACTTCCATCTTCAATCAAGCTACGCCTTTGTACTTGCAATTATAAGCTCATCCCTCAATTTTTTGATAACTTCCCTTGATCTTTCAGTGAATGGAGGATCACACTACTTGAAATATCCACAATACCTATTTTTATCCTTGTAAAAAAAATAATAAAATAATTTTTGTGAGAAAATTAGCTACAACCAAGGGGGAAAATATCTTTCTCATTGACTTACCTTGTATCTGCTACAGCCAACGAATCTTCTTCTTAGATCTAGAGTTCCTTCTTTCCAAGCTTCCCACATGGGTGCAACGATTCCACAACGACAAACGATTGGAGAAGAAAACGTGCACTCGCGTTCAGAATCTAAAGATTTACTCACCGATTTCCTTTTATAAGAAGTGTCTATTCCACTTGAGGTAGTCATCTCAAGAAACGCAACAACAGATTGTTAGTAGCAATTGATTTTGTGTTCGACTGAATGCAAGAACAACCATAAACCCTTAATTTTGCCCCCTTCTAAATCTAGTCGTTATTTATCTAGAATGATTTGTTGTGGTGGATCGGATCTTTGTTGGGTAGGTTAGTTTTCCATGGGTGGGCTATAGCTTAGGTGTTAAAATCAGTTACAGGTAGGCTCCAGCTAAGATTGAGTGAGACCCTTCATTTTACACGTCACTTTCCCGTTCAATTAATTAACAATTAACGTTTGTTACAAAAATTCAAATTTTTGTTAGTAAAATGTACTTCAGTGAGTTAACTGTAAGAAAAAAAATTAATGACTTATTTATAAGTTGACATAAAATACAGTAACTTAAAAAGCATTTAACTCACTTCTTAACTCAATTTGAGATGTGCTTTTCTGTATTCTACCTTTTTTTAATCTCACTATTTAATATTCAAGTTATTCATCCATTTCAAAATAAACAATCATTATTAACTTCTTAAATCAATTTGAGATAATTTTAAATTATAAATTAATATAAGTTTATTTAAATAATCAAAACATTAATTACATTTTTAAATTTATGTGTTTATTCTTAAAACATCAATTAAAAAAGAATGATTAGATATTTATAGATAAGAATTGAGATGTGCCTGGCCCTGAATACAACCTGCATTCAATTCCTTGACATAAAAGTTCATCTTCCTGATCCCAACAGCAGGCATAAACAACAATTGGATGTTTCTCTTAAATTCAGCCAATGTAACAAAACAATAAAAAACTGAAATACAAAGAAACAGTTTGCTGATTAATATTTCCTTTTACAAAATACCTAGAATTAAAAGTAAAAACATAACAAAATACAAAATTTGGATCGAGTATGAGCAGCATTTGGCTGCTTAAGTGAAAAAAGTAAGCTATCTCAATCATCACTATTTTTTTTCTTGACCTCAGGAATAACTGGTATTGAACCATAGAGACAGATACGAAGATGGCCTTGGAGTAGTCTTTGGTGAAAGTGGCTCTTGTACAAATCCCAGAACTCATCTCTGTTATTCATTGTTATAAGGAATAAATAACACTATAATTATGATGAAAAATACTCCCTTTGGTCCAAAATATAAGATCAAGTTTGACTTTTCAAAGTCGCTTTGATATATTTTCAAATTCAAAATTGATGTAATTCTTTTAACTTTTGAAAACAATACATCTTGTAAGTAGTGATTTAGTAGTACTATTTATATTACTTACAATAATTGTATTGTCTACAACTAAATTAATTTATATTAATTCTAAATTTGAAAATATACTTCAAAAAGTAAATATTAATCCTATATTTAGAAGCGAAGAGGGAGTATAACTCAAGAACGATTATAGAGTAAATGTGGATTTGAATCATCAAACCTGATTTGAGGAAGTGAAAGCAAGGAATAGCCCTTAACATCTGTGTGCATGTCGAGCACGATAACTTGTAACCGTGCGAGTCCCAAGGCCTCCATATCAATTAACTTCTTAATCCTAAAACCATATTCAAAGATATCATGTAAACATTAGACTGAACAGATCAAATAACTGATCACGGAGGACAAATATCGTAACTCATATCATTATTTATTTATGAAATTGGCAAATTGTTCTTTGGAGCTGCCAAGGAGTTTTGGCCAAGATCGTCAATTGCTAAATATGTAACCAATAGACACATCCACATGCAGGAGCAGAGAAGGGACCAGTGGACACATCCACATCCAGGAACAGGAGTTTCACTTTATACGCTTACATTTAGGAAAATTCTTTGTTAGCGTAAGGGTACAAGTGAAACTCCTTCAAAGTTTTGCTTCAAAGTTTTGCAATCAAAATAAAATTATTCCAAGTTTTGAGGCTAAACTCCCATACTTGTCAATTACAGATGAATCCCTACAATTTTATACATTATATTTAAGCTCACTAATTTTATTCGTTACTAAATTAAAGACATTACTCGCGAACTAAGGACCAAATTTTCTATACTGAAATGTTAGTTAGAAGCACTAGTCATTGGGCACACACCATGCTTGTGCAAGATAGATTCCTATAATTTGAGATACAAATCTTAATATTTTGAAAAGAACGAAATGCAAGAATGTTATCCATGAAAGTATGGCTGTGTAATTTGAAACTTTTCAAAAGGAGTTATTTAATATTTTAGGAAATTATTTGTTAGACATACGTTTGAAATTTTAGGTAACCAAGCCAGTTTCATAACCTTATAGATGGTAGTTTACAGCTAAAAAGAATAGTGGCGTATTTAAAGCAGATTAAACGAGAAAAGGGAGAGATTGGGAGAGAAAAAATATAAAATAAAATGAGATAATGGGAGAGAGAAAATTGGGTGAGATCTTTTTGTCTTATTCAGTCAAATGTGTGGGAGTTACTACAGTAACCATCACTTTTTATTAGAGAAATAATAATAAGTAGAATATAGACAGTCCGACCAATTGAGAGACAACTTTCCCCTCCCGTTTTATATAATGGATGTTTGAGTTTGTTTAGGTACAGTTGCCAAAAATATCAAGTCTAAGGAATACCTGCTTGGTGTGCCACTTGCAATATTGACTCTATTCTTTAGAAAGGACACCTGGCATCAACCAAACAACTATTAAGGTCCACTCCAAAATCGAGAAATAGCAAGACAAACAACAGGAGGAAGGTCATGTTGGTTAGTCACCTAACAACCAGCTCATCGCTCTTTAAAGCAAGATCTTAAGTTTTAGATTTGAATCTAAAATAAGATTTTAGATTGAGGACTGCTTACCAAAAAAATAGTAACTTACAGCTTTGGTTTACTAATGAGCACAGTGACTCCAAAGCATATCATATCCTAAGCAATCAAAAATGTGGACTTGCCTGGTCCAGGTGTTACTCCAGAAGTTTAATGGTATGAATTCAAGAATAAGGCAAACATTGTGCCAGTCCAAAGTTCAGATGGCACATAAGTACTATAAATGATAAATGATTAGGTTTGTTCTTTTACATTAACTTTGTTCTCCAACAGCACATGTCCAAGGAAACATTTTAGGTAGCTGAAATTTTTCCTAATATGAAAACTTAATCTTCACTTGTCAAAAAATAAATAATATATTATAACTTAATATTTCCAGATCTTTACAAACCTTTTTTTTATAGGTAAAAAAGAGTTGGTAAGGATTTGGGAATATTAAGTTAATGAAGTGATAGTATAATTGCTCTTTGTAATAACTGATTGATCAACTTCCTCAGCCTAATTATTCTCTTCTCCAAAAATTGAATGTCCAGAGCCATACTAACTATTTATATTTTTGAGCACTACCAACCTTACAGCTATATACTTTATGAACAAGGCAATGCTCTGAAAGACCTCCTCACCTTATATATTATTCCAGTACTCGGTCCTAATAAAAGTTTTGAGAAAAGATATCACTACCTGATCCTCAACCTTCATATGCTTTGAGAAAAGCTTGGCAGCATGACATTCTTTAGTCAAAGGTCGCAAACCCCTGCAGTAGCAAAAGAAACATGATATACAAACTACTCAATTTGATTATTAAGTGTGTGTGTGTGTGTCCATAAAAACTTCAAAACTTTTTCAGTTGAACGAAAGGGAAAAGCACCAAACCTGAAAAGTTCCAATGATCTCAAGGCAGACAAACTAATTACAAGAAGTGCTGGATTCCCAGGTTCAATCTTCCCTTCAGTAATCTGATTTTCACAAAGCTCTTGTTTCCATGATGGTCCAAAAGCAGTCTTCATATGTTCACCTAAAGTGTCTTGAGCTAGACTCTGAGGTAGCTCAACAATGCACGTATCTGCATCATTAAAATAAACAAACATAACTATTTCCTTTCCAGAGGAGAACGAATAAGATGTACTTTAAAGATAAAAAAATCAAAGAAGAATCAGACAAAAACATCAACCAAGGACGAAAATAACAATTGGAAATGCCCAAACTCACCACTAAAAAGGAGGTTATGTACCTTAACTCACCAGTAAAAGAAGTTACTAGAGCTAAACTTTCCATCCTGACAAAAGATAACTTCCAAACTGAGAATTCCCCAAAAGTCAGTTATACAAAGACATCAAAAACTCCTTGAAAGCCAAAACTGACGACCCCTCAACGCCAGCATAAGCCTTCTATTATTCTGTAGGCCCGCCAAAATTTTTATCAGTATCTCACACACTACCACTTTGCCAGATTGCAATATCAGTATCTCACACACTACCACTTTGCCAGATTGCAGACAGCTGAAGCAGAACTGCAAGAGCTTCGACACTAATCTATGCAGCAACCAACTAATCCAATCACAATCCCGAACAGTCAAAGGTTTAAGAAAATGGGTCCTCAAACAATTAGGTAGCATGACACACTCAGGTATCAAGAGGGTCTAAAGGTTCAGATAGGGAGAACGGGAAGCTTATAAAGGGTGTCAGCAACTGCCTTTATTCCAAGTGTAAAAAATACTATTGCTAATTGATAACTCAAAAAATGGCAAATTCAATTAAAAGCAAGGGCAGTCAGCAACTGCCTCCTATACTTTTTCCTGTTTCTTTATTTGTGGAACCATGTCAGAATAACCTAGTAAATTTAAAAGTGCACTTGAAAAAGTTTAAAAATAAATGAAAAAATCACACTACACTTGAGTCTAGCATACAGAAGCCATCATTCTCTTTGCAATTGGAAAAAATGAGAAAATAAATAATTAAAAATTTTAAACATTTGTGGTGGATTTTTGTTAATTTCCACTTGTAAGGCATTACAGTACATTAATCTCACCATAGTAATTTTGGTACAAGTAGATAAAATAAATTGTAAACCTTGAATACCAATCCAAATACTAGCACAATTGTTTCGTATTTTCAGCTATAATAGCAGTTCAGTTATAAACATAGAATCATTACCAAAACCAAACCAAATAAATACAGAGTATCAACATTTTATCATCTTTCAATCATTAAAATGAAACATAACAAATACCCAATTGGTTTTTGTTGCAAGTTGGCCTATTCTCCTTCATAGGTCCCACATGAATTAAATGCTCCCTTACATGAATAAGACTTTTGCCTTACAAAGTCATTAATATAGCCATCCTCACCTACTCTATATCACAGCTACGTAGCCTAATTACGGCTATATAGCAAAAGTTGTTTGCAAGATTATTTCGGCTCATTTCAGAAAATTGTCTCCTTCCTGCGGCTTATTGTTAGACACTCTTGCCTATAAAAGGGATGGATTTTTCAGATGATGAAATACACCACAACACCAAGAAACAAGTAGAAAAGCTCAGTTAGAGCAGATAGAGAGTGAGGGTGTAAAGAGAAATTAAGCAGTTAGTTTATTTCTTAGTTGAGAGCTTGTATTTTTTATATTATTTTTCATAGTGAAATTTCTAAGATCTCTCCTCGTGGTTTTTCCCAATTGAGTTTTTCACGTAAAATTTCTTACGTCATTAATTTATATCTCGTACAAGAGTGCATGTGTTATCTTACTACGTTTGTGTGAGCTTGATTTTTCAACAATTGGCGTCAGAGCTTTTGGTTCACGCCGTTGGTGTCTAGAAAAATGATTCAAAAGGCAATGCGTTTAAGAATGGTGATTATTTAATTAGTCACTGCAAAAGCATGGAGAGACTCCCACCCGACTTACACTTACCTGGTCAACTGGTACAATTCGTTTAAAGACAAATCTCGCAGGTCACAAATACGAATATGACTAGCACGAGTACGAGTTACGATGTTGAACCATTGAACCATTTAATTGAAAGTCAAATTTCATTAGTTGGCAGAGTATTGTCAAAGATGTATTGGTTCAACAGGGACTGACGAAGACACTAGAAGGGAATGAGAAGAAACCAACAAATATGACAGATGAAAAATGGACGGATCTTGAAGCAAAGGTCATGACAACAGTCAGATTGAGTTTGGCACCACAGATCAAATATTAAGTTTTGACAGAAACCTCTTCGAAGGGCTTGTGGGAGAAACTAGAGAAAGTTTACAAGTCAAAGTCTCTATCAAATCGATTATATTTGAAAAAGAAATTGTACAGGCTTCGAATGGAAGAAGGTTTAGACTTGACCAATAATATTAATGAGTTTAATAGATTGGTGACCCAGCTGACCAGTATAGATGTGAAGTTGAAGGAAGAAGATAAAACCTTATTGCTTCTGGTCTCTCTACCAAATTCATACTCCATTCTCCATTTCTCCATACTACTCTCCTTGTATGGAAGGAAAAACTAGCCGTTGACAATGTGATGTCAACAGTCCTGGACCAAGATAAGTTCAAGTGCACTACTTCCAAATATCAAGGAGATAACCTTCTTGTATCTTCAGATGGACGTGGCAGGGGCCCTAATCGGAAGAAGAATTCCGACAAGGAATGAGGAAGAGATCAGGTAAGAAGGACAAATCTCAGGTTAGATGTTATCATTGCCACGGGAAAGGTCACTCCAAAAATCAGTGTCCATTATACAAGAACGAGAACAAGAAGAAAAGTAAACAGATTGAAAATTCTGCTAATGTTGTTGAGCAAACAGATGGTTGCAGCAACGGAGAGCTGTACATAGTGACAGAAAATGAAGCTTCTCAAAGTGATCTCTTATCTGTTAGAGACAGCAGCAGCCTAACAAATTGGTACTTGAATTCCGATTCTTTTTATATGTGCTCTCACATGGATTGGTTTGATACTTTTACACTTTACAATGGTGGGAACCATGCTATTGGGTAACAATGCAGTTTGCAAAGTTACTAGTAAGAGTACCATCAAAATTGAAATGTTTGACGGGATTGTCAAAACATTGAGTGATGAAAGTTATATTCCAAAATTGAAGAAGACCTTGCTATCGGTTGGAGTACTTGACTCTACGGGTTGCATTATCTCAGTCAAAAATAATGTCATGAAAATTACCAAGGGATCAATGGAAATTATGAAGGACCAGAAAAAAACACTCTATATGTTGATAGGGGACACAATTGTTGGTGGAGCAACAATTTATGTGAAGGATAATTCCAACTTATGGTCATTTGAGTGAAAGATTGAATGAAAAAACTTCACAAAAGACAGTTGTTGAAAGGTGTCAAAACGTTTAGTTTGGAATTTTGAGAGTTTTGCATGTACGTAAAGCAACAAAGAGCCAACTTCAATGCAGGAGCACACACCAGTAAGAATGTACTTGATTATGTACATTCAAATGTGTGGGGTCCGATCAAGCATACCTCAAATGGTAGAGCCCATTATTTCGTTAGCTTCATTGATGACTATAAAAAAGTGTGGGTGTATTTTATGAAGCAGAAGTCCGAGGTTTTCAGAATCTTTAAGCAGTGGAAAGCTAAAGTGAAAAACTAGACCGAAAAGAAGCTGAAGTATTTCAGATCAGATAATGACATGGAGTACAAGGACAAGTCATTCCTACAGTTATGTCAGGAGGGAGGTATCACCATACACTTTTTAGTTAAAATAACTAGAGCAAAATGGGGCTGTAGGGGGAGGATGAACATAACTCTGTTAGAACGTGTCAGATGTATGAGATTGAATACAGGTTTGCCCAAGAGTTTTCGGGTTGAGGCAGTCAACACAACCTGTTATCTAATAAATTAATCTCCCTCAGCTGGAATTGATTATAAAATTCCTGAGTTAGCCAGTTAGGGTCTGAAAAGCCAATTGATTTTTCTGTGATAAAAATATTTGGTTGTTTAGCTTATGTGATCTGCTAGTCGAGGAACGACAGTCCAAACTTGATCAAAGATCAAAGAAATGTATTTTCCTTGGATATGAAGATGGAGTCAAAGAATACAGGTTATGGGATCCAGTATCTAAGAATAAGGATGTCAGCAGAGATATGATGTTTAATGAGAAACAACCTAAACAAGTCCAAGAAAGAAAAATCTACAGCAAGTGAATTGCAAAAATATCCAGTTGAGGTGGAGCTTCTTGAAAAGACAAGAATATGAAGATATTGAAGATGATCATACTTCAGATCTCCAAGAGAGGTCCTATAATCTTGTTAGAGATCGGGAAAGACAAGTCAACAAACCAGTGCAGATATATGGTTTTGAGGACATGATTGTCTTTATCTTGATTGTTGGTTGTGGAGATCAAACTAGCTATCAGGAGGCTATTTAGTCCAAGGATAATGATAAACGGGCGATAGCGATGACAAAAGAAATGAAGTCTACAGAAGAACCAGACTTGGGAGTTAGTTCAACTTCCAAAGGAATCGAGGATTACAGGATGCAAGTGGGTGTTCAGGAAAAAATGAAGCTTAGTCAGATAAAGAAGGTGAAAGATTCAAAGTCAGGTTATTGGCAAAGGGATTCGATCTTTTCACCAGTTTTGAAACACACATCATTTCGGTTGATCATATCTATTGTAGCATCACAGGATATGGAGTAAGACCATCTTGATGTGAAGACAGCTTTTCTCCATCGTGATTAAGAAGAAAAGATCTACATAAAGTAACCAGAGGGGTTTATTGAACCAAGGAAAGAGGACTTAGTTTGCAGCATAGTTGTTAAGGCGACGCCAAGTCAGTAAGTCAGTAAAGAACAGGCAAGGCGTCTGAACAACTTGGTTGATGGTGGAAAGGCGAGTACCTAGAAAAAAAAGGCGTCGCCTTTGACAGTACGGCGACAACTCGGACGACTAACCGGCTGATCGAGCGACTTAGTTTCTATGGGTATTGATCGACCCAAATCTGAACTGAGTTAAAAACGACGTCGCTGGAATAAGAAAACTAGCCCTAGAACTAGAAGAGTCGATCGATCGATCGAATAATTCGCAGAACTCAGAAGATCGACCGAGAGAGAAGAAAGCGAGTAATCGATCGATCAGCAAGTATGTCGTCCTTTTTTTCCCCTTACCTTTTTCCTTTTCTGCTTACTGAGAGCGAGACTGCAAGAGTGCGAGAGAGAGAATTTTGTCGGTTGAATATTTGACTATTGCTTGCTGAGTTACTGCTGCCTTCCCCTTTTCTTTTTGTTAGCCTTTTTGCTTTGCTGTTGGGTCTATATAGTATTTAAGGAAGAAAACATACGCATGAGAATTTTGTTTTATTAGCCTTTTTGCTTTGTTGTTGGGTCTCTATATAAAATAAATTTATATATGTATAAATTTATATTTATATATAATAAAAAAATAAAATTAAAAACTAAAAAATATTATATTTAATATATATCATATATATTAAAAAGAATGTAATATATATTTAAATAAAAAACAAATAATATGTTAAAAACAATTAAATTTATATAAAATTTCTATAGTTATTAATTAAATAATTATGATAATGTAAAAAATAAGATAAAATAAAATAAAATAATATTATATACATATATTTAAATAAACAAAAATAATAAAAATAAAATAAATACTAAAAAATAATTTTAATGATAATGAAATAAATACATAAAAAATAACTATGATAATAACTAAAATAAATACTATATACACTTAACTATTAACTATATATAATATTTTAAATAAAATATAATATTTAATTAACTATGTATATTTTACTTTTAAAATATAAATATATTTAACATGTAGGATAGTTGCATGAAATAATTTGAAAATAAATCTCGTATACACTTGATTATTAATTTAATAATACACTATATATATATATATTATATAACACTATCAATGAGATTTAAAAATATATTTAATGTTATTCCATAGTGTAATGTTTTGAGTTTTAATGTATATGAAATTTTATTGCCAATATACTTGTTAAGTAAAATAAATAATATATAAATTGTACATTGTAAACGACTTGTCGCCAAACGGACGCCATGGCGGTTGCCTTGTAGCCTAGGCATCCAGGCAGTTGGCTACTGTCATGACTCGCCGTGCGCCGTGATAACTATGGTTTGCAATTTGAAAAAGTCTCTCTATGGTTTGAAGTAGTCCCTAAAACAATGGTACGTGATGTTAAACAACTTCATGGTAGCTCATGGTTACTCTCATTGTGAGTATGATCCATGTGTATAGTTTAGATTGCTTGATAATGGTTCTCTATTATTGCTGACGTTATATGTAAATGACATGTTGATAGCTACAAAGAGAAAGTCAGACATTCTTCAGTTCAAGAAATTGTTAAGCAGTGGATTTGACATTAAGGATTCAACCAAGAAGATCCTAGATATGGAAATTTACATAGATCATCAAACAAAAAAATTGTGGTCATCTCAGAAATGATATGTGCAGAAGGTATTGGAGAGGTTGAACATGCACAATGCTAAACCAGTTAGCACTCCGTTTGGCATCACATTTCAGGTTATCTTCACAATTGAGCCCACAACAAAGGATGAGGTGGAGTTTATGTCCAAAGTACCGTATGCAAATGCGGTGGGTTGTCTCATGTATGTCATGGTATGTACAAGACCATATATCTCACATGCAGTCAATGTGATTAGCAGGTATACGGTTTATCCAGGGAAAGAGTATTGGAATGCTATCAAATAGATTTTTCATTATCCAACAGGTACAACCAATTACGGTCTTATGTTTGATCGCGATACAACAAGGATACAAGGAATGAGGTTACAGGGTTTGTTAATTCGGATTACGCTAGAGACCTAGATTCAAAGAGATCTACGACAGGGTTTGTTTACACCTTATATGGAGGACCTATACGTTGGAGGTTAGTGTTGCAATCTACAGTACCATTATCAACAACAGAGGTCGATTATATGACATTGACAGAGGCAGGTAAGGAGGCTTTGTGGCTGAAGGGACTAGTTGAAGAACTAGGCTTCAAGCATGGCAGTATTAGATATAGTGTGATAGTGAAAATGTTATTCATTTAGCAAAAAACCAAGTGTTCCACGTCATTAGGGCTGATCATTCGGTTATAACCGAATACCGAAATAAGCACAATTTCAATATCCGAAAAACTAACCGAATTTTGAAAATAACCGAATTACAGAATACCCAATTCGGTAATTCGGTTAATAACCGAACCAGCCAAAATTAAAACTAATTAAAAGCAAAATCACCAAATCAGCTGAATAAAAATCAATTAAATCTACCCAATTCGAACTTAAAATCAAAAATAGCAAACCCAAATGAGTAGAGCATGAACCATGAACCCAGATTATCTTTAGCTGACTCAGATTCCGGCGACTTTATTGTATTCCGGCAGGACATGAAACCAGATCTGGTTCATACTCCTGCTTCACCGCCACCGCCTCTCGCCGTCCTCTCCGCCTCCGTCTCCGTCATCCGCGGCAGCCGTCTCCTCGAAGCGCAGAGCCCTTGATATTTGGAAGATCTGCTGCCACTTCACAAATTGGAAGATCTGCTATTTAATTTCTGCTGCTATTTGGAAGACCACTACTCTTCTATCTAGAATTCTAGATGATTCTAGTTCGGTAATATTAGTAATAGTGGGCGAACCCGAACAATGTATTTTTAATAATATATATATATATATATATATATATATATATATATATATATATATATATATATATTCGTAATAATTAGGATATCCGAACAATGTATTTTTAAAATAGAACTGTAAACCAAATAATGAAAGTAATAAATTGGATATAACCGAAATTAGAAAAAAAAACCGAAAAACCGAAATAATTCGGTTAAAAAATTTCGGTTGTGTTCGGTAATTCGGTTTTATCCGTTTTTTGCTCAGTCCTACACGTCATGACCAAGCATATAGATGTTCGGTATAGATTTGTGAGTTACTGAACAATGGTGACATTGCAGTTCACAAAGTTCATACAAAGGAGAATGTCACAGATATGCTCACAAAGTTAGTTGCTTATGAGAAGTTCAAGCATTGCTTGGACTTAATTCACTTTGTCGAATATTGAGTTCGTGGTGGATTATCCAAGGATAGAGGGATATATCCAGTCATAAAGAATTCACAGTTTGCACTATTGGAGAATATAAGTCAAGGTGGAGATTGTTGCATGTTGGCCTATTCTCCTTCATAAGTCCCATATGAATTAAATGCTCCCTTACATGAATCAGACTTTTGCCTTACAAAGTCATTAATATAGCCACCCTCACCTATTCTATATCACAGCTACGTAGTCAAATTACGGCTATTGCAAAAGTTGTTTGCAAGCTTATTTCGGCTCATTTCAGAAAATTGTAAACTTCCTGAGGCTTATTGTCGAAAGCTCTTGCCTATAAAAGGGATGGATTTTCAGGAGATGAAATACACCAGAACACCAAGAAGCGAGTAAAAAAGCTCAGTTAGAGCAAATAGAGTGAGAGTGTAGAGAGAACTTAAACAGCTAATTTATTCCTCAGTTGAGAGTTTGTATTCTCTATATTATTTTTCATAGTGAATTTATGAGATCTCTTCCCCGTGATTTTTCCACGATAGATTTCCACGTAAAATTTCTAGTATCATCTATCTAACAAAATACAACTGATTTTGAATTTCCCACTCATTCTAATAAATTATCTGGGCCGTCCAAAATTTAAGATAAATCACACCGTCCATGTAGTGTCGGAGGCATGGGACACAGCTAGTTAATTTATATCTCGGTGTGCGTGTTATCCAAGTGTGTTTGTGTGAGCTTGATTTCTCTAACAATTTTAAAGAACAAGCATTTGTTAACTTTAAAATTTCTACATACCCTTTTCAAATACAAATAAGAAAATTTATAAACTCGGCTATATTGTTTCATATATTCAGCTAATATTAGCAGTTTAGTTAAAAACACAGAATCATTACCAAAACCAAACCAAATAAATACAGAGTATCAACATTTTATCAACTTTCAATCATTAAAACGAAATATAGCAAATACCCAATTGATATTAAAGAACAAGTACTTGTCAACTTCAAATTTTCTACATACCCTTTTCAAATACAAACCAGAAAATTCATAAACTGAGCTACACACATACATACATAAATATAAATTAAGAAATAAAGCACCTTTAATTGATTCTAGTTCCAGACTAGAAAGCTGAATACTATTGCTCGATTGGTACTGATTAAGGAAGAAACTCAGCTGCTGAGAGGGAGTTGCTGTTTCTGCACTGTTGTTGATTTCTATATTTTTGGTTTTGGTTTTGGATTCAAATATATTAATCTTTTTGGGTTTTTTGGTTTTGGGTCTGTTGGGGCCTAGAGGCAGTTTCTTATGCTTTCCAGATTTTGGGAATTTTGGTGCTGATTTTGAACGCTTCTTCTCTTGCTTTCCGCTGCCCATTTTTAATGGCGTCCTTCTTCTTCCTCCTTCCCTCTCTAGGTTTTAATCAGCACGGCCGCACGAGGATAGTATAGATTGCTACCACCGTTGAAACGTTATGACATAAATAAATGGATGAATGACACTTCTCTACATTTAAGTTGACAATTATTTTTAAAATCGTCTTTAAAATTTATTTTTTATTAACTAAGTCCTTAAAGTTGTATTTGTTTGATATTTTTGTTCTCTTATCCGATTCGATTTCCAACTTTAATGAGCTTTTGACCAAATTTTGACCCAACCCAACCTAGTTTGACCCAACACCAATTTTTAATATTTTAAAATATAATAATTATTTTAAAAATAATTTTAATTATAAATTATATTTAAAATTTAAAATAAATTATTAATTTTAAAATAATAATTATTTTTAATATTTAAAAAGAAAATAATTATTTTTAAAATATTTATTTTTAATATTTTGAAATTAAATATTATTTTTTAAAAAATAATAAAATAATAATTAAATTTTATATTTTAAAATAAAATATTTTTAAAATAATTATTATTTTTAATATTTTAAAATAATTATTATCTCCCCCTATTTGATGTTAACATAACCAAGTAGGTTTGCATCATTCCATCAATTTCTAATGCCAGTTGCTTGAAAAATAAACATGACTTAATGATCAGTGAGCAACTGAATCTCTAGAAGATAATCATGAATTTATTGATGTTTTTCAAGAAAATTACAGTTCAAAATTGATACATCAAATAAAAATAGAAACTTATCTTATAGGTCTCTTGAATCTTGGAGGATGCGCATATACGTATTCCTTTCTTTTCCTTCTAGCCTCATTTCGCCTTGCAATTTCTTCCAGCTCACATTGCTCCAGAGGTTCATTATGATCATATCTGTTCATGAAGGAAGGATCTCCAATGGGCATGCTTAGGCCAGTGTGAGATACTTCTTACGAATTGAAAGGAGTGGGACCTTGACTTGCCATTAGTATTGGTTGACGTTCTGCTGCTCTTGGAGGCTGATTGCGAGGCTGATTGATTCTTGAGGAATGTGCAACCTGCTTCCCTTTACTTATAAGAATCGAGAATTTCATGAATAAATAATTATTTTGATGTAATAAGGAAATGAATATTTATTTGAATATAAGTATCGATGTGTTGTGAGGTGAGTAATTCAATTAATTTAAATTTAATTTATATGAGAATTGAGGATTTTGGAATGCTTTGTGTGGCATGAGAATGGAAGTTAAGTGTGAGACCCCAAATTTTATGAATAAAGATTTAAATTTCTCGAAATATTTTTTTTAATATTATGGTGTGGATTTGATATAATGTTATAATTGTGGGTAATATTTACAAATTTTGCAAAGTAAGCAAGTGGTTATATAATATTCGATTGGTCGGGGAATATTCGTTTTAACAGGGAATATTAAATGCTACGACACAATCATTAAGTGGACCCCCTAACGGAAGTATTGTAGTAGTAAGAAAAACAGCATGTAATTATCTTTTATTAAAAAATAACGGCGAAAGTGTTAGATTAAAACCGTTGAACTACCCGTTAGTAAAAATAAAGATGTCGCGCGTGGTTAAGTAAGTACACTGCAGTATTAGTTATTGATACTTACGTGATAAGTCACCCCAGTTATACTCAATTATTGCTACTGATAATTGATGCATCATATCTCTCATATTATTGATTCAATTATTGTCAAGATTATTCTCGCATAATATGATATATTATTAAATCAATAAATGAGGCGACAAAGTTATTCATATTATTAAATTGTAATATTTACAATGTCAGAAGTTCTGTCGAGGAGAGGTTTGGTCATCTAATTGCGGCTACCAATAAGGAGAAATCCTTATCGAAAAGCCCCTCTTTCCAGGAGCGACTGATTGTTAAATATTGTGAATTATAATATTAATGATGAATAAGTTCGTGTTGATTAAAGATGAAATTGATAGTTCCATTGTGTTGGAATTATTAGTGTTAGTGGAAATCGACATATATTTCAATATTAATTGATGTCTGAAAGTTATATTGACCAGTCGGGTAATTAACCGGATAAATGAGCAATTAATTGCTATTAATTCACATGATTATAATTATTTGTTCACATGTGTGTACTATTGATTCACATTCTTGTACTATTAGGGGAGTTGGTGCAAGATTGATAATACTTGCATGACTAAGTTAAAAATGGAGGTATGGATGGAGGTATTATACTGTATTTCATATTTTCACATGATTATAACTATTGATTCACATTATTTACTATTAGGGGAGTGGTGCAAGTTTGATAATACTTACAGGACTAAATTAAAAATGAAGAAAAAGATGAAGGTATTATACTGTAATATTTTGAGCCCCAAAACGTGCAATTATCGAAACTATATTTTCCTATAAATAGAAGTTTATTCTTCCTTCATTTCTCATCAATTCACTAAAGCTATAGAGCAATTATTATAGAGAGAAATTATAGAGAGAAAGAAGAAGAGAAGTCTGCTACCTCACTATTCCAGTATTCAATTTTCTTCTAAGGTAAGGGGTATTATTCTTTCATATTCATGAAGAGAGTTATTTTATTTCAATACTCGTAAGAGTTGTTATTCCATTCTTTATTATTATGTTGGAATAACCTGTCTATGCGAAGTACCACATACATGGTGAAATTCTTCTATTATTCCATTATTTATTATTACATTGGAATAACTTTTATGCATGTGCCTATCGCATGCACAGTGAATTCTGTTGTTATTCCATTCTTTATTATTTTGTTGGAACATCACATGCATGCGGATTACGCATGACTTCGGTTCGATTCTTTATTATTACTGTTGGAACATCATCATGCATGCGGATTACGCATGACACCCGGGTTCCATTCTTTATTATACTATTGGAATATCCTCATGCAATGCGGATTATAATGACTGGTTTCATTCTTTATTATTCATTTAGAATAACTTTTGTGCATGCGATCTATCGCATGCCTGATGAATTCTTTTGTTATTCCATTCTTTATTATTCGCTGAATAACACATGCATGTGGATTATTGCATGCATGGTGAATGATCCTTCGTATTCATTCCTTATTAAATTGTGGAAATGATCCGTCTACGTGGATTCTGCATGGCGGGGACGAAAATCCATTTGCAGTTTCATATATTCTATTATACTCAGTTGGTTAAAGTTTTGGCTTCTTCTATACTCCATGAAATTAGTAGAATATCCTGGATATTTACGCTTCATCCAGTATCTTTTCATGAAAATATTCTTCTGAGCATTCTTGAATTTTACTCCACAAAGAAGTATCATGTTGACAATTTGGACGTTATTGATTTTTGGATAAATAAAAATTATAAATCTTTAAAATTTATCCTTGAACTTGTTTTATTGAATTATTATGTCATTGTCATCATCCTCATGCTTATATTGTGATGAAAGTCATCTTTGACTTGCGTGCATAGATGGACTTGGTATGATTATGACCAGGAATTATTCGGTATAATCATGACCGTAATGTGACGAATGATGTGGTAAAATTCCTCGATGGCACCTGTAGTGCATTGATGGGCGAGTTTTGGTATGATTATGACCGAGGATCGGTATAGTAAATGACCATTGATGATTTAATGAATATCCTTGGCCCGTGCGTGGGGATGATTCGATGATGTGGTTTATTTATTGTGAGTCTCAATGATAAAAATTGATGAAAACATTTTAAATCATAGAAGATAGTAGATATCATGCTCTACTTGACTCTTCCAATGGATTGCTTATTTCACTTAGATTAAACTTGATGTCTATTGTATTTTATCGGTTTAACATTGTTCAAGACTAATGATAATTTATCCCGCATTATCTTAGTCATAATATTTCTTACTGGGCTAGTTAAACTCACCCTTTTTGCTTTCATTGTTCTCTTCAGGATATGAGAACGTTGCCAGGACTAGTCGGAGAACAGAGTGATGGTCCGAGATGGTGTTATAGTAGTCCTCACTATTCTATAAAATAGTGTGACAATAAATGTAATGAGGACTCTATTTGAGAGTGGATATTGTCTAGAAGGCAATATTCCTATTTAAACTCTCAGCTATGTTTTGTCGTATATTACATGACGTTTGTATAATTAAGTTTGTATTTATATTCTGTACCATATATTTGGCGACTCAAGATGGGTGATGTATACCTGTTTTGGGGGCATCACATTAAGTGGGTTAATTTAATTAAGGAATGAATAAATTGAGAAGTGAATAATTAATTAATATTATATTATTAATTTTTATTGTGAATATGAGAATAATAATGAGAAAAGTAAATTACATAATTAGAATTATATTTGTGACGCCCCCAAATCTAGGTTCTCTAACCTCAGATTCGGTGCTCACGATCTATCATCATCATAAGCATTCTATAACTATTACGGAATAATAAACATACATTATTCATTATAATAAAGTTTCATAACATTGTCCCAAGGTCTTCTTAACCTTAACTTAAACACGCCATTCATATTATAAAAGGTTTACATAAGAAATCCCATCAGATAATAATAACTAACATTCATTCTAAATTATTCTTGGATCTTGACCTTGCCTTTGTCTTTCACATTGGATCCCTCGGGCTTAACTGAAATAAATGTCATGATATAGCAAAGGTAAGCAACTAATTTGCTTAGCAAGTTTATATACAAGGGAGATATATCATGACTGGAAAGAAATTTTGCTTTCAATGTTTAACAATAATATAAGATTGTGAAGGAACATGAATTAATAATCAACAATTGAATATTCGAATAATTGAATAACATGAACTGAGTGGTTTTGAAATAACCATGAACATTTGCCAAAGTTCTCAGTCATTTAAACTGGACCTCTTAATAAGTTTTGGTATTTAAGGGGATCAGCCTTTCATACCCCATGATTTATGCATAAATACTTAATAATCCAGCATCGATATCATGCTTTAATCAAATTAAATCCTTTTCGATCAAGAGTTCTTATCATATCAATTTAATAAGAACAGTTTTTTAAAACACATTTGATTTAACAAATTTAAACATGCTTGATCTAGTTGATACAATTAGCATAGATCTATCTCATAAACAGTTCATGAATGAAAGAACTTTAATTTAATTCACAGTTCAATAATAATAGAACAGGAATTCAATTGCACAAAGTGGGAATTTCAATAATCATTATAGATGTGAATAATCATCAATAATTATTCACTAACATGCTTTGAAAATAATAACTCAAGTTTGAGTTAGGAAAACTTGCCTCGTTTGTAGGTTACGGCTACGCAATTAAATTCTATCTACTATGCAGTTTAATTATCTTCCTTTGAGAGACCTATAGTTAATCTTTCAATTAGCCATAGCATAACATTAGATTAGGTAATCACATAGATATTATATATTACATTTAGTTCTTAAAAATATTATTCTGCCTCGATAATGTTACTATTAAATAACCACTACCTTTATTTCACTTAATATTATTAATCTTGATAATATTTAATTCACCTCTTAGTATTATTAGTTCACTAACAATACTTTTATTCGCTTACTAATATTATTAACATCTTAATTACTAATATTATTAATTCTCTTAATAATATTTTAATCATACAATAATATTATTACTTTTATAAAATCCGAGCTCATTGTATGTAGTCCGACCACAATTTATATATATAATATATATATATATATATATATATATATATAAAAAGCAATTAACGCATTAGGATATAAAATTAAAGCTCATCGAATGAGTCGACTACGCCTTTATATATATAAGTATATATATATATATATATATATATATATATATATATATATATATATAAAAGCAATTAAACGCTCGGGCCAATCAAGTCTAGGCTCAATCAAGGCATAACTCGATAATGTTAGTCCATATATATGAAATATATACATATATTAGTATATTTATACAGATGAAATGAAAACCACTTGAATGAAGTCCGGGCAAACACACTCACACGACTATCAACGTGTACAATAGTGTGTGATAATAGGAGAAAGAGGCTTTATAGAATGTAAGAAGGCTTACGATTGGTAATGCCAAAGTAGACTTCTTTGACTTTAAATGGATAAACACTCAGCCACGTAGGATAAAAAAATAGCTATATGTGAGCTAACTAGTGTTTAAAGAAGAGGAAACACTCAAAAGATGTGTACGCAGAGTAAAAGCAGATGGGGCTTCCTCGCCTTTTCCTTCTCTCCTTCTTCTCAAATGGTCAATTTCAACCTATATTTATAGATTTCAATGCCGCGGGTATACTGCATGTATATAAATGTACACACTACTTGGTGGTCGTGGTGGATCCGAGCCTCACGGGTTCTGTCGTCTCGTAGTACGTGCACTCATGCACTGTAATGTCCGCTCGAACTTGTAGAACTTCAATCCGAGCATCCGAACGAGGTATATCTTGTGGCGCCCCCAAAATTTCAGACACCCATATCTCGAATTTTTGGTGCATCACGTGCTACTACGAATATCTTACAAAATCATTAACAACGGAAATAATAGAATAATTTACATTGATGTAATATAAATATTCACGTCCCAAGGTACCGTAACCATTACTACAATAATTCTGTGATTAGCTTAACATAGCTTAATCATTCTCGAATACATCATAATAACAATAATAATAATACTTCTAGTCTTAAGGGCTAAGTTATTCGTCGCCTTGCCTTTCCCTTGTCCTTTCTGAAGTACCATTTTCTTCGCTTTTTAACTGTAATGTTTTAGGAAGCAAGAATGAGCAACAAGTTTGCCCAACAAGCAATATAGCTAGAAGAACAAGCAGTTATAGTATTTGAATCTTTAAAGGGTATAATAATAATTGATAGTTCAAGGATATCAAGAATACCAAGAGTATTCAATAGGTGTCGCTATGGACCGAAGAATATCAACAAAATTTTAGGATTTATTCATTTCGAGGTTCAACATAATTGAGTACTGAGCAGTCACTAAGGATGAAGAACTCTTACTAGAATTAGCAGTATTACACTGTAATCCAACATCCACGAGTACATCAGGTGATCAGCCTAAGGTACCCTATGTTATGCATAACATTTAATCATACTCATGTGCGCACGTCGGTTCCTCGATAATATATAATTTCCCCTTTTATGAGGGTTGTTCATCTCAGTAGATTTACGATAGTCCGCACCAAATCAATCGGTTTGGATAGCTCTTTAACTCATAATAATAGTCTAGCCGAATCAAGGGCTTAGACAGTTTTTCATCATGCATTGAGGAATGATAAGTCCAATGCTTATAACAACGTCAAGGTATACAAGTGATTTTCGAATAGAAGCAGATATTTTCTTGATAAAATATGATTGATATGACAACAATTCAACGTATAAAGTATGTGAATTAAGGAACTTGCAACACAATAATAATAGTGTTCGGTTACTTGCTCAATGTAAATTTGAGTGAGGTTAGGGAACTTGCCCAACAATAAAGAAGAAGTTAGGGATATAAAACTTGCATGACATAAGTAACAAGTTTTTAGGGATAGGAACTTGCATACTTGAAATCAAGGTAGAGTAAGAAACTTGCCTTTATCGTTGATTACTACTAATAGCGAAAATCACCTCAACGAACTATGTATGTCCTATTCATGTAAGTATAGGTATTCATTAGCCAAACATACTTGATATATATCAACAACATAACACATAACACCTTTTTCTTTCTATCTGCTGTACCCATCAAAACTCATAACTGTATACTAACATGCTCATACTATTGACCACTGTTAGCTTATTCATAATCTTTCTTCCTCGAAGTTCTAAGAGGTTCATTGCTTTAAGTAGACTATTACGTCTATTAATCCCACCGACCTTTTTCTACGCATGTTTGCAAGCATTATTTTTATTTTCCCGAAGTTGGTAAAATTCTCTACTTAGAACTCATTCGTGTACTAATAGTTTATAACAGTATAGGAGTATTTATTAATCCATCCTTATATCAAGTTATGATGCTGTCTCCGAGTCCCGGGACATCTCGCCATGTCCGAAGATATTATGACTTGTTCGAAGACAACATGCTTCGTCCGAAGACATCGCGCTTTGTCCGAAGACATCACGCTTTGTTCGAAGACATCACGCTTTGTCCGAAGACATCACGCTTTGTCTAAAGACATCACGCTTTGTCCGAAGCAGCTCCTTCAGAGGCTTCGGTCTACACTACTTCGACAAAGTTTAAGTTCGCCGGGTTAATTTCATTAAGACTTTACTATATGCATACAACTGAAGGGAATTTCTTAATACAAGGTCTAACATGATCGAACCCATCAGTTGGTTCCTAAGCACTAAGATAAATTTGCACCCATGGATTCGAGCGATGAACATGCTGCTTTTGCGGAGTAGCCACAACTTGATTCCGGATAATTTTTAACGATTCATGCACGAAGGTAAACTTTCTAAACACCCTATATCATGCTAATTCATCATACTTGACCTAATAATCTGAGAATCAACAAGACTCAAGTTAAGAACGGAGTAGAAATTATACCTTCTCGAGCTTTAACCTTTATATCTCACACACTGATTTGGTAATGCTTAGCAACTAAGAATTCTTTACTTAGATTTCTCCAACACTCTTATCACTAAAACAGACTGCCCTAGTGGCTTGTATTTAAAGAGAAAACATGGACCAGACACTTGCTTTACCCAATGTTGGGATTCATGGTGCAATAGAAATGAACAATGGTTATTTAAGGAGTTGTTCAATCACTCCATACCAGCCACTTAGCTAGCCATGCATGCCTAGGATTAGCAGCTTGAAAATTTACGTAAAGAGAGTTTAGACTACTGTTCTTTGTACTTGGTGACCCTAATTTGGGGACAAGAGAGTAGATCTCAGACATAGACAAGGGGCTAGTCGGTCAGGCCCACTGCCCCATGCCACATTTTAATTTAACTAATACCTTGTACTCTCAGTTAACTATTTGTTGGATTCTGAATTGGATTCTAAATATCCCAAGTTTATTGGGCTAACTTAACAGTCCATCAATTAACTTATTGGGCTAGACTCCCAATTTATTATTTGGACTTTAAACATGCAAATAGTTAATCATCCTTCACTAAGTCCATCATTGTGTCACACAAGACATTTCATGAACCTACCTTATCGATCATCAACAGCTCAATTTTAATTCAATTGAGTTACTCTTCTCATGCCACGTAAGCATTTATAAAATAAATAATTCACCGGCTCTATTTATAAATAATAAATATTAAATCATAAAATTTACGGGTATTACATCCTCTCCCCTTATAAAAATTCCGTCCTCGGAATTGATACAGGGTTATACGAAAAGATGGGGATAGTCTCTCCTCATCCTATCTTCTAATTCCCACGTGGCCTCTTCGACATCGTGGTTTCGCCAAACAACCTTAACAGAAGATATAACTTTGTTTCTTAGCATTTGTTCTTTCTTATCTATTATCTGAACAGGAATTTCTTCATATGCCAGATTCTTCTCTACTTGAATGGGCTCATAGGAAATTATGTGATTATAGTCGAACTTATGCATTTGGTCAGAAGAATGAAAATGTGAAACACGTTGTGGATGTGTTCGGTTCGGTGGCAAAGAAACTTTGTATGCCACTTAGCCCACTCGCTTCAATATCTCGAATGGCCCTATGAACCTCGGACTCAATTTTTCCTTTCTTCCTAATCGATCTTTCCTTCCAAGGAGATACCTTCAAAACACAAAACTACCGACTTCAAAGTCTCGATTACGGCGATGCAAGTCAAGTGCACAGACTTCTTTAAGCATGATCTTGAGCTACTACCAATTTGCCCTTATTATTGCTACCACGTCGCCTAGTTTCTTGGACTAATTTCAGTCGCAAAAGTCGTCGCGTTCTCCGACTTCATCCCAACATAATGGCGCTCTTGCACTTTCTCCGTAAAGAGCTTCATATGGTGGCATACCAATACTGCGCATGATAACTATTATTGTGGCGAATTCTACTAATGGTAAATGGTCGTCCCAATTCCCTTGAAGTCCATCGCAAGCTCTCAAAGATGTCCTCCAACGTTTGTATGGTTCGTCCACTCGCCTGTCGGTTTGAGGGTGATAGGCGAGACTCAATCTCAATTGAGTTCCCATTCGTTCCTCGCAAACTTTTCCGAATTTTGACGTGAAACGCGGATCTCGATCGGAGACAATCGACACCCCAAGCACTCCATGTCGCGATACGATTTCCTTTACATACAAGTTTGCTAATTGGTTCAAATTGAATCGAATCTTGATGGGTAGAAAATGAGTTGTCTTTGTTAGTCGGCCTACAATGACCCAAATGGCATCGTAACTCTTACGTATGTAGGAAGTCCAACCACGAAATCCATCGTAATGTGCTCCCATTTCCATTCCGGTATTTCCAAATTGAAGTAGTCCACTTGGTCTCTGGTGTTTTGCTTTGACTCTTTGACAAGTAAGACATCTGCTAACACACTCTGCAACTTCTCTTTTCAAATTAGGCCACCAAAAATGGTGTCGAAGATCCCGGTACATTTTTGTGCCTCCTGGATGTACGGAATACGTCATATTATGTGCTTTGTATAGGATTTCCTCCCTCAGTTCGATTACAGCTGGCACCCATACTCGACCCTCGAATCTCAATATACCATCCTTATCTACTTTGAACCTTTCTTCCTTATCTTCTACTATTCTCTTCTTTATCTTCTCACATTCTTCATCTTTCTCTTGTGCTTCCTTTATTCTATCCAATAACGTCGGGTGAGCTCTCATCATGAGAAATCTTCCTTCCGCTTCTTTTGGTTCCTCCACCTCTATTTCCAACTTTTCTATTTCTCTTCTCAATTCCTCTTGAGTGGTCAGTTTGAATAACTTCTCCCTTCCTTTTCTACTCAAAGCGTCGGCTACAACGTTTGCTTTTCCCGGGTGATAAAGAATTTCACAGTCGAAATCCTTGATCAGTTCCAACCATCTCCTTTGTCGCATGTTCAACTCCTTACGTGTGAAGATATATTTGGACTCTTGTGATCCGTATATATCTCACATTTTTCTCCATACAAATAGTGCCTCCAAATCTTCAATACAAAGACTACCGCCGCTAACTCCAAGTCATGGGTAGGGTATCGTTTTTCGAAATCTTTCAACTGTCGTGAGGCATATGCAATGACCTTGCCATGTTGCATTAGCACACCACCAAGTCCTCTATGCGATGCATCACTATACACCACAAATCCTCCCGTATCATCTGGTAATGATAATACAGGCGCCTCACTCAACCTCCTCTTCAATTCTTGGAAACTCTCCTCGCATTTCTCAAATTCATACAAACTTCTCTGTCTTTTTTCGTTAGATTGGTGGTGGGGTTGCTATCTTAGAAAAATCTTGGATAAATCTTCGATAGTACCATTAAACCTAAGAAACTCCTAACTTCTGTTGGCGTCTTCGGCTGTTCCCAGTTACTTATCGCTTCCACCTTTGCAAGATCCACGGAAATTCCATTTTGATCTATCACGTGTCCTAGAAACTGGACCCTTTCCATCCAAAATTCACATTTTGAAAATTTTGCGTACATCTTCTCCCTTCTCAATGCTTCCAATACCATCTTCAAGTGTTCGGCGTGCTCTTCCTTCGTCTTTGAATAGATCAAAATGTCGTCGATAAATACTACTATGAATTTATCTAAGTATGGCCTGAAAACCCGGTTCATCAAGTCCATGAATGCTGCCGGAGCATTGGTTAACCCGAATGACATCACTAGAAATTCGTAATGTCCGTAGCGAGTTCGAAACGCCGTCTTTGGTACGTCCTCCTCTCGCACTTTCAACTGATGATAACCCGTTCATAAATCTATCTTGGAAAAACACTTCGCTCCCTTCAGTTGATCGAAAAGGTAAATTTACTATCCTTGGCAATGGATATTTATTCTTAATTGTCCTTTCGGTTCAATTCCCGATAATCGATACAAAGTCTCATCGATCCATCCTTTTCTTTACAAAACAACACTTGGTGCTCCCCAAGGAGAGACACACTTGGTCGAATGTAACCCTTATCTAGTAATTCTTGTAATTGAATCATCAATTCCTTCATTTCTCTTGGCGCCATAATACGATATGGGTTTTCGAAATTGGTGCGTTTCGGTGCTAAGTCTATTATGAATTCAATTTCTCCGTCTCGAGGAAGGCCAGCGCTTCGTTTAGGAAACACGCCTTGGAAATCTTTTACCACTAATATATCTTTCATTTCTATCCTCTTTTGATGAATGTCCACTATATAGGCTAAATAACCCCACATCCTTTCTTTAACAATTTCTTGGCTCGCATCATCGTAAGGCAACACGATTGCCTTGAGCGATGAGCTACCATAAAACACTACCTAGACCGATTTGAGGTCCGAAGGTTCACACTCTTCTTCGACAATCGATTATCGCGGCATGGTAGGATAACCAATCCATTCCTAATATCACATCAAACTCTCCGGTTTAATCGAGAATTAAGTCTACGTTTAGTTCGTGACCTCTAATGTTTGCAACAACAGTTTTGGTAAACGAACTCTATGGGAATTACTTCCTTATTCGCAATCTCTACGCTCAATGAGTTTTCTAAACGTTCGGGAGGTATGTTTAGTCGATTAGCAAATTCTTCGAATAATAAAGAATAGGTAGCACCCAAATCAAATAATACATAGGCATTTATATTATCGATTGGGAGAATACGACACCACGTCCCTTTTTCATTCAACGCATCTCGGACAAATATGTTAAAGGTTCAGGCGTTCAATTCGGTTGGATTGCGTTGGTCCGTAGATCATCGCCTGTCGCCTCCCCTGTGATAACCTGAGATTTGAATAATTAAAATTTTACTTAATAATTTTTTTTTTTATTGACATCGATTCGTTAATAAGTGTAATCGAGAATTAGTGAGACGAAGTCTCGAGAATCACCAATATGTGTTTTGATCGAGAAAATAGAGTAGAGTTGTGCTTAACAACTTTAGAAACCCTAACCCTAATTTTGGATAGGATTGAGAGAAAATATAATTAAAATAATTATATTGCTAAGAATGTGTTTGTCTTTGTATGTTGGTTATGTTGATCGGATAAGGTTTGTATTTAATAAACCTTAATAAGGGATTTAAAACCTAATCTTAAATTTAGAAAATAAATTGTACAATTAAAACCCTAATTTATGCAGGAAACCCTAATTTCAAAAAGCAGGGAATTGTAAACCCTAATTAGGCAACCTTAATTTTTATTAGCATGCCTAAAGTGTTTGTTAAACTTAAATATAATTGGAAAGCTCTAATTATATTTTTGTATATTAATTTTCTATTTAGAAAACCTAATTGCATTTTTAGGAATTTTATTTTTTTTTAATTCCTAAACCCTAAATTTGAAAATTGTGGGAGCTAGAAATTTTAAAACCTAAAGGGTTCAATTTCTAAACCCTAATCCAAGTTCCAAACCCTAAGGATTTGTACAAATTCCATGTTTGCCATTAGAATTAATTTATAAATGTCAAAATGCCCTTTATGGGATTTTTTAAGTTAAATTGCAAAATTGTCCAATGCCTTTATTAGGTCACCAACTCTTTTACCAACTATTGACTTTACAGACATAAAATATCGCCCAAATTCGGCTCTCGGTAGAAATTGAAGCATCATGCATGAATCAAAGTCATATATATAGGTTTAGAGAGAGAAAAAAAATCATAAAACTTGATTATTTTGCAACTTTGCTCCTACCAACTCTCCTTCTCTCTTGGTGTCCGAAAATAACTAGTAGAATTAGCCATATTGCTAACTTACTCTCACCAACTCTCTCTCTATCTCAAAGCTCCGAAATATTATAGTAGATCAGTCATTTATACAGCCTTAGATCACCCAAGATCAGAAATCAAAAGTCAGAATTGAAAATCAAGCATAAAAGGTATAAAACCCTAAATTTTGAAATCCTTCAATTCCTTGTTAAATGTTGTAATTGATTGTTCAAAGATATGTAATAAGGTGTCAATTGAAGTTCTGGGTTGATAAATCATGAACCCATAACATCAAAGTGCACGAATTTAGAGTTTTTTAAAATCTGGAAATCTGGAAAATTGTGTTTTTCAGTCAAATGTTAGATCTTATAGATCCGTGTGTGTTAAGTGTTTTTGATGTTTAAAACTTGTAACATGTAGCCTGATATGTGTTCTTTAAGTTGCAAAAAGAATCAGACCCAGATCTATTATAGATCAAAAGATATAATCTAATCCAAAACCCATTGAATTTAGGGCTTCGAATGAGTAAAAATGGGTTACCCGTAAAGTGAAAAACCGAACCTGACAAGATCTTTGAAGGTCCCTATCTGTCCGGTTGATTGTTGTTTGTTGATGTTGTTGTATGAATGTTGTAGAATGTAATATCGAGTCCAAGAACCTGCCTTTATATTCCATAAACATCAAATGTATTGGATTTTATGGATGGTCAAACTAGATCACCCGAACTGATTATTACTTTTCCGGAAAACCCGTAATCAAGATGAACATTTTTTCCGATGCGGACTTTCACCAAGTGTTAGCTTGTGGATCCGTAGTTTTTGATGAAATATTGTTATGTCGTTGTTACTTGTCATGAGTACTATAGTTATGAACCAAATAGCGAGCCATTTAATGAATAGGAACATAGTGTAAATTGTGCGTGAAAGTGTCCGGTCGAATTTTACGGGTTTCGAAAACTCAAAAACTGGGCCCGACAAGAGGTTTTTAGCCAGATCTTCATATTATGTGATGTTATGATCAAGTAATGATGATTATTGTAGTATTACGGTTTCTACATGATCGATGTCTCAGGTAGCTAAGAACACTGAATGAAGCAGAGTAGTTAAGTTCTGGCCAAACGTGGACCCTTGATTCGCCGTATTTGTCGTTGTTCTTGAGCTAAGAACACCAACAATGACGCTTTGTGTCGCTAAAGGGCTTTAGCGACGGATTTATTTATTTTATTTTCCTAATATTAGGAATTTAATAAAATTAGAAATAAATTCTAAAAATTACCAAAATGGTTTTAAAAATTATTTTAAATTATGAAAAATAATTTCTAATTAATTTGAATATTTTCTTTAATATTTATAATTATTTAAATATTAAAGGTATTTAATTTATTTAATTAGTGTATTAAATAAATTAGAGAAAAATGATTTAATATTATGAAAAATCATTTTAAATAAGAAAAATGTATTTAAAATATTTTGAGTTATAAAATGTAACTTTTAATATTTTTGGAGAATTTTCATTAATAATTTAATATTAATGATATTAGATTTATTTGATTATTAAATTAAATAAATAAGATAAAATGATTTAAATGATTTAAAAATCATTTTAATTGAGAATAAAGTGTTAGAAAATATTTTAAATTATAAAATATAATTTTCAATATTTTTGGAGAATTTTCATTAATAAATTAATATTAATGATATTTGATTTATTTAATTATGATATTAAATAAATGAATTAAAATGATTTTATTGATTTAAAAATCATTTAACAATGAGAAAAATAGTTTAAAAATATTTTAAGTTATAATTAATGAATTTTAATATTTAGATGATAATTTCATTAATATTTATATATTAATGGTGGTGATTTAAAATGATTTTAATTACTTTAAAAATCATTTAAGTGGAATATTGTTGATTTAAAATATTTTAAGTTATTGATAATAACTTTAATATTTTGACAAGTATGTTATTAATATTTTAATATTATTAAATATTAATAAGTGATAAGATTATTTGATAATTAAATCATTTAAAAATGATTCCGATGTTTGAAAAATTATTATAAATTATAATAATTGTTTGATAATTATTAAAACTTAGAAAAATATTATAATTGATAATTGACTTATCTAAATTAATATTGAAGCTTAGAGACCAAGTTTAATGGACAATCAATGTGTTAATTGGCCGGATAGGGTGACCGAACAACGAGAATGGATAGATGTCAACAAATTGCATCGGTATAGTTAGACTTGTTATGTGTTTATATAGGTTATAAACACCGATGTGGCTAATGTGGTAATGTGCCTAGGAGAAGTTTGTTTGTGAACTACAAGTGTTACGTGTTATGAATAATTGTGCTAATGTAAAAGACCGATATTATTGGTTATAGGTCTTTCGAAAGCAGATAAGTATTTCGTGTAGCGTAATCGGATGAGGAAGAAGCAAGTTTCTAACTCAACCTTGAGTTAAATTTATTCAATTATTATAGTGGTTAATTATTGCTAATTACACCACATCCGAATTTATTGTTGATTATTCGCGATTAAGTGCATGCTTAATAATTCAAATTGAATTATTGATTCGTAAATATATATTTGTAGAATAAGCTGTTGTTGGATATTCATATCTCAGAGAAGTTAGAATTGACAATGAGATAATTTCTGTTTATTGTCAAATTATCTTGAGAAATGTCTTAGCTAATTATTACGGCTGATTTAATATTGGTTAGAACTTGATAGGTTCGGAGAAGAGAATTCAATTATTATTGATAGATCGATGCCAATTATTTTGGCTAAGATCGAGAAGTAAATAGAATTTGAAATCACAAGATTTCGTTGTTAAATCAAAATCTTGATTACGAAGATCGAGAAGAACAACCTTTTATAAAAGGGAATATCATTAAATCGTATATTCGATCATCATTACATGACTTAAGTATTATGCATAATATAGGGTATAATAAGGCGATCACTTGTTATTATCTTGCAGAGGGGTATGATTTAATCTTTACGGTTATCTCGATACACTGGGTATATCAAAGTATAACTTTAATAGTTACTCGAGAAGAGAAGTTCAAGATCCAATGGATCGCTTTCAAAGATAAATCGGAAAACATTCCACTTTGATATTTCGTAGAATTGATTCTTGATTATTCATTAGAATATCGTAGAAACTTTGAAAGCGTTGTACTCTTTCATTATTGAATTATTATGTTGTATAGAATACGAGAAGACTTGTTATTGAATAACGATTTGTTCACTACTTCAAAGTTCCCCAAACTTTGGTTTCATTCTATCAAAATAGATAGGTCTGGTGATTTGAATACTTATACATTTATTGTATGTATTAACTTGCATGCGGGGCAAATTTGTTGCTCACCCTTGCTAAATAAAACATTTCAGCTAGGGACGAAGTGGCAGGAGGTGCTGCGAAGAATAAAGGCAAAGGCGTTGTAATAAACTAGTTATGATTAACATATTTATTATGTTGTATTTGTAAACCCTTTTTGTATATCTAAAGGGTATGTTTGTAAAGTTAAGGTTAGAAAACCTAGGTGATGTATTATAAAACTCTAATAAAAACTTATGTAAGATACTATCCATATAGATTATGGGTAGTTAAATGTTATTTATATTGTGGATTGTGAACACCAAACTCGGGAGTCTGGTAACCCGAATTTGGGGTGTCACATGAGGTTAGTATCAGTTGTAGTGATCAAGGTATCACCAATGATAGTAGAAGTATGAGTTATAAACCTTAAGTGGGGTGGGAAAAAAAACCCTAGGATTATAACCAAAAGCTTAGATAGAGAATACTCAAATAGAGTACTAAGTGAGAGATTGCCAAAGTGCAACGATAGTGAGAAAAGTGGACACATAGTGTGAGAAGTTTGTCTTGGTGAAGTACTAATCAAGTTGTTTAAATCGGATTGTAGGATGTCGGAAAAGACGAAATGGGTGCGGAGATGCCGGTGGTTGTTGCACCAGCGTGCCCGATGGCAGAGGTGCCAAAGACATAGCGAGTCTGTTGAAGAAGTGAGAAAGATGAACCAATGATCAATCTTGGGAGTGATCATGGCGATTATCTGAGATGTATCTAAGTGTGGTGATGAGGAGGCGAGTCCAAGAAGCTAAGGTGGAACTAAAGAATAAGATCAAGGTTGGTGAACAAGATCAATTATTTGTAGAAGTCCAGGAACTCCGGAGTAAGGTATTTCTTTTGGAGGAGTTGTGGAAGACGGAGCGGGCGTTACGTGAAATGACAGAAGAACGGAATGAGCTCAGGGCGCAGGTTGAAAGGATGAAGACTGAAGGTGGAGGATCGTCTGAAGGAACCGGCAAGAAGGACAAGAAGAAGAGAAAAAGGGACAATGGCAGTAATGATTCTGAAAAGTCAACCCCGAAGAAGAGACAAGCTTGCAGTAAGTGTGGCAAGACTCACGTGGGGGAATGCATGATGTGGAAGAATGTCTGCTTCAACTGTAAGCAGGAAGGACATATCTCTTTGCATTGTCCTATGAGGAAGTGTTTTTCACCGTGGGCAAGCAGACGCGGATTCAATAAGTGTCCTAGCAAGAAGAAGACCTGGAGAAAGCAAAGGGTCGATAGATAATTAAGATATAAGTGTAGTATCTTTTGGTAGAAGCTTTTTGATATTAAGCGTTGTAATATCGAGAACAATGTGTAAACATATGTAAATATATGTTTTATGAATAAAATCTTTATTTTCTATATGAATATAAGATTAAGATTAAATTTTTGTGTTCTTAAAACTCATACTTATGGTATGCTCATGACTCATAGTTATGTGAGCTGTTTTGAATCCCTCAGCGAATGGACGCCAAAGGTCTGACTAGGATAAGTTCATAAACTCATATAATTATGGTAAGTTACTGAAAACACATAAGTGTGGTAAGTTTGATGAACTGATGATAATAAGGTAATAATGGAAAAATGTCAACTTTTTGTGTAAAGTTGGAGAATTGCAACTTTTGTAAAGTTGTGAACGTTAATCCTAGAATATTTTAACAGGATAGTAAAATGTGTTAGGTACTATTAGTACTATGTGCTATTTGAATAAATATGCGAATACTTGAAAACTATGTGTTGAATTCTTATTGTGTTAAGAATTGGTATAGAGAAAGTGTATTTATATAAGATTTTCATTTAAATCAGATCATGTCGCATTAGACGGCGTAATCGGAACCAAAGAAGAAGAGCAATCTATAAATAATGAAGGATTGGTGAATTCGATGCAAAATTTTGCAAATATGATGGCAGAAGCTATGGAAAACAGAACTCCTGCTGCAAGGGGAAGAGTAAGGAATCAGCCAGCCGACAGATTGGCTAATTTCAATGATTTCAAAGCGGTAGGACCGCCTGAATTCTAGGGGACTACGGATCCTATTAAAGCCCAAACTTGGGTGAAAGAAATTGAGAAAGCGTTCGTGATTGCGCGTGTGGCGGAAGAGCAAAAGACAACTTTTGCAACTTATCTTATGAAGGGAGAAGCTAACTATTGGTGGAAAACCAATCAAGTGAGGGCTGGTACAGCAGTGGTAGCATGGACAAGATTTAAGGAGTTGTTCTTTGAGAACTACTTCTCACCAAGTATGCAATCTCGGATGGAAGTTAAGTTCTTGGAACTGAAGCAGGAAAACATGTCTGTTTCTGAATACGCAGCTAAATTCAAAGAATTGGCGCGATTTACACCTCATCAGGTGGACACAGAAGCTAGAAAAGCGAGAAGATTTGAGAACGGATTGAAGCCGGGGATTTACAACAAAGTAGCTGTGTTACAGATCAACATTTTTGCAGCTCTACTGGAGAAGGCCTTAATTGCTGAAGGAGGAAGCGAGGCTGCATCTCGTTTTCATCAGGAGAAGAAGAGGAAGATAAGTGATGGCGGAAGTAGTGGGGGTGGCAGTAATCCAAACAAGAGGAAGTGGAGCGAGAATACCCAATCGGGTAGTAAAACTGAAGGGAATAGGAAAGGAAGAGAGCCTTGTGCGAATTGTGGGAAGAACCATGCTGGTGTTTGTCTAAAGAAGAAGGGGGTTTGTTACAACTGCGGACAAGAGGGGCATATGTCGCCAAATTGTCCCAACCCAAAGAAGATACAAGGTTGTTTTGCCTAAGGATCAACTGATCATTTGGTAAGGAACTGTCCGAAGAAGAATATGGAGAAGGAAAGTGCCAACAAGGGACCCAGTGGTGGAACCTTGGCAGCAGTGGGCTCAGCACAACCAGAAGGTCAAGCTTGCTCAAGACTTTCAACATGTGGCCAGTATTTGGAGGCGATGGATACTGAGGAGGTGGCGTGTAATTGATTTCGTTTAGAAATTTAATTACGCGATTAATATTGGATAAATATTGTTGTGAATTGTTGTTTTTATAGATTCAACTCACGGGTTAGAATGTAAGACACAAATGAATATTGTGTTGATAAAAAATAAATTGATGATACAACTTTAAAAGATTGTAGAGAATAAAAAAGCGGTGATTCCGAGGATGGAATCCTTTTAAGGAGGGGTGAATGTGATAACCCGAGATTTGAATAATTAAAATTTTACGAATAAATTTTTTTTTTATTGACATCATTATTTGTTAATAGTGTGCGAGAATTAGTAAGACGAAGTCTAGAGAATCACCAATATGTGTTTGGACCGAGAAAATAGAGTAGAGTTGTGCTTAATAACTTTAGAAACCCTAACCCTAATTTTCGGATAGGGATTCGGTAGAAAATATAATTAAAATAATTATATTGCTAAGAATGTGTTTGTGATGTATGTTGGTTATGTTGATCGGATAAGGTTTGTATTTAATAAACCTTAATAAGGGATTTAAAACCCTAATCTTAAATTTAGAAAATAAATTGTACAATTAAAACCCTAATTGTACGCCGGGAAACCCTAATTTCAAAACCGGGAATTATAAACCCTAATTAGGCAACCCTAATTTTTATTAGCATGCCTAAAGTGTTTGTTAAACTTAAATATGATTGGAAAGCTCTAATTATATTTTTGTATATTAATTTTCTATTTAGAAAACCTAATTGCATTTTTAGGAATTTTATTTTTTTAATTCCTAAACCCTAAATTTGAAAATTGTGGGAGCTAGAAATTTTAAAACCTAAAGGGTTCAATTTCTAAACCCTAATCCAAGTTCCAAACCCTAAGGATTTGTACAAATTCCATGTTTGCCATTAGAATTAATTTACAAATGTCAAAAAATGCCCTTTATGGGATTTTTTAAGTTAAATTGCAAAATTGTCCAATGCCTTTATTAGGTCACCAACTCTTTATTAACTATTGACTTTGGCAACATAAAATATCAGCCAAATTCATTTCTCATTGAAATTGAAGCATCATGCATGAATCAAAGTCATATATATAGGTTTAGAGAGAGAAAAAAAATCATAAAACTTGATTATTTTGCAACTTTGCTCCTACCAACTCTCCTTCTCTCTTGGTGTCCGAAAATAACTAAGTAGAATTAGCCATATTGCTAACTTACTCTCACCAACTCTCTCTATCTCAAAGCTCCAAAATATTATAGTAGATCGGTCATTTATACAAATTTTTTTAGATCACCCAAGATCGTAAATCAAAAGTCGAATTGAAAATCAAGCATAAAAGGTATAAAACCCTAAATTTTGAAATCCTTCAATTCCTTGTTAAATGTTGTAATTGATTGTTCAAAGATATGTAATAAGGTGTCAATTGAAGTTCGGGTTGATAAATCATGAACCCATAACATCAAAGTGCACAATTTAGAGTTTTTAAAATCTGGAAACTGGAAAATTGTGTTTTTCACCAAATGTTAGATCTTATAGATCCGTGTGTGTTAAGTGTTTTTGATGTTTAAAACTTGTAACATGTAGCCTGATATGTGTTCTTTAAGTTGCAAAAAGAATCAGACCCAGATCTATTATAGATCAAAAGATATAATCGGTCAAAACCCATTGGCCGGGGGCTTCGACCGAGTAAAAATCTGGGTTACCCGTAAAGTGAAAACCGAACTCGACAAGATCTTTCAAGGTCCCTATCCGTCCGGTTGATTGTTGTTTGTTGATGTTGTTGTATGAATGTTGTAGAATGTAATATCGAGTCCAAGAACACGCCTTTATATTCCATAAACATCAAATGTATTGGATTTTATGGATGGTCAAACTAGATCACCGAATCGATTATTACTTTTCCGGAAAACCGTAATCGTTATGAACATTTTTTCCATGGACTTTGACCAAGTGTTAGCTTGTGGATCGTAGTTTTGGTGAAATATTGTTATGTCGTTGTTACTTGTCATGAGTACTATAGTTATGAACCAAATAATGAGCCATTTAAACGCCCTAACATAGTGTAAATTGTGTACGTGAAAGTGTTATTCGAATTTTTTTACCGGGTTTCGGAAAACTCAAAAGCTGACATGATGGGTTTAGCGCGCCGAGATCTTCATATTATGTGATGTTATGATCAAGTAATGACCGATTATTGTAGTAATACGGTTTTTCTACATGATCGATGTTCAAGGTGGTAAGAACCCGAATGAACGAGAAGTTACAAATTAACAAACGTGGACCCTTGATCTGCTGTAAATTTGTCGTTGTTCTTGAGCTAAGAACACCAACAATGACGCTTTGTGTCGCTAAAGGGCTTTAATGATTTGATTTATTTATTTTATTTTCCGAATATTCCTAATTTAATAAAAATTAGAAATAAATTCTAAAATTACTAAAAATGGTTTTAAAAATTATTTTAAATTATGAAAATAATTTACGATTAATTTGAATATTTTTCTTTAATATTTATAATTATTTAAATATTAAAGGTATTTAATTTATTTAATTAGTGTATTAAATAAATTAGAGAAAATGATTTAATATTATGAAAAATCATTTTAAATAAGAAAATGTATTTAAAAATATTTTGAGTTATAAAATGTAACTTTTAATATTTTTGGAGAATTTTCATTAATAATTTAATATTAATGATATTAGATTTATTTGATTATTAAATTAAATAAATAAGATAAAATGATTTAAATGATTTAAAAATCATTTTAATTGAGAATAAAGTGTTAGAAAATATTTTAAATTATAAAATATAATTTTCAATATTTTTGGAGAATTTTCATTAATAAATTAATATTAATGATA
The DNA here is from genome assembly GCA_020205605.1 of Panax ginseng. NCBI lineage: Eukaryota > Viridiplantae > Streptophyta > Magnoliopsida > Apiales > Araliaceae > Panax > Panax ginseng. The sequence continues at coordinate 95,083,621 of CM035139.1, forward strand.
TTTGATTTATTTAATTATGATATTAAATAAATGAATTAAAATGATTTTATTGATTTAAAAATCATTTAACAATGAGAAAATAGTTTAAAAATATTTTAAGTTATAATTAATGAATTTTAATATTTAGATGATAATTTCATTAATATTTATATATTAATGGTGGTGATTTAAAATGATTTTAATTACTTTAAAAATCATTTAAGTGGAATATTGTTGATTTAAAATATTTTAAGTTATTGATAATAACTTTAATATTTTGACAAGTATGTTATTAATATTTTAATATTATTAAATATTAATAGTGATAAGATTATTTGATAATTAAATCATTTAAAAATGATTAGATGTTTGAAAAATTATTATAAATTATAATAATTGCTTGATAATTATTAAAAACTTAGAAAAATATTATAATTGATAATTGACTTATCTAAATTAATATTGAAGCTTAGAGACCAAGTTTAATGGACAATCAATGTGTTAATTGTCGGACAGGGTGACCGAACACCGAGGGAATGGACCAGATGTCCAACGGTGCATCGGTATAGTTAGACTTGTTATGTGTTTATATAGGTTATAAACGATGTGGCTATGTGGTAATGTGCCTAGGAGAAGTTTGACCTGTGAACTACGAGTTGTTACGTGTTATGAATAATTGTGCTAATTGTAAAGACCGATATTATTGGTTATAGGTCTTTCGAAAGCGTATAAGTATTTGGTGTAGTTGTAATCAGTGGAAGAGGCAAGTTTCTAACTCAACCTTGAAGTTAAATTTATTCAATTATTATAGTGGTTAATTATTGCTAATTACACCACATCCGAGGAATTTATTGTTGATTATTCATGAGTTAGTGCATGCTTAATAATTCAAATTGAATTATTGATTCGTAAATATATATTTGTAGAATAAACCGTTGTTGGATATTCATATCTCGTAGAAGTTAGAATTGACAATCATGATAATTCATTTTATTGTCAAATTATCTTTGAGAAATGTCTTAGCTAATTATTCGGCTGAGCGAATATTGGTTAGAACTCGATAGGTTCGAGAAGAGAATTCAATTATTATTGATAGATCGATGCCAATTATTTTTGGCTTAAGATCGAGAAGTAAATAAATTTGAAATCACAAGATTTCGTTGTTAAATCAAAATCTTGATTCTAAGATCGAGAAGAACAACCTTTTATAAAAAGGAATATCATTAAATCGTATATTCGATCATTCATGCCATGACTTAAGTATTATGCATAATATAGGGTATAATAAGCTGATCACTTGTTATACTTGCAGAGGGGTATGATTTAATCTTTATGGTTATCTGATACACCTGGGTATATCAAAGTATAACTTTGATAGTTACTCGAGAAGAGAAGTTCAAGATCCAATGGATCGCTCAGTATAAATCTGGAAAACATTCCACTTTGATATTTCGTAGAATTGATTCTTGATTATTCATTAGAATATCGTAGAAACTTTGAAAGCGTTGTACTCTTTCATTATTGAATTATTATGTTGTTTAGAAAATGAGAAGACTTGTTATTGAATAACGATTTGTTCAAATTTACTTCAAAGTTCCCCAAACTTTGGTTTCATCTATCAAAATAGATAGTCCGGTGATTTGAATACTTATACATTTATTGTATGTATTAACTCTTGCAGGCAAATTTGTTGCTCACCCTTGCTAAATAAAACATTTCAAATTTAGGGACGAAGTGGAGGGAGGTGCCGCTTGAAGAATAAAGGCAAAGGCGTTGTAATAAACTAGTTATGATTAACATATTTATTATGTTGTATTTGTAAACCCTTTTGTATATCTAAAGGGTATGTTTGTAAAGTTAAGGTTAGAAAACCTGGGTCATGTATTATAAAACTCTGATAAAAACTTATGTAAGATACTATCTATATAGATTATGGGTAGTTAAATGTTATTTATATTGTGGATCGTGAACACCAAACTCGGGAGTCAGGTAACCCGGATTTGGGGGTGTCACACTCCCTGTTGGCCGCTTCCTCCGTTGCTCCCTTTCTTTGGGCAATCCTTGATTTGATGCTCAGTTGAGCCACACGCGAAACATCCCTTGCTCCTTTTCGGCTTCGGGCATTTAGGTGAAATGTGCCCTTCTTCGTCGTAGATTGTAAACAACCGCGCCCTTCCAAAGATTCCCTTGATGGTTTTTCCCACATTTCGAGCAAGCTTCGCTTCTTTTCTTAAATCCTCTTTGATAATTTTCTGACTGGTTGATGCTTCGGTGGTTGGTGTTGTTGTCGTTGTTGCGGTTATTCCATTTCCTCTTTCCCAAATAACTTCCACCATGTTACTCCTCCACGCAGTCTCTCCTCCAAAGATTCTTGCTTCTTCTCCTTGTTGTATTGGCTCAATGCCTCGCTACCTCCCTCGCAATTATCGCCTTCTCAATAATGTGGCAAAGAGTCAATTTGAAGGATCTGACACCTTGTTGAACAACCAAGGTTTTAGTCCAAGTTCGAAGCGTCGAGCTTTCCTTTCTTGATGTCTCACTTGATGTGTCATGAATCGCACAAGTTCATTGAACTTGGCCGCATATCGCGCCACCGCTATCATCTCCTTGTTTTAGTTCTAGAAACTTTACCTCCATCCTATTTTTCACGCTCTTGGGGAAGTAATTCTCGAAGAACAAAGTCTTAAACCTTTCCCAAAGTTATAGTCCTTCTCCCCTCTCTGTTGATTTGCTTCCCACCAAAGGTTTGCTTCACCCTCATCGTATATGTAGCGAACACGGTTTCGGTCTTCACCCATAATGAGCAATGGCGAAGGCTTTCTCCATTTCCTTGATCCACGTTTGCGGCTACGATAGAATTCGGTAGTACCCATGAATTTTGAAGGTCCTACACTCTTAAAGTCCTTGAAGTTTACGAATAGGAGCTACTTGGGGAGCAGGTGGTACTTGTTCATTTCTTCCCCAAGAGCCTCCCCTAACAAATCTACAAGCCTCCGAATGGGATCTACTTGTCCTCTCTCATCATTAACCAAACTCTTCCTAAGTGCGGTTAATCTACGTCAGGTGGCATTTTCCTACATCAGACACTCCCATTTTTATTATCTAATTATATTACTTAAACAATTCTCCATAAAAGGAATAAGATTTGTAATACATTTCGAGAACAAGATCATTTATATTCATATGCCAAATTGTTACATTACATGATTATCTCCAAGATACTTCTATAAATGACACAACTTATCCCCTAATATCACAAAAAGATGGGGACAACCATTAACATACTACCCTCTAACATAACTCAAAAGTTTGGGGTTTACAACATCTCACATTCTACATAAAGATTACCACAACAGATAATACCCTACACAATGAACTACAACTAATAACTTTTAGCGCTAGACTTAATCTATCATTCCGCAGCCCACAACGCTCTGGTACTCCCTCCGAGTAATGTGCACCACCACATCTCAACTTATGGTGTGTCGGAAGCCCATCGCTTTCTCATTGGGTAGTGATTTACCCCATCAATCGGTCCTCCTCCATGGCCGTGCGCAATGCATAGCTCATCCTATTCATCTTCCTCCTTTTGCACCTCACTTCATCTTCTAGATCGTTAGCCCTATCATTGGCCCCTTTCCACTTTTTTTTGAAATGGATCCTATCCATTACTTCCATCCTTAATCGAGTACGGATAGCTTCCTTCTCCGTCCCCTAAACTCAACTCCCTCTCTGCTCCATCTCTTCCAACTTCCCCTTGATTCTACATTCCTAGCCACCGCCTTGTGAAACAAAGCCCCCATCTGGATTCCTGCCTCCTTACGGTGAGCAATCTCTACTTCCATCTCCTGCATCACTAACTTTCTCTGGTGGTCTTCGTCCTTCAGCTTTTGGAATTCGGACTCTCTGTCTTTGGCCTCAGCCTCTAACTCCTCAACTCTGCTCCCTAACTCTAAAATCTGCTCCTCATACTCCCCCAACATTCTATCCTCAAAAGTAGCCTCGTCGGAGTCCCCCATGGGCTCATCCATCATACGCTCCTCCTCTGGATCAGACCCTTCGGGTATTGGCCCTATCTCCTCTTCCTCGTCATCATTATCGATAGGAACTACAGTTGATATAGGCTCTGCTATCAATGGTGCCTCATATACCACGTGTATGTCACGCGGCTCCTCTTCTACTACTCGGCTTAGGTCCTCCCATGTCACCATCCCTACAATCACCGACACAAGACAAAACAACCAACAACTCCATTAGAATCATAAGTTCATTGTATAGAATGAAGTTATATTACAGAACACATTAAGTCCATCTCTATGAAAACTCTATATGAGTTTCATCCCTTTCTATCTTCTGAGTTCTCCTAAGTTATAATCTAAGGGCTCTCGCTCCTAAGGTTTATAACTATGGCTTTGATACCAACCTGTGGCGCCCCCAAAATTTCAGACACCCATATCTCGAATTTTTGGTGCATCACGTGCTACTACGAATATCTTACAAAATCATTAACAACGGAAATAATAGAATAATTTACATTGATGTAATATAAATATTCACATCCCAAGGTACCGTAACCATTACTACAATAATTCTGTGATTAGCTTAACATAGCTTAATCATTCTCGAATACATCATACTAACAATAATAATAATACTTCTAGTCTTAAGGGCTAAGTTATTCTGTCACCTTGCCCTTTCCCTTGTCCTTTCCTGAAGTACCGCCTTGCTCTTCCTTAACTGTAATGTTTTAGGAAGCAAGAATGAGCAACAAGTTTGCCCAACAAGCAATATAGCTAGAAGAACAAGCAGTTATAGCATTTGAATCTTTAAAGGGTATAATAATAATTGATAGTTCAAGGATATCAAGAATACCAAGAGTATTCAATAGGTGTCGCTATGGACCGAAGAATATCAACAAAATTTTAGGATTTATTCATTTGAGGTTCAACATAATTGAGTAAGTGGCGAAAATACTAAGGACCAAGAACTCTTACTAGAATTAGCGAGTATTACATCGTAATCCAACATCCACGAGTACATCGGTGATCAAATTTAAGGTACCCTATGTTATGCATAACATTTCATCATATTCATAGGTATGTCGCCGCTTCGGTTCTCGCTAATATATAATTTCCTTCTATGAGGGTTGTTCATCTCAATAGATTAATGATAGTCCGCACCAAATCAATCGGTTTGGATAGCTCTTTAACTCATAATAATAGTCTAGCCAAGAATCAAGGGCTTGAGCAGCTTTTTCATCATGCATTGAGGAATGATAAGTCCAATGCTTACAACAACGCCAAGGTATACAAGTGATTTTCGAATAGAAGCGAGATATTTGCTTGATAAAATATGATTGATATGACAACAATTCAACGTATAAAGTATGTGAATTAAGGAACTTGCAACACAATAATAATAGTGTTGGTTACTTGCTCAATGTAAATTTGAGTGAGGTTAGGAACTTGCCCAACAATAACAATGAAGTTAGGGATAGAAAACTTGCATGACATAAGTAACAAGTTTTTAGGGATAGGAACTTGCATACTTGAAATCAAGGTAGAGTAAGAAACTTGGCTTTATCGTTGATTACTACTATATAGCGAAAATCACCTCAATCTAACTATATCCTTGTCCTATTCATGTAAGTATAGGTATTCATTAGCCAAACATACTTGATATATATCAACAACATAACACATAACACCTTTTCTTTCTATATCATTGTACCCATCAAAACTCATAATCGTATACTAACATGCTCATACTATTGACCCATCGTTAGCTTATTCATAATCTTTCTTCCTCGAAGTTCTAAGAGGTTCATTGCTTTAAGTAGACCATAACGCCTATTAATCCCACAACCTTTTTCTACGATGTTTGCAAGCATTATTTTTATTTTCCGAAGTTGGTAAAATTCTCTACTTAGAACTCATTCGTGTACTAATAGTTTATAACAAAGATAGGAGTATTTATTAATCTATCCTTATATCAAGTTATGATCTTTGTCTCCGAGTCCCGGACATCTCGCCATGTCCAGAAGATATTATGACTTGTTCAGAAGACAACATGCTTCGTCCAGAAGACATCGCGCTCTGTCAGAAGACATCACGCTGTCCAAGAAGACATCACGCTTTGTCCTGAAGGCGGCTCCTTCGAGAGGCTTGATTTACACTACTTCGACAAAGTTTAAGTTTGTCAAGTTAATTTCATTAAGACTTTACTATATGCATACAACTTAAGGGAATTTCTTAATACAAGGTCTAACATGACAAGAACCCATCAGATTTGTTCCTAAGCGGTGCAATTTGCACCCATGGATTTCGAAGCGAATGAACATGCTCGCTTTTGCGAGTAGCCACAACTTGATTCGGACAATTTTAACGTATTCATGCACGAAGGTAAACTTTCTAAACACCCTATATCATGCTAATTCATCATACTTGACCTAATAATGCGAGAATCAACAAGACTCAAGTTAAGAGCGAGTAGAAATTATACCTTCTCGAGCTTTAACCTTGATATCTCACTTAATCGATTTGGTAATGTAGCAACTAAGAATTCTTTACTCAGATTTCTCCAACACTCTTATCACTAAAACAGATCGCCTACTAGTGGCTTGTATTTAAAGAGAAAACATGGACCGGACACTTGCTTTACCCAATGTTGGGATTCATGGTGCAATAGAAATGAACAATGGTTATTTAAGGAGTTGTTCAATCACTCCATACTGACCACTTAGCTAGCCATGCATGCCTAGGATTAGCGACTTGAAAATTTGCGTAAAGAGAGTTTGAGCTCATTGTTCTTTGTACTTGGTGACCCTAATTTGGGGACAAGAGAGTAGATCTCGAGACATAGACAAGGGGCTAGTCGGTCATTGCTAACGCCCTTACATACATTTTAATTTAACCAATACCTTGTACTCTCGATTAACTATTTGTTGGATTCCGAATTGGATTCTAAATATCCCAAGTTTATTGGGCTAACTTAACAGTCCATCAATTAACTTATTGGGCTAGACTCCCAATTTATTATTTGGACTTTAAACATGCAAATACTTAATCATCATTCACTAAGTCCATCATTGTGTCACACAAGACATTTAATGAACCTACCTTATCGATCATCAACATCTCAATTTTAATTCAATTGAGTTACTCTTCTCATGCCACGTAAGCATTTATAAAATAAATAATTCACCGGCTCTATTTATAAATAATAAATATTAAATCATAAAATTTACGGGTATTACATATCTGACCTTCTTCGGACCACTGGTGTCGAGAGTTATGCAATGACATGGATTAGAGGTTGTACGAAGTCAGGAAGAGGGGTCTATGCCCATGGTCTTCAAGCTTCAAATTCTATCCAAAGTACTGTCACACATAATAGTCACTCGGGATTGTCATTCCTCAGCTCTTGTGGGACATTGTTGGATGTATGTATGAAGTATTGAGACGACGTGCCATTATTGAAGGAACAAGATGATGCTTGACTCCTCATGGGGGTTATCGCCCGATTTGAGTTGAAAGTAGAGCGTTGCTCGAGGTTACAATTTGAGATTGGACTACATGTTGGTACGTCGCAATATCATCTTGTTGGACGTGGACGGATAGCGTTGTGACTCCTCATCGGGGGTTATCGCCGGTTTAAGCGTAAAAGATCGCGTTGCTCAAGGTTACATCCGAGATTGGGCTACTTGTTTGTATGCATCAACATCATCTGGATTGAAGCTGATCGCACATGTTTGAAACAAGCAATTCCAGGGTTATTGTTGGAAGTGCAATGACATCTCTTGGGGCTATCACCAAGGATGGGGTTCACTTCTCGATATTTTCTCCGGGACTAGAAGGCGGCGCCCGGTGTTATCGCCGAGATAGAACTGTCCTCTCCGGTGTTGTTGCCAGTCTTTTGATCTGCATATCTTGGGGTTATCTCCTACATCGAAAATGACATTCCCGGTATGTGTTCTGGGTTGACATGACGTTCCCGTTTTGTGTTCCGGGTTGGAACTGAACTTTCGGTGGTATCTGGAATGGATGTAAGCTGTCTTTCAGGGTTATCTCCAAAAGACGAATCTACCCTCCTGCAATGTTAGTAATAGGAGTGCAGAAAATTTCGAGTGTCTACACATAGATGAACTATTTATTGGTATGATTATGACCAGGGATCATTCGGTATAATCATGACCCGTAATGTTATAGATGATGTGGTAAAAGTCCTCATTGGCCCATAGTGCATTGATGGATGTTATTGGTATGATTATAACCGAGATTATTCGGTATAATCATGACTATTGATGATTACATGAATATCCTTGGTAGTAGTGCGGGGATGATTCGATGATGTGGATTATTTATTAAGATGAGTCTCAGCGATAAAATATTGATTATACACTTTTAATTTGTAAAAGATAGTAGATATCATGCTCTACTTGACTTTTCTAAAATACAGTTGTATGTCTTTGGCCTATAGTGCAAAGATGAATTGTTAGTGAATATCTTTGGCCGTAGTGCAAAGATGAATTTATTAGCATGATTATGAGCATGAATTGTGATTTGGTATAACCATGATTTTTGATATTTCAGGTGAAGATAGGTGATGAAAATTATCTTCGTCCTGGGTGCGAAGAGGAATTTAGAATCACAATTATGATTATGAGATATTCATATGATTGTGGACAGGAATTGTTGATTGATGTTACAGGGATAAAACATTATTGGTGGACTTTTAACATGGAGAAGATAATAGATCTGATGTTCTATTTGACTCTTGTAACGCCCGAGAAAATCGGATTTTTATGACAATTAAATTTTTATTTGATTATGTGAATTAAATGAATTTAATTGATTATTATGTGAGTAAGCTATGTGAAGGTCGTTCTATGACCTAGAATGTACTAACGTGGTTAGTATTCTGGCTTCGTGCTAGAATTATTTGTTTGGAATTTCCAAGACGAAAATAATTATTTTCCGAGAAATTTCCGTAAAAACACTATTCATCCGTTTCTGTTTGGGGAATTATTTTGAAATTCCGAGAAACGCGTGATGATAGAATATTGAGATTAGATGGAATATCTGATAATATTTCATTTATGGCGAACGCAGTTTTCGCCTGCGAATTTAAAACCTAAGGGTTGAGTATATTAATTTTCGAGAAGGAAAGAATATGCGTAGAAGGAATGGCGTTAGGGGTAATGCGAGTGTTATACATTTATGATACTATTTAGTATCTATGTATAATACGTTGAGTAAATACGAAGTACAATACGATTATTGTACTAGTAGTATACAGAGAGAATACGTGAATTGTACATATGGGATACGATTCGTATTATAGAATTAAGTTAAGACTTAATGACTAATTCAATTGTGTTGGATTAGAATTAGCCCAATCAATTGAATGACCAAGCCCAAAGAGATTGATGGGTTAAGCCTAAGTCAAGGCCCATTGTTAAGTTAGTTAAGCCCAATTTATTAAAACTGAACCGTGGATCGAACCGGTGGGTTACCGAATGGGTAAAACCCATGGGGCAACCCATGGGATGTCACATGGCAAGAGGTGGGCCGGCCACTTGGTGTGTAAGCCAAGTTTGAGGCTTGGTCACCAAGTATTTTACTTGGTGACCACACATGAATAGTAAGGAGGTTTGTGGTTTAAAGTCCAAATTACCCTCCATTCTAGTTTCCTATAAATAAGAGGCTAGATTGTTTCATTTGGGAGTTTTACAAATTTCCAACCCAGATTATTTGAGAGAGAAAGAGAGCTAGACTTACAAATCCTTCACTTTGGAAGCTTGATCTTAGAGTTTTCCAAGAGAGTTTCATAAGAGTTCTTGAGGTAATACTTATTGTTTCTCATTTCCATCTCTTTTAGATTTTCTTTTATCTTAGAGAATCATAGAATGGGTGGTATATGTCTTGTATGAGTGATTAAAGATGACTTACCATAGATTCAATCTCTACAAGTTATCAGATTATAAGAATCATAAGGTTTAATATAGTTTTGAACCATGAAAATATTGTTTGTTGAGATCAATTGTTTATAAATGATTAAACTCCATCAATACGTTAATATATGCATCTTGTTTGGTTAGGATGTAGATATGAAATCCATGGAGTATTCCATGTGATTTGGCTTAGAGAACGCTAGTAACGAAGTTATGGCTGATTTCACGGAAATAGATGTTAAACATCGAAAACGTTAAATTCCGGATTAAGGGTCAAAAGTTTCCATGAGACTTGAAAACGTTGGTTTTCAATATCAACACGTGAGATAGGGTGATTAAGAGTTGTGGGTTCGAGAATCGTCGGATTCCGACTTAAAACGAAGAAAACGAGTATTGAACGCTCATTAACGTTTACGAACGTCTAGAAAATGAACTCAATAGTGAATTTTGAGTTATTGGATTCGAAAGTGTTAAATTCTTATATGAACACGTAGAGTATGTCATTTATAACGTGTAGGCTTTTGAACGGACCAAATTGGGCTTATAACGAAGAAGTTACAGCCCGGGAATTTCGCAAAATTTTCAAAAAATTGTTGACATTCGCTGAGAATCGAGGTCCAGCCGGGCGCTACTGCCGACATATAGTGTAAAAATGCCACACTGCAAAGTTCGCACGCATTGTGGTATTTGCTATTCGCTAAATGGCATCGCTTTGTCCATCTGCCATGCCCGCAAAGGCCGAGACCGAGAGTCAACAATCGCTAATCAAGCGCCGCATGACCAGCCTAGTATTAGATAGGCAGCAGCAAGCAGCATGAAGTTCAAGGTTCTTGATAGTGATTTAGGTTTTAAACTTCAATTGTTCTAGGACCAAAAAGGGGTAATGTGTGTACACTTTATAAGTGTATTAAAGCTATTCCTATGCTACCTATACTAAGGTATATGGTGTTAAAAACTTAGGAATTGAATGCATGTTAACAAGTTAAAAACGATGAACATAGTTGGTACTTTATCAACGATGTTCGAGTCCGGTTAATAACGTCAGTTGAGTAATAAACCGGGACGAAGGGTAATAAGTCATGTTGACTTTAATAAAGTTATTAAGTTAACTAAGACATAGAAGAGGAAGAAATTGTTAGAAACATTTATTTGTTAGCTAATTACAGTGTGCTATGTGAATATATCATGTAGATTCTGTAAAGGCTGTGGTCAGTCGAGTAAGTTATTTGAAGACGCTGAAAGGCAAGTTTTCTTAACGCTTGTCTAACTTTCAAGTTAGCCAAGTTTTATGTAATTCGTTGAACTAAATTGCAAGGCTTATTTTAAAGAAAGGGTCGATGCCAGATTTTAACTCGGCTAGACTATTCGTAATATATTGATTTATTATTATTTATATCATTCTATATAGAAATGTTAACGCTATCCTATGCCAAGTAATTGGTACGGACGTGAAGTTAAGGTTTGTCTATGAACAAACAAAATTATTTTTCATCGATTATTCAATGGGCACGCGAGTTTGCCAAAAATATTAAACGTAAATACGTTTAATGAATGAGTGTTGATCAACATAGAGTACTATAGGCTGATCACCTAGAAGTGCTCGTAAGTTATGCGGATGAATGGCCTTAGTGCTGTGGACTCCTTTTCAAGTATGAAAACCGAAAGTTATCGCTCATGGTCTATCGAATTTGGTTGTAATTCCTAATTTATTCTATACTTTGGGAATTGATGTTATGAATCGTTAAAGTATTATTGATTCATAATACTTCATAACTATTGTTCATTATGTTGGAATTGTTATATAATTCATGAATGTGGTATTCATGTTATCCTTGATTAAAAACTTTGTCGAAGTCATGCTCACTTTCTTGCGTGAATTATATAACCGCAATTAAAGATGAACGTACTGTGAATGCCAAGAGAGATAAGGGCAAAGCTAAGATGGATGCTTAGGCATTGTGTAATAGTTTAGTAAGTTTGTATGTATTATACATTATGAACAATGAACGATGTAACCGGTTTATGAACCTGGGAAGAATTATACTTTGATTGTAATAAGAAGATAGTAATTACATTCATTTTGTTGTATTTCAATGGAATGATTGTATGGATGTTAGTACAGTGGAGCACCATATGTCGGGTTGGAAGATACTCGAATTTGGGGGCGTCACAGGTTGGTATCAAAGCCTTAGGTTATGAAACTTAAGGGGGGAAAACCTTAGGCAATTAACCTCGTAAGGAAGGTAAAGTCCGAAGAATGAAATTTATGTCCATTGAATTAATAAGGTATTGAGATAACTCAGTATCGAAAGGATTAAAAGATGGAAATTAATCTTAAAGATATTAAATGTGATTTGTGCTTATACTATTGTATATTATGTACTAATCAACGTGTTATGTGTTTGTAGATGTCAAACGATAGCTTGATGTTTAGAAACGTGGAAATGATAAGTGAGGACTCAGTTAACCAAGTTGAGATTGTACCAATGCCGGTAAGGAGGTACAAATAGTTATACTAGATGACTCAGACATTGAGGAGTACATCTCGAGGAGGAATACTCGAGGAGACCATGGGGTTAAGTATCATACCTTAACGAGATGCTAGACGTGGAGGAGGAGATGGAGGCGACATTTGTTATCACTGGGTGTTTACTCAGAGCCGACACCTCCAGATGCAATGAGAGCATTGTATCTAGCTGTGTTGGATAGGAATGTGCAACTGCGCACAGTAGTAGAGACACAGAATGAGGAGATAATTGCCTTATATGAGGCAAAAGAATTTGTAGAGGCAGACTTTGAGTCAGAGCACGACGAGAAAGTGCTTATGACTGATAAGGCTCATGACTATAAGGATGAGGTCCTTGAGCTACAAAAGAAACTGGTTGAGAAAGACCAGAAGATAGCTAGGATGTCATACATCCACAAATGCGCTCATGAGGATTTCAAGCTGAAAATTGCTTGTTATTCTATTAAGTTAGGATAGACTCGGCATACCATAAGTCGAGATATAGTGTCGATTCTGGCAAATCAGAAATATGAGAATGTCGTTCGACAGTGTTAATAGATCATTAGATCTTTTTGTATGTAGTAGTGACGTAAAACCCTCTTTTGTATAATTTAAGGGTAGTCTTTTTGTAAATCCAAATTTTGTAGAAGGCAATCATGGATAGTATGTAATAGCTTTTGGCTAAGGGAACATGATGTAAATAGTTTTGACTATGAAAGCATATTTATATAATGAAGTTTTTATTAAATGTGCTTGTTGTGGTATGAATGGTTGTTGTTGATTGAGAATGATAACCGAGTAGTTAATAGATAATAACGAAGCTTTTATTTATTTAATCGTAATTATGCCGAGAAGGAGACAACGTAACCAAGAGGCCGAGTCTCATAATGAGAATGGGGGTCCTAATAACCCTATGCAAGAATTCGTTAATTTATTAACGGTACGCATTTAACCAAGTGGGGTGGGATTCAGTAGCTCGGGGTAGCAAGAACAACTACCTTTAAGGACTTTAAAAGTGTGGGTCCTCCCGAGTTCGAGGAACGCACGGACCCACTCAGAAGCCCGAACATGGGTTAGAGAGATTGAAAAGGCGCGTTTGTGATAACAAACGAGGTGAGGCGCTAGAAAAGACTTCTTTTGCGACTTACATGATGAAGGGGAAGCCAACCACTCGGTGGGAGGCTCACCGGGGTGGGAAGCTAGACAGAGGTCATTACATGGGAACAATTTAAGAAGGTTTTCTTCGAGAACTATTTCCCTACTAGCATGCAGGGTAGGATGGAAATTAAGTTCCTAGAACTTAAGCAGGGGGATATGACAGTTCCCCAGTATGCCGCCAAGTTTAACGAATTGGCGAGATTTGTTCCACACTGTGTGGATCTGAGAGGAGAGAAAGGCTACTGTGAGTTTGAGCAGGCTTAAAACCCCGGCTCTATAGTAGATATCTATCGGTTTAAGAGTGCTTCCCTACGGACCATTCCGGAAAAGGTGATAATATAATGAAGGTGGTGGTGAGGCATTGTCTCAAGCATTCACAAAGAGCGAAAGATCAAGAGCAAGTTAGAGGGAGGTAGTAAGGCTGAAGTTGCTAGCAGAAGTGGCAACTTGCCAAAGAGAAAGAGTTTTAACCCTGGGAATACCGGGGTAAAGCAGGGAGATCCCAAACGGAGGACGGAAGCATGTAAGACATGCGGAAAGCCTCACATGAGAGTTTGTTTAAAGGGGAAAGCAGTATGCTACAACTGTGGGCAGGAGGGGCATTTGTCACCCAACTGCCCTAACCCTAAGAAGAACCAGGGATGTTTTGTTTGTGGGTCAATGGATCACATGGCAAGAAATTGCCCGAAGAAGGGTTTAGAGGGGAATAAGAGTTCTGGTAGTGGTAAATTAGCCATTACTGGACCAACACCATCGGTGGGTAGACCCTCAGCTCGTACGTTTAATATGATTGTCCAAGATGCGGTTGCATCAACGGATGTGGTAGCAGGTATCATTCCGGTCAATAAGATAAATGCTTATATGCTATTTGACTCGGGTGCTACTTGTTCTTTTATAGTATGTGAATTTTCTAAGCGATTAGGTTTAATCCCTGAGAAGTTACCTATACCTTTAGACGTTAAGGTAGCAAACGAAGAGATAATCCCCATTGAACATATTCATAAGGATTGTTGCGTAGAAATTAGAGGGAATAAGTTATCGGTAGATTTGGTACCGATAAGGTTAAAAGAATTCGATGTAATTCTTGGTATGGATTAGTTGGTTAACCATAAGTCGATTATAGATTGCCATAGGAAAAGTGTAAACCTTCGGCTTTCTAAGAAAACCAAGGTAGTGTTCTTTGGTAGTAAATCACCGAGACGCTCTTGTTGTCTGTCTATGACACAAGCTAGGAAGATGTTGAGAAAAGGGTGTGTAGGTTATCTGTGCCATGTTGTGGTTACCCAAAGAGTGGGAACATCCGTGGACCAGATACCTATAGTGCAAGAGTTCGCGGATGTATTTCTGGAGGAGTTACCGGGTATTCCACCCATAAGGAGGTGGAGTTTGTAATTGATCTCGTTATCGAACGAATGACAATTAGCTTCAAGGGCACCATATTGGATGGGTACCATTGAGATGAAGGAGTTAATGGTTCAATTATAAGAACTATTAGATAGGAAATACATTCAACCAAGTGTGTCTCCTTGGGGAGCACCGGTGTTGTTTGTAAAGAAGAAGGATGGGTCGTTAAGACTTTGTATCGACTATCGAGAGTTGAACAAGTTAACGATTAAGAATAAATACCCGTTGCCCAGGATCGATGATCTATTTGATCAGTTGAAAGGGGCAAAGTATTTTTCTAAGATAGATTTGCGCATGGGGTATCATCAGTTAAAGGTGAGGAAGGAGGATGTACCTAAGACGACATTCAGAACTCGTTATGGTCATTACGAGTTTCTAGTAATGTCGTTTGGGTTGACTAATGCGCCAAACCGTGATTTATGGATATGATGAATGTGGTGTTCAAACAATATTTGGACAAGTTTGTCGTGAAGTGTTCATTGATGATATTCTAGTCTATTCAAAGACGCCGTAATATCATGCGTACATTTAAGAATAGTGTTGGAAACACTAAGGAAGGAGAAGTTGTATGCGCGAAATTCACGAAGTGTGAATTTTGGCTTGAGCAAGTCTGATTTCTAGGCATGTTGTTGATAAGGATGACATTTTCAGAGATCCGCAAAAGTAAAAGAAGTAGTTAATGAATGGGAGCAACCAAAAACGCCTAACCGAGGTTCGAGTTTTCTAGGTTAGCGGATACTATAGAAGGTTCATTCCGGACTTTTCTAAAATAGTTACTCCATTGACAACCGACAAGAAAGTCGGTGAAGTATGTGTGGACCGAAAAATATGAAAACAGTTTTCAGGAGTTGAAAAAGAGATTAAGTGAGGCACATGTATTGTCCTTACCCGACGATACTGAGAAATTTTGTAGTGTATAGCGATACTTTCAGATAAAGGATCTGGGTTGCGTGCTCATGCAAAGATGGCAAAGTCATCACAGATACATCACGTCAATCAAGGATTATGAAAAGGTCTATCCTACTCATGATTTGGAATTGGCAAAGATTAGTTTTGCCTTAAAGATATGAAGGCATTATCTTTATGGTGAGAAGTGTGAGATATACACGGACCACAAAAGTCTCAAATATATCTTCACACGTATGAGTTGAATATGAGACAGAGAAGGTGGTTAGAGTTAATAAAAGATTATGACCGTGATATTTTATATCATCCGGAAAGAAAATGTAGTAGCCGGCGCGCCAAGTAGGAAGGGTAGAGAGAAATCGGTTAATGTTAACAACTCGTAATGAGTTGATAACAATGATGGCAAGCATGGAATTAGAAGTTAAGTTACCGGAGGAAGCGGTGGAGATGTTATTTTCCATGGAAACCCAATCGACTATAGTGGAGCAGGTTAGGGGAGTACAATCGAGCAACGAGGAATGCAAGCAGATGAAGAAGAGGGTAGAAGATGATGAGAAGACTAAGTATAACCTCGATAAGGAGGGATTACTTCATTTTGAAGGAAGAATTTGGGTTCCAAATGATCCCAAATTAAAGGAGGAAATAATGATGGAGGCTCTTAGTTCGAGGTATTCGATACATCCCGGTAGCACAAAGATGTATCAAGACCTTCACGTAACTTTGGTGGCCAAACATGAAGAGGACATAACAGTATCACGTTTAGTAGGTGCTTAACTTGTCAAAAGTTAAGGTCGAACACCAACGACTCTAGTGGGTTGTTGCAACTGTTAGAAATTTCAGAGTGGAAGTGGGAGCACATCACAATGGACTTTGTGGTGGGACTTCCGACAACCAGAAAAGGATACGATGCTATTTGGGTGATAGTGGATCGACTAACAAAATCGGCTCATTTTCTACCAATAGGAGTCAAGTATAACTTGGATCAGTTAGCTAAGCTGTATGTCAAGGAAATTATTTCCAGACATGGAGTACCTGTTTCGATCGTATCAGATCGTGATCCACGATTCACATCGAACTTTTGGAGGAGTTTGCAAGAGCAAATGGGAACGCAGTTAAGATCGAAAGTCTGGCGATCATCCTCGGAAGGATGGTCGAGGAGAGGACAATTCAAACGCTAGAAGATATGTTAAGATCTTGCGTTATGGATTTCAAAGGAGTTGGGACGAATATCTACCATTGGTGGAATTTTCAGACAACAATAGTTTTCATGCTAGTATAGGCATGCCGCCACGAAGCGTTGTATGGAAGGAAATGTTTAACTCCATTGTGTTGGGATGAGGTGGGTGAACGCGGATGTTGGGACCGAGATGGTACAAAGAGACGGACATGGTGAAGTTAATATACACTGACGATTATTAGTCACGCTCAAGATAAGCGAAGAAGTAAGTATGCGATCCTCATGCAGAAAAGAGAGAATTCGATGTAGATCCTTTGTTTTTCTAAAAGTATCGCCTTGGAAGGGAAGATACGTTTTTGGGAAGAAAGGAAGTTAAGTCCAAGGTTTGTAGGACCTTTTGAGATTTTTAAAAGGGTAGGAGAGGTAGCTTATGTAAGTAGCTTTACCTCCGAGATGGAACGCATTCATAATGTGTTTCGTGTGTCGTTGTTAACGGCCTCTATAAACCGGACTATAAACACGTGATAGAATATGAATCTATCCAAATAGAGAAAGACTTGTCCTACGAAGAACTTCCAGTTTAAATTATTGATAGGAAGGAACAAGTTTTAAGAAATAAGGTAATACCTTCAGTGAAGGTGTTATAGAGAAACCACAATGCTGAAGAAGCAACGTAGGAGCTCGAGAGTAAAATGAAGGAAGATTTTCCTCATTTGTTTATGTAATTATAAGCTAAGATTCTGGGGATAGAATCCTTATAAGGGGAGAAAATGTAACGCCCGAGAAAATCAGATTTTTATGACAATTAAATTTTTATTTGATTATGTGAATTAAATGAATTTAATTGATTATTATGTGAGTAAGCTATGTGAAGGTCGTTCTATGACCTAGAATGTACTAACGTGGTTAGTATTCTGGCTTCGTGCTAGAATTATTTGTTTGGAATTTCCAAGATGAAAATAATTGTTTTCCGATAAATTTTCGTAAAAACACTATTCATCCGCTTTACATTCGGGGAATTATTTTGAAATTAGAAACGCGTGATGATAGAATATTGAGATTAGATGGAATATCCGATAATATTTCATTTATGGCAAAATGCAGTTTTCATGTCGGACTTAAAACCTAAGGGTTGAGTATATTGATTTTAGAAGGAAATAATATGCGTAGGAAGGAATGGCGTTAGGGTTAATGCGTAGTGTTATACATTTATGATACTATTTAGTATCTATGTATAATACGTTGAGTAAATAATGTAAGTACAATACGATTATTATACGAGTAAAGTAGTATCTGAGAGAAGAATACGTGAATTATGACGTATGGGATACGATTCGTATTATAGAATTAAGTTAAGACATAATGACTAATTCAATTGTGTTGGATTAGAATTAGTCCAATCAATTGAATGACCAAGCCCAAAGAGATTGATGGGTTAAGCCCAAGTCAAGGCCCATTGTTAAGTTAGTTAAGCTCAATTCATTAAAACCGAACCGTGGATCGAACCGGTGGGTTACCGAATGGGTAAAACCCATGGGATGTCACATGGCAAGAGGTGGGCCGACCACTTGGTGTGCAAGCCAAGTTTGAGGCTTGGTCACCAAGTATCTACAAGTCATGAGATTATAAGTATCATCACTACTACAAAATAGTAAATAGACAACGCTTAAAAGACAACATTTTTTATAAAAATATTGTGGTATTTTTTTTTACAACGTTTTTTAATAAAACGTTGTAAATACATATGATTTTATAAGTGTAATTTTTTGTTTTAAATAGATAACATTTTTAAAAACAAAACGTTATCAATCTACAAAAACACGCAGCAAAAATTTTGAAATCAGAAGAAGGACGATAGTTTAGATCTACTTTCTTCTCTCTTGCAGCAGCTCAAATTCACGCTCATGGAGCAAACCCTATCTCTTCTCGCTCAAACAATCCAACCCTTCGTTTCTTCCTCTCATTTTTCTCTCTCCAGTAGCAGCGGCGACAAACCTTCCTCCTTTTTTCGGCAACCTCGGATTCTAAGACTTCAGCCTTGTCCACCAGATCGGTAGCGGCGACATCGGAAAAGTGTACCTCTGCCGTCTCCGGAGCGACGAGAGCTGCTATTACGCCATGAAAGTGGTGAACAAGGAATTTTTAGCTCTGAAAAGGAAGCCTCACCACCAATGGAAGCCTTGCCAAGTCCACATCGCCCATTCACTCATCGTGAGTTCATTTCTATCAATTGATTTTTTTATTGTTTATTTTTGCAATTTGTGTATTTTTGATGGGATTTGATTGTTGAATCATTTTGGGATTTTGGGTATGTTAGTGGGGAAAGGACGATGAAGAAGCTGAGGCTGTCGAAAGCCCTAACAATTCCCGAGGGGACCACAATTTTTGATGCTTGCCGGAGGATGGCAGCTCGCCGGATTGATGCGGTTCTATTGACTGATGCTAATGCTTTACTTTCGGGCATTGTTATAGACAAGGTTGATTCCTTTGCATATCAAACTCAATTGAATTCACTTTTGACTGCTATTCTTAATCAAGGGACTTGCTATTTGTAAATATTTGTACATGGTTAACCTTTTGATGCAGTGTTAGTATGAATGAGTAGTGTATCAAATCATAATCAGTTTCTCTTGCTTCGGCATATTCAGTATACAGTTTCTCTTTTATTTTTTTTTCAAGGTTTTATTGACTAATTGCATACTTCAGTTACATTGCCTTTGCTTGCTAAAACTCTTAAACCAATTATTGTCACATAGCTTTATTATGTCAAATTTCTTTCTTCATTTACATATGTTATTTTCTGCAGACCCTTTAATGGAATTGATCCAGATACAACATTACTCATTACTGAGGGTTTGTTATTTGCTTGGTGGGGCTGTGGTATATATACCAGCATGGCTAGGCAATCATTGCAGAGGAAATATCATCTAAAGGTAATTTCGGTTTCTTGGTAACTACAGGTTGACTGCTCACAAAAAAAATCCATCCATGAACGAAATATTAAATCATATATAGGAATTCCTTGGAAAAAACATGGAAATTAAGCAATTTTTACACATTTTCAACTGGAATGGCATCTCTATGTAATAAGGGGATCATAATCTCTTTATTGCACTAACATTATTTCATGTCTTGCTTCTTCCAAATGTTAGTAAAAACTTTTTCTTAATTTATTTGGCTGCTATATTGAGAGGTAAAAAAACCCATCAACTTTTGTTTCGTAGAAAATGACTCCATCAAGACTCGAACTTATTCTTGACATGAATATTTCAGATCACTAAGCAAATTAGTTTGTCCCTTGTAACAGCTGTAGCAGGGCTTTAATCATTTTTGCTGCATTGTTGCTTGCTAACTTAATCAATGCTGCTGTTTCACAGGACGCACCATGCGATCCCTGCATGGTGCATTGCTGCATGCACTGGTGTGCTTTGTGTCAGGAGCATAGGGAGATGAAGAGCTGTCTAGTTGATAATGCTGTAGAGACGACTATTGTGGACCCCCCACCGGCAAAACAACTTCTTCACGGCCTTAAAGTGTCTGAATTCCCGCAGGCACTGGATTGGGTAAGAGTTAGGCTGTAGACGCGCTGCTCTCCATTATTAGTCGGTACTACTAGTATGTGGTCTGCCAATAACTTGGTCTATTTATTTTTACTGGCTTTGTTGTGTGCTCTGCCCATCAAATAATGTGTGGCCTCTGTCTATTAATTTTTAGTGTTGGATGTTTACGCATTTTTATTCATGGATACAGT
This sequence comes from Panax ginseng, assembly GCA_020205605.1. Classification (NCBI taxonomy): domain Eukaryota; kingdom Viridiplantae; phylum Streptophyta; class Magnoliopsida; order Apiales; family Araliaceae; genus Panax; species Panax ginseng. The sequence continues at coordinate 95,104,454 of CM035139.1, forward strand.
GCATAACATTTTTGTGGATAATTTGTGCGCGTAGTATTATTCTTAAAAAGAATACGTGATTGTCTTTCAGTTTTTTGTTTTTTTTTTGTATTTTTTAAGCCAAGTGGAACGTACTTGTGTACCTTGGGACCTTCTGATTGTATAGTTTATCAAGTAAATTTAAGTCGGGTCTAATAGATACTTTAGTGAAAGTGTAAAGAAATTTGAAACTATCACTAGAGAGTAGGTAGCATTGACACATGGCTTCATTTACAAAGGTTGGGTGAACTCGTAAGTAGAAGAATCTTGTAGACCAGGTAACTGAGTGCAGTTGCAGTTCCAAGCTGCATCAAGTCAAATACTCCATGCCTCCCTCCCGGCTCCCAGTCCCCAAAAAAAACAAAGGGTTTCATGTAACAGGTTTGGTAGTATACTTTTTAAGTAGTTTGCTAATAATATTTATTAGCTATCAAATGGATGGTATCCATTTGGTAACCCAAATTGAACCTAATACCCATAATATTATAACAAAGAAGCTAAAACCAAACCAAACCCCAATTTGTCCTAGATGTTAGTGGTACGCAGACAAAAGTGATTAGGGGCTAAAAATATCTTTCATTTCATATTACTCTCGTGTAAAAACCATTACTTTTTTCTTCTGTATTGGCGACCATTTGTTGGGCTAGAAGTCATCCTTACATTTGGGTTTGGGTTTGGCTGTGACTTGCTTCGGCTTGCAGTGTTTAATAAAAGCGCAAAATCCTCTCTCATGTCATACCAAGTAGCTTATTGTCACATTGCTTCGGCTTGCAGTGTTTATTATTGTCACATAGCTTTATTATGTCATACCAAGTAGATTATTTATCAGCCGTCTAGTTGATAATGCTGTAGAGATGAAGAGCCGTCTAAACTAATTATTGTCACATAGCTTTATTATGTCAAATTTCTTTCTTCATTTACATATGTTATTTTTTTCAGCTTTCACACTATTATTTTTAGATAAATGTGTATTTTTTCATATTGCAACTGTTTGATAGAGCTTCTAAATCTGTAATATTTCAGGGTCGAAATCCAGAGCACAAGTTTTGTCTTATGGAAACAGACTATGGGTCTAATAATGGCCTTCCACCTGTTGTAGGTTTTCAAGTTAACTTACTGTTTCTTTATGCAATTGTTTAAGTCAGAATCTGAAACTAAAAATTGTAGGGATGTATAGATAGTTTGGTATTATTGAGATGTAAACGTATTGTATGGTATTAATATAATATTTTTTGTAATTGGCATTACAAAGAATTATTGGGATGTAAACGTATTGTATGGTATTAATATTCTTTGTAATTTTAGCTATATATCATGGCATTAGCATATTGCAGGTGCATTGGTAATATAGGTGAAACACAACTCTTTTTTTTTAATCTACAACATTTTCAAAACGTTGTGTGAAAGTGTTTAAACGTTGATATATTAAACTACAACGTTTTTATTTAAAAAACGTTGTGGAATCATACATTCTACAACGTTTTTAAGCATCTGTTAATTTATGTAAAACAAATCTACGTTTTTTTCTTAAAACGTTGTGGAATGTGCTTAACTACAACGTTTTAAAAACGTTGTGTAAGGGTGTTAAATAGATGACACTCTTAACCACGACGTTTTTCTGACAGAAATTATAACGTTTTTTCTGCGTTGTCTATTTACTGTTTTGTAGTAGTGCATAAGGTTTAATATAGTTTTGAACTATGAAAATATTGTTTGTTGAGATCAATTGTTTATAAACGATTGAACTCCATCAATACGTTAATATATGCATCTTGTTTAGTTAGGATGTAGATATGAAATCCATGGAGTATTCCATGTGATTTGGCTTAGAGAACGCTAGTAACGAAGTTATGGCGGATTTCACAGAAATAGACGTTAAACGTCAAAAATGTTGAATTCCAGATTAAGGGTCAAAAGTTGCCATGAGACTTGAAAACGTTGGTTTTCAATGTCAACACGTGAGATAGGGTGATTAAGAGTTGTGGGTTCGAGAATCGTCAGATTTCGACTTAAAACGAAGAAAACGAGTATGAACGCCATTAACGCTATTTAACGCTCTGAAAATGAACTTCGATAGTGAATTTTGAGTTATTGGATTGAAAGTGTCAATTTTATATGAACAACGTAGAGTATGTCATTTATGACGTAAGCTTTTTGAACGGACCAAATCAGGCTTATAACGAAGAATTACTACCAGAATTTCGTAAATTTTTAAAAATTGTTGAAATCAGAATCGAGGTCTGGCGTCGCTTGCGCCGGATATATGGTAAATTGCTGCCGCAGTCAGCTTCAAGTGTGGTATTGTTATCGCTAAATGGCGCCACAGTACCTCATCGTTCGTCCGCAAAGATCTCGAGACCGGAGTCACCATCGCTAATCGGCCTGCCAAACTGCCAGTCTAGTATTGTATAGGCCGCGCCGCAACGCGAGTTCAAGGTTCTTAATAGTGATTTAAGTTTTGATCTTCAATTATTCGGGGACCTAAAGGGGTAATGTGTGTAGACTTTATAAGTGTATTAAAGCTATTCCTATGCTACCTATACTAAGGTATATGGTGTTAAAAACTTAGGAATTGAATGCATGTTAACAAGTTAAGAACGATGAACAAAGTTGGTACTTTATCAACGATGTTCGAGTCCGGTTAATAACGTCAGTTGAGTAATAAACCGGGACGAAGGGTAATATGTCATGTTAACTTTAATAAAGTTATTAAGTTAACTAAGACATAGAAGAGGAAGAAGTTGGTAGAAACATTTATTTGTTAGCTAATTACAGTGTGCTATGTGAATTCATCATGTAGATTCTGTAAAGGCTGTGGTCAGTCGAGTAAGTTATTTGAAGACGCTGAAAGGCAAGTTTTCTTAACGCTTGTCTAACTTTCAAGTTAGCCAAGTTTTATGTGATTCGTTGAACTGAATTGCAAGACTTGTTTTAAAGAAAGGGTCGATGCCAGATTTTAACTCGGCTAGACTATTCGTAATATATAGATTGATTATTATTCATATCATTCTATATAGAAATGTTAACATTATCCTATGCCAAGTAATTGGTACTGATGTGAAGTTAAGGTTTGTCTATGAACAAACAAAAGTATTTTTCATCGATTATTCGATTGGCACGCGAGTTTGCCAAAAATATTAAACGTAAATACGTTTAATGAATGAGTGTTGATCAACATAGTACTCTTAAGGCCGATCACCTAGAAGTGCTCGTAAGTTATCGCCGATGAACTACCTTAGTGTTTGTGGACTCCTTTTCAAGTATGAAAACCGAAGTTATCGTTTCATGGTCTATCGAATCGTTCGTAATTCCTAATCTATTCTATACTTTGGGAATTGATGTTATGAATCGTTAAAGTATTATTGATTCATAATACTTCATAACTATTGTTCGATTATGTCGAATTGTTATATAATTCATGAATGTGGTATTCTGTTATCCTTGATTAAACTTGGCCAGTCATTGTACTCACTTCTGCGTGAATTATATAACTGCATAGCTAAAGATGAACGTCTTGTGAATGCCAAGAAGAGATAAGGGCAAAGCTAAGATGGATGCTTAGGCATTGTGTAATAGTTTAGTAAGTTTGTATGTATTATACATTATGAACAATGAACTATGTTAGGTTTATGAACTTTGGGAAGAATTATACTTTGATTGTAATAAGAAGATAGAAATTACATTCATTTTGTTGTATTTCAATGGAATGATTGTATGGATGTTAGTACAGTGGAGCACCATATGTCGGGTTGGAAGATACCCGAATTTGGGGGCGTCACAACTCTTCTAATGGATTGCTCGTTCCGCTGCAACTATGGTTGAAAAGTTTTATCATCTACCATATGTTCTAAATCTCTGATTTATTACTGATGAAGGCTTGATGATGTAAATGATCTTTAGTCATGGTATTCTTTACTGGGCTAGTTGTGCTCACCCTTTTTTGCTTCACAATTCCTTTCAGGTAATAAGAGTGTTGCCGGATTGAGCGGGGATAACAGGGGAATAAAATATTGGTCTATAGCTGTTGAGGTTCTCCCTAAATAGTATGGAAATAATTTTATTGAGAACTTTAGATAAGTGTGTCATATTGTCTATGTCATTTGATATTTAATTTTGGTGAACCGAATAGGGTGAGGTGAACCAAACTTTGGAAGGGTGTTTTTCCAATATCATACAAGATGTCTAATGACATACAACCTTGTGTTATCATAAGACAGGGTTGTGCACATCCACTTGCTGAGTATATCTACGAGCACTACCTATATGATTTTGGAGTTTGTTTGAAATATAATTCTCAATTGGAGAAAACGGAGATAATTATATGTCAAGAGAAGACTCACCATTGGAAAGAAAATGATAGTAATCTTATTATTTTTCTTTGGGGACTATTGGGTCAACCAAGGATAATTCTGTGGACATATGATATCTATCATAACCTAGACACATGGCCTCCCATGTACGAAGGTTTCCTTGAACACTTCCCAAAGATTTTAATATCTAAAACAGTTTTTGACTGTACTTTTATGTAAAGTACCATTGTAAGGTTATGGTCGAGGCACCATGAGAGTTATATACTTGTCTGAACTGCTGCTTACAATAATGCAAAGGTAGGATACTTGCTTGTCGAGGCGACTTACTGCCATAAAAAACTACCTTTGACGGAGTCATAAGGTTAACACATTTCTTTTGGCAATCAATTACTGCTCCGTAATTGAATAACCAATCCATTCCCAATATGACATCAAATTCCCCAAGTTTAATTGGTATCAAATCTACCATCATCTCGTGACCCTTTATAACCACTCTACAATTCTTATATATGAATCTAACAGGAATCACTTCATTATTCGCAATCTCTATGCTTAAAGGATAATCTAATTCTTCCTGAGGCAAATCTAAGTTCTGAGAAAATTCATCAGATATAAATGAACAAGTAGCACCCGAATCAAATATCACATAAGCATTAATACCATTAATCGAATGATACCTGACACTACATCCTTTGACTACACAACATCCTGCACGGTCATATTGAAAGTCCACGCAGTAGGTCGGCTTGATTGTGTTGGTCCACTGATAGTTAATGTACCACCATCGTTGTTCCCCTTTCCTCCACTTGCACTTCCCGCTGTCTTTTTAGGGCAATCACGAGCTATGTGATCTTTCGACCCGCAAGTGAAACATGCTCCTTTCTTTGGACTAAAACAGTTTGGTGCAATGTGAACCTCCTGGCAACAATTAAAACACGCCCTCTTACCCTTCAAACACACCCCAGTGTGGTTCTTTCTACAAGTAGCACAAGCTTCAAATTTCTTCTTTTGTTAACTTCCTTGTTGTCCTCTTGTATTTGAATTCTCACTCCACTTCCTCTTCTGGATGTAACCTCCATTATTTCTTCCATCAACCTTGTTTTCATTCTCATTCTTTCTCTTCTTCTGTTCTTGGTTATACTTGGTTAATGCATCGCTTCCACCCTACACGATAATAGCCTTTTCCAGTACAGCCGCAAACGTGTTTAACTGAAACATTGAAACCTTGCTATAAAGTGAGGGCGTCAACCCTTGTTCAAATCTTCTTGCCTTACGCTCATCAGTATTAACTTGATAAGTGGCAAACCTTGCCAGCTCATTAAACTTTGCAGCATATTCTGGCGCAGTCACGGTTCCTTGTTTTAGCTCCAAGAATTGGACTTCCAGCTGGTTCCGAGAACTCACTGGAAAGTAAATCTCAAAAAACATCTCTTTAAACATATCCCACGTTATTATTCCTTTTCCCCCACGAACCTTATTCGCCTGCCACCAATAGCTTGCTTCAGACTTTAACATGAATGTTACGAAAGTAGTCTTCTGATCGTCGTTGACTCTGGCAACGTCAAACACCTTCTCCATTTCCATGATCCAGGTTTGGGCTTTAACTGGATTCATAGACCCTTGAAACTCCGGTGGTCCAACTGCTTTGAAGTCCTTGAAAGTCGTGACTTGAGCTTGCGGTTGATTCGCAAGTGCCCCAGTTAACAAAGTCACCAACTGCTAAACTGGGTTGGTGTTGGCCTCGTTATTATTGTTATTAGACCCTTCAGGAGGTGGTTGTAGGTGTGGTTTTCTTCTTCTAGGAGGCATTTCTATTAACTAATACGCTTATTAGTTCATTACTCAACTTCTTGAATATTTAAAGTTTAACTTAAACATTCTAAGACTAAAGCTATAACACATAACATTTCAATAAACTTTTATACTTATTTATTCATAATTTTCAAAAACATAATAAGGAAATATCTCTGCTATCAACATCCATTTTCTTGAACTAAACAAGTTCCAGGATTACATCCTCACACTACCCCTTTATTTATCTCAAAATAAGGGATTTACAATTTATTTATTCACATACTTGATCATATATTATTATTATTATTATTATTATTCCTATCTTGGCATATTAAGACGTCGAGAGGCTTATCTACGCTCTTCCTCCATAATACGATATGTCGTCCTACGATCCATCACGAACCACCGCAAGTCTTCAAACTGAAGTGGGTAATAAAAGACTCGATCCTGGGCCCTATCAATCACAGAATGAAAGGCATAATCCATTTCATTCATCTTGGCCTTCTTCGTTTAGACCTTAGCTTCAGCACGGTCTGCAGGCTGAGTCACCTTCATCCAAGCGTCTTCTGCTCTCGCACGCTTAGCTGACTCCTCCTTCAAATCGTCTTTTAGCCAACAGATCCTCTTGCTGTCCCTTTGTATGAACTAGGTCCCATTCCATGTTTCCAAGTCGTGAGTCAAGTTCTTGAATCTCGGCATCCTTCTGCTCTATAGTAGCTTGACGCATCTCAGCTAACTCTTTCAGCTCCTCAATATTATCCTATAATTCTATATTTCGATCATATAGTGCATCATACATCTCAGCTAATATGAATTTTGGTGGAAACTCCACGGATCCTCTTCCTCATCCTCCTCCTCTATCTCCTCATAGTTCTCATCCTCAGGATCAGACACAGGCTTATCCTCCTGTTCTTCCTTAGCGACTAACCGAGAAGGCTCCCTCTGAATCAACTGTTCCTAAACCACATAAATGTCTCGAGGTTCCTCATCTCTAGGTATCTGAGGTATCACTTTCCTAGCTTGACTGGATCCTTCAACGTTAGATATCCTGACAACAAAATACTTTTAAGTTTTATTTATTGTGTAACACTCTTCGATACTCGTGCGTACATAAGTTATTAACACATAGCACATAATGTCTTTTATTGTTTATCTTTTAATGAATTTCCTCAATTCATTCCTTAGAACTCGATATGAGTTTATCACCACTAAGTTTTCTGTCTCCTTAAAGGTTACTTCCTAAGGTTTCCCCACCATCTTCAGATGTTCGGTGTGTTCTTCTTGTGACACCCCCAAATTCGGGTACTCCATTCCCACAGGATTTGGTGCTCACTATCCAAAACAACTACATCTAACTACCCATAATAAAGGATAAAGACATAAAATAACTTAAACAATAATCTTTCCCATTAAAGGGTTACATCAACTTAAAATAATCCCAGGTAATCTAACCTTAAAATATTACATATGTCTATGGAATACATCACAAAATAACACGAGTCTTATAACATAATTCATTTAAATAAATTTACATAAGTCTTCATCACTTGGACATCTTGCCCTTTCCTTTGCTAGAAGATGGCTCATCTATTTTCTCAACTTTAGCTGCAGTGTTAATTGCAAGAGTGAGCAAACAATTGCTCACTAATATAAAGAATAATAATAGTAATAACATGAGATTAGACATCGAATACTGAATAATGGAGAACTTGTTCTACGAGTCAAAAATAAAACAAGTTCAGGATTTATATCTGAGGGTCTTAAGACCATGAACTATGGCCCCGGTAATTAGGTATTATTACCTCAACCTTAACAGTCGTTTAGACTATATAGACCCTTCCTCACGTACTTAGGGGGATCAGCCCTTTGTACCATGTATTGTGCACAAACATCTAAACGTTAACACGTACATAATCCCCTGTATTAGGGTTGTTCATCTCAATTTGAGTTTAGGATTTCCGCACTAAAGAAAGTTTAGTTTGGAACTAGCTTATCAGTGGTTCTAGAATTTTAGAACACTATTCAATGACAGATTAGTCCAATCAATAAAAGCTTGCTTGCTATTCGAAGGTTCAACACAATAATATAGAATTGAACAATGATACTTAAGTCAAAGATCAAATAATGACAACATACAATGGAATAGACATGGTATATATGCAAAGTACTACATCCAAAAATAGTTAGGGAATCTCATTAGGAACAATGAAGTTAAATAGTATATGTTTTTTAATAGCAAGAACGAGAGTTAGGATTATGAAACTCGCTCAATGTAAAGAATTAGAATCCAAGAGCTTGTATTAACATAACAAGATGGAATCAATAAGCTTGCTCAACTATAATATAAGATTTAAGAACTTGCATAATGATAAATTAGGATTAGAAAGCTTGCTTGATAACAAAAGGGTAAAAATAATTAGGAAACTTGCATCATTACAAAGAGAATGAAGTTAGGAAGCTTGCCTCGTGTGTAAGCTACACAACTATAATAACGTTCGCCAATTACCCTACATATACCATTGAAATCGCAATACCAATTAGTTATATTGTCGTTAGCTTTATAGGTTCCATCCACCATCTAAGTCATAATATTTAACTTAATGTTTAATCATGTTGGTTAACCACTCATTCGAATCTGAAAACTCACTTCACCTAATATAAAGCTTTATCATTCACCTCTATCTCTTGAAAACATCAATTTTCATTCGTTACATAACTTGTTAAGTGATTATTTAAAATCTTCACTTTTTGGTATTACCATACATAACCATCTGTTATTATATCTTATGATATAGTTTAACATCTTTATCAAGCCTACTAAGTTAGGCTAAGTCTTCATATTTCAGTCTACAATTAATCAAAACTCACTTGCCCTTTGATCGAGGTACCAAGAATTGCAATTACCCCAAAGCTTCAACCTTGCCAGAATTGCGTTACGGTGCATGACCTCGAGAAGTAACAATGTACGGTAATACTTGTTGTGACGTCCCCAAATTCGGTACTTTTTACCTCGGATCCAAGTGCGTTATTTAAACATCATTTTTATAACTATCATGCGGAAGATATAAACATAAATTGTTTATACAATAAACTTTACAACATAATCCCCAAGGTCTACAACCTTAACTTAATACATACCTTCAATAACTTAAAAGGTTTACAATGTCATTTGCATCAGATAACTTAATAGTTCTAAATGCATAAAAAATCTAAACTTGGAATTCGCCTTTACCACTGTCGTTCTTCGAGCCTTCGTTTTAATCTGAAATTTGTTATCATGATATAGCAAGGATGAATAACTATTTTGCCCAGCAAGTTTAAGTACAATGAAGATATATCATGATTGAAAAGGAATAAGCTTTCAAGTTTTCAACAATGTAATATAATTGAGAAAGAACATGAATTAAAACTTCAATAACTGAAAAACTGAATAATTATGTTGAGTGGTCAACAATGACCATGAACAAATTTAATCGAACCTTATGGTAATGAAGGTGATCAGCCTTTCATACCTGATGAACATATGCAACATGCACTAAGTGCGAATCAATAATCAAAGATGTGGAATAATTATCAATAATTAATCCACTAGCATGTTTGAAACATAATAACTCGAGTTGAGTTAGGAGACTTTCCATAATGCGAATATTCAATAATAATATTAGATGTGAAATAATCGGATCCAGATCCTCTATGAGGATTTCTCTGTGAGATCTTGTGAGGGTTTTGCTGTGGGGTTGACAACACATTAAAAAGGAGATCCAATGGCTCACAACTCTTTTTTTGTCTATGTATCAAAACGATGTTGTTTTGATAGAAATTTTTTTTTACAAGTTGACAGAAAATTAGAAGCTACCAAACGCAATTTACTTTTACCAAACAAACGAAGTAAAGTAAAAAGAGTACATTTAAAATAGTATTTGAGTTGTGATGGTGATTGTCTCCGTTGAGAAGTGGATTAAGAGAGGTAAAATAAAACGATTATTAATAATAAAGAAAGATATAAAGAAATATGTAAATAATAATAATTAAAAGATCTAGAATATTTTCTTGGTTGACCCAGACGGCCCAATGGTTAGAGTAAATAATAATAATATTTTCAATGGTGATAGTAAACTCTTTTTATGGAACAGATAAATACAAATAATAATAATAATATAAATAAATAAACAAAAATAATAATAAACGAAAAATATATAACTAAAGCCACATTGAAAACATTAACGATAATTATAACCGATATATTTATTCATTTGTTTGAGCCAAGTTTGTAGTTATCCTAATATTAATAGCAACCTAAGTTAATAAATATAAAAAAAAATCATATATAGAATAATCAAGAAATTTAAAAGAATTATATGTAAAAATAAACGGCGTTGGTGGCTTCTAATTTTTTGTCAACTTGTAAAAAAAATTCCTATTAAAATGACGTCGTTTTGATACATATACAAAAAAAAGAGTTGTAAGCCATTGGATCTCCTTTTTGATGTGTTGTCAATCCCATAGCAAAACCCTCACAAGATCTTCACAGAGAAATCCTCATAGAGGATCCCGATCCAGAATAATCAATAACAATTATCCACTAACATGCTTGAAAAATAATAACTCGAGTTTGAGTTAGAGAACTTGCCTGTTCGACGAGCTACGACTAACTAGCTTTAATTAAAACTCTTTGGAATGACCTAGCATTGACAATGTTGGTCTATTAATTAGTACTTCATATAATTGTATGTTATTATGCAGCAAATAATTCAATCACAATGTACACATAGTATAATGTACCATCATTAACCCTATAAGATAATTAATAAAGCTTAGGTTAATGATTTTAAAATTTATAAGGTCTTTCTTAAGTAATAAACACTTATTAGATCCTTAAACAATTTATTATAATTATTTAATTAATGAATCATTTAACTAATCTTTATTTATCTTCATTTAATTACCATTTAATATTAGTTAAATAGTAATTAATTAATTACCTTTAATTATTATTTAATAAATAATAACTAATTACATCTACTTATTATTTAATGTTAATTAAATATTGAATAATTAAAATTATTCATCTTTAATTATTATTTAATACTAATTAAGTAATAATTAATTAATCATTTATCCTTGAATAATAAATAATTGATTTATTAGTCTTTAATTATTTATTATTGTTAATAAATGAACAATTAATTAACATTTGTCCTTATTTAATTTTAATTAATTAATTATCCTTGAATAATAAATAATTAATTTACTTCATAAATCTTTAATTATTCTTTCTTATTAACTTAAGAATAATTATCATTTGTTCTTAGTTATTATTTAATCTTAATTAAATAATCAATAATTACTTTATTAATACTAACTCTACTTAATTATCACCCAATACTACTTAGATAATAATTAAATAGTTAATTACATTTAATTTACATGTAATTAGTTTAATAATCCATTAATTGCATTAAAAGTTATAAATTAGTAAGTTTAAAATAATTTTAAATGAGTTTAAACCACTAATTACTTAATAATTAGCTAACTGCCCAGAAAAATTTTGTATTAAATATATTAATATTCTTCAGAATTTTAGAAAAATTTGGGTCCAAGAACCACCTTTGAACCGCCTAGAAAAAGTTTCCGAAATCCCAGTCGTGAAAATTTTCTATGGATTCTGCATCATTAAACCCATAGATTGCTTTTTGAGATTTTTTTTAATTTTTTTCCAAATTTGGGGTCCTTCACTAAAAACTTGAATAAAATGAAATCTACAACTCCGATTTGGGTCCAATTGGACTCGTTGGATTCGTATCTTCCCGAAATACAGTTTTCATTCATCAAACATCAAATTTGGATCTTTTTTGGTCCCATAAATTGGTCCAGAAGTGACTAATATTGCACATGAGTTCTTTAGTTGAGGTGTTTTAGTAATAAATCCATATCTCACTCATTTTTTAACATTTTTACATGCTTCCAAAGGGGTTTTGCTCTTAACTCATAGTTACCAAGAAGCAAAATCACAAAAAAAATTTGTATATTTCAAAATAAAAAGCAATGATCACCCCTTTAAATTAGGGTTTTTCCCAAAACTACTTTAGCTTCCTTTTTCCAAAATTTTCCAACATAAACTATATAGATGAGCAAGATAAAAATATTATACACAAGATTTATCATTTATATGAGACTAGCCTATTAGAACTTGTCCTTCCATGAATCTCTCACAAGATCACATAGAGCATACATGACATAGAAACTAGGGTTTGATTTCCTTACCTTGTCTTGTGAGATACTTTTCTTTTCTTTCCAAAGTTGACTAGGAACTTGGGATGCATGAAAAATAAACTCCTCCACCTCTCAAGAATTCGAATCTCTCTCTCTCTCTCTTTCTCTCTCTCTCTCTTTGTGTTCTTGCTAGTGAGAGAAAATAGAAGAAGAAGAAGAATGGTGGTGAATGAAGATGTAATGAAGATGTAGATATATGTTGGTGAATTAGAGTGGAATGCTAATATCCCCCATGTTTCTTTTGCCCCTTGGACAAAAGGGTTAGCCTTATCCCTTGCTAATCATGCCTAATCATGTCATTAAGGAGGCTAATTAGGCTATCCACCAATGGGAGCATGACACACTTGTCATTGTGTGTAAGAGTTTCTAATTTTGGACTTGATTAGCTTAATCTTTTTGCCTAAAAAGACTAATGTGGCCAGCTATATATATGACCAATAACTCCTCCATTTTCCTTTTATTTTAATGCACAAATTAGATTAATCAAAGGTCCAAAATACCCTTAATCAAGTGGGCTAAGTATGGGCTTGCATTTTATTTCTTTTGGGCTTCTTTAATTATTTTGGGCTATGTAATAAACATAGTTTAACAATTTTAATTTATATTACCCTAATTGTTTATTTAGGGTTTCTATTTCCAATTTTATGGAATTTAATTACTTGCACATATTTCTTTAATCAATAACCTAATTAGGTTTGCTTTAATTAGATTTAAAATTATTAATCACTTGAAATAGACCAAATTAATCTATTAGGTTAGTATAACTTTTAAATACTAACATTTCCTCAATACCATAACCCTTAGGTTATTTAATTACCTTACCTAATATATAATTAGGTTATGTGGCTTTCCTTTGATATATATAAAACATAACATAACATACTTAAATTATATATTTATTTTATAATGGTAAAATAAATATGCTACACATAACTTCTTATGCAATTATAATTATTTACATACCCAAGATATTATAATATAATATCCTTAGCTCGTTAACATAAATTCAATTAAGAATTTATTTACTTCCTTAAGTTATTACGATAAATATAATATCTTTTCTTTATTAAACTAATTTCATATAAGAATTTATTCTAATACTTGTAGACACTCAAAATTTTGTTTTCCTGTTACTAACAATGCAGGAGGACAAAACTGTCTTTTTCACACTCCAGATGTGACACCCCCAAATTCAGGTACTTGAAACCCGAACTCGGTGCTGCACGATACTATTTCTATGAGCGGAATAATACTAATAATAATAACAATAATATAGATATCAAATTTAACTTACATAAATTAGAGTCTAAATCCCAAGTACGCGACCTTTAAACATTCATCACATCATAGATAATAAATATCATTGTCTTAATAAACTTTAACTATTACACAGAATATTATAAAAATCATTCGAACAGCTTTCCTTTCCCCTTGTTCTGGCCTGATCCTTCGGGTTGATCATACTTAGCTGAAAATATTTAAATTTAAAGAAAGAATGAGCATTTGATTGCCCAGCAAGTAATAACAACAATTGATATTAGCCGAAAGAATTAAATATTTTCTTTGAATGACACTTCTACAACGAATCAACAGTTGTGAAGTAAGCTGAACAAATAATAACAACATATCAATTCTATATAAAATTTTTGAAACTACGTACTGAATATAACTAGAGATTAGTCGACACACTATGAACATTATTTTCTATTTTTGAAACGGTTAAATAGAACTTCATCTGTAAACCGTCATAACTTACAGGCACGAGGGTGATCAGCCCGTTATGCCCTGTATTGATCAATACTACATGCAAGAACGATATCATCGTTCATCTTATCCACCTTAGGTGCACAAAAGTTTTCCCATGTTCGGGATGTTCATACTTTGTCGGGAATCCAAACCAAAATAATCTGGTTGGATACAATAAAGTTATATCTTGTTCAACAATATTTTTAAGTTTGTGTCTATCCAAATCAAATAGCTTAGACGGCTTTAAGTCAACGTATACATACTGGAAATCAATAAGTATGTATCAACATATGATTAAATACAATGATTATCCAATTGGGGACACTTGTATAACCATATTTAGAAACTAATGAACAGAATAAATATCTGGATTATGCATTAATACTATGTTGATAAACAATGATCGGATAATTTAAGAACTTGTATGAATATGAATAATTGGATACATAATTAATAACAATAGAGTTAATAATCTGGCACAATAATATGATTCTGAAACTTTCTTACTCATGTCCATTGCATAAAGTAAATGCAAAGGTAGGATACTTTCTTGAGCTGTTGCTTACAATAACGCAACTTAGTTTTATCTTTTATATCAAAACCTATCATTAATAAGATCATTCGTTTGATTAGAATAATATATCATATCACGTAGTACTGCTATTTGCAGTCAACACTTAACCTAATCACATTGTCACATAAGTTTAACAATCATTGATTCACAAACAAACACTTATCTAGTCAAATTATAGAAGTCCAGATAAATTTCTGAAATATTTCGGTGTACCAACGGCTTTATCGGGTAATTATCGAGTTTAAGACTCTATTATGTATTTCAATGACTGTAATTATTAGTCATATTATTTTTAAATGACTTATAATAATTTTTAAATAAATATTATAATTTATCATGATTTTTCAAACATCGGTATCATTATTAAATGATTTAAATATTAAATAATTCTATTACCATTAATATTTAATTAATATTAAATTATTAATGAAACCATTGCCAAAATATTAAAGTTATTTATAATAACTTAAAATACTTTTAAAGTATTAATATTACCCTTAAATGATTTTAAAACATTTAAAATCATTTTTAAATAATTACCATTAATATTTAAATATTAATGTATTATTTATCAAAATATTAAAAGTCATTAATTATAACTTGAAATATTTAATAATTCCTTTATATCCTTTTTAAATGATTTTTTAAATTAATAAAACTATTTTAAAACTATTTATGTAATATAATTATTAAATAAGTTTAATATCATTAGTATTAAATTAATATCATTAATATTAATTATTAATGAAATTATCCTTTAAATATTAAAAGTTATATTTAATAACTTCAAATATTTTTAAACACTTTATTTTCATTTAAAATAATTTTTCTAATATTAAAATCATTTTTAAATTAATTTATTTAATATATTTATTAAATAAATCTAAAATCATTTATATTAAATAATTAATGAAATTCGCTTTAAAATATTACAAGTTATATTTTATAACTTCAATTATTTTTAAATACCTTATTATCATTTAAAATGATTTTTAATATAATAAAATGATTTTTAATTAATTTATTTAATGTATTTATTAAATAAATTAAATATCAATAATATTTAAATAAATACTAATATTTATGAAAAATATGTCAAATTATTAAAAGTTAAATTTTTTTAACTTAAAATAATTTTTAAAATAATTTTTATAATTTTCAAAAATAAATTTCTATTTTTAAATAATTTTTTTAGAAATTAATTAATTAAAATTAACTAAGTCTGTCGCTAAAGCCTTTGGCGACAGAAAGTGTAATAACTCGAGATTTTCTATATAAAATAAATAAGAAATTTTGCGTATAAATTTTTTTTTTATTTAATGACGAGACTAAGTGTCAAGTAAAGTGAACGATAAATGCGAATACATTTATTACTTGAAAAATTAGAAATAATTTTGAAATTATTAATTACCACAAATTATATGGTAATAAATTTACGTAGTAGAAATGTTTTTATTAATTATTTTCCATGAAAACATGATTGAAAATAATATATGAAGTGATAATTAGATTTATATAATAAATATTTTATTATATGAATTGTTCATAATATTTAAGTTAATTATTTTAACTTGATTATTGATGCTATGTACGAAGAAAAAGTCAGACATGAGATCCAAATCATGGATTGGGATTGTGATCAAGAGATGAGAATAATAATATTATATTATTTATATAATAATTTTACATTACCATAATTATATCTCTTGGGTATAAAGACGAGATAATATTGAGCAATGATTTGGTCAATTAGGTCATAGCATATACCGCATAGTCTTGTGAAACCCCTAATTATTAAAACTCGGTTATGTGATATCTACGAGTAGGATCGTGTATATGAAGTTATTGTGAATAAGAATATCGGTAATTAGAAGAAACCCTAATTATTGTTGTATGTCGATAATTAGGACAAACCCTAATTATTATAACCCTAATCTTGGTTGAAATTAGAAAAGCGAATAACATCATGTTAGTAATATACATGATAATTAAAGAACCACTAATGGTCAATTAGATACCCTAATTGATGACGTTGAGAAATCCTAATTTTAATTACGGGTTTAATTTTGATGTTATTGTATAAGTGTTTTAATTTACCAAAGGATAAAAGTTAATTGGTAAAATTATAAGAATTAAATCTAGTGATTAAATATTACATTTAATCGCCTTATACAAGATTGCCCATACACTCTTAACCAAAGCTCAACCATCACACCCATAACAAATCGAATCAAGAATTTTTGGCAAAAAGGGTATAAGAACACTAAACCTAGAAATCCTTTGATTCGATGTTATTTGATGCAATTAATTGTTTAAAGTTGTGTAATAGAATGTTAATTGATGATATGGGTTGATAAATCAAAGACCCATAACATCAAAGTGCACGAATTTGAAGATTTAAGCAAGTTGGAAAACCGAATTTCATTATTTTTTCACAAATGTCGGAGGCCATAACTATTTGCTCTATCATGAGTTTTGTTCTTCAAAAGTTGTTATGTGTAGCCTTTGATGTGGTCTTTAATCCGCAAAAAGAATCAAGTCCATATCATGTATAGATTAGAAGTTATAGATGGTCAAACATGGTCAATTCGATCATGATAAACCTGCTTTTTGGGGATGCGTAATGGGGAATTCTCGTCCAATTTTGTGCTTTAAAAGGTCTGGGCTTTTGATATGTTGTAGTGCATCTGAGTTAGGAAGCCATAGGCTTTGGAATGACCTCATTCAGACCTCGGATGAGGAATTACGGTGATTGGAAGGAAATGTCAAATTCTCAAAAGCGAAAGTCAGCAGCGGGATGTGCTATTCGGGACACTGTTTCGATCAGTTAATGTTTCCAAAACCTTCTGGGATTTTGGTATGTTATAGTACACCGAATAAGCTTTCCATAGACTCAAAAGCGGACTAAATCCGATATCGGAGGAGAGAGTTATGACATTTCAAAGTAGCAAAGTGTCAAAACTTCCCAACAAGTGCGGTGCAGTCCATTTGAACGGAATTTCTGGGCTGATGTGTTCGGAATTTGGAAATGGTCAAAGAATAAAAGTTGTAGCCCCAGAAGTTAGCTTCAGCGTGAGCTCAAGAATCGCTCAAAAAATGTTTTAAAATGAAAGAGTTATGACTGTTTTAGCGAAAAGAGGGTAAAGCTGAAACGAGATTGAAAACTCGTTATGAACGTCCACTTTTGGCCTTGCTACATTTGGGCTACCTAATGAACCCAATTGGGTAATTCGTATTTTTAAAAATAGTCTTACATACCATGTATAACATATCCAAAAAATCAGATTAATCGGAGTTATGAGCAATGCGTTAGAAAATCGTAAAGTGAGCTATTGAAAAATTAGTATAAACCAAGTCCCACATCGACTAAATTGAGAACTTCACCATTTTCTAAACCTATAAATAGAAGGGCTTGGCCTTTGTTTCATTCACCAACAATAAGGCCTCCAATTTTTGAGAAAGGCTTTGTTGTGGGAGAACTTTTATAAAGATCTCCTTAGTTAAATTTTGGCATGGAAGTGCGTATTCGATTCTGTGAAATTAAATTATATTTAGGGTATGTTTCTTATTTAATTTTTGTAATGTTATTATTTTTTTAATTGTTAGTTAAAGTTTGAATTTTTGAAGTTTAGTTAGTGTTGTTAATAAACTAGTTAGTTTACTATGTTTATTTTGGCTTGGAATTGATTATGTAAATGAGTTATTTGTGATGACTTTTAATATTTTGTGATGAATTTCATTAATTAATAATTATTAATGATATTAAAGTTATTTAATGATTATATTAAATAATTTAGTTTAAAAATGATTTTAATATTATAAAAATCATTTTAAATGAAAATAAGGTATTTAAAAATATTTGAAGTTATAAAATATAACTTTTAATATTTAAATGATAATTTCATTAATAATTAAATATTAATGATATTAAGATAATATTAATGATATTTAGTTTATTTAATGATTAATATTAAATAAATAGTTTAAAATGGTTTTACTTATTTAAAAACCATTTAAAGAGGATATTAAGGATTTTAAAATATTTTAAGTTATAATTAATGACTTTTAATATTTGGATAAATAGTACATTAATATTTAAATATTAATGGTAATTATTGGGGTAATATAAACGTTTTAAAAATAGTTTGAGTTATTATAAATAACTTTTATATTTTTGGTAATGGTTTCATTAATAGTTTAGTATTAATTAAACTATTAATGATGATGGAATTGTTTAATGTTTAAATCATTTAATTATGATTCCGATATTTGAAAGTTATAATGTAACCAAACTAGTCGACTTGAGAACCGATTATGAAGTTCGAATTTGAAGAAGAACACCTATAGTAATGATTATATCACTATAGGCCCTTTAGTGATGATTTGAATTATTTTAAAATTTTCAATTTCGGAAATTGCGAAAATGATTAAAATAAGATGTCCGATATTTGAGATGTTGAGGTATAGAATAAGAGTCTTAGACTCAAATTATTTGCCGATAAAAGTTTGTCTTGATACGACGACAAATGTTAGACCTTATACAAGAAAGAAAAGACTACTGTAAGAGCATGGATGAGATATTTGAAAAATGTATAAAAATATTTCAAGTATAGAATAGGAACTAAAAGTATGATCACTGTGATTATGTGATTGGACTATGTCTTGTTGTAATAGAGCGATTACTATGTGTTAAGATATATTGTTCTAATCGAACGAATGATCTGATTATTGATAGGTTGTGATAAAGAGATAAAACCTAAGTTGAGATTTGTAATCAGCGAATCAGGCAAGTATCTTACCTTTGCATTTTCTTTATGCAATGGATATGAGTAAGAAGTTTCAGAATTATTCTATTCTGCATGCTGATTATATACGCTTTGATTATCAACATGTTAGCTCGAGTATATATATTACATTAAGTTGATTTCTAAATGGTTATACAAGTGTCCCCTACTTGGATAATCATAGCATTTATTCACATGTTGATACACCTTTTCAATTACCCCGTATATATATGTTGAATTATATATTATTTTTGAGCAAGATTAAAACCTTCTAAAGTTTGGAACTGTGCATGTATGAACATCCCTATATGGGAAGATTTTTTGCGCAAAGGCGGATAGAGTGAAGCGATGAATTTCGTTCAAGTTATGTAGTATTGATCAATCACAGGTACAATCTGGTGATCACCCTCCGTGCCCGTCTGTAAGTTATGACGCTTTGAGGATAGAATTCGCTAAACCTTTTCGAAAATGAAAAGAATGTTCATAGTATTTTCTTAAACCCTATTCAAGGGTAGAGCGAGCCAAATTTAAAGAATTTGAAAGAGAGTTGTTATGTGAATTTTTTATCAAGTCTGATTACTTCACAACTTTCAATTCGTTGTAGAAGTGTTATGTAAAGAGAATACTTATATTCTTTCAAACTTATATATAATTGCTATTACTTCTTTGGGCACTTAAATGCTCATCCTTGCTTAAATTAAATATTTTCGATTATGTATGAGCAACTCAAGGCTCGAGCACGAACAAAGGAAAAGGAAAGTCGATCAATAAGTGTGTATTATGAGTTAATGGTTATAGTTGTATTGGTATCTATTCAAGTATTGTAAGGAATGTATTTGAAGGTCACGCACAGGGAAGTAAACTTTGATGTATGTAAATTAAGTTGAATGTATTATTATTTAGTATTATTGACTTAAAGAAATGGTATCGTGGAGAACCGAAGTTCGGGTTTCAAGTACACGGATTTGGGGTCGTCATAGGTTGGTATCAAAGTCATTGGTTATGAAGCTTAGGTAGGAATACACGAGACTAATAACCGCAATGATTAGGATAAGTATTAACTCATATAGAGTTAGTTGGTCGATAAGATTCAAAGATGAATCTTTGAAAGTGTAAAGACACGAGAGTTTCCTAACTCGATTATAAAGTTAAACAAAGAGTGGGGAATAGATTGAGTCTAAAAAGATCGAAAAGTGCGATTATGAGAGATCGTAAAATAAAAGCGATCAAGATATAGAACTAAATCGTAATATATACGATGAGATCACCTCGTGATGATCGATAAGGCTATAATGACCTGTAAGGAATCAATCGATGATTGGAAAGTTTCTGACAAGATTGCCGTGTATGAATGTACTATTAATTGAGTACATGGATCCAAGAGAATTATAAATACGAATTAAATTCGTATGGAGAATGTGGTTAGTGTTAGATGGGATTCAATTGAGGACTCATGCGGCAACGGAGTTGTATGATTCTTCATTATGGGAATTTGAATTGTACTTGTGTAAAAACCACTTAGTTTTCGCACCGATAATCATTGAAATGTCCGTGTCGCGCTATTTGTTATATGCACATTAAGAAGATGACTCCATTCTCGTGTGTATAATTGTAGATAGGTCATAGATAGAGAATATAAGATTAAGTTCGAGTTCTTAAAACTCATACCTATGAGACATTCTTGACTCATAATTATATGAAATGTTTATGAACCCCTCAAATGAATGGACGCCAAAGGTCCGACTAGGATAAGTTCTTAAACTCATATGATTGTGGCAATTTATGAACTCATAAGTGTGGTTTGATGAACGGGTATAGTTTTGTGTGAATGGAGTGTTATGGATTACGGTGAACGAGATAGATTGTTAAGTAAATGATTTTTAGTGAAGGTGTTAGGTTTTCCTAAACTCCCTAGCTATGCTAAACTTCAAAATTTTGACATCAAGCTAAATGCGCACTATGTGCTTTTGAAAACAAAAATGTAGACTCGTAATCATTTTTGAAATGGTTTAAAGTACGGTCTATGCTATTTATTTTGGCTAGACGCAAATGATTTGAAATATCAAAATTTGTTTTTAATTATCACTCATGTACCATGTAACCCTGGTGCAGAGATGAT
Source organism: Panax ginseng (assembly GCA_020205605.1). Lineage (NCBI taxonomy): Eukaryota > Viridiplantae > Streptophyta > Magnoliopsida > Apiales > Araliaceae > Panax > Panax ginseng. The sequence continues at coordinate 95,126,072 of CM035139.1, forward strand.
AAAAATGTGATGGAGTTATAAATACGGGAATACTTTAGTGAATTTGACACGAAGTCATTTGTTCCACTATTGTATGATGTGTTATGACAAAGTCATACAATGACGGCATCCTCAACGGATTGTTAATACAGTACGGCATCATGACGTCATTCTCGAAAATGTTTTCAAAAAGTTTAATTTGCCAACGGGGTTTGGCTACATCTAAATAATTCGATTGAATTGAATTATTGATATGAGTCTATGCTATTTGAATCAGCTAGACTAATGTTAATGAAAACTCTAAGTGTTCATTGAAAGAAATTTCCCGAACCAAATTGTTTGGTGCGGAATCCTATGATAAGACTGAGGTGAACAATGTTGTTTGGATAAATGATCCAATCTAATGGCGTAAATATTCGCTAGAATGATTAATAACGTTATATATGGCGTAGGGGTACAATAGGCTAATCACCTAAAGTACTATTAATGGTAGTTTACCTTCTTTGTGATTGTAAACATACCGGGTAATGTTTTGTTTTTACGGTATGAATACCGTTAAAACTATGTGTTCATGGTCTATATGACCCCTCAAAGACAATTTGAAAACTTTTACTCTTGTGAGAGGTGTATTGGGTAGCATGTGATGATATGTGTGAATGTTGTAAGCACGAGATAGAGTTAGCCGAAAGTTATGAGGGAGGTTGGAGCAGAGGGAGATATTCAGATAAGGCAGGTTGAAGGTTGAAATAGAAGCCAAAGACACCGGATATATACCTTGGATCGAGCTTTAGTCATCACCTTCATGCGATTCGATGCGAGTGGATGGAGGCGCCTTTCGGCAGAGAGGCGTTAATGAGAATTGAATAAAGTTATCGTCAATCAAAATAAGAGACAACGTATATAGAACTCTTGATTATTGTGTATATATACTATATGTTAATCAGGATAACTTATGTATGTAGATGTCTGGTGAGAAAGATATGTGGAATAAGAAAGATCATATTCACTTTCGAGCTAATATCGAGGCCAACAGATGAAATAGAAGCTCACTAGGAACCCAAATCGGACGAGGTGGCTATCATGGAAAAACGTAGCATCAGATCCAGAAATGTTGGATTTGACAGATAGTGATTCAGACACTAAAGTTGAAGCTGCTCAAGCATCAACGGAGGTGCAGGATTTGGAGAACAAGGTTTCTTCATTGGAAAGGTTGTGGGAGATAGAAAAGTTGATGCGTCAGGCGTTAATGGAAACAATGGAAGAGCAGGATAAGCTCAAAATCCAAATTGACCAGATGGAGCCTCAAGCGACACATCCGTGAAGGACACACCTCTCCTCGTTGCCCCGACTATAAGAAAGGTGGATGTTTTAATTGTGGGATGGAAGGACATCGGCGAATGAATGTCCAGAAAAAGCTTGGTAAATAAGTAGTATGGGTTATGTATGTAATATATGTGATAAGTAATGAACTATTTTTAACTTTTATGTTGGTTAAGATTTTAAATCCGAACTTTCGTAGTCACAAAAGGATAATCGTTGATTAAATGAGTTGTCTTTGTGTAAATATTCGATAAATGAATATGAATCTTAAGTTTGAGAAATGAAACGAAGTTTAATACATTAATCTTATGCAATAAGGTTTAAAATGTAAGGGTATAATTTATGGTTTTATTTAACCGGATAATGCCGCCAAGACGTCAAACTCAAAACCAAAGGATAGAAGAATCTACTAATCTTTGGGAAGCGATAAATTTTAATCGATGCAAAACTTTGCAAACATGGTAGCTTAGGCTATCAAACGAGAGGAACACGGTTAGGGAAACCACCGGACAATCGCTTAGTAAAATTCAAAGACTTCAAAGCTTAGTAGTACCACTGCAATTTAGAGGATCAATGACCTATAGAAGCCCGGACTTGGGTGAATGAGATAGAGAAGGCGTTCAGAATCGCTAAAGTAGATGAGGGCAAAAGACCACTTTTTCCACTATATATGATGAAAGGGAAGCTAACTTTTGGTGGGAGGCAAATAAGACTTAAGGGGGAGAAGAAGAAATTACTTGGGATAGGTTTAAGGATTTATTTTTAGAAAACTATCTCTCTGTTAGTATGCGATCTAGAATGGAGGTGAGATTCACCGAGTTAAAGCAGGATAACATGGTATTATGAGTATGCCGCAAAATTTAATGAGTTGGCTAGGGTTTTGCTCCACATCAAGTGGATCAGAGGCTAGGAAGGCAAGGAGATTTGAGGTGGGCTTAAAACCCACGCTCTCTGATAATAAGGTGTCAAGATCGCAAATCAATACTTTTAAAGACTCATGGAGAAGGCTATCATTCTTTGAGCAGGAAGTGAGGCCATGAGCCTCTACCATAAGGAGAAGAAGAACAAAAGCAAGTCGGGAGGAGCAAAGAAAGATAGAAAGTAGTAGTGGGAATAGGGGTGAGAAAAGAATGAGGAATTTTTCCGAGAAAATGCAAAGTAAGCGAGGAAGGTATAAAAAGTGTAGGTAGTGCAGTTGGTGCAAGAATCATGGGAAGAATCACTCTGGCGAAAGTGTCTCAAGGGCAAGCTTGTATGATACAAGTGTGAGGCGAGAGGTCATATCTCCCAATCGCCCTAACTCAAGGATGATCGATGGATGCTTTATATGTGGATCGACCGAGCATAAGGTGAGGAACCATCACGAGAGGGAATGGAGGCGGGAACATAACCACTGGGGAGAAGCGGTGGGACGTTAGCAATTTTGGGACCAAACTCAACCAAAGAACTCCAACGAAAGCAACTCAGGGTTTACAACATGACCAGTCCGTGATACGGTGGCAGCTAGAAACAGAACTCCAGGTGCTATTTGAATAACTTATATATCTTATATTTCTGCTTAATCGGATAGACAAGTGTTATGATGAATAATTAAAGATCAGTTCGATCAAGTACGATCGAGATCTACACGACAATGATTATATGTTATGTACACTTCTTCAAGATATATGAGTTTTAAAGCGGTGATTCCGGGGACGGAATCCTTATAAGGGAAGGTGAATGTAATAACTCGAGATTTTCTATATAAAATAAATAAGAAATTTTGCGTATAATTTTTTTTTTTATTTAATGACGAGACTAAGTGTCAAGTAAAGTGAACGATAAATGCGAATACATTTATTACTTGAAAAATTAGAAATAATTTTGGAATTATTAATTACCACAAATTATATGGTAATAAATTTACGTAAGTTTAAATGTTTTTATTAATTATTTTCCATGAAAACATGATTGAAAATAATATATGAAGTGATAATTAGATTTATATAATAAATATTTTATTATATGAATTGTTCATAATATTTAAGTTAATTATTTTAACTTGATTATTGATGCTATGTACGAAGAATAAGTCAGACATGAGATCCAAATCCTGGATTGGGATTGTGATCAAGAGATGAGAATAATAATATTATATTATTTATATAATGATTTTACTGATTACTATAATTATGTAATGGGGTATGTGTGACAGAGATAATATTGAAGCAAATGGCGGTCAATTAGGTCATAGCATATTACCGCGTCTTTGTGAAACCCTAATTATTAAACTCGGTTATGGGATATCTCTCGAGTAGTATTTGTGTATATGAAGTTTCTTGTGAATAAGAATATTGTAATTAGAAGAAACCCTAATTATCGTTGTATGTCGATAATTAGGACAAACCCTAATTATTATAACCCTAACTGGTAGAAATTAGAAACCGTAACGACTGTGTTAGTAACATACACAGATAATTAAAGAACCACTAATGGTCAATTAGATACCCTAATTGATGACGTTGAGAAATCCTAATTTTAATTACCGGGTTTAATTTTGATGTTATTGTATAAGTGTTTTAATTTACCAAAGGATAGAAGTTAATTGGTAAAATTATAAGAATTAAATCTAGTGATTAAATATTACATTTAATTGCCTTTGTACAAGATTGCCCATACACTCTTAAACAAAGCCCAACCATCACCCATAACAAATCGTAAGCAAGAATCAAGAATTTTTTGGCAAAAGGGTATAAGAACACTAAACCTAGAAATCCTTTGATTCGATGTTATTTAATGCAATTGATTGTTTAAAGTTGTGTAATAGAATGTTAATTGATGATATGGGTTGATAAATCAAAGACCCATAACATCAAAGTGCACGAATTTGAAGATTTAAGCAAGTTGGAAAAACCGAATTCTTTTATTTTTTCACCAAATGTCAGAGGCCATAACTATTTGCTCTATCATGAGTTTTGTTCTTCAAAAGTTGTTATGTGTAGCCTGATATGTGGTCTTTAATCTGCAAAAAGAATCAAGTCCATATCATGTATAGATTAGAAGTTATAGATGGTCAAACATGGTTGTGGAGATCATGATAAACTATTTTGGGCAAATCATGTAATGGGGCATTCTCGTCCACTTTTTGTGCTTTAAAAGGTCTGGGCTTTTGATATGTTGTAGTGCATCGAGTTAGGAAGCCATAGGCTTTGGAATGACCTCATTCCAGCCTCGGATGAGGGAATTACGGTGATTGGAAGGAAATGTGTCAAATTTCTCAAAAGCTGAAAGTCAAAGAATGGATGTGCTATTCGGGATATTGTTTTGATCAATTAATGTTTCCAAAACCTTCTGGGATTTTGGTATGTTATAGTACAATCGAATAAGCTTTCCATAGACTCAAACGAACTAAACCGATATCGGAGGAGAGAGTTATGACATTTCAAAGTAGTAGTGTCAAAACTTCCCAACAAGTGCGGTGCAGATCCATTTGAACGGAATTTACGGGCTGATGTGTTCGGAATTTGGAAATGGTCAAAGAATAAAAGTTGTAGCCCAGAAGTTAGCTTCGCGTGGGCTCAAGAATCGCTCAAAAATGTTTTAAAATGAAAGAGTTATGACTGTTTTAGCGAAAGAGGGTAAAGCTGAAACGAGATTGAAAATTGTTATGAACGTCCACTTTTGACGCACTGTTTGGGCTACCTAATGAACCCGAATTGAGTAATTCGTATTTTTTAAAAATAGTCTTACATACCATGTATAACATATCCAAAAATCAGATTAATCGGAGTTATGAGCAATGCGTTAGAAAATCGCAAAGTGAGCTATTGAAAAATTAGTATAAACCAAGTCCCACATCGACTAAATTGAGAACTTCACCATTTTCGAACCTATAAATAGAAGGGCTTGGCCTTTGTTTCATTCACCAACAATAAGGCCTCCATTTTTGAGAAAGGCTTTGTTGTGGGAGAACTTTTATAAAGATCTCCTTAGTTAAATTTTGGCGTGGAAGTGCGATTCGATCTGTGAAATTCGTGATTTAGGGTATGTTTCTTATTTAATTTTTGTAATGTTATTATTTTTAATTGTTAGTTAAAGTTTGAATTTTTGAAGTTTAGTTAGTGTTGTTAATAAACTAGTTAGTTTACTATGTTTATTTTGGCTTGGAATTGATTATGTAAATGAGTTATTTGTGATGACTTTTAATATTTTGTGATGAATTTCATTAATTAATAATTATTAATGATATTAAAGTTATTTAATGATTATATTAAATAATTTAGTTTAAAAATGATTTTAATATTATAAAAATCATTTTAAATGAAAATAAGGTATTTAAAAATATTTGAAGTTATAAAATATAACTTTTAATATTTAAATGATAATTTCATTAATAATTAAATATTAATGATATTAAGATAATATTAATGATATTTAGTTTATTTAATGATTAATATTAAATAAATAGTTTAAAAATGGTTTTACTTATTTAAAAACCATTTAAAGAGGATATTAAGGATTTTAAAATATTTTAAGTTATAATTAATGACTTTTAATATTTGGATAAATAGTACATTAATATTTAAATATTAATGGTAATTATTTGGGTAATATAAACGTTTTAAAAATAGTTTGAGTTATTATAAATAACTTTTATATTTTGAAGAATGGTTTCATTAATAGTTTAGTATTAATTAAACTATTAATGATGATGGAATTGTTTAATGTTTAAATCATTTAATTATGATTCGATATTTGAAAGTTAAATTTTTACCAAACTAGTGACTTGAGAACCGATTATGAAGTTCTCAATTTGAAGAAGAACACCTATAGTAATGCTTATATCACTATAAGCCCTTTAGTGATGATTTGAATTATTTTAAATTTTTAATTTCCGAAATTGCTAAAATGATTAAAAATAAGATGTCCGATATTTATGATGTTGAGGTATAGAATAAGAGTCTTAGACTCAAGATTTACCCGATAAAGTCAGCTTGCGATTTGACGACAAATGTTAGACCTTATACAAGAAAGAAAAGACTCACCGTAAGAGCATGGATGAGATATTTGAAAAATGTATAAAAATATTTCAAGTATAGAATAGGAACTAAAAGTATGATCCTTTGTGATTATGTGATTGGACTATAATAATAATTGTAATAGACAAAGATTATGTGTTAAGATATATTGTTCTAATCGAACGAATGATCCGATTATTGATAGGTTGTGATAAAGAGATAAAACCTAAGTTGAGATTTGTAATCAATTGAATCAGTAAGTATCTTACCTTTGCATTTTCTTTATGCAATGGATATGAGTAAGAAGTTTACGAATTATTCTATTCTCGCATGATTATGTACGCTTTGATTATCAACATGTTAGCTCGGATATATATTACGTTAAGTTGATTTCTAAATGGTTATACAAGTGTCCCCACTTGGATAATCATGGCATTTATTCACATGTTGATACACCTTTTCAATTACCCGTATATATATGTTGAATTATATATTATTTTGAGCAAGATTAAAACCTTGGGTTTGGAACCGTGCATGTATGAACATCCCTATATGGGAAGATTTTTGCATAAAGGCGGATAGAGTGAGCGATGAATTTCGTTCAAGTTATGTAGTATTGATCAATACAGGTACAATCTAGTGATCACCCTCCGTGCCCGTAAGTTATGACGCTTTGAGGATAGAATTCGCTAAACCTTTTCGAAAATGAAAAGAATGTTCATAGTATTTTCTTAAACCCTATTCAAGGGTAGAGCAGAGCCAAATTTAAAGAATTTGAAAGAGAGTTGTTATGTGAATTTTTATCAAGTCTGATTACTTCACAACTTTTAATTCGATTTGTAAGTGTTATGTAAAGAGAATACTTATATTCTTTCAAATTATATATAATTGCTATTACTTGTCGGGCACTTAAATGCTCATCCTTGCTTAAATTAAATATTTTCATTATGTATGAGAAGCAACCTTGAAGGCTCGTGCACGAACAAAGGAAAAGGAAAGGCGATCGAATAAGTGTGTATTATGAGTTAATGGTTATAGTTGTATTGGTATCTATTCAAGTATCAGAAGGAATGTATTTGAAGGTCACGTACCGGGAAGTAAACTTTGATGTATGTAAATTAAGTTCGAATGTATTATTATTTAGTATTATTCAGCTTAAAGAAATGGTATCGTGGAGAACCGAGTTCGGGTTTCAAGTACCTGGATTTAGGGTCGTCACAAAAAGTGTCGCCTTAGGTGTTCTTGAGAAACCCAGACCTTCAAAGTCAGTTTTCGAGTGACCATGTTTGACCAGGTTTAATTTCTAACCTATGATATTTCTGGGCATTCTAAAGCTTTGATATTGTAGTATTAATGTAGAACTACAAGAATCAATAATAAACAGGGTCAAACAAACATCACAATAGCAAGTTATAAGTCAGCAAACTAATTGTCAGACGTGTTCATCGTGTTTCTGGGCTGCCCAGAAAATCTGGTCATGCCCGGTCAACGACCTTGGTGGCCTTAAATCTATCGATCTATTCATGTATTAGGTAGTTTAGACGTCGGGCTTTGTAGAGTAACTAGCATGGTACATGAATCAAGCACTTATAAGGTCTAAACATCATCAAGCTGCAAGATCTATGGCATTAAAAAAAAGGTCATCGGAGTTGTTTCTTCATTTCGGGTTACCGAAATGAAGAACAGATCAAAAGCATATTTGGGCTCCCACAACTTGTGATCCAGGTGATGATTTCATGATCTAAGGATTCCAGGTTGTAGACAACATGTAAGACTACAGATTCATTACATAGAACCAATAAAACAACAACACAACAAGAAGATCTAGTCCGGTCAAAGTCTGTCAGAGACAACGTTCATCTGTTTTCTAGATTACCCAGAAACAGAAAACGTGATCGGTTTACCTACTTTGACCAGACACTATATTCACTCAGTTTGATTATTAGGAGATTTTAAGGCATAATAATGTAGTACATATACCAAACTACAACTTAGATTCAAGAACCATAACAAAACATCAAAACACTGTCAGATCCGAGTCCATGAAGATCTTGTCAGAGCCTTCTGGGAACGATCTGGGTTTTCCAGAAACTGAAAGTCATTGTCAGTCAACGATGTTTGACCAACCATAACTTTCAATCTTTACATGGTATGACCTTGATTCAAGTTTCAGATTAAAGTCCTATCATCATACTAAAAGTTGAAACCTTTAAACAACTAAAAACATAAACAAGATGAGATCTAGATGGTCTGACATTAGTTGTCAGACAACATTTTGAAAGATTTCCAGATTTTGAAAAACACTAGATCTGAGCCTATAGATGTTATGGATCTAACATCTATCAACCCAGATCACTTATATACACTACATATAACATGTTTAACACAAAAAAAACTAACATCTAACATAGGATCAAAGTTCAGATTTTAGGTTTAGGTTTATACCTTCTATGAACAAACTTTTGATTCTTGGCTTCTTGATCTGTTATGGGTGATCTAGGAGCCTTATGTGGGACTGATCCACTACTAAATTTCGGAGGTTTTAGAGAGAGAGTGTCAAGTTTGAGTATTGGAAATAAATGAACATGAATATACACTTTCTCTCTCCAATTCTATATAAATGATGTAGATGCAATGTATGCAGCTGAATATGGCTGATGTGCTGTAGATTTGTAGCTCATAGCTAGACTAGGTTGATGACTTGCCAAGATTTGGCAAGATTTTGCTAGCAATAATTCAAGAATGGGACAAAAAGGGTATTTTGGTCAATAGCATTGCATTTTAATGGTATTCTTGTCCATGGTACTTGAATCTATGGTTTAATCACTAGATTTTAAACCTTAAGGTTCCCAAATAATTTCTAGGGTTTGAAAAATTAAGTTTAAAGTTTAATAAAATTTTAATTAGAACACACTAATTAAAATTAGGATTTTTAATAGAAAATTAGGGTTTTAAATAATTAGGGTTTTCAAATATTAATTAGGATTTTCTCTAATTAACATTAAATCTAATAATACACAACATAAATCATGTAACACCATTACTACACAGTCTTAAACTCATAATTGAGTTTAACAAATAGGGTTTAACAAATTAATATTAGGGTTATGACATTATACACCATAATTGATCACCAACTATTATCAATACACACATACAGTATATATTTATAACACTGAAAAATAATATTATATTTAATATAATATTATTATTCTCATTCATTGATAAAATCCAAAATTAGGGTTTGGATTCCATATCCGATTTATCATTCATATATAACATTATTAATTAAGTTAGAAATAATTAACTTAATAATCGAACTAAAATTCATATGACAAAATATTAATTATAATAATCCCAATAATCATTTCATATATTATTTAAATAATATAAAAATCACATATTTTCATAGAAAATAAATAATAAAGACATTTCTACTATAATATTAATTATTATAAGAATATACTTTATAATGATTAATTATTCTAAAATAAAATCATTTGAAATTATTCATGTAAAATAAATTTTCATTTATCACAAATATACATATACTTTACTTGGCCCATATTCTCATCTTTAAAATAAAAAAAAAATTATGCAAAATTTCTTATTTATTTATATAGAAAATATTGGGTTATTACATTCACCCTCCCTTATAAAGATTCTGTCCCCGGAATCACTGTTTTAAAACTTATACATACAAGGGTACATAGCATACACAATCATTGCAAGTAGGTCTCGATCATATTTGATAAAAGTAAACTTTAAATGTTCAACATAAAGCTTGTCTATCTAATTAAACGGAAATTTGATTTCTAAAAGAACTCAAATTCCTCCTTCAAAATTTCTTTATAAAATAATTTGCTATATATAGGAAAATCATATATATACGAAAATAAAAGTTATTCGATTAATACCTGGAGTTCCATTCCCAGCTGCCACAATATCCTAAACCGTCATGTTGAAGACTCTCGCGGTTGCTTTTGTTGGTTGAAGTCGGTCATGTGATCACTAGAGTCCCGCTGCCTTTTTCCATGGTTACACTCCCCGCCTCCATTTTCTTTTTTGGACAATCCTTCACCTTATGCTTCATAGACCCACACAGAAAACACCCACTGTTCATCCTTGGGTTGGGGCAGTTGGGAGAAATATGGCCCCCCTACCCGCACTTGTAACATATAAACTTACCCTTCAGACACTCACCAGAGTGATTCTTCCCACAATTCCCAAACTGAACTACCTACTTCTTTATACCTTCCTGCTTCACCTGGACATTTCCAAAATAATTTCCTTTTCTCTTTTCACCCCTATTCCCACTATTAGTTTCCACCTTCACAACTCCTACGACCTTGCCTTTGTTCTTCTTCTCCTTGTTGTAGAGGCTCGTGTCCTTACTCCCCTCCTCAGCTATGATAGCCTTTTCCATGAAAGCTACAAAAGTATTAATCTGCAACACCGCCACCTTGTTGTAGAGCCAGGGTTTTAAGCCCAACTCAAACCTCCTTGCCTTCCTATCCTCCGTATCAACTTGATGCAGAGCGAACCTAGCCAACTCATTAAACTTTGCGGCATATTCCGCAATAGTCATGTTCTCCTGCTTTAACTCCAAAAATTTCACCTCCATCCTAGCCTGCATGCTAGCTGAGAGATAGTTTTCAAAAAATAAAGTCTTAAACCTAGCCCATGTAACTACACCTTCTCCTGTCCTAGTTTGATTTGCCTCCCACCAAAAGTTAGCCTCCTCTTTCATCATATAGGTGGCAAAAGCGGTCTTTTGCCCCTCATCTACCCTAGCAATTATGAATGCCTTTTCTATCTCCACTACTAGAAAATCAGCCTATAGCGATGAGGCGGCCGCTATAGCCAAAAGACCGTCGCTAAAAGTTTTAGCGACGATTTGTCACGATCACGCCATAGAACCCGCCGGTAAATCCTATAGCGACGATCTTTTGACCTATAGCGACTGGCCACCACCCTAGCTATAGGTCGTGGCAAAATCAGTATATATGTATATAAGCGACGCCAAATGATCGTCGCTATAGGATCGCATTTTATAGAACACTATAGCTACGATTGGGTCAATGCACTGCACGCTATAGCCTTTTTATATTTAAAAAATTAATTAATAATGCAAATTTATTCAACAAACACAAATACAATATAAAATAAAATATAAAAACTATTATATACATCATTTAAAATTAGTATTTATTATAATCATTATTATATACATCATTTAAAATTAGTATGTATTAGACATCTAAAACATTTGTATCTCCTAAATTTAAAAGCAGTAAGAATGTAAAGTATAAATTAGACAAATGTTTACTACAAGAGATAGAGAACTATGTGCCTTCAAATTCTCAATTTTCAATTTGAATTGAATAATTTGAAAATCAAGAACAAATTGTAATTTTAACATAATGCAATTCATTGCAGATTTGATATTCCCACTTTATATCCTTCTCTAATTACCCGATGTCGATACAAAATGTTGGCACCCTCTTGTCGCCATTTGTGTATTTCGCCTTTGATCAACAACCTGTGTAGTTGGATCATCCGAATTATCCAACACTTGAATAAGCAATTTTGATTTGGCCAAATCCAAATTGCACATCGCAACTATAGATTGCTCAATTCTCTGTTTCCATGACGATACCTGCTATGACCAACTTGGTTTGCTTCTCGGTTTCACTGATGCTAGCAAGAAGAGAATCCTAAATGAAGGAAGAAGCTCCCCATTATAACAAGCTTAGTTGAGGAAACAATAATCAACAAAGAGTTAAGGATCAATAGTTCATTCCGAAATTGTCAAAGCACTAAAATCTTTCTGTTTTTGAAACAAGCAAACCCCAATTGATATATTTCTGATTTTTTCCATTTTGTTTTAAGCTAAAAGAAATGGAATATTGGATTTAAATTGCAATTATTTTAACAATCATGAACTTTGTGAATCTAAATGCGCACATAAATGTTGTAAACTTACTGGAAGGCCTCCATCCCCATCAATACTTGTCAAAAGTTGAACATTATTCATATCCCAGAATTTAACAGAAAATTCGTCCCCAGCTGCTAAAAATCGGTTTTTAGTTGTATCAAATTAGAGTCTGCTTATTTACCTACAAATGAAAACACCAGTATTAACAAATTGAACTAGATGAACTAACCTTGTTCCATCAGCGCTGTAGGCCATTGTTGTGCACCACCGCCCAGGGGCATCATAATCAACTCGAGATCCCAAATTGTCATATAACCATGCCTTTATCTTTCCATCTAGAGTCATTGAAAATATAAACCTGAAAATAGAAAGGATATTGCTCATCACGCAAATGTAGTCCGAGAGAAAACCTCTAGGGGAATGTACTTAAAATATCACCATAAGCAAGGAATTGAACTAATGGAAAAGTACCTAAATGTTTTCTTTATAGTGAGGCATACTGAGAATAGACAGAGCTTCATGACCTTCAAAAGTGTATATTTTTGCACCCGGTTGTGGCATCCCAAACCTGCAATCATTAGTATCGAGAAGGGAATCATGTAAATGATTCATTTATCGTTGCTAAGAGGTAAATTTGTTCGCACTCAAACCGGCCTTAATGGTCTTGTCGTCCCCACAAAGTTATCACACATAATCGCTTATTGGGATGAGAGAATGTAAGATCATTTGCTCCACCGATATAAGCATCAATTTATAATAAAATAAACCACCCCTCGCTTTTAGCACATAGTAGCAAGCTCGAGTATTATGACAAAAAGGAAATGGAAAAAGGTAGAAGGGTTGGCAAGGCAAAGCAAAGATATCGTATTCTCCAAATGTCGCCTTATATCATCACCCTTGTGATGAGAATATATTTGAACAATGTGTCTTGAATATGCAACTCCTATTTAAATGATGGAATGGACAAAAGCGTTGAATCCACAACTTCATTAATATTGATAATTAACATTTATAAATAGGCTTACTAAACAAAGAACCATCCGGGGTTCCAAATCACACTTGTTAACAGAGACATCGAGGATCTTTAATTAGAGCAACCTGAATTTAATTAAAAGCCCATTTAGTTTTCAGTTATTCTAATGGTTAAAGTAGTAGGCAAGAGTATGTTTTACAGAATACTTGGTTTCATATTTTACTAATCACAGAAGGCAGCAGACCTGCAGAGGCACTGAACATGCACCAAGATCCCAAACTTTGAAGTTTCTAAGAACCAGTCTTTGCTCCCACGAAATGGAATATGAAACTGGTCATTGTCAAGAGCACAAATACACTCCTTAAGAGCCAAAAGACTCTTGTTAATTTCAGCTCCCTCAATCCTACAATGGACAAAAACCATAACTATCCAGAATTGCAATTGATTGCGTGCATTTACAAAAAGGAAATAGTATCAATTATAAATATGTATGAAATGTATACACAAATAGTTATCAGGAATTCATAATTAAAGGAACCAATAATCATCAGTAAAAATCAAACCAAAGACAAGACCCAAACCGGACCACGTGGATGAAATTTAAGGTACTTGCCATGCGAAGTTCCACTTGAAACTTGTCCGATTATTTCCAAGTAGATCGGAATTACACTAAGAATACTAGTTGGAGAGTAAAATCTCGGTAGTGAAGACTTCATCCCAAGGCCTTCCAAATCGAGCTCTTATATAATGTCAAGTTATCAATTGGCAACAAAACTAATAAACTTGTGAAACCTTCAATTCAAATAACAACATATAGTCACATGGGCATCCAATAAACAATAATCACTTATATCATTTATCTTCTACGCAATTAATCGTCTTAAAACAAATGACAAAGAAGAGTTAGCTCATTAGCTATAGATGCGTGACTTTTTGGAAGTAGGAATGCTCCAAAAGCATATGTGAACCAATGTGGTGTGCCATTCAACAAGTCAAATGCAAAGAAGACACAAGTGCGCTATGCATATGCAGTAAATCCATACCAAAGCAATCGTGCAGAAGTTTCAAATAGTTTTGTATTTGTTGTGAAGGAAGTTTGAGTAGACTTCATTTCTGCAGAAACAATGCCATATATAATAACATAGAGACCATGAAAATTATCAAAACATTATTTCATGATAAAAATGAATTGACATTATAGAGAATCAAAATTCATATCTCAATAACAAAATGAAGCCTGTATAAGAAATGCCATATATGCATATGTTTGTTTGATAGTTTAGTATAACATGCATGCCTTAACTTTATTATCAGTAGAAACAATATATGAAAGGGCATGAAAAGATTAAAAACAAATTGGTGAGAGTTTCAATATGGAAGAAATAAATAAATGTGGATCAAGTAATAACAGGTAAGGATAATAATGAATGACCTATTATATGTCCTTGGTTGAGGAAAATGTACAGATGCTGGAAATACTTCTTGAACAGGGACAAAATAGAAGAAAGCGGTTTTTCTTTTGTTTTTGGTGGCAATTTGATTCGATTGAAGCTTAAAAACAAGTAAAGAATCCAAATACCAGAACAACTGAAAAACCCACCAAAGAGTCCATGGGGATTTCTTCCTGCTGTATGAAATTATAGTCTGCAGAACCAAAAATTAAAAATCAATCAATACATAAAATGGGAACAAAGAAATGAACATGCCAATAAGAACTTACTGAGCTTACCTCCCTGTCCATCAATAACTATGCTTTTGAATTAAAGTTACATTAATAATTCTTCCACATCGTGTCAATGAGGACCAAAATCAATTGATCCCACCCGATATATAAGATCAAGAAGCCTAGAAAATTAGAGGGAAAAACCCATGAATTAATTAAGAGATTTTAACCACAAACGAATTAATAAAGATAGATTTTGACTCTATAAACCAAATACATTGATTCAGCTGATAAAGCTAACTGAGATAGAAAAATAAAATGGTGAAAACTTAAAACAGAGAATTATTAGAGAAACTTGACTGGATTATATTCAAGGGCTCTATGTGCTTCTCAATTATCTAACAATTCAAATAGAAAAGAGAGAGAGAAAATTACTACGAAATCCAAAGGGGAAGCAGATTGATTAACTATGTTGTTCCAAGATTTTAAGCAGATTGATTAACTATGCTAAATCTTTGCTCTGATTTCTGCATTCTCTGTCTCAAGCCGCCTCACAACTGCATTTGCACGGTCCACTTGGCCACTTGCTCTTCAGTACAGTAGCCCCAACCATTATCGAGGCCTTCGATTGGTACGGATGTGTTTTTCTCTCACAGTGCAACCCATTGAAGTTATAGACGATGTGAAGAACCCTAGAAATGTAAGTGAAATTTAACTAGTATAAAACACATAAACATATATATGTGTGTGTGATATATAGATATTATAGAGAATTAGAGATAGAAACTTACAGATTCGATGAAGAATCGCACTTGATAAGTGAAAAAATGAAGTTGGAGACGGATGAAAGTGTTAGAAATGAGGGAGATGACTTGAGAGGACGAAGATAATTTGGGGAAAAAATGGGAGTGAAATGCTGATATGATACCGAGGAAAATGAGAGTGTTTTTCAAAAAAACTATATCCGAGATGGTCGAGAATTGAATCGTCGCTATAGATACCCTATAGCGAGGGTTCCGTGCCGACCGTCGCTATAGATACCATATAGCGACGGTTCCGTGCCGACCGTCGCTATAGTCGCTATAGATACCCTATAACGACGGTTCCATGCCGACCGTCGCTATTGCTCGTTGCTATATGTCGAATTTCTAGTAGTGCTTGTTAACCCATGTCTGGGCTTCTATAAGGTCAGCTGTTCCCCTGAATTTTGGTGGTCCTACTGCCTTGAAGTCTTTAAATTTTGCCAAGTGATTGTCCATTTGGTTCCTCGCATAATTTGGTATTCCCGCCAGATAGCTTTGTGCCACCATGTTTGCAAAGTTTTGCATTGGGTCTGGTTGTTGTTCCCCAGCGTTGTTGACAGATTCTTCTACCCTTTGATTTTGAGTTTGACGTCTTGGCGGCATTATCTGATTACATAAAATCATAAATTTAACTTACATTCTAAACCTTATTGTATAAGTTTAACATGTAACACGAATTTTTATTCAAAACTTATTCCACTTATCAAACATGGATTCGTATTCATTAATTCAAAGTACTTTACATAACATAGCACATACTGCTATCCCTTTGTGACCACAAAAGTTGGGAATTACTGCAATAACTTACACAAAAGTTGGGAATATTACATTACACACGTACATTATCAAACATACATAATCAACTACTAATCCTACTTATTTCCTACGCCTTTTCCTGATTCTGGACAATCTTTCGCCCAATGACCTTCCAACCCACAAACAAAACATGCATCTTGCTTAAAGTCAGGACAATGAGGAGAGGTATGTCCCTCATGGTCGAAAATATAAAATATCTTTCTCCCCTAGTTTTTATTAGATTTTCCTAAGTCGTGGTCTTTCATCTTTCTTTTCCCCTTATTGCTTTGAGCTGCACACGATAGGTTGCTTATGGCTCCCATCTGGTCAATTTGGATTTTAAGCTTATCTTGCTCTTCCATTGTTTCTATTAACGCCAAGAATCGATCGCTTAATAGCCTTTCTATTTCCCATAACTTTTCGGAGAAGAAACTGGTTCGGATTTCGTGACTTTCGTTGATGCTTGATCAGCTCCAACTTCGGTGTCCGAATCACTATCTGTTAGTTCTACCATTTTCGGATCTGGTACTACGTTTTCCAATACCACTACCTCATCAAGGTTTCTTGAACTGTGAGCCTCTATTTCAGCTATTGGCTTTGATATTTGCTCCTCCTTTACGATCTGAGGGTATCCTAATTCTTTTCCACCTGACATCTACACACATATTATCCTGATTAGCATATAGTATATACACACAACAAATAATAGTTTTATAAAAGTTATCTTTTATTTTGTTTAACGATGAATTTATTCGATTCATGTCCTTTTAAACTCTATATGAGTTATTTGTATTTTCAACGTTTCCCTTTGTTCTGAGGTTATAGCCTAAGGTCTATCCCACCTAAGGTTTCTAACCCTAAAGCTCTGATACCAACCTGCGACGCCCCCAAATTCAGGTACTTGAAACCCGAAATCGGTGTTGCACGATACCATTTCTATGAGCGAAATAATAATAATAATAACAATAATATAGATATCAAATTTAATTGAAATAAATCCGAGTCTAAATCCCAGGTAATCGACCTTTAAACATTCATTACATTATAGATAATAAATATCATTGTCTTAATAAACTTTAACTATTACACAGAATATTATAAAACTCATTCGAACAGCTTTCCTTTCCCCTTGTTCTGGCCTGATCCTTCGGGTTGATCATACTTAGCTAAAAACATTTAAATTTAAAGAAAGAATGAGCATTTGATTGCCCAGCAAGTAATAACAACAATAGATATTAGCCGAAAGAATTAAATGTTTTCTTTGAATGACACTTCTACAACGAATCAACAGTTGTGAAGTAAGCTGAACAAATAATAACAACATATCAATTCTATAAAAATTTTTGAAACTACGTACTGAATATAACTAGAGATTAGTCGACACACTATGAACATTATTTTCTATTTTTGAAACGGTTAAATAAAACTTCATCTGTAAACCGTCATAACTTACATGCACGGGGATGATCAGCCCGTTATGCCCTGTATTGATCAATACTACATGCAAGAACGATATCATCGTTCATCTTATCCACCTTAGGTGCACAAAAGTTTTCCCATGTTCGGGATGTTCATACTTTGTTGGGAATCCAAACCAAAATAATCTGGCTGGATACAATAAAGTTATATCTTGTTCAACAATATTTTTAAGTTTGTGTCTATCCAAATCAAATAGCTTAGACGGCTTTTAAGTCAACGTATACATACTGGAAATCAATAAGTATGTATCAACATATGATTAAATACAATGATTATCCAATTGGGGACACTTGTATAACCATATTTAGAAACTAACGAACAGAATAAATATCTGGATTATGCACTAATACTATATTGATAAATAATGATCGGATAATTTAAGAACTTGTATGAATATGAATAATTAGATACATAATCAATAACAATACAATTAATAATCTGGCACAATAATATGATTCTGAAACTTTCTTATGTCCATTGCATAAAGTAAATGCAAAGGTAGGATACTTTCCTGAGCTGCTGCTTTCAATAATGCAACTTAGTTTTATCTTTTATATCGAAACCTATCATTAATAAGATCATTCGTTCGATTAGAATAATATATCATATCACATAGTACTGCTATTTGCAGTCAACTTAACCTAATCACATTGTCACATAAGTTTAACAGTCACTGATTCACAAACAAACACTTATCTAGTCAAATTATATAAGTCCAGATCAATTTCTGAAACATTTCAGTGTACCGACGACTTTATCGGGTAATTATCGAGTTTAAGACTCTATTCTGTATTTCAATGACTGTAATTATCAATCATATTATTTTTAAATGACTTATAATAATTTTTAAATAATTATTATAATTTATCATGATTTTTTAAACATCGGTGTCATTATTAAATGATTTAAATATTAAATAATTCTATTACCTGTCGACGTCGGGATTTTTGATTGTCCCTTTTCGTTACTTGTTCTTTGGTGTTCTCATGTTAATGTGAGATTTGTTTGAAAAAACAAGTGAAAAAGGTCCGACATGTATAATGTCGACGATTGACTTTAAGAGTCGCCGATTGATGTTTTTAATCGTTGCATTTAACGAATCGAAAAGGTTTGCACATTGACCCAAAGGTGATTTGATTAATCGCTAAACGGGTCCGTGAAACCGAGATTCATTAAGGGTTCGGGACTTGATTATGCGGAGGAAGGTGTTAGGCACTCCAGACATCCGTGTTACCACGGTGACCGCCACTCTTCAAAGAAATTGTTATATGAATGTGTGTGTGTGTGTGGATCAATGTGCAATTTATTTGAAAGTAATGCGAGGCCTCGTTCGCACCTATATACACAAGGTTTGAATTTTATATGAAAATTCATTTTTAACCAAGATTTAACAATGAAGTTTTGTAAAAAGAGGTTTTTCAAACCCTGTGCTCAATAGGAATTGAGACCTTTTCATACTTCCATTTTATTATTAAATGTCCGGCTTGTTTGCTTTTATTTTCGAGATGCGAGGCATTCTCGAGAAAATAATATACAGCAGTGCCGAACTCCTCATGGGCATGACAGCCATCCAAGGAAACTCATATACTGTAAAATAATGTACAAGCTGCTTACAGCCAGAAAATTTCCATCATGGGAACCGAATCTAGATTCAGTAAACTGAACCTGTGATCACATGATTCCTAGGCTCACAAGATACTGCAATTTGTATGGAAAGCAGTTAGCAGTTATATATATATAAAAGCTGTAAATATATATATATAAACATAATCAACCGCCACGAAGTGAACTCCATGCGGGACGAAATGTAAATAAAGCTGTAAAAGCGAGCAACTGCCACGAAGTAAACTCAAGGCAGGACGGAATGTAAATAAAGCTGTAAAAAGCCACAGAGTAAACTGTGAGGCACATGTAAATATAATATATATATATATATATATATATATATATATATATATATAAGCAATAAACTCACTGGATGTGAATCCAGGCTCATCGGATATGTCCGACATCAATTATATATATGTATATATATAAAAGCGAGTAAATGCAGGATATAAAATCCGGTCTCATCAGATATATCTCGACAATAATTATATATATATATATATATATATATATATATATATATATATATAAAAGCAATTAAACGCACCAGATGTAAAATCCAGGCTCATCAAACAGAGTCTGACCACAGTTTATATATATAAGTATATATATATATATAAAAACAAATAAACGCTCCAGACCGAAGTCTAGGATCAATCGAGGCATAACTCGATAATGTTGGTCCATATATACGAAATATATACATATATTAGTATATATATACAGAAAGAAATGAAAACCACGGACCGAAGTCCGGGCAAACACACTCACACGACTCTCAACGTGTACAACAGTGTGTGATAATAGGAGAAAGAGGCTTTATAGAATGTAAGAAGGCTTACAGTGGGCTACCAAAGTAGACCTCTTAGACTTTAAATGGATAAACACTCAGCTTCCGCCGGATAAAAAGTAGCTATATGTGAGCAAACTAGTGTTTAAAGAAGAGGAAACACTCAAAAGATGTGTATGCAGAGCTAAATGGACAAGGCTTCCTCACCTTTTTCCTTCTCTCTCTCTCTTCAAATGGCTGACCCCCCCTCTATATTTATAGACGGATGGCCGTAGGTCAACCTGCTGCAGCCATAGTTGAACCTGTGACTGGTCATGGTGGGCCCGGGCTTCGCGGGTCCCGTCGTCTCGTAGTACGTGCAGTCGTGCACTGTAATGTCCAGTCGAACTTGCAGAACTTCAATCCGAGCATCCAAACGAAGTATATCTGTACTTCTTTGGATCGCTTATGTCAAGAGTTACGTAATGACATGGATTAAGTCAGGAAGAGGGGTCTATGCCCATGGTCTTCAAGCTTCAAAGTCTATCCAAAGTACTGCCACACGTAATAGTCACTCGAAATTGTCACTCGTTGGCTCTTGTGGGACATTGTTGTATGTATATATGTATGAAGTGTTGAGACGAAGTGCCATTTGTCGGAGGAAAAAGATGATGTGTGACTCCTTGCTACGGTTATCGCCGGGTTGAGTTGAAAGTAGACGTTGCTCAAGGTTACAACTGAGATTGGACTACTTGTTGGTATGCTGCGATATCATCTTGTTGCCATGGTATGATGACGTTGTGACTTCTCACTGGGGTTATCGCCGGTTTAAACAGAAAGTAGACGTTGCTCAGGGTTACATCTGAGATTGGACTGCTTGTTTGTGTGCCTCACTGTCATCTGAAGGTTGAAGCTGATTGCATGTGTTTGAAGCAAGCATTTCCGGGGTTATCGCTGAAACTACAATGGCATCTCTTGGGGCTATCACCAAGGATGGGGTTGCTACTCCCAGTGTTGTCTCTCTGGATTGGGCCCAACATCGCAGTGTTATCATTTGAGATGTAACTGCCCTCTCTGGTGTTATTCTTGGGTCTTTTTGATCTGCATATCTAAAGGGTTATCTCCTGTGATTGGAAATGACATTCCCGATGTATGTTCTGGGTTTGGAACTAGGCTTCTGGTAGTATCCGAATTGGAGCTGATGTCCCCGGTTTGTGTTTCGAGTTTGGAGCTGGACTTTCGATAGTATCTGGGATGGTTGTAAGCTGTCTTTTAGGATTGTCTCCAAAAGACGAATCTACCCTCCTGCAATGTTAGTAATAGGAGTATAGAAAATTTCGAGTGTCTACAGATGCCCCTCTTTATCATATTCATGCAATGCAAGACATGGATAGGATAAAGAATCCTAGACACTTGAAATGCAAGCAAGGTAATCATGATGCGATATACAGCAACATGATGCAAATGTATGTAGAATGTATGGATGATTGTCAAGAAAACCTGCTGGGATGACAATCAGTGATGACTTGGACATGCGATCCAAGTTTCCAAGGATGTGGACGCTGGGACTACCACAAAAGTCTTGAATCCTAGACACTGGCTTATACTCCATAAAGGTACCTCTTGTGTGGAAAGAGATCCATGGGGATAATGCTTTATCTGTTTGAGGATGTGTATAACATGTTTCCTCATACTATCGGAAATTCACTTTATAACAGTTGGTTGTTATCGGGGTTGCTCGATCTTCGTTGATGTGTGTATCACTGGATGAATCCCTATTGGGTGCATAGTCAAGGCTGCTTGACTTTCATTGATGTTGTCGACCTTGCTGAGGAAGGTTGCTTCAATGGGTTTACTTGCCATTGGGTGATATGACGTCAAGGCTGCTTGAGCTTCATTGATGTGTGTATCAATGGTTGCGTTGCGTTGTAACCCCCCGCCGGGGAGACACAAATGTTTGAAGGATGTGCGTTGTGACCCCCACCGGGGAGACGTAGATGTTTGATAACTTCGGCGTTGTAACCCCCGCCGGGGATACGTAGATGTTTGATAACTTTGGCGTTGTAACCCCCGCCGGGGATACATAGATGTTTGATAACTTCGGCGTTGTAACCCCTGCTGGTGATACGTAGATGTCTGATAACTTCGGCGTTGTAACCCCCGCCGGGGATACGTAGATGCTTGATAACTTTGACGTTGTAACCCCCGCCGGGGATACGTAGATATTTGATAACTTCGGCGTTGTAACCCGCATCGGGGATATGTAGATGTTTGTTAAAATAATGCATGCATGCATGTAATCATAGAATGCATTTTGAAAAAGACTCCAGGTAAGAAGTTACCACATCCTTTCTAAGGTGATTTGGAGACTTGCTGTGCAGATATTATGGATCCAGATCAGCCGAGTAGTTCCCGCAGGACTACTTCTGGTGTACGGAGGAGGGCTTTTGAAGAGCCTCAACGCCGTTCTATGAGACAACCTCGTCATTTGGCAGAGGCGGTGGTATGTCCTATTAGGGTTGAGGTGCCGAATGTCGAGGACGAGGAGGAGGATTTACCATTCGAGGTTCCTGCTCCTGCTGTACGTGTTCCCCATAGGGAATTGCCAGGTATTGAAGTGGCAAACCTAGATCTTCTGGGTGACTTGAGTAGGCATCCTTCAGTATACCTGCACGCAAATGAGGTATGAAGTTAGATATTTAATCTTCCTTATTTCCTATTGATGAGGAGTCAAGGAGTCTGATGTAGATTTGCATTTGATTTAGGTTCCCGGCTTCACACAGCCTCGAGGAAACTGGTTTAGCATCCAATCTATGTATCAGGCCTTGCATGATGACTATAGAGCAATCGTCCATGGCTGGGGATTTGAGACATTCTTCTCTATTCTACCCGTCAGCGGTCCACAGGGTTACCTCGTGGCACTGTCTCGAAAGCGGTGGTTCCACTGACTTCGATCACTCCATTTGCTAGGGATCAGGGTGATGATGGCCCGATGGATTGGCGGTTTATCACAGGTATGGAGTTTGGAGGGGAGTTGGTGCCTTTCACGGCGGATATCACCCCTACTGCCGTCAGATCCTTGTTGGGAGTTCTGGTGGAGGCGCTCAAGGGCAGGACTGTTCGGACAGGTCCTTTGGCGTAGAATCTTTATGAAGCGGGCTATTGAGTGAGCCCATGCGGATGATGTGAGAGTCGAGGATTGCATTCTTTGGCGATTGTTCTGACGATGATCATTGAGGGGTTGCTTTATAGTAGATAATTCCTCTACGGTGTCCTTCGCTTTGATTAGCGCCACTCGACGTGTGGGACCGTATATAGAGAAGTATGATTGGGGTTCCTACACCTTTGCCTATTTCTTGGGGAATGCGCATGCGATCACTGTGGCTTGGACCGAGGCATGGTTAGGATTCTACCCATTTCTGCTGGTGAGTGTTTCTCTTGTCTTTTCCCATGTATAGGTTAAGAGTGTTAACTGACCGCAGATGTTTGCCTTTGTGTTGGCAGTTTTGGGCCTATGAGAGGCTTCCTTGTTTGCGTCCTGTGAGCGTGTTAGGTTTAGATACCTATCCACGAGGATGGAGATGGCATCATTCTATACTGGCGGAGGTCCCTGTTGCTGAGGGTTTTACTCATTGTCACCTGCAGCTGGAGCTATTGACAGCTGATGTCATCACGTGGATTCCCTACTCTGGAGAGCATTTGGGAGTTGGTTTTGAGGATGGGTACCCGACTAGAGTAGAGTACATCATATCCACCTCCAGGATTCCTCTCTTTACAGATGGAGGATGGGAGCTCTATTTAGGAGAGTGTGCTATTAGGAGCACTACATGAGAGATCCCTATGTCGATCTTGCCTCCTGCCAGGCGTTATTGGTCTGTTTCGCAGTCACCCGTCATTGACATCCCATTGTTGGGGAATGACGATTTTAAATTGTCAGAGGGCCCCTGTTCACAGGAGATGTTCCAGTATTGGTGGATCCCTCGCACGATTGGAGCTCAGACGGATTGGTTAGCCTGTGTCACAAAGTTTATGGGGGATAAGGTTCCAGGATCCGTGATGATGACAGATTGGTTAGCCTGTGTCAGAGATCCGACTCATGTGACACAGATTAAGAGATTGACTCGGCAGCTGGACCGGTCACATCTTTTCATTCGAAATTTGGGCAGAGATCCTGCAGAGGTAGATACTTTTGATCCTTCCAGCTCTGGCGCTGGCCCCTCGGATGACCCATTTGGTTTTACCGACGCAGATCCTCTTTATATAGGCCTGACATCCCTGTAGATAGAGATCCAGTGACTTAGGAGGAGTTACATCAGGTTGACATCATTGATGATGTGGACATCGACACCATTGACTTTTTTTGATGTATTTCTTTTGATAGGCCTCTGTTAGCTGCTGGGTAGCTTTGCCTCATTCTCGCTATATCTTTTGATAGGCCTCTATTAGATGTTGGGTAGCTTCGCTCCATTTCCCTGTATTTTAGCTGTACAGAGATGTATTAGATGATGATATACTTAGGAATGTATGAATAGTTTTCATTCCCTATATCATAATGCCATCTATTGTATCATGCATGTTATTGTTATGCATATGTATGTATATCCAGAGATACTTAGCATTGACCCCTAGATGGTTTTATGACACGGACTGTACAGATGTCTTCCTCGATAGTTAGCCGTATTGATCATACCCCACCATTTGCGGTGGTAGATGGTATGCGATCATGGTATGATAGTATATCACCATCAGACATGGTGATCGTAGATGATTTGCTACATCATACTATGACCTTACTGATGTTTCAGGTTCCTCCAGGATTTATAGAGGGTATGCTAGAGCACTGGGTACCAGATAGACAGGTATTCCGCTTTGGGACCCGAGAGTTGACTCTTACTTTGGAGGAGTATGCACGGTTGACGATGCTACCTCTGGATAGACATATGGTGATGGGAGACATGAGTAGACAGTTCATGACTCTCACAGGATTGAGGCGCAGAGTAGTGCAGGATGAGATTACATCCGGCCGTGTGATATCCAGTGTTTCTGATAGACGAGGTTTGGCTCGAGGACTGACTATATGCGGAATTAGGGATTTCACCACACCGGAGGATCATTGGCGTTCAGCCAGAGTAGATGTACTGCTTCTATGCGTATTATTATATGTATACATGCCGCGGTACATGGATGAGCTAGATATTGGCGTCATTATGGCAGTGAGAGCTCTCGGAGAGGTCATACCATCATCCGATGATTATCTTGAGACCTTGAGGTTGGCTACATCTTCGCTACACTTATCCAAAGCGGGAGTGTTCACACAGTAGCTCGCTTCATGTTGTATGTGTGGTTCATGACACACTTGAGACCGATTGGCACATTCAGAAATCATGGATTTTGTTTCACCCATGAGATAGCCATGTCATACTCCTTTCAGCCTGCGGGGTGTACAAATGCTGCATCTTGGTCCGCTTTCTTGGCAGAGATTGGAGATCTGTTTGATATATTATCGTGTTCAGGGCTTAGCTCACCCTACAGCTTCATTACTCATGCTCCGGTCATGGATTATCTCCCTCTGGCTGGTTTGAGGGGCATGATCACTTACCACCCACTGGCCGTGATGTGTCAGTTTGACCAGTTTCAGGACTTCTATCCGTATGAGGGGGCAGTGAGTCAGCGCTTCGTGTCGCACCGTTTGTTAGCGGAGGACAGATCTAGGTTGTATGCCAATTGGGATCGTGAAGAATGGTGAGTTTTCTGTCGATCATCTAGGTTGTTCTGAGTATTTTCGCATGGATGGAGCAGAGGCGCATTGGGCTGATAAAGTATCACAGTCTGGTGAGGCTGATTATGACGATGAGGAGCCTATAGAGGAGGTCATCATTCCCACCGATGACTTATTTCTTTGGTGCCAAACATTTGTGATGGATTCTCCCACCCCGAAAAGTGCCACTATTACTCGATTCGGCACAACATTTGGAGCCAGAGCTTACATCGATGACCCACGACGGAGATCGGGCTAAGGGCGCGATGTTGTGACTCTTGATGAGAGAGATTCCGCTCTATTGGAGAGGATGAGGCTAGATCGACCGGGGATGCATTGATAGTTGGCGGGATGCCGCCTTATCTCGCTAGGGATGTGGCCATTCGCGAATGACTTGATGAGATCCCGATGATGTGATCGATCTTCTGAGCACGAGTGTACTACATTGATGAGCATTTCGCCACCATGCGGTTAGCCTCTGATCTACTAACTCGTGTAGATACCCTTGGGCAGGAGCTTGCAGCGTTACCTCCATCTTCAGAGAGGGATGCCATGTTAGATCTGATAGTCTGCATACATACACACAGATCTGTAGATAACTTTGTATCTTCTGCGCTGAGACTAAGCTTAGCCATTTTTTGTCATGTACAACATGATGTATATATCAAACGAAGTATTATATATGGCGGGGAAATATATTTTGATTCACTTCCTCTTAGTTATGCCTTGATACTTGCTTGATATTTGCACATTTCTCAGGGCCTTTGATCTTGATGCATTCGAACTTATCCTTGATAGATGGACATTGAGACGCCATGAGTCTCTCGTAGCGGATCATTGATTCTTCGAAAATCTCTACCATCTTTGGTGTCTTGGGACTGGTATCTGTATAGAAAAGTGGAGAGGAGGGTGGTTTCTTCCTCTCTGAGATTAACCACACCACAGATGGTCGCTAGTACTTCTATTTGTGAGAAGCCTAGTTAATTCCATCTCTTATGGGTTGGTATTTCTCTTTGAGGCACGATCACAGCTTAGATGGTCACCGAATCTTCTATTTGTGAGAAGAGGTTGGATAATTCCATCCTTTGATAAAAACCGATGAAGTGGGGCAATTTGAAGGTTGATCCCGATCAGTGTGACAAGTATGTTTGTTACGGTAGGGGTTAGGGCGCACCATGAATGGTCGCCACGTACTCTATTGAAGAGGAGATCAAGTCTGCGTAGTTCGAACCTAGTGTAGGAGGTTCAATGCTGAATGTGAAAGGCAGAAGGGTGTAAAAGTATTTTTGTTGTTTTTGAAGAAAGGGCAGAAATGTTTTTGTTGTTTTTTCTTTATTGCGATCGGGCCATATAGAATATGGTTGCCTACGTACCCCCGGGTATCAAGGAGATCAGGTCGACGTAGTTCGCCCCTCAGGACGAATCGCAGCTGAAGAGAAGCGCAAATCCCATGTGCAGGCTATACTGCGGGGAGAAGAAAGTTTAATCCCATAAAGGGGATAAACTGCGAGTGTGGAAAAAGTTTGATCCTGTCTTCTGGACAAACTGCAAGCGTAGAAAAGTTTGATCCCGTCTTCAAGATAAACTACAGGTGTGAAAAGTTTAGTCTCGTCTTCAGGAGAAGCAAGGTGTTGAAAAGTTTAGTCTCGTCTTTAGGAGAAGTAGGGTGTTAAAAAGTTTAGTCTCATCTTTAGGAGAAGCAAGGTGTTGAAAAGTTTGAAATGAAAGGAAACCAGGCTGCTGGTTTGAAGTGTATGTTTCCCTGAGGGGCCAAAGAGTTTGTAAATAGGAAAGGGTTCAAAACTGGAATGACTGGTGATTTGAGGATCAAAACTAGGATGTTTGTTTGATGGTAACTTTAGACATAGTACCGTTTCACGGTGTTCGAGTTGATAAGTTGTAGAAATTCATCCCCAACCATTTCCTGCAACCTGAGAGCACCTCCTGTCAATACTTCCTTGACAATAAATGGTCCTTCCCAGTTAGGAGCGAACTTTCCCTTAGATTGATCTTGGTTGTCAATGATCTTCTTCAAAACCATGTCATGTTGTTTGAATTGCCGTAGTCTGACTTTTCTGTTGTAGGATCGTGCGATCCTTTGCTAATATAATTGACCATGGAAGATAGCCGCGGTTCGCCTTTCATCTATCAGAGACAATTGGTGATACCTGTCTTGTATCCATTGGTCTTCATCCAACTGAGCATCCATCAATACTCTGAGGAATTCCATTTCCACTTCTATGGGGAGCACTGCTTCCATCTCATAGACTAGCGAGTAGGGTGTTGCCCCAGTGGAAGCTTGCATTGAAGTTCTGTAGGCTAATAAAGTTAGGGGCAAGAGGTCAGGCCATCCTTTGTGATTGGAGGACATTTTCTGCATGATCTTCTTGATGTTTTTATTAGCCGCTTCAACGCATGCATCGTTCATCTTTGGTCGATGAGATGATGAGTTGAGATGTTTGATGTAGAATTTTACGTATAATTCCTCCATCATGTTGTTGTTGAGGTTCTTAGCATTATCGACACAATGACCTCTCGGGTTGTCCATATCGACAAACAACATTGTTTCGATGAAGCCAATGATGACTTCTTTAGTAACCACAGGGAAGGAAGTCGCTTCTACCCATTTGGTGAAGTAGTCGATCGTGGTGAATATGAATCGATGTCCATTCATCGGCTTTGGGCTCGATGGGCCCAATCACGTCCATTCCCACATTGAAAGGGCCATGGCGAACTCATATTGTGGAGTTCCTTAGAGGGGCGTGGATAGCATTCCCATGGATTTGACATTGATAGCACCTCTTGACATGATCATCACAGTCAGCCTTGAGTGTAAGCCAATAATGTCCCATTCTGAGAATTTTCTTGACAAGTAGGGGTCCTCTCATGTAAGGGTCGCATACTCCACCATGGATCTCATCCATGAGTCGCTGAGCTTGGTCTTTGTCCAGACATCTGAGGAGACCTAATCCTGCATCTCTTTGTAGAGTGCATCTCTGCTCAGGTAGAATTTCATAGCAAATCGATGAATCCGCCTCTTCTGAGTTAGGCTTTCCTTAGCGGGTGTAGATCCATCTGGCAGATACTCTTTGATATGCTGATACCAAGGGTTGTGGATGGGAGGTAGCTCATCCAATACTTCTCTAATGTAATTCCCATAGACTGAGGCTTTATACATGGCAATCGTGATGTTTGACATATTTTCCTTGTCAGGTATGTAAACCAAGGAGGCCAACGTTGCTAATGCGTCTGTAAAATCATTCATATTACGAGGAATGTGTAGAAAGGAGATTTCTTCAAACTCCAAAGCCATCTGTAGAACTTGCCAATGGTAAGGCAGTAAATGCAATTCTTTGGTTTGATAGATTCCTGTGGATTGCTTGATTACCAATTCGGAATCCCCAAAGACAGTTAACCGCCTGATACCCATTTAACGTGCAAGTTTGAGTCCCATGATACAACCTTCATACTTAGCTGTGTTGTTGGTATTGACAAACTGCAATTAGACGGCGATGGAATACTGCTCCCCTGTACAGGATATTAAAACTGCTCCAGCTCCGGAGCCTTCTGAGTTAACAGCTCCATCAAAATACATTTTCCACAAATGGCATGTATCGTACTGATGAGGTAGCTGAATTTCCATTACTCCTTCATCAGGAAAGTATGTTTCTAAGGGTTTGTAATCCCCTGCAGGTGCGGCGACCAATTGATCCGCAATTCCTTGACCTTTGACCGACTTTTAAGTCACATAGACGATGTCAAATTGCTGTAGGATCAACTGCCATCTGGACAGTCGACAATTTAGTATGGGTTTGTTGAACACATACTTGAGAGGATCCACGCGGGATATGAGATGGGTTGTGTCACCATGGAGATAATGCTGTAATCTCATGGAAGCCCATGCTAAAGCACAACAAGTCTTCTCAATCAGAGTGTACTTCTGTTCACTGATGCTAAATCTTTTGCTGAGATAATAGATAGCTCGCTCTTGGCCTCTATCATCTTTCTATTCTATCGATACGTACTGACCCATGGCATTGTCATTTATGGGACAGTACATGAACAAGGGAACATCATCCACAGGAGGTACCAAAAGCAGGGGCGTTAATCAGATGCTCCTTGATTGTGAAGAAGGCTTTTTGACACTCATCATTCCATTTCATGGAGGAGTTCTTCCTTAACAATTTGAAGATTGGCTCACACGAGGTTCTTTGTGAGTTGAGAAATGAATCGGCTAATGAAGTTGATCCTTCCCAAAATCCCCGTATTTCTCTCTCTCATTCGAGGATTGGGCATTTCCTTGATGGCTGGATTTTGGTAGGATCCGGATTCAATCCCTTTGTGGTCGACTAGGAAGCCTAGCAACTTGCCTGACTTAACACCAAAGGTGCACTTGGCGGGATTCAACTTCAAGTTGTACTTACGCAACCTGTTGAATAGCTTTTTGAGATGGTCTAAATGGTCTTCCTCTTTCCTGGATTTGACAATGATGTCATCCATATAGATCTCTATCTCATTGTGCATTAAATCATGAAAAAGAGCCATCATAGCTCGCTGGTAGGTTGCCCCAGCGTTGATGAGGCCGAATGACAATCGTCTGTAACAGTTTTCTCACGATCTTCCTCAGCGACCATAATTTGATGGTACCCCGTGAAGCAATCAGCGAAGGAGTACATGCCGTCGAGATCGAGCGAGATTGTCAATAAGAATGTGGATAAAGGGCACGAGAAAGCTATCTTTAAGGCAAGCTTTGTTCAAATCCCGATAATCCACGCAAACTCGCACCTTTCCCCCTGGTTTAGGCACGGGAACAATGTTGGATATCCACTCCGGATACGTAGACACCATGATGATGCCAGCTTGAAACTGTTTCACAATTTCTTCTTAAACTTTTAAACTCCACTTAGGTTTCAATCGCCTTAGCTTTTGCTTAACTGGCTTGAATCCTTCTTTAATGGGAAGGCGATGAAGAACAATGTCAGTGGACAAACCCACCATGTCTTCGTGAGACCATACAAACACATCTTGGAATTGGGTTAACAGTTCAACCATGTCATTCCATTGATTTGTGGTAAGGTTTGAACCAATCTGGATTAGCTTAGGGTTGTCTAAGGTTTCAAGATTGAAAGGAGTGGTTTGATCAAGATTGGGTTTGGGTTTGTCGGCGACCCATTCCTTAATCTCTTGAGGTGTCTTAATGTCCTCTTGGATGTCCATCAAGTCTGAGTCTAACTTTGCATCAAAGTTACAGCCCTTGTGGAGAGAAGGCACCTCATCAGCAAGTACATGCACATCTAAATTCAGAGTCCTAAAACAAAATATGCTTTCATTTAATATATGCAACTATTCGATCATACAAAAGTGTTAGCATGTACATGATAAAATAACTGCTAGTGCTATAAAGGAAAGCAAGCAATTAAAGTTATCTACAGGGCAGAGGGATTTTCTGCCCATTTTACCCTCATCGACCAATGCATGGAGTGCTGCTCCAATTGTCGAGGGCAAAGTCCTGAAGGACTGCAGTGATAGAAGGATCGTCAGCGTCCTCATTTTCTCGAATGATAACCATGACATCTGGGCAATCATCGTCTGGGGTGTATCTATTTGTATGTTCATCATGAACAATAACGCGAATGCCTGCCATCATCAAGGCAAGGTTATGCTTACGTTTCAGCTCCTTTTCTTTCGCTTCAGGATCAGGAATCAGCACCTCTTTAGCTTTGATTGGTACTGGTTTCAAAAACAACATAGCCACCACATGGGATGGAACCTTTACTGGAGACTGTATCAACTCATGCGGTAAAGGTGTAAAAAATCGCCATGCGGCGGAAGCCTGAGGAACCTGCTTGTGCTTATGAGGATTCGTTTGCTTGGAACTAGCAGAATAGCCTAGGCCGGCTGTCCCAATTTGACTGGACATTTGGATAGGGTGCTTAATACCCTGCTGATCCTTACCAAACCCTTGTCCAGGTTGGTAATCCAATAACATCATTTCTTGAGTAGCTGACATCACTTCATCAGAAATCTTGGGTACTGGAAGTGGCGCTCCAATAGAATGGTATTGCGTGTTACTCACTTCCAGAGTATGGAAACTGGCCGGTTCAACTTCTGAATTGAAGCTGATAATGGGTAGAGTTCCTGGTATAGGACATTCCTACTCGGCGATTCGACAAAGAATTAGATCGTTGTTGATGATGTATTTGAGTTGTTGATGTAGGGTGGAAGGAATGTGACTCCCCATGTATGTGTATCCATGGTCTCCCCAATAGCAGGTTGTATCCTGAATCTAACTTGAGGACGTGGAAGGATACGCTGAATATATGAGGACCAATCTCAATTGGAAATTCAATCTTTCCAACAGAATTTTGCCGAGATCCATCAAAAGCTCTGATGATAGTATGGCTACTTTGGACTTTCTTGAGATTGATATTCATCTTCACCAAGGTGGCATAAGGACAAATATTTAGAGATGAGCCTCCATCTATCAAAACTCCAGCTAGCATATACCCGGAAGACAACACTGCGATGTGCAATGGTTTGCAATGACCAGTCCCTTCGGGAGGTATATCGTCATCAGTGAAGGATATCACATTGTTGTTGAAAATGTGATCAATCAAATGTTGAAATTTTTCCACATCCACTGATTTTGGCAAGTAGGCTTCTTCCAAAACCTTTAGCAAGACATTCCGATGATCTTCGAAAGAGAAAACCAAGTCCAGAATTGAAATCTAGTGTGGAGTTTCTCGCAAGCTTGAAACCACTTTGGCTTCATTGTGGCCCATAGCACGGAGGAATTTTTTAATCTTCTCCATGGGCAACTTCCCCTTTGCTTCGCAAATAGGCTTGATAACCCGTTGAGGAAGGTACAGTGGATTTTCGTTCGACACTGTAGCAGTAGTATGAGACGTGGATCCTTCAACTTCTCCATAATTCCATGGAACTTTGTGTAAGCTATCAACAGGATGTTGTAATCTGCAAGGTAAAGGAATTGGCTCTGGTGCGGCCTTTCAAAGGATTGTTAGCTCCTTTGAGATGAATGGGTTATATGGGAAATACTTTGACAGTATCATCATCCACTTCGGATATAACTGCTACTGATCCCTTCCATTGAGTAGGGTATGCATTCCCACCCTTAAGTTGCACAGTGTAATCATCTGCTACTTGCAGGACACCGCTATCGATAAGATTCAGAATGAGATGGCGGAGTGCCCAAAGATTCTTCTTGTGTCGCATGACCGTGAGAATGTGAATGATATTGACACATTTCATCGAGATTGAACATACTCGGCGAGGATTGATTGGAGGTAGAAGGAATGTGATTCTTCCTTCGTTAATCAGCATTTGAAGTATCTCCTCCAGAGATTGGTCCAGATAGGTGAATTCCCTTTGATTGACAAAGTCCCGACGGGCTTTAGCACTTGCTCGCTTTGCAACCTTATCCTCCATAGCTTCACTTTCTGAAGGTGTTGATGGAGCATTTATAACAAATGGAAGGAGATAGGCATGCTCCTGCCTGATTAATTGGCGTGTGACTTGGTGTTGGTGAGTTACCAGTTCTTCCGATTGCTCAATTTGTTTGCAAAGAGATTTCATCTTTCGTTCCATGGTAAACTGGAACTTTGCATAATCCCATTTGTCAATACCGTCTTTGATGGGTTGGGATGATTCACCAGTAGGATTGGAACCATGTCCAGTGTTCCAACTGATCATGTTGACCTCTTCCTCTTTGTGTTGAGGGAGAGGGTTGTCTTGTACATGAGGTTGATCTGGCTTGGTGACCACGATCTCACCATTGTCTATTAGATCTTGGATCTTATGTTTCAAGGCCCAACAATCCTGAGTATCATATTCGGGTGCCCCAGCATGATAAGCACACTTTCGATTAGCATTGAAACCCTTCCCATTAGGGTTGGCTGGTGGAAGAAGATGTGTAATTTTCTTTTTAAGCAGTCAGAAGAGCAAGAATGTTCTCGGCGGAGTCCCCTAAGGGTGTGAACGTTCGAGGTCGCTACTTTACTTTTCCACTTTTAGGCAATGGAGGGTTTAAAGATTGTCTTTGGAAAGGGGAGTAGTTTCTCTCTACATAGGCATGCTTGGATTGCCTTTTGTCCTTGCGAGATCAAGGAAACATCCTCCTCTTTCGCTTATGGACCCTCCGGGGTTGTTTCCATAAGATCCAGATGGATGTGCTCAGAATGACTTTAAGAGCGGTTAGGTCTTGAATTTTACTCGACTTCAATCCCATTTCAGCCATCTCGCCGTGTTTGATCATTTTAGAAAATGGTTTGCCAATACCAGCTTGAACTCTTTCATAGAAAGGAGCTTCCTGTACATCTATGAAGGTCATGACCATCTCTGATTCTGTCATGGAAGGAATAACTTGAGCAGCAAGGTGCCTCCACCTTTGAGCATACTCTCTAAATGACTCATTAGACTGTGTCTTAACTATGGTAATTTGATACCGGTCAGGAGCCATCTGAGATTGAAAACTGTATTGAGTGAGGAAGGCATGAGCCAGCTCTTCCCAGCTATGGATCTTAGAGTTGTCTAATCTGGTATACCATGAACGGGCTTCTCCAGTCAAACTTTTCTGAAATAGCTGCATTCTGAGCTTTTCATCCTCAGCATAAGATCTAAGTTCTCCAATGAACACCTTTAAATGTGTGTAAGGATCCCCTAATCCGTCATATTTTTCAAAATCAGGGGTCTTGAATTTCTCTAGATAATGCACACTAGGAAATATACAAAGGTCTGTATATGAAACACTTCCATGAGTTCCAATCCCTTTAAAAACGCGAATGGTTTCCTCCATTTGAAGGACCTTCTTCCTGATGTCACCGTTGTCTGGATCTCCTTTGAGATGGGTGCTTTCAGGGTCTTTGTTGGTTGTATCCAACTGATGTTCTGGAATTTTTTTTTCCAGATGTTGAACTCCCCCTAGTGCAGAGGATTCTATATGTGTAGGTATCTTCGTACCCTGAGTAGACTGGTGTAATTCTTTCAGTAGAACAACCAAGTCTATGATTTGCTTACTCAATCCGTCAAATTCTTCTCTGAAATGTAATTAGAATTGAGGAAGAAGACATGATTGGCTGTAGGCTTGTGGCCTTTTTGGATTTTGAGCGGGTAACAGCCCAATTGCTTCCCTACAAAAAGACTTACGTAGTTTAGTCTTAGGGTAATGTAAATGTTATCATAACATGTCCGCTTTTAGGAATTTGTCCTGCAAACCCGGTTTGTTAATTGATAACATGTCATTACATGAATAAAATTACAAGTAAATGCTTTTACAAGTAATTGAAAATGGAAAGCATGAAGAGACTTTCCTCCGCGTTTGGTTTATCGAGGTGACCTATCTTAGGGTTACTCTCATGGCTTTCTAAGCATAAAGGTTCCCGGATCATCGCAATTTACTCGACGAGAAGTTAAATCCTCTTTTCAATTGGAGCGAATCTGAGTGGTGCCTTTCACGAGCCCCGGAATTATTCTTCCCACGGGTCCGAAGAATCAAACACCGATAGGATAACCTCCTGATGGAGGGACCACACAACATACATTCACATACAACGTGTCTCACCGTTTATGTAAAATGATGACATATGCGAAGTACTAATATCACAGATAGATATTTAGCAGTGCAGTAAGTAAGATGCAGTCGTATACATTCATCAGAAATGTAAATGCAACAATCACACACAAGCACATAACAATTTTGAAAAGCTTGTAATAGCGGCTTAAGCCCTCTTACTGGAGTCCCCAGTAGAGTCGCCACCTGTCGACATCAGGATTTTTGATTGTCCCTTTTTGTTACTTGTTCTTTGGTGTTCTCATGTTAATGTGAGATTTGTTTGAAAAAACAAGTGAAAAAGGTCCGACATGTATAATGTCGACGATTGACTTTAAGAGTCGCCAGTTGGTGTTTTAGCTGGTTGCACCAACATGAATCGAAAAGGTTTGCACATTGACCCAAATGATTTGACAATCGCTAAGCGAAGTCTGTGGAAAAGAGATTCATTAATGGTTCGGGGCTTGATTATGCGGAGGGAAGGTGTTAGGCACCCAGACATCCGTAAGTTACCACGGTGACCGCCACTCTTCAAAGAAATTGTTATATGAATGTGTGTGTGTGTGTGGATCAATGTGCAATTTATTTGAAAGTAAA
This sequence comes from Panax ginseng, assembly GCA_020205605.1. Taxonomy (NCBI): domain Eukaryota; kingdom Viridiplantae; phylum Streptophyta; class Magnoliopsida; order Apiales; family Araliaceae; genus Panax; species Panax ginseng. The sequence continues at coordinate 95,162,316 of CM035139.1, forward strand.
GCGAGGCCTCGTTCGCTTTTATATACACAAGGTTTGAATTTTATATGAAAATTCGATTTTAACCAAGATTTAGCAATTAAGTTTTGTAAAAAGAGGTTTTTCAAACCCTATGCTCAATAGAAATTGAGACCTTTTCATACTTCCATTTTATTATTAAATGTTTGGCTTGTTTGCTTTTATTTTCAAGATGCGAGGCATTCTCGAGAAAATAATATCTGATGAAGCCGAACTCCTCATATGGCATAATGACCATCCAAGGAAACTCGAGACAATCGTCAAAAATAATGTACAAGTCGCTTCTGACCGGAAAATGTCCATCATGGGAACCGAATCTAGATTCAAGAAATCGAACTCGTGATCACATGATTCCTAGGCTCACAAGATAACGCAATTTGTATGGAAAGTAGTAAGCGATTATATATATATAAAAGTCAGAATATATATATATATATATATATATATATATATATATATATATATATATAAACATAATCAACCGCCACGAAGTGAACTCCAAAGGGATGAAATGTAAATAAAGTCGTAAAAGAGATCAAGCGCCACTTAAGTAAACTCAAGGTAGGACGGAATGTAAATAAAAGTTGTAAAAAGCCACGGAGTAAACTCCGTGCCTGACAAAAATGTAAATATATATATATATATATATATATATATATATATATATATAAAAGCAATAAACACCTTTGGATGTGAATCCGTGCTCATCGGATATATACGTGACAATATATATATATATATATATATATATATATATATATATATATATATATATATATATATATATATATATATATATATATATATATATAAAAGTTTAGTAAATGCGGATATAAAATCCGGGCTCATCGGATATGTCGACAACAATATATATATATATATATATATATATATATATATATATATATATATATATAAAAGCAATTAAACGCATAGGATGTAAAATCCAGGCTCATCGAGATAGAGTCGACCAAAGTTTATATATATATATATATATATATATATATATATATATATATATATATATATAAAGCAAATAAACGCCTCGGGCATCAAGTTCAGGCTCAATCGAGGCATAACTCGATAATGTTAGTCCATATATACGAAATATATACATATATTAGTATATATATACAGACAGAAATGAAAACCATGGACCGAAGTCCGGGCAAACACACTCACACGACTCTCAACGTTTACAGCAGTGTGTTATAATAGGAGAAAGAGGCTTTATAGAATGTAAGAAGGCTTACAGAGGGCTGTCAAAGTAGACCTCTTAGACTTTAAATGGATAAACACTCAGCTCCCACAGGATAAAAAGTAGCTATATGTGAGCTAACTAGTGTTTAAAGAAGAGGAAACACTCAAAAGATGTGTATGAAAAGCTAAATGGACAGGGCTTCCTCGCCTTTTTCCTTCTCTCTCTCTCTCTTCAAATGGCTGACACCCCTCTATATTTATAGACGGATGGCCGCAGTCGACCATGGCAGTATGCAATTGAACCCTTGTATTTGGTCATGGTGGGGCTGGGCCATGAATCTGTCGTCTCGTGAAAATGCGTCTGGTCTTCACTGTAATGTCCGCTCGAACTTGCAGAACTTCAATCCGAGCATCCAAACGAAGTATATCTGTACTTCTTCAGATCGCTTGTGTTGAGAGTTACGTAATGACATGGATTAGAGGTTGTATGAAGTCAGGAAGAGGGGTCTATGCCCATGGTCTTCAAGCTTTAAAGTCTATCCAAAGTACTGCCACACATAATAGTCACTCGGGATTGTCACTCCTTGGCTCTTGTGGGACATTGTTGTATGTATGGTGTTGAGATGACGTGCCATTTGTCAGAGGAACAAGATGACGTGTGACTCCTTGTCGGGGTTATCGCCGGGTTGAGTTGAAAGTAGACGTTACTCAAGGTTACAGCTGAGATTGGACTACTTGTTGGTATGTTGCGATATCATCTTGTTGCCGTGGTATGATGACGTTGTGACTCCTCACCGGGGTTATCGCCGGTTTAAACGGAAAGCAGACGTTGCTCAGGGTTACATCTGCGATTGGACTGCTTGTTTGTGTGCCTCACTGTCATCTGAAGGTTGAAGCTGATTGCATGTGTTTGAAGCAAAGCATTTCCGGGGTTATCGCCGAAATTGCAATGGCATCTCTTGGGGCTATCACCAAGGATGGGATTGCTACTCCCAGTGTTATCATCGAGACAAAACTGTCCTTTTCGGTGTTATTAATGAAACCATTGCCAAAATATTAAACTTATTTATAATAACTTAAAATACTTTTAAAGTGTTAATATTACCCTTAAATGATTTTTAAAATATTTAAAATCATTTTTAAATAATTACCATTAATATTTAAATATTAATATATTATTTATCAAAATATTAAAAGTCATTAATTATAACTTGATATATTTTTTAATTCCTTTATATCCTTTTTAAATGATTTTTTAAATTAATAAAACCATTTTTAAACTATTTATTTAATATAATTATTAAATAAGTTTAATATCATTAATATTAAATTATTAATAAAATTATCCTTTTAATATTAAATGTTATATTTTATAACTTAAAATATTTTTAAACACTATATTTTCATTTAAAATGATTTTTCTAATATTAAAATTATTTTTAAATTAATTTATTTCATATATTTATTAAATAAATCTAATATCATTAATATTAAATAATTAATGAAATTTTCTTTAAAATATTACAAGTTATATTTTATAACTTAAATTATTTTTAAATACCTTATTATCATTTAAAATGATTTTTAATATAATAAAATCTTTTATAATTAATTTTTTAATGCATTTATTAAATAAATTAAATATTAATAATATTTAAATAAATACTAATATTTATGAAAATATTTCAAATTATTAAAAGTTAAATTTTATAACTTAAAATAATTTTTATAATTTCAGAAATAAATTTCTATTTTGAATTTTTTTTTTGGAAATTAATTAATTAAAATTAACTAAGTCCGTCGCTAAAGCCTTTGGCGACAGAAAATGTCGCCTTAGGTGTTCTTGAGAAACCCAGACCTTCAAAGAAAGTTTTCGAGTGACCATGTTTGACCAGGTTTAATTTTCAACCTATGATATTTCTGGGCATTCAAAAGCTTTGATCTTGTAGTATTAATGTAGAATTACAAGAATCAACAATAAACAGGGTCAAAAAAACATCACAATAGCAAGTTATAAGTCAGCAAACTAACTGTCAGACGTGTTCATCAGAGTCTGGCCGCTTGGAAAATCTGGTCGTAAATGGAGGTCAATGACCTTGGTGGCCTTATTAAATCTATCGATCTATTCATGTATTAGGTAGTTTAGACGTCGGGCTTTGTAGAGTAACTAGTAGGATATATGAATCAAGCACTTATAAGGTCTAAACATCATCAAGCTGCAAGATCTAAGGCATTAAAAGGTTACATCGGAAATTGTTCTTCATTTCTGGGTTACCCGAAATGAAGAAACGAACCGTGTAAAAACATATTGGGCTCCCACAACTTGTGTTCCAGGTGATCATTTCGTGATCTAAGGATTCCAGGTTGTAGACAACATGTAAGACTACAGATCCATTACATAAAACCAACAAAACAACAACACAACAAGAAGATCCAGTCTAGTCAAAGTCTGTCAGAGACAGCGTTCATCTGTTTTCTGGGTTACCTAGAAACAGAAAACGTGATCGGTTTACCTACTTTGACCAGACACTATATTCACTCAGTTTTATGATTAGGAAATTTTAAGGCATAATAATGTAGTACATATACCAAACTACAACTTAGATTCAAGAACCATAATAAAACATCAAAACACTGTCAGATCCGAGCCCATGAAGATCTTGTCAGAGCCTTCTGGGCACGATCTGAGTTTTCCAGAAACTGAAAGTCATGGTCGGTCAACGATGTTTGACCAGCCATAACTTTCAATATGTACATGGTATGACCTTGATTCAAGTTTTAGATTAAAGTCCTATCATCATACTACAATTTGAAACCTTTAAACAACCAAAAACATAAACAGGATGAGATCTAGATGGTCTGATATTAGTTGTCAGACAACACTTTGAAAGATTTCCAGATTTTGAAAAATACTAGATCTGAGCCTATAGATGTTATGGATCTAACATCTATCAACCCAAATCACTTATATACACTACATATAACATGTTTAACATAAAAAAACTAACATCTAACATAGGAGCAAATGTCAGATTTTAGGTTTAGGTTTATACCTTCTATGAACAAACTTTTGATTCTTGGCTTCTTGATCTGTTATAGGTGTTCTAGGAGCTTGATGTGGGACTGATCCACTACTAAATTTCGGAGGTTTTAGAGAGAGTGTGTCAAGTTTGAGTATTGGAAATAAATGAACATGAATATACACTTTCTCTCTCCAATTCTATATAAATGATGTAGATGCAATATATACAGCTGAATATGGTTGATGCGCTGGAGATTGGTAGCTCATAGCTAGACTAGGTTGATGACTTGCCAAGATTTGGCAAGATTTTGCTAGCAATAATTCAAGAAGGGGACAAAAAGAGTATTTTGGTCAATAGCATTGCATTTTAATGGTATTCTTATCCATGGTACTTGAATCTAGGGTTTAATCACTAGATTTTAAACATTAAGGTTTCCCAAATAATTTCTAGGGTTTGAAAAATTAAGTTTAAAGTTTAATAAAATTTTAATTAGAACACACTATTTAAAATTAGGGTTTTTAATAGAAAATTAGGGTTTTAAATAATTAGGGTTTTCAAATATTAATTAAATTAACATTAAATCTAATAATACACAACATAAATCATGTAACACCATTACTACACAGTCTTGAAATCATAATTGAGTTTAACAAATAGGGTTTAACAAATTAATATTAGGGTTATGACATTATACACTATAATTGATCACCAACTATTGTCAATACACACATACAGTATATATTTATAACACTGAAAAATAATATTATATTTAATATAATAGTATTATTCTCATTCATTGATCAAAATCCAAAATTAGAGTTTGGATTCCATATCTAATTATAATAATCCCAATAATCATTTCATATAATATGAACTTAATAATATGAACTAAAATTCATATGACAAAATAGTAATTATAATAATCCCAATAATCATTTCATATATTATTTAAATAATATAAAAATCATATTTTCATAGAAAATAAATAATAAAGACATTTCTACTATAAAATTATTTATTATAAGAATATAATTTATAATGATTAAATATTCTAAAATAAAATTATTTGAAATTATTCATGTAAAATAAATTTTCATTTATCAAAAATATACATACACTTTACTTGGCACATATTCTCATCTTTAAAATAAAAAGAAATTTATGCAAAATTTCTTATTTATTTATATAAAAAATATCGGGTTATTACACCAGAGATAACCTTGGAGGACCACAACATCAATTCTAACCCCGGAGATAGCCCGGGAAATAGATTTTCCAACCCCGGAGATAACCCCGAGAAATCAGTTGCCAACCCTAGAAATAACCCCGGGAAAGTCAGTCCTAACCCCATAAATAACCCCGACAGATCAATTGCAAAGCCCGGAGTCAACCCCGGGAGGTCAAGCCAACCTCAGAGATAACCCTGAGGACATTCAGAGTTAACAGTAAGCCAATCTCAGAGATAACCCTGAGAAAAGACTGGTACAACTGCGCCAAAATCGGAGATAACCCCGGGAGGGGCAAAATGGTCATTTTGCCAACTTAACTTCAACTTAAATCAAATAAACTCATATCAAATCATATTGCTTCAAAAGAAGTCCCACAAAAACCATATCTCAACTTTCGAGCGTAAACTACGCAAAATAGCTCAACGGACTGCCTGACGGAGACCCAGAAATGCTATTTCGGTCACGGACCCATATTCTTAGAATCAAAAATGGGTAAATCCTATGTCATTGCATAGCTCTTGGAAAGATCTTTCTAGAATGGTATGGCACACTTCCATTGGACTCCCGGATTGAAAGTTATGAAGGTTCAAGCGAACAGTGCGTTGTCCGAGTGCACGTACTTTGAGACGGAGGGACCCACGTTGCCTGGGGAACCCCTGGCAGTCGCAGGTACACCTGTAGCTCCCCCCTCTATAAATAGAAGGCTTGGGGTGGCCATATTTGCAAGAGAAAAGGCGAGGAAGCCCTGTCCAATTTGCTCTGTACACGCTATAAATTGAGTGCTTTCTTATTTTAAACACTTGTGAGCTCATATATTGTCATATTTTTACCGGCGGGAGTCAAGTGTTAATCCATTTAAAGTTATAAAAGTCTTCTTTGGCAGTCCACTGTAAGCCTTCTTACACACTTTAAAGCATTTCTCTTCATCTTTGAACACACTTTTCTTCACGTTGAGAGTCGTGTTGTGTGTGTATGTGCTTAAGCCGCTATTACAAACTTTTCAAAACTGTTATATGCTTGTGTGTGGATGTTTCAATTACATATATAATGAATGTGTACGAATGCATTTACTTACTGCATTGTAATATATCTATCTGTGATATTAGTGCTTCGCACATGTCATCATTTTCATAAACGGTGAGACACGTTGTATGTGAATGTATGTTGTGTGGTTCCTCCACCAGGAGGCTATCCTGTCGGTGTTTAATTACTGGACTCGTAGGGAGACTAATTCCAACGAGGCTCAGGAAAGGCACCACCCAGATTCGCTCCAGTTGAAAGACCGGATTAACTTCCCGTCGAGTAGATTGTGATGATCTGGGAACCTTCATGCCGAAAAGCCGCGAGAGTAACCTAAGATAGGTTAGCCTCTGATAAACCAAACGCGGAGGAAAGTCACTTCATGCTTTCCATTTTCAATTACTTGTAAATACAATTACTTGTAATTTCATTCCATGTTAATCTCTATGTAATGGAAAATATGAAGAATATGTGTACATACATATTAAGGCTTGACATTCTATCAAATGACACCCGTTTTGCAGGATAATATTCCTAAAATGGACACATTATGATAGCATGTAAAATTTTTATACATTTACATAAGACTAAACTACATAAATTTTTGTAGGGAAGTAATTGATCCTATTTCCCGTTCAAAGTCCAAAAGGGCATTAAGCCCACAGTCAGACATGGATAAAAGTGCCCAACCTGATCCTACTCCTGTCTCTCGCTAGGAGTTTAAAAGATTAAGCTATCAAATTACAGAGTTGGCTGTTATGTTCAAGGAACTACACCAATCTAATCAGGGTCCAAAAATACCCCTCCACACAGAATCCTCTGCACATGGAGAAATCCGGGGCCAAACAATGCCTACTCAACCAGAGTCATCCACACTAGGGGGCAGTCAGGGTATTGGCAAAAATATGGAAAACCAGATACCTAAACCTCATTCCAATAAAGAAATCACAAATCTCAGGGATGATCGAGAAACTGGGGATATAAGAAAGAAAGTCCAACAAATGGAGGAGACCATTCGGTCAATCAAAGGGACTGGAAATTATGGGAGTGTCACTTATTCAGATCTCTGCATATTCCAAGGGGCTCGATATCCTACCAAATTCAAAGTCCTAGAGTTTGAAAAGTACAATGGGGCAGGCGATCCCTATACGCACCTAAAAGTGTACATTGGCGAACTGGGGTCTTATGCTAAAGATGAAAGCCTCAGAATGCAACTTTTTCAAAAGAGTCTCATTGGAGAGGCTAAAGCCTGGTATGCCCGACTTGACAATGCCAAAATCCACAACTGGGAAGAATTGGCCCATGCCTTTCTAAATCAAGATTTCGATCCACAAATGGTACCGGATCGATACCAAGTGACTAAAGTCAAAAAGCAAAGTACTGAATCTTTCTGAGAATATGCCTAGAGGTGGAGACATCTAGCAGCGCAAGTCATTCCATTAATGATGGAAACTGAGATGGTAATGATGTTTATTGATATCTAAGAGGCTCCTTACTATGAGAGGATTCTAGCAGGCATAGGAAAGCCATTCTTAGAAATGATCAAACACGGCGAAATGGCAGAGATGGGCCTGAAGGCAGGCAAGATTAAAGACTTCACTGCCTTGGAAGTAGTCGCCAAGCATATACAGACTGGAAAGTATGCGAACGATCCCAAGGGTGTACCCGATAAAGGCATTGAAGATGTATCCCTTGTTGTACAGGGGCAAGATAGGAGACCAACCTACAGTCCCCCCATTTGGAAAATGCAAGACAATCTGCCATCTCAACAACAGGCTGCATTCAACCAATGCCCAGACATGAAAAGAAAATTTAAAAGAACGGAAAATCGGGTGTTCACTCCACTTGGCGATTCCCTTGAAAATGTATTGGCGATATTAATGGATCACAAGAAAATTACCGAATTGGCCCCACCTTTGGAACCAGGGAGCAAAAGATATAATTCAAGACAAAGATGTGCTTACCACTTAGGGTCTCCAGGACACGATACACAAGATTGTTGGTCTTTAAAGCATAAAATTCAAAATCTGATCAAAAGTGGCAGTATTGTGGTCCGAAAAAATGTCAACACCAACCTTTCGTTGCAGCATGATACGGGGGAAGTCAACATGATCGGGTCAGGAAGCGCTGAAATATATCCAATTCGTAAGTGCATACGAAGGATAGAGGACTACCCCCAAAGGCAAAGAACAAATGTCCTAAAGTGGGAAAAATTGGAGGAGGGTATCATAGTAATACAAAAATTAGAGACGATCCAGAATCAAGTAAATCTGGTAGCTAAGCTGATAGTGCGACAACATCAGGATACAAGGCAGTTTTTCACTCAACTATCAGAAGGCCAAGAAAAGGGGGATGATAAAATTGCTAGAAGATCTCGCCAACGAAATAATCGCTCGGGGGAATGCGAATTCTCAAAGAAGAAAGATCAAACAACCTCCATAAGAGTCCAAAAATTCACCCCTCTAAGCAAATCCAATGAAGAAATGATACACTTTCTGATAAGCGAAGGAAGGATTACTGAGTTGCTGCCTCTTATAAATCCCAAGATAAAGAGTTATGATTCTACCAAGATATGTCACTATCATTCTAACTCACTTGGATATACGACTGAGGAATGCTGGTCTTTACGACATAAAATCCAGGATCTTATTAAAAATGGAGAGCTGGAGATACAATTCCCCATGACAAAAAAGGCGAAAAGGAAATAAAAAGCTTAAGATGTCCACTCGAGACATGCAGTTCAAATGAGGTGAAGGCTATGGGCGATAATCCTGGCAGAACACAAGATGGAATGATCCTAATGCAGGAAATAACAGAGGAGACAAGGGAATCCCCAAAGGAGATTCCTCCGCCAACATCCAACATCCTGTGGTCCAAAGATAGCAACCACATTCCAGATCTTATAACCTTGAATGATGCGGAGGAAATACTAATCCTTTCCAATGAAGAAAAAGCAAAAAAGGAAAGTTTCTTACAAGAAATACGACAACAATTTGAGGGAGATTTCATGGTCGAATCCTCTCAAGCCTAGGAAAAATGTGAAGGAACAGATGAAAGAAAAGATGGTGAAATTGTCGGGGAAACCAACCTATCAAAGAATCCAGAGTTCATCCCTTTTTGTGATGGGTCCAATTCAAGCGTCCATGAGGAATGTACTACATCAGGGGGCGATCAAGTTATAGCTATAAGTGAAGATATTCAGAATCAAGAGGTAACCTCTACGCGAGCCTTGAAGGCAACATAACCACTGACAATTAGACTATCAAGCCTCAGCTAGCCAAGAAGGTGTAGATCCAGAGGATACAGTTGTGAATTCCAAGAGAATTTGGGATAGTATCACTTTCTTCGCAGTATGCCTTTTATTTTCCATGCATATAAATATTGAAAAACAAAAAAAAAGAAAAAAAAAGAAAGAAAAAAAAAGAGGAAAAAACAAAGAAAAAAAAAGAGGAAAAAAGAAAAAAAATAGAAGAAAAAAGAAAAATCAAAAATCAAATTTGTCAGGTTTCAGCTCATGGGGCGAACTACGTCGACCTGATCTCCTCTTCAATAGGAGTACGTAGGCAGCTATTTATGGTGCAGTCAAACCAAACAAAAACCTAAAAAACCCAAACAAACACTTCTCAAACCGTTTATCTTATCAAGAAGGAACTACGCAGACCTGATCTCCCACATACACATGAGTATGTAGGCAGCCATCAATGGTGCGGTCTGACCCTCAAAAGAAACATCCAAACCCAAAACATTAATCCCAAGTATACGCCCAAGAACAACCCTCCAAGTCAGCGGCCCATATTAAGAAGACCCAACAACACTTCAGTGTTATTCCATCGAATCTGGCACAAAGGAAGAAACAACGATATCCTAAGACAACCAGCAGGGAGGACCTTTAAAGAGCCGACACCCTTAATCACAAGTCTTCATCAAATCAGAAGAAAACCATCAAGGCTGATTGCGCAAACAAGTTAGGAACAATGATCGAGGTTATCAAAACCCAAATCCACTAACTGTTCACCATATGGTACAGTGGTAAAAGCCTCTTGCGATCTCAGCATCTTATCAGCCCATCTGTCAAAGCAACTATCCTAGACAACAAGCAAGGCTGGGGAAATTTTAAGATTGGAGATAAACTGATATTGGGTCCCTTACAACAAGATGAGGACAATCTCAGAAACAGCAACAACTCAACATTGGGGCATGCACCAGTCAGCACCATCAGCATGGTCCATCATCATCAGAGCTTCCCTCATATCATCTCACTGGCGATTCAAATATTGCTCACTCGCGATTTGGTCAACAAAGAGAGTTTATCATATGAATACCTGACATCAACATGCGAAAGAACTGGGGCATTTTTCGATTCCCTGAAAGGGAAGGAGTTTAAGGCAGGATCAAGCCTCTTATCAAAAGAAAGGGGAGAACTCCTATCACGGCGATATAAGATTGCCCCTACAGAGAAAGGGGAAAATTCTCAAAAAAGTTCTTAACTCAAAAGTAATGGCCCAATGACAAAAGGTTTGGCAAATGAAATCTACACCATCAAACATGTTAACTCGCGTCAAATCCTCATAAGTTGAGGCCTCTGCACTGAAGTTCAAATATGGGCAGTGAAAGAATAAGTTGCACCTTCCAGGGATATCAACGGCATTCAGGTCATCATTTTAGCCGGGTTGCGAATTAAACGCTCAAGGAAATGGGGCACAAGCACCCAACAGCGAAAGGAAACTCCAAATCGCCTCAAAAAGGGTGAGAAAAAATTCTACTCAATATAATTTACAATCTGCATCAACCTAGGACGATAGACTCCTAAGAAAATCTAGATCATCACATCAGGCATGATCTGCACATGTGCAAATGTGCTACATCAGCGTACATCTCTATCAAGCGTAACATCAGGTAGAGTCTAGTGAAGCAAACCTTTGGATCTAACTTCAATGAAGGTATCAGAAGATTCGGTATTCGAAACCATTGGCATCAACTCAGCTTAACATTAAGACAGTTGTACAACCCCAAATTTTATGAATAAAAATGAATTTTCTATATATATTATTTTTAAATATTATGGAATAATTTGATATAATATTATAGTTGTGGGTATTATTTATAAATTTTGCAAAGTACACAAGTTGTTATATAATATTCGATTGGTCGGGAAATATTCGTTTTAACAGGAAATATTTGTACAACGGCGCAATCATTGGTGGACCCCACAACGAAATTATTGTCGGATTTAGAAAACGACAAAAATATTTTATTGAAAATAACGGCGGAAGTCTTACCGTTAATACTGTTGAAACATCCGGTGTTAAAAAAATGCGATGTCTGGCGTAGTTGCAGTAGTAGCTACGGTATTGATTATTGATGCTTACGTGAGAAGTCACTCAGTTTTGTTCAATTATTGTTATAGTAATTGCTGCATAGTATCTCACGTTATTTGATTCAATTATTGTCGATATTTTATATATTAGTAAATCAATAATTGAGACAACAAAGTTATTAATATTATTATTTTTAATATTAACGATGTCTAGAAGTTTTATCAAGGAGAGGTTTGGTCACCTAATTGCGCGCCAATAGGTAGAAATCCTTATTGGAAAGCCCCCTCTTTCCTGGGAACGACCAGATCGATTAATATTATGAATTATAATAATGATGATAAATGTTGAGGGAATTTTTTTTATGAAGTATTTGTTGTGAATTTGGCTTATTATATGGACCCCACCTACTTTTTTTTAAATAGTGTGTTATGAATATAATATATATATATATATATATATATATATATATTATGTATATATTTGAAGAAAAAGAATTCAAGTGGGTTTTGGTGGGGGGGATTCTAGGTGTGTTATATTAATATATATTATATTAATGGTATAATGACTTTGTTGCTTAAAGTTGGTTTCATTATTATAAACTTAACTTATGTTATATGAAATCTAGACTTGGTAATATGATATATCCTCATTGCCATAAATGACAGGTAATATATATATATATATATATATATATATATATATATAATTTTGTTTTACTAGATGATTACATTGAATTTCAGCCACCAAATAATTCATAAGTCATCCATGATTAGTAGTATGGCAACCCATGAAATTTTTTTATGTTGCGTCAAGTGAATTTTCCTTGCAGTGCCTCTTCAATTCTCCTATAAATAGGATGCTTAGTTAGAATAGAAATCACATCGAGAAATTCGTAAAATTCTCTTCTATAATCTTGAGTGTATTTCTTTAGAGTTTTAAGAAGCTTTGGCGTAGTGCAAGTTTTCTTAAAGAATATCATCGCCTACCGATTGGAATACTCTTCTTTTACGGTAAGGGTATTATTTCTTTTGTATTCATGAAGAGAACTACATTATTCCATTCTTTATTATTACATTAGAATAACTTTTTATACGTGGCTACCCTATACTTGGTGAAATTCTTTTGTTATTCCATTCTTTATTATTACATTGGAATAACTTTTATCTATCAATCACCGCATGCATGGTGATTTCTTTTGTTATTCCATTCTTTATTATTCTGTTGGAATATCCTGTCTGTGCGTTTTACGCTAGACCTGGTTCCGTCTTTATTATTCTATTGGAATATCCTGTTTGTGCATTTTACGCTAGACACGGTTCATCTTTATTATTACTGTTGGAACATCACCGTCGGTCTTAATTTACTTTGAACGGTGCCCGTTATTTAATATCTCATTGGAATAACTTTGTCTATCCAAGCAACCGCATGCATGGTGATTTCTTTTGTTATTCCATTCTTTATTATACTCAGTTGGTTAAAGTTTTGACTTCTAAACTCCATGAAATTAGTGGAATATCCTTGATATTTGCGCTTCATCCAGTATCTTTTCATGGAAATATTCTTCTGAGCATTCTTGAATTTTACTCTACAAAGAAGTATCATGTTCACAATTTGGACGTTGTTAGTTCCTGGATAAATTAATTCTTGAACTTGTTTTATTGAATTCTTATATCATTGTCATCATTCTCATATTTATATTTTGTTGAAAGTCATCTGTGGCTTGTAGTGCATAGATGGACTTGGTATGATTATGACCGAGGATTATTCGGTATAATCATGGTCGTAATGTTACAAATGATGTGGTAAAAGTCCTCATTGGCCCGTAGTGCATTGATGGGATGGTTGTTGGCATGATCATGACCATTGATGAATACCACGAATATCCTTGGCCCATAGTGTATGGATAATTTATGGTTGTGATACTAATGAATATCCTTGGCAGAAAGTGGGGATGATGTGGATTATTTATTTGCCGAGGTCCAGCCGATAAAAGTCATGAAAAACCTTTTTAAATCATAAAAGATAGTAGATTTTATTCTCTACTGACTCTTTTAATGGATTGCATGTTCCGATGTAGTTAAACTTGATGTCTATTGCATTTTATCAGTTTAACACTGTTGAAGACTAATGATAATTTATTCTGCATTATCTTAGTCATAATATTTCTTACTGAGCTAGTTGAGCTCACCCCTTTCTTTCACTGTTCTCTTCAGGAAATGAGAACGTAGCCGGGACTAGTCGGGGAACGGAGTGACGGTCCAGATGATAGCATTAGTAGTTCTCACTATTCTGTTAAATAGAGTGACAATAAATGTAATGAGGACTTATTCTGAGAGTGGATATTGTCTAGAAGACAATAATTGTATTAAAACTCACAGCTCTCTTGTTGTATATTAAAGATTGTATTCGTATTCTGTACCATATATTGTGACTCAGAATAGGTGATGTATACCTATTTTGGGGGCGTCACAGTTGGTATCAAAGCTTAGGGATATGATCCCTGGCTGAGATGTGAGACAAAAACTAGGAGGGGAGAGACGGGGAATTCCTTCGCTTGTATAACCTACCTAAGTTTATTTGGTATTTAATTGGTCAGTCAGAGTATAGGGATAATATGTGATATGTTAACTAACCCTTATTTTGTGGTAGTATTTGAAAATGGCATCCGAGAATGTTGAGAACATCAATGGAGCACAGGAGACCATTGAGTCTCCACAGATCAATAACCAGGATAATGTGCATCAGGAAGGCGACAATCCTCATGCAAACAACAACACTGACCAAATGATGAACGATGGAATGTTCCGAGGCTTCATGCAATTCATGCAACATCAGGCGAGAGCGGCTCCTGTCCATATTGCAGGTGGAAACACTGGCAACTCTCGGACGGTCACCGCTAAAAAGTTCAAGGAGCTGGGACCATCGGAGTTTTTTGGAGAGCCAAAACCACTTAAGGCGGAGACGTGGATAAAACAAATCAACAAGATATTTGATGTCTTGGGTTACTCCGAGGAGGAAAAGGTTCCTTTTGCCACCTTCATGTTGCGGGAAGAGGCAGATTACTAGTGGGAATCTGTAAAGCGTACTCAACCTACCGCACTGAAGATGTCTTTGGAAAAGTTTCAAGAACTGTTCAACGACAAGTAATTTCCCGAAAGTATTCGTCACATGAAAGAGGTAGAGTTCATTAAATTAGAGCAAAACAACATGATCGTGTCGCAGTACGAAGCCAAGTTTGCCGAGCTGTCCCGATTTGCGTCCCATTTGGTTGATAATTGAAAGTAGTATGCATACAAGTCAATCATATTTGATGATAAAGCATATACTTTGTAACAATCTTATTCATTTATTAATAAAAAGTATTAATTTATTAAAGGCTTTTAATTATCTACATGATGCTGTTTTATAATATGTGATAAACCCATAGTTTTAAGCAATGCTTTTAGAATAACGATGATGATCATTCTAATGAGATCTAAATTCTTAGAAAGCTTAAAACTAAAATAGTTCCCAATCGTTGGATTACTAAATTGGGGATTAGTGAATCCAGGATAGATTGGTACATACGTTAACTTGCTCATTGGATGAGGATGATTGATCTCATGATCATTTGTGTAGAGACACTAAAGCAAGTATGTAGGTGCTTATTAGAGAATAAGTTCACCGGCGTGGCTCGCTAAAGAATACCTAATGGAGTTTTACTTGCTGTCAATAGGAATTCTCAGTAGTGATAGTAGTACAAGTGATCCTTGGACTTGAGATCATCATAGTATCTTGTGTATGATGAGTTATACTTTGACTTATTCCTTAAGACCCTTGGTATATCAAAGGGTATGCTTGGGTATAATAAGTTGTACATGGAGATAATGTATGATCAATAAAGAATCTACCACTTCTAGTAAAAGAAGAGAAATGTCTTATGTGATTAGATAAATGACAACCCAAGAGTCCTTGGTTATAAGAGAATGAAATTAGAAAGGAGTTTCTAATTTGCATTATTTAGATTGTGCATTTAAGAATCGAAATACATATAATTAAATAAAATAAGACTTGTGATGTAATTCCATGTCTTATATTTAATTGGGATATTGTATAGTGGAAGGATTGAATTATACGGTAACTATTTACTCAAAGGTTCTTTTATGATTAATGTTGAAATCTATATTATCCGGAAAGTCGTTAATCGCTAGGAGGCTTATCCCTATTGTAGAATAAATATTATTTATTTAAATAAATTATTAGTTTAATTTATTTATTTAAATAAGATTAGAATTGTTCTAATTGATTTATTCTGTAGGTTTAATATGGAGAACCTAAAGGGTCACACCATAAAAAAGGAAGAACAATTATTTAAGAAGAAAATGACATAATTATAATAATAAATTAAGTATATTTAATTTAATCTATGGTGATAGAATAAATTAAATAGCTTAATATTTATTATTTAATATTTTAGAAATATTAAATATAAATTAATAAGAGGAGTCTTATTATTATTATTACAATTATTATTATTTAATTCCTAAAGGAGTTTGAGAATAATTAATAAAAGTACTCTCATATATCTTAATAAGATTAGGAGACTAATTAATTAAAAGAGTTTAATTAATTATTCCTAATAAGATTAGGAGCCTAATTAATTAAAAGAGTTTAATTAATTAAAATAAAGCTCAATTCCTTAATTGTTAAGGAGAGTTGCCTACATCTATAAATAAAAGGAGTCTTATTATGGGTGAGGTGGTTGTTGACGTATTCATAGAATATGTAATTCCAATAGTTGGGAGAGTACACCCTTTTCTATGAGAGGTAGAAAAACTAGAATTTTGCCAAATACCCATCTTCTTGAATCCTTCTACTTCCTTGGTGGATCACCTCTAGAGGCCAAACACTTGGGTGGCTAACATTGATCAAAGGAAGGAACCAAATCCGGTGGATTCAAGTTGAACGCGAAAAGGATTGGAGGTGAACTTGTACCTGAGGAAGCTCGAATCTTCAAGGGTATGATTCTTGTTCTTTCTTTTTCGCTTAATTAATAATTGTGCATAAAGGGTGATCCGGGTATATGGTTTGTAAAATTTTAAAATCCTATTTTACCACGTTTCCGCTTAATTTGTGCAATTTGATTGCGTTCATGAATATTACAAACCTAACAGTGGCATCAGAGTCAAACTTTTATGCAAATTATTAATTATTTTAATTTAATGTGTATATTGATGTGTTTAGAATAATTTAATTGGGCATAATTTTATTGTATAAATTTATTTAAAAAATAAAAAAATGCGAAAATATTTTTTTTTTCTTCTTTCTCTTTCGCTGCTGATTCGCAAGGTGGTTTTTGAAAATTCGGTAGTCCTGTTCCTGCAAGTGAATGGTTTTATAATATATATAATTAGATATATATTCATGTTAACGTCTGTAGTTAGTAGGTTACAAGTAATACCATAAAAAGGCTACAGGATTCGGCAGGAGCATGCATGTTTTTTTTGAGATTCATGTGCACGGAAATAAAGGGAGAAAGCAGGAGGTGATTATATATATAATATATATTAACGTAATATATATTTATATATATATAATAATTTTATAATTAAAATAAAATATTTATTTTAATCTTAAAATAAAAAGTTTATTTTAATTTTAAAATAAAAATTTAATTTAATTTTAAAATTATATTTCATGCTAACTAATTAGAGTTGGAATTGGATTTCATGATAACTAATTGGAGTTGAAATTTGATTTCATATTTCCTTAAATAAAGGAGTTTATTTAGATATGAATAAGATTTCATATTATTTAAAATAAAAGAGTTTATTTGTGAATAGGAAAGAGAATTCTAATTTTCTTAAATAAAGGAGTTTATTTAGATATAGAATAAGATTTCATATTATTCAAAATAAAAGAGTTTATTTGTGAATAGAAAAGAGAATTAGTGTTTCATTTAATAAAGGAGTTTTATTTTTTTTACTTGGAATTGGATTCCATAATTTATTAAAATAAAGGAGTTTATTTTGATTAAAGATTTTGATTAAAATAAAATAGTTTATTTTATTCAAAATTGGATAAATTAAAATAAAAGAATTTATTTTAATTTATATTTGGATTAAAATAAAGGAGTTTATTTTGATTCAAAATTAGATTTATACTAACTAAATTTGCCCATTAAATGATATCAATATATATATATATATATATATATATATATATATATATATTGAATGTTTATTATTCATGAGATGAATGTTATTTATTGATGCATATGGTGATGTGTATGATAATAAATGGGATTGATTATGGACTATTGACCAATGTGATTGGATTTTATTTTAGTTGGATGCATGAATGTATGTGTTTTATTAAATGGGGTCTGCGTACTCGCCTTCTAATTTTTTTCTTAATGTAAATTCTAACTCCCTCCTATGTACTTCTCCTCGATTTCAACGATCAAGGTTTCTATTTATTTTAAATAGTTTTGTAATAGGAATAGTTAGAATTAATTTTGAAGAATTGGAGATCAAAGATCAAGGAGCGCTTGAAGACCCGTTTGTAATGGAGCCCGAGTTTAAATGTAATTGTTATAATTAAATATTAATTCTTGCACCCCTAGGGTTTGACCTTTTGGTTCACTTGATGGCTCTAGCAAGTGAACCAAACTAGAATAAAAGTCTATAATCAATCCAAGTAGAATATAGTATTCTATATATGTGCTTATACTATACTATATATATATATATATATATATATATATATATATATATATATATATATATATATTATGCAAACATGCTTAGCATGTTGATTAATATGACGCGTATTTTATATATATATATGTAATGCCGCTTAAACAAGATGAGACAAATTAATAACAAACCCCTCAAATAGTTTATATTAAGTTCTAAGCGTTCAAAGATATTTGGAATATCGAATGTCGCCTTCTAGAATGATAAGTCAGAGCTTTGAAGAAGAAGTTCAATGGCCAAAATCAATCTTCTCACCACCAATATCTTTCCTCATCGTTGTCTCGTTCACTGAAATCTTTCGTGAACCCCTTTATATGTCGACGCCATCTTTCGATCCTTCAATTGTGAAGGTTTTCCTCTTTTTCTCTTCTTTTTTGATTTGAGATTTGATATGTAAGGTTTTTTTAAAAACAAATTGCTCCTTTTTTGGCTGTTCGTGATTATGAATTTTAAGAAAGCATAAACAGAGATGGAGATTTGAGAAAGAAGTTTTAATTTGAGATTTGAGATTTTAGGGTTTTTCTCTCTTTTTTTTTTCTTCTTTTTTGATTTGAGATTTGATATTTAAGGTTTTTCTAAATTTTTTTGCTCCTTTTTTGGCTGTCGGTGATTATGAGTTTTTTGGATTTTGTCAATAATTATGGATTTTGAATTACAGACCTAGTTAGTGGGTTTGATTCTCACGATCTTGAACTTTCAAATATTTATCCAGAGTAAAATAAAAAAATCTGTGAAGAAGAAAGTAAAATAATTCCCTGCTTCACTGTTTTCCAGATCGAGAATTATTGTTTTCCTCTCCGACGGAATTACCGGAGGCAGGGGCTTCGCGGCGAAGAGAGCTTTTGGACGGAGAGACCTTTTGGGGTTCCGATTCGGGCGAGTTTGGAGAAAATATTGATGAGGCGGCGGTGACAACATTAGAGGCGGCAGAGGCGGCATTCTTGATCGGAGACTTTTTGGTGCGGCGGCGGTTGTGGTGGTTGGGAGAGAGATATAAGGAAATGTTTTATATTAATTAGTTATATTAATGTGTTTTGACAATTTTGCCCTTTATTTAAACAGATTTGTTTATGTAATGAATAAAAAATAGTTTTTTTGCCACATAAGCTGCTTAAGACTCCACACAATTAGCCACGTCAGCAATTTCTGACGTGGCGTGTTTAATTTGTTGTAATTGGAAAAATTGATAGTTTAATCACCTAATTGACAAAATTGAAAGGTGGATCACCGAAGTGAAATATGACCTATAGTTTAGGGTACTAATTCATATTTAAGCTTTATTTATATATAGTTTGTTGTGTCACCACAAGGCTATATACATTTGAAATGGGATCCTTATTCTCACTAGCAAATCTTTAATTAGATTTTTTAGAACTATATAAGTGAGGTAATATAGTTTGAAGAAAATAGTGGGAGATACCAATTTAAAACAAGACCTAATTTATTTTGGTAATTAATAAAAGAATGTATGCTAAAACGTTGTTGATTACAAATTCATTTACAGAATTTTACAATGTCTAAAATTACTATCACTGCGTAGCATATTAGATGCTAAATTAATCGGGCCGAATTAAATGGATTGGTTAAGGAATTTGAGAATAGTTCTCATGACTGAAAAGCTATCTTATGTCCTTAATACGCCTATCCCTGCAATGGTTGCAGATAATGCCTCTGAGAAAGAGATTGCTACTTTTAGAAAGTGGCAAGATGATGCACAGTTGGCCTAATGCATCATACTCGCATCCATGAGTAATGAGCTTCAGCGTCAGCATGAAACTATGGATGCTCCTACTATATTCCTGTACATCAAGTAGATGATGGTGAGGAAAGTAGGACTGATAGATATCAGATATCTAAGGAGCACTTCCGATCTAGAATGACCGATGACACTACAGTATAGATAAAAGTCCTTAACATTATCAATTTGATTGATCAATTAGGACAACAGGTTTTGTCATGGATGGAGAGTTGAGCCAAGATTTGATCTTGCACTCACTCCTGGACTCTTTTCATAATTGTTGTGAATTTTTCATATGAACAAGCTAGATATCAGCCTCGCTGATTTGCTTAACATGTTGAAAAAATGTTGAGAGTCACTTTCCAACCAAGAAAGACCATGTCTTACTGGTAGGGTCCAAAGGATCTTCTGAAAAGAAGAACAATTCAGAGAAGGTAAATAGAAATGAAAAAACAAAGGATAATAAGAACAAAACTGATACGGATAGCAAAGGAGTTTGCTTCCACTGCAATAAGCCAGGACACTGGAAAAGAAACTGCGAGAAGAATCTTGCAGAGCTAACCAGAAGAAACTTAGTGAAGTTTCAGTTAAAAATACAAATTTGTTCATGATTTAAAATAAATTTATCTTTAAGTCAAGGTTTTACTTGGGTATTGGATACCGACTTTGGTTATCATAAATATAGATTTATGAAGGGACCAAGTAGAAGTAGAAAGCTAAACAAAGATAAGTAATCCTATGTGTGGGAAATGAAGCAAAGGTTGCCACATTAGCCATAGAAACTTATAGTTTAGCAATGCCTACGGGCAAATCTATTAAGTCAATAAGTTGTTATTGTATTCCAGTTCTTGTTAGAAACATTATTTCTATTTTATTGTTGGACAATAAAATTTTTGGTATTATAATTAAGAACAATTGTTCTATTTATAATAATAATTTATTTATAGAACTGAAATATTACTTAATGGATATTGTATACTTGACTTACGTGAAAATAATTTTGCAAATTGAACAAACTAGTATAAGAAAAGGAGATGATCATTCAAAGAGTTGAATGTCTGTACTTGTTGAAATACAAGTGTGAATTATTTAAAAGGTTCAAAGAATTCAGAAGTGAAATAAATTGACAAAGTATTAAGATTCTTTGATTAGATCAAGGAATAAATACTTGTGCAATAAGTTTCTAGATCATCTCAAATGGTTTTCTCATAATGGACGCCTCCTGATACATAATAATTGATTGATGTATCTGAAAGGAAAAATCGTACCTTGTTGGCATGGTGCGGTCCATAATAATTTTACCGAAATTCCAGTATCCCTCTAGGGTCATGTCCTAGAAATGGCTGCATATCTACAAAAGGTAACCTCAAAATCCAGCCCCAAGACTCCATAAAAGTTATGGACAGGGAGGATTCCTAATCTTAAGTATGTTAAGATACGGGGTTTTCCAACTTATGTGAAAAGGTTTCAAAAGGATAAGCTTGGGACAAGATTTGACAAGTATCGATTTGTGGGACATCCTAAAGTAAGTTTAGGGTATATGTTCTATAATCTTACTTAGCAAAAGGTGTTTGTTGCAAAACACGCTGCCTTCTAAGATAAAGGTGTTTATCAATGAAGGGGCTAGTGGGAGGATAATAGATCTTGAAGAGTTCAAGAACCACAAAACACTATAAGTCAAATCAGAGGAACCTGTAGATAGACCTATTGTACCAAAACCAAATCATAAATCTGGAATAGTACCGAAGATTCCTAGGAGGTATTGATTCATCATAGATGATGATGATGAGGTACACATCATGGAAGATGATGATCCAGTTACATACGATGAGGTAAGAGTTGTAGATACTTAGAGAAATGGATTGAAGCAAGCTTCTCAAATATGGAACATTCTTTTTGGTGAGACAATCAAAAGAGTTTGATTTTATCAAAAACAAGAATGAACCTAGTGTGTACAAAAGGGTCAGTAGGAGCGTCGTGACATTTCTTGTATTATATGTTGATATATTATGGATAAGGAATGACATACTAATGCTACAATCAGTAAAGATAAACTTGTCTAAACATTCCTCCATGAATGATTTGGGAAGAGTATCTTAATTGGGGATACAAATCTATATAGATAGATTTAATATGATGCTCGATTTAACCCAAGGAACGTATATTCATTTGATGCTAAAGTCATTTAGCATGGCAAACTCCATGGGATGTCTCATGTTGATGAGCCCTGGAGTGTATCTCTCTTAATAGTCCCCAAAGACTCCAAAAGGAGAGATCGCATGAGTAACTATCATGTATGCAATGAAATATATGAGACTTGATGTTGATCAGTCATATTCTAGAGAAGTTCACTGTGAGTCAGTGAAAACATCTTAAAGTACTTAACTAGCACTAAGGATGTGATCATATTCATGGTGGGTCTAAATTAAAACTAGAGGGCTTAACAGACTCATATTTTTTCAAACAGACCAAGACAACAGAAAATCCACTTTAAGGTAAAGCGTTACCTTGAATGATGGTGCAGTGAATTGGAAATGTTCCAAACAGCAAAGAGTTGCCGGTTTAGTGATAAAGATAAAGTATATAGCTATAAATGAAGCTGCAAGTTGATTGTTTGGATGAAAGGTTCATTAAAGAACTGGGAATAGTTTCTAAGTCTCATCTTGGATCTAAACATGTGTTGTGGCACTTTCATTTGATTATAGGAATCATTAAAAGATGAGAAATCACTATAGAGGTAGTGGACTCTCAAGAACAACATTACATATCTATTAACTAAAGCTTATCCAACAGCAGGATAATCATCACTTAGAGAAGAAGGGTTTGAGATACCATGACGATTGGCTTTAGTGCAAGTGGGAGATTGAAAGTAGTATGCACATAAGCCAATCATGTTTGATGATAAAACATATACTTTGTAACAATCTTATTCATTTATTAATAAAAAGTATTAATTTATTAAAGGCTTTTAATTATCTACATGATGTTGTTTTATAATATGTGATAAACCCATAGTTTTAAGCAATGCTTTTAGAATAATGATGATGATCATTCTAATGAGATCTAAATTCTTAGAAAGCTTAAAACTAAAATAGTTCCCAATCGTTGGATTACTAAATTGGGGATTAGTGAATTTGGATAGATTGGTACATCGTTGCTTGCTCATTGGATGAGGATGATTGATCTCATGATCATTTGTGTGAGAACACTAAAGTAAGTATGTAGGTGCTTATTAGAGAATAATTTCCTTTGAACATGGCTCGCTAAGGAATACCTAATGGAGTTTTACTTGCCTGTCAATAGGAATTCCTGTAGTGATAGTAGTACAAGTGATCCTTGGACTTGAGATCATCATAGTATCTTGTGTATGATGAGTTATACTTTGACTTATTCCTTAAGACCCTTAGGGTATATCAAAAGGTATGCTTGGGTATAATAAGTTGTACATGGAGATAATGTATGATCAATAAAGAATCTACCACTTCTAGTAAAAGAAGAGAAATGTCTTATGTGATTCGATAAATGACAACCCAGTAGTCCTTGGCCAAGGCAGAATGAAATTAGAAAGGAGTTTCTAATTTGCATTATTTGGAGTTGTGCATTTAAGGATCGAAATACATATAATTAAATAAAATAAGACTTGACATAATTCCATGTCTTATATTTAAATTGGGACATTGTATGGTGGAATGATTGAATTGTACGGTAACTATTTACTCAAAGGTTCTTTTATGATTAATGTTGAAATCTATATTATCACGGAAAGTCGTTAATCATTTGGGGAGGCTTATCCTATTGTAGAATAAATATTATTTATTTAAATAAATTATTAGTTTAATTTATTTATTTAAATAAGATTAAATTATTCTAATTGATTTATTCACAACCGGTTTAATATGGAGAACCTAAAGGGTCACACCATAAAAGGAAGAATAATTATTTAAGAAGTAAATGGCATAATTGTAATAATAAGTTAAGTATATTTAATTTAATCTATGGTGATAGAATAAATTAAATAGCTTAATATTTATTATTTAATATTTTAGAAATATTAAATATAAATTAATAAGAGGAGTCTTATTATTATTATTACTACTATTATTATTTAATTCCTAAAGGAGTTTGAGAATTAATTAATAAAAGTACTCTCATATATCTTAATAAGATTAGGAGACTAATTAATTAAAAGAGTTTAATTAATTATTCCTAATAAGATTAGGAGCCTAATTAATTAAAAGAGTTTAATTAATTAAAATAAAGCCCAATTCCTTAATTGTTAAGGAGGGTTGCCTACATCTATAAATAAGAGGAGTCTTATTATGGGTGAGGTGGTTGTTGACGTATTCATAGAATACGTAATTCCAATAGTTGGGAGAGTACACCCTTTTCTATGAGAGATAGAAAAACTAGGGTTTTTCCAAATACCCATCTTCATAAATTCTTCTTCTTCTTTGGTAGATCATCTCTAGAGGCCAAACACTTGGGTGGCTAACATTGATCAAAGGAAGGAACCAAACCCAATGGATTCAAGTTGAACGCGAAAAGGATTGGAGGTGAACTTGTACCTGAGGAAGCTCGAATCTTCAAGGGTATGATTCTTGTTCTTTCTTTTTCGTTTAATTAATAATTGTGCATAAATGGTGATCCGGGTATATGGTTTGTAAAATTTTAAAATCCTATTTTACCACATTTCCACTTAATTTGTGCAATTTGATTGCGTTCATGAATATTTCAAACCTAACAATAATGAGGAGAGAATGATGTGAATGTTTCTAAGAGGTTTGAAACCCGAGATACGTCAATATCTTATCTCTCATAAACTGTGTTTGTATTCAGATGTTGTTAATAGGGCTCAGTTATTAGAGCGTGATAATGAGTCAACCCAACCAAAAGAGAAGTAAAAGACAAAATAAAAATACTAGTGATACTTGATCATTCGAAGCGGTGACAATAAGCGTGGAGAGAATCAACATGCGAAATGGTAACCACCGGTGGTAATCATGGCCAAAGCAATAAGAATGGACATTTCAAGAGGAGAGGAGATTGACAATGATGAAAAGCGTCGCCAAGATCGTAACCTATTGTTAAGGAAGGAGAACGACCACCTATCATATGCTTCAAATGTAGAGGGGAGGGACACATCAGTCCAAACTGTGCGATGCCATCCAAAGAATGTTATAATTGTGGAAGAGAAGGTCATCTAGCCCAATTTTGTCGTTCACCGAAGACAAGTTCAGCTAGGATGGAGGCACCAAAGGACGCCCTAGAAAAGTCAAAGCCAGTAGTGCTTGGGAGAGCATTTGTCGTGACCTCCCAGAAAGCAAGGAACTCGAATGAGGTCATCACGGGTAAGCTTATCATAAACTCTAGCGAAGTATATACCTTATTTGATATCGGTTCTACCCATTCCTTTATTTTTCCTACTTGCGCTCAATGTTTAAATTTGACTCCGGAGAAATTGGACTTTGACTTATCTGTTGAAACTCCATTGGGAGAAACCTTCATTACATCCACTATTTATAAGTCTTGTTTGGTTTAAATCGGTACCCTCACATTACCTGTCAATCTTATTTTATTGAAAATACTTGCATTTGACGTAATTCTAGGGATTGATTGGTTAACCACTCATCATGAAAAAATTGATTATTTTCGTAAGGTTGTTAGCTTTCATATTCCTAATCAACCTATTATTCGAGTTGAAGCAACCAAACCATTAAAATCAATCACTGTCATCTCAAGCCATAAAGCTATTCGTTTATTAAAAAACGGATGTCAAGCTTTCTTAGCTCATGTCATGGATCTAAACAAAAATACGTCAGTTTTGAATGATATTTCTATTGTTAATGAATTTCCTGACGTATTCCCTAAAGAACTTCCTGGCTTACTCCCAGAGCGTGAAATTGAATTTTGTATTGACCTTGAACCCAGTACAAAACCTATTTCCAAAGCCCCATATCGAATGGCTCCTATTGAACTTCAGGAGTTAAAGACCCAACTGCAGGAATTGTTAGACATTGGTTTCATTCATCCTAGTACTTCTCCTTGGGGTGCTCCTGTTCTATTCGTGAAAAAAGAAAGATGGGAGTATGCGACTTTGTATTGATTATCATGAGTTGAACCATGTCACCATCAAAAATAGGTACCCATTGCCATGTATTGATGACCTGTTTGACTAGTTGCAAGGCGCCAAATTCTTTTCAAAGATTGATCTTCGTTCTGGATATCACCAATTGAAGATTAGAACTGATGACATTCCAAAGACGGCTTTCAGAACTCGATACGGGCATTATGAATTCCTAGTCATATCTTTTGGATTGACTAATGCTCCTGCTGCTTTCATGGATATGATGAACCGAGTATTCAAGGAATATTTGGATCACTTTGTGGTCATCTTTATTGATGACATCCTTATTTATTCCAAAATCCGTGAAGATCATGAGTAACACTTGAGGCTGATACTCCAAAAGCTTCGTGAATATAAGATTTATGCTAAGTTGAAGAAATACGAGTTCTGGCTTGAGGAAGTAGCATTTCTTGGGCACGTGGTATCAAGTCATGGAATATCTGTTGACCCGACAAAGATTGAAGCCATTCAAAGTCGGGAATAACCTAAATCAGTGACCGAAGTACGTAGCTTTCTCGGCTTAGCTGGTTATTATCAGAGATTCATAGAAGGATTTTCTCGAATCGCTACTCCATTACTCAGCTGACTCGGAAAGATACAAAATTTGGTTGGAGTGAGGAATGCGAGAAGAGTTTTCAAAAACTTAAGAGGAGACTCATTTCAGTACCTGTTCTGATAATACCATCTGGCTTAGAGGGATTTGTCATCTACAGTGATGCTTCGGGCAAAGGGTTAGGATGTGTTCTCATGCAACATGGGAAAGTCATAGTCTATGCCTCTCGATAACTCAAAGAATATGAGAAGAATTATCCTACTCATGATCTAGAGTTGGCAGCAGTCATTTTTGCACTAAAGATTTGGAGGCATTACTTGTATGGGGAGAAAGTGGAGATCTTTACGGATCATAAAAGCCTCAAATATTTCTTCACTCAAAAGGAACTCAACATGCGACAATGATGTTGGCTTGAACTATTGAAAGATTATGATCATACCATCCAATACGCATTGAGTAGAAGATCATATGTGGGTACGAGTGCGATATTGTCAACGCAAAGGCCCATTTTGTATGACTTGCAAAGGATGGAGATAGAGATAAAGACTCCAGGGACCCACGTGATGATCGCGAATATACGAGTAGAACCGACTTTAATCGATATAGTTAAAGTTGCTCAAGCTACAGACCTGGAGCTGATGCGTATGAGGAAGAAAGTGCAAGAAGGTGTTATGCTGGAAGCAAGAATTGATGAAGAAGGAATACTTTGAGTCAACTCCGGACTTTGTGTTCTAACGACCACGATTTAAAGTATAAAATCATGATGGAGGCACAACAACTTTGTTTATAATCCATCTCGGGAGTACTAAAATGTATCATGATCTTGATATACATTTTAGTGGGGCAATATAGAGAGAGATAATATTTGTTTATCTAAAAGGTGTCTAACGTGTCAACGAGTCAAGGGCGAGCATCAAGTACCAAAAAGTCCATTGCAACCACTTGAAATTCCAGAATGGAAGTGGGAGCACATTACCATGGATTTCGTTACTGGTCTTCCCAAGGTTTCTCAAGGCATAGATGCAATTTGGATCATTGTTGATAGATTGACTAAGTCTGCTCATTTCTTACCTATACGAGAAACTTATACACTTGAACGTCTTGCTCGTATGTACGTAAACGAGATTGTAAGATTGCATGGTATGCCAGTATCCATAGTTTCTGATCGAGACCCAAGATTCACTTCAAGATTTTGGGTTAGTTTGCAAAAAGCTATGGGCATGGATTTACGATTTAGTTCGGCATATCATCCTCAGACGGACGGACAATTAGAGAGGACTATTTAAACTCTTGAAGATTTATTAAGACTCTGTGTCCTTAACTTCAAGGGAAGTTGGGACAAGTTCTTACCATTGGTGGAGTTTTCCTACAATAACAGTTATCAAGCAAGTA
Organism: Panax ginseng; assembly: GCA_020205605.1. NCBI lineage: Eukaryota > Viridiplantae > Streptophyta > Magnoliopsida > Apiales > Araliaceae > Panax > Panax ginseng. Next base: position 95,190,665 of record CM035139.1, read on the forward strand.
TTGGCATGGCTCCATTCGAGGCGTTGTATGGAAGAGAGTGTCGTTCTCCAGTATGCTGGGATGAGGTGGGAGAAGCAACATTGTTGGGACCGGAGTTAGTACGTATGACTACGGAAAAGATACAAACGATCCGACAACGTATAAAAACCTCACAAGACCGACAAAAGAGTTATGCTGATCTTCATCGAAAGGACATGGAATTCGATATTGGAGATCATGTGTTGTTACGTGTTGCTCCATGGAAAGGAGTTACGAGATTTGGAAAGAGAGGAAAGCTCAATCCTCGATTCATTGGCCCATTTTTAATCCTCGATCGAGTAGGGACTGTAGCCTATAGGCTTGCTTTACCTCCAAGTATGTCTCGTGTTCATAACGTTTTTCATATATCCATGTTACGAAAATATGTGAAAGACCCGAACCACATTATTGAGTTAGAACTAGATGAAATAGCGGAAGATTTAACGTATGAAGAGGTACCTGTTCAGAACTTGGATAAGAAGGAACATGTTCTACACTCCAAGGTTATACCTCAAGTCAAAGTTTTGTGGAGAAACCACGATGTTGAGGAAATGACCTGGGAGTTAGAATCTGAAATAAAATCAAGGTATCCTTACCTCTTCGACATACCAGGTACGTACCCTAATTTCGAGGGTAAAATTTCATAAGAAGGGGAGATTGTAAGACCCCAACTTTTATGAATAAAAATGAATTTTTTTTATATATCATTTTTGAATATTATGGAATAATTTGATATAATATTATAGTTGTGGGTATTATTTATAATTTTGCAAAGTACGCAAGTTGTTATATAATATTCGATTGGTCGGGGAATATTCGTTTTAACAGGGAATATTTGTACAACGGCGCAATCATTGGTGGACCCCAGAACAGAATTATTGTCGGATTGAGAAAATGACAAAATATTTTATTGAAAATAACGACGAAAGTTTTACTGTTAATACTGTTGAAACACCGGGGTTAAAGAATACGATGTCTGGCGTGGTTGCGTAGTAGCAATTGTATTGATTATTGATGCTTACGTGAGAAGTCACTCAGTTTTGTTCAATTATTGTTACAATAATTGCTGCATAGTATCTCACGTTATTTGATTTAATTATTGTCGATATTTTATATATTAGTAAATCAATAATTGAGACAACAAAGTTATTAATATTATTATTTTCAATATTAACGATGTCTAGAAGTTCTATCAAGGAGAGTTTGGTCACCTAATTGCGCGCCAATAGGGAGAAATCCTTATTGGAAAGCCCCCTCTTTCTTGGGAACGACTTGGTTGATTAATATTGTGAATTATAATAATGATGATAAATGTTGTTAAAAATGTTGAGGGGATTTTTTTTTATGAAGTATTTGTTGTGAATTTGGCTTATTATATGGACCCCCACCTATTTTTTTTAAATAGTGTGTTATGAATATAATAATATATATATATTATATGTATATATTTGAAGATAGAATTCAAGTGGGTTTTGGTGGGGGGGGGGGGTTTACGGGTGTGTTATATTAATATATATATATATTATATTCAAGGTATAATGACTTTGTTGCTTAAAGTTGGTTTCATTATTATAAACTTAACTTATGTTATATGAAATCTAGACTTGGTAATATGACATATCCTCATTGCCGTAAATGACAGGTAATATATATATATATATATTATTTTGATTTACTATATGATTACATTGAATTTCAGCCACCAAATAATGCATAAGTCATCCATGATTAGTAGTATGGCAGCCCGTGAAATTTTTTTATGTTGCGTCCGTGAATTTCCTTGCACAGTGCCTCTTCAATTCTCCTATAAATAGGATGCTTAGTTAGAATAGAAATCACACCAGAAATTCAGAAAATTCTCTTCTATAATCTTGAGTGTATTTCTTTAGAGTTTTAAGAAGCTTTGAGCGTAGTGCAAGTTTTCTTAAAGAATATTATCGCCCTACCAGTCGGAATACTCTTCTTTTACGGTAAGGGGTATTATTTCTTTTGTATTCATGAAGAGAACTTCATTATTCCATTCTTTATTATTACATTGGAATAACTTTTGTATACACGTGCTACCCTATACTTGATGAAATTCTTCTCGTTATTCCATTCTTTATTATTACATTGGAATAACTTTGTCTATCACAATACCGCATGCATGGTGATTTCTTTTGTTATTCCATTCTTTATTATTCATTGGAATATCCTCACATGCATGCGTTTTACTTGGGACACGGATTCATCTTTATTATTATTCGTTAGAATATCCCATGCGTGCATTTTCGCCGAGACACTGGTTAAAATCTTTATTATTACATTGGAACATCCTGTTGGTGCGAATTTAAATGCGACACAGTTACGTTATTTATTATTCATTGGAATAACGCTCATATCACAATACCGCATGCATGGTGATTTCTTTTGTTTTTCCATTCTTTATTATACTCAGTTGGTTAAAGTTTTGACTTCTAAACTCCATGAAATTAGTGGAATATCCTTGATATTTGCGCTTCATCCAGTATCTTTTCATGGTAATATTCTTCTGAGCATTCTTGAATTTTATTCTATAAAGAAGTATCATGTTCACAATTTGGACGTTGTTAGTTCCTGGAAAAATTAATTCTTGAACTTATATCATTGTCATCATCCTCATATTTATATTTTGTTGAAAGTCATCTGTGTCTTGTAGTGCATAGATGGACTTGATATGATTATGACCAGGGATTATTCGGTATAATCATGACCGTAATATTACAAATGATGTGGTAAAAGTCCTCATTGGCCCGTAGTGCATAGATGGACAGTTGTTGGCATGATCATGACCATTGATGAATACACGAATATCCTTGGCCCGTAGTGCGTGGATATTTTGTGGTTGTGATACTAATGAATATCCTTGACCGTAGTGCAGGGATGATGTGGATTAGTTGAGTCCCAGCGACAAAAGTGATGAAAAACCTTTTTAAATCATAAAAGATAGTAGATTTTATTCTCTACTTGACTCTTTTAATGGATTGCATGTTCCGCTGCAGTTAAACTTGATGTCTATTGTATTTTATCAGTTTAACACTGTTGAAGAATAATGATAATTTATTCTGCATTATCTTAGTAATAATATTTCTTACTGAGCTAGTTGAGCTCACCCTTTCTTTCACTGTTCTCTTCAGGAAATGAGAACGTGGCTTACTAGTTGAGGGAATGGAGTAATTGATCCGGATGATAGCATTAGTAGTCCTCACTATTCTGTTGAATAGTGTGACAATAAATGTAATGAGGACTTATTCTGAGAGTGGATATTGTGTAGAAGACAATAATTGTATTAAAACGCTCTCTTGTTGTATATTAAAGATTGTATTCGTATTTTGTACCATATATTTGGCGACTCAGAATAGGTAGGATCCGTTGTCAAACTACCATCAGGGTAGGCACCATTGTAAACTACCAGCGTATGCATCGGGAAGGTCAGGTGATTTTAGAACGTCATCCCCCGTAGAGATGTGGAAAACATCTCAATTTCTCTTCATCAAACAGGCATCGGCGACACCAATAAAAAGCCAAACCGTTGTAGTCAACACCAGCATATGCATCAGTAATAACCGGTAAAGGTAAAACGATTTGCGAAAGCATTTTTACATTCATCATAACATTCATTACATTGCGATTTGCGATATGCAAAATGCAAAATGCGAAATGCGAAATGCGATGTGCGAGTTGCGAAGTGCGATTGGCCAAATGCGAAAAGCGAAGTGCGAAATGCGATGTGCAATTTACGAACTGTGATTTGCGAATACATTTTAACATTCATCATAACATTCATTACATTGCGATTTGCATCATTTAAAATACCTTGTCATATTTCAAGTGTCTAGTAATCTATATCATTTCCATTTCATTGAATTGCATGACCATGATAAAGAGGGGCATCTGTAGACACCCAAATTTTGTTTTCCTGTTACTAACTATGTAGGAGGACAAAAGCATCTTTTTTATACTCTAGATATAACCCTGGAGGACCACAACATCAATTCTAACCCCAGAGATAGCCCAAGAAATAGATTTTCCAACCCCAGAGATAACCCCGAGAAATCAGTTGCCAACCCTAGAAATAACCCCGGGAAAGTTAGTCCTAACCTCAGAAATAACCCCGGGAGATCAAGTGCAAAGTCCAAAGTTAACCCCGAGGGGTCAAGCAAACCTTAGAGATAACCCTGAGGACATTTAGAGTCAACAGTAAGCTAATCTCAGAGATAACCCTGAGAAAAGACTGCTACAACTGCGCCAAAACCGGAGATAACCCCTAGAGGGGAAAAATGGTCATTGTGCCAACTTAACTTCAACTCAAATCAAATAAACTCATCTCAACTCATATTGCATCAAAAGAAGTCCCACAAAAACCATATCTTAACTTCTGAGCGCAAACTACGCAAAATAGCTCAACGGACTGCCTAACGGAGACCCGAAAATGTTATTTCGATCATGGACCCATATTCCAAAAATAAAAAATGGCAAATCCTATGCCATTGCATAGCTCTCGGAAAGAGCATTCCGGAATGGTATGGCATGCTTCAATTAGACTCCCGGATTGAAAGTTATGAAGGTTAGAGCGAATAGCGCGTTGTCCGAGTGCACATACTTCGAGATGGCGGGACCCACGTTGCCCGGGGCACCCTGGGTAGCCGCAGGTACACCTGAAGCTCCCCCTCTATAAATAGAGGGCTTAGGGTGGCCATATTTTCAAGAGAAAAGGCGAGGAAGCCCTGTCCAATTTGCTCTGTACACGCTATAAATTGAGTGCTTTCTTATTTTAAACACTTGTGAGCTCATATATTGTCATATTTTTACCGATGGGAGCTAAGTGTTCATCCATTTAAAGTTATAGAAGTCTTCTTTGGCAGTCCACTATAAGCCTTCTTACACACTTTAAAGCCTTTCTTTTCATCTTTGCACACACTTTTCTTCACGTTGAGAGTCGTTGAATGTGTATGCCCGGACTTCGGTCCGTGATTTTTATTTCTGTCTTTATATATATACACTTATATATATATATATATATATATATTTATATATGGACTAAAATTATTGACTAATGCCTCGATTGAGCCTGGAATCACGTCTGGAGCGTTTATTTGCTTATATATATATATACCTATATATATGAATTGTTGTCGGATTATGTCCGATTAGCCTGGATTTTACATCCAGAGCGTTTACTTCTTATATATATATATATATATATATATATATATATGAACTGTTATCAAACTCTGTTCGATGAGCCTGTAGGGATTTCGGCGCAAAAACGCAGCGAAAATATAAAATAATCAAAGCAATTTCCGAAACCCAAAAATAGGATCCATGCGAAAGCAGTAAATTAATTCGATTGGTTTAGATATTATCTGATTATGAAAGAGTTTAAAGCGACTTGAATCCTTAAGCAATCCAATCAGAATCGCGCCTCTACGGTATCCACATGAACGCCCTGCGAATCGTCGCACGATCTGCAGTGAAGAGAACTGCGGTACTAGCCACCAAGGATTAGGATTTTCAAAATTTTTCTCTAGTCTCTCTCTAAGAGCGGCTAGGGTTTTTGGTTATGATTTACTTCCCTAAAACGCTGATATATCATATATATAGCAATAAATCAGAATTAATCAAAACCCTAATCTAATTAAAATAAAATTCGAATTTATATATATATATATTAATTAAGTCTATATATATATTAATTAAGTAAGACTTACTTAAGATAATATATATATATATATATATATATATATCATCCTTTTAATTTAAATTCGTGATTTAAATACGATCAATCATATTGATATATTTAAATCCTTAAAATTTAAATTAATTCCCTTTTAATAACGTTCTATGTGTGTGACCCTATAGGTTATTATTACGTTGGCAATAATTTTAAAATCATATTATAAAATTATAAAAAGTGAGCGGCATCTAGTAATGCATCACTGCTACCCAAGTAATAATAAGATCGATGATTCGATGCAACCTTTTCGTGACCAATATTTCAATGTAATTTAATCCTTTTAACCTTAATATCCTAGATTAAACTCGAGTCATGGAATGTGTCATACTCTTCATAATTTAATCAGAGTTTTCTTGATCGATGAGTAGACGGTATGAAATAAATCACTATTTGAGCATGGCCATGCATTTCATAGTCCTACTCAATCAAGAGGCCTATGGATATCACCCCTAATACATAGGAGGGTTAAATTCCATCTAGATCACTCATATTTCTCACATGATTCATGATGTAACCAATTAGAACCTTTATAGTCCACCCTATTAAAGGTGACCTTTGATGATATCAAAGCACATAAATTCCCATGTAGTAATATAGTGATTTCAGGTCGGAGGATCATTACATCGTTATCACTATGAGAATCACTAATGACACTTCACATAATGCTCCACATAGAATTCTCATGGTGGGTCTGTCCAGTACATCGTTCTCTAACATGTACCTATGCATTGACTTAATATCTCATATATTTATGACCAATGAGATTTGGTCATCAGTCAATCCACATACTAGTCTCAATGCATAAATGTTGTCCCATCAACAATGATACTCGACTAGAGACTTTTAAGAATAATGATACTAATTATAATTATATAATCTCATGTTCAAGTCACATACTTGAAACAATATAATTTGTATCACTATTCTAAGGAATTTTTTATTATGTTAACATTTATATAACGCAGTAAATAAACCCATAATAAAATAATTCATACATTCCATCAAATATAATATCAAAATGTTAAGCAATTATATCAAATAATTTGCCTCTAGGGCACAAACTCTACAGTCTCCCACTTGCACTAGAGCCAATCACTCATGTATATAATACCCATGAAACTAGTGTGACCTTCGTGCTTCTGCTGCGACAAAGCCTTGGTCAGTGGATCTACAACATTATCATCTGTTGGCACTCTTCCTATATGTACATCTCCTCTATCAATAATTTCACGAATGAGATGGTACCACCTAAGTATATGCTTGGATCGTTGGTGAGATCTGGGTTCCTTAGCCTGTGCAATGGCTCCATTATTATCACAGTATAGCTTAACTGGATCAACAATGGTTGGAACAACACCAAGTTCAGTGACAAACTTTTTAATCCATACAGCCTCCTTGGCTGCACTAGAAGAAGCAATATACTCTGCCTCTGTTGTAGAATCGGCTATTGTCTCTTGCTTCGAACTCTTTCAGCTAACAGCACCACCATTAAGGCAAAACACAAAACCTAACTGAGAATTATAGTCATCATTGTCAGTTTGGAAACTAGCATCTGTGTAACCCTTTACTGCAAGTTCGTCTTCACCTCCATATACCAAGAATGAATCCTTAGTCCTTTCTAGGTAGTTGAGGATATTCTTGACTGTTGTCCAGTGACCTTCACCTGGATTCGACTGGTATCTGCTCGTCATGCTCAAAGCATACGAGACATCCGGACGAGTACATATAATTGCATACATGATAGATCTAATTTGCGAAGCATAAGAGATCTTTCTCATACGCTTCTCATCATCTTGTGATTTAGGACATTGGGCCTTAGAGATCTTTACACCATGAGTCATGGGTAAGTGTCCTCTTTTTGCATCTTCCATACTGAACCGTTTCAGCACTTTATATCAATATATGTACTCTGACTTAGGCCGAGCATTTTTCTCGATCTATCTCGATAGATCCTGATACCTAAAATGTAGGCTGCATCGCCTAAATCTTTCATGGAGAAACATTTTCCTAGCCATATTTTTACAGCCTGTAATGAAGGAATGTCATTCCCAATAATTAATATGTCGTCAACATATAATACTAGGAATACAATGTGACTCCCACTAACCTTCTTACATACACAAGGTTCATCTTCATTTTTAATAAAGCCAAACTCTTTGACTGCTTCATCAAATTGAAGATTCCAACTCCGAGAGGCTTGCTTCAATCCATAAATGGATCGCTGCAGCTTACATACCTTTCCAACATCCTTTAGAGTGACAAATCCCTCAGGTTGTGTCATGTACACATCCTCAAGGAGATTTCCATTAAGGAAAGCAGTTTTGACATCCATCGCGATTTCAGTAATCGTAAAAAGGCGTATGATAGCAAGTAAGATCTGATGGATTTAACCATTGCCACTGGAGAGAAGGTTTCATCATAGTCAACACCTTGAACTTATTTGTAACCTTTTGCTACCAGTCGACATTTGTAGGTTTGTACATTACCATCCATGTCAATTTTCTTCTTGCAAACCCACTTGCACCCGATTGGTTTTACCCCTTCGGGTGGATCAACCAAAGTCTATACTTGGTTAGTATATATGGAGTCCATTTCAGATCTCATGGCTTCAAGCCATCTCTTAGAATCTGGTCCATTCATATCTTCTTGGTAGGAAGTAGGCTCATCCTGATCTATGAGCATCACATCGCCGTTTTGAGTTACAAGATATCCATAATATCTCTTGGGCTCTTGACGTGTCCTACCAGATCTACGAATTCATTGTGTAATTTGAGCAGGTTCACTTTCCACAACATCTTGTGGTTCCTGCTCATGTTCCAACTCAGGTTCAATGATATTCTGTGGTTCTCGAATTTCTTCGAGTTCTACTTTCCTCCCACTATTTCCTTTAGAGACAAATTCTCTTTCTAGAAAAATACCAGTTTGAGCAACAAACACTTTATTCTCAGAAGGTTTGTAGAAATTATACCCTTTTGTTTCTTTTGGGTATCCCACAAAATTACATTTGTCAGATTTAGGTCCGAGCTTGTCAGAATCCAGACGTTTTATAAACGCCTCGCAACCCCAAATCTTCATGAACGACATACTAGGACGTTTCTCAATCCCCATCTTATATGGTGTCTTCTGAACCATCTTTGTAGGAACACGGTTAAGTGTGAATGCAACTGTCTCTAAGGCATGACCCCAGAAGCTTATTGGAAGATCTGCATGACTCATCATTGATCGTACCATGTCCAACAAGGTGCGATTTCTCCTCTCAGATACACCATTCCATTGTGGTGTTCCAGGTGGAGTGAGCTGTGATATAATACCACACTCCTTTAGAAGGTCATCAAAGTCTTGGCTTAAGTATTCACATCCTTAATCGGATCGAAGGGCTTTTATGCTTTTTCCAAATTGGTTTTGAACTTCATTCTTGAATTCCTTGAACTTTTCAAAGGATTCAAATTTGTGTCTCATAAGATACACATATCCATATCTACTGAAGTCGTCAGTAAATGTATAATAAAACCTACCTCTTGCTAACGAACTCATGGGTCCACATACATCACTATGTATAAGTCCCAATATATCGCTGTGTCCAGTGAAAGGGGCTTTAGTCATCTTGCCTAATAAACAAGACTCACATTTCTCATATGATTCAAAATCAAATGAATCCAAAAACCCATCTTTATGGAGTTTGGATATGCGTTTCTCATTTATATGTCCTAAACGACAGTGCTAGAGATATGTTGGATTTGAATCATTTAATTTAAATCGTTTTGTATTTAAGTTATAGATAGGAATTTCTAAATCAAGAATATAAAGACCATTAAACAATTGTGAAACACCATAGGATATATCATTTAAGTAAAACGAACAACAGTTAATCTTTATTATAAATGAAAAACCTTTCTTGTCCAAACAAGAAACAGAAATAATGTTTTTGCTTATAGCAGGCACAAAATAACAATCTTCTAATTCTAAAACTAGCCCGGCGGGCAAAGATAAATGATAAGTTCCTACGGCCAGTGCAGTAACTTTTACTCCATTTCCAACTCGTAGGTCAACCTCTCCTTTTGCCAAAGTCCTACTCCTTCGAAGTTCTTGCATATTAACACAAATGTGAGAACCACATCCAGTATCTAATACCCATGATGTAGAATTAGACAAGTTGACTTCTATAACATATATACCTGAATCAGAAGTCACACTTCCTTTCTTTTTCTTCACTTCTTCCAAATAAGCATGACAATTCCTCTTCCAGTGTCCAGGTTTTCCACAGAAGTGACAATCACCTTCTTTAGCCACCCCGCCTTTAGGCTTTAAAGCCTATTTGGTTTTGGAATTGGTTTTGGCACTAGATTTAGATCCTATCTTCTTCTTGTCTTTCCAATTTCCCTTAGCATTCCCCTTTTGCACCATCATTATGGGAGCGGGTCTTGCCTTTTTCATGTTGTTCTCGACAGTTCTTAACATACTCAACAACTCAGTAAGGGGTTTCTCAATTTCATTCATAAGATAATTCATAACAAATTGAGAGTAACTGTTGTTCAAGGATTACAAAACAAGATCAATTTGGGCTTCCGGAGTGATTGGAAAACCCAACCTATCAAGGTACTCAATATACCAAATCATTTTCAGCACATGTGGACCAACTTGATCACATTCACCCATCTTACAGTGATACAACGCCTTGCTTGTATCATAACTCTCCTGTCGAGCCTGCCCTTCGAACAATTTCTTGAGATGCTTGATCATCTCATAAGCATCTATCAACTCATGTTGCTTCTGAAGCTCAGCGTTCATGGTTACTAGCGTGAGACAACTCACATCCAGAGCATCATCTTGATGCTTCTTGTGGTGCAGTGACAGATGGTGTTGCAAGAATGGGCCCATCAAGGACATATAGCTTGCGCTTTTGTTTGAGGACAATCCTCAAGTTCCTATGCCAGTCAAGGAAATTAATTCCACTCAGCTTGTCCTTCTCAAGGACTGATCGTAATGAAAGACTACTTGTGTTGTTGTTGTTTGCCATTGATATCTACAATTTATAAGTGCAAAAATAATAAGTCAAATAACAGAGTTGATATTATGTAATTGATAATAGTACATTAAAAATATACCTCCCACTATTTTATTCAAATTAATAGCTCTCACCATTATTTCAGAAAGCATTTTCTATTAAATCTTTCTAGTGAGCCAAGATCCATATTTCATTATGCCTTAAGTTAGCTTTGGCTTATCTCTTAAAACACAATTATTTAGGTAGACAACCCTTTTGTAAATTATATCATATATAACTCTTGGATGGTTTGGTAAACAACAATTGTTTCTAGTCCATCTAATGGTACCTACTAAACTCTATGCCTCTAAGTCCACAATCCTATTGAGATAACTTAGTTAAGTCGGGCCCAATGATTTTAACTGTGAGACCCCAAATTTTATGAATAAAGATTTAAATTTCTCGAAATATTTTTTTTTAATATTATGGTGTGGATTTGATATAATGTTATAGTTGTGGGTAATATTTATAAATTTTGCAAAGTAAGCAAGTGGTTATAGAATATTCGATTGCTCGGGGAATATTCATTTTAATAGGGAATATTCGTACGACGACACAATCATTAGTGTACCCCACAACGAAAGTATTATCGTAGTAAGAAAATGACAGAATTATCTTTTATTAAAAATAACGGCGAAAGTGTTACCGTTAAAACTGTTGAACTACCCGGTAGTAAAAGTACAGTAATACGCGTGATTGCATAGTAGCACACAGTATTGGTTATTGATGCTTACGTTAGAAGTCACTCAGTTATACTCAATTATTGCTACAGTAATTGCTGCATCATATCTCTCATATTACTGATTCTATTATTGTCACAGTATCATCTGCATAATATGATATATTATTAAATCAATAATTGAGACGATAAAGTTATTCATATTATTAAATTTCAATATTTATAATGTTTAGAATTTCTGTCAAGGAGAGGTTTGGTCATCTAATTGCGCGCCAATAAGGAGAAATCCTTATCGAAAAGCCCCCTCTTTCCTGGGAACTACCTGGTTGTTAAATATTGTGAATTATAATATTAATGATGAATAAGTTTGTGTTGATTAAAGATGAAATTGATAGTTCTATTGTGTTGGAATTATTAGTGTTAGTGGAAATCGACATTTATTTCGATATTAATTGATGTCTGAAATTTATCTTGACCAAATCAGTAATTAACTTAGGATAAATGAGCAATTAATTTCTATTAATTCACATGATTATAACTATTTGTTCACATGTGTGTACTATTGATTCACATTCTTGTACTATTAGGGGAGTTGGTGCAAGATTGATAATACTTACATGACTAAGTTAAAAACGGAGTTATAGATGGAGGTACTATATACTGTAATTCGTATTTTCACATGATTATAACTATTGATTCACATAATTGAACTATTGATTCATATTATTTACTATTAGGGGAGGTGGTGCAAGTTTGATAATACTTGTAGGACTAAATTAAAAATGAAGAAAAAGAGGCAGGTATTATACTGTAATATTTTGAGCCCCAAAACGTGCAATTATCGAAACTATATTTTCCTATAAATAGAAGCTCATTCTTCCTTCATTTCTCACCAATTCACTAAAGCTATAGAGCAATTATTATATAGAGAAATTATGAGAGAAAGAAGAAGAGAAGTCTGCTACCTCACTATTCCAGTATTCAATTTTCTTCTAAGGTAAGGGGTATTATTCTTTCATATTCATGAAGAGAGTTATTTTCTTTCAATACTTGTAAGAGTTGTTATTCCATTCATTATTATTATGTTGGAATAACCTGTCTATGCGAAGTACCACATACATGGTGAAATTCTTTTGTTATTCTATTCTTTATTATTACTCGTTAGAATAACTCGTCATGCATCTTGATCTATCGCATGCACAGTGAATTGTTATTCCATTCTTTATTATTCTCGTTGAAACATCACGTCTGCATTCGGATTACGCATGACTGGTTCCATTCTTTATTATTACATTTGGAACATCACATGCATGCGGATTACGCATGATCTGGTTCCATTCTTTTTATTTTGTTGGGAATAACACGTGCATGATTTCTATCCCATGCCCGGGTTAATTCTTACATTATTTCATTCTTTATTATTACGTTGGAATAACTGTCTATGTGGATTACCACATGCATGGTGAATGATCCTTCGTATTCATTCCTTATTAAATTGTGGAAATGATGCATCACGTGGATTACGCATGGCGGTGCAAAAATCCATTTGCGATTTTATATATTCTAATATACTCAGTTGGTTAAAGTTTTGGCTTCTATACTCCATGAAATTAGTAGAATATCCTGGATATTTGCGCTTCATCCAGTATCTTTTCATGGAATTATTCTTCTGAGCATTCTTGAATTTTACTCCACAAAGAAGTATCATGTTGACAATTAGGACGTTATTGATTTCTGGATAAATTAAAATTATAAATCTTTAAAATTTATCCTTGAACTTGTTTTATTGAATTATTATGTCATTGTCATCATACTCATGCTTATATTGTGATGAAAGTCATCTTTGGCTTGCGTGCATAGATGGACTTGGTGTGATTATGACCAGGGATTATTCGGTATAATCATGACTGTAATGTGACGAATGATGTGGTAAAATTCCTCAGTGGCCTGTAGTGCATTGATGGACAGTTTTTGGTATGATTATGACCAGGGATTATTCGGTATAGTCATGACCATTGATGATTTAATGAATATCCTTGGCCCGTGGTGCAGGGATGATTCGATGATGTGGTTTATTTATTAAGCTGAGTCTCAACGATAAAAATTTATGAAAACATTTTAAATCATAAAAGATAGTAGATATAATGCTCTACTTGACTCTTCTAATGGATTACTTATTCCGCTACAGTTAAACTTGATGTCTACTGTATTTTATCAGTTTAACATTGTTGAAGGCTAATGATAATTTATCCTGCATTATCTTAGTCATAATATTTCTTACTGGGCTAGTTGAGCTCACCCTTTTGCTTTCATTATTCTCTTCAGGAAATGAGAACGTAGCCGGGACTAGTCGGGGAATGGAGTGATGGTCCGAGATGGTGTTATAGTAGTCCTCATTATTCTATAAAATAGTGTGACAATAAATGTAATGAGGACTCTATTTGAGAGTGGATATTATACAGAAGGCAATATTCTGTTTAAACTCAGCTATATATTTTGTCGTATATTACATGACGTTTGTATAATTAAGTTTGTATTTGTATTCTGTACCATGTATTTGGCGACTCAAGATGGGTGGTGTATACCTGTTTTGGGGGTGTCACATTAACAGTTTGGATATCACAATTATCCTATCGCATCTTACCTAGATAAATAGGGTACTTTGCTTTGGCAAACCTACATCTATTGATCAAGGTCTTGATGAGTGTTATTCATTGGAAGGCATCTGATTTAGACTTAATAATTTAATTAGGGATTTTATTAATAAATTTAGATCTCACCAATTTTAATCTTATTAAACATGCACATTATTTATCATATCATACACAAGCATAAATAAAGTGCAAAATAAAATGTGTCACAGTTATGGCCCAATCCACTGTCAATCTTTTCAAGCTAATGAAAGATTAAAGGTCAATCTAATGTGGTAAAAGATCTTAAAATAAGTAGCTTCCTTGGATCTTCCTCAAGCATGTGCCTCCTCTCCATCATCATCTTTCCATCGTGTCCTTCATCTTGTCATCTTCATAATAATAGATTATTACATGACATAAAGAAACCTCGAGTTACATTCGAGGGGATTTAGATGAGAAGAGAATGTTACATCAGAATTTATAGAAAGGCACGACATGCAAGCCGTATTTCAAAACCAAAACCACTAACCTATGGGTCAAAAGGCCATAATTGTGCACCATGCATATCACAATAAGCACATAACAAAATATATATAATCAAAGAAAACTATATATCAAATATTGGGGTCACGACCATTGTGCGCTATGACGGGGGGGTCTCCCCCCTGGCGGTGGTCCAGTTGAATCATATATTTAATCCACCAAAATACTCATAAAAATAATACAACTAGTACATATCATATATGTCTAGTTTTAATTAATCATATTAAATTAAATTTTTATGCCTCTAATCCAATTAGAATAGAATTTGTATACTGTTATTACGCCATTTAAGATACAATTAACAGAACTTCATATACATGCATATCTATTACTGATATTCATAATACTAGAATATGTCGATTATAGAATATTATATATATTCAATTTCAGATCGGTAAAATTGTAACATCATATATTATATATATCGAAAATAATATAATCAATTTCAGATCGGTAAAATTGTATCATCACATATCATATATATCAAAAACAATTAAACACGTTATCTGAATTAATCGTTTCGTAAGTAGCTCTGATACCACTGTAGGGATTTCGACACAAAAATGCAGCAAAAATATAAAATAATCAAAGTAATTTCCGAAACCCAAAAGCAGGATCCATACGAAACAAAAATTAATTCAGTGGTTTAGATATTATACCGATTATGAAAGAGTTCGGAAATGGCTTCAAATCCCTTACGCAATCCAATCAGAACCGCGCCTCTACGGTATCCACACGAACGCCCCGCGAATCGTCGCACGATCTGCAATGAAGAGAGCTGCGATACTAGCCACCAAGGATTAGGATTTTCAAAATTTTTCTCTAGTCTCTCTCTAAGAGCGGCTAGGGTTTTTGGTTATGATTTACTTCCCTAAAACGCTGATATATCATATATATATAGCAATAAATTGGAATTAATCAAAACCCTAATCTAATTAAAATAAAATCTGAATTTATATATATATTATATCTTAATTAAGTCTTACTTAATTAATATATATATATATATATATATATATATATATATACAAATCATCCTTTTAATTTAAAAATTGATTTAAATACTATCAATCATATTGATATATTTAAATCCTTAAAATTTAAATTAATTCCCTTTTAATAACGTTCTATGTGTGTGACCCTATATGTTATTATTACGTTGGCAATAATTTTGAAATCATATTATAAAATTATAAAAAGTGAGCGGCATCTAGTAATGCATCACTACTACCCAAGTAATAATAAGATCGATGATTCGATGCAACCTTTTGGTGACTAATGTTTCAATGTAATTTAATCCTTTTAACCTTAATATCCTAGATTAAACTCGAGTCATGGAATGTGTCATACTCTTCATAATTTAATCTGAGTTTTCTTGATCAATGAGTAGACTATATGAAATAAATCACTATTTGAGCATGACCATGCATTTCATAGTCCTACTCAATCAAGAGGCCTATGGATATCACCCCTAATACATAGGAGGGTTAAATTCCATCTAGATCACTCATATTCCTCACACGATTCATGATGTACCCAATAATGACTCTCGTTCCTAAGGTTTATAACTACAGCTCTGATACTAACCTGTGACGTCCCCAAATTCTGACACTCATATCTCGAATTTGGTTCGTCACGTGCTACAATTCTAATGACTAAAAACATCTCATGCAACGAAAATTATAGAATATATTACATTTATTTAATATAATCATTCATGTCCCAAGGTTTCGTAACTTAAACATCTTTTACATACCTTAAACATAATTAAATATAGTTTAGACATAACTAATACATAATACAATATTTCTTAACATAATCATAATGTTTCTAATTAAACAAATACGAAGCTACTTTGTAGCTTTGCCCTTGCCCTTATCAATGCCCGAGGGTTCGCCTTGCTTTGCCTTAACTGAAATGTTTTTAGGGAAAGCAAGAATGAGCAACAAGTTTGCCCAGCAAATAATGTAGCATATAGTTTTAACTTTTGAAGGGTACCACAATAATGATAGTTCAAGAATAGCAAGAAATATCAATGGTTCTCAACAATAACCTCTATGGACAGAAAGTTATCAATAAGATTCAATGCAAAATTAATTCAAGAGTTCAAAGTAATGAATATTGAGCAGTCACTAAGGACTATGAACTTCTCCTAGAATTAACAGTAATAAACTGATAATTCTATAAAACGAGTACAACAGGTGATCAGCCTGAAGTACCCTATGTCATGCATAACATTTAATCATTCTCATGTGCGCACGTTGGTTTCTCGATAAATATATAATTCCCCTACCAAGAGGGTTGTTCATCTCAGTTATAAGAGTATGCACCAAGTTAATTTGGTTTGGATAGCTTTTGATCATAGACCAATAGTCTAGCCGAATCAATGGCTTAAACAACTTTCTTTAAAAATATACATGAGTAATTATCATCCAAAATCAAGGTTCGAAAACTGTACACAATTTCATCTCTAAACTACGAAGTAGTAAGTCATAAGGTATGAATTATACTTTCAAAGATATATTTGTACGATCAATAATAGTACAAGCTCAAGTAATGCTTAATAAAGAGTACTTGCATTCAATATATGAATCAAATAAAATTTGAGAACTTGTACAAATCCAAATTTGTGTAAATTAAGAAAATTTCTCAATATAAAAGAGAGTTCTGATACTTGCATCAGTTCTGGCTGCCGTTCCCCAGCATTAGTAGATTCTTCTATCCTTTGGTTTCGAGTTTGACGTCTTGGCGACATTATCTGGTTAAATAAAACCATAAATTATACCCTTAGATTTTAAACCTTATTGCATAAGATTAATGTATTAAACTTGTTTCATTTCTCAAACTTAGATTCATATTCATTTATCGAATATTTACACAAAGACATCTCGCTTTAATCAACGACTATCCCTTTGTGACTACGAAAGTCGGGATTTAAAATCTTAACCAACATAAAAGTTAAAAATAGTTCATTACTTATCACACATATTACATACATAACCCATACTACTTATTTACCGAGCCTTTTTCTCGGACATTCATTCGCTCGATGACCTTCCATCCCACAATTAAAACATCCACCTTTCTTATAGTCTGAGGGCAGCGAGGAGAGGTGTGTCCTTCACGGATGTGTCGCTTGAGGCTCCATCTCGGTTAATTTGGATTTTGAGCTTATCCCTTCTTCCATTGTTTCCATTAACGCTTTGGACGCATCAACTTTTCTATCTCCCACAACCTTTCCAATGAAGAAACCTTGTTCTCCAAATCACGCACCTCCGTTGATGCTTGAGCAGCTTCAACTTTAGTGTTTGAATCACTATCTGTCAAATCCAACATTTCTGGATCTGATGCTACATTTTTCGACGATAGCCACCTCGTCCGATTTGGGTTCCTAGTGAGCTTCTATTTCATTTGTTGGCCTCGATATTAGCTCGGGGTGTGAATATGATCCTTCTTATTCCACATATCTTTCTCACCGAACATCTACATACATAAGTTACCCACGATTAACACATAGTATATATACACTGACAATCAAGAGTTCTATATCGTTGTCTCTTATTTTGATTGACGATAAATTTATTCAATTCTCATCAGCGCCTATCTCTGTAGAAAGCGCTCCATCCACTCAGATCGAATCGCATGAAGGTGATGACTAAAGCACAGTCCAAGGTATATATCTGGTGTCTTTGGCTTCTATTTAAACCTTCAACCTGTCTTATCCGAATATCTCCCTCTACTCCAACCTCCCTCATAACTTCGGCTTAACTCTATACAAGCACAACATTCACACATATCATCACATGCTACCAGAATACACCTCCACAAGAGTAAAAGTTTTCAAATTGTCTTTGAGGGTCATATAGACCATGAACACATAGTTTTAACAGTATTCATACCATGAAAACAAAACATTACGGTATGTTTACAATCACAAAGAAGGTAAACTACCATTAATAGTACTTTAGGCGATTAGCCTATTGTACCCCTCGTCATGCATAACGTATTAATCATACCTAGCGAATATTTACGCCATTAGATTGGATCATTTATCCAAACAACATTGTTCACCTCGGTCTTATCATAGTATTCCGCACCAAACAATTTGGTTCGGAAATTTCTTCAATGAACACTTAGAGTTTTCATAAACATTAGTCTAGCCGATTCAAATAGCATAGACTCATATCAATAATTCAATTCAATCGAATTATTTAGATGTAGCCAAACCCGTTGGCAAATTAAACTTTTGAAAACATTTTTAGAATGACGTCATGATGCCTTGATCTTGTATTAACAATCCGTTGAGGATCTTCAGTCATTGTATGACTTTGTCGTAACACATCATACAATTAGGAACAAAATGACTTGGTCAAATTCACACTAAGTATTCTGTATTTATAACTCCATCACATTTTATCATCTCTACGCACCAAAGTTACATGGTACATGAGTGATAATTAAAAACAAATTTTGATATTTCAAATCATTTGCGTCTAGCCAAAATAAGTAGCATAGACCGTACTTTAAACCGTTTCAAAAATGATTACGAGTCTACATTTTTGTTTTCAAAAGCACATAGTGCATATTTAGCTTGATGTCAAAAATTTTGAAGTTTGGCATAGCTAGGAGTTTAGGAAAACCTAACACCTTCACTAAAAATCATTTACTTAACAATCTATCTGTTCCTGTAATCCATAACACTCCATTCACACAAAACTATACCCAGTTCATCAAACCACACTTATCGATACCATTTCTTTAAGACAATCTTGAATAATACTAAATAATAATACATTCGAACTTAATTTACATACATCAAAGTTTACTTCCTGCACGTGACCTTCAAATACATTCCTTACAATACTTGAATAGATACCAATACAACTATAACCATTAACTCATAATACAACTTATTCGACGCCTTTCCTTTTCCTTTGTTCGTACAAACTCGAGCCTTCGTGTTGCTCATACATAACTCGAAAACATTTAATTTAAGCAAGGATGAGCATTTAATGCCCAAAAAAGTAATAGCAAGGAATATATATTATATATAAAAGAATATAAGTATTCTCTTTACATAACACTTCTACAACGAATTGAAAGTTGTGAAGTAATCTGCATCGATAAAAAATTCACATAACAACTCTCTTTCAAATTCTTTAAATTTGGCTCTGGCTCTACCCTTGAATAGGGTTTAAGAAACATACTATGAACATTCTTTTCATTTTCAAAAGGTTTAGCGGAATTCTATCCTCAAACCGCTATAATAACTTACGTAGCACGGAGGGGTGATCACTCGGCCAGATTGTACTCAGTATTGATCAATACTACATAACTTGAATGAAATTCATCGCTTCACTCTATCCGCTTTGCATGCAAAAATCTTCCCATATAGGGATGTTCATACATGCTCGGTTCCAAACCCGAAGGTTTTAATCTTGCTCAACAATAATATGTAATTCAACATATATATATACGGGTAATTGACAAAGGTGTATCAACATGTGAATAAATGTCATGATTATCCAAGTGGGGACACTTGTATAACCATTTATAGAAATCAATGAATGTAATATATATCCGAGCTAACATGTCGATAATCAAAGAGTACATAATCATGACAGGATAGAATAATTACTCAAACTTCTTACTCATGTCCATTGCATAAAGGAAGTGCAAAGGTAGGATACTTACGATTCAACGATTACAAATCTCAACTTAGGTTTTATCTCTTTATCACAACCTATCAATAATCGGATCATTCGATTCGATTAGAATAATATATCTTAACACATAGTAATTATCTATTACAACAAGACATAGTCCAATCACATAATCACAAAGTGATCATACTTTTAGTTCCTATTATATACTTGAAATATTTTTATACATTTTTCAAATATCTCATCCATGCTCTTTGAAGTAGTCTTTTCTTTCTTTTATAAGGTTCGACATTTGTTTGCGCATCATCAAAAGCCTTTTTATCGGGTAAATCTCGAGTCTAAGACTCTTAATCTATACCTCAACATCGTAGAATATCGGACATTTTACTTTTAATCATTTTTGAATTTTCGAGAAATTGAAAAATTTAAAATAAATCAAATCATCACTCAAGGGCTTTATAGTGATATAACACATTACTATGGGTGCTCTTCATCAAATCGGACTTCATAACCTGGTTCTCTAGTCATACTAGTTTGGTTTTATTATAACTTTCAAACATCGAAATCATAATTAAATGACTTAAACATTAAATAATTCCATTATCATTAATAATTAATTTATATTAAACTATTAATGAAACCATTGCCAAAATATAAAAGTTATTTATAATAACTCAAACTATTTTTAAAACATTTATATTACCCTTAAATGATTTTTAAAACAATTAAAATCATTTTAAATAATCACCATTAATATATAAATATTAATGTACTATTCATCCAAATATTAAAAGTCATTAATTATAACTTAAAATATTTTTAAATCCTTAATATCCTCTTTAAATGATTTTTAAATAAATAAAACCATTTTTAAACTATTTATTTAATAATAATTATTAAATAAACTAAATATCATTAATATTATCTTAATATCATTAATATTAAATTATTAATGAAATTATCCTTTAAATATTAAAAGTTATATTTTATAACTTAAAATATTTTAAATACCTTAATTTCATTTAAAATGATTTTTATAATATTAAAATCATTTTTAAACTAAATTATTTAATATAATCATTAAATAACTTTAATATCATTAATATATAATTAATTAATGAAATTCATCACAAAATATTAAAAGTCATGGAAAATAACTCAAAATATTTTCTTATACCATAAAATAATTTTTCATGAATTAAAACTATTTTTAAATCATTTATTTAATATTATAATTAAATAAATAAATACCTTTTATATTTCAAAAATATTAAATATTTATGAAATATACTCAAAATAATTAAAAACTATTTTTGAGATTTTTAAAATAATTTTTCATAATTTATTTGGTATTTTTAATAATTAAAACTAATTTTTCTAATTTTTAAATTAATTTCCTAAAATCGTAAATTAAAAATAATTAAAATCGTCAGCTAAAGGCCCCTATAGTGACAGTAACTGCCGTATATATAGGTGTTCTTGAGCCTACCCAGATCTTCATAAGGCGCAGAACCGAAAGTGGGCTACTTTGACCGTGAATAACTCTCTCATCTTAACGAATTTGGACAATCTATAAATTGGGTCTTGTAGAGGAAATACAAGACTACAAGATCCAACAAACATAACCTCTAAAAAACATCAGATCTGGGAGAAAACGAACCTCAAAGTAGCTGCCAAAGCTGTTCTTCACGAAAAACAGCTTCGAGGTGCCTACTTTGGACCTCTATAACTTGGTGATCGTGTAACATTTTTGTGCTCTATCACTTCTAGTGTGTAGAAAACATGTAGGACTACAACTACAAACCTTAACATCATCATAATAACATCAGATCGAACTAGAAATTACCGGTCAAAGTCGCACCACTTGACAAAGATTCAAGAAATTTTCGGATTCATTGATTTTGCAGATTTTGGTCAACCTCTGTTTTGATCGATTATAACTTTTGATCTATAATAGATATGGCCTTGATTATTTTTGAATCTTAAAGACCTCATAACAAGCTACACATAACATCTTACAAAAACACAAAAAACAAAGAATAACCAAGAGATATAAGGCTTGACATTTGCCCAAAAATAATGTAATTTGGTTTTACAAAAGTTGGAAAAACTTTGATTTTGAGCACTTTGATGTTATGGGTCCCTGAATTTAACAACCCGTAACATTAATAGACTCCCTATTACACAACTTTAAACAATCAATTGCACCAATTAACATCGAATGAAGGATTTCTAGAATTTAGGGTTTTTACCTTTTCTAGCTTTGATTTCTTGATTTTGATCCTTTGATGCTTCCGATTTATTGTTGGTGTGAATGGGGCTTGATTATAGACCCGATATGGTAAGGAAATTTCGTAGGTTTAAGCTTGAGAGAATGAAGCTAAGTGCTTGTGAATAAATAGGCCAAAAATGGTACATTTTCTCTCTTAGATCCATAAAATAATGTATGAAATGATTGTAATGGTATTGATTGATGGTAATACTACGTACCCATAGGTGATTTCTAGATGGAATGGCCGGATTTTGTGGACATGTGGTAGCAATAAAGCATAATTAATGAAAATAATGCATTTCCCTCTCTTTAATCTATAAAAAAATATAATAGATACATTGGATGCTACACTTGGATAATTCCATTGTTTGCTAGTCGATAACATGGTAGGGTAAGCATGTTGGGCATTTTGTTACAAGATTCCATCAACAATGTAAGTAATAATACACTAAATAACCAAAAAGGGCATTTTGGTCATTTCACATATAATTTCAAGGGCATTTTTTGTACAAGGCAATTAAATGTAATATTTAACCATTAGATTATAATTCTTACCATTTACCAATTAATTTCTATCCTTTGGTAAATTAAAACATTTATACAATAATATCGTAATTAAACCCGATAATTTTAAATTAGGGTTTTCTATAGAAAATTAGGGTTTCTTAACGTCATCAATTAGGGTTTCTAATTGACCATTAGGGTTCTCTAATTATCTGTGTATGTTACTAACACAGTCATTACAATCTCTAACTTCAACCGATTAAGGTTATAATAATTAGGGTTTGTCCTAATTATCAGCGTAAAAATAGTAATTAGGGTTTTCTTCTAATTACCGACATTCGTGTACACAGTAACTTCATATACACAGTAAACTTCATATACACAGTCGCTACTCAGTCATTTCTCATAACTGAGTTTAGGGTTTCACAAAGACAAGATCGTCTTTATGACCTAATCAACCGTCATTCCTCAATAATATCTGTCTTCAAGATATACACAAAGACATAATTATTCAGATGTAAAATCATTATAATAATAATATAATATTATTATTCTCATCTCTTGATCACAATCCCAATTCGTGGTTGGATCTCATATCCGACTTCTCTTTCGATATCAATAATACTTGATTTAAATATTCGAACAATTCATATAATAAAATATATATTATATAAGTTCTAATTATCACTTCATATATTATTTCCAATCATGTTATCATGGAAAATAATTAATAAAAACATTTTTACTTACGTAAATTTATTACCATATAATTTGTGGTAATTAATAATTCCAAAATTATTTCTAATTTTTCAAGTAATAAATGTATTCGCATTTATTGTTCACTTTACTTGACACTTAGTCTCGCTATTAAAAAAAAAAAAATTTATACATAAAATTTCTTATTTATTTTATATAGAAATTCTCAAGTTATTACATTCACCCTCCTTATAAGGATTCCGCCCCTAATCACCGCTTTAAAAACTCATATGCGTATGGGTACATAGCATATAATCATTAGACGTAGATCTCGATCATACTTGATCGAACCCGATCTTTAATTATTCATCATAACACTTGTCTCATCCGATTAAGCGTAAATATAAGATATATAAGTTATTCAAATAAGACTGGAGTTCTCATTTCCACTACCACCGTGATCTCGGACCGTCATGTTGTAAACCCTGAGTTGCTTTCGTTGGGTTATTGGTTGAGTTTGGTCCTCGAAATTGCTAACGCCCCACCGCTTCTCCCCCGTGGTTACGCTCCTCGCCTCCATTCCCTCTCGTGGATAGTTCCTCACCTTATGCTCACCGATCCACATATGAAGCATCCATCGATCATCCTTGAGTTGGGGCGGTTGGGAGAGATATGACCTCTTTTTCGTGACTTCAGAGCATACAAACTTGCCCTTGAGACACTCGCCAGAGTGATTCTTCCCCAGCTCTTTGCACCGCACTACCCGCTTCTTTATACCTTCCCGCTTTACTTGCATTTTCTTAGAAAAATTCCTCATTCTTTTTCACCCCTATTCCCACTACTACTTTCTATCTTTATCTGTTCCTCCCGACTTGCTTTTGTTCTTCTTCTTCTTATGGTAGAGGCTCATGGCCTCACTTCCCTGCTATTCAAAGAATGATAGCCTTCTCCATGAGTGTTTGTAAAAGTATTGATTTTAAAGATCGACACCTTATCAGTAGAGCCGTGGTTTTAAGCCTCAAATCTCCTTGCCTTCAAATCTCTCTTGCCTTCCTAGGCTAACTCAGATCCACTTGATGTGGAGCAAACCTAGCTAACTCATTAAATTTTATCCCAAGTAATACTTCTTCTAGCAAATTCATGTTATCTGCTTTAACTCTGAAGAATCTCACCTCCATTCTAGATCGTGCATACTAACAGAGAGATAGTTTTCCAGAAAAATAAATCCTTAAACCTATCCCAAGTAATTTCTTCTTCTCCCGCCTCGAGTCTTATTTGCCTCCCACCAAAAGTTAGCTTCCCTTTCATCATATAAGTGGTGAAAAAGCGGTCTTTTTGCCCTCATCTACCCGAGTGCTTAGCGATTATAAGTTAACGCCTTCTCTATCTCATTCACCCAAGTCCGGGCTGGCTTTATAGGGTCGGTGATCCTCTCGAATTTCTCGTGGTCCTACGGCTTTGAAGTCTTTGAATTTCGCCAAGCGATTGTTCGGTGGTTTCCAGAATCGGTGTTCCATGTTTGCATAGCCCGAGCTACCATGTTTGCAAAGTTTTGCATCGCTTCTGGCCGCATTCCTCAAAGATTAGTAGATTCTTCTATCCTTTGGTTTCGAGTTTGACGCTTGGCGGCATTATCCGTTAAATAAAACCATAAATTATACCCTTACATTTTAAACCTTATTGCATAAGATTAATGTATTAAACTTGTTTCATTTCTCAAACTTAGATTCATATTCATTTATCGAATATTTACACAAGACATCCTCGCTTTAATCAACAACTATCCCTTTGTGACTACGTAAAGTCTGGATTTAAAATCTTAACCAACATAAAAGTTAAAAATAGTTCATTACTTATCACACATATTACATACATAACCCATACTACTTATTTACCAAGCCTTTTTCTCGGACATTCATTCGCTTCGATGTCCTTCCATCCCACAATTAAAACATCCACCTTTCTTATAGTCGGGGCAACGAGGAGAGGTGTGTCCTTCACGGATGTGTCGCTTGAGGCTCCATCTCGTTAATTTGGATTTTGAGCTTATCCCGCTTCTTCCATTGTTTCCATTAACGCCTCGACGATCAACTTTTCTATCTCCCACAACCTTTCCAATGAAGAAACCTTGTTCTCCAAATCTCGCACCTCCGTTGATGCTTGAGCAGCCTTCAACTTTAGTGTCTCGAATCACTATCTCGTCAAATCCAACATTTCGGATCTCGATGCTACATTTTTCCACGATAGCCACCTCGTCCGATTTGGGTTCCTAGTGAGCTTCTATTTCATCCGTTGGCCTCGATATTATCTCGGGGGTGTGAATATGATCCTTCTTATTCCACATATCTTTCTCACCGCACATCTACATACATAAGTTACCCCGATTAACACATAGTATATATACACAAAGAATCAAGAGTTCTATATATCGTTGTCTCTTATTTTGATTGACGATAAATTTATTCAATTCTCATCAACGCCTATCTCTCGCCGAAGGCGCTCCATCCACTCGCATCGAATCGCATGAAGGTGATGACTAAAGCCCGGTCCAAGGTATATATCCGTGTCTTTGGCTTCTATTTAAACCTTCAACTATCCTTATCCGAATATCTCCTCTCGCTCCAACCTCCTCATAACTTCTGGCTTAACTCTATCTCAGCTTACAACATTCACACATATCATCACATGCTACCCAATACACCTCTCACAAGAGTAAAAGTTTTCAAATTCAGCCGAGGGGTCATATAGACCATGAACACATAGTTTTAATTCAGATTCATACCGCAAAACAAAACATTACCCGTATGTTTACAATCACAAAGAAGGTAAACTACCATTAATAGTACTTTTAGGTGATTAGCCTATTGTACTTCTACGCCATGCATAACGATTAATCATACCTAGCTTAATATTTACGCCATTAGATTGGATCATTTATCCAAACAACATTGTTCACCTCGGCCTTATCATAGGATTCCGCATCAAACAATTTGGTTCGGGAAATTTCTTTCAATGAACACTTAGAGTTTTCATAAACATTAGTCTAGCCGATTCAAATAAGATAGACTCATATCAATAATTCAATTCAATCAATTATTTAGATGTAGCCAAACCCGCTGGCAAATTAAACTTTTGAAAACATTTTTAGAATGACGCCATGATGCCGCATCAGATTAACAATCCGTTGAGGATGCCGTCATCATTGTATGACTTTGTCATAACACATCATACAATAGTGGAACAAATGACTTCAGTCAAATTCACACTAAGTATTCCTCAGATTTACAACTCCATCACATTTTTATCATCTCGCACACCAAAGTTACATGGTACATGAGTGATAATTAAAACAAATTTTGATATTTCAAATCATTTATGCGTCTAGCCAAAATAAGTAGCATAGATCTGCATTTTTTAAACCGTTTCAAAAATGATTACTTAGTCTACATTTTTGTTTTCAAAAGCACATAGTGCATATTTAGCTTGATGTCAAAAATTTTGAAGTTCAAGCATAGCTAGGAGTTTAGGAAAACCTAACACCTTCACTAAAAATCATTTACTTAACAATCTATCTGTTCTCGTAATCCATAACACTCCATTCACACAAAACTATACCCAGTTCATCAAACCACACTTATGAGTTCATAAATTGCCACAATCATATGAGTTTAAGAACTTATCCTAGTCGCAGGACCTTTTCAAGCGCCCATTCACCGAGGGGTTCATAAACATTTCATATAATTATGAGTCAAGAATGTCTCATAGGTATAAGTTTTAAGAACTCGAACTTAATCTTATATTCTCTATCTATGACCTATCTCACCGTTATATACACCGAGAATGGAGTCATCCTCTTAATGTGCATATAACAAATAGCGCGATACGTACATTTCAATGATTATCGCATGCGTAAACTAAGTGGTTTTTACACCAAGTACAATTCAGCTCCCATAATGGTAAGAATCATACAACTCACCGCCGACATGAGTCCTCAATTGAATCCCCATCCAACACTAACCCCATTCTCCATACGAATTTAATTCATATTTATAATTCTCTTCCGGATCTGTACCCAATTGATAGTACAATTCATACACAGCAATCTTGTCAGTAAACTTTCCAATCATCGATTGATTCCTTCCGGTCATTATAAATTTTATCGATCACGGGTGATCTCATCGTATATATTACGATTTAGTTCTATATCTTGATCGCTTTTATTTTACGATCTCTCATAATCGCACTTTCAGCCTTTTTAGACTCAATCTATTCCCCATTATCGCTTAACTTTATAATCGAGTTAGGGAACTCGTGTCTTTACACTCGCCGAGATTCATCTTTGAATCTTATCAAACTAACTCTATATGAGTTAATACTTATCCTAATCATCATGTTATTAGTCTCGTATTCCTACCTAAGCTTCATAACCAATGCTTTGATACCACTCGTGATTTACCCCAAATCCGTGTACTTGAAACCCGAACTCTTGCTTCTCCACGATACCATACTGAATAATACTAAATAATAATACATTCAACTTAATTTACATACATCAAAGTTTACTTCCCTGTGCACGTGACCTTCAAATACATTCCTTACAATACTTGAATAGATACCAATACAACTATAACCATTAACTCATAATACACACTTATTCGATCGCCTTTCCTTTTCCTTTGTTCGTTCTCGAGCCTTCGTGTTGTTTCATACATAATCAAAAAAACATTTAATTTAAGCAAGGATGAGCATTTAAGTGCCCAAAGAAGTAATAGCAATTATATATAAGTTTTAAAGAATATAAGTATTCTCTTTACATAACACTTCTACAACTAATTGAAAGTTGTGAAGTAATCAGATCGATAAAAAATTCACATAACAACTCTCTTTCAAATTCTTTAAATTTGGCTCGCTCTACCCTTGAATAGGGTTTAAGAAACATACTATGAACATTCTTTTCATTTTCAAAAGGTTTAGCGGAATTCTATCCTCAAACCGTTATAACTTACTTAGCACCTGAGGGTGATCAAACTCTCACAGACCTCAGATTGATCAATACTACATAACTTGAACTAAATTCATCGCTTCACTCTATCCGCCATGCAAAAAATCTTCCCATATAGGGATGTTCATACATGCTCGGTTCCAAACCCAAGGTTTTAATCTTGCTCAACAATAATATGTAATTCAACATATATATATATACTAGTAATCGACAAAGGTGTATCAACATGTGAATAAATGTCATGATTATCCAAGTGGGGACACTTGTATAACCATTTATAGAAATCAATGAATGTAATATATATCCGAGCTAACATGTCGATAATCAAAGAGTACATAATCTGACAGGATAGAATAATTCAAACTTCTTACTCATGTCCATCAGATAAAGGAAGTGCAAAGGTAGGATACTTGCTCGATTCACGATTACAAATCTCAACTTAGGTTTTATCTCTTTATCACAACCTATCAATAATCGATCATTCGCTCGATTAGAACAATATATCTTAACACATAGTAATCGTTTATTACAACAAGACATAGTCCAATCACATAATCACAAAGTGATCATACTTTTAGTTCCTATTATATACTTGAAATATTTTTATACATTTTTCAAATATCTCATCCATGCTCTTTAAAGAGTCTTTTTCTTTCTTTTTATAAGGTCTCGACATTTTTTTGCTATGCATCGACAACTTTTATTTGCAAAAATCTAGTCTAAGACTCTTAATCTATACCTCAACATCTCAGAATATTTACATTTTACTTTTTTAATCATTTTCAATTTTCCGTAAATTGAAAAATTTAAAATAAATCAAATCAAATCATTACTCAAGGGCTTATAGTGATATAACTGTTACTATGGGTGCTCTTCATCAAATCTCGACTTCATAACCTGGTTCTTCTAGTACCTAGTTTGGCTTCATTATAACTTTCAAACATCTAATCATAATTAAATGACTTAAACATTAAATAATTCCATTATCATTAATAATTAATTTATATTAAACTATTAATGAAACCATTGCCAAAATATAAAAGTTATTTATAATAACTCAAACTATTTTTAAAACATTTATATTACCCTTAAATGATTTTTAAAACAATTAAAATCATTTTTAAATAATCACCATTAATATATAAATATTAATGTACTATTCATCCAAATATTAAAAGTCATTAATTATAACTTAAAATATTTTTAAATCCTTAATATCCTCTTTAAATGATTTTTAAATAAATAAAACCATTTTTAAACTATTTATTTAATAATAATTATTAAATAAACTAAATATCATTAATATTATCTTAATATCATTAATATTAAATTATTAATGAAATTATCCTTTAAATATTAAAAGTTATATTTTATAACTTAAAATATTTTTAAATACCTTAATTTCATTTAAAATGATTTTTATAATATTAAAATCATTTTTAAACTAAATTATTTAATATAATCATTAAATAACTTTAATATCATTAATATATAATTAATTAATGAAATTCATCACAAAATATTAAAAGTCATGGAAAATAACTCAAAATATTTTCTTATACCATAAAAAATTTTTCATGATTTTTCATGAATTAAAACTATTTTTAAATCATTTATTTAATATTATAATTAAATAAATAATACCTTTTATATTTCAAAAATATTAAATATTTATGAAATATACTCAAAATAATTAAAAACTATTTTTCGTAATTTTAAAATAATTTTTCATAATTTATTTGGTATTTTTAATAATTAAAACTAATTTTTCTAATTTTTAAATTAATTTCCTAAAATCGTAAATTAAAAATAATTAAAATCGTCAAGCTAAAGGCCCCTATAGTGACAGAACCGTCGCTATAGGTGTTCTTGAGCCTACCCAGATCTTCATAAGGCAGAACCGAGTGGGCTACTTTGACCGTGAATAACTCTCTCATCTTAACGAATTTGGACAATCTATAAATTGGGTCTTGTAGAGGAAATACAAGACTACAAGATCCAACAAACATAACCTCTAAAAAACATCAAGATCGGGAGAAAACGAACCTCAAAGTAGTCGCCAAAGTCGTTTCTTCACGAAAAAAATGCCTTCGAGGTGCCTACTTTGACCTCTATAACTTGGTGATCGTGGTAACATTTTTTGTGCTCTATCACTTCTAGTGTGTAGACAACATGTAGGACTACAACTACAAACCTTAACATCATCATAATAACATCGATCGAACTAGAAATTATCTGGTCAAAGTCGCACTACATGACAAAGACTCAAGAAATTTTCGGATTCATTGGTTTTTTGCTTTTGGTCAACCCTGGTTTTGATCGATTATAACTTTTGATCTATAATAGATATGGCCTTGATTTTTTTTGAATCTTAAAGACCTCATAACAAGCTACACATAACATCTTACAAACACCAAAAACAAAGAATATAACACAGAGATATAAGGCTTGACATTTGCCCAAAAATAATGTAATCTTGCTTTTTTACAAAAGTTGAAAAACTTTGATTTTGAGCACTTTGATGTTATGGGTCCCGAATTTAACAACCCGTAACATTAATAGACTCCCTATTACACAACTTTAAACAATCAATTGCACCAATTAACATCGAATCAAGGATTTCTAGAATTTAGGTTTTTACCTTTTCTAGCTTTGATTTTTTGATTTTGATCCTTCGATGCTTCCGATTTGTTGTTGGTGTGAATGGGGCTTGATTATAGATCGATATGGTAAGGAAATTTCGAGGTTTAAGCTTGAGAGAATGAAGCTAAGTGCTTGTGAATAAATAGGCCAAAATGGTACATTTTCTCTCTTAGATCCATAAAATAATGTATGAAATGATCAGAATGGTTGATTGATGGTAATACTAAATTTCATAGGTGATTTCTAGATGGAATGGCCGGATTTTGTGGACATGTGGTAGCAATAAAGCATAATTAATGAAAATAATGCATTTCCTCTCTTTAATCTATATATAAAAAATATAATAGATACATTGGATGCTACACTTGGATAATTCCATTGTTTGCTAGCCGATAACATGGTAGGTAAGCATGTTGGGCATTTTGTTACAAGATTCCATCAACAATGTAAGTATTAATACACTAAATAACCAAAAGGGCATTTTGGTCATTTCACATATAATTTCAAGGGCATTTTTGTACAAGGCAATTAAATGTAATATTTAACCATTAGATTATAATTTTTACCATTTACCAATTAATTTCTATCCTTTGGTAAATTAAAACATTTATACAATAATATCGTAATTAAACCCGATAATTTTAAATTAGGTTTTCTATAGAAAATTAGGTTTCTTAACGTCATCAATTAGGGTTTCTAATCGATCATTAGGTTCTCTAATTATCTCGTGTATGTTACTAACACGCCATTACAATCTCTAACTTCAACCGATTAAGGTTATAATAATTAGGGTTTGTCCTAATTATCGCCGTAAAAATAGTAATAAGGGTTTTTTCTAATTACCGACATTCGTGTACACAAGAATTTCATATACACAAGAAACTTCATATACACAACCGCTACTCACCATTTCTCATAATCGAAGTTTAGGGTTTCACAAAGACAAGATCGCAAGGCTTAACCTAATCGACCGTCATTCCTCAATAATATATTTGTTCAAGATATACACACAAAGACATAATTATCAGATCAGAAAATCATTATAATAATAATATAATATTATTATTCTCATCTCTTGATCACAATCCCAATTCGTGGTTCGATCTCATATCCGACTTTCTTCGTGATATCAATAATACTTGATTTAAATATTCTCAACAATTCATATAATAAAATATATATTATATAAGTTCTAATTATCACTTCATATATTATTTCCAATCATGTTATCATGGAAAATAAAATAAAAACATTTTACTTATGTAAATTTATTACCATATAATTTGTGGTAATTAATAATTCCAAAATTATTTCTAATTTTTCAAGTAATAAATGTATTCGCATTTATTGTTCACTTTACTTGACACTTAGTCTCATTATTAAATAAAAAAAAAAAATTTATACGCAAAATTTCTTATTTATTTTATATAGAAATTTCAAGTTATTACATTCACCTCCTTATAAGGATTCCGTCCCTAATCACCGCTTTAAAAACTCATATGCGTATGGGTACATAGCATATAATCATCAGACGTAGATCTCGATCATACTTGATCGAATCGATCTTTAATTATTCATCATAACACTTGTCTCATCCGATTAAGGTAAATATAAGATATATAAGTTATTCAAATAAGACTGGAGTTCTCGCTTCCACCGCCACCATCAGATCTCGGACCGTCATGTTGTAAACCCTGAGTTGCTTTCGTTGGGTTCTTTGGTTGAGTTTGGTCCTCAAATTGCTAACGCCCCACCGCTTCTCCCCGTGGTTACGCTCCCGCCTCCATTCCCTCTCGTGGGATGCTTTCTCACCTTATGCTCACCGATCCACATATGAAGCATCCATCGATCATCCTTGAGTTGGGGCGCTTGAGAGATATGACCCCTCTTGCCGTCAGACTCAGTAGCATACAAAACTTGCCTTCGACACTCGCCAGAGTGATTCTTCCCAGCTTCTGCAGACCGCACTACCGCTTCTTTATACCTTCCTCGCTTTTACTTGCATTTTCTCGTAAAAATTCCTCATTCTTTTCTCACCCTATTCCCACTACTACTTTCTATCTTTACTGCTCCTCCCGACTTGCTTTTTGTTCTTCTTCTCCTTATGGTAGAGGCTCATGGCCTCACTTCCTGCTCAAAGAATGATAGCCTTCTCCATGAGTGTCGCAAAAGTATTGATTTGCATAAAGATCGACACCTTATCAGAGAGCTGTGGTTTTAAGCCCAAATTTCAAATCTCCTTGCCTTCCTAGAGCTCTCAGATCCACTTGATGTGGAGCAAACCTAGCTAACTCATTAAATTTTTACAGAGAGATACTCCGCTTAAATACCATGTTATCCCCGCTTTTAACTCCGTGAATCTCACCTCCATTCTAGATCGTGATACTAACAGAGAGATAGTTTTCAAAAATAAATCCTTAAACCTATCCCAAGTAATTTCTTCTTCTCCCCGCCTCGAGTCTTATTTGCCTCCCACCAAAAGTTAGCTTCTACTTTCCTTTCATCATATAAGTGGCAAAAGCGGTCTTTGCCCTCCTCATCTACCTTTAGCGATTACTTAACGCCTTTTCTATCTCGCTCACCCAAGTCCGGGCTTCTATAGGTCACCGATCCTCTCAATTCGTGGTCCTACGGCTTTGAAGTCTTTTGAAATTTGCCAAGCGATTGTCTGGCCGGTTTCAAGAATCGGTGTTCCCTCACGATAGCTCGAGCTACCATGTTTGCAAAGTTTGCAGATCGCTTCGGGCCATTGCTCCTCAAAGATTAGTAGATTCTTCTATCCTTTGGTTTCGAAGTTGACGCTCATGCATTATCTCGTTAAATAAAACCATAAATTATACCTTACATTTTAAACCTTATTGCATAAGATTAATGTATTAAACTTGTTTCATTTCTCAAACTTAGATTCATATTCATTTATCGAATATTTACACAAAGACATCCTCGCTTTAATCAACAAAGCCTATCCCTTTGTGACTACTTAAAGTCTGGATTTAAAATCTTAACCAACATAAAAGTTAAAAATAGTTCATTACTTATCACACACATATTACATACATAACCCATACTACTTATTTACCAAGCCTTTTTCTCTGACATTCATTCGCCGATGTCCTTCCATCCCACAATTAAAACATCCACCTTTTTCTTATAATGGGGCAACGAGGAGAGGTGTGTCCTTCACGGATGTGTCGCTTGAGGCTCCATCCGTTAATTTGGATTTTGAGCTTATCCCGCTTCTTCCATTGTTTCCATTAACGCTCGACGATCAACTTTTCTATCTCCCACAACCTTTCCAATGAAGAAACCTTGTTCTCCAAATCTCGCACCTCCGCTGATGCTTGAGCAGCTTCAACTTTAGTGTCTCGAATCACTATCCGTCAAATCCAACATTTCGGATCCGATGCTACATTTTTCCCACGATAGCCACCTCGTCCGATTTGGGTTCCTAGTGAGCTTCTATTTCATCTCTGTTGGCCTCGATATTAGCTCTGGGTGTGAATATGATCCTTCTTATTCCACATATCTTTCTCACCGTACATCTACATACATAAGTTACCCCGATTAATATATAGTATATATACACAAAGAATCAAGAGTTCTATATACGTTGTCTCTTATTTTGATTGACGATAAATTTATTCAATTCTCATCAACGCCTATCTCTCGCCGTAAAAGGCGCTCCATCCACTCAAGATCGAATCGCATGAAGGTGATGACTAAAGCTTCGTCCAAGGTATATATCTCCGTGTCTTGGCTTCTATTTAAACCTTCAACTATCTTATCTCGAATATCTCCTCTCGCTTCCAACCTCCCTCATAACTCTTGCTTAACTCTATCTCAGTGCTTACAACATTCACACATATCATCACATGCTACCCAATACACCTCTCACAAGAGTAAAAGTTTTCAAATTCAGCCGAGGGGTCATATAGACTATGAACACATAGTTTTAACCCAGATTCATACCGCAGAAAACAAAACATTACCCGGTATGTTTACAATCACAAAGAAGGTAAACTACCATTAATAGTACTTTTAGGTGATTAGCCTATTGTACCTCTACGCCATGCATAACGATTAATCATACCTAGCTTAATATTTACGCCATTAGATTGGATCATTTATCCAAACAACATTGTTCACCTCGGGCCTTATCATAGGATTCCGCATCAAACAATTTGGTTCGGGAAATTTCTTTCAATGAACACTTAGAGTTTTCATAAACATTAGTCTAGATGATTCAAATAAGATAGACTCATATCAATAATTCAATTCAATCAATTATTTAGATGTAGCCAAACCCCGCTGGCAAATTAAACTTTTGAAAACATTTCTAGAATGACGCCATGATGCCGCATCAGATTAATAATCCGCTGAGGATGCCGCCATTGTATGATTTTGTCATAACACATCATACAATAGTGGAAAAAATGACTTCAGTCAAATTCACACTAAGTATTCCTCAGATTTATAACTCCATCACATTTTTATCATCTCTCGCACCAAAGTTACATGGTACATGAGTGATAATTAAAAACAAATTTTGATATTTCAAATCATTTGCGTCTAGCCAAAATAAAGTATATAGACTGCATTTTAAACCGCTTCAAAAATGATTACTTAGTCTACATTTTTGTTTTCAAAAGCACATAGTGCGATTTAGCTTGATGTCAAAAATTTTGAAGTTTAGCATAGCTAGGAGTTTAGGAAAACCTAACACCTTCACTAAAAATCATTTACTTAACAATCTATCTGCTCCTCGTAATCCATAACACTCCATTCACACAAAACTATACCCCACTCATCAAACCACACTTATGAGTTCATAAATTGCCACAATCATATGAGTTTAAGAACTTATCCTAGTCGTAACTTTCAAGCGCCCATTCACCGAGGGGTTCATAAACATTTCATATAATTATGAGTCAAGAATGTCTCATAGGTATAAGTTTTAAGAACTCTAACTTAATCTTATATTCTCTATCTATGACCCATTCACCGTTATACACCGAGAATGGAGTCATCCTCTTAATGTGCATATAACAAATATATACGTACATTTCAATGATTATCGCGCTGTAAACTAAGTGGTTTTTACACCAAGTACAATTCACTCCCATACGAAGAATCATACAACTCACCGCCGACATGAGTCCTCAATTGAATCCCCATCTAACACTAACCCCATTCTCCATAATTAATTTAATTCAGATTTATAATTTCTTCCGGATCTGTACTCAATTGATAGTATAATTCATACACAACAATCTTGTCAAACTTTCCAATCATCGATTGATTCCTTCCGTCATTATAGCCTTTATCGATCACGGGTGATCTCATCGATATATTACGATTTAGTTCAATATCTTGATCGCTTTTATTTTACGATCTCTCATAATCGCACTTTCGCCTTTTTAGACTCAATCTATTCCCCACTATCGCTTAACTTTATAATCGTAGTTAGGGAACTGGTGTCTTTACACTCGCCGAGATTCATCTTTGAATCTTATCGACCAACTAACTCTATATGAGTTAATACTTATCCTAATCATTGCGGTTATTAGTCTCGTGTATTCCTACCTAAGCTTCATAACCAATGCCTTTGATACCAACCTCGTGATTTACCCCAAATCCGTGTACTTGAAACCCTAACTCTGCTTCTCCATTTATACCATTTCTTGTCAATAATACTAAATAATAATACATTCAACTTAATTTACATACATCAAAGTTTACTTCCCCCTGTGCACGTGACCTTCAAATACATTCCTTACAATACTTGAATAGATACCAATACAACTATAACCATTAACTCATAATACACACTTATTCGATCGCCTTTCCTTTTCCTTTGTTCGTGCTCGAGCCTTCAAAGTTGCTCATACATAATCGAAAACATTTAATTTAAGCAAGGATGAGCATTTAATGCCCAAAGAAGTAATAGCAATTATATATGTTTAAAGAATATAAGTATTCTCTTTACATAACACTTCTACAACTAATTGAAAGTTGTGAAGTAATCAGATCGATAAAAAATTCACATAACAACTCTCTTTCAAATTCTTTAAATTTGGCTCGCTCTACCTTGAATAGGGTTTAAGAAACATACTATGAACATTCTTTTCATTTTCAAAAGGTTTAGCGGAATTCTATCCTCAAACCGTTATAACTACTTAGCACTGAGAGGGTGATCATTTCATTGCATACTCTCAGATTGATCAATACTACATAACTTGAACGAAATTCATCGCTTCACTCTATATCCGCTACATGTAAAAAATCTTCCCATATAGGGATGTTCATACATGCCTCGGTTCCAAACCCAAGGTTTTAATCTTGCTCAACAATAATATGTAATTCAATATATATATACTGTAATTGACAAAGGTGTATCAACATGTGAATAAATGCCATGATTATCCAAGTGGGGACACTTGTATAACCATTTATAGAAATCAATGAATGTAATATATATCCGAGCTAATATGTCGATAATCAAAGAGTACATAATAATCAGACAGGATAGAATAATTTCAAACTTCTTACTCATGTCCATCAGATAAAGGAAGTGCAAAGGTAGGATACTCATACCGATTTCACGATTACAAATCTCAACTTAGGTTTTATCTCTTTATCACAACCTATCAATAATCGATCATTCGCTCGATTAGAACAATATATCTTAACACATAGATCGTTTATTACAACAAAGACATAGTCCAATCACATAATCACAGTTGATCATACTTTTAGTTCCTATTATATACTTGAAATATTTTTATACATTTTTCAAATATCTCATCCATGCTCTTACATGTAGTCTTTTTCTTTCTTTTATAAGGTTCCGACATTTGTCGTTTGCATCGACACTTTTTTATCGGGTAAATAATCGAGTCTAAGACTCTTAATCTATACCTCAACATCTCAGAATATCGACATTTTACTTTTTAATCATTTTTCAATTTTCCGTAAATTGAAAAATTTAAAATAAATCAAATATGCTCACCAAGGGCTTATAGTGATATAAATCGTTACTATGGGTGCTCTTCATCAAATCCTCGGACTTCATAACCTATTCTCTAAATACTAGTTTGGCCTGGCTATAACTTTCAAACATCTAATCATAATTAAATGACTTAAACATTAAATAATTCCATTATCATTAATAATTAATTTATATTAAACTATTAATGAAACCATTGCCAAAATATAAAAGTTATTTATAATAACTCAAACTATTTTTAAAACATTTATATTACCCCTTAAATGATTTTTAAAACAATTAAAATCATTTTAAATAATCACCATTAATATATAAATATTAATGTACTATTCATCCAAATATTAAAAGTCATTAATTATAACTTAAAATATTTTAAATCCTTAATATCCTCTTTAAATGATTTTTAAATAAATAAAACCATTTTTAAACTATTTATTTAATAATAATTATTAAATAAACTAAATATCATTAATATTATCTTAATATCATTAATATTAAATTATTAATGAAATTATCCTTTAAATATTAAAAGTTATATTTTATAACTTAAAATATTTTTAAATACCTTTAATTTCATTTAAAATGATTTTATAATATTAAAATCATTTTTAAACTAAATTATTTAATATAATCATTAAATAACTTTAATATCATTAATATATAATTAATTAATGAAATTCATCACAAAATATTAAAAGTCATGGAAAATAACTCAAAATATTTTCTTATACCATAAAATAATTTTTCATGATTTTTCATGAATTAAAACTATTTTTAAATCATTTATTTAATATTATAATTAAATAAATAAATACCTTTTATATTTCAAAAATATTAAATATTTATGAAATATACTCAAAATAATTAAAAACTATTTTTCCGATTTTAAAATAATTTTTCATAATTTATTTGGTATTTTTAATAATTAAAAACTAATTTTTCTAATTTTTAAATTAATTTCCTAAAATCGTAAATTAAAAATAATTAAAATCGTCGCTAAAGGCCCCTATAGTGATGTAACTGTCGCTATAGGTGTTCTTGAGCCTACCTGCATCTTCATAAGGCGTAACCGAGTGGGCTACTTTTGACCGTGAATAACTCTCTCATCTTAACTAATTTGGACAATCTATAAATTGGGTCTTGTAGAGGAAATACAAGACTACAAGATCCAACAAACATAACCTCTAAAAACATCGATCTGGGAGAAAACGAACCTCAAAGTAGTCGCCAAAGTCGTTTTTTCATTTAAAAATGCCTTCGAGGTGCCTACTTTTGGACCTCTATAACTTGGTGATCGTGGTAACATTTTTGTGCTCTATCACTTCTAGTGTGTAGACAACATGTAGGACTACAACTACAAACCTTAACATCATCATAATAACATCGATCGAAACTAGAAATTATCGGGTCAAAGTC
Organism: Panax ginseng; assembly: GCA_020205605.1. Lineage (NCBI taxonomy): Eukaryota > Viridiplantae > Streptophyta > Magnoliopsida > Apiales > Araliaceae > Panax > Panax ginseng. The sequence goes on from CM035139.1 coordinate 95,230,539, forward strand.
GCACTACTGACAAAGACTCAAGAAATTTTCGGATTCATTGGATTTTTGCGCTTTGGTCAACCCTCGTTTTGATCGATTATAACTTTTGATCTATAATAGATATGGCCTTGATTCTTTTTTGAATCTTAAAGACCTCATAACAAGCTACACATAACATCTTACAAACACCAAAAACAAAGAATAACCACGAGAGATATAAGGCTTGACATTTGCCCAAAAATAATGTAATTTGCTTTTACAAAAGTTGGAAAACTTTGATTTTGAGCACTTTGATGTTATGGGTCCCGAATTTAACAACCTGTAACATTAATAGACTCCCTATTACACAACTTTAAACAATCAATTGCACCAATTAACATCGAATCAAGGATTTCTAGAATTTAGGTTTTTACCTTTTCTAAATTTTGATTTTTGATTTTGATCCTTCGATGCTTCGATTTATTGTTGGTGTGAATGGGGCTTGATTATAGACCGATATGGTAAAGAAATTTCAGAGGTTTAAGCTTGAGAGAATGAAGCTAAGTGCTTGTGAATAAATAGGCCAAAATGGTACATTTTCTCTTAGATCCATAAAATAATGTATGAAATGATTGTAATGTATCGATTGATGGTAATAATACAATGTTTCATAGGTGATTTCTAGATGGAATGGCCGGATTTTGTGGACATGTGGTAGCAATAAAGCATAATTAATGAAAATAATGCATTTCCTCTCTTTAATCTATATAAAAAATATAATAGATACATCGATGCTACACTTGGATAATTCCATTGTTTGCTAGTCGATAACATGGTAGGTAAGCATGTTGGGCATTTTGTTACAAGATTCCATCAACAATGTAAGTAATAATACACTAAATAACCAAAAAGGGCATTTTGGTCATTTCACATATAATTTCAAGGGCATTTTTGTACAAGGCAATTAAATGTAATATTTAACCATTAGATTATAATTTTACCATTTACCAATTAATTTCTATCCTTTGGTAAATTAAAACATTTATACAATAATATCGTAATTAAACCCGATAATTTTAAATTGTGGTTTTCTATAGAAAATTAGGTTTCTTAACGTCATCAATTAGGGTTTCTAATTGACCATTAGGTTCTCTAATTATCTCGTGTATGTTACTAACACAACCATTACAATCTCTAACTTCAACCGATTAAGGTTATAATAATTAGGGTTTGTCCTAATTATCGCCGTAAAAAATAGTAATTAGGTTTTCTTCTAATTACCGATATCGTCGTACACAAGAATTTCATATACACAAGAAACTTCATATATACACACAGCCGCTACTCACCATTTCTCATAATCGAAGTTTAGGTTTCACAAAGACAAGATCGTAAGCTATATGACCTAATCGACCGTCATTCCTCAATAATATCTCGTCTCGCATATACACAAAGACATAATTATCAGATCAGAAAATCATTATAATAATAATATAATATTATTATTCTCATCTCTTGATCACAATCCCAATTCGTGGTTCGATCTCATATCCGACTTCTTTCAGATATCAATAATACTTGATTTAAATATTCTAACAATTCATATAATAAAATATATATTATATAAGTTCTAATTATCACTTCATATATTATTTCCAATCATGTTATCATGGAAAATAATTAATAAAAAACATTTCTATTACGTAAATTTATTACCATATAATTTGTGGTAATTAATAATTCCAAAATTATTTCTAATTTTTCAAGTAATAAATGTATTCGCATTTATTGTTCACTTTACTTGACACTTAGTCTCGCTATTAAATAAAAAAAATTTATACGCAAAATTTCTTATTTATTTTATATAGAAATTCTCGGTATTAGTGCATCGAGAGGTGGTTAATACTACGTTCGTGTTCTTGATTAATAAATTGTGATAGTGAGTTGAATTGGAATAAAAGCGTTCAAATCAGAAGTTTAGGGTGAAATCATAAGTCTGATTCTCCGTTAATTTTTTGAAATTTTAGATTTTGACATTCGTGGTTGTCTTGTGTTAGTTTAATTATTCTTCATTTTAGTTTTGTTAATTTCAATTATTGGTTTGATTTGTTTAATAAAATTAGGTTTAATAGAAGATTGGTATTTGTAAGTTAAGATTTTTGCTAATAAGTCTCTGTGGGAACGATACTCTACTCATCACTCTATTACTTGTTGACCACGTAAACTTGCGTGTTGTGCGTATATAGATTTTACTCAACAAGTTTTTGGCGTCGTTGCCGGGGACTGTTTAGTATAATTCTTAATAGTTGTACAATATCAGTTTAATTAATCCAGTTTTACTTAGACATTTTTATTTTTGTATTGTTTCTTCTATTTCAGGTGAGGAAGCAGTTTATGCAAACTCGGTCCAAAAATCCGGACTTGTTCTTGCGTTTGAGGGGCGACACATTGAGAAAAGGTTTGAGAGGTTGAGTAAGTGGATCAAGGAAACAAGCCAAGAATTGAAACATCCGAAAAGGAAGAGGTACTTGTGATAATGGCGTAGAAGATCGAAAAGCATTAAGGGATTTTGCAACACCTAAGGTGGTGAGGCTATGATCGAAGCATCACTAGGCCAATGAATAGCGACCAAATACGTTCGAAATTAAGCACGGGATGATACAAATGATTCAGAATTCAGTTCAGTTTGGGGGATTTGCAAATGACGATCCAAACGTGCATCTGGTCAGCTTTTTGGAAATGTGCGACACATTTAGGTTCAATGGGGTTTCGGATGAGGCGGTGAGACTTCGATTGTTCCCATTCTCTTTACGGGACAAGGCGAAGAGTTGATTGCATTCTCTACCGTCCGGTTCGATAACAACATGGGAGGATTTAGCTCAGAAATTCCTCGCAAAATTCTTTACACCGGCGAAAACTGCGAAGATGAGGAACTAGATTACGATGTTTGAACAGCAACATGGGGAGTCATTATATGAGGCTTGGTAGAGATACAAAGAACTGCTCAGAAAATGCCCACATCATGGATTGCCCCAGTGGCTACAAATGAACACCTTTTATAATGGACTACATGGGAATCTCAGGACAAGTATTGATGCAACACAAAGGAGCATTCATGGCTAAGAGTTACGAGGAAGCATACGAGTTGATTGAAACCATGGCGGCTAATAACTACCAGTGGCCCATAGCAAGAATGACACAGGCAAAGGCAGCTAGGGTGTTAGAAGTAGATAGTATGACAGCAATACAAGCATATATATCTGCACTTTCAAAGAAGTTGGAGTCGGTAACAGCAGCACAAGCACAACAAACATAGCAAGTACAACAAGTGGCAATAATATGCGAGTTGTGCGCAGGAGAGCACCCAACGGATCAATGCGCGATTAATCCAGCAGCTGTGCAGTTCATCGGCAATTACAATAGAATTCCACAAAATACATATCAGAACACATACAACCAAGGAAATAGGAATCATCCGAATTTCTCATGGAGCAACAACCAGCAAAATCAAGCTTCACGACAATCATATCCACCAGGATTTCAGAACCAGCAACAACTAGCTCAATATCAAGAAAGGAAACCCGATCTGGAGGAAGTGTTGGCAAAATTCATGACTAGCACCGAGTTGGCTATAAAAAATCATGCCATGGCTATGAAATCACAAGAGATGTCGATCAAGAATTTAGAGAATCAGATGGGTCAAATGGCGTTGGCATTGAATAATAGACCACAAGGAACATTACCAAGTGAAACCGAGAGAAAGCCTAAGGGTAATCACGAGTAGTGTCAAGCCATTATGTTGAGAAGTGGAAAATAACTTGAGGATCAAGAGCCATAAATTTTGGTTACAAAGGAGGTTGAACCAGAGAAAGAAAATACAGTGGGTGTGGTAAAACAAGGGCACGAAAAACAAATGGAAAAAAGTAAACCAGTTAACGTACCAGTTGTTTATCCTCCTCCACCATTCCAGCAATGAGTTCAAAAACAAAAATTAGACAAGCAATTTTCAAAATTTTTGGAAGTTTTCAAGAAACTTCAAATCAACATACCATTTGCAGAGGCCCTAGAACAAATGCCGAGCTACACAAAATTTATGAAAGGGATTCTGTCAAGGAAGAAGAAATGAGAAGATTTTGAGACAGTTGCACTAACCGAGGAGTGTAGTGCGGTATTACAGCAGAAATTACCACCAAAACTCAAGGACCCGAGGAGCTTCACTATTCCATGCACGATTGGGAATATGCATTTCAACAAGTGTTTATGTGATTTGGGGGCGAGTGTAAACCTTATGCCATTGTCAGTATACTTAAAATTGGGTTTTCCTGCACCAAGGCCTACAAACATTACATTATAGTTGGCAGATAGGCCAGTCACATATCCGAGAGGCATAGTAGAGGACATTCTAGTGAAAGTGGATAAGTTTATATTCCCCGCGGACTTTATCATTCTGGATTTTGAGGAGGACAAGAACATCCCAATTATCCTAGGGAGACAATTTTTGGTTACCAGGCGTGACACTCATAGATGTACAAAAGGGAGAACTCACTATGAGGGTCCAAGATCAAGAAGTAAAATTCAATGTGTTTAAGGCCATGAAATTTCCCACGGATGAGGACGAATGTTTTCGAATGGATTTAATTGAGCAAATCATTGGTGAAGATATGAGCAAGGGTTTGGTTCACGATCCGTTAGAAACAATGTTATTGGGGGATGAAGAGGTCGATGATCCAGAATTGGTGGAGTACTTACAAATACTAGACTCATTGCCACGAGTTTCTAGATTTAGAACACCGTTTGAACCATTGCACGCGGAGGAAGTAGCCGCAGAAAAAGTGAAACCATCATTGGAAGAGCCACCAAAGCTAGAACTTAAGCCACTCCCTAAACACCTCAGGTATGCGTATTTAGGCAATTTAAATTCTTTACCTGTTATTATTTCTGCTGCACTTAACGAATTGCAAGAAGAAAAGATGTTGAGGGTGCTTAGGGAACACAAATCAGCGATCGGGTGGACAATTGCAGATATAAAGGGAATCAGCCCTTCATTTTATATGCACAAGATCTTAATGGAAGATGAGGCAAAACCGACGGTGGAGCAACAACGGCAACTTAACCCGATTATGAAGGAAGTTGTGAAGAAAGAAATCCTGAAGTGGTTAGATGCCGGTATCATCTACCCGATTTCTGACAGCAAATGGGTGAGTCCAGTGCAATGCGTGCTGAAAAAAGGAGGAATGACTGTGGTGCAAAACGATAACAATGAGTTGATTCTAACAAGGACAGTGACTGGCTGGAGGGTTTGTATGAACTACAAAAAATTAAATAAAGCAACCCGCAAGGATCACTTCCCTCTACCTTTTATCGATCAAATGTTGGACAGATTGGCGGTACATGCGTATTATTGCTTATTGGATGGACTCGGGCTACAATCAAATCGTCATCGCTCCTGAGGATCAAGAGAAAACTATATTTACATGCCCATATGGTACGTTCGCATTCAGGAGAATGTCATTTGGATTGTGTAATGCACTTGCGACGTTCCAACGGTGCATGATGGTCATCTTCTCAGATATGGTGGAAAAGAATGTGGAAGTCTTTATGGACGATTTCTCTGTCTATGGAGATAATTTTGATGCGTGTTTGGAAAATTTGGTAATGGTCTTATAAAGATGCACCGACACAAATTTGGTCCTTAATTGGGAAAAATGCCACTTTATGGTGGAAGAAGGTATAATCTTGGGACACAAAGTCTCGGTGCAAGGGTTGGAGGTCGATAAAGCAAAGCTGGAAACAATTGAGAAGTTGCCTCCGCCAAGTTCAGTTAAAGGAATTAGAAGCTTTCTAGGACATGCTGGGTTCTATAGGAGATTCATAAAGGATTTTTCTAAAATGACAAAACCCTTGTGCAGTCTTCTAGAGAAGGATTCAGTATTCAACTTTGATGAGGAGTGTAAGTTGGCCTTCGAGTTGTTGAAGAAAAAGCTAACTACAGCTCCCGTGATCGTCGCTTCGGATTGGAATATGCCATTTTTACTAATGTGTGATGCAAGTGATTGTGCAGTTGTGGCTATTTTGGGTCAACGCCGAAATAAGATATTTCATGCTATCTATTATGCAAGTAAACACTCACAGAGACTCAATTGAACTACACAACTACAGAAAAAGAATTACTTGCAGTAGTGTACGCATTTGATAAATTTCGGGCCTACTTGATCGGAACAAAGGTGATAGTCTACACGGATCATGCGGCTATTCAGTATTTGATAGCGAAAAAGGATGCTAAGCCATGCCTTATCCGGTGGATTCTCCTACTACAAGAGTTTGATCTAGAAATAAAAGATAGAAAGGGGACGGAGAATCAGGTAGCCGATCACTTGTCTAGGCTGGAAAACCAAGAGAAATTGAAAGAAGAAAAATGTGAAATCAATGAATCATTCCTGGATGAACAACTGTTTGGAATAAATGCAGAATTTCCTTGGTATGCAGATTGTGAGAATTATCTTGTGAGCAACGTTCTGCCACCAGATCTCACAAGACAACAGAAAAAGAAGTTTCTTCATGACGTGAAATGGTACATGTGGGATGACCCTTACTTGTTCAAACAGTGCGCCGACAAGATGATTAGAAGGTGTGTGCCTTACAGTGAAGTGAAGAATATTCTGCATGAGTGTCACTCATCAACGTATGGTGGACATTATGGGAGTGAGAGGACAGCGGCGAAGGTGTTGCAATCTGGGTTTTATTGGCCTACATTATTCAAGGACGCCCACCATTCTGTTAAAACATGTGATAGATGTCAAAGGGTGGGCAACATTTCAAAATGGAATGAGATGCCTCTATAAATGATTCTTGAAGTTAAAATTTTTGATGTATGGGGCATTGATTTCATGGGACCATTCCCTTCATCTCTGAACAATCAGTATATTTTACTCGCAGTGGACTACGTATCAAAATGGGTTGAAGCTGAAGCATACCAACAAACGATGCCAAGGTGGTCCTCAAATTCCTACAAAAGAACATTTTCACAAGGTTTGGCATGCCAAGGGCAATTATCAGTGACGAAGGTAGTCACTTTTGCAACAAGTCATTCACAGCTCTATTGGCAAAGTATGGGGTCAACCATAAGGTAACTACAGCTTATCATCCCCAAACCAGTGGACAAGCTGAGGTCTCGAATAGGGAAGTCAAGAGAATCTTAGAAAAAGTGGTGAATCCGAATCAAAAGGATTGGTCGCTCAGGTTGGATGACGCATTATGGGCATACCGGACTGTGTATAAAATACCGATCGTGATGTCACCATATCAACTACTGTACGGAAAGGCTTGTCACTTGCCATTCGAATTACAGCATAAGGCTTATTGGGCAATTCAGAAACTCAATTTTGATCAAACAGCTGTAGGGGAAAAGCGATTACTGCAATTAAATGAGCTCGACGAATTTTTCTTCAAGCCTACAAGAACTCCAAGTTATACAAGGAAAAGGTGAAAAGATGGCACGACCAGAAAATTATGCAAAGAACTTTCGAGCCAGGGCAATCAGTCCTTTTGTTCAACTCACGGTTGAGATTGTTCCCAGGCAAACTTAAGTCGAGATGGTCAAGACCATTTACAATAAAAAGGGTGTTCTCTCATGGCGCCATTGAAATCTATAGTCGGAATCCCTTAGAAACTTTTAAGGTCAACGGTCACAGATTAAAGCACTATTGGGGTGGTGAGTCCAACACGGACGTCATAGCTATCACACTTGCAGACGCACCATAAACAGAGAGTAGTCAGGCTGAACGACTTAAAATCAAGCGCTCACTGGGAGGCAACCTATTTTTCTATTCTTTTTCTTCATCCTGTCTTTTCTTAAGTAATTTTATCCATGCTAGTGAAATGGTAGCTTAAAATAATATTTGGTCTAGAATATAGTCATGTAGTATTTAAATTATACTTGATAGTTAAATAATCTTACCCTCCATGCTTGAATTTTCCCAATATTTACTTATGAGTATGTTTTCATGTTGATCAGGCATTCAAGAAGCTATGGGATGCACATGAGGCAAGGAAGAGGAAACCATAGTGCATTAATAGAATCTCAAGCAATAGCAAAAGCATAACATGAAGAACAAAACCCACAAAAGTAGATTAAGTAGCAATAGCAGAAGGCTAGCAAGCTGGGGCTTGCCCCTCCAAGAACAAAAGAGCAAGCCGGGGCTTGCCCTTCATGGGCACTAATAAAGATGCATGCAAGTCGGGCTTGCCCTTGAAAAAGACTAAGCAAGCTTCGGGGCTTGCCCTCCTATTTCCCGTGTGATGTATCGCTAGCAAGCTGGGGATTGCCCCTTGAAGAACAATAGAGCAAGTCGGGGCTTTCCCCCTTACTGCCTAGCAAATATACATCAAGCCGGGGCTTGCTTTTTAATGAAGAAGAGGCAAGCCGGGGCTTGCCTGTCCGGATTTTGAAGAGCAGTTACGGCAGTTACATGTTTGCAGCCATGACATCCTAATCCCATTACACTTCATCTCCTACCATCCCACACCTTCACAACCTACACCCACGATCAACAATCCCACTCCTCACAACAATCAAACATAATCCCACTCCTCCCACCTAGTCATCCACTACCCATATACATAAATTCCTCTCTATAAAACCACCCATTCACCACACAATCTAACAACCTTAATTCACACCAATTGGAAGTTCAAGGATAGGATTTGTGCAAATCTCTAAAACCAAATTCGACATATATTGAAAGTAAGTAGCTGGTTTTCTAATTCCTCATCATCTATCACCATAGTTCAAGCCAAATAACCAAGTTTGTGGGAATTTTAAGTCTCGCACACCAAGTGTTTGATAAATTGCTTAAGTAAAGTTTGGGGGATAAACTCATCAATTCCAAATCAATGGCACCAAAACCGGCATCAAAAAGGCAACGAGGAGAGAGTTCGGGGGCCACACCACCAACACGAACCTTTGATAGGCGAAAATTCATAAGTGCCGCCGCCGCCGACCGTTACGATTATATGGTAACAAAATCATTCACACCTGAGCGGGGGTTGGCACCTGAGCCTGTGGATGGTGAAATGATGAAACAAATATATCAAAAGGGTTGGAATAAATTCACAGTAGAGCCCGAGGCCGCAGTGGTAAGTGTGGTCAAAGAATTCTACGCTAACGCCGAGGATAAGGCCCCATACAATGCTTTTGTACGGGGTAGGTTAGTGCCTTTCAGTACCGACGCCATCAATATGTACTATTAGTTATGAGCACCGAGACATTGCCAGTACCAACACTTACGTGATAATGATCCAGATTATGAGGCTATTATGCAGGAGATGACAAAGCCGGGTACCTCATGGAAAAAATTAAATCATGGAGGCACTGTCTTTTGTAGTAAGGATCTCAGTCGGTATAGGAAGATATGGTACGCCTTTCTATGCGCTAAGTTACTTCCATCTACACACACGTCAGATGCACCTAAGGATAAGGCAGTGCTCTTGTATGCCATGGTACAAGATTTCATCATCAACATAGGGGCTATAATTAACTTTTCAATCTGAAGATGCCTTCGAGGACCATACTCTGGCAGATTGCCACACCCATCACTCATTTGTGGTTTATGTATACAGGCGGGAGTGCGTTGGTCAGATGATGAGATAACCCAGATGCCGCTGCAGACACTCGACTCGAGAATGATTTCAAGATATGTTGTGTGGCCCGGAGGCGAGTCGCACCCGAGAGGAGTAGGATTTGTATTTCCCTCAGCCTCGGAGGATGAGGCTGAAGCTGAGGACACCTCGGATGACGATGAGTTTCAGGGGAATGCGGAAATGGGAGAGACATCACAACAGCCCGGTGTAATATCTAGCCCTTAGTTCCTCAACCTTCAACGACAAGTGGATGAGCACAACAAGGAAGCACGAAGAGAAATGCAGAGACTAGCAGCAAGGCAGGACCACATGTTTGAGGCCATGAATTTATCTTTCGCCTCGTTGAACACTACGCTCCAGAATTTCAATCCTACTGCCCAATTCCCATACCAGCACCAATGCCAAGGTTCCCACCCAGCGATTTCGATGAAGAACAACAACCATCACCAACCCAGACTTAGGCGATTACAAGGAAGTCCTCTCTTATTTATTGCTTTATCTATACAATGAGGACATTGTAATTTTCAAGTTTGGGGGATTTAGTTGCATGTTACATGTTACATATTTAAATTCATTAGCTAAGTTTGCATATGTTAGTTCATGGTTTATGTTTAGGATTATTAAATGTTGCATTCAGGTAATCATGTAGTTGCATAGTAGCTTAGGAATGTAAATAGTTTTTATTTATCTTTGCAATCATGTTATGTTTACCACATATAGTTTATCTAAAAAATATATATATATTTTAAACATTCAAAAATAATAGTTAGTTAATATGTTCATCTTGCATGAGTCCAACTGTTTGATGGTTACAGTCTATTTTGGCCAATGATGAGAATGGGATTGGATAGACAAGTATAATACTGATTATTAGAACTTTTGATGTGATTTCTTGTTATGAATTGAATCTTTTTCTGTTTGAAACTGGTATAATAAGGATAACACAGTAAAAACAACTTATTGATTGATTGAGTTTAAATTGATACATAATGGGACTCTAAAGGATAATGCTAGTTTGAATGAAAGAATTACAAGAATAAGTAGTGATGTCTAAAGTTAGACAAGAACCTAAGTTTGGGGGAATATTTGGGGTATATAAGCTTTATAAAAATAAAAAAGAGTATGAATAAACACTGTGGCGTGTTTGTCTAGTTTTGTGGCCTTTGTTACTTGAGTAAGTGTTCCAGGGGATTGTCTTTACACCTACGCCCTAAGGTCTTAATGGTCTGGGGTCGTTGGTCGAAAGCTCTTTAAGGTAGCATTGAAAAGCCTAAGGGAATAAGACATTGCATAGCTATGTGTATAAAAAAAGAAGAAGAATAAAACAGGAAATAAGAGCAAAAAGCCCCCGTAGATGAAAAATAAAGCATAAGTATCCCATGTTGACCCTCAATATTGGTAATTGTTTGATGTTAGTTGGATCTAGTTTGTTTTTTTGGATTTCTTGAGTTTACATTGTATTATGCCTTCGAAGAGACTTGTTATGTATTAAATTTGATTTTATATCAATTAGCATAGTTTTTGAGCACACACGCACTATACCAGTAATAACAGTTTAAGACTTGATGATTGACTAGGAAATTGTTGATTGGTTTTGATATGATTTATTATCATGTTTACTTGATTTCTCTGAGGTCAGTTGAATAGACTTGTGTTTATCAATACTGTTGGATTCGTAGGCATGTAGACTAGGGGCATTACATTGCGTTGCATTTTTGTTTTGTTTTTGCTTGAGGACAAGCAAAGGTTTAAGTTTGGGGGTATTTGATAAGTTGGTTTTATACCTACTTATCTGGCATCTATTACTTGAATTATTTGCTTAATCTCGTGTTTCTTAGTTACTTTTCATACATTTTGTTTTCATTTTGTAGATTATATGTTTGGAAGAGGAGTGAGCAACTATTGGTATAAAATTTGCAAGAAAAAGCAATTCCGGATATCGTTTGGGCCTTCATGTTCATTTTATGTGCATTTCATGTTCGTGGCGTGGAACTTGGATTATGTTGAGGAACTCTTTCTTGGCATTCTGAAACATCTTGCATCATTCTAATCGAAAGTTCGAATGCGAGAGTATGGCCTTCTAGCAACAAAAACAAAGTTAAGAGTTGTTTCGGTTGTCATTACACAGCAGCAGCTGCTTCCGATACAATTTCGACCTTCATCTGTTCGTTATTTCTCAAAACTTAAGGAATGAAAGTTGTAGAACTCGTCGATAACTTCGATTTGCAAGGTCGCGGGCCCTGTAACTCCTCTCGGTTTAAAAGTTATGGCAGGTTTAGAAGAGGAGGTTCCAGCAGACAAATAATGGGCAGTTTCATAGCAAGCCAGGGCTTGCCCTTTTGTGCCTTGGGAGCAAGTCGGGGCTTGGGGTTTGGGCAGATTAGCAGCAAGGGAGCAAGCCGGGGCTTGCTCTTACAAAGGGAAATAGCAAGCTGGGGCTTGGGTACTCGAAATTTAAGTCTTCTAGTTGGTTTCTAATGCTTCAAACATGGAGTTTAAGTGATGGTGATGACTTGGGACTCGTATATGCATGGAATTGTAATCAAAATACATGTGGAAGTATATAATTAAGAAGAAACACTGAGATTAGAAGACACACAAGGAAAATTACGAAGATTAATCTCAGTTTTTCTAAGCAAGCGTTGGAGGATTATTTCAAGGATATTTTCGAGACGATTGCGATTCTAGGCTACGTGAAGGGTGTTTTTCAATATTCTTCGTCTTAGACTATTATTTATAATTGAAAGAATGATTTCCATGATTTATTCAGTGTTTATTTCGTTTATTATGAAATAATTCACTTTTTTAGGCTTATGATGAATCTTTGAGTGAATCGACGGTTTTGTGAACTTTGATTTCCAATTTAATAAGCTATTTCCAGTTTATCTATATTAATTTGAGCTTGAATCTATGAGTTGCCTGATCAACAATTCTTTTTGGAGTTGGATGGAATCGAGAGATGATATTCAAATCTAGACCTAGTTGATATAGCATGTGTTCAGGATTTTGTTAATACCTTAAAATTGATGAGTGTTAAGGTAGAGATATGCTTGACACCGCATGTAATCAGATAGAGAACTTATTCTTCAACCTTCTTCAATTGTAATTCACATAGAGATATAGTGGGTTAGTTGATTAAGGTGTTTAACAAATTTCTATCTTAATTGTGGATTGACGTTAATACGGTATTAGTGCATCGAGAGGTGGTTAATACTACGTTCTTGTTCTTGATTAATAAATTGGGATAGTGAGTTGAATTGGAATAAAAGTGTTCAAATCAGAGTGAAGTTTAGGGTGAAATCATAAGTCTGATTCTCCGTTAATTTTTTGAAATTTTAGATTTTGACATTCGTGGTTGTCTTATGTTAGTTTAATTATTCTTCATTTTAGTTTTGTTAATTTTAATTATTGGTTTGATTTGTTTAATAAAATTAGGTTTAATAGAAGATTGGTATTTGTAAGTTAAGATTTTTGCTAATAAGTCTCTGTGGGAACGATACTCTACTCATCACTCTATTACTTGTTGACCACGTATACTTGCGTGTTGTGCGTATATAGATTTTACCCAACAGGGACTGATCCACTTACGAATTTCGTGGGTCTAGAGAGAGAAAGGCTTGGTTGGGTGTTTATGAACAATTGAGGCTAATTTATGAACTTTTCTCTCTCTTAATCCTTATATTTGATGCATTGAATCTAATCTAGCAAGTTGGCTGAGATATTTGCTATATTAGAGCACATGGGAGATATTAGGTTGTGAAAAACTCAATATCATGGCAAGATTTGCACTCCAACCTAATAAAGAATTGTAAAAAGGGCATTTTGGACACTTACTCTCAAGTTTAATGGCAATCTTGTAATCTCATACCAATCCTTAGGTTTTAACTGTAAGACCCCAACTTTTTATAAATAAAATTGAATTTCCTCTAATTATTATTTTGAATAATAAGTTGTTAATTTGATATAATGCTTTGGTTGTGGGTGAAATGTGCAATTTTTGCAAAATTGGCAAGTGGTTATAAAATATTCATTCTTGTCGGGGAATATTCGTTTGGTCGTGGACTATTCTTGCTGTCGGGGAATATTCGTACAATGGCGTAACCATTTGTGGGCCCCATAACGGAAAACGATCGGATGAAGAAAATGACAAGTTTGAGTTTTTTTAAATAACGGCGTAATTGTTACTGTTAACACTGTTGAAATACCTAGTGGTTAAAATACAATAATACGCGTGGTTGCACAGTAGCTCACGGTATTGCATAATATTTTTGAATTATTGATTCTTAAGTAAGAAGACACTACTCAATAATTGTTACAATAATTACTGTTTAATATTTTATTTTATTTATTCAATAATTGTTACGTTGATATTTTATATTATTGCTGTTTCAATAATTATCACTGCACAATATTTCCATTATCAGATCAATAATTCATATTATTTGAATAACATTGTTAGATAGCATTATTGGAAATGTCTAAGGAAGTTCTGTCTAAAGAAAGGGGTTTGGTCATCTAATTGCACGCCAGTAAGAAGAAATTCTTATCGAAAATCCCCCTCTTTCCTAGGAACGACCTGATTGTCAGTATTGTGATTCTGTAATATTATTTGTGAATAATTAATTATTGATTTATATGATAAGGAAATATTTATTTTTATGTGGATATAAATGAAGGAATTAATGCTGAGGTGTTTTATCAGTATTTTGTCGAATGGAGGTATTAAAAATAAATGCAGATGTGTATTTGGGCATTTTTACATTTGGAATTTGGAAAACTTTCTTCTACAAAGTTGTAGAGAATTAAATTTCCTATGGAATAGACATGAGATTTGAATTTTTATGCTAAAAGGGCTATTTATTATGAATTATTGAAGTTTTTGATTATTGTTTAAATTTTAAAACATTTTAGAAATTTTCTAGAATGGGTGGGCCTCACCTTTGGTTGGTGAGAAATGTGCTAAAATTTTATTTCAAAAGTGGTGTGCATGAATAGTAGCAGGTAAAGCCATCAGGTAGCAGGTTAAGTCTGCTTTGGCGTTCTAACATTTTTCTATAAATAGGGTGCTTAGTTAGAATTAAAAATCACACCAGAATCATAAGTTTTCTCACTCTATATTATCGAGCGTATTTTTGTGAGTATTTAGATACTTTGAGAGTTGCTATTTAGTGCAAGTTTCCTTCAGCATTACATCCAATATTTCAGTCAAAAGTACTGTTCTTTTAAGGTAAGGGATGTTATTTTCTTCGTAAATGATGTTATTTCTTCAATATCATTATACTGAAATATTGGTATAAATTTTATTGTGAAATTTTTACCTTTTTATGTTGAGGTTACTATTCACGTACATGACACTATTCACGTATATAGCATTATTCACGTATACGGTACTATTCACAAGTACAATTCACGAAGTATGATTTTTCTTGTGGAATTTCTACCTTTTCGTGTTGGGGTTACTATTCACGTATACGGCACTATTCATGTATACGATACTATTCACCGAAAAATAAAATTTTCTCTTCTTTTTCCAAGATGGCTATTATGGTTACTATCTTTGATTTTATCCATATTTTGATCTTCCTTCTTGAATTTTACTCCACTATGGTTTATTATGGAGTATTTTTAAACTTGGATTATCTAAAGTAGGAATCCCTAATCTTTGTCCTTTTATCTCACTGGATTCGTTCTTTAAAATATTTTTCATCATCCTCAGTCCTTAATGGTGATACTTGATGAATATCTTTGGCCTGTAGTGCAAGATGAATGATTACCTGATGAATATCTTTGGCCTGTAGTGCAAAGATGGACAGGTGTTGAGATGAACATGACCAACTGTTGATACAAATGAATATCTTTGGCCCGTAAAGTAAATATGAATATTTGATTCAAGATGTATATTGATTGATGTTACAGGGATAAAATATTGATGATGGACTTTTAAATCATAGAAGACAGTAGATTTTATTCTCTACTAAACTCTTCTAATGAATTTTTATTTTCGCTGCGAATATTGATCTAAAACTTGTTATCCATTATATTTTATCTGATTTGTTGAAGGCTAACGATAATTTGTTGTTCATTATCTTAGTCATAATATTCTTTATTGGGCTAGTTGAGCTCACCGTTTTCCTTTTTGTTCCATTTTTCTTCTCATGAAGCGAGAATATAGCGGGAAATAGTCAGGGTGTGGAGTGATGTTCCAAGGCAGTTGTTATAGTAGTCCTCACTATTTTGTAAAATAGTGTATCAATAATTATAATGAGGACTTATTTGAGTGTGGATATTTTCTAGAAGATAATATTTGTATTTAAACTCACAGTTTATGTGTTGTCGTATTTTGCACAACAATTGTATTAATGAAGTTGTAGTTATTTTTGTACCATGTATTTGACCACTTAGAATGGGTGATGTATACCTATTTTGGGGGTGTCACATTAACCCTTAGTGTTTGACCCTTATGGGTTTAACCCTTAGGTTTTACAATTTAAGTTCAAAGATTTTTCCAATTAGCTTTTAAATAGAAAAATTAAGCTTTCTAAATTATAATTAGAATTTCTTAATTATATTAAAGTTTCCTAATCACCTTAAAGCTTGCTAATTAGGATCAAGGTTTCCTAATTAACATTAAAAAAATTAAATTAGCAATTAGGTTTTTCCTAATTAAGCATTAGGGTTTCTAACTTAACAATTAGGGTTTTTTTCTAACTAATTGTTAGGTTTTCCCTAATTAAATATAATCAATAACATATAAACCTTCATACTTATCCTTTGAACTCCTAAATTAGGGTTTTGATATTCTGAATTAGGGTTTCGGATTCCCAAAACTTAAATTAGGGTTTCCAGAGCCGGTATTAGGGTTTCTTACATATCGTTAGATTTTTCTACCTGTACATTGATGTTCTTAATATATCCTTAGGGTTTGTCACTAATATAATTTTTCTGATCAACCCTTGACCCTTAACCATAAACTGTACACATATATAATCATATACGGATTCGTATACACTCATACACTTAACCCTATAAGTCTTTACCAAAAAATTTTAAATCACCAAAATCCTTTATAAAAACATCAAATTCATACACTGATTTTCTGTCTAGGTCTATTATTTGACCTTTATTCAATCTTTTTAAGATTTTATTAAATTATCTAAATTCTTGGGTTGTCACAAAAGTGGCGCGGCCGCGCCACTTCGAGCAGAAAGAAAAATGATGGCTCTGCTTCTGCAGAGCCTCAACACAAACCATGTTAAACCTGCAATCAGACCAACTACCATGCTTCTAAGCATGTATACAAACTCAGACAACACAATGTCATGTTATTCTATATCAATTAACAGAGAATTCAAACTAGTGCAAGATTTTGACAAAACTCAAGCTCAAGAATACAAAAACAAAATTTATACCTCCTGAGGCTTAAATTGAACTCCCTCACTTTTCTGATTATGCTCCCTTAATTCTCAGCAACTCAACTCTCTAATGCAACTTATCAGATAATTTCAAGCAACAAAGAATTGAAGAATGAAGTTGCTTATATAGAGAAATGCATAACCAGTCAAGTGCTTTACACTAGGGTTTAATTCAATGGAAAATGGAAGAGAACAATGGACAAGGAAGAATTGGCCAACCACCATTTGCATAGCCATCATCACTGCACAATGCTAGGAAGTGGAGTTCTAATAATGAAGAAGTAGGCGCTTTGCAAAGACCTTATTTGAGACTCTTAAAATGGGACACGGGTTTTAAATCTCAGCAATTGTGTTTATAATGCTTAGTTTGGTTCCTTGAACTTCGAAAATGTACTTTTAATGTGTTAATGTTACTACATAATGGAAAGTTAGTAATTATTTATGTATCCACATCATATAATCCATGTACATTAGTCTAGTCCAATTAATTTTTATAATATGTATGGACTCAATTTAATTGGTCACTAATAATTCCATTTCATCATAAAACCTTATTATTTCAATTAGACTCACTTATTGAAATAACTTGTAATTCTTTGATATAGTACATCTTTAATGTTCCCACAAGTACTTATTGTCACATAAGCAATATTTATGTAACTTATAATTTCTTTCACTTTACTATATAGTTTCTATATATTATATAGTTACCTTAAAGTGTCACACTACACTTTCTTTTTAATGTAAGAACTATCATATATCTTACACATAGCAATTAAATGAATAATATTGCAATAACCGTGAATTTTAAGTCACTATATATTTATATACATTATTGATATTTAAAACTTTGTGTTATATAGTGATTTAATATGTGACAACATATGTGAAGTGGTGCATGAATCAATAAACATATATACTATAGTTATGGATATAAACATTTATAGATTTCATTAAAAATGAAAGCTTCGTAACCTAATTATATATTAGGTGAGACAATTAAATAACCTAAGGGTTATGGTAATAAGGAAAGGTTAATTATTTAATATGTATACTAACTTAAGTGGATAATCTTATTATTTCAAGTGACTAATAATTTTAAACCTATTTCTAGTAAACCTAATTAGGTTATGAGCTAAAGTCACATGTATAAGTAATTAAATTTCATAAGATTGGGAATGCAAACCCTAAATAAACAATTTGGGTAACATATATTAAAATTGTTAGACTATGTTTATTACATGGCCCAAAACAATTAAAGGAGAAGCCCAAAAGAAATAAATTGCAAACAAATGCTTAGCCCACTTGATTAAGGGTATTTTAGGCTTTTGATTAATCAAATTTATGCATTAAAATAAATGAAAAATGGAGGAGATATTGGAGCAAGGGGGACCGACCATATTAGGCCATTTAAGGCAACAAAATTATGCTAATTAAGTTCTTTAATTAGTAACTCTTACATCAAGTACAAGTGTGTCGATCTCCCATTGGTTGAAAATCTACTTAGCACCCTTATTCACATAATTAGACTTAATTGAATGAGATAAGGTGAAGCCTTTTATCCAAGAGACAACAAAAGTATGGGGGATATTAGTTAAATCACCCATTTCAATTGCTAGACTTTTTCATTTCTCTTATTCTCCTTCTTCTATTTTTCTCCCTAGCTAGCAAAATACTAAGAGAGAAAAGAGAGAGAGGGGTTCGGTTTTTGGAAGAGTAGGAGAGGAGTGTTCTAGCTTGTGTAATGCACCCTAAGATTATATGTTACTTTGGTAAATCAAGGTATAACCTAATCTTCATCTTCTTCTTCTATTTTGTGTTATAGCAAGTTTTGTTGGGGTATTGAACTAATACTCAAGATACCCTAGTTCTACATATCATCATGTATGGAAATAAGTATCTTGAGTGTTAGAACAAAGGTTTAGAGGAAGAAAATGAGCATATGTTCTCCTAGGGGTTAAACCCTTGTTTTTTTTTATTTCTTCCACTAAATCTTGTGTAACTCAAGTTTTACAACTTGGATTTGTGATCCGTCGAAGGGGGGGGTTCTAGATACATGAGTTATCTAGTAAACGCAAGTGGTAGAACACAAATCTAGCAAGTATTGAAGCAATGGGGGCTGTTTTTCCCAAAACAGTCCACATAGTGTATTAAGGTTTTAAAACACTAAAAAGTTATTGTCCCCATTTTTCTTAGGGCTGTTTCGGATAGTTTCATGTCTTTTAAAAATCTGGGAAAAATCACAGAGGTACCTTAAGAAGTTATCTACGTGTAGGAAAAAGAACGGACGCGTTTTGATTTATAGGTTGTGCGTAATGGTAATTTCCGTAAAGGACTCCTAAATATTAACACTCGAATTTCTCACAGTGTATACACTGGAAACTTCCGAAACTTTATAGTATGTTCATATAT
Source organism: Panax ginseng (assembly GCA_020205605.1). Classification (NCBI taxonomy): domain Eukaryota; kingdom Viridiplantae; phylum Streptophyta; class Magnoliopsida; order Apiales; family Araliaceae; genus Panax; species Panax ginseng. The sequence continues at coordinate 95,249,960 of CM035139.1, forward strand.
GTTATGAGAGTATACCCTAAAAATTTCAGAATTTTCTGAGCAAAACTCGATTTATGAAAAATGAAGCAAGATCCGAGTGTTTTGGGCACTTTAAAATTAGTAAATCATTTTCTAAAATTCCTGAAAAATTTGGGGATCATTTTTGGGTCATATTCTGTCCAAATCTAAAAAAGAAGAATTTTTAGAATTAGTTTGCTATTTTTCATAAAAATGATGAAGTTATGAATAAAAGAAAATTAATAGTTAAATGATGTCTTAAATAAGAAAAATATGATTTTAATGCTTGAATACTCCTAATATATAATATTATGACTATTTTAGGGTATTTTGGTAATTTATAATAAGAAATATTATTTATGACCTTTTATGGATATTAAATAAGAGGTTTTATAAAGGGTGAACAATTAGAATAAATAGTTTATTGAGCTAATAAATTATTAAAATGTTATTATGATATTAATAATATTAGAATATGATATTGTTAAGTAAATAAAAATATTAAGATTAAAACATCATTAAAATATTATTAAATGGTTAATAATATTTGATTTAAGCATTAATAAATGATTAAAGTATTATTATTAAATGATTAATAATATTAGAATAAAATATTAATCTTAGATTAAAATATTATTAAAAGATTAATAATATTAAATTAAAGTATTATTGGATGAATAAAATATTATTAAGTAAATAATAATATTCTAGATTAAATAAAATGTTATTAATGTAATAACATTAGTAAAGGAATAAAGGAATAAAATATTATTAAATGAATAAAATATTATTAAATAATTAATAATATTAGTAAATGAATAAAATATTAATACTATTGGTAAATGATTAAAAGTATTATTAATTGATTAATGATACTAAAGCATAAGTAAGATATTATTAAAGTAATTATATTAATGTATGATTAAAATATTATTAAGAGGATTAATAATATTATAAATATTAATATTATTAAGATGTTAATAATATTAGTAAGCGAATAAAAGTATTGTTAGTGAACTAATAATACTAAGAGGTGAATAAATATTATCAAGATTAATAATATTAAGTGAAATTAAAGGTAGTTGATTATTTAATAGTAACATTATCGAAGCGGGATAATATTTCTAAGAACTAAATGTAATATATAATATCTATGTGATTACCTAATCTAATGTTATGATATGGCTAATTGAAAGATTAACTATAGGTCTCTCAAAGGAAGATAATTAAACTGCATAGTGGATATAATTTAATTGCGTAGCCGTAACCTACAAACGAGGCAAGTTTTCCTAACTCAAACTCGAGTTATTATTTTCAAAGCATGTTAGTGAATAATTATTGATGATTATTCACATCTATAATGATTATTGAAATTAGCACTTTGTGCAATTGAATTCTATTCTATTATTATTGAGCTGTGAATTAAATTAAAGTTCTTTCATTCATGAAGCCATTTATGAGATAGATCTATACTAATTGTATCAACTAGATCAAGCATGTTTAAATTTGTTAAATCAAATGTGTTTAAAAAAGTTGTTCTTATTAAATTGATATGATAAGAACTCTTATTGAGAAAAGGGCGAATTTGATTAAAGGCATGATATCGATCTTTGGATTATTAAGTGTTTATGTATAAATCATGGGGTATGAAAGGCTGATCCCCTTGAATACCAAAACTTATTAAGAGGTTCAGTTTAAATGACTGAGAACCTTGGCAAATGTTCATGGTTATTTCAAAACCACTCAGTTCATGTTATTCAATTATTTGAATATTCAATTGTTGATTATTAATTCATGTTCCTTCACAATCTTATATTATTGTTGAACATTGAAAGCAAAACTTCTTTCCAGTCATGATATATCTCCCTTGTATATAAACTTGCTAAGCAAATTAGTTGTTTACCTTTGCTATATCATGACATTTATTTTAGTTAAGCCCGAGGGATCCAATGCGAAAGACAAAGACAAGGGCAAGATCCAAGAATAATTTAGAATGAATGTTAGTTATTATTATCTGATGGGATTTCTTATGTAAACCTTTTGTAATATGAATGGTGTGTTTAAGTTAAGGTTAAGAAGACCTTGGGACCATATTATGAAACTTTATTATAATGAACAATGTATGTTTATTATTCCGTAATAGTTATAGAATGCTTATGATGATGATAGATCGTGAGCACCGAATCTGAGGTTAGAGAACCTAGATTTGGGGGCGTCACAGGTTGGTATCAAAGTTATAGGTTATAAACATTAGGAATGCGAAACCTAGGTTATAACCTTAGTAGAAAACTCATATAGATTATGTAGATGATGGGTTAAGGAGATCCATCGAGTTTAAGTTGTACTAAATAAAATATCATTTCATTTTATCAATGAATATATTTTATTGTGGTATTGATGTTGGTTTTATTTATGGTGTTTGTAGGATGTCTGAAAAATACCAGGGTAGTCACTCAGTGGAGCAAGAGCCCATTGAGCGCGAGGCCACGGAAGAAGCCCCTCATGGTCCTCCGATAGGGGATTTGTTGAGGAGAATCAATCAATTAGAAGGCAGAGTGGGAGAAGTAGA